>CM029551.1:11159739-13838383 GCA_017141385.1 Sogatella furcifera | reverse complement strand
CACGTTTTATTCACGCGATTAAGTGTCCCATTTCCACCTTTCCTTCACGTGAAAAAAACGTGATTTTCTCGGTATTTTCACCGGAAAAAAACGTGGAAAAGTGAAACTGAAAACGTGTTTATTAGGTGAAAAAAACGTTTGTGTGTTATCTGGGAAGGCCCCTATTAACCATGGGACACTTTGTCCGGCGAATTTGTGTTCGGGAGCCAAAAAGCATTGAGTTAGATGGAACCCGATTAGCCATCAGAAACAGTTCTTGGCAACAGAAAATGTGTCTCGCCTGTCCCCCAAGCGGGACACAGAAACTGGGCAATAAAGTGTTCGAGAACAGTCGTGGGGCATTGGGTTATATGGGAGCTATTAGCCGTGAAACACAAAGTGTCCCATAAAAAACCGAAACTAGACTCAATGCGCATGCGCGGGTATCCACCAATATATACATAATATACCAATATATACCAATACATAATAAAGTATCCACCGAATCCACCAAACAAACAAAGTATCCCAAAGGCATAACTGTATTGTGACACTTTTGCTTCAATACTGTATTTTCAATAATTATTTTGATCTTGTGGGGTATCTACCAGTGAATGCCATAATTTTTGTTTTCCCCTGAGAAATTCTGAAATTATAACCCTTGGAAATCAAGATTATCAAATTAAAAAAAAATTGAATACACTGATATATTTTTCACAAAGAATGACTCCCGCAAACTGTAGAAGGGATGAGGGAGCCCTGCAGACTATTTCATAAACTACAACCCCCCTTTTCCCAAATTACCAACTAAAAAAATCACCCCTGGATCTGATTCTGGTTCTTGCCTCTCCACTGTTTTGGATCTGGAACCGCTACTGAATATACAGCAAACGTCATATTCTGTAGAAACAGATTGGGTTTCTGGAACTTTGCTATATCAGATATCCAATGCCTTATCGATGCAAATAATAGATTCAGAATAAAACCAAAACAACATAGTGGATTCCTGTTGTCATCAGGCATTATCAGATTCATTCAGTGAATTTCACATATATTATAGCCAATTCAGCATTTCCAAATCTATCATTTCCCAAATGTCAAAATTGATGAGGCAACTATTTTCTTCTTACTCATTCTACTTCATATCATCATGATAATAATGGTAAATGTTTTTTCAGTTCAGTGAAATCACATCATATTTGAAAACATTAATAATTGAATTTATTAATAATTATTCAGTAATATTATTGAACTGATTATCTACTCAACTCTGTTATTGAAACATATTCCAATTATTCTTTATCAAACACATCTTATCATAGTATCAGCTGCCAAGAGATATTCTGAAAAGTCTAACTACAGTATGTTTGTCTTGTCTGTACATTTTCCCAAAGCAATATCAATTATTGCTCCCCATCATTTGTTCCATTTTCATTTAATTATTCACAGAGTACAAATCATTGTTCAGTCAAAAATTTACATTTAAATTCACTCTTATTTGAAAAATCTGTTTAATATAGTAGCAACAACTATAGAGCTGAATTATAATAAACAAGATTTTCCCATTAACTGAAAATCATATTTTCGCCACACTGGTATGAAATGATCTGTTTTTCGCCACACTGGTATGAAATGGACTGTTTTACATGCTTTATACGAGGCCAAAAACTCTCGTTTTCAGGCGAGGTCGCCATAAACTCGCCGGGAAAATGCGTTTTTCGGCCCTAGGGCGGTAAAATAACCTTGAATGTCAGCTGACTGAAGGTTGTTGTCGATTTAAGGGTTAGTCGATCAATAGGTAGCATCCCGGTTTGATTGCATTAAATGTCAGCTGTTTTGGGAGTCAATGTCGACTTATTGGTATTTCGATGTAAAAGTAGTCTCTCATCTGTTATTTTGATTGGTAAGATCCCTTGTCAAGAGAACTGAACGTTGAAAGTTTTCACATTAATCAGTAGTTGAATAATAAAGGAAAACTGCTTCAATAACTAATACTTCAACTTTGATAAGATTAAAAATGTTTGTATTGATTAACTGATGAATAATGATGAACGTGAAATCCATGTTTGAACAATATTATTGTTGTCAGACTCTGTGTAACTTCGTCTAGCAGGTTAGCCAGCGCCATCTAGCGGGTGATAATGCAACTAGACTAAGCTTCTCTGTATATTGCCAATATCCATCGAAAATCAACAAATTTGAATTAATATTGTACAATTTAGGATGATCGTACAAAAATTATCTTGGGCTTAAACGTTTCTGGACTAAGAAAATCGAATACACTGATAGTTATAAAGTAATATTCAGTCAGTAAATCATTAAACTATTGACGCGAAGTTTCAATAGCAAGCAGATGGTATGTACTCCAAATTCAGTATAGGCGAAGATAGCATAATAAGGTTACTGGTCTAGCTGTTCTTGGAATTGATTAACTGATTTTTTATTTTGTTTTGTTTCATTGATGTTGTGTGCCGAAAATTAAAGTTTGACACCACGGGTCGAAAATGTAATATTCCGTCTCTCAATCTTTTCTAGTCCTCGGTCTACGGCCTCGGACTTGAAAACCGATTTCGAGCCGGTAAACGCACATTTTCGGCCCTAGGTACGAAATATACTATTACATGCATCATACGGAGGCCAAAAACGCTCGTTTTCAGGCGAGGTCGCCAGCAACTCGCCGGGAAAATGAGTTTTTCGGCCCTAGGGCGGTAAAATAACCTTGAATGTCAGCTGACTGAAGGTCGTTGTCAATGTAAGGGTTAGCCGATCAATAGGTAGCATCCCGGTTTGATTGCATTAAATGTCAGCTGTTTTGGGAGTCAATGTCGACTTATTGGTATTTCGATGTAAAAGTAGTCTCTCATCTGTTATTTTGATTGGTAAGATCCCTTGTCAAGAGAACTGAACGTTGAAAGTTTTCACATTAATCAGTAGTTGAATAATGAAGGAAAACTGTTTCAATAACTGATACTTCAACTTTTATAAGATTAAAAATGTTTGTATTGATTAACTGTTGAATAATGATCAACGTGAAATCCATGTTTGAACAATATTATTGTTGTCAGACTCTGTGTTACTTTGTCTAGCAGGTTAGCCAGTGCCATCTAGCGGGTGATAATGCAACTAGACTCAGCTTCTCTGTTAGCCAATATCTGTCGAAAATCAACAACTTTGAATTGATATTGTACAATTTATGATGATCATACAAAAATTATCTTGGGCTTAAATGTTTCTTGACTAAGAAAATCGAATACACTGATAGTTATAAAGTAATATTCAGTCAGTAAATCATTAAACTATTGACGCGAAGTTTCAATAGCAAGCAGATGGTATGTACTCCAAATTCAGTATAGGCGAAGATAGCATAATAAGGTTACTGGTCTAGCTGTTCTTGGAACTGATTAACTGATTTTTTATTTTGTTTTGTTTCATTGATGTTGTGTGCCGAAAATTAAAGTTTGACACCACGGGTCGAAAATGTAATATTCCGTCTCTCAATCTTTTCTAGTCCTCGGCCTACGGCCTCGGACTTGAAAACCGATTTCGAGCCGGTAAACGCACATTTTCGGCCCTAGGTACGAAATATACTATTACAGCTGTTGTATTAGCTTTGCTGCTTTTTATCCAAATATTGAAGGGGGTTTTCTATCCATTATGGGGATGCATCTCCAAATAGAGTAATTATGTTGAAATAGTGCTTCATGCTTCTTCTTCCATAATTACATATCTCAGTGCATAATATGAAAAAAACACTTGGACAAGGAAATATTTGTCCAATCTAGAAAATTATAATCTCCATTTGACAGTTAGCGTGAATTGAATATTTATATGGAGTTATAAAGTTTAATTTGGTTTTCAAAATAAGACTGGAGACCTTATTATCAGCTGTTCATTTTTCAATTTGTTGATATGTTATTCTATGAATGCGTTATTGAGAATATCATTTACCCTAGGGCTCTATAAAAAGGGGGTAGACGCACGGTCCGCCATTCTGTGGTCAACTTTTAGCGCTAGGTTTGAATTCATATAAATATTTTTGATGATAGAGACAATAAACAGATGTTTATCAAGTTGAGCAAATGAATTAAGTTATTGTTTTGAAATCTTGGAGGTTAATTTGTCATATAAAATGGTTTATATTGCTTAGCATCAAATTGCAAAAAATATAACCATTTTTATCATAAAACTGGAATTAAAAAATACAAATTTTCCAGATGCAGGAAGATGAATCAAGGTTGAAATTTTGACTTAAAAATTGCCAGACTGGTAATTCAATGCTCTGTAAAGTGAGTGTTATTTTTTTCTAACATGATTTTTATCATTAATCATATGTTTGACTGTCGAATTGAATGAATTCGAACCTGGCGCTAAACGTTGACCACAGAATGGTGGACCGTGCGTCTACCCCCTTTTTATAGAGCCCTAATTTACCCTAGAAACCTTGTTCAAAATCCAAAAGTGAGTGACACACTGCAAACGCCATAGTCCTACATAGTACTGGAACTCGCTATATCAGAAGTAGCAAATGCCTTGTCAACACATATAATGGGTCCAACATGCATTCAACATACAGTGAGCTCCTATAGTCCATTGGCATCCACTATTTACCATATCGTGGATTGTAGTCAGTTCAATGATCCTGAATTGGTCGCCCCCAGACCGTCGAAATTAATAAGGCAGAATGAGTCAACTACACTACAGTTTTCACATACCGTAAATAATTATACTTTTACACAAAATGATTCATTTTTGTGGATGATTTCTCACAACATGAGTTGTTCGACTGCTAATTAATTTATTGTATCATGAATCCTAATTTGGCGCTATTATTTGAAGTTAGCATGGTAGGTGCTGCATTTACCTTATTCATGGAGCCTCACATATGGTTTATATATATCCAGCATTCGACTATGAAAAATATATAACACATCCTATCTTCCAGCCTTTTTTCACGGACTTGTCCAACGTGGGTGCAGGGGGTGTTAACTTTCATCAGGTCGACCTACATCCGATGGATTTTTTCAACATCACATCATTTTAAGGATGGCATTTTTCTAGCCCAAAAAAGCGTTGTAGAGCCTTATTTTTGAAAATAAATAAATTGAAAAATACAGATTCAGGCTTCATGCATTTCAACCCTCAGCAATCTGCACTTTTTGGCACTACTTGGTCAGTTGACAATGAATTCAAAGACAAAAGTATGTTCCAAAAAGGAAACCAAGTTGGCAGTGGAAATTTCAAAGAGGCCCTATAAAAACAAATCTTGCACCCACTGGAATGCATAGATCAAAATGGTGATTATATAGAACAATAGAAGAGATATCAATCTTTCGTATGAAAATTGCTCATGAAACTATGTTTCACACTGGAAAAAATTATGGAAAGCTATCTTTTACATGGGTCATAGGTAGTTGTATACAACAGAAACCTCATTACTATGTATCAGTAAGTTGTGTCCTTGAAAATTTGATGAATATTATCTCCAGATTAAGTAATATCAAATAAAAATGGGCTGCTCACTTATCATGGGATATTTCACTCCTCTAATCCACTCGACACGACGAAAAGTAAATACAGTTTACTATGATTGTTCTAGAACAGAATGTTCTAGCTACATTTTTTTAATGTTTCAAAAATCATGGTTCTGGCATATTTTACTCATTATCTCAATAATGGCTCGCACAACAATCTCCTGAATGGTTCCACACGATTTCTTGTCTGCTTTTATATGATAATTGATAATTTTAATATACTCATAGAGCCGGGTCCTGGACCCCCTGCACCCCACCTTGGCTACGCTACTTCACATAAGTAAGTAAATAAAATTTCAGGCTACTTCACATAAGAAAAGTAAATGAAATTTCAGGCTCTAACAATATCTGTTTGAAGTTTAAAAAATCAGGGTTCCAGCATATTTTACTTATCATCCCAACAACAACTCAAATAACCAACTTCTGAATGGTTTTATTAGATTTTTTGCTTCTTTACTACAGGTATTGATCATTTAAATAAAATTAAAGATCTCCTATGGATTTATAAATTTTCAAATTTGAAGACATTTCATTTTATAAGGTCTAATTCTCTCCTTTTCTATTGTGTGATAAATTTCTGGACCCAAGTAGGTCTACATAGAAAGTTTTTCTATCCTGTTGCAGAGAATCAGCTTGACAAGTTTAATTTAGTTAATTTTATTATATGGGACACTGTATAAAACTTCATACATTTTTATTTATTCTATTAAAATTTTTATTTATTTATTAAAACTCCAAAAATTTCCGGATAATTTTCCCCCGGGGGGAAGTCAATTTCCGATCTTGTCTTCTTTGCTTTGACAGACTTTACCAGTCACTGGCGGCTTGTGCCCACGAAATAGGTGAAGTGTTGTACAGTAGAAAATACTGACACTTCACCTGTATCGTGGTTACGAGCCGCCAGTGCGTTTACCTTAGTATGAAGCTGGACCAAGGTAATTAGAATAGAGTAATAAAAATGACTGTTACCTCTCTATTCTAATTACCTTGAACTGGACCGAACTCTGTCTTATAGAGTACACTGTCAGGATATGAAGATGAAGGTGGCTGCTAGAAACAACATCATACGTGAATTGACAAGCACAACAATGTGGACTAAACCTGGTTTCCGCGTACACCAGCTGTTGCACTCTGCCTCTCCACGCTAGAATATGCTGCCACAGTTACGGAAAACTCAGTACACTCATGTGTTGATACTGCAGTCAATTCAATTCTAGGCGGCCTCAAGCCCGCACCTGTTGACATTTTTTCCTGATTTACTGATTATAGAATTAATGCCACCACCCATTCAAAGAACCGTTGCAGCTGAAATAGAACGGAAAAAGCAAATCAGTGATATGACTCAATGCATCCTCTGTTCCACCATCAGCCAATAGAATAAGGCTCAAATCAAGAAGAAGTTTTATCCTGTCAACAGTACCTCTCAATACCACTACTATACAACGAATGTTGAATAATATATGGCAAGAGAAACTGCAAAATCCGCTCTAAGAACTGAAAGCAAGGTACAAATCCGCTATTAGAACTGAAAGCAAGGTACAAGCTGTGGTAGTGAACACCCCTTCACAACCTGGAAGTCACTACGACTACGCAAATCTCAATCTTAAATCTTAATCGACTACGCAAAGCGACACAATATTACAGTAAAAAAACCTACCGTACGCTGGGGTTACATTCATGACAATGCTGCCTGCGACTGCGGCTTAGAACAGAGCTACACTCACTTATATAGCAGTAGGTACGAGTTGCTTGGCACGAGTTGCATGTTCTCATGACTAGGGCTACCTCCTCAATAATGCAATTACAAGGCCCTTCAGATGGCCTAATTTTGGAAGGGAAATATAATTATAGAATAATAGTATTATGGTGATCTTGGAGACGGAAAGTAAGTGAGTAATGTTCTCATAGTCACAATGAAACCCAACTAAATTGAGTTATTTTATACTTTATACTTATAATTTTGTTATTTGTGGTACTTCTAATTGGTGTACTTGAAGGCTAATAATCAGTGTACTTGAGTGTATTTGGTGTAATTGAAGGGAAGTGGTTTGTCCCAGTGGTAGAGAGCGTCTAATCGGTAAGATTAGATAAGCGACGTGCCTCTGCCACCACTGTTGTACTGGTGACCGGATCCTCTGAATTCAATTTATGAGCCTCAAAAATCGCTTCCCGGTGATTCGGAACCCACCTAAAGCAGTAGGTCCATTCATCTCTCATCATCATCATCATCCTTCCCATTATCCACGCACAGGCCCAAGAGCCCATGTGGGCATCACCCTCAAAAAAAAGTATTTGTACTCGAGAGTAATAATAAATAAATAAATTTTATTTCCAGAAAAAATACATACATAAAATATGATGTGACTTTTATTTTGTCTTATATTTTATTATCTAGTTTACTTCCTCCTTTTGTATCCTTGAAATGGATTATTTATGAATTTATTTCAACTTCAATCATCTTGTAATTGCTTATTGTATTGTAAAAATGATTTCCTTGAATTCGATATTTCTCAAGTTTTCTCAAGGTTTCTCAAGTCCCGGCATGTAATAAAATTCAATCAATCAATCTGACCGCTGAATGGCCTCCTCTTCATGACACTTTCAGATATCCCGCTTCTAGGCTTTCCTCCGCCACTCTCATCACACGGAGAGCACCCACTACACCATTGAGCGATCTTCCGCTTCTTCTTTATAGTTTCGATTATCATCTCATCCTTCATTGGGCTTCCCTCTTCACCCATTCCCCCACATGACCCAACTATTCCATCCTTCTTACCTTCTTGCCAACAGTATTTTTTCTTCCCCAATCGTTTCATCGATCCCATTATATCAGGCTCTCAATTAAAATATTAACTGTTTTCATCTATATAGGATCTTTTCTCAATTATAAGAATATAACAATTTACACTTACAATTAACTCTTTAACTCTTACAATTTAATCGTGTACAAATTAAATTGTCACTTACTCAAATTCATTTGGAAGAGATATCGAGAAAGTTCAATTCATTGTCAAGAGACCAGTCCTAGTTAAAAAATAATTGTATAATTGTCAAGAGATGGAAAAAATCAGTGCTTAAAAAAGAGATGGTAGAATCCGGTGAGTATGACTGAGCTGTTGTCGGCTTCTGTGGATAGATGATAGTAAATGAATATAGAGAGTAGTAAATGGTTCAAGTAAAAAGGAACAAGTATTAAGTAAAAAGAACAAACATACCGTATACTAAATGGGAATTTATAATTTTTACATTTTTATAATTCATCTATTGATATCCATTAGGAAAATA
This sequence comes from Sogatella furcifera, assembly GCA_017141385.1. NCBI lineage: Eukaryota > Metazoa > Arthropoda > Insecta > Hemiptera > Delphacidae > Sogatella > Sogatella furcifera. Next base: position 13,829,588 of record CM029551.1, on the reverse strand, counting down.
CACAAGTTGTGATTTTCCATGGTAATGATTCTCAAATAATCAAGTAACTTATACTCCATTTCATGTCACTTCTAACTAGGAATAAATTTTGTATACCCTATTTTATACGTGTTACTTCAAATCAGAATATGAAGGCTAAAAATCCAGTTTTTTCCAAGTCGACTTTCTGCAGTAGCTCAGTCGCATCAACGGGAACCCATCTCCACGAAATGAACGGGATGATGAAGATAGCGTTGTGAGAGGTTGGAGGAGAAATTGAGGGGTATGAAAGTATAATAACGATATTATACGTGTACAATTTACCAAGGCAAACATGTGATTCACCTGGATCAGCGAGGCAAAATATTGATTGTGCAGTAGAGCGCATGCGCCGAATCGGCCCGGGGTGAGTCGAACAGCTCAAGCACGCGTATGTGCGCGCGCTCACACACCCCCACCCATTGGCTCGACACCCCGTTCAACAGGTGAATCTTGCAACTATGCTCGCGACTTCAGTTTGGTCCGCCCCTCACGGCTCGAAGGAGTGCGGCGCGTTCACATCGTCCTCCTCTTCAGACTAACCTCTGCGCGCACGCACACACACACGCACGCACGCACACGGACCCGAGGCCCCTCACAACAAACGAGGTAGGGCCCCCACAATTTTTGACATCGCATCTCACCACTGAAAACTATGCATTCACCTGTTGAAGCTGACCCAACTTGTACTTGTCAATCTCATCAGAGGAGTCGCCGATGCAACCAACTACGCTATCCAACTTCACTCCAGAATGCAGCACTCATGTTTGATGTCTTCAATAATATTATTCTACTCATTCACTATCTTTCTATATGATCTGCAATATGACGGTTATCAAATTCATATCGTAAATTGAGGGGTATTTTTTGCACTGATATCACAACTAATGTTGAGCTAAAGAGCAGTAAGAATGTGGAGAAGCTGTGTTATTCAGCTGTAATAATCCAGTTATTGATAATTGTTTCATTAATTATTGGGAAATTCGTTAAAGTTTAGCTGGAATTAAAAACAAGATCTTATCATTAGTTCGAATAGAAGTCGAATGTCCAGTTGCACGAAAAGATAATGGATCAAACCGTCACAAAATAGCTTTTAACAACTGGACCAGTGTAACAAAATCCATGGAGCTATCTTACAGCTCAGTTGATATGAATTATGGCTTTTCGTGCAATAGGTCTTCGGATTTCTTATTCATTAAGAATGCAATCCATTCGATAATCTCTTTTGAAAAATTGATATGCATTATTTTTTATTGCGGATGATGCCCACATAAGCACTTTTGCTTCTCCGTGGTTATGAATATTGAGTACGAGACGAGGGTTATTTTATGCGGTGTGAGGTAATTAACACATCATTCCTTATTTCACTCAATTCATCTGCAACTCGCAACTCGCTCATTACGCTCTCTACCGCTCTTTGATATAGCCTGAATCAATAAAATATGGAAAACCTATGAAATTGAAGTTTTTTGAACATTAGAACGAGCAGCATTAAAAACAATCTGGTACGATGATGGATCAAAAAATTGGTACGGGATGCAAGATTGATTTTTATTTGTTGATGCTTGTCAGCGGCTTTCTTGATGAATGAATTGTTCAATAATGGAAAATCAATCATTATTTACATGATTATAAATTATGTACATCATTATATACATGATTCATGAAATGAAAAATTTATTTTTCATGTCATTTTCGGCTGTAGCGTATCTCTGAAAAAGTTGTTGCATCTATTTATTAGTTTTGATTGAAAATTTGGTTCGAACTGATAAAGGTGATTATAAACTTACGAATAGTGAGTACTTAAACTCATATTTTAATAATCTAGGAGAATTCTGGATTTGTATTCAGAATAAAAATATATCGATGTCCTCTGTTTCGTGTTGGATTTATAGTGCTCAAAGTTCTCGAAAGGTGCTCAGAACTCGGAAATTTGTTGAAAAAAGTAAATAGTTTTTATTTATGGATGTGAAGTCAGTGCCCAAACATATTATGATAATTATTGCTTGTTTTGACTTCTCCGCTTTGATTAGAACTGATTCCAGAGCCGATTCGATGGACCCAGTTAAATTTAACAGCCCTGTTATGACGAGATTCTATTCTAGGAGATGAATTGGGCCACGGCAGTGCGTAGATGCCAACCAAGTTGAAACCAATATGAAATTTCGGTTCAGTAAAGCTATTCACTGATGTTTGATTGCTCCAACTATGAACATTTCTATTCTACTATGTGTATTCGACTATTCTATATTCTAAAAAATATGGAATCAATAATGATTGGAAACAAGTTAATATTATGGAATTGAACAATAATATTGCTTAATTTCATCATAAATTAACTCTCTTGTCATGAGAGTTGATTTCACGGTAGGCCTATAAACAATCTTTTAAATTGAATGAACTCTGGTTGCGTGATCTGCATTACAATTTGAAGACAACCTAGTATAACTTTCTCTTGTATTTCATTTTGGGACAATAATAATAAGAGTGAATTTTGTAAGCCCCTTATGCTCCGAAAGTGGAGTATATTCTCTACCCATTCCTGTATACATAATTATTATCCCATAACCTCCCTCCCAAACGACATGACTTTGTCTCTCTCATGTGTTTCATGCTCCTTTTGCTCTCTTTATCATCCTCTTAGGCTCCACATCCACTGTCAGACCAAACTGATAGATCAATCGTTCGTTCACAGCTGATCGTTCAACGATAATTTAATCTTTATAATAGTTCAACAGCTCGCTATTACATGTGTTCAACGGTTTACAGTTATTATTGAGTTCCCCGACCACGTACAGTTCTTCCACTGTTACAGTCCAAACTGGCAGTGGATGTTAAACTATAGGCTACTAGCCGGCAGGCTCGCTTCGCTCGCCTTCTCCGCCTGCAAATTTCATTTGAAAGGATTTTCTGTGATCATCATCACTTGTTAGAGTTACTTTAAGAAATTGTTCTGATTCAGTTGTTCTATCACATATATGATTTGAACGTATTTAGTTCAGTATTTTCCGTAAAATAAACAGAAGAGATGATTCAAAACATTGAAAAACCTTATAACAGGTGTAAACTCAGAAGGAATTCGAAATTTATTGAACACAGCATTTCTAGACCTAATCTGGACCTGTTTACAAAATTTCAACATTTTCTGCCAATCGGCTCTCGAAAAATCCAAGAAAAACTCCGAAAAATAGTAAAAATCTAATATCGAGAATAAACGTGGGAAGTACATCGGACATAGTTTGAAAATTGATTCAATATCTCCCAAATTTGTCGTTTGAAGGCGGAAGATATGCAACCCGCAATACATGTACAATTTTGAAAAACCTGATTACTGGCGTAATCTTGAACGGATTTAAAAAAAATATTTTAACACAACATTTCTAGACCTTATACGAACCTCTCCACAAAATTTCAACATTTTCTGCCGATTGGTTCTCGAAAATTTTGATAAAATGCAAAAAAATATAGTAAAGTGCTAATATTGGGCGTATCCTTGAGAAGTTTTGAAAATCCGTTCCTAGCGCGCGTCTAAACATCCAACTGGACATGCCTACCAAATTTGAACGCATTTGGTTCAGTGGATTTTTAGTTCTAGTGATAAATGAATCAGTCAGTCAGTCAGTGCCATTTCGCTTTCATAGATATAGATTCCTAATCATATTAGTGGTATAATGGAGAGCTCTCAGGAAATCCTTCAACGAGTATATAAGTAATATTGATTTTGAATTACGAAATTATTCATTCGAAATTCCCCCAATCATTGGTGAATACTCTAAATGAAGCGGATCGAAAACTTCATATAATTATTATATCTATTTTGTGTAGCCTATCATAAAAAGTAACGAGCATGAAGAGATACAAGAACTAAAAAACACTTAATTTACAAATTTACAAGAAACACTATAATGGATCGCTGCCTCAATAAACTGATTTTATTGATCTGGTTGAGCAGGTATAGGCCTACGTAAAATTTAATGTGATCATTCAATGTGAGATAATTACTTAAATCACTACTAAGCAGCACATGTAATTTGCAAACATTTCGATTCCTGATCAAATACACGATTGATGGCGGAAAATGTAGGCTATATGAGGGAGCAAATATAAATGCTGCAGTTTTATGTACGCCGATAATTAGAGTTGCGCGGGTCTGATTAACATTCAGTTTGTGTGTTATCTGAATGAGCTCTGTGCTTTCTAAGTTCTTGTAATTACATGTATCACAGTACAGTATGAAAGGGAGAAAATGAACGAGAGAGAGAGAGAGAAAGGAGAGAGGAATGAAGAAAAGATAAACGAGAAAGAGAGGGAAGAGAGAAATAGAGAAAAGAGAAAGAAAGGGAGAGATAGATTGATTGAATCATTCAAGGGCGGAGTTGAGACTCCTGTTTCTTTTTACCATTATACAACTTTTAGAGAGAGCGAGAGATGATGGGAGAGAGATAAAGAGAAATATAGAGATATAATGTGAGAACAGAGAGAGAGAGAGAGAGAGAGAGAGAAAGAGTGAGAAAGGAAAGACCCAATATAAATAATTGCTAGAGGCTCATTTGTTTGACTATTTGACATGCAAATTGGAGCGGAGCTTTATGTGTCGCTACCTCTTGATATATTAGTCACATAAACTGCGTCGTATATTATTCTAAACCCAACGCCGAAATGAATCCTCTGGCAGCGGGACCTTTGAAATTATTCTGCGGAGCATGCAGGAATGAAATGTCATTCGTAATTGGTTTGGTCAATCACCGACACTAATAATACCGCTTACTATGAAGTCGGGATGTAACCCTTATATTCTCAACAAGTCATAATGATCAATCAGTTGTGATTAGCTCTGATTTTTGTTGTCAGTTGGCATTGGCTAAAGTTGAGTGGTAGAAAGGATTTCCTAGTCCTAACTCCGCCTAATTAAGAATATTTTCATTTCATTCTCATTGGCATTGGCAGATCCCTACAAGAAGTTGATTTGAGAAAGGATAGGTTCAATTGAGAATTTAAATATGGTTTTGTTACTCCATGACTACTGTTCGTAAACAAGTCACAGCATCTAAACAAATAATACTTCAACGTCAGAAATACCTAGTATTCAGTAGAAAACTGTAAGCGGATGAGGAAATCAGTAAACTAGCGGTAAACTGGCAAACCAATCATTGGACGATCAGCTGTAAACTGTCAGTTGAAACCGACAGTGGATGTGGACTGTGGACCCTAAATTTTATTCAAGTAAGATCGTCCAAGAATTCACATTCAACAATCGAACATTTTTCTTAGCTGTCAGGGACTAATTTGAATGTCAATCAGGCGTAGAAAATCAATGAGATAAACATAACCTGTATAATGTTGGTCGGGGTTGTAAATGATACGTGGATGGATCGACTTTCGCGACTTCCTTTTTGAGTTGGTTGAGTTCTGACTGATCAAAAAGTCCACTCATGCAAACAATAATTATGTAATCTATTCATTCAAACATCCATACACAGATTGAGGAGAAGTGTGAAGAATGAAGATAAGTGAGGGTGAAGAAGCTCAGCCTGAAACATATTCACTAAATTCACTCTTAAATTCAGGAGAATTGAATCATTAGGCACTATGTAGGCCTATCGTTATTTGTTTATTATTTATTAATTTATTATCAAGTTACAGCATATTATCTGATATATGTCATCAAGTTATAGAAAAAGGCAACGTACCGTCTTATTGGATGCGTGGATACTACTTTCAAATTGTATTAATAACTAATTTCCAATCCAAACACATTCACAGCTAGTATTTATAGCCTATTGAAAATGAGAACTGTCACAACGTTTCCTTGAAGAGAACAAACTCTCAAACAAGTTTCAACCTGCATTCAGTGATTGAGACCAGAAGATCAACAAACTGGTAAGCTACTGAATGGTGATAACTTAGACTATAAGGTTCGAAATGAGCCTTTGAAACCATCCAGTCATTGAATTTCGAAGACGCTCTCCAAAAACAGAATGATACTGCACTTGAAACACAGATCGAGATATGAAGAAGGAAGAGTTGCTGTTGAAAAATTAGAGCCAATGACAGCGTAAACTATGGGGTGTGAATTGTGGAGCAGAGCGAGTCTTGGAAGTATATACAGAACATTCCCCGGATTAAAAGTTTTCAGGGCGCACAATGGCAAAAACGCTGACATGACAAAAGACGTGGAAATCTCTTTTCTCCGCTAATAACTGCTGGCTGCGCCCTTGGCATTGTATATCTTTCTATTATTCAGGTTCTTTCCGTCATTATTTTTTATTCATTCGCTTCTTTTCGCCTAGCATACGTCTCAACAGTCGGCTCTCAGTTTGGCTTTCTTTTCGCTACAAGAATTATTCATGATTGTGTTTTGTGAATTTTTTTGCTGTCTGCCAGCTAGAGCTACAAAACTACGGTTTCTTCTGTGTTGAAGCTGGAACAATACAGTGCTTGTTATTAATTCCAGTGGAATACAATTCCGACTTTGTTAGAAATTTAAAGAAAAATTGAGTGCAGTATAAAAGCTCAAAATACTATAGTAACTAACTATTTGTACAGAACTATACATATTAGTTGAATAACTAATTATCTTAGCTTAACCCTTATCTTAGCTCAAATTTTCCCTTTATCTTAGGACTACTTTATCATTGTTTCCATTTTAAATAATAATCGCAGTAGGCCTATCCTTTTCAATTATTTTTATTTATGCATAACATGTTTCGACTACTCAGAGTAGTTGCATTTGGAAATGACTCAGTAGTCAAAACATGTTATGTATGAATAAAAATAATTGATAAAGGTACTGCAATTATTATTTAAAATAGATAATTCTTAATTTTTTCGATATATTTATTATGAAAACATAGCATGACTGTACGTACATTGGTGAACCCCATGGTATAACATAACGAAAACAATGAAATGACTCTTTATCAGGCGAAATAAGGACAAGGAAGTCTTTTCTAGTACTCAACTCTATTCACGAATAGTACAATATAATAAGTACAATATAATAAGATACAATACAATAGTAAATAAAAATAATACAGAACTTAAAATGAAAGGAGAAGTATTAAAAATACAATACTACATTTATTTCAGTAGCGTATAGAATTCACCTCATTAATATCCCACCCTTATTAATATTTCAAGTAGTGAGAATAGATGATACACCATCAATCATGAATAAAACAAGTGCTTTTGAAAGAAGGATTCCTTCCAGTATCCTCTCCCACTCACGATTCTAGATCAAGAACCATACGCGAGTCTGCATATTCAATTAGCAGTAGAACAAGAGCGAGAATAGTCAACAGCCCGCCTCCTCAATAAACCCAATTTTATGTAATCTCCTTGGTTGGAATACATTGTAGAAATATATCAAACTTGTTACACCAGGTCGAAAGTTACATCAATTAGGGTATAATTTGCAGCACCCAAGTTGGTAAAGTGAAGTTCAGGATGGCACGGTGCAATTAGCAGTCTGATTAATAGCTGGTTCCTAGTCTGTCCAAGCAAAGAAGATATTCTGACAAGATAGGACAATGACTACGGCTCCGTCAATATTAGTTCAAAAGTTATAAATTTGGTTCAAAATTGTAGAAAACATTCTGATCTACAATTTCTGACCAAATTTATAGTTTTTGAACCAATATTGATCGAGCTGGAGTCACTATCCCATCTTGCCAGAATGTCTTCTATGCTTGGGCAGACTAGGAAGGCTGCAAATTAATCAATAATAATCAGATGTAAAGTTTTGATATTCCAATTATAAGTTGGGGGAACCACGCTATAAAGCCTGGTTAAAAACGCTGATGCTGAGTTCTTCAAACTAGGCTGCGGTTGCTGAGAGTCCATTCATGTCCGTGGGTCAGTTTTCTCTTTGTCTTCAACTAACCACAGCCTGCAACTCACCCCTCTTCCACTCGCTACCACTCTCACTCTCTCCCTCTCGCTCTCTCTCTCTCTTTACTCTCACTCCATTTCTCTTTCTCGCTCGCTCCTTCACTCTCATTATCTCTCAGCATCCCTCACTGATCGATTGAAAAGTTTATACAAGTTTGCTGCTGTCCGCCCAACTCAACTGAGTAGGCGACCCATGTCCAAACTATGTGTGAATGCCATGCCATCAAAACCAAAGTTGTGTGCCAAGCCATGAATGAAGGGATGTGTCACAGTTGTATACTTTGCTCAAGCTGAGAAGATACACAGACACAGTAGTTTTCACATGGTAACGGCGGGTCTTCTCTACATGCACGAACTTTGGCATACAATCACTTTGCAAATTCTGTAGTAGCAGTCGATTATTGTCAACTACGTTTGTTGTCAGCTTGTGTTCGAACAAAGATTTTGGCAGTTTTTAACCAAACGGATTTTCTTGTATTAGTTATCTCTGATTAGCAATCAGAACAAAGCAATCACTTGAAAAATAAGAATCTGAAAAATCCAAGATGAATTTCAGGACAATTATCTTAGTTTCTCACATGGAGAAGAGTCATCCCACAATAGACTACTACTTTTTCAATTCTCATTCATGGGAGATGGAAGTGAGAGGTTAACATCATTTCTCCATGATAATCCGATGTGGGTTATCCTTAGCTTTTATTTTTCCAAGATTACGGAGTGTGGGAGGGAAACGACGGACCAAGTGAAGGAAGCTGCATCAACAATCTGAACCAAGAATAACACAGGGAAGCTTAATGGGTTGCAGGGCTGCTCTGCAGAATAGAACAGCTTAGGCTGCCTGCAGGCAACAAGTGTCAGAATATGAGACAAAGTTGGAAACACTTATTGCCCAAGGCAGACTGTTCAAGCCTATTTATATTGCTGCTGTTTTCCGGGCGAAGAGGCCTTCTCCGACTCCTGTTATCGCCTTCATTTTCCAGCAGTGAACTGCTTATTAGTTGGTACACTGTTACAACCCCAAAAAAGAAATATTACATTCCTATATACATCGAAACATCTTATGTCAGATATGCTCGAAATTTCAAGACTTAATTCGCAACCAATCATCAGTTAGATGTTCCTTGAGTTCCAATTTTGGGAACCCCATAACTCACAAACTAATTGAATAAAATAATTTTTTTCATGAAATTAATTACATTTTTATAGCTCAATATTATCCATATGGGAAATATTTGAAAAATGTCTCCAGGAAAATGTTCCAAAAAATCAGTGGAACGGCTTTAACCGAGAGACCAATATCCAGTACTTTTTACATGAACCAAAAGAACAAGAAGGTATCTCAAATATAATCGGGATTCTCGAAATAATCGAGTAAATTATTGACTTCTATTGATAAATTGGTTTCGAATTTTCTCCACTGAGATGCTGAGAGAAAATGTGGGCGTAAACCAGCTCAGTAACTTATTCACGAATCCTTGGAAAGCTTAGTGAGCAAAGCGGGCGTTGGGATGCAACCCGCAACACAAGCGAAAAGGAGTACACCTACACTTGTCATTTCTTTCAATTTCGTAAGGAAATAAAATGTGAAAAAAATTTTATTTTCCTTTGGAATGCAATTTCTAAGATGTGGTTACATCCGAGATACGGACAACAAGGTTTTTCTGAGCTCTCCTGTACTGGGTTTTTCTATACAAGGGTTTTTTATACTGCAATTCAACACATGCATAAGAAAAATTAACAAAAATGATATCATCAGTGCATGACTGTATCTAATGCTTTTCTCTCACACTGGTTAAATCCAATCGGATTGTAGGCCTGATAATGGCCGTGAATGGAACATCTGATATTTTATCATTCATGAATCCGTATCCACGCCTGTTTGATCAATCTAGATCATTGTCTGACCGTGCTGGTTACCATTTGAAAAAATGGAAATCCAATGTCCTCTATCAAAAGTGCTCAGCAAACTGATATCAGAACGCGCATTGTGTTCATGACGTCATCACCATGGTTCCTCATCTCTCTCACCAGCAACGGCAATAATTGATTTTCAGCCGCAGAAAGCATCCAACGCGCAAATGAATCGAGTAATGAGCTGTCAGAACATTCTCATTATAAAATTGCGCACTGTAGAGACTATACTTGCCTCTCAGGAAGTCGGTGAGAATCATAGGCAGATATTATTCCTCTGGTTTCTCAAATATCAGAAACTATTATTTTGATACATTGATAAAACCCCCCAATTATAGATTTCATGCAAAATATACAATCAAGTGTCATTTCTATCTTGGGGAACTTCTAAAAGTTCCCCCAATGAAACTTTTCCTACTAGATTGTGTGTGTGAGGAATCAGCCTGTGGAGCTTGGTGGATTCCTCTGATGGGACATCCTTTTTACTGTATTAATGGAATTATATTCTTGTTCTGTAGTCTACCAGCTGTAGAATGTCATAGAATTTTTGCACTTGAACGAACTCATTGTGAATTGAAGACATATTCAAGAAGGAAAAGCAGTTCATATTCTGAAATACTTGCATTCATGCATTGTGAACGTGCATGCATGTGTACTAGGACTTGCACGCTATTCCCAAATCAAGAAGTCAGACATCATCTCATACACACGCACCTGCACACCTTCCTACGGCGAAATACATGTCAAATCAATATAATCTCATACAAAAGTCTACACATGAGAGCGTTTGATAATTCTGCAGTATACAAGTAAGTTATGTCATGGGTATAGAATGCGAAATGCAGGGTGTTATAGAATATAAATATCCTGCACTATACAATTGAAAATATATCAAATTTAAATAATTCTGTTTAGAATTTTGAAAAAATCAGTGTTGTTGATAATTATTCAATATTATATTGATTATTATATCTGTGATTATGATGATTGTAATATCAAATCACAATACATCACAAAACATTCGTCTAGCGCTCCTGGATTCAGCTCCAATCCGTAAAAATAGTATCCGTATTCTATACTCTGAAAACACTTCAAAGTCTTGAAATTACGATTTCCAACCCACAATAACATTTCTATTAATCTATCTCCCTCTTCTGCGAGCACTATCACTGTACAGTGTACACTTCCAGTGTAGCATCTTGAAAAAAACATCAGTCAATTCCATAGTCATAAACCGAAGTAGATACTGTAGCTCTTGCATTTGATTCCTGCTCGGATATTATTAATTTGCTCCCCTTTGCTTCTCGTTCCAGTAGGTACTCCGCTCTTGCGTTCTATTCATGATACCTTGGCAATCAGAAGCCTATTTAGCGCATGTGCAATAACATTATAATACCTAGGGGAATATTATGTGGCAAGCAAAATCAAACGCTGGTAATTCAGCTACAACGTTGCAAATGGCTGTTTTGAAACCACAGCGCACTCAATTGAATTGAGAACCTGCAGTGAAATTCCCTATTATACGGTGGGGACTGAATCAATTCGAGATCCTTGTAATTCACAGTGGCAATTAGTGTTATTGAGATTATGGCTGATTATTATTATTACCATTGATCCAATTTTTCAAGATCATTTCCATTTTCACATTGATGTATTCCACATCAATATAACAGTATTCTGTTTAGATTCTGCATATCCTTCTCATTTAGTATTCTCATATTATATAATTCATTCACTTCATATTGTAATGTTTTTGTCAATTAATGTAATTAATTGTTATTTGATATTGATGTAATATCTTCTAAGTGTTTGTGTGAATAAATTGAAATAGAATAAGAAATGAGATTCGAATGATGAATGCTTGTGAGTTTCATTCACACTTTCCGGGACATAAGGAATAATGATACTCAATTAATAAATTTTTTAAAGCTAATATTGAATTTTCATGATTTACAAAACATCCGATCCTCTTGTATGACCCAATAAAATGCAAATTTGACGTTAGGTGACATTTTTGGGACCAAATTTATAAAGTTCTAGTTGGGTGAGAATTCAAATTTGAGTATGATCCCAAATGTTACCTTTGATTGAATTCCTCATATGAATACAGGCCTCTCCAAAAACTTGTTACCCATCCTAACAGATAAACTCTCAAAAGTAGGCTACACTCACTGGAATATGCATCTACTATTAATCAATTTCTATCTTTCTATCTATATCAGCGGCAAATTACCTCCAATTTCTAATGGTAAGATAATGTTTTTCCCCTGTAGCAATAAATGGCTTAGTTATTGTACTGTTATGACGGACATTGAAGATCGAAGTTATGGGGGAGCAGGGTATTCCGTATTGATAGACCTGCCTGGACTGGCAAACTTGAGTGCAAAGTTTTATAGCTTGTAACGAATTCAGTCAACGAGATGTATTTTGCTGAGGCTCCTTGTAGGATAGAAGACTATCATGCAACTTTTTCTTATTCGTTTCTGGAGAGGAAAAGTGACAATAACTAACAAAAACGTTTTCACACGGTGAACAAGTCGATATAAGGAATTTTTCACCTCCAAGTACAAAAATTACCAACTTTATAAGAATTATATTTCTTGAATATCGTTTCTAAGGAAGAATTCTGGATCTAGAGCGTAAATAGACCGGGAAAAAGTTCAGTAGAGTTTCTTTAGGATTGCTATAGGCATTTACAGTATAAGGAATTGAAATTTGGGAGTTATTATTTATTTATTTATTTACTTTTACAAAGGCGAAGATAGGACTCAACAGTCCTCTCTTACACTTTACCTTATGAAGTGTTATTCTTGTTATATTAAAGCACTAGATTAATTAAATTCATACCAATACAATCTCCATAGTTTTTCAATATCATATATCTTATACGTAAATTCTGTAGTCGAGTGAAAGTTGCAATGACCTTTTATAGATGAAGTGTCATTGGAGTAACCACCAATCTATGAGAACAAATCTACCCAATCAAGGACCTCATCAGATGTAAGCCATCTTGGAAAATGAAACATGATACAAACAGATTCATCCAATCAAAATTCTGTAACGCGTGCAACACAAATAATTGACTGTACGCTGACTATAGATATTGACATGATTCTATATTGGGAGAATTCATTCCCTTCTATACATAGGAAAAGTCAATCACTGGTTAGAGACCTGGCCATTAGTGTAAATTGCCCCCCCCCCTGTCATCCAACTTAAGCAAACGATTCCCTTCAAAGCATTGCCGGGGCTCTAATTGAATGCAAACAGTAATTTTCAAGCATTTGCTGACAAGTTCAAATACGACTGAATTATTTGATAGCTATAGATATAGCTATCACATGTCTGTTGCCATTGGATTTTTCCAAAGATACACATAAACGTGATTCGATTGAGTTGCTGGAGCAATCATTCCGAAATTGATATTCCACGCTTGGAATTAGTATGATGAAGTGTAATGATGTAAATGTCAAATACACTTGTCACAACGGAACCGCGCTGAGAAAGATTGATCGAATCAATGTGATGTGAAATGATGCTGATGAAATGGTTAGGCCTCAAACTATTGTTCACCGAGAGTTTGGAGTGAATTCAATGTTTTGGGGGTTATAGTCATTCTTTGTAACCTGTATGGATTGAGTTCCGTGAGGAAGTACTGTGACCCATTATTATGAAAAAACAACTTCTTCATGAAATCATGAGTAGTGTCACTGTTTCGAGGTTTGAATAAATTTTCTCATGAATTGAATTCAGGCTATGGTTGGAATATATTGGATTTAAATAATGGAACAACCCGAAACGAGCTCCTCAAAAAAGGAATGATGCAATTCAAGTGAATAATTAATTGATTCGTGATTGTCTTTTTTCAATTCAACAGACAATAATAAATTTTTTGTTCATTCTCAACCTTGCGAACATAATGTCATACATAATGAACTTTATGAATATTATCAGCCTTATTCTTATTGTATTCTTGGAAATGACGAAGTAATTAAAAAATATGATGAATATGATGATAGATTTATTGTTATCAAACATGGATAAATCTCGTAATCAATCTTTTGTCAATAAAGTATTGAGAAGAATGTGTGGAATGAAACTTTGACCTTAAATTGGCATTATTGTGATCACTTTCAATTATACTACTACTTTGTGTAAGCCTTTGGTCAGTGCTGACAGAGTTCTAAGCATATAGAGGGCTAATAATTACTTTGTGATGTTGCTTTTGCTCTCAAGGGTTACTCCGGATACAGCGCTATGTACTCAAAGTACACCTGAATGTACTTCTAGGCGCAAAATAGATTCTCCAGTTCTACGACCTTTTCACATTACCCGCTTTGAATGCTAGCACCAATACAGTCACCTTTGTTTGTCATTGATAGAATTTCGAATTTAAATCAATAGAAAACCGATTTGGCTCATTCGAATGACAAACCAGTTCACGAATATCCTACTGAATTTGATCATTGTAAAATAACGCAATCGCAGGTTCTGAAGATAAGTTCATTGGATTCGTTGGAGGTCACAGTCATAATTTCGAAACAGCTTCTAAAGACCACTGTAGAGTTCTCAATTCACATATTAAATTTGATAACATCAATAAATTGCGGATTATTTCAATAATTTCAACATTAGAATATATCAACACCATTCTATTCTTGATAGAACTGTTTTCAATAGAATAAATTTTTAGTGAACTCAAAATATTCAAAATTATTGATTCTAGAATAGTCTAGAATTTATACTTTCCTGTAAACCAATATAATTGAAGTTGTTTGAAGTGGAAATCCTTTTGAAGAGGGGATTAATAGTTTGGTTATATAATCCAACTTGACCTGTTACTGAACTGTCAGTATAAATTGAAACACTTTTGGGTCTTAGTCCGCTGTACTCACCTATATGTGATTGATTGAATTATGAATAATGATGGTTGAATAATTGAAGGATTGAATTACCGAAACTTCAATAATTGTTACAATTATTGCGACTTGATATCAAGTAATTAAAGCAAAGGTGATGATGAGTGTGTGAGTGATGATGTTTACATCGTGAATAAAAGATAACATGACAATTTTCACTTTGAAATCTCTTTTCACTTTAAATTTTTTTAAATTGTCCCGCTTAGGGACATTAGCTCTATAGTCCATTCACGATGGCTTGAGACGAGATAAACAAAAGCTCTGCATGTGTGTGTGCGCGACTGGGGCGGCTTCATTTTAGCCACGACATGAACAAGCCACAGCAATGCCGAAATCCCAAATTTGGTTGTCGGGACTGTAACCAAAGCATTGATACAAAAACTTTTATTATAATTGTTTGTTCATTTTAGGTTCATGCAGTTGAGGGAGAACCGATAATATCAATTTCCCAATGTGTATCTATAAAAAATTACTTGAAGATACTCATTCTGAATTGCCTACAACAAAATTCGGGATATTGACATTGCTGTGACTTGTTTATGTCGTGGCTAAAATGAAGCCTCCCCAGTCGCGCACACACACATGCAGAGCTTTTATTCATCTCGTCTCAAGCCATCGTGAATGGACTATAGTCGCTAATGCTCTGCCTTCAGTTAAAACCAATAGTCAATGAGAAATACATTGTAAAAAACATTGAATAATGGAACCGCTCGCAGATGAATTCACTGCTGACTGGCAGGTCTAAGCTGTCAACAAAAGATTATTACGTTTTGTGGTGAATCCAACAAGTTATTTAACACAAAACTCTCGACGTTCTCACATTTCTGAAAGTTTAATGAGTTTTCGCGCTACTCGACCCGTCTACGATGCTCGTATTAGAAACTTCATCGGCCCTACACGCAGGTAGCCTTATCAGCCATCTTTATTATCCATAAACAAGCACTTTAGCATGTCCGAGAGCTTTAAACGTCCAATAGCCATCAATTATAAACCGTTTGCCCCAGGAAAATGAGGCGAGGCTGGGGTAGGCGAGAAAGACGGATGGCTAGCTTCATTCTTTCTGTAATTTATTCAAAAAGCATGAGAAAGCTTTTCATCGATCACTGGTTACCTTTCAAAGGAATTAGAATGGGAGCTTCAACCTTGTTAGGGTTCAGAGACTATCCAATTTTGCCTATTAGCCATTCCATGATTAGAATTCAAAACGTTGGTGAGAGTATGACGGTCAAAGGAAATTTCCAATGGTAACATTCTGCGAATTACACAGCCCCTGTATTTGATAGTAATTCGTAACTACTGTACTTCGATTTAAATGTACTGTACTGTTATGATTTGGAATTTGGTTTAGATTAAGAATATTCAATTCAATTACTCCACTTCTAATAAAATATTATTTTGAAACAAAACAAATTCAACTATCTAAAAAGTATTACACAGCCCCTGTATTTGATAGTAATTCGTAACTACTGTACTTCGATTTAAATGTACTGTACTGTTATGATTTGGAATTTGGTTTAGATTAAGAATATTCAATTCAATTACTCCACTTCTAATAAAATATTATTTTGAAACAAAACAAATTCAACTATCTAAAAAAATCGATTTTCCACACATCGATAATAGAAAGTTTTGGTAACATCAATAGATGCTCTCAGATATATTCCCAGAAGACAATCACTAGAAATCATATTATACTGCAGAGTTTTGAAGATCTTTGATATCCTCCCAAATTCTCTTAGTTCCTCCTTTTACCTCAAATGATTCAGAATATTATGTGAGACTTATATTTCCAGTGTACCGGAGCAGTAAGATATCAATAAACAAGAACTGTCCATCTCATTAAAGATTCGTGGAACAGTGTTGATTTATTCATAGCCAGAAAGCACTAAATAATTCTATTGGATAATCTATTTTGCTGGAAATTAAACGATAAGGCTACTTACTCTATGCTTCGAGTATACCCTACCAGGTAATTTGGTTTTGTAATAGAGTCGAAAGCTTCAAAAGTAATATAATAAATATATTTTGTTGTCTAAAACCTGAATCAATTTTTTTTATTTGGATTCCTAAGCGTGAGCGAACTATAATCATACATTCAATACATCTAATATCAATAACTGGATCTTCATCCTATCCTTAACCATCGGACACTTGCTTTGAGTCAGAAACAGCAATTATTATGTATGTTGAATTATACAGCAGATGAGCAAATAGATTGCAACAGCGCATGACATATGTAGACCCATTTGAAAGCGAGAAACGTATCTGGCAAAATTTATTGGTGTCGGCCTATCAAGTGAACAAATACATACCGGTATACATAGCCTATATTTACTATATAGATTTAATGTATCCTAGATACAGGTGTGCGATCAGTGGAGCTGAGTCATGAGATAGTGGATGAAGAGCAGATATCTCCATGGGGAGAAGACTCCTATTGTGAACAAGAGCCTTATAAATTACTGCAACAGGTTCTTGTGCCCCGACAAAGGATATCTTGAGCGTCAATCCATTACTCAATCTCACGTAGGAGCTTGCTTGGGATTAGTGTACCCTTCTGGAGGTATTTGTCGTGATAGTGTTTGAGATTTTTCTGTCTTTTTTCATCATAGTCCTCTTTAATTTTGAATTTTGGATTTTTTATGCATTACTAATCACTTGATTGTACTATTACTGATAAGTGAATCAATTCCAATTATCAACAATAGGAATTTTTTTGCACATGTTGCACTGTGTATTTCTCAATTGTGGGCATATAAGTGAATATAAGGGCATATAAGTTTAAATCAATATTACTGGTTTATATTATCAATACTCAAATTAGTGTTTAGAGTTTGAAGTTAAGAGAATTTTTAAACTATCAGTAGATCATCTTTTTTGAGAATGAATGAAAATCATTCCGAGAATTGCTGAAAATTACGCGATGTACAAATTGAAACATTTTTAAGTTTGAAACACTATTTCAAATTGAATGACATTGTGTTCTATTGTATATTGTAGACGATTTTTGTCCGATAACTTGTCATTTTTTCAAAAACTTCTTTGAATTTGATGAACAAATACTTTTTTCTCAATTCAAGCTCGAAATTTGTCCATTGTTCGGTCAATATTTGGTCTTCATATAGTAATTCAAGATCAAAGCGAGCACAAATTAATATGTCAGATCTCATTCTCGGAATGTGGGTGATGATTGGATTGGCTAGTGTTCAAACCAGGTGAATATTATCAGAACATCATTCCTGTCTTTTTCACGAGCAACGCTGTAGGTCTTAGCTAGGAGAAAACTTTGAGAAATAATAATATTATGAAATATTGTACAGTGAACATTCATTGATAATTGATTGATTCACTTATGGGACAAAGATATTGTTTGAGAGCCAAAAATATCGAGGAGATTCAAAAACTGGAATTTTAATTTAAAAATATCCACATCCAGATGAAACTAAACTGGAATAATAGTTCTTCATTCTCATATCACATTTCCATAGAATTTAAATGCTTGTTAATAATCATAGATTCTCAAATTATGATAATCACGAAATAGAACTCTTTTTTGTATTCAATAAAAAGATCAGTCTTCTGAGGAAATAGTGTAGAAATAATATATGACAAGGATGAATGATGGTAGAACGTGATCAAAATCTAGATTCAATGGAATTCAACTGAGCGAAAAACTTTGCTATAGATATGTGGTTGGAATTACAATGAGTTTCTATAGGGATAGACCAGATTCGACATTTTCTCATAAAAACTGTTAGCTTTAAAGGGCACATTCTTGAGGGGAGGCTGATAGGTAAGGCAGTTAAACCAGCAAAATGAGGGTCCTGAGTGGGTCAGGAGTCGTATCGATGTAACGTTTCTTTCTCAACCTCTCAAAACAGTTCACATGATTTCATTTGATTTGAACTGAATTGAAAACGGAATACAGTATCTTGAGAAATATTTATCGCAAATAATATTGATTCTGTTCAGAACTAAAAGACCTAAAGATACTAATATGTATAATATTATAATATATATATATATATATATATATATATATATATATATATATATATATATATATATATATAATATAATATATAGTATATACATATACAGTATATATCATTCAGAAACTGTACGTAGAAGGATGAGTAAATCTGATTCTCAATTTCAACCAAGGCTTACCTGTAGAGAATATCCCAAGTAGAGTAGAATTTTTTGTTGCGATATTTTATGGTGACACTCAGTGGATGAGTTGGAAGATTGGTAAAAAATGTTTATATTTGGTAGGCTGGTTCAGATAAAGTCTAGAAATGTTGTGTTGAAATATTTTTGAAATCCCTTCTGAACGGATTCAGGCGAGCGAAGCGAGCCTGTTTATCCCAGCTTAAACTGACAGAGGTTTTGCAGGCGAGCGAAGCGAGCCTGTTTGACTCACACTGCCGATACTATCGAACGTCCAGATAAACGATAAATGAACAGTCAATGAGTTTAACTGTCTCGTTGAAACAGGTGAACTTCATCAAGCAAATAAGGAAAAAATATGAAGATCATTTTATAAGGAACGTTCGTGTTGGAAGGTGAAAAAAGGTCAGAAAAAAAGGGCGAGGATGCCAAAAGAAGTAAGAAGTAATAGACGGAAATGAAAAGAAATGACGAAGGAGTAAAAGGAGGAAGCAAGGAGCAGTAGAGCAGGACATTTAATGAGAATCTAGTTGAGTTTAAGGTCGTTTGGGCTGCTTTTCTCAAAGCCTGAAGTGCCGGTGGCAACACTAAGTACCGCCATAGTCGTGGGTTTTGCCGCTAATGGCCTGTCTGCGATCAAGTGTCAGTAAATGTTCACGCAGCGCATTCTTCAGGCATCCTTCTCAATTAAGTCTCTACCAGTAAATGAACTACCTTATTTTAATCCAACCTCGCCTATTTGCCTCACTCGCCGAGGCTTCATGTTCCTAATTTTTACTTCATGTTGGTAATTCACGCTAACTGGCTGGATGTAATTCCTGAATTATTTTTGTTTGAAATTTTACATTATTAGCACAAGTTGGGGGCAAGGTTGAATTAGAAGACTTTGTCTTTTTGAATTTTTGTCAGGTTTTCTTTGTTATATTGGATTCAAGCTTGTTTGATCCATTCATTATTGACTATGTACAAATACATTCTTAGTTTTCTTCATATTCCTATTAAAAGGGGCTATGATTCATCTCAGCAAGGAAGCTGGTGACTGGCGAATGATATTTTTGAAATGAACTGCTGAAGATTCGCTAATAGAGTGGATAGAATACGCTATATTGGTACGCTAAAAAATTTGATTGAGAAAGAGAAAGATATGGAATATAATAAGAGAGTGTTAGTCTAGTCCAAGGTGTATATAATAGTATCCCAGATAGCAAGAAAAGCTGAAATCCAGCTGGTTTCCTGCTGGAATTTTCAATTTAACATACTGGATTCAAGCATGGAATTTACAGTCTTTAAGCTGTAATACAGCTGAATTCAAGTTAAGAAGTTCTCACGTTTCAAGCTGTTTTCAAAGCTTGGAAGTTCAAGCTGGAATGAAGTCTAATCATCCAAGCTTGATGTATCCAGTTGGAGAAAAGCTTTTGTTATATTAAACACAAAATATTGACCAATATTATGGAAAAGGAATGGAATACAAAAGAGAATACAGTGAACAAAATGTTGATATATATTGGAACAAAAATACGAATGGAATCCACTCACAAATCTGACAAACAATAATGAATTGTTCTGTCAGTTCGCCTATTTCACATTGTTCAACATAACAGTTTGAAAGCTGCACGATGTATGCCTGTATGTTTTTTTTCATGACAAAATTGAATTTCTTTTCTTTCAATAGTATTAGTGATCATAAAGCACCGCCGCATCCCCCAAGTCAACAATGATTACTTGTTACACTAATTGAACGGCCCTGAAATAAAAAAGAACAAGAATAACAATGAAAAATCCATTATAAAATAAGTTACATAATTATACATTTAAATACATCACAGTAATTTTGAACAAGAAAGAGGAGAGGAATATAGAAATCAAAATATAAATAGGCTAACTACAACCGAACAAGAAGAAATAATTTTGTATTCAAAATTGTCATCTATCAATATTTTTGAAATTTTTTAGGCAGAATTAAAACAAACTTACTAGGCCTATAGTAGCCATTATAGCTGATGGATTGATAGGCATGGGCTAAAGAAAACTTAGGGTTAACAACTAACTTAGGTTGTTGTTGATAGTTGTACTATTACTATACTATACTAACTTAGTTGTTAACTATAGGTTGTTAAGTTGTTCAAGATGTAAACCCCAATTTGGCCTTCATTTACTTTTGGACAATACTAAAATCATATCCTACGTAAAATGAAATCAAAGTGAAAGGTCCACTTACCTTTGCGTGTTTACAAACTAGTAGTTCTGTGAACGGTAGACCTCACGAGGTCACCCATGTTCCCTGCATCATAAAAGCATTGTCTGTATTCACGGTACGTTCAGATTGTGCGTCGATTTCGAAAGTCGGCGCGAGGAAGTCTAAACCTGGCATCTGTATCTTTATGATATTATTGTAATGATGTTTTCCTTCATGCGAAACGGTCCGACGGTCGGCTGAAGTCGAACAGCTGTAGCCAATCACAGCCCTTGTTGTTAGCCTGCGGTGGACCGTCTGACCGTTTCGCATAAAGAAGAACTTACCTTAATATTCATCTGAAATATCTCAGCTGACTGCAATGGAAGTATATCACCTGAAGTAGAAATTTTTGAAAATGTTTCTATTATGAATGTCATAATATCACATGTTTTAGTAATATCAACATAAACATACTATCAAATCATTTTTGGAGTATACCTATATCAGAGAATAGTTCAATCCTTTTTTCCTTTTTTCGTCCTCAATATGAAAATTGTCAAATCGAAAACATACAAACATACAAACATACAAACATACAAACATACAAACATACAAACATACAAACATACAAACATACAAACATACAAACATACAAACATACAAACATACAAACATACAAACATACAAACATACAAACATACAAACATACAAACATACAAACATACAAACATACAAACATACAAACATACAAACATACAAACATACAAACATACAAACATACAAACATACAAACATACAAACATACAAACATACAAACATACAAACATACAAACATACAAACATACAAACATACAAACATACAAACATACAAACATACAAACATACAAACAAATGCAAAATCGTCGACTTGAATCTTAGACCTCACTTACGTTCGGTCAATAATGTGAAGTTCTCGTATTAGAAAATTCATAAGTTGTTTGGTCAAAATAAGATGCAAACGAATTTGGTAAAAATATGCTTCAAAAGTTGAAAGTTGACACAGCGCTACTCGTGGTAGTTGAATGAACTCATATGTTAGTCACGTGATAGTGCAAAGGATTTTGTCTCCAGAGAGACAGCTTGAAACAAGCTGGGCTGTAGCTGGATCATTCAATGTTGATTATTTAAGATTAAAGAATTCAGCTTGTTACAAGTATGAAACTTCCAGCTTGATTGCTTACAGCCTGAACCAAGCTAGATTGAACACCAAGCTATGAATTCCAATTCAAACCCCACTAAAATTACAGCTTAAAATAAGCTGGACTGTAGCTGGAATATTGGAGGTTGATTTTAAGATTGAAAACTTCAGCTTCTTACAAGTTTGGAACTTTCAGCTTGATCAGTAACAGCCTGTTTCAAGTTTGAATCAAGCTGGTTTGATTAAACTGTAACTTCCAATTCAAAACCCACTAAATTTCAAGCTTGAAATGAGCTTATGTGCTATCTGGGATTTTATACTAGTAATAGAAACCTACTATTCTATACACCTTGAGTCTAGTCAGCTCATTCAATCACCGGTTTAGTTTTGTTATTGGGAACTACAAGACATATACAGATCTCCAGATCTTATCAAATTCATCCTCTCCAACTGTAATGCTGCAACTGTGGATAACTTGTCTAATCTGCATTTTTAAACTTGAAGAATTTTATTCCATCACACTAACTCGATACGATATAATATGAGGAAATACTGCAAATAATGCAGTATCAGCTCCCATGGGATGACATAATATTAGTGAATATTATAGTATAATCTCTTCTAGTATGAAGTACTGCAAATAATAAATACTGTTCTAGATAATGCAGTAATGCTCAGTATCATAAAAGTTGATGATTGATGATGGAAGAGTAATTAGAGCATACAATACTGTGATAAAAGATTCCCATTGTTAACAACAATATTGTGTTTCTCTGAAATTAATTGAAACAATCAGTTACCGGCTTCATTAGAGACACAACCATTATTAATCTAATGAGCTGAATTTGATATGAATATCACCATATATAATAATAAATTTTGAACTAATATGACAATAATAAGACGAAAGCCCCACCAGATTATTCAATTCATTGTCGAAATAAAAAAGCTATGATTATATCAGGAAATTAATTATTGGGCTGCTTTTCATAATTGCCAGATCCACATCACTCAGAAGCTAAGAAACAATATTGGAATGAAAATGGCATTCTAGAGAGATAATCAATAGTGTAGCAAGATTATTGTTTAGCATACGACTTGTATTATAGTCTGTCCACGTAAAGAAGACACTCTGGCAAGATGGGAAAATGACTCAAGCTCGGTCCGTATTGGTTCATAAATTATAAACTTAGACTCAAATTGTAAATCAGAATTTTTTTCTACAATTTGAAATCAAGTGTATAATCTTTGAACGAATATTGACCAAGCTGGAAACATTGTTTCATCTTGCCAGAATGTATTATTTGCCTGTACAGACTATATCAATATCAATGTCAGTCAGTTCAGGTCAGTGAGGTGGAAATCAATATCAATAGCAAACTAGTGTAATGTGCTACTCCTCCTTCTTCTCCTTTCCCTCCTCCTTCTCCTCCTCTTCCTCCTCATCCTTCTTCTCCACCCTCCTCTTCTTCTATGGTCCGTTCAAAATTGAATATGGTAATGGATCCGCAAGTATCGAATCAAGCTTGAGGTATATTCAATATTCAAAGGGTTTCATTAGTAGCCTCGCATAGATGGGTGTGGTTTAATATTATGGTTTGTGCTTGAAGCATTTGTAAATTATCCATTCTCAGACTCTGATAGGTTTGAGATCCTGAAATACTATTAAATAATTGATATTCTAGAACCATACACATTGAAATACTGATTTTGATTGTCACCATCCATCAATGTCTGATCAACTTATTATAATTTATTCACCTACAATAAAAGTAAAGAGCTACATACTTCAATATGAATTGAAGCATGCAATATAGAGAATATAAACATGCAATACTTGATACTTGTTGATTTCTATTGATTGTTGTTCTAACATCAATATTACATTTTTTAGAATAGCCAACTTTTAATTGTAGGAACGGCTTGTCCAGACCAATGGAAGTTCCTGCCTTGAGAGATCATAGAATTACCAGTCATATTGGCAGCCTTGTAGAATGAATGCATCTGCTAATTTGCTTGAAAGTTTAAAAGGAATTTACATCCTCCAGCCCCGAAAATGTTTTATGATTCTCTAATAATTCATTATCATTACCACCTGAAACTAATATTTTTATGATAATGTCTGAAGAGTGATTCAGATTCAGATTTATTCACTTTATTTATGTAAATTACAAAACACATCAGCTCAAATCCTATATTATGTAAAATCCTATATACTATTACATCGCTCGCTTGAGAACTGAGTATAGACTATGGAGACTTACGGAAATTATTGGAATGTGGGATTTAATAATTATGTTAAACGGTAATATAGCTGATGCTGTAATTACATGAAGAGGCGGAATTTGGACGTATAAATGTCCATTCTTGGAGAGGAATGCTCAAGAACATACCTCCCATTAGCACTTCATGGGCTAATGTTTTCTTGATCTTCTTCTTCTTCATGTACCGTCTCCATGACGGAGGTTGGCTATCATGATGGCGATTTTCACTTTATTAACAGCTGCTCTGAATAGGTCATTATTTGTACACTGGAACCAATCTCTCAAGTTGCGCAACCAAGATATTCGTCTTCTGCCCACTGATCTCTTACCACTTATTTTTCCTTGCATAATGAGGTGCAATATTTCATATTTCTGTCCCCTCATTATGTGACCTAGGTACTTCAATTTTCGTTCCTTAATTTCACTAATGAGCTCTGGCCTTTTCTCCATTCTTCTGAGAACCTCTTCATTTGTTACATGGTCTGTATATGAGATTCTCAGCATTCTGCGGTAGGTCCAAAACTCAAAGGCTTGTATTTTCTTTTCACATAGTTTATTCAAGGTCCATGCTTCCATACCATATAGTAGAACTGGAAACACAAAACACTTAATGAGACGAATTCGAAGATCCATTTTTAAATCTCTTGATGACAGTAAACCCTTTAATTTGATAAATGCAGCACGTGCTTTCTCTATCCTTATTTTAATTTCCGTGTAGTGATCAGCATTGGAGGTCACCCGAGTCCCAAGATATGTGTATGCATCTACTCGCTCCAATCTCTCATCTCCAGCAAAAAGATCACCCACAGGAGGTGCATCTTTGGTGAATACCATGTACTTGGTCTTCTTGGCATTGAGACTTAGACCACCTTCCTTACTTGCAGTGATGACGTTATTCAACATTCTCTGGAGATCCTCCATGTTCTCAGCCAGCAGGACAGTATCATCAGCATATCTCAGGTTGTTGATGGGTATGCCATTGACTTTTATTCCACCTGTCTCTTCTTCCAGGGCTTTACTGATTATTTTCTCCGAATAAATGTTGAAGAGAAGCGGTGACAGCACACACCCCTGACGCACCCCTCTCTTAATTTCCAGCTCCTCACTACACTCGGATTGCACCCGTACTATAGCCGTTTTCTTGATAAATGCGAGTAAAGGCTGAGAATTAAATGCTGTGGAATTTTGCAGACTTGATAAAATTGAGAATGATGGGGTAAATATGAATATGGAATGATAATGGGAATGGAATTGTTCGGAAATTGAAGATAAATTAAGAGAAACCAAAAAATTAAATTGCATGAGTTGAATTAAAGCTAGTATTACTTAATAATAGAATTACTTCAAGCATGGGGCTGATTTCAATCGAAGGAATTGAATGGAATAGTGAGTGAGTGTAATGAGACCTGAAAAGTATGCCTCTCTCAAATATGCCCCATTGAAGCTTCGTTAAATCAACGAATAATAATTATTCTCTCCGGAGTTCTTCCAAAGTACTTCTTGACTCACATGCTTCATTAATAAACAAAAATGAGAGAATTTGAAACACTACAAAGAATTTTTTAGATTCATAATTTTATTAAGGTGCTATGAAAGTAGGATACTCTCCTCAACATTAAAATGGAAAATAATAATCTATTATCCTTGCTCTTGGAGAATGGAAAAAGTTCAGCGCAAAGTGTCACTCTAAGCTGGGTCGTTCATCAAAGTCCGAGAGTTGGGACTTCTCTCGCCTCTCGCATACACGTGTCGTTTTATGTAGGATATAAAATTAAAAGTTTTCGAAA
The DNA here is from genome assembly GCA_017141385.1 of Sogatella furcifera. Classification (NCBI taxonomy): domain Eukaryota; kingdom Metazoa; phylum Arthropoda; class Insecta; order Hemiptera; family Delphacidae; genus Sogatella; species Sogatella furcifera. The sequence continues at coordinate 13,803,276 of CM029551.1, read as the reverse complement.
GTTCAACTTTGCTGCCGCTGTGCGCAGGAGAAGTTCTAATTGTTGTGCTGAATGTTTACTCCAACGACTACTCAGCGAACTCTTGATGATAATAGTCTTTCCACCTACGTTTGTCCTAAGTTTGTCCTACGCTTGCCCTATGAGTCGCGTATGAGCTATGATGGTGCCAGATCTTCTTGTTCATAAAAGGAGAACTCCTACACAAAAAATGTTTTTATGCACTCTTATTCACCCAGCCAATTCATGAGAACTTCAACAGAGAAATTGACTGTGTTTCTACTTTTTAGTAGCTGTCTGTGAATATACATTCACTCAGAGGGTATGGAATAGGAATAGTTCATTACTATTTTTAAACAATTATAACGTATTTTGAAACAAATAAGCAAGTGAAGATCCAATTTCCATGTTCGAAGTGTAGTAGGAGTTGAGAATATTCAGAAAACTCAAATTATTATTTCCAGTCTGCAATGAATGTATGAGGAACTAAGTCTTATCGATGGTGAAAAATTAAGTTTGATATCAAGCATTTAATCGATTGAAAGACCATTCATCATTTATCAACTTGAAAAAATCATTATGAAATGTCTCAAGGTTAGCAAAGTTTATTTAATAGAAGTTCAGTTTATGAAACAATCATCACACTGACACTATTAATCAAATTCTCCAATTACATGTTATTAGAGTGAATAGTGCTTGTTTATTTTTCACATTATTTACTTTCATCTGCTTCCCAGGAAATCTTAATGTACAGAACTCTACAAATAACGTCTCTTGCGCTTGGTTTGTAGGTCATCTCACGAAACCTAGGGTTTTGTTGTCACCAAAGACAGTAGCGGACACTGGGAAAACATACTCAAGGTTTGTCCCGCATTCTATGTTCTATTGCATGTGCTCCACGATAATTGAATTAGGTTTTCAGAAACCTAGAAGACTACCCTGGATGCAATGCAGACGCTTGAAGAAACTCACTCGCTCAACACTACTCACCAGGACTGCCAAAGCACAGTGTATTTAAATTTAGTTTTCAACAGCTATGTAGATGAAAGTACAATGTCAACAGGGTTTGCTACAGCAAATGAAACTAACCATGAGGTGTGTGTGTAATAATTGAGTTTGTTGTTCAGTAGATGGAAGAAGAAAAGAAAGAGAGATGAGATTTAGATATTTATACATCCATGTGGATAGCAATAAAATATTTCTGTTCAGTTTCTAGACTGCATAAGTATTAGTATAACTGATTATTCTATAAATTGTAATAGTTGCCGAGAGAGAAAAGACAGAGAATATGAGTGAGAGAGGAATGGAGAGAGGAGTGATAGAGGAGAGACAACTTGAAATAATGAAAACAAGAATACAGTAAACTTTCTGTGCGATATTGAAGAAAGCAGACACTAAAATACTTATGTAGGACCAAACATCACTGGCGGCTCGTGCCCACGAAACAGGTGAAGTATTGTACAGTAAAAGATATGCGCACTTCACCTGTTTCGTGGGTACGAGCCGCCAGTACCAAACATTGCAAATTGATCTATGTAGTAGAAAATATAGTAAAAAGAAGAATTTATTGTTTGGAAAAAATAATATATGAATTAATAGAGAAATGAGAATATTATAGGGAAGTACATTTTAGTGGGAAGAGATTGGCTATTGTTGTGGAGGAGAAGATGAGAAAAGAGATAAGATGAGGGGAATAAAATTCTAAAATAGTTGCTATTCTATAAATTTTATTTTGGTTGAAAGGCAAAGCTAGTCTATCCAGTCTTTCACAATAACTAACAAAATTAAGTACTACAAGTAGTAGTAGTGAAAAGTATTTAGTACCTTCTATTCATAAACAACATCCATGCTGGTGGATGGGTAAGGGACATGTTGTGATGACGAAAAGATAACCACTTACTAGGCAGCCGGGACAGACGGCTAATCGGTTCCTCCAAAAATCAAATTTTGTCAAAATCATCTTCGACAGCTGGATTCGATCTTGGAGCCTTTGGATTATCAATTATTAATCATATACCGGCGCTTATCATACTACGACTTCGGACCCCTTGGTCCTTACATACTACTCCATTAACACAATAATTATTAGATCTAGTATTCCTAGTCCACTATCATAGTTTGACAGAAACAATTTGAAATAAATTTAACCCCAAGCACAAGTGGAATGAAACAGAAATAAAACTAGAAGGGGAAATATCCCTGTACAGAACGTGAAACTCCACACCAGGTATACAGCCGGTTGTTGTGAGGGGGTGAAGGGGGGACCCGAGTCTCAGCTCCACAGGTGAGCTGCATCGATCGCTCCCTTTTAGGCGGGGGGATGCGGAGGGGATCAGACCCCCCCCCCACACCTAGTGGAAATTCTATGGCAAAGGGGAAAGGAAGATATTGGAATGGAATGATGAGTCGCTTCCACACCGGTAAAAGTAAAGCAGACGCCAAACAAAGTGGCGATTGGCGAATGTCTCTTATTAATGCTTAACTCTGTTAGGACAGTCTAAACGCGGTCTACGGAAGCGAAATCGGTAGCAGAGTTCACTTTCGGCTTAATATGCTCTGGCAGATCGCTTGTACACTGTCCTGACAGAGCTGAGGATTAATAACAGACATTTCTGTCAGCCGCCAGTTTTGTTAGTATATGATATTCGCGCTTATTCCATCCCAGCTAGGAACCTTCCATCTTTTCCACAGACTCACAACTTTCTCAGTTTATTTCTTTTCGAATGTATATAAATTTCTGTTTACTTTTCCACCCTCTATATTCATATCATACTCTTTTTACCATCTTAATTCCACTTACATAGTTCCTCTTGTTAGATTAATCATGGATCTGAACTATTAATAATTAGATTTAGATTAATAATATTATTCTTACGAGCTATTATAATCCTAGTGGATGTTTCTTATTTCAGAGTAGGTGATTTTGTGAATTGTGATAAGTATTTGAAGATCTCTAGAACATAACCTCAATCTTAAATACTTCTATCAAAATTTGGGAAAAAGACGTTTTGGACTTTGATGTCTAAATTTACCCTTTACTGTATAATTTCTCGAATAAATAAATAGTGCAATATCAAAGGGGATGAAAATTGTAAATATTTCATGAAACATTCGAATTTAATTCCATTGTATTATGACCAAATTTTCTCTTTCAAAAGATGTGAATTTATTTTATTGTGCTATTCCACAACGCATTACAGTTCAATAAATCTGGAAACAAACTAACGGATTCTGCCTCAAATGAATATTTATAAAAGATGTGACTTTGTTTGTGCTCTTTATCGGATGAAGTTATTCAACTAAAAACAGATTGACAAATGTTTTTACAAAATATTTCTACCGATTGAATAGCTAAATAGCTACAAATTTTGCAAATTACTCCTTTTGTGCGTTGCTAAAAATGTGTGCATTAATAATCACAAAAATTATTTTTGTGGAAGTTTCATAGTCGTGTGATACCAAATGCACTTTGGACTGAACATAGCCTAATCATATTCTCATGAATATAATGGATAGCCCTCAGCTATTTCCAATCAATCTGGATTCAATTATGCAGATCACTAATTGGTTAAAATATCTTGTTTATCAGCCTGGATTATGAATCCAATCATTCTATGAATTATAATCAAAGCTAACTATTCTGGAACTGAACCCTGAAGAAGGCCTGAAGAAGGTTGCGAAAGTAAATTTTTAATAATGCTTGTTTAATGACCACACTTTTTGAAATAAAATACTGTATATTATAATCAATCAACCTATTGAATTAAAATTTTTACTTTATATTGAATATCATTCACTATATCATCATATTCTGAGTCAGGGTAGTCGAAACTCATTTACAACATAATTAGCACAGACAATCTGGAGATGTAACATTACAAAACAAACAATATTACAGATTGTCCAAACATTGTTTATCAGTTTATCGAATATAATAGAACAGTTCTTCATTTATTGAATTTGTTTGGCATCAGATTAGATTCAAATAGGACAATTTACTAATTTACTAATTTACTAATTTTACCAATTTACTAATTGACTAATTGACTAATTTACTAATTTACTAATTTAGATACAAATAGGAGGATCACTCTACAGCTAAAAATTAAAAACGTGAAGAATCCACAGAACGTCGAGCTTCTTAGTTTGTCATCCGCCATAGCTTTTCTATTATTGATGGAGGTGGACGGTTCAAATTCTTATTCTTTGTCCACGTTTTAGCTGTCTAGTTTTTTCTATTATATTAATAATTTCAGAAATCATTCATATAGTTATGAAATGGAATGAAAATATTCTTTATTAAGCGGAGTTGGTACTAGGAAGTCCTTTCTTCCACTCAACCTTAGTTATGGAGGTACATTACATGATCTAAATTCACATAAAACACGTCATGAAAACAAATTATTGGAGAAAATCGTAAATAAATACCTATATTCTACTCGCAGTTCTTCCCTTTACACTTTTTTCTCTCATTCCTTGTTGCCCCTTGAACTTTTTTATTTTTTCTCCTAATGTTTCCCTCTATTCCTTATCTTCATCCTCTTCTTCTTTTTCTCCTTATTCTCCAGCTACGTTCTGGTTCCTGAACTACCGCTCACCAGATTTTCCTCCACCACCTCATAAATTGCACACATGATCGTTTGTATCTCTTTCCACAGTTTTCTTTGTTCGGAAAAACTTTTCCAGTATTTTCTGATCCCGTATCTCACCTTTTTAGCTATTCCATTGAACAATAAGAGGCCTAGAGGAAGTTGGTGATATAGTTCGCACAAGCTGAGAAGACACAGTGCAAAGTGTATAGTGATGGAGTGTCTTCTCAGTTTGCTCCCACTAAAGACATCACTTTGAGTCGGACCAAGCGTGAAACTTGGTTCTCCCAATAAATTGAATCAGTTTTCAAAGTACTACCCACGTTTGTTGAGATGATGGCATCGCCACTAACTTTTATCTCCTGATAAATAACAATGGACTGGCCTGATTCTAAGATAAAAATAGGATTATTTCTAGAGCATTAACACAGAATGTTCACACCTACTTGATTCTAATTGTTGAGATTTTTCAAAGCCACCTTTTATCAGAACGGGACTGTGGTTTTTTTCCATTTTCTCACTTATTTTTGGAATTAGCTCATTAGTTATACTATAATTGATATTTTTTAAATTTATCAATCTATTCCACTATTGTCTAACATGAATGGTTTTGCATTATTGCAACATCAACGTTCACTTGTAGACAAGGAACAACTGACATTCACCCTATGTTATAGAATCAAAATTTGAATTACGGAACAAATAAAATTCCACCTCAACTTTGCCAACTATCTCACTCGAGTAGCCATACATAACTTCGGGTATAAAACGTCTTAGGCCTAATCCTATGATAGGGTGATCCTTTCAATCTTCTGCCCAGCATGCTTATGAGCCCTAACTTGTATTCAGTTGTCTGGACATATTGATAGGTTTATGAATTGAGGAATTTGAATCCCACCTTCATTCCTTACTCATAATCTCTCTCTCGCTCTCTGTCATTCTTTTGAATCTCTCTCACTCTTTCCCTGTCATTCTCTCTCCTTCTCTCTTTTTTCAAACATACCCCCCCTTGCTCATGGGGTGTACAGGCCGTTTTAATCAAGACTAGACTAGTGTGGTGTTATGCCAGAGAAAAGCTTTGATCATGGTAGCATTACTTATTCATTGTCTGCAGGCTTGAGCATCCCAGCCGTGTCTTTTGAGAGAAAAGGTACTCTCACAATGAACCAAGTAGTAATTCTCTGTTCAACAATGGTGAGGCTCTTCATAGTCGACTCGGCTCAGTTTCAATTGGAAGCGTGTATAAATTATGTATAATTGAAATCACAATTATTAGCTGAATGGATTCAGAACGTTGCTAAGTATTCATTTCATTGAGAAGACGGTGCAAGTCGATTGAGGTTTCAGGAAATGGGTTCAACTTCCTGGTATGTTGATCATATTGATGATGATGGTAATTATTATCAAAAGTATTATGTCTCTCATGTTATCACTATAGGCTATCAAATACAGAAGCATTTGCAGTGTAGTTAGTTGAGAAATAATCCTAAAGAGAAATTATCACAAAATGTAATAGATCCAACATTGTGTTGACTTAAATTAGTGGATTACATGATTCAAAATATTCAATGATTGTAGAAAACAAGTGAGGGGATTTTCAGAGCATGGAAATCAAATCAAATCGAATAAGATGAATTTATTTCCCAACATAAACATATCAATTTATTGTAGCCTACGTGAAAAATAATTACATATTTAAGAAACCTCTACAAGACTATTCGTCTGTGTGTATAGGGGGAAATGTTCATGTTGTAGATTAACTTTAGAGATTCTCTTCTGATACCTTACCATCTATGGAGCTTGAATGAAAATTCGGTATGAAAAATCATACTTAAGCTCAACCTATAATTCTAGGCTTAATGTATGGCTGGCTCCATGTGTCCAAAATGAATTCTATTGTGAAGTGCTATGATAATATTCCTTAAAAATAATAGTCATACATATATCAGTGCATTGAGGCCCAATTCGAACAGTAGAGATGGCACGCGGACGTGGCGAAGACATTAAAGCTGTCTTTTTACAATAAACAAATAGCTACATGCACAATACACCGCTGATTAGCATACCTTTTGACAATTCGTCTGTATAGTATCGGCAATGATGTTTTCGTCAAGTCTATATCCTGTCTTTTCTGTCTCGATAAGGCCTTGAATTATTATAATTGTGCTTAAGTATATTTTCCACGGAATTATGATCAAAGCACTTCGTAATAGAATTTCTTTTGTACACAAGAAGCCATCCATCATAAATCGTAGGGCATTGGAAGAGAATCTCTAGATCTCATCACATGGCATGGTATTCCCATGCACTAAAAAACCCCTAACGTGCTTTCTCCATCCATTTGATAAATTAAAACCTCTAACAATCACCCAGCATCGCATGAAATTTTTACTTCATCTTTCTAACGGTGAAGGGTCGTCGTGAGCTTTGTACGCATTTTGTTAATACCTTTACTAAGTCTTCTCATCAGATTACTGCATCATGATGAACAAAAGAAGAGAGTAGAATAATGACTAAGCGGTGAAATGTAAGAGATGTTTTTGAAGGACTAGGGGTTTGAAACGTTTATCATGTGACTATGGAGGTTTTAATTAGACAACCAGCCAACTTTACTCGTTCGTGGAATTAACAGCAATTCTCCATTAGGGTTCACTGCGTGAACAAGGATGAACGTGTGGGCTACTGTTGGAATCGAAATTTGTTTGAATAAAACATCCACTCTGGTTACAGTTCTGTAATAATCATAACGTACCGACATTCGAATGAGAAAGCGACTGTAGGGTTGGTTACTTCATGTTGAGATAATTCTAAATTGACGATATCTTTATCTTTTTCGGCCCACATTAGCTTTTGCCTGAGCGTGGGTGATAGATTGAAGATGATGGATTGATGAAGGCGATTGATGGAATCATCAAACGTCCGTGCCTAGCGGAATTTGAACCCAAAACTAGTGCAGTGCAACCAAAATGAAGGTTGCAATACCCATAATCATCTATCATTTCTCATTAGGATGATAGAAGGTTATGCAATACCGCAGATTACTAGGCCAATCTCGGCGGAATTATTTTGAATTGCTCTGTTTTAGAAAATCTATAGCTTACAACATTATTATTGAAACATTTGCTGCAAAATCAATAATCGTCAATGTTAAAACGTTGCTTATGGAAATTTCACTTGGAAAATGTATCTTTATGTAGTAGTTTATTGGAAAAAAACTTGTAGTTAACATCTCAAATTTATTGGAGGAGACTTCCAGCTGTGAGTCTTCATCTCCCGTCATCATATCATCCCTCTCATTACGCACAAAATCAGAGCTCACGTGGTTATCACCCAAGTTGTATAGAATAATAGTATACTATTCTATACACCTCGGTTATCACCCACCTATTAAATTACAAGAATGAAGCATTTTGTATCTATCAGCAACAATCTGTATTGCATCTAACAACGATCTTTTATCAGTGTTCAGCATGTTGTACTCTTTGATGTGGAATAACTAAATAAAGATGAATAACATACACAGCGCCTTCAACAAAAATCAACTTACTGACTAGAAGTTGAATAAAAATTCATATTATGTACTGTTTTGGTAAAGTCTTCTTGAAAATAACTTGATTTTAGTCAAACGTGTTGGTAGGCCTATATTCCAGGGAATTCTATCAAATTATTTTTCTGTAATTGATTTAATCTAATTATTATTATATGTTAATCTATTCGATTATGAGAGCTGATTTTGGACAATCCGGAAAAAAATCGGAGGAAATAAATGACGAATGTATAAATGCAATTATTGAATTCCGATTAAGCTCCATGAAATGAACGTGATGTAATCGCTTAGACATAACTTATTTGAAATTACCTCTCCAACCGTTATGATAGGATCGGAAATTATGATAATCTGATACTCAAAAGTGAATATTCTAATTTTAAAATAAGAGGATTGACAGAAAATCCTCTTTTTCCTGGTATATTCGGTACCCCTTGTGCTCAGTTTTATACAAACATCATTCGAGAGAAACGTAAATTGGAGTGAGTGAAAACTGAATGAGATGTGACTTCATATCATCATTTATAAAAGCCAATGAAAATGCTTCGTTTCCAATCAGCACTCGGAAAATCAGTTTATTAATAGGCTTGAGAGGAAATCGATTTCACAACAAACATGGCCGTGCCCTGCTCCATAATGGCGATAACGGAAAAATAGGATGGGAAATGTTGAGAGTTATTTATACTACTGTGATTCATTTCAGTGCAGCTAGTAATCTATAACCGTAAAAAATGTTATATTGGAGTTGCGATGTTTTTAAAGTACTGCAATATTTATTTTGGGAATACATAGCTTACCATGAAGCAATTTTAAACAGATTATGAAAGGAACAACCCACGAATACTAGAACCATTCATTCTAGTATCCGTGGAACAACCTTTATTCTATGTATGCTTGAATTCAATGAACATAGAAACATTCTATAATTGTTACTTATTTTGATCAAAGCTGTTCATTGGAGTTACTCGAACCTAATTAGAATAAAGCTGAAATCTGATTGATATTAGAAAGTTTTTTGGTAGTACAAAGTAATGAGTTTCGCTGGCGAAATTTCATTAAAAAAGCGGTAACAGAAAAGCAGCAGTTCCTTTCAGTTTGGGATCTGAAAATAGCTGTACTCACATCCTGTCTGGACCAACTTGAAAGATGACTTAATTCGGTCTTAATTCGACGGAGCTAGCTTTGTTTTCCAAGAGAAAGAGAAAGTATAGGAGTGAGAGAATGGGAAACGGAAAACAGAAAAAAACGCACTCTCCTTGATTGAAAGCGCAGAACGATTTTCAGCGAATCTTTGTCTTGCGACTCGAACAAGTCCTAATTAATCGTCGCCATTAGGAGAAAATGAATTGCATCCCCCAATCTTTCCCCCTTATTTTCCTCCTACCACAATCACCCCATCTTCTTCGAACTGGGTCATTTTCTCCCTATTGCCATGAATGTAACCGTATTTTTGGAACGTTTGAGATGTAACTGCTAGTAAGGTTTCAATAAAACCATATTTTGGGTATTTTTGAAATTACCGAACATGTTTTAAGTTGTAATGAACGCAGCCTGGTTTGTGTCTTCCAGATTATAATAAGTTTGATGGTTATTTATTTGTCTTCCATTTCCTCTAATAGAGCTGATGCTAAAAATTAAGGCGTTTTGCATCCCTTGTGCACTCCAACAGCTTGTATTGTCTGCAAATCCTGTAATGTATTGAAGTAATTTCTTAGGGTGTCTCCTTGGAGTAAGTGATAACGTACCGGTCTGATAACCAGAGGTTCCAAAACTCTATTCTTCACCTGGAAACAGTATCGTAACCACATAAATACGGCTACCAAATCTTTAGAAGAAGACGCTAAGTCATTCGTCCCGACTGCCTGAAAATTAGTTGTCATCTCTCATCATCATCATCATCTTCTCTCGCATTACCCACGAGAAGAGCCCATAATGAGCATCACCCTCAGAGGAAAAGAATTAATAGGTTTATGAGATTATACACTTCCATTATTTATATAATATATAATTAACTATTGAATCAATTTGATTTTTATTCAACTTCTGTTGCAGATGCCAACCGATTCGCGACCTATTGAGGTTGCGTCGCTGGACGTTAGCGGTTAGCAGGCTAGGGTGAGTTTGGTGAGGGGTGGAGAGGGGGATGCCAGCCACGGCCATGTTTTCGACGTTGAAGAGTCGCGTGGGAGTGGGAGGGGGCAGTCAGAGCTCGCAGAACGTCCTTGACAACAATCCAATCGTGCAGTACTACGAGGTTGGCAAGGTCACCGCAACAGCTGGACCCGAACTCGTCTGGAGGATACACGACGCTTACCGCAAGTCCGATGGCAAGGTCAGTCAATCAAATAGTACTTTCTCATTCGAATATTGCCATAGAAATGTTTATAGAATAAAAAATATACGCTTTCCACTCATAGCTCAACCTAATTTATACCTCATTCAAGACCACTTGCACCCACATGCAGAAAATTTGTTTATTTTGTCTCAAGTCATCGTTAATAGGATAAGATCTCAATTTGTGTAACCTTACCTTCACCCCACCACAACTAGCCTGACCTAATAGATCAAGAGATCTATTCTGGCAGGAATAATCTCCTGATTTGTGTCTAAGCTAGCCTCTATATGACATGTACGAATGTCTTATTTTCCATAGCGGAATATTGATTAACACTCTACAATAAATCACTACTAATTATTGTCTAACTATTACTTACAGAAAATGATATTTTCGATCACTTGCCAAAAAGTGATTAGGCTTTTAGAATAATTCACCAGGAAGTACATTGAAAATAGTTGTATAATTCCATTGGTAATATAGCCTACTACTAATCTATGATGACATAATTACATTAATTGTACATAATATTTTCATCGAGAGATAGGTCTTCTTATCTAAATATCTGAAGATAGATTGTATCTTTTCAATATATCTTCGAATGCTATTCGAGAAACAACTGAACGTTTTGTCAAGTGCACTCTACAATCAAAATAGTATAGCCTACCCCCTAGCATGCACCTGGAACATAATAATAATAATAATAATAAACTAGTAAGCCTCATGGGCTGAAGAACTCGCGTGCGAACTTTTTGTGTTAACTTATGGCTCTGATAACTTTGCAGATGATGAAATTTTGCAGTCAAGTCCACTTAATCAAGTTTGTTGATGCGTCGGATGCCGCGAATAGTTATAATATGAATCAAAATTCTTATCAATCCCTATATATAAACAATACTGAATGTTCCTTTCATTATGTTTCAATCAGTATAGGTTCACAAAAATTCAAGATTGATAAATTCATCATTATTGAAGAATATTATTCTATTTTAGTGATTTATATTATCAATCTGTTTTTTCATAAAACTTCATAAAAAATTATATTCCCGTTGAATAAATTAATTTTAATACAGATAAGAAAATGATAATTTTTCAAGATTAAGAGCTTAAAAGCTAAAAAATTTCTATAATCTATTGATCATAACTTACTATAACAGGATATTTTTAAATTTCTATAATCAGCTGATCTTAGCTATAAGAGGATAATTTTTTGAAGTGACTGCGGCCAGCTGCTGTCGATCGCGGTTGTCAACAATAGCTGAATGCTCCATTGTTGAAGCATTCGTCTTCCTCAAACGAATCCAGTCGCGGCCGCATCAAGCAAAACGAATAAAATGTATGAGACTGCCCATTCAATGCTCATTCAATAAACTAGTAAGCTCCATGGGCTGAAGAACTCGCGTGCAAACTCTTGAAGTTGACTTATAGATTTAATAACTTGATGATAAATTTCGCAGTCAAGTCCACGTGATCAAGTTCTCTGATGCTTTGGATGCCGTGAATTGTCGAAATAGGAACCACAAATCTTGCCAATACCTATATTAATACAATTCTGAATGAATTCTTTTTGTGAGGATATAGTTATGTATGATATATTTTGATATGAGCTACCGTTTTCATTTGTTCTTACTCCAACTATCCGCAAATCCGCTGCAGCCAATGCACCAATAAAGAACGTACTTGTTCAAGACAACTTGATCATAAAAAATCACAAAGAATAACACTAAACAATTCTAACAAATTTGAATAAATGGATGTAATAAAATTTTATTATATTTTTTGCGGAAACTTATTCATACTTTATTTAAACTTAGAGTATAGAGTTATATTGATTGCATTCAATAGTTGCATTGATTGAATTCAATAGCCTTAGTAAGTTATGAAGTGTAACAAATTGGAAACAGTTGAGCCATTGACAAACGTTGTAGAGCTTTGTTCAAGAATGGGATTTTCCAATATTTTAGTATTTTCATTCAGATAAATCAAATATATTATTAATCAAAGATCAATTCAATATAGCATTCCTCAAATCCCATAGTGAAGCACAGGTGACATTAATATCAGTTTGACCTATCAAAGCATGTAATGGGAATTAGATGGAACAAAAATTTGTTTTAATGAAGATTGGGGATGAATGTCTAATGATAAATTATTCAAAATTGCCGCCTTTTGTCAGTTGTTCTAATAAATAGACGCCTATTATTTAAAACAACTCCGTATAATCAGCTGATCATAGCTATAAGAGGATATTTTTTCGAAGTGACTGCGGCCAGCTGCTGTCGATCGCGGTTGTCAACAATAGCTGAATGCTCCATTGTTGAAGCATTTGTCTTTCTTGAACGAATCCAGTCGCGGCCGCATCAAGCAAAACGAATGAAATGTATGCTCGCAACCATTGTTGTACAGTCGCGACTGCCCGCCACGGTACATTCTATCAACTAAAACCTACCTCAAGAGTGATACAGTAAATAATGGTGTTACACGAGATTATAGCAGACGCCAATGAAAAATGTGATTGAAGAGCTGTTAGGCTGAGGCCGCACTGCCGGTGGGTAGAGCCTGGAGGGTGGAGAGTAGTTGGTAAATCTATAGAACATACGCACTTTCCACAGTAATACATTGTATGAATGGTATGACGTCATTCTGTTTTTTGAGGTTATGTTGTCCATATTTAAGAATTTCAAGATGGCAGCTGAACACATACCATTCATACGAAGTATTACTGTGGATGGTGTGTATGTTCTATAGATTTACCAACTACCCTTTACCCTCCAGGCTCTACTCACCGGCAGTGCGGCCTCAGCCTTAGTGATAAGGAAAGACAGTCGGCAAGCGATCTGCAAGAACATATTATTGAGTCAAGAGCAAGCGGAACTAAAGCCGCGTATCGACAGTACAAGGCATGTGCTACAAATGCCTCGCTGTACAGTCTGTTGACACAAAAAAAGAGTACTACTACTAGTCTACTATCTACCGCGTATCGACAGTCCGAGGCATGTGCCACACATGCCTCGGACTGTCGATACCGGGTTTGCTAGCAGCGAGGCAAACGCTGCACACAATTCGCAGCAAGCAGTTCCTGTTGCCTCACAACGCACAACGAACAATTCTACAAACTAACCTCAAAATTGTACCCCATTCCTATGCATTTTTGTGATTAAGAATTCTATTTGGGTGCAGAAGGTTCTAATAGGCAATAATAAGCATTGCCTTGAATTTTTATCTACTAATTGAGCACAAACTAACCTCCAAAGTCCAAATTATCAATTGTCAGAGCTTAGTTGCTTTGTCTCCCGCTTGATGGCACTAGTCAATTTGTTTGGGTGCTTGCATTTTTGGTTACAAAAAATGCAGATTTTTTATTATAATTATTTTTATTATAATTATAATTATATACTATATACTATACTATAATTATAATTATTTTTGATTATTGCAGATTATATTCACACATATGCCTCAGCCATGAGTTTATACTTTTTTTGCGTCACCAGACTGTACTGCAAGGCATTTGTGGCACAAGCCTCGGACTGTCAATACGCGGCTTAAACCATTTTGCTCATTTAGATAACTTAAAGACTGCCCTGAGAAAGAGCTGAGTATTCGCCAACCGCAATTTCTGTTACATTGAAAACATCGTGTGATAATAACAATCAGATTTGATTTGAAAATCACTGCAGATGTTTCACTGCAGAAGTGGAGAAGACAGTGGCAATAATTCCAGTTTGTGCAGACAATTATGGAAGATTTTCAAGATTACTCTTCAAGGCAGCAATAAAATCAATCCCAAGGGGGCATAGAAAAAACTGGATTCCCTGTTGGAATACAGAATGTAATAGCATATTGGAAGAGTATAAAGTGTCACCTAATGACGAATTAGCAAATAGGCTAATAACAAAACTTGATGGTGGGAGACTCCACCAGTGGATGGAAGCAATGGAGAATATGGACTTCACACACTCCAGCAGAAGGTCATGGAAACTACTTCACAGGCTGAGTGGGATTCCCAGGATTTCAAAATGCCCTGAGGTTAGCCCTGATGATATTGCTGATGTGATTGTAAAAAATTCCAACATAGAAGTACCACAAAGGGTGAAGTCTCAGATTAAACGGCTTCTGAGAAGGGAAATTATCCAATGTGAGGTGAAATCATCCTTTGCTGACCCAGTCAGCCCGGAGGAGGTAAATTTTGCTTTACTTAAGGTGGAAGCAAACAAGGCACCTGGAGTAGATGGAGTTATGCCAGAATTCCTCAGAAACCTGGGTCCAAGAGCAGTTCTGTGGCTCTCAAAACTCTTTTCAGAAATAATAGCTGATTCAGAGATTCCTAGAGCTTGGAAGCAATCTAGGGTGATGGCAATTCTGAAGCCTGGAAAAGATGCAAAGGATCCTAAAAGCTACAGACCTATTGCCCTGCTGTCTGCAACCTCTAAACTCTTTGAGCGAGTCCTGCTGAGTAGGTTTGGAGGAACAGTAGATAAATGCCTCCCAGAGGAGCAGGCTGGATTTAGGGAGGGAAGGAGCTGTGAGGAACAGGTCTTGGGACTGAGCACACATATTGAACATGGTTTTGAGAAGAAATTGAAAACTGGAGCTGTGTTTCTGGACCTCAGCTCTGCCTATGATACGGTATGGAGGAATGGCTTGCTCTTGAAGATGGGAAGGATCCTTAAATGTAGGAAGATGGTGAACCTTTTTCGAGCAATGCTAAGTAACTGTACATGCAAGGTGTCCCTGAATGGAAAGCAGAGCCAAGTAAGAACTCTACAGAATGGTTTGCCCCAGGGATCTGTGCTGTCACCCATATTGTTCAATGCCCACACAGCAGATGTGCCTGTGACACGGTCACGCAAATTCATTTATGCAGATGATATAGGCCTAGTTGCCCAAGAGAGTTCTTTTGGGGAGCTGCAGAACACCCTGAACCACGATCTTCACCATATGGCAGAGTACTTCCAGAGATGGTACCTGAGACCCAACCCTACTAAGACAGTCTCTGCAGCCTACCACCTGAATAACCGAGAAGCCCAAAGACCACTAAACTTGACCTTCTGTGGTGAAAGAATTGCTCATGAGGAAGCACCTCGCTATTTGGGTGTTAGACTGGATAGAGCCCTGACTTACCGCCAACACCTAGAGGGTTTAAGAGACAAGCTGAAAACCAGGCTGAATTTAATTGGTAAGCTGGCAGGAACCACATGGGGCTGTAATATGAAGGTATTGCGTACATCATGCCTGGCACTGATGTACAGCACAGGTGAATACTGCTCTTCAGTTTGGGCTCATAGTGCACATGTTAGTAAGGTAGATGTGGTCCTAAATGAGGCAATGAGGAAGATAACTGGCACTTTGAGACCCACAGAGACTGAGTGGCTTCCTGTTTTGTCCAACATTGTGCCACCGGACCTGCGTAGACTTGAAAGAACAAATAGAGTGGCTGAGCAGCTGTGTTTACAGAGAGATCTCCCAGTCTCAAGGATATATTAAATCCTCCCCCCAGGCGCCTAAAGTCAAGGAAATATGTGAGGCAGGACGAAATGAACGTGGTTGATGCAGGGGAACTCTGGAGGCAGAGATGGTCTCAGGCTGAGGTAAGAAACAAGCACCTCATCACTGACCCCAACACAATTGTCCCTGGCACCCAGCTGAAGCGGAAAGAATGGTGTTGCCTAAACCGATTTAGGACATCTGTTGGTAGGTGTGCTGAGTTGACCTCCAGGTGGGGTTTCACTTCAGATGCTCACTGTGAGTGTGGACAGACTCAGACCATGGACCATCTTGTTTCTTATTGCCCTGTTTATTCTTTTGGAGCTGGTCTAAGAGGAGTTCATGATGCTGGAGAAGAGGCTTGCCAGTGGCTTCATGATATTTCTGAAAACCTACAAATATAAGAGGTCACTTCACACACATCTCTCTCAAATGAATACCTAAATGTATTGTTACTGTAATATACCCTTTTTAATGTTCTGACAATGCAGTTACTCTGCTGCTACTTCTTGTGTTTTATTTTTACTTGTAATTATTGTAGACTTGGTTTCACATATACTGTAATTGTGAAACTCAAAACTGGTTAGTTTGGCCTGGCTAGCATAAGCATATATATATTTGAAAATCATGTTAGCTCTGAACAAATTCTTGTTTCTTGGATAACTATTGTATATTTATTTTCAATTTTTGTCTTCTATCAGTTGCTTGCTAAATTTGAACCGGATAATTATGATTAAAAAATCCATAATCATGTTCCTCATCACATTTTTTACTGTGATGGCTGCCCAAGAGCAAATAAAAGCCCTTCTCTACCAAAAAAATACTGGAAAAATGTCTTGTGATGAAATAATTAAATTTGCCGCCTCTTGTCAGCTGTTTAAGAAAATAGACTCCTATCACATGTTTAAACTTTGAGATTAATATTCAACATATGACTTGAATTCAACATGAAAGTATTTTTCATTTGAGAACATTATTTTTATGATAGTTCTTTCAAATTTTCCACTAATAAATCAGCTGTTTTATTGAAATCAGATGGATTATCCAAAAAAATATTTATTCAAATTCCATATGACTTTTTTGCCGTGATTATTTTGTTGAAATATAATAGATGCCGGAGTATGTATAGATATATTGTTGCTGAGAGCTTATCCTATTTTCGCCTGAAAAAGGATGAATGGGTCGGTCGATTTCATTGTCCAACGAACTTGACCTGTATAAAAGTATGAAGAATATATGTTATGAATACGAAGTTGATTAATTGAGGCGTTCGAAATTTATTGCCGAACATACAGACAAACAGACAAACGAACAGACGGACAACGACTTCAGGCTTGAGTCAAAAGAAGGAACTCGCTAACGCTCGTTCAATAAATTGTATTTCCATTATAATTATCAAAAAATCAAAAATCGTTTATTTATCCATTAACAATAACAGAAGTGAAAATCAAAAATCTAGTTACATTAGAACAGTGGTCACCAATTAAGTTTCATTAAGGTCCGTTTCAAAGTCTAGGTGAGCTTCCGCGGTCCATCCAGTGGAAACCATTAGTGGCGGGAGGGGGGTACTCTCCCGGATTTTTTTTTAAAAATTGATCGTTTTACTACATTAATTTCAATAATTATTCAAATATTTGGAATAGTTATTACTCTGTATGTATTTTGATTCAAATGTTATTCAGATATTTTGAAGTTTGATATCATGCTATTGATAAATAAAAATAAAGGCCATTATTTCAATCGGATTTGGCAATAAAAATCACTCTATTGTTTATTCTATTTATATGAAGAATGAATACTTATAAAATTGTCAAAACTATTCTCGAATTTAGTCCTTGACTATATCTCTTTGGCTATTGAAATATTAAGATAAATTGAATTAGACGTATGACTAGGCGTAGAATAATAATTGGACAAAATAATACAACATTATTAAATCAATAGCCAACTTTTTATTGAGAGTTAAGCTATAGATTTCGCTGACATTGGAAGAGTAACAGTACCTCCTTTCTAATTGGGTTGCACTGCTCTGGTGTTCATTTATTGTTCTGTTCAGTGCTTGACTTCTAAAAAAGAGGTATGGGGGCGGTGGGCTCACTAGGGGAAGGGGAGTCCAGGAAATTTTAGAAAATCACACTTAAATTGGAGCGTTTTTAGCAAATCTGAGCAATTTTTTGTAGCTGTTTTTATTAAACTAATAATACAATTTGAAAGAATGGCGCCGCTCAGGAAAAAGGCATTCTTGGGAAAGAAGGTATGTGAGCGCCGCTCCCACCCTGAAATCAAGCCCTGGTTCTGTTTGTTTTTTAATAATTCAATTTAATTTATACTTTAGAGGGTTTCTTATAGATTTTTTGTTTTAGGATTTATTATAATTTTTTTACGTTGAGATCGGTATGACATCGCGGTCCGCACAAAACTGGCTGGCGGTCCGGATCCGGACCGCGGTCCGCCATTTGGTGACCACTGCATTAGAATAATAATATAAGTATAAAATTGATTAATACCGTAAAAATAAGGAAGGTCTCTGCAAGGTTAAGAAACCTGTGCGCAGAGGCCGAGTGTTTAAAACTTATATACAGTAGAAATAAAGGATTGAAAAAGATGAAATGAACTGCTTCAGTAAAAATGAAATAATTACATAACTGAAAATCATAAAATCTGAAATAAAAATAAACTGATAGGAAATTAGAGAGGAATAACAAGAAATACAGTAATTTTCCAAACACTGGAGATTAAATGACCACTTTAGCAAGTTATGTGGTCATTGGTAGTATTGAGTTGAGTTATTGTATTTATCAAATAAAATAATTTATAAATAATTTATGAAATATGTTACGTTTTTTTTTTTGTTTTGAGTTCAGTTCATCAATTCAAAGACATTTTTGCGCACGACGTCTGTAGCATTCTAATTTAAAACCTATTCAATTTTGAACAAAGAACCAAGTTTACACAACCAGCAATAAATTCAAATTCAAATTTATTTATTCCAAGATACAAGCAAATAATAGACAAAACAAATCATTACAATCAATCGTTGAAATAAAAAATATAAGACCCGCATGGGCATGAGAGCCTGTGCGCGGGAATGAGTTCATCCCATTTAAATAGTACATGAAAAATAAAAAATTGCAGTTATCAATTATAATAATTCACAAAAAAATAAAAATCCAGAATACACTTTACATGGATAATCAAACAACAAATGATAAACGATAATAACAACTTATAAAAAGTATAAGAAGCGTCTACAATAGGTAGAAAAAGATTCACGAGAATACGACTCTCTAATACAAGCATATTATACAATAAGATAATTCGTTCAATTATTGACAATAATATAGAGAGCTATACTTCAACGAATCGCCCCCTCCTTACAGTACTTGTAAAGCGTAAAACTAAATTTAGAACGTAAAAAAAGGGAGAGAAACTTCTCATCGAAAAGAAAAGAAGAGAGGGAACAATGAGAATAGTGGAAATAAGAAGAAAGAAGAAGAGATGACGCCAGAAAGAACAGGAAAGAGAAGAAAGAAGAAAACTGAAATGAATCTGCGGATTGAATCTTCTGGACTGGAGGACTTTTTTAGGTGAAGACAACGGAGGCGAGTCACAGTGTTTATTATGATGTAACAAATGTTCTAAATATTCGTGAAACTCGAGTGGAGGGAGACAAATTATGAAAAGATGTATAGATGCATGAAGAATGATTTAATCATGTATGATTAACATCTAATTTAGTGTAACATAAATCGATTATAAATCGATTAAGTAATAAGTCAGGTACTATGAGTATTGCGTTTCGTTAGACTATCCTGATGAAGACAATTATCGTGATGAGAGTTCAAATGCAACAAAATATATTGAGAAAAGCATGTTAGTAATGATAAAATAAATTCGAACTTTAATTTGGGAACTTTAATGGATCATTATTTTTTTCAGTGATTTGGTGTTTCCAGACAAAGGAATTTTTAATTAAACAGCTCTACCCATCCGAAAATACAATGCCGTTAAATTACTATACGACCAAACTAATATTACTTTAAGAATAAAAATTTAGCTGCTTTGTGGGAAAAAAATAATATTCACAATAATATATATTGATAGCTAAGTGATTGCATTAACAGTACATCCCACTAAACATTAACAGACTGCGTGATAGTATTTTGATGAGACAAGATATTAAAAACCCTTTGAAACTTATTATACAAGGAATAAAAAAGTGAAAAGATAATTTAAAGAGTAATACTATGTTCTAGATTTTGAGTAATTTACAAGTTATAGAGTAAAAACTATAACTATGTCTATGATGAATACACAAAATGGAGGAAATTTACAAACACTAATCAGAGCCCCTGAAGAGCGTGAAAAAAACAATAATTATAATGTGTCATTCACCAATATACTAATAAATTGTCAAGCCTATCTATACATTGATGCTATCAAATTCTCTGAACCAGCTCTGCCAACTCCGCGCAACCATCTCATCACGTCAGCTTTGAAAGAACTCTTTGCAATGTTATCATTGCGTGTTAATACATGAGGTACCTTGTTGGTAAGAATATGAGCTATGTAATATGGATTGGTAGTGGAGTACGTCCTGTGTAGTCTAGGTGGAATGACATTTCCAACAGTGGCGCGCCTTGTATTGTGGTATTGAATTAATTGATTTTCGAGAATATTTCTATTTTTGGAAAGAAACAACACCAAAGCACGAATATATAGTTGCCGGACATCCAGGACATTGAATATTTCAAACAATTCTTCTGTTGGAAAGCGTCTGTTCTTTCTCAATGCCACCTTCATGATTGATTTTTGAGTGATGTACAAGGGTGCGAGTGTTGATTTGTAGGCTCCTCCCCATGCGACTATACCCCATTCCAGGACTGACTGAACAAAGGCAAAATAAGCGGAACGAATATCCTTTACACTCAATATGTCCTGCAGTAGCCGGAATGCGTAAATCAATTTTCTTAGCTTGTTGTTTAAATACACTACATGCTCGCTCCATCTGAGTCGGTTATCGATCATTACTCCAAGATATTTATAACAGTTGACTCGCTGAACAACTGGACAAGAGCAGTTGGCTCCTTCACTGCCACACAGGTGGAGTCTGAGCAAAGTTATGTTGGTGTCTCCTCTTTCACTCAGCGGAATTGGCATGAACTTTGTTTTAGTAATGTTAAGGCTAAGAACATTGTAGTCAAGCCATTTTTTAAGCAAAGAAAGGTTGTACTCAGCCAATCTGACTGCCTCGTCCCAACTATCTGCCTCCACCCAAACTGCAGTGTCGTTAGCAAACAGGTATATTTGCCCTACAATATCCAGCTTTGGCATATCATTAATATAGAGCAGGAAGAGCAGAGGCCCCAGTGTGCCCCTTGAATGATGCCATAGTCAACCATAGACCTCTCACTATTCTGACCATTTATAGTTGTAAATTGAACTCGGTTTGTAAGATAGGACTGGAACCACAGGTAGGAGAGACCTCTGAATCCATAAAGTTCCAATTTATAAAGCAGTCTTGTCCTGTTCACCGAGTCAAAGGCCTTTGCCAGGTCAAGGAACACCAGAAGACCCTTTCTACTGCCCACAATGGAGAGATTGATGTCTTTCATCATGTCAAACATGGCATCAGAAATTGATTTGTTCTTGCGAAAACCAAACTGTCTGTCAGTTAAAATATTATGATTTTCAAGGTAACAATCCAGCTGCTCTTTGACTACCCTTTCTAATATTTTTCCAAAAACACTCAGAAGTGAAATTGGTCGGAAGTTCTGTATATCACTTAAATCACCAGACTTATGGATGGGAACCACCTTAGCTACCTTCATTGCTTCAGGAAAAATACCAGAGACAAGACTTCTGTTAATGATATGCAATAAAGGAGCAGAGAGTGAGGCATATGCACTTTTAAGAACAAGTGCCGATATGTTGTCATAGCCTGGAACTGAGCCACCATGCAATTTATACACATGTCTCAGCAGGTCATTGTTGGTGATAGGATTCAGGACAAAGGTCTGTTCCACAGCAAACTGGTGGTCTTCCACTATGGGCGGATGTGCGTGCCGATCAATAAGGTTAGCCATATTTGATCCCACCTCTGCAAAGTGATTGTTGAATCTATCTGCTACCTGTTTATTAATATCTCCCTCAGGAAAGTTGTTACCTTTGCAGAATTCATCAATTGGGAAAGATTTTTTAGCACTTGCTCTACCTGCCATACTGTTTATATTTCTCCAGAACAACTTTGGGTTGTCCTGTACCAAGGACAGTTGTCTTCTATAGAAACTGTTCTTGGTGATCTTGATGAGATACAATAGCCTGTTTCGATAATTCTCAAATTGAGAACAAGGTTCATAGGCTGTTGTTTTACTTTCTTACTCATCCTATCCCTGGTTCTGATTGAGTTAATAAGACCTGTGGTAATCCAGGGTTTGAGTTTATTGTGTCTAGGCCTGATAATCTTTTCTAAGTACTAACAGTACTAAGTTCGACCAACTCGCTCAATTTAGAGAAAAACATGTTTGTACACAGGTTTACGTCATGCTCATCAGTAACCATGGACCAGTTCTGCTCCCAGTTCAGCTAGTAAGTTGGAAAGTTTCGGTTTATCAACAAATGTGTAGGTATTTATAAAAATGTGATCCAGACAAGTTTGACTATTATCAGTGACTCTGGTTGGTCCATTCACCGCACTAACAAAGCCGGCCTCACACAAGATGTCCAGGTACCCATCTGTTTTGTTGTCGGGGGCTAGAAGATTTGCGTTTATATCACCAACAAACATGTATGTTACCGCCCTGTCTATGCGATCAAAGTGACGGGCCAATGCTGATGAGAATGCCTCCAAGTCACTGTCATGCGTTCTATAAACGGCCAAAAGATTACACTTTCTATTATTGAAAACAAAGTTGAAGACAAGTCCGTGGACACCGCCCAACTCGATCTCTCTGTGAGTGACATTCAGCAAACGTTCATTGACAAATACAACCACACCATCACTCTTGCTCCTAAATCTAGTCGTAGAGGAAGCCTTATAACCATTAATGTCATTAATACCATTATTAGTAGATATCCAGGCCTCTCCCAGAATCACTAAGTCGAACCTAGTTTTCAGACCCTCTAGTAAAATTAAAAGCTGATCAGAATTTTTATGGTAGCTTCTGATGTTTAGGTGGAAAACTTTCAAAACATTCTCGTCATTGGATAAAAAAATATCAAGCTGAGCGTCATTATCGAGAGCTGTACATTAAATCACCCTATAATCATCCAGAAGATCCGCAAATCCGTCCATTACCAACAAAAGAACTTGAGAAAAAGCAATATATAGAGAAATACAGTGAAAGAGAGCGTGAGGAAGAAAAAGAAGAAAGAGAGAGAGTGAATATTAGGGAGAGAGAGAGAGAGCTTGAGTGACAGAGCAAGAAAGAAAGAGTGATATAGGAATGAAGTAGAATGTTAGGCCTTAACAGGAATGTAAGCAGTGGAGAAAAAAGAAAAGCAAATAATAGTAACGGTAGTGCTGCTATCAAATTTTCATCAAATGTGTGGAAATAGATTTTTTGAGAAAATGACTGTAGGCTAAAAAAAACAAGATTAAGTTTGATAAGCGACGAAGAGAACTAGCAAAGAGTGTCTATTAAATAGCGGCACTATCCGCTCGACGCGCGATGTATGCGTGTGCTCACTACAAGTGAGATTAAAGATTATAATGAATAACTCCGACATAAAAATGGCAACCAATGAAGCTTGATAGGAAAAAGTAAAATTTATAGGCTTCAGATAAAGCATTGTACAATATTGTGGGATGAGTTATTAGTATTAAGACGATATTGATCAGATAGAGAACAATTTCAAGATAAAAAAAGCAATATCTCTACTAGATAAAATCAAAGTCAGTTACCCACATTTAATTCATGGAGTGAGTTTTAAAAGTAAAAACAAGGATGAAAATATTCATCAATGATTTCAACTACTGCTTAACTGGGTGTAACTGATAAACTTTATCAACCACAAAAACATTAGCATTGTCACATTCATAATCAAATCTCAATGCAGGGCAAGAAATAAACAACCAGAATAACATTGAAAACCCGATTAAAAACCATTATAGAGCTCGATTATTAACAGAGAGGAATTTATCGTCTCTACTTAATGGAAAAAATAATGATGAATGATCAATTACTTCAAGTCAGTTGTAATACTTACAATGACTTCATTTTTATAGTTTTCATACGCAACAGCACAAATTCTAATCAATTTGAGGTATAATTTGAGCAGAGTAATTTTCATTAATTTCCGTTTCTCCTTCTCTTGCTGAATAACAAAGAAAGTATATTTATTGGCAAAAAATAACTGAAATAGAAATAAATAAGTAAAATCATACTCATAGGCATTTTCCTCTCCCAGCATTGATATTTTCAATACTAATGACATATTGCTAAGATTCAAATAAATTAAACAGAGAGCATATAACAAATGAGGGCGAATCGCACAGAAGAGAGCCACAGTGATTTTCAGTTCTTAATATATGCAGATTATTGAAAAAATCATTATGTTAAGCAGAGCAGGTGTGATTATAATCATTAAATCAATGTGTCTCTTTTTCGAACGAGTTCTAAATTTGGTATGGAAAATGAAATCTATTGCAAAATAAATGAGTGCTTAGCTTATGAAAATTACCATTAAGAATCTTAATAAGTTGTTGACTAAAGATACATGCAGATTATTGAAAAAGACGTTGTTAAACAGTTTAGGCATGATTATCTTTATTATATCCATGAATATCTATTATGAACGTATTCTAATTAAGTATGGAAAAAGAAATCAATTAAAAAATAACTATGTACTATAAGCTTATGAAAATTTCCATTAATAACCTGAGTAAGTTGTTGACTGTCGATACATTCTCACAGTCAGCAAACTTCTGTCTCAAAGGGAATGAAACTAAACTTCAAAGCTTATTGGAAAACAAAATTTGAATAAAAATAAATAAAGACTTATTAGGTTCAGAAAACAGTTAAATGATAATAAATCAAAACAGGTTAAGTTCTTTTTAGCTCAATAAGCTCAGAATTGATATGTAGAAACTTCAGTATTGATTGAAGATAACGCCTGTAATCGTTGGATAGAATATACTCATGGTCGCCCTTTATTGTTCTCTGAATCGCAGTTAGACACTGTTGTAAAAGCACTCAAATCATCAATTGACTTAATAGTGATAATTCTACTACCTTCGGTTTCCCTCAGCTTGACTGATCCTGCGCGGTCAACCCATACGTACTTGAGCCCCACGATTTACTTGATTTTCTTAGCCTCTGCCAGCAGCCTACGACGAGTGGGCGACAATGCCAGGTTGACGTATACGGGCGTGGCGTCTCCGAGGAAGCCGATGTCCTGCGCCGTCAGGTCACGCTTCTCACGCCGCATTCTGAGAATATCATCGACGCATCTTCTTCTCACGAATTGAACGATAATACCCGCCGACAGTTGATTTTCTGATTTTCGCAAGCGATGAGCAGCGCTGATTACCTCTGGACCGAAATTCATGCCAAGCTCTCCGCACACTTTGAGTATTAGATCATACACGTTTTCGTTTTCGGATTCCGGAATTCCGAATATCTCGATCATGTTTCGACGTGAGTATTGTTCCATTGTTTCGATACGCGAGTCAAGAAGCGATATCTTAGATTGTAAAGCCGCGTTCTCATTTTCTAGTTTTCTAATGATTGTATTATGAGCCTCTATTTCCACATCATGCTTGGACAGTAATTCATTGAACCGGATAATTTATTATTACACTCCTGCACCGAGTCCGAAAGATTTTTAAAACTCTTATTTTGACCCTCTAAAATGTCAGACTTGAACTTTGAAAGCATATCATTAAGCACATCCACCGTGACAACAGGAGAAGAATCAGATCTAATCGGATTGGTGGGGGTCGAACAGGGACTTTTAGGCTTGCAACCGGAACAGAACCAATTAGGATTAGCAGAAACAGCATTGACACATCGTGAATGAAAATCAATCTTGCAATTCTTGCACTCCACTTTGTCCTTAAGAGTTCTAATAATTGCTTGTTGACACTTTCCACACTGAGACATATTGTTCAATTTAAATAGTGGACCAAATAAATTTCCACGTACCTGCTCACACTAGAAATACCACGACACTCGAGTACAAATCCGGGTCACTATATTATTTAAGTCAGTCAACACTCTATTTGCATTTCAATTTAAAGTCAATTTAAACAGTCAGTTTATGAATAGAAATATATTTAAGTAGGCCTAATTCACAAAACAGAAATCCACTTTTCAGGTTAGATTTAAGCAGCACACAGCGGTTTAGAGATCCATTCAATTCACAATCGGAAAGATAAGAGTAACAAAAACAACCTTACTGCTCGACTACCGTCGATAAACTGGAAATTATAATAGAAACACAGTCAAGGTACTGGGTAGAGCTCTGCAAGACATTTATTCTTATAGATAGATGCAAATTACTACAATAAATACTTCATCCAAAAACAATATATAGACCAAATTATGACTGGATTATATAATTCTGTTCAACAGATGTAAACTCTAAATAAGCCATAACATTTTTTTTTTTTTTTTTAGTAATTGCTTTTCAAACTGGGTTAAGTCTCAATGTTATCATAATGATTTGATAATATAATAATAATAAGCCCTAAAATAACGTAATGACTACAAGATCAAAATATCATGTCATTCGATACGGTATAGAATATATTAATCTTTTGTCATCCCTGTTGACGAGCACGAACCGAAGTACAAGCACAAGCTCCCAATCTGACTCACATAATCATCTCCCCATTAAGCCCGAAGCCCGTCAGGAGGCGAAGCACAATTACTTGTCAACTTGTTCTATTGGAAGTTCGACTTTGTCAGCAAGACTAAAGTTTTCACCAACTTGCCGAACGGTAATAAGATTCTGGTTGCTACCAAGACCTGAAATTCAAATTGTCGAATAAACACTTGGGTTTTGCGGCTATGTCATCTCGCAAGAAGCTCTTAAAAGGGTTTCCCCTCCACCGAATTCAAGTCAGCTAGTGTTGTGTTTTGCCTCTAGTGGGATTAATTCAATTTCGGCGACCCAATTTCCTTACCTATTCTTCGCGGTTTGATTGAATTAGTGATCGTTAAAAATGTTGGGTTATGTTTCCTCAGGTCTTCAATGGAGTTTATCAACACGAAGAGCTGCAGAATTAATTTTCCTCGAATGAATAATAATAATAATAATAATAATAATAATAAAAATTATTTATAAGAATTAATAATAATAATTTTTCATGCAACTCTTCTTTAGGATTGTGATATCCTGTGTTTGGCTAAAAAAGTATATAATCTTCTTTCTACGTGTGGAAATGCAATAAAATGAAACCCTTATCTTCAAATTTATAATTTGAAATCAGGTAGTTACTCTCTTTTACAACTTCTTCTATAGCATACATCCACGATTAAGCAAGTATTATACCAAATAACAAATCCAATAATAATAATCAATTCTATGTATAATATAAAAATAATAATTATTGATCATGTAGAGTGATACACCACATTTCCATAATTCTACTTACAATTCGCTACCAAAAGCTACTCTCTGAATTCCAAAAGCTCTTGTAACATTCAACCGTCTCCACTTATCCATCACATGGACAGCTAGAGGAAAAACTGCATTCAGTACTTATGAGATCGGGAATTTTTCCACTCCAACTGATACTTTCTTCTTTCTTATTCTCTTCTATTCTCTCCTACACCCTTCTTCTCCAAACTAAATCACGTCATTATTGAAGTCAAGTCATGCGCATCAAGTCGTAGTCTCTCCAAGCGAAGGAGACATTCTGGCAAGATGGGAAAATGTCTCCAGATCTATCAATATTAGTTCAAAAATTATAAATTAAGTATCAAATTGTAAGGAACTCTCTGATCTACTATTGAAATACTATTTGAAATAGAATTTATGATTCTAAAATAAATACTGAACGAGCTGATTTTCCCATCTTGTTAGAATGTCTTTTTTGCTTGGACAGACATTACCAACCTTAGTGGAAAAACCACGCTCATGAAGCCTCATCAACATGATTGACGGAACGGCAAGCTCTCGATTGAACGAGCGGCTCGTTTTCTGTAAAAAGAACGGCAGTTCTGCAAGCATTAGGCCAGGTAGGCCTACAGATCTCATGAAATATACATTGTTTATTTTCCCTTCCAGCGTATTGTTTTTCTTGGGCGTAGCTCTACTGAATCTGGAAAATCTTTTTTCATAACAAGGCGACAGCGTTGATACATTTAATAAAATTTTGTTGGGTGGGCTTTCAACAAAGTAACTGTTTTTCTAACAGTCGTATTGTAGGCCAAAATGTTGAGTTATTTTATTGTTGAATGTTATGTTCTTGTTCTAAGACTGGACAACGCTGAAGTGAAGCCAAACTAGGGCTATGGTATTTCTCTTATTTTCGAAATATTAATCTTGAAGTCATCCTTATACTCCAGTTTATCAACTTTCAATCATGACCTTATCTCTTCTTTAAAATTTACCAGTTGTAGTTCTAAGTGGAATGAACGATGAATTTATATTAAAATAAGATAGATATGTAGGATGATTAAAAAGATAAGAAAAAATGTATAAATCAAGTTTTTCAATGTTCAATATGACAGGGCAATTGATCAAAACCTTATTTGTGGATTTTTTTCAATTCAACAAATTTCAATTCCAATACACATTTGATTCAAGATATCCATTACAATAAAATTATCAAAGAAATCTCTTTTTTCTTCATAGCAACTCAATTCATTCAAAGCATCCACAATCACTCTTGATTTTGAGAGAAATCGATTGAAACAATTCGATCTTATGGATTCAATTCTATCCAAGCGAATGGATTGAGCTAGTCAGTATCATGAGGCCAAAGTTCGTTAGGAAATCAATGCAATTTCACCAGAGAGACGCCACCTCAATAATACGCTCAAGGCATACTAAAGACGCAAAATTTAAAAGCGACCCGAAGAATAATGAAGGCACGTCTTTGCTTAGTACCGATCGCTCACTTCTGGAACCACCAGAGTGAACAAGCAGTAACGAATGCGAATCTTCCATTAAATTCAAATGCAGAATTCGCATTCGTTGCTGCTCTGGTGCAACCCTAGCCTGAACAAATCCACCCTCCTCTTTTCCCTTAAAGCAGCTATCATCTAGATTGAATATTTATAAAATTACCTCCTAACCAAGGCTTCTGCTCACACACTCTTAACTCTGAGCAGTAGAACTTTTTCCTCATCAAAAACTCTCTCAGCTCTGAGTCAGAAAGTTGGACTATCAGAGAATCCATTAGGCTAAATAATTCCTTATCAGTCAACTTTGCATCCTCTTCGCCTCCACACGCTTTTCATCACATCTATTTTTCAAAAACAACTTTGCGCCACTGGATGGAATGCCTAATACTTTTGAAATCATTGTTTCATCGTTAATTAATTTGGGCTGTGGATTAATCGAAACCTCTTGTGTATTTTAACGTGGTTGTTGTTTTCAACAGTAATTTGTTTGAGAATCAAGAAAAATTTCGACTTCTGAAATCATGAATCTTTGGGAGAATACAATATACTCATAGAATGGAAACACAGACAATTAGAGCCAAAATGTCCTCTTTTCCAAGCTCTTATTAATGCATCATATTCATACAGTTAAAGTTTCACGAGAAACTTAGGAAAATATCGATTCATGGAATAAACTACAATATATTATGGAATCAATTTATCCAATGATATCCTAATGAGAAATGCAGTGCAAAACTTTAAAAACCACGATTAGTTACGTAATTTTCGAAGGATCTCTTAACATTTTGAACACACGTTTCCTAGATGTAAGCTGCACATTATTAAATTCTCTGCAGATTAGTTTTTAAAAAAGTTTCAAAAATGCTAAAAAAATATCAAAATGGTTGTACTGGGCACAATTTTGGAACTTTCTCAAGATCCCTTCTTGTTTCGTGTCTAAAGGTCCTTCTGAATGCACTTGACAAATTTCAAAGCTTTCGGTTGAGTAGATTATTAGTTCTGACGATAAATAAAAGAATTAAGGCATTAATAAATGGATGTGAGAGTTAATTGATCAATGAAACTTCATTGTAATTTTGGTTCATTTCACATTTGAATAGTTATTCACTTGAACAGTTATAAATGAATTATTTCGCATATGAATATTTTTTTATATAGATATGGATTCTAATTGGAGATTGATGCTCTAGACATTATCAAAGTAGGCTACCAAATGCCAAGGGTGTTGCAAAATTTAGAACATCACGCAGCCCTGACCTCCAATTTTGAAGCCGAAAACGATGTCGGAAAGAGGGGGAGCTTTCCCTTTCAAGTGGCAACAAACGACTTGTGAGAAGGGTCACGAGTGCTGTTAGCCGTGTTGGAGGAGGGGCGGCTGAACAGGAGGTTGAATGAAGGTTGGAACAGGAAGGGCGTATTCATTCCCTGGGGGAAACGTCTGCTCAGCCTTCTCAGTGGGGAAGAATCACGACCTAATACAATAACCCAATGGTTTCCTCTAACCTATACTGGATTGCCACTTTTGTAACGGATTCAGTTGTAGCTTCATTTCACCAAATTGTGAGTTGACATCGTTTTCAGCTTAAAATTGGAGGTCAGGGCTGCGTGATGTGAATTGTAATATGATATACTTATACTACGTATAAAGTATTTTAAATTAAAAGAAACCAAATTATAGCACAGAATGCCCATGTTCTGATCCTTGACAATTAAGTGAACTCAACAAGATTGGATATCATGTGGTTTGTGGTTGTGACAACTTCTTCTTCTTCTGACGTCCACGGTAAGGCATGAATGACTGTTCCGGTCTTTTAGATAGCTTAGTTTGGAAACTCTATTCAAATATTTTGTGCCCATCTTTTCCTAGGCCGCCCAATATCCCTTCCTCCTGTTGGGGCATATTTCAGAGCACGGACAGAAATTCTACTATACGGCATTC
Organism: Sogatella furcifera; assembly: GCA_017141385.1. Lineage (NCBI taxonomy): Eukaryota > Metazoa > Arthropoda > Insecta > Hemiptera > Delphacidae > Sogatella > Sogatella furcifera. The sequence continues at coordinate 13,772,306 of CM029551.1, read as the reverse complement.
TTTCAAGATGTTCATACAGTAAACAACAGATGTGACAACTTTCGAATTGTTATTTGAAACTAATCATAGGCACTAAATTATAGTGTAGCTTAGAAATAACTATAATGTTATTCGTCATTAACTTCATCATCACAGGTTCCTATCATTGAGAGAATACTCGAAATATTCACACATTTTCAATTGTTAGTAATGTGAAATCAATAATATATAATAAATAAGAATAAATGAATGAAAAGATAATATAATGGAAGAGTATCACTGTGAAATAATTATGAAATATGTGAGATACCATTAATTCATTATCAACATGGTAACTGAATAAAAACTAAAATTCGATTTTGAAAAGATCTGAGCTGAAATATAATAATACCGATAGAAAGCTAAGAAATGTGAGATACCCCGAGGAATAGAATAGGCCGCGGTAGCGTGGAAAGATGGATTTGTGAGTGTCTTTTTGGAAAAATACTACGACGTGGGAGAAATAATAATACTCCACCAAGAGGAATGAATAGACAGTGAGGGGAAGAGAGCTCAAGCAGAAAGGGAAACCGAATTTGCGAGAGAGCAAAATCCTGGAGAAAATCGATTGGCACTGGATTTGGAAGGATATTAAAAGATTCAGGAGAGAAAAACACAGACAATATCAACAGTGCAAGCTGTGGCTTTCTCGGTTGCTATCTTATTCAACACTCTTCTCGAAAAGTTACTAGTTCTAACAAATTATCTACGTTGGAAGAATTATTAGATATTGCAGCTCACCAACTGCTGGTGATTAATATTAATAATAATTAATTGGTCAATATTTGCAGTTGCAGACGTCCTTTGACTATTCATATAGCAATAAATTGAGATTGAAATGAATTATTAATATGATATTATCTACGTTTAAAAGCTTTTTTAGGAAAAATTTTTTCAGTAATTTTTTTCAACCAGAAATTGTAGAGAGTCTACTCTAGGGTTCACCCTCCTTTGGAAGATTGGCTGTTGTTGGTAAAGACAGTCAGTCGTTTACCGCCTCTGGAGGAAAAGTAATTGTTGCATTAGACTCTAACTGATTAACTGCATGTTATTCAGAGGTGTTCTGCGCCGCCAATTGGTTGCGGAGACTGGCTTATGGTTGAGAGGATCAACGTACTAAACACACGTTACCTTTATCCTGGTTGATGATCATTTGCTTGTCTGTCCGGCCGGGGGGAAATTTTGGCGGGGTGGAGGGGGCGGCTTCGGCTCGGCCAGTGTTGGTTCGGGACTGTAAAGCAGGGGCCACACCAACGTCTGCTAGAGGTAGCGAGCTCGCTACCGCGGTGGTAGTTCAGGCCACACCAAAAAACGTCTGCTAGCGGTAGTTTGGTTTTGTTTTTGTTTTGATGAGTTATATTCATTACTAATATACATTGTAATACATTACAATACATTGTAATATTCATTACTACGAAGGAATTATTAAACGTCTATCATTATAGTTGTATGGCATAAATCAGTCATTAAATAATTAAAAAACTCGAAAGATTTGAAAAATTTGAAATTTAATATGGTATTCAGTCATTGAATATAATATCATTAAAGTATGTGATTGAAGTAATTGGTCAATAATAATTCATGTGATATGTGTCACTCAAGATAAAAGTACATCCTAAAAATAATAGGATATATCAGTATGTAGATTCATGCAATATTAGGATGATATTATGTCCATAAGTAGAAGATGTGAAAATGGGAAGAATATAGCCTACTACAAGAGTTCATGATTATAAGAGTTATTATAATTTTTCAATCTATATAATTATATGAACTACGACATGTCAATATTTTTAATTGCAAATACCTGTTAATGAGTAGAATATAGTATAGAACTTCTTGTATTACTTTGCAATACAGGCCGAACAAACGGAAATATATCATTGGGTATCTGGACACGCAAGATGAATAAATTTAGTGAACAGTACCATTTTTATTACAAAAATGATGACCTGCAATGTTGATAATGATAATTCACAATGAGTCAGGTATAACCCCGCATTCTTTATAAGCGTGAAATACGAAACAGAATAGTATACACCTACAAAAGAATAGTATGACTACAAAAGAAGAAGCATGTTATACTAAATTTTACTGTAGTAATTGTAAGTGAAAATATACTGAAGAACGTGGTAGTACTTTTCTGCGCATGCGCTACCGATGGCGAAATTTTAAAACTCGCCTTCCATGTTATTCAATTGTGCAGGCCCGACCGAGCTCGCTACCTCGGCGGTAGTACCACCAGCAGACGTTTCAGAAGTTCGCCTGGCTCAGCGAAGTAAAACTACCGCCGAGGTACTACCTCCGCGGTAGCGAGCTCGGTGTGGCCTGCTCAATTGAATAACATGGAAAGCGAGTTTTTTTAGCTCGCTACCGCCGCGGTAGAGAGCTTGGTGTGGCCTTCCCTTAAGTTCTGATTGAGAATTTATTGCTTTCGGGCCGGTATTGGCCAGGCTGGGGCCGTTTTCTCGTCGTGCCGGGGTGTCTTCTTGGCTTGGACGGGCTGTATAGTAGAGTGAATTTGAAACTGGCAACCAGCTGGTAGGCCTAGGCCCTTCATGGGCTGTTGAGCCAGACATACCTACTACTCTAGGATTCACAATACGGTTATTGCAATGAAAAGATAGCATTACGAGTTGATACGACGAGTTGAACGATAACTTGCTAAAAATCGCTTCTATAGTATTCACAGCCTCAAGCGTGCCATAAAATCTGATACTTGTTGGTCTTTGAGTAACTCTACTCGACTAACTACAATATTCTATTATTCATACTAGAATGATTACGACTTTTTCTTATTCTGCATTACTTGTGATTAATAAAATCACTATGTCAAGACTCTATTAGCAATCATCTCATTAGCGTATAAATCCTCTATAATTTTATCATTGAACTCGCCATACTATTTTTGTGATGCCAACATGAACTCTTATTCAAAACGGTAGGCTAGTGCATGGGAAATGATGTGTTGAATGCTGAGATATAATTATTATACATTAAGTATCTGAATAATAATAGTAGTACATGTAAGATCATTATTCCTATAAATGTGTCAACCAGTAATAATAATCAATTCATTCAGCTTTAGCACAGTCTAGTGAAACCGACAATCCTCGTTGAGTTCATGTGTTTGATTCACTCGAATAATCGTTTCAAAACCAACAGTTCAGAAAATTACATTAGTAACATGAGTGATTCACTCATGTTGAGTGAGAGTACTGTTCTGCCTGTTATCTAAAGATTCATGCAGGCTCTCTTGAGACTCAATACGCTGAATGGGAACCTTTATTTCACAATAGGAGGGAGATGACGTCGGTGATCGGTGAAGGAAGCAGAAGAGGAAATTAATCATCGAGGAGGAAGAGGAGGAGAAGGAGGAGGAGGAGGAGGAGGAGGAGGAGGAGGAGGAGGAGAAGGAGGAGGAGGAGGAAGAGGTGAAGGAGGAGAAGGAGGAGGAGATGGAGGAGGAGGAGGAGGAGAAGGAGGAGGACAAGGCGGCGGGGAACGAGGAGGGGGAGGGGTGAGAAGAAGAAGAAGAAGAAGAAGAAGAAGAAGAAGAAGAAGAAGAAGAAGAAGAAGAAGCTTAGCAATTATCAAGAGTTCACGCTCCATCAATTCATTGTTTTGGTTCACAATAATAATTGTACTGTCAGAGGAAACCCGCGAAAGCCATGATCGTGGTTCGTGGAAATCGTGAGCGTGCATCGCTTGATGGGGAAAAGTGCTCTCAGCGACCGACACGCTGCTTGCGGCAGAGCGGCGAAACTCATGTGGGAGATATGAGGTGTGGAATTTGTGAATGGATGAGAAAGTTGAAGATCATACTATGACGCGTGATACTTGTTTTTGTTGGCGGATGGTGATGAGATTGAGATAGGTGGAAGAGGAAGTTGAGTGATAATACGAATGGTAAAGAAAGAGAATAGAATATGAAGATTTCGGGTGTTGATGGAGAACGTGATAAGAAGGAAAAAAAATAAGCAGATAAATAAAAATAAGCATAAAAATAAACGTGATAAAAAATAAATTAAGCAGAGGAAGTAAGATGTTGTAGAGGGATTGTGAGTAAATGAGGAGAGAATGTGAAATAGGGAAGAGGAGTAAATAGCAATATATGAGGTGTTCGAATAGCAGAAGTAGAAAAAGAAACAGAAGAGAAAAAGTTGTAGTTGAGTCAGATGTGACTCGAAAATGTGACGCGCAATTATAATAAGAGATGATTTTTTTCACTAAGAACACGAAAATGGAATATGTTGAGAGAGAAATTATTAAAAAAAGAATGGAGAAAGTTTGAAGTAAAGAAGGTTGGAAAAAATAGTGAAAGCAAAAAATAATGTAGGATTAAGGGGAACTAGGAGTATCAAGGTTCAGGAAGTTAAGAAATGACAAAAACAAAATTAGATACTTTCAAAAGTATGAAATCATTAGGTGAAAGAATGTTAGGAACAACTACTCTTAAAAGTATTATTATATCTTGTTAGGAAGGAGATTGGGAATTTCTGAGACGGGATTGTTGTGAAGGATCGAAGGAAATATTGGAAGTAAAGAGTGGAAACGGTTTCAACATAAAAACGATAAGAATAACATAAGAGAAATAGCAATGTATGAGGTGTTTCAATAGCTGAACTGGAGAAATAAACGGAAGAAAAAAAATTGTGGTTGAGTCAGATATGTCTCAAATATGTGCGCGCAATAATAAGAGATGATTTGAACCAAAAACGAACCGAGATTACTTCTTTTTTAACAAAACGTGTGGGAAGCGAATGCCGTGGATGAGACCCCGCCTTGTTATTCATCTCTTACATGTTGTCTAATACAGAATAAACAAAGCTTTCCAGTTTATTTGTTGTGGGAGTGATACCTTCCTCCTCTTCCCCCCACCACTCTTCACAGCTTTGACGTAAGTAGCGGAGAAATGGAACAGTTATTTATTATTCAGAGTGTTCTCCTCCTTCTTGCATCAACCTGTTACATTCCCCTTCCCTTGAAGTTGAAGGGTTTCAAGAGCTGGAAAGCTAGCTCAGGTAGAGTACAAAAAATGAAATGGAACACTTGGGGAGAAAATGGGGAGAAAGGTTAATAGCGACAATTTGAAGTGGTTAGTTTACATCACGTTTACATCGGAGCGAATCTTGGTAACGAATTTCGGTTTTTAGAACCGCACATTGTTATGTAAAATCTTTTCAAGAATATCACAAGATTATCACAATCTGAGATATCTACTACGAATTAGTTGACAGCTTCTAAAACATTGATGTGCCCCATCCGCCATCCATTTTGTTCTAGAATTCATGTTGCATATGACCACATCAGTAACTTCTCGAATTTGGCTCAATCATCTTGGATTTATCCAGCCTATATTAGAAAAATTAAGAGTATGGTTCTGCCTATAACAGAAGAGACTTTGGCAACATGGCTGCCATTCACTGCTGCCAGTAGTCGGAATGAAAATTGTTCTAACATAACCAAATTTAGGAAGAAATAGTACAGGCTTAGACTATTCTTCCTGTCCTTGTTCATAATTATGTTATGATTTTTGCTATCATATGTCAATAATTGAATAAATTCATGAATAAAAAAAAACGTTTTTATTCGTGAAATTAATATGATTGTGATTAGTGTAAAAACGGTAGGTTGGCTGAAGTGATCTCTCCCTGAAAATTTGAGTTCTGCGCATGCTTAGTTATACATTATACTCTCACTTTTCTCCGCCATCTTGCAAAAGGCTCTTCTGTTCTTGGCAGAACTATATGTTGTTGAACTTGGTTCGACACAGATTTTCGAGACAAAATAGTTACAAAAAACTGCAAATCAAACCGTTTTGGATGAAACTTAGTACTTACTTTCCGTGTCCAAGATCACCATTATAAATATAGTACAATATAGTATTCTAAATAATTCCCTCCCAAAATTTGGCCACCTGAAGGGCCTTGTCATTGCATTTGAGGAGGTCGTGGAAAGAACAGTTTGTGCCAAGCAACTCACACTGCAACAAATGTGTGTAGTTCTGTTCAAAGCCGCAGTCACAGGCAGCATTGTCCTGAATGTAACCCCAGCAAAGCAGGTTTGTTTTACATCTTGTGACTCCTGTGCGTAGCCGATTTAAAGACTTCCAGGCTACGAAGGGGAGTTCACTACCACAGCTTGCACTTTCTTTCAGATCCAAGAGCGGATTTTGCACTTTTTCCTGCCATAGATTCAACCTTCGCTGTTCAGGTGTGGTAGTGAGAGGTACTGTTGACTGGATAAAACTCCTTCTTGACTTGAGCCTTGCTGCTATTGGCTGATGGTGGAACAGAGGATGCCTTGGGTCACTGATTCGCTTTTTCTGTTCTATTTCTGCTGCAACAGTTCTTCTGATGGGTGGTGGCGCTATTCCTATAATTGGGAAGATTTTTTCAACAGGTGTGGGTTTGAGGCAGCCTGAAATTATTCTCCCAGTCTCATCGACTGCAGTATCAACATGCTTGGAATGCACAGAATTTGCCCAAACTGGGGCAGCGTATTCTGCTGTGGAGAGGCAGAGTGCAACAGCTGATGTTTGCTGGACACCAGGTTTAGCCCCCCCATCTTGTGCTTGTCAATTTGCATATGATGTTGTTTCTAGCAGCCACCTTCATCTTTGTATCCTGGCAGTGTGCTCTGTATGACAACGTTCGATCCAGCTTGACACCAAGGTACGTAGGCCAGTCACAGTGCTCAAGTTCTTGTTGCATTCAATGTATTTTCAATTTTCTATTGGCTTCTTTATTTTGGAGATGGAAAGCACACACCTGAGTCTTAGATGGATTGGGTTTCAGGTTATTCTGCTCATAATACAAACCAAGATTCTCAAGGTACTGGGTAAGCTCTTCCTCCACCTTCTCAAAGGTTTTCCCCTGTACAGCCACTGCCGTGTCATCAGCATAAATGAAACGTCTCACCTTGGAACTATTTGGTTGATCATTTGTGTAGATGTTATATAATAGGGGTGCAAGAATGCTTCCCTGTGCCAGACCGTTCTTCTGTTGTCTCCAGCGGCTATTTTACCCCTGCAATGTCACATAGAATCTTCTATTCTGGAGAGTGCATTCAATAAACTTTGTGAGCTTGTAATCTTTGGTGAGATTATATAACTTGTGCATCAATTTTCTATGGTTGATGGTATCATAAGCTGCACTTGAATCAATGAATGCAACTCCTGTCACCTGGCCCCTCTTGTACCCATCCTCTATATGCTGTGTCAGGTTGAGAATTTGCCCACAGCATGATCTGCCAGGTCTAAAGCCAGCCTGCTCCGTGATCAAGGACTGATTGATTTTTCCAGAAATCCTGTTGAATATCATCCTCTCCATGCACTTAAAAAGATGACATAGTAGAAAGACAGGCCTATAGTTTTTGGGGCTATTTGGCTCTTTCCCAGGTTTCAGTAGTGCTACCACTTGTGCTGTCCTCCACTCTTTTGGTATTTGCATAGTGTTGACACAATTATTGATAAAGTTGAGCAGCCATATTCTTGTCTCTGGTCCAAACTGTTTTATTTGCTCAGTTCTCAAGTCATCAACCCCTGCTGCCTTGTGCTCCTTCATCTGGTTGATAGCCACTTGTAGCTCTTGCAATGTGAATGCAGTGTCTAAGGAGTGGTTTTCACTCTCCAGTTCTTGCTCAATCTCTACTCTCCTATTTTTTTCTGCAGTTTTGCCATTTAGGAGGAGCTGATGGGCAATCTGATTGGCTGTGACATCACCCATGTTTGATTTATTTGTTGTTGGATCATTGCTCAGGTTCTTAAGTAGCTTCCAGGCTCGACGGCTGTTTCTCTTCATATCCAACTGTTCAAGGAGGTTGCACCATCTTTCCTTTCTGGATTTTGCTATGAGAGACAGTAGCTGTTCACCAGTGTTCACAGTCTCATCTGAGAAGGGGTCCTCATCAAATAGTTTTTCATAGCTATTGAGTCATGATCAAGGCCAGCAATATAGTTTACTTGACACCCACTTGGAATGTGTTTTCTGGATATATGCTTTACAATATTCACAAAAGCTTCATAAGATCTGGGTATTGATTCTAACTTAGTGACCTCTCTGTCCAAATCTTTAGCAAACATGTCCCATTTTGCTTTTTTGAAGTTGAACCTTTGTTTGAAAGGGACAGTTTCCGAGGATTTTCAACATATTTCACAGCTTGTTGTGCTGGGTTGTAGCCTTGTCTCCATCTAGCACTGTTGAAGGAGGGTGGAAGTTTGGGATCATGGATTAGCTTAAGATCATTCTGTTCTGCCCATAGCTCAAGGGCTTCACCATCGACATCTGTTGTTTGATATCCCCATGTGACACTGTGACAGTTGAAATCTCCAATAACTAACTTGGCTTTCTGATTCAAGTTTCCAGGCTTGACAAATTCAAAGGTTGTGTTTGGTGGCTTGTACACTGAAGTGACTGTACATGATTCAAGCTCTATGGTTAAAATCTCCATATCATTATTGCAGGTGCAGGCAGAGTAGACCGAATGACAAGGCCAGGCCTTGCGAAAATCGCGCTTCCATATTGACTGTGGGGCCTTTCAAGGACTAGCTCCATTCCGGCTATCTTTGGTCTATGACTAGTAGGACCTCTATGGGTCTCTTGTAGGACTAAAATATCACAGTTTCGTTGCTTGCACATGTCCGCTATTAAAATTTCTTTATTTACAGATAATCCCTCAATATTAAGTGAGGTTGTCACGAGTGCTGACCTTGAGAAAGGCCGATTGGTTTTTTCTCTATTTCTTCTCATTTCTGTGGTGATCTGGTGTTAGAAGGATTTGCCGACTAAGTCGTTTCCAGGGGACGCCCGATTGTTTCTTTGTGTATAGCAGTTGATTGTGAACAATCTTCGTGGAGGCTCCTTCTTTGTCCCCCAGATGAAACTTAGTTACTACAATGAACTGAGTTGTAGTTAATATATCTGATGGATAATTCAATTTTTTTGAAATGGTTTGACATATCGTTGTCTTGTTTTCATCATTATCTAATTTCTCTTGAAAATTTTTATCGAAATCATAGATTTACTCACCTCTTTCTCATTTAAGAAAATCAACTTGGATTTAATATGATGGAACAAGTCAAGTACAATTCAGTAGAACATTTAATTTTCCTTTATGATCTTTTTTTTCTAACTGACTTTTATTTTTTCTCAATGACTTTTATGATTGTATATCAACAACCCTCAAATTAAATTCAAACTTTTTTTCCGGTAAGAACGGTAGAATGCTTTTACGCACCGTCGGTCCAGCATATGGGGCCATCAGGCCACGCATACCCTGGTCCGGTGTGTGGGACTACACCCTTCAGCCCATCCATGCAGCCATGCTATGTCGCATGGATACATGCATGAGGGGAAGGTACTACCCACTAAACTACCTAGTGTTGCCCACAAAGTCTGACTGGGACGCCTCAGAGGCATTGCTTCAGTCAGGCTCCGTGGTATGCGCCATCTGGAGGGCAGATACGCTTCTCCTCTGACCCATGAGGTCCTCCTTGTCCCTTCCTTTTGTAGCCTATTCTACTTAATCTTGTCCTATCCAAGCTATCCTATCTTGTCCTATGTAAGCTATCATATTGTGTCTCGATGTTACCTGGTTCAATATCATCCCATCATTGTCCTAGGGTTGGCCTATTTTTTATGATATCCTACCTTGTCCTATTTATTAAAACCTATTTATAAAACCTGAAATATTATTACCACCTATGTATTGATATACCTATACCTCACCTACCATTGATACACATACATGATACACACATATGCATACACACACGTACACGCATATACATATTATACATAAACATGCACATGCATGCACTCACGTACATACATACCCATATATCTATTCCTAATCTACCTATTCCAATAACTATAACTAGATTTCCTATGTACAGCCAACCTATTACAATATCACTACCTATCTATCACTTTACATGACTTACCTATTATAAAATCATAACCCAACCGTCCTATTCAAGACCTACCTAATGATTTGATTGTAATGATTATGCTGAACTCCTTTATGATAATATAGATTATCGGAGCAGTAGAGAAATTGTTAAAAGCGTGCTGTTTCCTGATGTCGGTGGAAGTCTAGATTGATGAATAATTCTAGTCTAGTCTAGTGATTGAGGGTCTTGGAATGATGAAACTTTTGGTTTGCGGTTGACTACCATTAAGTTATATTGAATTATCATTATTTCTTTACAATAAAAAAGAACGGTTATCATTAAGTTAATATTAAAAATACATCTGTCTTTAAGAGACCAAGGGGCTACATAAAATATCGCTGAGGGGAGATTGAATTACTCATCTTTGATATCCGCCGTCGACGAGTCCGTTGTCTGAAGGGGTGATTGGTGAAGATGATGAAGGTGTGTTGCTCCTTGGACCTCGAGCTGGTGGCGGCAGAATCCAATGACACGGGGTTTTCCGATCTCCCTACAGCGGTACTAGATGTTGAACGTCGCCGTCCACGAATGGAAGGAGTCGCCAGTCCCGTTGAACATGGTAGTAAATGGATTGCAGCTACACAGCAATCTCGCACATATACAAGTTCCCGAAATGGGAATGTGGAAGTTCACTTCATGATACAGTACACTTGAAAATGGGTTTGGCAGACAACCGCTTTTAAAAATAATTTACATTATTTTTACATTATATTATATTTACATTATATTATATTTACATTATATTTACATTATTGTAATAAAATACTGACTATTTAAGATAGAGGAGGATTACATCCTCAAACTAGTTAATTTATTGTCCATTCTCCAGGTGAGAAATGAAACACCAAAAACTTCATTACTGTATGTAAAAGTACTTCTAATAAATTAACATAATCAGTTCACAAACTATTATCTGAGCGGCCTGCAAGTCATCTCTCGATTTTTTCCCAACGGACCGAGGCTTTCCAGCACAACAGTTGGGTGCTCTGCCCAAGCAAATTTTACCTCCTCATATTTAAATTAATTACCTCTGACGTCACACAATGTCTCATTGGACAAGGAGAGGACTAGATTCGAATAGGGACAGGAGATGAGAAGGATTGCAAAATTCCCTAATGCTTATTAAGATATATGCTACTTCTCACGGTAGCTCGTCACAATTTTACGATGAGTAAACGTCTGGAATAATTCTGATTAATCTCGAGAATTGGCGCCAGTTGAGATAAATAGGTATTATTGAAAATGAGAATTAACAGGATTATCGAATTACAATGTACGGCAGACTGGCGCCTGGAGATATCCAACTGACTATGGGAACAGAAACTACTAAGTTACAATTTTTAAATTCTAATATTCCGGACTCTATATATTTGAATAAAATCAATGAAAATAATATAATTTGGCACATTATACAACATGAATGTTACGAATCGTTTACTAACTAGACTACTATACCTCATTGCGAAACAGTTGAGTTTCGTTGACCCACCTGCTTTTTCCATGTTACTCTCTTCAACCTGGGATCAGCATTCTTCTGTGTTAAACGCTCAACTTAGCTAACCGTAATTGCCAACTTGAGCATAAATTACAACGGAGGGGTGGTGGGGGATCCAAGGGAGTTGTAGGATGCAGGAAACGGTTCAAGCCTCAATATTTTCGCGGTATAGGCCTCAACAAAAGAGACCATTACCATTTTCTCAACTTTCACTTTTTCGTTCTCTTCCTTTGTAGACAGGTTTTCCTTTTTTCTCTCCTCCCTCTTCCTTTATAACTTCTCCTCTCAATCCTTTTTCAGTGTGACGCACCTTTTTCCATCCCTTTTCATCATTCTCATTATTATTATCTTCCTTAACCTCACATTCTTCTTCCAATTTCACTTTGACTCTTTCTGCTTCCACCCACTTATTTTTACTGTTTTCTCCTTATCCTCATGTATTGTTTCTCTCCCTTCTTCCAATACTAATTCTCATAGTCTGTTATTACCTTCACTCCTCCTTTTCTTTTGGTTGTCTTCTTCAAACATTCTTCACTTCATCCTCCTTTTCATTCTTGTCTCTACTCCCTCTTTTGATTCTTACTTGAATCATCTTATTCTTCTTCATTACATCATCTTCATCCACAACTTTCCGTTTCTAAATAAACTTTCTCTCTCACACGCTAACTCTCTTCCTCTTATCCCTTTCGTAAAGAAGATCTGCACAGCCTATTAGCCCTGAATATTTTAACCGTATCAAATAGCATCTGGTCAAATCCTGTTTGGTCCATCTCAGCTCCTGAATAAGAAGCGGATCAGAGCTTACAGGGGCCAAAGCCTGGACTAAAGCCAGAATCTCGGCTCCTTTATTCACTCCTATCCTTGAAAGGACTGACTCCACTCTAATGTTCAAAGGAACAGGGATGGATTCTGGGATAGGCTACCTCAATTGGTCATCAATCCCAAAATTTATTCCATTATTCCCACTGAGCTAATAGTTTAGTAATGATTAGAAAAGGTATGATATTCATGAAACACTAGGATACATTCCGCTAACGCTAAAAGAATATGTGCATATGCGAAGATACTCTTCTTAGCTTGTGCGAATTATCATCTCACTCTGAAAGTTGATAAGATGAGAATAGGGTATTATATATACCAATAAAAGTTTCAAATCATACAATTCTATTGATAGTTAGTCTTATTGCCTATTTAGAAATAAACGATTCTGATTTATTTCAATGTATGAACTACAAAATAAATTATAGAATCACGAGATGGTTAAGCTAGTGTGAGGTTCAGAAATGGAGTATACTCGTAATCTATAGACTGGACTGAGCTATAATTCTACAGAGTATCAGAGTTATATTGAAGCCAATAATATTTATTCAAGGTAATACAGAGTGACGCAGAGAAACGGGAGATTTTGAAATAACCATAATAAACCAACGAGAATTTTACAAAGCATTATTAATGCTGAAAATATGTTCGTCAAGAAGGAATTTTTAGAAAATCACTTGAGAAAAAACACATCTTTCAAGTGTTGTCCATTGCACCTAACACATCCGATAATCGACTTATAACATAGTGAACATTTATAATATAGTTACGTGAATTGTGTTGTGCTAGAGCAGAGCAGCTACAGCCGGGCAGCTCGAGCAGCGAATTTAGTAGGGCAGCTCGAGCCGCTTGGGAATGTTACTTTTTAGTCTTCAAAATCGATTGAATGAATGTGTTAGGCGCAATGGACAACACTTAACAGATGTATTTTTGCAAGTGATTTTCTAAAAATCCCCTTCTTGACGAACATATTTTCAGCATTAAAAATGTTTTGTAAAATTTTCGTTGGTTTATTATGGTTATTTCAAAATTTCCAGTTTCTCTGCGCCACCCAGCTCTTTGTAATTGGGATATTGTCGGTCATAGAAATTCTACTGATACTGAAAAAAATCCATGAGTTGAACTTTGCAAAGATATTGTTATAGTTAAACCAAGAACAGAAGAGCTTCTTGCAAGATAGCGGAGGGAAGTGAGAGTGTAAGTACGCATGAGCAGAACTTAGAATTCCAGGGTGAAATCACTTCAGCCAACCTACCGTATTTACACTAATCGTAATCATATTGATTTCACGAATGAAAATATTTTTTCATTAATTTATTTTTCCAATTATTGAAATAAATGATAGCACAAACCATAACATAATTATGAACTGAGACAGAAAAAATAGTCTTAGCCTGTACTATTTCTTCCTAAATTTGGTTATACTAGAACAATTTTCATTTCGACTACTGGCAGGAGTGAATGGCAGCCATGTTGCTAAAGGCTTTCAATTCACACGCAAAAGGCGAAATTGTTGTCTCTGGAAGTCAAAGACTTCAGGACTTCTACCCTTACAAAACTGGATTGCCATCCGTCCCAAATCACGATACCGTGCGTGCAGCAGCAAAATGAACTTCGATCACGATTTATTGCCCAAAATTCCAGCCAACTCAGCACTTTTAATAGCAATGATGAGCAAGCATTGATCGTCTGAGTATGATTTATGCGTGAACAGATATGACTTAAAATAGCTGTACGCATGTGCTGATCTACTCCTACCGCGAAATAAACAGATGACTTTATTGGTTCTGTCCCTGATCCACGACACAACGCAATAATAACAAGAAAGGGTTCCGTTGTTTTCGTTCGTTGCAAGAGAAGGAACAACGCAGCTTTCCATAGCTTAGTACGGTTTATTTATATTATATCTATCTCACATTTTCGTATTTGGATCCTATTCTTTAGATTCCCATGGTCTTTTCTATATTTCGCCCTTCAATATATGTATCTATTGTTAGTAAATCTTTGAGCTAAATGTACGTCGTACCAAAAACTGAAGTGCTTTTACATGGAGGGGTCATGATATGTGACATAATTTATAATTGTTGAAAGAAATGATACTCGTGATTCCACATTAAGTAACTTATCCAATATTCATGCTACAATAGAAGTAGAATTGTCATTGCTGACTTGTATACCGATGTTGAACAATCGAAAAATGCAACAAAACTTATGAAAGCTCCCACAATTCTCGAAAGATTTTATATGAGGTTATCTCATAACAGCGATTGTAATGAATTATGTAATATGTGGTGTAGGTAATAAAAAAGACAAGAAATCCTTTATGATGATAATGGTATAAAAACGGAGAAATCTTCAACAATTCTATGATGCTGAAAGTTCATAAAAATGTGTCAACAAATATTCCAGTACCCAACCAACATCATCAATTCACAAGAGGCTGTCGTCTCGTGATCGAATTCTGCCAACAAAACAGATTTATTCTTACAGGTTGAAAGCTCTTCAAACGTTGTTAATAAACTGTTGAGAATCAATTTGACGGCAGTCGCTTCTTGCAATTGATTAAAATTCCGATCACGTTCGAGATGTTTCAAGTGCCTCTCGCTTGAGTGGGTGAGAAGAGGAAGAAGAAGCAAAAAGAGGAATTATTTTGGGGAAAGAGAAAACTCGAGAATTCCACCAAAAATAAATAGCAAACAACTGAGGAAACGCGAACGTTCCGCTTATTACCCTCAATCAAATTCTTCCCATTGCTCGCGATTACTCAATAAGAAACACTTCCTATTATTAAAGTGAGTAGCTCACAAAACTCAATCATTATTTTACAAACAATACTTAAATATTTTTTAATTTTCTTGGATTTTTTTGTTTTCCTTGTTTCTTCAAGTGTTTGTTGATTGAAGTGAGCTCTCGATCTCTTCCAATAATAGCTGGAATTCTTTCTTGAATTAAAGATTGTTAAAAGTCTCTATTTTATTATTTTACTCCTAAAATAGTTTTGTAGGGAAATTAAAAAAAAAACTATAGGAGTTTCGAAGTCCTAAATTGTCTTTGTAATAACAGGTTTGGCTCCAAAGAGCTAAGGTGAATCTTTATGGTTAGAAAAAAGTAAAGTTTATTTTCAAAGTTGAATAGAGTACATTGAATTAAATTCATGGATTGTTCGAATTCATCATCATTCCAACCTCCATTCATCAAACGTGAGTTTGATGAGATTAAAAAACGGGTTTGATAAGGACGGAGTTTAACGCAGAAGAGGTTTTCAGACCAATTTCGAATTGATACAAATTTTAGAGTTTATTTTGGAATCCGAGTGATATTTTTTCAAAAAAGCGAATATTTTATCGACATGAACGCAAATTGGACTGGAAAAGTCAAGTGAATCAGACAAAGAGGGCGCGGCTTATCGCTCAGATAAGCTACTCTGTCGAAGGATATACGATAGCATTCAGCATTCAGCATTCAGTAGAGAGAAAGGTATGCTGAATTTTCAGATGTTAGGAAGGAGAACGGAAAGGAGAAGAAGAAAAATTAGAAGAAGAAGAAGAAGAAGAAGAAGAAGAAGAAGAAGAAGAAGAAGAAGAAGAAGAAGAAGAAGAAGAAGAAGAAGAAGAAGAAGAAGAAGAAGAAGAAGAAGAAGAAGAAGAAGAAGAAGAAGAAGAAGAAGAAGAAGAAGAAGAAGAAGAAGAAGAAGAAGAAGAACAAGAAGAAGACGAAGAAGAAGAAGAAGAAGAACAAGAAGAAGACGAAGAAAAGAACTTGGAGAAGAAGGAAAAACGAGAATGAAGAGAAAAGATAGTAAAATATGAAAGATAGAGCCATAGTAGGTATAGTTTACCTCGCTTCACTCGCCTTCTCCGCCTAGTCAGAGGGCTCCGCCCCCTGGACCGCCGACAGTATCAGCAGAGTGAGTGAGTCAAACAGACTCGCTTCGCTCACCTGCATAACCTCTATCAGTGTAAAGCTGAGACGAACAGGCCCGCTTCGCTCGCCTGCAAATTCCGTTCAGAAAGGATTCAAAATTTATTGAACACAGCATTAATATTTAACACAGCAAAATATTTGAACACTAGACCTGATCTGGACCAGTCTACCAAATTTCAACATTCTCTACCAATTTATTCTCAAAAAATCCAAGATAAACTCCGAAAATTGAGAAAAATGGTAAACGCTATTATCGAGCGTAACCTTGGTAAGTATATCGGACATAGTTTGGAAGTTGATTCAATATCTTCCAAATTAGTTCATCTATAATCTCGCTGAAACATTGAGTTTACAGTAAGGATTGGTCGTATCAAGGCGGAAGATATGCAACCCACAATACATCTACAACTTAAAAAACTGATAACTGGCGTAATCTTGAACAGAATTCGAATATATTTTAACACAACGTTTTCAGACCTTATCTGAACCTGCCTACCGAATATCAACATTTTCTACCGATTGGTTCTCGAAAAAATTGAAAAAAATGCCGAAAAACTATTGAAAAACTTTAATATTTGGTGTATTCTTGAAAAGTTTTTAAAATCCCTTCTTAGCGAGCGTCTAAACATTCAACTGAACATGCCTGCCAAATTTGAACGCATTCAGTTCAGTGGATTTTTAGTTCTGGTGATGAATGAGTCAGTCGGTATTTTATAGATGGAGATGGCCATAAGTATATTTGAAATAGAAAAATATAACTTGTAAACGGACGTTTTGATTATAATTATAACTAGAATAACTAATATTTCATGCTCTATTTTAAGTCCATTAACAGCCAAAACTACATTGAATGTTCTTTTCAAATAGGCATAGCTTGAAAACTCTCGAATGATTAAGCAATCCATTCCCACTGGAAGCGGTGGTATTTTTTGGATCTTTTTAATCAAAATGGATAATTCATCGCAACGAAGACAAGTTACGTTTTACAAAATAGTATCAACTCATTTGTTTCTTTCCCTTATTATTGTCAGCTTTTCGACATGCAAACCAAACATTAATCAAGTCTATGGAAGGTCGATCAACAAGTTTTATCTCGGAGTGTACTTAAATCATTACAAAAATCAAGAAAAGCTTTTTCATGCCTTATCTTCAACTATGCTTATGAGCATAGAACATGCAGTTTTGTGATTGCAAGTGCAATGAGATAAAAATAGCTGCATGTTCAAAATTACAGGGTTCAATAATAGCTGGGAGCTGGGTTGAAAGTAGGTTATTATGACAAATGTAGGTATAGTATGTAGGTATAGGTATAGTATTTAAATTCCCCTTTAATCATTCTATCTCTTTATCGCAGAGTAATCAGTTTATGGCTTTAGCTCACCTCTGCACTTATTCTTCACGATTTTCGAACTTCCGAGATGACAAATTTTCCAAAATTTTCGTACAATTGATTGGGGTGGCATAATTTTTCATATTTTACAACTCTCATTTCTCTTATTATGCCTGTCAATTTTCATGTCGATTTGCCAGTTAATTCCCAGTTGACTCCATTATTCATTTCCTAGAATTTTCAATTCGAAAAGAAAATAATTTTTCTGATGAACAAACTTTTGAAACAGAAACGTAGTCACCCATCGACTAGCAAAGTATAAGCTACACTAAAAGTTATCATCAAGAGTATACTCAACGCTTAAAGTTTGATGCATGACTATTTTATCACCACTAATTTCATAATGTTATGAAATTAAAAATAATGCAATTTCGAAAAAACTGTCTATATTTTCAATGTTTTTTAATCTATTTGCTATTTTGAATTTCACTCAGTATCACTTGTATTTCAAAAACGCAAATGATCTTCACTAACGTCAT
This sequence comes from Sogatella furcifera, assembly GCA_017141385.1. Classification (NCBI taxonomy): domain Eukaryota; kingdom Metazoa; phylum Arthropoda; class Insecta; order Hemiptera; family Delphacidae; genus Sogatella; species Sogatella furcifera. Next base: position 13,754,226 of record CM029551.1, on the reverse strand, counting down.
ACCTTCATGAAGTATTTAACTCTTTCATACACTTCTGTTACCATTTATACGATTCATCACTACTTTAAACTGTATTATAATGAATGAATTGAAAATATTTATTGTTTGTTTCTGTTGCAGGTAAATCTTCTGCTAACGTTGAACAATAATCTTATAGGCTACGTAAGAAGTAAGATCACTTACATTACTATTTTCATCACTAATATAATATTGTGGCTTGATTAGTATGTTATTCTCACTTGATGTGAATAACTATCACAATTTCACCTTTACAACTACTCAACAAGTTCAAAAAACGACTTAAAAAACTTTTAACTCCTCATCAAACTTGAATTATACAATTTTTCATGTAATAATGAGGTTTGTCTGATTAGGTATATGAGATGAGGAAGTAGAATTGTTCAGATCAGGCCAGGAAAAAGGAATCACAATATTGGTAGAAGAGAAATAATCTGGGTAATCCTTGATTCCTTGATTGATTCCAACATTTTACGCCAACCATAATCAATATTGAAGACTGTTTTTGAAAACAGTGAAAGAAGAAAATTGCAATGGGTTAGAGGCGTTCGCACACACTTTCTTTCTCCCTCCCTATCTCTTATCACCTACCCCTTCCTAATGCTTCTACACTAAACGTTCAGCGTCCCTTAATTAACTTCTAAGAATTCTCATTTGACGGCGAGGAAGAAAACAAGCTGAGTACGCGTCTAAAACAGAGAAGTCACAAGTTGCTTGATAGTCAACTACCACTTTATCAAGGTAGAAACTTCTTCGTTTTTAACTGAGAACTATGGGTGTCAAGTAATTACTCTTTTAACTATTGCTCATACAACCATTTGTATTTTGACAAATATGGATTGACAGGCAATGATAATATTGATCATTGAATCAGGATTTATTCATTTATATAATTTATTATATTTAATTTCCATCCATTTGAATTTATCAAGCAGTCTTGATAGATAATATCCACTTGAAAGGCACCTCTAATTCGAAAATTTAAAGAGAAAATTTTCAATCATTAAAAAGTTCCACATGGAATTCCACAAACATTTATCGATTTTCAAGACAATTACAAATATTTTGAAACAAAGAATCAGTTAGGCTAGAAAAAATACAAAATATACTTATGAATTATAAAAATACGGTATAATAATCTTCTTCCTTTCATGGTCACGGCTTCTTCGCCTCTTTAATCGGCTCATCTCTTTTCCTTGGCCCTCTATCTCTCTTTTCTAATGGTTGGTAATTCAAGGCCTTACTCATTCTATCTACATGTCAGAAGCTGGAACCAATTCTACTCCCATTAATTAGTACTTAGTAGTATTTCTACTCCCATTTATAGAGAATAATCAACTGATTTCTGACATCCGTGTTTTTGTAACGGTCTTCTCTACTGCACACATATTATTTTTATGCAGAACCTCATCTCAGATGCTTGTAATCTGATTTGGTCACGCTTGGATAGTATCCAAGTTTCACTTCCGTATAGTAATGTAGGAGCTGCAATTGTTCTATATAATTTTATTCATTGCATGACTTTTCAGATATGTTGAAAGCAATGCATCTCACTGCAAGTATACTTATCTTGTTGATAATATCCCTTATCACAGCTAAGATACTTGAAAACAGAAAGGAAAACAAGTACTCAAAAAATATCACGAATATGTCAAAAGGTTTCCTTATTAGGAGCTACTCCAGAAGTTGAGAAAAAATTGATTTCATGAATATAATAATTATTGATAGAAATAAATCGAGCTTACCTTGTAAGAACAGAAGATGGAGTATTTAAAAGACACAGCGACCTGATACGACAATTAGATTAGAGGGGGAGGATTGACATTAGAGCTACCAGATAATAATTGATACACATCATATGATTTTCAAGTACTTATAATTCATTCATGTTTTAGTGCATTCCATTCGAAAAAATGCACTATTGGACTTGCCCTGACAATCAAAAATTTATGATGTGATATATTTTTTACACGTTTCCGAGCCCCTAGAACTCGAATTTGATGTCCGTTCAAATTCATATATCAAGTCTTATGATTTGATATACCATAGAAACAATGAACCGCAAGCTGCCGGAACGAAATTTTTTTGTAACAGTTCATAGTTTGAGGTGTATAATCGTTGACAGAGAAAACCCACCCAGGTAGCACAAAGCCGTTGAAATAACATTAGAAACACGTAATACCTTAACGTTGAAATGACGTTGAAATTCAACGTTGCATACACGATAAAATGTCCGCCGTTTCCACATGATTTTCAACGTTGAATAGATGTTGAAAACACACTGTGACAACCATTATTTTCAACGTTGAATAGATGTTGAAAACACATTGTGACAACCATCATTTTCAACTACATAATAGACGTTGAAAAACACGTTGAATTAGTTATATTTTTCAACGTTGAATAAGCATTGAATACTGGTCGTCATGAAAACATGATTGTGGTATAGTCTGGACAAGCAAAGAAGACATTCTGGCAAGATGGGGAAATAAATACAGCTCGGTCAATATTGATTGAAAATAATAAATTTGGTCTCAAATTGTGAAAAACATTCTGTTCTATAATTTGAGACCAACTTTATTATTCTTGAACCAATATTGACCAAGCTGAAATCATTTTCCCATGTTGCCAGAATGTCTTCTTTGCTTGACCAGACTAAAACCATAAATTTTGATCATGAGTGAACATTGAAAACACACAATAGAAAGAAAATTGTTCTGTAAAAATAGTGATTGAAGCTTGGGCAAACAAATTGTTGCTATTGTACTGCTGACTTTGTTTACCAAGGCTAATAAGATGCTTCAGATGAAACATGAAATTAAATGACCATGGAAGCTTGAGCAAAAATTGCAGCTATAGTACTGCTGACGTTGTTTACCAAGATGCTTCAGTATGAAACAGAACATTAAAGCATAAAGCCCTGTAGATGAGGATTGTAGAATCGGCCAGTTAAATATTTGTAGCCAAACAGAGCACTTTGTCTTGTAATTGATTCAAACAATAACAGCTGTGATTGGCTACAGATATTCAACTGGCCGACACTACAATCCCTGTGTACAGGGTGCTAAACTTATCATTCTAAGATTGCTGCTATTTACAAATCTCAAACTCTAAAATCTACATATATAATTTCATCTGTGATGAGTAAAAAAAAATATTAGAACTAGGATAATGCTTCTGGTTTAGTGGAAACAAGAATAACAAAATTTACAAAATATAAAGATAATATTTATTGAAAATAAGGTATATAAAAGTAAAAATTCATTCTAACTTCAAGTCAGCTTCAATTCTATTGAAATAGTTTCCAGACATGGTGGTTTTCTGATTCAATATAATTTCGAAAAATATGCAATCAAATTGAATGATAGAATGAGGTTTAAAAAGTTACAAATTGGTATAGATTATTATTTTAAAAAATGTATCAAGAAAAGCTAGTGATTACAAGAAACGTCTGGTATGATAATCGTTATTTTTCTTCAACTTTTTCTGAGTAGCCAACTCTGGGTGATGCAATTCTAGCCAATCCTTAACTTCTCCCCCAACCTGGAACTCCCATAGCCGATTCACCTCCTGACAGCAACTGAAACACATAATATAAATTAAAAATACCTTTTCCAATAATAATATTAATAAGAATTTGATAAGTATATTGTGGAGGAGAGGAAAAGTTTTGAAGAATCTAACATTTGCATTTCACTCTACTTATACAAAGATAATTTAACAAAAGGTACCATTGGAAATCTCAATAAAAGAATGCTATCAGTATCACTTTAGTATGTCCCAAAATCACTGCTGAATGCAGGAGGATAAAGAATTCTTCAGTTGAAAATTATCATTTTCGATAGTTATACAGTGTCTCAAAATTCTCCTGTACCTGTAAGGGCATATAATAAAATCAACTAATGGAAAAATTTGCTAAAAAATTCAATTTTCCCAGTTCAAAGTTACATAAATTTATAAGATACAGGTACCTGATTCTCAACAGGTATTTCAAATCAATTAAAACTGATGGAAGAATTATTAGATAAATTGCAGTACATCAAATGCTGGATCATTATAATAATAATATTCGAATCTACATTTATTGCTACTGCCTTTATAAATAGACAAAGAACTTATGCAACTGCAAATTTCACAGTTTCATCCAATGGATCTCGCCTGCTATTTACTACATTGGTCAATAATTGCAGTTGCAGAAGTCCTTTGTCTATTTATACCGTAGAGTAATAAATGGAGATTCAAATTAATGATTATTATCAATTAAAGCTATTAAAAATCCAATTCCAGAATTAATTTCTATACTATTCTTCCTCTAAAACACATACAAACCTCATGATTTTTATTTTATAAACCAGTTTAGATTTTACCTCGGTCTAGATTTAAACTCTTGGTTATCATAACGGCACATTATCATTTACTAAAACAAGCTCTTATAATAGGAACTTTTACTTTACTTCTGTGGAATCAGTGTCTGAAGTGGTAGTATACCTAAGACTATGCAAATCAACCTTTTTGGCAGGAAAAAGCTTTGTTACACACTTACACTTATGAGTGAATTAGGATATTCACGAATTTATTGAAGCCTACTTTATCAAAACAAAAATGACAAATCAGAAGACAAGGAAGAAATATTACTGAAAAGACCTGCTAACCTTTGTTATTTGTGATGAGATGGTAAGGGAACTCAATAGAGTGAAGATGGACTTTCCTTACTGGTCGGTGTCATCAGCACTGCTTCAGGAATCAAGCTGTGTTTTTCTTGCTCTCCTCTTCCCAAAAAAAGACTGCACTCCATCCTTGATGTCTGCTGAACCAGTAGCCTCTGAAACAAATCCATCCATTATAGTAGGCTTTTATTGAAACCATCTCAATGAGGAAGCAAAATACTTAACCAATCAATAATGAATCCCTAATCCACTAATCCCTAAAAATGATTTCTTATGTAAACTGCTTTCTCATGCAACTCAAATGCAATCATGTAAGCTTATGCTAAGCATTTCATTGAGCAACTAGGCCTAATTCATGACTAACTTACTGACATGTTGGATTCAAAACTGAAAAAAACTATTGTTTATATTTAGAACACCAACTTGGCATTCCTTGATATATAATCATATTAAATGCGGCATATAGGCCTAATCTTGAGCCCAAGAAAAATAAAACAACTGAACTTTTGCTATTTGGTAACCTAACCTTCAAGCTAGCCTACATATTATCCAATAACCAAGACTAAAACTTGCAAATCACAGATAGTTAAATAATCATATCACTTTCAATGCAAAAATACCCCTCAAATTGAATTGTTTATGTAACTTACTACATTAAAATTTTGGACCAAAACAAATTAGGGGTGGTGGGTAGGCCTAGGTACTTTAATATCTGCAAATCATTTTTTCTCTGATAGGTTAACTGCTATATGATAATAACAGTTGATTTATATGGTTAGTGTTTTATTTGATGGTATTCAACTATTTGATCGGCTCCATGAAGTACTCCTCAGAATTATAGCCTACTCTCCCCAGATCTTGATGATGTTTGAGGTTATGTGAAGCTTTTTAGATCATAAGTCCATGAGAATCCTAAAATAAAAAAAAACTAATGGTTTTCGTAATTCAGCATCATTATCACCTAGGCAATAAATCACCAAACAATATAATATAATCATCATGAGTAATTCTTGTTTACAAAAAAACTTATGAAACTTACCAGGTTTTGATGACTTTTGAATTGCGATTTCTTCTGTTCACTTGCACCCTCCAAACAACTCTTATTGAAACAAAACAAGAAATGAATTTGAGCTAAAATCCTATTGTTTAACTCAATACCTAATTAAAACTTTTAAAATTCTGAAAAGATTGCTAATGAGTTTGAATTTAAATCGATTTACAACCGTTACCAAACAACAAACAACCGAACCGAACAAGCAACGAGGAGATAGGTATGCGACTCTAGCGCTGTGAGTGGTAGCGTCACAAGCTCGTTTCCACGACGAGTCACGTTGAAAGCAACGTCAGAGAAACCGTTGAAAAAACGTTTCATTTATAACGTTGAAGAATTCAACCTCTAACGGTTATTCAACCATTACAACCAAATTTCAACGTTGAAAACACATATGTGTGCTACCTGGGCATAATCATCATATTCAAGATGTAATAATTGGACATAAGTAAAACATAACATATTCAATAAAAGCTTCACATCAACCCAAATCAGCAGTTGCTATCAGTACAGGCTAGTGACAGACACCGATGTAGAGTTTCAAGTCCTAATTTCCTGGTTGATCCTATTCCAGTGTTCAACTCGCTTTCAGTTATCCCATAATGAAGTGCTCAACAGCATTTCAAATTAATGAAAGCTACTCCATCAGTTGTCTGACATGATGGTGTACATATTTCATGAATTTAGGTGCGTGAGGGATAGCTGGGCTAATTTTAGATATCCATTTAGCTCACGTGAGTTGTTCATTGTTCAAATTTATAATTGTCAAAGACGTTCAATTTTGAAGCATCGGCAGATGAGAGCATCGGGACTGGATGCAGTTGATAAAATTAAAAAATAATCTATATCTATAAAAGCGAAATGGCACTGACTGACTGACTGATTCATTCATTCATTCATTCAAAATCATTCATTCATTCATTCATTTATTCATTCATTCATTCATTCATTCATTCATTCATTCATTCATTCATTCATTAATCACCAGAACTAAAAATCTACTAAACTGAATGCGTTCAAATTTGGCAGGCATGTTCAGTTGGATGTTTAGACGCTCGCTAAGAACGGATTTTAAATACTTTTCAAGAATACGCCAAATATTAAAGTTTTTCAATAGTTTTTCGGCGTTTTCTCAATTTTTTCGAGAACCAATCGGTAAAAAATGTTGATATTTGGTAGGCAGGTTCAGATAAGGTCTGGAAACGTTGTGTTAAAATATATTTGAATTCCGTTCAAGATTACGCCAGTTATCAGTTTTTTAAGTTGTAGATGTATTGTGGGTTGCATATCTTCCGCCTTGATACGACTAATCCTTACTGTAAACTCAATGGTTCAGCGAGATTATAGATGAACTAATTTGGAAGATATTGAATTAACTTTCAAACTATGTCCGATATACTTACCAAGGTTACGCTCGATAATAGCGTTTACCATTTTTCTCAATTTTCGGAGTTTATCTTGGATATTTGAGAATAAATTGGTAGAGAATGTTGAAATTTGTTAAACTGGTTCAGATTAGGTCTAGAAATGCTGTTTTCAATAAATTTTGAATCCCTTCTGAACGGAATCTGCAGGCGAGCGAAGCGAGCCTGTTTTACTCACTGACACTGCTGATACAGTCGGGGGTCCAGGGGGCGGAGCCCCCTGGCTAGGCGGAGAAGGCGAGCGAAGCGAGCCTGCCGGCTAGTTTTATGGTGAAAATCAAAGAGGGAAGAGATGTTAAACAACAAACAACTTTACAAAACTATTATTGTTCGGATTATCAGAACCTTAAAATTCGACCAATTAGGAATTCTCTATTCCTAAATATCACCAATAAGTTGCGAGTATAACAAGTTTACGTTCTTACGTTCATAAGAAGATCTCATTTGTTTATTCATTATATTTACATTAAGTACGTGAGATTCATTTCGCTGAATGTTTCAATTAGAATCAAATAACAGTTAAAATATAAAACTTTACTATTGGCGTGAATGGAAATAGTTATTATTATATAAGATTTATGATGATAATGGTTATATCATTGTATGAGATACGAATAAAAGACTAATGGACTGGATAATTTTGCTAATTGTCAGCCTGCCTTCCTCCTCGAAGTGTTTGAAGGTAGTAACTAGATAGCTTAGATGCATTTAATCAGATTTGATGGACAGCTCGATATTGAATTATTTGAAAATTTATAGATACATATAGAAGATTTTCAAATGATTTGAGTGGTATTTTAGTGGTAAAAAGGAGAGTTAAAAAGATGAACAAGCTAAAATTATAAGAGAAACATAATATTTTATTCGTGTTTATCAGTAGTTGTACCAATTCATAACGAACTAATGAATAAATTACTCATGATCACTACCCACAGAGAAATTTGTGTCTAGAAACAGAACACAATAATATTGAAAAGCATCAGTTTTTCATCCAGGAAGAAAAAAATGGGAATTTACTTTTCAACAATAAGCGTACGCTTATCCATGTTGTAATCCCATTGTACTGTTAATGCATGAGCCGCTTCCGTAACAATTTTCAGTTTTCATTCAGATTTCGAAAAATAAAATGAATAATGAATGAACAATGGGCATCTCTGAATGGTTGAAATTTTCATTAAAGAAGAATTTAGACAAAGGTGAATGAAAATGTTCCACAGGAGTTCTGCTCTATTTTTACAACGGGAAATGTAATAAATTTAATAAAGGCAGTAAGACAAAAGAAACAATAAAATTCATCGTTTGTTAGCAGAACAATGCTCTGTCGAACAAATTGTAAAACTCAACGAGAACTACACTGATTTTCCCTCACACATTTACTCCACTTATACTAGAAAGTATATAATTATCATCCTCAATTTCATATTTTCAAACATTTTAATATTATTTAGTCATCTAGTCCTGGAAGAGCTTGCTTTAGGGTAACACTCTGTGCAAGGTGGTATAATATGTACCAATATTTTTCAATATTAGTATCAAATCTTTATTGGATATTTCCTTAGATTTAGATACTAGAACCTTGTAACTGGGAAGAAATATTTGCACATATATATTTGTCATATATGATACTATAATGATCCAGTGTAATATGACATATATTGTGAATTATATAGAAATAATGAAGCGTCCCACTATTATAAATATAGATATGAATTATAGATATGAAACAGCTCACATCTAATCGGAGGAAACGATGAAAGCTTTCATCATTAGTCACATTTTATTATATCTCCAAGCCTAGAGCTCAAGTGCGTTTCCCCACTTTAGGGTTTCATCATAAGAATTAAAACTGCTACTCTCTTGAGAGCTATAACGATATTCTCTCTAACAATGAAGACACATTACTCTCAAGATCCATGGATAAAAATATTATTACAAGAATGATATAAATAATAACGACTTGATTTCTATAGAGAAGAGGATCCACTGTGTAGTTTCCGTATCGTAGTCTATCTGTAGTCTATGTAGTCTATCTGTAGTCTATCTGTAGTCTATGTAGTCTGTATAGTCTATCTATAGTCTATCCGTAGTCTATCTGTAGAAATTGATTTGTAGAAATGCGACTTCCAGACAACAATTTATAAAGAGGTTCTTGGAGCTCTTCTGATAACAATAATGATAGAAAAAACCATTTAGGAGAGTCAATCAAGTGTAACAAGATCTCATATCACATTTTTTGGGAGCAAGAAATAACTGAAGAGGGCGAGATGCTATCAATAGTTAGCTGACAACTGCACCTGTCGCAGAATTTGGTCTGTCCAAGCAAAGAAGACATTCTGACAAGATGGGAAGATAAGTACATTTTGGTCAATATTGGTTGAAAAAGTATTCATTTGATTTCAAATTGTAGGAAAAATTCTGATCTCCAATTTGAGACTAAATTTATCATTTTTGAACCAAAGTTGATCGAGCTGAAGTCATTTTCCCATCTTGCCAGCATGCCTTCTTTGTTTGGACCGTCTATCTTCTATCAACGTATTTCCTTCTTGTTGATAAGACTAGCAATCTGAACTCTGTCAATCCAAAGGTGGATGTTTATAGGTATTCTTGTTCTTCTCCACATCCAGGCAGATCCAAAAATAGATAGGATGTTAAATATAAAGATATATTAGATAGGATGTGAGATAGGAAAGGATTATAAAGGATAGGATTAGGATAGGATAGGATTATAAAGATAGGATGTAAAGATATTTTCGAACCACAGATCTCTGTGATTTCAAAAATTTGGTGTATGACAATGATCTTGACTTTCCATTCAATTAGTCTGTGTTTTTAACCAATAAGTTATTATTGTCTGTAAAATAAATAAATATTAATAACTACCACAATATAAGCTTCACAATTACGATACAAGTAAATAGGATGTTTTAAATGATACATTAAGATTATTTAATGCAAACTAATATTCCAAGTGTTGAATAATCAATATTCAGTCCGATTAAACAAGTTCGTCCCCTTCCAAACACCACGATTTTTGTATACTTCTGGATTCAAGCGTCCTTTAGAAATTCTACTAGATTAAGCAGAACTTGGTAAACACATTATGTGTCTGTGTGCACATTATTATGTTTGCCAAGCTTCTTCCAATCTATTGAATTTGATACATGACAGAAGAAATCCAGAAGTCCAAAATGCAAAAAGGGAATAGTTTCGAAACAGTTTAAACTTTCCAAACCTAGACCTGGAAAAAACAGATTCATTGATTCAATTAACATGATTCCATATAAATCTTTCCAAATTCAAATCTTATAGCTGGATTATTGTTTGTAATTATTTAAAATTGTTTGTTATTACTTCATGAAACCCACATAATATTAAAAATAACAATGGAAACATGAGTGAATCTCCCAGATACAGTAGTTGCAACTAATAAGACAGTTTGTAACTCGTTGATATAACGACGAATGTCGAGTCTCCTGGTAATACCATGCCAGGTGAACACTGGTCGACCTGCTGGCCTGATGATACCAGGCGAGCGAATTAGAGCAGGGCAGAGGTAGCGAACAAGACCTTAGCGAAGGCAGCCAGCAAATTACACCCTGATTTAGCGGTTAATGTACTGTAACACAAGACATGCTTGTTAGTGAATCCAGGCCTCGGGGCCATGAATCAACCAAGGTATCCTCATCCTCCGCCAACAAGTAATCAGCAGGATAATGTTACTATACAAATATAATTTATATAGCTAGCCGAGCGTGAAACTCTTTTTCTTGAGTCGACTGGGGAATTTAATGTAGGTACTAAAATTTTTAATACACTTGGATCTTTGCAACTTATTAAGAGGTGAACTTTACTTCATTTTTTATGGATGAGAAGTTTGCTATCCAATATTCTTCTTATAATAACATAACAATGATGGAAGACGGATCTGATAGGCTACTACCATAGAGAAAGGATGGTAAAGTACATCTGTTATCCCCATGATATGAGGTGGGTTATCCCCATGCTTATATTGTTTCTCTAGGCTTCTACTCGACTGATATTATTGTCTAGATTGGTTTTGTACGGATCTCCTAAGCCTGCCATACTAATCAGTACAATCTAATCAGATCAAAAACAAATCAATGGAGAAAGTGAACTGTAGTTCAACCTTGAATCAGTTCGGCAGCATCTGAATTGCTGGAAAAAATTTGTCTTTGGAAGGCATGAAAAGTTGATCTATGTTTAAATGTTTGAAATTATTAATCTAATAGGTATTGTATTACATTGTAGAATATCCTCATTTGAGTTTTTTTTCATGACAGTAACTCATACTTTACAAAATCAATTAATGAGGGTAAGGCATCTAATTTCTTGTTCGAACATGTTGAACATGTTGTTCGAATATGATCAATTTGATGCATTCCTGATCAAAAACCATTGAACAAGATAGATAACTTTCTTCTCACAATGTACTCTATTATAGTCTTCATATAAACATTGAACAAGCAAATACTCCCATATCAACATCTAGAGGTCAGTATCGCGTTAGCTCTCGAACAGTGAAGACGTACGTAGTGTAGAAGTAGAAGTAGAAGTAGTGAGTCAGCAGTTAGTTGTTCACAGTAAAAGTGGAACAAAAACATTGCATCGAAATTCGGTTAACAACCGCCGTATCTATGCCAGCTAAGTGACCTACTTTCGCGCGGCCTTGTATTTTTCGTTCGCGTTTCGCATTTCCGCGGTCGCGAGGGCCAATTACGAGGTCCTTCCGAAAAGTATGTTCGCAAATTACGGACAATGACAACGTCAAGTGGGAATTTGTTAAAACTACCCAGTTTTCTTGCGCCCGAGTTTGAAGAGCAAGAAAACGAGGAAGATAAAAACGAGATCATGGACACCATCAACACAACTGTGATCCAGTGTTCACCGGATCGTTATATAAAATCTAATAAGCTCCAATCTGCAGCAGAGACGGCGCTCTTCCTCGCCTGGAAGGAGTCGGATGAGAATAGGAAGCAGTTAGAGAAGAGCAACGCAGATCTTATGCGGAAAATTGAAGATTTGGAATCACGATTCACGAAAATCGAACACAACATCAATATCCAACAGCCAAGCAGTCCAGTAGTTGTCGAGAACTACTCAACAAACGAAGAGGAGTTGGCAAAAGAGACAGAGTGGATCAGAGTTCGCAACAAACGTGTTACAAAGAAGAGGAAACTGAATAACACCTTGTCTCCTGAGCCGAAGAAAGAGCCTGCTGGTAGTAATCGCCAGGTAAATAAAATCGTTGCAACTGAAACGTCCAACGTTAATGAAGAAAATAAAAAGAAAAAGGAAAAGTCACCTCCACCCATCATAGTAGACGGTATCAAGAGTTTGGATACTCTCTTGAAGAGCCTGAAAAAAGTGTCAGCAGCTGAAAAATTCAGGATAAAGCTCTTGAGTAAAGAGTCTTTCAAAGTAAATGCGATAGACTCAGAAGCATATCGTAATATTACGAAAGGATTGATAAATGATGGCCATAACTGGCACTCATATGAAAACAAACAGTCCAGACCTATAAGAGTGATGGTAAAAAAACTCCATCACTCCTGCAACACAGAATCCATAAAGGATGACTTGAAGGCAAAAGGATTGCAAGTATTAGAGGTAGTAAATAAGCTAAAGTGGAAAACCAAAGAGCCATTAGACATGTTCATGGTTTCATTCAGTTCAGAGGAGAATATAAAAAAAGTGTTTGAACTTGGAAATATTCTGGGTTGTAAAGTGGAGGTTGAGGCATTGAAAATAAACAATCTTATACCACAGTGCAAAAATTGTCAAAATTACAACCATACCCATAAATATTGTAATAAAGAAGCCAGGTGTGTCAAGTGTGCTGGTAAACATGAAACGAAAGATTGCCTGAAGCCCAGGGATGCCCTACCAAAGTGCATTCATTGTGGAGAAGGACACCCAGCAAGCTACCGCGGATGTGCTGTGGCAATTGAGTTACAGAAAATCAGGAACTCAAGTAGGGCAACCACAAAGAATTTACCATCGAGAAATGTAAATAATTCTCAAGCTCAAACTCCTATTGAGTCACATGCTGAAATACCAAATAAGAGAAGACTGACCTTCGCCGAGATCGTTTCCAATGAGAATAGGCAACAGATTAAGAAAGATGAAGGAGAGGAAAGAACCCAGAAAATTCTACAAATCATCCTAACCAAACTTGATAACCAGCAGAGAATTATTTCATACCTTCAGTCTCGCTTTGAGAAATTAGAGAATACGAGACAACATAAGTAAAAATGACTCATTCACTAAAAATAATAGAGTGGAACGCAAACGGACTCTTACAACGACGACAGGAGTTGGAAGCAGTCCTAAACATAGATAATGTAGATATATGTCTTATCTCAGAGACTCATTTTACTAAGCAGTGTTACATAAAATTCAAAGGTTGTAGGACCTATCACGCCCTACATCCTAGCAACGTTGCAAGAGGGGGTAGTGCAATAATCATTAGAGATAACTTACAACATAATGAAGAAGCTAAAATTGAAACTGAGAGAATACAATTAACATGCATATCTGTACATACAATAAATTATAGATTTGTAGTTGCAGCTATCTACTGTCCACCTAGATATTCCATCAGAAAAGAAGAATATTTATCAATGTTCAACATGTTGGGAGCAAAATTCATACTTGGAGGTGATTTCAATTCAAAGCACACTCACTGGGGATCACGACTAACAACCCATAAAGGAAAAGTTCTTTATGAAGCAATGAGAGAGTCAGGATGTGAAGCTCTTTCAACCGGTAAACCAACTGGCCTACGGACACAAGCAAGATACCTGATCTTATAGACTTTCTTATAATAAAGAATATTTCAGTGAGTTATTTTCAAATTGAGGAAAGCTTCGATCTCAACTCAGACCACTCTCCTATTATTCTAAAGCTGAGTGACACTATTTTACAGGAGCAAAGCTCTTATCCTACTCTAGTTAACATGCATACAGATTGGGATGGCTTTGCAAGAATGTTGGAGGAGAGAATTCATCTTAATGTGCCTTTAATAAATGCAGAGCAGATAGATGAGGAGTTGGAGAAATTTGTAACTGATATACAACAGGCTGCATGGTGTAATACTCCACTAACAAATAGAAGAAGAACAACTGGAAATAACTATCCAAGAGAAATAAGAGAAATGATTGCAGAGAAAAGAAGAGCTAGAAGAAAGTGGCAACAATCACGTTCTCCCCAAGATAAGAGATTGTTAAATAATCTAACTCAAGAGCTTAAGAGAGAGATACAATCTATTAAAAATGAATCGTTCAACAGTTACCTGAGCAGCTTAACAGGAGAAAAGAATACAGATTACTCTCTCTGGAAGGCATCTAAGAAAATAAAAACACCAATCCAACAAGTTCCACCTATCAGAAAGCAAAACAGAGAATGGGCTAGAAATAACAAAGAAAAAGCGCAGACATTTGCAGAACATCTTGAGAAAGTTTTCCAGCCACACAATGAACCTCAAGAAGAAGATGTAGAAATTGACGAAAATGTTGTGCAGGAAAATCAAGATATAACACATGTCACAGTGGAAGAAGTTAAAAAGGAGATAAAGCTTATCAGTGCAAAGAAAACTCCAGGATTTGACCTGATAACTGGCTTAGTCCTAAAACACCTGCCAAAGAAAGCACTCATCAAGTTAACAAACATACTGAATGCTTCATTCAGACTTAGATTTGTACCAGGAATATGGAAAGTAGCCGAAGTTATAATGTTGCTCAAGCCAGGAAAAGAACCACATGAAGTAGCTTCATACCGGCCGATTTCATTATTACCTGTGTTATCAAAGCTGTTTGAAAGAATATTGTTGTGTAGACTCAAGCCAATAATCGAGAGTAAGCAATTAATTCCTAATCATCAGTTTGGTTTCAGAGAAAAGCACTCCACAATTGACCAAGTACATAGGATAGTTAATTTGATAGAGAAGAGCTTAGAAGAAAAAAAGGTTTGTGCAGCAGCTTTCCTCGACATAGGGCAAGCTTTTGACAAAGTATGGCATGAAGGTCTTCTATACAAACTGAAAAAAATGCTTCCTAAGCAAATCACAGAAATTTTGCAATCATATTTGACTGGAAGGTACTTCAGAGTCAAACAAGGAGATTCATATTCTGAGCTGAGAGAGGTAAAAGCAGGAGTACCACAAGGAAGTGTTTTGGGGCCAGTACTCTA
Organism: Sogatella furcifera; assembly: GCA_017141385.1. Lineage (NCBI taxonomy): Eukaryota > Metazoa > Arthropoda > Insecta > Hemiptera > Delphacidae > Sogatella > Sogatella furcifera. The sequence continues at coordinate 13,738,858 of CM029551.1, read as the reverse complement.
CCTTTTATTTACGAGTGATATTCCAACTATTGAGGAGAATACCACAGCCACATTTGCAGACGACACCGCCCTACTAGCAGTCGACAGCAGTGTTCATATTGCAACAGAAAAGCTCCAAAGATCTGTTGACAAAATTCAAGTCTGGGCCAGAAAGTGGAGGATGAAACTCAATGAGGGCAAGTCAATCCATGTTAACTTCACCAACAAGAGAGTTGAGTACTATCCAATTAGTATAAATAGAATCAATATACCACATGCAAATTCTGCTAAATATCTAGGCATGACTCTTGATGCTAAGCTTCGCTGGAAAGAGCATGTCAAGAAGAAAAAAGAAGAACTCAGCATAAAATACAAGAAATACTACTGGCTTATTGGAAGAAACTCATCACTTTCAATACCAAACAAAGTGCTCCTGTACAAACAAATCTTCAAACCTGTTTGGACCTATGGCATTCAACTATGGGGCTGCACCAAACAGAGCAACATCACCATCATACAGCGATTCCAGAATAAGGTGCTCAGAAACATCGTTGATGCTCCCTGGTACGTGCGGAACAGCGACATCCATAGAGATCTGGGAGTCAACCTGGTATCCAGTGAAATACAGCGGTATGCAGAAAGTCATGAAGTACGGCTCCACCAACACAACAACGTCGAGGCAATCCAGCTGCTGGACAATGAAGGATTGGTGCGGAGGCTCAAAAGAAGGAAACCATTTGAATTAGTGTAGTGCAAGTGGTGTTCAGTGGAAAAAGCAGAGCAGTGTTTGAGTGAAACATAGCTTAAGTAGTACAGTCAATAGGTGTACATAATATTTTTTATTATCAGTAAGAAATTCTATTGAGAATTTCACTGTATTTAATTCATGATTAGCAAGATAGGTTAGAAAAAATTTGCTCATTAGTCTCAAGACTAGATAGCAATAGTACTTACAGAAAAAAAATAATAAAAAAAAAAAAAACATCTAGAGGTTTTTACAAAAGTTTACCGCTTTTCCACAATGTATTTTTGGTCGGGAGTTTTCGAGAAAACTGCTGTACGGTAACTTTGCTATCATGGGAGAGCTGCTATGTAAAGAGCTCTTCATCATTTAACATGGCGTTCGCAGGAAAGGCAATGGGGAGAAGGAGGAAGAAGAGCTGGGATGGAATATAGTGGTGTAAAGAATATAGAAGATATGATAAAATATAAAATGATGGAGAATTATGGAGGGATAAGAAAGAAAGTGGAGAGAAGAACGAAATAATTAAGGGAAGGAAATTTAAAATCAGGTGAATGCAGAAAAAGTAGAAGAAGAAGAAAAAGAAGAAGAAGGGGAAGAAGATAAATGAAGAATATTTTGATAGGGGAGAAAGAATTGAAGAAAAAAGAGCAAGAGAAAAGAGAAGAAGAATTGAGCAAAATTAATTTAAGTGAGAGAGAATTCAAGAAGATGAAGAAAAAGAAGAAGAAGGTACAAGATAAAAGAGGATAGAGGATGAGAGGACAAAAAGACAAAAAAAAACAAGTTTGTGAAGAATTGAAGTGAGAGAATGATTGAAAGAAGACAGAATGGAAACAAATGGAGGCTGAAGAACTAGCAGTAAAGAGAGAATAAGTGGAAAAGAGGAACTGGGAAAAATCAATATGAAGAATAGAAAAACGATAAAGGAAACAGGGGTAGAGGAAATGAATTTTGGAAAATAAAAAAATAGGAAAGAGATAACTATGTATTAAAAATAAATCAAGATATTGATACATGACTTATTCTTATTTATTGTAGAATATACAATGTAGATCATAGTTTACATTTCAAAAATAGAGGAAGATGGAAGAGTAAATAATGAAGAAGAAAAGGGGTGAAAGGAGACGGGGAGATGTAGTTAAGAAAGATAACGAAGAGGAGAAAGAACTGAAAATGATGGAGAAAACAGAGAACAAGTTGAAGGATAGTGAATGACAATTTATTATCGTGGCTTCACTGTCGTGACGTATACAATAGGAGTGCATGGATGTGCCGGTGTTACGAGGCAGCTCACTCTCATATTTTCAAGCAGAAACCCATTCATGATAAGATAAGTTCAATCAATGCGGATGAGGCTAGAGAGTGGGTATTTCTGACGTAAAAGTCAGAATGGGATCATAATAAATAGGGTTGAATGGATTTTGAGGACATTAAATGGAATTATTACTTGATACACTATTTTATCTCAAAACTCATTTTTCAGATAATAGAGATCGATCTTATCATGGTTGGTTAGTTCAACTTGGAACTGATGACATGGAATGATTTTGAAGGCTTCAACTTGAATTTGGCTTTTGGTTAATCAAGAGCAGAATTTTGCAGTAATAAATGACCTGAATTTTCTTATTTATATGCCGGCCGAGTTGGCTGAGTGGGCTGGGGCGTTACAACCAGTGAATATAAAGTATATACTACATATTCTTTGGTTACAACCTTCAGTCCACTAACGCTACCCGGTTGTGGGTTCGAATCCCACTAGAGGCATAGTCGTTTAACCACCTCATAAATCATACCCTCGGACTCTCAATTACCCACGCACAAGTAGAATTGAATACTCATGTGGGCATCATTCGCAATAAATAAAAATATAATGAAAAATATTTTCAGTTTAAAATATATTATTAAATATTGAACTCCCGAGGTGATTCATTTAATAAAAACATCTCGAAATCAATTATTTTTGTTCTCGAAATCCCAGAATGGGGATAGTTTCATCTCCATTCCTCTCAATATCACCTAAAACCACACTTGAGACCATCAAGTCAATTTCTATCTCTAATATGAAATATTTAGCGACAGATAAACACAAAAACCACAAATTCAATACAAACATAATAAATTTACCGAGACACATGAAACCATAGATGGTAGGAAACAATATGGCTGGAAATGGATGATGAAAAAAATTGTACATTGATTTTTCAGAAACTGAATGGTGAGACACAAAGAAATGTAGAGCAATAATATTATTATCAACAGTACTAAAGAATAAGGAGTTCAAGAATCCCAAAAGACAATCTCACAAGTACCAATTGAACAATATTACAATGAAAAATAAAGTAAACATTAAGCCATGAACTACCCAAACCCCCTACTAGAAACGTGTTCAGACCTAAAAGCACCACAATCTCATTTCTCGAAAATTAAATTTAACATCTTGATTTTTTTAATTTCACACACAAACCTTGTGAAACCCAAAAGTGGGCTGCTCTCGAGGGTTCCCTCTACTGAGAAGAAGAAATTAATAGGAGAAAAAAGCTGACAGCAAATAATGATGAAGACCTCCGTATCAGTGTTGTCATTGCTACTGATCTGGGGGAAATGAGATGGATCCCCTTTCTATCTTGAGGAGGGGGAGATGGGTCCCCTATATGCGTGTTGAATGAGCACAATGGGTCGTGAGAGGAAGTTTGATGACCGTTGGTGAGGACGGAGGAAGGGAGGAGGTGATTGGAAGGAAGGGACATCAATCGTGGAAGCCAAGAATAAAAGAGAATGGGTCGTATTTAGGGTATGGGTGGATAATCTGTTCCCCGAAGTTGTGAGAGTAGCTGTCCCGCCTCATTAGACGAGGAAATCGACAGTCGATGTTCCTGGTCATGCTTCCTTCCCTGTCCTCTTCCCACTCTTCTGTATCATCTTCTTCGTCACCCTTATACTTCATCCACTTTCTTCTTCGTTCCCCGTCTTATTTCCTGCCCGCCTTCCTTCTCTGTTTTCTCCCTTCTTATTCGTTTTCCGTCTTCTTTGTTCTTCTACTTATTTGTTCCTGTTTTTCTTCTTCTTCTTCTTCTTCTTCTTCTTCTTCTTCTTCTTTTTCTTCTTCTTAATCTTCTTTTTCTTCTTCTTCCCCCTCCCCCCCTTCATCGTTAGCTCCCAAAACCATTACCGGCCATACGACAATCCACATACAGTAGATAGCTCTTCTATTATTATTAACATCCTACCAGCTTCTATGCTTGAAAACAGTGTGCCCAGATGAATATTGTGATGGGAATTTTTCTTGTTTCATATTCCCTTGGGCTTTTCTTTCGTTGATATTCTAGTGCGATCGATTTAAATTTGCCATTCAGTAATAATATGTTAATGTTAATCAATTCAACTTTGAATACTCATGTGGGCATCATCCGCAAAAAAACTTGATCTATAGGATATTATTAATTAATATTCAAATCACACAATAAACTCAGAATATAATTTTTATTTTCAAATATTTTTGAAAAATTAAATGAATGATTTTAAAAATCTAGAATGAAACACCGTAGAGAAGTCAATTTGGAGTGCAGGAGTGCATTGTATGTCAGTGAGGGTATTGTATACATTAAACATGTTGTAAGCGTTGGATGGAATGATTAGATTTAAAGTGGCAATGGAACGCGTATCATTGCATAAGGATTTTGTCCATTTCCCATTCCACTCTCCCAATATGTCGTGTTGATTAAGTACTGTCGTGTCATCCTTTTCCAACATGTGGCGCACTCTTATTTGATCAGAGTATTTAATGGAGAGGGATGTTGGAGTGACATAATTATGAATTAGAAGTGGCATAAATTTGAAGTGTGATTCTGGTTGATGAGAATCAGAATGATCGATTTCTGTCTGAAATGAACTTCGAGAACAAATGTGGCGATGAATTCCAATCCACAGAGGGAAATTTCATGCTAAAATTTGATTGGTTATTGGCGATAAAGGGGAATTTTACGCTCAATGATTTTTATTAGTAGCCTACTCCTGTATAATACAGGGGTCGCCAATGAAGTGAGACGATTTGAATTAGTAACAGATTGTTTGAGAAATTATATTTTTGTAATTTTTTCATCATAAACAGAAAGTAGAAATGTAGCCATTTAGTGTACAATAAGTGGAAAATCATTTTTTTTAATACATCATCTTCCAAATGTCCTCCATTGGAATCTATGCACTTTTGCAGCCGGGCCTGGAAGTTTCCCATGACATTTTGCAGCATATTGAGTGGTATTCCTCCAATCTCATCTCGAATCTGTTAAATCCGTTGTTTTAGAGCTGGGATGGTTCTGACTTGATCGCTTTTAAAAAAATCTTGTTTCTCTCACAGGTTGATTAATTTGGAGGGCGAGGGGCCAAGGGATATCCCCGTTTTGAGAAATGACGCGGCTTGGAAACAAAACATTCACAGCATTCATGGTAATTCTAGCAGTGTGGCTTGTTGTTCCATATTGTTCTTCATTCAATAGAAAACGGACGAGTTCTGGTGTGAGAAAGTTATGAATCATTTCGATTTAACGCTCAAAGTTGAAAGTTACAGCAAATCTACCCGTTTCTTTCAGGCCCGGCTGCAAAAGTGCATAGATTCCAATGGAAGACATTTGGAAGATGTTATATTAAAAAAAAAATTACATTTTACATTAAAAAAAATTTACATTTCTACTTCCTATTTATGATGAAAAGTTAACAAAAATACAATTTCTTAAACAACCTGTTGCTTATTCAAATCGTCCCACTTCATTGGCGAACCCTGAATTTCTCGTAATTACTACACAAGAATTGTGATTGGCCACAGCTAATCGACTGCGAACGATCATCGTTCCAGTCGCACCAGTAACAACGTACCTTAATACTTACTAATACTGCTTCAACACTCACCAACAGTGCTACAATATGATGAATAATATTCGAAAAATATCGATTTTATTGAAAATAAATCCAGAGAAATATTACAGACTCTGTCTATTATAGTTTTTTTCCCGATTTTGTATAAATGAATGAATAATGATTATCATTGAATCAAATGAATGGAAAATCAATAATCATTTTGTATATATAAATGACTAGCCGGCAGGCTCGCTTCGCTCGCCTTCTCCGCCTAGCCAGGGGGCTCCGCCCCCTGGACCCCCGACAGTATAGGCAGTGTGAGTGAGTCAAACAGGCTCGCTTCGCTCGCCTGCAAATTCCATTCAGAAGGGATTCGAAATTTATTTCAGTATTTCTACACCTGATCTGGACCTGTTCACCTAATTTCAACATTTCCTGCCAATTTGTTCTAGAAAAATCTAAGAAAAACTCCGAAAATTCCAAAAAATAGTAAAACGCTAATATTAAGCGTAACCTTGGGAAGTATATCGGAAGTATATGTACTTTGAAACTTGGTTCAATGATTCAAACTTGATCTTCCAAATTAGTTCATCTAAAATCTCGCTGAACCATTGAATTTACAGTTAGGATTGGTCGTATCAAGGCGGAAGATATGCAACCCGCAACACATCCACAATTTTGAAAACCTGTTTACTGGCGTTATCTTAAACGCATTGCAAAAATATTTCAACACAACATTTCTAGACCTTATCTGAACCTGCCCACCAAATATCAACATTTTCTACCGATTGGTTCTCGAAAAAATGAAGAAAACGTTGAAAAACTATAGAAAAACTAAAATATTTGGCGTATCCTTGAAAAGTTCCTGAAATCCGTTCTTAGCGCGCGTCTAAACGTTCAACTGAACATGCCTGCCATATTTGAACGCATTCGGTTCAGTGGATTTCTAGTTCTGGTGATGAATCAGTCAGTGCCATTTCGCTTTTATATATAGAGATTGAATAAATAGAACAACTTTCACAATAATGTCATTTCCTGTAGGCCTATCATTATCATGTTATTCTCTATCTTCTATTGATTCAAATCATTTTAAAGTTTAATCTGAGTATCTCCTCTTGAAATACATATAGCTTTGATAGAGCTTTGTACTGATATACAAAAAAAAAAAAAATCATGAAAAATTTTTTATGGAAGAATTATTGGATATTGCAGTACACCAACTGCTGGATTACTATTATATAGCGGTATATTTTGGAGATTCTAATTAATTATTGTTATAGAATTTTTTTATAAGATTTGAATTCGAACTCTGCCTGAAATCATCCATTTGCAGGCAAATCTTGGAAACACGACCAGAATTACAAAGGAAGAGCGTAGGCTTAGCATCGTTGTAGCGTCACCCACTGCATTCTGACCGGGCTCCTGAGAGCTTTATCCAGAAAGGCGTCACGAAATGTCAGCAAGGAATTAGTGCAGAGTGGTTTCGAGCACTAAAAGCACAGCCACCGTCTCCCATCTTTTGATAAGTGGGATCAGCTGCTAATCCAACCAGTAATGTAGCCTACAAAGCAAACATTGCTGGTATTATTGGGACTCAGAATCTGACCACTGCTGCAGTATAATAGTCTATCCAAGCAAAGAAGACATTCTGGAAAGATGGGAAATCCAGTACAGCTCGATCAATATCATCTCAAAATATATAAACTTCGTCTCAAATTGTAGAGCAGGATGTTTTCAACAATTCGAGACCAAATTTATAATTTTTGAACCTATATTGGTCAAGCTGGAGTTATTTTCCCATCTTACTAGAATGTCTTCTTTGCTTGGACAGACTATACCAACAGGTTCTCGAATTTCGAGTCGGTTGGCATGGCAAATTAGTCGTTGATCCTCTCCTAACCGGGCACGGAAGCTGCTGCTATGAATCCGAAATCTGTTTTCCGAATTATTAGGATTCTCCCAAAATAGAAACAAGGTTGGTGTAGTTTTGGTGGTTTGTTATAGAACATAGAAGGAGTGGGTCCGATTGAATAGAGATTCTTTAATATTCAATTTCATCACAAACTCCTTTGAATGAATCACCCTTTCAATCACGAGATAATCATGACTAGCACTTTAATTTTCCAAATTAATAAATTTACAAACTTCCCTTCTACAACAAAGTTGTCATGCTCCAGTCAGCCTCAGTCGGTATAAACCACTTATGTGAGGTGGTGAGCATGAAATTAATAAAGTTGAGTTGCCAACAATAAATAGGAAAATTTTTATTGGACACCTTTTAAAATATTTAATTCGGATATAGCAAAGCACAGCCTTAATGTACTTCAGGTGAGTACACCAGATTAATTTGGGAGAGTGGGGGTAATGATTGAGTAGTGAGTACAGTCCTGTTCGGCTCCTTGAATTCTCGTAGTTTTTCATGGGTTTTTGAAGTTAACTTTTCAAGTTTTTGGTGCTGTCATCTTCAGTTTATTCTTGTGCGTCCGGTGGTCTGCTCTGTTTTTTAAGTGGACCTACCTGTGAGTGAGTATAAACTTTTTTCGTATGCCGGTCACGCCGAGAAATCTCAGATCCAGACTTCGTTCCGCTTCTGCTAACAGAGTTTTGAGCCCATTATCTTTTAACTTTGCACGGACTGATAAGAAGGCTATGGGTTCGAAAGCAGAGCCTGTCGTTACTGATGCTCAGATCAATAAAATTCTATCGAGCAACGAGTTTATCGATACCTTGGTATCAATGATTACCGATCGACTGAAAACAACTATCGATGAGGCAATCTCGACTGCGCTTCAAATCACTTCCCAGGAGATGTTGCATCTAACTGCGAGCGTGTCGGCTCTCACTGAACGCGTAAAGAAGCTTGAATTGAACTTACTGCATCGCACCGACGATCTAGAACAATACCAGCGACGCACAAATCTAAGGGTTTTCGGTATACAGGAGAGTATGAATGAGGATACCGACCAGCAGGTCCTGGAAGTTTTCAGGACTAAGCTAGGACTAGATGACTTCTCTCTGGAACGAATCCAGCGCTCGCATAGAGTCGGTGAGAAGCAGTCTCCGGATGCGACTGGTGCAGCGCGTCTTAGGCCTATCATCGTGCGTTTTTCCAGCTACAGAGAGCGTCGGCGAGTGTTCGAGAAGAAAAAGATGATGAAGGGGTCCAATATCACGATAAAAGAGGATCTAACTATGCTTCGATTGGAGGTCTATAAGGCGGCAGCGGCGAAATTCGGATTTTCCAAAGTGTGGTCTATTGATGGAGTAGTGAAGTGGGTTGTTGAGGAGGGTGATGGAAGGCGTATTATTAACTCCGCAGTTAAGCTCTCTGATCTAGATTAAATCCTATTGCTTTTCTCATCCACACTGTGTTGACTGCTATTTACTCTTTATTCCTGAATAATTATTTCGGATCAAGTCTTTTCTTAAATTGCATTGTATTTTATATTTCATCGTAGTTGAATTCTATATTTTTCGTTAAATCATTCAGGAGTCATTTCCTTTCTTATTCACTCTCATTTGATAAATTATAAAAACTTTGGGAAATTACATTTTATAATTTTAATAACTTTTTTTTCTCTCTCTAGTGTGAAATAATACTTTAATGATGAATGGAATAATGTAGAATAAAATAATACTTTAATGATTTATTTGGTGATAATTCTCATCGGAATATTACAGTAGATTATTCATTTTCCTTGCCATTTTATACTACCTAATTAAGTGATTTAAGTGCTTCATTCTATAGATGCTATAGATAAGGTAATTATATACAGTACTATCCATAAAGTAATTAATTATATGGTAGATTTTTAGTCAGTGGATTGGAAGAATATGCTTATATTGTGATTAACAGTATAAATATTCTATTAATAACAGTAATGGAATGACTACATATAATAACAAAAATGAATAAGGAATAAGGATGAACTTTCTGGGTAGAATTCAAAGAAAACGTCGTCTTTATTATTAGATCATGTATATATTCAATACGAAATTATTGTCATATCACGGATACAATAACTTGATAACTTGAGGTATATTAATCCTATTACTACGAAAAGAAAGATTTTTGCTGATAGTAAGGAAAATATAGGTAGAGGAAGTATATGGAGACGGTATCATATTTTATGAGTAGTCTCATTAATATTTGGGCCAGAGATTCGTGAGATGCAGAGGGTGATTATTGTTACATAATAAACAAGTAATATTGTTTTATTGTTATAATCATACAGAAAATATATAGTGTGAATTGAATAATTGTCTATTGTCTTTAATGGAAATCAGCACATGTGTTGAAACTTACTATAAGAGTGAATTCCAGAGTAATTATTGTATCTCGTACTAATTTTCTTTTGCTTCTCAACTAGACCTACTCAGTATAAATGTTGGCTATATTATCCTGTATTGTCTTCTATGTAATTGTTCTGTGACTCATTGGTATTTATTTGTATTACTATTCTGTAGATCGAAGAAAAGTAAATGAAACTACCCAATTATATTTCAAGTATAACTTTTCTAGTCTATATAGGAGTTCGACTTGTACCCCACTACTATAATTCAATTGAAATTACAACGATGTTATTTGATGATGTATGCTTGATAGTGTGTTGTGTGTGCGTGAGTTGCTCGCTGGTTGTGTTGCGTTGGCCTTCAGCTCGCTGCCGTCGCGGTCTCGTCGCCTGTTGCCGTGTTCCCTGACCATTCCTCCTCCCCGGGCCAGCATGCTCCGTCCGTTCAGTCTGCTCTCTGCCAGGCTCTATCAGATTCCACCGGCTTATTAAAGGTTGCCCACGTAAATGCCCAATCGCTACCCTGTCATATTGATGAATTTAGGGCAATATTTGATTGCCGCTTGTTGGATATTATCCTGGTGTCAGAAACCTGGCTGAAGCCACATATGAGTGATAAGAGTGTCGAATTAACTGGGTTCTCTCTCTTTAGGAATGATCGACTACATAAGGGGGGAGGTGGTGTGGCAGTCTATTTAAGGTCCCAGTTTCCTGTTACCATTCTACATGTGTCTGATAACTTGATTGCTAATCAGTCTGAGTTCATGTTTTTGAATGTATCTGTTAGTGGTGTTCATTTGCTTGTATGCGTTTGTTATAAGGCTCCAGACATAAGATCTATTGGAGAATTTGAAAAATCACTATTAGAGCTAATGACTCGTTTCAAGCATGTTATCATAATGGATGATTTTAATACTAATCTACTCGATCTAACTTCTGTAAATAGGTGTAATTTTGTTTCAATGTTCAATTGTTGTAATATGACTATTTTGCCTATGCAGGCAACGCATCACACGGCGACTGCTGAGACCTGGCTGGATGTGGCTGCTGTTAGTGATGCAAGTTTAGTTGCTCACCATGGACAACTATCTGTCCCTGGAATTTCTAAACATGATCTAATATTTTGTGCCTACCGATTACATCCTCCAAGACCCAGACAGGAGTTTATTACAGATATCTTGATATGAATTCTCTCCTGTTGGATGCTGCATCCATCCCTTGGTACCAGGTTATTCTAACTGACAATGTGGATGAAATGATAGAAAAATTGAATAATTTTCTATTAGGACTATATGACACACATGCCCCTTTAGTTACCAGGAGGGTAAATAAAAAACCTGCACCCTGGTTTGGGCCAGAGATTCGTGAGATGTAGAGGGTGAGAGACTCTGTCTTCCGCAGAGCCAAACGTTCTAGATCTGCAGCTGATTGGACGGAGTACAAGCGACTAAGGAACAAAACTCAGCAGGAGATTCGAAACGCTAAAGTGAGGTTCTATTACCAGTCTCTTTCAGAAAGGCAACCTACTAGAACACTCTGGTCAAAGCTGAAAAATCTTGGTATTGGTAAGTCACAAGTTAAACATAATATTCCCTTCAACTTGAATGATATTAACACCCATTTTACCAATATACCTGTAGATCTGACTGGTGCTTATGACCACCTGAATAGAATTTCAGCTACTCCTATTGCTGCTGCTCCAGCCCAGCGGTTCTCTTTTGTTCATGTCACTGAAATTGATGTTTTGAGAAGTATTACAGGGATGAGAAGCAGTGCAGTGGGAGTGGACTGTGTCCCAATAAAGATTCTGAAAGACACTCTACCTTTTATCCTGCCTATTCTCACAGCAATATTCAATACATCCCTGGCTTCATCAACCTTTCCATTGATTTGGAAGTGAGCTTTGGTCTCTCCTCTCCCTAAATGCTCTTCTATAAAATCTTTATCTGACTTGAGGCCAATCAGCATTCTCCCTGCTTTATCCAAATGTCTGGAAAGGCTTGTACATCAACAATCTACTGCTTTCCTTCAACGATTCCATCTGCTTTCAGTCTATCAATCAGGTTTCCGCTCACGCCATAGTACAACAACCACATTACTCAAAGTTACAGAAGATATAAGGTCTGCTATGTATAGAGGCCAGGAAACCATTCTTACGCTATTTGACTTTTCAAAGGCATTTGATTGTGTTCACCATCCCCTCCTCCTTCTAAAATTGAAAAATCTTGGATTTGAGGAGAGTTGCATTAAATGGGTTGAATCCTGCCTGTCTAATCGTCAGCAGTGTGTCAGAGCAAGTAATGAGATGTCATTATGGAGAAATGTTAGCCGTGGAGTCCCTCAGGGCTCAGTCCTTGGGCCCCTGCTGTTCTCCATCTACATTGATGACATCACCAAATGTATAAAGAACAGTAAGTGTCACCTCTATACCGATGACTTGCAGATTTATAGACATTTTGCTGTTGCCAACTCTGATGCTTGTGTAGAGCTCATGAGTGCTGATATTGATGCTATTAGTAGCTGGGCATATAATCATGGCTTGAAATTGAATGAAGGCAAAACAAATAGCATCATTGTAGCTCACAGCCGGCTGCAGGCACGGTTACAAAATGTTCCAAGGCTGAAATTAAAAGGTGTTGAGCTTGAATACAGTGACAGGGTTAAAAACCTTGGGCTCATTATTAATAGAAATATGTCATGGATGGACCAGGTGGAGCTTGTCTGTAATAGAGTATTTGCCTGCGTTTACAGCTTGAAAAGATTTGCTCTATTTCTGCCTCAAAATATCAAAATAATGTTAGTCAAAACCCTTGTGATGCCTCATTTCAGTTATTGTGACACAGTTATAAACGACATGACTGTGGAGCTCTCGGACAGATGCAGCGTGCACAAAACTATTGTATAAGATTTATTTTCAATTTGAGGCGATTTGATCATGTTTCACGTTTTTACAAAGAGCTATCACTTTTAAAATTGTCTGAACTTCGTACCTTGCACATCTTGAAACTTCTTCAATCCATAATCAAGACAAAATCTCCTCCTTATCTGTCCGAGAGCTTCAAGTTTCTGTCTGAGGTCAGTGTACGGGCAACTCGACGAGGGGACACATTACTGTCTTTTCCTATTTACAGGACTACTACTTTTGAGAAATCCTTCACTATCACTGCTTGCAGGCTATGGAATAATCTTCCTGATAGCATCAGAAGCATCGATGGAAGTGCTCGCTTTGGGGTGGCGGTCAGGCGGCTTTTGTTGGCGGGTCTGCGTGGGTAGTGTGTTGTTGGTGATCGGTTGCAATGCAATTAGTGGGCTGTGTGAATGTTGGATGTGTGTATGGTTTGAATGTTCATTCAGAAGTAGGATTATTTTCTGCATTATTTCAAGTTTTTCTTAATACAATTTATTTTTGATCAATTAGTATATTAGATCAATATAGTTTTTCAATTTTTTTCTGCTATGCTATTATGTTTGTTTTAAAATCAAGTTTAATTTTCACTGTCTTGTGTCATTCAAAGTTCTGAATTGTTTTATTTACTTTTGTATTGTATTATTTTTGAATAAGGAGTGGTAGAAAGGACTTCCTAGTCCTAACTCAGCCTAATAAAGGATATTTTCATTTCATTTCATAATAATTATACATTTGATTTTCCAAATACTCAGTGATGTATTGGAATATTCAATACTGTAACGTGTGCAGACATGCAACACGAGGATACCAGGAATAAATAGATCTCACAATGTAAAGCAGAATATATTTCATTCATACAGTCCACCAATTGGGTGGCTGTTTCACTCACCTGTTGCACCGTAACTCAGACAATAATCTACCCGCTTGACTAGATGCGGAATTTGGATATTCATCCAAGAGTCGGATGTGTGTGGAAATTAGCTATGTACACACCACAGTCGAACCCTAATCAGATTTTTTTTCTATGTGATACTAGAGTCAATGCGCGCAGGATAATTTACCACTTACTTGCAAAGATCTTAGAATAGAAATAAACCTTATCCAGTCAAATAGGTGATTACGTACAGCGCAAACACAGAGAATCACGTGAAGTCAGCGAACCAAATAAATAATTAATATATTGTTGACATGTAGACAATGCTATCATGTAACTCTGGAGAGAACACTAGTAATATTGAATTAGACAATACAATATCCAGTTTTTATCCCCCAAGAGGCATGTATGCGCCAGTTGCACGTGGAAGAAGTGGATTAATATTAGGCAGAATATTCAATTTAAACTTAAAATAAATTTCTAGCTCCTACCTAATGGAATGGCTAGGTCATAAAATTGAATACTCAAAACCAAACTTGGCCAACAAACATAACAATATATATTCTCTTCACATGACCAAAGTTTTTTCTAATTTGGATTAAGTAATCTGGCTCTAACAATATATACTCTTTATAAAAAATAATAGGTGATTGTAATTAAATAATTAAGTGACACTTAAGTCAAGTATAACCTTGACAAGTATAACCTTTCCCCGGAACTGAAGAAGATGCTATAGGAGGGCAGAGCTTCCGAACCGACTATGCGCTGCAAGATGCTGTGATAAACAATCTCAAATCAGTGGCGGCAAACTTCTTTGAACTAGGTATAAGGAAGCTTGTCTCCAGATACGAAAATTGCATCGATTTGAATGTTGACTATGTTGAGAAGTAAGTAATAATGTAGGTAACTTTTGATAACAAATTCATTCAATTACACCCACTAGTTTCATTTTTATGCCACATCGGAAGTTGATGAAAGAATAGCCCTCGTATATTGAATTCACTACAAAAATTCAGTAAACATTTTAGTCTTGAGTGATTCTACTCTTGATTACTTCTGGTACCCTGAAATTTATACGTCCACAGTGAAACAATTCTTGTCTGACTCTGGGTTAGAGCACGGCTTATTATGAATAGTAGTTAACAATTTGTTTAGTGAATGATGAGATGAAAATCAGTATATTAAATACGACTATACCTTGATTTAATACCTTAATTTAACCTTAATTTAATTTCGATTTAAAGTTCTATCGATAATACGGGTATATGGGCCTTAACAAACTCAAACCTCATTAACATTAACTTTCTACTCTTGTTTTTTATACAAGAGTATAAAAATTGTATAAGAATTGAACTACAGTATTTATTGCAGAAGAAACTATTATTCCAAACCCCCATTGATGTTAAAACACTCATCAAAAAAACGTCAATCTACCTTATCATATCAGCTTATAATCCCATATTTTTATCATATTTTATCGTGTTCAATTTATCTTCCCACAGAGCCACCTGTATATCGCACTTCAAGTTGTAATGTGTGAGTGATGAGCTTTCCGATTTAATAAGAATAAAAAAAGCTAGAAAGAGGTGGAGAATTGGTTGTGTGGGAGGATTTGCGTCTGACCTGAAATGCCTATTACTGCCACCTACACAGTCTGATTTGATGCTTTGCTGTTGGGTGCCACTGTGGAGGTGGAGAATCCAATACTTGGTCTGAAACAGGAAACATCAATAGACTGCAATTCTGCACTGCAGCTACTCAAGTTCGCAAACCCAATTGAAATAGGATCCTTGGAATTTTTTGTTTAGAAATTAATTGTGTAGGTGACTAGAATTTGATTGAGCTGTTGTGTTGGCTTTACTTGCGTAGGTGACTTAAAGGTTTTCCTATTGAGCCCTCTACTGAACTGGGCAGGAAACTCGGATGTTGAGAATAGGAAGAAGAAATAGAGTAATAATTGTAAAATAATGGGAGGATATGGACAAAGGAAGAATATTATAAATTCACTGTTACATGGAATAAGGCCTATGTTGTAAGTGTTGGATGAATTAATAATATATTTGGAGAGGTGACATACCTTTATTTGTTCCTCTTCCCCTTCCTCTTCCACTTCCTCTTCCTCTTCCTCTTCCTCTTCCTCTTTCTCTTTCTCTTCCTCTTCCTCTTCCTCTTCCTCTTCCTCTTCCTCTTCCTCTTCCTCTTCCTCTTCCTCTTCCTCTTCCTCTTCCTCTTTCTCTTCCTCTTTCTCTTTCTCTTTCTCTTTCTCTTTCTCTTTCTCTTTCTCTTTCTCTTTCTCTTTCTCTTTCTCTTCCTCTTCCTCTTCCTCTTCCTCTTCCTCTTCCTCTTCCTCTTCCTCTTCCTCTTACTCTTACTCTTACTCTTACTCTTCCCCTTCCTCTTCCACTTCCTCTTCCTCTTCCTCTTCCTCTTCCTCTTCCTCTTCCTCTTCGCATTTCTTCACTCTTTATCTTTTTATCTCTTAGTTACTATTTCTCTTCCACTTTCTCTCTATCTATCTCTTCCTTCTCTTCATGTTTCTTTTTCTCTCCTTATCTCCTCTTCTTATCAGTAATTTTATTCTAATTCTATTGAATTCTCTTACCATCTCTCTCTTTCACTCTCATACCCTCACATTACCTCTCTCATTTGATTGTAGAATTCAGCTTCCGCGCCCTCCCCTTGCAACACCTGTTGAATGTACTGATTAACACACTGGCCCTGTCGGTTTGTTAAATTATAACCGAATGCCAACAGAACTCCCTGTTGCTATAGTCTGTCCAAAAGAAGACCCTCTGGCAAGATGGGAAAATGACTCAAGCTCGGTCAATATTGGTTTAAAAATTATAAATTTGATCTAAAATTGTAAAAAACAATTTGATCTACTTTTAAGACGAAATTTATAATTTTTGAAGAAATATTGACCAATCTGGAGTTATTTTCCCATCTTGCCAGAGGGTCTTCTTTGCTTGGACAGACTATACTGCCGCTGCTGCTACTACTTTTGCTTGTTCTGAGTTTGCTGCTGCTACTACAGCTCGTGCTATTTTTCATGCTTCTGCAGCTGTTTTCTCTAATGCTGCTATGGTGCTACTGCTTTGTTTTTGCTGTTCGCTTCTGTTGCCGCTGCTTGTGCTGCTTTTACTGCTACCACAGCTTGTGCTGCTTTTGTTTTGCTGCCACTACTGCTTGTGTTACAGTTACCGCTGCTGCTGATTCACTCTTAAATAGTTTGCACAGGAAGTGTCGCTATTGATTTTTGTCACTCCGCGTTGCGTTGGTAAACAGAATTCGTCAGTCAGTGTTCATTGGTTTCTCTTTGTTTTGCCGCCTAATTATTGCTAATTCCTCCATTCAGGTGGATGAAAATTAAGTTATCGTGGTGAAACAGTGGAACTGGTAGGCCTGCAGCTCGGGTAAGCTGAGAGGACCTGTCGTTCAATTTTGTGTGTTTTGTCTTCTGAGCATGCGCAAACCATACACGTTAGAAGCGTGAAACACTTGTTGATGAAGCAACTATTTCTTGTAGGCAAGTTCTTCAAAAAATTTTAAAGGTTTTAATGATCAATCTGTCAAATTAATGTTGAATCAACTATTTGGAAAATATAGATAACTTATACACAAAAAGCTCATGATTTTTTGAGTAGTTGTGAAGGTGATATTGTGGTAGTTATCCATACTAAATGAAAAGACAAGATGTTGTCAAACCCCTGCAGTGATTTGACAACATCTTTTCTTTTCATTTGAGCTCATGGTTCTATACTTATTTGTTTAGTTCTGATCAATTTCCCAGTAGTGTTTGAAAAGAGTTCAAGCAGCTGTATATTTCCAAATTGAGCTGTTGTTTTTCTTTGTGGGTGTTTTTTTTACTCCCACCTTCATCATCGTCTGCAATAGTAATTGTATTAAATTTTCATGCATCAATATAATAGTGGAATTAATATTGTTCAGTGCCTCAATAAATGCTTGGTCCACGTTGGATGGGATGCTGAGTTGATTGAAAAATCAATTGATATGGTGATTAGAGATTGGACTTTTAAGTGATTATTTGAATCAAATTATTCAAGGTGAGCTTGGATTAGATATCAGAGCAATAAAATGTGGAGTGAAATTACCAGATTTGAAGCCAGAAGAATATCAAAATTTGATAGTGCTATCATTGGCCGATTTCAAACAAATAATCCACAATGAAAAGTCATCTTCCAAATAGCCTTCTCATCACAGAGTAAGGATCCCATTTAAATCAATTTATAACGTTATTACCTAGAATAAACTCAAAGTATATCTCAACTCCATGATATACAGCAATGCTTCAGTCGAATGCACTCTGCTTCGTATTTTCTCTGCTACTGAACGGAACGGAAATGGAACTTTTATTTCTCCCATTGAACTCTACTCTGTACACACTACTCTGTATCCATCCTGGTGAACTGAGTGTTAGTTTGGGGTGGACGAGGCTACAATTACATTTGGCTACTGGTGTGAAAAGGGGGGTGGATGGTCGGTACCTTATTTTAACTCGTTTTCAACGAACCCTCCCAAAAATATCACCTCGAAAAATTGACCAGTGAGCAAGCAACAGCTAGCTACCCTGACTGACAAATCATTAATTTTCATACATGCAGATTATGATGACTCCAGTGATGCTGTCGATTCTGTTAGTGATGGTGGCAATGATGATGATGATGATGATGATGTTGCCCAGTTCTGTTTTGAAAATTGAATCAAATCGCCTGAACTGAATCAATTAGGCTTCCGCTATCGATCCCTGTCTCTATCCCAGGCATGGCGATTTTTCACGTGGCAACTGAATTGAATAGGAAGGACTGAGTGATGCTTTTCAGTTGAAATTCGTTCGTGTGTTGACCGCGCGTTTTCAGAATTGGCGAGTGGTAGAGCACACACTGAAAGCTTTGAATTTTTCAGTGGACGATGTGGTTTTTTCCATAGAAATTTACTTCATTCCTCATCACTTATTCAACTATTATTATCATTATCGTATGTATTTTATTGGTGGGGATACCCGGAGGTAGTCCCACCTCGCCGACATAACCAATTTTCCATGATAGTAAATTCACAAAGAAGAGTACAAATAACGAGCTCAATAATACTGCTGTAATTCTAATTGTGGCAAAGATTTGATTATATAGTCCAGCCTACAGTTATATTAATAATATAGTAGAGTAATATTGGAAAAATAATTTCGAGAATATCAAAGAAGAATGTCAACTATGCGATTATCGAAAATGTTTGTTTCTGAATCAACAAAGAAATATTGCAACTCAGAATGCAAGTCAGAGTTAATTCTGTAAAGTATAATGTTATGAAATGAAGATGAGATAAAACAAAAGAGAACTCGATTATTCTTATTCTTTCTGAGAAATGATGAAAGGGAGTAGAAATTGAAAAACAGAGATACCACAAAATCGAAAAAGGAGTGAGAACATAATTTACAAGCAGAGAGAAAGAAAACAACTAGAAAACGGAAAGGGTGATGGAAATAGAGAGTTGGAAGCCACGTAAAGCCTTGAGAAGAGAGAGTGGTACACATGCCGGAAAGCTTTAGCTAAGCTTAGGGTCCCGACATTCTCTGAAGCCTGCACACAACTTTACCGCAGTATACTCCAACTACATTCGGGTTTGGTGTTGAGCTCTTTTCTCTCAGGCTGATTCTGGCTGCTCTCATTGAGAATGGTGCTAATCGATGAAGCACCAGTGACTCTGCTGCCAACTCAGACAAGATGGTGCCTGAACACGATTCTTAATGGGGTTGCTTAACTAACGCTTCCTTCTGTTTTTATCTAAATTCTGTAAAATGTACTTGTCTGATGTATTAGGATTACATACTTACAAGTACTTATCAATACACAAGAGTACAAAGATTTATAGAGAAGCTGTAAACCTTTATTAATGTTGAATCTAAATACTAAATTCAGGCTACAAAAATATTCTGAGAGATGTTTGAAGAAAATAATTATTCTTTAATTTCATGGAGCTATACTAACCAAAGGTTCAATATCGAATAATATTACTTATTCATTTATTTGTTATTTATATGTATTCTGTATGTGAAATAAATTAAATTTTGTATTTTTCCAATACAGAATTAGAATCCTCCCTTAAACACAATCTGGTCCCAGATTTGCTTCCTTTGTGTTTCCTTGTAGCTCGTTTCATAGAATTTGAAAATAAGTTAACAAAAATGATATTTCAGAGGTATATTCACAAAGAACTTCTCACTCAAGACTGATCTCGTTTCTTCGAATAACGAGTTGATAAGAGTATCGTGATAAGTAACAAAGAAGGTAATTTTGAAATTTAACAATCTTTCTGGTTCACTAATGAAAATTTGAAAGAATCCACACAGTATATTGGATTTGATACTCTCGAAGAGGAGGTATTCCAGATTTCAGACTTTTTTATAGCATGATACAAAATTGATATTGCCAAAATGAAGCTTTCACAGCTCGCGTTCAATAGATAGAACTTGTAATTTTGATCAAAGTGCGAAAACATAGTACCAACCACATAACATTATATCTTGAATCATAAAATAAGAAGCATACTTTGGATCTTCTATTATCTGTATTAGTCTTGTCCGATACTTTTCATGGAACATGCTGCAAATTATCTGTTTCAGGATATTGCAATGCTAATTAACAGTACTCTAGAATTATACCTCGAAGATCAGAGAATCCTCGATCATGCTAAGCTAGGCAAACATGATAGGGACAAGTAGTCACCTTGCTCCTGTACATTGTACAAAGCAGGGTTCCAAATCCATCCATTGTTGTGTGCAGGACAATAGTTATATTGTTTGGCAGGTGGTTTGTATCTTGTAAGTCTTGAGTCATGTACGGATTCAAATGGGCTAAGTTGGAACCACCAAACTTCTTAGGTGGATTAGTTGAGGTGGAACAATGGACTCAAACGTTTTTGTACGGATGTAGATCTGATTTCACTAAGTTCTGATCACTCTTGCTGTTGTGAGAGATATTGATATCACCACGACTCCACGTCTAAGTTTTCGTACTTCCACACAATATAATTGTGTGAGCTCATGTTCTAGCTTACGCCGAAAAGTAAGGCGATTTCGTTTACTCCTTGACGCTCCCAAAATTGATGTTGATGATACGAAAACATTTATGATCGATTGAGTTAATTATTGTACGTTCTCAGATAATTAAGAGGATTTTTCTAGTAGACCTATTTTGAAGATCTGCTTGTTGAGAAGTGAGATAAGAAAAGATATTTATAAAGAAAAAAGATGGCCTTCAATTAAACAGAATCTCAATAATTAGAATATTATATGAGTATAGCTCTGCCAAGCAAAGAAGAGCCTTTTGAAACATGGCTGCCAGTAGTCGAAATGAAAATTGTTCTGACATAACCAAATTCGGGAAGAAATAGTACAGGCTCAGACTATTTTTTCCGTCCTAGTTCATAATTTTTGCCATCATATGTCAATAATCAAATGAATGAATGAAAAAAAAATATTTTAAATTAAATATAAATATTTTAATATTGAAATTAATATGATTATGATTAGTGTAAAAACGGTAGGTTGGCTGAAGTGATTTTAACCTGAAAATTTCAGTTCTGCGCATGCGTAGTTACACTCTCACTTCCCTCCGCTATCTTGCAGAAAGCTCTTCTGTGCTTGTCAGAACTATATCAATCAATCAAAAGTGGACACAAAATCTATATTAAAAATTGATTTATCGAAATTTGGGAAAAAGACGTTTTGGGCCTTATTGTCTGTGTTTTAGTTTAATAACTTAATATAATTTTCTGAATAAAATTCCAATCGAACAAAAACTCTTGACAATATCAGGATTCACTATCTTAAATCATATCTAATAACATAATTTAGACAGAGAGAAGAGGAAGAGGTGGGATAATAGGAAAAGTATGAGAATAGAGAGGATTTGAAGAAGAATTTCAACAAGAATGAGGGGTAGAAGAAGGCTAAGGAAAAAGACCCTGACTGCCCTATTAGTTGTGGGGGCGAACACTTGTCACGTTCTTATGATCGCCGCTTAGCTCCCCCCCACCCCCACTTACTATCAGATTATGAGTTGCGTCAGAGCTGCCTGCGTCTAATTTCATCCTGAGCCTCTTCATTCATCTCTTGACGCTCGTCATCTCTTCTCTTCAATGGCGCTTTTCATTCCCATCCTCATACCTCTCAACTTCCCCCCCCTTTTCCTTCTCTCCCACCTGCTCCCTAACACATTTCTCTCATCCACTACCTCCTCATTCTTCTGCTAGTTCTTCCTGTTCAAACCTATTTTTGTGTACATTTTCTAGAAATAATCACTCATCTTTTTAATAATTCATTGATTTCATTTTTCTGTCCTTCACCAACCTGCTCATTGCTCTTGGAATTATCTCTCTTTTCTCTATCCTTTTCTGCAAACTTACATAATTTCTCCTTGCTATATCTGCTCCTTCGTTTTCCTATCTCTTCTCTATCTATCTTTCTAGATAACCTCGCATAAGTATATTTCCCTATACTTAATTCTCCCCCCGTCCTTTTCATCTTGTTCCTCATCTTCTTCTTATTCACTACAGTTTTCTTCCTCTTTCCAATATACTTGATCTTTCTTCCACTCCTTATTCTCGTTCTCTTCCATTCTTTCAATTATTTTCGTGCTTTACCCTCTTTTGTTCCCCCTTCAACTCATTTTCCCCACTTCTCATTATTATCAGTTACCGCACTTCTTCTCTTTCTTGTTTCTTCATAATTATTCCTCCATAATTATCCGCCACCACTTTTTTTCATATTCTTCATCTTATTTTCTATTCTTCTTCTTCATCTTCTTCTTCTTCTTCTTCTTCTTCTTCTTCTTCTTCTTCTTCTTCTTCTTCTTCTTCTTCTTCTTCTTCTTCTTCTTCTTCTTCTTCTTCTTCTTCTTCCTTCCCTTTTCCTACTTATTTTTCTTTTCTCCCTCTTCTTCTTCTTGTTTGTCTCCTTCTTTTCCTTCTCCTACTCCTATTATCCTTCTTATATTCCTCCTCCTTCTTCTTCCTATTATTCCACTCCTCTTTCTCCCACTCATCTGCTCTCCATTGTCTACTCATTTTCTACTCCTCCTTCTCCATCCCCTCTTCTTATTCTCCCTCTTTTTATTCCAACCCATATCCTCACGTCATTCTGAGCAGCAAACTCAAGGCCTCACAAACCGCTCTGCTTCATCGTCATTTTAATTACTGCACGTTATAAGTTGAGGCGACCCCTGATATAATTATCTTAATGAGGAATGAGCAGCTATAAGCTATGCGATAACGAACTGCCAAATTACTGAGAAATCTTCAATCTTACTGCTAAATCTGACGTCATGTGGGTAGTTTATGGAGGTAATTATCAAGAATGTGATAAAATTATCTCAAGAACCTGATTCATTGTGAGGTTTCTCCCTCACAACCTAAGATGTGACTGTGAGGACTATCATACCTGTTCTCTTTTAGTGTGCTAGACATTGTTTTGTTCATCCACTTTTCCTTTTTCAACTTGTAAATTTCTCAATGAGAACCATGGTACATTGATTGCAGGTTAGACATAATATGATTGTTCAATTAAAATAGACCTCATATTGATCATCCTTATCATTGGGTGGCTCGTTGGAGGAGTGATAAAGCGCCGGTCTGATAACCAGGTGGACCCTAGTTCAAATCCCAAGCGGGGAACAATTTTTGACCACAGCACAATCACATAAGATACGGCCACCCCATCTTTCGGAGGAGAGGATAAGCCGTCGGTCCCGACTACCTCAAAGTAGTCATCATCTATCATCCATATCATTACCCACGCACAAGCCTATGAGCTCATGTGGGCTTCACCCTCATAACAAACAAACGAACAATAGCCTACCAATAACTAGGATACAAGCTGGATTTTATCCTTCTATTAATTTTGATTGATTTTAACCTAACCCCTTTTATTGATTTTATAAGTCACTCGTTTTAATCAGACTTGAAGGATTTTAATCTCTATTCACTCTTACCTTATAAGTGAGTTATTCATAGCAGTAAGGTACTTACACCTTTAATGTATTCGATCCTTGAGCAAAATAGCTTTCACTTTTCAGTGGGAAATTAATATCATGTTACATGATAATATGACATAGCCAAGATTTGGAATGTTGGCATTAATCACGTTAAAGAAACAATTTTGGCCATGGTATGTCTGTTGTACTCAGGAATTATCTTGTATTAATAGAGCAAATCATTATTATCGGTATGAAACAATGATTGAATGCAGCTCTACCTTCTCGTCTATATCAATCTATTATCTGTGCATCATCTTACTTTCAATCAAAATCGGAAGCATTTCTGCACATCTTCATTTTGCACAAAAATTATTTAACAAAAGTCAGCAGACGTGAGTCAAATCAAACCACTCCATAATTTATGACAGATTCTTCACAGTCTTTTCATGCACAAAAATACTGCCAAGTAAATATTGAAGACACGAAATTGGTGATGTCGTACGTATCTGTCTCGTGTTGAGTGATGAAACGCTTCAAGTAGCTCAGAATTCGTTGGTACGTGAAATTACTGTTCTCTGTGTATTGTAAATTTCAACCGCTGAGAAATTATGCGCTGCGATAGGTAGGCGTACTGGAGTCGAAGCCGTTTATTTTTGTTCCCCGACTCTATTTGATTGTCAGACAAAACGACGACGCCCTCAAATATAAGACAAAATAAGAGCTTGAAATTCCGATTTCTTGAACCTGAATCGTTCTGGAAAACAGTGGAATTAGAATATTTTCTTTCTTTTCGTTTATTATCTCACTTTATAATATAATATGAAAAATAACAGTACACAATATAATAAAACACTTTACAATTTTTCAAATAGGTGAGTAATACAATATGTGAGAATATTTATTATAATTGTAGGAAAAGTTTTACCATGGTGGCTTTCCCCATGAAGCTAAATTTAGCTTTTATTGGGGATTTTATTGCTATATAATTATACCGGTATGTTCTATTTTTGATGTCTTGTAGGGTTTAGAGGTATGGTTCTATGACTATACTTCATTTTTACAATTTCTCTTTATAATCTGAATTAATTTCTTCAATATATTCCAATCTTACCCCAAATATTATTTGAATTAATTCCTTTAATATTATTACAATCTTATTTTATTCCATTTTTCTTATGTTTAGTATCTTATTGGTTTGCAATGAAACACATTTTTGTTTCTCTTTTGATATCTGCATACGTGTTAAGGGTTTTGAGATGATTTGGGACATTGTTGAGTATGTTAGGAACCAAATATTCAGGTACAGCCTTTCCCATTCCTGTATAAAACTCTGATTTTCTGTAGTGTAGGTGTCTTGTGTTATATCTATTCTCATTTGTTTGTCGGTAGCGGTTATCAAAATAGTATTTCAAAAGTATTATGTATTTGTATAGGTTCTGAAAATTTAGTATTTGTAATAAATTTGTGTTTTGGTTCTGGAAAAGGTTTCTTCTTATTCTCTCCGTCAGTTGAATTACTGGATTCAGTATATCATATAGTTTGGGGCATGGCCATATATGGTAATACCATATCTGATTTGTGATTCAACTAAGCTGAAGTAGACAGTGCGTTTTGCTTTTGTAGGTATCATATCTCTTAGTTGAAAGCATCTATGTGCTATATACCTCAGTTTCTTCGCCAGCATTTGTGAATGAGTGAACCATTTCATATTTTTATATTATTAATAATAATGATAATAATAATAATTGATTCGAATCTCCATTCATTGCTATCCCTTGCTTTATTGCTTCCATCAGTGAAATTAGAATTTGCCAAAAACTTTTTTGAACTAGTATTGTTATTATGTTAGTTGTTTACAACTTCTCATAACGAATTCATTCATGAAATGAATGAACTTCCATTAGAGAAATGAGAATTTCACGAAATTGTTAAAAAATGTTTTGAACTAGTATTGTAGTTCAATGATGGAACTTCACTAGTGCTTCAACTTACAACGTTAATAGCATTATCATCATCCTTCCCATTATACACGTACTAGCCTAATGCTCTTGTCGGCTTCTCCTCAACCCTTAAGAACCCTTAGAAATTTGAACATGAGAAACCACGGGCTACTTTCAACGAAGCTGTTCGAAGTGCTAGTATTTAACGGGAAGGAAGAAGGATTTATGGCAAAGTCCTAGTTGTACACAATGGAAAACATGGGCAATACCGAGGGTAGGGTTAATGGCCCGAAAATACCTAACAGTGCTAAGTGAAGAGGTCCAACGCAACAGCTTGGTGAGCTAAGGATCATTGGAGAGCCAACCAGGGGGGTTCAGGGGGTCCCTGGGGGGTCTATCCAGGGTGCAGACCCCCTAAAATGCCGGGTTTCGGTTCGAGAGTCAGTCGGGAGCCACTCAGAATTCCCCGGTCGATATCCCGGGCCCGAACTCCGCAACAGATCTGCTTCGTTCAACACTTCATTTCATTCATTTCGGCTTCAATGCGATTCCAGTCAAACTTTCTCCCCTTCCTCCGGGAATAAACTTCTACTGCAGCTATCTGTTGCTTCCCAGGCTAAAAATACATGTAACGGTTAATGTAAGCTTGAAAGTTTATTCAATTTTTTGAGCGTGCAACACAATGTATGTTATGTAACACAGAGCGTCCGGCGTTTATAAATTTAGTCCTGAAAAAGTTCAAAGTGAACTTAGAGTAACATAATTATTAATAATCAATGAATAAATTCATTCATCTATTCAGCACTTCACAGTCTATTTCGATAGATTCTTCAGAGGAATTAGGGCAATCCTTGCTCTAGATGATCTATTTCATAGAGTTTATAAGATTTCGTAGTTTTTGTGGCAAATCTGCTTCGCTTACTTTATTTATGAAATGGTCTAAACTTATTGTATCGATTGGAACAATAAAATTTTCAATGATGATACAAGACCTCCAACTGAATTTTTCAATTCGATGCATGTTTCATATTGTGTATCTTCTTGAATTTATCACCTTGAATAAAGTTGTATTTATTATGGATAATATTCATCAAGTAGTGTAACTTGTAAGAGAATGATCAGATAGTATGTCTATGATACCATGATGAAAATGAAACATGATGGCTTCATGAAAACAAATACCTACTTCTATAAGTTCTTATTCGTCATGTTTTGAAGACAAAATTGAGCGTTCAAAATTTATTTTTGGCTTCATCCTTGGTAACTACTGAGACAAAATTATGGTAATCTGAAACTTCTCCTGCAGGTACTGTCGTGATGATTACTTTGAAAACTTAAATTGTATTTGGTTTGAGTCGAACCAGTTCAACTTGTTCCTGGGTGGATGCGTCACAGAATAATCTACATTATCCATTATCCCTACTTTTACCACAGATGGAGGAGAGAGATTCTTCTCTATTCTTCCTTTTCTAATTTCACATTTATTCACCTAAAAACTTATACAAAACTTATACCTCCTACACACACCTACACTTATTTTCAACCTTCTGCACACCTATACCTATACTAACTTACACACGATATAACTCAATTGCAAAGCAATTCCTAATTACTCTACTTCACTTCAGTCTACCTCAATTTCTAAATAACTTTGTATTAGACTTGAAAGTCACTTGTAATAAGCGTTTGAAAACCTCAACTAAGTATCACTTACTTGTTTATTCACCCCATTCAGTGCAACGTTTCTTATACAAACAAATCTAATAACTGCAAACATATCTCTCGTTTGCTTCCTTTGATCGTGGCAGCCTCCTATGTAAACTTCATGGTGCGCTTCCTCCTTACTTGGTTGACTTTCGAGTTGAAATGAATTAAGATGGTGAGTGTGGGAGGAACAAATTAAGATGTCTGAAAACTAGGTTGAAGAACTTGACATCGAGGAGAACTGAATGTCTGAGGTTTCTTTGATGCTGGTGAGAGTTTATTAATATCTGTTGATAGCATCATCGAATGATGAAGTTTGAATCCGTTTATTTATTACCAGTCTGTCCAAGCAAAGAAGATATTCTGGCATGATGTAAAAATGACTCCAGATTGGTATCCTCCAGGAGGATATATTGGTTCAAAAATTAAAAATTTGGTTTCAAATTGTGTAGAAGAATTTTTCCTATATTGAACCAATATTTACCAACCTTTAGTCATTTTCCCATCTTGCCAGAATGTCTTCTTTGCTTGGACTGTCTATACTAATTAGTGTTGATTTGAGTTTGCGCTTTTCAATGAGATTTTTCAGTCCAGTCTGCTTTTTCTCGTTTCTTCATCACTCATTAGTGTTTTGTTCACGTAAACTCAAGACCTTTCCGGGATAGGAAATCAGTATGTAATCTAACCTGGCTGGGAGGCACATTCAACTGGTTTGTTCCATCCAAGGCAAGTAATTCTCTAGCTTTGAGGTGATGTTCCTGGTTAAATGGTAAGAGTGGACATTACTGTCCAAACTTTGCCACATCATTAGAATGAAGAAATTATTCTCCCCTATTCCTCATATTACACAATATCAATTTCACAACTACTCAAAAAGGGATTGGTATCCATTTGACAGTCATGGCAGATGGCACTCCTATGCTCTCTATATGCACCTAGATCTTTCCTTTCAATGCACCAGTTCTTAGCTTGATAACCTATCAAATAACCGACGCTGGAAGGTAAGTAGAGTGGCGGTGACTGTTAGATGTCATGACCGTAGAGTCTCTACTGCAAGTGTTGACTCTTCTTGCATATTATTCCAGATATTTTGAGGTCATATGTCCATATTTATTCATTTAGAACACCATCCAAATCATCTTTTCTGTTGACAATCCCGCCTATCCACTCTTCATGCTATCCAGCCACCAGTAGTGCAGACGTAGCTCAGGGATCTCTTCACGAATAAAATAATTATGTAATGTTTCTTTTTTGACTAGGGCTACTGCATAGCTTCTATTAGGAAGCTAGGAAGCTTCTATTGAAGGAAGCTATAGCTACTACCATGTACGTTAGTAAATAAAATCAAAATCACAGTATCCTTTTCGAAAAAATAAAACAAAATTAAATTATATAATTAAGTTACTGTGATACTAATGAAAAGTGAGTACTGTGATTTCACTTTCTATTTACTGATAATACAGTAGTATGATACGAATAATTTTTCAAATGTGATTTGAATTTGGATTTGCTTGTCTATGCTTGTCATTTTTCCAAATCTGATTCTCGAGCTACTTGACTGTATTTTTTATATTACTTATGTGCATGTTTTGTTGTATGTTACAGGAAGTGTCGGTATTTGTGTTTGAGAAACGGTGCGCGGAGAAACTGCACAAACCAAAGCGGAAAGAGACGGTCACCGAACTGCTGCGCGGTAGTGTCAGGCAGTTGGAGCGGTTTCGACACCCCAAAGTGCTACAGGTAGAATCCATTTAGCCTATCTATTGTATAAAAGCCTATGAATCAGCGTTTTAACGGCCGATGAGCCGTAGGTTCATCAGCCTATAGGTTTAACAGCCTATAGTAGCTTATAGTAGCCTATAAAAGGGCAAGCAGAAAGAAACCAAGGGCCGGTTGTTCGTAACTTTCGTTAACTTTTAACGCCGTGATTAGCCTGGATAACATCTTGTAGCAACGGTAAATTAACTCAACTCACATAGAGAATAGAAACATATAAATTATAAAAAAGCCTTGAGTTTCAATAGTTTCGTTTACAAAACTTGATGACATATTATTTACATTAAATTTTATTGCCTAAAAATATTACTAACCTTTAAATTCATGAATCAAGTTAAGATTTATTATCATTGAGGCAATTATATAAATGAGGTTATGGAAAATTTCAATGGCGGTTTTTTCAAATTTAACAGGTCAGCAGCTGGTTAATCAGAATTGAATACTAATTTCACAGTACTAAACTAATCGACCAGAGTTCGAGGCGTTAAAAATTTCAACCTAACAATCAGCTGATGATTAAATTTTCAAAATTTGAAAACAATAGCGACTGATAGTTTTTGATTTTTGCGGTACTACCAACCTGACAACAATTATTGAGTTGTATCAGCATGCAATTTTCAGATCATGTTTTGTTTTAATAAATAAATAATTTATACAATAAGAAGATAATTATTGATTCTAATATCTATTTGGAATAAGTACATTTGAATATTCTGCTACCACTATCACGTTTCATTACTTTATTCATTTGAACGTTTTTCCACTTTGACACGGTGGAATAACGCTGATTAAATCAACAGAACGTACGTGCAACCGGCCCCAAGTGTAAAAACCTCCAGTCAAATAATTCCACTACGATGAAGATTATCATAGTAGATTAGTCCATTAATTTAATAAATTACTCCATTCTCAATGAATCTCCTATTTTTTTAAAATGTGAATTAAAATACTTTATTCAATCGAATGAACGTGGGGGAACTTATTGAGGAACATGAAGAGTTTAAAGGAGAAGACGGCCATCTATAAAATTGAAAGTTGTTGTTTTCTTCTTATAAATGGCTTTCAAAGTCTTTTGAAGTCGAAGTGTGAGTTTGAAGAAAATCTTTTATAATATTGATAATAGATTTTCTTTAATATTAAGTGAAAAGACAAGATGTTGTCAAACCACTGTTTTATTTAAAAATCGAGCTTTTTTCTCGGTCTCGATTTTTCAATTAATAAATCAGTGGTTTGACAACATCTTGTATTTCATTTAATAGGGATAACAACCACAATATCACCTTCACAACAATTACACAAGATTTTCTTTAAGCTCATATATATATATATATATATATATATCAAATAACAATCAAATAGGAAGGGAGGCCTTGTACCAATTATGATGAGAGATCAAAGTTCACATCCTAGTATTAATAATCTTATAGGGAGTAATGGTTCGTAATTATAATGTAAATAGACCATTTCACTGGCAGTTCGTACCCACGAAACAGGTAAAGTGCCCGTAGCTTTCACTGTACAGCACTTGATTCGTGATATACTCATTGATTGATCACTATAGTGATTATTTTATTTATTTTCAATTGAATTATGATTTTAATTGATTTGAAACAATGGATTTCACACATTTCATTATTGTTGGCAGGTGCTGCACCCAGTCGAAGAGAGCAGCGACACATTGGCGTTTGCCTCTGAGCCGGTGCTCGCTTCACTCGCCAACATTCTGGCCTTCCACCAGGATGCTCCGTCCCAGGCGCACCTGCCCGCCACGGGCGCCTCCGCCCCCAACGCCGCCTCCCACAACCACCCCCCACCACAGCCGCCCCATGCCAAGGACTACCAGTTCCTTGACATCGAGCTCAAGTACGGCATACTACAGGTAGGTGCACTATTACCGTTCATTCCCATCTAATATTCTAATCTAGTTTGCAGTTCACATAAAATAAATTCATTATCAGATACCTATGGTGGCTCAAAAACTATTATTTCCTATCATTGAGGTCCAGACCATATATGAAGTCCTTTCCCATTAAGACGACTTTGTTAAGAAGATACCTCGAATAGATGGCAGTGGTTTGTTAAGAAGATACCTCGGTGGCGCAGTGGGCTGGGGCGTCACAACCTTCAGTCCGCTATCCCTGCCGCAGGTCTGGGTTCGAATCCCAGTGGCATGGCTGTTTTTCACCTCATCAATCACCTTAGCACTCAAGATCCATTACCCACGCACAAGCTAAAATGCTAATGTGGGCATCATCCGCAAACAAAAAAAGAATAGGCCTAGAGATTGGATTTATCATAGTGGTTAATGAGGATGTAGGATACTTAGGTTGTAGTAGAGAGGCTGCAAAGACAATCTAGGGTGTTCATTCAGAAAAGCCTTAATCACACCTATACAATATTATGTTTGAACTAAGTATTGATAATAATGATAAATTATTTATTTTAAGAGTAGATAGTTAATTTTTGGGAAGGCTATATCAGTGTTGCTATTTTTCGATATTTCATCAGCCTCTCCACTATCTATTTAATCTGAAGTATTTTAATCTGTTTGATCAAGTTGACTTCACCTGGAAACGACGGTGTGGTCGAACCCTGAGTTTCAACTACCCAATTCTGCACTCAAACTGATATAAAGTTTAGTTACATGAAAAATGAGTTTCACTGCATGAAAATCACGTTCATTTCGTATACAATAACAGGGTTTTACAATCTGCATGGTTGAAAGTAGACCATCTTTATTTGATTGAAAAAAGAGAAATTGTGTAAGCACACATTTATTGAATATCGAAATACCGATTTCGGTTGTGACATCATTACTAATCTTTTGTAAGTGGTTATCAAAATATCGAAATTCAATGAACCTATTGTATTGCTGATGGTTACCTCAATATAATCTTCACAAGTATACAAAAATTATAAGAACCAAATCACTTTTATGGATGAACGATAAAATCAATGTTCCTTGATGTTATTGGAGTATATTTACATCTTTTCATTTGAACGTCCATCAAGATGTCAAAACGTTCCAAAATTATTCCAGTTGGGAGGCGAAATAGGATGGATGGATATGTTCCATTTAAAATTTGCAAAGCAAGTTTCCGATTGCGTCACTGCCATTCAATATCTGGGAATTGATCAGCCAGTCACTATGGAAACAGGCATTCGAGTGTAGGTGGGCGAAATATAGCAATACAAGGAATCCTCTCTTTGCTCTGGTGGATGTGATAGATGCTTTAATAATTATGTAACATACATTCATACATACTGCAATGACAGCAGATAAATATTCAAATTCTCACTTTATTTATCACTCTATTTCACAATATTGAGCATATTATACAGATTAATGATTTACCAGTTAAATGAATACGAAGTATAATCCCTGCTTGGATAATTAGTTAATGTACAGGGGAAATTAAATTTATAGTAGTTGTTTAGTCACTTTCTAATGTTCGCGTTTAGTTTAAAAATAGGATTAACTCTCTTTGTGAGTTGAGAATTCGTAGTTTCATTTAATGAAATGGAATACCCAATACCCAAATTGAATTTCATTTTGTGCAACTGGCCAGAAGAATTTTTCATAAGAACATTTTATTTTCCTCTTTATCTTATTGCACAAAGCACCTATACCCTATTCGCGATCACTTGAGGCCAAATAAACAAAATCTTTGCAGGTGTGTGTGCGTGTAATAGTAGGTCTTCTCCTTCACGAAACGGTCGGCCACAGTCCAACAGCTGCAGCCAATCACAGCTCAAGACAAGATTCTTCAGACAAGACAAGTCAGACTGTATCCAATCACAGCTACACACAAGAGTTAGCTGTTCGAATGCAGCTGACCGTTTCGCATAGAAGAAGACCTATCTTTACCCGCACACACACGCCAAAAATTTGTTTATTTCGTCTCAAATGATCGTGAATAGACTATGCTCAGAAATTTATAAGCTGGGCCTATTCTATTTTACCCAATAAAATTAAAGTTATTAAAGAAGATATAACTAAATGGTTCAGTTTCCTATACTCAGGGGTGTCACGTGGGCGAGGCGACCGAGGCGATCGCCTTGGGCGCCGCGGCCTGGGGGGCGCCCCGGCATTGTAAATTTGTCCCCCATTTTTAGATTTAAACCACTTGTAATAGTGAATGTAAAATAAATAAATACTTGATGAGTAAGCAATCGTCGCATCAACATTCTGTCTCCTGTAGGTGTTAAATTGTTCTGTACAATTTTTGAAGTCTCATTCTGAAATAATAATATAAAAAAGTTTTTCATTTGAAGAAACCACCTCCATCTATTAAAATTACTAATTCATGATTCCATATCCAGTTATACCCTCAATTGTTGAAATATTGTGTCTTGTTAGAATATTTTCCCAATTATTTCAATAACGTTGAAGTTACAAACTTGTTACAGGTTCCATTGAATTCCGCACCTAATTTCACATAGAATTCAATCGTAGAACCCAAATAAAAATTGAAATATATAAAAATCGAAAAATTAATATTTTTTTGAAAAATGTTAATTTTCCGCCATTGTCATCTTGATAAAAAAGCGTTTTTGGGGGGTGAGTCTCATAGAATGTTTTTCTGTAATTGGTGTAAGGAATCTGCCTGAGAAGTATTGCTCATTTCTCCTGAAACATTCTGGATATTTAATGATATGAATAAATCCAATCGAAAACTATAATTACAAAAAAAGGATAAGGTTTACTCTTGATTGTCTAGAACACGAGTTTTCAGTTACATTTTTCAAAATTCTTCCCCAGACCCCCTGGAAGGTTCCCCAGATAATCCTCTTTGACCCCCCAACTGGATCCGCCACTGCTTACATTCGAACATGAATATAGTACCGGTATGTAAACTATATACAGCGTAGTGGTGAAAATTTAAACGTAGGGATAGTTTGGGGGGGGGGCGCCGCGGTTGTTCTTGCCTTGGGGCGCTACAATCCACGCTACGGCCCTGCCTATACTGGTAACTTATTAACACTTATTTTTACATACTCATAATTATTCACTCTTGAACACTTGAGTACTGAAATGATTCGTGGTGCTTTCTGCGTTGGAGTCTTCTTATTCGATTCACGTTGATTAGCTGGATTGCTTACACGTTCACATGTTGATAAAGTCTTTTCTTATTTTCTCTGCAAATCTTCGAATTATACTGATTCACTGATGACTGACGCCACTCCCGGGTCGTGGAGATCACAGTTCCAGTTGTACCAAGAAAAGTCAACACTACTTCTGAGCCATCCAATCATATACAGATTTTCTGATTTAAATTAACCTTGATGACTTTTAAAAGCGAGACGATTTAGCGAAATTATGAAAATAGAATTTAGAAGTTTCGTCCACCCACATTAACTACCACTGCATGTCATAAACTGCTGGATGTCTAACATGATTATTGATTAGTAATAAAGGAAATAATTTGAATAATGGTTCTTTGCTCACTGT
This sequence comes from Sogatella furcifera, assembly GCA_017141385.1. Classification (NCBI taxonomy): domain Eukaryota; kingdom Metazoa; phylum Arthropoda; class Insecta; order Hemiptera; family Delphacidae; genus Sogatella; species Sogatella furcifera. Next base: position 13,704,348 of record CM029551.1, on the reverse strand, counting down.
ATCGATTCTGCATTTAATTCTAAAGCTTATTCAATCTCGATCAAAGCACAATTACACTACTGTATTTAGTATTTTTTCTCTTACTTACATACGCTATTTCTCTCTCTCTCTCTCTCTCTCTCTCTCTCTCTCAACAAAAATTTATCACATATAGAGACTTCAAACACTTCAATGAAGCCGCCTTCCTGACTGATGTAAATTACACTCAGTGGCATATGATTGAGACCTTACCCTCAGTTCACGAAATGGTTACAACTTTTGAAAACCTGACTCTCAACCTATTTGACACACATGCACCTCATGTAACCAAACGAGTAAATAGGAAACGCCGAGTACCATGGATGACTGACGATATACTTAGAATGATGGGACAAAGAGATAAGGCACATAGAAAATTTAAAAGGACATATAATTTGGATAGTCTACTTGAATATCCTAATCTTAGAAATAGAGTTAAACAACAGTTACGTAACTCAAAGATTAGGTACTTGAATTCATTTATAACAGACAATAGACAAGACTCTTCCTTGCTATGGCGTGGTATAAAGGAATTTGGCCTAGGCAAACAGAAAACTCAAACCTCAATTGACTTACCTCTCAACAGTATTAATGAATACTTCATTTCTCACACAAATCAACGTGATGAAACAGTGATAACTAATCATATTAACGATTTAAATGATATGGTAACCAATTTGAACACACCATTAGTCGATCAGTTCAACTTTCATCCAATTTCAGAACACGATACTTTTAAAGCAATTCAGCATATTCGTAGTAATGCTACCGGAGCAGATAAAATCCCAATAAAATTCATCAAAAAAATATTATATGCAGTACTGCCTACCATCACATTCATTTTTAATAAATCTCTTGAAAATGGTATTATCCCTGAAAACTGGAAGCTTGCTCTGGTTCGACCATTGAATAAAGTTGCCTCTCCCAATAAAGTTGAAGATTTCAGACCAATTAGTATCCTACCTGCACTTCCAAAGTACTTGAAAGACTTGTTCATGCACAAGTCACAGCATTCCTAGAACATGGTAACAAACTTCATAACTTTCAATCAGGTTTTCGAAAATCACACTCAACAGAGACCGCCTTGTTGCGTGTCACAGATGATATTAGGTTGGCCATGGACCAGAGAAAATGTACCATTTTAAGTCTATTTGATTTCTCCAAAGCATTCGATACCGTAGATCATAATGTTCTCCTGAATAAACTAGCTATTCTTGGATTTAATCATAGAGCATTGCAGTGGTTCAATTCATACTTATCCGGTAGAAAACAGTGTGTATCTGATAATATCAACAGGTCAAATTGGAAAAATGTTGTTCATGGTGTTCCTCAAGATCTATTCTTGGCCCCCTACTGTTTACTCTATATGCAAATGACCTACCCTCTGTCATCAAGTTTTCTAGTTTCCATACTTATGCTGATGATCTCCAGATCTATGCAAGCTGTTCAATCTCGAAAATAAATGATACAATAGCCAAAATGAATGAGGATATCAATTTAATAGTTTAATGGACTAAGAAAAATGGCCTCAAACTCAACCCCATCAAAACGCAGCCTATAATTATTGGATATTCACGCATGATTAACAAAATTGATTTTAACTCAATCCACAAAATCACCGTCGATGGTAACGAGATCCCCTTCTGTAGCACAGTGAAAAATCTTGGCATTCTTATGAACTGACCTTGACTGGTCAGAGCAAGTGTATAGCACTTGTAAAAAGGTTTTTTCAGCCATGCACCCGATAAAAAAACTGCAAGACATCCTCCCCAGGCACATTAGGTTATTACTAGTTAAATCTCTCATATTCCCACACTTCATGTATTGCAATTCTGTACTAAATGACATGCAAGTCACTCTAAATAATAGACTACAACGCTGTCAAAACTACTGTCTACGGTTTGTATACTCCCTCGAACGTCATGAAAGGATCACTCAAGCCCACATTGATAGTGTAACCTTGAAACTACCAGAACAGAGACTTTTTCGTATTGTGAAACTTGTCAGGGATGTTTTGAAATATGGCAAGCCCATATATTTCAAAAGTGATTTCAAATTCGTATCTGAAGGTAGAAGGTTGGATGTTTCAAGTACTAGGACAGGAGAACATACTTTAAGAATCCCTGTTCATCGTACCACTATTTACAATAAATCTTTTCTAGTTAGTGCTTGTCGCGCTTGGAATGACCTCCCCAACTCCATCAAATCTATTGGGAGTCGAGCGAGCTTCATATCACAATTAAGAAAGCACCTTTTTGAGAGAATGACGCAGTCTGTTCGGCATTAGAGCAAAGACATGACAGCTTCCCTTCCCTTCACCCCTTCATCTATCCTCTTGATAATGTATTGAATTTTTACGCTCACCTAGTTTGTATTTATTTCTGTTCCATTTAGGAGTATGATTATAGTTACTTTCTCAATATGTGTATAGGCTATAGTATAAGACTTAAGTTTCAATTATTACACTCCTTTCCATTTACATTACTGTGCACCAATTTTATTCCATTTAGCTTAAGTTGATTAAAATTTGACCGACTCTTTACAGATTGTTATCACTTAGTATTATCTATAATTATTTATTATTATTCGCTAACTAATCCATTTGATCATTCTCCCCAATTTAGTTTTGAATTTCGAATCACCTATCATACCATTTTATGGACATTCCATTATCATTATTCCCATCATTCCCACTCATATGAATAATTATTTGTTTTACATAATTTAATAGTATGAAATTTCCAATAAAATAAATACTTAGTACCGTAGTCGTAAAGATCAGAAAAATATTCGCCCATGGTTGAGTGTTAATGGGAGAGATGTCTTTGAACATCCCTCTCCAAGAATGGACATTCATATGTCTAAACTCCGCCATTTTATGTAGATACAGCACAAATTTATATCACCGTTAGCTTATTGAATCCTACATCTGTCTCATTTTGCAAGTTTTCATAGTTTATAATTAGCCAACTTATGCAAACCATAATGTAATTAGTGTAGCTTTCATTAATTTTTATTCTTATAGCATAGGATTCGAATTATTGTATTATGTAATCTACATGAATAAAGTGATTGAATCTGAATCTGAATCTGAATCTGAATCTCTCTCTCTCTCTCTCTCTTTCTCTCTCTCTCATGTAGATACATCACAATCATATTATAACAGTAAAAATAATGAATCCTATATATCTGTAATTTAGTTCCTTGTATATGTATTTCTTATTTTAACCAATCATATGCAGATGACCTTCAGATTTATGCAAGCTGTCCCATCGCAAAAATCAATGAAACAGTAGATAAAATGAATAAGGATGTAGATCAAATAGTTGAATGGACTAAGAAAAATGGCCTTAAACTCAATCCCACCAATACACAGCCTATAATTATTGGATATTCACGTATAGTTAACAGAATCGATTTGAACTCAACACACAAAATTACAGTTGATGGCAATGAAATACCCTACTGTAGCTCATTAAAAAATCTTGGAATTCTTAAGGATAAAACCCTTGATTGGTCAGAACAAGTCAAAAGCACCTGTAAAAAAGTCTTTTCAGCAATGCACCCAATAAAGAAATTGCAAGATATTCTTCCCAGACACATTAGATTGTTACTTGTTAAGTCTCTCATATTCCCACACTTTATGTACTGTAACTCAGTTTTAAATGACATGCAAGTCACTCTTATTGATAAACTACAGCGTTGTCAAAACTACTGCTTACGATTTGTGTACTCTCTTGAACGTCATGAAAGGATCACCCAAGCTCACATTGATAGTTTAACTTTAAAATTACCAGATCAAAGACTTATTAGACTTTTGAAACTTGTATATTTTGGAATATGGCAAACCCAATTATTTCTTAAATGATTTCAAATTTGTTTCCGAAAGTAGAAGATTGGATGTTTCAAGTACGAGGACTGAAGAAAATACGTTGAGGATACCAATTCATCGAACTACTCTAATTAAATCATTTCTTGTTAGTGCGTGTCGCGCATGGAATAACCTTCCCAACACCATCAAATCCATAGAGAGCCGTGCGGGCTTCAATTCAAAATTGAGAGAACATTTTTTCGAAAAAGTCTTTCCAAAATTAGAGCAACCACATGACAGCTTCCCTCCCCTTTCATCCCTTCATTCATCTTTCCATAGTCAATCGTATTATTTTAAACTCTAGTAATTTTTTGTCAATACAAATGAGTACTTTAATTTTCAATGTTTAAATGGAACTAAATACGAGTGACGATTATCACTTACTGATTCATCTATTTTACTTCTCAATAATACATTCTATTAAGTTCTATCGATTACAACTGGGCACATGCTTATATTAATTTTATAGTTCCATCAATCTAAATTGAGCCCATGCTCAAATTGATTTAATTATTCAGTAATACTATAGCTTTAATTCAACTCAAACAATTTCAACTTCATTTATTTTTCTCAATTCATCTTCAATTTTCTAACCAATCTCATCATCATTCCAAATTCCTATTGTTTCCATTATTCTCAACTATTTTTTAATTTATGTAAGTCATTAATTTCTTTAAAATTTCATAGCATTTAATTATCAATTCTTATTCGAATTTATTGAGAAAACATAAGCCCATGGTTAAGTGTCAATGGGAGGTATGTTCTTGAGCATTCCTCTCTAAGAATGTAAACTTATATGTCCAAATTCTACCTTTTTATGTAATTACAGCATCAGTTATAGTACCGTTAACATAATTATTAAATCCTATGTTTGAATCATTCTCGTAAGTTCTCATATAGTCTTTATAGTCTATACTTAGTTATTAAAACGAGCAAAGTAATTAGTATCAATCATAATTTACATAATATAGAGCCAATGTATTTCTGTATTTCTTTACATGAATAAAGTAAATGAATCTGAATCTGAATCTCTCTCTCTCTTTCATGGTTGAGTGTTGATGGGAGGTATGTTCTTGAGCATTCCTCTCCAAGAATGGACATTTATATGTCCAAACTCCGCCTTTTCATGTAATTACAGCATCAGCTATATTACCGTTCAACATAATTACTAAATCCTACATTCCAATAATTTCCGTAAGTCTCCATAGTCTATACTTAGTTTTAAAGCGAACTATGTAGTAGTATAATTTTTAATTTGCATAATATAGGATTTGAGCCGATGTATTTTGTAATTTACATAAAGTGAATGAATCTGAATATCTCTCTCTCTCTCTCTCTCTCTCTATCTCTTCTATCTCCCTCCTTTCGATCCTCTCTCATCGTGAAAGAAGTCTCGCAATTCAAAATAACCTCCTGTTTCACCATTGGTTGCTATGACAACGTCTTCGGTGAGAGAGAGAGATGGAATAGGGGTACTTCTGTTGAAAGGGGGCACATTGGGGTCTGGGAAGTACCTGAAGTGGGGTTTATATTATATTGTTCCCAATATTATACTACCATGTCCGCATAGCCAATGATGAAATTTTATTGCTGTAGGGCATATGCTGTATAGCCTATTGTACCTGTAAGTTACGTATCGTAGACGATATCAATGTAATATTTGTGAGCGAAATAGTAAATAGTATGTATTATGTATATACCGAGAATATACGTGCGATTGATTGCTGAATTTATGTTCGCCGGATGGAAGTGGATTGAGATGAAGTTTATATGGCGAATAATAGAACACTATCCATGTACTAGAGATCTGCTTTCGTGAAATGGTATGAGGATCTCGAAATATAACATCATATTCATACAAACAGTTGCTCTGAGTAGTAGACAGCGAAACAAGTGGGAATTGTGCATAGGTCATGCATATTGAAGAGTCATTTTGATGACTCCAGCATTCCACTTGAAATATTGTTTTTAGGAAAGTTTTTTTTCTCGCAAAGATTTTTAAGATTCATATGCGCGTGTTTGCTCAATTAATCATAGACTGTAACTTTCATATCACAGTTGTTAATCATTACATAGCCGCTCGATATAACACTTCCACAAAACAGAAATGTCATTTTAACAAAGTATCAATCAGCAATAATTCATTTCTGATTTGTGAGAATAATTTTCATGAACAGTATTAATATTTAAAATTTTATATCAGGAGGAATGTGCAATACTTCCCAGGCTGATTCTTTACACCAAGTAGACAAAGAAGTTCCATGGGACCAACCCCCAGAAACGCTTTGTTACCGAGATAACAATGGCGGAAAATTGAGATTTTACAAGAAGGACTAATTTTTATAATTTTTTAGAGGCTTAAATAAGGTTCTAAAATAATCAATTCGTATGTAAAATTAGCTGAGAAACTCAATGAAACCAGTTCCAAGTTTGTAACTTCAACGGTTATTGAGATAATTGAAAAATATGCTAAAAAACGCATACAATGCAACTTTTTCCCATCAATGGCTTCCAAGGTAGACGCATTTAAACACAAAAAGTCTTCTTTCTCTCGGTATATAGGAATGGGCTCAAAGTACTCTAGGTGAAGGAATTCTTCAATTTTTACCAAATTTAACATATGATATACGAAATAGAACCGTCTTTTCAAGCTGAAAATAATAATCCGTTCACTCTTACGAAAGTTAGAGGTGTCCTTATTCTATTATCTTTCAATCAAAAATAATTTGGAGTATTGTGGAGTATCAAAAATAATTTAGAGCAGTGGAGTATTTATTCTGATGAAAGGTGATCCAAGTAGACTACGAATTACAAGACAGGCTCTATTTGAACTTCAAATGTCTAAATGTCTATGTACTTTATGTACTGCAACTCTCTTCTAAATGACATGCAAGTCACTCTTATTGATAAACTACAGCGCTGTCAAAACTACTGCTTACGATGTGTGTACTCTCTTGAACGTCATGAAAGGATCACCCAAGCTCACATTGATAGTTCAACTTTAAAATTACCAGATCAAAGACTTATTAGAATTTTGAAACTTGTATATTTTGGAATATGGCAAACCCAATTACTTCACAAATGATTTCAAATTTGTTTCCGAAGGTAGAAGATTAGATGTTTCAAGTACGAGGACTGGAGAAAATACGTTGAGGATACCAATTGGACTGGAATGAATAATTTAATCAAGAATATCATATTTTATATGAACGCATAACATATGAATCCATTATATCATGATTTTACTGATTTAAAATCATAGAAGACTGAAATTGTAAAAATCGGGGTACCTTAATTTTTTTTGGAAAGCAATACTTTCCTTACCTATGATAGTAGGTAGGGCAAGGAAAGTGAAAATCATTAAGTGAAATTTGTCTGAACTTGCCCCGCTCTCCCCTATTATACAGAGTGTTTCATATGATTCCTTCATATGATTCCCACTGATTTTATACTATGAATGTTTTAGAATATTGATCTCAATTTTTGTTTTTATTCTGACAGATAACCGAGGCACTAACGTTTCTCCACTACTCCGGGCATGTTCTACATCGCAACGTTTGTCCGAGCAGCATTTTGGTTACGAAAAAAGGAACATGGAAGTTGGCTGGTCTGGAATTCACTGGTGAGTTATTTTTTCCTTCTCTAAAGTTAGCCGGTAACAAGTTTAAGTAAGTAATACAATCATTAAAATAAATGGAATGCTAATTAAATTCGCAACTCGCATTAATTCCCACTTTTTGGTCTTGAGTGCTATTCTCATCTATTTTCGTGCTAGATGACCTCTTTGGTATTCCTTCAGTGTTTCAGTATCCATTATACCTCTTACCCTACATCCTCTACCCATTATCTCCTCTCCTTCTCTGGAAGTTTCCTTAGAATAATTTATTCATTATCCTCTCTGCTCCTGTTCTCTAACGATGTACGTGGAACTCCAGCGTCTTGTCCCAACTATAGTCCGTCCAAGCAAAGAAGACTCTCTGACAAGATGAGGAAATGACTCCAACTCGGTCAATATTGGTTCAAAAAATATTGATTTCGTTTCAAATTGTAAATAACAATGTTTCCTACAATTGAGATCGAATCAGTAATTTTTAAAACAATATTGACCGAGCTGGAGTCATTTTCTCATATTGCCAGAGGGTCTTCTTCGTTTGGACAGACTATACGAACACTTCCATTTACCATTACGCTTCAAGTCTTGAGCCAACAAATGACCTGCAACTACCATAGTATAGAATAGTTGGAGCTTCAATGAAGAAATTGGATTGTTTTTCTTGAGTTTCTACATGCTATTATACTGCAAGTCTTGAGCCAACAAATGACCAGCAATTACTATGGTTCGAGTTTCAATAATGAATTGTTCTCTACTAGTTTCTACATGACGTTATGCTTGAAGTCTTGAGTCGACAAATAACTTTCAACTACCATAATTTGGAATACTTTGAGGTTCGAGCACCAATGAAGGAATTGGATTGTGATAAAGTCTGTCCAAGCAAAGACGATCCTCTGGTAAGATAGGAGAATGACTTAAGCTCGGTCAATATTGGTTCAAAAATTATTAATTTGATATCAAATTGTGGGAAACAATTTCATCCACTATTTAGACCACATTCACGATTCTTGAACAAAAATTGATCACGCTGGAGTAATTTTCCCGTCATGACATGTGGGGTTACACTCAAAATAACAGCTGTGGTTTATCACTAGCTGAATGGTCAGAGGACAACAATATGTATTTGGTGTTTGATGCCAAAGATAAAGGCTCTTTTCATTCAGCTGCATGGCGAAGAGACTACAACCCTGACCTGTGCTTTGTCAGCAAGAACAGCCTGGGACAACCACTACCTGCAGTGAGATGTGTTCTATCAGATTTTCCCCATAGCCAGCACAGACCTGTCCTTATAGACCTTGGAATCCAGATACCTCTCATCAGATCAGTCAACCGACCAAGGTGGAACTTCTCCAAGGCAAACTGGGAAGGGTTTGCAGATGATCTTGACAAATGCATCAGATGGATACCCCCCATCAAAGATAATTACTGGAGGTTTGTGGGTGCAGTGACATCAACTGCAAAAAAGTTCATTCCCAGAGGATATAGGAGAGAGTACATTCCTGGCTGGAGTGAGAAATGCAGCTTGCTGTTTGAGAGATTCCAGGACAGTGGTAATAATGAAGTAGCAGATGAGCTATTAAAAGAACTTGACATAGCAAGGAGAGAAAAATGGAACCAAACAGTAGAAGGTCTTGACTTTAAACACTCCAGTCGTAAGGCTTGGAGCCTGTTGAGGAAACTTGGAGCAGCCAGAAAGCCAGTCAGGCAAGACAATCAAATGGATCCCAACTCTGTTGCAGAACACATTGTTAGAACTTCTAGGGTTGACCATAATCTTGAGCACACCAAGAACATTCAACACCAACTGTCAGACCTCCGGAAGAGAGCCCTACCAAATGCCCACTTTTCTGCTCCTTTCAGCACAGATGATGTGAAAAGCTCTCTGAGGTACCTGAGACCTGGAAAAGCACCGGGCTTTGATGGCATTCATCCAGAGTTCCTCTTGCATGCAGGAAAAAACACAATAAGATGGCTGAGTCAGTTCTATACCAGTATGCTACTCTCAGGGAAAATTCCTCATGAACTGAAGAGATCTAAGATCATTGCAATACTGAAGCCTGGGAAGCCTAGTGATCGTGCTGACAGTTACCGCCCAATTGCTCTGCTAAGCATAGTCTACAAATTGCTTGAAAGAATGCTTTACATGAGAATAGGCCCAGCAATTCTTGATATAGTTCCAGTGGAACAGGCTGGTTTTAGACCTGAGTGCAGCTGTGAGGACCAGGTCTTGGCTCTGACAACATACATTGAGGCTGGGTTCCAGAGGCAGGAGAAAACAGCTGTTGCATTTGTTGACCTGAAGGCAGCCTACGACACTGTCTGGAGAGAAGGTCTTATGTTCAAATTGCTACAAGTTGTCCCATGTCAGCTGATAGCTGGACTCTTGAACAGCATGCTGAGAAACAGATCATTCCAGGTGACAATGGGAAATAAAATAAGCAGAACAAGGAGACTGGACAATGGTCTGCCCCAAGGCTCTGTTCTGGCTCCCCTCCTCTTCAACCTATACGTCTCAGACCTTCCTTGTTTTGAGTCCAGAGTCTTTGCTTATGCAGACGACATAGCCCTGGCCACTCAGAACAAGGATCTAGAGAGCAGTGAGGAAACCCTGAACAAAGACCTCGACGTTTTAGCAAGCTATTGCTCAAAGTGGAGACTGTGTCCCAGCATGGGGAAAACTGAAGTGACAGCCTTCCACCTGAATAACAAAATGGCCAATGCCAAGCTGAAGGTATCAATGAGCAACACTGAACTGCGCCACAATGACTTCCCAAAATACCTTGGTGTTACCCTTGATAGAACACTTTCTTTCAATCAGCACATGAAAAACGTGGTAGCCAAGGTGAAGACAAGGAATAACCTCATACAAAAATTATGTGGCACAACATGGGGTTCCTCTTCATCAACTCTGAGGTGCTCTAGTCTTGGTCTGGTTTATTCTGCTGCAGAGTATTGTGCTTCATCCTGGATGAACAGCTATCACACTAAGATGTTGGATGTGCAGCTGAATAACTCCATGCGCATTATCACTGGAGCCCTGAGATCAACTCCCATATCCTGGCTTCCTGTATTGAGTGGTATACCACCTCCCACTCTGCGCAGATCACAGGCACTTCTTAGAATGTACAACAGAATATGCTCTAACCAGCAGCTTCCAATACACATAGACATCCCAGACCTTGACAAAAGAGACCTCAAGTCCAGAAAGCCTACAATGAAGTTGGCAGAACGCCTTAAGAGAGAGAACTTTTCCTTGACGGAGAGATGGAGAGAGGAAGTTCCCCCTGACATACCAGATGCTCTCAAACAGTGCTCCAAACCACCTGGTTTTGACCTCCCTCGACATGCTTGGGTGACACTTAACCGCATCCGCACAATGCATGGTAGATGCAAAGCATCTCTCTTCAAATGGGGCTTCATAGATTCTCCAGAATGTGACTGTGGTGCACCACAACAAACGATCAGGCACATTGTATATGAATGCGAAAGACGTGCCTACCTGGGTGAGGCTAATGATTTTACTGTAGTAAGCCCCCAGGCCATACAGTACATTCTAAATTTAGACTTGCGCTTATAATGAGTGCGAAAAAATACAGACTTGACAATAAAGAAAATGCCATACGCTATATATACTTGTGTAAATCGATAATCTGGAACTATAGAGGTGGAAAACAAATTAAGAGAATAAATTAATTGGATTTTTCCTGGATAAACTCTCTTACTTTAGTGGTGTGAGATAGTTTGAGCTTTAAGGGAGAATAATATTGTTTTAATTTTCGATAAAAATTGAATTGAAAGTAATTTATTGAGAAACTCATCTAAATTTTCAAGTTATTTTTATACAGTAATGTCAACGAGAAATTCCCAAGAGTTCTACACATACTTCCATGACTGATGTCATAGCAGTCACTGCAATGACAACACTAGAAGTATTTTCAATTTGCAAAGAATATTGGGCACTCTTTTTTGACGTAGAATGGATTGATAAGTCGAGAAACAACAATTACAACACCAAAAGTATTCACAGAGAATATTGGGAAGATAGACACTATTTCTCAAGTACAATAGATTGATTAGTCGGGAATAATCCAGTAGCCTTCAGAATGCAGCTAACTCACTTCCTCAATTATTCCTGATTCATCACATCCACTCACTTCCGCATTGTTCATTTTGATGTTACATTCCACACTGTATTCCACTCCAACATGTATAATCTATGTTTCTACAGACTACTCGGTCTTGTGTTCTGAATAAAATAGGATGGATTCAGTTGAATAACTACCGACTTTGAACTGAACGCGGAAACGATTCCCGGGAGAGATTCAACATCGATGAGCCTCACAAAAGCTTAGTAAAAAAAAGATCAGCATTATTCTTCAAGAAGGGGAAAGGAGAAAAAGAAGACGAAAAAAAAGAGAAGAAGAAGAAGAAGAAGAAAGAGAAGAAAGAAGAAAGAGGATGAAGAATAAGGGTGAGCCTGAAAAATATATGAGTATATGAGTATATAAAACAGAGAAGCCTGTAGTCGAAAACAGAAGATCAGCAGCATGGTTTTTCAAGAAGGGAAAAAAGAATAAGGAGAAGTCATTTTTTGTAAAAATGAAGAAGACAAAATGAGAAGAAGGAGAAGAAAGACAGCAGAAGTGGCTTTCTGTATTTGCGTTGCAAGTTTTATGTAAAGAATAGCCTAGTGAAGTGCAAGTGCAAGAGAAGTGATTTCTGAAGACCTTGAGAACAAGAAGTATAGATAAGAAGGAACTTGGAAAGAAACTTGGAAAAATGATTTCTGTAGTGTTTGCTGAACTCTGAGGAGCAAACAGAAAAATAGGTGGGGTGAGAAAAATTAGAAGTAGTGAGGGTTCAGAAGAAGTTAAGAAAAGATGAAATAGGACACTAGAAAGCAGGAAAAAGAAGACGAAGGAGGGAAAATAAGAAGAGGAGGAAGAAGAGGAATAGTTGGAGACAAATAAAGAAATATTGATGTTTGATTGTTATTACTATGTGGAGGGGCAAGAAGGAAAAATGAATAAGGAACGAAAAAATGGCTGGTGAATGGATAATATCGTAAAAATTAAGAGAAAAGAAAGACAAACATTGAAGACTATCATGTAAATTAGTTGGTTTATGAAAATTAAGGTGGTTTGTGGATGACTGTTATCAATTTCCAGATCTCTCATGATATTCGGTGAGAGAACTCTTAGGAATGAGAACTACTTCAGCTATACTATCCAGAAGATAGATTCAGACCATCCTAACAAAGCTGAGCATCATTAACAGTCATTCGTCAAGCCCTTAATTTTCGCGCCAGCTGTAAAAAGCTATTAAGATGAAAACGAGCATCAATATATCAAATAAAAATAATTGTATCAAAATAAAATAATCAAATAAAACTCGTATTCGACTGACGTTATTTTAGAGGAATAATGAAAAACATAGAATCAAGACAGTAGAACTCAACTGATTCCACATTCAATCCACATGAATAACTTTACTGTTGATGAATAAAAAGAAACATTTCAACTGAGTGATAAAATACACGGGAAGAATGAAGACGATAAAAGATGAATGAAGTGAGAAGCCGTGTAAAGATGAGAGTGAGCAGCATGTAGTATATCACTATTGTGAGACTCTGGCAAATATAAGAAGCAGCCTTGTACAAGGTGGAGAAAAGATATAGCTTCACATAGTAACTGAGCTAGATGATGGATAGAAGACCCCTGATTCCCTCTTGAGTACCCCTGGTTTCTTCACCCATTCTTTCCATCTTGAATACCTTCATCTCACCGTGAATCCCCTCCTCACCCCTGCAACCCCTCCAGACCTCTTGAACCCTTCAATTTGTAAATGGAAACATCGCCATAGAAAAGGAGTGCAGACCATAAGTTTGCTGTTGCCCATACATCATCCAGCAAGGGTCGGACAAAGTAATGTTCTCTCCAGTCATCCAGCGACTAGACACAATGTTTCAGGAAGGATTCATTCAGCTTCCAACGTGAGCAAAACTTATCTTCCTCACACGAGTAGTGTGTGTACTTGGCATACTAAGTGGCAAGTCTTGGAAAGTAAGAATGTATTTTGCATTTCACGCTTGCTTCAACTGTTCTTTGTACTCATCCTGTTCCATTTTGTACTATTGCTCCAACTGATTCTCTCTGTACTATTCCTTCAACTGTTTCACTCTGTACTATTTCTTCAACTGTTCCACTTTGTACTATCGCTTCAACTCTTTAACTTTGTACTATTGCTTTAACTGTCTCATTTTCTACTATTTCTCCAACTGTATCACTCTGTACTATTGCTTTAACTGTTTCATTTTGCGCAATATTAATTGAATTTCTGTTAAGTTCTGTTTGATTCTATTCAGCCAACATTCTCAGCCATTTCCATTTTAATTAACAGTAGGTTCCGCTATGTGATTTTCTTTTCCACATTGTCTAGTATTTTAAATATTAATATTATTTTATATTGTTCATTACTCACTTGCCTAGTACATGAGACCACTACAAAAAATGTCAATAGTCTAAACATTCTCATTTTTAATTATTAATGTATTAATTATTAAAAAACATTAGGCGACATAAAACCGATGATTTATGATTCATAATAGAACAATAATTGCACTATACAGCTGTCATAGAATCTTGACAAGAATACAAGCTCTCAACAAGGCAGCAATAGCCTAGAGCTGAACGTGTCTCTCAGTCCAAGACATCAGAACTAAGAACTTAGACTTGGTGAGTGGCAGGAACGTGTTCATTTCAACTTCGAGAGGCTCAAAAGTTGCAACGTTCTTGTGGGAATCTCTTCTCATACTGCCACACTTTTGTATAACCATGCTTATCACCAAAGTAGACTGACTGAACTGAACTAAGTATACACTGTAAAGTGTACAGTACAGTGCAAATATACTGTATATGCACTTTTAATCATATCGTATGTACGTATATTATAGAGCACTTCACAGTGCGCAGTGTACATTCACAATCTAGAAAGTGGAAAGATTTTCAATTCTATTTGTTTTAACCTTCTACTCATCTAGGTAGGATTTTCTCTCTCTTCACAGATGAAGTAAGCATTACGTATTACGAATATTATAGTACGGTGAAATTGCTTCATAAAATGGCCTCCGATCAACATCCAAAGAAAAACTTTGAATTGTGTTATACAATACACATTATTAGTGTATACCAATATATTATATTTTTCAACTAATATTCCTCATATGGTCTGTGATACATAGTACAGTGATTTCTCTTAGTCAAGGGACTAGTTGTAGTGACATTGAATTCACCCATTGAACCTTGCCACAATAATTTATTGTAGAAATATCTAAAAATCAATCCATTATATTAATATTGCAGACCTATTATCATTTTGTAATGGATGGAGGAATACCCAATAAGTAATTGTGAAAAGGTGTAAAGAGTTCATAATTATTATAACCTATTGGGTTATATATATTTACATTCTAAAATTAAGTGTGCAACTCAATTTATAGATGAAGGTGATAATGGAAAATATTCTAATGTAAGGTATCTAAAATTGTGAAATTCGGATATTTATTAATTAAACTATATTCATGAGATCGTTAGATAGCGGTTTTGGTTCAATCGTAGGCTGCTCTGAATCCAGAGGAACGAACATCACCGTTTATCAATCAATAGAGAAATATAATTGGTATGTGACTAAGCTTTCAGGGTTAGCTTCCAATATGATGAGCTCAATAAAGATGATTTTGTATTGTAAGCTACTATTCTATCATCCCAGTTATTAAAACCTTGTTACTTGGAAGGCTTCTAGAAAGAGTACCATCATTCATTCATTCATTCCGAGTCTTTCCCCTTCATACTCTGGTTCAATTAAAATTTGTGTGGCATAGGCCTCTCTGTATTCCAATTAGAAATGTTGAATGGTTAAATGATGAGACCGAATTTCAGATTCATTTGAGAGAATGTAGTAAAAGACTAGCGGTGTACGCTAGATGAAAATAGCTGGCCATACGTCAAGCTATAATAATCATTATAGCAGATTCAGACTGTGTCATGACAGCGTTGAACGCCTCAATTTTTGGCATCTGCTTTATCAATTTGCTTTCAAGAGCGAATCAGAATAGTTGGAATCGCTTTCGTTTCGATTTACTATCGCAGAAAGTTCACCGACTGTCCTGACAGAGCTCATAATCAATAACAATAAATCACTAACCGCCATAATTCTTAGCAAAAACATCAAAAGACTCAGTGCCTTGGGAAGGGAAAAACCTCGGTAGCAAGGTATCGTTCTTAAACATAAGGTACCCATTTATTATTTGACGAATGAACGTATAAAATCTTATGAGAAATTTAAATAAAAGCCCGAAATGATTTTATAGCATTGTTTCCAAACTTCCATTTTCACTGAACAATCACAGCGCAAGAGTATCCACTTTCTTGTCCTTCTCCATTACGTTCGAATTTGACTAGAAAATTTCAATTATTGCTGAAGCAGTCAATGGGAGCTTAGAATTTTCCGGTCAGTTTTCCTAGTTCACAATTTTTACAGCTGTTAATTATTAGCTATTCTTTCTTTGCTGATTATTAAAACTCGACAAAAAATAATCTATATTAAAACAAATCAACAAAAGCCCCACTGTAACTTCTACAAAAAAGACAGAATATAAAGCCCATACTGTAACATGATTTCGTTTGAAAAAATAATAACATATAACTTATCACAGAAACTAGACTTACATGTATTCTAGTATCCGTGGTACAAAGTGTAACAGAATACAGCTTCAACGAGTACATAATATAAACTGTTACTACTATAACTTAAAGTAATGAAAGATTCTCCATAATTCATTATTCAAACTTCAACTATAAAGTAATGTAAGATTCTTCATACCCCTTGATGAATGAAGATAATTATTATTCACAATACACCAAAAGTACATCCGCTTTTAAAAAAATGACGATAACGATAATTTAATCATTAGCTATTCTTTTTCCTCCACCGTGATTCAATTTTACCATCCACTTTTCTCTCTGGAGCAATGTGATTAGCGGTTTGCAGCAGGTGGCAAAAAGAGGTAGAGGAATATGTAAAGAGAGGATGAAAAAAGGCAGAAAGAGAGAGAGAGAGTAGCAAAATTGAAGGTAGACTGATATCGAAAAAAGGATTTCCGAAAAAAGAAAACTCGACGGGATGAATAGAGGAGTGAGCGAGTTGTGGAATTATCAAAGAGTGATAAATTAGATTTTATCGGTGGTTTTATCGAAGGTGGAAATGACAGAAAGAACAAGGAGAGATCGGAAGTGAAAGAATGAGAGATTACCGTTGAGACGCGTCTATTAATCGAGTCGCTTTTTTCGATGAAATTCAGAGCAGAAAGCCGATTTCAGTAATTAATCGCGCCAATACGGCACACAGGCATAAGTCCCGGTCTGATGAAAATCCCTGCAATGGGCGTCGTATTCGTTCGATACCTTGTATACCCAATTCAAAACTCAACTTTTTCTGCGTTTCACAAGCTTATCAATAACTTCCTCTCTCGATGTAGCTTTAAGGACTGTAGTTGATTTTTATTGCCTAGATTTGAATCCCGATTACCGAGCTCGATATCAGGTTTCAATGAATGGAGCTCGAACTTGGTGTTGGTTTTTCATTCTCGATTATCAACCTTCAAGTGGATGCATATCATTGTGGTTTCAATTCACTGATTGAGTATTGATCGATTGACACATTGAAATATTTGATTGATCCAGCATTGCAGTATTATCTCATTCAATAACTTTTTATTATTTTGACCAATTATCATAATTAGATTGATAGATTTATGCAAAATATCTATATCTTCATCGTCACTAATAAATTCGGTAGATAGGCCTACTATTTTCAATTTCACGAAAAAATGTACAAATATTTTGAAAATAATCTAAATCATGCTGAATGTATCTTATTTCACTAGGATGTTTGAATGAGAGGGCGAATTAATCATTTGAAACGAAATTAGGAGCAAGTGAATGCAATATCTCACCGCCAAAACTTCTCTTTTATTCAAAACTCAATCAGAAATTGATTCAAGTAAACTGTATTATTCTTACCTTTGAAGTGCCTTGCCGAGAAGCCACAGACACACCAGAGCGATCGAACAGTAACGAATGCGAATTTTCAATGCAAATTTAATGAAAGAGTCGTATCTGTTACTGCTTGTTCACTTCTATTCACTCTGGTGTAACCGCGACTTGAGGAGAACAGATGTCCAAAACCTATGGCTACTAATACTGAACATACAACCGTGATTAATCATCGGAGAGGACACTATGTAACTTTCGGAGGTGAATTATAACTACAGTTAGCGAGGCATGGGAGGGAGGTCGAGTTCCCCATTTCTCAGCCAATCAAAGTTCAGTTGCGAAGTTGGTTAACTTTATTCATAACCGAACTAGTTGTAACCAACTTATTCAATCAGAGCACCGGGGACACCAACTTACTCTCTGTTGCAGAAAGAGCATCTATTGAAATCTTGACTTCATGTATTTAACTGTCATTTGTAGTTTGAATAACTGGAAACTGAATTCAACTACAATCAAGTTGATTCAACTGAATCGCTGTTTCAGTTGATGTATCTGACTGTCTATAAATGTCGACGTTATTTTATGTAGTTTGTAGTTTTTTAAGTTGACTCTCAAGTTGACAACTCAACTAGATTGCAGTTTCAGTTAAAAGGTACTGGTTTGTCATCCATTACTTCCAATCCGGCTCTAGTGTAAACTAATTTAGGTGTAAACTCAATATGATGGTGAAACGTTGTTTGTAGTGAAAGTTGTTAATTCTGTTGTGACACCTGTTGAATAACAGCCAGATATGCATGATTGAGTATTTCTATGAACATCAACAGATCTGTACGTTTGTTCTGGACTTGATTGGTCACGATGCTCCTGCTTATAGCTTAATGTGATTTGTTTTTTTTTGCAGCTTGATTCAATAGATAGATAGAGAATCTATTACAGTGATTTGATCACTCAGTCTTCAGATCCTTGATTCCTCTTCTCATATTGTGTTCACATTAATCATTACATCTTCATCCCATTTTTCGTACCAAGTCTTAGTGTCCTTTTCCTTGGTTTCATTCTATTAATATCCTTTTACTCTCAATGAATTTACCATATAAACTCTCCTTTCACTTATCTCCATTTACAACTCTTCATTAACTGTTTTGACCTGACAAGTAAATTCATAATACAATCATGTAAAACATCTGGTTATATCTTTGTCGAATTAACCATCATCAACAAAGCTGATATTTATATTGTAAAAATAAAATGGTTCATAAATAACTTTTAATTCTCCAGATAATTCATGAAATTCTCAGTTATATTTGTCATCCATGACAAGGTTTTAATTCTTATTAAAACTAATGTAGCATATTTGTTATCAGTCTACATTGAAAGTTATAATTTCACAAAAATGAACATTAATAATTCCTTTTATAATCACTTTATTCCCACTCTATTCACTAAGAACCCTTTGTTCTCTGCAGCTTCTGATCAACATTCTCAAAACTTCTTTGCTTTCTCCTCCCCCATTCCTCTTCATCACCTAGTCTCCTAGCTGGTCTATTACCTCCTCTAGTATCTGGTACTTGCCTACCCTGTCAATCTCCACTTCAACCCAGACGGAACACTAAGCACAAATTCAAACTGATGGAAGGTCTCATTGCCTACTATTTGCTCACTTTGACCAACATACAGACAATAGGCAGCACTCTATGCATTCCACTCCTCTGTTGCTGGTAGTACTCGCCAGTACAGCATAGAGACATAGATGCATAGGAGTGCAGCACGTGTATTTGCTGTTGTTGCATATTATCCCCTATTGAGCATGTAATCAGTAAACAGCCTGTCAATACGAGCCTGTACAAGCGAGTACAGTCAACTCATATGTCTTGCAGTGTTTGTAAGCCTATATAAAGCACTTAAATTCACAATATGCTATCACATTTGTAAAGTTGTGCTATTATATTATATTTTATGTTATTCATTTCAACTTTCTCGTTTTCCCATCTCTCTCTTTTCTCTTTAATCTCCATCTCCTTTTTTAAAAAAATCACAATTTCCTTTTTGCTATAGAGTCTTCACGACTTCTACTCGGTTCTGATCCTTGCTATAATTTCTCTCACTGTTATTCCTCTTTATTCCCTTCCTATTCCTTTTCACTCATCCTTACATCCTTTATCTCCTGCATTCTTTTCCTCACCACCACTTACTTTTCTGTCATTCTCTCCTTCTCTCATACACCTTCATACCTCTCCTCTTTTTGCGCTTATCAATTTCCTCTCTTATTTCGTTATTTACCAATTCACCATTTGTCTTCCTATATGCTGATTCTATATGCATTTTTTCCAGAAATCCACTTTTATCTCTTAGATCCCTCTTTTCATACAATCATACCTCTTTTACAACTTCCCTTCACCTCATACTTCTCCTTCCCAACTATATTTTTCATTTTCCTCTCTATTTTCCTACTTCTGTTCCTCTTCTGTACTTCCCATTTACATTTCATTTCGAACTTTTCAACTCATTCACCATTATTCTTTTCTTATTTTTCCTCTTTTCTTTTTCATTAGTATGTCAGATTTTTATCGCCCCCTCCTCATCACTCAGTTATTAATTTTTTCTACCTCTCCATCTTATTACTTATTTACCATTGAATTTCCCTCCTCTGCCTTCTCTTTTAATTTTTATTTAAATTTCTATTGTTCCTTTTCCTCCTATCCCCTTTTTTAATCTCTCTTCGCCTCCATGGCTTTCTCCTCTTCCTGTGTTCTCCTCTTCCTCATTCTTTTCTACCAAGTAAATTCGTCTCGTTTTTCTACCACACTCTACTCAACATTATTCTACTCAACTCCTATTGATCAACTCCAACTGAACTCTACTCAACTCCTATTCCTCTACCACCCTATTCCCTATTTCATCCTCTCTTTTTCCACTTTTTCGCATTCTCTCTTCCTCCCTAAACAAGTCATAAGCTTAAACTTCCTTCACCACATCTTCGGTTGAGATGGATAGTTGACGACGTCAAGGAGTAAATGACAACTCTAATTGACAACATTGACAACGACAGCTGTTGCAGCGTTCAAGGAGCAATCAAAATCGACCAACTTTTCAGCTGACGTCAGCTATACTCGTTGAAACTATAGAAGCGATTATCCGCTTGCCTACATAAATAAATGAATGCTTCCTCACCTTCTCAAGCATACAGCTATTGCAATTCTCAACGGTTGATAATTAGGATTAAAATGGATTATTCTCAGTGTAGTCACTACACGTATAGTAAAGATAGAGATAATGATAAAAATATTGCTTCAATACATGCTTATGAGCATGTGGGCTGTAAATAAAAGCTTCTGAAAATGTTTCAGCCTCAATAATTATCCGAATAGAGCTGTAATGTCTGTGTAATCAATGTAAATTCAGCTGTCTTCATAGACTTGAATTGTGAATTCATGATCATTGATTTTCTTGCAAGTTATTTATTTATTTATTAATCTATTGGCAAAAACACATTGATAATAAAGAACAGAACCCTTGGTATTTCAAAACACAATTTTGATTCAAATATTGTCCAAAATTTAAGGTTGCAAGTCCAAATTTCTTTCTCAGCCAAAGGTTTCTCACTCAAAGATTTCATTCAACGATAGGATTCTTCTTGGTTCTCGTTAAACATTTCTAATATCGTTAGAACCCTGTTTAGTGTTAAGATGATTGAAGCCAATCCATCCGAATGGAAATTGCAGGCGAGCGAAGTGAGCCTGTTTGTCTCAGCTGACACTGATAGAGGTTTTGCAGGCGAGTGAAGCTAGCCTGTTTGACTAAAGCAGGAAACCTACTATGCCGTCACCGTCAGGCACCGTCCAGAACCGAACGTAACCGTCAGTCGCTGCCTTCGCCGTCATCTTTCCGGCGATAACCCACTTGCCCGTCTTAGCTCCTTCGGAAACCGGAGCTGCATCTGTTGCGATTAGACGAAAAATTGCTATAGTAATATAGCCGCAGCATTTGCTGAAGAAGAAGAGATACAGAAAAGGAGGAAGCAGAGGTACTGGGTGCATGAAATCTTCAGAAGAAGAAACGAATATGGTGAATTTCATCATTTGTTTGACGACTTGAAAAAAGACGATGCTAAGTTCTCTTTATATATCCGCATGACTCCAAACAAGTTCTACGAATTGCTCGAGTTACTGAAGCCCTTTCCCATCATCGTGTGATTTGTCAAACGGCCAAAACTTTGATTTCATGATTTCGCTCACAGAATAATATTTGTAAATAACTTACCTGACATGGTATCAAATTTTCTGAGATTTCCTGCCAAGCATTATCTTTCTTCCTGTTGTCGTGATAACTTTCATATCTAATATTATACAGGAAGGGATACTCCCTAACAGCTTCTATCAACGTTTCGTCCGTACTCATCGCTCACAGAACATAGGCGCTCTACAACAAAACACTGGCGGTGTCACTTCTGATAGTTGAATACCGACTGGAAAAATGACGGACCGGCTATCCGGCAAGAATGCCCCAAACAGCAATGGTGGCCGACGGTGACTGACGGACACGGTCGTGGCCGGTGACGGACGGGTATAGTGGGTTGCCGTTCGTTTAAAACAATGCAAAGCAATGTTGCCGGTACGCAACGGTGATGGTCGGTGCCGGACGGCATAGTGGGCTCCCTGCTTTACTGACACTGCTGATACTGTTGGGGGTCCAGGAGGCGGAGTGAGCCTGCCGGCTAGTATCCAATTCTTCAATACATTATGCTTAAATCCTCAATACAAACTTAGAATTGAGAACTGCAAATAGGGACTACTAAAATGTTTCAGTAATTTCACGGAAAGCAAAAAAGCGTTCACGGAACCAACAATGAGGTTTCGGAGCATCGTCGTTTTCCGGACAATAACAGTAATAATCATAATTTATTGCAGGAGTCCTTTCAGATGCTAATCGAGCTCGTGAATTTCACAGAAGAAGTGGAAAAGGAATAGAAAAAAATGGAAGGAGAGAAAAATAAAAATGGAACACCTTTTTAGTGCGGAAATCATCGATCACCGTTCTCCCGAGTCCCTTTTATAGGAGAAAAACTACGGAAAACGTTTTGTTGAACTCAATTTTCACGTGACGATGGTGTAAATGAGCTCTTTTTATTTTTAGAACACGTTTTCGAACGAGTGAGGACGGTTATTTTTATCGCTTGCTTTTGAAATTAGTGCGGCTATTATTGTTCTCAAACGTTATACGGTTGGATAGTTTATTATTACTCCCCAATGTTGGATTGATCAAATAAATTGGAAAGCTCTGAGTCACATTCTGACCTTACTAATTGTCGGATCTTGAATAACTTGTAAATTTTCATAATTGAGTATTTTGATTGATTTCATATTGAAGTGGATGGTTATCATGATAGATGATGAATTATAATTTGCAGGTTCATTTTCATTGACTGGAAATTTCAGTATCTCATTCAGATTCGTTTTACACGTAATTAATCACTCGTACTCTTACAGAATCTATGTAATGGTACTCAATCTGCTTCCATCAATCGAAATTCAACTATTCCTGTAGGAAATACTCCAATTTCATTCAGGGTTTTCAAATTTTTAGGGGCAGTATTCATCATAACAAATCTTACATTATTCTCTCCATAAATTTCTCAACTACGAGATGAATGTAATACCTGATTAAAACTTGAATAAATAAAGTTGGAACTTTTCTTACAGCAGCATTCATCGTATAGGCCAACCTTCCGAGCAATTTACTACGATGTCAATATTCGCAGAAGCGGACGTTTTCAGGGTATACTATAGTGCATTAATTGGGAATTTTTAAATCCATATCACGAGAATATTCTGATCAATTTTTGAGTATTGAACGTATATCACATGGAATTTTAAGAAGAGACTTTTTAGTTGTTTGGGTGGAAACTCCCAAGTTTTGGGAAAAATTCCTATACCCCAGGTTTATACCAGAAGCCAATGATTGAATGAGATAGGAAGTACGTTACCACGAGAAAACAGCTAAGCTAGGAAGAAAGATAGCTCAGGTGAAGTTTAGGATAGTCCAGATCAGGTGAGGAGATAAAAGCTGCAGGGGTTATTGCAGCCCCCCCCATCAGCGTCCCCCACGCCCTCCTTACCCTTTGGCAACTGCTTTTGAAGCCCTTGATCCCTCTGATCCAAAGTATTCAATCCTCTCATACTCTAGCTACAGGCTCCGTTCTGGGGCTGGACAAAATAAGAATATCCTCCAAACAACCTAACTCTAGCATGGGCTAGATTCTATACGTTCATTCACTATAAGAATATCGTCTTCTCACTATAATTTTCTCTCTATGTTAGTTATGTATCTTATAATAGTTATAACTCAATCCATTGATTTATTTGGTTTCTGCTTCTCTCTCACTAAAAATTTATTGTTTCCTGGTAGCCTACTCTTTTCCTATTCCATTCAATTTTTCTATTTACTTGAGGAATTATTTTGAAGCTCGAAATTGAGTGAGTCAATGCTCCCATATTTCTAAATGTCGCTCATACAATCATCTGGATATCAGTTTACTTTGAAATGATTTGAAGAATATTCCCTGATGAAAGAACATCTTATTACAGGTATTCTCTCTTATAGTCCATCTCTTTTTACAGTTTCTCTACATTGATATTATAAAGAGATAGAGTGATGTTAGTCTTATAAAATTTTTAATTAATAGCCTTTTCATTTAATCGAAAGATAAAAACCACAATATCACCTTCACAACTACTCAAAAAGGTTATCTTATTTCTTCTCACAGGCAACCTATCTCTTTTTTATAACTCTAGACTTTCGGAGACCGAATTCAAGCTGTTGGATGCATGTGCAACAGGATAGTGAGTAGAAGCACTCTGTCTCTAGCTCAGTGCAGTGGAACTGCTTAAGTCAAATCAAAGGTCAAACTAGATTAACCTTGACAAAATTTCCCCTTCCCTATTATTTCACTTCCTCTCGCTCTTATTCTACACATCTTTCTCACTACCTCTCCTTCACCCATATATTCTCATTCCTCTATTTCTCCTACTCGAACTCAAAATCTCTCTCTCTTTCTTTTCCACCCCTCTCTATCACCACTTTCAACCCATTGCGAGTGGCCACCCGTTTCTAGACCGGACCAGACTAGACTGCACGTCATCGCCAGTAAATGGAAACATTCTGGTGGAATGAGGAGGGAAGCTTGTTCTGACGTAGATACTCTATGCAAAATTGAATTTGCCGCCCCTGCCCAAACATCCAATCCTACCAACCACTCTAACCTCCTACTCCACTACTGTTCTGGTCTGAATCTCCATCCCCAACAAATGACGGTAACCCAACTATAAATAAAATTTTTCCTAGTTCAGCCTCACTTTGGTTGTGTGCTATTTCTCATAGATGATTAGGTGGTGTTCAAATTACGTTTATACAGTTCCATACACAAATTTATATAGAAAATAGTACACCATAACTAAAATAGAAACATAACTAGAATAGTAATAGTAATATGGAAACAATAGTGGTTACATGCTTTTACAAGTTTACATAAATGAAGTACGTCATTTTCAAGGAACTTTACCGCCTCTAAGTGAGACTATCCAACAAAACCAATAAATGAGTTTCGCCTCATCAATCACCTTAGCACTCAACATCCATTACCCACGCACAAGCTAAAATGCTTATGTGGGCATCATCCGCAAAAAAAAGTCAACCAGAACATGTCATTTTAAAAGTGAATATGAAGTTTGTTAATCCTCTTTTGGCATCTGAATTCATAAAAGATCTTGTCACTATTATTATGCAATTACAGCATTACTGCAGTTAGATAACAATTCACTGAATAGATTATCAGGTTGTTGAGAATCACTGGCGGCTCGTGCCCACCAAACAGGTAAAGTACTGTACAGTGAAAGATACAGACACTTCTGCTGTTTCGTGAGTATGAGCCGCCGGTATTGAGAATCTAGCTATAAGTTTGTGTGGAAGCATGCAAGAATAAGATCAGGCTGGTTTTATTCAATTTTATGAATTTTTATAATCATAAATAATGATAGAATCACATTTATTCTCAATTAATCGAATATTATTTGTTTGTGTTTCAGAGCGGATGAATGACATGGATGGCTTGGAGCCGGTCTCCTGCCAACCCTGGACTTCACGTCTGCCCAAGATGGCTCAGCCTCATCTTGATTATATGGGTAAGTAGAATTATCTGATCAGATCTGTTCAAATGCATCTCCTTCCTCCATTTCTAATATTTTTAGGTTTATTAATCACAAAAAATATTCTAAATGTCTCGTTTCAGAATCTTCAGAATCATTAAAAGTGGACTTTTATCGAAATTCAAAATTGTTTGTGATAAAATATTTTTGGAAGTGAGAAATTATAATATTAAGTGAAAGTGGACATTGTGGATAGTCATATAACCTACATCTTAAACCTTCATCATCATTATTCATCATCACTCATTCATCCTTTGCTTAGAATACTTGGAAACCAAGTCTCAATTGTAAAGAAAGAATAAAGAAATAAAGAATTATTTTTATCATTAGGCTATTATTAGTACTTTATTCGAATATCCACTTGAAGTATTTTAATATCCACTTTAGGAATCAAGTGATTTGACGTTTACTATGACCACAGAAAGAATTAATTATTTATTATTTGATCAATTATTCACCTTCTTTGTGCTATAACTGAGCTATGAACAATACGTTACGATAGTTACTTTTATGTTAGTGTTATGTTGTTATGATAGTTACGTTAGATGTTCAATTTTCCTCTTAGACATAAATACACTCTCATCAATTCTAATTCCAGGTTGAATTGTTATATTTAGGTCTTGTCGGGGAAATGGGATTAAACATTTTTTTGCATCCTCCTAATTGGATACGTTTTTCTGAGGTTACTTCCGATCTCCCGGAAAAATCATATTATAACTTAATGTTCCTCTCGGTGAAAAAGCGTGCGAAACGCCAAACTATATTTGATCTTGTTTTCCTTATTCCCACGTGATTCAAACAACTTTCTATTTATGTAGCAGACGAACCTACCTGTAATGTTCGAATAAATGAAACAAGCTACAGTAATAATAGTCTTATTAAGTCATGAAATCAAGCTCATCTATCATCATCGCCCACGCATAAGCCCAAGGCGTATGTGTAAATTATTAACATGCAAGGGATGTGAGTGGGAAGTTCTGTATTAGTGTAAGCATCCTTGATAATTATTAGTTTTTCGATTAATATTCTGCAGTGAAATTCGACAAAAGTGAGATGTTTTGTGTCAGCTCTCTACCGAGAAGTTATTTTCTGAGGATAATTCTGCATCACGAACTACACCCATGAAATTAAATTCATTTTAATCCACTTCAGTTCTCCGGAAAAATAATGACACGTCTGAAACTTCAAAACATTCCACAATGATTCCAACTCCTGTAAAACTAAACTCCTAAGCAGACAATATGATGAAAAATTTTATTACTATTATTGAATATGATAGAACATTATATTAAATAATTTTTTATGGTACAGTAGTAGGGTTCAGAGTCTTGTTTTCATTAAGCCTTTTTTTTTTAAGAGGAACAAGATCACAAGTTCCAAATTTTGAAAGAATTCAAGCTGTCATTGTGATAACCATTAAACCAAGGAAAAGAGAAATCCTCTCTAATAAGTTCTTGGCGTTCTTGCTACTGTTAAAAAATTTTTTCAAGCTTATTCAACTTGTAAAAGTTAGAATATTCAAACATTCTATAGCCTAATACTTGTTTTTAGGAATACAAAGCTTCTAAATTTTTTTAAACTCTCTTTCTTGTATGTTATCTTGTTAATTTGATTATATTGTGGTTTTGAATGGTTTGTAATTGAATTGGAGCCTTCTTAGAAAGATAATTAGGATCTTTCTTGTCTCCCGAAATTTTAGTTTCAGTGGCTTCATAAGGGAAGAAATTTGAAGCATCTAATGATTTATAATTATTTTTTTATAACATTTGGAGCTTGATGAAGAAAATTATCTAAATATTTTAAAATGATAAGTAGGTCAACTCTGAAGTAGTTAAAACTTATAAGTGATCTATTTCGAGTAACGATGAACAACTTCCAAATTCATACTCTGTATAAACATGAGCGTTTGAAAAGCTGTATCAATTATTATAATAATGCCAGTACTGACAAGCAGAGAGCTGGCGTTGATTCATTGTACGTTTACCCTGAGAGAAACTAAATAACGCATGAGGTTAATGCTCAAGGGAATAGGGGTAAGGGCGTGCAGGCAGAGGCAGGACATCATTCTAAACAGCAGTATTCACGCTTCAGACGAAAGACCGAACGTGTTACAGTAAGCGACTTGTGGTCGACCTACTACACAACTCTACCGCGTATGAATACACAAACAGGTCACTGTTTCACTTGTGACTTTCAGTTACGAGTGCTTTCTGCATTCTCTTTGCTATTTCTGCATGGTCTTCTGGTTTTTTATCTTCTATTTTTTCTTCTTCCTCGCTCCAATATTAATCCAGTTTTCGATTTTCTTCTTCTCTTCTAGTAATTATGATTTCTCTCACTCTGCCTTCAATCTCATCACATTATTCTGCATCAACCTTTACCATCATAAATTCCCATTTCTGTAGGTTTCATTTCTATCTGAAACCATTCCTCTCTTCATTTTCTCTCTGTATTGTTCTTCTTTATATTTTTTCCGTGAGAATGACATCTTCCATACTGATTCAAATTCCATCTCGTCTTTTATTCTTTCCGTTACATGCACTTTTCCTAGAAATAATTAATTCCATGATCCTCTTTCGATCATCTATGTCTTCCCAATTCCAGTTTCTAATTAATTTCTTTTACCCTTATTTTTCGTAAGTTCTCTTCTGTATCTTGATATTGCCTTGAAGTATTTATTCAATTTTTTTATATCACTCTTGAGAATAATATTCAACCCCTATTCTAACGATGCCTCAATTCTACAAAATATAAATTTTCCCATCCATTTTCAACTTCACCATTCAAATTTCCCCTTATACAACAGTAAACCAATCATTCTTCCTGTCTCTTTCTCCATCCTTTTTATCGTTCAGTGCTCATGTACATGTACTTTTTCTTCCCCTGTTCCCATCAACACTCCTTTTCACCAAAAATATAAATTTGTATACTTACACAATCCACCTGGATTTGTACGCGTTTCTGTCTTTTAACTTCACCTTTTCTTCTCCGTTCCTCTACTTATTCTACTACATTTTCAAACTTTCTTGGTCAATTATTACATACATCAGTAGATTTTAATCATGATCATGCGGCATCCTTTTCGATGTATTAAATACCGTACTCGAACCTTATTTTAGTCTTTTCAGTTTTTCGTGATTTCCAAAATGTTTCTTTACCTTTCACTCTTTCTCCATCTTTCTCCTTTTTTCATGTTGCTTTCTCTATCTTTTCTTCGTTCATTCCCTCCTTTCCCTTCCATCCCTCATCTCTGAACTGCCTCAGTTTCAAGTGAAAAATCGGTAGAGTGAAGATTGGTCGAAATGGATAAAGAAACACAAGTAAGACTACGATCATAGTAGCCCCGTGTGAGGAATATTAATAACTTCTGGCAACAGTTTCTCTGAACCTTTTTTGTTCTCTTTGCATCTTTGTTTGTTCCCTTGCGTCATTGTTTGTACCCCTGCGTCATTTTTTGTTTCCCATGAATACAATATTTTAAAGCAAAAATCTTATTCAGAGAGCTCAAATTGTTTAATATTATCAGTATTCACTATAAATTAACATTCATTTATGTTCCTCTTCAATAATTATTCATTAGAAAATCTCATTCATGTATGTATAGTATAATACAAAAATCTCATAATTGTATAATACAACTCAATATAGATAGTATAGGTAGTGAATACTGGAACGTTTATCATCCAAATATTAAGAAAACTCAATAGTGTTCATTGTTTACTGATGAAGTGAAAGAGTTTCTCCCAGCTTCCAACTAAGTCGCGTCTTGTAATTCTAAACCGGTAAAGCCATTGAAACGAAGGAAATTGACTGAAAATGTCATGCAAAACGACGGAACTTAGCCGCATAAACTTAACTCCCGTCTTTTCATTCAGAGGGAAAATTCCGCATAAGAAAATAGATGTCTGGGAAAATGT
This sequence comes from Sogatella furcifera, assembly GCA_017141385.1. Lineage (NCBI taxonomy): Eukaryota > Metazoa > Arthropoda > Insecta > Hemiptera > Delphacidae > Sogatella > Sogatella furcifera. The sequence continues at coordinate 13,674,676 of CM029551.1, read as the reverse complement.
CATGAAAAGAAAACGACTTGACGTAGTTGAAGAAGGAGGGTAATGGGGAGGGAAGTTTTAAGAAGAAAAAAGTTCTGACAGGTTTTCAAAATTATTTTTACGCTGAGAGGCAGGATCTGTCAATCATCTGCGGTGTATTGGAAATTAGGCGGGTCTTATCCGCCTCTATTGTACTTTAACAATAATGGATGATGCTCTGGTTTTTATGAGTTTATTTGGATTACGCCTATTCATGTCTGGACTGAGAATATTAAAACTATTTCTCTCACTCAGAAAAGAGAATTCTGTTTATTTCTGTGGAATTAATCAATTCTAGGACAAGAGGACGAAACTTGATTCAAATTAATCCACAATTACTCATGACAATTAAAATTAGGTATTACAGCATACACTTACAATATTCATGATGCTAGTTGCACTAATACTTTTCAATAATACGATTTTTCATTGAACACCACGGTTTCAATGATTCAATAGATTCCATTTAATTTAGAATACTTGACTATATAATCTTATACTAGATGATCATAATTATTTCCATTTTATTTTGTTGTCTCATATAACATTGCATATACAGAATTGACCACAAAGTTCAATTGATTATTGAATTTGATAGTTATTCTTCATTGTGGATGGTCCACACGTAAATTCTTTTATTGAGCGTGGGAAATATAATGGATTGCAAATTGCAGCTGTGCAAGGGTGATTGACGAGATAATAAACCCCCACGCCTAGCGAGATTCAAACTCGCTACCAGTGATGCTAGCAGACCGAAAGTCGAAGCTCCCCAGACCAAATCTGGAAAGAATTTATCCATTACGTGCAATATAATTATAATGTTTTTCGAATTATTGATTAATTACTGTAATTTTTCTTGTGAGAAATAGATCTCAAAAAATTAAAACTGCTTATTTCATGAATATGGAATTCTCTCCACAGGGATAGATGGAATGGAACAAAGTCATCATTCCAATTTGTTTCCCTACTCAGTAGAGCCTTCATCTTTTATCAGATTGGAGAAGATTGAGTCTTTGAATTTTGCATGGGCCACTTTTTATTAGCACATTAATTTCGTCGCAAAATTAAGAACTCTACGGTCTTTGTCTGGTTACAGTTTCAGTGCTCTTGCTCCTTATCACAAAAGAAAGAGGAAGAGTGACTTATCTCAAGTTAAATTCGGACGTCCACTGGGGAAAAAACTTGATTAAAATGGAAGGCTGAACTCAAGAAGAAGAGTTAATCTGAGAAAAATGGGACGAAGCCCATTTCAGTAGTCGCTTATATATTTTCATGAAACGGAAAAATTTTCAGTAATTGTAGATAAATAATCCATGAGATAAGATCCATGATTGATAGATTTTCATATAAATCATGATTATTTTCTCATGAATTTTTCCGAGTTGCAATGATGCAGTTAAATTATTATCAATCGTGAAAAGGTATTCATTTCTCAATTGACTGAAACGCGTTTGTTTTCTTGAACTCATTGTCAACAATGGCTCAGTTCATTGATTCGTAGGGGAATTCTTTGGAAAATCATCAGTGTTTGCCGTGTAGTTTGTAATGAATGATTTAATAATTAAAAACTTCAATGAATTTTAAATTAATGAGAATTATTAACCGATACATTCGTATGATAATGAATATAATGGATCATATACAGTATTATATTTTTGGTTTACCAATCAAATATTTATTCGTTGTTGTCTTCCTTCAGGGATCAGGTAAGCTGCCTGTTTCGAATTAGGCTGTAAGGCTGCACTGCCGGTGGGTGGTGGATAGCATGGATGGTGGATAAGCTGGATGGTCTCTATAGTGATCTTGATAGTAATGTAGTAATAAGTGAACATTCAATTTTATAAAAGTGAATATCATCATAGGATAAGTTTCCTCTTTATTATCTTCTTCAAAATTAGAATTTATTTTTAAACAGTTTTCAATGAAATTTATTATACGGTGTAGTTTTTGACTCGCAGTAAGACGTATAAGATGAGGTGTGTTCCAAGTTTGGAATTACAAATAGAGTATAACATCAAATAGAGTTTAGTGTAGTAAAACACACGGAACTTCTTGATAGGCATTGGAGTGTAATAATATAGAGACATGTGCCCATTCAAAGGAGGCGAGCTGTGAAACCTGTTGCCACGTAGGCGTGAAATCATCATCTTTCAATCACGAAATATTCATCAGACTTCCTCCCTTCTCATATCGTTCTCCTCCATCCATCATTCTCTTCCCTTCTTCCTTATTCGTTCTTTCTATTTTTCACCTATTCTATTCCTCCTCCATATTCCCTTTCGTTTACCCTCTTCCTCTCCCCACTTCATTCTTGTTTCCACCCCTGTTCTACTAAAAATCATATTCTTATAGAAATTTATAAGTTTTTCTTTAATCTTTCCCTCATTTTCTCCTTCATTGATCTCCTCACCACCTCCATTTTCTTTTCTTACACCTATTATTCTTCTTCGTTTTCCTGCCTCGACCCTCTTCCAATTTTCTTTTTCCTCCTATTTATCATTCACTCTCTTTCATCAGTCTTTGTACCAAAATCTTAATTCTCTTCCTTTTTTCTCCTTTGTTCATCCTCCATTCCACCATTTCCATTTTCCTCCACCTCTGAATGTTCACTCCAATTTTCCTTCCCAGACACCATAACTTCCTCTTTTTTTGTTTCTTTTTCACCTACAATCATTTGTCTTTTTTTTATAAATTATCATTCATTTTATTATTTTCCCTCATCTTTCTTCCTCGTCATTAACCTCCTCTTTTTCTCTGCTTTTGCTTCTGTTTTTTTCTTGCTTTTTTTCTTTGATTTTTCCTATTCTCCCCTTCATTTTCTCCTTTTTCTTCTGCTTCCATCTTTTTTTTCATTCTTCCCTCCTTGGTCACCTCCATTTACCCCTTTTTCTCTCACTCCACTTGTTCACATCTCTTCCTCCTCTTCACCCCCTCCTCTTTTTCATTCTCTTTCCCCCTCCCCCTCCCCCTCAACCTACACCTACCTAACCCCCACACAAGCCCAACCCCCCACCCCCTCCACCTCTTACCTACATAGTTGTCATTGTTGTTGCTGGAGATACAACCCCCGTTGTTCCTTCGAAAATTGTTCCCCAACTATATAGTTCGCGCAAGCTAAGAAGACACGTGTTATCATGAAAAGTGTACTGTAACAGCGTGTCTTCTCAGCTTGCGCGAACAACAGCTATTCCCTCACACAGTTCTACTTTCCTATCATGAAGGCTTATCAGTGTGTCAGCCAGCTTCCTTCCGCTTCCGCAAGGTGTCGTGAGTTTCCTTGCTGTTCAGTTTTCATGCCGAATATTAGGCCTACATGCTCACCTCTTTAATTACAGCAGTGTGAGTGATATGTGGACTGCATGCTGGGATAGCGTTTCTCACGGCATGTTTCTCTGGAGTCGTCGTCCGCACAGTATAGTGAATGTTTAAATCTTTCGATGGAATTTGTTCCACCGAAACCGATTTGAATTAATTTATCCATTGACACAAACAACTCTAAGTAATAACATTCTAACTCTATCGACAATAATAACTCAAGTATAAGCCTACAAGAATTATGTAAACAAGAACTTCATTGAGCTCTAATGTGAGTGAATTTAAGTATAACATTAACAACTCTCAACAATAACTTCATGAAGCTCTAGTGTGAGGGAGTCCTGTTGTATTAGTAATATCACAGATCTCAGTGATTACTGAATATTTTTGTTAGTTTGTAATATTTGTGAGATAGCAATAATAAATTTTATTAGGGTTGAACCCTACTACACATTCAAACTCAGCTTGAATGGAATCAACCATGAAACTTTTATCAAATACATGAGGATCTTTTATCGGGACATATGAATTATTATTGGGAATATAAGCGTATTGACAAAATCTGAATTTTATAAGCATGTCTATGACTAACTGGATCTTACAACCCAGTTACAGTATGTAATGTTAAGCATAAGCTGAATTAGAGTGAGCTTTTTGAAAACAGTAAGGAGATTTTTTGTATTTAGCTTTTCATAGGTAAGTTATTTCAAAAACTTTCATATTGCATTTGAAAGTATCATTTCTCAATTAATAAAAAAGGAATTTGACTCAGAGAAGGCAGAAAAAATAATAAAATTATTACAATGAGAAAATCAAAGTGAACAAAACATTGCATGATATAAAAATGGATCAATACTAGTACTTTACATGCGTTGAGAGGGTAGGAATGTGGATCAATATGATATAACAAATGTTGGATAATATGGCGAGCTGAGTGGTTTGGCTGAATATTGCTAGACTGAATGGAATTCGCAGCTGCATTCCATGAATTTTATCAGATTCAATAATATGAGAAGTGGGTCAATGGTTGAAATATTTTATGAAATGTTCCATGTTGATTGGAATATTGAAGTGTTCAATTCTTGGAATTCATCATTGAGTTCAAACTTTGTTTCAAAACTATTGATTTCTACAGATGGATATTTGGGTTATTAGATTGAAGTATCAAGTATCGCAATGATGATGAAGGGGAATACAAAAAGGGTTTGGATTGATGTTGGATTTAGAGATAAACAAAACAATATATCTGTACATTTACACAAGTTTGAATGTAAATTACTTGCATTACACATGCATGCAAGAAAGGCAGTGAAAAACAACAGTAAAAATTCTGCTGAGGCTGATGCCTTCATGATGTGCTCTTGTCGTGTACTTCAGTAATGGAAATATGAAAAAACTCGTCACTCTTAGTAATGAGAATTAGGAATTGATTTTGAAGGTTAACTTACCGGTCATATAAAGTGGTGGCAGACTCAACATCAACCCTCACATTTACCACGCACAAGCATAAAGCTTCCTATATCTTCACTCTCAGTGGAAAACTGAATTATTGATGGAGCAATATTTAATATTCAATGATAACTTTGATACATCATGATTCCAAGATGCTTTTGGAGAATTGAGTGATTGACTACTTCAATATTATTTTGAGCTTCTGAAAAACGTATTCCAACAATTGATAGATAAAATGAAATAAATCAAATACAGTACCCTTTTTTAAAACTTTGAAATTATTATTTTTACACAAAAATTTATTTTTTATCCATTTGATTTATGTCATTTTATCTATCAATCATTTAAAATAGCACGAATTTTAAAGTTTAATTTCCTATCCCAACAAGTATAAAATTATCTCAACCCACTGCAATGCTTACATTCCTAGTATAATTTAGAAAAATAAATTCTCAAATCATTAAAACTTGAGTAATACAAATGAAAACTGAGGAAAAGTGTTATTTACTCTCTTTGTTTATTGAAGCTTTACGAATACCTTGGTAGAAGTGAAAATACTATTCATTATATGTGAGGATGTTGAGTTATATTATTTATATTAAAGCATAACCTTCTTTCATTCTAATGATAGATAGTTATGATTAAAGTGATATATTAATGATGATTAACTCCTTTAGTAATAAATTTACCACAAAATATCAAATATGATTGAGATTATAAACTAATCTATATAGAATAAAGTGACTCCTTTATGCGTTATTGGTGTGGCGGAGTTCGTACAGTAATGTCCAATCTACCACTTAACCACGCCATATAATGGAACTAGCTTTGTTTTTTTCATTTCTTCTATCTTCGTTCGCTATGCTATCACAATATTTATTCAGCTCAACTGCTTGATCTACTCGAACTATATTTCTATGACAAATAGATATCCGATCTTTTCGTGCTGTTTCCACTCACATGAGGTTTCAGAGAAGCTGCCAGTGTTGTACCTCAGTGTTTATTCTCTGATCCACTCTTGGTTCACTCAAGTGATACAATCTACCGAACAACTACAAACCACTCTATTCCCTCACACACACCCCCTCCCCTCAACCACAACCACCTACTCACATATCAGACCATATCTTCCTTCCCCTTCTGATACTCCTCAACCCCCCTACACCCATCCCCTCACCACCAGCCCCCTTCAAGCAGCAATTTAATATTTCTTCCAGGCTGGCTTAATATCGGACTAGATGCGAGCGGCGTTCTTCACTGTCGCTATAGAGCGATATTATCATTGCTTTTCTGATATTATCTTCTTCCAACCCTGCATTATTCACTGTTTACTAGTTCGATTTTTGCTCTCCCCCCATTTCATATTTTACCTACACATACTATTTGTACATTTTTGTCTCTTTTCAAAGTCTTTTCTTTCCTCCTTATTTCTAATTCATTTTTTTGTTTCAATAACAAAAGTAGTAACATCCCTTTACCTCTTCATCCTACTTTCGTTTTGAAGGCTACTGTAATCTACCTCAACACATATATTAATATCGTGGGAAATATTTTTTTCTACCAGTAACATTACATGTGGAATGTTACTGTCTTTTGAGCAGTACTATTTATTATGTACTGGTTTGATGTATTACCAATAAACCTCTTTGGATGTGTTGTCCAGTATCCAGAGTTAATTTAAGTTTAGAAATTTTAACTTTCGTTATTATTTTATCTTCTATCAGACGATCCAAATTTATTTCCAACTTTATCCTTATTATACTTCTCACATACTTACACTTTTTTCCTCATTCTGCTCAATTTTCTTCTTCTTAATTCTATATTCCTCCTTCTTCCCGTCCACTTTTTCCCTCTCCTCCTTCCACCATACCCCCTATATCCTTACCCTTTTCTCCTATTCCTCTTTCTCCTTTTCTCCTCCTTATCCTTTTTTCTCCTTATTCTCCTCCTCATCTCCTACTTTTTCACCAACCCTTCTATTTTTCACTCCAGATCTCAACCCTTGATCCTTACTAGTTGAATATTTTCCCCTTTGCCTATTGTTGGTCTAAGTAGCTCTCTTCTTTTATCCAAACAATATAATCCTTCTTTTCACTGAGAACGAAGAAATTCCCTCGCAAATTCAGCTTTTCAATCTCATTCTTGCGTAATGATATCATTTCAACTTATATTGACAATACAGAATGTCCATTTTCATGCGTCAGTTGGTCGGAAATAATTACTCGTGCTCTAATAACTTCTATTTCACTGTTTTCGGGATCGATATGAATAAGATTTAAATATTAAAAAACCTGAATGGTGACAGATGGAAGCTGGTAGGAGAATACTGCAGAGATGCATGGACGTACAGATACTTTATGATAACTTACAGCAATTAAATAATTATTAATCCAACTACACAAGATTTACAATTAGCCTGTCTCTTTGCTTCGTTTGTGTAATTATTTATCTCTTATTTTCGCATATTCATAAGATAAACATTGAATTGTAAGGAAAAAAATTAAATTTCATAAATACAAATACTAATAAAAAGCTTGCCAACACCTCCTGACGTCACTCTGCCAAGGAGAAACGCGGGCAATAAAAAATACTAGAATTTACTGCAATATTAATAAATTATGAAAAAATTAATTAATTTTTTTATCGATAAAGGCCTTCATTTATTTATTCAAAAAAACTCCAAGTCTCTATATATGAAAGCGAAATGGCACTGATTCATTCATCACCAGAACTAAAAATCCACTGAACCGAATACGTTCAAATTTGGCAGGTATGTTCAGTTGGACGTTTAGACGCGCGCTAAAAACGGATTTTAAAAACTTTTCAAGGATACGCCAAATATTTTAGTTTTTATAGAGTTTTTCGGCGTTTTCCTCACTTTTTCGAGAACCGATCGGTAGAAAATGTTTATATTTGGTGGGTAGGTCCAGATGAGGTCTAGAAATGTTGTGTTAGAATATTTTTGAAATCCGTTCAAGAGTACTCCAGTAATAACTTTTTCAAAATTGTAAATGTATTGCGGGTTGCATTCCTTCCGTCCTGATACGACCAATCCTTACTGAAAATTCAATTGTTCAGCGAGATCATCGATGAAATAATTCAGAAGATAACAAGATATTAAATCACGTTTCAAACTATGTCCGAAATACTTCCCAAGGTTACGCTCGATATTAGCGTTTTATTATTTTTCGGAGTTTTTCTTAAATTTTTATAGAACAAATTCTGCAGAAAATGTTGAAATTTGGTAAACAGATCCAGATTAGGTCTATAAATGCTGTGTTCAATAAATTTCAAATCCCTTCTGAACGGAATTTGCAGGCGAGCGAAGCGAGCCTGTTTTTTTCAGCTTACACTGACAGAGTTTTTGCAGGCGAGCGAAGCGGCCTCTTTGACTCACTTACACTGCTGATACGGTCAGGGGTCCAGGCTGGGTCCCCCAGCCCCCTAAATTTTAAATTCAAGGAGAAACGCATAAAGGTGTTTGCATAAAGAAAGTAGAATATTTGCTAAGTGAAATTGCAGCAGATGTATTCAAGGAGAAACGCGGACAATAAAAAATACTAGAATTCACTGCAATATTAATAATTTATGAAAAAAAATTTAATGAATTTTTTTATCAATAAAGGCTTTTATTTATTTATTTAAAAAAACTCCAAGTATTCAATATTATATAATCACATTTCTCTAACTTACTCTTTTTTATTATTATTATTATTAGTAGCAATATCTGGTACCAAGCTTCGCTCTGAAGCTGTGGCCGAACTGATGAATTACATAAATATGTTATTGTGAAATAGTATATTTCGTACCTAGGGCCGAAAATGTGCGTTTTCCGGCTCGAAATCGGTTTTCAAGTCCGAGGCCGTAGGCCGAGGACTAGAAAAGATTGAGAGACAGAATATTACATTTTTGACCCGTGGTGTCGAACTTTATTTTTCTGCACACAACATCAATGAAAACAAAACAAAATTATCAGTTAATCATTTCCAAGAACAGCTAGACCAGTAGCCTTATTATGCTATCTTCCCCTATGCTGAATTTGGAGTAGGTGCCATCTGCTTGCTATTGGAACTTCGCATCAAAAGTTTATTGATTTAGTGACTGAATATTACTTTATAACTATCAGGGTATTCGATTTTATTAGTTTAGAAACGTTTAAGCCCAAGATAATTTTTGTACGATCATCCTAAATTGTACAATATCAATTCAAAGTTGTTGATTTTCGACAGATATTGGCTAACAGAGAAGCTTTGTATAGTTGCATTATCAGCCGCTAGATGGCGCTGGCTTACCTGCTAGACAAAGTAACACAGAGTCTGACAACAATAATTTTGTTCAAACATGGATTTCACGTTCATCATTATTCAACAGTTAATCAATACAAACATTTTTAATCTTATCAAATTTGAAGTATTAGTTATTGAAGCAGTTTTCCTTTATTATTCAACTACTGATTAATTTGAAAACTTTCAACGTTCAGTTCTCTTGACAAGGGATCTTGACAATCAAAATAACAGATGAGAGACTACCTTTACTTTGAAATACCAATAAGTCAACATTGACTCCCAAAACAGCTGACATTTAATGCAATCAAACCGGAATGCTACCTATTGATCGACTAACCCTTAAATCGACAACAACCTTCAAACAGCTGACATTCAAGGTTATTTTACCGCCCTAGGGCCGAAAAACGCATTTTCCCGGCGAGTTGCTGGCGACCTTGCCTGAAAACGAGCGTTTTCGGCCTCCGTATAAAGCATGTAAAACAGTCCATTTCATACCAGTGTGGCGAAAAATTAATGAATCTCCTTGTAAAAAATAAATTAAATATTGATATGATCACCTCTTACAATTTTTTGACAGTCATGAACATGTGTTATAGACTTGAATGTAACTCCATTCACTCCAGCTGGATTGCGTTTGTCAGCTAAGTGGAATTAACTAAGTGGAATTGCAGCAGATGTATTCAAGGAAAAACGCGGACAATAAAAAAAACTAGAATTTACTGCAATATTGATAATTTATAAAAAAATTAGTTAATTTTTCATCAATAAAGGCCTATATCGTTATAGGATCTATATAGAAAGGCTCCGTGAAGTTGTAGTGCACATGTCCAAAAAAATCTGAGAAAATTCATGAATAATCTTCGATTTTTGCGTCGTCCGGTAATGCAAAAAATTTTTTTTGTTTTATCACCATTTTTTTTTTAAAAGCATTTCAAATTGCGGTCAAGGTCATGCGTGAAAAATGTGGAACAACAAGAAATAAGCACAAATGCGTTTATTTTCGCGTAATTTTGAGTGGCAAATCAGTTATTAATAACATATACTATTAAAATTAATCACTAATGAATTTTTAACAAGCACAGTTTGAACAAAAAACATTGTTTCTTCATGATGATTCATACAAATATAGGGAATTCCACTAAAAACACCCTATAAAATGTAAATGAATCGATGTTTAGGTTACTTTATCTGAGAAATGTATTAGTTATGACATCCCTGATCGAAATTGATCACGAATTGATTTTGCACAAGCACAGTTTTCACGAAAAAAATTTTCTTCTTAATAGGGAGTCATAGAAATATGGGGAATTTGACTAAAAACCCCCTATAAAATGTGAATGCATGGGTTTTTTGATTATTTTTCGTGATGAATGTATCAAGTATAACATCCCTGACCACAAATGATCACGAACTATTTTTGCACAAGCACAGTTTTCACAAAAAAAATTTCTTCATAATAGGGAGTCAAAGAAATATGGGGAATTTGACTAAAAACCCCCTATAAAATGTGAATGCATGGGTTTTTTGATTATTCCTCGTGATGAATGTATCAAGTATAACATCCCTGACCAAGAATGATCACGAACTATTTTTGCACAAGCACAGTTTTCACAAAAAAAATTTTCTTCATAATAGGGAGTCAAAGAAATATGGGGAATTTGACTAAAAACCCCTATAAAATGTGAATGCATGGGTTTTTTGATTATTCCTTGTGATGAATGTATCAAGTATAACATCCCTGACCAAGAATGATCACGAACTATTTTTGCACAAGCACAGTTTTCACAAAAAAAATTTTCTTCTTAATAAGGAGTCATAGAAATATGGGGAATTTGACTAAAAACCCCCTATAAATTGTGAATGCATGGGTTTTTTGATTATTCCTTGTGATGAATGTATCAAGTATAACACCCCTGACCACAAATGATCACGAACTATTTTTGCACAAGCACAGTTTTCACAAAAAAATTTCTTCTTAATAGGGAGTCAAAGAAATGTAGGGAATTTGACTAAAAACCCCCTATAAAATGTGAATGCATTGGTTTTTTGATTTTTTTTCGTGATGAATGTATCAAGTATAACATTCCTGAACACAAATTATCACGAACTATTTTTGCACAAGCACAGTTTTCACAAAAAAAATTATCTTCTTAATAAGGAGTCATAGAAATATGGGGAATTTGACTAAAAACCCCCTATAAATTGTGAATGCATGGGTTTTTTTATCATTCCTTGTAATGAATGTATCAAGTATAACACCCCTGACCACAAATTATCACGAACTATTTTTGCACAAGCACAGTTTTCACAAAAAAAATTTTCTTCTTAATAGGGAGTCATAGAAATATGGGGAATTTGACTAAAAACCCCCTATAAAATGTGAATGCATGGGTTTTTTGATTTTTTTTCGTGATGAATGTATCAAGTATAACATCCCTGACCACGAATGATCACGAACTATTTTTGCACAAGCACAGTTTTCACAAAAAAAAAATTTCTTCATAATAGGGAGTCAAAGAAATATGGGGAATTTGACTAAAAACCCCCTATAAAATGTGAATGCATGGGTTTTCTATAATTTTTCGTGATGAATGAATGAAGTATAACATCTCTGATCTCAAATGATCACGAACTATTTTTGCACAAGCACAGTTTTCACAAAAAAATTTTCTTCTTAATAGGGAGTCATAGAAATATGGGGAATTTGACTAAAACCCCTATCAAATGTGAATGCATGGGTTTTTTGATTTTTTTTCGTGATGAATATATCGAGTATAACATTCCTGACCACAAATGATCACAAACTATTTTTGCACAAGCTCAGTTATCACAAAAAAAAATTTCTTCTTAATAGGGAGTCGAAGAAATATGGGGAATTTGACTAAAAACCCCCTATAAAATGTGAATGCATGGGTTTTTTGATTATTCCTTGTGATGAATGTATCAAGTATTACACCTCTGACCACGAATGATAACGAACTATTTTTGCACAAGCACAGTTTTCACAAAAAAAATTTTCTTCTTAATAAGGAGTCATAGAAATATGGGGAATTTGACTAAAAACCCCCTATAAATTGTGAATGCATGGGTTTTTTGATTATTCCTTGTGATAAATGTATCAAGTATAACACCCCTGACCACAAATGATCACGAACTATTCTTGCACAAGCACAGTTTTCACAAAAAAAAAATTTCTTCATAATAGGGAGTCATAGAAATATGGGGAATTTGACTAAAAACCCCCTATAAAATATGAATGCATGGGTTTTTTGATTATTTTTCATGTGAGTGTATCAAGTATAACATCCCTGACCACAAATGATCACGAACTATTTTTGCACAAGCACAGTTTTCACAAAAAAAAATTTCTTCTTAATAGGGAGTCAAAGAAATGTAGGGAATTTGACTAAAAACCCCCTATAAAATGTGAATGCATGGGTTTTTTTATTATTCCTTGTGATGAATGTATCACGTATAACATCCTTGACCAAGAATGATCACGAACTATTTTTGCACAAGCACAGTTTTCACAAAAAAAATTTTCTTCTTAATAGGGAGTCATAGAAATATGGGGAATTTGACTAAAAACCCCCTATAAAATGTGAATGCATGGGTTTTTTGTTTATTCCATGTGATGAATGTATCAAGTATAACACTCCTGACCACAAATGATCACGAACTATTTTTGCACAAGCACAGTTTTCACAAAAAAAAATTTCTTCATAATAGGAGTCAAAGTAATGTAGGGAATTTGACTAAAAACCCCCTATAAAATGTGAATGCATGGGTTTTTTGTTCATTCCTTGTGATGAATGTATCTGGTATAACACCGCTGACCACAAATGATCACGAACTATTCTTGCACAAGCACAGTTTTCACAAAAAAATTTCTTCTTAATAGGGAGTCATAGAAATATGAGGAATTTGACTGAAAACCCCCTATAAAATGTGAATGCATGGGTTTTTTGATTATTTCTTGTGATGAATGTATCAAGTATAACACCTTTGACCACAAATGATCACGAACTATTTTTGCACAAGCACAGTTTTCACAATAAAAAAATTTCTTCTCAATAGGGAGTCAAAGAAATGTAGGGAATTTGACTAAAAACCCCCTATAAAATGTGAATGCATGGGTTTTTTGATTATTTCTTGTGATAAATGTATCAAGTATAACATCCCTGACCACAAATGATCACGAACTATTTTTGCACAAGCACAGTTTTCACAAAAAAAAATTTCTTCATAATAGGGAGTCAAAGAAATATGGGGAATTTGACTAAAAACCCCCTATAAAATCTGAATGCATGGGTATTTTGATTATTCCTCGTGATGAATGTATCAAGTATAACACCCTTGACCACAAATGATCACGAACTATTTTTGCACAAGCACAGTTTTCACAAAAAAAATTCTCTTCTTCATAGGGAGTCAAAGAAATGTAGGGAATTTGACTAAAAACCCCCTATAAAATGTGAAGGCATGGGTTTTTTGATTATTCCTTGTGTTAAATGTATCAAGTATAACACCCCTGACCACAAATGATCACAAACAATTCCTGCACAAGCACAGTTTTCACAAAAAAAAAAAAATTCTTCTAAATAGGGAGTCATAGAAATATGGGGAATTTGACTAAAAACCCCGTATAAAATGTGAATGCATGGGTTTTTTGATTATTCCTTGTGATGAATGTATCAAGTATAACACTCCTGACCACAAATGATCACGACCTATTTTTGCACACAGTTTTCACGAAAAAAAATTATTTGAAAACCACATTCTTTCTATCTCTGTAAAAATCACATGAGTTTTTTACAGTTGATTCTTTGAGGTTTCCTCCTCACAGAAGAGATCTATAGTTTACTTTGGAGAGAATTATAGCTTACTGTTCACAAAGAAATGGGATTAAGTACACTATTATCAGTTTTTCCCGTTTCAATAAGTTGAAATATTTATTTGCTTACAGTCACCATAATGTCTCTACCACGATCGTTAATCACGACGTCTTCTCTGCTTGGATTGTGCCTGAAGAATCAACTGGGAGGTTTTGTAGATAAGAAGGGCCACCACGTGCAGGACGCATGCATTGAAACACGCGCGCCAGGGTGTGAAGCACCCTTAGCAATACAACGGTCTTGAACCCAGCAGCTGACTTTCTTTTGAGAGTGTACAAGTTAGCTGAGTCCCTGAGAATCATGTTCAACCTCATCAAGTACGAAACATTCCAAGGTGTACATTAATCTCTTATCCCCTCCTAACCTAGATTTTTCCTATTAATAGATAATTTGAATGAGTTGCATTGACCATTCGAATATTCTTGATAGACAGCTGACTTATAAAAATTAATAAAATTGTATGAGTTCGTTGTTTCTTAAATTATTAATACAATATTCTCACACTTATAAGAAATTGTTGCACTATTCATACATAATACTGTTTCCCAAATGATATATGATATCTACATACATTGTCGGTATTTATCACAAACTATAAAAAAGTTTATATAACAATTTTATTCGTAGCATTAACTGATTCAAATTGAGCTTTGAAATTATACACATTGTCAAAGTTGACTATGTACAATTGAATACTTTTCGATTCATCGATTCTCCTAGTAGATTCAGTCAAGATTTATTTACATTTATGCAGTTACTAGCCAGCAGGCTCGCTTCGCTCGCCTTCTCCGCCTAGCAGGGGGCTCCGCCCCCTGGACCCCCGCCAGTATCGGCAGTGTAAGTGAGTCAAACAGGCTCACTTCGCTCGCCTGCAAAACCTCTGCCAGTGTCAGCTGAGACAAACAGGCTCGCTTCGCTCGCCTGCAAATTCCGTTCAGAAGGGGTTCGAAATTTATTGAACACAGCACTTATTGACCTAATCTAGACATGTTTACAAATTTCAACATTTTCTGCCGATTTGATCTCGGAAAATATAATAAAAATTCCGAAAAATAGTAAAACGCTAATATTGAACGTAACCTTGGGAAGTATATCGGACATTGTTTGAAACTTGATTCAATATCTTCTAAATTACTTCATCTATAATCTCGCTAAGCCATTGAATTTACAATAAGGACTGGTCGTATCAAGGCGGAAGATATGCAACCCGCAATACATCTACAATTTTGAAAACCTGATTACTGGCGTAATCTTGAACGGATTTCAAAAATATTTTAACACAACATTTCTAGACCTTATCTGAACCTGCCCACCAATTATCAACATTTTCTACCGATTGGTTCTCGAAAAAATTGAGAAAACGCCAAAAATCTATAGAAAAACTCAAATATTGGGCGTATCCCTGAAAAGTTTTTAAAATCCGTTCTTAGCGCGCGTCTAAACGTCCAACTGAACATGCCTGCCAAATTTGAACGCATTCGGTTCGGTGGATTTTTAGTTACGGTGATGAATGAATGAATGAATGAATCAGTTAGTCAGTCAGTCAGTCAGTGCCGTTTCGCTTATATAGATATAGATAATCATTGAAGTTCTGTACATACCTAACATTACATAACATTCAAAAATCAAAATCAAATTTATTGAGGTTTTCAAAATATAAATCAAACATGTTAAAATTGAAACTTTCGACATAAAACCAAAACACCTGCAAGGAAAATTCCTGTGCGCAGGTGAGAGTTGCTACTATCAGTATAAAAAATCATAAAAAACCTACAAAAAATAAATAATACATTGCAAAAAATAAATAGAAAAGAAGATGAGAAGAGTGAAAGAAGAAAGGGTTAAAAGAAAAAGACAAAGACAGAGAGAGAAGGAGAGAAGGAAAGAAAAAACCTACCAATAAACAGAATTGAGACAAGAATTATTCAAAAAGTGTTTCCTCAATTTCACTTGAAATTATCCAATGAGTAATTTTTCTCTTCAAACTTGTATGAGATTTTAATCTAGTCTGTTCGGTAAAGCTATCTGGAATTTCATTGATCAGTTTATTTGCTAGATAAAAATATTGCCTCCTACAAACATTAAGATTCATTCTTATATTTTCATATCTATTTCGGGATGGTCTCAAATTAATTCACGGAAGTGGAAAATATTTCTATGATTTATGACAAAAATTATAAGATTTTTAATGTATAACTGACGAACTGCTAGTACCTTGAACTCATTGAATAAATATTTGGTTGGATATAAGCGAGGTTTACCTAAAATGGTTTTAATAAGATGTTTTTGAATTATGAAAAGTTTATTAAAATGCGCATTCAATGCACCCCCCCAAACCCGAATTCCATACTGTAATACGGATTGTGCATATGAGTAGTAAATTAGTTTTGTTATTTTTGGATTATTCAGTTGTTTAATTTGATAAAATTTATAAACAAGAAATCTAAGTTTTTTGCACAAGTTGTCAATATGAGTGTTCCATCTTAGATGAGAATCTATTGTTATACCCAAGTATTTAAAATTATCATTTTTATTTATTTTTGGACAAGAACAGAGGTATTCATTGTTGCAGTTTATTGAATGGATTTTTATTGTATTGAGTGATTGAGGTTGAGTAAAAGCATTAGGAGAAAAAGTCATGAACACGCTTTTATTTGTGTTTAGGGTTAGTAGATGCTCATTAAGCCAAGAATGCACCAGTCTCAGACCATTTTCCGCTGTGATCTTCACATTATCCCATGTGTGACCCGTTTAAACCAACGCGGTATCATCTGCAAAGGATATAATATCACAATTTATCATTTTCAATTTGAGGAGATCGTTTATGTAGATTTGAAAGAGGATAGGAGATAACACTGTTCCTTGCGGAAGACCGTACTCAGTAAGCTTTTTAATACAAGGTATGTCATCAATTGTAAGTATTTGATATCTATGAGACAGGTAGGAATGGAATAATTTCAGAGGTAAGCCCCTAATACCCAGTTGTACCATTTTTTTCAAGAGTCTGGACTGAGAGATAGTGTCAAAGGCTTTTGCCAAGTCTAGGAAAGTATAGTGAGCGTTTTATTTTTGTTATTGAAATTAGTTGTTATCAGCTCCAAAAGCTTAGACATAGCATCTTCCGTAGACTTTCCTGCTTGAAAGCCAAACTGGTTGGCACTGATAACATCGAATTTGTCTAGAAAACTCACCAATCTTCTCTTTAGCAACTTTTCAACTACTTTAGCTTGATTGTTAAGTAGGGTGATTGAACATTACATTACAACTGCATTACATTACATAATACCATTGTTGAAATATATCAAGTATTCACAAGCTCTTCGAATTGATTGTTTCAGAAAACGTTGCACAACTATATTTGTTTTGCTCAACATGGATATAAAATATAAATACATTTTCAATTCAATGATTTTCCAGTGATTGATTGTTAGAGTTCCAGTTCAAGAATTATAAACATTTTACTCATTCATGTAAATTTGAATACTTTATATTCTTATTTCTCAGTGATTAATTGTCTGAGTTTCAGTTCAAGATTTATAAACATTCTATTCATTCATATAAATTTATGTACCGTATGTTACATTCTCATTTTTCAGTGATTGAATGTTGAAGTTTTAGTTCAAAAATTTTATACATTTTATAAATTTTACTATTTTACATTCTACATTTTATTTTAAAATTCTACATTCTTATATGTGACATTATATCCAACTATGTGAATAGTACATATTATTAATTATCCACATGATACTGTAATCACATTTCTTTTTATAAACTGTTCACATTTATCTGAAACTCTACATATAATAATTACAGTCAAGTCTTTCCATGGTCAATATTAGGAGAAATTAATATAGACATTATAAATATTAATGAGAAATTATAAGATGTTTGAAGTAAAGATTAAATTCCTAGAACAAGTTGATTCAATTAACGTTTCGTGACTACAGTATGTACATTGTCATCATGACTTTCTACAATCCACTGATTGTTAAGTTCTGAACTCACTGTTTATAAACATGAATTATATTGTTTTTTAAACTTGTTATTGAAACATTCAATAGTGATAAAAAATATTGACACCCTTTCTGAATCTTTTTCTCCATTTATAAACTTTTCCTAGCTTTTCGAATTCTGGCGTGATTGGGGGTGGCTTCAGCTTGGTCAGTGTTGGTTCAGGGACTGAGAGTACTGATTGAAAATTTATGGTTTTTCGGCCGGTATTGGCCGGGCTGGAATCGTTTTCCCGTCTTGCCGGGATGTCTTCTTTGCTTGGACGGACTGTATAGTTGAGTGAACATGAAACTGGCAACCAGCTGGTAGGCCTAGGCCCTTCATGGGCTGTTGATCCATTGAGACAGACAGACAGACTTCACCGAAAAAGAGAAATGATATAGAAGTGTTGAGGAGGTTGGAGAGGAGTATAAGGAATGCCTAGAGAGCAGTCAAGGCGTCATGATTGGAAGCTCCTGGAAAAGGTTTAGGAAAACATTTAAAAGATACGTCAGATTGTGTAAATGAATGCGTGACAACGGTTGATTTTTTCAAGTATTTATAACAAATGAATATATACAATAGAGCTATGTTAAACTTTCATGGAGACAAAAATTTCCTCAAAAATAATACATGAAAGGAAGGAGCTTGATTGTGAGAAATAATAGAAGAATTCCTAGAAACCTCTAAGAATTTCAATTCAGAAGACTGGAAGTGTCATATCTCACATTCAATCTCATTCACATTCTCCAACACTACTCCGTTTTGTATTTTCATTAACGTTGTTGATGTTGAACAACATCAACTTTGGTAACTCATAGTTTTTTTGGTAACTCATGTCAAAAAAGATGCACTTGGATATTATACAAGTTATTTTCTTCGATAAAACTGTGCTGTGCAAAAATAGATTGTGATCATTTGTGGTTAAAGATGTTATATTCGATACATCTGTTACGAGAAATAACCCAAACACCCATGCATTCGAATTTTATAGGAGTTTTTTAGTCGAATTTATATGTCTATGACTCCCTGTTAAGAAGAAACATTTTTTCGTGAAAACTGTGCTTGTGCAAATGTAGTTTGTGAGCATTTGTGGTTAGGGATGTTATACTTGATACATTTATCACAGAAAATAACCCAAACACCCATGCATTCAGATTTTAAAGGAGTTTTTTAATCGAATTCCCTATATTTGTAATACTACCCATGAAGAAGAAAGGTTTTTTCGTGAAAATTGTGCTTGTGCAAAAATAGTTCGTGATCATTTGTGGTTAGGAATGTTTAACTTGATACATCTATCATGGAAAATACCCCAAACACCCATGCATTAAAATTTTATAGGAGTTTTTTAGTCGAATTCCCTACATTTCTATGACTCCCTATTAAGAAGAAAATTTTTTTCGTGAAAACGGTGCTTGTGCAAAAATAGTTCGTGATCATTTGTGGTCAGGGGTGTTATACTTGATACATTCATCACAAGGAATAATCAAAAAACCCATGCATTCACATTTTATAGGGGGTTTTTAGTCAAATTCCCTACATTTCTTTGACTCCCTATTAAGAAGAAATTTTTTTTGTGAAAACTGTGCTTGTGCAAAAATAGTTCGTGATCATTTGTGGTCAGGGATGTTATACTTGATACATTCATCACGAAAAATAATCAAAAAACCCATGCATTCACATTTTATAGGGGTTTTTAGTCAAATTCCCCATATTTCTATGACTCCCTATTATGAAGAAATTTTTTTGTGAAAACTGTGCTTGTGCAAGAATAGTTCGTGATCATTTGTGGTCAGGGTGTTATACTTGATACATTCATCACATGGAATAAACAAAAAACCCATGCATTCACATTTTATAGGGGTTTTTAGTCAAATTCCTCATATTTCTATGACTCCCTATTAAGAAGAAAATTTTTTTGTGAAAACTGTGCTTGTGCAAAAATAGTTCGTGATCATTCTTGGTCAGGGATGTTATACTTGATACATTTATCACAAGGAATAATCAAAAAAGTCATGCATTCACATTTTATACAGGGTTTTTAGTCAAATTCCCCATATTTCTATGACTCCCTATTTAGAAGAGAATTTTTTTGTGAAAACTGTGCTTGTGCAAAAATAGTTCGTGATCATTTGTGGTCAAGGGTGTTATACTTGATACATTCATCACGAGGAATAATCAAAATACCCATGCATTCACATTTTATAGGGGGTTTTTAGTCAAATTCCCCATATTTCTTTGACTCCCTATTATGAAGAAATTTTTTTTTGTGAAAACTGTGCTTGTGCAAAAATAGTTCGTGATCATTTGTGGTCAGGGATGTTATACTTGATACATTCATCACGAGGAATGATAAAAAAACCCATGCATTCAGATTTTATAGGGGTTTTAGTCAAATTCCCCATATTTCTATGACTCCCTATTATGAAGAAGTTTTTTTGTGAAAACTGTGCTTGTGCAAGAATAGTTCGTGATCATTTGTGGTCAGCGGTGGTATACCAGATACATTCATCACAAGGAATGGACAAAAACCCATGCATTCACATTTTATATGGGGTTTTTAGTCAAATTCCCCATATTTCTTTGACTCCCTATTATGAAGAAATTTTTTTTGTGAAAACTGTGCTTGTGCAAAAATAGTTCGTGATCATTTGTGGTCAGGAGTGTTATACCCGATACATTCATCACATGGAATGAACAAAAACCCATGCATTCACATTTTATAGGGGTTTTTAGTCAAATACCCCATATTTCTATGACTCCCTATTAAGAAGAAATTTTTTGTGAAAACTGTGCTTGTGCAAAAATAGTTCGTGATCATTTGTGGTCAGGGGTGTTATACTTGATACATTTATCACGAAAAATAATCAAAAAACACATGCATTCACATTTTATAGGGGTTTTAGTCAAATTCCCCATATTTCTATGACTCCCTATTTAGAAGAAATTTTTTTTGTGAAAACTGTGCTTGTGCAAAAATAGTTCGTGATCATTTGTGGTCAGGGGTGTTATACTTGATACATTTATCACGAAAAATAATCAAAAACCCATGCATTCACATTTTATAGGGGTTTTAGTCAAATTCCCATATTTCTATGACTCCCTATTAAGAAGAAAATTTTTTTTGTGAAAACTGTGCTTGTGCAAAAATAGTTCTTGATCATTCTTGGTCAGGAATGTTATACTTGATACATTCATTACGAGGAATAATCAAAAAACCCATGCATTCACATTTTATAGGGGTTTTTAGTCAAATTCCCTACATTACTTTGACTCCCTATTATGAAGAAATTTTTTTGTGAAAACTGTGGTTGTGCAAAAATAGTTCGTGATCATTTGTGGTCAGGGATGTTATACTCGATACATTCATCACATGGAATAAACAAAAAACCCATGCATTCACATTTGATATGGGGTTTTTAGTCAAATTCCCCATATTTCTATGACTCCCTATTAAGAAGAAAATTTTTTTGTGAAAACTGTGCTTGTGCAAAAATAGTTCGTGATCATTCTTGGTCAGGGATGTTATACTTGATACATTTATCACAAGGAATAATCAAAAAACCCATGCATTCACATTTTATAGGGGGTTTTTAGTCAAATTCCCCATATTTCTATGACTCCCTATTAAGAAGAAAATTTTTTTGTGAAAACTGTGCTTGTGCAGAAATAGTTTGTGATCATTTGTGGTCAGGGGTGTTATACTTGATACATTTATCACAAGGAATAATCGAAAAACCCATGCCTTCACATTTTATAGGGGTTTTAGTCAAATTCCCTACATTTCTTTGACTCCCTATGAAGAAGAGAATTTTTTTGTGAAAACTGTGCTTGTGCAAAAATAGTTCGTGATCATTTGTGGTCAAGAGTGTTATACTTGATACATTCATCACGAGGAATAATCAAAATACCCATGCATTCAGATTTTATAGGGGTTTTAGACAAATTCCCCATATTTCTATGACTCCCTATTAAGAAGAAATTTTTTGTGAAAACTGTGCTTGTGCAAGAATAGTTCGTGATCATTTGTGGTCAGCGGTGTTATACCAGATACATTCATCACAAGGAATGAACAAAAACCATGCATTCACATTTTATAGGGGGTTTTTAGTCAAATTCCCCATATTTCTTTGACTCCCTATTATGAAGAAATTTTTTTGTGAAAACTGTGCTTGTGCAAAAATAGTTCGTGATCATTTGTGGTCAGGGATGTTATACTTGATACATTCATCACGAGGAATAATAAAAAAACCCATGCATTCACATTTTATAGGGGTTTTAGTCAAATTCCCCATATTTCTATGACTCCCTATTAAGAAGAAATTTTTTTGTGAAAACTGTGCTTGTGCAGGAATAGTTCGTGATCATTTGTGGTCAGGGATGTTATACTTGATACATTCATCACGAGGAATAATAAAAAAACCCATGCATTCAGATTTTATAGGGGGTTTTTAGTCAAATTCCCCATATTTCTATGACTCCCTATTAAGAAGAAATTTTTTTGTGAAAACTGTGCTTGTGCAAAAATAGTTCGTGATCATTTGTGGTCAGGGGTGTTATATTTGATACATTTATCACGGAAAATAATCAAAAACCCATGCATTCACATTTTATAGGGGTTTTTAGTCAAATTCCTCATATTTCTATGACTCCCTATTAAGAAGAAATTTTTTTTGTGAAAACTGTGCTTGTGCAAAAATAGTTCGTGATCATTTGTGGTCAGGGATGTTATACTCGATACATTTATCACAAGGAATAATCAAAAAACCCATGCATTCACATTTATAGGGGGTTTTTAGTCAAATTCCCCATATTTCTATGACTCCCTATTAAGAAGAAATTTTTTTTTGTGAAAACTGTGCTTGTGCAAAAATAGTTCGTGATCATTTGTGGTCAGGGGTGTTATACCCGATACATTCATCACAAGGAATGAACAAAAAACCCATGCATTCACATTTTATAGGGGGTTTTTAGTCAAATTCCCCATATTTCTTTGACTCCCTATTATGAAGAAATTTTTTTTGTGAAAACTGTGCTTGTGCAAAAATAGTTCGTGATCATTTGTGGTCAGGGATGTTATACTTGATACATTCATCACGAAAAATAATCAAAAAACCCATGCATTCACATTTTATAGGGGGTTTTTAGTCAAATTCCCCATATTTCTATGACTCCCTATTAAGAAGAAATTTTTTTTGTGAAAACTGTGCTTGTGCAAAAATAGTTCGTGATCATTTGTGGTCAGGGATGTTATACTTGATACATTCATCACAAGCAATAATCAAAAAACCCATGCATTCACATTTATAGGGGTTTTTAGTCAAATTCCCCATATTTCTATGACTCCCTATTAAGAAGAAATTTTTTTTGTGAAAACTGTGCTTGTGCAAAAATAGTTCGTGATCATTTGTGGTCAGGGATGTTATACTTGATACATTCATCACGAAAAATAATCAAAAAACCCATGCATTCACATTTTATAGGGGGTTTTTAGTCAAATTCCCCATATTTCTATGACTCCCTATTAAGAAGAAAATTTTTTTTGTGAAAACTGTGCTTGTGCAAAATCAATTCGTGATCAATTTCGATCAGGGATGTCATAACTAATACATTTCTCAGATAAAGTAACCTAAACATCGATGCATTTACATTTTATAGGGTGTTTTTAGTGGAATTCCCTATATTTGTATGAATCATCATGAAGAAACAATGTTTTTTGTTCAAACTGTGCTTGTTAAAAATTCATTATTGATTAATTTTAATAGTATATGTTATTAATAACTGATTTGCCACTCAAAATTACGCGAAAATAAACGCATTTGTGCTTATTTCTTGTTGTTCCACATTTTTCACGCATGACCTTGACCGCAATTTGAAATGCTTTTAAAAAAAAATGGTGATAAAACAAAAAATTTTTTTTGCATTACCGGACGACGCAAAAATCGAAGATTATTCATGAATTTTCTCAGATTTTTTTGGACATGTGCACTACAACTTCACGCTTCCAGCATAGGGCAAATAACATTGGTTTTTGACCTTGACCGCAACTTCAAATGCGTTTAAATAAAAAACGGTGATAAAACAAAATTATTTTTTTGCACATTCTGATTGTGCAAAAATCATAGATTACTGATGATTTTTCTCAAATCTTTCTGGACATGTGCACTACAACTTCACGGAGCCATATAGAAATGGGATGATTCACTTGTTATTAATTCCGTGTTGGTTTATAGTATGAGTGACATTTGAAAATATTTTGCAATAATTGTAAATTTTCTAGAGTAGATACCTCCTACCTTTACCTTCCACGGTAGGTCTACGAGTATTACGGACGGCTGTTGCTTGTTGATGGTTGTAATAACAGAGGCGTACAGATGAGATTAGCAGTTCCAAAAGCCATAAAACGTTACAGCGAGCACTCTTACTTATAGATGACATACCATATTATAAAGCCTGTTAGGAGCATGTGTCTCTGCTATAAACTGTCTTTATTAACCCCACTTTCGGGCGCGATTTGTCGCATTGCGGAAGAAGCTATTAGGAGAGAATCGCTTGTAAGGAATTGGATCCTCGCTTCGCTCGCCTTCTCCGCCCAGCCAGGGGGCTTCGCTCCCTGGACCCCCGACAGTATCAGCAGTGTCAGTGATTCAAACAGGCTCGCTTCGCTCGCCTGCATAACCTCTAGCAGTGTAAGCTGAGTCAAACAGGCTCGCTTCGGTCGCCTGCAAATTCCGTTTAGAAGGGACTTTAAATCTATTGAACACAGCATTTCTAGACATAATCTGGAGCTGTTTAGCAAATTTCAACATTTTCTAACAATTTATTCTCGAAAAATCCAAGACAGAATCCGAAAATTCCGAAAAATATAAAACGCTAATATTGAGCGTACCCTTGGAAAGTATACCGATATAGTTTGAAACTTAATTCAATATCTTCCAAATTAGTTCAACTATAATCTCCCTCAACCATTGAATTTACAGTAAGGGTTAGTCGTATCAAGGCGGAAGATATGCAACTTACAATACATCTACAATTTAAAAAAACTGATAACTGGCGTAATCTTGAACGGAATTCAAAAATATTTAAACACAACATTTCTAGACCTTATCTGAACCTGCCTACCAAATATAAAAAATTTGGTTCTCGAAAAAATTGAGAAAACGCCGAAAAGCTATAGAAAAACTTAAATATTTGGCGTATCCTTGAAATGTTTCTAAAATCCGTTCTTAGCGCGCGTCTAAACGTCCAACTGAACATGCCTGCCAAATTTGAACGCATTCGGTTCAGTGGATTTTTAGTTCTGGTGATGAATCAGTCAGTCAGTCAGTCAGTGCCATTTCGCTTTTATAGATATAGATTGGATGATGTTATTAAATCTGTATTGGTTCATAGTATGAGTGATGGGCTAAGATTGTTTTCTATCTTCTAGTAAAATCTTAAAGACCATATGCTCATTTATTTGATAAGACCCTATTCATTTTATGATTATTTTTCTTTAGAAGGATTATAGGGATTATTGATTTTTATATTTCGTCTAGTTGATAATGAAAGACGAACAATTGATTCATTTGATAACACCCTGTTCATCTTATAATTATATTTTTCTTCAGAAGGATTGCAGTGGATTGATGATTAAATGGATTATTTTATTTCTTCTAAATGATAATAAAAGACAAAAGATGGATTTATTTGATAAGAGCCTGTTTATTTAATTTTTTTTTAGAATAATTGTGGTGAATAGTGAATATTTTCTTAGTGAACATGAGATCAGTAACGAACTCTCAAGACTTCTGCAGGATGGATGAACAGTATCTAACCAAATAGATTATTAGCGAGGTGGAACCTACTCGTAAGGTCTCTCAACGGTAAAGGGAGTAGAACAAAAATACAATTTCGAAAAATATATAGTAGGTAGCGAATTAAATGAGTTCTCAGAAATGTCTACTCTATTTTCAAGTTGATTCTAATCTACTTTGGAATGAAACAAATACTCAAGAATCATAAATCATAGCTCTTAACATTTAAACTGAACTTTTTCAAATTTCTCTACTTTCAAGCTATATCCTCAACAAGTTTGAATAGGAAAATTTCCATTTTCTACATTCCTCCAGCTCCTTAACGCAAATGAAAATGTTCTATGCTAATTTTTAATTCGAAGATAGCTGAACCAACAGTTTTCACGCGAACCAAGTCCATTAACCACGATTAATCTGATCATTCACATGCTAGTTCTAAGAATTGCAGTGTGCTTTTAAGTGGTATAAGGAATGATAAGAAACACAAAACGCTATTCAATTGGAGAGCTGCAGTATACTACAAGTATGCATGAACCAATTTTAAATCAGTCCGTCTGCATATATTACACGTAACGGTCATATTCGAGGTAAGCGGGCCATAGAAAAGTCCTTGAGGCTCTTTTGAGGGTCATAGAGATCAGTGACCTCATTCGGAACTATTGATTAGGACCCACACTCCCATATGAACGGATAGGACAAGTGCACTCTATGAATTATTAGTTCGATGAATCTCATTGTAACTGAGATTGATTCAAGCCAAGTATGCAACTCTGTCTGCATTGTTGTTCGATTGTCGGGACTTCAATCTATTTCAGTGGAATCTATCAAGTTGTAATCTAGTTGTGACACTGGCGGCTCGTGCCCACGAAACAGATGAAGTGCTGTACAGTATTAGATACGAGCACTTCACCTGTATCATGGGCACGCCAGTGATATTGTGATATGGGTTAGTGTTACTTCAGTCTAATACAGCTGTATTAATTAGGTTGGATTGAATTGGATTTTCGTTTGTGGCTGGTCTGATAGAAATCTATTCGAGTCTGATCGTATTATTGTGATTTGAATATTGTTCAACCAAAATCAATTCGAGCGCAGTTTTCCTCGCTGCAATTAAATGTTTATTTGGATTTCATAAAATTTAATCCAATGATTGTGATTTGATTATTTTATGACTAGAATGTATTTCGCTTGAATTCCTTGGTTATACACAATTTGTATGATTGGAATAAAGCATATTTGAGTGTAAACCACTAGGCTGGAATTTATTATTGTGTTGAATATATTTATGGTTTATAACTTAGTTCGGTATGGGTTTTAATTTATTGGCTAAAATCCATCTATTCCGTGGATTTGACATTCAGTAAGGTCATAATATTTTCTTATCACAATAAAATTCTTAAAGTCGATCCAGATAAAACTGAATGACTAGACAAATGAATGTATGAATAGTCCGTCACTGAATGATCATTGCTGGAATCTATCAGACTGATATTATATTTTAATTCGTGTATTTTTATTTGTGGATTAATGATCTGAATGTATCCGAGTTGAATATTTATTTGATAAATTTGATTTGATTTGTTGAATATCGTTTAAAGCTATCATAATCGAATCAATTCAATGTTAAACGATACTGTACTTCAAACGGATAGAATATATTCAAGTAAAATCTAAAATCTAAATCTAAATCTCTAATAAAACCTAGACTAATCTAAAATCTGATTTAATAAGAGGTTTGAATGACAAGTACATGTGCGAGAAAAATCTAACAGTTAATATTATAGTGTTTTATGGGTATTGTTGAAATTAGGTGCTTATGAGAGCAATTCGTCCATGCAATTTGTATTCGTGAGATCTGAGACTGAAACACTAGAATTAACAATGAATACATTGTCTCATAAAACTTTATCTTTATCTTTAATCACGATTGAAAGCACTCTTGTTAGAGAGTATCTCAATAATTGTTAGAGAGGAGAGGCTCTATGTATAGTGTCTGAAAAATAATGCATTTGTGAAGGATATAATGAGATGTGAGTAGTTCTGCCTAGTTTTTCTTGCCTGTTTATAATAATATTATCAATATAATTTGTGTAATGATATCAATGAATAAATGAATTCCCTTGAATAATAATCACAATCTTCTGCATCCGAGATAAGCTCACATCCACGAGTTACAAGTTTAATTGAAAACCAAGCTTAAGCGAATTTCCTTGTCTGTATTATCGGGGATAGAACGAAAGATAAAGAAAACTGGTTAGAAGACATGATTGGATAGGATCAAGAAAATGGGAAGGAATACTGAGCGTCGTTATTGCTTTGCAAACGAGTAAAGCGTAGTTTTTTCGTTTTCTCTACTCTTTTTCCTTGTTCTTCTTATCCTTTCCACATGTTCTTCTATCATTGCTCCCTGAATTCTTTCATCACAATATTGAATCAGGACTCTTTTCTCAGTTGAAACTCAACACATTATTACAAGCGTTAGAATTATTTCTTTTTTCCTATACCATCATGAAAAAAGTTAAGATTGTTTCTTGTTATCACACTTGTTCCAGAATTCGAACAATATCTCTGTTTCCTTCTAATGGAATAAAGGGAAGACATTTTTTTAGCTTTGTTATAATTGATTCATATTGCTGTAGCTTGAATAATTTGGCTCATTGAATTCTTCTTGTCTGCTATGGATCAATATGATTTTGGGAACAACCATTTTTCATAACCACAATTCCATTTGCAATGAATCAACCTTGACACAATATGTCTCAACTATTTACTATTCAACCATGAAATCTCGAATTATTCCAACACAAAGCATAGATATGAATTTCTCGACTCTTCAATCATATCTCCAATGGATATGATATCCAATGAATATTCATCATGAATATCATATCTTTCTATCATATCAATGAATATCATATTTCAATATCTCTAGCCTACACAAAAAAAAGTACTTAATTTACCCAATTTTTTTCGTAATTTCTCTTATTTTCTCTCCTTTTTTCCATCACTCTGTGAAATCTACAACCGGAACTTTTATCCCAGTTACATTATTTACTCATCACAATATTACAGAACTTGCTCCTTACTTATATAGTTGATTCCCTTATAGTTATACCAAAGACAATGTATTATTTTACATTATTATACATTGTATTTTATATTATTATACATTGTCTCTGGTTATACCCTTTCACCTTCATTTTCTTTATTCTATCAACAGGTGATGAAGAGTTTAAATTGTTCCATATTGAAGATGAGATGTAAAATGTGTTATACTTTTGGTACAAAAATCATTCATTCATTCGACTCATCCTAAGGTTGAGTGATAGAAAGAACTTCCTAGTCCTAACTCCGCCATAAATAATATTTCCATTTCATTTTCATTTCCATCTATTCATTCAGTTACTGACAGCAATTCTGTGTAAATAATAACACATGAATGAATATATGTACATATTAGTACACATCTCTATAGCCTATATAAAAGCGAAATGGCACTGATTCATTCATTCATTCATTCATCACCAAAACTAAAAGTCCACTGAACCGAATGCGTTCAAATTTGGCAGTCATGTTCAGTTGGACGTTTAGACGCATGCTGAGAACGGATTTTGAAAACTTTTCAAGGATACGTCGAATATTTTAGTTTACTAGAGTTTTTCGGCGTTTTCCTCATTTTTTCGAGAACCAATCGGTAGAAAATGTGTTCAAACTATGTCCGATATACTTCCCAAGGTTACGCTTAAAGCCGCGTATCGACAGTCCGAGGCATGTGCCACGAATGCCTCGCAGTACAGTCTGGTGACATATGTGTCACCAGGCATATGTGTGAATATAATCTGCAATAATCAAAAATAATTATAATTATAGTATAGTATATAGTATATAATTATAATTATAATAAAGATAATTATAATAGAAAATCTGCATTTTTTGTAACAAAAAATGTGAGCACGCGAACAAATTGACTAGCGCCATCAAGCGGGAGACAAAGCAACTAAGCTCTGACAATTGATAATTTGGACTTTGGAGGTTAGTTTGTGCTCAATTAGTAGATAAAAATTCAAGGCAATACCTACTATTGCCTATTAGAACCTTCTGCACCAAAATAGAATTCTTAATCACAAAAATGCATAGGAATGGGGTACAATTTTGAGGTTAGTTTGTAGAATTGTTCGTTGTGCGTTGCGAGGCAACAGGCACTGCTCGCTGCGAATTGTGTGTAGCGTTTGCCTCGCTGCTAGCAAACCCGGTATCGACAGTCCGAGGCATGTGTGGCACATGCCTCGGACTGTCGATACGCGGTAGATAGTAGACTAGTAGTAGTACTCTTTTTTTGTGTCAACAGACTGTACAGCGAGGCATTCGTAGCACATGCCTCGGACTGTCGATACGCGGCTTAATATTAGCGTTTTACTTTTTTGGAATTTTCGGAGTTTTTCTTAGATTTTTCGAGAACAAATTGGCAGAAAATGTTGAAATTAGGTAAACAGGTCCAGATTAGGTGTAGAAATGCTGTGCTCAATAAATTTTGAGTCCCTTCTGAACGGTATTTTCAGGCGAGCGAAACGAGCCTGTTTGTCTCAGCTGACACCGACAGAGGTTTTGCAGGCGTGCGAAGCAAGCCTGTTTGAATCACTTACACTGCCTATACTGTCGGGGGTAGGCGGAGAAGGCGAGCGAAGCGAGCCTGCAAGCTAGTATTTTATATGTACATAATGAATTGTACGAGTGTTGTATAGTCTGGCCACACATAGTTGACATTCCTACAAAATGGCAGTTGTTCAATGCTACCAGCCGTCGAAAAGAAAATAGAATCACTCTCATCATCTGTCTCTCATTACATCTCATTAGCGGTAGGTTGAGAGCAGTGATTTCAAACTGAATGTCTCAATCTACTCATATGAAGTTACATTCTTGCTTCAAGTGGTCATTTTGAATGTAGGCTATGTCAACTGTGTGCTACCATACTATACTAACAATAGTTTTTTATAAGAGTCACTTATTTTTTGATAAGTAATTTGTTACGAAATATTTGTATTAGAGAGCGAGAAAAGTGGCATCACTTGTATACGTGCTGTCTTGAATTCCGGGTCTTGTAGCGAGTGTTGATTTCCGGGCTAGCTGACATCCGGGCTCTGGTGACCTAGATAGAAGTAGGTCAATGGTGCGTGCTTTCACAAGCATTGCGTGTTGCAACCCCTTCAACAGGTGGTGCCACCCACGCACTTTCTACGCACTATTCTCTTTCCTCCTCCCCGACTTCGTCATTTCTTTCATTTTCTATTGCGTCACCCCTGGCTCAACCACCACGCACAATTTCCTCATTCCCTTAGACACTCCCTCAAACCCGCTGCTAAGTTTCATTCTATTTATCAATTTTTTCCATTGCACGACGCACTTCTCAATTCTCTTCATTTTTCCACCGTTGCCAAGTTTCTCCGCTTTGTTACGTCATCGCAACCTTTATCGTCACTCATTATTTTCTTGAAGATTCTTCTCCTTCGTTTCTTCATACTCGCTTACTCTCCTCTCTCATCTTATCATTGCCTCATCATCATCATCATCAAACTTGATCATTGTTCTTCTCACTTGTTGACCTCGAGCATATTATAAGAACGATATTTTCAGAATGGTATTACTGGATCATGATCTATCATCTCTGATTTTTGTATACTTATAGGATTTGTCTTGAGTGTCCAAACAACCGTTGAGCATAGTATCTGATATTTTAGAGCATTTAATACTTATTTTCTCTAAGGGCCCTTAAAAATATTTCAAAAAGAGAACTTTGATTTAAATTATTTTAAAGTTTTAATGTAGAGCATTTCTATAAATATACAGTCATTACGTTCTTCCAACAATTGGAGACAGTCAATACCTGAGAACAAGTTTCTGTTTTCATATTTGTTCAATCAATTGTTTGTATTTTATTAATCCGAGAATGGAAACAAAAATGAGAATTAAATTTAAATCCCTCTAATGTACGGAATCTCAACGGATTGCACAAAACTCAATTAAACTTAACAACCATGTAATGTCATCATTGGAAATCATATATTTGAATTTCATCAAATTAAATTTGAATTGATTGCTTAACGTATGATTCCGTCACCCTCTCAATACATAAAAGTAAAAATCGACTTGTACAGTGTACACGTCTCGTCTAAGACCCTCTTAAGATACGATTATACAATAGGTTTCGAATAATTATCATATTTTACCTTTCAATTACAAATTTATATATTTTTTCTAATATTCTCACACACAAGTTATTGAATTGAATCTTAATCATTGATGGATTTTTTCTACTTTTTGAGACCTTCTTAATGCAACGTGTTGTAACAAGATGAAATGTGATTACTATAGCTCCATCAATCGAATATGAGTAATTTATACAATTGTGTAAAATTGAAAATTATGATAATCGAATAATAAATCTCAATCAATTTGAGTATGAAATGGATCCATTGCCAACATATATAATACAATCGTAATTGTGTTAGATAAAAAATTATGAGAATCAAATAATAGATTTCAATCAATCACTTCTATTTTGAGAAAAAAATAATTACAAGATTGTACAGTCAAATTTGAAAAGATAAAGTAAGCAAGAGGTGAATTACACAAATAAACGGATATCTGTTCAATTTTTTCCAGCTGCCTAGGTCTAGCAAAAGCCTGTTGAGCCATTTCCCCTTCATCCACAACTTGTTGCTTCAGAGTCTGATATCCAAGCGCAACAAGTACAGAGTCAGTCAGGCAGGAGGCAAATCTGTTGGTTTGTTTCCAACACCCTCACCTACCGATAAAGTTGCGTCTTTCTCCATAGAATCCATTGCCTTTTTTTCTGTCGGGCTAGCAAAAACAGTCGCCACTTCATCAATCAGACTGAGATCCAAAGTTGCATAAGGTCTGATGGAAGTATGTTTAGTTTAAGTATTGTTTTCATACAGTATTGTTCTTCTGCCTACTGCGATGTGAAATTCATAATAACTTTGTGTACTCAGTTTTGAAATGAACTATCACTAGGACTCATGTTCATTGAAAAATTACCCATTATTGAGGTGTTGAGTGTGATATATATTTTAGAGCACTGGCGGCTCGTACTCACGGAACAGGTGAAGTGCCCGTATCTTTTACTGTACAGCACTTCACCCGTTTCATGAGCACGAGCCGCCAGTGCTTTTGAGTATAGTCAGATGTACGCAAGTTCATTACCATCCCATTATAATAATTTATCCAACCATACACATAGATAATTAAGTACAACAGGGGTTTGAAATTCCCATTTACCAATTTGTACAATCAGTCCGAAACAAGTTTCTACCAGATCATGGAACTTAACTACTAATTTCCACTTTGAAAACTTATATTTGAAATGATGCAATGAATATGGAATTCATCTATAGAATCATACTAAAAATGGAGAGGAAGCAGAGATACCCAGAAATTTAAAACGATGGTCAAGTTTTGACAAAGTTTATGGGTAATACATGACGTGAAACAGCCTATTCTGTATAAATGATGGAAATATGATAAAATTATGAAGTGTACAGAAATGGGTCAAATCGTGGAATAAATAGGTCGCTGCTCACGTATGTATATGTTTAATAATCTTAATGTTAATGTCAGAGCCAGCGATAAAACAGAGTGAAATAGGATTGAGGCCGTCTTTTAATGGATATGAAACGTAGCTCGCAAAGCTATAGGCAATAGCTGCAGGTGAACCAGGCCTTTTGCACCTGGATTAAACCTTCAGAAGTAGGTCGAGCTCGCGTTTGGCCTACTTTCCCACCTTGCCTGCATCTCTTGGGTGCCATTTATTAGGAGTGGGAGAGAGAAAGGGGAATGGAACATTCATTGGGGGTGAACGTGAGAGGGGTGAAGAGAGAGATACGGAAACAGAGAAAGATACGGAAACAGAGAGAGATACGGAAACAGAGAGAGATACGGAAACAAAGAGAGATTCGGAAACAGAGAGAGATACGGAAACAGAAAGAGATACGGAAACATTCATTGCAGTGTAAGTAGGAAAGTACGAACAGAAAGTAAGAGATATTAGAGAAGTTGAAAATTTATTTCCTAAAGGAATGGTGTTGCTCTGATGGGTTCTGAGAAATTCTACAAGAGTTATGACTGAGGATTTGCTTGTCTTATCCGAGTTTTCTCGATGTAGAAGGCTGATCATCAAATTTTCATTTTTAAGAGATGTGAAAGTTGTTCTGTAGGGTACTTGAAAGCCTGTTTCAAGAAGCGGATACAGTAAATTCATCTCTGAATATTTCTTCATTTCTCAATTTCCCAGTTAAACGAGAGCTCTTTTTGATAAAAAATACCATAACGTTTCTGAAAACAATTTACAAAATAATTCATATCATTTCTGTGAATTTTCTTGAGAATCCGAGATAAATTGAATGCACCATAATAAAAAATTGAACATTTTAAAGAGAATTGTGAGAGATTGTTATTCACTAATTATAAAAAAATAGATTCAGAATCCATTAAAGTATTTAATGAGGAGAATATTTTACATCATTCATCATCATCAACAACATTAAGAAATTATTTAAAATAATGAAGTAATTACAATTAGTAATTTCACTACAAAGTTTCTATGTTTATTCAATTTATTCATCTATGAAAAAAAATGTGTGAACAACAACAAATTATGAGTCATAGGCCTTAAACTGTGCAGACGTTTGATTAGATACGACGTGAACAAAAACACAGGCTGTGATCGATCGCAAAACGTCCATAAAGCATACATTAGAGTCAACGATCATATTGACAAAATGACGAATTCACGCTCAATTAGATGACAGTAATTATCGCGGAGGCATTGGACTGACACTCCTACAGGTGGTTGATCGTTATGGGGGTGGTAGGGGGTCCTCCATCACCCCTGGAAGTATATAAGTCCTGTTAATGACTGAAAGTTGACATTTATGAGCTGCGAGGGGGCGTATAGTGAGGGGGTATAGTGATTGAGGGGGGTAGTAGGTGGTAGGGGGGAATCATAGCGTAGTGTCATTATGCCATTGATGACTGCTCAACACCCCCCACCATCAACCACCCCCTCAACACGTCTTATCATGTCTATCTTTGAGGGGGACCCGACGGTTGTCATCAGTGCATTATGGGATAGGTGAGTTCTATTGTATTTGTTGAACAGTGTGAGTGCAAATCGATATAAAGGCGAGTGACTCAATCATCGTGATTTTGTTGCATGGGCGGAGCTTCTGGGGGGCCCGAGCGGACCTGACCCACCAAAAATAAGAGAAGTATATTTTTGTAAGCTCAATTATTAACCAATTAACTGAATTTGATTCATTAGCTTCTTATTTCTCTTGATTCACAATCATCGATCATAATTCAACCCTTATGCAACATTAACTATACGAGAAGATACTAAGCTGCTTTGATGAAGGCCTGGGCCACTTACATAACGTTTTCTAATCTATATCTATAAAATGATGACTATATCTATAATGGCACTGACTGACTGACTGACTGACTGATTCATTCATTCCTTCATTCATTTATTCAATCATTCATTCATCACCAGAACTAAAAATCCACCGAACCGAATGCGTTCAAATTTGGCAGGCATGTTCAGTTGGATGTTTAGACGCGCGCTAAGAACGGATTTTAAAAACTTTTCAAGGATACGCCAAATATTTTAGTTTTTCTACAGTTTTTCGGCGTTTTTCTCATTTTTTCGAGAACCAATCGGTAGAAAATATTGATATTTGGTGGGCAGGTTCAGATAAGGTCTAGAAATGTTGTGTTAAAATATTCTTGCAATCCGTTCAAGATTAGGCCAGTAATCAGGTTTTCAAAATTGTAGATGTGTTGCGGGTTGCATATCTTCCGCCTTGATACGACCAATCCTAACTGTAAATTGAATGGTTCAGCGAGATTATAGATGAACCAATTTGGAAGATATTGAATCAAGTTTCAAACTATGTCCGATATACTTCCCAAGGTTACGCTTAATATTAGCGTTTTACTATTTTTTTTTTAATTTTCGGAGTTTTTCTTAGATTTTTCTAGAATAAATTGGCAGAAAATGTTGAAATTAGGTAAACAGGTCCATATTAGGTATAGAAATGCTGTGCTCGATAAATTTCAAATCCCTACTGAACGGAATTTGCAGGCGAGCGAAGCGAGCCTGTTTGTCTCAGCTGACACTGACAGAGGTTTTGCAGGCGAGCGAAGCTAGCCTGTTTGACTCACTTACACTGCCTATACTGTCGGGGGTCCAGGGGGCGGAGCCCCCTGGCTAGGCGGAGAAGGCGAGCGAAGCGAGCCTGCCGGCTAGTTCACAATAAATTAAAATCCGTTTAATGAAAAATAATATTTTCACAGCACCCAGCAGTGTTTCCTTTAAGAACTCCACGGTATCAAATAGACTAAACGCTACTAGTTTGAACTTTCACTTGTATATGAGAGGAATGAGCGTACATGATAAATTATTATTCATTATACTTTTCCCAGTTTAATGTATCGAAAGAAATTTTCTTTCTTATCAAAGAACTTAGAACATCAACAAATATTTTGTTCTTCAGAAAAGAGTTGAAGACAGTATTGTCTTGAGTTCATGAGTAGAGTAGAAGAGCTCTATTATCCTGTGTTATTACCCTAGCTATAATAAAAAGAAGGCTTATTACTAAAATTTCCTTGAGGACTTATAGTAATCATTCGAGTATTATCAAAGAGTTGTGTAATTCAACTAATAATATTTATGTTAGTATTAAAACTCACATTTGCGAGAGCTGGACTCTTCAGCCAAGAAGCGTGAGAGTACAATTTTTAAAAGCTGTGTGTCGTATAAACGACATAACCCATTATACAAGTGACGCCCCTGGGATACACAAAACGCTAGTGTTGTAGTTTACCCGAAGAGACCATTTCGGGTCTGTCCCTCTTACGTTACGCGACTGTTATGATTACGCAATGTTAGCCATCTGCTTTTTAAAGCCACTCCAAGGCTCAGGAAATATGTTTGTTGGACTGAAGTTTAGGACAGTCATCCTAGACCAGATCGCCTAGTGCAGTATCTCCTGCTTGTTATGTAGTCGAATGTATACATTCGACTACAGTACATTTAATTGTACTGCAATCTCCAATGTATTAATAAGTGTGAGCTCATCTATCCCTTCGTATCCAGTTCATTTGGATTCAGAATCATCTATTCTGAATCATCAATTCTAAGTGTATTTAACAGCTGTACTTAAATCTAGGACATTCTATGAGGGGAGACGAGAATATAAATTATTATAAACAATCACTGGAATAATACTATATTTTGTTTAATTATTATCCTGGAGAAAATAACTAGGCTGAGCCTGCACTATTCCTCTTCTAGAAATTCAGGAAATGTGAGGAAGATTCCTTAGGAAAATAGAGTTAACTATAGAAATATAGATTTAAGTATAGATAAATAGATTTAACCATAGTTAACATGAGAGTTAATAAGAGTTAAAAATAGTTAACATAAGCTTGTTATGTGAGGCTGTGATAGATAACGACTACTTCAGTCGAGATCGACCGTCCCCAAAACCTCTGAAACTTGAAAAGCTGAGGTGGCCGGGAATTGTCGTTAAAATACTCAAGATATGTGTTGTCCACTAGGCCTTCTAGGAACGCTCACAGTTCATATTCATGATTTACTCATTTTGTTACTCGAGAAGAAAATTGATTTAAACAATCCTTCTTTTATTATCCATGATCTGATGGTGAAAAATCATTTTTGTATTGTTTCAGCTCCCGAGGTGCAGACATCATCAGTATGTAGCATAATGAGCGACATGTTCTCATTGGGCATGGTCATATGTGCCATATTCAATCAGGGGCGGCCTCTCATACAAGCTAACCACAGCAGTTCAGCCTATCTCAAACAAATCGAAGTGGTGAGTATTAAAAAAAAATTCCAAGCATTGAGATAATCCGAATTCATCAGGAAAAATTATTACAGAATTAAATCTAGCATGGACAGTGAAAATTGTAACCGCAACTACAATCATGTCCTGTTTCTGGACAGGGAACTAATTGTATTCTGAACACATCACTGATAATCCTCTCATTCTATACCACTGGCGGCTCGTACCCACGAAATAGGTAAAGTTCTGTATAGTGAAACATACGGGCACTTCACCTGTTTCGTGGGTACGAGCCGCCAGTGTTCTATACATCAATCAGACTCAACTCTATACCACTGGCGGCACGTGCCCACGAAACAAATGGAGTGCTGTACAGTTAAAGATATGGGTTACAGCTGTAACCAAAAATTTAGACGCTTTCCTACATAGCTAACCTATGAGAGTGAAACGCATATAAATAGTCCAATGGTAACTGAAATAGCAAAGTCACCCTCAACCCCTAATGGGTTGATGTATTAATTATTATTTATTATTTATTGTTAACCAATGTATTTTTAAAATATAAATTAATTCAGCTAGTTGTGATAGCTAATGAAAAGCGTTGACGTTCAGTGTGGAGTGGACTTGATAAGGTTAAGTTTATTTTCGAATGCATGTGTAAGATATAATTAAATGTTGAGGTAAGGTAGACTATTATATTAGGGTTAAATTTCTTTTAACTTGGATACGGTTATATTTATATTTGGATACAGCAGTTCACAAGTTAAGTAACTAACGATTGAGTCGTCATTGTCCTATTATTTAATGAATCAGGAGTTTCCAATATTTTTGATGATGTTTTCAAATTACCACTGCTTGATGGATAAGTAGGTTTGTAAGTAGGCTAAGATGATAATACGAATCTCATTTCGTTGTTTGCATTGCATTAGGTGAAAGTCAGTATCCTCTACTCAATCCTTATAGTGTAAGGACATGTTTTGTGTAATGAAATTGAATTTATCGGCTGTGATTTGAAACTTTTAAATAATCTGTGTGTGCACTATCAGTGGCGAAAATTCAAGATCTTTCTAATATTATTATTTTAATTATCCCCTCCTCAATTTAGAGTCTTGAGAGCATGAACCCTTAGGATTTTGTCTATGGACAATAATGAAACATGACCACTGGCGGCTCTGGATCACTGGATGTGAGATCTATCTATATATTTATACTGGAGCAAATGGTATATATTCGAAAGTGGAGTAGTACCAGGGCAGATCCTCCGCTCCACTCAACGCTGTTCAGAGAGCCATCCGTATATGCAATGGAAATTAGGGATAGACGAATAGCACTAGCACTGCTGGGCCAACTGATTTGAATGTTAAAAGCTCATCGATCGTCCTCCAGAGCAGCTGACTGACAAAGCTCTAAAACTTGAATGGTCGATGAGCTTCATTTGTTTACCGGGAAGCATTGCAAATAGCCCCGCCAAAATACGCCATTACAAATTGAACAGTTTTCTCTCAACAGTGTGGGTTGTGCAATGCAGCATTCTGCACATTTCTTTATACTCGTTATTATGGTTCAAAAACTCTAGTGGCTATGT
Source organism: Sogatella furcifera (assembly GCA_017141385.1). Lineage (NCBI taxonomy): Eukaryota > Metazoa > Arthropoda > Insecta > Hemiptera > Delphacidae > Sogatella > Sogatella furcifera. The sequence continues at coordinate 13,635,451 of CM029551.1, read as the reverse complement.
AGGAATTGAGTGATCAAGCAGAAATTTAAATACAGTACTGTGATGCTACATAATAGGAGTATTCAAGTTACCCGTCAAATCATGATAGATAGATAGATAGATAGATAGATAGGCCTTCATTCACACTTGATAAATATTTTTCGAAAGTTTTCTGGGCGAAGTGGAGGCATGCAAGCCCCCTCTTCCACCTGACCCACTAATGGCCGGTTCGTGAGAAATCAAATTAGATGATAAACGTTTAAAAAGTAAGATAAACTTTGTAAATAGAAAAAATACACTATGAAAATGAATAGGACTCAATTTATATTTTCATTAGGTTTAAAGATTCAAGGGATGGCGGATGCTATTCATATGGTAGGTGTTTTGTTTGATGCTCTCAACAATTCTGTAAAAAGCCTATCTACTTCTAGAGCACACAGAGAGTGATAATATTACAAGTTTTTTTTTGTGAGGGTGATGCCCACATGCGCTCTTAAGCCTGTGCGTGGGTAATGGGCGAAAGATGATGATGAGAGATGAATGGACCTACTGCTTCAGGTGGGTTCCGAACCACCGGGAAGCGATTTCTGAGGCTCATGAATTGAATTCAGAGGAACCGGTCACCATTACAACGGTGGTGGTGGAGGCACTTTGCTTATCTAATCTCACCGATTAGACGCTCTCTACCACTGGGACAAACCGCTTCCCCTAGAATGGATGTGGAAGTGGAAAATGATGATAATAATAGATGTTGGTGCTACGAATGGAAAATCGAATATGTTAGTTCATTGTTTATCTCAGTTTCAATCACAAGTTAGAATTTTTTTGAACCAATTCAAACGACGAGATGAGATGCATATCAACTTAACTTTTCAAGAAACCTACTCATAGTACTTATCCAATGATCAGTGGAAATTCGAAAACATCAAGTTGAAAGAAATTTTTAACTCAAACATTATATACCTTACCTCAACTTTATAAATCATATGAGTATCTCACACATGCATCTGAAAATGAACGTCCTCTTATCAAGTCCACTCTACTCGGAACAACAATGCTTTGCAGTTTGACGCTGAACTTGCTGGCGGAAGAGGTTGGCCTGGGTCTGGGTTAGTCACAACAGAGGTTAGTTGCTCAAAGGCGTTAATATTGGCGTTTCTGAGGTATACCGCAACCTCGCCCCTCCCCCATCGCTCCCTTTATCACCTCCTCAACCTCCAGGGACTTGAAACCCGCTACTGCTGTTATTCCGTGACCTCTCCTATCCATTGGCTCGCCTAAATGTGTACAGTCGACTCCTAACCTTAAGCTTTACTTCATGCTTATAAACAGAATGTTCGAGCATTGTTTGAGAGTAATCTATCTTATTAGAACATAATTGTTGGATAGTTCACATGTTGGTTTCTCTTGACTGAACCTACAATACATAACGAATCTCCAAAAAGGGAAGATTGGTGTCGAACAATATTTTATTCAGTTACAATTTATTCTTTGAAGCCTATAATTACGAGTACATACAGTGATTAGATAATTCAATAAGGAGCTCATCGTCTATTTCACTTTCCAACCACTGTATACTGTAATACAGTCTGCAAATGCAGACTGGTTTATTTTTTGGAGGTAGTCCATCCAAGCAGAGAAGACATTTTGGCAAGATTGGAAAATGACTCCAGCTTGATCAATATTGGTTCAAAAATTATAAATTTCAACTCAAATTGTAGATCAGAATGTTTTCTACAATTTAAGACCAAATTGATTATCTTTAAAACAGTATTTACCGAAATGAAGTTATCTTCCCATCTTGCCAGAATGTCTTCTCTGCTTGGACAAACTATAGATAAAGGTTATCTATAGAGCTTAGAGTATCAATAGTCCATCGTAGAGGTTACCAACATTTAATACGTATAACTTTTCTATTCTAATTATTTTCCAGCTATAGCTATATAAGCTTCTAGCTTGTGCACGATTGATAAAGATACTCTTTTTAAACAAAATTAATTGGAAACTGAACTTTAAAACTTAGGGCTGTTTAAAATAATTGAAAAATGAATGAAAATCAAACACCCTTTTAAAAAACTTTAAAATTATTAAAACACAGACATGTTTCGGCACATTAGGCCATTATCAAATAATGAAATAAATAATTTTAGTTCATTATTTTATCCACATTGATAATGGCCTAATGTGCCGAAACATGTCTGTGTTCATAATTTTCAAGTTTTTTAAAAGGGTGTTTGATTTTCATTCATTTTTCAAAATTGATTGGCTACATCCATGTGAATATAATTATATCCATGTAGATCACGAGAACTACTTCATGGAATTTGAAAAAATAACGAAATCCTCTCTCTATTGATAGGAATAAGGAATGCTTGCTGGATGCTCAACACAGAATCAGCTATAGACTGTCCAAGCAAAGAAGACATTCTGACAACATGGGTTACTGACCCCAGCTCGGTCAATATTGGTTCAAAAATCATGAATTTCATTTCGAATTGTAGAAAACATCCTGCTATACAAGTTCATACCAAATTTATCATTTTTTGACCATTATTGACCGAGCTGGAGTAATTTTTCCATCTTGCCAGAATATTTTCCTTTCTTGGACGGACTATACTTTACTATTGTTCTGGTAAAACAAGTACAGACCCTTTAATGGCTGCTGTCTCGCACCATTATTAAGCAGTTAACAGGCTCTCCTCTGCACATAAAAAAGCTCACCTAGACGGAAAATTGAAAAATATCTCACCTGGCGTGTGAGGCAATTTTGTGCCCCGCCAGTGCTAAAAATAGTCAGCAATTGCGTCGTGCTTTAGTTGCGGGGGCAGAAAATTAGAAAAATAAACAAGTGAGCCTAGTCTTGGTTATTATAGTACTGATGTGGAAAACGAGTAAAGGGACGAAAAGATTTCTGATGATAGAAAAAATGGTTAGATATTCTTGGTTCTCATTTGATGAGAGATGTAGGAAACATTGTATACCGTAGGCTATTCTATAGAGTTTATCCTATGTGAATACTGCGAAAGAGAAAAATACAAAGTTTTGATAAAGATTTATTGAAATAATACAGTAGCACTAATACCTGCGATTTCATGGTTTTATATTGTTTTGGAAAACTTGTTCATAAATTTATATGATAGAATGTTCATTAGTAGATTCAAATGCAGTTCAAAATCGACTTTTCAATATAATAGGCTCAAACTTACTTATTTCAATATGAATCGGTTCTGCAATGTGAATAGTAATTCATTGTTTTATTATGTGTTTGCAACTCATAAGATAAAAGATAATGATTCAAAAAATAATATCTCGTTCTCTCTTTTATTATATGCAATGCACTGGACTCACGAAACGAGTGAAGTGCTGTACAGTGAAAGATACGGGCACTTCACCTGTTTCGTGGACACGAGCCGCCAGCGATGAAATGTATTCTTGGTACAAACCAACTAAACAATTGTAATTTTAAAGTGTTCATATTGTAGGACTGTTAAATGATAAATATAATGAAAACACAGATATTGCAAATTCTACTTTACTATACCTGGTCTCTATTCAAGAAACATGGCTTCTTGACCACATAGGTCAGGCGGAATTTATCAAGCACAGACGCATGCTCCTTGAATCATAAAAATAGAGTGCACATTTGAAAAAATCTGTGTATGCAATCCAATTACTTTTTTTAATGTTTCAAATTTCACATTTTCAATGTTCCAAACTGAGTTTTCCTCTGTTTTCTTTCAGCTGGAGGAGCAGGTACACAATGCACTGCCTAGAGTTCCAATCGCCCTGCAAGAAGCCACAGTTCGATTACTAAGTCGTGAGAGTCGCAATAGGCCTACCGCCCAACTATTATCCCTTATAAAGTACTTCAGGTAATCAAAAACAAAAATTTCCCGGATGAGTTTCCTAGTTTCTGTCACAAAAAATATTAGCAGCTGAATAAGTTTCTATAATCCATACTATAAGTTACTATGAATAAGTTACTAATCTAAGGAGGTTCAATAAACGCTGCTACACAAGTATTTTTCTAATTTAATGAAAGTTTGGAACTATTCTGTGTTTTTCGGATCAACCCTTCAAAATTCAAAATTTTTCAATTATTATCACCTTTGGATCATTTCTTTGAGTGAGAAACCTTTGGCTGAAAAAGAAATTTGGACTTGTAACCTCAAATTTTGGACTATATTTGAATGAAAATTGTGTTTTGAAATACCAAGGGCATTATGCCTGTTCTTTCTTACCAATGTGTTTTTGCCAATGGATGAATGAATGAATGGATAAATAAATAAATAATATTGGATTGGGAATTAGGGAATAATTAAAAATTTCATCAATTAAAAAATATTCCTTTGGTAAATTATCAATAAATATCGATTGAATAATTGCGAAAAATAGCAATAAACTATTTTCTCGAAAAAAAAACTTCCTATAAAAATCCATGTCAATGTTCAATCATACGAGTAGCCTACATTAAATTCATGGAATTGTTCTATTCATGACACATATTTGAATAGTGTTCATATTTCCAGATTCGCCGCCTGTGGCCTAATTCCTGCTCAAAATAATTAATAAAATATTAACAAAATATGTAATGCCGACGCATTGGACCTGAAATCCAAACGGAAAATGAAGTCAAAAACAAAGTATCAAACAAGGTAAAAAACAAAGTAACAAAGTGAAAAACAAGGGGGAAGTTTCGAAAAGGTCGAAATTCGCAAAACCGAATCGTGGTCCTATTGAAACTCAGTGATGGAAATGGCGATTATATAGAGAAATTCAATATTTTCAATGATGTACGTGAAAAGCAAATGAAATTAAGTTTTGAACTTGAAGAAATGGGAAAAAGTTATTCCGTGGACAGCTTTAGTAAGAACAAATTATCTTTTTAAGCAATGTACAAGTATGCAGAACATCCGAAGGAGACGGTACATGAAAAATGTTCGCCCTGGACAAATTAGTGTCAATAGCTTTGACAAGTGTTGCTCTGTGACTTGAATAGGTGATCAGCCAGCAGCCTTGAACGAGCGATGTTGGGAACTACATAAATATGAGAGTGACTTGCGGAAAAGTCTTGGCTGACGGAAAACCCCGGTTTTTCCGGGCGGGGCAAACTCAAAGGGAATGTTGATCGACGCAACATGACAGGAGCAAAAAAGGTGATCGTGAGTGGGGGAAGAGGTGGTCGAAGAGGGATTTCAAAGGGCGTGAAATCGGTCGCTGAAAGGCTTCCCAAAGGCACCTGCACAAAGACCTACGGTTTATTCTGAGTACTTTGTGTTTATTTTTAATGAAAGCATCTGGTTTCATTGGCTTCCGTTTTTGTTCACTAAGTTCATTAATGAAATTCAAGTTGATCGTTGAACTCAGAACCTTTGAGATATTGAGAGTTAAAGTTGATAGCTAACTGCAGTATCATAAAAAATAAATTTCGATCTTTGTAGGCGCTTATTTTGTAAATCAAATTTTGTAAAAATTATGCCAAACATTTTGTTCATGAATATCTTCCGTATTCATTCATAACATATTAGGGAATGAACTCTTTTATGTTCATAGGAATACTCTATAATATACTATATCACGGTGATTTTATTTCTTCGGTATCCAAAGGGACCAAATTATGTCCTAGGGGCCAGAACTGACTAAAATATTAGCAGACAGTAAATTAGTACATAACTATGTGAGTAATGGAAATGAACTTGGTGGACATAACCTAAGCTTAGAATATTTTCAAGAAAGTTTAGAAATAAGACGTTTTGGACATTCTTTCTGTGTTTTATCCTTAATGTATTGTATTTTCTGAAATAAATGAATACATGTATGAATAACAGAATCATTTGACCATATGAGATTAACAATATATTGTATCTTTATTAATGACTACTTATACAATTTCTAACGTAATAAAAGCATGAGTTTGTAGTCGTCATCAATATTATACTATTAGTCGTTATACAAAATTCGCATTATTTGGAGAACTTCCATGCCTGAAATAGAACAAACAGAAAAGAAGCAATACCGTGTACAAAACCGAAATGTCAAATTAATCAAAGGCTAGGCCTACACAACAAGCTGGGAATATAGAATCACTATATGGGAGGCGAAACAATATTCAGAAAGGTGAGGTAATTTAAAATTAATCAAACGATCGGCCTACACGACAAACTCTCAATACAAAATCACTCTGGTCGTAAAAGTTGAACACTGTGATCGTTTATTCAGAAATGTATGCGGACATGACAACCAGGCCATCTGTCAGGCTTGCTGACGTAAAACTATATTTCATACAAACTCTTTTCAAAGCTGTCTTTTTTCCATAGGGTTGGAGGTTCATATGGGGGTGACAAGCCCCAAAGCGACGTAAATAAATGGCCTTAATTCAACCTGGCACGACAAAAACATTATTTATCTATTCTAGAATAGTATCACTCCTGAACTTTATTCTCTCTCTCCCACACTCTCTCAACCTATTCTCTCTTCTTGCTCGCTAGTTGTTTCAATTATAGAACGAGTTGTTCTGATTTTTCAAGTTGATCTTCTTATTTCTTCCACTTTTTATTCCTATCTCCTATTCTATTTCCACGCCCTTTCATCACTCTTACTTTGTCCCTTCATCCGTTTTCGTAATTGCTTCTCTTTTTTAGCTCAGCCGTTTTCAAGCATCGATCTTGTCATCTCTTTCTGCTCACTCTCCTTGTTTCCTTTCTCATCTACTCACTCTCTTTTTTCAGATCTCTCTTCTTCTTCATTGTATCTTTTCTAACCTTCATTCATCTCTTTGTCGTTCTCTCTTCCTGTATACACATCGTTTTCCAAGTTTCTCTCTTTCTTTCGGAGTTTTATTTCCTCTCAATGACCAACTGACCAAGTGAGTTGTCTCACTTCATCTGTTGAGAAATTATTACTGTCATTATGCCACTATATGCTACTACAATAGCACCCCTACAGTAAATTGTGCAAAATAATGTTCGGCTTTTCTAGCATAAAGGGAATCAACCATTAAACGAAAACGCTTGTGCAGTAAGTGACAACAAAAAGGTTTTTTTAGGTTTTTCATAGTTTGACATTGACATTGTACATTAAAGGCTGGCAAAAAGCACTTCAAAGCTGTCATGTTTATTTATTAGAGTACAATGTTTGCGTGAAATGAGAAGACACGCCGTCACAATGCAAAGTGTATTATTACGATGTGTCTTCTTAACTTGCTAGAGTACTGCCTCTATTAGCCTATGTTACTTGATGTTATCTAGGATACATTGGATACATAGGATACGTGTGACAGACTAGTGAGGTCAGATACAGTCTACTCTGGTTTGAAAGCCTGAAGTGTAAGGTTTAATAATAATTATCATCAGATACAGTTTTAAATATGGCTTTCAGGTGAAAGTCACTGGCGGCTCGTGTCTTGGGAAAAGTTGAAGTGTTGTACAGTATGAGATACGGGCACTTCACCTGATGAGTGGTGACAATGGTGATATTTCACACAATTTGAGAAGACACGCCATTACAATATGAAGTATATTGCGTTTAAGGGATGTCTTTTAAGCTTGTACCAACTATACCAATACATCGACCAATCTTGTGCTTGACACTTTCACAGTGTCTCGTTACGTCCAAAGCTTGATTTATCTATCGTGGAAGTTATTTTTCAATAGGCCGAGAACATAAATAACAAAGATTTCGTAGGAATTTTATTGTATGTAGTCAAGATTCAGGTTGTTATATAGAAGAAAGATGAAGGAGAATCAAAAAGCTTTTCTCTGGTTCGCAGACCAATCTTGATTAAATTCTCCATAACATTCGACAGAAAAAAAGACGAACGAGAGCTTAGTTACAAGGACATGAAGCGTTGATGCTACTCGTCTGAGCTCTCAGAGTAAAAAAGAAAAAAATGGAAAATTTCAAGAGTTAGCCGTCCGAGCGGGAAATCTATTTAGCGACGGATTTTCCTGTCGAAGCGCAGTTGGCACACCAACTTTCCACTTGGATTTTCTTCTCATGCGAGAAAATAGATTGAATTTTCCACAGCAGGATTGAGGGAAAATTTCCGGATACTCAGCGTCTATCGTTGACCTATCCAGGCCAATTACTGGAATTATCAGGAACACTTCGAGTAATAAGGAGATTGATTGACTCCTAAACGATGATTCCTTTAAATTTCATGGTTTTGAAGTTGAAAGAAAGATCTATAACTTATTCATCAAACATTTTTGTCCTTCCCATGCATGAAAAAAAACTTCAGACATGAAAACTAATATTCTCAAGAGAGATTCATCCATTTTTTAAATTAATTAAAAAATACCTCATGAGAGATGGCTCATGTAGTTTGAGAGGAATATGTTGTTTACAGCACATTCAGATAATGTGATGAGGAACAATACAAAATAAAAATGATTATGAAGATAATTTGAATAATTGCTGAGCTCCTTGAGTTCCAAAACAGTAAAACTTTGAAATTTTCGGACGCTATCTTCTCGATCACACTCCTAGGAGAGCTTATCACTATCGATATTGTTTTTTCCAGGTCGAAACAAAGCGGTTTTAACCACTCAAAAACTTCTTTCATCAATACAGGAAGCATTTTTGTAACACTTGCCCTCATACTAATGACTGTTTACACACTTCATATTTCATTGGATTTGGTACTCAGTCGTTCAGCCATCAGATCCATTGATTGAAACAAAGAGATTGTCACCACTCAAAAATTTATTTCATCAATACGGGAAGCATTTCTGTTACACTTACCCTCACACTAATAACTGATTCAACACTTCATATTTCATTGGATTCGGTACTCAGTCGTACAGCCATCAGATTCATTGGTTTCAGATTCTAAACGTTCTTCCCTTTCAACACAGCCAAACCTTCTCTATTCAATTCACTTTGCAACTTACCTTTCAACTCACCTTCATTTGCATCTGAGCTTCATAAAAATAAAGTAACAACTTTGCGCAGCTCCCGTTGAACTTTCTATTAGCGCCGGAAACTTTTTAACAAATAAAAACCAAACAGTTAACCAGTGAGCTCTTTCAACTCCAACAAAACATTTGTTCGAATTGTGAATTTGATTAGTTTCCGTATGTTGTAGAGATTTTTCTTCTTCTTCTTCTTCTTCTTCTTCTTCTTCTTCTTCTTCTTCTTCTTCTTCTTCTTCTTCTTCTTCTTCCTTCTTCTTATATCAACATTTTCTACCGATTCGTTCTCGGAAAAATTGAGAAAACGTGGAAAAACTATAGAAAAACTCAAATATTTGGCGTATCCTTATGAAGTTCGAAAAATCCGTTCTTAGCGCGCGTCTAAATGACCAACTGAACATTCCTGCCAAATTTGAACGCATTTGGTTCAGTGGATTTTTAGTTTTGGTGATGAATGAATGAATCAGTGCCATTTCGCTTCTATCTATATCTATAAAAGCAAAATGGCACTGACTGACTGACTGACTGATTCATTCATTCATTCATCACCAGAACTAAAAATCAACTGAACCGAATGCGTTCAAATTTGGCAGGCATGTTCAGTTGGACGTTTAGACGCACGCTAAGAACGAATTTTAGAAACTTTCCAGGGATACGCAAAATATTTAAGTTTTTCCATAGTTTTTCGGCGTTTTCTTAATTTTTTCGAGAACCAAACGGTAGAAATTTTTGATATTTGGTGTAGAGGTTCGTCTAACGTCTATAAATGTTGTGCTGAAATATTTTTGAAATTCGATCAAGATTACGCCAGTAATCAGGTTTTACAAAATTGTAGATGTATTGCGGGTTGCATATCCGCCTTAATACGACCAATCCTTACTGTAAATTCAATGGTTCAGCGAGATTATAGATGAATTAATTAGGAAGATATTGAATCAAGTTTCAAACTATGTCCGATATACTTCCCAAGGTTACGCTCAATATTAGCGTTTTACTTTTTTTCGGAGTTTTTCTCAGATTTTTCAAGAACCATTTTTCATTTTTCACTTCATCTGTTTTCAATGGAACACTTCATTTGTGGCGGAGAGCGAAAAAAGTCAATTATTTGAAAAAGTCAAATTAACGTCTATCTTGTTACAATTATGGTTTCGAATCGCCTACACACGACTTATTTTTAAAATCTTAGTTTTTTCTATAGGCGATTCTTCTTACAAAACTCATTTTCAGTTCATTTACTGTCGTGACTGATACCAGCGATAACGGCGTCGCTACAACTGTTATAAAATGTGGAAGACAGCTCAGTAAATTTTATACCAAAAATTGAATAGGATTAATATAATTATTTGTTATAGGATACATTTGAATATCAGAGGCAAGAATAAAGATGCTTAGATAGTGGAGTGATATTATACATAATATCAAAGCCATCACGTAAAATCAAACCCAGGATCATGGCTATAACTACTACAGGTCTGACCAAGCTTCCTTGTCTTGTAACACCTTAAATTATTTGTAACACTTATGCCCGGTTTTTCCAAGCACACTCAAAGTTGAGGGACCCACAAATTTTGATGAACAGCTGACATTTTCTATGATAAGTATAGGAAATGTAGTAAAGTTTAGTAAACTTGAGGGTCCCTAAAATTTGAGTGTGCTTGGAAAAACCGGTCATTAGTATTATATTCGTACTTGGCACTCAATCTTCCTTATACAGTATCAGGTATTGTTTGATACATGAGTATGGTACAGAGGTATTTGTTAGATCTTTCCCAAGTGACGGCATCTAGATCAACACAGGCATAAACAGTCGCTTAACAAGGTGTGCTCAAACACCTCCTGAGAGATGCGGGTTATGTCTGACACCATGGCTGACACTTCGCTTGTGAGATGTCTACATGTATAGCTTTGCTGGGCATACCACGTAAACTCTCGGGGGGGTTGATAATGATGATGAAAGGAGACTGAGGAGTTGAAGAATGTAGAGGAGAAACTAGTGAATGAGATGAAGGAGGAGGAAAATGAGTTGAATGATGCTAAGAAGATAGAGAGTTGGAAAAGGATAGAAAACAATGAGGTAGGAGAAAATCGAAAAATTTAAAAAAGGAACAACTTCCATTAAAATGAGAGTGCGAAATGATGAATTTAACAAGTTGAGAGAAAATTGAGAGTGATGGAAAATGAAGAAGGTAAAAAGAGGCTGAGGCAGACCAGGAAATGAGAAGACAAAACGAAAAGGATTTGTAGCATAGTTTGAAAATTGAGGAAGTCAAGGGATACTCAACGGTATATGATGAAATGAGTGAATTAAAGGAAGAAGAAGAAGGAGAAAAGTATGAGAGAGTTGAGGAATGGAAGTGTTAAATGATGGCTCGTGCATCACTCCATAGAGATTTGCACGGTGAGAGTCGGATCTCGAAATTTGCATCTAAGAGCCCTACCGAACCAGGATTGCGAGTTTTCCTCACATGTGAGCTTCTTACCTTTCCCCACCCTCTCCTACCCTATTCCCTCCTTTCTCCTATCGCCTTTTCTTCCTCCCATCATCATATTCTCCTCCTTACGAACAGCCTCTTTACCATCATATTTCTGTATTCAATTTCCTGTACAAATCTATTCGTGGGTTTCCCTCCCTCTCCATCCAATCTTCACAACAACTGCTAACTTCTACCTGAATATATAGAAGGACTTCATCGAGATTACCTTCCAACTTATCACTGACGTTATAATGTGTTGGTCTACTTCGAATCGTTTCACATATTAAAGGCCTGATATTATCATGGCTTCAATATCAACATCTTGAATTCTTAATTCAGATTGCTTCATTTGCTCGCATTGTTCTCTAGCTGTATTGAATGATTTACTGGCGGCTTGTGCTCACGAAACAAGTGAAGTGCTGTACAGCTACTGGCGGCTTGTGCTCACGAAACAAGTGAAGTGCTGTACAGTAAAGGATACAGGCACTTCACCTGTTATATGATCATGATCAAATTCCAACGTGAAACTAATTTGTTTCTTGTTTTTTGACCAGAAAAATAAGGAGTTTTGGTCTCGGTGAACTCTGAATTACATGGATAAATTGACAAATTGACTAACGTACAATTTTCCTTTGTTATTTTCAATCATAAATAGATTCAACGTGACAATAGTTGGCTTTAGAGATATCAATGCTCGAATTTGAAAAAAAGGAGCTAAGATATTGATATTTGGAATTCCTGAAAACTAGCGATTTTTTGTTTCTCAGAGCATTAATGTTGTATTAGTCGATTTTCAAATTTTAAGATAAACTTTTTGTACTCGCCTATTTAGTTACTTGACGCTCCTTACTCCTCCTCTTCTTGAAATATAATCCTGCTGAATTAAACTTTCAATCATAATTCATCATGAAGAAATCAATAATAACCTCCACAAAATTTATGATAATGATCGAATATAATAGCATACATCGAATTTAATTATTAGGATTTTATTCAGAGAAAACCCGTTATCAACTCGAAACAGTTTGTCGTTTCACAAGGTGTATTATTGCGATCATTGGATTTCCTCATCCAATAAACAAGATTCAATGGCTTTAGGAAGTTGTAGTAAAAGGTATAAGCAAAGGAATGCCTGGATTTCTCGCTGCTACGGTTCGCGCGATCAGAGAAGACACGCCGTTACAATGTAAAGTGTTTTGTGACGGCGTGTCTCTTCAGCTTACGCGAACTATACCTACAGCCGTGAGGTGGGAGTTGGAAATCAAATCAAATACAGAAAGAAAGTCCTGTGCCAAATAAAACTTTTATTAGGTTTTTCACGACGCGAACACTACAGTCTTCCCAGTCGTAATCGGAATTTAATTTCCTCCGAGTTTAGAATCTGGTCGACCACTGTTACTACTACTGGCGTCATTCCATTCAACTGTCAAATTGGAAATTGTTTATTCGAAACAAATATCTCTGGATAATTCAAAGCGATCACATCACTCGTTTGTTTATGTAGATTTTAAAACATCTAACAGCCTAGAGAAATTTCGTGCTTCTCTGGAAACCTACTTACATAAGATCTTTCTAATTGATCATCAAGCTTATTCCTTCAAAAAAGCAATCACAATTTTAATTTGTTTTTTATATGAATTTCTCTCACTATTAAGAATTTTTGTTGTTTTGTTTCTACTGATTGTTCTAGCAAATCAGGAAAAATTAGAATATTCCAGTCAATCACAAAATGGTTTATCTTTTTATTTATCGTCTTTTATTTCTCTTCACTCCTTTCCTTATTTCTCTCGTTTTTTGAATGTTTCAATGCACTAACAAGTCCACTGCGTCAATTTACACCTAAATTATTTCATCAGATGGAAGAATTTGAGTGAAATTCTATTCCAAAAAGAATAATGGAAGGTGATCTACCTTATTCCACCTGAGTAGAATAACTTGTACTATACATTGTTTGAAAACCGTCGTGGTTACGATAATACAGTATTAGTCAAAATACACAGAACTGGAATTGAATCAGCTGATCGAGAAGGCAACTACAGCTGATTCAGTTTCAGTACTGTTTATTTTGGCTAATACTGTATTTTGAATTCTGAGCGATACTTGAGACATATATATATGTTGAGAAGGGCGATGGGCTCAAGGACATGAGGGGTCTAAGACATATTGGGGCTAGTCCTGGGACTTGTAAGAGATGTAAGCTGTATTTTCCCCAGGGCATCTCAGCGCTACAGCAATATTTTAACGTCTTCGATTCCTTCTACACATTTTCATCGCTCATTTTCCTCCTTCCCTTCTTCTTCCATCTTCTACTTTCCTATTTCTTTCATCCTTTCTCACTTTTTTCCCGTCCTCTTCTTCTCTTTCCTTTTCTTCATCGTGTTCGTCTCTTCATTTCTCCCTATTTCTAAAAATTCCTTTTTCATCTCACTTCTTTCTCATTCTCTTCTTATCTGCATCCTGACTCCGTTTTGTTTTCTCTTTTCTTTCACGATTCACATTATATTTGTTGTAGTGCACATGTAGCAAGCGGAATTCGCAACCAATTGCTTTCTGTTTGGATACTTTGATAGAATCGCATGGGAGCCATTCAACTTGTTGGAACATGATGAACCTTTTATCCATTTGAATCTTGATCCCATAGTTCATACGGAATGGGTATCAGGTAGGGGTGACACATGGACATGGATCGTGAGATAGAGAGAGAAAAGATAGAAAGATACAGAGAGGTTTGGACTATTCATTAGAGATAAAATGCTCCATGAAAATAGGTAATCATGTACACACCAGAGCAGCTGTGTTTCTTGCATTGGACTATTCATTCAATAGGATCATAATAACTATGTTCTATATCAATCAAGTCTCTCGCTCAACATCGCGTCTGCGTGCAATCAGCCTATGTACATAAACAATCTGATTTTCTCAATTCAATTTTTTGAATGAAATCATATTGAACTGGAAGTTTACTCGAAATAATCATAAATCCTAGATTAAGTAGTGAGGTTAATAATAGGATTATTGTCATATATTCTCAATTCGCTGTATAATTCTGTTTACCGATCATACTGCATGCTTATAATGTAATATCATAAACTGAAAAATTACTAATGTAAATAGGCTAGTGTAGCTGTAGCTGTGTAATAACTCCAGTAACTAATAAATGTAAAGGAAAGGCTCATAACTTTATATCACTAAATAATGTATAATAAAAATAATTTTCTCATTTTTCAGCGATCCTGCGGTGCAAGCCCTGCAGTTCCTTGATGTGATCAACATGAAGGATCCCTCACAGAAGTCTCACTTTTATAGGAACACTCTTAAAGAAGTTTTGCCTTTCATACCCAGGGTAAGTTCTAAAAGACTAATGTTTTTTAAGAATATGAAATTTCACCAAATTGATTTATTCAGAGTTCATCGATGCGATTCATTGTATTGGAAATAAATCAAACAATGTATGGCCCAATTTTTACCTAGATGGAGTCATTTTCTTTTTTTTCCTGAATGTCTTCTTTGCTTGGACAGACTAAACCCGGAGTTTCTTCATCCATTCATGAATGCTTTCCAGAACCTAGGACTTGACTAACTCCAAATATCAAACTAAAGTCACATTACAAACTCAGCAGATCCGGGAAGATATTGAAGAGCATCGTTACAAAAGCGGACATCCGTAAGCTTTAAAGACCCTCGTTGACCAAACGTCTGGTTCCACAAGGAAAACATGATAGAACTCTCAAAAGCCCCTCAATCATTCACTCTCTCTCGATTCAGTCCGCCATTAGTAATCCTTGATGGCTCAACTCCTATCCCTTTGAGCGAGTCCTGCCATTCATCATAATACATCCTCACTCACTCATCAACTACCAACCAATTACTGAATCGAAGCAGCGGTAAGCTGTTTTCATTCAATGATTCATCCATTCATTCACTTGTCCAGGCTCTTCATCTATCGGCTACCTGATCACTTTGATGGGTTGATGTGGACGTTTTTCAGTTTGTATGATCCATTACGATCTACATCAAAGATGTGTATCAAATGTATCAGATGTGTCTAACATGTAGTTGTAATATGGGAGAAACTTGTGTGGGTCCTGTTCAATATGATTCTGAAATAAATCAATTTCAAAAATATTGAATTGCCATATCAAAAAGAAATAATGAGAGAAATCACATCAATATTCAGAATCTCAAAAAGGATTGATTATAATGTAGACTCAAGTGAACAACGACATATACAACGCAAACATTGTAGTTTATGCTGCTGATTTGAAAAACCTTAAAAATAGTTTTCCAACTATGATTCTTTATCAGGATGATGGAATGATGTTTACAAAATCACTTATATGATTATTACTTGTATGAAGATAGAAGAATTTCAATTATTCTTTGCTCAAGATAAGACAGTTTACAATACAATTTTTCGTGCTCTAAATTTTTTTGAAACTCCATATTTTTTTATAGTGAATGGTGATTTTGGTGCCTTCCTTGTGTTTTTGGACTCTCTTGATTCGGAAGAACTTTTGAAAATTCAAATGTCAGTGTATCATATTAAGAAATACAGTACCATGATTTCTCTTCGACGGAAATTAAGGTTATGGTGGAACTTCCTTTTGGAACTCCTCCCCGGATACGGCATAAGAATACATACCATACAATGAGACCAATGACTTGAAAGTTGAGGGCCGGTTCCTCCAAAAAAGTTAATCTGAATTTTGGATTAAACCATCAGCTGGCTCAATTGAAACACAAGTTGATAAAAGTGACCATACACTGACAGCTGATAGTTTAAAATAAAATTTCAGTTAAACGTATTTGGAGAAACCGGCCCTAAGTGTTAGATAAAACCGACAAGTTCTAATTCTGCGTTGTAATAAAATACAATTAATGAATGAATATATAAGCCTATCTTGTCATCTAATTAAAACAGGGATGATTATTGAATTCATCAGTATGTTGGGTATGTGGTATGCTGGACGGACATGTTCGAAATTAGAACTCAATGCCGTAATGAACCTAGAACAGAACCAAATTTAGTATACGTGTACACTGTGGAGTTATTTGTTCGATATTGCAACTCAATTAGAGACAGACTTTTACTTGTTTTACACGAACTCCCGGAGCGCCGCCGCGTTCGATCACATGGGACGCTGAAAAAGGCAATCAATTTGCAATTTCAAAATCTCTTGTGCCTCTCCATTCTCTCCAGCTATTCTCCCCGAAATTTTCTCCTTCCCCGAAATTCGGAACAGCCAGTTTTGTTTTGGCGCTCCCAGTGCATAAACACAGAAAAGCACTTATGGGCTGCGTGGGGTAATAAGCGAAATTGAGTTATGCTCCACAGTGTAGTCTGAGGGTTTCAGGGACCTGAAGGGCTTGCCAACCATTAACCTGCCACAAACACACACACACACACTCATGTACACCCACACAGACAAGTTATTACAGAAGTCAAATCACAGGCTTCCATCAATGCTGCCACAGGTTTGACTCACGCACGCGATACGCACACATCGCCTTTGTTGTCATGTATCAAAGCGTTGTTCAAAGCGTCATGTTGTATCTCCATTTTGGATACAAATCGACAGGCACAAAGGAAACTGTGACAACTAGTCGATACACGGCGGTGAGCCTCTGTATCAACAGGCTGCTAATGAACTCGATGATAGTTGGAAGTTATGTGGTGTGAAAGGGAGGAGGGGGAGTTATTTGGGTTGAGTTACACTGGCTGCGAGGGAAGGTTTTCAGGGGTGCAGTGCTAAATTAAGAATTGAGCTGTAGGTACAGTAATCTTCCATCACCTTTCTAATCAACAAATTTGAATGTTTCATTTCCAAACTATAAATTACAGTTTATCACATCGATTCCACACTATAAACTGAATCAGCTCTCATTTCAGAATGGAATTTACACGTACAGGAACTAATTATGCTGTCTCTATAACTCTACTTAGAAAGTATGAAACTTCATAATCAGTGTTTATCTACGGACGTTTCGAAAAATTCCTATTTCAATTTTAGAATTGAAATCGAAATGACTAACATTTCGAAACTGAATCTCACACTGAAAGAAATTTCTGAACTATTAAGCTGAAATTCCACTCACTTTAAACATGACCCCAAATTTTGTGACAGCTTTTCAGTTTTTTTAATTTAGCGAAACGATTATCGCTACAGTTGTTTCTCTAATCCAACTAAACAGTTACTGTGATTCAGCTTCATCTGCTTTGAAGAAGTAATTACTATGAGTTTCCAGGTCACGTACATTGTATAAGTAGTAATCAGACCAGCTGAAAGCATTAAATCGATTGCAAAGCTGTGTGTTAATTTTGTTTTCTTAACTTTGATTTCAGTTTTATTAGATAATAATCTTTTTGAAAAACCTTTCGAATATAATTCAATGAGATGTCGTATTTCTGCTCCATTCCCGGTATTGACAGCAATAATCTAGGAAAAGAAATGGATTTATTCAAATTCTTACAATGTCATTTGATGTTGAGCAGCAAAACCAGTGGCTACGTGCAATCCCAAGAAAGGCGTTGATTCCTTCAGAAAAATTGAATGTGTGTTAAAAACTTTCTAACAAGGATGTATTGAGTTTTGTGAAGCGAATATCAGGACAAATATGGAAATTGGATGTTATGGTAGAGATAGATAAGCCTAATTCATTAGAAGAAGCGCTGCCCCATTCTCAAATGTTCATGATGATGGACTTCGGTTCAATATATATATCCCCTATCAATATATATCCCCTTAATAAGTAAGGGGACGGATCAGCAACCAATGTTTCAACCAAAGAATACAAAGATGAATTCCTGACTACTAAATGTCGAAAAGCTGTTCTGTGTACTTATTAACGATAAAGTTAGATAGTATCGGTTTGAATGTATAATGGGATGAACAATGCATGGGAGTGTAATCACTGCTAAAACAGTAGACTATTGCATTCAAAATAATTCTAACATTGGCTAATATTGCTCTGAACAATTATTCAAAACAGAAGAAAGATTCATTGATCGAGATCTAAATAAAATACAATATTTTATATTGATAAACGTGATGCACATTCATACTTTGATTTTTATTATATTTATTCCAATAAAAATTATTTCTGCTTCTTATATCTAAATGTATCTATTCAAATTGTAATACAATCTTCATTAAAATAGGTTGACAAGTATTTTTATTGAAGAAAAGTGAATCAGAATCATGAATGTGAATTGAATCAGTGAGGTGAAGTGAATCAACTTCTTATGTCACATTTACTTGATTTGAGAAGACAACTACTGAATCCATGAATATTGTACTTCTAGATTACAGGTTTGATTTTGCTACATCTATAAATTGGATTTACGACTGTGACTGAATAGCGTTATTTAAATCTAGTAAAATAAATTTTCGTAGTTTTAGGAATCAATTTGCAGGATGTCGTTGAGTAGTTATCTATTTTAGCCAAATGGTGTTAGCGAAAATAATTTTTCTGTTTTATAAATATCGCTTTCCTGAATTGGGGATGAGGAACTCGAGTTTCAACAATATTTTCGCTGAAATGAGTAAACAATTTTCAGCGAACCAGTTTTGCAAAAAAGCTTGATGTCATTTTTCTCAGTGCAGGACCGTGTTGTAATGAACATTTTTCGATACAGAAGGAACTGTTTGATAAAGTCCAAATTCGGTTTTATGATACAATTCCTCATTCCAAAACCAGCTGATGAAAAGTAAACAGTGTTCAATTTTTGTAACCTAAAGCTGCGACTGGAATCAAGTACCAGTATTTGTTTGTCAATATTTCAATTTACTTCTTTGAATAATTGATTAATTTGAATAATCTAAAGTTTAAATAGTCTAATATACTCATAACTTAGTAAATATGTTAATAACTTTCAATTTTATAACAGTACTCACGATTTTGTTGATTGTCAAATGCGTTTTGAGGCACTGACTGATGTGTTATTATTAACATATTTACTAAGTTATAAGTTGATTATCATCAACAGTTCAAGTAGGATGAAGACAAAAGAAAAAGTATAATATAAGGTATGTTGATTTTTATAGTACCTACACTTACAGATAACTTGATACTGGTGGTCCATAGCAGTGGTCACCAATTAAGTTTCATGAAGGTCCGTTTCAAAATCTTGGCGAGCTTCCGCGGTCCGGACATCTGATCCATTCAGGGGGAAACCCCTAGGGAGGGAGGGTACTGCCCGGTTTTTTTTTTTAATTTTGTTTTACTACATTAACTTCAATAATTATTCAAATATTTGGGCTAATTATTACTCTGTGAATTTTGATTTTTATGTTCTTCAAATATTTTGAAGTTTGATATCATACCATTGATATATTGAAATTAAAGTAAAGCCCAATAATTTAATCGGATTTGGCAATAGAAATTACTCTATTGTTTATTCTATTCATAAGAAGAATGTTTACTTAATAAATTGTCAAAACTACTCTCGAATATAGTCCTTGACTATTGAAATACTAAGATAAATTGAACCGCTTAACCAGGTATGGAATAATTGAATGAAATGATGCAACAATATTAAGGGTGGATGGTAGTGGACGGCAAACTGCCGAATGGCAAAATCAAGTCCCATAAAAACAATGTGATTTTTATCAATCTCTTGGAGCAGATAGAGCCTATATTTATGTATAGAATTTCACGTTCTTCATGTCATTTGAAAGAGAATTTAATTCTCCAGGGGCGTGACTTTTGACTTTTTCGATTATAAGTTTATTTCAATAATTATTGTATAATTGATTTATTAAAACAGTATTGAACTCTAATTATTGAACTAAATTTAAAATCAATAAAGTAAAATGTCACGCCCCTGGAGAATTGAATTCTCTTTCCAATGAAATAAAGAACGTGAAATTCTGTCCATAAATGGAGGCTCTATCTGCTCCAAGAGATTGATAAAAATTACATTGTTCATATGGGACATTATTCTGCCGTTCGGCAGTTTGCCGACTACTACTGCCCACTATTGAATAAATAGCCAACTTTTTATTGAGACTTGTATGATAAGAAGAGTTTATTTTATGAAGAGGGTTTCTTATGGATTTTTTGTTTTAGGATTTATTTTAAGTTTTTGTCGTTGAGATCGGTATGACATCGCGGTCCGCACAAAACTAGCTGGCGGTCCGGATCCGAACCGCAGTCCGCCATTTGGTGACCACTGGTCTATAGCTATATAGCCTACTGTACTAATACCTACTGATGACTTCACTAGTAGTCGTAGATGAAATAGTGTATGCAACGGTTGTATTAGGCCTTTAAAGCACTCGTGAGATACTAAGAGCACTCGCTACGCTTGCTTTGCTTGCTGCTCGTGGCTCTAACTCATATCCCACCTCATGCTTTAAAGGCTCCCATTATACAACCGTTGCATAAACTACTATTATGACACAGAATACGAAGAATATGCAATACAGCATAATTTTACAGTGCTTTCAAATAGCATTGAAATCCTATTTTACAATTTTGCCTATCAATTTTTCTAGTACTCAAGTGATACAGAACCATTTCTGATTATGGGGGGGGGGGTCATGCCTCATATGATACTTCATTCTTCATATGATACTTCGTTTTTCATTTAGTTCCATATGAGAAGACTTACTCTCCTTAATTTTATATTGAGAATACCCACTTGCTTTCTTGGTTACTGTCATGAGTACTCGTTATGGTTCTTGTTCTACTGATCTTGGTTTCATATAGCTTTCTTGGGTGTATTTTCTTTTCCTGTTTCTTTCCAAAATAATAAATTATAACTGTGAAAAATTATTACACTAAACATAATGAACTTTTAGCAAGAACTAAACGTTCTTGCTTTTGAGAAACAGGAGTGGGAATGAATGAAAGTGGTTTTATAACGTATCATTCATGATGCTGCTCCTAAGCAACACTGGGCTAGAAAAAAGGCTTATAACAATCTCCCTCTTTAATAAGAAAACTTCAATTTTTTCATATTTCACTAATTAAAATAAAATTTTGTCAAATTTATCTTATTTAAATTGAATTTGAATTAGTGAATTTTGACAAAATCCAAGTTTTCTTACTATAGAGATATTTCACAATATCATCATCAATTCTAACAATTTTATCATCCCCCCCGCCTTTGTTTTCTCATGTACTAGCCGGCAGGCTCGCTTCTCTCGCCTTCTCCGCCTGGCCAGGGGGCTCCGCTCCCTGGACCCCCGACAGTATCAGCAGTGTCAGTGAGTCAAACAGGCTCGCTTCGCTCGCCTGCATAACCTCTGTCAGTGTAAGCTGAGACAAACAGCCTCGCTTCGCTCGCCTGCAAATTCCGTTCAGAAGGGATTCAAAACTTATTGAACACAGCATTTCTAGACCTAATCTGGATCTGCTCACCAAATTTCGACATTTTCTACCAATTTATTCTCGAAAAATCCAAGAAAAACTCGAAAAATCGACAATTCCGAAAAATAGACAATTCCGATAAAAAGACAATTCCGAAAAATAGTAAAACGCTTACATTGAGCGTAACCTTGGGAACTATATCGGACATAGTTTGAAACTTGATTCAATATCTTTCAAATTAGTTTATCTACAATCTCGCTGAACCATTGATTTTACAATAAAGATTGGTTGTATCAAGGCGGAAGATATGCAACCCGCAATACATCTACAATTTTGAAAAACCTGATTACTGGCGTAATCATAAACGGAATTCAAAAATATCTCAACACTACATTTCTAGACCTTATCTGAACCTACCTAACATTTTCTACCTTTTGGTTCTCGAGAAAATTGAGAAAACGCTGAAAAACTATAGAAAAACTTAAATATTTTAAAACTTTATACTTTATATCCTTGAAAAATTCCTGAAATCCGTTTTTAGCGCGTGTCTAAACGTCCAACTGAACATGCCTGCCAAATTTGAAAGCATTCGGTTCAGTGGATTTTTAGTTCTGGTGATGAATGAATGAATCAGTCAGTCAGTCAGTTAGTGCCATTCCGCTTTTATAGATATAGATTTTTGATTGATTCAAACAAAGAAATAGAAAAGTAGATCTAGTTCCAGTTTAATAGTTTTGTTAGGTTGAGAATCTGACACTTCCAATGTTGTTGAGTGCAGTTTGATGAATGCAAATTATAGAGAAAATCTTATTCAATTTTATTGAAAGTTTCGAAGGTTTGAAGTTAGAAGGTTATTGAAGGTTTTTTAATTGTGTTTGCTTTCAGAAACTGTGGTTCCAGCACGTGTGGCCATGCTTACAGCAGGAGATGCGCACACAAGAGGTGTTAGCCGCCGTGCTACAGCCAATCATCCATCTCATACAGGAATGCTCTCTTGAAGAGTACGAAAACATTATACTTCCCGCCTTCAGGTCAGTCTGCGCCTCTCATTCTAGTCTGATATTATATTTATATTATTATAGACATTCTATAATTACATGAATTAATATATTTTATTTTCTAAAAAGATCAACAAAGCATGCTGGTGTTGTTAAAAGGTTAGAGAATTTTTTGGCGGCTTTGAACGTTCTCTTTTCAATAAACTGCTTATGTTTCAACATTGAAATACTTTTAGCAATTCATCAAGAAGTAATAAGCAATAATTACATCATGAATAGTAATTCACAATCCTAGTATATTACTAGTATATACTACTATCAACTGCAGTGCTATTGAACTATTAGATTTATTTTTCAATTATTAACTTACTTCAGTGATGATCAAATCATAATTAATATTGTTGATTATTGAACATCCCAACCCAAACTCCATGAACTTTAGTTTGAATAACCTCATTATCGTAGGAGAAACAAAAAGTATACAAATCCTGGGAGATCCTTTGTGATCAAATTTCAAGAGGCTTGGTATACTGTTAGTGTTGTTCTAGTTCCAAAGTACTCGATTCCGTAGCTTAAAAGAATCATGGCATTGCTTACTCTCTGCTGTCAATAGTAGCAGGCATACATTAACGTGTAACAGTAAGACCAAGTGGAATGCACTCTTTTTGAGAAGTGATACATGTTCAAACCAACATAAAGGGAAAAAGAATCACTAGAGCTGTGTCATAGGACTCGTTGTCGTAGGAAACGCTGAGGAAGAAAAGAGAGTTACTTCAACTTTTACCGAACCTCTGCTTTCTAGTGTGTGAAAATCTGTGAATAAAGTCTGAAAACCGTGAGCTGACTGTTGAAAGGAATTGCAAGATAGTGTAATGCATTCAGCATGATGACAAAAGAAGATTCAAGAAACCAGAGGGGGGAAAAGGAAGAAGAGGATAATGGAATATGAAAAGAAGGTTAAAAAAATGGAAGGAAAGTATGGAGGGAGAAGAAGAAGGAAAGGATGGAAGGAAAATAGTTTGTGAGTGACTGCTGAATATTCAGTACAGTTTTCCATGTAATATAAAACGAACAAGGGCTTGAATGTTCACTCTTCAGTTGTTCCTTTGTTTTTCCTTCTTGTTTTTCTCATCAGCATTCCTCTTCTCCTCCTTTCTCCACCTCTATCCACCAATCTCCACCTCTACTATTCCACTCAGTTCATCTACTTCTCTTCATTCTTTCACTTCTTTCCTCCCCCCATCTACCACTCCTCCTTGCTTCCACCTTCTTCATTTTTATTTTCCTCCTTCTTTTTCTTCCTGCTTTTCATTTTCTCCTTCTATTCTTTCCACTGTATTTCTTTTTCTTATTCTTCATCTCTCTCTTATTTTTCTTGTACTCCTTTCTTGTACTCGTTCCCGATTTCTTCTCCTTCTCTTCTTCTCTCTATTTTTCTTCTTCTCATGCACTTGGTTTTCTTTTTCATCCTATTTTCTGTGTACAACATCTTTTTCTTTTTCTTATTGTACTCCTCATCTTGTGAAACACAAGGTGTCAAATTACTCGTATCTATAGATAAACTGAAAAACTTCGTTTGTGCCCGACATGTGCCAGCGACTTGCATTAATGGAAAGCTACCTTGAGAAACATCTGTCAAATATTTTCCATAAAACATTGAGAAAAATCGGCCAATCAATCAGTACCCGGCGTCGCGTTTGGAAAAAGAAAATTATTGTCAGTTCACTTCGTCGAAATAAGTGAACCAACCACCTCACGCACTCGCTAACTTCATCTCTTTCCTTTCATCATTCCATTCTCCTCCTTTTTCCGTGATTCCAAACCTTCCCCCCCACCTATTCGTTCCATGCTTCGTCTCACAGAGACGCAGTTGAACAACTTAATGATAGAGTTGTGCAACTCAATAAGCGATCTCTTTGACGAGCAATTTGCGCGTATTCAGCGCGCATTTAAGACGGGCGCATTCAGTGCGTGCGTATTATTTGGAAGACACTGTCTCTGTGAGGTAGTGAGAGAGAATGTGTGTGTGATGGATAGGAATAAATTCCAAGCGAGTAATAAAGAGAGAGTGATAGAGGATGAGAGAGAACCATGTTTCCCGAATTGATCCAATTGAGCAGTCGCTTTGCTTTGAAGTGTTGAAACACCTTCTGAATGAAATTCTAGATATGGCGAAAATTCACATAGCCTGCTAATATCTACTCTATCTATTTTCACTTCATCTTAATTATTTAAACGAGTGGGAGGCTTAAATGCAATGTAACATTAAATGTACCATTAAGTTTTTGAAAGTCTTGATATTTCTCAAATATTAAAGCCTCATAATTCGAATTAACGAGTTATATAATTCGAGTTCTATAATGGGGGGAGTTTGATATGTGTCAGACTCTGGAGAGCCCTGTTTTTATTACGACAAATAGCAGTAATATATCACGAGAGTTTGCTCATGTATACCAGTTGTTATCGAAAAGTAACTTTTTTATGTGTCTAGTGTTACTAGCTAGAGAATGAAATGGTTTTTTTGCTGTTTTGAAACCTTCACCTAGAAACACCTCAACTCATACAACCTCGAATGCTATGCAACTCTGGAATAAACCCCAATTTATTTGTATCAACTTTGTTACATTTCGATACGTTTCACGAATGCTAGCAAAGTTACTCTACCGTCTGATATTTCGAATGAAATGGAAATGAAATGTCTCTTCTTTAGGAGTCCCTGTCCAGTTTTCATATCCGATTTCTACACCAATAATAAC
This sequence comes from Sogatella furcifera, assembly GCA_017141385.1. NCBI lineage: Eukaryota > Metazoa > Arthropoda > Insecta > Hemiptera > Delphacidae > Sogatella > Sogatella furcifera. The sequence goes on along the minus strand of CM029551.1, from coordinate 13,610,018 downwards.
CTATAAAGTAGCCTATAACTTTCATCGTCTTCTTAGAAATCGGAAAACCGTGTACAAACCACTTTATTGAAGGGAAGGGAGAAAATTAATCCTGGGAATATGTACCTCGACAGAAAGACAGCTTAAGAAACTAATTGAGCTTTTCTCTATCTAAAAAACAAATTCAGTTCTGATTCATCTCTAACTTTGATTGAACCCACGCTTCCGTCGACTTTTTCTATCGAATGCGATTTTTCTCAATTCTAATTTCATGGCCAGTATCACTATGGAGGTATATTGATTGAAAGCGAGCTCTCATTTCTTGTAATTGGCTAAGATGGATCGGAACGCTTTGAAGCAGTCGTTCCAGGCACTAATTAGGAAATTCCTAATTGGCAATATTTCAGGCGTTTGCTGCTAGTTTCATTAAGACAGTGTCTTATCTTCAGTTCCTGACTTCATGATGATATTCACCAATTGCTGTAACTTCCGACCGGTTCTAACAAGTATAAAATGGGGAATACAATCTTTTCCAAGTCAGAGGTTACATAAAATAGAGTATAGTCATCCATTTCATCCCTCACCGCATACTGAAGCGCATTATTTAGAATACCTTTGAATAATCGGTTTCGCTCGTCCATTTTGCAAACTTATTTTGTGTGTATATTGTACGAACTCAGCTCAAACGTTATTTCTCGAAGTGCTAAAAAACTATACATTTCCTTTCCAGAAAAACTTACCTTCTGTACTTTAAATATAGGCTACTTTTGTTTGCTTTCAAAATTGGTGATCTTCTAGCTTGTAATGCAGTCTACTATATCATTTTCTACATTTTTGAGACTACTATCTTGTAGCCTCTCTTGTTTTCCTCTAGAATTGATCAACTTTTTATTTTCTCTTGTGTTGCAGAAATGTTTTTAGCATACCTAAGACAATCCAAGCCACTGTAACGTTGCTAGAAAATCTGCACATAATATTAGAAAAAACGCCTAGAGACGATATTCGCAGCGAGGTTCTACCGATGCTTTACAACGGTTTTGAGAGTACCACCATTCAGGTTCAGGTAGGTCAAAATCTATTTGAAAAATTGAAAATAATATTCTTTTGATCCAAACCGTATTGTACAATCCACGTTCTCAAAAACGTATAGATTCTATTTTCAGTCAAATATCTCAAAAATAGTAAGGAATGAAAACCATAGAAAGTCCTTATTTATAAAACTCTGAAAGTCGTTCAATTTACATGGAGTTATACAATAACTTACAATCGGCGATTTGATACTCGATTTGGTGATTTTAATTTTCTAGGTATCAACAATACATAATTATGCACCACTGGTGGCTCGTGCCCACGAAACAGGTGAAGTGCCTGTATCTTTTACTGTACAGCACTTCACCTGTTTCGTGGACACGAGCCGCCAGTACTGAAAAACTACGTACAACAATAAGGTAACGAATTTTCTGTAATGTTACAAGCTACTGGGAGCTGTAACATAGAAGGAAAGGAAATATTTCCCTTTCTTTTTTTAAAAACTTTTTCTTCGTCTGTGAAGCTCTTAAGCTTGGCTAGCTTCTGGTTCATTCTCTCAAAAATATCGACCTTTGAATCATTCGATCAAAAATTTCTGATCCACAGAATCTCTTTGTTGGAAGCAACACAAGCGTAATTCATTCGCCATCCACTGGTTGGCAATTACAGCTGCTCTCCACAACCTGTTAACGAGGGTCAATCGCAGATTTTTCCGTTTCGAATGGCTCAAAGTGGATTTTATTCAGCCAAAGACGGCTGCTTCCATGGACAGTGGCCGAAAGAGAGAAAATGAGAAAGAGAGGAGAAGAGAGAGTGAAAGAGAAAGACAGAATGAGAGGAAGAGGGAGGAGAGTATGTATGAGAGGTCGTTGAATCGGAAACAAATCTAAAGTCTGACCGTTTGCGCTCCAATTGAACCTTCCAGACGCTTGGCTTCAATTCGCTCGTCTACAATTTTCTAAATTCCATTCAACTCACTTCATGCTATCCGCCATTCAATTCGCCTTCGATTGTAAACGATAAATGAAGGGGGAGGAAAAGAAGAAGGAATGAGAGGTATGATGAAGATTTATGATGATTGAAAGTTGAAAAACCGTATGGTGGTAAATGGTAGTTACAGGCATAATTGCGATTGAGATGACAACAGATAAGCAATATAAGAAAGAAGAGAGAGAAGGAGAGAAGAAGAGAGAGCAAGAAGGGAGCGGAGCATTTGAAACATATAATTTTTCAAGTGGAATAACCATGACAAACGGGTATACTTATAGACAAATTATATTCTTCTCAGTTTTTGATATTTTTTATCATCAAAAGAAAATGAACTATAGGCTTACAATGAATAACGTTTTATATCCGTATCTAATCAATTATTATCGAATGGCTTTATTTCGATCGCCAATTATTGAATTACCACCCATGAATTTATGAATATTGTGATTCTATAAAAGCGAACTGTTGTATAGGGTTACTTCATTTTCATATTGAATTGGTTCAGCCTCCACTTGTTTTTCGATTCTTGGGAGATGAAACTTGATTCCATTCTGCTGAACTTTCCAAGGTGATTACTATAATCTTTCCTGGTGGCTATTCCTATGATCAACGTCGAATATTAGTGGAAAATTTCTATTTTTACTGATCAACTGAATACTGCGACCTGTACTGAACAGCAATTGAGATGTCTGCATTGTATTCCACAACAACGTTATTAGGTGAGAATCTAGTTTCAATAAACTTTTTTCAAAATTATGTTTCAAATAATTGTTTTAGTTTTTTTTATAGAGATCCAAGACACCATAGAACGCTATCGATTATTCTTCCACGGTAGTAAAATTCTGTTGTTACTAGTATAATAGTGGTATTCACTCAACCAGTTGAGTCTTGGTATCCTGTTTTTTTAAGTCAATACCATAGCAGTGGAATAGAAAAAAAGCAGCTTGTTAGCTTTAACAAATACTACGACCTTACTGGTTATGTACAAACCCTAGATAAGAACAGCTCCTTGAAGCCGAATTACTTACTTCCAGATTGAGTGACGATTACCATCAGCTGGAGAACTGACAAGTATTGGAAGTGTTAATTAATTCAGAAAGTGTGAACAGTCATTGTGATTTATTCAATTCTAAATTCTCAATTCACTCAATTATAAACATTTCTGAATGACATCAATAGGAGATCATGCAGACACTTAAAAAACGCAATCCACAACAGAGCACACATAGAGCTGAACAAATAGCCTAATTATCATTCTTTTATCTTTTTCAAATATAAGTTTTTCTTATTCTAAGATTTGCTTTTTTTCTTATTTCAAGTTGCTATAACAGCAGTAATCACGGGAGGACTTGCCATTGAGCTATCACATGTAACGGCAACTACGTATACTGCTACAAGTGGACCAGTTAGTGATTTTGTGAGTATGCGGTTTTCTGGATTTTGTTTAATATTATATCGATGGAAGTGAGTTTATCTTTTTGTAAAATATCACATTCATTGTTTTCAAACTGTAATAGTATGAGTTGAAGGCGGTTTTACAAACGAATAATTATGTTCTCCAAACGAGCGGTACGCGAGTTTGGAAAATAATTATGAGTTTGTAAACTTTTCCACACGAATTATGTAAATTTTTTTTGTCATACTAGACTGAGAAGGATTTACTAAAACCTCACAACTGAGTACATTAACTGAAGCCAACATAACCTCAACACAACACTAGCACAAATACAAAACAAACGCACACAGTGAACTGTCATGGCGGCTCGTTCGACTCGTTTATTCATACGTCGGAGTTCGGAAAAAACAGCTGGGCTATATTTTCAGTGCCGCAATTTTCCATACACAAATCTAGCTTGGAAAGTTGTGTACTTTGTCTACATACTCGTATGTAGTATGGCGAAAAAACGTTTTCGCCATACTCATATGTAATACACAACTTTCCAAGCTAGATTTGCGTTTGGAAAATTGCCGTTTACAGGAGAATCAAAGATCAGCTGTTCTGAATGCGGGAATAATCATTTTGATGATAATTACAGCACTAGTCATCATCACGATGATAATTACGGCACTGAAAATCTAGCCCAGCTGTTTTTTCCGAACTCCGACGTGAATAAACAAGTCGAACGAGCCGCCATGACAGTTCACTGTGTGCGTTTGTTTTGTATTTGTGCTAGTGTTGTGTTGAGGTTATGTTGGCTTCAGTTAATGTTTTCAGTTGTTTGAGGTTTTAATAAATCCTTCTCAGTCTAGTATGACGAAAAAAAATGTACATAATTTGTGTGGAAAAGTTTTTAAACTCATAATTATTTTATTATCTCGCGTACCGCTCGTTTGGAGAAGATAATTATTCCTTTGTAAAAGCGCCTTTTCCAAACTCATTATGTAATATACTATTGCACGGAATGGTCAAATTTTTCCCTTGAAGAAGTAATAATGTTAGAGCTCTATAAGCATCATAGTAGACGCAGCATCCTTCATTTGATTAAAAATATATTAATCACGTAACATGATAAAATGATTGGCTTACCATTATTTTTTCTCAATAATTGGATAATTGTATTAAAGGCTAATTTAATTATGTATTAATTGTATAACTCCTTATAATGGAAAATAAATTCGAATTAAATTCTTATTTATAAATTTCTTCACATGATGGCCTGTATTGTTGTTTTTTTAATTTACCAGGTGATTCTTCAATCAATATAGGTGATTTGAATAATTATAGTAAATAGATTCAAATTGCATAAAGATTCGCAGTACTGAGGAGACCCCTGAGGATTGTGCGCTTAAATTTTATCATATCCATCAGCTAAGAAAGTTATACTAATGATCCCCACAAGAAATGGAAATGATAGCAGCTACCGAAGACTTTTTAGTATGTGAATGTGGGATTACAAACCACATCACCATGAAGTTGTATCAATAACAAGTTCCAGAGCATATTTTCTTATAAATGAACAGTTTATACTATGAAATAAGATAATTATTGATTTTACTTCCAATTTTGCTTGACAACATCAGCTTTTGGAGCGCACAAGAAGCAGATAAAACCGCCTAGTTTTTCGGTGTCAGCTTTACATGAGACAATAATGATCAGATTATACAGAATATTGTGTACTAATTATACAGTCCCTAAAAATTAGAATATCCCTATCAACCTCAAAATCGTAACTTTCATTAAAGTTTTGGAGAAAAAGGGGGATTTTTTCTCTAATTATTCAAATTATTTTTATCTTTTTTGTGTTTCTTTTTAGGAACCAGAATTAGCAGCCAGAAATGCGCCGGGTAATGGATCAGTGACTGGACGTTGTGGTTCCCTGAAATGTGCCCTGACCTGCCTGGTCTACACTGGACTCTTGCCCGACCCTGTCTACTGCAATAAGTACAAAGTTTGTGAATTTGGCAGCGGATTCGAACAAACATGCAAAGCACCCTTACTTTTCGATGATAAGAAACTCATTTGCGATGATCCCAAAAGAGTAAAATGCGGAAAGAGAAAGCTGATAGAAGAAACAGGAGGAGGAGCGGGAGGAGGAGCGGGAGGAGGAGCGGGAGGAGGAGCAGGAGGAGGAGCAGGAGGAGAAAAGGGTGGGGACACAGTTTACGACTACAGTTTTAGCTTTGAGCAAGATGAAGGAAGTCATCATGATAAAAAGAAGCAGCACAAGGAGATACATCAAAAAGGAGGAAAGATTGGTGGGAGAAGTGGTGGCGGAGAGGAAGCTGTTGAGCAGGGGGATATTGGGCGCTAAGCATAATATTCTGTAAGGAAAACTGTATTTATGAATAGTCTCAAGAAATTTTATTTCATTTGAATGGTACTTCATTCTGTTCATTCATCCTACTCTCAGTTTTTAAAGCTTCAACAGAAACGCCACTAGAAACCTCATAAGATATGACACATTATAAAATTAATGATATTAAGTATAATATCTCCGTTTTGGAATATTTTTTTCTAATATTTTATTCTGAGTGATAATTGCGTAGAGCACTCGCGGCTTGTGCCCACGAAACAGGTGAAGTGCTGTACATTTAGAGATATGGACACTTCACCAGTTTCGTGGGCACGAGCCGCTAGAGGTGTATGTATTGAAACCTGAACTTGAACTTTTCTATCGGAATTGGAATAAAAGAATTTTTGGGCAAACGCCTGTTTATTCATATATCACTCCTTTTATTGTACTTTTCAATGATTAAATAAATAAATAAATAACACATACTGTAAGAGGATACAATGAATAACGCGTACCGCGTACAGGGTCAAGGCGTAGAATTGCATTCATTGATTCACTCACTCATTCATCAGCAGAACTAAAAATCTATTGAACAGAATGCGTTCAAATCTGGCAAGCATGATCAGTTGGACGTTAGTACGGTGCAATTAGTTCAAAAAAAGGCCGAACCTCAACATCCAAAGAGAAAGGACGATTCCTACGCCAACTTGTTCTATACAACCCCTTTATTGTTTGGTAAAAAGTTACACCCCTATGAGCGTCGGGTTTTTGGGGGAGGGGGGGTGAAAGGTGCAAAATTTCAGTTTTTTGTGAATTGTAGTCGAACCAAGCGTCGGACAAAAAAATTTTCATGTATGTTTTTTCTAGAGAACAAAATTTGGAAGAGATTGAGACCAATCACAACTCTTTATCATCAACCGTTTCCAAGTTACAATTTTTTAAAACTCCATATTTTTTTCACAGGAATTATTCCGTTACTTTAAAAGTTTGTAACTTTGAATTGGAAACTCTTGCATCCGTATTTCAAAATCCCTCTCGGCGAAATTCATTTCTCTTCAATTTGAGACCAAATTCACGCTTCTATGTTCAGTGGTTCATGTGCTACAGCGATTTTAAAAAACCCTTACATCCCCAAAATCCCCTAAAATTACATTTTATCGTACAAAAAAAATATTAAAAATTTTTGGATTGTCTTATAATTCCATGATCATTATGGAGGGCGAAATTCTCTACATTTTCAGACCAAGAACACCACTCTACCTTCATTAGTTACAAAGTTACAGATGAATAAATTATCAAAAATGAGAAAAAATTGGAATAGCTTCAAAGTTTTATTCAAGAAATATTATGAATCATATATAGTATCAAAGAGTACATTTTTCTCTACAATTTGAGACCAAATTCACATTATTTGAACAATTACAGAATTAGCTAGATCCATTTTTCAAACCAACTGTCGAGTTCAGAGCTAACTCTGAGAGGCGCTCCACACACTATGAATGATACATTGAAACGCTTTGTTGAGCTTAAGAAGACGACGATTTAAAAAAAAAAGTAGCTCATTTAATAATTGTTCAAAAAATATGAATTTGGTCTCAAATTGTAGAAAAAAATGTGATCTTTAATATCATATAAGATTCATCATGATTCTTCAATTAATTCCTCATAACATTGTTGGAAAATCAGCGTTTTCAATTGTTGAAAAATTACACATATTTCATTCAATTGTAACTCGGTAACTATTGGCGATAGAGTTATGTTCTTGGTCTAGAAATGTGGAGTGATTTATCCTCTAAAAGATGGTATATTAAAATTTCTTGTTTAATGAGAAATTTCTTGTAAATTGTTTGAGAAATTTCAATAATATTCAAAAAATGAGCGAATTTATCAGAAAAAGTGTGATAAAAACCGGTTGTGTACCTTCTTATGTCAAAGGTCTCGCAATTCTTATAGTAACCATTTGAAAGAGGAAGATTTTCTCTACATTTCTTGGTAGTTTCAGATTTTTCCGTTGACAACTTTCCGATTGGGAGCATTGAAATGTGAAAAATTGGAATTTTTAATGTGCAGGTATTATTATTCAAGAGTATCATTTAAATCTGAATTCTGGAGTTTTTCATCGAATTTGGATTATAATATATGAATTTATACCTCCATGATGAGTAGAAAATGATGAGCTATTGAACGATAGAATCCGACGTACCAATCAAATGTTATGGGGGAATATAAATGATTAAAAATAAAGGGATGCTTTTGACCAACCCGCATGAATCCTATGATAGTCTTGGTCATGTAAACGATTTTAATGAGAGTCTAGGGTCTCAAGAAACGAAATCTAGAAGTATGAGCCAACCGAAAATTTTTAATATTTTTTTTGTACGGTAAAATGTAATTTTAGGGGATTTTGGGGATGTAAGGGTTTTTTAGAATCGCTTTAGCACATGGACCACTGAACATAGAAGGGTGAATTTGGTCTCAAATTGAAGAGAAATGAATTTCGCCGAGAGAGATTTTGAAATACGGATGCAAGAGTTTCCAATTCAAAGTTACAAACTTTTAAAGTAACGGAATAATTCCTGTGAAAAAAATATGGAGTTTTTAAAAAATTGTAACTTGGAAACGGTTGATGATACAGAGTTGTGATTGGTCTCAATCTCTTCCAAATTTTGTTCTCAAAAACCTGATGCTCATAGGGGTGTAACTTTTTACCAAACAATAAAGGGGTTGTATAGAACAAGGTGGCGTAGGAATCATCCTTTCTCTTTGGATGTTGAGGTTCGAGTCTAATTGCACCGTACTACGTTGGCTCTTTTTTTAGGCTGTACAGTACTGTCCGGTTGCCTGCACATTAGAGGCGGCGTGACAAGACAGATCCAGCTGATTGATTTTCATACAACTGTTCATGAAAATAAACAATATTCATAAGAATCTCGGATCTTTTGTTATCAAAATTCCTTGTTAAAAATCAAATTTTTGTTATACTAAACATTTTTACACATTTTGTTAAACTGTTAAATTGTTATCAAATTTTTTGTTAAAAATATCCTAAAAAGTCGAGGTTCGAGTTGAAAATGATGGCATTCAAATCAAGATTTCTGTTAAATTGAAAAGACAATAAAATACCGTTTCTGATAATTATATTTTTGAAAAATACAGGGTCTGTTATCGCTCCTCTAAAAGAACTCTCGTTTAATGTGAACAAAAAGAGTCATTTCAGCTAGCATACTTCAATATGTTGAAAACTGAATTGGATTCACTCTTAGATCCTTACTTTCAATTCTTTTTCTCCTATTATGAACAGAAGTTGAACTGTACAATTTTAATGGATGATTTAAAAATCTTTTGAATCAGTTCTTTTGATACCTCAGATCAACCACTGTATGTGATTTGGAGGTGCAAATATTATTACAGGTATTCAGCTCAGTCGTTCTGAGGAGTCTGAAAAAATTCATAATAACTCTTATTAATGGTGTAATCTAAGAAGAATTTCAAAAATTTTGAACACAACATTTCTAGATCTAATCTAAACCTGTAAACAAAATTTTAAAATGCTCTGCTAATTAGTTCTCGAAAAGCTTAGAAAACAAAACTCAGGAAAAATAATAAAATATATTCAGATATTGGGGGTATCCTTTGGAAGTTCCAAAAATCCGTGCGTCTTAAGGTCCAACATATCTGCTGAATTAGGACGCATTTTGTTGAGTGGATTCTTAGTTATACTGATGAATGAATCAGTCAGTGCCATTTCACTTCTATAAAAAGAGTGTTTCAGGACAAATGTGCAATACTTCCAAGGCTGATTACTAACATCAAGTAAAGAAAAAAATTTTATATGACATACATATACTCCCAAAAATGCTTTGTTACCGAGATAGCAATTGATGTCAATTTTCCGTCATTGTTACCTCGGTAACATAGCATTCCTGGGTGTATGTCATTGGGACTTTTTCAATATCTACTTGATGTAAGGAATTAGCCTGAGAAGTAATGCACATTCTACCTTGAACAACCCGTATAGCAATATATCGCAGATTGCAGTACAATGTAGAATTATATTCTACTGTCATTCATAAACATGTAGTGATATGATATTATATATGCGATATGGTTTCATGACTATCCTAAATTTCTGTATTTATATTCTAACGTATATATTTCTCAAACCTTATTGTATATTAAGGTTCTTCAGCCTGGCTGAGAAACGCAGATGGCTCACACTGTGTTCTAACAGTCGCGTAACATGAGGCGGACAGACCACAGAATGGTCTCTTTGGGTTAAATACAAAATTTAGCGTTTCTTAGTTCCAAAATTATGACTTTTTTTCTAAGGGTGGTGCCCACATGATTTGTTGGCATGTGCGTTAGTAATAAGAGGTGAAGATGAGAGATTGCTTTTTAGGGACTCCTCCGTCTGAGGAGAGACTCCTCCGAAAAACGGGAAATCATGTGCATTCTCCTTCAAATTGCCTCTTGATAAAAACAAAGTTTTATACTACTATACTTGAACTTCAATAGTCTTTGCAATATCAAGAAGATACCTTTTCAGATATATTCGCCGATCTAGCAGAAAGACTAACTTTGTCCCTTTGAAACGATATCTCAATTATCAACATTATGAATTTTATGATATAAGTTACATATGACTTAATGCAACTTTTCATGTAACTTTTTATTATTTTCCATGTAACTTTATGAGTCTCATATGCTAGTGAAAGCCATAAAAGTGAGTTTCCCAAGACCTTCTTATCGTATAGTTGTTATACTATCCTAGCGATTGTTGTCATCAATCGAGCACGATATGTTGTTGGATAGAAGAATTTTCAATTTATTAAAATAATAAAACAACAACCAATATTTAAATTGAACATTAGAAGCTACGTTATTACAAAAACTCTAATTTTTGTCCAATATATGATACTTGGTGTAAGGAATCAGCCCGAGAAATATTGCTTAGTCCTCCTGAAACAGCCTGTATGTATATTAGATTCACTTCTAGATACTCATTTTTAATTGTTATTTTTCCTATTGTTAACAGAAATTGAACTTTAGATCAAATAGCTTTTTATATCCGTAACTGATCAATTATTATCGAATTGATTGATTTCCATTGTCAATAATTAGCATAAACAAAGTTATCAGCCATAAAGCTTTCAATACTGTGAGTTATAAAATACGAATAGCCTTCACTTGCTTCTTGTTTCTTGGAAGATGAAAGTTTCATAAATTCTCGCAACTTTTAAATCGTTTCAAAGATTATTCCTTTATTCAAAGTTGAATAGGTATTGTCTAGTGGAAAATTTAGATTTTTTTCTGATCAACTAGACACTGCGACCTGAACTGAACAGTGATTGAGATGTCTGCAATGTATATCACAACAACGTTTTTAGGTGAGAATCTGATTTTATATTAATAAGTCAAAATCATGATCAATTCATTTTTTTAGAATTTTAGTATTCATGTTAAAGATGTTAAAGATATTGTCAATGATTTTTCCTTAGTTACTAGTATAATAAAAACAGATCATTCAAACTGCATTACTCATTTTCAGGTAAAATTTTTTTGGGTTTTGTAATTTTTTTCGAACTGCAAAGCTTGCCAAGTTTTGTTTCAAATGAACAATCACTGAGATTCAATGAATTCTAAATCCTCATAGATCCTCGAAGGCTTTTTTATTTTTCCATTTTCATTCAGGTTCCGAGCACTCAGTATTTCTATTGGATTTCTCACTCAAATACATATAAGCGGTCTCTATAAAACGTTCCTGAATTATTTCAATCGTTGATCCTGCATACATTTCAACAATCGAAACCACATCACAACACACATATCACAGTTAACCCGTATAGATAAAATCTAAAAATCTTAAATTTTAATTTTTAAACTAAAGTTAATTTTCGTCGTTTTTTCGATTCCATAATATTTTCTCCTATTCTAAGATATTTCTGAATCCTCATAGGCTTCCTTCTTCATTTCCATTAAGGTTTCAAATTCCATTAATTCTCTGGAATTTCATACTCCAATATGAACATTCCTGAATGACTTCAATAGTGTTCATCCGGCAGACTCATCAACAATAAACACAACACAGTGTGTGCTTGGTATTAGAGTAAAAATCCAAAGATTTTTGTCTTTTTTCAATGATTGCTCTTCATATTCTAAGATATTATTTTTATTTTCATTTCAAGTTGCTTTAATAGCAGTAATCAGTGAGGGACTTGCCATTGAGCTATCACATGTAACGGCAACCACGTATAGCGCGACAAATAGATCAGTTAACAGTTCTGTGAGTATGCGTTTTTTTTCATATTATTTATCTTTTCATCCTCTTACTAACAAAAGTGTTTTTATCTCTCTGTAAAATATGACATTCATTAATCATTGGGAGGTTAACACGATTGGGAACAAACATTTTTCCTTAGAGCTCTATAAGTATAATTATTGTAAACGCAGCATACAACATTTTGATGTAAAATCTCCTAATCACGTAAGATGAATGGTTCACATAGGATATTTCACATTCATAAGATGTTTGTCTCTTTATTTATTTTATTATAATTACAAATTTGGCGCCAATTATTTTTATCAGAATAGGGGATGATGCGTTGACCCCGTTTCTATGAAGCCTTATTTATTAATAACTGTAAATGATTAGCTTTAAGGTCGCTAATAATAATCACAACATTCTTACTTAATAATCAAGTAAGAGGCTGAATTTCGGGTATGAATTATGAATGTTGTAGCGGAAAGTCGTAGAAGGTGGTCTATAATAGAGCCCTAATATCAAACTGGAAGAGTAGAAAAATATACACAGATAAATCTATCATGATCATCTTCTATAATTCACTATGTAATGAAGAAGTTCTGAATCATTCTTATTCGTTTATTATCTGTTTGTCATGAAAAATCTCAAACTAATTTAATTTGAGAATGTTTCAAGTTAATACTTATACTGAACTTTCCAATCGGATTTCATCTGATCCTATCATAGGCTATCCATGTTTTCTTACAAGATAGAAGTCCCTATCAAGCTCAAACATCGTAACTTTTATTCCAGTATTCGAAGTAAGAGTGGGCAGGAGTAGTCGGCCATTTGCTGAACAGCAGAATCATGCCCCATATGAACAATATATTTTTTATTAATCTCTTGGAGCAATAGCGCCGTTATTTATGAACAGAATTCAGCGTTCTCCATGTTATTGGAAAGAAAATTCAATTCCCCATGGGCTAGACTTTTCACTTTTTTATTTCAAGTTCATTTCAATAATTAATGTTTTATCAATCTATATCTATAAAAGCGAAATGGCACTGACTGACTGATTCATTCATTCATTCATCACCAGAACTAAAAATCTACTGAACCGAATGCGTTCAGATTTGGCAGGCATGTTAAGTTGGTCGTTTAGACGCGCGCTAAGAAAGTATTCTTGAAACTTCATAAGGATACGCCAAATATTTAAGTTTTTCTATAGTTTTTCGGCGTTTTCTAAATTTTTTCGAGAATCAATCGGTAGAAAATGTTGATATTTGGTAGGTAGGTTCAGATGAGGTCTAGAAATGTTGTGTTAAGATATTTTTGAATTCTGTTCAAGATTACGCCAGTAATCAGGTTTTTCAAAATTGTATATGTATTGCGGGTTGCATATCTTTCGCCTTGATACGACCAATCCTTACTGTAAATTCAATGGTTCAGCGAGATTATAGATGAACTAATTTGGAAGATATTGAATCAAGTTTCAAACTAAACGCTCAATATTAGCATTTTATTATTTTTCGGAATTTTCAGAGTTTTTCTTGGATTTTTCGAGAATAAATTGGTAGAGAATGTCGAAATTTGGTGAACAGGTCCAGATTAGGTCTAGAAATGCTGTGTTCAATAAGTTTTGAATCCCTTTGAACGGAATTAGCAGGCGAGCGAAGCGAGCCTGTTTATCTTATCGTACACTGACAGAGGTAATGCTGCGAGCGAAGCGAGCCTTTTTGACCCACTGACACTGCTGATACTGTCGGGGGTCCAGGGGGCGGAGCCCCCTGGCTAGGCGGAGAAGGCGAGCGAAGCCAGCCTGCCGGCTAGTTACCTATAAGAGTATTCAACTCAAATATTAAAATAAACTCAAAATCAGAAAAGTGTAAAATCCAGCCCCTGATGAATTGAATTCTATTTACAGAAGAATTCGGCTAAAGAACGTCAAACTGTGATCATGAATAAAGGCACTATTTGTTCCAAGAGATTGATGAAAAATAAAATTTTTCCTATGGGACATAATTCTGCCGATCGGCAAATCGCCGTCCACTCCCCTCCAACCGTAATAATTATCCCCCTCAATTTTTTCATCTCAATTGTTTTTCTTTATAGCAACCACAATTATTGGCTGCAAGAAATGCGCCAGGAGTAGGAGGAGGAAGATCCAACGACAATGTTTACGACTACATTTCTAGCTTTGAGCAAGATGAAGGAAGTCATCATGATAAAAAGAAGCAGCACAAGGAGATACATCAAAAAGGAGGAAAGATTGGTGGGAGAAGTGGTGGCGGAGAGGAAGCTGTTGAGCAGGGGGATATTGGGCGCTAAGCATAATATTCTGTAAGGAAAACTGTATTTATGAATAGTCTCAAGAAATTTTATTTCATTTGAATGTATCTTCATTGTGTTCATTCATCCTACTCTTAGTTTTTAAGGCTTCAACAGAAACGCCACTAGAAACCTCATAAGATATGACAAATTATAAAATTAATGATATTAAGTATAATATCTAATATACCTCCGTTTTGGAATATTTTTTTCTAATGATTTTTCCGAGTGATAATTTCGTAGAGCACTCGGCTTGCGCCCACGAAATTGGTGAAGTGCTGTACATTTAGAGATATGGACACTTCACCTGTTTCGTGGGCACAAGCCGCTAGAGGTGTATATATTGAAACCTGAACTTGAACTTTTCTATCGGAATTGGAATAGAAGAATTTTTGGGCAAACGCCTGTTTATTGACTCCTTATTTTATTGTACTTTTCAACTATTAAATAAATAAATAACACATACTGTAAGAGGATACAATGTATAACGCGTACCGCGTACAGGGTCAAGGCATAGAATTGAATTCATTAATTCACTCACTCATTCATCAGCAGAACTAAAAATCTATTGAACAGAATGCGTTCCAATCTGGCAAGCATGATCAGTTGGACGTTGGATCTTTTTTTTTAGGCTGTACTGTACTTTCCGGTTGCCTGCACATTAGAGGCGGCCCAACAAGACAGATCCAGCTGATTGATTTTCATACGATTGTTCATAAAAATGAACAATATTCATAAGAACTTTGGATCTCTTTTACCAGAATATTAAAAATAGCCTAGAAAAGTCGAAGTTCGAGTTGAAAATAATGGCATTCGAATCAAGATTTCTGTGGAATTGGAAAGACAATAAAATACTATTTCTGATAATTATAATTCCAAAAAAAATTACGGGGTCTGTTATCGCTCCTCTAAAACCACTCTTGTTCAGAGTAAACAAAAAGAGTCATTTTAGCTAGCATCCATCAATATGTTGTAAATTGAATTAGATTTTAACTTTCAATTCTTTTTCTCCTATTATGAACAGAAGTTGAACTATACAATTTTAATGGATGATTTAAAAATCTTTTGAACAGTTCTTTTGATACCTCAGCTCAACCACTGTATGTGATTCAAACGTACAAATATTAGTACAGGTATTCAGCTCAGTCGTTCTGAGAAATCTGAAAAAACGTGGAATAAATTTTATTACTGGTAATTTTAGAAGATTTTGTTCAAAAATTTTCGAACTACATTTCTAGATCTAATCTGAACCTGTCAACAAAATTTTAAAATGCTCTGCCAATTAGTTCTCGAAAAGCTTAGAAAGCTCAGGAAAAGTAGTAAAATATATTCAGATATTGGGGGTATCCTTTTGTTCCCAAAAATCTGTGCGTCTTGAAGTCCAACTGAGCATATCTGCTGAATTTGGACGAATTTTGTTCGTCCATTTTTAATTATATGTGATATAATATCAGGCTATATGGTCTCATGATTATCCTGAATTCCTGTATATATTCCAACGTACTCGTACATATTTCTTAAACCTTATTGTATATTAAGGTTCTTCAGCCTGGCTAAGAAAAGCAGATGGCTCACATTGTGTTATCATAGCCTAACATGTCGCGTAACAGTCGCGTAACATGAGGCGGACAGACCACAGAATGGTCTCTTTGGGTAAACTACAACATTTAGCGTTTCGCGTATCCCATGGGCGTCACTTAGATTACGGTTAATGTAGTTTATACGACTCACAGCTTTTTAAAAATTTCACTCTCACGTTTTTTCTCTGAAGAACCGCTTCCATAATGCGAGTTTTCATACTATTAACATTATTAGGAGAGTATCACAGCCTTTTAATAATACTCATAATACTCTAATGATTGTTCTAAGTTTTCTATTGATCTAATGGAATTTTCAGTATTATTACTAGAATAATAAATAGTCCATGAACTCAATTATATGTTTCCTACCTTCAGAGATTATTCGGGTAGAAAATTTATACTTATAAATCAATCATGATTTTTTCTTATTCAGAGAGACACAAAACACACAATCATTATCTTCAATAATAATTCGCTATGTAACTTAGAAGTTCTGAATCACTCTTATTCAAGTATTATCAGTTTTTCATTGTTGATTACTTTGAAATATTATCACTAACAAAAGTGGAAAATTCAGCCTCTGATGAATTGAAGTCTCTTTACTATGACATAGGACAAAGAACGTCAAACTCTGATCATGAATAAATGCACTATTTGCTCCAAGAGGTCGATAAAAATTACATTGTTCCTATGGGTCATGATTCTTCCGATCGACAGTTGCGACAGTCCTCTACCATCCACCCTCAAGGAGAATTCCCCCTTAATTATTTCATCTTTTTTTATCCCGATTGTTTTCCTTTATAGCAACCAGAATTATTGGCTGCCAGAAATGCATCAGGAATAGGAGGAAGATCCAACGAAAATGTTTACGACTACATTTCTAGCTTTGAGCAAGATGAAGGAAGTCATCATGATAAAAAGAAGCAGCACAAGGAGATACATCACAAAGGAGATAGGAGAGATGGAGTAGGAGGAAGAAGTGGCAGTGATGACACGGATATTACCGGATTGGGGCGATGAGAATTTTAGAAAATAGTATTGAAAAAAATCTCAATAAATTTTATTTGAAATGAATTGTAATTTATTGCAACATTTATCCTATTCTTAGTTTTGAAATTTTTGGAATAAATTGTTCTATAAAGCTGATAGGACAAATTATTGAGGTACATTAAAATAATGTATTATTATGTGATAATTATTGTATACTTATTGAATAATATTATAATTACAGGTAATTATTGAAAAACATATTATACTCGACTTATTTGATGTGACTTCCGACTTTGTGTAACACGTATAAGATAGAGGATACAGTCAATGCATTACAAGTCGAGAGTCTCATCGTACTACTAGTACATAGCATACAGTATAAATTCTGAATAAATGGAATAGTTGAGGTTTCGATTTTCACACTATCACCATACACCCACTCTTGTAAGTCAAACTAATGTTCAAACAAATTTCAACATTATCTTTAATTTTATGCAAGAAGCAATAATAATTATAATTATTGTGGCGGCGATTGTGTAAATCTTACCCAAATATCAGAAATGGCGTCCAAAAATCACAAAATTGACAATACATGAAAATTTGTGTTTAGTAGCGATTTTGCGATTTTTGATCGCCATTTCTGAGATTTGGGTGAGATTTACACAATCGCCGCCATCTAACTTTCCCTCAAGAATCCGACTCTCTTCAACTTTCATTAATAAAAAATACAATTTTATGTTTCCTTATCCAGTTATTACCCTTATTGTTAAAAAATGGCGTTTTCTAGCATATTTTTCCAATTATCTCAATAACCGTTGAAGTTACAAACTTGGAACTAGTTTCATTGAATTCCTCAGCTAATTTTACATAGGAATTGATTATTTTAGAATCTTACTAAAGCCTCTAAAAAATTAGAAAAATTAATATATTTTGAAAAATCTTAATTTTCCGCCATTGTTATCTCGGTAACAAAGCGTTTTTGAGGGTTGGTTCCATAGAACTTTTTTGTCTACTTGGTGTAAGGAATCAGCCTGAGAAGTATTGCACATTCCTCCTGAAACACCCTGTATACAAATAGTTTTTTTTTAACAATACACTGTTTCTACTTCTTTCAAGCCTTCTTATTAAACCCCATCTAAACTCAGGTCTCTCACTTTTATACCTTTGCTCTCACTCTCTCTCTATCTCTCTTACACATACTCTCTTTCTAAATCACTCACTCTCTCTCTCTCACTCTCTCTATCTCTCAAACGCTCCCTGTTCTAGAAACCCTGCCAAAAACCTGAATTGATTCTCTTTTTCCCCTGCAATAACACCTATTGAATAGTTCGTTAGACCAGACATTTCAATCAGTCAGATTCCATATAAATTGCTCGGCGTACCATAAATCCCTTTCATCTAGACTTTTCAAACAATTCATTCTTCTCTTTTTCCTTTCTCTTTCTTTCTCCTCTTCCCCTCATCATTCCTCGATCAGTCTATTATTCAAAGACTGTCCCTTAATTCTTTTTTCTCCTCATTTTCCCCACACCCATTATCATTTGGTTCTCTCTTCCATCATCCACATTCCCCACCCTTCGTTCACAGCTTTCTTCAGCGAAGAGTTTATGAAATCGAAGTGAGATGGATGTATAGAATAATTGTCATTCTAGACCCGCGGCCCCGGCTCTTTATTCTTTGGACATTGAGCTCGCACTTAATGAATTTCATTTCCAGCTTCCTTCCTATCTCTTCTGCTTTGAGAATTTAGAAATTCTCGAGAGTATACCCGCTTGCAGCCGGAGGGATTTTCCACTACTACAAATACTGTATTTTTTACTGTTCAATTGATAAAAATAGTTCTTAAAAAATTTTAATAACAGAATCATTCAAGAATATTGATATTAAAATCCATCCAAACTGAAAGATATTTACTCAAGAGTATTATTGATTATACTCGTAGTATATAATCTGTCTAAGCAAAGGAGACATTCTGTCAAGATGGAAAATGACTGCAGCTCGGTCAATATTGATTCAATAATTACAAATCTAGCCTCAAATTATATAAAGAATTTTTCCTACAATTTGAGATCAAATTGATAATTTTTTAACCAATATTTACCGAGCTTGAGTCATTTTCTCATCATGCCAGAATGTCTTCTTCGCTTGGACAGACTACAGCTGTTGACGATTATACTGGAAGTTGACGAATTGTGTATTTTCATTAAATAGCTGATGCTACACTGAACAAGTAGATTGATAGTGCTCGAGAAAAATAAATATTTAATTAATATTCAATATAAAATTAATGTTCGTCTAGTCAGCTGATTCACTCGCCAGGGTCGTTGTCATTATACCAAGCATAAATACTTCCATGTTTTTTGGGTAGTGGATAGCTGTGCTTGGTGGAATAAGATTTCAACTTTGTATGTTCTATAATATTTATTGTGTACGGATATATCGATAGCAAGTTAATGACGATAAACGCCTTTCAAAAATTGAACACAAGATTTTAATTATTCCATCATTATTTGGAATTGAACGGTCAATAGAGCCATTATAATAGAATACATATTCAATCTATGATGTAACTTATTGATTCTTCGCAGTTTTAAAACATAATTGACAATAATAGCCTATTTAATAGGACAGTTGAAAATTTTAGAAGAGATTTTGAGATTTCTATAAATTTTAGTTGAGATTTTACGCTTGATTACAATAAATTAATTGAAAACGAGGAGTGATAATATATTTATTTCACAATATGCTTTTCTGGTGATTTCGCTGAATAGCTGAACTTTCAAAAAACTAGTATCTCTTATAAGAGTTTTAAAGAACAATTAAATTACCATTGGATCAAATTTACCCATATTCGGAAATTGAAAATATTCTAATTAGCAGGAAAATTAATTTTCATAAAACTGAACTATAAAGTCAAATGTACATCAATTGATGTCAAGTGGATGACCAAGTAAAGTTTATAGTAAAAATGGAAATTAATATTGGAGTAAAACAAATTAATTTTATTTTTATACAAGAAAAACATTTGGAATCATTTTGTATAATGACTGGGTGGATGAAAACTTTCTAATAAAATCTGTCTTAAATAAATATCAAAGTATTCTCGATTGACCATTCTTCAAATACTATTGGTTGTCAATATTATACAATATTAGAAAATAATAGTTAGCCCAATTTGTATACCACAAAAAGATAATAGCTTTTACAGAATGGAAAGTCTAGAAATTCGCATACCAGTCAAAATTTACTTTTGTGTTCAAAGTATAGTAAGGGAGATTGGCTTGTCGTAAGTAAAGTCATGTGTTCTGCTTGATTACGAAAACTGATTTATGGTTGAGAGGATCAACGTGCTAACCACTCGTTACCTTTATCCTGGTTGATGATTATTCATTCATTCAACCGCAGGGTGAGTGATGAATATGAAACTTGCAACCAGCTGGTAAGCCAAGGCCCTTCATGGGCTGTTGAGCTACTAACATACAATTGTTTCATGCGGTTATTCAAATATTATGAAGCAGTTTTGGCACTACTGAGCTTCAAGCTATTAGTGCCACTAAATAATATTCGTGTAACCTGGCTGGCTCAGATCAGGTCAAATAGAGTTTTGAGGTCGTTCCTCATCAATTTCAGGGCCTCTGACATGACTTGATGACAGTTTTAGGCAGCCGGGACCGACGGCTTAACATGTCCATCCGAAACACGGGAAGTGGCCTGAGAAAATTTTCTGGTCTGACCTGGGATTGAACCCTGGACCTTTGGGTTGCAACGCCAGCACTAAACCCACTCAGCTACGCCACCCCCAATTAGTGCCACTTACTTGCTTGCTTAGTAGCAAGCAATTAGTAGAGCAATTTTTTCGTGCTGGTATTGCACATTATCAAGCAGGTTTAGCACTACTGAGCTTCAAGCTAGTAGTGCCACTTGCTTGCTTACTAGCTAGCCTGCTTGATAATGTGCAATACCAGCACGAAACAATTGTTGCAACAAAGACGACAGTTCTACTACACTTTCACAACAAATTTGTTATGATCGTCTAATGAACTGAATTGTTTTCCAGAGCGCAGCGCTGGTCGCTGTGACAAATGTGTCTGAGTACCTGGATGAGACGGCGATCCGTCGGATGGTGCTACCCAAGATGAAGGCCGTCTACGAGAAGAACTCGACCGACCTGAAGCTGGTGCTGAACGTGCTCAGCTGCATTGAGAAGACACTCGACCGGCTGGACCGGGCTCAGATCATCGACGAAGTTCTGCCCATGCTCTGGGACGTGCGCCTCCAGGACCCCGACATTTGTTTGAGGGTAGTCAGTAAGTGCACTTCACACTACAATCAACAACTACGAGTACAATCATCAACTCTACTTATAAACTTTGAGTGAATTTTCTTTATTCATCGTATTAACATCCCAAATTCTAATATTTTTGTGGCTATTTCGAAATCTAAGTTTCAAAGAACAGTACAGGAGAAAAATGACAGTTTGGACAGTAATTTAAAGCCAAATTGGGATCGAAATTGTATTTTATGAATAAATAATATCAATATTATATGATAGGATGATAGATAAAGCATAGTTGATTTAGTAAGAAATTGTGACCAGAGCTTCATCCCACTTTGGCTGGCATATCCCAAACCCAAACCTTCATATTTACCATCAACTTCGCTACAATTTGATATAGACAATTAGGTTGATATCTTATCTTATTCCGATACTATATTTCTCATCAATATTGGATATTACCTACATTCAATTCCCAAAGTTGTCTAATGAATATGATCAAATTATTTACAATCAAGTAAATAGTTATTGCGAAAGTACAACACTAACCTGAAATCAGTTACAATTGATATTTTCCTGGTTTTGTCCTACTATCACTTTATAGTATAATGTATGAAATTTTGTGAACTTTTGTTTAAAATTGACGGTATAAATTTGTGTACTTCAAGGTGATTGAATTGAGAACACACCGCTTTATACACTCAAGCTTCAAGAATCTTTTTTTAAGTAGGCCTATATTACTCTCATCCTGCTCAAAACATGGACAGTAAATTTATTTAAAAAATTGGTCTGTTCTTTGGAAACCCCAACACTAGAGAAAGTGTGATAGCTGGGATTCAATCAAATCAAACATAATATTAATGACTATAATAGAATCTTCAGTAAATTGATGAGTAACATAAATCATTTACCATTTAAAGCCACATTTCTGATAACATTAGTGACAAAATTGTCAGTATGATGTAAAACATTTTGTTCTTTTATTGACTGCATGACAATGAATTTTGCAGATATCTACCGACTGATGCTGAGTGATAAGAAATACGGCCTTTCAGTGAATTTGATGGCAACACGTGTGATGCCATCCCTCCTGCCTCAAACTGTCAATCCCTCTCTAAACCTGGATCAGTTCACCTGCCTACTAGAAGTACTACAAGAAATGCTAGATCACATAGATAGGTAAACTATTCTCATCGATCAAGTTCAAAAATCTCTACTTCAATCTCATTCCAGTCATATCTTGACTATCAATCATACAGGGTTGCACTTGCAACAAGAAATACAATATCAAATTATATTCTAGAATCAGCACATCACTGATTAAAAAGGGTAATTTAAAATATTGACTGGCTACTGAGCATTCAGTGTGAATAGTGTTATGTTTATGTGGGGAAATATTTATTTTTATGAGAATAAATTTTTTCAAAGTAATGTTTCCTTTGCCTTATTTTTAAAGCAACCGTACTGCACATAATATGAGAATGATTGATAACATTGTATACCTGGATTCATGTTTCCAGAATGATTCATGGAAATAGCTGTACTTGTACTGATCAGTGATGTTCATGTAGTCTATGAGAATAATGAAACTTGATATTCAGGGTTCCAGAGTAAGTTTGCTGAATTGAAAAATGGGTCAACAATAGAATTCAGATGTAATTAGTCACGTGATATTGATGTGCTCATGCATCAAGAAACATTGTTCTCTACTATTTGATTGTTCCCATAATTAGTCCGATATCATATTTAATAGTTCCACGTCATCTAGAATGGAGATGAAATTATTAAAAAATTTTACATAGAACTATGATAATAGATAATAATCTTTTTACATGGTTGATATTATATTATGATCCAAGCTTTGATATAATTCAAAGTAATATTAATCACTGATCCAATCACTAGTTACCTATTCTGTCATATTACTAATTTCCATTCCAATTACGTATTGGACTGTATCTAGATAATACATGTATTAGATTGGCTTATTCCTATATAGTATATCTATGTGATAAATCAATAATTAATCAAAGTACCCTTTAAAATAAGTTTATTTTTTCTCACAATCAGTTTCGAACTTTCAAATCATTTGAAACTGAATAGAAAAAGTACAGTCACTACTCATGATTAATTAATTAGAATTTATGTCAATTGTAATTATTTCAACTTAACTTTATTCATTCTGTTCAATTTCTTGCAAAAATGACTTGAAGTTTAAAACTAGTTGTGAGGAAAATAAAATTACTTTAGTAGCGCTAATAACAAAGAGAATATTATGTCTATATGTATGAACTACATTATATGTATATTAAATGAGAAATCAAAATACTGTTTATAATAATTATATTTACTGAATTTATAGGGAACTGGATTCTTCTTGCATGTTGCATATCAATAATAAAACTAAACAATAGGTTGAATATTAACTATGGCCTCTACGTATAATATCGGCTCTGTTATGAATGGCAATTACAATGCTCGTTTGTTTGACTTGTGTTCAGGAACCAAAGAAACAAATTGAAGTTGGACAACATGTCTCTGCCGAGCCCAGAGCGGCATCGACCCCTGCGCCACCTCTACAGCTCAGACAACATGCACGTCCCCCCCTTCAACATTCCCAATCTGCGCATAGAACAGCGCAAAACGTCCAGTGCTGAGGATATGGCGCGCAAAAACTCTGCTGGTCAGTTTCATCCATTTATTTTATTTTCTCTGAAATTATTTCTGCATGGAATTGACGGTGCATTGTCTCAAAACACGTTATAAACGTCATACATAATAACATCATACTTCCTGCGTCCAAGGTCTGAAACCCTGACGGCTGAAGAGGAGAGACCAAAACACTAACACAAAGCAATTTCAGTGTGAACAAATTATTATAAAGAATGCAGTCGTCATCGTCAACACTCTCATGCACGCAGGGTTTTAGAGCTTGGTCGTGGCCAGTACACATGAGCTTCACGTTTATTACCAATAGTTACAAGTAAACCCCGAGACTGAGTAGTTGGAATAATTATAGAATTTTGATGAAAATAAGTATTATTTCCTTATTCTTTCTCCACGAAACAGAAGCGGTTGGATTCAATTCAATTTCAAGATGATACATTTTTAAAAAAATACAAAATTAAGTACAGTGTGCATGAATTGTGTCGACTTATTTAATGATCTTCATTCTTGAAACGTCTGAATAATGATACAATACTTTGATCCAATTAGATGTGAGTATCATTTTGTGCATTTAATTATCTATATCATCTTGATAGTGAATTTAACAGAGCTCACACTGCTTAAATAAAATGTCTAAATCATTTTCATCGTAAGAAAAAGATGAATCGAAAAGCAGTAGGTTTTTTTAGGTGAAAAACAGCCATGTCTACTGGGTCTCGAACCCTAACAAGGCTCAATCCATTGTCAAACGATAATATGAAATAGAGTTTTCTCACTTATAAGTCGGATATTCTTTAGAAATAACAATGTTCCACGAAAATGGCATAGAAGTTATGGTTATACTTTTGTTGCTTAATAGTGAATGGTTGTAGGATATCGTGGTAGACATCCGTGTTGAATAAAATTTATTACATACTACTTGACGATGAGAGGTCATACCTGACCATGTACATGACGAGAAGGTGATCATATCACACACACCGATAAGTAGCAGGGGGGAAGTGGGTGTTACTTGTAACACCTGTGTCACAACAAGATGCCATAACAGCTTGACACATCATCTACACTAACAGTAGTGCCAACATGTCAGCGGGGAGGCGCGCATAATTAGGGAGGCATAATAGGGTGTTGGCAGGCCCCATGCCGACTTTAGGCGGCTTAAAGCGGGTCAGGGGGCTTAACAGGGGTCAGGGGGGCTTGACGGGGGTCAGAGGGGTGACAAGAGCTGACCCAAGATCGTTATCAAGCCGGGCTCACGGGTCAACATGTTGATAAACATGTTGCTGATCATAACCATGATGCACATGTGTCAGAATAGTATTAACTCAAATGAATGAGGACACCTAACGCATCGTCTGCATCGGTGCTATCAACTAATTCAATACCGAGTTTCTGGTAAATGAAATGAAGAGTACAAAATATCAAGTTGCATTATTGAAGGCTAGAGTAACACTATTTTGTCTTATTATGTGATGTAGAAGCTTTTGGCGAGGGTCTATTAACACGTTTTCATAGTGTGTTAGATTCAAATATGCGCTAGGTTTCATAATTTTGGGCATTCAGATAAACCCGTAATTTCCCACCTGGGATCCTAAAGTATCACAGATTGAATCCAAACAACAAAATTGTTTGTTTGAGGTTTTATAATATTTAGAAAAAATTCTCATTCGAGTAGAATATTTCTAAAGAATCAATATTCGCTGGCGGATCGTGCCTTGGGAAAACGTGAAGTATTGTACAGAATAAGATACGGGCACTTCACCTGACGAGCCGTATCATTATTATTAAGATTAAATTTCTATGTAGTTTATTTTTATTGAGTGAAATATTCTAAAGCTTATTATTCAGTTTACCAAGATGAGAAAATAAACGCCAGAATTACTAGATACTTCAGCATTAGTTTACATTTCCCTATTAAATTTTAATCAATCTTTTTTCATCACAAATCTAAATTTCAACCACAACTATATTAGTGCCAACTATAGAGCGTATTGACAGCCGTTACAGTCGGCACTGACGGATGGGAACACTTGAGAACTTGTAGACTTGTAAACTTTGTGACACTATTTTTTCTCGACTGACCTAGTCGCCTAATAATTAATAATTAATATAATTTTCTGTCTGACCTATTACTATTTTCATAGAATACTTACGTCTATCACTAGTCCTTATCAGCTACCGCTAGATCCTAGATAAGATCAGCTTGCATCTCAATCGGCGTTGGTAATTATTTTTTGTAGAGCTTTATTTGCCTCTTATTTGAAATAATTTATAATTACTCAATTAATTATTGTAGCCTAGATGTTACATAACCTATTGATTTGTTTACCTTTGGCAAAAGCCGTTATGCTGAAACAGCTGATCAACCGGCTCTTTGCAGCCAATTCAAATGTTTTTTCGAGTGCGTTATCTGCCTATTACTGTTATTAAATTAATCTTTTGATTATTTCCCAGCTTAACATCATTTTTGTGAATTGTCTACTTATTGTAAATCTATTTGATACTGTGAGCACACTCTTGTACCTGAATTTAACGCCCCCTGATTTAATATCCCCGGCTTGAACATGTCATACCTGGCTAACAGAGTCTATATTTTTATATATTTATTTGTTGCGTTCTCACCTATTCGTCTTTTATTTGTAATATTTATTATTCTTAACGTTATTAGCGCATTATTTGTTATAAAATTATTTACCTTCATTACTGTCAGTTTACAGATTTAGTCAGCTCTTTGAAGCACCTAGTTCAAATTATTACATATTATAAATGGGTTTAAAATAAAATAAAAATATTTATATGCTAGTTATGCATTTATTCGCATGTTATATTCTAGGATTAGTTGTTTTCACATCATATTATGAAGGATAGGAGCTCATTTATTCTGAACATTTAGGTAAGTGAATTTAAACTAAGCGCCGGTAATTAGCCAAGGGTGTGTGAATTGCATTTCCACAAAAATCCTCAGAGGAAATGAGAAACTGGACTCATGCACTCTGCTCATATCCTAGCCGACGAGAGGATGTCCCTTTGGCCCTGTTAAAAATTAAAAAGAGGCATCAGTCGCCTAGATTTGCTTATTTGAACTTAAACAAATGTATCCATTGTGAAGAATTTAATCCTTCCACCTGAGATGTCCGGATGAGAGATTTCCAGCTGAGGAAAAGCCAATTTTCCAACCGAGCCAGATGACGACTTCGCCTTCAAACAAATTCGCGACACGTGAGTGACAAAAATTTGAAATTATAAAAGGCCTAAAAGTGCGCGTAACATATCAGAGCTCTGATAGGAAAATGTGGGGATTTTAATGTAATACAATCAACGTCGATACATTTAAATTTGCGCAACTTAGTTTATAAGCATTGATTGATGGAACTGAACACTCTCTATTATTCCTGAGTATGAACTCGAATCCACTACTTTTTTATGGAAATTCGTTTGTAAAATTATTTTCTCTATCTCTGAATTATCTTGAATCTCTATTCTTTAATCGTCTTTTTTCAATTATTGTTTTTTTGCTTAAGGAGATTACAGACTCCATCTGTGCTAAAATCGCTTACCTTTTCTTGTCTAAACACCTATGGCCAGTTTACGGAAAATTAAATTCACAATTTAAATTTCCAGGAACATCCAAATCATTTATTAAACTAGTCTATGGTGAGGAAAGACCTCAGAAAGAATTAAGGTATTGATTTATCGATGGATAAGGATTCTCTATGCCCGTCCTAACTTGTAGAGAGCTAGTTGATTGGTGTACATATTCTCCTGAATTGTTCAATTAGTTCATGGGAATTTATGAGCCGGACACCTAGCCCTTTATGTAATTTCCTGGCAACGAATATTAATTTCATTTATATTTCTATCTGGATGGTAATCAATCCATATCAAGGCACAACTCGAACCTACTCTGGAGTATTGCGAACACTTATATAATAAGTTCATCTATATAATATATATATATATATCTACAATCTCACCTCCAGGATTGTGAGTGAGGTACGACCTCAGTGGACACACCAACTTACAGCATTGAGCCTTGAGGAGATCGTCGATTATTTCATCTTTCCGATAGAAATTATTTCTTTCTATAATAAAGATCTTAACTCTGCATGATCATTTAGACCATCTACTTACAAGCGAAGCCATCAAAAAACCCTTATTAAAATTGATGACACCCAATAGCGTGATGCTTTTACTTGCTCACAGAGGGGTTTGTCACAACTTTTAACCTTGTAACTAGTAAATTTTAATCCACTTTCTTTGTGAAACGCCAATAGCTAAAACCAAGTACCGTACTTGGGTGGTAACAATGGTTGGTAGCATAATTTCTGCTTTGTGAAATAGGGCTCTGATATTTTCTACCGTACAATCTGTAGCCTACTTCTTCAAACTGGTGGTGCGGGTTGCATTTTTACGCCCGCTTCGCTACAAACAGGAAGCTACTACGTGCTCCAAATAGCCGGCAAGCTTCACAAGGTTACATTGGTGGGCGCGTAATAGTACTTTGGTGCTGTCTCCAAAATACTGCAATTTCAACCCCTTCACTGTTCAATTTTCAAGAAAAAATATAGTCAATTTTATTGAGAACATTTTTTTATTGATTTGGTTTATTGTTGTTAAATAAAATATCCTCCAATTATACAAATTTCTGCCAGTAATACCAATTTATACAAATTCCGACCACTCCATTCGAAGGGAAAACAATAATAAATATTATACATAGTACTTCTCTGATATTTTTTGGCCAAATTTATCAAAACCAATGCAATTCTAACCTTTTAACTGGTTCAGTTTCAAGGGAAATATTGTATTGAACAGAGTAATATAAAGTTAATCGATATTTTGATTATTGTAGCTGAATTTGTATTTTAATGTTTATTTGATGCGTGTTTATAACAATATTGATTTTATACAAACTGAATTTTCAATTTTTCTAGAATTTCACATTATATGTCTTTATAATAAATTATGTTGATATTGAATGTCGAGTTGCAATATGTTTGTTTTGTATTCAGACTCAGGCATGCTAGGAGGTTGGTGGTTCGGAGCGTCACCTAGTTCGCCCGACTCGAACTTCCTGCGCGTGAACGCCTTCCCTAACCGACGCCTGTCCGACAACACGCCTGATGACGCCCAAGATCCGCATCGCACCGTCCTGCGCCTCCTCTCCAGGCGGCACTCCGGGCGGCGGCGGCCTCCCCATCCGACGGCACTCCAGCATCGGACCCCAGGAGCGGCGCGGATCCACCATCAATCTTTCGCCCCCGACCGTAAGTACACACGGCTGCAAATTAAACTATTATTGACTCCATTCTTTTATATTGGCTAATCGGTAAGGGTGGCTCCTTAGTGATCGTGGAGTTAAATCACGAACACTGTGGACTACTCTTGTATAGGTGACTAAGTATACATTGTGGAACCTACCCATAAGCACAAAGTAGAAGATTTAGCCTCTCTGTACCGTAAGGGTCTCCCCACCATTGAAACCAATACGAATATTTCTTATTGATATACTGCAAGAACAATTATATCCTGACATTGATTGATATCCTGAAGTAAATAATAATATCCTTTATTGACTCCATCCACTGATATCCCACATGAACGATAATATTATAATATTTTATTGACTTCATTCATTGATATCCTACGTAATTGATATTATTAGAATAAGAGTGATTTCAATAATAAACATAACTTGAAAGAGAATCTTGTTAATTGAAACTTTTAGTTGCTGTTGAAGTTGTAAGTTCTGAAAATTCACATCCCATAATCCCATATCTATATTTTCGAAAAACATCATCAGTACGGTAACGCTCTAATTTCTCCACCTAAACCAACAAGTTTTTCTAATCGGAAATTGTACAAGTT
Source organism: Sogatella furcifera (assembly GCA_017141385.1). NCBI lineage: Eukaryota > Metazoa > Arthropoda > Insecta > Hemiptera > Delphacidae > Sogatella > Sogatella furcifera. The sequence continues at coordinate 13,580,336 of CM029551.1, read as the reverse complement.
CTAGGACTTTCAGCTGTCAACTTTCCAATCTTTTTTGTGGGCACTGTTTCAACAATAGTCAAGCACAATAGATATTTTCATCTATCTAATTGAAATGATCGGTAGTATTCAGATTTCCATGCTGTCTCTTTAATATCACAAAAATTGTGCACAATTATTAGTAAATGAAGTGCATTTCTATGTAATTTGAGTTGTAATTTAAGAAACAGACATCATCACAATATCGAAATCCTATAATCATCAACACCTTCAAACACAATGTAGTACCTAACTGTACTTCACAATCACTTATACTTTACACACTGTAGTATCCTACATTATTTCTCTGGTTGTTTTAGCTCACACACTACACACTTGTAAATTTATTCTTTGCTAGTTGTGATAAGGTTGCGTTCTATTACGAGATTGAAGAAATAGATATTGCACTACTTATACCACTACACTTCTACCAAAATTTCTACAATTTTCTACATTAACTTGTTCAACCTGTAGTCAATGAATTCATCACTTTTCTTTGTACATAGTTCATTTATTAGTTTTTCTTAGTTAGGCTCCTTGCTTGATTGATTTTCGAACACTCATCCTTGGAGATACAAAACAAAACATTTGTAAAAAATTTATCAACAATAACTAATACTATCTTTTTGGTAAACACTTGAGAGACTTCCAAAAACCGTTAGGTAGAAAATGATCACAACTGACCATAAAACTTGACAAAAACTTATACCATATAATTATTATGTCAATTTCGCTAAAACTTAATACGGTATATTTATTAACATCGTTGAACCAACAACATTAGTAGATCAGTAGATATAAGTATCCAGAAGATATTCCCAGGCATTTCTCTTCCTGAAAGTGAAAAGGCTACGCTTTTGGGCTAATTTCAAATTAATTCTGAACAATTGTCACATTCCAAAATGATTTGGAATGCGGTAAAATTTTTGAGGCCCATTCAGAATAGATTGTTGAAGGATACGTGATTCTTCAAATATTATTAATGAACTGTTTAAAAGGAACTGTGGTGCTTGACTTTGAAGAAACAGTAGATAATTTAAAAATATAGAGACCACCAGAAACGCTTCGTTACCGAGATAACAATGACGGAAAATTGAGATTTTTCAAAATATATTAAAATTAGCTGAGGAATTCAATGAAACTAGTTCTCTTACCCAAATCTCAGAAATGGCAATCAAAAATCGCAAAATTAACAAAAGTGATGAATTTGTGTTTAGTAGCGATTTTGCGATTTTTGATCGCTATTTCTGAGATTTGGGTGGGATTTACACAATCGCCACCATTCAACTTTTTCTTTATAATCCGGCTCTCTTCAACTTCCATTAATAAAAAATACAATTTTATGATTCCTTATCCAATTATAACCCTTATTGTTGAAAAATTGCGTTTTTTAGCATATTTTTCCAATTATCTCAATAACCGTTGAAGATACAGACCTGGAACTGGTTTTATTGAATTCCTCAGCTAATTTTACATAGGAATTGATTATTTTAGAACCTCACTTAAGCCTCTAAAAAATTAGAAAAATTAATATATTTTGAAAAATATCAATTTTCCGCCATTGTTATCTCAGTAACAAAGCGTTTTGGAGAATCAGAGAAGTATTGCACATTCCTCCTGAAACACCCTGTATAATAAAGAAATGCTTCTATTGACATCATATCACCTCTAATCTTCCATCCAAGTTCCTATCTACAGCTTCCTAAAACTCTCTATTATCTTCTCTTCACAGCCTTCTTAAGTTACGGTATGGTTACACCAGAGCAATCGAGCGGTAAAGAATTCGAATCTTACGTTTAAATTCAATTCAAAATTCGCATTCATTTCTGCTCACAATTGTTTCACTTTGTTGTAAGTTGTAACCGTGTCATGACATTTTTCTGAACCTCATAGCCTACAGTTTCAGTAATGTCAAAATAAATTGTGTTGGAAATCTATTGAGTCGATCACCATCAATTTTAGTTTGCTTGGTGGTGAGCCCCATTTTGTTGGGCTTCCCATTCATTTTATTACGTTCTTTTTATCAATAAAGACTACTGACAGACAGACAGACAGGAACCAAATCTAAACTCTGATATTAAGAAAACTCATATTGAGCCTCTATTCAGTCTGAAAGCACTTCAAGACTTACTTTCTTATTCCAGTGAAATTCAATCTTTAATCTTCCAGAAACATTTTTTCACTTTATTATTCCATTAAACGTTAATATAGCAACATTCATAGTTGTATTGTTGGAATATGATTAAATTTCTTCAGTGGAATTCTAAAGGCTATAAAAATTGAAGATATAATAAACCAAAGGTTTGATCCCCATCAGTCTATATCGATTCAGATTGAACATATAATAATGATTTCACAGTATTACCTGTGAGAAAAGCTTAAGTTACTATACCGAAGCGGTATAGGAATAGTGGAGAATTAATTATATGTTTATCATCAAATTAACGTAGATTTCACTCACTATATACAAACATAAATTGATACTATACAAGTTTGGCTTGCAGGCTAAATTATACCATTGTCTTATGAGGTATTCATACATTTTCCGAATCATTTATAAAAAAATAAGATCAGGAAAACTTTTTACTTCTATTTTAAATGATTTTAAAACCAATCAAATCTATTATTGAAATTCCTCTTTGAAACAAGAAGCCTTCTTCAAATCAAATCACGTTACCATTTTCACTTCTATAATCAACAATTTCAATTTTATAATCTTCACAACTCATTCTCCATTTTTCTAATTAGAAAGTATTCAGAACGTGATTTTCAAAGTTTAACTTTCAACTATTGAAAGTGAGTATGTATTTATGATATTGGACTGAATACCAGACTAATCAGAATTCACTTAGCCCCTGGATTTCCCCTATTCACAAAAATCCTCTACAGTCCTGGAATAATCTTTCCCTTTCAAATGATGATAATACTAACATGAATGTTTTAATAGATAAGTGAGTATTTTGAATTCCTTGTCAGTGATCTATTTATTCCTTTTACAGTATGATTATTTCTCAAATCTTTTTCAGTTAAGCTTTTTTTTATTCAATTTGGGTTTATTGATTTTAATTGTTTGTCCTGCAATTCGTATTAATCAGCATTTACCATCAACATTCATCTTAAACATAATCAACTGAAAGATGTTATGTTTATTAATACAGTTCAACAGTACCTATTGCATTGTATTGCTCAAAACTCGAATAAACTGAGGATCCTTCATTATGTGCTCTCGAAAATAGATGGTAGTTTTCCCCTAGTTATTGAATATTTTCCTAAATTACAAAAATAAAAACGGTAATTTATATGCATCAAATTGCTATCAGAATATTCATACAAATTCAATCAGAATATTAAACAAAAGACTCAATTACGGTATTGACATTGCCATATTAGATGAAACTTTCATTCAAAAAAGCAAAACATTCAAAGCAAACATTGTTTGGAATTCCCAGAAGGGAATACCGCAATGAAAATTATGGAGAAATTATCCTATTTTCATAACTGACTGCAGTTTCTTAAAAAGAATAGAATATACCAGAAAGATTGGACAGATAATAAACGTTTTACATAATTATAGCAATTTTTCAAAACGAAACAAAATGGTTCATTGTGAATGTTGTGATATATTCTGAATTAAATGGACTTGCTATCTTTTCCATTCAAGCTTGTGTGCTTTCGATTTTTTAGAGGTCATATATAGCTTCATAGGCAATGCCTTTGACACTGTTACATATTTTCCTGAAGTAAGCACATATATATCATCAAAACTAAAATTATATAGTAGCAAGGGTCCAGTCAGAACTTGAAAATGACCTATTGATACTTGTAGCACTCGCAAAAATGTTAGAACTCAAGACGTTACCAACCCTGAACGAGCAAACAGCAATGCAAATTTTGAAAAAAAACCAGTATACCAACTTTTGTACTATTCTATAATATAATGTATTGTTACAGTACACGACTTCAATATGTGTTGTGGGATCGACGTATTCTGTTTCTCTCTAGCATGAGACTGCTACCAACCAACATGATATTATTTTTTGACAATACAGGGTGTAATGTAAAAAATGTTTTCAAACAGGGGGGCGGTTTCCACTACAGATCAGTATCTCGTGAGGGCAGTACCTTGTCCGTACCATCAGCATATGTAAGTCAACGAACAGTCCCACATTGATATGATGATGATGATGATGTTGATGATGTTTCGTTGTGCACCGTGCTGATCTCTGTCCGTTCTATAACCTAACCCAACATCACCTCATCACACCCAACCTAACATTACCTCCAACCTAACATCACTTCCAACCTTTGTGTCTAGAATTTTCGATTCACGGAAGACCTGACCTATCTATGTATAAATATAGTTGGGAGAATGTATAAAAAATCCCAGTAATGAGAGTAGAAGCCCAGCCCTGGAAAAATAACAGAGCCAAAAATAGATTTAACTACAGTTCTATCAGTTCTAAATATAGGCTGACCCTCACAAATAATTATGGGCAAGATTTGTCAGTTTGTTTCTTAAGATCAATAAATACTCTGTTCATCAATAAATACAATCCTGAATAGATTGCATAGATCTAGGCTTTTATGAAAATGTAATAGTAATTTTAAAAACAGAATTTTTCACACCAAACTTTGATCACATCCCATGCATATGAAAGATAATATTGAGTTAGGTAGGTACTCCTTGTAGACCATAGACCATAACTATAAAATAATACCGTAGTATAAAATTTACCAGTGGACTATAATTCTAAAAAAATCGTTACTTATTCAAGATAATTGAGTTTTACAATGTTGATATTCTATGCAGTGAAGGCTATTATAGGCTTGATCGTCAATGTTTTTAATATCTTTTTCAAAGATTTGTTTGTTAGATATTTTTAACCACGTGTTCCAATCAACTGAAAATTTTGAAATACTGTAAGCCTATATCATAACCATCTATCATTTCTCTATTTGATGTCTATTATAAATAGAATTCAACATTGTATGAGAAAGATTAGAATACAATATAAATTTCAATAATTCCTTGATACAATTATTCATTATTGGGTTAAAAATTTAAAGTCCAATCTAATGGTACCGAAAGTCTATTCAGACCTGATGAATTTATCAATCTTGATCATAATAAAATTCAATTATCGAACTCGAAAATTGGAGCAAAGAAGAATTCAAACAGACACATCCCTCTTACCCTTTTCCATCAAACTTTCAACACTCACGCTGGAACTCAACATCCTCAGTTGCTAACTTTTATCATAACTCGATGTTGTTCTATCATCAATCAAGTCGATGTTCTTCTGTACATGTTTTTCACTCTCCATCTCACACAAACTCCTTGTCATAAAACATCATGAATTGGACAATATTTATGTTGTGAATAAGTGTTTTGGTATGTGTTATTTGGTTTTAGTTAATTTTAATTGTCAAGAGCTTTATTTTATTTGATGTTTTCCTATGCTTTTTGACTGGCAAAATTTTTCTGAGTAACTCTTGTTTATTTCAGTGCTACTGAGCAATCAATGAGCTGAGTCTATTCATACAAGCTTCAAAGTGAAAAATTATTAGGCATTTTGAGCCATGAAAGATGATTGGATCTTGAGAAGTTGGTGTTAAAACTTTTACAGCTAACTTTCACAGCTTATCAAGGAAATACGAAAAATATTTTCCGATTTTTTCAGACATAAATTCAAATTGAATAATATTCCGAATATTATTATCCACAGCAATGATCAGCCAACTCTTCAAAAATATCCATCTATTTTCATACAAATATGAAGCCTATTTGTTTGGAGTTTTTTTGGTGTACTGAAATCCTCTCCAAGTTTAATCTTTCATTATTCTTAAGCTGAGAAGATCATTGAATATGATTTTATTATCAACTCCTTGGCATGATTTTTTCAGACAAGGAAATTTTCATTTCACTATTGACATTGAATTAATTATCCATTCACTATGGTACCTACTTATCTACTTTATTTACTTGAGTGAATAAGGCTGTAGCCAACTTCAGATATAAATATATTAAATATGCCATTTTCTTTTGAAGAAAAAGTAGCTTCATTCAGTGGCGCCGACTTCGGGGGGTCAAGGCACTTTCTGCCCCCTCAATAATCACTCAGGGGGGACAATGCGTGTATTTTGCCCCCTCCCCCCGCCCATGTTCATAGGTTACTAGAGAAAATTTCATCAATTTTTTGAGTAGGCTATCAATTATCAATAAGTAGGCCTATTGGAAGAATATTTTTTGCCATCATCAATCCCAAAAAGCCCAAATTGTAAACAATGTACCTGTCTAGCTATTTTTATCATATGTACCTATTCACATCTTCACGTATTCACATCTTCACGTATTCACATCTTCACGTATCCACATCCATCTGGAAACTGGACTATTATAGAGTGAAATTATATAGGCCTGCTGCAATTTTTTTGAAAGACTAGGCTACTTCCACAATGTCCACGAATCATAAAAATAGACAATCAGTCTCCTGTTTATTATTTGCAATACCCAGCTAGGCGTCTTGGCTTAGATTGTTATAGCCGGACATAAGTCATCTATCGCAACATTTTGCAAAAAATTCTTTAATTTATTATTGATTTTTTTTTTTTATGTATATTTATAGTTTATGAGAGTTCTCCCACTCTTCTTTCTTTGAAAATATAATACATAGTCTATATAAGTAGCCTACATAATCAAATACAAAATCTAGATAAACAAATCTAACTACATAATAATGGAATTAACATTTATAGCCACAATTACTCAAGTTTTAAGTTGACTCATGAGAGGTGTGAGTGGTCGGTAGCACATATCACATCTATGATCTAATCATGTTTCGTGGCTTTCGTGCGATTTTTTTATAGCCGTTATAAGTGATAATGGTAAAAATTCCAATTGAAAATCGAAGTTCCTGATAGGAGTGAACTAGATAAAATTATGTATAAAACAGATGTAAATGTGCCTTCAACCTACACATTGAGGAAATTCAGTAACTTAACTATTTATTTTTATTTCTAAATATTTTTTGTGTTCAAAATTGAAGGAGAAACTCAATTCATTCACTACCTAGAATCACGATTATAATATTGCCAATTTGAATAGGGTAATAATATAGGGAATTCAAAATAGTTGAATGGATCAGATTATCTCTATACTACAGAATTTAGCACGAAATCACATGCAAAGATGCAGTCTAAACTGCTTGTGTATTCTTGCGTATTTTCACAACCCCCTCCCACCATCATCGCCTGACATACCCCCCACCACTATTAATCTTCAAGGTGGACTTTGCCCCCCCCCCCCACAATATTTTGATGAAGTCGGCGCCACTGGTTTCATTGAAAATCAACAACATTAAAACTACCTATAGCTTGTAAATAAAATTTAGACATTTATGGCATCAGCTCTAATGTTTCTCAACTCGAAAACATTCTCTTTGCAAAATTAAGACTACAGTAGCATGTTAAATGTTTGATAATGTATTTCAAGTTTAAAAAATAAGAAAAGTTTTGCCAGCTTTCTCTGCTTTCTAACACAATTCATGTACTCACAATGCTTGCATTTTTGAACTTTTCTAATTACTGTAGCCAACTGTATTCTGTGAAAAATCAATCAGCTCATTGCTTTCTCAGTATCACCTTCTATTCAATATTGCTTTGACGTTACCTACTATAATTATAATTATTTTGAATAATATCGAAATTTTAACTTCAACTGAATAAAAATCACTGCAATTCAGTATTTTCTGAATAATAACAAGAGAAAATAATAAATCCTACTAAACTTGAATGCTGTTCAACAGTACCTATGTGTTAATACCAATCAATGTTGCATGTAACAATGTTTGTACTCGCTGTGACTATAAATATAAATATTCATCATCTAAATATTTTAGATATTATACTTGTAAGAGAGCTATAGTGTAGCTAAAAAAATAAACAAGAATCTTTCTCTATGAAATCAAACTTCTTCTTCAGCTTTTGAGAGCCTTTATAGGTCTACCTACCATCCTCCTTATTGTTTCCCTCCAAACTATCAAATTAAAGTATCACCAACTTAATGAATTATTAGTTCATTTTTCTTTTATATTTGTGCATATCATGAATTTGATATTTAGAATTCGATATTTGACTTCATAGTACCATCAGAAAGTTATCCTTTCACTTTGGATGAAATTTAATTCTTATCTCAGGAGAATAATTTATTCATTTTTCAAAGAATTTTCATACAATTAATACAGTGTTATATAAATAATAGAATGGTGCGGTTTCAAACACGGTTTACAGAAAAACCAAATCACTTAGCCTACAGTTGATTTTATTCATTCATCTAATTTATCGTCTCAAACAGATTTTTTACATAATTAATAAATTTCAATATGTACGCCCTTAGTTGGTTGACAAATGTCCAAACGATAATCAATTTTTCTCCAAACATTTCCTAATATCTCTTTGAAATTGGTTGTAATTGCTCCATCAATCCTATTTTTGGTTCAGGTCGCGAATTTTTTTAATAAACAATGTTTTTAATGTAACCCCTACAAGAGAAAATCACGAGGTGTCAGGACTCCTTGGAGGCCACAGCATAGGCTCTTGCCGGCCTATCCATCGATCTTCAAATTTTTTGTTCAAAGCGTCCGTCACCAATGCAATAAAGTGTGCAGGAGCACCATCTTGTTAGAAATGAAGTTGATGAATGTTTTCGAGTTCATCTAGCTGAGAAAAGCAATAATTGATTAACATGTCGAGATATAACTCCATTAATTGTTCTTTCAGGAAAAAGATCCAAAATTGCATAATTAACTGTAAAGTTTTATTTTTCCTGTAAACTATGTTTGAAACCGCACCATCCTTATATGATAACTCTGTATATCAATACCATTTTCAAAATTGTTTAAAAGACTTAAAATCAATTTTGAGATTTAATCTCTCAAAATCTTCTGTCAAAAGTGATCCGAATAGATCGGAAACATTAAAAAAAATAAATTGAAAAAACTAGTGAAATTCTATGAGTAGTGGATCAAGAGTCACTAGATGCATTAAATACGATACCAATATGATAGATTATATCGATTAGATACGATATCGATACCAGTATTCAAAGTGATGAGATAATTTTCTTCATAGGTACCACGCCAACTATGTTTCTTTATGTTGCCTGAAAATTTTCAACTTTCTACCCAACTTCTTATAAACAGAGGTGTGTTGAATGTAACCGTATATTCAAGTTAGCTAAACATGATCTACAATTTTCATCATCTACAACTGAAAATTATTTAAACATCATCATACGCTGACATTTATCATGTTAATTATTATCACTGACATCTTCACCATCATCAATACTGCAACAACACTACCATCATTCACTATGGCAATAATCATTCATGCTATTAATTATTGTCTGGATGTTGTGATTGATGTTCTTTTATTATCTTCTTGTTGGTGGTTATAGCTGATAAGTCGTTCTCTGTAGAAAACATTTGATATCTATCTATTTGTTATTCTGTTTTGCCTGTGTAATTCATTGTCTACTGAGTGTTGATTTTGTGTATTTCTAGAGTTGGGTATTATTATTAGTGGTGAGACTTATTTTTATTACTATACTGGAATTATATTCACTATACTAGAAGTGTATCCAAGATAAATCAAAGAAGACATTTTGGCAAGATGGGTAAATGACACCCGCTCGGTCAATATTGGCTCAAAAATTACAAATTTATAATTTTTTAACCAATATTGACTGAGCTGGAGTCATTTTCCCATATTTCCAATGTCTTCTTTGCTTGGACAGACTATATCAACAAGACACTGAAGTGAAACAAAATATACATGTCACATTGAGTAATGAGGGGCCTTTTACCCAAAATTTTAGCAATTTATCAGTCCTGAAATACAGTTAAAAGGCGGCTAAAACTATATATTTATAAAATCATTGGGTAGTAATGTTTTCCTTGTCTTATTCTGTTGTTAATGTACAGAGCATGTTCGTGGTTCTAATGTTTACATGTCAACATGACCAATAATCGCTACTTCTAGAATTTAACGGAAAAGGCCCTTCTTACAATAAAGTACATAATAAAATATAGCAAGATCAATCCATACAGTGATCAAATTCAAAATTGAATGGACAGTAATACAATTAATAAGGTGATAATAGAAGTAATGAGATTCTCACATAATATGCGATTTGTTCTAGCTTCTAAATCTAATTAATGTGACATTAAATTTTTTATTGGTTCTTACTTTTTTGTAGCTTAGATAATTATACTGTGGGTAGATTAATTTATCTCTTATTAATGTTGAATTACAATAAAAATAGGCCTAGAATTCACTCTAGAATGTGAGAGTATAATCTACTTTTGAGTAGGTACTTACCTTGTTCCACTTCTAGTCTATACTACAATTTTTCAAAATGGGTAGAATGATGAGTCAACTGGATATATGAGAGTTTATGTATATATGGTCAACTATCATTTGCCAGCAATAGTAAGAGGGTATTATTTTGAACTTTTTTTTGTCTCTTTGAAATGATGAGAGAATAATTCTATTTTGTTTTTTCAGCAATGAGCGTTTTCAATGTCAACTCTGCTTTTATCTAATAAAATATATATAAATAAATACTGAGAATATATTTCCAAAAATCTATAAAATACTGCAATTTAAATTGAACCTCCAAGTTCATTTTTGAGCGTGGAAAATAGACATCCCATAAATAGATGACGAATGCCATTACGAATACCCTACCAAATAGAAATACCCTTATTTCCAAACCAATTTGGCAGATCAAATTGGAACTATATTAATTATTTTTCAATACAATTAAATCAGACCTGAGGAAGAGAGGTAGCTAAAGAAATGTTTACTATTCTTCCTACTATTGTATCCTTGATAATAATGGGTTTATTATATAGACTCTGCATCCATATTATTTGTACTATTTCATAAATTTTTCCGTTTGGTTTAATCTTTAATTCAACACCAATCAATAAAAATATAGCCTATTTTAATACAAGTTCCTTCAATGATTACATTATTACTTATTTTATTCTCAGTACAAGCCTTACTCTAAATTACTTAGATCATTGCCGCACCATATGTACCGTACAGAATAGATTAGAAGAATAGTTTTCATTCCAATTTGAACTATAGGTACGGTAGTCCTATTTCAAATAGGAGCAACCCTGAGTGTAAAACAGACCCTCACTACTCTTAAAGCTAGCAAATCAAAGGCTTAATAATTATTGCAACGTTTCCGATATCCATTATTCAACGAGGCCAGGGTATTAAAACATTAGGTTAATTTCCCATTTTCTTGGGTGATGCTCACAAGAGCTCTCGGGCTAGAAACTGAGTAGTCTATAAATAATAATATTCAAATTCATTCCTCTGCCAACATTACAGTTAACGAGTATCGTAAGATAGATAAATTTGAAAAAAATTAAATAAGAAGAATGAGAATATGTAAGCTGCTGAGTCACTCCTGACTTTTTAATTTTTTGCATACAGACAACTCCAAAAAAATTACCTTCACTCAGCGACATAAGAAGAGGGTCTATGAAACTCTCGAATTCTCATGGCAAAGGATATGGTATGGATTCAGTATATAATCAACCTGTAGATGGCTAAAGCACGACTATTAGAGCAAACACCTACATAAGCAATATTGTAATATATAGTCTACTCTATGAATATTATAATAATAAGTAGAGCACGTAGTACTATATCTATACCTAGCCAATGTTGATTTATCACTGCTGTAACCACCTCTGTCATGGACATGATTCGCAAGCTTTGTATATTTGTCTATCCTTTGTAAATCCTACAAAATGTATAAATAAATTATATTGCTCTATGAGTAGGAGTATCAGGAGAAAATTAATGTATATTATTTCTTCAATATATGTTCCAACTTCCAAGTAAGTTCTATTCAACTCAATGTTAACACAAGCTTCAATAACTCACAAATTTGCAATCATTAGCTGCGATGCTGTAATTGCTTTGGAAATTCCTTTGGATAATATCCACGTAAAATATCCTCCCAGGTAAAAAATCAATCATTCTATTCTACTCTATATTATATAGGCATATACAAAGTAGCATTTTTCGAAATATTACTTGAAAATATTCTTAAATTGGCTTGAATGTGAAACGTGAAAACTAAGCAGTATCGTGTGATAGCTCACTATGAAATTATTTCTGATGAGTACATCGGTATTTTGAATGAAAAGACAAGATATTGACAATTTAATATGGATAATTATCACCAGTAGCGTAGCCAGGGGGGGTCCAGGGGTCCGGACCCCCCCGAAATTTTGGGCAAACCTTCATGTTTGAACTCTGTTCCTCTTAATGAGAGACGACTAAGAAATTGATGCAGTCCACACAGAGTGTTCATAACAGTAATGTTCACTGAACTTCTCAGGCTGATTCCCTACTTAAGAATAATGGAAAAATTTCTATGAAAATGGGTTCCAGTAGCGTTGCTAGAGAGGAGGAGGGGGTCCAACTTCCACCGCCAACTCAGTTTTCTCACTTGGAGCAAACATTTGTCAACTTTATTACTTCTTTGTCAACTGACCAAGTGGTGTCCAAAAAGTGCAGATTGTTTAGAGTTGAAATGCATAAAGCCCGCATCTGTATTTTAACTTTATCTTGAAAATGGAGCTCTATAATGATGTAAAGCTTTACAATTTTGTAATGAAAATGCCCTGAAAATGCCCCCTGAACTGATCAAGTGCTATTAAAAAGCTCATTGCTGGGGTTTGGAATAGTTGAAGTGCATAAAGCAGTATAGCGTAGCCAGGGGGGGTCCAGGGGGTCCGGGCCCCCCCTCTGAATGAGAGAAGAGGGCATCTCTCATTGATACAGTCTCTCATAGATTCAACTCTCATTGAATCTGAAATTGACACAGTCCACATAGAGTGTTCATAAGTGTTCACTGAACTTCTCAGGCTGATTCCTTATACATCAGAATAATGAAAAAATCTCAATTTAAGAATATGGGTTCCAGTAGCGCAGCTAGATGGGAGGGGGGGTCCAGGGGGTCCAAAACTTCCACTCAGTTTCCCCACTTGGAGCAAACTTTTGTCTTAATTCTTTGTCAACTGACCAAGTGGTGTCCAAAAAGTGCAGATTGTTTAGGGCTAAATTGCATAAATCCTGCATCTGTATTTTTAATTTATCTTAAAAAATGGAGCTATATAATGATGTAGAGCTCTAAAATCTTGCACTGAAAATGCCCCCCTCAACTGATCAAGTGATGTTGAGAAAAGCTCATTGCTGGGGGTTGAAATGGTTGAAGTGAATTATCTAAATAATACTCTGGATAATCAATTAGTCACTATAGTAATCTTTGAAGACAGAGCTTTAAAACGCTACTTTGGAGACAGAAAATCGCACACATAACAGAACTCTTGATGCTCAGGAACAACAGATGCTCAAAATATTCCGATTGTTGAGGTTTGAGCTGTATAAAGGGTGAATCTTAATTATTAATTTCTCTTTGACAATTTTGCCTAAAAGTTTCCTGAACTAACCAGATTAAATAATGTTGAGGATTGAACCATATAAGGTAAATTTATTTATTTATCTATTTCATGTACAAAATATACAAGATGAGGAAATAAAAAGCAGGCTATCGCCCAAAACCTCTTCTATCCCCAACTTCATATTAATAAAAAAGAGCTCTAACACGGTATTTTGTATTACATAGGGGGTGACTTTTTTGGGGGAGGTCCCCCAAACCCCCTCCCCATCATTGGCTTTCGACCCCTCCCGAAATCGAATCCTGGCCACGCAACTGATTATCACAATATCACTTCCACAACTACTCAACAAATATCGGTGTGTCCATACTCTATCCTAGGATACAACTAAATCAATAATGGAGTCTCATTCATATTATTTTTTATTTCCAAAATATTCTACTATGTCCGCTGATTTTTCCACTCAAGAAGCCAATATTTTCATATATACAAATAAAATATTACAAAGCCAACATTCTTTTTAGTGTTTTTTATCAAACAAACAGCGATATGAGTGTGATTTGAATTCAATAAAATCACTGTTTAATTCTCATTTCCATACAGCGAACTGCTTTCATTGAATCTCTTTTGAATAGTTATTTATTTCAAAATAAATTAAATTATCCATCCAATTAGAGATTTTTCGACATGGATGCCATCCTCTTGGATTTGAATCAGTTGATTTATTGATAAAAATAATGTGCTTCTACTAGACATATTGAACTTTGTTTAAAAATTATTAAGAATTATTATTCATGATATAATTTATTTTTATTGCAATAATTATTCTTCTCTTTATAACAAGCCCTAGTCGGCCATTCCATCACGATTATTATTATAGACAGGAAATGACAAAAAAAGTAAAATTCTATTCATCTAATTTTGGAATAAATGCTCATTCGCTTTTGTACAATATAATACGGTATAGGGTTTGGATTTTTTAGGGGATAACACTTTTATTTCACATACATACTATTATACTGTATAAGAGGAAATGTATTATTTCAGGGGGGAGGGAGTTCAACGCATGAAATAAAGGTTCAATTTTGGTGCGGCAATGATTTTCTATCCCTATCAATGAGCCCAAACAACTTATAATGAATTATATACCTAAAATAATAAATCTATAATGATTCTCACAGATACACAATTTCGATCAGAATCGTTATAATTTTATATAAAAAACCATATCTTAACATGACATTGAACATTGTCCACCCATTGAATTAGAATACTTCTTCAAAGTTTTATTCATTATATTATTACTCTGTTGATGAAGATCCAGTGGAATCAAACTCATTCACAAAATACCTACTGAATTACTAGATTTTGGGAGAAAAATAATTGTAACTTATATTATTTTTATTTTATTCTCAACTTCCTCGAGAATGCGTAGTGAACTAAAGTACGGTATCACATCCATATTGTTTGGTCAAGTTCCTAAGGAATGTGTAAGTTTCCTTGGAATACGGTATCTGAAACATTAAGGAGACATAAAAGTTAGGTTTATTCAATTTAAATCGAGTGGTAATTGAAAACTGACTACAGTACTTATTATTTGAGGATTAATTGAAGTGCTGATCCTATTGTGTTTTTTCTCAGCTTGCACGGAGCATGATAGTGAGTACCCTTCAAAGCTTCTCTCTACACTCTCAAAGCTACTCAAATTTCTAAACTGCTTCACATTAAATTCAAGAAGTTATAATTTTTATTTTGTTAGTTAGCCTACTTCTGAAAATCATTCAATCAAAGTCAGCTATCGCTTCCATTCAACAATATAGCAGCTTCTAGTAGTAATCAGCTTTAAATGGTGTAGAATAGTAAATGTTGTCTAGAAAATTTAGTATGCTTCATCATAGTTTAGTGCTTAGTTCAGCTAAATTGATATAGTTCGAGTGTAATCAATATGGCTTCAATGAATATGAGCTGAGCTATAATATGAAACTGCAAATTATATAATATTATATTACTTATTAAAGACATTAGTTGAAATATTTTCGACATTAAGTCTGTACAAAATTAACTCTAGGAATAGTGTTCCTATAAATAGATATTATATTATTGACTGATTATGGCCTGTAGGAAAAGGCTAATTCAGTACAAACATATACCTTAAATTAATTGCATGGTTTCCTTGGCTGATTACATAAAGATAAATAATTATAAAATAGTTGCTCTTTGAATCAGCATTGTAATCAATAGAGGAATTGAACCAAAAATCTAGTAGTAAAAATGAGCATACAAATAATCCAGATCAAGAGAATTTTGATCAGCTATATAATTTTAAATATTGGAATAGAATATGGAAGAAGATATTCAAGAAACCAAACACTGGAGGCTCGTACCCACAGAACGGGTGAAGTGCTAGTAGAAGATACAGGCACTTCACCTGTTTCGTGAGTACGAGCCGCCAATATTGCATATATAATAGTAGAAGCTAAAATTTCAATTAGCAGAATATATTAGCAAAAAATTCAAAAAGCTACCGGTAGCTTTTAATTATTATCACCGTTAGTGAAATTTGGTGAAAAATATCTATTTGTATAAGTAGCTAATGTATAAAATAATATTATGATGAATAACAATATTAATACACAATATTATGTGGTTGTGTAGAATTTGAAATTTTGGCAACAAGAGCTTTTTGTACGAGTTTTCCTTGAGAATCATACTTGTGTTTTGTGTGTGTGTGTGCCAGGGTGGAAGCATGCCCAACACGAGTAGTTCGGTGCCGTTCCTGCTGAGTTCGAGCATGAGCAGCATCCGCAGCCGGCGGCCGTCGGCCTGTCTGAGCAGCTCTCAGGGCTCGGCCGGCCTACTGCAGCAGCTCGGGAGCGGCATGGTAAGACAGCTCTCCTCTTCAAGCACTCAGCACCACTCCACTCAGGCCAACGGAAGGGCATTCCCTAGTACCAACGTAAGGCAATGTCCTTCCTCTACCTCTCTCTCAATCTCTCTCTCTCTCTCTCTCTCTCTTTCTTTCTCTACTATCTCTCTAGTCTCTCTATACCTCTCTTATAATAACTAACTCTTGGTTTCAAATTCACTCTCTCTTGGAACACCACGCACACTTTCCGAATTTTTAAAAATAGAACAACACGCGTACTCATCGTACACTCATTGAACACTCTGCTGATCATTCTACTGTTATTTTTCATCATCTAGATTTTATTCTGTTCCTTTTCAATATTTTCTATTAATCATCATGGGTGTTTGATAGGACATTACAACGCCAATTTCATCTCAAGAGCCACTATAATTCAGGCAAGTTATTGGCATACGGTACGTATACCCGTATATTTTGTTTTATCATATTTTCAATTGATATAATATAAATAATAAATTATATTATTTATTCAAAGGATTATCATCTCGCTTTCAAGTAGAAGGCTACAATTCAGTTTTCTTTCTCCTGACGAGTGGTGCTTCACATTCTCCAGGAGCAAACACTCTCTCCCCACACTTTGCTTTTGGTTGGATAATATTTTGGGGTCAAACTTATTGTCTCCACTTATTGGATAAAGCACAAAGAAGCTGTATAAATAATATTATCATCATTGTCCAATTAAATCATCTCCTTCAAATATTTTTGTCATTGTAGCCGTCACAGCAATACTTTCTAGGTCACATATCATTAACTCCAACAAGCAACAATACATTATCTATCGGGAACGTTTATAATATGAAAAATGGGGATTCATTAGAATAGATAAATAATTAAAAAATGATATTGCAGATTTAATTATGGTAATTATTTACATTTTTTTTTTTATAGAAAGTTTTTTTTTACTTCAATCATCGTCAATGCATAGCATCTCATCGCATTTGTCTCAGCATTATGTTATTATATTTTGGTTTCTATTTCTACATTATTTTATTTCCATTGAAGTTCAATTGAAAAATAATGAGAAAAATATTTTATTAAGTTATGCATGCAATCATATTTTTATTGAATTTGTTAAAATTAAAAGTAATTAATCATCAAATGTTTTTATTGTAATTTATAAGTTTTAGAAATACAGAAATTACAAAATTATTGTTATTCCCGCGCTCAAAGACATGAATTCAAAAGAAAACTTCTAAAATCATAGAATAAACTATAATAGCCGAAATATTTAATGAATTCATAACTGGTAGTAACAGTAGAAGGATACACATTTTTAAATTGTATAGGCGGGGTTTTCAATGAATAATAAATAACACATCAATAAATTCATAAAATATTAAACACTGAGACCAAACTTTCCAATTCTTTGCAAATTGAAGAAAATTGGTACAGTATTTATCATTGAAACCGAAATTAGGATGCATACTATTGCTAAAAATTCAAATACGAGTATAAAAAGTGTATCCAGGAAAGATACATATAATATAAAATCACGCCTCAGATATTTCTTATGTTTCTTTAATAAACCTATATTGCCTATATAAACTGATATTTCAATAAAATTACTTTACGTATTCAAATATTATTAGTATCTTCAGAAAATTCAGTAGATAGTCACTAAACTTTTGTTATTATATGATAACTGATAGTTATCTATATTACATAATTTCTTTACAGCAAATAAGTCTACTATCTACAAATTTTTCCATTATTGTGGAATGAATTAGATTGCTAATTCAATTTATTACTTTTGAAAAACTCACCTGCAATAATAGAAACATAATCTTCATAAAATACAGCATCGTCATTTTGATTACTGATAAACTGCACTGTTTGGGCCTGAGCCATTGCAAAATTGAATATTTTTCTAAAAATATGAAAATTTGAAAAAAAAACATGTTTTCGGATTACAGAAAGGTAACTAGGAATAACCTGTATGTTATTTTCATGTATTATAATCGTTATGATCTTATGTTATAGTTTGTCAGAATTTGGAAGTCTGGACAATGGTAAAGCAGAGTTTATGACATTACATCAAATCATTAACATCAGGTGGGATTTTTTCTTTTTTTGAGTTTCTCATTGAAAAAAGTATAAAGACGACTCCTGGGCTGAACACATCAATACGCATTGGCCCCACTCTTGCTGAGTTCTTTGATTGAGCATTGTGTTGAAATAGTCTTTAAAGATAATGCATTTTGCTTTGTAAAAATCTGTTGAATTTTATCTCACACACACATACACTTGCGTGAATACCGGTAAGCAAGGTTTGGAGGTATCGTACAATGTATTATGTCAGCACACCCCTGTTTCCACACTATTTGAAATATATTGCTTACTTTTGTTGAAAACTTTCTGTTATTGAAATGGGTGAATACAGGTTTAATACTCACGAATATTCATCAACTGGACCCAGATCTATTCATCTTTCTAATTGATAATATATATTAACCATCACAGAATCTGAATCAAAGTATTTCTATTGCATTGCATAAATAAAAACTCATTCAAAAAATTTTCTTCATTTTTATTTTAATTAGGAAGTTTCCCTAGATTCCAGGTGAAGACCTTGTGGGGTAGAGACTTATTCTTTTACAGAGCCTTAATGTGGGGTAGAGTGTGGGGGGTCAAGTGGGATATCTCAAATGTGATGGGAGTTATAAAAATCAATCATTGTTATTTCTCAGTATTCTAAAATATTACTTTATCTCAGGATACAGTTAAGATCGATAACTATATAACTCAGAATTTTTCAATTAATATAATACAATAAAAACTGTACGATTTTTAAGTCCGTTCCATTATGTTTTCAACTCTATAATAATTGTGTTTTTCAATAAAACAAAAAGTTGATATCATGTACAAAAATTATTCATACCGGTACAATAAAACATGATATAGCTTAATCATAACTCGTAGGAAAGACTCCATTAGCGAAAATTACAAAATAATTTAGAAATTTAAATATTTCTTTGTGAATTGTAAAATAATTTTCCTCCAATACGTACTTTTAAATTCCACCAAATTAATCCAGCACATTTTTATTCAAATGAAGTACCTAATTCATAAATTATTCAAATCTTTCATCGAGATAATGATTTGCTATTAAATTGTAACAATATTTCTATTAAAAATTTATTCAGTTCTCTTATTCAATCCAGTTTGTTAAAACTTAATACACAAAAATTATATATTCCACGGGAATGGAATATGGGTTTAGGGGGAAGGATGAACGGAGTTATTTGTTTGATTCTGAGCTATCGACACTGTTTTGTTTTGTTTGTTTTGTTTATGAGGGTGAAGCCCACATAAGCTCATAGGCTTGTGCGTGGGTAATGAAATGGATGATAGATGACGACTACTTTTTAGGTAGTCGGGACCGACGGCTTATCGTCTCCTCCGAAAGACAGGGTGGTCGTATCTATGTGATTGTGCTGTGGTCAAAAATTGTTCTCCGCTTGGGATTCGAACCAGGGTCCACCTGGTTATCAGACCGGCGCTTTATCACTCCTCCAACGAGCCACCCAATATAATAATAATTCTATTCAATCTTGAAAATATATTGAACACATTTTTATTTTATTTTTTTTTAATCTTGACGCATTTAAAACTTGAATCTTGATGCATACATTGTTACTGACTTACGGTAGTGGATGAGAATGAAAATTCCATTAAATTCATATGCGCTAACCAAAAGACTGCATGATTTTTTATAATTATAATAAAACCTATACATTGTAGAGATACTGTATTTATGAGATCATTTTAAAAAATGTGATAAAATCAATCATGAGAAAAGTAGGCTACTGTTTAAATTCTGGCATGTTAATTATGTGGGAACAATACAGTATTGATTCAGTAAATTATTATAGTAGGTAACTCCACAATAGAGAAATTGTTGAGAAATAGAGTAATTGAAAATGGATTTTTTATAATAATGTAGCGTTTTTTATACGATAGGCCTACTGTGATCTTATTTTAAAATTAAAAACTGTATAACTTAAGATAATTATTAAATCTATTTGCACAAATTTGATACGGTAGGTACTGAAAAATTAATATCCGTTCATAGGCTATCTGTATCTTAAAATATGTGTAGGACTGAAAAAAAATCCAATATTTTTGAAATGAAAACCATTTGAAATGGATATTTACTATCCAAATGCAATAGATAAATGAGTAGGCTAGGCTACCGTAGAGTATAACTTTTTAATTATTCACTTACATTTTTGTTGACTTTTTCATGAAATCGTTTGCATCAAATCGAATAATATAATTAATCACGTATCAAGCACAACATTCATTGTGTTCATTATATACTTCTGTATTTTCTTGTAGTACTGCAAATTTAATCGACGCAATCTATCCGTTATGCTTTTGCTTGGAATTTTTGATTTAAAATTTTTGATAACTATATAGAGCTACTATTTTATTATAACAATTTGTAAAATAAACTATTCTAAATTTTTGTGTTCAAAGCTTTGATGTTGCCTAATCATTACTTTTGACATCATGGATACAGTATAGGCCTACTTGTTCTCACTATCACTCTAACATTTACAAAAACTCCAACATTCCACCCATTTCATCTCTATTAATTTTCAATAAATATTGCTGTATCCCTGCTTTCTCTGCCCGCCTTTTCATATCCATTGTCCGTCCGCTTGATAAATAAAATTGTTGAGAGAGTTGAGTAAAAAGCAGTGTTCATCTACAGATTCAACAATAATGATTGATACAATTCCGGTAAAGTATCTATCCTCTTAGATAGTAGACCTTCTATAGCTCATCTAAGGTATTAAATAAATAGCTGGTTCATTTTTCAAGGAAGAAAATAATGGTGGAGCTTGCCTCTGTATGGCCCATATTTTCTAAATTCTCCCCCATATATAGGAGTGATTTTAAAGGTATAGAAATTGAATGAAACTACCACTTTCTTGCTTTTTTTACTTGGAAATCACTCAATTCGAAAGATAATTTCATGGTATTTTCAATCCTGAATGATTTAGAATTACTGAATCACTTTATTTATTCAAAAGAAAATTTGTTTGCAATTGATTGTTTGAAAAGTATTTTTAGCTCGCATTGTTCAATATTTTTCACAAAGAAATAAAAAGTGATGCATGAGAGTTATCCTCTTCTTTATCGTAAGGAATGCCCTGGTACCTACAGTTTTCATAACCACCTGTCACAATAAACAACTATATTAACCTGGACTGACAAGGAATAACCTCATTAAGGTTACAGCTTCTTTCGTATTATTCAGGAACAAGAATTCCTGAATTTTAGAACAAGAATTTTAAGAATTCATCCAAAGCTTTGACATGCAAATGACATGCTTTGAAGCAGCCTATTATTGTATAATTTTCTACAATAATTCTAAGAATTTTCATTAAATTTCATTTTAAAAATATATTTTTAATCAGGGTAACATACCTAAGTAAAATGAACCAGCTATATTTGTGGAATGATATGGATGTAATGAATGGCATAGAAAAAAATTAGGTACCGTACCTATTGAGATTTCAAGGTATTTTATTAATGATTATTTCTATCAAAACAGGTCAATTTTTACGTTCCTTCATCATTTTTATAATGCATACATCGAATACTCAAATAAATATTATTATATGTATTCTAGTATCAGTGGATCTAATCTTTCTTGTACGATAATGCTATGCTCTTCAAATAAAACTTGATCACTGAAATAATAATATTATTACTGATTATGTGTGGAAACCGTATAATATTTATAGAGTTTTTGGAACTGCAGTTTAAGCCAATGTGAGTAGAACACATTGTATATAATATTATCATGGTTTCAGTCATACAGTAGCCTACACTCCCACATCAATTCTTCCCTATTCCTATAATATAAAAAATAGTTCGGATCTACCATCAGTTTGGCTAATAAATTTTCAATTGATGAAGAAACTAATATTACAGTGACATCTGGCAGTAGTGTATTTAATAGACCTAATCTTTACAAACACTTTTTATGGACTAAAACTTTAGACATATATAAATCAATAACCTTCATAAAAACTATATTCTGATATTCTGAATTTTATTTTTAATTTTAATTGCATTTGAATGTTTAATCGTATTCTTAGGTCTCATTGTTCTAGATCTAGATTATCAACGCCATTTAAAGAAAAATTTTGATTACCGTAAATTATATTCTAATCGAGCGATCTTAATTTCTTTCTATGCTATTCATCCAATTGAAATTCTTGACTGATACAATTGCCCATTATTGTTAGATAGGTACTTCATGATCATGAATTCGTGTTCTCGTATTGTTATTTGGTTGACCAATTTGCCGTATTTGTTGAATAATTTTGTTTCTTATATAGGTAGTTTCTAATAAAACTTTGAAAACGTTACAATTTTTCCATTATTAGGCCTATGATAAGGATTCTGGTTCTGAAATCGTTTTTTGACTTGGATGATAAAAAAATTATTAATTATAATTAAAAATACAATTATAAAAGTTCTGTTTCTATATAGGCCTAGTGTGATGTTCATGTGTGAAAAATGTTCTATAAAATGTTTTTATAATGCTAATAATAATTATTTGTATTTGAAAATGACTATAATTAGTTGAAACATGTAATTCATTGAAAAAATAATTCAAAAAAGGGTAGCCTACTTTGATAATTATTTGAAATAAAAAAACAGTGTTTCTATAGTATTGATTATTAATCTATTAATGAATTATATTAAAATAGATTCGGCATTGAACTACATTGGAGCTTTGTTGGTTTTTATATGAATTTTGTGTGAATAATACAGTACGGTAATTTAAAATAGTGTACAGTAGTGAAGTCTAATGCATTAGACTAGGTACCGTACATTAAGTAACCAAGTACAGTACGGTACTTCAATTTTCGACCACAGTGTTTTTCTTTCAAAATGCTTGACAATGATTTCATTATTTTCTGAGGTCGAAATTTAATTGATAGGTACCGGTACCTACTTATCTATCCAACTCATTTCATTTATGAGAGTTCACCCATTTTTTCCTTTTTCTATTTTCGAAACTCTTGATTGAACAATAACAATTTTTAAGCATGTTGGCTAGTACGGTATATAAACTGATATATCATCCCTTGCATGCATATTTTTCATTGATTCTTAGCTAATATATTTGAGCATGCTAGCGATTACACCAAGGGTCAAGCAGCAGTTTGCTTCTTTCGTTTGATGGGCAAAAAATGAAGATGATTAGGCCTATTGTAGCCTACTAAAAAATCATTAATCAACTTCAAATTCACATTCCTAATATCTATCTAAATATTAAGGCCTATTTTTATCCAATCACCCACAAAAACCCCAGAGCTTGAGAAAAATATTTTGCTGTTCATTTATTTTTTCGCTCTATTATGAAAGAAACTTCAAAATAATGAATGTTTCAAGAATCATAAATCATATTTTTCATCCAATATTGCCTATGAAGTAGACCTATGGAATGAATACATTGTCAAAAAATATAATTTTTATAATTTACGGTATTCCGCCATTATTGTTTCTTGTGATTTTTGGTAAATTCACCCTACATCCAGATTGTGAAAACATGAATAATGAGCTAAAATCCCAATCACCATCATCGTTTTTTTTATCTCGGATATATTTTCACAATTATAAAGTAATAAGAGCTAATGCGCTTATAAAGAGTCCTCTTTAAAACCATAATCAAAGCTCCAATGTCGTTTATATTAGTAATAGGACCAAATGCCTAACGTTTTCAGCATGAATAGCTTTGTAAATAAATCATCAGTTTGAATTGAGGAAATTTAATATGAATGCCAATGCATAGTATGAGTGACAATGAAATTTGATTTGAAGTGTTGTATATAGGCCTGTATTTTTATTCATATTATAATGGTAAATGAGCATTTTTCTAATTGATTTTAATTGGAGCACTTCAATTGACTCCAGTGATCTAATTTTGTGGTAATAAATCGATAATAAAAGCATTAGTTTGAAGGCAATTGCCCAACAGCTGGCTAAAAATAGCCAATATATAGGCTGCATTTTCAAATTTGTGTTGCTTTTCACAAAACGGAATAGTCATCTTTTGTATCATTTTATCTTTTCTCATTTCTCTCAAAATGTCTTAAATATTGGTGCTGAACAGCTAATTTATGAAATCAAAGAGATAAGATGGAAAGAAAAAAATAAAAGACCGCATTAAAATGTAGAAAATTATACTCTTTCAGATAAGAAATGTAGATGAGAAAGTGGACTAAAATTCCATTTTATTCATCTATCCATTGATAATACAATACAAATTATAATAATATTATTATTAATATAACTAGGATAGAAAAAATAGGCGAAGTCTGTACTATTTCTTGATATCTATAAATTCATTATGTATATCGACTTCTATTCCAGGGCCGGACTAGGACTCCTGAAAGGGCGCTGCCTTCCACTTATGAAAGGGCGCATCCTTGAGGGGGTTAGTCTCAGCCCATAAAATTGAGGGGTTTGGGAGTCGTCTCTGGATAAAAATTGAATTTTGACCTTGAATGTTTTGTTGATGGTGAACTTTATTGATGTTTGAAAGCTTGAAAATGGAATTTCTATGTCATTTTCCATTGAAGAAAGTTATCGAACATCACAATCAATTTTTCATCATACAGGAATTCAATTATGAAAAGCCTTTCTGGCTTCTTGGACAATAGAGAAAAATAGCAAGTGAAAGTAGGAGCAATTTTTGTTGATGTAATTCAGTACGTTTCGAAAATGGTAAAAAAGGAATTTTGATTAATAAAGGGGAGAAATAAGAAGAATGTGGATTGAATATGTAGTACTAGGCCTGTATACTCTTTGTAGTATGACCTCTTTTGGGAGATTGGCTGTTGTTAGTAAAGACAGTCAGTTGTTTCCCGTCTCAGGAGAAATATTAATTATTGTTGCATTATACTCTAACTGATCAACTGCATGTTATTCAGAGGTGTTCTGCGCCTCCACTTGGTTGTGAAGCCTAGCTTATGGTTGAGAGGATCACCGTGCTGACCACGCGTTACCTCTATCCTAGTTGATGATTATTCGCTTGCTGTATGGTCTGTTTGGGCAGAGATGGTATTCTTTCAGGGTGGGGGATGTCTTTCGGCTTGGTCGGTGTTGGTTGGGGGCCTGTAGGTTCTGTTCACGAATTTATGGCTTTTGAGCAGGTATTGCCTGGGCTGGAGTCGTTTTCCCGTCTTGCTGGGGTGTCTTCTTTGCTTGGACGGACTGTATAGTGGAGTGAATATGAAACTGGCAACCAGCTCGTAGGCCTAGGCCCTTCTTGGGATGTTGAGACAAACAAACTGTAGTATACACTGCTTTCATTTCTTGAAAAACTCCAAACAACTCATATCAATTGTCATTGTTTCTATTAGTTTATTATGAAGCTTACCATTGAATTTCCTATTTTTCAAAATTCGAAATTGAACTTCAATACATTGAGCTGAATACTCTAAATTTTTGATAGGTTTAAAAATAATTTTAATGAAAATTTTCAAGTTTCAATTCATTATCAAATTACTTCACTTTTTTCATACAATCACTTTTTATAGTAATTGGAAATTCAAATGAGAAAGTAAGATCATTGAATTCTATAGATTCTCAATACTTAATTAATGATCAACAAAGTAATATGAAATGTCTAATTGATGAAATTAATTATCATTAGAATAATATTGGTGATGCTATCGTCACACGAGGCCCAAGGGGCGTACAATTGAAGGTGCACCGGCTCACGGGCTGCTGTTGGTCAGTCTGAGCCTGTTTTATTCGATCACGTTAATCTATGCATGAGTTCCATTTGTTCTTATCAGTATTCATTCTACAAGATCTATTGTTCTTTCTAAGAAAAGAACAGGTGAAATCAGATTGAACACTTAATAGACGAGTACAAAAGAGAAAATGTTAATAAATTATAGAAATTCTCTACAATACTGACACCAATTTAGGTTCACATCAATTCTGGAAATGCTTTTTTCAAATCCTTTTGAAAATACGCCCGTAATCAGGTTTTCAAAAGTTTGAGATGCATCGCGGATTGCATATTTTGGTCCTTAGTCAATTATCTATTTCATCTTAATTAGACCTATTTTATTAATTATCTAAATTTATCTATTTACAATTCGTGAAATGGCACTCATTCATGGCATGTTCGGTTGGACTTTAAAAAGCACTTTCAGAACAGCTTTTTGAAATTCTGCTGAGTTTTGAATATTTAGGCCTAAGTTTCCATAGTTTTTCCTTTGCTTTTTTCGAGAACCAATTGGGAGAAAATGTAAAAATTTATTAGACAGGTTCCGATTGAATTTAGAATTGTATGTTGAAAATTTTTGAAATCAAAATGACCCTGTTAAGTTATGTGAGTAAACAAAGCGAGTCAGTTTTAATTGGAATTTTCAGGCGAGCGAAGCGATCCTATCTGTCTATTGACACTCCTGATATTACCAGGGGTCCAGGTGGATAGGCGAGCGAAACAATGCGGTACAGTGTCATACGAACTATTGGTTAGTTAGTTAATTATTACTAACTATACTAACATGTATACTATATATAATATAGAGTAACTATACGAACATATTGTGAGTGTGTACAATAGAATTAAATGCGTTTTGAATTCTGTAATAATCGTTATTTATTATCATTATTATTTTTATTATTTGGTGTAGTGATTTTGTGAAGTTCTTCAGTTTTAGTGGTCAACAATGTTTTGGAATCAAAAATTATGTTTTCAAATAAACTTTTTAAAATAACTATAACTCATATCTCCGTTTGTGGAAAATGAGGTTATTTGGCGAAGTGGAATAACCCTTGGGTCTCCCCACTTTCAAAAGCCATACGCTAAATAAATAAATAATGTAATCAAGATTATTTTCAACGCCAGCCAGGCTTTTGATCAATCATGTAAATTCAGTAGTAAATGATAAACATCAACCTTTTTTGTACCGGTAATAGATGTATCAAATTTTAAACAATAGGTTCTAATCACTGGCGGCTCATGCCCACGAGACAGATGAAGTGCTGTATAGTGAAAGATACGGGCAGCCAGTGGATATAATTATTTTAAATAAGGTTCATTCGGAGAAGCTCGCTTTAATAATATACAGTAGTAAGCCGATCATCCGAGCGCCAATTAACCAAATTTTCAATTATTCGAATCGGTATTAAAAGCATAGTATGTATGTATGTATGTCTGGCTCAACAGCCCATGAAGGGCCTAGGCCTACCAGCTGGTTGCCAGTTTCAAATTCACTCTACTGTACAGCCCGTCCAAGCCAAGAAGACCAGCCCGGCCAATACCGGTCCAAAAGCCATAAATTCTCAATCAGAACTCACAGTCCCCGAACCAACACCGGCCGAGCCGAAGCCGCCCCCTCCACCCCGCCAGAATCCCCCTCCAGCCGGACAGACCATACAGCAAGCAAATAATCATCAACCAGGATAGAGGTAACGTGTGGTTAGCACGTTGATCCTCTCAACCATAAGCCAGTCTCCGCAACCATTTGGCGGCGCAGAACACCTCTGAATAACATGCAGTTAATCAGTTAGAGTGTAATGCAACAATTACTATTCCTCCAGAGACGGGAAACGACTGACTGTCTTTACTAACGACAGCCATTAAAAGCATAGTAATGAATCAAAAACCAGCGTTTACGACGTGATCGTAGCTTTTCTTTATTTTTTTTATTGTATTTACTGTACCGTAGTTTAGTACAGTAGTATGTGTTTTGCTTTCCATATTAATTTAACTACACTAGTGATATAAATCACTACACTGTACTTTTCAAATGTAATAAAGTTTATTCCAATAAGTTTAACACATTATTTTTCTTTAATACAGTCCAATTACATGTCCAATTGTCCAAATTTTTGCTTATCTGAATTGATCGCCTCAATTAGTTTGTATAATCGGCGTTCCACTGTAATGAAGATGCAGTTGGAATTAAAACAATTTTTTGCCATACTTTTGGAACGGTAGCTATCTCCGAAATTCAGAGACCGGTCCTATGATCTCGTGGTTATAACAGTGGTCAATCTCAGAATTCCATTATTTAAATTACCCGGGAATGATTGATACAAATTTAAAACGAAGTTGGCGCTATCTCTTTGCTAATGATGGAACTGCTTGAACATGCAATGATTTTAATCATATGTTTTCTATCATGGTCTTGGTCTGGTCTGAGTGCGCGTTAGGCCATAGAAGCCCTTTGGATTCCTCATCTAGATATTTTATATGTATATCGTCAATATCTTAAACCTTACCTCTTATCTATACGTATAACTTATACCTTATCTAGATATAGATGCTGAGCCAATATAATTTAAGAGCTTTGACATTTTTTATTCATTCATTTTATGCATAGCCTATTTCTCTCATTCCATTCTTTGGTCACATGCGGTATTGTGATAGAAGATGGTTTTTAAAATACCAGGTAGGCCTACCTACTTTTTTCCTATTCAACTGAATACCACCAGAGAGAATAGAATAAACAAAACCGAATTAACATTGTTAATTCTTTTCTCTCTGAGTACTATACCTAGAATCTTGAAAACTATTTTCCAACCATCCAAGTAAATCGAATGGATCTATTCTGAGAGCATGGAAAAGCTTATCAAGTTGCATCATATGGGTCTGGTACAAGTTCATGGTACGTACCACGGATACTAGAACACATTCTAGTATCCGTGGTACGTACGGTAATGAAAACGTTCTTTGCATTACCTACATCAACATCAATAGGCCTAATGTAGCGATGAAGCCTACTGTTCGTAGCTCAAACTTAACTTGATTGAATAACGAAATAACCTCTTATCAATAGAGTACTTATTTTTTCTCAGGACTGGTACTGTATTTATCAAAACTATCAATTAATGAAGATCAAAGTAACCTTTTAAAATATTATTTTTAAGAAATATTAAATAATTTTAAAGGGTACTTTGATCTTCATTAATTGATACCGCTTATCAGTACAGTATACGGTACCTACTACAATTCAAGACTGTACGCGTGCTCCGTGCTGAGTTGCATTCTATTTTTTTCTTGTTAGAAAAATCAACTTTCAAGTGTTCGTTTGTGCAAGTTTTTTTTCTGACATGAAAAGTCAATGTTTCTCAATTCATTGAAATTATGAGCAACGCACGATAGAGACCACTTTCTTCCAAATGCATTTTATAGAAACTGTGCTTTTTATCGTACCGTACGGTACCTTCATTAAAAACGCATGCTGGAAGGACACTCATATTAAACTTCTAAAAGACCTAGGTTCTAGTCAATGTAGGCTACCGTACCTAGCCTACTGGTGATGTTACATTGGATTTTTCCCCAAATCATTGCTTAACATCCATACAAATGTGGACATCAAAAGTTAAGTCTTTGCTTTACTCACTTGTTCCTTCATTATCAATGCAACAAGTTTTATTCCTCAATCAATTATATTGCATGATCCTTGCATTTATTAAGTGCTAATGTAATGATAATTCTCCTTTTTCAGAACGATTATAGTGCCCTGCAAGAATGTATCTTGATTGTTAAATTATTCTTATGCTAATCAAATGTCTGCTTCTGTTTTCAAATTTTCAGTATCAGCTGTTTTCTGGAAGATCATAAGGTTAATATGCAACTAAGGTTTGCAAAAAAATTATCACCAAAACGTACTGTGGAGTTTCTTACTAATTTACCATTTTGGAAGTTTCTGTTGATTTGAAAAAATATATCAATGAACTATGAATTTTCTCCATTGAAAACTGTTAAGGTAATGGGAGGTAAACAGTATTCATTGTAAATATAAGATTTTAATGAATTTTCATTCATGGCCTGCAATTATTACAATTAATTAAATTATTGAAATTGTATTGTTAAATAAATTGAATAATAGAATAGGAACCCGACTGAGTAGAGACTTTAAATTTAACACTCATGACAATGGTAGTTACAAAAATTGATAATTATAGAGAATTATCGTTAGAATGAAATTATTTCATCATAAAACCATTTTTGAGCAACTGAACCAATGCTCGGTAATATTATTATTCTCAGAGTCGCAATTTCCTATTATTGATCACATTTAGTTGTATAAAAAATGTTATGATTGAATGAATAAGACACGATATAATAATATATCGTCTATTTTTAAAGATTCCATTTTCACAAGAAGAAACGTTCAGTAACAATTTATATAATATATTGTGTTATGGAAAAATTCTAAAGAATTTCTGAAAACAGTTTTATATTGATTTTTAATGGTTTACGAGGTGGATGGAAACGAAATACAATCTCATTATTGATAAATCATTATTCTTGTGTATCCAAAAATCTTTTAAAACAACAATCTCTTAAAAATGTTGATAAATTTAATATCTTTTATTTTTATGTAAGATTGTTAAGTGATTCCTAATTATTATATTGAATCAATTATAGAATCGTGATGTACATTTGTAAAATATATAGATAGAAATATCAACAAAATAATGTAAAAATAACTATTGTTTCTGCATGTGAATCTTAGGCTTCTGTTTATGTTATATGACATAAGAGGAGGAGAGTGGTCTACAGTAATTCCTAATAAATATAATAAACATATTTTATGAAGATTAGATCAGAATCATATTGACTCCGCTCATTTTTCTTATGTGACTTTATCAAGCAGTTCTTTCACATATATCTTCATATTATTAGCATCAATTATTATTTTTTGTGAACGAACAAATAGCCTTATTTCTGTCAGATTAAAAGCTCATTGATAATAATTGTAAAAATCTTGGAAAATCGCGTGAATTACAAATTGGAATAAAACAGATTTATTAAAGAAAATTAATTTTCATCCAATTGAAATTAGATAGGTTATGGATTCTATTGTAGTTATTGATATATTTAATAAATCATATTATGAATTTTAGGTCCCGGATGAACTTCAATGAGCATATTGACAGATTTAGGTATTTTTTGATGTAAAATTGTTTCAAAATAGTATTAAAATATTAATTTTACAGCCCAATATTATTGTAATTTTGAAGACATGAGTTTTTAAGTGGATTTCTTCTATACCCAGCACTTTATAATTATTGTGATTGGATATTGTTATTGTTGATATTGTGTATAACCTCATGACAATCTATCCTTAACAATAAATTTATTATATGATAGGATAAATTATTGTGAATCATATATAATAAGAGGGCCTCTTCGAACCCCAATCATCTATGCCTTTTCTATGAAGACAATCTGAATTATTTTCCTATTATACGAGTAGAAATACTTAATAAAAATCAGATTGAAACGTTTATTACAGTATAGTTGCTTGGTTACAAGCAATTATTTTAGATTATCATGGATGATATTTCTTTATCATAAGTTACATCAATGGATAAGGATCATAACAATCTCAGTATCAAATTTCACGTAGATTGTTTGATTTAAAATAATTATGTTCATTTTGTTCATTATGTTCATTTTTTTAATTATGTCCAATTCAGGCCACTAATACTCGAACATTCTTTAGCCAAATTTATTTTATAAATTTATTCCTACACCAAAATCTATCAAACCATATTTTATAGTGTCTCAGTATTCTATGGCTTTTTGCTGATTTCTTATTATTATTATCATAATATTTAAAGAAAGACGGATAGTGATTGATGAATGTCTAGCAAACTATTAATTTTTTAATAAATGTTAAGAATGCATAATCATAAGCCTGAATGGAACCTGCAAGTGCAAGCTTCAAGCGAGGTGCTGAGCATCATTTTTAAGGAATCTGGAATTGGAGTTTCCAATTTTAATGTAGTAATAATAATTCTTAGAATTTCCAATAAAAAATAGTACAATAATAACAATCTTTCGGAATATTTTACAGAAACAAAAACTTATTGAATTGGTAAAAAGTAAGCTTTGGAGAAAAGCTTATGATTGTTTCACATAGGCCAAGTGGCACGTAATAAACTATCATAAGATGAGCGATTGGAAAAAAATTTCATCTTCATATCAAAAACATCCTCCAACAATAATTGTTCCATAGCAAATACATATGCATGTACCCTATTATTTGCGGAATGTGTAGCAAAGCCACTGGTGATTTCAAATTTCATGAATATAAAAGTTGATACGAGCAAGGATGTTGGGCTGCATTCAAATCGTGAATATATTATAGCATATGCCTTGAAATAGAAAAATTAGGAGGAGAAGAATACAACAGAGATTATTGGAAATCAGCGAAAGCGAGAAGAAATAAGGGAGTAGCAGAAGAGAACACCGTACCGGTATAGATGAAAATGTATATAACATTCATTTCCAATAAGTTCCAAATTGTGATTCAGAACTCATATCATGGGAAATTATTATTCATCTCACTGCTCTATCAATGAGCAACAACCTGTAAATCATTGTAAAAAATAATAGATATTACAAACATATCAAATAAATTCAGAAAATCAATTCTTAGACAGCGTGAGTCCACATTATCATGCAATTTAGTGTAAGTTTTTATATAAATCTGTAGGTGGAGCGTTTGTTAACCATAATTTAAACTTGTAACAGAGAGAGTCGTATTCCCACAATCGCACTACCTAAATATATACTATTCCTATTCTCATAATCATATTTTTGCAATATAAATGTACTAACTATTGAATTAAACTGTGTAATAAATCTCAACATATCCTTATATTTTTTGCATTACAAACCATACACCTCATTTGGTTTCAAAAATTACCATTATATTTCTAGAAGATTACAAGAAGTATGATGAGTCGTAGCCTACTTGAATTTTCTCTTGAAACACGTGGAACGTACGTTCCAGAATACAGCAGTATATTAAAATGTAGCAGTCGAACACATAATCTAATAATCTATCGTTTCTCAAACATAAACTATGATTCTTTCAATTCATTAATATAGCACCTAGTAAGAGACTAATGAGTTATTCTATTTCAACCTAAATTGATACAAGTAATTTGCTATACTCTTGAACACTTGGTGGCAGTGGCAGATCCAGGATCGAGTGGAGGATGGGGGCTTCTGGGTGAGGGAATATATTTTTTATTATGCTCATCTAATGAATATTTTGAAGGTCCATTCTATCCAGTGAGCATTGTACGAAGAAGTAAAGGCTTTAAGACTTTGAACCTCTCTTAAAACCCTCACCCTCAGACGCCACTGCTCAGTTAAATCAGTGTAGATAACTCGATAAATTTCAAAGAATTATTTTTCTTGTGGCAATTCTTCATTAAATAAATAATATTCTAATGCAAAAAAGAGCCATCAATCAAGTTATAGTGTTCTCCACATTGTGAAAATCCTCCCAATTTTCATGCAAATAATCTATCCATTCATTTTTATAAAAATTTATAAACAGAGTGAAATACTATAATTCAAACTCGGAAGTTTTCGCCGTTATAATGGTTAGATAATACGAATTTAATACGGTACTCATAGTAAGGTGAAAATTTTTCTATCCATTGAATTAACTGACTCATCCAATTTTCTTCTCACTTGAGTGAAAGTAGGAACTAAGGTCAAATTTTCCGCTATATACTTACTCTTTAGCTGTAGATCCCTCCAGTTATTTTTGTAAGAAATACTAGGATGTAAAAATCCATATTTTATTGTGAATGTGACGAGAACCAATGTGTTTTTAAGTATTTAAGAATGTGAGTGTGTGTTTACAGTTGTTCTAATTGAATTTTTAGATAAAGAAAATATTTCTCAGAGTCGAATTACCTTTAATAAGTACTCGAAGAATACAAATTTGTATCGAATAAGCAAACAAATGTAAATATAGTTCAAGTTGTAATTATTATTGTTCAAGTTGTATTTATAAATCTACTATATTTTCAAATTCAGATTCAGTTGTTTTTATACGCGAGATCGGAGGTATAAATAAAATTTTTCAAATGTATTAAAATTCAGAAAGTATTACAGTATTACAATTACTTTTTCAAGCTTAACTGAAGCAATGAAACATGGTTATAATAATACCGTACAAGTTTTGGAAAGTTGAATATCGAATAGTATTTTTCTTACATTTTATTATCATCAATAGTCAATGTTATCAGGAATTAAGTAATTGTGATTCTTCTTGGAGTGAAAAGCACTTTAAAAATAATTTTTACATTCTACATATAGAAAATGTTGCCAAATTAATTAAATTTGAAAATTATATAGGTTCAGTGCAATCAAAAAACATGTATATTTTTGAGTTTCAGTATTTTTAACAATGAATGAGAAATAAGTACTATAATTGCTAAACGATAATATTAAATGAATACATGAAAGCTACATTTTTTGGAGTAATATGTTGAGAAAAAAACATGGAACCATTAATAATTTTTGTGGCATTTAAAAACTTCAAAATCATTCCTATAGCTGTATAATTATTCGACATTTCACAGACTCGATCAAAAAGTTAAGCCTATTATATAAAAAGATTTGATATGAGTAGGAGTTCCCTTCTATGGTGATACTGTACGAATAAAACGAACAGTGAAGGGAGAAATTCATATTCTTGAAATCATTTGGATTGAAAAAAAACACTTGTGTGTTGATTTTAAAAAAGATGGCCCTCAAATATCGACAAAACCATGAGAAAACAGAATTTTTATTATACTCAGAGCTCAGAGTGATGAAATTAAGCTTGAGAGATTATAATATTGTACCAGGGAGGAAAATTCTGGTTACCGTACTTATTTAATTTCACTCAGAAATGGAAAATAAGTTTCAAAACTTAAAAAAAATATTTTCATAAGTATTATTAAACAGGTATATTGAATTAATTATTGGAATTGATAGATGCTTCAAGGCAGGTTACTTCATTAAAATTAACGTATAAATTTTGTAAACTTGACACATGATATGCCTTTTTTAGGTGTAACCCACCAAAAAAGTCATTTAAGTAACTTACTAATTTTATCGATTTCCATGATTATCGCATGATCTGTAGAAGAGTACGTGATTTAAGTTGGAATGTTTTGCTCAATAAAAAAGTTATTTGAAGTATTATATTTCCTTAAAATTTCATTTTGGAATTCATCCTTTCAAAGGAATTTGCCATAAGACAATCGAAATGTAGAGCTGTTTGGACTAGCACAATTATAATGTATAGTCCCACAGATAGACCCTATGGATTCTTATCTATAATCTCTCAACTATGGGTGTTGACTCAAAATTCTGTCATCTAAATTCACATGTGACGAAACGTCACAAACTGTTTCCCAAACTTTTGTAACATATGAAACTCAACAATGTACCTACTCTACCTACTCTTCAAACTAAAACTGAGCTTACTGAACAATCTTCCCAATAAGATTTTCAATACTTCAAAAACTTGACTACTCTAATCTTCGCTGTACTAGTGTAATTTCACACTACTTGAATATAAATTCATCAAAACCATCTAATCTTGAAAACTCGGCTAAAACATTCCCAAAGCCCTTTCAAATTTAAACATTACTGTTCGATAGAAAGAGGGGTTGGCATATTCATCTGTTATAATATTATAACATTGACATAACTTCAGTATGACATTGTTGATTCAATAACTAGTTTCTTGAATTGAATCTTCTGTTCAGGGAAATATGAGATTATCTAAAAAACAAGACATCTAATAATGCTCCCCAATCTCAATCAGAATCAACAATGTAACAGTGACTTTCACTTAGGTAACTTCCTCTAATAAAACTGCAAGTAGTTTATTTATTTTTTATTCGTTATTATTTTAATTATTAATTATTGAGTAAAATAAATGTAAAGTATAAAAGTCTACTGCTAACAAAAATAAATCAACTTAACTGTCTATGACATTAGAAATTTTGAAAAGCGGTCATAATAATATTTCTTATGTCGGCTAATACTATTATATTTATTGGACTAAGAAATCAAGAATCAAGCATTGTTTTTAGTGAATTTAGTGAGTTTATTCAATTTTGATGCTCAGGTTATCATCGTCAGTAGCATGTTGACTTGGAACGGTTTTAAGTAGTTGTAACAAATATGAATTCAACCGTTTTTTTTTCTAATATATTTTTTCAATTGCTTTTATGAATGATGCCTCAGGCCTAAGTATCCTCATACACACCTTGAAATTCTCAAGAAGCAATAATAATTTATTATTCTTTTATACACATTTCTTCTCCTATTTGCAGTTTTATGGAAAAATTTATTACTACTGTATCTTGATGCTGGATAACAATATTAAAAAATTGGATGTTTACAAACGTGACAAATCAAAATCAAACAATTTCTGAATAAATATATTTCACCTTAAAATCACAACATACTTTTTCTCAATTCCGTAGTCTACGGTAAATAAAATTCTGATAACTATTCTCCATTATTCTAAATCGCGTCTTTTTTCTGAATTTCAACTAAATTTTCAAGTTTTCAAGTGAGTTGGTCATCATTATTTTTCATTTTGCTCAAATCCTTTCATTTTTTCAGTGGACAGTATTATTATAGTAATCAATATCTGGTACCGAGCTTTGCTCTGAAGCTGCGGCCGAACTGTTGAATTACATAAATATGTTATTGTAGAAAATCAAGGAACCTCCTTGTAGAAAATAAATTCAAAATTGATATGATCACCTCTCACAATTTTTTGACAGTCATGAACATGTGTTATAGACTTGAATGAAACTCCATTCACTCCAGCTGGATAGCGTCATGGTGTATAGAAGAGTAGAGGTGGGGCGGAGTGAAGCTGTGAAAGTTATAATTTTGACGTCACAGAGTTCCTCTAGTCAAAAATTTAGCATTGATTTCCCTATCCGCGCACTTGCGCACTTTTTTTCAATTTACGAATTATAGAATTGTTTAATAGGTTAATTTCTTATATGAGCTTGTAGAGAATTTCAAGACCTACATTTTGAGTGATTTAAATCTATAATTTACTCAAATTAAACATGAGAAAAAGTCTGTTAACGTGTCTCGGGAATACTCTGCAGCTGGGCTAAAGCAAATTATGAATAGCAATGCTATCTAATGCAATGATTATTATAAATGTATCTTATAATAGCATTGCTACTCTTAATTGCATTAGCCCAGCTGCGGAGCATTCCCAAGACACGTTAACGGACTTTTGCTCATGTTAAATTTGAGTAAAATATAGATTTAAATCACTCAAAATGTAGGTCTTGAAATTCTCTACAAGCTCATATAAGAAATTTACCTATTAAACAATTCTGTAATTTGAAAATTGAAAAAAGTGCGCAATTTTTTACCTAAGATAGGGAAATTAATGCTAAATTTTTGGCTAGAGGAACTCAGTGATGTCAAAATTATAACTTTCACAGCCAGCTGCTACACTCCGCCTCACCTCTACTATTCTTTACACCTTGGGATAGCGTTGGTCAGCTAACGATAACAGCCATTATACGCAGTACTTGGGATTATACCTGAATATAAGGAATATAATAAGGAATATTTTTTATTCTTTCATTAATCCTGCCAGAGAGTTTTCTCAGACATGAGACCTGGTGCAATCTTATTTTTCCATTACGGTTATATTACATTTCAAATTTCGAGGAAATCTTTAGAGCCGTTTTCTAGATCCGTGGTTCCACAAACATACATACATACATACATACATACAGAAATTACTCGCTTAATATAATAGGATAGGATAGTTTAAAGAGCTAGCGTATTACTGGCTAACATCGACCCAATGGTATATTACATCACTAGTTTTGAAAACGTCGTTTTGCGACGTCAAGAATACGGAGCTTTACAGCCGAAGCGATCAGCTAAGGCTGGAAAGGTGAGTATTCGGGACGTCGCGAACGTTTTTGAAACGTTTTGTGTATTTGTGTTTTTGATACACTTTATAGAAAGGCTTATTATTAGAATAAGATGAAAAAGTTCTTATAAATACGACATACGAATTCAACTTGCTGAATTCCATATTGGTAATTTCTGTTTTTTGTTTTATAAATTCGGGATTCTAATTTCAACGAAGGTTATTAGTCATTAAAATCAATTCCCAATCAAAACAAAAGGTTAGGTGTGAAATTATACAGAACAAAAATGTTTGTTTGAAGAAAATCATCTGCTAAATTATTGTCTGGTGCAATCAGTTGGAAAATATTCGAAATAGTCGACTTACCTGTTCAGTCGACCAATTTGCATGGAATGCGCTGCTTAGGCGGGTATTACACGATAATATTTCTATGATCATAGCTGATCATATGGAAAGGGACAAAAATATGATTTCGTATTTTCATCTCTTTCCATTTGATCAACTATTATCATAGAACTATTATCGTGTAATACCGGCCTTAGGCCGTATTTTCATCTCCTTCCATATGATCAACTATGATCATAGAACTATTATCGTGTAATACCGGCCTTAGTCAACGGAAAATTTTGTTTACAACTGATTTTTCCTATCTTGCACGGCTATAAGGCCCAAATATCAGCCGTTTATTCCGCACTAGTGTGTAAAATGAAGGCTTTCAAAGCATGTCAAGTAGATAGAAGCTGGCTACTTTCTATCAAGTGTACCAAAAATTCTTTGTAATTTCCTCTTCCTATTGATATAAACTTGATTATTTTGAAAATTAGTCTATCATTTGTAATAAACTGTAATTGTTGAAATAATGGAAGGAAAAAAATATAATAGCATCTATTATAAATTTTGCTAAAACCTGTCAACAATATTCTCATGCATTGCAACCTAGTCAGTGACATGGAATCGTTAAAAAATAATCAGTATTAATCAGTAATGAACCCATAGTATCAATGCTATAATATAAATTCTATTGCATCTCGTTTCAAATTTTCAAACGGAATTTAAAATTCCAATTCTCATAAATTATTATTACTTATTCATGATAATGACCAACTCACTCAATATTCTTCGTCTTGCTTTCTTCTCTACACTGAATAAAATCTCCACTAAAATATTAATACTTATTATATAACTTTCTTCTCAATAGTATTAATATACTTGAGTATAATATATATATAGTAATCGTACAAAAGTATATATTTTTCAATAAGTGTCATTGAATCTAGGTGTGTATGTTTGTTTGTAAATTGTTAAAGTATCTGCGAGAAGTGAATCTATATTTTTTTGGACAAAAAATTATTAGAAATAATTAAATGTGCCCTTTCAGCGATGAGGGAGCTACAATGGTGATCAAAGCATTGTAAATTAATCGATATTTTGTAACTATGATGCATTAAATTGATTGAAACCAATAACGTGATTGTATGTAAATTAATGTATAAATGTGAGAAATACAACTGTATTCGTTGGTATCACTGTGAATAGACTCTCGGCGAACTTCTGAGAATATATATTATATAAAAATGTTATCGATATCAGTTCCATAACTTGACTACTAAACATGATAATCTCATCACATTCAAATGGCAAATTAGAAAGATTAGCCTATTCCTTTTAATCCACAATTCATTTTTTCAATTGTTTTACATTTACAAACAGTGATATTAATGAAATCCACCAAGGCTTAAATGTCATGTCTAAGCCCTGTTCCACTTAATTCCAAGGTCCGTGTCCCATAAAAGTTTACGATAACTCCTATTCAAATCCTACTATAAAATAATCAATTATAATCTTAAATAATCACTATTTATGTTCATATTGGACTAATGTTAGTAATGAACTAAATTATTCATAATAATCAAATCATTACCGAATATTGGAAACAAAACATTGTTTTTTTTCTTGTTAACCTTTGATTATTAAAAGCTTCTATCTTGAGGTAAATAATTGGTTCTCATGTCATAGCAATTAGCCAGCAGAAATTGTAGAATTTCTGAATTATGAGTCAGAAACGTGTGTAAAATCTATGATCTATAAGTAGGTACCCAGTTGTAGATTCTAAATGTTTATGAGACACGGTCCTGGTGGAAAAATTGTAATTGAAAATAATATAAAGTTCAACCAAGGTGAATTGACATAATTATATATTAATGTACAAATGTATTTATTGAAATAATAATTATAATATTTCATTTAATTGAAGTTTACTTATTTCTTTCCTATCCAACTTGTTAAAAAAAACTATAATGTTAATAAAATCAAGTAATATGTTTTAATTGAATGAATGTTTTGATATAGATATCCTTTAAGCTGAATCTTAATTAATCAATTATTCAGAAGCTGGCTTTAGAGAGTAAAAAAATTATAAAAGTAGAAGTGTCAGTATCAAGAGGTTCCTAAATATGGGAGATGGATTTGAATGAAAACCTCTAACCTTGAACCTAGAGTTTAGTTTTCGCTCTCTCTAATGAAGTGTAAGCCTAGTGGCTTTTCTCACCAGATTGATGAATATATCTATTTTTTATTCTGCATGATTGATTAATTATCTGGGATAGTTATTCCATTATCATTTGTAATAGAACTACATAATTTTTATTACTTGCCATGAATTTTCACAATGGAAGAGAGTCCCATTGTGGTAGGAGAAGATAAATTGTTGACGACGGTGAAAATTCATTGCAAGTAAAATTATGGGAAAAGATGAGAGACGCTCATCAATTTATCTTTCCCTATCACAATAGGACTCTCCATTGGGAAAATTCATGGCAAATAATAAAAATGATGTAGTTATATTACACAGTATGCAATTTAAATTACACAGCTCATTAATATCATCGGTTTCTCACCTTTCTTTCATACTTCATGTAATACCTGTACTCTTAGAATTTTCTCTCAAAGATGACTGTTGGAAATTCATTTCAATGAAACCTATAGGGTATACCTGTTGGCCTAAATGAGCTACATAGTTATATAGAGTTGAAATTGAAAGTAAGTTTTTCCTAGTTTCTATGCGCATTCTCTATAGTGAATTTCATTTTCATATCGTGGTATACCATGACTAACAACACGCTCAAGTTTGTTAGTCTACTTGTAGTTTTCAATAGTCTGTCCAAGAAATGAAGACATTCTGGCAAGATGGGAAAATGACTCCCGCATGGTCAATATTGGTTAAAAGATGATAAATTTTGTCTCAAATTGAAGCAGACATTCTCATTTACAATTTTGGACCAAATTTATAAATTCTTGAACCAATATTGACCAAGTGGGAGTCACTTTCCATCTTGCCAGAATGTCTTCTTTTCTTGGACAGACTACCTATATAGCCCAGGCAAATTAGACTTTTGCCACCAAAAAAATAAGGTAAGGCTGGAAATCGTCTTAATCGACTTTGGGCATCCTAAATAAGTTTACTTATTTTGCGACGGATTCCGAGGTGTGCATAATACAGAGTGACTAGAAAACCACCAAAATTCGGTACTGTTTTTAGTTTTTTGCAATTTACGCCGAAACGAAGCGTCTGACAGAAAATATCATTTCCATACTTTTTTTAGCTAATAACATTTCCAAGAGATTAGTATCAAATCCAACCTTCTATCTCAAACAAGGACCGAGGAATAAGGTTTCAAAAAAGTGTTATTTTAGAAAAATGAAAATTTTACCATATTTAGTATTTTATTGTTTATATCTTCCGTCTGATGAGTTCAAAAGTTGTATTTCAGAATCCCTCTAAGGATAATTTTGTTCTTTACAATTTTAGACCAAGAAAGACTTCCTTTCTTTAATATTTTTTGTGTTAGGGTTTTCAACATGTTTCCTTGCACAGCAAAAAATGCCATATTTCCAATATTAACCTCCAAAATTAATCTCTTGGAAATTTTTTTAGCTAAAAGAAGTATGAGAATGATATTTTCTTTTAGACGCTTCCTTTTGGCGTAAATTGCGAAAAACTAAAAACAGTACCAAAATTTGGTGGTTTTCTAGTCACCTTGTATTATGCACACCTCGGAATCCGTCGCAAACTCATAGTACCTAAACTTATTTCGGATGCCCTAAGTCGATTAAGACGATTTCCAGCCTTACCTTATTTTTTGGAGGCACAGCCTTTTTTCAATCTAATTTGTCTGGGCTAATATGCATGACTACAAGTGTCCGGCTTTTCCAAGCGCCCTCAAACTTGAGGGACCCTCAAATATTGACGAATGCTCAGATAACCAGCTGACATTTTATTAAACATTCCTGAAGCTTATCTGCATTCTCATTGGTTACATACGGTACTCATGATGTAAACAAAATAATATTATCATCAGTTCAAAGCGATAACCTACTTCGAGTGTTTGCATGATATTTTGTATTCTTTTAAATAAATGAAGACAAAATAAATTGTGGAATGAATATTTCTATATATTCCGGTATATTTCGATTCTCCCTTGAAAAATAAATGGATATGCTTTAATGTTTGCTAATTTGGAAAATGCATAACCTCACAACGTACCGACGAGTAGATGTAAACAAAATAACAGTATCACTTTTATAAATTTTTTAAAAGAAAATGTCAGCTGGTTATCTAAGCATTCGTCAAAATTTGAGGGTCCCTCAACTTTGGTTTGAGGGTCCCCTCAACTCTCCTATGTTAAAAGTATAGGAAATGAAAGCTGTTAATTGACGATTCGTCAAAAGTTGAGGGACCCTCAAATATTTGAGTGTTCCTTAAAATTTGAGGGTCCCTCAACTTTGAGTGTGCTTGGAAAAACCGGGCATACAAGTAGCAACAAACTTGAGCTTGTTTTGAAATCTTGCCGCGCTACAAAAGTTCCATGTCTTGCCACATGCTGTCGAGGTTGTAGTGTAGGTTTGCTGTAATACAAATCCGTTCATGTAGGAGCGCGCTTGTCGCACAGCATGCTGTATTGATAAAAATACCAGTTTGCTGATAGGCTCTGCAGCCTGGGCAGCAGCAACGACAATACCCTTTGTTGCAGCGATCAGTTGGAACAGAAGTAGGTACTGAATAACGTTGAATGATTGTTGCTTGATGTGATACTACGAGACAAAATACCAGTTTTTGAACCTTTCCAACATCTAATTACAGGCTATTCGAGTCTATTGTTATATAATAATGTGACATGTTCATTTTTAATTATTGCCTTTGATAATTATTTGTTCTAATATTTTTTAACGTAAACCGGGCTTGATACAAAGGTAGGCTAGTCGATTCACAGAAGATACAGAGTGTAAAACCTATGTAGTTAAGTTGTAGGTTTTATTTAGATTACGGTATCAGTATGTCTGATACACGATACTATGGCAAAGCATTCATTCAAGAATACATTAAACTGTATGAAAGACATACCTGTTTATGGAAATATTCATCGAAGGAATACTCAAATAGGGCATTGAAGGACATAGCAGTGACAGAACTCACCGAAAAATTAAGAAAAGTGGAAAAGAATGCCACAAGAGAAATGGCTTTGAAAAAAATAAACTCTCTGAGAACGTCTTTTCAAAGAGAAAAGAAAAAGGTTGATGAATCAAAACGGTCGGGAACAGATGATATTTATGAACCACGCCTATGGTATTACAATTTGTTGTTATTCATTGATGATCAGGATACTCCGAGTGCTAGTACGTCTTCAGTTGAACGTGAGGAGGAAGAGAAAATCACAGAAAAAGATAAGGAAAAATATTCTGGATTTTTTATTAAGGTGGGTAACTAAAATTATTATCTAAAAATATGATAACGAAATTGCATGAACGGGTTCATTGCATAATGGAAATTGAACGAGTTTGTACAGATAAGGTTCAGTTTACCAGAGATTGATAATGGTGTAACAACCGAAACCGGTATCTCGATTTTCTAATAAATCAGTGGTTTGACAACATCTTGTCTTTTCATTTGATTAAGATAAGGGTGTCTTCGAGATATCATAGAAGCCAAAATTTTTTAATTGATTAAAAAATTTATCTTGGCGTTAGCCTGAATCGCTGTATCCTATTCCTATCAATTATGTTGAAGGTACAATTCAGAACTTTTAACGTGTTGAACAGAGAGAAAAGAAGTCTTATTCCGTACTTTATGAGGATTACTATATATAACTTATATATATATATATATATATATATATATATATATATATCATATGAGA
Source organism: Sogatella furcifera (assembly GCA_017141385.1). Classification (NCBI taxonomy): domain Eukaryota; kingdom Metazoa; phylum Arthropoda; class Insecta; order Hemiptera; family Delphacidae; genus Sogatella; species Sogatella furcifera. Next base: position 13,535,971 of record CM029551.1, on the reverse strand, counting down.
ATTTATTCAATCATAACACAATTATATATTTAAATCAAATAAATAAATAAGACGCAATTTTAGCTACAGCTCAAAAGAAATTTTATTATTATATGTGTAAACAAACTATCATCATTCGTTACTTTACACACATTTATTTGAAAAATAAAGAACATATAACAATAATAACTTACTATTCAAGAAAACAAAAAAGTAGGTACTGAAGATTGAATGATATTGGAAGGGCACTCCCCATGATTCATGAATAATGAAATGGCTACTTTCCTGTATAATTTTTGCGAATCGTCTTGTTTAAATTTTAAATCATCATATGAGTGAATTAGTGGCTTATTTTCAAGGCTAGCTATGCGAAGCCCAACTTTATACCTCATATACCTCCTTCTTCATCCGTTACCCACATCTGTGGGCAACTTTAGTTTTCAAAAGAAATTTTGAGTTATATTCAGTAGGCACATATTTGAAAAGGTATAAAAGTATTTAAAGAAAAAAAAACAATAGTAGTGATAACCTATTTAATCAAATTCGACATACTTGAAGCGGTATGCAGAGCGCTTCAAGTTCAAGTAAGTTACCGTACATCAGTGAATATAAAGTATAGTAACTCTCTATATTCTTTGCGTGCGTACAACGTACTAAGCATGTCTCAAACTCGGTCTTATTATAGGCCTACAATAAGCTAAAGCTAATATACAATAAGCTTATAAGACCCATTCTACACGGGCGTAGCAAACGCGGCGTTAACGTCGCGTTAACGCGTCAAAATTGCAAACTTCACGAGGCGTAGCAAACGCGTGAAGAGAAAATCAAAATGGCTGATGAACCTAACCTAGAAAAAGTTATACAAAACCCAGCTGATCAACGCGCGCTCAACAGGTCAACAGAACACATTGTGTTGAATGGTCTTGTCTACACGAGCGAAATAATCATGCGTTCTCAACGCGTTGCTAACGCCCAGCTAACGCCGACCTCGACGTTGGCAACGCGTTGACGCCCGCTGACGCTGTGAAAACGCGTGATTATTTCGCTCGTGTAGACAAGCCCATTTAACACAATGTGTTCTGTCGAGCACGCGTTGCCGACGCGACGTTAACGCCAAGTTTCCTACGCCCGTGTAGAATGGGCCTTAGCTACACGCCCAGCGCGTTGGGGCCCCTTTAATAAAAATCGCTAATTGGTGCGTTCGGAACGTTCTGTATAATGAGGCCCTGTATGTAGTCTTGGCGCTATAGCGCTGTAATAATATAATATGGTATAATAATATAATACCGGTAGTCATATTATCTATATATAGTTCTGTTGGAGAGCTTATAGAGATTGCCCGAACAGTTACGACCACAGCCGACTGCAGCCGAAGCAGATTATCTTGTTGGGTGGATACCGTGATATCGAAAAACCAAAACGTCGACTGGCTCCCTATTGAACCTACTCTGCAAGGTTAGAACATAACCATCTATCAATTCTCAGACCTTAATGTACAAAGCAAGATGGCGGCAATATGGGCCTAGCCAAGCGTAATAGCAATAGTTGAAGTTGCTATTCTTTAGAAGTAATAAGACATAAATAGCATATTTTTTATTGTTAATCATTATGATATTACAATATAATCAAGATCCAATACAAAAATAATAATCATTACAATATGATGGACTTCAAACTAGAATCTGATTTATTATTCTATGTGAAAAATAGAAATTCAAGACACTCAAATTCCAATCAGTTTTTCCAACATGTTTGTAGCCTACTTCACTTGCTGCTCATTTCAACTTTCTTCCGTCTCTGAACCTTTCCCCCAATATTTTCAGTTTTTTTCCTTTGGCTTGCAAGTTTGAGACATCTTATTGTCTTCTTCACACTTCAGTATCTATTCAAAAAATGTAAATTCAACTTCTCAAAACTTGTTTTTAGAGTGTTATTTAAGCTTTTAGTTGCGTATTTTTACCATTGCTTTACATATCTCAGATTTAAACTTTAAGAAAAAATATAATTAGTCCGGCGTTGTAGGCCTACCGTATTGTAGGCTATAGTCACAAATTAAGCACTGTTTGTAACCTAATCATTTGATATTTTGAAGCTAACTGGTACACAAGGCAGATCACTGATTCCATTAATTATTGTCTTTCACTTTTACAAAAAGCACATAGGAGCCTAGTTTGTTGGAATTGAAGGAAATGCATCACTTCTCTTGGCACTCCAATGTTTTTCTCGTAGCACTCCAATTAGTTAATCGTCTATGACAAGAAAAATGTCTTTCTTGATAATAAAACGGTCTTCAAAATGATTAATACAAACTATCGAACTGTCTTTCAGTTCAAAATTTTGATAAAAACTTTTCTAACCAATATGTCCATTGAGAGTTTGTTTTCAGGAAACGTGAAAATATAAATATTAATTGAATTACCATACATGGATATTCACAATCATAAACACAACACAGACGACCCATTTGTAATAAATTATCATATTCTCAATAAAATATGCCATATTTTTTAACATAAAACAAGACGAATCGTAAGTGTAATCCATTGTCAACTTAGTAAACATTCAGTAGGCCTGCTTATGAAATGTTGCAAAAATTATTTTATAATAAAACATATGATTTTTTTTGTCAACATAACCAAAACGCTATGAAATCATGAATTTGGAGTAGGGCAATTACGTCCGCCATTTTCTATACAATCGATAGCTACATTAAGGTCTGAGAATTGATAGATGGTTATGGTTAGAACAGTAGATTAGCGATGTCGATCTTTTGGTTTATCGATTCTTTAGCAGCCACCTGCCGCTGCCACCGCTCTGTGTGCGGTGTGCATAGGCAGGCAGTGCAATGTTATTGTTGGAGGTTATGTTTCACTGACTTTCATTCGGTGTTTTATTCATTTTCGGTATGTTTTCTTGTTATGTTTCAAAGTAATTTGATTTGCATTGTTAAAGTGCATCCAATGAATATGAATTCAAGTTACAGTGCGTGTGCGTCTGAATTGTGTCTTGTGACAATGAGTGTTGATGAGACTGATGCAGTGAACAATTTGCTACTAAAAGGTTTCAATCAACGAACCAACGCTGAGAAACTCCAAATAGTGAAGGGCGGTAGACCAAAACCTAAGCTCCCCAACCTCAAAGCTGAACATAAAGAAAAATCACGAACCTATACTAGAAGTTTCACTTATAACAACTATGAAAAATATCAGTGGCTGACTGGATCTCAAACTAAAAACAAATTATATTGCTGGCCTTGCTTGTTGTTTTCTACTGAATCTGGCCCATGGAATCGGACAGGGTTTGATAATCTGAATTATTTTTCTACAGCTTGCATTAAGCATCAAGGCTCTCTCAGCCATATCAGAGCTTTTGCTTGTTTACTCAAGTTTAAGAAAGAAGGTGGTGAAAGGTTTGATCATCTGCAAGAATTACAAATGAAAATTGCTGATCAGAAACATAATGAAAAAGTGACAGAAAATAGGGCAGTTTTAAAACGATTGATTGATGCTGTGATATTTTTAGGAAAACAAGAGTGCTCATTTAGGGGGCATGATGAGTCGGATGGTTCGAACAATAAAGGAATGTACATAGAACTTTTATACTTCTTATCTGATTACGATCCTGTATTAGCTAATCACTTGAAAACGGCCACAGTTTTTGAAGCAACATCCCCCCAGGTCCAAAATGATTTGATAAACAGTGTAGCAACTGTTTTAGATGATAGGATAAAAAAGAAATTTCTGAAAGTGAATTTGTTGCAATTTTGTTGGACGAGACTACTAACATTTCAAATAAGAGTCAATTATCCACTGTCATACGTTTTGTTGATAAAAATGGATTTTGCCGGGAACGATTTTTACATTTCAAAGATGTGAGCAAGGACAGAACAGCTGAGGGTCTTTTTAAAGTAGTGAAAGAGGTCGTGAATGATTTAAACTGTGCTGGAAAAATTGTAGCTGACACTTTCGATGGAGCTACTGTTGAGCCTGGTCATCATGGTGGTTTGCAGGCATTATTAAAGAATGAGTATTCCATGGCAACTTTTGTGCATTGTTATGCTCATAGACTTGATTTAGTACTTTCGAAAAGTACCATGAGTATTAAAGAATGCCAGAGATTTTTCATTTCTCTTCAAGGTCTTCCTGCTTTTTTCTCCCATTCAACAGATGCACTAAAAAATTTCATGTCAAAAAAACTTCTTGGCATCGCCCCAACAAGATGCGACTTCACCTATAGGTTTATTACAACAGTAAAAGACTACAGGTCCCAATTAACTGATTTCTTTTTAGCTATTGAAGAAGACCCAACTGAGTGGACTAGTGAAGAAGTTAATAAAGCCACTGGATTTGTACGCTTCCTCACAAAGCTTGAAACTAAATTCCTCCTCAATGTTTTTAGTGAAGTATTTCTTATTTCTGATGACCTTTTCGATATTCTACACACGAAGAACATGGACTTTTCTTTTTGCACTAAGAAAGTCAAAGAATTTTATGAATATTTACAGAAAAAAAGAGATTCAGATTTTGAGAGAGTTTGGCTTGAGACTACGCAGAACCAGGAAAGTGAGGAAGCACATTTAAGAAGAGAGTCTCAAGATGAGGTAAAGTCCAAGAATCATAGAATTTTTCTGGAAATTATTGATACTATGATGCTTCAAATAAAATCAAGATTTGAAAGTCAATCACAAATGAAATTTATCAATTTAATGAACTCCAGCCTTTTCAAAGATTTTCATACTAAACTGCCAGAGGATTTAATTTTGAATCTCAAAGAAAGATATGGGAATCACTTCGATTTATTCAAATTAAAAAATGAACTCACGGTATTTTATGCAGAAAAATATTATTGGGACAAACCTATAAATTATTTGACAGTCAGCATGAAGAAGGAAAAACTAGATATTGTTTTTGGTGAGGTGTATAAGCTAGCACAACTTGTTCTCACCATACCATCGACAGCTGCTTCTCCAGATAGGAGTTTCTCAGCTCTGAAAAGAATCGAAGATTACCTAAAATCCACTCAATCAAATAATCGACTAGGCAGCCTCGCTATCATTTCAATTGAGAAAGATCTATTGCTGAACATGAAAAGTACCGAGGATGACTTCTACACAAAAGTTATAGAAGCATTCATCGAGACAGGAAGCAGGCTTGACTTCATGTACAGATAAGGTAAGAATTCTAGATTTAATTTATGTTATTAACTTTTACTTTGAAATTTTGTTGATTTTTGCACTCTTCAAGTTCAAGGTTTCATTTCATATATTATCACCAAAAACATCATACGTAGCCTACCATTTCTACGTATGCCTACTACCAATAACAGTATAAAAAATTTCTACCATTGTCCATTCTAGAACTGAATCTAAGGTTACCATATGTCCACTTTTCCCCGGACATGTCCGGTTTTTTAGTCATTTGAAAACGTCCAGGCGGATTTTTCAGAAATCCTTCATTTGTCCAGGGTTTTCACGGAAATGGGCAACAAACATAAAGTAAATCATACTTTTTACTGATTCATTATAATTATTAAGATTCAAGACGTCAGAGTTGTTGTGTCAATGTCTTTCTTTGGGGAATGGTTTTTTCCTACAGTGTGTTCTCAGATGATAGTGAATATAAGAGCCTAAAATCATACATAATTAAAACTTTCAAGATATGTTTCTTTTATCCTTTCATTTATTAAATTAACTGGTATAACATACAACAATAAACATGCCTGGATGTGTTCAGAATAAAACTTCAGGATATGAGAAATAATTACCCGGTACATTAATTTAGAAGCTTACAGTTCCAAGTAAAAATAAAGCCAGGTTAAAGTAATAATTTTAATTATCATTTGTGATAAATCTTTTTATTATTCTAAATTAATTTCATCATTTTAAATTGGAACTTCTCATAAGAAAAAGTGTAAGATTCAAATTCAACCTCTCTCTCTCTCAAATTCAGTATTTAATACCCTTCCATTTTTACAAATTATTACTTATAAAATAACAGAATAAATAAAATACCGTATTTTTATCCAGTTGGATAATTCTCAACTTAGCTATCATTGGTTGATCCCAACTTTTCAATCATCATCAAAATTATCTTATGGGTAGTGGACGGCAAAATGAAGCCCCTTAGCCTATAAGAACAATGTAATTTTTATCAATTTCTTGGAGCAGATAGAGCCTCATCTATTTATAGACAAATTTCACGTTCTTTATGTACGTCATTGGAAAGAGAATTGAATTCTCCCGGGGTATGACTTTTTACTTTTTTGATTTTTAGTTTATTTCAATAATTAGAGTTCTATACTTTTATAGATAATTAATTATACGATATTTATTGAAATAAACTAAAAATCGAAAAAGTAAAAAGTCACGCCCCTGGAGAATTCAATTCTCTTTCCTATGACACAAAGAAAATTAACGTAAATTCTGTCGATAAATAATGGCGCTATCTGCTCCAAGAGATTGATAAAAATTACATTGTTCTTATGGGACATAATTTTTTCCGTTTGGCAGTTGGCCGTCCACTAACATCCACCCTTAAAAAACAGATTGAATCAAGTAATAGTTTTTTATAATTACATAATTTTAGATTTTTAGTTTCTTGAGTACGAGATGATAGTTTTAGAGCCTGTATTCTCAATTATACCTTTTTGACACCTAATTATTCAACTTTTTCATCTTACACCGGGGGGTATGGAGTAACCCCCCCCCAAGGCCCTAAGATGTCCGGGTTTTCGACCCAAGCAATATGGTAACCCTAACTGAATCTCATAAATCATAATATGAAGTTCAATTGAGTGGACGTTTCTCGTTTGGAATTTGGATTGTCACGAGTTTAGACGCTTTCTCTTTGTTCTGTGTGGAGTGGACGGTTTTGATTTATCTAGTGAGCGAAAGCAGAACTACGCGTTCCAATTTCAACTGCTAGATGGCGTGAGCGTTGTGATTCACAAGGTTGTAATTGTACAGGAAAGAAGTAGATGTACAGAAAACAGGATGTTTGCTTCGAACGACCGAGTCCGAGTTGGATAACTTTTCGATCCTAATTTTTTTGTACTGTAATAGTTTTAGAGCTGAAAACGTGAAAGAAATGGTCATCACATGGGACGAAATATTTTTTACATTTTCAATTCAATATATGCGCTGTGCATTGTCACTGCGTACAAAAATGTCCAGTTCCGTCGGTTGTAAATGCGATGTATTTCAATAATAATACTGTAATTATTATTATTTTACTTCAAAGCAATTTTTCAAAACCAACCTGTTTTTTGTAGTCACTTAGTTCATCAGGGTAAAATTATTTATAAAAATTAGTTATTTTATCAACTCTACCTATAGTCTGTCCAAGCATCTATCTTTGATCTTTTTGTTGGTTAATTATGTGAGAAAAGAGGCGTGTAGCTAGCCGCTTATTACTGGCTACTAGCTACACGTCTCGTGCCAGGTTATAGAACAGTATAGTCTGTCTATGCAGAGAAGGCATTCTCGCAAGATGGGAAAAGGACTCCAGCTCGGTCAATTTTGGTTTAAAAAAATTATTATTTTGTTTCAAATTGTAGAGCAGTTTATTTTCACAATTTGAGACCAAAATTATTATTTTTGATACAATATTGACCGAGCTGGAGTCATTTTCCCATCTAGACAGAATGTCTTTTTTGCTTGGACAGATTATAGCAAGCCCCAGGTGAACAAGAAGCCTCGGGAGCCACAATCAAATACATTCAGAATGAAGCAAGCGACTTGTCAGCAAGCCGCAAAAAGAAGGAATGAAGCAGTAGGAATTTAGAAGCAAAAGTAGTGGGGATGAAGCAAGCCGCTTGTAGAAGGTCACGTGATCACAAGTGACTTGTTATGCCCCACTAGTCTCAGTGTGAATGTCGCACTGGCAAGTTGCAAGTCACTTCTTGCCAGTATACTGCGCTCCTAGTCCTAGTGACTTTTGAAACCTTACCAGCCCTTTATTGTTTTGTAAACATCAACATGACTTCAGCTGAAAAAGTTGAGAAGAAAAGTTATAGTACTACGAAGTGGACACCTAACGAAATTATTAGATTTCTTGAGTTGTTCGAAAACTACGAATTGTTGTGGAATTCTAGTCATCCTGACTACCAAATCAAAAGCAAAAGAGACCACGCATTATTGGAACTGAAAAATGCATTGGAAATCGAAGACATTCAAGTTGGAACATTGGAAATTTTACGACAGAAAATTAAAACTATAAGAAATACCTACCGGCAAGAGTACTTGAAAGTAGCGAGCTCTAAAAAGAGTGGAAGTGCAAGTGAGGACGTCTATGAACCAAAACTAGTTTGGTACCGAACGGCCGATTCATTTTTGGGCCAAGTTGTTCAGTCTGGACCATCCACTTCAAACCTGGTGAGTAGCAAACTTCAATTATTTGATATCTGATTTGTAATTGTAGCCCTGGACTCTGGACTGGTAACGGTATTATCTTGTATGCTGATTTATTACACCAAGGAAAGGAAAATGTTCCACGTGACAACCCCAAAAAAGCTTCGTTTACCGAGATAACAATGGCAAAATCGTTACATTTTTCAGAAAATATAAATTTTTCCATCTTTTTATTAAATTAACTTTATTAAAGTTTTAAATTAATAATTCCCAAGTAAAATTAGCTGAGAAATTCAATGCAACCATTTAGAAGTTCGTTACTTCAACGGTTATTGAGACAATTGGGAAAATATGCTAAAAAGCCATTTATCCAATAATTAAAGGTTATAACTGGAAATGAAATCATGAATTTGTATTTTCAATAGATGGAATTTGAAGAGGAACGTGTTTTGAACTAATAGTTCATAGTTGAATGACGGTGATAGTGTTATGCAAAAATCGAAGAATTGCGACTAAACACTGATTTTTACTTGTCCTACCTTTTTGTCAATTTTTCAATTAACTGAGATTTGAGTAAGATTTACACAATCTCCGCCATTCAATTTTTGATAAAAATTCGTTGTCCTTTAACTTTTGTCTATTTAAAATTATTATCTATTGAAAATAGTTAAATGATTTCATATCCAGTTATAATCATTAATTATATACTTCAAATAATAGTGTTCTAGCTAATTTTCCCAATTATCTCAATAAACCTTGAAGTTACAAACTTCAGAGTGTGATCATTGAATTTCTCAGTTGATTTTGCATGAGAATTGTTTATTCCAGAACCTACATAAAGGATAAAGTCTCTGAAAATAAGATAAATTGATATATTTTTTTGAATGTCAATTTTCCGCCATTGCCATCTCGGTAACACAGTATTTTTGGGGGTTTGTTCCATGGAAATTTTTTCTTCACTTAGTGTAAGGAATCGGCCTGCATAGTATAATGCACATTCCTCCTGAAACACCTTGTAGCTTATACTGTAACCAGCTCAAATCCTTCCTAGTGCGGCGGTGTAAATCATGTTTATATTGGCCGAGGGGGTTAAAGCATATGCTTCACGACCGAAAGGGCTTAGGTTCAAATATATGTCAAGTCATTCGATATTTTTATCAATATTCTAATTTTTACTAATGTTTATCCAGGACAAACTATCAAGTTCATACTTTGTATTGATTAAAATTGACCTTACATTTTCATTTATCGTTGAGTAATCACCACAAAAAAGGTGTGGAATTTTATTTTTTCAATGATGATACAGTAGAACCTCGATAATATTCGTAGTTCAAGGGACCGAAGGTTTTTTACGAATTATGGAGGGTTACGAGTTATGAAGGTTGTAGAAAACTGTATTTACCTGTTTTCCTTTTCATATACTGTATATTATTATTGTAAACATTATTGTGGTCATATAATAGTTATGAATTACTGAATCAATAATAATTAATTATTAATGAATTAGTTTTATGTTTCTGGATGAAGAATATCTTACCCAGAACATTCAAAATACCCTAATCAAAAAGGGATTCCGAACCAATCTCAACACCCTTCTTTTTCACACCATCACTCGCGACGTCTTCTAACATTTGTTTTTTCTCGAATTCTAATAGAACTCATTTGTGAATCTACAATACGCGAACTGAATAATAATTGAATGAGGATTTCTCTGAATCTGTTGAAAAAGAAGAAGACGTGTAAAAACGTGAATGTAAAACTGTAACCCGTAGCCTACTGTGCCATAGCTTACACTGAACTGAATCGAATGATTCAACAGTCCAATGACTTTGGAAAATTACATTGATCTATTTTTAGATTATGACTTCAGCACTGGAGGACTAGGCAATATTGCCAGATAATGAATGCAAAATTACGTTACTAAGAATTATAGAGTGCTGTCGCAGCCGTAACTACGAATTATAGAGGGTGATGATGAATCAGCGGCTTCAAAATTTGTATGAATTATCGAGGGGACTGAAATACATTGTTTTTCTAGGAACTATAGAGTTTTTTTCAAGGAACTGAGCTTTTGCTACGAATTATAGAGATACGAATTATCGAGGTTCTACTGTATCATTAAAATGTTATTGGAATTTTAAAAAGGTTTAATTAAAAATAAATTGTTGTCGTGAAAATCCGACATTTACAAAAAACCCACAAGCCCTCCGAGGTGGCTAGAAGTTGATAAGTCAAAAAGTGACTTGTACAAGGGACTAGTAGAAGCCACTTGTACACGTATCGTCTAAAAACCCCTGAATGTTTTTAAAGAAAATATTTTTAATATTTATCACAATAAAGTGTGAGGTGTGGTTTTTTTTAGATGAATTTTGGATAGGGTGGCTCGGAGAAAGCTGTAACGCAAAATATAATTTCGGAATTGGGGTTCAACTAAGTCCAATAATTATTATTGTTATTGAATTGGATTCCTCAATATTTGTACAGATGTGAGAAGGAAAGGCATGTAGCCTTCCACATTCACTATTAGTAAAGTTGGTCGTTGTGACTGACAGATCGATCATTACAGATCATTAACGATCGATCTGTCGATTACAGCTCATTTGGACTGCCGGTTTCCCCATCCACTGTCACAGTCCGAACGCATGTGGTTTTTGTTTGTTTTGTTTTTGTGAGGGTGAAGCCCACATGAGCTCATCTCATATGCTTGTGCGTGGGTAATGAGATGATTGATGATGACTATCTCAAATTGTAAGAAACAAATTGATCTACCATCAAGATAATATTTATTATAATTCTTCAACAGAGTATACTTGACGACCCTACGTGGACCATTAATACGTGCACCCTACGTGGATTCCTCAATACAGTAGTCTGTCTTATTTAATTTTTTCAGACAAAAACTGTTCACTGCTAAAAAAATTCTTTTCCTCTGGATTCCTTCAAATTCCCATAAATTAATTTGAACTTTGAACGATAAAACCAGAGAGAATAGAATATACCCATTCTATTCCATTCTCACTGGATAAAACCTTCCTTAAAATCAATGAATTATTGACTATTCTCACAAAATAGTCTAACTACGATAAGATAATAATATTGCCGTGAATAAAATTTAAATAGCCATCGACTATGCTTTTATTATTTTTACTATAATAGCCTATTGATGTAAGAATATTTAATTTACAGTAGGCTTATTAACTTTTCTTTTTAAATAAAGTCAAGTCCATGTTATTCATTGAGATCTTTCCAACCGTTTCGTTTTTATCGAGCAGTTTTTAATTCTGCCGCGCCATACAAGTTAGGGCGCTTGCCGCATGCATCTTGTTGGCGCCACATGTTTCGGTGAGTAGTTGCGTCACAAGTCTCAGCAGCATGTTGCCAGTCTTGTTCTAGCTGGAGCAGTGAAAACGTAAACATGTGTGTTTGTCGATCTCCGTGGTTAGATATTATTGCTCACAATAGGCGGTAATAGATTCAGTCATAGAGGAATGGTATAATACTTTGCAATACTTTCTCTATGATTCAATCTAGTGAAACATGTTCGAATTGTGACAGAGAGATTTCTATTAGTTTTGTTTGTTTTTGAATACCGTATCGTTCGTTATAAGCATGTCAGGCGACTCGCGTTATTACAGCAAAACGTTCATAAAAGAATTTTTAGAACTGTACAAAAGTCATCCCTGTTTATGGAAGGTGGGTTGCAGAGAGCTGTATTTAAATCGGAAACTAAAGAAGATCGCGTACGCTGAACTTATAGAGAAGTTGAAGGAGGTGGAGAAGGACGCTAACAAAGACATGGTGACAAGAAAGTTGCACGGTTTGAGATCGTCGTTTCGTCGCGAATATAGGAAAGTTGAAGAGTCGAAACGGTCGGGTACCAACGACCCTTATGAATCCCGTTTATGGTACTATGATTTAATGTTATTTACCGCCGATCAGGAGAAACAAAATATTTCGCTAGATATCGACTATCAACAAAACAATGAAGATGATGAAGAAGAATTATTCCAGTACTGCGATGATGATAATTCTAACGACTTCATGAAGGTAACGGTAACCATACTACTTGATGAAATACAAGCTTGGTTTTGAGCATGTAAACGTAAAACTCAATTTACAGATAACGTACATACTCAAAATTTTGCAAGAAGGTGTTGATTATAAGGAATGTTTTCTACATAAGCCTATTTTTGTTTCGAAATTGAATATTATTGATAAAGATCATGAATATGTAGGTTGACATCACTTTTTCTCCAGCACATTACCTCCATGTTTCATGATTCAAGCTTGGATTGCTTAAAGTCTCATTGAACTATTCACATGCTTTCTTGATTGCCCAAGCAACCAAGCATGAGAGAGTAAATAATTGAAGGTCCGTGAACTTGCCCCCCCATAAAAGCACTAACGATGGGAGTGGTATGGATGGTTAGAGCTTCGTTAGTGCTGGATAGTGCTTTTTGTCCCATCGTAGGTGCTCTAATGGTTCAGGAGTTATGCTCAAAAAACTGTGGTGGGGGGGCTAACTTCACATGTGAAGTTAGCGCCTCCCCCACTCATATCTCGACTCCAAGATGTGATACAAGGTTGAAATTAGTTGAAATTGGTTGGAATTAGAGAGAAGAAGAGAGTGAGAGTGAAATGAGAGAGGAGATAGAGAGAAGAGGTTAAAGAGAGCGAAAGAGAGAGTTAAATGAGAGAAGATGAATAGAATAACTTTATTCATGTACATTAATTATTGATAATAAAATATGACTACTTTGTTACAGCCTTGAAACGGCGAAGTTAGGACCATGTCCTGCCTTACATTTAACCAACAGGATAAAGAGACCGATATGAGTAATTAATCTACTTTAATGAAAGCGAAAAGGCACTCATTTATAGAGTCTCATGATCATTGTAGTGATTTCTCGCTATTCACTGTAGTCCAAGGAAGAAAACATTCTGGCTAAATGGGGAAATAACTCCAGCTTAGTCAATATTCGTTCAAAAAGTAAAATTTTGCCCTTAAATTGAAGATCAGAATGTTTCCTACAATTTGAGACCAAATCTATGATTTTTAACCGATATTGTCCAAGCTGAAGTTATTATCCCATCTTGCCAGAGGGTATTCTTTGCTTGGAGAGACTTCACATCTCTATCAGCAATAATACTATAGAATAATGATGTAGCCTTGTATAGTCTGTCTAAACAAAGGAGACCCCCTGGCAAGATGAGAAAATGACTTCTGCTCGGTCAATATTGGTTCAAAAATTATTGATTTAGTCTAAATCGTAGAAAACATTCTGATCTACAATTTGAGACCTAATTAATAGTTTTTGAACCAATATTGACCCAGCTGGAGTCACTTTCCCATCTTGCCACACGGTTTTCTTTGCTTGGACAGACATGCGCATACAAGTGTAGGTTTCTCGTAACTTCTGATCAACACTACACACAGAGAAGAAGCAAAGAAGACATTCTCTCAAGATGGGAAAATGCCTCCAGCTCGGTCAATATTGCTTCAAAAATCAAAAATCTAATTTCAAATTGTAGAAAACATTCTAATCTACAATTTTAGATCAAATTTATAATTTTTGAATCAATATTGACCAAGCTGAAGTCATTTTACCAACTTTCCAGAATGTCTTTTTTTCTTCCGCGTGCAATTATCAACCAATCACAATGACATCACGCCAAGTCTTTCTAAGCCAGGAAATTTAAAATGAATGAAATCGCCCGAACGGTTATTTTGGATCTGGGGGGAGGTGGAAAAACATCATTCCAATGATGTTGAATTTTTACACTTTTGTCAGAAAGGTAAGCTGCTGGATGTACTAGAGGCTATTGAGATCCATAAATTGGAAAAGGACAATTCAATCTCAAGCCTGAATGAGCAAATAGAATTTGTCAATTTTAACGTAAGTAAAATAGTTGTTTATCACTTATAAGTTAGGACACTAGATATTAGTATTTTTTAATAATCTTCATTATTTTGCTTTTTGAATTTGATTAACTTCTAATTTATTATCCCATATCAAGTTTGTTGAACAAGTTATTTGAACTAAATATTTTAGTTAGTTGTGAAGCCACTCATATGTTAGGAAATTAGTCATTAGATAGTTCTATAATCTTCAACTTTTTTGATTTTAATTAACTTTTATCTCATGCAACTCAAAAAATTGTCTTAACAAAATTAATCTATCAGAGATAGGTTAGATCAAGTCAAGTCATAGACAGGATGACAGATTAGCTGGGTAGAAGAATCATATCTACTTTTCTAGTGGCTTGTAACCAACAACAATGCATTACCAATTCAACTCATTTTAATATAACCTATTATCATTTCTGGCGTTATAATCAATGTCTGGAATCAAAAATTAGTTTACATGAATAATTGCAACAAGCAGCTTGAGAATTTGACTTGTCAATGAGCCTAAAACATCATGTGGCCACTATAGAATCAGTGTCTGGCCACTATTGAATCATAGTGGCCACTTTAGAATCGAAATTGAGTTTCACGAAAAATTTAATCATTCATTTGTGAATTGACATATTTGCCATTTCAAGGAATAGGTCAATCAGGAAGAATCTGGGCTACATTATTTTCGATTTTCGGATGATATAGCTGATAATATGGTCTCACAATTCGGCATAAACTATAAAAAATTCCTTAAACATGGCCACTACTGGTGCTTTTACCTTAGATATGGTCATGTAATGGAGTGAATGCGATAGAAGGTTTGAAAGAGTAAGAAATAAGATAGACATGAAGTACGTGGTAGAAAGAGAGAGGAGCTTTAATAGTGATTATTGAAGTGAGATAACCAGCCGAACGAACACGTGTCCCAACACAGTGACCTAGTTTTTGCTTGACCTACATTCGCCTTGGCGCGAAAACAAAACCGAGCAGTTATTTTATGAACCCGAACTACTCAAGTTGAATTGTTGGCTGTTCTTTCTGTACAGTACAGCAAATATTACTGTCTTGGTTTTTATTCTCGAATTTCAAATTTGTAGTTCTCAACTTCACATTGGTTGAAATATAAGTTATCCATTTCCACAATCGTTAATCATTAATAAATACTGTATTAATTATTCTACCGTGACTTAAATTTAAGCTCTCATAATTCCAAATCCAATAATCATTGATCTGTCGATCATGACACGGTCTGTAAAAAAGCTGACTAAAGTGGATAGCGACACCTTTCAACAACTACTAACTGAATTGCATTAAAATGGAGAATTGAAACATTCAAGTTATTACAAAGCCTTGGTATGCAATAATTTCATCCACAAAGGTAAATGGCACATCATTTACATTAAATTTTATTGCATGGATATATTCTTATGAAAGATTTATGAAGTTTAGATCAAAAAGTAGGAATACTGGTATGCCAAAAAAGTAGAAAATCCTACTTCCTTTCCTAATAACCTTAATTTCTCATGTAATAAATATCCGATAGGCGATAGTTACAACTATCTCGTTAGCAGATAATAAAATTTGAACTTGTGAATTTAAAATGTGAATTGAACTTGAGAAGCAACTATTCTATCATATAATATTTGAACTATCAGATTAAAATAACATAAAACAAGGTAGTATTGAAGTAGATATTAAGCCCTGTTTCCATTCATTCATTTTATGGAACACAGTTGCTCAACGTGTTCAGCAACACGTTGAACGCGTTTTTCACCATGCCCGGTGTACTGTACTGTTCCCCTTCCGCCAAATGTTGAACAACATCTACTTTCACTAGACTCGAATTCACTCGGTCATCAGAGCTCAGTTCGTTGTGAGCGTTTGAGGAAGATTGACGATAGGCTCTCTCTAGCAAGTTTTGTTGTAGTATCAAGGGTTATCAAATTCTTAAAAATAGGTGAAAAAGACTACATGCATTCGTTGTGCTGAACGTGCGAAACAGCTGAAAGCTTCTTAAAATTTCAAAACTCAAAGGATAGATAGAAACAAGTCTTAAAATTTGAGTCACCATTGTTGAAAAATCAAAGATTTAACAATTAGACTATTCAAAAACTACATTTTTGTCAAATGTCACGTTGCTCAAATTTAATTACTTTTCCAAACAATTGAAATAAACATAAACCAAAAAGGCTATATCAATTAATCATAATTATATTGTAGTCACATACAACAGGAAAAAAGACATTCAAATAAATAGTAATGTTATTTTGTTCTGAACTCCTATTATATAGTTAATAACAGTTTCCACTGTAGTAACAGTAACCAATCTAATAACAGAAGTAAAGTGTAAAACCAAGTAGAAGTTCTTGTAGGGTTTGGATAGGTAGAGTTCTCTGAAATGAAATGACTTGAATATCTTATAAAAATACCTTCCTCAATTTTCATTATTTCTGATCAATCATGGGGATTCCTACTAATTTGAGGACGCTGAATCCAAATTGTTCTATGTCTATTGTTATGCGGTTTAGATTTTTGTATAATATTATAATTTGTGCCGCGGCAACATTAATTCTCCAGGATACATATTGTGACAACAAGTTGTTATACACATTAGTCTTCAACATGTTGCGCCGCGTAAAGTTTTGAAAAGTTAAACACTTTTCAGACCGTTTCCATTCTATTCGTAAAATTTCATGCAACACTGTTGCTCAACACGTTGTTCAACATTTTTGTTGTAATTGAAACGGGGCTTTGGTTTTACTCCTCTCATTAGATTACTGTTACTACAGTGGATACTGTTATTAACTACTGTATATAATTCAGCAGGACGAGAATTCTTTTGAAAATTACAAAATAGTATAGTCCGTAATATTACTATTTATTTGAATGTTTCATTTCCTGTTGTAAGTGACAACAATATAATTATTATAAATTGATATACTGTATTTAGTTTATGTTCATTTCAGGTGTTTAAAAAAGTAATTTAATTTTAGCAACGTGGCATTTTTCATTCTAAGCTACATTTGCAAAAAATAATAATAAGAGGAATTGTACTCGAGCTGAATAAATGGATTTGCTGAATAATGCATTTGTCTTCTCCATTAGCTGGAGGAAACAGGATGTAGTCGCGACTTCTGTTTATTTTGCGCATTTTTTTCGCGATGTGAAGCAATAGTTTCCAGGCCATGCTGTGATGCAAACGAGAAATACTTTCAGTTCACTGTTGGTGTCTTTCCTGTGTGTTTCGTATTGTCTTGATAAATTTGAAATGGAGTGGTCAAAGAATGATATCATTAAACTAATTGAACAATTCAAAATTGAAACTGTGCTGTGGGATGTGACTAACCCTAATCATAAGAACTCAAACTGCAGAATTAAAGCCCTACGAAGGATATCTGAGGTGGTGGATTCAACGGTGGAGGACGTTGAGAAGAAATTACGCTCTTTGAGGTCGCAGTTCATGAGGGAAATAGGAAACATTGAAAAATCTAAGAAGAAAAGTCGTGCTAGTGCTACAGAAGTCTACATACCAAAGTGGAAATATTTCCAATTGTTGAACTTCCTTTCACCAACAAAAGACCACGTTGAAAACTCAAGCTCTATGAATGAGGTCAGTTGAAACTTTACTGCTATTTAAATTTGTGTTTCTGTTTTTTAATTTAAAAAGACGCACTTTTAAGCTTGAGGAAGAATATCGACGGTAGAGAAATTTTTATCCATTTCAAAATATTTACTAGGGAAGCGCATGCGGAGGCAGCCGCAAATTGAGCGAAGCGAGCTTTCTTTTTGTCAAAACGTTTTTGAAGCGTGGACTCGAAAATTTGATCCCGGTATTTCAAGCCTAACTAAACCTCGCTGATGGTGGCTCATTCTATTACCATGTAATGTTATGAAATGAGAGTATAAAATATGAGCAACAACCTTCAAGTGAATGTTTTCTCAAGTGAGTGTTTATTTTGATAAAATAAGGCAAGATGAGAAAATGACTCCAGCTTGGTCAATATTGGTTCAAAAAATATTGATTAGGCTAAAATTGAACGTCAGAATGTTTTCTAAGATTGAGACCAAATCAATAACCTTCAAACAAATATTAACCGAGCTGGAGTCATTTTCTCTATGAGTGGTTCAACTTTGTTAATACAGCATTTGACGTAACTTTTTTGGACTCTGATTGTTTAAAATAATTATCCAGTAGCAAATTATGTAGGAAAATCAATATAAACTTGAAAAATCGCGAAAAAATAAGCCTATTGGATGAAATTTGGGCAGAATTTTGGTGTATTTCCACAACAAGCTTCCATTGTTTGTTAGCATGTTGAGAAATATTGAATGAATGCAAATAAATAAATAATTTTATTTATAAAAACATCAGATGAAAAACCCAATTTCCCTCCTTCACACAGTACAATATAGTTATTTGTGTATCAGTGCGCAAAGAGTGATTTTGCTGCATCAAGAGAAACACTTACGCACAAGCCGCAGGCGATTGCGGAATAGTTCTCATGTGCAGCAAAGAAACGTTGTGCCCGTATTACACATTACGTTTTTCCAAACTAACATATTGAATGTGAAAGGTTGAAATTAAAATTAAAATTGTCATATCTCAGTTATTTATTATCGAATCCTGACAAATCATGCACCATTTTATTCAGAACTAGCTGGCAGGCTCGCTGTAAGATAATTTTGATTGTAATAAATAGTTACAATGATTTTGAAGGCTCGCTGTATCATAATTTGATTGTAATAAATAGTTACAATGATTTTGAAGACTTGATTAAACAACGAAAAAATAATTTGTACATTAACTAGCCGGCAGGCTTGCTTCGCTCGCCTTCTCCGCCTAGTCAGGGGGCTCCGCCCCCTGGACCCCCGACAGTATAGGCAGTGTAAGTAAGACAAACAGGCTCGCTTTGCTCGCGTGCAAAATCTGTCAGTGTCAGCTGAGACAAACAGGCTCGCTTCGCTCGCCTGCAAATTCCGTTCAGAAGGGATTCGAAATTCATTTCACAGCATTTCTAGACCTAATTTGGACCTGTTTACTTAATTTCAACATTTTCTCCCGATTTGTTCTCGAAAAATCTAAGAAAAACTCCAAAAAATAGTAAAACGCTAATATTGGAACGCGTAATCTTGGAAAGTATATTGGACATAGTTTGAAACTTGATTCAATATTTTCCAAATTAGTTCATCTATAATCTCGCTGAACCATTGAATTTACAGTTTGGATTTGTCGTATCAAGGTGGAAGATATGCAACCCGCAATACATCTACAATTTTCAAAAACTTATTACTTGCTTAATCTTGAATAGATTTCAAAAATATTTCAACACAACATTTCTAGACCTTATCTGAACCTGCCCTCCAAATATCAACATTTTTTACCAATTGGTTTTCAAAAAATTAAGAAAATGCTAAAAAACTATAGAAAAACTCAAATATTTGATGTACCCTTGGGAAGTTTCAAAAACCCGTTCTTAGTAGGCATCTAGAGGTCCAACTGAACTTGTCTGCCAAATTGTAATGCATTCGGTTTAGTAGGTTTTTAGTTCTGCTAATGAGTCCATTTCGCTTTTATATATAAAGATTTGAAGCTCTAAATTTTTGTAATGATACAGAATTTTATAAAACCATTACTTTTAACAGTAATTAAAAAATTTTTTTTTAATTTTTAATTTTTAATTTTAATTTTTAATTTTTAATTTTTAATTTTTAATTTTTAATTTTTAATTTTTAATTTTTAATTTTTAATTTTTAATTTTTAATTTTTAATTTTTAATTTTTAATTTTTAATTTTTAATTTTTAATTTTTAATTTTTAATTTTTAATTTTTAATTTTTAATTTTTAATTTTAATTTTAATTTTCAATTTTTAATTTTTTAATTTTTAATTTTAATTTTTAATTTTTAATTTTTAATTTTTAATTTTTAATTTTTAATTTTTAATTTTTAATTTTTAATTTTTAATTTTAATTTTAATTTTTAATTTTTAATTTTTAATTTTCAATTTTTAATTTTTTATAACCAAACAAATCTTAAAAGGTTGTTTATTGCTTTTATTTCTATGTAAAATAATATTGGAAGTTGTTTCAAGTTGAAAATAATCGACAAAAAAATGTTCTGCTCAGGTTTCAAACCCCCTTGATTGGTAAGCAGTGAAATACTAGTCCACGTCGCTAATCACTGAGCTATGGGGGTTCGATGAGGAGCCGATTCTGCCAGTGATACCAACATGATTTCAAGAGCATAATAGACATTTCTGACCAGGAACGTTTCTCAAAACTGATGTTAGGTTGCAATCCTGCAGAGCAGAGAGTATGAATATAGTATAAAATAATGTGTATAATTATAGTGTGTAGGCAATCCTTTTTTCGTCCTTAATATGCAAATTTTCAAAATGCTCTATAGCCTTTAACCTGGTCGTCCATGTCTACTATCACCATGGCAAGTTTGAAACAAATTGGTCGAGCGGTTCCGGAGGAGTAGCAATACAAAGAGTGACTTTCCTAATCCATTAGAGCTTTGCTTTGCTCCGCTCAATTAGCACACATAATAAATTTACTCAAAAGTATTTACATTACTGTTATAAATGAATATTTATTCAAAATTATTTTGAGTAATATTATTTCCACAAATGCTCACAACAAACTGAACTCTGATGACCAAGTGAATTCGATTCCAAGTAGTCTAGATGCTGATGTTGCTCAACATTTGTTGGAAGGGAAACAGTACACCGGGCATGATGAAAACCGCGTTCAACATGTTGAGCAACACTGCTCAACAACATATATGAAAGGAAACGAGGCTTAATGCTTGGTTCGTAGGTCTGTAAAATTTTAACGTGGCTAGAGACACCTTTCAACAACGACTAACTAAACTCCATTCAAATAGAGAATTGAAAAAAGTTATTACAAAGCCTTGAGATTCAATAATTTCATCCACAAAACTTAATGGCAGATCATTTACATCAAATTTTATTGCATGAGAATATTAAACAAAGATTTGTGAATTTAGTTTAGATCAAAAATGAGTAATACTGGTGTGCCAAAAAAAAAATATCATATATCCTAATAAACTCAATTTCTTATCTAATAAACAGCCGATAGTGGCAAATAAGATAGCGAATATCCAATTCGCCAAATGTGAACTGACCGTACCTTACTACCTTTCAAACAAGGTAGTATTGAAGTAAATATAAGTACTCATTCAATACTAAGGGCCGGTTGCACGTACGTACTGTTGGTTAAATCGCCGTTATTTCACCATGTCAAAGTGGAAAAACGTTCAAATGAATAAAGTATTGAAATGTGATAGTAGCAAAATATTCAAATGTACTTATTCCAAATAAATATTAGAATCAATAATTATCTCATTATTATCATCAAATTATTTATTTATTAAAACAAAAACATGATCTGGAAATTGCATGCTGATACAACTTGATTGTTGTCAGGTTGGTAGTACCACAAAAATCGAAAACTTTCAGCTGCTATTGTTTTCAGATATTGAAAATTTAATCATCAGCTGATGGGTGATGGTTATGTTAAAATTTTTAATACCTCAAACTCTGGCCGATTAGTTTAGTACTGTGAAATTAGTATTCAATTCTAATTAAACAGCTGCTGACCTGTTAAATTTGAAAAAACTCCATTGAAATTTTCCATAACCTCATTTATATAATTGCCTCAATGATAATAAATCTTAACTTGATTCATAAATTTGAAAGTTGGTAATATTTATAGGCAATAAAATCTAATGTAAATGATGTCTCATCAAGTTTTGTAAATGAAACTATTCAATCTCAAGGCTTTTTAATAATTTATGTATTTCTATTCTCTATTTGAGTTGAGTTGGTTTGCCGTTGCTACAAGATGTCGTTATCCAGGCTAATCACGGCGTTAAAAGTTAACAAAGTCACAAACAACCGGCCCTAATACTTATATTTACTATTACTTACTTATACCACAGTAACTTTCTAGTGGGCTATGCTTCTACTTTTACTCATTACTTTGATCAACTGTTGACTTTTAGATCAACATTCAAAATTCTAAATTATAGTTTACAATTATTTTGGAATATAAAAATTTGTGAATTGTAATAGTGTTTGAAGATCTTGTGAACATAACCTCTATTTTATAGACCAGCTGCGGCAAGGTGGCCAGCGCAACCAGTGTACAATAAATGCACTTGACGTCTATAGCCTAAGCACGGTTAAATTCAAATGCATGTAGCTACATTTGCTTGTTTTTGAATACCTGCAAATAGAAAAACTACTTACTTTTGAAGATAAGATGTCGAAGTGCAAGAGGAAATGTTGTGTGATAGATTTCAATAACAATTATTCCAATTCTGAAGGAAAAGGTTTCCTATTTATTCTTCTCCTAGAAACTCGTGTCTTGCAATCGACTCGATAGGAGCTAATTCAAGATGGCGGAAACGGACAAACCTAACTTACCTAACCTATAAGCAAGGGGTTTCAGATTATCTGATGTGAATGCTTTCAAATTGACTGATACATCTCTTAAACTATTCCAAACTGATAAATACTTTATAGCTTTCTGATATTATTGATAAATCAATGATAAAATTGAATAATAACCTAAAACATTCTAGTTAACTGACATACGAGTGTCTCGCCAAAGAAATGCGCCTCTGTACTGCGCATGCGCTAGATAGAGCTGTAAAGTACAAATATCAACCACCAGAGACCGGGTCGGATGAATCACAAGCCAAATTCTGGTCGTCTATAATATCTTCATCAAAATTTGGGAAAAAGACGATTTGGACTTTATTGTCTGTTTTTACCCTTTATTGTAATTTCTTGAATAAATGAATGAATTACTGATACAGTATTAACTGTATAGTCTGTGGTCGAATATATGACTAAATGCTAAACTGAACAACGTCATCAAACAAATTCATCCTATAATAATTTTACTAATAATAACAGCTGAATAAGCTTGACTTGAACAAATTCATGCTATCACAATTGCCCAATTAAATCGTATTTTGTTTTGAAAGCAAATGAGATGAAGCCGATAAGTGGTGGCGGCGGCATGTCTATTTGCGGCCGTTGATAAGTTGTGTTGTAGGCCAATTTTGTCGAAAATAGGGCGTCGCCCCCTGGCTTTTTGGTATTCTGGGTGGCTGTCACCGTCCCAGGTTTGCAGCAGGGCCTGCCTGGGCCTGGGAGACCTCACTTGGTCGATTCTCAATACGTTTTAACCGATGCTAGAGCCTGTGAGGCATGCTTGAAAGGCACTGAAAATCGACCAAATGTGGACAGTGAAATGGAAGCAGCCAGCTAACAGCAGAGGGAAGTGAATGTAGGTCACGAGTTGTGCGCATGCGTCGTGCTAAATTTATTATTACGTCGTTTCTCTGCAGAGTTGCATGTTGTACACGTGGAATTGGGTGGAACCAGGCTAGGCCCCCAAACTCTCAACTCAAACACTGCTGATACACACCCAAAACCCATCTAATCCAGGATCCAGCTACTAGAACTACACTATAGCTGAAAAGCTGGGAAAATAGTATCGATTATCCTATTATATTAAGCCAGTAATTTCTGTATGTTTGTATGTGGAACCACGGATCTAGAAAACGGCTCTAATGATTTTCTTGAAATTTGAAATGTAATATAACCGTGATGGAAAAATAAGATTGCACCAGGTCTCATGTCTGGGAAAACTCTCTGGCAGGATTAATAAAAGAATAAAATATTCCTTATTCAGGCATAATCCCAAGTACTGCGTATAATGGCTGTTATCGTTAGCTGACCAACGCTATCCAGCTGGAGTGAATGGAGTTACATTCAAGTCTACAACACATGTTCATGACTGTCAAAAAATTGTGAGAGGTGATCATATCAATTTTTAATTTATTTTTTACAAGTAGGTTCCTTGATTTTTCACCATAACATATTTATGTAATTCAACAGTTCGGCCGCAGCTTCAGAGCGAAGCTCGGTACCAGATATTTAGAATATTACTTGATAAATTGTTATGGGATTCCAAAAATATGGTCATGAACTTCGAAAAATTTATTATTGAACAATGAATAATAATAATAATAATAATAGAGATGAGAAACTTCTAGTTGATGAGAAAAAAGAAATGATTTCTCATTGTTGATGAGAAATATCGAGAGAGAGATGAGAAATTTCGATTTCGATTTGATTGATAAATGTGGAAATGAACGTTAAAGAAGCTGGAAATTGAATAGCAATGAAGTTTTGAAAAATGAAGAAATTTCGAGCTTAGTGAGATTTCATCCATGAATGAATGTGCAAAAATAGATGAAAATGTATGAATATGATATTAATTGATTATTATGTTGATTTATTTCATGAACACGTACTTGAAAAATTATGCAAAATAATAACATTTTAATAACGTAAAATGCAGTGGAAATTTAAGTGGGAATGTATCAATTGCTGGAAGAGTATGAAATCTGTTAACTTTGAAGTGATTGCAAAAATGAAAAAATTGAACATGAAATTTCAACTACGCAGATTAAGAATGGAATTAGGAACCAAAAATGTTTTATTGAGAGAATTAAATGGGCTACTAATATCGCATTCAAAAGTATCTAATATTCAAAATTTATTCATACAAATAGTATTTGTTCGTCACTTTACGTGACGAATTCAAAACATTTTTGGCTACCGTCTTTTTTGCTGGGTGTCTTTCGGACTCAGGACTGCCGTGACTGTTTTTAATTCTCATTGGCAGAGCATACGATTACAATAGGCTACTAAAAGTATTGAAACTTATTTAGTAGTTAACCTTTAATTAATGTGGATCAACTCTGAAATTCAGCTAGTTCCGGTCTATATTTTGATTAGGATAGTTCTACGACAGCGGCCTGATGAAAAGATTAGCGACAAGCTGGGGTTTCGTTGTGGGGTGGAGGGGGAATAGGCCTTCGGGGATATCTAGTGCAAAAGGCTGAAAGGGGGAGAAATACGGGTCAATACAAGTAGGGAGCGTCCTAAATCCGTTGAAGGGGGAACATGGGAGCCCTCATGCGCAGGCTACTACTGCCGTGGAAAGTGCGGGAGGGGGGGTTAGTGCTATTTCTGTGGAAATGGGTGAGCAAAGTTCTACTGAGCACCGAAAACAGAACGGAAACTGAACGTAAAACAAGACTCAATATTATAACTTTTAAAAGCATCATCTCTGATCTATATAAACTTTTTTCAGCTCCATTCTCCATGAACTCTACAATTTTTAAGCTCTAAACTCCATTTGTATGTTTATAATGTTGAAATAGAATTACAAAAACTCATATTTATTTTATTCTGAAATATTTTCTAACCCAATCAATGAGTTTCGTATCTGTTTCCATTTACTTTTTCGTGGATTGGAAAGTGCAGTTGGTATTTCCAACTTCCTTTTGTGGATTATTATTTTTCTCATTTCATGTTTTCGTATTTTTCTTCCTTTCTATCTATTCTTCGTCATTGTCTTCCACATCCTTCTCATATTCATGATTCTCTTCTCCTCTTTCTTCATCCTCTTTCTTTTTTCCCAGTTGACCTACTTCTTGTGTTATGCGGTAGTATTTAATTTTCCACTGGCAGTGGGATAACTGAACAAAGCACCTGGTATGAGGTGAAAGAAAGAGAGATGATGGTGAATAGGAAATAGTGTGTGAGGGAAAGAGAAGGATAAACGATAGGGAGAGATCTAGAGAGAGAGAGAGAGAAAAGATTATTACTGCACTGTGAATACTGACGGAAATTAGATAAGATCACTTTAATTAAATACTGTATACTGTACTTTTATCTATGTTTTCTACTTTTTTCTCATTTCTCTATCACTCTCTTTTTTCTTTTCTTCATTCATATTCTCTTTTTCTTCATACATTTTTCTTTGTCATCATCATCATCATCATCATCCTCTCTCTCTTCTCTCTCTCT
Organism: Sogatella furcifera; assembly: GCA_017141385.1. Lineage (NCBI taxonomy): Eukaryota > Metazoa > Arthropoda > Insecta > Hemiptera > Delphacidae > Sogatella > Sogatella furcifera. The sequence continues at coordinate 13,509,827 of CM029551.1, read as the reverse complement.
CTCTACCTATCCATCTCTTCAGTATGATTTCTTTCACTAATGGAACGATCGGTCTTCTCTTTTCCACAATTTAATCTTTTCAATATTTTTCATCTCTCTCTCTCTCTCTCTCTCTCTCTCTCTCTCTTCATCTCTCTTTCCAGATGCTCAGATCGCCAAATGGAATTACTGGTAAGGAACTACTTGAGAGATAAAAGTGGTAGAATAATAATAATCTATTTAGCAAATCCTTTGTTATTTTTTTACGTGTCAAAGTTTTTCACACTGCCACAGCTACGGGTTTCTTTCGCATTTTTAATGAATAACGAAAAGACGAATTTTATTATAATGGAAAAAATGAAGAGATGTAATTTAGCCTGTTCTAGTAGCATATTTATGGAAGAAATTCTTTCTTATTTACCTAGGCTTTGCTCCGTCCTGTCATTTATTTCTCTTTTCTCGTATCATTAATATTTTATGTACAATTTTCATATAGGCCTTCTAAGAAAATAAAATATTATTAAAGATATCTGGTAAATAAATTTATACTACATATTTTTCAACCAAAACTAAAAATTGATTCCAATACCACTAGTGCAGCCAGTCTTCTTCTATATGCTACTATTTTTCTGTCACATCACAAGTGCAATTCAAAATTTTATTTCTAGATTCTCACTCTGTTATTGCTTCCAATTTCATAATCGAAACTGTGTAAAATATAAATTTAAAATTTTAAGGTTCACTATGGGAGAAACAAAATACACCAATCTAAGGTAGAAATATATTAAATACTCAATTCTAACTTGGGAATTGTCTACCTGGAAATGGTTTGATATCAACTGAAAAAAAATATTTTACATATAAAAGTTGGATTGAGCTGATCTTCTAACTCTCCTAGAGTGAATTTTCGAACAGTTTAATTTAAAGAACATACAAAAATATCATTTTTCCATATGTTTGAATTATTAAAGGAAGATTCCTGAAAATCTAAAACCATCCATGATTCTTATGTCTTATTTTATAGAAGACCCTTAAGCCTTGCGCAGACAAATGCGTCGCGAACTCGTTGCGGTGGTACCAAGAATTTGGACTCCGATTTCAAGACAAAGGTTTCGTTGCGAAATATTCATAACGCTGGGGCACGCACACCAAAGCGAAATTATTGTAACTTGGAGCGCGGGAATATTTGAGTATTAACCTAACCAACCTAATGTATCGATAGTAGGGTAGAAGAGATACAGAAGTTAACTATAATAATGATGCTGTAATACAATAATAATAACCTTAGTTACAATATAACCTACTAGTAAGGTGCCTAATAACTGCTCAATAGCCCAATTAGCCTATTAAAGTAAACTGAAACTTACCTGGAACATGAACAGCTTTTCCAATATCACACCAAATCTTGTACTTTTCTCTTATATTCTTGTAATCTTTGTGATTTGAATCATACATATTGGTATAATACCAAATCATCATATTTGATATGTGAAAATAATCGCTAACAATTGCTCAGTGTTCATTTCCAAAGTGCCGAGAGTTGACTTCCTTCCTTTTTGGTTATGTCTGTTTACTTTCAGACGAAAATTAAAGTTTAGTTCCTGAACCAGCCACAATATTCGCATGCAAAAAGCGCCTCAAATGCTGCATGCAGCATTTGCTGCGAATATTTGCAAACCGAATATTTCGCATCGCATTGGTCTGCGCTTTTTCATACACCGCAATGGTTTTAAATTTTCGGCCGGCAAGTTCTCAGAATTTAATTCGCACCGCAACAAACCTTCGCAACAAAATCGTGTTGGTGTGCGCCTGGCATTATGCTCTCATCGTTACATGTAGATCTTAATTATTCATTATTTTACAGTAAAACAATCATTATCACAGTAGAGCTATTTGGTTGGTTAGTCTCCTAAAATAGCTCTTTTGTGTGAGCTCATATCTCAATATATCTCTAATATTCTAAATTTCTAACGTTAATCCAAGTGCACCTTTCAAATAATACAACAGGTGTACTATCACCTGCTAATTGTGGTCATCGAAAGATGTCAGGAAGCTGTAAGTTCCCATCTGCTGTACAATTCAAAGTAGTAGGTGCAAGTCTTCTTTTCTCTTTTCAAGTACTTTTTTATCTCACTACTCTCTCTGTCTGTCTACTGGTGGGAAGAGGAAGAGAAAGAAAGGAAAGGGGATTTGAGAAAAAGGTGTGAGAGAGCTGGGACTTCCTTGAAAATTAAGTTGACCTATAATTAGTTGATGTTCTTACAAAGTTGGATGTGCTCGTGTTAACAGTCCAAAATTGGAACCAATTGATCTTAAACATCTATTAAAATTAAGTGCTTGAAAAATTGTAAATGAGCTTGTATTTTTTGTTATAATTATGAAGTTGTGGAGTGAATAGTTCAAGTGCATTTAATTATCACTTCATTACTTACGTAGTTTGAACAAATAGGAATAGAATTGAGTTAATAGGTGAAGTACTGGAGCTCTCTAGCAAATCTAGAGTTTACGAATTGGCAAATTGGTGAATAGTTATTTCACTATTTTTATTCATATTCTTCCTTTGAGGAAGTTGGTCTTGGAAACGTCAACTTTCATCAATACAATAATTATAAATAACCCTCTTGCGGAATTCTCAATATAATTTTTCAATTACATTTCTCACTTCAAGTGAATTGGTTGTTATGAGTACACCTCACCTCATCAATGTCGATGTCAATTCTGAATCAATTGAACTATCAAAAATGCATACTGATGAGTTCTTGAACATTAGACAGTTCAAAATTCTCATTTTTATTATTGTAATGGCCAATTCCTTGTTATTCTCTTCATCACCTGTCTATAATCTATATTTTTAGAGGCCTATTCTTATAATGAGTCGTACTTAGTGAGGCAGATAAATATTTCTTTCACTAGGGATTTTCTTAAAATTTGGAATTTAAATATTCTATATTATTTTTATGAAATTATAAAAATATAAAATTCCTATAATATTGACCCTGTAGCCTACATAATTTTCAGAATTGGAAAATAAACCCTTGTTCCTCAAATATCCATGAAAAACTTTTTAATCTCAATTTTTACTTGATATTTTCATGAAGATCCCTCTTAATTTTGGATTCTACTATAAACATTCCAATAACACTACCATCCAGATGGTAACCAGAGCCCTGAGGGCCTTTTCAAGGGCTATTGGAGAACTGACAGACGTAGCAATTAGGTATCACACGATGCATCTAATTGAATACTTCCGTATCACCTTACATCCAAACGCTAGGAAAACGAGTGCTTGACCACTGGGTATATATAGAGGATGCTTCCATTCTATATCAAATGTGATAACATCACTATTGATACTACTGTATTAGGTAGCTTTTCTGTATAATTATGCTATCATATTGTAATATTTTTCTAATATATATATGCATATGCCTGAAAGTATTCTTGGAGAATCACTAAAAACTCTCCATGTAATAAAAAAAAGAGTGTTTATGTGTTGTATGTTGTAAATAGCAAGATTTAAGCTTATTTTGTAGGTAAATTTCCGGAGAACTATAATTATTTATTTTCTCAAATTTTGCATTTGCTTTCAGAGAATATCTTGCACTCCAAAATCTATATTCCAATTTTATCTATAGATTTTCATAAAAAGTGTGGCATACTTCAAATAAATTCTCTAATTAATTTAAAGTACTGCAAAAATGTTTATTATTTCATTTCACTTTTGTAAGAAGCCAGCTACTTTTGAAAAAATTTAGGAATTTCATAGCTGCGCAACTTCATAAAGGTAACATAAATATGAAGCTCTGGTGCTCCATCAGGACAATCGGTTAGTTGTCTACAGTCTAGGAGAGCAGCCTCAGACAAACCTTTGCTTTTGTGGACAGCTATCAGACTGTCCTGAGAGCTAAGCACCAACATCAGAAAATTGCCAACCAAAACCACTTTTGTTGGTTCCTGGCTCCTGCTCCAAGTCAAACTCCACTCCTCTGATAATTTTGTATTTTTGTTTGTTGCAGACACAAAACATCGGCGACTTCTGTGACTCAGCAATGATAATCGAGCGTCCGGCGGATGAAGAAAGCTCGGCACCTGTTTCACGAATCGTCAACATACCAGACAAGAAGCGAAAACGGAGAGAACTGAATTTCGAGAATCAGTCCAGTCAACAGAACCTAGAGGAGGAGTTTTTGAACGCCATAACGCCGGTTACGCAGCAGCTACCAGCTAAAGACGAGTTCGACACTTTTGGAGCGTTTGTCGCGTCTGAACTGAGGCAGCTTCGTTCCGAAGCAAATCGGAAAAAGTTGAAAAAGACAATAACTAGAGCTATTGTAGAAGCTTGGGAGTCCGAGTAAAGTGTGATCCATTGCATGCAGAGAAAACAAGAGACTGAATTCAAAAGCAAACTGTTGAATTAGACAGTTGAATTAGATGACGTCAGTTTGATAGTGACTTCAGTTTGATTTACGGTCGTTAATGACGTCAGTTTGATAGGGATGTCGTTGAAAGAATTGTTATTGAACCAGAACGTTTTTGGTAGTGAAGAAGCTACTATAGTTGAGCGCATGAAAATGGCCCAGTGAGACTTGATTCGACGTTGCCTATTCAGTTGATTATCAATGAAAAATAATTTATATATTCATAATATACCCTGCTTGGTGGAATGACAACGTCTATGGGGTGGTGAGAGGAGACTGCTGTTCCAGTATCCACTGGACCATTTTCTTGCGTTTAACTCTAGTAAATGTTTTATCATTACGATCCTCGAAAAGAAGTTAATTGATAAGGTTGAATTTTGTGAAGTATAATATTTTGTATAAGTTAAATTTCGGTATATACACTGAATTAGTAATACAATACCAGAACGTGCTTTGTCATATAGACTCTTGTTACTATTTTGTATTAAAAATTGAGGATGGATGAATTTTGTTTTCTGAAAAGAAATACTTGAAGTTATAGATGAGAAATTGATTCGTTATTGATTCTTTTGAATTTGAAGTTTATTTTATTACCTCAAATTTGCTTTTGTTGTATTTTCTTAGAATGCTTTTTTATATAATTATGTACCAATACTTGATTTTGTTGTATTGATGCTAAGGTTATTTTATATCACATTGCTATCATGATCCTTGAATTATTATTCCTACTTTACTAAAGTTGATTAATTTTTTTGTTTTTACATCATTATTCAACTGTCATTAATGTATAGTCATTGTATTATTATTATTGTCACTGTCATTGTATTACTATAATTATTATGTTTCTAAAGGCATAATTTTACGGCGCTTCTGATACTTTTGTAAATATATTTTCCAATCGAAGGCTTAAAATTAGCTTTCAAGAATAAATACACAAGAATGGTACTATTTGAGTTCAGTTCATTGTTGACCATAACTTTTTGATGATCTCAAATACCTGATTGTCAGGAACCTGACAATATTGTGATTCTCACAATTAAATACCTGATCTCAGAAATTGCCTGATAACCAAGAACCATACAATATTCCACTTTCAATTATAAATGTCTGCACTCTGCAGATAATTTAAAAAATTGGAAGGGTTTGTCACCACCTATCAGATTCTAGATAGAAATATCAGTTATTTCAATTGAAAATGGGGAAATTGGAAATGATAGAACAAGAAAATATTTTCATCACATTACTTTGATAGTTCATATCACATTATTATGTTTCAGATGAATTTATTTTTTTATCTCGGATTGTTATAATATACAGTATTTTTCCATACACTCATACACATATTAACTGTAGTCTACTCTATTTTCAGTAGAAAAAGAAGTACCTACGTTCTTTCAATATCTCATAATTTTTTTCAATACTTGATATTTCTTATTAAAATATTTATAACAAATACTACTGGGGCCCAAGCGTTGTCATTCATTCTGCATAATATGGTTCACATGCCAGACCTATCAAAGAGCAATTGGGTGCTAAAATCACAAATAATACTTTTTGAGTAGTTGTGATGGTGATATTGTGGTAGTTATCCATATTAAATGAAAAGACAAGACGTTGTCAAACTACTGATGTATTAAAAAATCGAGATACTGGTTTCGGTTTTTACACCATTATCATGCTATCAATTTACCAGAGTTTGATAATGGTGTAACAACCGAAACCGGTATCTCGATTTTTTAATAAATCAGTGGTTTGTCAACGTCTTGTCTTTTCATTTAATAATATCACATTAAATACTGTTAATTAATTCTCTCCAATGTTCAAATTTATATTTTATCCATCAACAGGAAGAATAATCCTTCTTAATGAAAATACCAATAAATTTCAGTGTGAATAAAAGGCAAGAAGAATCTTTATACTGTAATCTAATCTGCTTAACTTTATAATTGTCAGGTAATATATTTGTACATAAGTATACAATTCAATTTCATAAACTTTATAAAATGATTCTTAGTGAATAAGATAAAGATAGTAGCCAGACCACTTTCAGTTAATCCATTTACATTCTATTAACATTCCAATCAACCATTTCCCAAAATAATTTCTTCTCAACTTTGTCTCTCAAACGAGAGTAATTACAATATTTCTAATGTTATAATTCTCTACCCTGCTTTGATTTGGTTTTAATATATTTCAAGAAAGACAGTGTATTTCTTTCTACAAAGTGGTCCTTCCTACAAAATGTTGTAAAACGTTATCCAAGCCGGGTAGAATATAATGAACTATTGAACCAATAATTAATAAACACTTGATTGACTTGAAATATTATTTATGTATTCAATTTCACTTCAAACATTAGTTGAACAGAATAAGGACAGTTTTATATATTCTCACTTATTCTCATGTATCCCATCACTTTCATATCTATTATATTTTCTTTCGTAACATTTTATATTGCTTGGAAGATATGTGATTGGCAAATCAATATTTGAAAAAAAGAAAACTATAACTCAAGTGGAATGAAAAACATTGTGAATTATAGACAATGTAATTTGAAACTAGGATTTGAGTTTATTGTTAACAAATTAACAAGTCAATAAAAAACACTTATAAATGGAAATAAACTTACTTAGTAGTAGTTACTATAGTTTCGACCTGTTGTGTGGCCATCTTCAGACTGAACAGTATACTCTGTATAACCTTGAACAGAGTTTACTGTTCAGTCTGAAGATGGCCACACAACAGGTCGAAACTATAGTAACTACTACTAAGTAAGTTTATTTCCATTTATAAGTGTTTTTTATTGAGTTTTAAAATTAACAAGATCAATTACTTGGCACAGTCACTTAATTCTTCAATAATTGAAAATATTCAACAAGGTCATTTGTCCACCAATTTGTAGTATTGTTAATTTGAAGTGACTTGATAAAATGATAACAACCAGTTTTAAAACATGTGTGATTTTCTCTGCTTTCTTGTGGAATATCATTTAACCATGCTGGTAAGTAATAATAGAAAATTCCAAGAAATGCGCCAAGAAAGCCTGAAAATCAGGCTTGGTTTGACGCTGTCCAACCTCGTCGGTGTCTCACTTAGGTAGCGCCCCTCCTGGCTAATCCGCAGGAGCCAAAGGCAATTCCAGGAAATATAGGGGCAATATTGTAGGTACATGTCTGATTCAGACTGAGTTTTAAAATCCAAGTAGGCCTATGCAATCCAAGTAATTGACGTATGATAGGTTACAATATGGAATATTGCCTCATCTGGGGGCAGGTGAGCTTGCCACCGCCAAGGGTGGCACATTTTTGAGGCGAATATATATATTTTTTTCATTCGAAATCTTTTAAAAATTACAATAATTATAAAAAATTGTGGGAGGAGCTTAAGAATAGGTCAGTAGATCTCGTTCCTCGTAGCATATACGCATAAAAAATACTAAAAGATTTTCTCTAAATATCGGTATCAAGTGTGTGGTATGCAAGAAATGTTGGGAAGGGTGAAGTATATTGCTTCACAGGGGGCCTGAAAAGAACTGAATTAGATTTGAAATATAGGTAAGTTACAGTAAATTGTAAGAATAGTATTTGGTTGAGAATCATGATAAAGAAGCTTTGACAATCTCATTCTTTTTTATTCCAAAAATAGAATTAAGTCAACAACAATTAGTAGGATTCTTTCATTTGAATTACATTCAAACAAAATCAATCAGAAACAAGAATAATTTTAACGAGTATCCAGTAACCTACTTGAAATAAAAACTTGAAGCTGGCCTATCTTGGGACTGCATCCCCTCTACCCCTCCCCCACCCCACCAAGAGTACTCCACGAGCTGTCACACCGAAATCAATACTGAGAATTCCGAGACTGGCGCATGCGTTCTACTTCTATTCTTGCCAAAAATAAATTCCCAGCCTCAGGATCAAATTATTACAAATTTATCATAATAAATTGTATTGGTGATAACGTCCAACGTGATCAAAATGTTTGTGTTCAATTATCGGTAAGTATTTCCCTATTCAACAGCTATAAAATTTTGATTAAAAGTTTTGTTTCGTATTGACTTCTGGGACTGATGACCTATTTTCAGAGCTCCCAATACCCCCACTCCATCCACTGGGTCGAATCAAACTTTCAAGTCTGTCTATAAATAGATTAACGGAGCAGTCTGCTGATGTAAAATGCTTTGACAGACCCCCCGGACTGTGTTTTGCTATTCTTGTCTGGTCGAATGGTGATGGAGGGGGGGAGGGGGTACTAACCGTCCCCTGATTTTTTAAATAGAAACGGATTCTCTAGATTTCTGATCTAGTACCAATTGAACTATTTAGGAAATTTCTCCATTCTCTGTAAATATTGATTTCTAGTATCTAGAAAGTAATTTTTTGCCCATAGCTAGATTGGATCCTTTATAAATTTTGTCCCCTTATCTCTGATGATATTTTTACGTTGTCAATAATTATTAGAGAGAAGTGAAAATAAATTGTTTTAAATTCCAAAATACTGTTTAATAACACTTGTCTCCAACTGCAAATATAATACAGTAATAATAATACTGAAACTAATAATGAAACCGCATCATGATTGCTGATTTTAATAAGAGTATATTCAAACTTCATGGTTTATGTTAGTAAATAATAAATCCAAGTATAGTACAGTACAGTAATTCATTTGTTTGGGTTTTATTATGGGTGAGACAAGAATTAGTTTAGTTCATCCCAGATAATAATAAAAACAATAATCTAACATTTCATGTTCTTTTACTATATTATGCTATAGTGTTTATGATACATACAGGTATCATAATACACGTATAGTACCTTCAAATTCAATTTCCTTAACGTGGAGTTACCTAATCTTCATTTGATCATTTTCCAAGTAGAATTTTCTTTATAAGAATTGCCATATAATTATACTTATGTTTGCCATATAATTATAAGAATGCCATAACTAAGAATATACTTGAAAATTCATAAAAAAATTTCCACTACAATGTAGGTATATTGGTGAGAACTCTTATTATTTTTGGGAAAATTTTCATTTTCAAAGTACATTCCCCTGGACGGTCCAGAATTCCAATGGGGAAACAATGCGAGGAGTGAGAGAAACAATAAAATATTGAAAGAAGAGAGGAAAGGAAAGAGAGAAAGAAGAGAATGCCAATGGAGAAAGTCACAGCTGAAAAATGTTGCACGTGCTCCAAGATAGAAAGAGAGAATGAATGCTGCTGATCGGATTTTTCTGTCTTTCAAGCAGTTACTCAAAGCTTTGCAGCATTTTCTCTCAATCTTTCTCTTTTCTCTATCTCTCTCTTGTGGTTCAAAGAACTCCATAGTGCTGGGCTCGAGCCGATGTTTGGAAATAGAGCAGGTTCAATGACCTTATATTGCAATCTCTTTCTCACTTCAATTCCCCGATTCCGCTATCCCGTACCGTTATCAATTCCTCTCTGTTCCTCACACTACAACTGCCACGCCTTCTGATTCTCGCTCACTCACTCTCTCTCTCCCTCTCTTTGTCCTTGCCACACATTGTTACCTCATCTTTCATGTTTCATGCGTTTCCCTTGTATTCAAATGCATTATCTGTTTTTCTTCATTTGTGAGTTTATATTTCTCCTCATTTGTGTAAATCTTTCTTTGGTTGTGCATTGATCAACTACTCAACATGAACCAATACCATATCATTATACATGTTTTTCACTGTATATATGATATTATATAATCTGTGAGTCTAGCTTTAGTGTAAATTATTTAAATGAATTCAAAAGGTGGCAGATAAAATAGAAAAATGAAGAAACATTTCCAAAATTTTAGTAGTTACAGAAATCTGAAAGCACATAAATGTTGGCTTATCAGAATACATTGTAGTAGTCTAACAGGTAATAGAGGGTTTTTTCATACCTACCTTTTTAACTTTTGATATGTTTACAAGTAGGCCTATGCAAGAATGTTTAAAACATTAGAAAAATTGTAATTAAACATTGAAGATTCTTATCAAAACGAAATATTCACTGGAATAATTTATATCACCGACAATGCAGTCAAGATCTTGTTTGCATTGTCGGTGATATATTATCGAAGTGAATAATTAACACACAGCAGCTCGTCATGGACCTAGAAACCTTTTACTAAGAAGAACTTTATTCTTTTAAAAAAGATAGAGAGAGAGAGAGGTTGAGAATCCAGACAAAGAAGGATGAAAATTAGCACTTACAAGGAGAGAAAAAAGACCAGCATACATTTTCACAAGAAAGAACCTTGAAAGGTGGTTTCAAAACAAATAGGCTATTATGTATTGTATTTGGTTTTCCAAAATTCAGTAGTCTCTCGTAAACACCCTTCCCGTTGCGAACGCACACGACTCTGCCCCAAAACTTACAAGAAAAAATATTCTATAACTACAAGTATAATATCTTCCTCACGTCAAATTATTCCAGCAAAGACAATAATAGACTAATAGTAGCCTATATCTTATAAAGTAAGAATATATACGAATATAAGATGATAGAATATAATATGAGAATATAATATAAGAATACTAGCCGCTTCGCTCGCCTTCTCCGCCTAACCAGGGGGCTCCGCCCCCTGGACCCCCGACAGCACAGGCAGTGTAAGACAAACAGGCTCGCTTCGCTCGCCTGCAAAACCTCTGTCAGTGTCAGCCGAGACAAACAGGCTCGCTTCGCTCGCCTGCAAATTCCGTTCAGTAGGGGTTTGAAATTTATTGAGCACAGCATTTCTACACCTAATCTGGACCTGTTTACCTAATAGCAACATTTTCTGCCAATTTGTTCTAGAAACATCTAAGAAAAACTCCGAAAATTCAAAAAAATAGTAAAACGCTAATATTAAGCGTAACCTTGGGAAGTATATCGGACATAGTTTGAAACTTGATTCAATATCTTCCAAATTAATTCATCTATAATCTCGCTGAACCACTCAATTTACAGTTAGGATTGGTCGAATCAAGGTGGAAGATATGCAACCCGCAACACATCTACAATTTTGAAAACCTCATTACTGGCGTAATCTTGAACGGATTGCAAAAATATTTTAACACAAAATTTCTAGACCTCATTTGAACCTGCCCACCAAATATCAACATTTTCTACCGATTGGTTCTCGAAAAAATCAGGAAAACGCCGAAAAACTCTAAAAAAATAAAATATTTGGCGTATCCTTGAAACGTTTTTAAATTCCTTTCGTAGCGCGCGTCTAAACGTCCAACTGAACATGCATGCCAAACTTGAACGCATTCGCTTCAGTGGATTTTTAGTTCTGGTGATGAATGAATCAGTCAGTGCCATTTCGCTTATATAGATATAGATAAGTAGCCTATAATAAAGTGAGAACCAAATTAAGTACTACAATGAGTTTTGCAATCGTACGAAAAATAAATCGTATTAAGTTAATCAGCCTGAAATTTGGTCGTTGCTAAGAATAATAGAATAAGGCTAATCGTCAACTGGAATGCCTTGACACACAAGGTCGTGCCTATATGCGTCTTTCAACACAACCTACTAATGCGTACAATGCTAAACTTATTGCGCAGAATACTACTTGTGGACTTACTGCTGTTTGATTAGCTGTAAGCTGTCTCAAGTTTGAATAGTATACCTTACTGAATATTCAAGAACGTAATGTTAATGTTCTAATGTCAACTATTGTTATTAGAACAACAGTAGAACATCTAGAAAAATAGTTTGCTGAATACTATTATATTATCTTCTATAAATACTATGAAAAAATAGTATGTTGAATACTATGTTCTAAATTCTAATGAACATATCATTACCTCAGAACAATAACAGTAGGACATCTGAAAAATAAAATTTTTTCATTTCTCCTTATTGCACAATTTTTTGTGGGATTTATTCGTGTAACAGCAAGAAATTTCAGCAATTAACAGCAAGATAACATGATTATCCATTATCCTAGTTTTGCATGCCAATGTCATGAAAAATTGAATCTATTCTTTCAGGGCAAGATGTGTTTGTCCTAGTGCTTACAATCAATTTATTATACATTAAATTTTATTAAATTTTTGTTCTATGTAATTATAAAAATAAAAAAAACTTTTTATTTCTGATTTCAATTTACATTTGTATACATCACTCATCGTATTTACAAAGGGTTTAATATTGGAAACTGCACACTCATGACAAGGTTCTACATTCTGAACCCTGAGGGTTTTTCATCTTTCCAGTTTCCACTCTTCAAGGAAGGTGATGATGAATTGTGCAAAGTTTCAGGGAACTTACTCCTTGTTTTGGGGAGGGGTGATGACTGATTCAGGTGGTGGTGTAAGAGAGACCCCCCTACTAGAAAATGGAGAGGGGGGCCACGTGCACACAGGATTCTCCACGTGCACGGAATTATGCAGTTCAACCGCTGACACGAGCGCCATCTAAACGCAGCACAAATTTGAGTAATGTTCGATTTTTGGCCGTGATTTGTAATTTTTCACAAAACTGTCCTTTAAAATTCCAAAATGAGTCTGCTTTTTGCCTAATTAGTACCCTACCCAGTTTCTATGCTGTATAATAGTTATACTGTACACTGTAACTGCAAAATCAAGTAATTAGTAGTTTCAAAAATTATTGATATAAGACTGCAATACAGTAAATCAATTATCGATTAATCTTATCATTTAATCGATCATCGAACATCTTAACAGCAAATCTATTAATAGATCATAATTATCATTATGTTATCAGCCTGAAATATACTTATCATATTACATAATTATTATAGGATTTCGAAAATTATTTCTCCATATCTGTCTAGTGCACGGTAAGATTGCTATAATAAATTGGAAAAGACTAAATTTTACAAAAATAGTGGGATTCAATTAATTTGATTATTGGTTATCACATGAAAAAATCTACAAATATTCAACTTGAAGGATGTAGCCTACGTAGAAAAATTATATGAAATATGAAATTTACTTTGACCGTGAAGCGTGTTTCTAACTGGACACATTGCATTTTTTTACCATGAAAGTAGGATGCACGTGTAACATTTCATAGCTGTACAAAATAAATAATAGGCACGAGAACAATTTGGAAATGGAATTAGCTGAATAATGGGAAAATATCTCATTTCAGAGCATAGAATACGATTTCAACTAATGTACCTCACTTCCTGTAGGCTACATGGTACATCAGGAATCAGTTTACTGTCTTTTGAATCCAGCATGAACATTTTGAAAACTACAGGCATTTTTTTCTCTTTGTAGATACTATGCTACAGGTCATTTTTTCATTCTCAAAAATGTCTCTTCTTGCATATTGCTAGGTGATTTGCACATATTTATTGAGCAATGAAGAGCAACATTTGGAATTGCATTTTAATTTTTCAATACACATTAGTCTATTCCTGTTTTGTTTTTTTTATTCACAAAGCTTTCTCCTTCTTATGTACATTATTATGTAGTTTATTCTTATGCATAATATGGTGTAGATTGGTATGTTACGACTAGCATTACTTTTAGAGAATTTATATGGATAATCTTTCGGATTTCCTCATTTCTGCGTTTAAATCAAGCACGAATATGAGGAGTTCCCGAATACAGGCTGGCTCAACGAGAGGTCATTGAACCCATTTGAACAGATATATACAACGGAAGAGCTATAGATAGAAGCACAGAATAGCAGTGCATGCAATTATTTGCTCTCTTTGTTCTCTTTGTTGGCTCAATTGATTTTAAATATTACTTTATAATTTTTTTTAAACGATGAACAAGGAAGAGATAATTGCCCAATTCGCTTGTAAGATTGGTTGGAGCATCTCTGAATGGTGCATCTTATTGAGTAGTGTAATAATTGAATGAGCATCTTTGAATGGTGCCAATTTAGGTGAGTTTATCGTGAATAAAATAATACTGAAGGAGTAGTACACTGCACTCTGTAGATTAATCAATTACTATAGTTGGTAATGATGCGAAATATTGAACTTGTTTGGTAAAAATAAAATTAGTCAAATCAGTGCTATTTATGATACCCAATTGTCACATGCCTCTCCACCATCATTCTGGTTCTGGATTGATTCGAATTTGAACGATAAATCTTTGAGGTAAGTCATCACTAAGTAGTATGGATGGCTATGCAGTTCGATTAGTTCCTTTCTTTCCATAGATTGGTGACAGTTTGTCGTGTAGGCTATGCTGTATGGTAGTCATTCAATAATTTATTCAATAATTACAAATTTACAATGATTTTTAATAATAGATATCACAGCTAGTCAAAAATTGATACATTTGAAAAGTGTTCAAGAACACAAGAATTTCAGATGCATGATTTGTTGAAAAATTCTTGTTAGCAGTCTTTATTTTACAATATTTCCTTTCAGCTTTTTCTTATTTCTCTCTCTTCATTCTTCCACCTCCTCCTCCTTTTACTCCACCTCCTCCTGCTTCTCCTTTTTCCCGGCTACCACTTTTCCTTCTTCAATTCTCACTATTCTTCTTATTTTTTCTTCTTGCTTATAACCGACTCCCTCCTCCAACAACTCTACTATAATGCTGACACGGTCGAGTGAATGGACATCACAAAAGAGCAACCGCAATAAAGAAAAAGAATGACAAGGTGGTGATGAGATGATAATATTACGGTGAGTATACATTATTTGACGTAACTTTCGACTTGACGTAACGCACGTATGAGGAGGCAATACAATGAATTCCAATAAGGAGGTTACATCGAATAGAGAATAGTGAGTGAGTGGCTACCTCTTCTTCTGTTCGGTGTTATTGAACCTGACATGCTGATGTTGATGACCTGCCCCGCGGAACAGATCCCGGTCGGTGAAGAAGAAGAAGAAGGAAAAGAAGAAGAAGAAGAAGAAGAAGAAGAAGAAGAGGAGGATGAAAAATAACTATGGAGAAAGAATAACATGAGGAGGTGGTGGAGGCACTGATTCTAAGAAAATTGTGGTAAATTAAAATTATTGATGTTGGGAAACTAAAAGATTCACAAAGATCATCTCATTTTTCCAATTCTATGTATTGTATGAAACCACACTAAATAATCGTGTCTCACATACTGTTCATACATACAGATCATATAGTAGGCTATAGGCTATAGTAATATACGAGTAGTATAATAGTAATCGAATATAGATATAGCAGTCACAAGAGTATGGAAACCTCTTTATATCTCTGGCTCACTGGACTTTATGTATTATTTAAAGGTTCCTTTATTGTATTACTGGAATTCACTGTCATTCCACGAACTCAATTCGAAATAATAACGATTTCATATATCCATTATGGAATAGTTATACAATTATTATCTTCAAGTAAAAAATATCACACAATCATAATGTCCATTTTTAAACAAATATTATTTATTTATTTGTAAGAATTCCATGAAAAAATTACAGCAGCTGCTGTCGTGAATAGAAATTTAATCTAATTTTCAGTCTATTCAATGATACGTTCAGTGTAAAAACGTGGTTTTTGCGAGAGGGGGGAGTTGCAGAATTTTCAACTGCCCTACTTTCCACCAACCGCCCTCGAAAATAGGGGGCCCCATCCCCACCCCTGGGCCCCCCAAAAGGGACACACCTCAGCTCTAGGATCGATATGGAGGCGATCCCCACCAACCATTTGTGGGGTAACACGCCTAAACCCCAGTCCCCCCCCCAAATCAACCCTTTTACAAATGCTCCTCCCTTCGTTACGGGATTTTCCTCAAATGCTATTAAAAAACAATTCCCACGGCACAGAAACACAGAATTGAAAAGTTTTACGCTTTTATTTCTCCTGTCGGTGGAAAATGATATTGATTTGGACCATTCATCTGTTGGAAAGTAATACGCACGAATTTAGTTTTGTTTCATGGATTAGAATGATGAATTCGCTGAATTCAAACTGGAAGTATGTACAAAGAATAATGAGTTTAGATGTGTTGGTTTAATGCTGGAAACTCCATAATAGTAGGCCTACTTCATAAACTTTCATTCATATCAATAAATCAATATATGTACAATTATTATAAATGCATATATAACTAATACTGTATAAACTAAAATGTCCCCAAATCGTCCTTCATTTTTCTATTTCTTTTTCTATACTTCTATAACAAGATATTATTATTTCGTTGAGAGTGAATGATTCATTATAGTATAATTATTTTCAAATTTCATCTAACAATATTATTAGAACTGTTCAATTGACTTTTATTTTCCTTCAAGAAATATGTGAATCTTTATCATCCTCAGAGAATAGTATTTTGACCTCACATCTCTCCTGGCGATTTGATGCGTTGATGTTGTTCAAATAAACTAAAAACGTTACCGTAGGTAATTTGATACATTGTTCAGGTCAGTGACATACATCTATCTATAGATCTATGGTGTAAATTACTTAGAGCATGTGTAGGAAGATTTTTTACAACGTTTTTATTGAGTTACTTGGCCCTGGATTCACTGGCGGCTCGTGCCCACGAAACAGGTGAAGTGCTGTACAGTAAAAGATACGGGCACTTCACCTGCTTCTTGGGTACGAGCCGCCAGTGACTGGATTAGATTCAGGTTTGTTTTCTGAATTGAAATAATGATGTTAATAATGTGAAATACAATATTTCCCTATGAATGGATCAAGTGAATGAACTCAGAATGTTTTTTTTTATTTGTTGAGTAGGAAAGAGAACAAATTATGAGAGACAGATTAGGGAAGGAAATTTGGAAAATAGGAGAGGAGATTAGATTAGATTAGATTAGATTAGATTAGATTACTTTATTCAAATAGATAACAAAATTCGGCTTAGATTCTACATTGTAATATAATATATGAGTAAGACAAAATTATCCTATAAATTTCACAAAATATAAACTTCTAGTAAAAATACAATAAAACGGTGAAGTAATGAATGCAAAATTTATACAAAATTTTAATTCGAGGTTCTGCAAAATGAATAAGGAGTGTAAGTTATCTAAGTGAAAAGGTGAAGTTTAGACATATATATGTCCATTCTTGGGAAAGGATAATAAGGATATCCTTTCCATTAACACTTGGCCTTGGAGAGAAAGAGAGAGAGAGAGAATTATTGCGAGTAACGCTTGTTTGAGAAGAAGAGAATAAATTAAAGGAACGAATTCTCCACAAAAAAGTGAGAGAGGAAAATGCAGTAAATGAAATATTTTGAAAAATATTTGGGATATATTGCAAAAATTCTTTCAATGAGGAGAAGGAGAAAAGACGATTCGAGGATCTAGACAATCTAGAGGAAAATACTTTTTTATTTTGACTAATATAAGCAAAAATACCGTATTAGTTATAATACTGTACATGGAAATCAAATACATTCCTATAAAAAATCGTTGAGAAAGGTGAAACAAAAAATCCAATAAATACTAAGAATAGAATTATGTAAGAATGGATGAATAATAAAGATATAAAAAAACTTGAGGGCCCAATGGAGATTTTATCTTTGATCACACGATTATCATAGTGTAGCCCTATTGACATAAACTACAGAACAAACGAAAAGACGGAAATTTAGATTTAGATTTATTTATTCATTTCTCTTAAGTAACAAAAAACCATTACAGCCCGGTTTCTAGATTCAAGTTGAATCTAGTAAATACAACTCTATGAAGAAATAAAAAAATACAGTAAGAATGAATAAGCATACTATAAATTTCACGAGTTCAAAACTCAATTTTTATTCAACAAGACTCAAGACTAATACACATAAATACGAATATTATAGAAATATTATCAAATACTGTAATTTTTAATTGGCAAACTTCCTCTATTAGGATTAGATCATCTAGGAAAAGAGAAAGAGAGTGGGTTTGAGAGTTGTGGGTAGAGAGTTTCAAAAAATAGCTAAAGGGAAAATTAATAATCTGGAAATTCTGGAGAAAATACTATTCTAATATTCCAGAAAGGATATGAATTGGAGAAATGATAGCTCACAATGCTTTCCCTGAGGTAGAATCTTCTCATTTCTAACATCCTCTTATTGGTTGGAGTACACCATCAATTATGTTTGATGTAACATTCAACCAATCACAAGCAAGTATTGCCCTGCAGAACACACCCATTTCAAGCACAATAGCCCCGCGGTCCCGCCAAAATTTTCCAGCATTTATTGTGAAAGGTGAAACGAGCGCAAATTGTAATCCTCGTATTGTAAAAAAATTGTGAAGAGATGATTGCCATGTAATTCATTTTTTCTATCCTTATAAATAATTGACAATTATTCTGGTGTCATAAAAAATTAACCATGTTCCTGTGTGTACTTTGCTGTAGTTATTGGATTGATGATGAGAAAATTTTACTATCATAAAAAATATTGACCACCATCATAATTGAAAAACACATTAGAGCTAATTTTATATATTTCGGAAACCATCTGACGGTCCTCAGCCTAGCGGAAGTTAGGATTTATGATGATGGTGCTGCCATTCTATGGATACGCTGATGATTGTTGGTGCGATAGCAAGCATTGGCGCACTGTGATTGGTCGAGGAATGGCTTCGGTTAGTCCTGGTGCACATTTTAGGTGCGAATCTAGGTCGGCCCTAGCCACAAAAGTGGGTCACTGGGTCACACGTGGACCAGATGACACGACCCCTCCCCCACCCACCAGTGACCCCCAGGATAATTCCCCCCTACATGATCAATAAGATATTTCCTCAGATAAAATGATATGGTGGACTACTGATTATGCAATAGTTAATACACAATTGGAAACTCGACTAGACCCATGCAGTCAATAACCTAAGTAACTACCAAAAATCTTGCTTGTTTAATACCCCTTCACTTTTAAAAAAATGACATAAATATCATCCCATAATTTGCTCATTTCAAGCCATAAAATATGTTATAAAATTTAACAATAATAAGATTTTGTGTCAATATTCAGTCAATTTGCATCATTATGCATTCCACTCCACTTATATTCCATACGTTAATGTTTGAAAGAGAATCTTTCTTCACGTTGAAGAGTTTGAGTGTCCATGCTTCAATTTCAAAAGAACTCTGTACCAAGGTAATTAGAATAGGATTCTATTCAAATTCAATATAATTCTATTCTAATTACCTTGGTCTGTACAATCATCAAATCAATATAATGACCACACACAATCATTATTATTAAGATGATGGCCTTGAAGATGCTATGGATGAAATAATAATTCAATAACTCATTCAAGTATGTATTGGAACAAAACAGTCCCAAATCTCCATGGAAATTGGAAAAATATTGTCAAGATGGTACTCACCAGAAATAGTTTCTATTTTATTCAACAATAAATCATTAATTAATTCGTAGTAGAACATAACCTACTCTCAGGTAATTTTTATTAGTTTAACGGTGAAAGCTGTCATCTCAGCTGACAGATAAACTACTGATAAGATTTGAATGCCAAAACCGGCAGGCCTACTAATTGAATAAAATTATTATAAATTGTTTCCTTTTGCTGATTGTCTGTGATTTATTTTTATAAAATTTAATACACACTAGTGCCAATGAATTATTTCAGCGAGTTTTAATAAATTCAAATTGCTATAGTTTGCTTTTTCGAGGGTGGTAATTATGCCACTACCCTCTTCTTTCTCACTTCCGAGAAGGAGAGAAGACTTCCCTTTTTGCTTTTGCCAAAAACAAGTGGCATAGTCCATGAAATATTAAATTTAAAATTAACTTTAAAGTTCCTATTTTTTCTGTTACCATGAATGTTAATTGTTTATTGTGAGGGCTGTGATTGTTTAGTAATGCCGATCTGTGTTTCGAGGATCCCCTTTTAATCATTAAAAGAAAGTGATAGTGATATTTTCGCCGGGACAACGTGAACATGGGATACCCGTGCACGTGGTAAGAGTGAGGACACCAGTGAGGAAAGTTGATCCATGAACATCGAAAAAACTGTGAGTAATAAAATCATTATATTTCAAGTGAAAATCAAGGTACAACACCTTTACACTATTTAAGAAGTTTAAAAGTGGAAAAAGATGCATAATTTTCAACATGTTGAAATTCAGTGATTGATAATTTGAGGAAAATGGTTCCTATCCATTGAATGAGAATGACCTATGTTTTTGTACGCCTATTTGCTACACAATTTTCAAAAAAAAGAATGTATAGTCGTATAGGAGGAGTATTTTACTGGTTTTAGCGCCAAACAAGGCTTATTTTGAGTTAACGACCTTCTACGATACTTAACTAGGTCGAGGTAAGTAAACAGACATCAATTCAGCCTCTGATCCTCTGATAGAACACATACAGTCATTACGGTAGGGGTAGGCATTTAGAATTTGATTAAGCCTGACAATATAAGAATGATTGATAAAAAATTGTTTTGAGTTTTTGTTGCTAATAAAATTATTACACTTGCCTGTATTGAGTCTGTTTTAGAAAACAAACTTTTGTTCAGGATGAAATTGATATAGAAAACAACTAGGAAATGGAATACTGTAATTTGAAACCCTTATTTATTTATTCATTTTACAGAAACAAGAAAACTTAGTGGTTGAAAACACAGACTATTGTCCAAAACGTCTTTATACCAAATTTTGATTAATAAGTTCAAAACTATATAGGTCATATTGGGTGTAATAGTTACATTGATTGAAGCTCTTGAGTGTTGAGTCTTATAAGAGAGTAGGCCTATTTAAAATTTTTAAGCTCTTTATGTATGTTAACGAGGGTCGGTTTCTCATTAGGTTGCAAGGCTGCACAACCCTTCAATTGATGTAGTGATAAAAGTTTAATTTAATGAAAACAATTTTAATTTCAATAACATGAGGACATTGATATTTAAGTTTTGATATCTTACTGAGCCTGACATGAATTTCGTTGCAATAATTAAAATTGAAAGCTGGCAACAGCTCACTTTCTCTCTCTCTCTCTCTCTCGGTTTATTGTTTTGCATGAAATAACGCATTAAAAAATCTTCTGCAAAGCTCATATCAAGTAATTTGATGTCTTTTAAACGTTTGAGATTTTAGTATCGAATAAATTTTCTCAAATATAGTCTGGGTGATACAAATTAAGTGAGGCAAAATATGAAATTTATTTGTTACTTTTCACAATATGATGTTAGAGTTAGATGTTATAGTTGATTCAATTACGACAAACACTGTTCAGTATGTCGATTTCAAGTGGCCTAGTCATTTCCGTCACAACATCCTCCTCCACCCAACTTTGTTCGCATAGTGCACTTTTGTATAGTCTGTCAAAGCAAAGAAGACCCTCTGACAAGATGAGAAAATGACTCCAGCTCGGTCAAAATTGGCGCAAAAATTAATGATTTGATGTCAATCGTAGGAAACAATCTTATCTACAATTTGAGATCAAATCAATATTTTTTGAACCAATATTAACCGATCTGGAGTCATTTTCTCATCTTGCCAGAGGGTCTTCTTTGCTTGGACAGACTATAGTTTGCAAACTCCAACAGGAAAAGTGAGAGTGTTCGATTTGCAATTAATTTCTGGTACGCCTATTATTGATATAGCTAGCGTCAAAAATTTAGGCGATTGCCAAATGGCTGTTACTAATGCTCAGCTCTGTCAGGACAGTCTGAAGTTGTCTTTGAGAGCGAATTGTATCACTGGGGTCGCTCTCGTTACAATGTTATCTAGCAGACAGCTCGCCCACTGTTCTGATAGAGCTGAGAATCAATAACATTCATTCGCCAAACGCCTTGATTTTTGGCGCCAGCTACATCAGCAAATGGAAAGAAACGAGAGTAGGTTGAATATATTCACAAACGCAAAACAGTGCATGACGTGAGAAGAGTTTCAACGCCTTCAACGTTGTGATAATACACATACCGGTACTGAGTGTGTATTTTTAATGACATCATAACAACTTTCAAGTCAACCCATCTTGTAAGTTCTGAATTTTTTATTGATATTCTTTTCTTGTACTGTTCAAGAGCTTAAATTTTTAGAATACCATAATTTTATTATGAAGCTCTTTTCTATGTACAATGTAATTTTATCATTAGGTACCATTATTATACCCATTTGTTCTAAGTTACTTGATGAATGCCTATAATAAACGTAGGTTTTGCACAGTAATTATTTTTACGAATTCAAGTGACGAAATAATTATCTAATTACGAAATAATAATCTACATCTTAAACTGAATCATTATAAATTGATGATTTGTTATTGCGTTATCACTAAATAATTTTACAATGCATGATCATCAATGGTAGCCTGATTTGATCATTATCTGATAAGGATCATTACCATTATTTATGGTGATTTAGTAAACTGAATGAATTTAAAATTGGATAAATTTCTGGATAAGATCCAAGTTCAATGAATAGACAGATAAGGTAGCCTAATGTTGATCTAAATTTCATAAATACATTATTATTATTATTTCCCAGTATAATATAATTAGTTACGGTACCTACTACCTACTTCACTTGGGTATATCATGACAAATTTTCTTCTTGTATAGTTCAGCCAAAGTTCCAAGTTAGTTTTACAAAAAAATTTTTTCTTATGCTGTTTTGAATTTTAATTTTATGCTGTTTTGAATTTTAATTTTATGCTGTTTTTATTTATATAAACTAGGCCGTATAGTTTAAAGAAAACTTGCTATCAGTTGAATAATCTTTACTTTTTGAAGTTACTTGGGCTACTTATTCAGGGATTTTTTTATTCTATGAGTTAATTATTTTGATCGAAGGTATTGGATTGGATCGTAAATGTCAGGAATAGGAGATGAATAATAATTATAACTGAGTCAATCAAAATAGTACTGAAATAATGATCTGTCCACAACTTGCAAATTTCCTCACTCATCTTCATGAGGAAAAATAGGCCTTAGGAAATTACTGCCGAAAATTGACCCAATTTCTGCTATTCAAACGGCCCTCGTTATTACAAAACCTGTACTCATCTCTAACGTATTCAACGTTTACTTTTTTCAAACCATTTGCCATAAAACGCAAAGGAAATACCGCCTACCTCACTGCGTTGAAAAGTAGGCGAATCATCACATTTGTATGTTCAAAGCACAGAGCCGAGTGAAGCGGTCCAAACTGAGCAGTGCGCGATTAGTGAGCAGTCCTGGTATCCATGTGTACGGCCTTGCTATGGCAGCGCCTCACGCGGTCATTTCAAACTCATTTCTTCGACCCGAAGTCGAGCGTTGAACATCGCTCCGCATTTGAACGTCTTGTTTTCGTTGAATTTCGCCTTAAATTGTTTTAAAACGTGTAAATAAATGTACAATTATTCAAGCTGTAAGTGTATTATACTGTGATTCTTTATCAAAACTCGAAAACCCCGCTATATTCGGTAAAATACGTGCAAGAAGAGCGTTCAATCGTGCCTTGCGTAATCTCTCGTTATAGACAAGCAGAGGTAAATAGCGCGCTTTCAACAATCGTTCCAGTTTATTGAAACAGGTGAGTTCATGTCAGTTCTATTGTTATCTACAAATAATTGAAGAATATCAGTTCATGATTTCCTTAGTTTCCAAGGTGTTGATCCTAACCTAAAACACGTAGTGAGTCATTGTTTTGGGGCGTGCCTTTCCAAGCGCGCAGTTAGACTTTTTATGAAGATTCTTTTCATATTTTATAAAAAACTTTTTTGTTTTTCAAGCATACTGCTTGATAGTATATATATTTTAGGTTATAAGTTGCAGTTTATTCCTGTTTTTTTCAGTAGAGTTATTAAAATAAGCCTAACTTAGCTGACGCCAAAATTTTGGGTGGTTTCGTCTGTCTCTCAAACGTGCATCTATTGACTATTGATTTCTAAAACAACAGGCCAAGCTACCTTATTTACAGTTATTGAACGTACAGTTGGTGTAATACAATTATTGATTTCATTAATATCACCTAGGCCCAGCTAGATGACAAACTCTTACAATATCAGCTGTTGGAGCACACAAGAAGCAGACAAAACCGACTAATTTTTAGCGTCTGCCATAGAAGAATTGATAAGAGATAATGGGGTTTGGCTTGGAGTGGTGATAGTGAGTTCTGAGATTACAACGGTATGCAATGAGGGTACTTTTACAATTGGATACTAAAAACTAAATGAATGTGATTTACTGATTCTTTGCAGATCTTATATGATTCAAATTATTTAACTGATATTATAAATTTTTGATTGAAAGAGGATCTTATTGAACTAGCTCAACATCAGACAACGTTACTGTACCTAACTACCTATGATTTATTTAGCATGTGATATTGTGAATCCACTGTTATTTCTCGTCACTTGCTGTGAATCCGCTTGAAAGTATACATGCGGATGGGTACCTTATTCACTTGGACTATTGTATTTTATGCACCTGATCTCCGATAATAGATATCTTTTAAATTATATATGTAATATTGATATCTAGTTCAAGGTAACTTATTGATAATGTCTTGATCTTGACAATTATTCTAATGGAAGATGCCAAATTAAACAGGGGTTTTCATATTTTAACTTGGTTTTTTTGGCATGATTATTATCACAATTAAGTTCATGAGCTGATAACGGTAGTTTTGGATGTACCTGTTATGTAATCTGAATTAGGTAGTGCAAAGCGGTAATGATTACACAGTTCAATGAGATAAGAGTGTGTTATGTAAGAAAATCAATATCCTCCGTATACCTACTGCTTGATATGTTCTACACATGTGACCCATGGTTGATCTATAGATGTGAACTAATAGTTGATCAATTTTTTGCGACATTCATATTTAGGAAGCTGTAAGCCGTATCTAGGATTTTTTGGAAATCATTTCACGTGTTATGGTGAAGGGGGGCGCACATGCAGGAATTCTCCCTCGTGACATCTCATTAAAGCATAGCTCATTTCGTGTATCTAGATGTTATTGATCACAGGCTATAATCTGGAACTCTCTATAACTTGCTTGGATTACTGTATAGGAAAATTCACTTTTCTCTACCTAAAGCCATTTCTTGGAATTTCAATTCATGATGAAATGGATTGAATCTTGTCTAAATACGAAAAATGGCTAGCCCCTCTTGTTCAAGTGTTTCTAGTGCTCAATCTTTAGAATCCTTTCCAGGATTCCTTTCATTCAATTTGTTTTCAATTCCTACATTTTTTGTTTGTCAATGGCGCAACAGCCCTATGAAGGGCCTAGGCCTACCAGCTGGTTGCCTGTTTCATATCCACCAAACTATACAGTCCATCCAAACAAAGAAGACACTCCAACAAGACGGGGAAACGACTCCAGCCCGGCCAAAACCGGCCCAAAAGCCATAGATTCTCAGAAGAACCCAAAGCCCCCTAACCAACACCGACCGAGCCGAAGCCGCCACCCACCCCGACAGAATGACCTCCCAGCCCGAACAGAAAATACAGCAGGCAAATAATCATCAACCAGGATAGAGGTAACGTGTGGTTATCACGTCGATCCTCTCAACCATAAGCCAGTCTTCACAACCAAGTGAAGATGCAGAACACCTCTAAATAACATGCAGTTAATCAGAAACGGGAAACGACTGACTGTCTTTACTAACGACGGCCAATCTCCCAAAGGAGGTTCAATTCCTATATAATTACAATAATTACAATTCATGAGAAAATACTGTAAAAAGTACTCACCACCTAACCGTAAGAGTCACTCAGTCCCCACCAACAAAAGTACTGTATTGTTGTACGGATTTGTTTGTTTTGTAGGAGAATATTTCAATCAAAATTTTTGAATCAGAATAATAAATGAAATTGAAAAATATCTTGCATTTATGATATTTCAATTGAATATTGATGGGATCATATTGAATATTGAATTCGATCATATTCATACAGCCCCACAAAATGTTTCCATTTTTCCTTCCCATTCTGAAGGAATACTTTGTATTCATGAATTGTAAATGTGCTCATAGATAGGGGCGTATCTCATCATAGAAAGTTGGTGTCAATATCATCTCAACAATTGAATAAAGTTTTAATTCAACGAGCGCGTAAAATGTTTTTATATTTTTAACATTAATTTATTTCCTTATCTAAAGGAACAAACTACATGTTATATTTCACCTTATCTGGCTATGAAAATAAAGAGAATGTAGTCTGTGGTGGGTGAGCATATGTTGATTTCTATATGGTACTGTATCAACTGCTGTAACTGGATTTATTGTAGCAAAATAATTCTCAATAGAGTACTGTAATTGATATAGTCTGTCCAAGCAAAGAAGACCTTTTGGCAAGATGGGAAAATTACTTTAGCTTGGTCAATATTTGTTAAAAATTTATGAATGTGGCCTTAATAGCAGATCAAATTGTTTCCTACAATTTAAGACCAAAATAATTTAATTTAATTTTTCCCTATAATTTTGGAACCATTATTGACCGTGTTGAAGTCATTTTCCCATCTTGCCAGAGTTTCTTTTTTGCTTGGAAAGAATATACTAAACTACTTGTGGAATATCTATCGAATATACTATTTCTATAGCTAATACACTATCTCTTATCCTTTCTCTTCTATCTCTTATCTCTCCTTTATCCATGTATGGCTTCGTATTTGACCAAATCGTGAACTTTTTTGATATAGGCCTACCCGAGTTTTTCATTCGAATGTTCTCCATTGTGTTTGTTGTTATTACCGTATTTATTCGCCAGATAATTTTGAATTCCTGTTATCATTACAAGGAAATACTGAAGTATTTTCTGAAATATTTGATAATTGACATAGCTACTACGATTTCCTGATTTACTTTGATTTGAAATTTTTATTGATTATTAATTTGTCTACAATATCCTTTCAAGTTATCAATATTAATACTACTGTATACAGATTAAAAATGGAAATAGATGTTGATAACTGGTCTCAGTAGTGAATTGTAATTAACTAGAGTTCAAATATAGAACTTGGATCACAAACAGAAAGGCATTTCATTCAAATAGGTTTTTAATTTTAGATCATAATTTATCCTCAAACCATAATTATTGCGATTCTTGAATTTGATGCTAATGAGGTTGAAAATACATTTAATTTCTAGGATTTCTCAATTGACTTTGAATTATAACAATTGTATAATAATTTGTCTTTAATATATTTTCAAGTTATTAATACTACGGCATACAGTTTGGGAATGAAAATAGGTGTTGATAATATTATTGGTTTTGATAGTGAATATTAGTTTGGATATAGAATTTAAATAATAATTCATCCTCAAATCATAATTACTATCTAATGGTAATTAATTTCAAAATACATTCAATTTGAAGACAATTTAATTATATACTTGATTATATAAATTACTAATTATTGAATTGATGTGTTCTAGAATGTTCTTGAAGAAATATTCTATTTTTAATCCTTGTTAATTATTATATCGATTGAAACAGTTTAATAATCTGTACAGCAAACGTCAAAAAATTAGGCGGTTTCGTCTGTCTCTTGTACGTGACTACGTACCTACTAACAGCTGATCTAAAGCTGTTAGTAGCATTTGATCATTATTGTCTCATTTGATTTCAAAGACTTTCTAGGCTTACAGTAGCTAAAATAATGACACCTCTATCAACACATCAGCTGTTGGAGCACACAAGGAGGCTTTACTTTATGGCCTTAATTATACTATAATTTATTATTTAGCACACACAAACTCATTTATGCTCTCACATGAAATCAATTGCTCGTATGGAATTTTCAATTTTATATATTTTTTGTTTGAAACTCTTCACTTGAAAACTACTGTACCATTTCACATAGAATCAATTTCAGCCGTTATTTTACTACATCGAGTAAAGAGGGATCAACAGTTTTTCTTTCTTCAACTCTTGTCACTTCTTCAACTGGGTCACATTTCATTTAGCTTCTCTGCCTTGACTTACTTGTCAGTACTGCTGTGTAGGATTCCTATTTAGCTCATTGCTCATTGCATTACAATCTGCGTTGTTTGAATCTATTGCGACATGCTCAGCTCAGTCAGTCACTGCTGCCTGCGTCACAAATGTTGCGTCATGCCGTGCTGGAATGCCGTGGCCTATTGGACTAGTATTATAGCAAGCAGCTAGCTACAACTTGGGAGAGGTGCTAGCACGCAAAATAGAAAATGCCTTTCATTTCAACTAGGAATCTAGGACAGTTATTTTGTAATAGTGATGTGATGCAGCCTTGTCCACTGAGCTAGACTGAACTGCGAGCAAGGGGAACTTTTAAAAAGCCTACAATCATAGGAGTGAGATGAAAGAATGACATAATGATTGGGAGAGTTGTAAAAACCATAAATGATACCTATAGAATCAAAATAGTAATTCCAAAACAACTAGATTTCGATCCACATAAATACAACTATATAGATAAGACCATTCTGAATGGAGTTGTTTTAGAGTACGGTATCATTGAAAGTCTCCAACCAAAAAATACATTCTGGAAAGATGGGGAAATTACTCTATACCCTATTCACGATCACTTGAGACGAAATGAAGAAACTTTTTACTTTGTACAGGTAGCTATTTTTGTGTGAGCTTGAGGAAAAGCCAAGAACTGTGATTGACTACAACTGTTCGACTGCGGCCAACCGTCGTATGATGGGGAATAAACCTTCCTTTATCCGCACACACGCGCAAACAATTTGTTCATTTCGTCTCAAGTGATCGTAATATAGCTCGGTCAATATTGGTTCAAAATTTTGTTAATTTTTAAATTTGGTCTTTAACTGTAGGAAACATTCTGATCAACAATTTGAGACCAAATTTATACTTTTTGAACCAATATTGACTGAGCTGGAGTCATTTTTCCCATCTTGCCAGAATGTCTTATTTGCTTGGACAGACTACACATGATAATATGATAATGTTCATCTTCTGTTCATATCTTTTTTAAATTCTACTGTCAGTGCTCAAAATCAATATGCTCCCTACTCACTCATAATCATATTTCAAACTCCAAAACTCTAGGTTCTTCATTTCGTCAACTTCATGAGCACTCTCTGTTCGGTTGAGTTCTAAATTGAACCTTATATTACAGATATTTAACTGGATGAAGAATGACGAATGTTGGAATTAACATGGGTATGAACATATTGAACATGTATGCTTGATGAAGAACTGAAGTTTTGACTGACACTCTTGATCTTGTGATGAGAGAATAATGATTATAGGAAATTATCAAAAGAGAGATGATAATGTTTAGTGCTAGTTAGGCCACGTGGACTTTGTAACGTAATACTGTAGTTGAGCAATAGAAGAGTGTTATCTTTATCTGGCTCTACAGTCGGCATTGCTCCAATGCTTCTATCGAATAATCTAACTAGGTTACTGGGTCTTGTTTGGATTATGAAATGCTTCCCTTCTCTTCTATAGCCAATAATAAAGCTGCTCGTACAAGCAGTTGAGGTGGTTGGATCTGGATCTTACTGTACTTACTAAGTTTGCCATTTTATTGCTCTGTCCAATCTCCTTCATGAATTGTTAATATTGCAATTATAACCACAATATTATTCTATTTACTGTATTTCATTTTTTCTATTCCCTCTAATTCCCTCGTCTCTTTCCTTCTCTTCATCTCTTATTCTTCTTCCCTTTCTCCTCATCCTCCTTACTCCTATTCTCTATTCTCAAACTACCAACTCTCCTTTTTCTTCTTCTTCTTCTTCTTCTTCTTCTTCTTCTCCTTCTCCTTCTCCTCATAGAAGACTTGGATATCATAGGATACTCATGGCAGAGGAATTGAAAATTTATTAGGCTGAATGTTGGATTTTTGATATTTTTACATTCAATTAGAAGAAAATAAAAGCATAAAAGTGGACTACTTATAAGAATGGGATATTTTTGCAACAGAAAATTTGTTCTACTTCTTTAAAATTATTTGTAGGGGTGCAGAGTATTGTATAAAATTACTTGTGGAGGAGAGTTTGAAATTCTGTTTGGGTTTCGTACATTCCATTCCATTTATATCCATCTAGCATTCAAGGAAGACGATGAATTGCTTTTGTTCCACTCCTATAATAGACTATTCAAGGAAAATACGGGTTTAGTGTGAAATCCTATTCTCGCTGGAATTCAACGCTCCATGATCCATAATAATAGGAATGTTATTTAACCTATTTGAAAGCACATTAGTGATGACTCAGCAGTAATGAATAATGAGTAACTGCATTTATAATTAACGAGTCTTGAGCATACTGACATATTTCGTATTCATAGAATTATTCTGTTATAATATTGTTGAGTCTTGGTTAGATTCAAGTAGTAGAAAGTCTTGTAGTGACATGAATGTTTTGGGCTCATATTTAAAAAATTGCACCTCATTAATAGAAATATGGAAGTTATTTCCAAGTTTAGATTGCCTTCAAACCAGGGATAATCGTTAATCCCTGTGAAGTATCCATGGTAAAAGTAGATCTACCCAAGATAATTTATATTTTCCAAGTTTCATTTACTCCGGACCACTCTCTACCACCCAGTGATACAAGACAAAATTTTGATAAATTGAATTATATTTATTGGCAATCCGGGTTGCTTGGAACGCTAAAAATATGATATCTTGATGTATTTTTGATGTGGTTGTTTGAAAAAATTACCGTATAAGTTACTAAAATATATATTTTTCATTTTACAGGTGCACCTGGACATTATGTAGGCTACCAGTAACTTATTTTTAGTTTGAATCGAACATAATCACGTGAGTACACTCTTCATTGTTTACCAAGGGTAAAATGGCATTTGAAACAATTTTTACCAACTTTGGTTCACCATTATAATCATATTTCAAGTTATTTTACAATTTCATCAATAAAAATAACAAATAATGAATCATTAACTCATATTCAACTGTAGTAAGTTCCATCCCTTTAACAGTACTAATCATTTTGGAATTTATGTAGAATATTATAATCATTCCACACAATTTGTTGAAAAATCGGCCAGTTGCTTGAAAACCAAATTATATTCATCCACCATAAAATGACATGATATTAAAGCCTCTTCAGAATCAACAATTTTTGACATTGAAATGAATTAATGAAGCTGTACGATTACCGTACGAATCATAGAACGTGGTAAAGTTATAAAATTGGAGCCTGACTCCTCCCATTCTACTTAAAAACAACAGTTTTATTTTCTGAAACTAAACTACGGTTCACGGTGCCTATATTGATTTGATTGATGTTCAGTAAAAACAAAGTCGAAACATTTTATTGCCATAAGTCTAGTTTCCTAATTCCCATCCTCTCATTATTCCAAGTACTGTACTCAACTGGGTGAGGACAGTTGGTCGATGAGCGAGTTTGTCCTCACCGAGCGTGCGCGGAAATTCCACGTGGCTACTCCAAATTTTCCCCACTCTCTACCAGTTGTCCTCTTTCTCTTCATTTCCTCCTCCTTATCCTCTCCTTTCTTATATTCTTCTTTATCCTTCTATTCCTCTTCCATACCACTTCTCTGCCAATCGCCTTCTTTCCTCTGCAGGTCTACAGTCGTCTACCTATCAAGTAGGTAGACGTTCACGTGTTCCTTTGAAGAGTGGAATTCCAAAAAAGTGGTGTTGATTGTAACTGGAGTAACCCGAAATAACAGTTCATCTTTATTCATTTATTCAGTATTATCAAGTGTAAGTTTGGCTCAGTTTTGTTGAAGTTGATATACAAATAATATTGACTTGAGTTACAGTCGTTCGCGGGCATTATTACCAATATTTTAGACTAGTCATATGACAATTTTTCGATACACTGCGAGCTTCGTCAGCTCCATCCAGATTATTTCATGTAGAAAGGATAGTGAACTGTGAGTTATGGAAATTCTTTAGTTTATACTTTTATTTCATATTCAGTGTACTCTTCAGAATTATTCCTTAATACACCTGAAGGGCTTATTAAGCCTGTTTTTTCCCCTGGATCATTATAAAATGATTATGTGAACATGCCAAATGTAATAAATAAATAAATTAAATAATACGTACCAGGTTATGGACACCTTGATAATTACAATTATCAAAAAACTGTTAATACGCTTAGGACCCTAGTGTGATCAATCCAGCCCAATATTATCAATGGATATTGACTGAGGGTAAGTTTGTATCTTGAATGGTTTGTGAACTATTTTGATATAAATTATTGGCAAGTTGGGTACCGATATTGGATGTTACCAGTAGCAAATTCTGAGCAAAGTAATTTCCATTGATTTGGACATCTACATTGAATTAAGAATGTCATTCTGTTTCATTAGTCATTTTGAACTAAACATTGCTCATTTTAAGTGAACCACTTGAAATCAAATATTTCCAACAATTCACTACTACTTACTGTTTGTGAGAAAGATAAATTCTGTTTAATAACCGTTTATATTTAAGCTTGGAGTCTTGGAAATGTAATCTTGGCAGAGTATCATCCCATGTCCACCTATCCCCATATTTTCTGATTCACACCCACAACACATCATTCCCTACTGTTACAATATTAAAATTATATTCAGCTAATCTGTTTCTTTCTTTATCTGATTATCTTTGTCAATCATCATAATACATTACATAACCATTGTTAATTTTAGTTATGCAAGGTTTCTTTGATTTTATTGAACATCTACATGTATTACACGCCTGCTCATTCTTTCTTTTTTCATATTTTCTCACATTTGGCATTTCTCATTTTCATCTTCAGTTATCCAGATATAGAAACCTTCATTCCAATAGCAACACCCTTTTCGAATATCTCCAATTTTTCGCCATTGGTCATATTTATTTCCTTCTAAACTATTTTTATTTGATATCTAAACTCGTTATGATCTCATATTTGATTTATTTTCACTATAATTTTTTCACAGACTGCTTTATTAATTTATAAATATCCCTCATCGTTCATCGTCCTTAGCAAAACAATGTTATTATCAGATATCTCAAATATTATTTTATCACTCCATTTTTTCAGAAATAAAAATTGTGTTGGAAATACTAAGTTCCAAGTTGTTTGTTCTTTCTTGCCAATGTGTTTTTGTTATTGAATTTTACCAATTGTTTTCTAATTTTCTCCATTGTTGCATTAAATTCAATATCTTTATCATTTATCTTTGCCTGATAATGTAATTCATTTTATCCTTGATAATCTTGCCCCTGTGGGGTGTGGCACCCAGGATTCTCCTGGATTTGAGCCTGGATGGAGGCAGAGTTTACACTTGTCTCAAAGTGCAATAGCCTCTAGCTTTGCAGTTTGGTGCAGAGCACAGCACAGCACATGGCATACCAGGGGTCAACGTCCTCCACGTGTTGTGGCCCTCACCGCGCAGCGCAGGGGGTTCTCACGAGAAGAGTTCAATGACCTGCTGCTGCTCTGGCTGCTCTTCCTCAAGCAAGGTCGACTCCACGTGTCTTTGCCCGCCCAAATTCTCCAATGCTGCAATATGGGAA
This sequence comes from Sogatella furcifera, assembly GCA_017141385.1. NCBI lineage: Eukaryota > Metazoa > Arthropoda > Insecta > Hemiptera > Delphacidae > Sogatella > Sogatella furcifera. The sequence goes on along the minus strand of CM029551.1, from coordinate 13,476,138 downwards.
AGAAATATATAGCTCAACAGAGTTCGTTGAACCTACACGTGTAGCGAGTGAAGTGAACAGAGCACAAAACGGACACAAAAAGATTTTTGCCTACTTCTCCACCTCAATCTCCTCCATCCACCACTTCAACGCGCAGGCCTCACTCGGTTCTTTTTTCACTTCCTGTTCGACTTTTGATCCTCCGTAGTGGTTTTTTGGCTAGTTGCTGGGTCAGTGGTGGGGTGGTATTCGTGGTGGGGGAAGGCTGTCGACCAATGGCAAGCCAGAAATGGCGGAGGTGCGCGCGCAATCCAACCTGGCATTCGCAGTAAGCGCGATTGCTGGTGTCATTAGTTGTTCAGCTCTGCTTCGTTGCGGTTGTGTTAGCTCGTGGGGTACCTCTCCCCAAGCACAGTGATGGACAAGTTCTATGCTCTCAAGTTGGACCAGTGCACTCCAAAACGGTGAAAGAGTCGATTATTGGATGGACAGTGTTACTCTAGAAACTATTACTGCGGCAAAGTGTTGTGGATTGCTCTTGTAGGAACTTGAGACTGGAAAAGGAATTCGCCATGTTTTGTAGTAGATAACGGGTTTCGCGACAGTGCTTGTAGCAAACGGTCTGAGGAGGTGGTTAACGGTATGTATTGTTTCGATTTTCCCACTCGCTTCGTTCTCTTCTGAGAATTTGGATGAGCTTATTACAATTTTTTCCTATCTGTATTCTTTTTTTTCTGTTGAATTGCCAATTCATCCCAAGTTGGAATTTTATATATTTTCAGTCGTATTTGTCCACACGGTACTTTGCTCATTTCTAACTTTCTATTCTCATATCAAAAAGCCGTACTAAAAAAAATTAACGAAGATAATTTAAAAATTCGTTAGCATGTAGAGTTTTTCTATCTTTTGTGGATGAAGTTGAAGATTTTAATTATTTTTCTCGAACTTTTCTTTCACTTCTTCGCTAATTTTCCTCCTATGCTTGATTCCCTTGAATCTTTGAATTTTCAGTTCGAAAAATTTCTTTCACTTTGGAGCGATTCAAGATTTTTCAGCTCATTTTTCCCTGTTGAATTTTCAACTCAATTTTGTAAGCTTTATTGAGCCTGATGTTTTATCTCTGTTTTTCACATTTCGAAACATCCTTTTTAAAATTCCTGCTCTCAAGTGATAATTGAATGGGAGGGTTTCTTCATGTAGAGTTTTAGAATATATCATTTCACTCGAAAAGCTTTCTATGAGTTTTTAGCTCCATTCAAATAAAAAACCGTACTTTTCATCTTATTGCAATATTTTTGTTTTTACCGCGATATTTTCACTTTAATTTTATCGCGGATGCCAATTTTCCACTCAGTCTATAATTGCGTCTTACTTTTTAAAGGAAAATGGCGGACACAATTGTATTGATTAGCACGTGATACTTGCATGCACAGTTTTTACAACCAGCTTAAATAATGCGCATTGCACTGACGTAACTTACTGAGATAATAGTGATTTTCATAGCTTTCTTGCATCAGCTTTTCTCTTTTGATTGGAGTGAATAACTTGATTGGAGTTCTTATTTAGGATTTTTTCGGAGCTACCTTAAACTAATTGATCCATTTGACAACTGAGCTCATCTGTATTTATATTACGAGATTTAACCCCGTTGAGAATTCCTAATTTTTTTGTAGAAGTTTTTGATGATTCCTCTGGACGGTTCTAGGAATATGACAAACTATTTTTAGGCTCATATTTTTTAGTTATTTTATCCAAGTGTTAGTTACGATTTTTAGTAAATTTTTCCAAGTATGTTTGCTTAGTGCTAAATATATTTATTTCCTTGTATTATCAGGTACGGTGAAAAGCTATGTGATATCAGGATTCATTCATTCATTTTCTCATTGCATACATTGTCAGAATCATTTTTTGTTTCTCTAGTTATGTAGTTATTACTGTTAAATTTCTTCAAAATCTAATAGTCATGCAAAAAGACATGAAAACTTATAGTACCGTACATGGTTTATATTATTTTTATTTTTGTTATAAATAACTTGATAGTTTCTTCCAATAGAATGAAAAAATTATAAGAACATGTGAAAAGTTTATAAAATTGTAATTTTACTGTTCAGTAGCCTACAATATTTTGTATTCCTATGTTCCATTATTTTGTTATCATGTAAACGTCATTGTAATCTTCATTATTATAATAATACTTTATATTATATAATAATTATAATGTTTAAAAACATTATACGTTATCATGTTATGAATTTTTATTCTATTGTACTGTATTTCATTCAGAATAAGTTCAATTTGAAAATTGTTTTTCCATTTATTTTAGAATAGCTCTACCTTAACATCCTCTATTTTATTTTTGATCGATCTATACTACCGCTTCTGGTTGGCTGGGCTCAAGTGTACGTGTCATTGTCTCAGTCTGAAAATAATATATAATCATCAAACTGTATTTTAAATCTGGAATGAGAAAACTTTTTGTAATCGATATAATTTTATTCTTCTATGATTTTTACATATAAATGTTTCCTGTATATTTTTTAAATTATTGAACATAAGGATATTTTCGCTACATAAAAATTCAAATTGATATAGATAATTTAGTTGTGGAAATATCAAATTTTCGTTAAAACATTAGAACCAATATAAAATATGATTTTCAAATTATTATTTTCTGTATGGAGTTGTTTTATTTCATTGTACTATACTATTATATATAGTCTATTGATTTTATTCTTCTCATTGATTTTTATCCACAGTAAATTTATCTCATTGTTTTTAATGATCATAGCAGTAGTCGTTAGTTTTTAGTATTACTATCAGCCATGATCATCATCATCATCATCATCATCATCAATACCTATCATCACCATTGGGAGGGAGCCTGTCAATCATCGTGAGTGTCTCCTAGAATCGGTAGATTTGCATAGGGGAGAGCGGGAGGCTTAGACTTGTTTTTTAATTGCAGTCAGTCTTTTTCTCTCTCCTATATTTCCACCGAATATTCTCAATCTTCTGATCCTCGAGAACGTCTTGCTGCAGCCCTTACGCTGGTTTTATCAGATAGATTACTTTCATCTCGTTTAAATTCTGTTTTATTGACAATTAATAGATGAATTACCTTCCAAGAGGATTTAACTGAAGTTGAAAATTTTCAGTTTTTATGTCACAACCAATATTATTCTAATCTATGAAAATTTTCTACACTAAGTATGTTTACTACTGTCTTGATATTGAATTTATTGATGAGTGATCCTTGATGGCTAAATTGACGATTACTGTTAATGATTTACTGAACTCCAGGCTTATTACAAGGACTGGAAGATTGAATTTTCGTCAACGAAATAGTTATACTGTACTTTAGACTTTTATACTGTCTTGTGAGAATTGATAATTGATTTTATACTATGAAGGTAAATTCATAGGTAATTGCCTTTACCTAAACTTTTCATGTCTGACACATGGAGTTAGAGCTATTCGAATTACTTTATTACTAACATGTAGGAATATTACTTAATGTTCTCCTAGAGGAATTTAAATGTTTGAACATGCTTGATTATATATTTACATACTTCTGGTACCTGATCGTTTTGCAGTACAAATTTATTTTCGTTTGACTTGTTGACTATATTGTATTTTTTCAAATTTTCTGTATTGATGTGGGATTTCTAGTTATTTTGGGTTGTTTCTCAGAATTATATCAATTGCGAGAAACTCACAACTCATCAAGTTATTAATGTACTGTAATTTAAGGTAAGCTATTTTAGTGATTGTATCAATGAATCTAGATCGTTCTTCTATAAGTCTCCACTCCTGCTAACATCAGTTTGAATCATCATTGTTCTTTTTATTCAATTGTATGTTTTTTTTCAAATCAAATCAATAATTATATACTCTATGAATATTATTGATCATTAAGTTGTAATAGAATTGCATTGTAATTGTATTACGTTTGTATTTGTTGAAAGAAATATGACAAACCTCGACAACCTATATCGATTTAATTATTGTATGATATATCTGAGGTACATGTTATAATAGTGATTGAATTAAATTGATTCTTTTTGTAATTTGCGACAATGAACTTGTTGGGTCGTGTTCTCTAATTCCTTTTTAACATATTCTGTTGATATTTTTTAATTGGATTTTTATTAGATTTGTCCATAATCTTTCATTTTATATCATAAATTTTACATACATTAATATCCTCTTGGAATTTATTTTGACCTCCCCCTCTTTCACTTCATTCTTGAATAATCTTCAAGGTAAAATAAGTTATTGATCCTATAGTTTTCAATTAATCGACTTATCATGGATAATTTTTATCTTCATATCCATTTCAAGCGATAGTGAATGTTAAAAATTATTGGAGGTTTTATCTTCAAGTGACTAGTCAATTTGTCATTAACAAAACTGTCACTAAGGCACAACAACCAGTATAGACGTAAGCAACCAGCAACTATAGTCTGGTCGAGCAAAGAAGGTATTCCGGCAAAATGGGCAGATGACTCAAGCTTGGTCAATATTGGTTCAAAAATTATAAATTTGGTCCCAAATGATTCACAATTTGAAACCAAATTTATAATTTTTGAATCGATATTGACCGAGCTGAAGTCATCATCTTGCCAAAATGTCTTCTTTGCTCGACCAGACTATACTAATAGGAATATCGTATTGCATCGGCGTGCGAGATCAGCTGAAATCAAGAGAAAGGGCAGATTGGCGATAATACTGCAATTCAATATTCTTATTGTATATTGCTGGTAGCTGGCATATCGCTCTCGTTGAATGCAATGGAATTGTATCCTCCACTCATATTACTTCACTGCAATCAGAGACCATGTACAGAGTAATGCAATATTACTGTACTTAATAAATACTGTACTTAATAAATGCTGCAATCCAATAATAATAAATGGAACGTGTTCTGTCAATGTGTAGGCCTTAAAATAGAAAGTAATGCACCCTTTCCTTTATTGAAGCTAGTCATTTGCCAAATGTTGTGATTTGAGTCATGAGTTTTGGATAATTGCCAATTAATAATAAATATAGGTTCAAGTACACATTTGTTCCATCAACATCTACGACTATTTATGGCATTGATGTAGGGTAGACCAGTAGACCTATTAATGGATTAACTGGGCTATGATTTCCCCAGTCACAACATATCGTATTTCTTCAAGAACAAATTTTTGTCATGTCATATACAAGTATTAGTATTACAATTTGGAACAAGTTAATTTTTGGAAAACTAATTTTTTGGCACTGCCAACTAAATAAGCACAGTTGAAGGAAATACATTTTTTAACAGATTGAAAGCATGTTTCTAATGTGGGGCCTTGAAATTTATTGTCTGAAAATAAAATATAAATAAATACAAGACATAACAAATTCACTTCAGAATTATAAAATACAAAAGATAATGTTGTAATTTTCTTTAATAAATCGGCGTTACCATCAAAACTTTATTGGTTTGTGTGCTTGTGACGATTATAACACTGTGAGATGAGATGTATGAAAATCAACGCATCTCACAGGCCATGCTAATTCTGTCGAGTTATAATTCTCTATGGTTGAACGATAATACTGTAAATGGTTGGAAAATGCGAGATTTGTGAGCTCTACAGCTCTGAGCTTCTAGGTTCTGCTAGAGTGCGTGATAGATACCCTTTTTTATTGGCTCCCTGTTTAGCCACGCCTTCGCCTATTGAACCAACAACCAATGGCATTGCTGCAAACTTGCTACCAATAGAAAGTGAAAGTATAAGACCCCATTGGATGTGAGTTTGAAGAGAGAACCAATAGTAAACGTTGTAGAAGACTCAGCTGTCTTGCTCATTGCAACTTGCTACCAACAGAAAAGTAAACGTAGAAGAACCCATTGGATGTGAGTTCTAATTAAAAACCAATACCGTATATAATATTCACAGCACTTGAGAAAAGATTTGATTTTAAATTTAAATATTTGATTAGAGAGGACTCATCAAACTAAATGGTTGTCAAAATTCTCAATTACTTCATTGGTAAGAAAATTACTGCTCTCCCTATAAATTGAAAAATTCAGTAGTTCAGGCTTGTAAGGTGTCCATTAAGTATTAATTATTTCAATAAATACTAATTTTTTACCTTTCTCATTTTAGAATACTATGTGGTTTATAGGCCTAGCTGACACCAAAAAGTTGGATACCAACTTTTGACACCAAAAGTTCGTCTGCTCCTTTTGCGCTCCAATAGCTGATGTCAATTAGAGTTGTCGTTCTGCTAGGACTACATTAATTATGTTTTTGAAATCAATAGAGAAATTAGATGCTTCACATCAGCTGTTGGTAGGTAACATCACGTAGAAGAGACAAACGAAACCACCTTACTTATTGACTTCAGCTATTCGAGACTGGCAGTAACTAAGTTTATAGATATAGATAAATCGTATTTGCTAGAATAAATGGGAGAAAATTCTTTTTCTATGATACGCTTTTCAACTTTCTCAATCACAGTATTAGCTTTTATGAGTTTCGTTATTGTGGTATGGAAAATAACTGTTAATGTAATTTTTAATTCATCACTCTGACTGTTATTGTTATAGTCTGTCCAAGCAAAGAAGGCCCTCTGGCAAGATGGAAAATGACTCCAGCTCGGTCGATATTGGTTCAAAAATTATTGAATTGGTCTCAATCGTAGGAGACATTCGGATCTACAATTAGAGACCAAATCAATATTTTTTGAACCAATATTGACCGAGCTGGAGTCATTTTCCCATCTTGCCAGAGGGCCTTCTTTGCTTGGACAGACTATAGCAAGTCGTTTTTTTAACAATCGTTTTATTTTATATACTATCATGTCTATTGTTTGTCACGTAATAAAATACCATGTGCGCTATAGTTGCACAGATGTACAGAAATTTATTCCGTATCAAAATAATAAAATAATTAATTTGATGTTCATTGTCCTCCAAGCTCTCAACCAGTGTAACAAACTCATATCACATTCAATGAACACGTTCGTCGCTTTATCAATGTTACAGGAAATTTAATAGTTCGTGTAATTGGAATCTCGCCTTATCAGCCGATTCCGTTCCACACGAGGCTGCTAAAAAAGTCATCAGCATGGCGGAGAGATAATGTGCAAAATATCAATTTTCCTAAACAATTGATATAAGATACTGAGCAGTGATCCTTCTATCTACTTTGCACCATTTAATAATATTTCAAAACAATTTATTTAGTTGATAGATAAAATGAAATAGATCAAAGAGGCTACCCTTTAGTATATGAACTAGTTGAAAAACATAGATTTTATCATATTATCAAGTCTACACTCTATTTTTTGTGTTTCAAGGATCATGGTTTTGTGGACACACAGGTCACATCATTAGCTACACTTGAGGCTCTATAAAGAAAGCTTTTTTATAGAGCCTTAGCTGACTAAATAAACCATCTTATTTATTTATTATTATCAAGTTACAAATAGTAAGAAGACTTTATGACCATTGACCACCTACTCTAATTGTCTTTGCTATGCCCAGGAAAACATCAACATAAAATTTAGAATTGATAAAATCTGTTTTTCCCTTGCAGTTTTTGGAACGCCCCTCCAATATCAGTAATGTCTCTCGGAACTTCCATGGACATTGTTGAGTAGATTAGTCGAAATTTGTAATGTAATACTGTACATTGAAAATGGATGGAACACATTCTTGAGACCTTTTCAACAATTCGGTTCTGTACTATTTTCATTTTGATTTATTGGAAAATTGTGTCCGAAACAGAAAACTGGTTTTCCCTTTCCAACCTATACTCCGAATCCGAAAAAAATAGTTGAGAAACTATGAATGGTATGTCAATTGATATGAATCCAGTCAATACCTCATATGATTTTCCATACCCCCAGATTCAAATCTACGACCTATTGAATTAATAAATGCATTTACGCATATACATGATCAAGTCGACTTGACTCGTGTATTTATATTCAAGCATGATCTATTAGAGAAATCTATGATTCGAGACATTATAAATATTTTAATAGTTTCTGATTTTGAGTCTCCTCTCCATTTTTTTCTCTTCCAGCTTTTTCTCTTTTCATCTCTCGTGGATCTAAATTCAGAATTTCTTTTCTTGTCATCTCAGTAATCCCTCTAAACAAGAGACGACAAGTCTCGTTCGTTTGCAATGTTAGCGAAGTATATAGTGCCAAAAACCAGATGCCCAGTACAACTTCTGCTTGAATAAATAATAATGCGATGTATTAAGCAAGAGTTAGTGGAAATCTGCCAATATAGATTAGAACCGCTTTAAATAGAATGCAGATTGGAACCGTTCAAGTCACATGTTTATTTCGAGTTATTGAAATTAACAGAACACAACTTACCAGAAGTAACTGATATTGTTTTGCTTTGATAATTATTACTTTTTACTGTGACATTTTTGTCATAATTACTTTTCAACAAATAATTCAAAAGTGTATCATAACGAAGTATTGCAACAGCTTAAAGCCCTTTCGTTCCTTGCAGTCCATCCTTTGGAAGGACTGTTGTACCTTTTTCAATACGCACAGGTTATTTCAACTGTAAATAGGACTAATCTAATTCAATCTGTTGTATTCATCTACAAATAACTTCAATTTGGGTTTGATAGCCATGAATAATGTCCAGATTTACCAATACAGGCTTATACATAGACAAATCATGTAGAAACAGTATTCTACCGTACCTCATTTTAAATAAGTGAAATAGTTCATTCAACATTTATAGCGTAGGTCTATGGCTTTCATTGGTTGGGAGATCCAAACGATCCATCTCACCATATAACCCATCGAACAGTGATTTAGAACATATTCTGATTGAGAATTTATGGCTTTTGGGCCGGTATTTATTTATTGTAGTGGCCGAGCTGGAGCCGTATTCCCATCTTGTCGCGATGTCTTCTTTGCTTGGACGGGCTGTATTGTGGAGTGAATATGAAACTGGCGTCCAGCTGGTAGGCCTAGGCCCTTCATGGGCTGTTGGGCCATTGAGACAGACAGACCTATCCTATGCCGATTCTGTATTAAAAACTGATGAATAATAAGATTGAAAGCTCGACTCAAGCACGAATCAAAGGTAGCTAAGCGCCTAAGTACCTAAAAGCTCTAATGAAACTTGCAACTCTCAACTTGATAGCTTGGAAACCAAGTCAGCTTGCTTGAGCTTGTTGGGATATTTATATATGTATTTATCATGAGTTATATATCTTGGCAGCCGCTCCCATTACAACAAGAGCTGTGTGTTCCACTTTTGGCTGCTCCACAGTAACGCGAGGTCGATCTATATAAAATACAACTTGGGTATCGGGTATGTATCGTTTCAACATTTCACAAGCAGCCACTTTCTGCTCTAAACTGATAAGCGGAGTAAAACGCTTCAAATGATCATGTTTCAATTACAGTTGTCTCCACTATTTCGCATTTCTTTAGAATAGAAATTACCTATAGTAGGGTGCTATGTACTGTAAAATAAATAAAAATACTTACGTATTTTTAGCATAGAGTAACTAGCATAATAACTAATAAATCTGATCCTCTTTTGTACTAGATTTTCTAGTAGGTTTCTTGGAGGCTGTTCCTCCTACATGTTTTTAATTTGTGAATTCATAGTTCTGATCCTAGAATAAAATAGGTATTTTGTTTTCAATAATAATATGTTAAACATTCTAATCCACACATTTCATGTTCTTTCATTGGTGACAGGGGTGCCTATCACCCCAACGTCTATAACGCCAATCCCCCAAATGAACTAAAGATCCCCCCCTTATTTTTGGGTTTTCCTGTTGAACAAGTGAGAGTGAAATGAATGAATGAATGTTTTATTTTTCTCCTGGCAAGGTTGAAACCATATGGTTCCCTCTTCCACCTAACCAGGCCAACACAACTACACAAAACAAAAAATAGTAGTCTACTTCTAAAACAAAAACATTGATAAAAAATAATAAAGAATATTGTAATGTGAAAAATAATCCTCTTCTTATTATTCAAAAATAATAAAGAATAATTGTTCACATCGGAGGTTTCCATCGATCGAAATGTTTTACTTCATAATAATTCACTCAATAAAATAATAATAATCTTATCCTCCAATAAAAATCAACACATTGAGTTCATTTGAAACTTTCTAATAATGATAGAAGTTCATAATCTTGATATTTAACCAGTTTCAAAGTTATCAAGAAAAAGGAAAACGTGAATAATTAAAGAAAAATAATTTGTATTTGGGCTTATATTTATTTGGGCTAAATATTTGGGCTTCCAATGCTTAGTTTCAGATTTAATGTATTTCCTCCTACAGATTTCCCCCGTGAGGGGAATTTTTTTCAAAAAAGTACCCTAACATTACACTTTCAGAAGTTTTCAACCTTATTAGTAAAAATTTTGGCAACTCCAACAAAGTGTAAGATGAGTCCCAATTTCGGGGTGATATATCCCCTCAATTCCCCCCTGGGTTCGCCCCTGCCAACTACAACTTCAGGAGTCCTGAGAACGAAATATTGTAAAATATATCCCCCCATAAATTTTTATGACGCCTTTGGCATCATTTCCCCCCCCTTGTAGGCACCCCTGAATGGCGAGTAGAAAACCTTTTTGTGGGATATTAGTGAAACGATTGTTACTGGAACATATACTGTATACAGAATATTCATATGCGTCTAACGTCAAATAAGATTATAATATAAAATGTAGATACTGAACCAATGAATTTTCATACAACTCATTACACTGTATTTTAATTCAGTACGTATTGTTTGGTAGCTCTTGGACTTGGAGAGGTCCTGTTCGCTGTAGGTCGCACACCGAGAAGAGACACCGTCATAAAGTAGAGTGTATGTGAACTTTATTCATTGTTTACTACAGTAGTTTTATTTGAAAAGATGTGGCTCACTACCTGTTTCTTTCGAAAAATACTTCTTACAACGGTTCCTACAGGTAGTTTGAAACCTTACTTCTTTACTTTACTCATTATCTTCATTACTGAATTTACTGATTAAAAATTACTTGGAAGCCAATTAAATCTAAGAGCTGTCAAGTGTGATAAGGTAACTTATTGATCCTCCTCTATTAAATGTTGATTTTTTTCTCCTTATATCAAAATCAAATCAATTCTTCACAACTCATAAGGAAGCAATCGGATTATTCAATAAAGTGATACACTAGAATTCTCGATCCATTTCATCTTTTATCTACGAACAATATGAATTCCAAGTTGACAATTACTAGATCCAGATTGTCTAATTCTTATTCACCAACACCCACCGCCAAGTAACTGAAATTCCTCAAGAGTTTCAATAGTGGTATTGACAACATCTGTGTCTTTTTATTTTTATTTCTAATTTATTTATTCATTTTTTACTTATCTTCATCTCCAAATTATTGCAATTTTCATGTGCCCAGTGGAATTAGTGGGTCTACAGTCCTAGCACAATCCTAGGAATTCAGCCAGCACACATATACTTTTATCTAGTAGAAAACATGAGGAAGCGTTGTGCCCTTTGTTCTTCTCCCTGGTCGATGTACTCAGGTAACACTCCTTTGTTTATCTTCAGTGCACCGTTAATGTTGGGAAGGAAATTGCGCCTCAGGTCAATAACCTCGGAAATTGCCAACTGACAAGTTGACTTCAGGCTTCTTGACCCCAACTGCATGAACATGAACAACTCCTGCATGTAATGAATGTGCGAGTGTGTGTATGTGCTCTGCTCTCCACAGGAAACATGCAATTGGCCCAAGTTATTATACTGTGTTCTGGACTCTGGAGTACGGTAGAATGAAATTACACTAACATCCTGATTGCTATTTCACTGCTGCGTCATGCTGCATATTTTGCATGCAATTTGTTTTTCCAATGCTAATAAATTGTAGCTTTTTATTGTATACATTTTTCGTAGGTATCATCTCGTCTATTTGTTCCGCAGTTTATCATTCTCATTCTCATCATGTACTGTAGTAAACATATCAGAAATGAATAAATGATTTGTTTAATTCATTTCTCACTTTACTTGCCTACCAAGTTACCTACCATAATTTACTTGCCTTTCTTTACTTACCTTACCTTAATTTACTTACTACTTGTTATTAGCTTGCCATTTCTTGAGTTGAACTATATTTTTGTCCATTTGTATACTTACTTTCATCACAGTATATTACCGTTGAATTTTTCGGAATATTTGTAGTAACTTAATCAATGAATGCTATTTATGAAATTTCAAGTACAAAGAAACATGCATAAAATGCTTACAAGCATTTAAAACCTTACAACCCATTAAAAAGGAGTGAATAGGATAACTAGGACAAATAGTATCAAAACTTACCAAAATTGAATATATGTACATTTATCCTTAAATGTATGTAATGTAGATTTTAAAATAATTTATTCAATTTATCCTTCATTTTTTAAACCATATAAAAATTATCAGGTAACATTGCATGAAGTTTTGATGCAGTACTTGAAATTTACTGGCTGGTAGTCACTTATACCAGAGACAATGTATATTACAATATTTACAATGTATTAATATACATTGTCTCTGTTTATACTAATAAATGTTCAAGTACTGTTAAACTTCTCATTAAAAGTTATACAGTATTTCTTTGTTAAATAATTGTTCTTCCAGTTGAAAAAACAAATCAGATCCATGTTCTTAAAAAATAACTGGAAATTTTTATTTTAGTTATGATGGGAAATTTCATCACATTACTTGATTACTGCCAGGTTCTTGAAATCTCTATTGCATTTGAAGAATACTTAATTTATTAAAATGTAATAAACTATTACAATATTTTGAAACCCTAATAATTGTTCAGGTAAATGACAATAACAGAAGTTTATTTTGAATAATGAGAAATTTCATAATATTCCTTCTGAACGTGAGTGGTGTAAGGTAACAGGAATAGACCCACTCAGCTCCCGGATTTGATGGGGGGGGTTAGCCAATTTTAGTTCAAGCCTCTAGCTTGAACTGTGTAAGTGTATACGCTTTGGGCTTTCAGTCAACGCGTATTTATCAGATTGCATCGAAACACCAAATTCAGTCTACACCTGTCTTGTCTTGCTGGAACGTAATTTATTTTTCTATTGGCTTCCTATTTCTTATAATCTTCATTATTCGCTTTGAAGATGCAACTCCCATATAAATTTCTTCAGTAGTGTATCGTCTCAAAAAATTCAAGAAGCTGTGAAAATGGTTAAGTGTAAGAGAGGACCTGCGAGTCCTAACTTCGCCTGAAATGAAAGACAAAAAAATATAATAAAATTTTGTAAATTCAAAAATGCATTCCTAGAAGCTGTTCATTTAGGTATTAACCCTGGAAAGGTATACTCATTTTCCAGTGACAATAAGGGTACACTGCAGCTTATAGTGCCCAAAACAAAATGGCATAGGCTATTTATTTCGTATAAAAATAATTTATTGAACATCATTCATCTATGTAGGTGAATGATATGTTATACTAATACATTGCATGTGATATGTTTTCAAACATGATTATCAACACAAATTGTCCTGATTAGAGAATATAAAAAATATTTTGGTATCCTGTCAAAAATCCATAGAAAAAAGTGTCCTTCTCCTGCTAGAATATTTTTTCCATTTATATCAATCATTGAGCAGCATTTGGAAACAATTTTCGGAAAGGAAATTTTTCAATTTGACACATTATTGATGATTTAGGTGACTAACCCAAGTTCTTGAACAGCTTGACGAGTTTCCTGGGGAAGTTGTCCTAATTTAATTATTTTGTTCTCTACTAGTGTCTTCATCTTCATTTTCACCTTTCATCAGTCAAATTTAGAGCATATTCATCATCAGATAAATCTGAATCAACAGATACCAATAATATCTTCAAAAGGGTTCTTCAACTTTTACATATTTCTTGTTGATAATATTGATAAATAATTCCGTTCTTTTAAGATGCAACCTGTGTCTATGTGTCAATCATGTTCGATCACATACAATAACTTAATTGAATAATATTTTTGAATATTATGATCTATTAATCTTTGACGAGTAGCTATGTGTACGTGTAGGCTGCAGTAACTTCTTATAAGCTTGGTATTTGATCAGGTTGGAAAGTTAAACTTTCTTATCATAACCACGTAACATTTCTTCATTTCATCATACTTTACTTGGCGAATGTGGATGGATCACTCTCACATTCCTATGCAATATTACTTTCTCGGCTGCAGTTGCTGAAGGCTTTCAAAAACGCGTTGCATAACAATGTTAGCCAAGAGAATGATGGTAATAAAACATACTGCATATTTGGAATAGCTTGCCGCGAAAATAGTGATGACGTAAAGGCGGTGTGAAGGGGGGGAGTAAAAAGTTGGTTATTGTTAGTTGTGGGGAGAGGGGGACAAACATCTGCGTCCTACTTGGCAATTCAGAATATTCACTCTTTGTAGATGAAGGGGGCTAATAAACGAGTTCTCTTTACATCTTTCATTACAAACGACGATGTAATTTACCTTCGTTTTAGGCCTTGTTTATCTTGTACATTTTTTTTTTGGAACTGATAGAATTGAAGAGGAAGAAGAAGAAAGAGCAGAAGAAGGTGGAGGAGAAAGTAGACTTGCGTGACATGGAATTAGCTTTTGATCTGATTGTTATTGACAAAATAAAATTGTATATTCTCAGTATTTTCTAGTAATCAATCAGTATAGACAATGAAATGTAATGCAATTACAGTAAGTATTACTGTATAATATAATGTATATATATTGACTTCTGACTCTGACAAAGTGTTTAGTGAGATGTAGTTATATTTATTCTATTATTCCTATTATTCATAATGAACAAAAGTTTTTGATAATTGACAATATCTGTGTGTCTTCATTAATACACATAAAATCGATGTGTCTTCATTATACAATTTTGGAGTAGCCTACAAATATACCTTGATAAATCAATAAATGAATAGGAACAAAAATCAAATTTGTGATGAATTACTGAGCACTGAAATCTGATACAGAAAAAAAAATAATAATTTGCTATTCATTTGTTACAGGCTAAGCTCCTAAAAGAAAGAATTTCTACGTATGAGAAACCACTCCAGCGTGCTATTATTCTACGATAGTATTTTAATTCGATTTTATTTTCACAAGAGTTTTTTAAGGCTATCTGGGTGTCATCTTGGAATTTTTCAAATACCTTACAAGTTTTTCATTTGATTGTACTATATCTGGATTTTGTATTTCTCGTGAATATTAATATTAATATTAATAAGTAACAAATTATTTGCACTGTTTACCTCTAATTTTTTATAGTCTACTATTGATTCTCAAATTAACATTAAATGATTCATAAAATCTTTATTGTCAATGTCCCTATCTTGCCAAATTTAATTCATATTTATTACATTTGTTCTCATCTTATTTTTTTACAGATAATGGAAAAATTTCACTTTTCTTTGACTATGGTCTATGGGAAAATGATCTTCAAGTTGGTGGTGACACTGCACTAAAACACATCTATCAAAGAAAATAACTATGAGACAACGCAATATAGTAGTGCTATTGATTGAAGGTTGAATCTTACAAACGCGCACTCACCTACAATTATTGGGATTGGCATTGAAACTCACACTCATACAAATATTCTTTTGAGTCATACATACATATACAGTGAGCTTGTTATCATGGGGTGTGGTATCAAAGCTGAATAACCGGAAAATAGCTTTAATCGGCCTTGATAACAATAACATTTCCTGATGCCTCTATAGAGGCGGGAATTGAATTGATGAAACATTTTATTCCACTGTTAGCAATGCAGCCTATTCAAGCAAATTTACAGCCTATTGAATCCAACTTGCAGTTTATTTACGACCCATTCAAGATTCCAACTACCCACGGGATAATTGCATCAACAATCGACTACATAAATCAACTGAATTGTAAATAAAATGGTTGCATCATTTCCTGTATGCAGTTGCATTTGTTTTCCAATTGGGATTCAAAATTTTATTCCCACAAAGTATCCATGTTTCGTTATTTTAATACAGTACCACAATACCAGGATATATTTCTTGAGTGCAATTGCATTTGTATAGTACATAGTGACATTTGAATAATTCCTATCCCCAGAAATAATCAATGTATCGATCGAAATATACAAATTGTACTGGTTAGACTAAGCTTTGAATCCCTCGCCCTCAGAGAAATGCTCATCATCAAAAAGCAACAGAAGTACTCGAGTACAAAAACTGTTCAAGTTGACTGTTTGGTTCTAACTGCTATTATCTAGATATAAATATATAGATATATATTATATATAAACTGCTTGTTTATAGATTATAGTTTGGCTGATTTTTCTAAGGCCATCAATCCATCATTCTTTGGAAAACCTTTCACAATGGTATAGTAGTCCCTACTAAATACATATTGTATACTATACATGTGTAATGTATGGATGGACAAGTACAACATGCATCATTGGCTCGTGCGCACGAAAAAGGTGAAGTGCTGTATAGTTAAATATACAAGCACTTCACTTGTTTCGTGGGCACGAGCCGCCAGTGACATGGATACGTTTACCTATACCTACTACAAAACTAGTTGAAACCCAAAAACCCAC
Source organism: Sogatella furcifera (assembly GCA_017141385.1). Lineage (NCBI taxonomy): Eukaryota > Metazoa > Arthropoda > Insecta > Hemiptera > Delphacidae > Sogatella > Sogatella furcifera. Next base: position 13,459,567 of record CM029551.1, on the reverse strand, counting down.
TAGGCTAATACACCAATGTGGTGAAACGTCAGTACATCCAACCCAACAATAATAATACTGGAATAAGGACCATGAGTTGGTAAGCCTGGAACGCAAGCACGTACAGCAGAGAGCATCCTGCCGCATTATTGAAAAGATTGCTACAATCATTATCATACAAACGCAAGTCCCTCAACAAAGCGCATACACACTCACACATGTTCCCTTCCGTTTAGTCATCATAGTTCCCCTATCTATAAAGCACAATGGGGAGTGGTGAAGTAGGTCCCCCTTGTCGGTAACCTCACTCACACATGACCATATATCTACTACACGCATACGCAAATTTACATACTCCACACATGGGTTTGTTAGGCTAGAGCAGTGCACAACGTACTATGACGGCCATCTTTGCTCAACAAGGGGGGTGTTCTATGCCCCGCCCCCTTGCGGTGGGTGCCACGACCTACCCTCTGTGTCAGTACAATAGAGAGGGTCCTGACCCTTCTTCAGTCGGTCTATGTGCAATATTATCATCACTGAAAGCCATGCTTAGCCAACCAATGGGCTGAGAAAGAAATATTGTTAATAAAATGGTACTGGCAAAAAAAAAATTTTTTTTAATATTCACCGTCTAAATTTTGTTTATGTTTTATTAATGTTTACATATTTTATTTCCAAAGATGCATAAGAAACTGAAACATTTTTAGCTACACATTCAAGTAGATGGCGAATTTAACAATTAGAAAATAATTATTTCATTATTTAATTGATAATAATTTCAGCCCTAACTAGACCATTAACATTAATTGCCAACAAAATCCTACAAGAAGGTGTCTTTCCCCACTGTTTGAAGGAAGCTGTTATATGTCCCATTTTCAAATCAGGAGACAAGAAAGATTTGAATTGTTATAGACCAATATCACTTTTAAATATCCTGGCGAAAATTTTTGAGAAGATTATCAAGTCTAGACTTATCAACTTCCTTGAAAGAAATAATATTTTATCACCGAATCAATATGGCTTTAGATCAAACTGTAGTACCAATGATGCAATCCACAATGTTATTTCACAAATATCAGAAAAAATCAATTGTGATGAGAAACCTTTGGCGATATTCCTGGACCTGAAAAAAGCATTTGATACAGTATCACATGATATTCTGCTGGATAGACTCTACAACTATGGTATCAGAGGAGTAGCATGGGAATTATTCAAAAGTTACTTGTCAAACAGAACCCAGAGTGTCAGAGTCAATGGAAAAATAAGTAGCAAGCTCAAAGTGGATTATGGAGTACCTCAAGGTACAGTTCTCGGTCCAATACTATTTTTGATTTATATAAATCCTCTGTGCAGTATGGAAATTGAGGGGAACATCACCACTTTCGCCGATGATACTGTACTTTTGTTTTCAGGACCAACTTGGTCAATAGCATGGGATAAGGCTGAAATAGGACTACAGAGAATCTCACATTGGTTGAATCAGAATCTGCTCACCCTAAACTATGACAAGACCCACTTTCTAACTTTCTCAGCTACACAGCATGGACAGCCTACAGAGAACCTTTTAACAGTCAACATTTCCAACAGCACTGCATACACTATCCACAGAAAACCAACAATAAAATATCTTGGAATCATACTGGACTCTTTCCTGCGCTGGGACCATCATATAGACAACCTATGCAAAAAGTTGAGAAAGACTATTTACAAGTTCAAAATGCTGAGGACATTGATAGATGAGAAGTGTATGAAGATGGTGTACTATTCCTTAGTCCAGTCTTTGATTACCTATGGGATTGTGGGATGGGGAGGGACAAACTTCGTTCACCTTGACCCTCTTTTAAAAGTACAAAAACTGATAATGAAAATTATTAAGCAGAAACCACTTCGCTACCCATCAGATCAGCTATACAATGAGTTCGGAGTGATGGATGCAAGACAGCTCTACTCCCTGGAAATCATTTGCAGACTACACAAAAAACCGGAAAACTTTCAATGGAGAAACCACAGCCATAACACAAGAAATAGAAACCTTCTGATCGCAAACGTTGCTAGGAAGGCAACATATCAACGACACTACAACCACCTAGCACCAAAAATCCACAATTTACTTCCTGCACACATCAAGATGATAGAACACCCAAGAAAATTCAAAGCCGTCGTTAAAAAGTGGATTATAACAACTGGAAGACATCACATAGAAAATATTATTTCTAACAGTATGTGAGCTCACTTACCCAAAGTATTTGCACCCCCACCCAAAATTTACACCTACTCTAGCACATGGGGTTCCCATAGTTGAGTAGGTTAATTTCCAATTAAAATAAATAAAAAATTGAAACTTTATTCTTTAATTCTTTACACTAACTGGATTTAAATTTAAATTGTACTCATTACATTTGCTTGCTGTTTTGTTCATTTTTGTTTTTTAAGGAAATAAAATTATTATTATTATTATTATTATTATTATAATTACATCTTTCAAATTGATAAATTCTTCCATTTTGATAAAATTTGTAACTTATCATTTGGTATAATTATACAAACCGACCAACCAAGTTGTAGATGTGAGTGCTAACACAGTTAATTAGCGTAATGTTTTGTACCCATGCAATGAGCCTCAAATTCTTTATTTTTTATACATGAAAACCTCTACCTCTTCTCTTTAATATCAAATCAACTACGTTTTTCTTGAATGCAGCCTAATTTTGATCCAAATTTCGACTCGGTGCTACATGTATAGCGTGACAAGACGCCCTTAGACTGCAATTACTAAACCAGTCAGAACCCTACGGTGTCAGATAAAACCTCAAATAAGTCTATGGAAGCAATTTTTCAACTTTAACCCCCAGCCGCTAGCCCTACCGGGAAACTCACACTAATTCCACAAACAACTCTGTTGGAACATTTTTCAACTCTTCAGCTCTTCCCCAACGCTAGAAACTTACACGAACACCGGATCACGTGATCAATAGTTGGAAAAGGGGGTGGGAGGAAAAGTGAAAAAGCCTCCAGAATTTTGAGGCTGTGGCATAGTCTGTCCAAGCAAAGAAGGCATCCTGCCAAGATGGGAAAATAACACCAGCTCGGCCAATATTGGTTCAAAAATTATAAATTTGGTCTCAAATTGTAGACCAGAATGTTACCTACAATTTAAGATAGAATTTATAATTTTTGCTCCAATATTAACCGAGCTGGAGTCATTTTGCCATTGTGCCAGAATGTCTTCTTAGCTTGGACGGACTAAATTTCTGTTGGCCGTTCACGTTTCGCGTGCAAAATTTCAACGTACAGGTCGACGTTTCGGACTCAAAATTCAAAATGGCGGCTGATGCGGGAGTTGTGTGTGCAAAAGGGAAACAGTCTAGCGTGACGTCGGAAGAAGGGGTGAAAGCGGAAAGGGTGATGAAGACTGAAGAGAGAATACAGTATTATATAAGTAAACGCAGATGTGTGAGGAGCAGAGAAATAGTTTCCGGTATTGAGAGGAACCTCGTCAAGCAGAATGAACATCCTTTGTTGCTTCAGTTAAATATTTTGGATTTTGGAAAACTAATAATGGCATTTTAATGTTTCCTCCGTCTATCCTTACATTGTTGCATGGAACTTTATTTTTCCCCCCTCTTTTATATCATACAACGATAATGTACAATGTTTGGCTTTAATAATTGTTTCGTTTTTGTTTTTGTAATAAACTTCATGATATTGTTAGAAATGGCAATTTGAACGAAAGAGTTTCAAGAATTTCCGGCCTTCAGAATTTCAAGGATGGCAACCTGGAAGAAAAAACAAAATATTGAACTAACGACGTACCCTTGTATTGACTATAACCCTCCCTTGAGGTTTAGAATGACTTATTGTGTCCAAGGTTTTTTTTATCATGTGAACGAGGAAAACATTCGTTTCCTATTAGAAAGTTGAACTTGTTGAATTTCCAGTTGACAAGATCTGAATTTCTCCAATGAATTGTCGAGACCTAACAATCTAATAAAAGACATAACAGGAAAAAGCAAACAAAATAGGAGGAAATGGCAACAGAAGCCTTGATAAGATACTAGAAATGCTTTTCGTGAAAGTTTTCCTTCTTTAGTAATATTATCAGTACAAAGTTTTTTCAAGTACACTTACAGTTTGTGGAAGTACTCGACTACTACTACTGAGAAAAATGGTATGCTGAAAAAATATTATTTTAGTTATTCAATTTACTGTAGTACAATAATACGTATAGGATGAAAATACAGACACATCGATACATGTCCAAAACGATTTCTCTTCTTAATTTTGATTGATATAAGAAAATGAACGTTATATTGATTTTCACTATCAAACTATAATCACAAATTTCATCTGCCTCTTATAAAAATCCATAAATTGTTCATTTAAATGGTTGCTATCGGGGTTGAAAAAACGCCAAAACATGAATAAGATGATTTGCAGGTAACAAATATACATAGACGAAAGCTACTGATAGAATCTCAGGTACTAGAATACATTTATACTCGTACATGGATAAAATGAATGCATGTATTCCAGTATCAGTGGATAAAATTGTATGAAATTGCTATGATAATGATTCAATAATAGATAATGAATGATGATGATATTGTCATCAGCTACTCATATCTTCCAGGTTTCAGAGAAAAACGAAAATTAACTAGAGGATCAGAGAAGCAGGATGCCAAACCTATGAGAAATGATAAACTGATAAGATTTTAAAATTGAATGTAGGAAAGGAAGAAAGATTGTTTGGAAGTTGGAATATTTCTTATCAAACGGATTGCTATCGATAATATAGATAATCGATGTAAATAATAGATCAAGAGATAGCTTGAAGTTGCAATTGAAGATTGAAGTACTTTACTTTTGGTAAAGGACCTACATTAACATTCTATCCTTTGTAAAATAAAATTATCATTGAGTTCAAATAAAATAGGCTGAAATAACTCACATTAATTCATGTTCAGTAATTTGTCTTGAGAGTTGAGGTGCAATAGTTAATATAATTTTGTAATTTGTGAGATAAAGCCAGACAATCTTAAAAGATGCACTTTGAAAATACACTGATCTTTTATGAATCAGGAGAGTATTGTGAAGTCAATAAACATTTTGAATGCCTTTTAACTCAAATCTAGAATCCTTATTATGTTTGCTTTCGTAATAATGGGTAAGTATATTGCTTCACAATACCAGCAATGTTCTATTGAAGTAAACATGTAAACTAAAATGAATTCGCAAATCATTGCACTGATTAACGCTCCAGGTAGTTGAAATGATGAAATCCATCGCCGTAAAATAACATTATTCTGAAAATTTCAATAAAAAACACAGTGTTTGGAAGCAGGATTCCAAGACCAGAAGAGTTAACAGCCAAGTACCACTTTAAATTTCTGTGGTAAAAGCGGCAAGACCTTATTCAAGAGAACAAAATTGACTTGTACAAGTTCATCCAGTTAGCTGTAGTATAGAGCTAACTGCAATGAAAGTTTACTGGTTTCAATACTTTGAAAGGCCTTTTGCTGCAATAGGTATAGGCCTAGTACGCCAATAGACAGAGCTAGTACAAAGCCTACAGCTAGATTGATTTGCATATCACCTTCACGTGTTTAAAACTATTCATTTGAAAGTAGTTTACTTTATTTGTGAAATCTTTAGGTAGACTGGAATGTGAATTCCAGTAGAAATAAGTGGATTATTTATTCTTTCTGATCTCTAATGCTAGCATGGCATGGCACGAACTTCTAGAGTTTTACATTGCATTATACTAGACCTGAATAATATACAGAAAAAACAAATACGGTAATGGTGTTCATTGAAAACATCATACCAACAACCACATAAAAACTGTAACAATTTACTAAAATCTTTTCAAGCAAAGAAGATTCTCTGGCAAGATGAGAAAATTACTCCAGCTCGGTCAATATTGATTCAAAAAATATTTATTAGGTCTCAAATTGTAAATCAGAATGTTTCCTTCTTTGCTTGGGCAGATTTATACCGTACTATATAACTGGTCTTTGCTCCAGAGAAATGAAGATTTAGATGGCCTACTCTAAAAATAAGTACAGTACTGACCAATAATGATAATTATTAAGACTGAAAACTAAGACAGTAGCCTATAGCCTATTCTCACAGTAAAGGATTACAGTTGCCATATACGTAATATGTACTATGTACAGTATGTGAATTATGTATAATTCTGGTAAGTACATAGTAGAAGATTTGTTTGAATAAGTCATTCATCGTTTCTTTTATAGTTAGGCCTATATCTCTTTTTTAATTCATAAATTTCTTCATTACGAGTATTTTGAGAAATGTCAGTTTTAATGAAACCATTTTAATGTCGATCCATTGATGTACAATAGATGATGATAGATGTCCATTGATTTGTATAGTTGCCGTTTCATAGTGAATGTATGACAATGAAACATAGAGAAAGGGAGAGCGAGAGAGAGAGAGAGCAAGACAGCAAGAGTGAAATAGATTAAAGGATAATAGAAAAAAGGGCCTGGAAAAATAGAAAAAATGAGCCAGGATAGAAATCAAGTGAATATTGCAAGATAGCAAGAAAAAAAGGATGGCAATTTTTGCAATAATTGTACCAATTAAGTGCACTGCTCATGCTGATGCAAGTGAGAGACAATAGCCTGCTCTGCACTTAGCATCATAATAGATGGGCGCAAGTGCAGGTTTCAATTGCGTAATTCAAGTCGTATCCTTCACAGCAAACGCCCAATCACATTCTTGCAATTTATTCGTCACTTGCTCGTGTAGCCTAATGTTCGCGCAAGCTGAGAAGACACTCCGTCACAATGTAAAGATAGTGTTTTTTGATTATGATTATAATAATAATAAACTTTATTGAATTGAAATCTATACAATACAGCTATGGAAATCGTGAACAAAATACGTACGTACATGCAAACCCATAGGTCTACATTTCCACAAATAACATAATGTAACTGTAACATGTAAGTTATCAATCAAATATGAACATAATTATTAGTTATATTAAATTAAAATTCACATACTAATATTATTATTAATCAATACATTCCTGAATGGAATTGTATCCACCATGTTAAATTCAAAATATTTTTCAAACTTTTTTTGGTGGCGTGTCTTCTCAGCTCACGAGAAGTAGTTTAGGTACTGTAGTACGTTATATCTCTGGCCAATTCAAAGTATGCATAATTTACTCCACGTTCAATTACACGAAGAATCTGCCTAGAAAATAATGAAGACAAATTTTCTTGACTTGCACGATAAATTTATGCATATACTCTACCTGAATAGAATCATTCTAGATTCTACCAATTTTTATTCATACTTGTATTGCTGATTTTTATCAACTATAGACTTGGCAAACTTTCTAAAAATAGATAAAATTATTCAAAAATGAATTTGTGATGATTGAAACTTTTTGATTTATCAAAATGTATCGATGTCTTCTTTCATCAACTTTTTTTTCCTCCTTGGTGATTACAGTATTCTTCCACTTCTCCTTCTAGCTAGGTATTATCTTCTCTCTTTAATTTTCCTCTTTTCCCTCCCTCATCAACAATTTCCTCCTTCACCAACTATCCCGTATCTTTGAGAGGGTTGAGGGTGCTCAATTTTTCCCACAACTCTCTCCCTACTTTCATTGACATTGGATAAAGTCATTCTTATAAGTAGTAAAGTAACTTCCATTGACTTATATCCATAGTCAATGCAACTTTCATCCTCTCCTACTTTCTCCTATTAGTTCGCACAAGCGTACTGGACATGCCGTTGTAAGTTATAATGTGAAGTATATTAATTAGTATATTGTGATCAAGCTTAGTGAACATCACTATACTAATCTGTGATCTTGCATTGTGACGGCGTATTTGCTCAAATTGCGCAGTGTCTATGCAATTTTTCCATTCCAATTGTGATAGAAGTCTGGCAACATTGTAAGATCACGCCTTCTGCCCAGTGCTCCAAGTCACAACACACACACATCCTAGCCGATCCTAGAAAACCATCCACTTCCCCTCCACTCAATAATAAGTATATGCCTAGGCTTGGAATAAGAGGAAGCCTTCCTAATCAGGATTGAGTGTCGAGTTGCGTCATTAGTCGAGTTTCAATCCAGTTTGCAAGCTGATGACGTCATCTTACCAGGAAGTTGACGAAGGACGTTTGCTCACCACCAATATATAGAGTACATACATATACTTACTATACGTATACAGTATATTGCATGCAGTTCTATGCTCATTGCACACTCATACACCGCTGTTAGCTGCTCATTATACACCTCTCCCTTGCCAACTATTTCGTAATATTATTCAATTTTTTTCTACTCTTACAATTAAATCTTCTATCTATCTATATAATTTGAATAGCAATTTTTGTTCACATTCACTCTAATAAAAATTAATTGTTTTTGCTTTTATTTCTTCTACTCTTAATTTAAACTTAAAGCAAGAGAAAACACGAGTCAAAATCATTATAATTTGAATATAAAACTCAAGTTAAACTTGTCTAAATAAACTCACGATTATAAATTTAATATATAGATTAAATTATAATTTCATACATGAGTTTTCTTACTCTTCCCGTACCAAAAAAACATCGTTTGTTGGACATCGTGAGCGTACGTTCTCTCTTTGAAATATTCATTCAATTCAAATAATGAAATAAATGTAAGATTTGGAGATGAGAGATTTTTTGAATTCGCTCCAGTAAAAAACTTAAAACCAACCACCTTCCACAACACTGTTATTATTTCATGTTTTATCATACACTTTCAGCACAGCATCGCTTTTTTCAGAGTTGAACTTTCAAGCTATTTCAGAGTTATTTACTTGTTTTTAAAGAGGGACCATTAGATCACACAAATAACGAAAGCTATGCACGAAGACGCAGAGGCCAATTGTACTGTAAATATTCGTAGCGAACATTGAATTGCAGTTGCAAGTAATACTTTATCTGATGTAAATTTTGATATGGGACTTTCTTATCTTGTATGAGACACGTGGAGTCGAAAGTTACATCGAATAGAGTGCAACTGATTACTGCGCCTCTGATTTGCTTGGTTCGTTTTATTACTGAAGTAAAGCGAGCGAATAAACAGTAATAATAATTTATTGAGATGCGGGATGTTCACTTGCTCCATCCACTGTTGCAGTGTTTGAGAGACACAGATAGAGTGTGAGTGAGAATTAGATAGAGTAAAGTGAGAGAGTAGGTGACCAAAGGTCGAAGGACGATAAATTTTATTAGTTTTTAGAGCACGTGGACGTGGAACCTACTTCGCAGCACACTGACTTGCGTTGAATAATGTTCTACAACACCAACACTTCATTTTGTCAACATTCTAGCTAATAGAACACCCAGTACTTCAATTTTTAACAAAAGAATGTTTTTCATTCAAATGTTTATTAATTAAGGCTGAATCTTTAAACGATTTTAAGCACTTTATTTGGTACTGTACTACTGTTTAATCAGAGGAGCCGGATTCACACATACAGTGGCTTACTAGTGTCGTGCACAGACTGTGTTGACTGTTGACCGCAATCATTCACACATATAGGGACGTACTAGTGTTGGACTGTTTGGCGCAATGCTTAATTACGACTACTTACTATCTCCAAAGTTGGAGATAGATGGATTTTGATTTCATATTTGGATTCAGCGCCCCTCAATTAGTAATATTTCCTGCGTGAACTCAAAAATAATAAAAATTGGGGATTTAAAAAAATCAGATCAGGCATTTTGAAAATAATTTTGTAATTTGTCATCTCTGATTCAACAGAACTCAGTTTAAATATTTTTAAATTGACTAGTTAATGTCTGAACAAAGTACCTACTAATTACAGCTTAAGCAGGATCTTTAGGATAAAGGATAAACCAAGTTTAAACTTTGTCAATAGCTCTCTTGAATCACGGACCTAGTCTACTTGATTTGAACTGAGTTCCATTCACATACTGTATGTATGGTATTGTAGGAGCTTCCCTCTACAATATGACCTTTTATAATATAAGTTTATTCTCATTCAAGAATGAATTGAACGAAAATATAAGGACTAAAGACCTTTATTCCAAAAAAAGTGATAAAAATGTTATTATCCATACTCTTATGTTATATATGCTATTATGCTATACTAGCCGGCAGGCTTGCTTCGCTCGCCTGCAATTTCCGTTTCAAAGGATTTGCTTTGATCATCAATTCTGAATTAGTAGTTCTATTACCTCAGCTCAACCTGAGTATTATATATGATTTGAACAAATGTAGCTCAGTATTTTTCGTTCAATAAACAAAAATAATCATATTTTTGGCGTATTCTTATGAAGTTTCAAAGACCCTTTCTTAGTGCGCGTCTAAACGTCCAACCAAATTTGGATGAACATGCCAACCAAATTTGAACGAATTTGGTACAGTGGATTTTTAGTTCTGGTCATGAATCAGTGCCATTTTGCTTCTATAGAAATATAGATTCCTATGCTTTTGAAATGTCGTTGCTATGATATCAAGATTATATCATTATCCTATTACTACTATATAATGATCATTATTGGCAAGCAACTCTGATTTTCAAGACGTCGTCATCATCGCCATTCTCATTACTAGTGATTGTAATAATTTACAATGGAGATTTGTACAACAGTATTTCTCCCAAAAATGTGCATTCCCCAATTTATATCAACAGTCACATGGATGCAGATTATAGTCCTTAAAATCCCATTGATTATAATAAAAAGTTATCCTTATCCCAAAATAACCGTCAATAAATTCAAAATAATGTAAGCTACTGTATGTGATGAAAATAACATAACCTATAATTCTAATAAATCAGCTAGTAGAATAATAATGATTAAGATTAAGGTATTGATTATGAAATTGTTTTCAGAAAGTAAGTGGAAATTTTGTTTTGTACTATTCTTATAGGCTAGGTACTCAGAATATCCTGTTTGTTAACACTTTTGTTCAACAAAGATTGTTGACTTTTTATTTATGATTTCGACGATTTACTGTAATTATTTTTCATTGTTACTTATTTACTGACTTTGTATTGAATATGATCGTAAGCGTTGAAATAGGATGAAGTTGAATTAGAAAATTGACACAAAAATTTCAAAGCAATTCATGTGTATTTACTAATACTTTTTTTAGTTCGTGTCATGTATAACTTTTTGTAAAAGTTTAAGTTGGAAGTAGAAATTTTGAAAGTTGAAAAATATATATTATTAGGCTAAATAAGCTACATAATATTTTTTCTGATAGAACACTCTTATTATACAAAGAATTAGAATAACTTATGATGCTATGGGAATTTAAATACTAAACGTAACTAAATTCAATCTACTAGACTTCTGTTGAAAATATAATGTTATTATATTACTCAATATCATTTGAAACAACTCCCTTAATTTAGCTTATTTTGGAGTCTACGTGGGGAAAATCACTAATACAATAGCACTGAATCCGAATCTGAAATCAGAATTCTTGTATCTCAAATTTGAAATAATTCGGATTCCAGATCCAAACAGCACAGTCCTAAGCTGATTCACACATGTAGGGCTGTGATCATGCCGGTCGCAGGCCGTGTCAGACCGCCATAGACTGTTTCCTTGAGAAGTTGCTTTGGAAACGGTCTTTCATCGTCCAGCACTAGTACGCCACTAGTACAGTCCTAATGTGTGAATCACTCCCGACCGTTTCCGTGTTAATCAAATGGAAAGACTGTTTTCGCCACACTGCACGGAAAGCAGCTGTTTTCTGTGCACTAAAGAGATTCGAAAGACGCCATTTACAGGCGGTTTTGCTACTAGCTCCAAAAGGGGGCTCTTTCAGAGCTAGTGCACAGAAAGAGACTGGTAGTTACCTATCCGGCCGCTAGATCGGGCGACAATGCACTGCTTTCTGGAGCCATCACAATATTATTCGAATCAGCGATCGCCACAAACATTCTTATACAATATTTATTATTCTTATTCTTGCAGTGAAAAGTATCGTACTCAACTCTCACAGAAAGGTGTTTACGGTATTCGGATAACAAATTCCCGGGAAACTATCCTCATACCGTAAACACCTACTTTCTGTGCTTGTAGTGTAATGTACTATTAAGCAATTCCATTTGAAACGGTACGACACTAGTACGCCACTAGTACGACACTAGTACGCCACTATATGTGTGAATCGCCTTTAATAATGATAAAGCTCTATTTATCTTTCTCAACGAGCACAGCCAAAAATGATAATAAAAAAAGTTAAAAATCAAAATGATAATAAAAAGTTGGAAATCGCTTTATTACACTTACTTATTTAGCCTCATATAATTATCGTGATTATTAAAATTGGAAAGTTACAGTAATAATTACAGTTTATTTATTCGATCCACTAATCAGTTGAATTTTCCATTTGAGTAGTATCATTTACATTGGATTGTTAGATTTTTGCCTGATTAAAAAGAGTGCTGGAATATTTCCCAATATTGAACTCGAAAAAATTATATTGGCCCTCCAATCAAGAACGTAAGTTTTATGGAATTTCTACTACTAAATGCAAGAACATAATGCAACACTCATTTCACTATTTATTTCGATTGTACATAAGTAACAATAGAAACCATTCATCAGTCGTTCAATTGCAGTCATCAGTCTTTTTGGAAGAATGTGTGTTACAACATAAATAGGCTTACAATTATTATGAAGCTTAATTTAGTAAACATTAATAGATTCACTAGAAAATATATTAGTGGAAATTGACAATTCTATGCACATACATGCATAGATACACCTGTACAACAAGACTAAGTAGTTTCACTCAAGTAAAAAAATATGAATATCAAATAACAATTAATACAAAAAAGAATAATTAGAAAAAAAACTAACAAAGGAAAGGCATAGCTAATGTAGAATAATTTTATCAATACAGTATTATACTGCATTACTAATTTGAAAAAGGTGTGTGTAAACTTCGAAGTAGAGAAATTATATACTATATTCTAATGTTTTCTCTATCTCAGGGCTACTTTATTACTGTTTTTTATTTTAAATAAGAATCGCAGTACTCTTTAAAATTATTTTATTTATGGATAAAACATGTTTTGAGTACTCAATGTCAAAAAGGCTCCGAGTAGTCGAAACATGTTATGCATAAATAAAAATAATTTAAAAGGGTACTGCAATTCTTATTTAAAATAAAAAACTACATACAGTAGCTGTAAGGGATGAGCTTCAAAATTTTAATTAAAATAGCCTATGATATAACTTATTTATTAACAGTAGGCCTATTCCAAGTAACCTCACATTGTTTACAACAAATTGTGATACATAAATTTGTCTTAATTCCATAACAGAAAATTAGTCAAATTTAGTAACACATTGAAATAATATTTTTTTGTAATTTTTTTAATAAGTGGTGACAAATTATCTTTTCTGGTTCAAAGCTTCTATTTCCATGACCAACTGGCAAACTTTCATTTTGGTTTGTGTGATGAGTTGCGGGCTAAATTTTTTCACAGACATCGCCATCGATTTGAAGAACACGTCGATCTCGTCTTCTTGCTGGGGTGAACTCATCAGATCTTGCAGAAACCTCCTGAACTGACCTCTGTCTTCCTCATTATCAGCTAGATGCTGCATCAATGAAGAAGAAGCTGTTTTCTGTTTTTTGGCTGGAGGCTCCGAATATCTTTTGCTGAAACTCTGATGAACTTCGCTAATATTTTCTTGCAAATCAGCCTCGGCGAAACTGGTCGGAATATTATTGAAATCCATTGAGACACTGAGAGGAAGCTCTTCAACAATAATACTTTGGTCGGCGTCTTCATTCTCATTGTCTATAAATTGCATGAGCGGATAGTAAGAGGCCCTTTTCTTGGTGCATGTTCCTGACGCTTCTTCCCTCACCTGCCGCCTATAGTGATCGCGAATGCTCTTCCATCGCTTTTGAACTTCCAGTCCTGCAGAAAATGAAAACAGAAAAATAATGTAGTACTTATCTGATTACAATTACTCATAAAAATTAATTAGGTAGAGAATAAGTATATGCTAGATAATATATAGATCATTAGTCAATATGCACAGATATGAAGATACATAAATTATATTACTGATAAATGGAAGATAAATAATATAATATTATCTACGGTAACTTCAATATTTTCTCCATTTTAGGGCTACTTTATCACTGGTTCTTATTTAAGTTTTATGAGAATCTAATGCCCGGGTTTTCCAAGCACACTCAAAGTTTACTACACTTTACTACATTTCCTATACTTATCATAGAAAATGTCAGCTGTTCATCAAAATTTGAGGGTCCCCAGTGGCGTAACGTACACCCCCGCAGCCCCCGCGGCGCGGGGGGGGGGCCCGAATATAAAATATAGGTTTCCTGAAAAATTAAGTAACTTACTTGGGCCCGGAATGATATCTTACATAATTTCTAAAGAGATAAAATTGAAGTAACGATTTATAAAAAACATGATTTCTATTTTGGCAAATACAGCCAAAAGCACTAATGCACTAAGTGATTAATAATCTGAAAAGAAATTATGCATCAACAAAACAATGTTGGTGACTTGGTGTTGTTTAATAAATCTTGGTAAATCTACTTTTTATCGTTTAATTGTCTGCTATATTAGCAAGTTCATATGATTATTATTGCACAATTAGGAATGTTGTTTGCAAATAATTAAAATTGAGACATCCGGTGTCCAGGCTCAGACTAGACTGCTCAAACAAAAATCATGTTTTTGATTCAGTTTATTGTTAGAGTATCTTTTTATCTTTCCATTTATTTCTTTGAGTAAACATAAGAGGAAGTTAAGTACTTTCCCATTGAATTCCTCAGCGTAGAGTCTGGCAGAGTCGACATTAAATTTCGAAATAAATTATGAAGTAAATGTAGCCTACCCAATTCATTGGGTACCGTATTACATTTGCGATTCTAATTATACAGCTCAACTTGAAGGCCTGTAGAGTGTAGAGGAACTTAAATATGAGGTTTTTATAAATTATTATCTTTATTCTCTCTAGATTACTTAATCTAAAGACTAGAGACTTACTTGATCCTGAAATTGAATTCTTGATCCTAACTAAAGGCTTGATCCTATTCTACTATTTTCCTCCCTTAGAACATGATTCTTTAAAATTATAATAATATTGTACAATTCAATCAAATTTAATAGATATTTTACGTAGGTTGCCTATGTCTTTCAAACAAAAAAATGGACGTTTTTCATTTTCAGAGAGTTTAAGTATTGAAATTAAGGGTGAAGAAGGGTTGAGAATAGGGAGGGAAAGGGGTATGATTTCAGATAAAGGGGCCCGGATTTTTTGTTTTTGCGGGGGGCCCGGTTTGGAAACGTTACGCCACTGAGGGTCCCTCAACTTTGAGTGTTCTTGGAAAAACCCGGCATCAGTATTCTTTTCAATTATTTTTATTGATGCATTACATGTTTCAACTACTCAAATTTGAAAATTACTCAGATGCCGGGTTTTTCCAAACATATTTAAACTTGAGGGACCCTCAAATTTTGATTGAACAGCTGACATTTTCTATGATAAGTATAGAAAATTTAAACTTGAGGGTCCCTCAAGTTTGAGTGTACTTGGAAAAACTAGACATGAGTAGTCGAACATATAATACATTAATAAAAATGACTGTAAAATGAAAACCAATATAATTATCTTTACATAGATAGATCGTAGTCATATACAGTATTATAGCGTAATATTCATAACGTCTGGCTGGCCAAATAGCGGCGTCGGAGAAGTCGAGGTTCTTGCAAAAATGCAAGACACTGATGATATAAATTACTTCAAAAGAATAGTAAAATATTTTCATTTCATTTTTACATTTATACAAAAGAAGGTTATGAACAGAGTTTGAAGAACGTCGAGGAAAATAATAATGATAAGGCTCGAAACTGAAAATGAAAAAAGTAATTGGAACAAATAAGATCACTTGTGACTACAAGATAGGTTTGATACCTTTTTTTTGCTGGAGTAACTCTCAATAGAAGGGGTGATTTATATTATCTACGCTGCTAGAGCAAATGTGGGCATCTCCCTTAGAAAAATTTGTTTGGATAATATCTTATCTTGAGCTCGATTCTCTAAATTCTAAGTTGGTTTGAAATTTGTATATTACATTTTCCAATGTTAAGTGAATACAGACATACAGTAATAGCTACGACATTTACAACCACAGATGAACCAGTATTCTGTATTCCATGTGATTATCCTGAAAGAAGCGATTCGAACAGTTTCACTATGCTAAACTTCTACTTTAGACATTCCCTATTCTCTATTTTTTGAAAGGACTTCTAATTTATTCGTTACAAGTTTACAACAAACACTTACTTGGTTTATTAAGCTCCTTCGCGATGACTTTCCATGCTGCTTCCCTTTTCACCTTTTTTCTGAAGTCTGGATTTTTCAGATTCCACAGGAAGTTTTGAGATTGCACAAGCTTAACGAGTCGTTCATCTTCTTCATCATTAAAGTAGGTTGGAGTCATTATCTGTAAGAGTTAAACATTTTTTATAGAAGTAAAATTCTTTTTTGGTTGATTGGTAATGTAGAATGTAGGTACTACACTATTCAATTTATCAATATAATGTAGGTAGATCGTAGATACCAGAAGACTTGAAAAATTCTTTACTAGTTCAATATTAAGTTATAAGGCGAATTTCTACTACTTTCTACTGTTATTTTTCTACTATAGCCCAGGCAATTCAGATTGAAAAAAGGCTGTGCCTCCAATAAAATAAGGTAAGGCAAGCTGGAAATCGTCTTTGGGCTTCCTAAATAAGTTTACTATGAGTTTGCGACGGATTCCGAGGTTCGGTATGCATATACAGAGTGACTAGAAAACCACCAAATTTCGGTTCTGTTTTTAGTTTTTCGCAATTTGAGCCAAAACGAAGCGTCTGACAGAAAATATCAATTTGATACTTGTTTTAGCTAATAAAATTTCCAAGAGATTGGTATCAAATTCAACCTTCTATCTCAAACAAGGACCAAGGTTTCAAAAAAGTGGTATTTTTGAGAAAAATGAAAATTTTACCTTATTCAGTATTTTATTGCTCATATCTTCCGTCTGATGAGTTAGAGAGGTGTATTTCAAAATCCCTCTGGGGATAATTTTGTTCTCTACAATTTTAGACTAAGAAAGGCCTCCTATCTTGTATATTTTTGTGTTAGAGCTTTTAACATGTTTCTTTGCACAGCAAAAAATATCATATTTCCACTATTATAACCTCCAAAATTAGTATAAATTATATTATTGTTTTGGAGTCGGCAATTTACCGACTAGGCTACTACTGCCCACTCTTTAATGCATTAATGGATTAATGCATTAATGCATCCACCCATTAATGCATTGCAGTCTATTTCAAAACAAGATCATGTACAAATATTTCAAAACTTTCCAATTAAAGTTGGTAACTTTTAATTTACATTTACAGTTTCTTCAATCAAATTAATAAACCAATGAGAAATGTGTGCTTTTTTACTTCAACTACATGATCTACACTACAGCAGTGCATGGGCCTGCCACTGGGTGCATGACCATTAAAATTATTGCCAATTTTTGAACACTTTTTACTTTCATGACGTTTTTTGAATCCAGTTCCAGTGAATAGCGAGCAATTATCTGCAGCTACATGCTAGGTATTCATTGAATTAATTGTAATGATTTCTGTCAGAGGAAAAATGAATTTTCAGAGGTGAAATGAAAAATGAATTTTTCATCAGTAGTAGAGGTATCCTTGAGCCGCGTTTACACCGGAATGTTAATAACATTTTTTAATAACTTTTGTTAATAAGTTATATAATATATCAGTCTATGTAGTTATACGTTATTCAAAAAAGTTACGGTATTAACATTCCGGTGTAAACGCGGCATTAGATTGGTTCTTGGAGGGTCCTTACTATTGAACATAACCAAAATTCAGGTCGGTAAGTGGCTTTTCTGCTAGAAATTGATCGAAAAGACATTATCACTAGAGGAAATCTCAATACAAGCACGTATAAATTGTTTTTGACCATTTTACCCATAAATAGGGGTTTTTGAAATAGCCTACAATGATATCTTACTATACAAGAAAGAAAGGCCTACTTGGTCTCAAATTGTAGGAGACAAAATTATCTCCAAAGGGATTTTCAGTCACATGAATCAAATGAATACTTCAAAAGATTTAAACGAACAAATAAATTCGCTCCGGCAGCTGGCGGTCGGAAAGAGTGCATTTCAAATGCAATTCTATGATGGCTCAAATCATATGACTTATAATGAGCTATTCAGGGTATGAATTCAAAGGCGCCGTTTTTGAAAAACACAATTTTTGGCATTGTGTTATTCGCCATTTTCTCTGCCATTTTTGATTGGATTTTTTTCGTTGATGGCTCAAATTGTAGGGAATAATAAGGGTATCATACCCACCAATTTTCAAAACGATCACGTTATTGGTCGATTTGTAATGATTTTTCAAAAATTTCATCCCCTAATTTCACCCCCTACCCTTGGACCAATTTGGCTGGTTAACGAACTTGACCGAGATATTAACACTAATGATTTTTGTGCAAAATTTGGTCGCTCTCCGACAAGCCCTTCGGGAGTTATCGTGTTAACAAGAAACTGTACATATATATATATATATAAATATATATATAGAGATATATGAATTTGAACGGACATCAGATTCGTGTTCTAGGGGCTCGGAAACGTGTAAAAAATATATCACATCATAAATTTTCGATTGTCAGGGCAAGACCAATAGTGCATTTTTTCAAATGAAATGCACTAAAACAAGAAATACTCAAATTCTCGTTATTATCGAAAATTAACCTCTTTTTTGAAAAATCATAACTTGATTTCTAATGAAGATTGAAAAATGAATTTGTTACCATTCTCTTAAAAATTTAATTTACTAAAAAAAAAGATCAGAATGATTTTTTTCGTCCGACGCTTTGTTTTGATGGAAATTGTAATAAACTAAAAATGGAACCGAAATTTTGGCCGCCATTTTGAATTACAAAAAATGCTCAAAGTTTACAACTTGGCATCACTCGGATTCGGAATCTACACCTACACAAGAAAATCTATCATAATTGATCAAAAAATCAACGACATACCACAAAAAAGGTGTAATGTGTACGGTATGTGATAGTAATTTGAACCGTTTACACACCGCTTCTTGAACGAACAACGCAAGCGTGATAAGTGCTGCGCTCTGAAGGGAAGTATTGAACTCTATCGAGCGACTGAGAAGCAAGGCTGCGCGACGCGATAACCACCTACCAACCGAAAATCGTCTCAACTGAAGTCAGTTACTGCGCCACAACCAACGCACAACGCTAGCGCAGTGCGGTGCTGCGCTCTGACGAGCCACTCAGCTATCGTTGTACACTACGCATCGTTATAAACGAGCATTGTTGAGCTGGCGTTATCACGTCAAACGTAGCAGAAATGGGCTGGTACGGTCACACTGTGCCACAGAACGGCAACGGAACTAGCAGTTGGCGAATGATTGCTGAGCTCTGTCAGGTGTGTCTTCATGCAACGGACGCAAAATTCAAGAGCATTCGAAGCGAGAGCGACCAGAAATGGCTAAATATCACGAATTTCCTCCTCATGTTGATGTGTTCCTCATTCTCAATCAACGTCTTGTTCCCTGTTCTGTGCAGCTCAGTTTTAAACCACGCTTGTTTTGTTTTAGCAGCTAAAGTTTTGTAACCCACACTTGTTTAATGTTGATAATTGGATTGATAATGTTTAGAATTATGAATTAAAAAAAAAATAATAATAATTCATAATAAATTTTGAGTAATTGAATTACTACTAAGTAATGTATGAATATCGATATTTATGCATCTTCTATCAAAACTATTAGACAGTATATTTATGTTAGTAGTGGTGGCTAGTAGGCTGACCGTGCAAACGGTAGACTGAGATTTTTTTCGAATTTACGTTTGATTAATTAGAATTCTCAGATTGTATATTTTTAGCAAATTATTCGTTACACTAGGCTTAATACTGGCCGACACTATCTTCTCATCACGTGTAGCCTACTGCAGGCTGTAGTTTCAATGTAGGCTACAGTAGTAACAAGTAATGTTCCAAGATGTTTGAAGGTCTATTTTGTCTACAACACAACACTGTTGTGACAACAGTAACCGATCATGGAAACCTGTTAATTAGGGCAATTAAAATCCAAATAACACACTTGATGGTTGGTACAACATAAATAAAAGCCAAGTGAGTAATGGAAGATATACGGTAAATTAAATTAAATTAATGTCGAAAAGTTCGGTTCTCAATTGGAAAACTTCAACGATATTCTATTTAAGTATCATTGTTCCAGAATAATATGATAGTGGACTTTTGATAATTGTATAATATTACTATCGATACATGGTATAATAAAAGCAAAACAAAATTATTAATTATTATTATTATAGTATTATCATACCGATACATGAGAACATGATCGACTATCGGTTATCTAAATATCGATATTTTTAAAAATCTCATCTCCGAATATGGAACAGAATATCTTTCGAACCTGGAACTCCCAGCTGGAAGGAGGAAATTCGTGATATCTAGACTCTCCTGAGCGACCTCAGCTCTCCTCAGATCCTGATCCTGATCTCAGATCCTGACCCGATCTGCGCACATTAGCAACCGGAACCGACTCTCTTGTTGGTAGAGTCTGCTTTTTCATAAGCTTTTGTTCATAAGCAGTTGCTGCTACCTGGTATATGGTTATTGATTATAGGTTCTGGTATTTATGTTTCTTACCTTTTGGACGTTGACTTGACGTGATCTTCAAATTTGCAAACTAAATATAACATTGGCACATTGGTTTCTGCATGCCATCACAAAAAATAGTGATATTATATTGTCAAACAATGATATTAATAAATTCATTGATATTACACAAATTTTTAGTCAATTTCATGTACGGTATATGTTATATGGTATATGTTATATATGTATAATACATGAACCTCCTTGGTCTAATATAATCATGCCATCATGTACATGGAATAATAATATGGATAACTTAGAGTATTTTTATTAAACTTTTCAGAGGTTATATCATGCCTCAATTGAAAACTATCAAATACAGATGAAAATGATTTACATGGGCGATGACAAGCTTCATTCAAATTCTCCTGAATGACGTTTGAGGCAAAAATTTCTATTGAAGACACAGTGTCAGGTGAGATGTTGTGATACTTGAACATGATTGAAAAACACAAAATTGTCTATATCACTGAAAGTTTTTTATTTGGTACATACAATTGTTTCGATGTGTTTACATCATCTAAATAAATGAAAGTGCAACAAAGTAAATTAATTTAATAGGTTGAAACATGAGAAAAATTAAATAAAAGGTTATATTATTGAAATCAAATGCTTATATTATTACTAAACGATGATATGAACACATCGAAACAATTGTATGCACCAAATAAAAAACTTTCAGTGATATAGACAATTTTGTGTTTTTCAATCAAAAATTTCTATTATTAACTCTTTTAATAATTATTGTTAGTTCGAAAATATTAATTGAGGTACTTTCAAGGTTTGAAATATTGATAAGAGCTTACTCAATTTTGTTAAATTTACTTGCGAAATTTCATTTAGGTTCTTCTATTCAATTCAGTCTTAAATTTTACAAATGAACTCAAAACACAAAGTTTTCAAACCAGTTGATAGCCCCAGAACTGACCCAGCTACGGTTGTTTTCAAAGAAACCCCAAAAAGGGTTCAGAACATCTCTATCTCATTTGCTCTCTCTTCCCTATATTCTTTGTATCTTTCTTGCCTTCTTTAGCTGCCATGTCCGTTCACAGGACAGGAGGACAGGACATAAAAAACTGTTTTTATGTTGATGCCACTTGCCAGCCGTATATATGTACAGTATATCATCATATTATTACTATACATTATGGGGTCAGCACGTAGGCCACACTCAAGGTTAGTAAAGTACTATATATGAACCATGGGCCAAACTAGAGTAAGGCCTCACTAAAGCTTAACCCCACAGGCCACACTACGGTGCAAGTGATGTAGTAAGACCTTACCTAGAGAACCAGCAGGATCGATTACTCCTAGCCTATTCTATTCGGCATAGGGGTGAAAATTGGAGTCCTTCTCTCGCCTAAACTCTCCCTTCATTATTTTATTTCTATGTTTTCGCTCTTTTGTTTTTATATTGTTTTTTCTATTCATCTTCTACTTTGACGCATTCCTCCTGCCTAAACCCTTTATCACCACTTTCCATATTTATCTGATAATAAGAATTATTTTTTTAAATAATCTATATTCATATAATTACAGTATATTATTTTTTTTGTTTTTCTTACTAATCCATTTCTCCTTTTCCATCTTTCTTTCGAACCCAAATGAAACTTTGTATCCACTTCCTTCCTCCTAATCATACACCCGATACACTTACGTCATTTTATTTCCCAACTTTTATCTATTCCTATATGCTACACTAGTCTTCTTCTCCCACTACATTTTCCTATCAATTTTTTTACTTCTTGCCTTTTTTCTTATTTGTATTATTTTATTGTTCTTTGTTCATACTGTCTCTTTGTTTCGCTTCCAAGGCTTTTTGATTTTTTTTCTTTTTTCTTCTTCGTTACTTTTAGACTATTATTAGTCCATCCCATTTTCGTATCCTCATTTTTTCCTTTTCCTAGTCTTCCTCTTCTCTTTCTTATCCCCTTAGCTAGTTCAATTCTGCCCTCCTCTTTTCACCATTTTCTCTGTTATCGTTCTCTTCTCTTTCACCATTACACCATATTCATAAATTCCACTACTGAACTAGTTGAATGTTTGTCCTTTTGTCTCACTTCTTTGACCGGCTACTTCTCTACTCTACTCTACTCTACCCTAACAGCAGTGTTACGGAAACGCACCATACAAGCTATACGTTGTCCACTGCTGGAAAATAAATTTTGAACTGTCACCACCCCGTTAACAAAAAAAAACAAGAATAAAACTAGATGTGACCTGTAGCCTGCGAAATGAGTGAACATGAAATGGATCGTGTAAATTCGGTCTTTTCCTAATATCTGAAGGCGAGTTTTACACCAGCTACAAAATACAAATGTCACACCATGAAACAGACACTATAACATAAATAATATCAAATTCGAATTTTTGCTTTGAAAAATGCAAGAGCATTTCATACAGGGTTTTTCAGGATGAATGTGCAATACTTCTCAGGCTTATTCCTTACACCAAGTAGACAAAAAAGTTCCATGGGACCAACCCCCAAAAACGCTTTGTTACCGAGATAACAATGGCGGAGAATTGAGATTTTTCAAAATATATTAATTTTTCTAATTTTTTAGAGGCTTTAGTGAGGTTTTAAAATAATCAATTTCTATGTAAAGTTAGCTGAGGAAGTCAATGAAACCAGTTCGTAACTTTAACGGTTATTGAGATAATTGGAAAAATATGCTAGAAAACGCAATTTTTCAACAATAAGGGTTATAACTGGATAAGGAATCATAAAATTGTATTTTTTATGAATGGAAGTTGAAGAGAGTCGGATTCTAAAGGAAAAGTTAAATGGCGGTGGTTGTGTAAATCTTACCCAAATCTCAGAAATAGCGATCAAAATTCGCAAAAATCGTTACTAAACAGAAATTCATCACTTGTGCGATTTTTGATCGCATTCATCAATGGCGATTTTTGATCGCCATTTCTGAGATTTGGGTAAGATTTACACAATCGCTGCCATTTAACTTTTTCTTTAGAATCCGACTCTCTTCAACTTCCATTCATAAAAAATACATTCTTATGATTCCTTATCCAGTTATAACCCTTATTGTTGAAAAATGGCGTTTTCTAGCATAATTTTCCAATTATCTAAATAACCGTTGAAGTTACACACTTGAAACTGGTTCCATTGAATTCCGCAGCAAATTTTACATAGGAATTGAATATTTTAAAACCTCACTAAAGCCTCTAAAAAATTAGAAAAATTAATATATTTGGAAAAATCTCAATTCTCCGCCATTGTTATCTCGGTAACAAAGCGTTTTTGGGGGTTGGTCCCATGGAACTTTTTTGTCTACTTAGTGTAAGGAATCAGCCTGAGAAGTATTGCGCATTCCTCCTGAAACATCCTGTATCACGTCCGTTGTTGAAATAATAGCTGAAATTATTTTTTCAAATTCCAATGTGAACACAGTTTTGTTACATACAGTGAATCATAAATAACATACATTAGAAGCTAGAGAATAACTGAAATTTTGCGAGGCAAAAATGCAATAAGCTCCAGAAAATATGTTATACAAAAACTAAAAAATTGAGGAAAAATGGAGTTGACAATTCAACAGTTCGAACCTGAAACTTCAGGAAAAGCCAACTAACAAATGGTTACAAACAACTAACAAAAAGCCAACTAACCATTCTAACAAATGGTTTTAATTGTTTGAGTGTTTATTACTATACACTATTCACGATCACTTGAGACGAAATGAACGAATTTTTTGCGTGTGTGTGCGGGTGAAGTGAGGTATTACTTCATACGACGGTCGGCCGCAGTCGAACAGCTGTAGTCAATCTCAGTTCTTGGCTTTTCCTCAAGCTCAAACAAAAATAGCTACCTGTACATGCAAAACGTTTCTTTGTTTCGTCTCAAGTGATCGTGAATAGGGTATAATCAAAAATTGAATAGGTTTTAAATTTAAAAAATCTTATTGGTTTCAATTTATTTCGCAGATTCGTTGCCAAGCGGTATCGGACTCCCACGTTTGATATTGCGTATCAATTATTATTTACTTTGAGCTTGTTTCAACATAAAAGAATGAAACAATTAAAACATTATCATCACTATTCCGCTATCTACTTGAACTTCTAACCCAATTCTGCCTTAGATCATACGACACAAAATTCGTTAGCAAATATAAGTCATTGATAAGTCTAGTGCTTGAGATAGCGAAAATGGGTCGAGATTTTTTCACGAGAAACACGAGAAAGTTTCTTATCAATATTTCAACAATTCTAAAAACTATCGAGTAATTACTTGTATTATTGAAACCAAACAAAGACATGTGGAGATTGATGAAAGTAAACAAGTTGTTGTAATAGGAGCTATTTTTGAAACATTTCAAACAGTTGGAAACTGAATCTGATATAAATAAGAAACACTTGGATTCATATTTTCTTCTATACCGCAGTTCCACAAAGATCAATTACACTGAAAACCGTCTTCCCTTCATAAAATAATTGTTACGTGTTATGAATTCTTTGCAAGTGTAAATGAAGTTTAATTTTATTTTGTGCAGCCAAGTCAATTGCTATTTATTTATCCCTTCAAATCTTTTAATATGTACGCTTCTCCAATAAGCTATGTAATTTTTCTCCTTGTAGCTACTTCTATCCAATTTTTCATATTTATCTTTTGTAACTAATATGTTTCTCATCACCATTTTCCTGTTCACTCTGACTAAGTTCTAAGTTCAGTTTCTTCTCCTCCTGCTGCTCACCTATATTTTCAGATTATTACCAAAGGACTAATTAATTAGAACCAATTGAAATAACTCAATGATTCTTTCATAAATTATTACATTCTTATTCATTCATCGATTGCATACACAATTTTTCAGAAATATGTTAAGAATCTATTATAAATTACAAAGAAAAGCTGGTAAACAAGATCGTAGCCAACATAATATAGTGCAACTTATCGTAATATTATTCATATTGCGTTACATACTGTATATATACCATATTATAATATGAATTTCACTAAACTTTTATTACTATTTACGACTGAACAGTAATGTATAGAAAATGAAACAAAAAAGCAGTTTCCAACATGCGACCCTGCTGCTGGTTATTAACCTTCTGAGAATTTGTAATCGTCCATTGATTGAAATATAGAATAATAACGATACCTTGAGAATCTTAACCCTCCTTTATTTTTTCTAATTCTTGCTTCACCACTTTCCCTCTCCCCCCCTCTTCGCTCTTCATCTTTACTGACGAAGTTTATTAACATCCAGCATCTCAGAAAGGACCACAGAAACCGGTTCTCTTCAACCCTATTTTATTTTAGAAAATCTCCACACAACTATTATTCGTGCGGCTATTTGTTTAGATATGAAATAAAAGAAGCACTGGGAAGACTATATACCCTCTTAGTTCGGCTATGAAAGACGAGAACAATATTATTAGAGGGCGAAAAAAATTAAAAAAGCAAACGTCCACTGTTCGACAAAGAATGAGCTCTCGAAAATCTTGCTCCATATTTTGTTTCGATGAGTGGACTTATTCATGTTCTGTAGTTTGCTTCAAGTACAAGAAAAGTTGAAAAATATACTTGAATAGTAGAAAAGTAGCTTTTATTTTATCCCACGATAAAAATTGAAATGATGGATACAAAGCCAGAAATTCAATACTGCGGTGCAGTCAAAGAGAAAATGTACTGAAGGCTAGGCCACACTATACAATGTATACATAGCAGCTCCTAAATTTTAAAACTTAAATTCAAAATTTTCCTGTCTTGGATTGGTATTTATGAATTGTGTTTCTGTGTTTCAAGACATTCTGGATTGAAAAGTACTATTGTGTAAATGATCAACATCAACAACGTTCAGTAAGTTTCGAATCGTAGCAATGTCAGAGATTCACATGTTCAAGTCTCTCTACCATTTAATAAAGCCAAAAAACCTTTTGCTCCTAAATGTATCATGAATAATCATTATCAATTCTAACATATTCCTAACCCATGATATTCCTATACCTATAACCTATAATATTCGATATCTTTTTATAGTATACATTCCATAGGAATTGCATTCCAATTCCTAATTAAGACTGACGTCGAAGGACTGCAGCTAATCTCATCTAATGTTCATAACACTGTGAAAAACTGCAGTTTGATGAGAATTTTTTTCTATTTTGCAGATAACTGTGATGCAGTGTTCGTGTTGTAGAGTGACTGGCACACGCCGTAATTACTATGCACATTCGTGCAAAACACTGAAGGGTTTGTTAGTGTGGAACAAAAGGGGAGTTTGAAGGAGTCTTACAGCATGTGGGGGAAGAATACAAGGGTTGCACAGTTTCAAAAAGGGGGAAATTCAAGAGGAACTGTGGGGGAACAGGGAGGGGGCTGATGAAGGAGGATTTTGCGACGACATGCAGTTCAGTTGATGTTAGTTAAGCCTTTACTATTCTGGGGGAACATCCTCAACAAAGCCGAATCTCTGATCCCCCTGGCGTGTCGGCCTCTCAATCCGTAATGAACCCCATGGTTTTTCATTCAATGGTCCTCTTTCCTTTCTCACTTTATACATTTTTTTCTCTCTTTCCCATACTGATTTCAAACACATCTTTTCTTCGCTTCTATATTGCCAAATTCCATCTCTTCTTTATTCGTCTTTTATACCATCTCTATGCTTGCATAGTAAAGGCCTATCGTATGTCTGTACACAAAATATCTAATAAATGGAACATCACAAACTTTCGAGATTTGAAATATAATTTTCTCATAGATCGAGATAGAGTAATGTTTGCTTTGTTGTTCAGGGCTAGTAAATGAAAGTATTTGTTTATTTAATACTAAATAAATAAGTACTGAAAGGGTATTGAGATTTTTATTTTTATTCTAACATCGAGTAAAGAAGTTTGACGATTTTGAACATTGTCGGTTGAATTCAAGAAAAGTTATAAACAAAAATTAATTACTACAATATGTACTTCAAGTCCTATTTACACGATTGTTACATACTTTTTTAATTTAGGTCACAGCTACTACATGTTAAAAGTTACATACAAATTTTATAGGCCTGAATGTTTATAGGCCTTTAAATTGAAAAAAGTTTTATAGACCTTTAAATGTTTATAGGCCTACTTTGCATTGTTCACCCAATTAAGTTGTAATGTTGAGCCGATTCTAAAGACTAACGTGGATTCTGGTTTAAATCACGTTGTGGGCTAACTTATTTTTAAAGTGGTTTTGTAAATCATCATGACGAGTGTGACGAGTCCTCGGGTCTGGATATTTCACTCTATTGGTTTATTTCTCCCTTTCTTACCATTACTGCAATCAGAAAATTAGTGGATTACTGTTACATTAGTACATTCGAATACATTAGTACAACTTTCTTCGAATTCTCACCTACCTCGCTTTTTCTCTCCTATTTCTCATTTCGTGACTTCTCAAGAATTTCTTACGCTTTTTTAAACCAAACCAGAAATCTTTCTTTACCCTCATTCCATTCTTTCTTTCTATTATCCATCGTTGTTTAGCCACTTCACATTATTCAGCCGCCATCTTTCTTCTGATGGAAAGAGAGAGTCCCTCTTCTATGAACACTCCCCCAACATAATACAGTTCTAATCCATAATACAAAATAGTATACCTAATCCCCCGACTTCAGCTTTTCTTCCACCGATGATCGAGTGTAGTAGGTGCTAAAAATTAAGGCGGTTGGTGAATGACTCATAAATGCTCAGCTCTTTCAGGACTGTCTGAGTCTGTTTTCGAGATTGAATTAGAATATAGCTGGGGTTTCTCTCGTTTCGATTTACACTACACACGCAGACAGCTCACCGACTGTCCTGACAGAGCTGGAAACTAATAACAATAATGTAATCGCAAACCGCCTTTATTTATGGTACAAGCTATACTCCACACCCTTCTATCTTGCAGAAGGGCATGTCCCACTGTTTCCCTTTTTCACCACTCATTTTCCATCTTTCATTCCCTATTTTCCTTCTTTTATTCTCTATTTTTCCTCTTTTATCCTCTATTTTCACTCTTTCATCCCTTATTTTCCCTCTTGCATTGATTTGTTAGTAATGAATGCTTTTACCTTACAAAACTAACCGCAAGATAATTGAATCTAATCCCCGTAAATTGGCATCTTATATTGGTTCAATTGTTTGCCCTTCTTTGGTTCATTTGGTATCATTTTCTTCTATGGATCTTGAATCTCCATTAAATCTTGGATTTCTGTTGAATCTTGTATAAATGTTTGAAAATGATAAGAACAAGTTTATATAATTTTGTTATTTTGACCCAATTCTTTGTCACAACATCGGGAGAGTGAGTATTCATTCATTCGTACATTCTAGATGACGTAAAAGCTGAAACACAACGATACTAAAGTTATATTAATTAATAAATGTGAAACAACCGTGTCATTTATGATAAGAAACATTCAATGTGGATCACTCGTAATTCATTCATCTTTCTCCATGAATTTTTATTTTTAGTCAAAATGAGAATTTAGGTCACTTATTTTGATAAGATTAGAAGAAAACAAAGACTTTTAAAAAATTGAGGTCAAACGTTTTGTCTCTGTTGTCTGAAAAATTCATCTAGACAGAGACAAAAATTCTTTTTGCTCTCTTATAAGTGAATCATTAGTTGAAAAGCTACGTCGAACCTCTTGAGGAATTTCTTTGTAAAAACTAAAACATATTTTATCTTCTTTACCATTCAATATCCAATTTAAACATCTAACAATTGAATAACTAACCATTGAAGTGGTTTTAAAATGTAAAATGCTTTTGTTCATTATCTCAATAACAACTAAACAAACATTGAAGTTTATTTCAAATGTATTTAAACCAACAGCCATTTAATTTCGTCAATGAACTGTGTGAATATATTTTATGAGAGAATAAATTATTTTAACAAAAAAATTATATTTTATAGTTTATATTTTTATATTTTGTTCGATTTTGGTATCTCCTATAGTATAAAATTCAAGATTCCTGGAAAAATTACTACAACAATCTTGCGTCTTCAAAACCCCAACTACAAACAAAACAATCCATGTAAAAAAGTGAATGAGGCTGGCTGGAATGAGGTGGTGGCGGTGGTCCTTGGGATTTGGACTTACGACCTTTTAGCACTGAACATTCGAATTTTTACCAGGCATACAGAGCATGATAGAGTTACAACGTTACCTCTGCAATATTATTCAGTTTGAGCAGCAGCACAGCAAGCAGTGACTGCTGTTGAGAGCTCTGTTTGCCTGGTAAAACACTTGAATTTTCAGAGCTCAAATGTGGTAACTCGCACATCCCATTCATTCAGCTCGCTCATTCATTCCATTCATTCATTCATCATCATCATCGTAGTAGTCGCATTTAGTGTCGTCGTGAACAACAAACAACAAGTGATAAACACACCTACCTACTACATACAACAACAATACAACCAACCAAATTAATAAAACTAACTAACTACACAATAAATAAATACTACAAACAATTTCTTCTTATTTATCTAATCATCTATTCCTATTTATATCTCATTTTATTCAGGAAATAATTTATCCAATTCACCAAATTAGAATCCAACTAGATAGATAAATAATAAAAAGCAAAGTAAAATAGGTAGGTATAGTAAGTTTTTTCCTTCCAATAATAAAAATAATCTCCAAAAAACGAACAACAATTTGTGATGATGTTATGAATACAGTAAGTAATTTGTCAATCATCAATCAATTGAGTTGAGTTTTGCTTGAACCTCCCAATTAAATGAAAAATAAAATAAAATCTGTAAAACAAGTTTTTGTACGAATACTTTCCCGGGAAACGAACATTTATTTTCAATTATTTTCCAAGTACAAATTTATTTAATAATTTTCAATTATTTTCCAATTATTTTCAACATGTTTCCAAGATACGAAGTGCTGAGTCCCAGAAGCCTGGTTTCTTTTTAGCGGTTGAGGTTTTTTATACATTTTTTTTTTATTCAATGTGGTGGTCGGTAGTTGAAAAATGCATTTGTTTTTATTTTATTAGTTTAAAAATGGTAGTGGTATATATAATATATTCTTTATTAATATAATGTATTAAAATAACTTGGGAACAATTGTTCTTATACTGTATTACTCTTATGCAGGGCGTTGTTCAGATGAAAAGATGAAAGAATTAAAATTATTTTTCTTCTTCAGTTCAACCCAGCAAGCAACCCAGCCAGCCAGTCAACGGCCGGCAATTTGGAGTTACGTGGTTTTAGCACTGAACATTCAAATTCCCTACCAGGCAGATAGAACACGACAGAAGGTACTTACTTCTACTACTCTGCTGAGTCTCCAACAAAATTATCAACAAAAATATCTTGTTGACTAAGAAAGAGTGGAGAACTTGGTAGGGAACTTGAAATTTTCATTCTTCATGTAATTTAATTAGCTTACATAATATACAAAATATAGTAGAACAATCACAATTCACAATCACTATGCAAATACAAGGTATATAAAGGTAACTTAGGTAACAATATAAAATGGAATAAGTAGACAAGTGGTATGCTAAACTCATTATTGAGACACATTAAAGAAAGTATAACGCAGTATAATAAAGTATAACAAGCAGCTGCCAGCTGCGTGTGAACTATTCACATTCAACCAATCTAGAAGATTCAAAATCTCATAAAATTTCATACTAAATTGTTGATTCTATAATAATTATGATTAAAGATGATACAAGAACTTTCAACATAATTCGGAGCCAATCAGCTTGATTGTTCAATTTTGTAATATGTATTATTCGTCTATTTTCTTCTTAAATGCTTCTTGGAATTGAAACGTTTTCGCGCCGCTCAAATGATATTCTCCATTGGACAATATTTGCTTATTGTTCAACTTCATAGGTATAATGTGGTCTACACAGTACTAATTTTTGAGATCATTCAATCAAGAATATACATACACTGAATCAACAATCGAATTGAAAGAATTGTAAAGGTTTTATTTGAAATTGAATACTGTAATCATTAATCATACAAGACCTTTCAATCCGTAACGGTATTATTGTATAAAATATAGTCTTTTCAATCAAACTTCTTCATTGCATCCATCTTCATCGCTTGATAAGGAATAAACTCGAACTGTGTAGGAACACTGCTTTATGAGTAAAGTACATGAAAAATAATTTAAACTAGATTGCAAAATCAAAATCAATTCAGATCCCGATTTTTCATCAACAAGTAACCAGTTTCCCAGGTTTAAAGATTAATTTTCAAAATAATTCATAATTAATTCTTGTTCTTTCCTCA
This sequence comes from Sogatella furcifera, assembly GCA_017141385.1. Classification (NCBI taxonomy): domain Eukaryota; kingdom Metazoa; phylum Arthropoda; class Insecta; order Hemiptera; family Delphacidae; genus Sogatella; species Sogatella furcifera. The sequence continues at coordinate 13,427,552 of CM029551.1, read as the reverse complement.
TAAAATTCATTATGAGAGAGAGTTTTTTCGTTTCTTGAGAAATTTATCTCAGGCTAATTGTGGAAAAGTGAAGGAATCATTTGGATCATTCACTCAATCAGTTATGGTATTGGTTAAATCGGATCACCCCTACTCCCACTATCAATTTTTTAGTGTTATTTGACTTTAAATTAACCCTTCTTAATTAAAAATTAATTAATTATTTATTACTTCTGGATTCTTCCTTGGAGTGACCTGCGGCTGAAAATGTAATTTTTACATAACCTGAAAATCTTGACTATATTTTATTTACTCAACTAAATTTAGGAATGAAGTTTTGGGCCAAAACTCTCCTTGTTTTGGACAAAAAGCCTGTTCCTTATTTCCACTGAAATTGTATTACTTGTTTATCATTCTGTATAAATAAACACCGACCAACCGATGTTGTCCATCGGACCAACCGATCCACAGCATTTGAACTTTAGTCGGCGCAATCTAAGTTGACGAAAACCCCCTCCACCCGAGAAATAGCGACGTTGCCAGATTTTGTAAAATTGGAACATCTTCAAATTCGCGATTGAACCCCATATCTCGACGCAGAATTTTATCCTTGATATGCCAGTAGTATTACAAAAGCTCCTAAGTAGAAGGATTCAAAGGAAATTTAATTTTTTCGAAAAAATTGAAAAATCGCGAAAATATTACTTTTTTTTTGTATATCACTTCTCTCACAATCATGGGTTGTAGTAGAAATAAAGTTTTTTATATCAAAATGACAAGGAGAATTCGAGCTTTCTAATGGTTTCTGAATTTTCTATATCCGAGTAATAATTATGTTTCAATTAATGAATATGTTTGTCAATGTCGAGTCAACTCCATCAGAAAACATGAAATTTTCGATGATCTAGAAACTTTTTTGTTTGAGAAGATAAGTGGGTGGTGAAAGCGAGAAAGTTGTTCAAAAACAATTGAAATTATTTTTTCAAATGTCGAAAATAGTCGGAAAATTGTAATTTGGCCACTCAAGAGTTTCAAAGTAAGGAGAGGGGTATATGCATGAATCATTGTATGTTGAAGATTGGAGTTATTGAAGCTAATCGACTTGGATATTATTGAGCTGCGAACAGCTGGTTTATCATAAAAATAGTGAGTTTTACAACACCGCGTGATTTTTCCGAAGCTACGCTGTCACTTTTAACATTCAGTTGAATCTGTTTGCGTTAGGAGAAGTTTCAATTTCACGCAAAATGACAACGTAGCTATTTCTCGGGTGGAGGGAGTTTTCGTCAACTTAGATTGCGCCGACTATAAATTTAATTTATTTATACTGGACTATTTATTACTTCTTTCTATTACTTCTATTCTATTACTTCTTTGACTTACTTCTTTCTGATCTCGGGCTCGACCAACCGTCTCGCCTGAAAGAGAAAGAGAGAGTAAGAGTGAGAGAGAATGAGTGATTTGTTTATCGTAGCAAAATAGTTGGAGCTCTCACTCACTCTCTCTCTCGCTCCGTGGTGGCTGGCTGGATTTTGGACTTACGTCTTTTTAGCACAAAACATTTTGAACTTTCTACCAGGCGCGCAGAGACCAAAAGGATATGCAACCTTACTGGTCTGATGCAACGGCCTATTATTGTATCGTTTCAGAAGCAACAAGCAACGCTATCTGAACCGTTGCATTGAGTCGCTGTGTAATGCACTAATGCAGCACTAGTTCTGTCCGCCTGGTAGGCCTGAGGAGTGCAAAATGTTGTTGGTGCTCAACACTCAACTGGGACCCCAACCGGAAAAGGAAGGAAGGAAGAAGGATGGAGGAGGAGGTAGGAGAGAATTTGTCATAGAAGAAAAATAGAAGAAGAAAGGCTGGATAGCCTTGATAGTAAAAAGGTATGGATGATAAGACTCGATCGAAGTACGTCAGTCAAATTTCTAAAATATTAGTTTTTTATTTATTTGTTTCGATTTCAATGCATTTCGCAAATTGCTTTTATTATTCAAGAATTTTAGAGACGACGATCGAACACAAATGATGTACTTGTAATTATGTACCTTTGTGGTTCAATTATTCAGCCAAATTGAAACAACAATAAGAAAAAATTATTTGCACAAAAATAGTTGAACGAGCGATAGCGAGTTCTTACGTTGTTTGACTCAAGCCCGAAGTCGTTGTCCGTCTGTTCGTTCGTTTGTTTGTATGTTCGACAATAACTTTCGAACGCCTCAATTAATCAAATTCAAATTCAGAACATATATTCTTCATACTTTTATACAGGTCAAGTTCGTTGGACAATGAAATCGAACGACTCCTTCATCCTTTTTCAGGCGAAAAAAGGATAAGCTCTCAGCAACAATATATCTATATATACTTCGGCATCTATTCAATTTCAACACAATAATCACGGCTGGAAAATGTCATAAGGAACTTGAATAATTTTTTTTGAGAATCCATCTGATTACAGTGGAACAGCTGATTGAATATTAGCGGCAAATTTGAAAATATTATCATGAGAAATAATAATAATGTTCTCAAATCAATAAATTTTTTCATGTGAAGTCATATGTTAATATTGATTTCAAAGTTTAAACATGTGATAGGAGTCTATTTATTTGAACAGCTGACAAAAGGCGGCAAATTTAAATGATTTTACCATTGGTTATTTTTCAAGTATTCTTGTTGAATGAAGTTTGTTGTTCCATTTGATTTCCATGCTTTAATAAGTGAGACTAATAAATAAGCCAGCCGTGCTTTTCTACGGTATTTGAAGAAATAAGAATGCTATTAAGGAGATCTCTAATAATTTATACGATTTATCCGAATGGAAATACTGTACTGAAATTCAAAAAATTCCATTCTTGAACGAATCTCTACAATGTTTGTTTTCAATTTGATACACTAAATAATTTACAAATTCTGTTGAGTTTAGAACAAGAGGCGATCAATATGACTCTACAGAGTGTTCCGAAAAGAACTAACTCAAGTACTATCACGGTGTTCTTCGAGCTGAAAGAAAACAGAACATATCATTGGCTAAACACCAAATTCTCCTTAGTTTTCCTCTAATCCACCCTTCTATTATTTTAAGACTTTTCATCATATCTAGATAATGGATAGACTCTAGACGAAGTTTCAATAGTATGTATGGTTTTCAGAAAAAGTAAGGGAAAGTTATTACATACATATTTGAAAATTTGTTGGAATTGTTCACTGAACAATGTTCAATTAATAGGTCTACTCTGAATTCTTGCAGTCAAATCGTCTTGAACAAGTAGGCCTACGTTTTTATTGGTGCATTGGTGGCAGAAGAGTTGCGGATAATGATGTATATGATCAAACGATTGATCAGAATATACCGTACATGACTAAATCCTCACAAAAAGGAATCATTCATCAGTATTCAATAAATCTAGGTATCGTATTAGTATGATTTGTGGTTCATATTTTTAAATAATTGAAGCCATAAGTTGACTTTGAAGGTTCGCACGCGAGTTGTTCAGCCCATTGGGCTACTAGTTAGTTGTTAAACTAAATGTTACAAGTAAGAGAAAATAACTGGCACTTGTTGGCACTAGTGGCAAAATTTTTTTGAAATGAGCTTCAAACATTAATTACTCCTATTAAATATACTAACTTTTTTTAATCAACTACTACTAACAATAAATACTCACTTTGCTGTAAAATTATTTTACATGCGCATATAAATTTTGTATAGGTTTTGAATTTTGTTGTAACAACACCACATAGAAACAAAATTAGGTTATTATACTCGTAGTTACTATAACAAAATAAATAAATAACAATCCCTAGCTCTCCTCTAAATACGAGTAGATCCTACTACCTTTAAATAATCGATTTCAGCTCTCCTTACAAAAAAAATTAATTGCAATCACAATGTGATAGTATGTGGTATATAGTCTGACCAAGCGAAGAAGACCGACCCTCTGGCAAGATAAGAAAATGACTCCAGCTTGGTCAATATTTCTTCAAAAATTATAAATTTTGGTCTTAATAGTAGATCAAATTGTTTCGTACAATTTGCGACCAAATTGATAAATTTTGTACCAATATTGACCGAGCTTGAGTCATTTCCCCATCTTACCAGAGGGTCTTCTTTGCTTGGGCAAACTATAGTTGCTATGAACCGTTTGAATTTTTTTCCATATTGATTATTTCTCACTCATTTTTTGTCATCTCACTTCACTCATTTTTCTTTGTTCATCGCTTGTCTTCCGGTAACCGGTTAGGGTCATCTTTTCTTTCTTCTTCTTGCTATTCAGGAGTAGAATTACGCTGTCAGATTGTGACGTACCTCTCTCTAAACAACGCAACTTCCTTTCTTCATCTCTTCCTTTTTCACTCATTTTTTGTCCTGTAAATAATCTTCTCATGATCAATGAGTGATCGAGAAAGCTTGTTCGTGTTGTCCAGTCACTAGAGCCAACGAAGATTTCCATGTATAGAAACACTCTATTATTATTGTCTTTATACATAGAGGTAGTAAACTCAGTATTTTTTTTTACTTTCATAGTGAACTTCATTCAACTTCACAGTAATAATAAAAATGTATGTTCATTAATGTATTAGGTCCCATCAGTCATCACGTGAGAAATAATAATGCACAGGTACAGGTTTATGGTTCGATGTGTCATGTTTTTCGGTTAAAAGATTTAGATTATGATTATACACACTTTTACTTTTACACACTTTTTATGATTTATACACACTATACAGACAATTGCGTCACCAATAATCAACTTACAGTTACAAAACATATACCATTTTGTAGCTAAAGAATTGTTCTACAACATAGTTAGGTTTTAGAAATTCGCATCTTAACAAATAAGATATGAAAAAATTTTCTTTAATTCAAATAACTGATCAACAATGCGATTAAGAGAGTTATGAGCGGATGGAGGTTGTAGCCTAGATCGAATGGAACATTTTGGTTGAAAAAAAAGTTAAATAAGTCGATCATTTCTCAATTTACAACGAATATAGTGAAACACTGCTGTTTACGGCCGCCATCTTAGTTTTTTGTAGTAGAAATGATATTCAAGGATCTTTTCATCGATGATCCAATTGAGACAGTTATTATGAAGAGATTGACACCATTTTTATGCTTTTATCACGAATGAATCCCGAAAAAAATATTTTTTCCTCTTTGATGCAGTAAAAAGTGAATATTTTGGCATAATGAATGCAATGTGACTTGCGAGAGCGTTTCTTTTGCTGAAGCTCTATACATCATTAGCGTACCTACAAGCTTTATAAATACACCATTAGAAAGCTTAAATATTTATCTATTCAATGCATTATTCGCATTTTAGTTTTCTAGTTGGACAATGAATTTATTAGAGTTAATGTAAGATTTTGCATGTGATAAAATTTTTCTCATCTTTAAACCAATCAGAACTCATCTATTATGGGTCTTGAACACATTTCTCCTGTATAAATATCGTAGAACTGTTCATGAAGAACATTTCAAGAGAAAAAAACTTGAGATATCACCAAAAAATATTAAATGGTTGAGGATATAACTAAAATCGACATTTAATGGCCGCCATCTTGTTTTCTCGAGATGACAAGCATTTTTTAGTGCATAATTATGTATAGATATTCTGAATCTAAAGAGAAAAAGGAAGAGATTGGTACCATTTTCAAGTCTCTAACATCAAGGAGACATGAAGGAAAATAGTTTTTATATAACATGTTAGTTGCCTTACCCCGCGCAAGCCCGTCTTTGGGTCTCGCTGTACCCTTCATCGAGGCAGAAAAAGCCTTGAAAACCACATGGTTGTGGAGTAAACTAGAGACGGAAAAACGAAAATTTTCATAAGAAATTCTATCATTTTTTATATTAAAACATTTATAACTTATTATTAATACGTTTTGGGAGATATGTTTTATGTAGCACATCTAGATAATTTTATAAGGAACAATTTGAGAGAAAAATTGAAAGGATATCTTCAAAAATGGCTGAGTTATGGCCGAAACAGTGAAACTCAGCAATTGTCGGACGCCATCTTGGATTACAGGTGACGCACCCCTCGGAGGGCTTATGACCACCGATATTATTTTTCTCCAGGTCAAAACGAAGAGATTGATACCACTCCCAAACTTCTTTACTCAATAGGCTCACGGAAAGCCTTTTTTGTAACACTTGCCCCAGTACTATTATTATAGTAGTTTATGCAACGGTTGTATAATGGGTGCCTTTATAGCATGAGGTGAGATGTAAGTTAGAGCCACGAGCAAAGCAAGTGCTCTAAATATTTCACGAATGCTATAAAGGCCTAATACAACCGTTGCATACACTATTTTATCTACAACCACCAGTGTAGTTATCAGTATCAGACCAGTATCAAGCTATAGACCACCAGTATCAAGCTATCTGCAAGTGTATGCTATTATAAAAATCAACATACCGTCGTTTATTAACTTCTTTTATCTTTATCCTACTTGAACTGTTATGATAATCAAGTTATTACTTGTTAAATATGTTAAAAATAACATATCAGTCAGAACCACCAAACGCATTCAACAAGTAACAAAATCGTGAGAGTTGTTGTAAAAGTGAAAGTTATTAATATATTCACTAACAAAGTTAGTAGTATATTAAACTATTCAAACTTTGGACTATTCACATTAGTTAAATATTCAAATATGTAAATTGAAATATTGACAAAAAAATACTGGTAGGCTACTCAATCCCAGTTGCAGTTTTGATTTTGAGGTTAGTTGAACACTGTTTACTTTTTATCACCTGATTTTGAAACAAAACAAGGAATGTATCATAAAGTGGAATTTGGACTGTATCAAAAAATTCCTCCTGTATCAAAAAACGTTCAATCCAACACGGTTCTGAGATTCAGTTTTGAAATGATAGTCATTTTGATTTCAATTGTAAAACTGAAATGGGAATTTTTCAATACCCCCGTAGATTAAGAACCTTTTTGGTACACTTGATAGAGAGTAGCCAGTTTCGATCTACTTGACAGGCTTTGAAAGCCTTCATTTTCCACACTAGTGCAGAATAAACAGCTGATATTTGAGCCTTATAGCCGTACAAGATAGGAAAAATCAGCTGTTAACAAAATTGAATTAGCAGCGCATTCCATGCAAATTGGTCGACTGAACAGGTAGGTTGACAGGTAGGTTCGAAAATTTCCAACTGATTGCACCAGACGATTTAGCACATGATTTTCTTCAATCAAAAATTTTTGTTCTGTATAATTTCACACCTACCCTTTTGTTTTGATTGGGAATTGATTTTAGCAACTGATAACCTTTGTTGAAATTAGAATCCTTAATTTATTTTAAAATAAATAAAACAGAAATTACCAATATGAAATTCAGCAAGTTGAATTCGTATGTTGTATTTATAAAAACCTTTTCATGTTATTAATTAAGAGGCCTTTTAATAATTTAAGAGGCAATGCTAAGGATAGCTGGAGAGTGTTGAATTCACTTATTGGGGAGAGTAAAAGTAACGGGGAAATTAAACAGATTATAGCTAGTGATGGAGAAACTATTCAGGAAGAGGCTAGAATTGCTGATGAATTCAATGAATATTTTGCATCCGTATCCTCAGCAAAACACGATTCGGAGGGAAGTGTGCTTGATGAGGATACGAACTCAGTGTTGGTCAGAAATTGTTTCCCTCAACGAGCTCGACAGCCGGTCTCGATGTTTTTCTTTCCCGTAACCGAATTAGAAATTAAAAACATAGTTATGTCTATGAAATCTAGAAAAGCTCCCGGTTACGACAATATAGGAATCGGGGTAATAAAGGATGTGATTGATTATCTAACCGAGATTCTAACTTACTTGTTTATCTTTAGTCTAAGCTCAGGAGTATACCCCAAGGGGTTAAAGAAAGCAATCATCATTCCCATATTCAAATCCGGTGATAGACAAAATACAAGCAATTATAGACCCATTGCTCTGCTTTCAGTCTTTGCCAAGATATTTGGAAAACTCGTCCGAACGAGGCTCGTTAGCTTCTTGTCCAAGCATAAGTTTTTCAGCCAAAATCAATTTGGATTTCAAAAAGGTCGTAATACTGAAGATGCTATGCTTAGATTAACTTCAACTATCTACAATGGTATTAACTGTAATAAAAAATGTGCAAGTCTCTTCCTGGATATGAGAAAAGCTTATGATACTGTCAAGCATGATATCCTAATTGCAAAGTTGAACAACGCCGGCATAAGGGTGTGCAACAAATGGTTTTCTAGCTTCCTCGCACATAGAACTCAGCAAGTAAGAATAGGCGACACTATTAGCGGTGAAAGAGACGCAAATCAATCTTGCGGCGTTCCGCAGGGATCCGGACTATCAGCCGAATTATTCCTGATCTATATAAATGATCTTTGCGATGGAGCACTAAATGGATCCCTTACAGCGTTCGCTGATGACACAGCTCTGAGCTATTGCGCGGAATCAAACGACCAGTTGACCCGAATGATTACTACCGATGTACGCTACTTAAATCTTTGGTTCCAGCAAAATTCATTAGAAATTAATACCAAGAAATCTCACATCTTAGTTTACCGTCTGAAATCTAGAAATGATGATAGGCCCCCTCTAGCAATTCCCTCACATTCTGACAGATGCAAGAGCACCAATACCGATTGCGACTGTGAAAACATTTTAGAATCAGATACAGTCAAATATTTGGGTCTAATCATGGATTCTAGGCTGAGTTGGGAACATCATATTCAAAAACTGAGAAAAGAATTTAGAGTAGCTTGTAGAAAATTATATTTTATTCGCAAACTTTGTCCCAGGTATCTTTTGAAATCCCTCTACTTTGCAATTGTCGAGAGTAGGCTCCAATATGGAATCACAGTATGGAGAGGCGCTTATTTTTCAATAATCAAACCAGTCGTAACGGGTCAAAAGTACATCATACGCACAATAGCCGGAAAACACCGCCTAACAAGCTCACTACCGCTTTTCAGGGAATGGGGTCTCCTACCGTTGAGATACCTGTATTACTACAAGGTATTGCTTTGCTTTTATAATAGGAGCGGTAATCGAAATACGCGGCAAGAATGTGGACTCCGCTCGGTGGGAAATTATATACTGCCAAATCCGAAAAAGAATGCTTCCGAAGATTTTATCTATATGTAGCCCCCAAAATATTCAATATGATTCCCTCTGCAGCAAAAAAGCAAACAGTTCTTTTGAAATTCAAAACAGAAATCAAGAAATGGCTATTTACAATCGATGAGATAGAGAATCTTTTAAAAAAGGTCAGTTAAATTCACAAAGGCAATTCACTGAGTTCAGAAAGGCAATGAACAAATTTTGTTTTTTATGTTTTCTTTACAATCTTTCAACTTGGAAATCATAAACAGAATTATTATGATCAAGATAATAATAAATTAATGTGAGGTAAGGAACTAACTTTTTTTCTTCTTTTCTAAATCACTTTTTGACATTTACACTTTTACTTTTTAAATTTTATTCTCAACATGAACTTTTTATATATTGTTCTAAATTATATATTTTTATTTTATTTTATACATTCTTAATTCAGCTCCAGTACAGTCAAGATTGTTTTGCTAATTTAAATTCTTCCATCTGTACACAACTTTTAGAATATGTATTAAGTTAAAACAAAATTTAGATACACTATTTTTAGCTGGAACTCCCATATAGGCTCGCCTCGAGAGTTACCTAATTTCTTCACAGATTTTCAGTGTTTATTTTTTCTTTTGTATTTTCATTATTTCAGGTTTTGAATGATTTGTGTTCTTTCCAATTTTGTAATTGAAATGTATTGTATTTTGTACTTTTCTCATTTTCTGTGAAGAAATAAAATTTATTTATTTATTATTTATTCTAATAAGCCTTTCTATAAAGTGTACCAAAAACACAAATACACAACACATTTCAAAAACGTTTGCAAAAACTCATCTTTCCAGCCTCAGCTGATCGCTTTGGCTGTAAAGCTCCGTATTCATGACGTTGCAAAACAACGTTTTCAAAACTAGTGGTGTAATATACTATTTTGGCACACTGGTATGAAATAGTCTGTTTTACATGCTTCATACGGAGGCCAAGAACGCTCGTTTCCAGGCGAGGTCACCAGCAATTTGCCAGGAAAATGCGTTTTTTGGACCTAGGGCGATAAAATAACCTTGAATGTCAGCTGACTGAAGGTCGTTGTCAATGATGAATGTGAAATCCATGTTTGAACAAAATTATTGTTGTCAAACTCTGTGTTACTTTTTCTAGCAGGTTCTAGCAGTTAGTCGATCAATAGGTAGCATCCCGGTTTGATTGCATCAAATGTCAGCTGTATCAGGAGTCAATGTCGACTTATTGGTATTTCAATGTAAAGGAAGTCTGTCATCTGTTATTTTGATTGATAAGATCCCTTGTCCAGAGAGCGGAACGTTGAAAGTTTTCACATTAATCAGTAGTTGAATAATAAAGGAAAACTGCTTCAATAACTGATACTTCAACTTTGATAAGATTAAAAATGTTTGTAATCATTAACTGTTGAATAATGATGAATGTGAAATCCATGTTTGAACAAAATTATTGTTGTTAAACTCTGTGTTACTTTTTCTAGCAGGTTAGCCAGCACCATCTAGCGGGTGATATGCAACTAGACTAAGCTTTTCTGTTAGCCAATATCCATAAAAAATTAACAACTTTGAATTGATATTGTACAATTTAGGATGATTGTACAAAAATTATCTTGGGCTTCAACGTTTCTGGACTAAGAAAATCGAATACACTGATAGTTATAATGTAATATTCAGTCAGTAAATCAATAATCTTTTGATGCAAAGTTTCAATAGCAAGCAGATGGCACCTACTCCAAATTCAGCATAGGCGAAGATAGCATGATAAGGTTACTGGTCTAGCTGTTCTTGGAACTGATTATTTATTTCGTTTTGTTTGCATTGATGTTGTGTGCCAAAAAATAAAGTTCAATACCATGGGTCGAAATGTACTATCTCTCGATCTTTCCTAGTCCTCAGTCTACGGCCTCGGACTTGAAACCCGATCTCGAGCCGGAAATCCGCCTTTTTCGACCCTAGGTGCGAAATATACTATTCTAAACTACTTGCAGGAAATTAAATTTTGAAGAGAAATTGAAACAAGTTCCTCGAGACAACTAATCCAAACTTCGGAAGGAGATTACCTTGTGATTCGAAGGAGATTTTTAACATTTTTCTTTACGGACTATGTTCCTGTTATATTTTTACTGTATTAGTTTTTCCACTCGATTCATCATTCAAATAAAAAAAGGAATTCATACAATGATACCACCACATTTGATATCAATCATCAATCGATTATATTAGTAATTCTTAATTAATTCATGGATCCACCATGACCATCAAAGCGAGATAAATGTAATCCTATATTAATAATTAATATACTAACTAATTACATCAAGTGAATTAATTATATGTAGGCTACTTGTAAGAGACACATATTTGCATGTTTCTCTCCCACAATTTTTTTCTGAGTTCTTCAGATCTGTTGCAAGAGTTGAATCAGTTGATTGATTCTAGGCTAAGCACATCGTTTATAGTTTTATGTAGCTCAATGAAGCGGTACGTTCACACTGCACACTCCTTTTATTTCCTTCATCTTCCAGAGACCATTGTGTGGTCAGCGGAGATGAGATCAAGGTCGCCTTGAGAAAGCGCGGGAAGATATCTACTACAGTATAAGAAACTAAACTACAGTACAGTATACTATAAGCACATTGGCGGGAAATACTACCTACTGTATATTTGATTCTTTCTTTGTTGGTTGTTGCTTCACACGAAATTCTGTATTGTTGTTTTTTTTTGTTCTCAATTTTCTAACTCTATCTTATTCCTACTCCCTTCTCAAATTTCTTCCTCATATTCCTCTTCCTTGATCTCCTCGTTCTCGGTCTCATTATTATTATGTTTCTTGCTTCTGCTACTTCTCACTCTCCTTCTTTCATCCAAGCTTCTTTGATTTGTTTGCCCATCTGACCTGCATTTACTTCTCCTCCTTCTTGTTCCAACTCATATTGCTGGCATTTCCCATTTTCATCATTTTCGAGTAGTTTTCAATTTTGTTGATTAGTTTCCCGTATCCTCCCACCTCCCACATAATACATAAGTGAAGTATAGTTATTTTCCTTCTCCTGATGACTATTTTTCATTTTATTACTACTCATTCTGTCTAGTCATTCAACTCTAGTCATTCTCTGAATCTTCTAATCATTTTTTAAACATATTTTTATATCTTCATCTTCCTCACATCTTTCTCTATTCTTTGCACCTCGTAATTACTCAATTCTCTCCTTTATATAGAGAACTTCATATTTTTTCAACACATAACATTAATTTCTACACATTAGACTGTAGCCTACACATATTTATTTCACCGATCAATAGACCCCTTTCTTCTTTTGCATTTTTTCACCCCCTCTAATTTTTTCACGCTTTCATTTTCCAGCAACATCATAATCTTTCTCTTCTTTTGCTGTTCCTCCCACTTCTCCATTTTCCTTCTGCTTTCTTTGAACTCCTCTTTCTTTTTCTCTCTCGATTCCTCGACTCACTTCCTCCACCTCCTCTTATCTTCTGAGCCTTATTCTTCTCCTCCCAGTTGTAGTCCCTCCTAGTTATTCAACCTGATCGCCCTCAAGTTATCATTATAATCCCACACTTCATCCTTGTTTGTTGCTAAGATGTAGCCGCCAAGTTATGGTTTCTAAATAAAAACGGCAATTTACGTTCCAATGTTGCCATTTTATGGGGTTTCCACTCATGATTATGTGTGAAGAAGGGTTCTAATAACTGGATGTGTGCCGGTTTCTCATTCAAATAATTGTTGTGGTCAGTCATGGTCAAAAGAGAGAGAGACACAGAGAGAGAGAGAGAGAGAGAGAGAGAGAGAGATAGAGAGCGAGAGAAAGAGAGACGGATAGGTAGATAGATAAATTGCCTTTATTAAGGGCGGAGTTAAGACTCTTGGTCCTCTCTACCACTCAACCCTTTACATTATGTACAATAAATATATACAATCATTTTAATTTAAAACAAACAAATACATTCCTCATAAAAAGAAATCAAAAATAATCATTGATAAATTAACATAATCGTAACTAAATAACGATAAAAAATGAAAATTAATTTTATTTCATTATGGAAATAAAAGAGAGAGAGAGATATATAGAGAGCGAGAGAAAGAGAGAGAGAGAGAGATTATATTAGAATACTTTATTCAAATAGATAACATAATACTGCTGAGTAGATTCTACATTGCGATATAAATGAGTAAAAAAATTGATAAATTAAATGAAAATCAAATACCCTTTATAAAAAAACTTGAAAATTATTATCCCACAAACATGTTTCGAGACTCAGCCCATTATCAATGTGAATAAAATAATTCCCGAAACATGTATGTGGAATAATAATTTTGAAGTTTTTTTAAAAAGGGTATTTGATTTTCATTTAATTTATCAATTATTTTAAATAGCCCTAAGTTTTAAAGTTTAATTTTCGAGTAAAACAAATTTTTGAGAGAGAGAGTGTGTATGTGTTTTGTACAGAGAGTGCGTGATAAACGTATAAAAAAGAGATTGGAATAGGAAGAAAGAGAAAAAAGTGTGTAAAGAAGTAAGTGCCCCACGTTTTCGATTATTGTTTCTATATTCCTCGTGATATTATCCACTGATCCCCTTCTCATTAATGAAATTGTTTTTGAAATATTAACTGATTTAGATTTCATTTTTCCAATTTAAACGTGAATATCTTTGTAAGGGTTTAAGATAGAGATGTATGGTTCTCGCTATATTCAATTTGTCTTCAAATTATGCATCGTAATCAAGTATCATGACCTCATTCTCTCTTGAAAAATGAACTTAAATTTAATATGGCGGATCCAAGTTGTTGGATCAAATTTTTGATGTCACACATGAGTAGAACCCTCAATGTTATTACGATCCTCACTATCACCTACCTTCAAATTAACCTTATATTAATAAAAATTATTCCAAACTTTTCACCTCCTGAATAATGCCTTGAAAACGGAATAATTAGTGAATCAATGAATGCTTGGCATTTTTACCAATCACTGAGGTTCCATTCTACACACATTCCCTATACTATTACCATCCCTTATTAGGGAGAGTTAGAGTTAAGTGTAAGAGAGAGTCTCTCTTAAAATCACTGGCGGCTCGTGCCCACGAAACGGGTGAAGTGCCCGTATCTTTTACTGTACAGCATTTCGCCTGTTTCGTGGGCACGAGCCGCCAGTGCGAACTATGCCACGCAATACACGTAACTTCGCTTTCTAACAGAAGACAACATCTCTATATATAAAAGCGAAATGGCATTGATTCACTCATCAGCAGATCTAAAAATCTACGAACCGAATGCGTTCAAATTTGGCAGACATGTTCAGTTGGACCTCTAGACGCCTACTAAGAACGGGGTTTTCAAACTTCTCAAGGGTACTCCAAATATTTGAGTTTTTCGGCGTTTTCTTAATTTTTTCGAAAACCAATCGGTAGCAAATGTTGATATTTGATGGGCAGGTTCAGATAAGGTCTAGAAATGTTGTGTTCAATAAATTTCTAATCCCTCCTGCTGAACGGAATTTGCAGGCGAGCGAAGCGTTTCTGTTTGTCTCAGCTGACACTGCCTATACTGTCGGGGGTCCAGTGGCGGAGGCCCCTGACTAGGCGGAGAAAGCGATCGAAGCGAGCCTGCCGGCTAGTGAATATTGACAATTATTTGATTTTTGTGTGCTGCAAAACAATGCTTCAACAATAATAGCGTGATGTGTAGCACCACAGAGAAGGAAATATTACGGCATTCTTCTTTGCGGTAGCACCTATTTGTCCATTCAAGATGGCTTGAGACGAGATAAACAAAAGCTCTGCATTTGTGTGTGTTCGACTTGTAGGCAATTCAGAATAAGTATCTCTAAGTAATCCTTTTTATGGGTACACATTGGACCTAAAATGAACAAACAATTATAGTAAAAGTTTTTGTCTCAATGCTTTGGTTACAGTCCCGACAACAAAATACGGGATTTCGGCATTGCTGTGACTTGTTAATGACTTGGCTAAAACGAAGCCACACAGACACATGCTGAGCTTTTATTTATCTCGTCTCAAGCCATCGTGAATGGACTATAGTCCACAAACACCGTTGAACATCATGAACACAAACATCATTGTTTATACACAAACATCGACCAAGTGTGTACAAACTCAGCAATCAGTTTGATACGGATACAGGCAAGGCCGCTCTTGATGAATAGAGACACAGGGCTGCAGGGCGCAGCAAAGCCAGATGTGAGTAAACACGTTGCGTCAATCTCCCAGATCCCTCCGCGATGCGCACTGCGCTTTGCGCAACTACACTGCATGCAGCACTAAATGCGCAACGCAGTCGAGAGCGAACCACGCCACGCTACGTAACGTATGTTACGAAACTTCTTTCGATTTTTAATCTTTATTGTTGTTCCTTTCGTGGTTTATCTTGTGCACTGCGATGGCAATGAAACCTTTCACAGACTTTCAGAACAGTAAGCTTGTCGAACTAGTGCGCGCTCATCCCATTCTGTGGAATACGTCCGATGAAAGGGCTAGAAGAGGTAACAAGACAAGGGAAGAGGTGTGGGAGGAGATAAGCCAGTCAGTCAATAGAACAGGTATGCTCAATTAGTCAAGCAACGGTTATATATTTCTTTAAAATAAAATATCCGAGATCATATACGTATCAAATAGAGCGATTGAATTTGAATAGTACGTATCTTCAAATGACTTGTATCAAGGAGCTTCCTTCCTGTATAATTTTGTTTCAAGGAGCTTCCTTCCGTTATAATTCCAAATCGAATCAAATATTTCTTTATTTTGACACAAGAATACAATTATACAATTTATCAAATAATGGAACAAGTTCAATCATAAAAGGAATAAGGTACAAAGCTTCCCATTGGGTGGATGATTAGGGACGGCAACTGCTAAATGGCAGAATTATGTCCCATAAGAACAATGTAATTTTTATCAATATCTTGGAACAGATAGCACCGTTATTTATGAACATAATTTCACGTTCTATACAGGGTGTATCAGGAGGAATGTGCAATACTCCTCGGGCTGATTCCTTACACCAAGTAGACAAAAAGTTCCATGGGACCAACCCCCAAAAACGCTTTGTTACCGAGATAACAATGGCGAAAAATTGAGATTTTTCAAAAAATATTAATTTTTCTAATTTTTTAGAGGCTTTGGTAAGGTTCTAAAATAAGCAACTCCTATGTAAAATTAGCTGAGTAATTCAATGAAACCCGTTCCAACTTCGTAACTTCAACGGTTATTGAGATAATTGGAAGAATATGCTAAAAACGCCATTTTTCAACAATAAGGGTTATAACTGGATAAGGAATCATAAAATTGTATTTTTTATTGATGGAAGTTGAGAAAAAGTTGAATGGCGGCGATTGTGTAAATCTTACCCAAATCTCAGAAATAGCGATCAAAAATCGCAAAATTGACAAAACATAGCACGTGGAAAATTTGTGTTTAGTAGCGATTTTTGATCTCTATTTTTGAGATTTGGGTAAGATTTAGAGAATCGCCTCCATTAAACTTTTCCTTGAGAATCCGACTCTCTTCAACTTCCATTCATAAAAAATACAATTTCATGATTCCTTATCCAGTTATAACCATTATTGTTGAAAAATGGCGTTTTTAGCATATTTTTCCGATTATATCAATAATCGTTAAAGTTACAGTCTTCAGACTGGTTTCATTGAATTTCTCAGTTAATTTTACATCAGGAATTGCTTATTTTAGAACCTCAGTACAGCCTCTAAAAAATAAGAAAAATAGGTATTTTTTTGAAAAATCTCAATTTTTTATCATTGTTATCTCGGTAACAAAGCGTTTTTGGGGGTTGGTCCCATGGAACTTTTTTGTCTACTTGGTGTAAGGAATCAGCCTGAGAAGTATTGCACATTCCTCCTGAAACACTCTGTATATCATTGGAGAGAGAATTCAAATCTCCAGGGGGTTGACTTTTTACTTTTTTGATTTCAAGTTTATTTCAATAATTGGAGTTCAATTCTTTTATAGTTAATCAATTATACAATAATTTTAAAAATGAACTTAAAATCGAAAAAGTAAAAAGTCAACCCCCTCACCCCCTGGATAATTTAATTTTCTTCCCAATGACATAAAGAACGTGAAATTTTGTCCATAAATAAAGGCTGTATCTGCTCCAAGAGATTGATTAAATTACATTGTTCATATGGGGCTTGATTCTGCCGTTTGGCAGTTTGCCGTCCACTACTGTCTACCATCCTCCCTTAATTTAATTGTGATAGTGTATTTATACCTGTTTCTTTTCGGATGTATCATCTTTTTATCAATGGAAAAATTAATCTTGAAAGTATCGTGTACACACCGCTTCAGGGTAACTTAAAGTAAAGTAGACTAATCCTTCAACACATTTCAACCCTTTAGTCCCTTTAGAAGATCCAATAAGGAATAAGATACGCAATATGATGTGATACGTGATTGTATCAAAAGCAAGATTCGACCTTCTAGAAAGTTTTTCAGAGATATAAACAAATACAAGTAAATAAAAGCACATATTGTCAATTTCTAGATTCATCCGCATACATTAGGCCTCTAATTATCCTAGTAAATTTTTTTCTACGTTTTATAACTCACAGCGGGTTACAATTGGTAGGCTGTATCACAGAGAAGGTAAATTTTTGTGGCTGTTTTTTCACCTTCTGTTATTGCTTTTGTTTTGTTTTATGGGGGTAAAGCCCACATGAGCTAATGAAATGGATGATAGATGACGACTACTTTTTAGGTAGTCGGGACCGACGGCATATCATCTCCGAAACCAGGGTCCACGTGGTTATCAGACCTTCTCTGTGTCTGTATCCAACAGTAGGAATGATGCAGAGTATATTATGTTGCAACATTTTGAGAATATATTTACTCTTAATTTCTTAACATATAGTCCTGTAGTATCAGTTATTTTTTAATTTTTTTGTTTGTTTCAGCCAAGGAATGTAAGACACGTTGGAGGAGCATCAAAGATCATCGTCTACGTCAGAAGAGGCAGGATGAGAATGGGATAAGATCTTCTAGAAAAATAGCCAGTTACTGGAGTAGTTTGGACTTTTTAGATGCAGTGGATAATAATTATAGTTCAAATGTTGACAATGAAGAATTAGAAGAAAATGAACAAGTTTACTTGGATGCATTCGAAATGGATCTCGATGAATCTTCCAGCATAAAAAATGAAACTGTTCAGTCAATGAAAAGTAAGAAGAAATTACGAAAGGATGGCGATTATTTAATGGGACTATTAGAGTCGAAGGATGAGGGTGAACTGCAGTTTGTGGACGATTCTTCAGCACCAAAAAGGAAACGTATTCATGAAAATCATTTCCAAAATGATGATCATAATGATGATGAAATAGACTTATTTTTCAAAGCAATGGCGGCCACTGTTAAAAAGTTTAGTGAGGAGAACAAAGTTGAAACCAAAATGAAAGTTTTCAATGTTATTAACGAAATTGAAAGTCACGCACTTAAGAAATAATCAGAGGATTATCATATAATAATCATTAATGTAATTCTATGGCCAGGAACTCTATTCCAGTTACTTTATTCGAGAATATTCTTGTTTTGATACTGATACTGATATTATTTTTTTGAGTACCAAGGGATTGGTACTCAAAATGTATGCGGTACACTATTGTTGACAGCTAGACTGTTACATTTAAAACTCAATGACGAATAACCTGAATCTCTATTAGTTATTTACTCTCAATATAAGCGTATCAATTTTTGTACCATCTGTTCTTACCATAGGTTTTCTTTGTAGAACTCTACTATATTGCCTTTTTCAAGGTAAACGACTGATTACTGACTGATTTCTTAATTTTGAAAATAATAGGCTAATCTGTGGTATTTTTAAGCGTGAAATTTAATAAAAGTTCAAATTTTCAAGATATTTTAAGGTATTTTAAAGCGTGAAATTAAAGTTTCAATTTTTAAGCTGTGTACTTATCAAGTCCCAAGCTGTATTTATTCATAGAAATAAAATCATTTTATAGATTCACCAGATCATGAAAGTTGAATAGTTGATTAATATTAAGTTTCTACTGGTTCTAAGTAAAAAATTCAATTGCAGGAACATATTAGAGATAATTGAAGCTGGATGAAGCGTTAATTCATTACTTATGCACACATTGAGAAATTTGTCCTTAAATAATCATTAGAATTCCATTGCAGAACGAATAAAATTTTGATAAAATTTTATAACCTATTTCATGAACGAAAACTGTTGATTTTCAAACTGCTATGTTTCTACGGCAGTAGGAATTTAATTATTATTAATAAATTTAATAATTATTATTGCTTTTAGAGAGAATACAAGGTTCCAGAACTCTTGAATCTGGAATTGTGTAATATGCCTATGCCTTGCAGAGAGATAGAGGCCGTGAGGTTTCACATGAACCTTCACCCCTCAAACAGTTAAAGAGTGGCTGGCATGGTAGGGATGAGAATGTCTCACTCACTAAATCATTCGCTTTTACTCTGCGAGTATACAGTCAGTTAGAAAACGTTCGGTCCAACTTCCCCTCAACTGTTCTTCTCTTTAGAATAGTCATTTGTCTAACACCATGTTTTCAACTCCGATGATAATACCCCAACTGACTCGAAGTGGAAGGATCGGCTGCCAGTAACAAACTGATCAAACTTTTACCCCCACCATTGAAAGTTGTGTAGTATATTGGCAGTCAAGGTTCATCACGAGATTCACGGCCTCTACCGGTTTTATTTATGCACACATTGAGAAATTTCTCCTTAAATAATAATGAGAATTCCATTGCAGAATAAATAAAATTTTGATAAAATTCTATAACCTATTTCATGAATAATGGGACGCCGTTCCTTTTATACAAATGTCTAGCTACGAGGTACTGGAACACGTGCGTTCCGACTGAAAAAATCCTGATTTCAAATCGACAAACCACATCCTCTGGAAGGATATTACAGAGTATAGTAGCTTTTACGCTAATGCGATTTATCACGCAGAGCGCTGTTCAGCTCAATCCATAATTTCATGATTTCATCATAAAATAATGGATATTATAATTTATTACAATCCTCTTTGATTTCAAGAATTAGTGATGGTGATATAGTCTGATCAAGCAAAGAAGACCCTCTGCCAAGATGGGACTCCAGCTTGGTCAAAAGATATTGATTTGGTCTCAAATAATTGTAGTTCAGAATGTTTTCTACGATTGAGACCTAATTAATGAATTTTGACCGAGCTGGAGACATTTTTTCATTTTGAGAAAGGGTCTTGTTTGCTTGGAGAAACTATACAGCAGCACGAACTCAGAGTCTGGGTCTGCGACAGGCTAACAGTGATGCCTTATTCAGCTCAGCTGTGCGTTTTTACGCAGCGCGCTACTCAGCTTGGCTCAACAATAACGCTAACGTTCTCTCTCAGAGCGCAGCACATTCTACGTCGACGTTGCCGTTGTTTGCGTTGTTCAGTCGAAGGGTCGAAGAAAGACGGTCTCCTCAGTACTACGTCGCGTGTTGCGTGTTTGTTGTTGCTGTATTGGTTTTCTATCTCTCTCTTGTTTTCACAGATTACAGAATTAATATGTTTTTTAATTAGAGAACTGCATAGTTTGAGCTTTCAGTCAAGTTAAGTTTGTATTCTACTCAAAAGTCTTCTATCTTAAACCGGGAATAGGACCACAATAATGGTGAAATTCAATTACGAAGAAGATAAGTTACTTTGTTCACTGGTACGCCAAAATGAATGTCTTTGGTATTCGAAACATCCAAAGAACAAAAATTGTGTTGTACGAAATAAAGCATGGCGAACAATCGGTAAATCACTGAAAAGATCAGGTAAATTACCTTCTTAATATTATTTATTTAAGTATTATTGCAATATAATTTACTTCTACTTTACTTCATAATTTAAATTACTTTACTTTTACTTCATAGGGCTGTTGCGCCATTAACAAACAAACAAATAATTTACTTTTGTAAATTATGTAATAAAATTAGGCTATAGGTATTGTGTGTAAGTTATAGTATTCGGTAGGGTACTGAATAGAATGGGCCTATTTAAACAATGTATAAAATTACTGTACGGTAATTTTGAAAAAGTTGAAATAAAATTTGTTGATCGAATATGTACCATAAGTTATTGATGTAGGTAATGGAATTTTTCCATAATGAAAGAACTAAGATGTTGTCTCAAATCCACTTTAGTTCTAGCCTAATACAAGTAAAAATGAGTTTATAGTTTCACTACATGACATAACTTAACCTTAATTTGGACTTTTATCATAAATTAGTTGAGGAGCAGTTTTTGGGCATTATGCCTGTTGAACTCATGTTTGTATTTTCTTGATCAAATAAATGAATAAAAAATTAGAAATTGAACAGAAACATGTTTTCATGTGTACTCACACATCCTCAGCTGTTAAACAGTTGGATGCAGGAAGCTTCAGCCTTCAGGTAAGTTATATTTGTGTACAAACATAGGTTTTCAGGATAGCAGATCAAATTAAGAATATATTGTAACTTCATGTTCATGTAACTTCATGTAACTAGCATTGTTATTCATAATTTTTCCCCCTTCCTCTGTTTTCTCTTCCTTTTTTAATAAAGATTGTTAAAAATAAGTAATTCAATGGATTTTTTAGAATTGAAATGTCTAAACCTACTCTACACTAAAGGAAGATGATTTGGAGACCAACTTACTTTAATCTATTAAGAAAACCTTATTACTAGAACAACCCTCTCCCATAATTTAAAAAACCAACTTCAAATAATTAAAATCAAAGTACTCTTTTTTAATATTTTTATTTTACATAACATGATTCGATGATGTAGCCATTGTCAAAACATGAAGTGTAAAATAAAAATATTAAAAAAGGATCCTTTGATTCTAATTATTTAAAGTTTTAACAAATGCAGTAGCCCTAAGAGAAAATAAGTATTTAAAAACCAAATATCAACTGAAAATGGAAGCAATTCTATATCAGGTTTATAAAAAAATATGTGTGGAGAAATGCAAATACCAGAGTATCTCAAATTCCAAAACCTATGTAAGACAGTAAAACAAATTAAAAATACCATGACAAAATACTTACTAACACATTATAGTAAATTGTGATTCACAATTAACATTGAAATACGTGTTGTTTATCTACTATAAAAAACTAACTTGATGAACCCATAAAACCTAGAGTGACTATATAGTATTACCTATATAATGTAAACCTATTTGTACCTAACCTAATACATTGAAGCTGTTGATGTATGTCTGTATTTAAATTATAACCTTCCTTAAAAAACATACTAAATCAAAAATTAACTTACTTAACCTGAGGCCCATTTTAGACTAGCGACGAAAACGCGGCGTTTTTGACGCGTAAGGAACTCTTGCTTGACAGAAACCATTGTGTTGAATTGGTGCCTGTTTATATTGCTTTTGTAGACATGCCCATGTAACACAATGGTTTCTGTTGAGCGCACGTTTTCAATGCTCATCTGGAATGGTTTTAATTTTAATCTAATTTTAATTTAGTTGATGAACTGTAACCATTGATAGTAGTTAATGGTTATTGCTATGATTAAAGTATCAAAGAGACTATAATATAGAAAATATATTCTGGAACTTGTATGGCTACCTTCTGCTTTATGCTATTGGGAATTCTCCATCCAATTTCAAGTTGTATCCATTTTTTGGCAATATTTAGGATTGTTCCAAGTTCTTTGTTGAAGTTTTCTGGGGTAATTGGGATTCTGAATTGAATTTTTTCTCAAAGTTGTCCTGGAATATTTCAGCAAAGAGTGGTGAGAAGGAGGATCCCATGGCTAGACCTTCTTTCTGAATGTAAAATTTTCCATTGAATTTGAAGAAATTTTGTTTAGTACACAATTTTAAATCGTTCTTCAATTCTACATTCTTTTCACAATCTTGAAGTGTCTCATCCAGGATACAATTTGCTAGTTGAAGACTTTGTTGTAAGGTTTTTTTTAAATGGGTTGGGCTCTTGTAACCCTTAGCCACCATGACCACTATTTGATCTTTTGTGGCATCCCTACAACATTGCAGGAAGCCTTTGTTGAGGGTTCAATCAACATTTTTGATTGTTGTAGTCCTTCTGTCCTATTCCAAATCAAAATCTTCTTCTTTTTTCCCATTCTCAGACTTGAGCTTTACAATAGCTGAAAGGAACCCCACAACCTGGTTCTGGTCCTACAAATGGAGATTCTGCACCTTTTTTTGCAAGGCGATCAGCTATTTCATTTCCATGGAATCCGTTGTGCCCTGGTACCCACATCAGGCTAACCTGATTCCTGACAGCCAGTTCCCTTAGGGACTTTTAACACTGTGTTGCCAGCTTTGAGCTGCTGGAACAGGCCTGCATCGCCTTTAGGGCTGCCTGGCTGTCACTCAAAATAGAGATATTTGCCCTTCTCAGTCCTCTTTCAATGAGTTGATTAGCACAAATCTCTATGGCCATTCTCTTGGCCTGAAAGACAGTTGCCGTTTTCCCAGGGCCTTATAGAATTTAGTTCCTGGCCCATATATTCCAACTCCTGTCCTTCCTTCCCTGCATGATCCATCAGTGTACCACTTCAGGGTGTTTGACTCCCAAGAATACTCTCTTCCACCCCTGTCACTCTCCAGGATTGTGACTTTGTAGGGGCAATCCATTAAGTATTCCCTGTTTTTAAAGTCCAGGAACAGCTAAAGCCTTAGCTAATTCAGGAAACTCCTTTAATATTGTCAAATGACCTTTCTCTATGGAGTTGTTGATATTTCTGTTACTGGTTATTTTGAGGGCACTTAGTGCTGCCCTTTTCTTGACCTTCTGCGCCAGAGGCAACATTCCAAATATTGTATCTAGCGCAGCTGTTGGGTAGGAGCCTGTGGCTCCACTAATGCCCAGACCTGCCAACCTCTGCAATTTTTGGAGTTTAGTTACAGTAGTCTCCTGTTACACCTTAGGCCACCAAACCAGTGTGGCATAAGTAATTATAGGCAGTATTACAGTCTGGTAAACCTAGAACTGCATACTGGGTCTCAGTCCCCATTTCTTACCACACAGCCTCCTGCAGGCCCCCATACCCTTTGTGGCCTTTGTAAGAGTCCACAGAAGTTTTTGGTCAAGGACTATCCCTAAATATTTTACTTCTGTGGAAAACAGAATTGTTGTTCCTCCCAGAGTTGGAGCTGTTAAGTTCAGCTTCCTTTTACTGGTGAATGGAACACTTACCGTCTTTCCAGGATTGATCCAAAGATCCTCCTTTTCACACCACTTTCCTATGAAGGAGAGGGCCCTTTGCAGCAGGTCACACAGGGTGTCTGCTGATTTGCCCCTTATCATGAGTCATCAGCATAAGCTTGCATCCTGTATTCCCTGGCTGCCACTTGTTCTAGGAGATCATCAATAGCCTATAGCAGAGGCAAAAGAACCCCTCCTTGGGGGCAACCTCTCAGGGCTGTTACAGTTACTGACTCACTACCCATTTCAGCAGTTATCAGCCTATTCCTGAGCATTGACATAATCCAGGAGGCAGTATCACTATCAACCTCCTTTCTCATGATTGCTCTTTCAATAGATAGAAATGATGTGCTATCAATAGCTCCTTCCACATCCATAAACACCC
The DNA here is from genome assembly GCA_017141385.1 of Sogatella furcifera. Taxonomy (NCBI): domain Eukaryota; kingdom Metazoa; phylum Arthropoda; class Insecta; order Hemiptera; family Delphacidae; genus Sogatella; species Sogatella furcifera. The sequence goes on along the minus strand of CM029551.1, from coordinate 13,402,858 downwards.
CAATTAGCATCTCCTTCTCCTCTAAAGCCTTTTCTACCTCCTCTGGTAGGAGGGTTGCCTTTCCAAGAAGTCTCCTCCTAATTTTCAAGAGTTCTGGACATTCCAGCAGCAAATGTGCTGCTGATTATGTCTCTTCTATGCAGAATCTGCATTCATAATCCTGACATAGTCCCTTCTTCCATTACATATACTTGAATGGGCCGTGTCCTGTCAGGAGGCTTACTATTTGCCTCAGCTCCCACTATAAACCTTGTAACTAAGTGGTTATGAGTCCATTGAAATTCAAACTTTTAGGTTTCATTGTTTTGTAAGTTAGTTTTTTGTAGCTTCCAGGGGTTTAAAAAGCAACACTATCTTTCAAAGTTTTGGAATATGAGACCAAGTTCTATCTTTAAGCTCTATATGTTTTGTGTAATAGATTTTTGTTGCTTCAAGAGATTAATTATTTTCACTGTCTTATATAGGTTATCAGAGGCATAGCCTCAAAACTCACTTTGGGCTAGCTCTCTTTGCAATCAAACCAACTTCCCCTCCCCTACTCACAAAATTGAACCTTTAATGATGAAAATGTAGCATAAATATACAGTATTTGAAACTTATATTTAAAATTGCATGACTAAATATTTTTTCACAAAAATACTCCACTTCACGAGTCAATGATATGGAATAATTATTATAAATGTAAAATTCCTTCCTCTCCTCCACCTCCCACTATCACATAACCCAAAATAGCAGTCATAAAACTTGAAAATCCAGGTATGCTGAAGATATGTAAAAAGAAAATTTAAAAATTTTATAACGTAAATTTATAGAATGCACTTTAATATAGCAGATGCAAATCAAATAACGTTGGAAGAATAACAAGGAGACATACAAAACTTAAAAAAATACAACGCATACAAGAATACAAGCAAAATATTCAAAAAGTATGTTTGTTGAAGCTGTGGTTGCCTAGCTGACCGTGACTAACTGGTAGCAGAGACAATGTATTATTAATAATAATTAATAATGTATTATTATTAATAATTAATAATACATTGTCTCTGCCGGTAGCCACCCACAAGACTGGCTGGAATATAATTTACTTCGGCTGCAGTTGGCTGTGATTGGCATGCTTCAGCAATCAAGCTCTCTCCACAGAGCTAGCTAGAGTCATTTTCGCTGCACTGGATAATGGACTACTGCGCTAGCCTTAGCTTGTTTGATTGCTATTCGGAGAACTTGCATTGTATATGGCGCTTGGACTTTTTCTATTTCTCAGCTCACATGAGAAATTTGATGCAATACTTTAGGCCTGTCGCTACTATTTTTTAAAAATATTAAAACCTTCTAAAATCTACATATCAAAAAAATATTTTCTATGAAAACTATACTCTGTCCACTGAGTGTTTGGACCTAAGCTCCTCCTCCAATGTTCTTGTTCTACATCATGATCCAACCAGCTCACAAGCGGTTGTAATTGCCAGGAACATAGAAATTTCTAATTGATATTGGAACTTCAATATCAAATTTTTGAGTGGCCTTAGAAATATTGATGTTTTATGGCTGTTTGGCAAAATTTACATCCTTCTAACATGAGAATGATCATTATCAATATAACTTGATAGAATAATAGTCGATTGAACATAATATTTCATAATAATATTTTTGTTAATATTATTTTGACTGCTCAGTTCAAGCCAGGAATTTCAAATTCACACTACACACTACTGCAAATACATTTGAAATGTTTATGTTTTGCAGTTTACATTTGCAATAAATTAATCTCATTACTGTATGTACTTTAAATTCAATAAAACCAATATTTTTTAAAATAACTATGTTTTCGCCACACTGCACAGAAAGCAGCTGTTTTCTGTGCACTAAAGAGATTCGAAACACGCCATTTACAGGCGGTTTTGCTACTAGCTCCGAAAGGGGGCTCTTTCGGAGCTAGTGCACAGAAAGAGACAGGTAGTTACCTATCCGGCCGCTAGATTGGGCGACAATGTACTGCTTTCTGGAGCCATCACAATATTATTCGAATCAGCGATCGCCACAAACATTCTTATACAATATTTATTATTCTTATTCTTGCAGTGTGGCAAAAAGTATCGTACTTCAACTCTCACAGAAAGGTGTTTACGGTATTCGGATAACATATTCCCGGGCTTGGCAAGCCTTGCCCGGGAAACTATCCTCATACCGTAAACACCTACTTTCTGTGCTTGTAGTGTAATGTACTATATTTTGCTGAAGGTGAAACAAAGAACAAACCATATCCGCCAAAAAATCTTCCATGAGAGGTTTGAATTGTGTAAATCAGCTGAAAGAGTGCAAACATAGATTTTGATAGATTCCCTGAAAAGTGAAAGGCTTGCGTTTCCCAAATTTTCACAGCATGACTGTGACCTAAAAAGTAACAGCTGGAGCATGATGACCTTACTTGCCATTGGCTAAAGCCGCCTGCGACGTCAAAATGGGGGAGGAGCTTAGGTCCAAACACTCTGTGGACAGGGTATAGTTGGGCTTTGCAGCTACCCTAGCTAGCCTGGAGAATACGCCACTAATAGGTTTTGGAATTTGAGAAACTCTAATAATTGCATTAATTCAGACATATTTTTTAAATAAATCTTTTCTAGAATTGCTTGCATTTTAAGCTAATATTTGGTCTTTCAAATTATGGAAAAGGGTTGTTTTAGTAATAAGGTATGAGGGTGTATCAGGCTTCAGATTTAAGTTAGCTGGTCTCCAAATTATCTTTCTTCAGTTAGAATGGAGTGTAGAGTAGGTTTAGACATTTCAATAGGTACTAAAAAAATCCATTGAGTTATTTTTTAACAATCTTTATAAAAAGGGGATAGAAACCAGAGGAAGGGGAAAAATTATGAATAACTAAGTTAGAATTAAGTTACAATTCTCAATTTGATCTGCTATTGTAAAAAAACTCTTTTTCTATTATGTTTGTATGTATAACTTACCTGAAGGCTGAAGCTTCCTGCTTCCAACATTTTAACAGCTGAGGATGTGTGAGTACACATGAAAACATGTTTCTGTTTAATTTCTAATTTTCAATTATTTCAGAAATAAAGTGAATTTGAGACAACATCTTAGCTCTTTCATTATTGTTGTCATTGTTGACCTTCACTCTTGAAAGGTTGGAAAATGATAAAAACTGTTTTACGAGGTAGTTGGATGAGTTTTCAAAATAATGTTAATATCATAAATTAGAGAAAAATCTCACCTGTTGACAATGAGTTGAAAAATATAAACCGTTTACAGCACAGCTTTCTACTTTGAGGCTTATCTACATAATTGAAATAAATGCTGTATTGCTTCCTGAAGTAACTCACATTCCATCAGGCAGGATACATAACTCTTCATGCATTCACAAATATTCAATGTTAGAATCAAATTATTGGATGTAATGAATAAATTAATTGAAAATTCAGTTATAAAATTTTAATATTCTCATATGATTACCATACACACTCCATGATTTTTTGAAATATCTCTTTTTTCTAGAGTCAAATAAAAATCATTTTTAATTAATTTATTGTATTGATTGCCTTTGTAGTCTGTCCAAGCATAGAAAACATTCTGGCAAGATGGGAAATGACCTCAGCTATATCGGTTGAAAATTATAAATTTGATCTCATACAGTAGAAAGAATGTTCCCTACAATTTGAGACCAAATTTATGATTTTTGAACCACTATTGACCGAGCTGGAGTCATTTTCAAAGAATGTCTTCTTTACTTTGACAGACAATAATAGAAGTCATTTCTGTGTTTTGCAGACTCGGAGGTTAAAGCTCGCTGGAGAACCATTCGTGACAACTTTACAAGAAAAACCCATTCAAATCTTGAGAAAACTGGTACTAAAAGGGCTATTTACTGGAGATTGTGTCGATTTTTAGATTTGAATAATGAAAATATAAGTGACCAAAACTCTCTTGCCAAGGTGACTAAATCGCTTAGTGAATGTGACGAGAACAATTCCCATGACATTGAAAATTATGATGTTAGTGAAAGTGAACCGAATTTTCTGGCCGAAATCATCCTGCCTCTGGAAATTAACCACGAAGAGAATGGTTCTAGTGACATTGAAAGTGTAGGCCTACATGAAAAAGAAAATTTTTCTCATGAATGTGAGAATATTGGTACTAGTACATCTTCTCCAATACAGAATTTGGCTCACATTGAGCAGAACAAAAATAATAAATTCAGGAAGTTTCATCAGGATTTATTGATATCAACGCCGCAGGAAGACGAAGTTGATCTTTTTTTTAGATCAATGGCTATGACAGTGAAAAAATTTCGACCCCAACTTCTAACACAGGCAAAAATGAAAGTGTTCCAGACCGTGATGGAATTTGAAGTTTTGAACCAGTCCTAAAATTTTCTGAAGTTCTGAACTTGATCTCATCATTAAGTAGTCTGAAAAACTCATGAAAATTAATTATTTTAGGCCTTAAATCAATCAAATAGCCTGTTTTAAGACTATCTAAGAGAATATACTTGATCTTTATTCCAGACGTACAGTTGTTAATTTTTTCATATTTATGATGATTTATTATTGCAAGACTATATTAGTATTTTAATACTATGACCAATTGTTTAGTTCAGGGATTAACTATTAATGCAACAATACGACCATCAGACACGGTAAAAACGACATAATACAGATTGTTTCAGAAATAATAGTGGGGTTTCATTACTTCATATTATTCATCAAGTTGCACTTACACTGACAAATTACCGTATATATCAAATGAAAGAGTAATTCAAACAGTTTTAAATTATGTTAGACTGAATAGTGCATTGTATGACAAATATGTATAAAACACTAGAATTAAAAACTGTTAGAATTACTCTTTCATTTGATATATAATTTATTAGTGTAAGTGCAACTTGATGAATAATATGAAGCAATGAAATCCTGCTATTTTTTTAAAACACTCTGTATAATTTAACGGGACTATAAATAGTAATTGATGCAGTTTTATTTTCAAGTCATAGATCTTGTTGATCAAAAGTTATTTTGCAATTCTTATCATTATCCACGTAGTTCAAATTTCATGAAAAAACTTAGCCTATAAGAAAAAATTATCAGCTTATTGAGGAAAAAAATTGAGTTTAGTAAGGCTATCAATTTATTTGATAAATATTATAAAATATTTTTGTACTTCGATAATTATGATTAGAAGGATAATTGCATTAGAATTGAAATATTGTTTTGTGTTATAATAAATACCTTACTGTGATATTTCTTCAACTGAAATAAGACTGAACTTATTTTGACAGAATAAAATAGCTGATTTTAATTCAATGTTTAATTTTTTACCATCACCTTAGAGTAGGCTATAGAAATAATTCATACACCATTTACAGAAGCCGTATACTTTTCATGTCTTTGAGACAGTCATTTTTATAATTTCAATATCTTTAAGTCTGAAATTTTTATAATTTTAATGTCTGTGAGGCAGAAATGTTTTGTGGTGAGATAGTTTGGTTGAGTGTTTTGTGAAATATAAAAGAAAATATTTTCTTTAATGATAGAATTTTGGAAGTGGAATCAATCCATTATTTATTTCTGGGTTTTAAACTGTTGGAAGTGGAATCAATCCATTATTTATTTCTGGGGTTTAAACTCTTTTAGTCTTGAAATTCTCATGAATATCTTGGAAGGTCTGTAAGAAATATTAAATGATTGATAAGAAAACTTAGATTTTGTCAAATCTCACTAATTTATTATAAAAACTTACAGAACCAGGATTCAAATTTTACCAATGGTAAAAACCTGTTTCTTTAAGCTTTTATAATAAATTAGTAAAATTTGACAAAATCCAAGTTTTCTTATTATGGTGAGATTTCACAATACAGTATCACTATCAATTCTACAAATTTTATTAAATGATTGAGTACAAACAGTGTATATTAAAAAAGTAGCTTTATCTTCACTGGTTCAACCGCCGTAGAGAGACACATAATTAAATTATGAATAAATAATAATATAAATATTAGATGATTGTATTCTGTGATCGCTGTGTAAGCCTACTACTGTTTGTTATCACGCCACCTCGTTTCTTTTCCGAGTATTGTAACAACGCCACCTAGAGTTCAGGTAGGTAACAATCAAGGGCGTACGCAGGATTTTTTCCAGGGGGGGGCAAGCCATGTTCCCGTTGATCAACCCCCACCCCTCTCTTTCTAGGTCCCCCCTTATAGAAAGAGAAGGGGGGGTTCGTCATAATATTGTTCAGTTCAATACATTCTATCATGAAAATTGAAAATAAAAATAAATTCAACTTAATATTCCCAATGATATCGATGATTTGTGATTTAGTGATCAATTTTCCATGGAGTTATGTGAGATTAGGTCTTTTGTACTAACAAGCCCCACATTTTGATTCAAATAATTTCATCACAAAGTTTGATTGTGATTCAATTTCTCTGTTCACTGAGTGTTTAAAGCAAGTTCAATCTTTCAGGTGTGTCTTATTCCTGGAACCCTGGTTAGATCAAGTTCAACAGTATTTCTCTTCCTAGGAAGCATTGCACATTAAGTTTTTCCTCAAAATTGTTCAAATACCGAAATCTATAAGCATGGTACAAAGTTATAATAGGTAGCATAACTAAAATATTGAATCTGCTCCAAACACTTTGGATACGAATAGAAGTACCCTAACTAATTGAAAAACTAGTTTTAGATAAATAAACTCATCAACATTTTATAACTAGGCTATAAAGGGTGCTTCAAAACTCCCTATCAATATTCTAGGGCATTGTTCCTGGGTAAGAAACACATATCTAAATATTATTCTGAAACTGTCCCAAGTTCTCAATTACTCACACAGCCAAATCTATGTTTTCACATTCCTCTATAAATTTTATAATTTTGTTGGGCCTTAAGAGAGTACTAAAGTGGTCAATATTCATGTAAAATTAGCTGAGAAATTCAATGAAAACAGTTTGATGGTTATTGAGATAATGATCAAAATATAAGCCAGTCAGTTCCTATTCAAGCGTTCAAAGATTGTGTCAGCCGTATTGTGTGACAGACCAGCCGTTGTAAATAGACACTCAATAGTTATATTCATTCTGTTTATTAGTCGGTTCATATTTCTTCTTAGTGATAAAGACTGTTCTCATTTCTTAATTCAGTGCAGTGTTAATCTGTGAAACGTTATAAACTCTTGTGCTATCTTCTGTTCCGTTATAGTTTATCTTTTTCTAGTGTGTTATAGTAGTGTAATTAATAAAGTTAATTGTCAGTACTCAGACAATTCCAAAGTCTGACAGACGCAACATTGGTGAACTGTTGAAGCGCATGGAAATGAGATTTGGCCACCAACACATGTATCAACTAATTTGAAGCTGACATAGCTTGCTTGGTGAGGATTGCCTACCCAGCATCAGGGGATGATGAAATGAAGGAGAGAGCTGTTGAACTGTCCTCAAACACTCAGTGAGGCATTAACTCAGGCCTTGGAATTTGAAGCTGTGACACAATCAGTGAGGAGCCATGCACGTGTTTGCTCAGTATCAGGGGAAGATAGCCATGAGGAGTTGGTGGAGGAAATAATGAAGAGGATTTTGGAAAAATTCAAGACTGCAAAGAAGGAGATAAGGTGTTGGGGCTGTGGAGAGAGAGGTCATCTACGAAACAAATGCCCAAAGTAGTCAATGAGGCCCCAGGTTCAGGAGCAGTTGTTGCAATGTTGTCAGATAAACCAAAAGTCTCTACATACATGGAAAAGTCAATGGATCAACTCAAGACTACTAATTGACACTGGAGCCACTATGACAATAATAAACTATAGCACAGTGACTGATCAACAAGGCATATCACCAACAACCTGGAGGTTGAGAACTGCTACAGGGGAGGCTGGGGGAGATGATTGCCACTTTTGAGATTGGTAAATCAAGGTTCAGACATCGAGTGTTAGTGGCAAAAGTTAGTGAAGACATCATACTAGGTTTGGATTTCCTACGTGAACATGGACTGAAACTAGAGAAGAAGAAGAATACAGTGACCATTGGTGAAGAAGAAGAGGTGCGGCTATTAGAGGACATCACCATACCAGCAAGGAGCCAGATTGTGACCCAAGCAAGGACAACAAAAGACATTACTGAAGGAATGAATGCAATATTGGAACCAGTAGTTCTTGAAGAGGAGCTTGGACATGGTGTTCTAGTGGCCAGAACTTTGTTTCTCACCAGCTCAGTGTTCCCTGTCTGCTTGATGAATGTGAATACCTATGGAGTCACCTTGAAAAGGGCAGTGTGCTGGGACATTGTTCACCTGTAACAGCAGTGGTCCATCAAGTACAATCAACACAGTTAAAGAAGAAGAAACTTCCTGAGAAACTACAGAACTTTGTAGAGGAATCTTGTCAGGACTTGAACCAGGACCAGAAAAAGGGCGTGAAGGATTTAATAACCTCCTACCAAGATATCTTTGACATTGGAGAAGGAATGAAAGGAAGGACCAACATTGTCCAACACACAATAGACACAGGAGATGCCAAACGAAGACTTCCATTTGCTAAACGAGAAGAAGCCAGAAAAATCATCAAGGAGATGGAGAGTGAAGGAATCATTGAATCAGTGGACTACCGTCTTCTGAATGATGTCACCAAGAAGGACAGTTACCCTCTACCCCATATTGATGCTCCAGCCACTTTTGAGAGACTAATGGAAAGTGTGTTGAGGGGACTCTCATGGGAAACATGTTTGGTTTACCTGGATGACATTATTGTTTTGGGCAAGTCTTTCCAAAATCACATGAAGAACCTGAAGGAAGTATTTCAGAGGCTGAGGCAGGCAAACTTGAAACTGAATCCTAAGAAGTGCAACCTGTTCAAAAGACAAGTGAATTACCTAGGACATGTGGTTTCTGACAAGGGAGTGTCCATGGATCCTGAGAAAGTATCAGCTATTACAAACTGGCCTGTGCCTAAGGACAAATCGGAAGTACGAAGTTTTCTTGGCCTTTGTGCATATTATCGGCGATTTGTGATGGGTTTCTCTGGGATAGCCAAGCCACTAACAAATTTGACAGAGGAGAGGCGCACCTTCATCTGGGATAAAGACTGTCAGCAGGCATTTGACACAGTGAAGGAGGTGCTCAGCCAAGCACCTATTCTGTTTTATCCCAAATCAGAAGGCAAGTTCATCCTGGATACTGATGCCAGCAACACAGCTATTGGTGGAGTACTCTCACAGGAACAAGATGGAGAGGAGAAGGTTATTGGATACTTTAGCAAAGTCCTTTCAAAACCTGAGCGCAACTACTGTGTCACAAGGAGAGAACTGTTGGCGGTAATGAAGTCAATCAGCCACTTCCATAAGTACCTGTATGGGCGTCACTTCCTGTTACGAACTGATCATGCATCCCTGACATGGCTTCTACGATTCAAATCTCCAGAGGGACAAGTTGCCAGATGGATTCAACACCTGCAAGAATATGACTTCAAATCCATCCACTGAGCTGGAAAAAGTCATCAGAATGCTGATGGAAGACCCTGTGACCAGGACTGCTGCTCACGCCAGGAAGGGAAGGAAGCAGTTGCTAACAGGATAACTGTAGCTACAGACTACTGGGGAGGAGATGAAATGCTGAAGGACCAGGAAGAGGATCCTGATTTGAAACAAGCGTTCTACTCAAGGAAAACCTAGCTGGCAGGAAGTAGCACTGTTATCACCACATGTTAAGACCCTCTCGGCACAGTGGGAGTCAATTGTGGAAGATGGGGGAATCTTGAAGAGGGTGGTGGAGAATGCTGCTGGCAATCAGAAAAGACTGCAAATCATTGTACCAAGGAAAAGAGTTCCTGAAGCATTAAAACAGCTACATGATGGAGTCTCTGGTGGGCATTTTGGAGTGCATAAGACCCTGGAAAAGGTACAAGAGAGGTTCTACTGGCCAAACTCAAAAGAGGATGTCAAGAACTGGTGCCGGAATTGTGCAGTATGTGCATCTGCCAATGGCCCTATGCCTAGAAAGAGAGCCCCTATGCAGAAATACAATGTAGGTGCTCCATTAACGATAGCCATTGACATAGCTGGGCCATTCCCAATTACTGATGGTGGGAATAAATACATCCTGGTTGCTATGGATTACTTCAGCAAATGGGTAGAAGCCTATGCCTTGCCAAATCAAGAGGCAGTTACTGTAGCTGATGTATTGGTGAAGGAGTTCTTCAGTCGTTTTGGCATACCATTGGAGTTACATTCAGACCAAGGGAGAAACTTTGAATCTGCTGTATTTTCTCGGATGTGTGAAGTGTTGGGAACCAACAAGACCAGGACAACACCACTGCACCCCCAATCAGATGGAATGGTTGAGCAAATGAACAGGACTATGGGAAAATACCTATCAAAGGTGGTATCCGGACATCTACGGGACTGGGTCCAACACCTGCATTTCTTCCTGATGGCATACCAAAGCGCAGTTAATGAGACTACAAGGATGACTCCAGCAAGAATAGTGTTTGGGCAAGATATACGACTACCCTGTGACTTGGAGTGTGGATGCAAACCTGGGGAGGACTTGGAACAAGAAGACTACACCAGCAAGCTCCGGAAGCAGATGGATGAGATTCATGCAACCGTCTGCACAAACATCCAGGTCACCAGTGATATGATGAAGCAGCGCTATGACATTAAGGCCAACCATGGAGGATACCAGGCTGGTGACATAGTATGGTTGTACAATCCTCAATGACGTCGTGGATACTCTCCCAAGTTGCAAACCTCCTGGGATGGACCTTATGAGGTGGTCACAAGGATCAACGATGTGGTCTACAGGATCAAGAAACCAAGAGGTACTCCACGCATTGTTCATTTCAACCGACTGGCACCTTATCATGGAGACAATGCTGCAAGGGGAGTTCAAGAGGTGAAGGCTCTTCATCCTGCCATCTTTGATTTTGAAAGATTCATGGCCAACCTAGGGATGTCACTAGAAGAAGGAAATGTCACCATCAGTCACCAGGACTTATTCACCCTACCAAAGAGCTGTGCCTTGGCACATTGCATCGCTAGGAATGTGGGAGCTTCAAGAGGAATTGCTACAGTATTCAGGACAAAGTTTGGAAGATTGGATGAATTGAATCTCCAGAATCCGGCTGTGGGGAAAGCACTTCATCTTCAGGATCAGAATCAACATCTGTGACAAAAGACCAACCCCAGCAGGAGTCAACATATCAGGCTTTGTGGCAAAGTCTGATGCATCTACAAACTCACCTTCAATTCCTGGGAGTGAAGCAGCTTGGAATCCCAAGACTGGGCTGTGGCTATGACGGATTGGACTGGAGTATTGTGAGACCAATGATTGGAAGAATTTTCAAGGACACTGGAATCAACATCACCTGTTGTGTCTTCAACCCATGGGCGGTTAAACAAGTCAATCCATTGGTGCCGGCTTCTACTGTTTGCACTTCCAGGATGGATCTGGACTGTTCTGGGACAGAACAGTTTTAAGGAGGGGGCAGTGTTATGGAATCCGACAGTGTCTGATGACCTTGGAACTGTGGCGCCAAGTGATGGGCAGACGGGGATGGGAGGCTTTGTGTCAACAAGTGGTTGCATTGTTTTGTAAACAAACAACACTGTCTGGAAGTCTCTGGAAGTAATTACGGGCCCACCAGCATTTACTAGAACTCTCTATTCATTTCTAGCACTCTCTAGCAATTTCATATGCTTTTATAAAGAGACAGGAATGTTTGCAGAGAGTCAGTTCCTATTCAAGCGTTCAAAGATTGTGTCAGCCGTATTGTGTGACAGACCAGCCGTTGTAAATAGACACTCAATAGTTATATTCATTCTGTTTATTAGTCGGTTCATATTTCTTCTTAGTGATAAAGACTGTTCTCATTTCTTAATTCAGTGCAGTGTTAATCTTAGTAGAATTCGTATTGTGAAACGTTATAAACTCTTGTGCTATCTTCTGTTCCGTTATAGTTTATCTTTTTCTAGTGTGTTATAGTAGTGTAATTAATAAAGTTAATCAGTATAAATTGCCTCAAGTCTTTTATTATAGTGGAAACCCGTAACAATATGATTTTTCCAGGTCTGTTTGTTGTCTCCGATGTTCTGCCTCACCGATAATGTGTTGAGTTCCTGTCTTATTTTAATATTCCAAATTCTATCTTCTTTAATGCTCTAAAAAATTTCATTTTAGCCACTTGTAACTTTCTCTATTCTATATTTCTCGTTACCCAGGTTTCAGAGTCATAAGTTTCATAGGAGAGCTGAGATGGCCATCACTTGTAATCACATGTAAAATTTCAAATTGGTCTCTCTCCTGGCTTTATTCTTCAAAGACCTGTTGGTTAACTCCCAAATAGCTTGAATTCGATTTATTTCAGAAGAAATATTCAGTTACTTTCTCGTCTGAAACGTACCCAAACCTCAAAAATAAGGATTTGAAGGGGACAAACAATTGAGCGATCCTTCAAAAGACAAACAATCTATTAAAAAATGCCTTCATTGTTGGATTTGTCTCCTTGAAATCCTGATTTGTGAGATTTGGGTGCGTCCTAGAAGAAACGGTAACTAAGCTGATTCATCAGCCCTTAATTCTCCACAATATTACTTGATTCGAAATACCAGTCAACAATAAGGTATCCTAAACTTCGGACAATTTGAAAATATTTAGATACTGTAGTAAGTTATGTTTCTCACCCAGGAGCAATGGCCTAGATTTAGAATATTGGTTGAGAGTTTTGAAACACTATTGTATGGCTATTCAGCTCCAAAAAATTAGCTGCTACAATTACCTTCAACTCTTCAATTTTTCTTTCATTCAAATACATAATACCACAGCTATAACTCCGCAGTAATGGATTTTAGCTCATGAAACTCCATTGTAAATTAAAATGATGCACACAACATTTTTCCTCCACCTACATTAATTAGCTATTGATAGGAATATATAGAGTGTCCCAAAATTAAAGTGCCAAACTCTGGAAATACATTCTATGGCTCAAAATAAAGAAAAAATCACAATTAATCATCTTTAAAAAAGCGATTTGTTCACCAGATATCCGCCTTTCTGCATTTTTTACAAAATAATTTTCATCTTCAAATTCTTTTAACCGATCTTTATTAAACTCTGCAAGTATATTCATATAAAAGAAATCAGCTGTAAAATAGATCCAACTTGGTTCAATCTAATACGGTAGGTAGCTGCTACTTCCCAATTTATAATTTTTGTAACTACAAACTAAACAAAACTGGTGAAATAAAAGTATGACAAATGGAATGACTGGCAAGTCAACTTATATAGTAACAATAAAAGGGAAGCAAATAAGTTGATATTGCTTCCAGTTTTTAAGTAATGATACTGATAATAAAAAAAAGTTTGAGCAATGAATAAAAACTAGATTGAGCAATGAAACTTCTATTTCAATTTCTGATTAGGCTAATATGTAGAACTAAAGCCTAATAAAAAGAAGAAGATATTCAAGCAACCAACTGAATCATTTCAAATTTACTATAATAGACTTCATTTTAATTAACGTTACATTAGACATGTATGAAAGAAGTGAAAACAATCTTTTAGTTTTAATCTATAAGCTACAAAAATAAAAGAAAACAAAAGCATCAATAAAATTTATTTATTTCTAACAGATATCAGGCTACTAGCTTCCAGCAAGTACATACCGTATATTACAAATGTTGAATTGTAAATTCAACTTTCAGAGACAGTACAATGTTTGAAGGCCTATTTCGTCCACAACACAACAGTAACTGATTGTGAAAACCTGTACATTAGGACAATTAAAATCCAAATAACATAATATTTCGTGTTGATACAACTGATACAACATAATAAAGGCTATCTAATGGAGGATATTCGTTTAAATTTATGTTAAAAAGTCCGGTTTCCAATTGAAAAACTTTAACGATTTACTAAAGTTTACTAACTTTAACGATTTTACTGACCTCAACTGCCATATAAGTTGAGGTTAACTATACTTCCAAACCTCAAAACCAAAAGTCTAATTCAACAAAGACATTCTTTTATCATTGTTCCAGTATAATATGACAGTGGACTATTGATAATTAGTCGAAATTAAAATGACAAACACACTATTATAATAATAAACTTAAATTATAACACACAGATCTCAAAGTACAATAAACCATTGCAGGAATGAATAATTGAATTCAATTCTATCTAATTCTAATCAATTCGATAGTCGATATTCGATAGTGAATGAGAATTCTAGCTTTTAAATCATGAAGATTGTTTTTACTTTGGTACTATACTTCCATATGTATACATTTTTACATTTCTATAAATTTATGAATAATATACAAGTATTTAACTTTCTTCCATCATGATCCATTGTTTTATAAATATTCCTTCAAAATATCAGCGTAACCAACCTTTCTTCCAAACTGTGCACTCTATACTGTTTACTGTTCTACAGTTCACGCCTAAGTTCCAAATTTAGACACAAAATATCATAGAGATGCTTCCCATGTTATTTAAATGGGGTTACTTTATTCCCTAGGGAATTTCAATCTTCTTTTTCTCCCGAGGGAGAGAATGAAGCGCTTTAGTATTCGATTCCGGGGAGTGAAATGCGACTTTAGATAGTAGGTGGAGGAAAATGTTTTTTAAATTCTCTGGAGTAACATTTGAGCATATAGAAAGTTAGCATGTAAAACGGAAAATCAATTTCTTAAAGAAAATCAATTTCATCATTTATTAGTTATGAATATGAAGAAAAAATGTACTTCTGAATGTATTCTATTCGACAATAATTGAAAATATTAATTTCTGAATATAAAATTGGCGAATCGTCCTCCATTGCAAGGCATAGAGCATGTTGTTGGGCAGATTTGCGTGAACTTTGGAGTATTGTCTGTAGAACAAAAGCAATATTTTGAAGGGTTCGAAGGTTTTCGTACTCTCATGTACTTTTTTAGAGATTTAACCAGGTTTTTCAAGGTTGTTTAACTTACACATCTGAAAAAGAGGTGATGATGCAATAGTCATTCAAACCTCTAAAAACATGAGAAATTGATGTTTAGAAATAAACAATTGATTTCTAGAAAAAATACTTTATTTCTCTCATTGTACAGTGAATGGCTGCATTTTTTCCACAATGGTGACGTCTTCAAAATTTTCCGTTTTATTGACTAACCCTACAAAGGATGGAAAAGTGACAGAGAGAAAAGAAAGCATATCCTCATTTGAGAATCTTACTTCCAATGAGAGTCAAGATGAGAAATTATTAATGATATTCTCCAGTATTAAATTGGAGACTCAGATATGGAAGTTTTACCCCTGTGAGTCTGTGACTTCGCAATATTTAGCCTACAATCGAGTTGTGAATTTATTTCATTCTATTATAATAATAATTTATTTAATTTTATTATATTCATTTTTTCTCATTCAATTAATTTTATTTTTGAATGTATTGAAAACAAAATTTTTGTCAACTTCTAGGGGGGCAGCTGCCTGCGTACGCCCATGGTAACAATGTAGAACAGTATAGAATTTGTAATCACGGTACCTGGCTCAGGCTCATGAGTGTGACAAATAGTGTAACAAGAAAAACATTCAGCTATGCGGTTTGGTTTGGTTTGTCACGTCAAATCCGGAGAATTGGATACGGCAAAAGTAAAAGTGATGACGTCACCTACCGATGACGCAACGCAACGAAAATGCTTGGCGTGATAAACTGGATCCTGGATGACAATGGTAGTCTTGAAGGTGAACGCACAATTCAAAGTCAAAATCCACAAAACATAAATTTTGTTCACAATAAATTTTATTTGACAATGAACCGCCCTACATATTGTATTAATGAATGTAGAATGTAGCCTAATTACATACGTAGATAAAATTCAGTAGCCTATAACCGACTGTATTTGTATATAATGCTGTACTCATCGATAAAAATTATAGCCTATTGCACTGAACTTCATTAATCAGATATGTTATACAACTATAGAATAGTCAAAATATAGTGTATTTCTAAAAGGTAACTTGAAGTTGGATCTCAATTAAAAATTTGGTAAGGTAATTTAAAGTAATGGATAGTTTGAATACTAATCTATGTGAGGCAGTGGAACCACTTATAGTTATAAAATATTTTCTTGAAAACTCCAATAGGTAAATGGTTATTTTATAAATAAATTGTTTTTCTTTCAATTTATCATTTGAACTTTTAAACTAATACAATTTTATTGCTAAAAAATCACCCCGAGAAGGTTAAAGAAGTGAATTTAATCCTCATTTTTTCACATTTCCAAACGAGAATCAAACCATTAAAATTCATGGATAAAGTTTGATGATAATTTAGCATTTATGATAAATGAGCAGTTAGTAGAATCATTCAAAAGATAGTTGATTTTGGCCTGCCAACGTTCACAAATTTGGCGGGAGATCCATATGCGTGAACGACCAACAAAAACGAAACGAAAACTAGGCGGCAAAAACGGGAGAGGCTAATAAAAAACTTGGAAATATGTCGGAAGCAAGAAGATGATAAGGAGTGGTGGAAGATTGTTGTTGTACCGGATGAACAAAGACTAGTGGCCTTGAAGAAAGCTCTCAGATTGGTCAGAATTTGCCCGCCAAAATTGAGGACCTTGTAGTTTGCGTCGTTCACAGGCATTTCACTAGAATTCTCGCAATCTTCTCTTGAATCGAGCATTTTTTTCTCCATAGAAGAGAAACCAGCTGTTGTCTTTTACGTTCTCTATTTCACTAGCATGCATTTTCTTTCTCACTCACTTTCGTCTCTCTTTCGCTCTCTTCACAGCAGTTTTCCCCACATTGTTCAACTGTTTTATTTCACTTGCTCGCACTCTACACGCCTTGCCGTTGCCACTGGAGATTGGGCACCCGATAAGTTTTACACAGAATCCCATCTCAATTCACCAAAAATTAGCAATTTTAAAAAGTAGAGAAAATCGTATTAGAGAGTTTGTATTGAAAATCGCAACCAAAAATTGGGACTTGATATTCTAGATCCGTTGCCTGTCTGTGAATCTGTCCAATTGACTATAACAGTGAAACTATTTTTAATTGTTTTTACTCGATTTTTTTTTGTTAACTAGTAGATGGTTTTGTTTTTTATTTACTTCAATTTAAACAATTCTAGAAACTCGTAGATTTTTCAATAATTCTGCACTCTGTTAGGTGCCTGTATTATGCAATAATTGAAACACACAAATTGTACGAACTTTGTACAGCGAGTGGTCTCAATGATTGCTGAAGTGAATATTGGAGAATAGTAAGTGCCTAATTGCTGTTGCTTGCCATTTCCATGTCTCAAAGTCCATAAATCAAGTTCACCTGACATGCACCCCCCCCCATGTTAATTTGAATTCCTCGGCAATGGTAATCCTTCCCTCCCCCTACCTAGGATCGTTTCTCCATCATCAACAGTCACCGGGTTTGGCTTCGAACTCACTTTGCCTGAAAATTAGAATTCCCCTAGAAAATTACTCACAGTTTCGGAAGATTACTGGTTACTTGTATTGTGTGTTGGAGTAGACTTTCATCCATGAAGTATGTGTACAAAGCACAATCTTGTTTGTGGGAAAATTCTAGACATTTCCAAAACAAAAAGACAAGATGATTATGTTTCAAAATTTAAATTTGAAGTAACCGATAGTTGCACATATACGTTAGTTTCTTCATAATTCTATTCACGCTTTCGGTTGCGACAAACTCGGTACTTATGAGAGGAAATATTCTTAAAATTATAAGTGAATTAAGAAACAATACAGTAGGCCTATTATTCATAGCTTCACATAGCCTATTTAATTACACACTATTGAACAATGTTTTCCATTCATGCTATCTTTGCAGATTTCAATTGAAAGCGATTTTGCTTGCATGCCTTATTCGGGGGAAACATATATCCAGATCAGACTAATTTCAAGGAATTAGCACAATTGCACCAGTTGACAATGCTATAAATTGACTGCATTGTTCGTATTTTATAGCAGAGCTATGTGAAATATAATTGAAGAGGCAGGTCACGTGGTCTACTCAGGCCACAGTTTCCGTTTCGAGCAGCCACCCCCCTGAGCCCCTTGGGGAGGCCCCCATCACAGTTATAGTCTGTCCAAGAAAAAAAGACATTCTGGCAAAATGGAAAAATAAAATTGGTTCATGATTGGTTAAGAAATTATAAATTTGGTCTCAAATTGTACGAAACATTCTGATAGACGATTTAAGACCTAATTTATAATTTGAACCAATATTCACCGAGCAGGAGTAATTTTACTATCTTGTCAGAATGTCTTCTTTGCTTGGATAGACTATACCAACCACCCACACTCAATTTACAACTCCCTAATATCAGCTAGAAGGGAACATTGCTTTTAATTGTCGGTGTAATTAGGTACAATTGCTGCTGTATTATGATTGTTTCTGGGATACTCTCCTCTTTGGTAGCTGCAATAATTGTTTTTAATCGTTGATTAATGAATCTTAAATAATTAATAATAATAGATTTTGGAGCATTTTTCGAAATGATCTTTAAACCTTAAAAAAAAATTCATTTTTGAAAGACGTAGCCTGTAAAAATACGACTCTCATAGCATATTCTCATAGCTCCTTATAAAACCTAAACTATAAAAAACCTACTGAGCTACAAGGTCACGTGATCTTGCTCACGCATGAGAGTTCATCCAGAATTATGAAAGATGAATAAGCATGAAGCCATTTTATTATTGTGTAGCTGTAGTCTTAGTGGATTGTATTTCAGACATCGAAAATTCCAGAAAGTTGTCATCAGTTTTGATAAAAATAAATTATCATCAACTGGTGCCTCAGCTTGATATTGCACTAACATGATAGTTGCTGACTTGAGAAAAAAATTATAAAATGAATTAGGGAGTGTTCAAAAACTTAGAAATTTCAACCATAAGTAAACAAAAGTTTCAATAGTGCTTTCATTATTTGAAGTTTAAAATTCCATCTAGATCTTATTTCGAAAATATGTTCATCATTTCTTAATTGAAAACGATCAAAATTTATAAGATTATCAATTTGTTCAACAAAGTTTTCAACTTCTTCAAGCACAAAACTCAATTTATCTGAAATTCTGAATCATAAAATGTTAAACTTACAGAAATAAGCTAAATTACAAAATTAATAATTCATCGACTTCACAAATTCAATTTTTTTTAATTACTTTTCCTGGATCGAAAATTATGTGTTAAACAGTGATGTGATTCATAACCTCATTTTGACAATATGAACATGTTATCAAAATTTCGGAGAGAAATGGTACAGGCTCAGCCTAGTTTTTCCATCCTCTCATAATAATTATTACGATTACAGTATATTGTATAATATATAAATAAAATAATAAGATACATAAATTGAACAGTAAACCGCGGGATTTCTCCAATTTTGAATTTAAGTATAGCTGATGCCATGAAGTTAGGCGGTTTTGTCTGTCTCTTACGTGATAACACGAACTAGCAGCTGATGTAACGCATCTATTATCTCTTTTGATTTGAAATAATCATCCAGGTATACCTAAATGCAGACGAAACCGCCTTTTGGAGTCAGCTATATTTATAATTAATAAAGTGATCGTCCACCACAATGAATGACTTGAATTGGAATTTTCGTAAAAGTATATAAAATTAAAAAATATTTCTATAGATTTATTATTGTCATAAAATTATTTTTAGAATGTACAATCACACTGTAGCTAAGTTTATGTAATTATAGCAGTCAACAATAAATAATTATAAATATAATCCATTTATAAAAGAAATACAATAAATACAATCAAGTATACCACTTATAACAATAAGAAGAATCACCCATAGCATAGAATGCAATAATAAAATCAAATTCCTGCAGTGCAAAAAAGTCCTCCCCGGCGGGGAATCGAACCCCGGTCTCCCGCGTGACAGGCGGGGATACTGACCACTATACTACCGAGGACACATGATGGAATGGCGAAAATTACTTGATTTGGATCTCGTACGTTTGCAATGAGTTTGTTGAAAACTGTAGAACTGGGAACAGATGTTGAAAACCTGAGCTCTACAGCAAGTCAGCAATACTTAAGACACGGGAAAACCGATAATAATGACATGTGATCATTTATTTAATAATGAAACTAATAATGTTATAATTATGATCATTTGAATTTTTATACTATCATTAAGTCGCTAGAAATTATTGAATTATGGTTTCGGTGAAAATTGTATGATAGCATATCGAGCTAAAAATCAAAACATGTTTCCCGTTTTATGAAAGTTGGTTATTTCGGCGAGGACAGGCGAGGTGGAACAATTTTGGGATCTCTCTACACCAATAGAGGCCTATATTGATTTTTGGAAATTCTCTCTCTAGTCAAGTTCTGAATGGAGGTATTTTAGAGTGAAAATGTTTTGTTACCTTGCGAATGGATTATTTTTTTATTACGGTACTGCTTAGTTATTGCTGTGATAGGTTATAGATTAAATTCAATGTAAATACGTTACCATTTGAGAGTCTAACAAAAGGATTTACTCTAGAAATTTGGTTGTTTAGAATGTTGAGGGAACGTTTCAATATCAATTTTATCTAAAAAAATTATTGTCTTTATAATAATACTTTTAAAATCCTCACTACATTAATTATTATTCATGTATCATAGCTACATTATTCATAGATCATCAATCATAATAGAAGGCTATTATATATTATTTATATGATTTTTGATGAGTTTTCTGAATTGAGCTCGAGCTGACACAATGCTTAGAAACTTTCAACATGAAATTTATGATACTTATAATATTATATGGGTGGAGGTTTTGCAATGACAGCAAATAAAAAAGTACAGAGGTAAGAGGTGAGTATGGGGTTTATATAGGAGTAGAGGGAAGTTATTGATTTACAGGTATCTGATTTATAATTATTTATCATGATTTATCTGTATCTGACAGGTACTCTGTTATTGATTACAGTATCTAAGTAAACAGATGAAATACAGTGTAAGTTATAATAAGAAATCTTACTTTTTTATGCAACTGTGATTTTTACCAAATTCAAAATACAATTAATCAAAATTCGACTCTTTTGTGAAGAAGTCGTGCTAGAGAAGGCTTGAGACACACTAAGGATGCCTCTTGCTCTGCAATATATGTACGGTACTCAATCTGCAGTCTTCATCACGCCTCTCTCAACTTGTAAAAAAAACTTGACATTCATCCCCCAAGTTAGCTGAAGGTGCTCAATGCTACCCCTTTCTTGCCACCCTCTGTTCATTAACTTTGTGCATCGCGTTCAAAATATTCGTGGAGAATACTCTTTCATACGTCTCCAACGTCGTCTTTCAAATTTCAATAGCACTCCGCGCTACATTGTCCAATAGAACACGTACAAGTATAGTCTGTCCAAGCAAAGAAGACCCTCTGGCAAGATGGGAAAATGACTCCAGCTTGGTCATTATTCGTTCAAAAATTATAAATGTGGTCTTAATAGGAGATCAAATTGTTTCCTACAATTTGAGATCAAATTGATACTTTTTGAACTAATATTGGCCGAGCTTAAATCATTCTCACATCTTGCAAGAGGGTCTTCTTTGCTTGGGCAGACTATATAATTTCAGAATCCCGCTCTTTTTCTAGCGACTCGTGCTCTCTTCCACACTCAACTGAAACCCCAAGTCATTACTCGAACTCACTCTTCACGAGTGAGATGGGGTTCAATGTCATGAAAGCGCGAATGTTTTCAGTGAGTGGGTGGCATTGAAAATTATTCCCAGTGAAAACTGCTTCCGCATTCCAGGATGATTACTTTTCATAATAATTATTGGAACTGGAAAACTGTAGCTTATTCTTTCGAGTTCAAGTGCAAGAGCCCACGTGCAAAGATGGACCTTTACACGCTTAGTGTAGGCAAAGAGAATCCTAGGAATTCAAGAGCTGTATTATTCTATATCTATGGTGTAGGTAGACTGTGAAAGTCCAGTCTGCTGTCTTTCAACCTGCAGATGGGTTCCAATCCCAATCCCGTTCTGTCGATCTGAAATCGTAACGATTTTTCACCACCTCACTCATTCTCCACTTCAATAGGCCTATCTATACTTACGTGTGAATACACGTGAAAATACACGCTGCCCAAAAATGTTAAAAATGATTAGTTCTTATGGAGGATATACTATTATCCAATATTGACATTATTTTTTATTTCATACTAATTGCATTTTATTCTCAGTAAGCTTTTGTTCTCTCATGTCTTATCAACTTCATTATAATAGAATTATTTAGATCATTTTACAGTTAATTCTTGACATTTTCTCTGATTCAGATAAAAAGTATCATCTCCTTCTTTTCTCGCTTTAAATTGTGAATTAATTTGTAATGAAAATATTAAATTAATTTCAATAAAATGGAAACCCAGTTCCTACTTTTTCTTCAGCATCAGCATCTACCCCTCGCGATAAATAGATTACAAACTACAATCTATTATATCTATTGTAATTTATACCTGGGTAGCCCTGAATGAATAACAAACTTGATAAAAAAGTCATTTTGAAAACAAGAGTTCTACGATTAGAACAATATTCACACAAATTTTGTATTTACCACTGAATATGAAACCAAAGCAGATATCGGAAAGAGCTGTAATCGAATTAAGGCATTAAGCATATATGAATAATGTTGAACATGAAGCATAAATTTCATAGTGGTTCAATGATGGAATACAATGGCTATTCATAACTCTTTATGACTGTAGTAATTATTTTTAAGGACTATGAAAAGTGGAGCAACGGCAGCTGTATACGATGGTCATAAAATACACATGATCGTTTTGTAGTTTTGATGTACCCGGTTTAATATAACTATTTATACAGGTAACATAGCTATTTACACATCCATAGTAGTTAATCTCTTAACAGGAAGTGTATATTAAAATTAATATTGTTGAATGATTTATAGCAGATGTGTTTTCAAGGCCCATAACAACACGCGTAGAGTGATTAACTCTAAAGAAGGCTGAACTTTAAAATAATTGAGAACTGAGAAGCTTGTAAAAACATAAACTTGATCACACAGTGTAAATAAAAATACATACTTGTAAAATTGATGGTGAATTAACGGCAATGTTTGACATGAATTTTGAATTTTAGATTCAACTGGTTATATTAAGGATTTGTAATTTGTAGTGTTTAAGTGACAATTTCAAAAAGGGGGTACATTAGTGAATAAGTTGTCCCGATAAAGGTAATTAGATTACTGTAATTATTACCTTGGTTCCGATTTTCTAGCTACCGATTATCGCTGCGATTGCCAGCTGAAGTATTCGACTAAGTATTTACTGTTCGTTAGAATGCAGGAAAAAGGAGTTGCGGTAAATGAATTGCGATATTCAATAACCCACAACTAAATTTGGCAGTTTATTTCGGCAGCTAGGATATCAGGCCTAATAGCATTGAAGAATGCAGAATGAGATATTTTCCTGAATTTATGAATTTGGCACCTGTCATATATTTTACACAGCAGTACTATAGGTCGATATTTTAATTTGAAAACTCATTCTTAGTTCATGAGAAATATACAAGAATAGTTATCACAAACTAACAAATTAAAAAAAAGTATCACAATCAGATTATTTTCACTTTTGTTATATCGTTGAAATGTTTCGTGTTGTTCATTATGTTTCTATTTTTGAAGCAATGTATCAATAAAGAATCATTGGAATGATATACGATAGTATTTTTAATGAAAAAGCAATAATTTATTAATTCTATCTCTATTTTCTACTGAACAGTAAGGGGTGAGGTGGATTTTTGGCAAAGATATTTGCTGAAGGCTAAGCGTTTCTTTATGCTGGTGAAGATCTATGGCCTAACCAGACAGGCAAGTTGCCTGACAAAGGAAGGAAACCGAATTCACTGGAACTGGAAAAGTGGCTGGAATTCCATGCATCCGGCTGGTCGCCACTCAACTAGGTCAATTCTTAGGCTGAAGATTTTTCCGGCTGTCATTCTCTCTCGTTCTTTCTTCTCCATTTCATTATCCACGTTTTCTATTTTATTCCTCCAACCTAACTTCATGCTACATTTTTATATCCGTTTCTCATACAATTTACTTGTTCATCCATTGTGAAATAAATAATCTTCTTCAAAAATTTATTCTCCTCCTCCTTCTCTCCATATTTCACTTCCATACTACAATCATGATACAGAATGAAGAAACTAGTCATTGGCCACATTTACACATTGCCATTGCTCAAAAACTAATATTAGAAAATTATTACAAATTAATAACCCAAGAAAAAGTGAAAAATACAATTTATTATTAAGTTATTCTGTGTGATACAAGAATATGGTACCCCTATGATAATAGTATATTACATAATGAGTGTGGAAAAGGCGTTTTACAAACGAATAATTATGTTCTCCAAACGAGCAGTACGCGAGTTTGGAAAATAATTATGAGTTTTTAAACTTTTCCACACGAATTATGTACATTTTTTTCGTCATACTAGTCTGAGAAGAATTTATTAAAACCTCAAACAACTGAAAACATTAACTGATTAACTGAAGCCAACATAACCTCAACACAACACTAGTAGCACAAACACACACACTGAACTGTCATGGCGGCTCGTTCGACTCGTTTATTCATATGTCTGGAGTTCGGAAAAAACAGCTGGGCTAGATTTCCAGTGCTGTAATTATCATTGTGATGATGACTAGTGCTGTAATAATCATCAAAATGATTATTCCCGCATTCAGAACAGCTGATCTTTGATTCTCCTGTAAACGGCAATTTTCCAAACGCAAATCTAGCTTGGAAAGTTGTGTATTACATTCGAGTATGGCGAAAAAATTATGTTGGGGCTACCAAACGAGATTATAAAAATGAGCGGTCAATATGAGAAAACTAACTTATTCGTCTAGCACGTGAGCTCCGTCCCCTAGACCCCCGGTATTATCAGTAGTGCCAATGGGACAAACAGGCTCGCTTCGCTCACCCGCAAATTCCATTCAAACGTGTTTGCTTTGTTCATCATATCAACTCATATCATGCTCTTATATCACTCATATCAACAGAGTCTATCGGCCAATTTTTCAATGATTCAAGTATCCTTTGAATCAGTGTTATTTTATCACCTTAGCTCAACCTGGGTATGTGATTTGACAGGGGGCTCCTTTCTATAGATAGATTACTCGCTTATTATAATAGGATGTCACATGCAACTTTTGTGACAACAATGACAAAATTCTACAATATATAGAAATTTTAATTCATCAGTATTAATTTTGCCCAAAGTTGAAATATTTATATTTTTCAAATTGTAACTAGCGTTTGGTAATCTCCAAATAAACTGATCAAACTCGTTTATACAACACTCAAAATAATATAGTGGAGTGAATAAGAAACTGTCAACCAGCTGGTAGGTAATACTTTTTTTAGAGAACAATTTTTATTCAAGCTACTAGCATAACATTTTTAATTTGATCGTGAACCGAACGCCAATATAATAATATTGTAATTTTTTTTGAAGTTTGAACAATGCGAACGCAAGAGATGATATTCTGTCAAGGTGGGAAAATTACTCCAGCTCGGTCAATATTGGTTCAAAAATTATAAATTTGGTCCTAAATCGTAGGAGACATTTTGATCTACAATTTGAGATAAAATTTATAATTTTTAAACTAAATATTGAGTGAGCTGAAGCCATTTTCTCATATTGCCAGAATGTCTTCTTTGCTTGGACTGACTATACGTGCTGGGCATGCGAGTTCATTGACCTCTGACGCTGGGCCACGTGCATTATTTCCAACTCGATCTCTTCTACTTATTCTTCAATTATTCTTCTCGTCTTTCTGTCTCATTTACTAAACCGTTTCTCAAATATTTGAATTTACCACGTTCAAAATTTATGATTACCAACCCAGAAAAATACAGTATTTTAAATACATACAGTACAGAAAAAGCCGGAGAATCAATGAAAATTCAATAATAAGAACAACAGATCTTGTCAAATTTAACAATATCAACATCAACTGTTCAACTTTACAAATTGATTTTTTTTGTTCAGACAATTTTAATTATATTGTTATGGAATATCAACTTATTTATTTGTTCTATGCAAATGAACAAATAAATAAAATTGAATATGTTTGTGTAATTCATTGAAATTTTGAAATCGATTGATACAACTATATTACTGATACAGCAAGGGGTATCAGTAATATACCCCTTAGTTATCTAACTATACTCGATTGATACAGGGGTATTACTTAATCGATTGAAAACGTGGTATTTTTTTAAATCGAATTAGCTGCTAATTTTTAGCATTGGCCAAACATAACAGAATAAGGATATTACGACAAAACTGAGTTCTTATGCACAAGTAGGCTACAATAGGCCTAGAGACATTAATAATTTTATTAATAGGCTAGTGTGTGTATGATGATCAAGAAAGGACATTCAGTTCTAGGTGGTTACAATGGAAGTAATATGGATAAGAAAAATTATCTTATTGAAATTGTGATAAGGAATTCTCAAAGTTCCGCCTTTGAGATGAAAATGTGTTAAATTATGAAAAAAAGACTACTAAAATTGTTTGAGTCTTATTCTTTATCACTGCTCCGGTATCCCTTGCAGGGTCGGGGCTAACAAATTGTTCGAGTATTGGAGAAGAGAAATTGAATAAAAATAACAGGATGAATATTAAAAAAACATGAATAAAAAGATCGACGAAATTAAAAAATCATTACTGATACTTCAAAGATTCAAAGTTTTTTTTGCAGTTACTGGAGAACTGCTATCTAATGAACAATCGAACGAGCCCCCGATATTTTCAGATAAAATCGAGTAAAAAAATATTCTGTTTCTTATTTATTTCAGGTACAAATTCAAAAAGCTGAGGAGACCGAGACACACAGTTACAATGTAAGGTTAATTGTGACTACAGTACGTGTCTTTGCATATTGCGCAAATTACTATATTGTATAACAACGCTCATTCGTCTTTACTCTTTATAGATACAAAATGTTTATAATATCTTGTTGAAAGAAATTTTTCCTGGATAATGAAAAAAGCTTCCTACTCGCTTCCATGTGATAGGCCTATGCTTGAATTTGGAATGATTTCTGAGTTTTTGAACTTCGAGAACAAGGAGAGGTCATTGGAATGAGTCATAATCTGGTTGACCCTTTTCCTCCTGATAGTGGAATGTTACAGGAGGAGAAAAGATTCAACGTACAATCGATGGAAATGTACACTGTACACGTATAGAGCTGAATTTTTCAAATGTCTCACCCTTGCTACTGAACTAACTTTGATTCATAATCATTGTTTGTTGTATGTGTGATAATAGACATAAATTTTCATAATGAAATAGAGAATCCCTATGATAGTTGGAGAAATGTTGACAGCGGTGAAAATTTATGAAAAATAATAAAAATTAATGAATTTCTATTAGACACTATATAGATTGTATGAGTGCATTTAAAAATTTGATATTTTCAATTATTATAGTTAATTGCTAAATTGCAATAATTATTGAGCCTGTGATTTGCTAGCTCTAAAAGTGGTGGGTGAGTACCTCTGCTCTCAGGGTCGCTCCAAGTTGAAAAGCACTATAATAATAATTAGTGTATTCAAATCTACATGATCATTATTTTGAACAAGCTCCTGTTACCGTTCATGTAAAAATAACCAAATCAAGAGTGAATCCAAGAATCGCGATGGAGGGTGGTTGGAGATTATATTGGTTTCTGATTTGCTGATTATTATGGGTATTCTAGTAAAATAGAGCAACGCACGGGTGGTGCAATATTTTACGCTAGTTGCCATGGCAACATGGTAGTGCGGCGGCTATTTTAGGTCGCTATTGATCGCGACGCGGTTCCTAGTTTCGCCGCTAGAGTGCGTCCGCAGTCGGCCACGTTCGGTCGTTGACCCGCGTCCTAGTTTGGATTGAGGCCTCGCTGAAAAGCTGGGAGGGAGGGCTTCTAGTGAGGCCTTATTTGAAATAGTACACGGAGTAAGCCGCGTGCAAAATTACCCCCATCCATCTTACAGTTGGTTCTAGTATCAATTCAATTCAATTTTTTCTATCCAGGGCCTATGAAATAATACTAAAATTATAGTATTAAAATAAAAGTCTTATTATGTCTCAAAACACATATTACAGGAAAATAAAACAAACGTAACGCCTATGTGAATAAGTATTATTAATCCACCTGTATGTAAAAAATAATGGTTACCTACTGAGGCCAATAACATTCGATTTAACATTCAACCATATAGAATAAACTGTATAATAGCAGTTTTCAACTGCAAAATAGAGACGTTTGACGGCTTCTGCAACAATATCGTTATTGAACTATCATTAATTTCATTGATTTTTTAAACTATATCAATGATTATAAACTTTATAATATGTGACTATCATTAAATTGTATTATGTGTCTATTACTCTCATCAAACTGTCATGAAGTTAATTATCTATGTACTTATGTAGTCTAAATTTTTTATAGCGCTCGTTAAAATAGAGTGAAGTTCAAGGAGGAATAAGAAATACCAAAAGATGAAAAATTGAGAATCGTAGGTAATCGTAATCGAGAACTATATAGGAATGTACAAGAAAAGAAGAATACGAGATGAAAGAGACATGTTGGTTGTGAGATGACGGAGAATAGAAGGAAAATGTAATCTAAATTTGATAAAGAACAAAGATAACCAAGGAAGATTACAAAATCAATTAAAAGAAAATTACATTTTTACAAATTCCTTGAAAGTTATGAATTATTACAAAATATTTTTAGAGAAAATATTAGATTTATATTCAAGAAATAGTGGAGTTTGGAATGTAAAAGACTGATAATGAAAATACTGTGAAAGGAAAAAGAAAGAATGAGAGAGGCCGAGAAAGGGAAATAGAAGAAGAAAGTGGGAGAAGAAGAAACAGAAATGGAAAGGAAAGAGAAAGATAATTGAAAAGAGAAGAAAGAAGGGGAATTTAAAGGGAGAGAGAGAAAGGAGAAATGAAGATGGAAAGAGAGGAATGAATGAAAGAAAGAGAAGAGTAGGCAGTAAAGTAAAAGGAATATTTAAAATACAGATATTGTACACTGTAAATGGAAAGATGAAAATAAATAGAAAGACAAACATGGAAGAAATAAATTGATTGATAGATAAGAAGAAAAAATGGAAAATAAAGAGGAAGAAGAAGATCAAATGAAAAAAGGCTTGAGCATAGTGTGAAAGAGGAAGATGAAAAGAGAATAACCGTAGAGCGTAGAGAGTAGAATGCAGATAAGTGATGTTGGCGAGGGTGTGGCAAGCTGGAAGTGGAAGAAACGGGAAATTATTTGTGTGCGAGTTTGGTAAAGATGAAGAGAAGAGTGGAGGTGAAAGAGAGAAAGAAAAGTGAGAGAGTAAATTGCACACGCAGCAAGTGGCCAGGCAAGTTCAATGACCGAAGGCAAACGCAGGTTTCTTGCACACTTTCTCTCTTTATTTGGAATTTTGGATGGAAGTGGCCAGCGTGCGTAGACTGCAGGCAAAATACTACATTGAAAATTAAAACATCACGTGGAATCTAGTAATGCATGATTGCGAGTCATGGGCGTATCCAGGCAGGGGCAGGGGGGGGGCAGCTGCCCCCCCTATAAGTTGACAGATTTTTTTTGTTCTTTAGAAAAAAATTCACAGCTAAAAAAATGTAATTGAATAAATATTACAGAATTTAAAATTGCAACATTAGACTATTATTATACAATTATCAATTATTATGATCATTAAATTAAATAAATTCACAACTAAATTGTAAAGATTGCAAAGTCACAGACTCAAGGGGTAAAACTTCCATCTGAGTCTTTATTTGAATACTGGAGAAGATGATTGATAATTATTTCTAATCTTGACTCTCCTGTCTCCAAACATTCTTTGGAAGTCAGATTTTCAAATAAGAATACTCTTGCATCTTGCTTTCTCTCTGACACTACTCCGTCTTTTATAGGGTTAGCCAGTTAAACGGAAAGATTCGAATAAGTCACTAATTCTTTATAAAAATAAATTTATATAGCCTACACTTTTTCTCTAGTTACTCTGTCCGGCGACAAACTTATAACGTGCAATGGGCGTATGCAGGCAGAGGCAGAGGGGCAGCTACCCCCTCTACAACTTGACAGATTTTTTAAATGTTATTTTTAACTATATCGTGAAGATTTTATTGAAATCAGAGACTCATAGAAGTTATCCTCCATCCAAGAATCCAATTCACCATTGATAATACTATAGAGAAGTTCAATGATAATTCCTAATTTTGACTCTTTTAATCAGTCATTGGATACTATTGCTTTCTCTTTCCCACTTCTCCGTCATTTGAATGAAAAGTAACTCCAGAGAATTAAAAAAAAACAAAAACATTCTGAATCTTCCATATGGAGTTTTATGAGCTAAAATCCATGACTGTGGAATTGGAGATAAAGCTATGGTATTAGTAGGCTATTTGAGAAAAATAGATTAGTTGAAGAAAATTGCAGCAGCTACTCTTTTGGAAAAGGCAAATACTTTTTTTCAAGTACTAGGCTCAAGAACTGAAAGATTGACGGGGTTGAGTCTATATCGTAGATTTTCAGAGGAAAACCAGGAACAAATTTAACAAAGAGTATTAGATGAGTTCTCAGCAAATCAAGAATGACACTGTAGTCCAACTACTGTATATCTATTTAATTCTACCCTGATTGATCTATGAATTTACTTTGAAATTTGTATTTGCTGTTGCTGAAATGTTTTCAAAACTTTCTTTTGAACTCTTCATTTTCCAATAATCTCATGCACCGCTGAATAGCCATACCGTTAATTATGTACTAATTATTAATATATAGTCCAAAGTCCAGTTGTAAAAATGTTGATAAATTATCTGTGTTAGGCCTACTTTGTAAACTATTACCATTTACCCTTCCAATGAGTGTTTTGAGTAGATTGAATAATTCTCAATTCATTTATTTACAATAAGCACTGTAAAGGAAAATCAGGTATCATTACTCTTTGTATCCTGCTTGGATTGGGTATATGAACATTTTTCAGGAGAAATTGTGACGCAATGCTTCCTAAAAAAGTAATAATGCTGATGAACTTAATCCGAACATGGTTTAAGGAATTATAAACTCCTCGAAGATCGAATTCGCTCCAAACATTTAGTGAACAGAATTATAATAACCATCTTTGTGATAGAATCATTTCAAACTAAATGTGGGGTTCTTTGGTTCTTTGTTCTTTCATTTTCAGTCAGATTCTTTCATGTTTGGTTGTTGTGGCTCTAATGTCAAAATTAAGTAAGTTATTGTTATAGCCTTCAAACCGTAATTGTATTCACGAATACAATATTTTTATGTATTATGAATATGTACTGCAGGAATATTATTTTATAAATGATAAATGTGAGTTCAATATAATAATTTAATTTCAACTCCTAAATTTAAAAAGAATTCAAAATTTCATATTTATATTTATTTAGTCAGACTTCTTACAACCTCTTGGAATTCTTCTCATTTGCTTGTGATTAATAAACAAGAATTTTCATTTTCTATTCTAATTATTCGAATAATTCATCAAAAATTTCTATTCAACCTTCAACTAGCCAGAACATTATTTTAAGTGAAGTTAAAGGCAACAATATTTTTCAACTAAAAAAATACAATTAGGCTACTCGAAATTATTCACCAAGCATATAATTTTAACAAATTGTTCTAATTAGATGAAAATTAAGAATTTGCTTTCATTTTCCATTTTCATGATAAAATGCAGGGCTTTACGCAAAAATGACGGTACGCACTGGCACGCAGTACCGGTACATCTGAGTTCACGCTACTCCTGAAAACCCATTTAAATTTTTGTTTATTGAAAATATGGAAAAATAATGATAATACTCAACTAAAAGCTTCAAAATAACTCTAAAAATGAGTTTTGAGCAGTTGAAATCTCGTTTTCGGGGGAGGACCCCCGGATCCCCCCGCCAATTTTCCGCCTCCGTACCAGAACCTTTGATATTACAAATTAAGAATTTATGAAATATATTATTTTTCACCGTTTGAACTGCACAATGATAGCTGATAATTACCCCCCCCCCCTCACTAGAGAGAGGGAGAAGGGGTAACTTTCTTATATTTTGCGGGAACAAAACACTGGCTTGCCCCCCCTCCCCTAGAAAGAATCCTGGATACGCCCTTGTTGCGAGTTGCGACCGATGACAATATTGAGAATTCACTTGGAATTGGAGAGTACATGAACAGAATTATATCTATTTCCAAATCAAGCACACAAACGTGAATTTTCTAGCCTGCATGTTTATTAATTTATAAAAATATGAAAAAAAGATGTTTCCACACTAATTGTGACCAGAAAATTATTGATTTCAGTGAAATTAATAGAACAATGGCAGACAAATATTACACCAAGATTACACAAGCTGGCAGCGAAATTCCATGCAAGCTAGCAGAGAAATATTGAAAAGAAAACTCATAGTGCGAAAATTGACACTGTCAGAACGTGATGCTACCCAGTAGCGGTTCGAGACCCGAAAAACTGGGGGGGGCAAGGACTCAAATTCACGAGTGATTTTCTAGGGGGAGGGGGACTGGAGTTGATAAAAGGGTATATGGGTGTCCTTACCCCTACCCCAGATAGTAGGGTTCCCAGGCGTCTTTTTTCGTTGGGAAAAATTAAAAATATCATAACAAAGTAAATGATTCAATTTACACTGATTCTGATTCTTTTTGATTTTTTCTTGATTTCTTTTTGATTCTGATTTTTTTTTACACTTTTCTTATCCTCTTCAACTTCTATCAATATTGATTCTATCATATAAAAAATTATGGTAGCATATTTGCTCTATTATCTCAATAAACATTCAACTTAAAAACTCAACATGAACCAGTCATTGAATTCCTCAGATTTCACAACTCCATTTCACATGGGAATTAATAATAATTTAGAATCTGAATAGCCAGTGAAAAAATGAATATTTTTTTGAGAAATTTAAATTTTTCACCATTGTTATCTAAGCGTTTTTGGTGATATGTCCCACGGAACTTTTTCCTCTGCTTGGTGTAAAGAAACAGCTTGAGAAGTATTGCACATTCCTTCTGGAACACTCTGTGTACTGTGAAAGATTTGGAATTAATTCGATAGTTGGTAAAACTTATCGCCAAACTATCTACTTTTGAACCTCAAGACTACATTTTTAAATAAAATAAGCCCAGGTTTTCAAGGCATTAAGATTTTCAACTTCAAAAAAATAATCAAATTAAGTTTGACTGATTACCGGTATTTACATTGTAATGATAATTTAGATATGATGCAATCATCATAATCCACTTCATTGTAGATTGGAGGACTCAATAACCTTGATTCATGGAAGATATCGGCAAGCTTCTTTGGCTGAAGTACCAAACTATAACATGAGTGAGGATTTTCAATTGGGCTTAGAAAGTCCATATAAACTTCCAATAACAGATATTACTTATTCTATAAACCATTAAAAGATTTTTATGATTTTAGTGTACACTAAATTAATTATTTTAGAAATAATTATACTATGTGCGTCTAACTAGAAAAACAATTGGAAAAATTCCCATGAAAACTGGGGGGGCAGCTGCCCACCCAGCCCACCCCTGGAACCGCTACTGATGCTACCCTCTACAGTCTACACTCTACTACCGTCGATGATCTTGATGGATGATTATTGTAAATATAATTCAATCATCATGACAATTGAAACTGTTGACCAATCAACCAGGGCGAAGGAGCACCATAATAAAAACATTCAAAACAAACCTTCTGTGGTTGTGGAAGTGATAAATTCTGATCAGAAACAGGCAAGTAGGCTAGCTGGTGTCCTAGTACAGTATTAGTACATTGATTAGTACCGTACAGTATATCATCATGAATAATTGGCTGTCAAAATTTCACAATTATATTTATTGTATTTGGTTTTGGATTTCAGATGTGAATGCAGAATCCATATGAAAATGCATAACATAATATACATTCAATCTTCCTATGGAATGATTAGATAATTGGCTAGCTGCAAATATGCTGAGCTTAAATTATAGTAAAACTAAAGAAATCTCATTCAGGACCAAGAGGGGCTAATTTAAGGATAGGAAACCGCGACATAGAGTCTGTTAAAGACATAAAAGTACTTGGAATAGTTGTAGATTCAGATATTTCATGGAGACCACATTTGGCATACCTGTACTTAAAAGGAAAACTTAGCTCTGCAATTTTTGCCATCAGACATCTAAAATCACTTCTCGAAAAAGAAACGCTCAGACAGGTATATTTTTCATTATTCCACTCCCTTTTGACATTTGGCATAGTTTTCTGGGGGGAATTCAAGTGATGTTATTCAAATATTCAAACTACAGAAATGGGCATTGGGGCAATGGGAGAGTAATGACTGGAGAAACAAGACGGACTAGTTGCCGGCCTATTTTTAAGGAATTAAAAATCCTTCCATTGCCTAGTTTGTACATTTTCGAAACTATATGTTTTATTAAGAGACACAAGCACGAGTTTAATACGGGAGAGGCATTTCATAGCTATGAAACTCGATAAAGGCACAACTTGAGAGACGGAGTTCATCGTACAAATCTTTACCAACGGGGAGTAAAAAGCGCTGGTATAAGATTGTTCAATACTTTACCAATGCATCTAAAAGAACTGAACGGTAACATTTTTAAAACAAAATTGAAAAATGAGTTGTTGAATATTTCCGCATATTCAACCGAGGAATTTACGGCTCATTATGAGCAACTAAGAATGATTGGGATATAGTAACTAATATCCTAAGTATATTGACTTAATATTTTGACGAATCTACAAACCCCTTTTATAGGTGGTCAAAAGATGATAAAAAAAAGGTGGTAAAAAAAAAAAAATGGGCATGAGCTCTCAATATTATCATCATTGTAATCAAATAAATAAGTTACATAAATAAATTGTCCCAGATTTTAAGCGGATAACCATAATGTCCATATTTATAACTTAAAAAGAATTATTCTGTAATTTATTGAACCATATTTCTGTAATTTATAATTCATTTAAGTATATATTTTCCATAAATCAAGTATCAATTTTTAGTTTTTATCATGTTCCTGGAAATTAACATCTTGTGATGTGCTATGTTAGGGACAGCCTCCGCCATCTAGCAGCGAAATGAAAAACTACGTCTTCAAATTTGACAACACTATTCTTGCCATAACAAAGCTATACTCTCTCAGACACTCAGCTATTGCTCGCTTATTTTGAATTCAAAATACAGAAAATAATTCTTCTTCCTCATCTCATCTTCATCAATGGCAGGACTCGTTATCAGTAAAATATTCAACAAAACGGATAATTATTAATTTTTATTGAATCGAATGAAGTAATAATAACCTGATGCCTGATAGTATGTTTAACCTAAGTTATGTAATATAAAAAATTACATAGGCCTACAACTAAGTAACTTACAAAAAATTAATCCAATACTGATTTAATAGATAATTTAAATAAATTTTTGATTTGTAATCTATTGAATCGCTTGATAATTATTCCAAGCAATAAAAGCAAGTTGAATAAAACGTTGTAAAAACAATCAGTTGTAAGCTAATTAATCACAATTGATTAGAAAAAATGGTAAACTACTTGCTGTCACTCATTTTATTCAATTCCAACTTACAC
Source organism: Sogatella furcifera (assembly GCA_017141385.1). Classification (NCBI taxonomy): domain Eukaryota; kingdom Metazoa; phylum Arthropoda; class Insecta; order Hemiptera; family Delphacidae; genus Sogatella; species Sogatella furcifera. The sequence continues at coordinate 13,367,190 of CM029551.1, read as the reverse complement.
AGATCTGATAGTATCACAGCTCACAAAATTGATCTAATACAGTACCTATCAGATAAATTTTCAGTTACAAAAATACATAATCTTCAAACAAAAACTCGTTTTGACTCAGCTTTTTCTATGTAGGTAATTCTTTTTCAATCGATGTGCTGGTATGGGAGCATGTCTTTTTAATTTACGATAAAACTTACAGCTTCCCACTTGATTATTTCTCCATGGAAAAACAGGAAGAAGTGAAGGAGCTTGCTATTGCAATAATCTAGAGAGATGTTATGGAGCTATTTCCTTTCTTTTCTGATAGATTTTGATTTTTTTTCTCTTGTTCATTTGATTGATTCAGCTCCTCTAAGCTTTAATTACGATACATTGAACAAATCACTGAGGAGGTCGTAAGTCAATATCTAGTTGAACTATAATTTCAACTTCATTCCAATTTTTCATCATATAGGCCTATTTGTCCGAAGATCTAGCAAATTGATTTTTTTCGTTTGATCATTACTGGTTTCAAAGGCATTGTTCTACAACGATGTATTTCCAAATTCTTGCTGTTATCAATTCCCACTTTTTCATCAACACATTTATTTTGAAAATCCTGTCCATGCAATGATTTGGATCGCTTCTTCAGTCTCACTCCAGTGTCAACTGTTTTAGGTTTGAGAGTACATTTCGTAGAAGAGGTTGATTTCAATTTACCATTCACATGCTTATTTAGAGATTTCTCTGGCTGGACTCTACCAATTTTTGATGCATTCCCTAATAAACCTGCACTTTGTTTATGTTGGTTATGCTTCAAATAACACTTGTTCTCATCAAAATTCTCATTTTCCACTTTACAATATCTCGCACTCGTTTCTTTACTTAAATTTGGCGGTTTAATTACATGAATACTGTTTGATTTCAACCTATTCACTGTATCAATCAATTTATTCACGCGTTGAAGATCATCTTCAGATCTGAAATGTGCACAAGGTTTTTCAATATTTGATGAACTTCCTCTTTTTACAAGTTTCTTGTTGTCTTCCACAACTACTTTACTTTTTTTGTTGGATAATGTGCTTGTAACTGAATTTCTTCTGAATAATGTTGTGGTTGAGGTGTTCATTGAAAAATAATCATTATCCTCCTCATTATTATTTCCTTTCAGTATAAATCTGATCTGGTCCACAACATCAGATGGAATATCGTTGTCCCTCAAATCCAAAACCTGAATAACAGTGTTTAAGCGCAACACATCAGAAATACATCGCAGAGAATCAACTGTTATGCCACAATCCCTCAAATCAATAGCTTTCAACCACAAATCATCCAATATCTCATTAGCAATAGTTTTGAAACCTGCGTCACCAATCATTTGGTTCTTGTTAAGTGTTATCCTACGTAGCCCAGGAAACGTTTCTGGATCTGGATGTCTGTATCTCAAGCTTTGTTTCCAAAGCTCGCCCAATCGTACCAATCTGAGAGACTTTATCATCTTTGAAATGCATTCTACACACTTCTCATCGACCTCACAACCCGACAAATCCAGACTGAGTAAACCAGTATGTGAAGCGACCAGTCTACAAATTATTTCCAATCCTTTGTGTCCTTCTTCAAACAAACAATTCGTAAAACCTAAATTTTGTAGAATTCTGCACTTTGCTAAACCTGAACACAAAATGTTCAAAGAATCCATTGACATCGGGAACCCGTCAATAATCAACGAAGTTAGTATTTCCGAATTGAATAAGAGTTTCCTAATGGTCACAAAGAAACATCCTAATAACGGCTGTTTTGTTATAGCTATTTCCTCGAAATTTTCCCTATTCGCACTATACTTCATTCTACCATATTTTTTGCGTGATGTAATTTTAAAATAATGCAGAGTAGTGGTTTTACTCAGAGCATACAATACTGGTTTCCATTCAGTTTCGTCGAGTGTATTCGCATTTATGATTAAATCATTGTATTTACCAGCTTTAAATTTCGGTTTTGTTTCTTTCTCTTTGCAAATTGTAGCATAAAGATCGTTGAAGTCAACTGCCATTCTAGTAAGTACTGTTTTCTATCCTAGAACAAATATTCTAAATCATTACTCACATCAAAAAGCAAATAAGGGAAACATTGAAGTTCAAGTACAAAAGTAGCATTTCTAAACTGCGGCTCGAGCTGCTCAGCTGAACGCCGCTTCGTGGATTACCGTATCTATCTATAACTTATAAGATTATGCTCTGTGACAGCTCAAGACGCGCAGCTCGAGCCATAGCTTAGGAATGCTAGGTACTAACTTACCTCTTTTAGATAGGAATGCCTACTTCCAAAACTGACTAATCTGTCTGATTCTATTCCCAATTAGATTTCAACTATTATTCAAACTAACTACTGCTGAAATGCAACACAGAGAACCGCTACTTTTCTTATGACTTATTGAACAAAAACATTTTTTTCGTAGAGATTAGTATTGGTTTGACACTGTTGAAACACACACCTACAAATTTATCAAATAAATCAAACTTCAATCGAGTATAAAAAAATCATTGATAAAGTCTGCACGTGCTGAAAATAGAACTTCTGATCCAGTTCTGCTCACAACCAAATATAATAATATTTTTATTTCAAGAGCAAGAGCGAGACTTTTATTATCTGGCTGGAGCTCAGAAATGATCACTGTTTATAGGCGCCTATGACAATCAATTTCTGTCATTCAGAATGGGTACAATGTTGCTAGATTTATGATAAATTTATCTACTCTCTACTAGGATTTTCTAATCCCAGTAGGCACAGACTATAAATACATAATAAAATTCAAACAAAAAGCTTACTGCTATAGTGTAACCTCAACAGCCACGTTTTACATAGTTTGCAATTATTTGTCTGTAATTTAATTTATGATTTTTGATGGGATATAGAAATAATACATTTGGTAAGTTTGAAACTATTGAAAAAATATGAATCGGGTCTTTTGCTCTGAGAAAAAAATAACAAGAAAATTAATCCTACGCAATTATATAAGATAAATTTAGAATTATTTGAACTGCAGGAGAATACTTACAATAAATTCTTCTGATAAAACAGCAATAACATACAAAATAAGAAATTTTTTGATTAAACTCTCAAAAATAATATTTATGAATACCGTATCCCAAAATAAATTCGAAGATTTGTCAAAATATTATCCAACCGGCAATTACTAAAACTTATTAACATAAATTCATAGATTGAAGGTTAATGAACAGAAGGCCTATGTCATATGTTTACTTTGACAATGTTTATAGGAGAAGAATATTTATAGACTATAATATTAACTTCAAAAAAAAAAAATTCGTTCCGGCAGCTGGCGGTCGGAAAGAGTGCATTTCAAATGCAATTCTATGATGGCTCAAATCATATGACTTATAATGAGCTATTCAGGGTATGAATTCAAAGGTGCTGTTTTTGAAAAACCCAATTTTCGGCATATTATTCGCCATTTTTGATTGGATTTTTTTCGTTGATGGCTCAAATTGTAGGGCATTATAAGGGTATTATACACACCAATTTTCAAAACGATCAAGTCATTGGTCGATTTGTAGTGATTTTTCAAAATTTTCATCCCCTAATTTTACCACCTTTCCTTGGACCAATTTGGCTTGTTAACAAACTTGACCGAGATATTAACACTAATGATTTTTGTGCAAAATTTGGTCGCTCTCCGACAAGCCCTTCGGGAGTTATCGTGTTAACAAGAATCTGTACATATATAAATATATAGAGAGTCGGATTCTACAGAAAAAGTTAAATGACAGCGATTGTGTAAATCTTACCCAAATCTCAGAAATCAAAAATCGCAAAATTCGACAAAACATAGCACAAGTGATAAATTTGTATTTAGTAGCGATTTTTGATCGCTATTTCTGAGATTTGGGTTAGATTTACACAATCGCTGCCATTCAACTTTTTCTTTAAAATCAGACTCTCTTCAGCTTCCATTAATAAAAAATACAAATTTATGATTCCTTATCCAGTATTGTTGAAAAATGGCTTTTTTTAAGCATATTTTTCCAATTATCTCAATAACCGTTGAAGTTACAGACTTCAGACTGGTTTTATTGAATTCCTCAGCTGATTTTACATAGGAATTGATTATTTTAGAACCTCAGTAAAGCCTCTAAAAAATTAGAAAAATAAATATTTTTTGAAAAATCTCAATTTTCCTCCATTGTTATCTCGGTAACAAAGCGTTTTTGGGGGTTGGTCCCATGGAAATTTTTGTCAACTTGGTGTAAGGAATCAGCCTGAGAATTATTGCACATTCCTCCTGAAACACCCTATATAAGAAGCACGGGTACTAATACTCTATCATCGAATACGAATTGTAAATCATGTGAAAATAATAATATATTGAAAAATTCATGCCTTGACTCATAATAATAATCAAACCCAAAACTGTTCAACAGATATTTGTAGGCATCAATATTTTGGTTGTTTGATAGTAGATCTATATTTTAAACACAGGAAAGAAGAATTTTATTACTATATCATTACTAGTCCTAATAACGTCAGGAAAATAAAAATTGTGAAAACTATTCCGACTTTACTTATATGTAAATTGAACCGAGGAATCGAATGAGAATGGTTTCAGAGTCGAAAAACATTGGTTTTTGCGTAACCACGAAAAAAACTTAGAAATAAGTGGTTTTACTATGATATCTGGAAAAGTACTCGAGATACACGATTTTGAAACACGTCTCAGACGATTCCTCAGGCAATTTTACATAATACAAAGGTAATTTGAAACCTTAATATTGGATCAACGCTGAAATATATTAAAATTAAGAGATTTATAGGTTTCATTTAAAGAAGTACTTGAGCTTGCATCTTGAAACATGTCTCAAACGATTCCTCAGGCTATTTTACACAATAAAACAAAAATTTGGAACCTTCATCTCACAGCTATCAGAGAGTAAGTCATTCTTTTTCTTTTTTTACTTTATTGAAATAAAAAAAGGAAATTTGATACGGTAAAATATCTTAGGTTTTCTTAGTTTCCAGCAGTGAGGTGAAAGTCAAAGAGGCAACCTTCTTGTTGCGACCCAGTCATCCATGATTGAGGAAAAAAATACACACCTAGTGATTAAAACGATTAATATAATTCAATAATTTTCATTATTAACAGTTGAAAGTCTCCTAGGTTAATAACTTACAATAAATAAATGTCATGCTAGAATTAAAAATATTTTACAAAATTAGGAAAGTAGCACAAATTAGATTAAAATGAAATTCACTGATGGCAGTGTGTGATATTTCGTGCTTTATTGCTAAAGGGAAAAATAAAATATTATAATTAAGTATGCACATTTTTCTTCTATTTTGGTTGCCATGGAAAAATTATTATAACATGTAAAAATTTTGTGCTCTAAAGTTTTCTTAAATTCCAAATTTTCCAGTCTTGGATTAGTGTTTTGACCTGTGTTTTAGTGCTCTCGAACTTTTTAAATTGTGAAGGACCTCCCGAAATCTAAATTACAGTGAAAATAATCAATACTTTTATCATGTTTCCTATTGGCGAAACATGGTTATGTTGGCGAGGTGGAATTACCTTTTGGTCTCCCCACCAAATAAAGCCATACGCTAATTATTATTATTCTAGTAAAATAATCAAATACCAAACATTGATAATTATTTTGAAATTTTCACTGAAAAATGTCTATACGGAACATGGTAGAGAAATTCTTATATACTGTATTATGTTCAAAAACTAGTTTGCCTATTCTAAACTTAATATTCAGCCTTATACAGAAAGGCAATACTCGTGAAGGCACTGAAAATACTGGTGCAATATCAATTAATACATTTTCGGATTGTAAATCCCATGAGTCCAAAAAGTGAGAATTAACCATTTAAATTGATATCTCATGGTTTTTTATTCTTGGCAGTGCAAGTTTATGATGAACCTGACAGTATAATGTGAAGATATTGGCTGATAATACGAATTAAGAAGAGAAAACGTTTTGGGCATGTGTTTCGAGTTTTCATCCTATACGTATTATTGTAAATCTTGAATAAATTGATAAATATTACGCCAATATAAGGCTTTCAATAGTTCATTTTTCAGGATACGTAGTGAAAAAAGAAATTCAAAAGAAAATTGAAATTAACCTACCGTATTTAAAAACGATGAATTAAAAATAATAACTTAATCAATAATTAATCGTTTTATATTATTGATAATAATCAATGATAAAATAATCTGGTAAAAATAAAAATGCAAGGTGTGATTAAAACTTTTGCGTTTAAAATAAGTCAACATGAGTTATTCATGTTGATACTCAAGTATCAAGTTAGGCATCAAAGTAATTTTAAATAGATAGTTAGACCAGAGTTTGTTGAAAATATAAATGAATAGGCTAATTAATATGATAGAAATTCGATATAGCTTATTTTCAAGATAAAATGGATTAATGCCTCAATGCCCTTAATAGAAAGAGGTTAGATCTCATGAAGCGTATGGCGATGTAACGATTAGGCCTATTCAATAATAAGATAAAATGTACCTTTCTTTAAAATAACTTCCAAGATTAATGTAGTCTTCTTAAATTTTAAACAAGATTTGATATTATTTTTCATTGATGGTTGGCCTCTAAATCCTATTCAATTAACAGAGTGACAAAGCATTATATAAATAAGATGCAAGAAAGTTATGAGTCAACTCACATACAAAGAATGACCATGTCAGACCTTAAATTTTTCATTAATTTTGAAGAATTATCATGAATTAAAATTCAATTAAAATACGAGTCTCACTAGTGTTGTTGGCACGTCCAGTTCTACTTTAGAATAACCATTACCTAAAACTAAGTTTAAAAAATAGCATTTCTTATTGCATTAAAGCAACAAATATTACAGTAGCCTATATATTAATTTCTAATTTGATTAGCATTATTAATTAGTTAAGAGCACACTTAACAAATTTTTACAGGACAATTTTGTCAACTAGCTTAGATTCTTGTACTTTGTGAATAGGTTATATAGGACACGAAGTGTTGATTTCAGATCAAGGTTGACGATATCTGTAAAAAAGAGATGGAATAATTAGAGTTTTGATTTGTTTAGTAGCTGATTCAATTCAATATAATCATCATGCACTATGAACTTCAAGTATAATAATAGTTTCTTCACACCATGGATTATTGGCCACGGAATATTAGATGCTACGTGTCGTAAGTACTGTTTTAAAATTACTCTGCCACAGCGCTGCAGTTGCCACTTATTGCGTGCGCGTTGTGTAGCTACATGTGTTGGGAAGCAGCACACGCCATTACGGTACCCATCCGATCGACCGACTCTACATCTATATGAGTGACTTTTTAAAAATGCCTCTTCCTACTGAGCAACCCACCGACTGCGAAAGCGTGCTGTAATACGGTTTCACTCAAGGCATGTAATACTTTTGCTCAAGGCATTTTTAAAATCACACAAACAGATAAGACTCGATCGGATGGTCCCATAATGGCGTGTGTGGCTTACCAAAACATGTAGCTACACAACGCTACTGCGGCGTAATTAAAAAACGGGACTAGAAAAACAACCGCCGCTTAGATTGCTACTAGTTGGTAAAAGCTGATTAACAATGGCCTAGGGATGAAAATAACTATAAAATTTAAATAAATTCACTCAACCCCAAACACTCGGCGAAGAAAAGTACAGTTAGGTACACTTAGCTCGCAACTCATATTCAATGTAACTTTTCATTAATTTATTTTAATATTGTATTTCAATTTTTTTATAATGTTATTACACATTGAGCCATAGTCTGTCCAAGCAAAGAAGACCCTCTGGCAAGATGGCAGAATGACTCAAGCTCGTCAATATTGGTTCAAAAATTATCAATTTGATCTTAAATGGTAGGAAAAAATTGATTTGCTAATGAGAACACATTTATAATTCTTGAACAAATATTGACCAAGCTAGAGCCATTTTCCCATCTTGCCAGAGGGTCTTCTTTGCTTTGACAGACTATATTAATGTAGATTTGATTAACTTCTGTCTTTAGCAAGATTTGAGGAATTAATGAGATCATTAACAAACTAATCTCTAATGTTAAACCTATAATGATAACCTATTATCAATTATAACCTATAATTAAAAATTTTTTTGGCAGATTTCACTCTGCTAGGTCACTCAAATACTAGAAACCGTGCTAGAAACAAATAGGCTACTGAAACCGAAGTATTAAGTCTTGATAAATCTTTGGTTAGGACAATGATAATGATTGTGAATGGATTCATAATGGGATGATCATTGAGACCTTTATCAAGATATTTTACAGACAAAACCACAAAACAGCTAGAACTGGGATAAAATCATCTTCCATTACAGAAGAACAGCTGTCTCTATTCAAATTCTATAATGAGCAGTCGGTAAACAATAGCTGCAATGCGGTAAAGAACAGGACAACAGCTGATGTTTGATTTTCAGTACACAGTAATTTACCTATCGCAAATCCTGCTTGAAAAGCTATCGATTACAGACTACTATGACAAAAAGGTAATAACATCTCACCCTCAGGTCTGGCCTTGGGTTTGGCCAGGCCAATATCTTGCATCAGTTCAAAGGAGAAGGCCACATTATGCACTTTCTGCTCAAAGTCCTTGGGTGTGAGGTGGAAGGCGTGTAGCGGCACAAAGAATCCCTCCAGCAGGCCGAGCAGCAGAACAAGGAACACGCCGTCGTGGAACTGGGTGTCCAAATCGATCACTTCCAAGTTTACCTTGTTCAGTTGCTTGTTGACAAACGTCACCAGTGACTGAAAACACATCCACAAAGCACAATGAATAAATGACCAAGTAAGGAATGAACTGCTAAAAATATATTTTGTTTGAATAAAAAAAAATTATGACTCTTATTGATGCTCTTAAAGAATAAGTAGGGAAGAACTATCGACTATTGACTAAAAAATGCAGTAGACTCTCTTTATAACGATATCCAAAGGTCCATCGGTTTTCATAGGTTTATAGAAAGATTGTTAGAGAGAGAGAGAGAGAGAGAGAGAGAGAGAGAGAGAGAGAGAGACATCTTTTAATATTGTTTGTTGGAATAGTCTGCTGAAGTAAGACACCATAGTATACTACACAGTATACTAATACTATACAATATTTTTAAATTGTAAAAAACACACATTTAGTAATATCCTGCTATTATAATGTTGAAATTACAAAGGTAAACCAATAGATAGAAAATTAAATTGTAAGTAGTGATGTGGGTCGGGTAAATACCCAGTGGGTAGGTAAATATAAATTGGGTATTTACCTGAGGCCCGGGTGAATACCCAAAAACTGGGTATTTATCATTTTTATTGAATTTAGAAAAGATTTAGTTGTCGTTTTGCATTCAAACGCCTTCAATGATAGTTGAATGATGACAGAATGCAAACAAAAATGTTTTATATAGTAACAAATAGCATTTAACTTCCGAGCATGTCATAAATACCCGGGTACTGGGTATTTATGATTTCATTTGTTTCTGTGTTGTTGAATCTTATTCAAATGACAATAATTTTTTTAAATAATAACTATTATTTCGCGTTCAAAAATAGGGGAATTTGACCTGGTATCAATTTTCACTTGCAATCAATTTTCTAGGGAAAAATCATAATAAAACCAAATTACAATATAAGCATGTTCACTATTTTCTAATGTGGTGCTGTCATGATTTCATTGATAAAGATTGACTTCATTGACGATTTCGTTGAGAAAGCATTACATTATGCCATTGATACGAGCGAATCTGATTAAGGGTGGATGGTAGTGCACGGCCAACTGCCGAACGGCAAAATGATGCCTCATAAGAACAATGTAATTTTATCAATCTTTTGGAGCAGATAGCGCCGTTATTTATGGAGAAAATTACACGTTCCTTATGTGATTGGAAAAACATAAAACAGATTATTTACTCAGTTTTTTATTGAGGTTTATTTTGTGGTACCGTATAGTCTATATAAGCAAAGAAGACATTCTGGCAAGATGAGAAAATGACTCCAGCTCCAGAAATATTAGTTTAAAAATTATAAATTTGGTCTCAAATTGTAAGAAACATTCTCATCTACAATTTGAGACCAAATTTATAATTTTTAAACTAATATTTCTGGAGCTGGAGTCATTTTCTCATCTTGCCAGAATTTCTTCTTTGCTTGGACAGACTATACTAAGTATTATTCAGGCTAAATATTTCCAAGAGAACAGAAACGACCTACTTCATCAGGAAAATATTTAGCGAAATTTTAACGTGAGGATATTATTCAGAAATCTTTTTCATGGAGAGCCTACATCCAGGACACCTGAAAAACATTTCTTACTATCTAAAACTACACGTGCTCTATCCCAATCTATGCCTCTCATTTTTAGAATGTTAATAAAATAAATTTCCCAATGAATTAATTTTATTTCAAGTTAAATGTTTGAGTTTGATCCATTTTTATGCCCTTTATCGGCCTTAAAAAATATTTCAATATTATTTGTTTCCATCTACAGAATTTTAATTCACGATTCAATTAAAATTACAGATTTATTACAATTTCAAGTAGATACATAAAAATATGCATAAAACTTCCATAGGTTTTTCTTGACACAAAAAATTCTCAAAAACATTTCTAAGAGTTAATTTCTTATTTTTGTTTTTAAATAGCCTAAATATGCTTCACGAGATTTTCAAGTTTGTAAATATTGGTTTTAATTTTCTTCTAATTTATTATTTTTATTTAGTAGCCTATAGTTTAGAGTAGAAATATATGCATAAAACTCCTGCAGAGTTTGTCTAGTATTATTTACCCAGTTTTTTCCATGAAGAATCCTATTTTTTCCTCTGAAATTTTTCCAGTTCATTCAAAAATCCCAAAGTTTTTGGACATTTTTATTTAGTGTTTTCGATCAGATCTTCATTGTTAACAGTGAACTTATTCAGGATTTTTCAAAGTGAAAAGTGTTTTTTAAAGTTGAAATTGTAATGTAAAAATTCATCATTCATCATCATTCATTCACTATGTAGCCTAAACATCATCATCCACTTATCACCTTTGCTTGAAATACTTGATATAAGTCGCAATTGTAACAATAAATGAATTCATTTAAAACTTCAAGTAATACTTGAAAAAATATATAAAGTCAATTAAAAATAGCAATCAAGTTTTTATAATATTATAACAATACTATTACTTTGTCAATATATCATCAATGCCAATAATAACATATTCAGGGGTACAAACATCAATGATTCAATAAATACCCAATATACACGGGTATTTATGAATTTTGGGTATTTACCCCGAGTTTTAAATACCCGGGTATTTTACATCACTGATTGTAAGACATTAATTTTTTTTAATTTGAAAAATAAGTGAATTTAGTAGGCTACCATAAATGTAATATAAAACAAACATACTGTTTGACTGATGCGAGTGGAAATTTTGATTCATTGTGATGCTTACGTCTAATTATTACAGTAATTGGATCATTGTAGAGTGAACAATATCGTTATTTAGAGAGACAAAATACATTATTCTTATGATAGACCAAAAGTTAATGCCGATAACAATCGTTATAGAGAAAGTAAATATATATAGAAAATCGCTGTTTGGAGAGTTCACGGCCAGGAGCTGCAATGCCTCTTCTGTAGGTGGTACATTTGCGGAAAAGCCAGAAATTCAGGCATCCAGAATCGGGAATTTATTAGGCGTAACTCTACCTTCTTAATCAACTTTCAAAATTCTAAATCAGTTTTCAATTTTTGAGTGAGAAAATTTGTAAATTGTGATAGTGTATTAGGATCTTGTGAACATAACCTTCATTTTTAAAACAAATTTATCGAAATTTTATAAAAAGACGTTTTGGACTTTATTGTCTAAGCTTCTACACTTTATTGTAATTTCTCGAAAATAAATAAATATATTCTTCAAGATAAGAATATATGAACGTAACATAAACATAATTATACAGTATGCACACTAACTTAAAAATGGAAAAACGTTTCCTCCTAAGAATATGAATACTAAAATTTATTGAAACTAAAAATATTAATATTGAACTTTCTCTAGAATTTACCTTCTTGACGACTTGCAACTTGTCAGGCGCATGATCGAAGAGCGTGTCGAAGGCGTCGCGCTCACAGCGCATGCCCAAATCGCCATAGGTGGAGGTGAGCTCCTCTTGCACGGTGCGATGCAACAGGGCGCCATCTCGCTTCTGCACCACCACCACGTTCACAACAACGTTCTCGGGCAGGCGCACGGGCGCGCGAAAGTGTCTGGCCAACGCCACCAGCAGATGCACGATAGCCACCACGTTCTTCGAATGAATGCCCTCCACCGTCCACTTTTGTTGCGACCAGCGTGGCTGTTGTAGCACCTGATGAAAAAATAAAAATGTTGTGAATTTTGAATAAAAAATTTGTGAATTGTCACAATCATAAATTTTTTGCTTGCTGTATGTTGTATAGTGGAGTGAATATTAAACTGGCAACCAGCTGGTAGGCCTAAGCTCTTCATGGGCTGATGAGCCATTGAGACAGAGACAATCATAGAATAAGTTTAATATTAATATATATATATATATATATATATATATATATAATTGAAATATATAGTTTATAGGTATTGACGTTTTCTCTATTACCAATCATTTCATCAACTCAGTTCTCTGCTCTATTTAATTTCATTGTATTCTCATTCTTAATTTGATCATTCAATTTCATTATCTACAGTGATTCTCATCCTAATTATGAATTTTAATGTCATCCTATAATTAATAGAAATGTTAGATGGTTATAATTTGATGGCAGCTTACCTGCGCTCAGGCTTATGCCTTTGCAGGTTTCTTTCCTGTATTTGTTCAATTCTAATGTAGGCTATATGCTATTGCATAAGATTTATTCATTATTTTCATTGTACATTGTAGCAATTGTGTATTTTTGCAAAAGGAAATAAAATTTAATTTGATTGATAACAAATTTAAAGGATAATAAATAATAGTCTGATAAACAATTTATAAGTAAGTATTATTCCAATAAATGTGTATTATTTACTATGATGTTTCAATTTGAAAATAAATAATATGAATTAAGTACCGTGTATAGCCTATATGCTACACTATTATTAAAGATCAATGGTTCTTATAATAGGGAAACCCAATAAATAAAATAATATAATATCTTTCAATATGACTTCTGTTAAGTTTACAAAAAATGTTATGTTACTCAAAAAATTGAGAATAAATTTTAATCTTGCCCTCTCTTTAATAAGAAATTGTGATCGTATTTACCATTTGTTAATAAAATGAAAGTTGAATTTGTCAGCAGGATTCTGGAAGACCCGCAATGATTTAAATTTTTGGATCTAGCATAAAGCTTCATAGTAGTGGGGTTCATAGCTTCATAGCTAGGAAGGTTAACACCAACATCACCCAGAAATTCCAGAACGGAGTATTGATGAATGCTCTCAATGCTCCTTATTTCATCAGAAACTCTTGACCTCTACAGGGACCTTCAAATTGAAACAGCAGACGTGATGATTGCTGGGGCTGCCAGAAATCATGAAGAGACACAACTTCAAAAATCTTCAAGCTCTAAACTTTGTTGACTACAATATTGCGGAAACTAGAAAAGAGACAGATCTCGTGTGATATGAATATGTAGTATCATAGGGGAAATCAGTATGTCTAATAAAGTCTGACAAGTGTTTAAAACGTTTGAAAGCATTGTTAATTGCTCAATTAGAGTTGCAAAAGAGGATTGACTTTCAAAATCTTCTCAAGTGTCATTTTGGTTGTCATGGAGAAATTATAACAAGCTAAAATTTTTCGTGCTCTAATTTTTTTCGAAATTCCATATTTTTTTAAAGTGAATGGTGATTTTGGTGATCTTCCTTGTGTTTTTGGACTCTCTTGATTCGGAAGAACTTTTAAAAATTCAAATCTCAGTGTATCACATCAAGTAATACCATGATTTCCCTTTGACGGAAATTAAGGTTATGGTGCCGGTAGAACTTCCTTTTGGAACTCCCCACCAATATGGCATAAGAATACATACATACAGTGTGAAAATCTCTAATGTAGACTTAGAACTGAACTGTTCATTTGCCAAGAGCTAGAGTGGAGTAAAATTTCAAAAGCGGAATCTTATACATATTTCCTATAATCCAACCTTCTACGATTATTACCACATATCACAATCCTTTGGAAATTGGCGAAGTTCATTCATTTCTTGTAAAAATTTTATCCTAACATGAACAACTGAAAAATATATGCAGTAGATATAGTCTGTCCAAGCAGAGAAGACAAGAATGAAAAAATGACTCCAACCCTGTTAATATTGGTTCAAAAATTGTAAATTTGGTCTCAAATTGTAGATCAGAGCGTTCACTACAATTTCAGATCACACTTATAATTTTTGAACCGATATTGACCAAGCTAGAGTCATTTTTCCATCTTGCCAGAATTTCTTTTTTGCTTGGACAGACTATACGAATATAAATTCAATCAAGTTTGTCAGGTGATAAGATTACAAGTATTTCCACAACATATTTTTTTCAATTATTAACACTAATCGCATGCATACTTACCCTATTGCTCTCTTCGAGAACAATTCTCAGTTTCTGCTTTTGACCCTCCTCTGATTGAGTAACTTCAGGAACATCCAGTTTTCTCTTTGTCAGCTTTTCTGAAAAAGTGCAAAAGTTCGAACATTAGGATAACCAAAAAAGAAAATGGGAAAGAGCAGTGTGACATGATGGTGCAAGATGATGTTCTTTGGATTTTACTGTTTAGCTTCCAAAAGTAAAGCGGATAGCAGAATCTATTCTCCAAAGCTGTATGTTCACGGTTCTTTTTTCTTATATAATTATAAGAATATACTAAAGCCCAAAAACTATGATACATGATACAATGCTATGACACGATGGATAGTATGCAAGATGTTTCAATAAACAAGACATTTAAATACGATTATTTCATTTCATAGATTTATATGATGATCTCTTTAATTATGCCAATGAAAGAATGAAAATTTAGTGAATATATCAGAATGAAAAAACGTTGGACCAAAGATTCAAGGAATAATGGAAGAATAGAACTTAGTCAATTAATTGAGTTGTAGGAATATGAAATTATAGATATAGTAGTATTAGCATATATTTATCAGAGTTATATAAGGAAACGACGCCTTTTTTACGGTATCTGTGGGATTATTTGTCTGATGTGGGATGACAGACAAACTTAATCTTATTCATGTATTAGAATAGAAATAGAATAGAATAGAAATATATTTTATTGAACTACAAAAATATTCAGAAATTCGCAATAAATAGATTTTACATAATATATATTTTTTGACTTGGTCGTCTGCCAAGTTGAGTTATTTGGTTATTATTAATTTTCACAAAATAGAAGAAAAACAAAGAAAAATTTCACGAGAACAATATCAGGAATCAGAAGCGATCATGTATTATACTCTCGTATTAAACATTTTCTATACTCCCATGCAATTTTAACAAATCCTATCAAAGCCCTCCAATCACTACCATTTAATAAATCCACTATCCTATCCTCTGTTAAATATCTATCACCCAAATATGCCCTTCTCATCTCCCCCAATACCGGACACCTCCCTATAAAATGCTGTATATCTTCTTCTTCCCTCATGTTGCATAGCGTGCATATAGTTTGGGTTCCCTCCCGTCCTACACTCTTATTCAAATACCATAGTCCTCCTCTCGATGTAAATATGATGGATTTTTCTTTTCGGGTAAAATTTGTTTTCAAATAATTATTGTGATCGGTCAGTGGATTCAAACGAGAGTAAAGCTGATGTAATCTGGATTGTCTAGCACGTGCAATCCACTTCTCTTTGCATTCCTCCTTCATTAATTCATTAATACTCTTCAACCTCTGTCTCCATACATCCTGCACGCCTTCCTCCCATTCCGGCAATTCTATCCCATATCTTTCTGCCTGTGCCTTCCAAATCCTGTACCACCCTACCTTCTTTTCAATCATTTTTTGTGCAAGTTTCCTTGGCAATCTATTTGGCTGCAGAGATAATATTTTTAGGATATAGCTGTAATGAAGCTCGTACAAGTAGTGACATAGATTGCACGTATTCGTCTCCAGATAAATAATGTGATTAGGTGTTGATTGCGGAAGAGAGAACAATTTCTTGATGAAGGATCTATGGAGTCGTTCTACATCTTCGAAACTATTGTAACCCCACACTTGTCCTCCATAACTCTTTTATAAGAGCTTTTATAACTGCATCAAACATTATCCACTTACTCTCATTTCTTACTTCATTCTGCGTCACGAAAAAATTCCACACATTATTCACAGCGAACTTCGCCACCGCCACACGCTCTCTCACATGCTCACTGAATGTCATTTGGGAGGTGAATGTAACACCCAAATATTTGTAGCTGTTAACTATGCCTATCTGCTCTCGTCCCCAGTACCACCTCTCATGGCTCGCTAATCGCCCTCCCTTTCTGAACACCATTATTTTTGTCTTATCTGAATTTATTCCAAGTCCCCATTTCTCGCAATAATTTTTTAAACATATAATCATTCTTTGTAATGGTTTGGGTGTGGAAGCAGTTAAAATCAAGTCATCTGCATACAAAAGGCCTTTAATATTCAACTCATCTATCCATATTCCTTCCTCCATACTATCAAAAATGTCGTTAATGAAGAGAGTGAACAATATTGGGGAGAGTAAGCATCCTTGTTTTAATCCGTTATCTGTATTGAAAGCTTCACTCATGCCATCGTCTTTTCCCTGACTATTTTTGCACCATATAAATGCACGTGTATTCCTATATAATTTCTCAATGATAGTCACAAATTTGGTAGATAGCCCTATCTGGTGCAACTTATAAATTAATGCGTGGCGATCTACATTATCGAAAGCGGCCTTGTAATCCACATATAGACAATATACTTTACTTTTCCCTCTCTTAAACTTCAAACTGATAATACTATATAAATTAAATATGTTGTCTATTGTGCTGTACCCCTTCCTGAAACCTGCCTGCTCTTCATTTATCACCCCATGAACTTCCACCCAATTGTTCAATCTATTCAGAAGTACACCTGAAAAAATCTTTGACAATGAATTGATAAATTGTATTCCCCTGTAATTTGTAGCCTCATTTTTATTGCCTTTTTTGTGGATTGGGAAAATAACTGCTTCTGAAAAATTGTCAGGTACCAATCCTGTATCAAATATATAATTATAAAACTCAAGCAATACATTTAAAAATTCATTCGGTGCTGACTTGAAGAATTCGGCTGGTATGCCGTCGGTGCAGGTGCTTTATTAATTTTAGCCTTACTAAGAACAAGCTGAGGCTCCTCATTTGTTATCCTAGTATCCAGGTTTTCATCTTCTATGAGAGGTGGAGCATATTGTAATTTTTCAGCTTCAACTTCAACAGTAAGTAATCTTTTAAAATGTTTCACCCACTTCTCCACAGCAATCTGACCTGGACATGCAAAGGATGATTTTCTAAATGATTTTACCGATGTCCAAAACTGTTTTGAATCACGCACATTCTCTAGACTCTCTCTAATCTTTTTAAAATATAAGGTCTTTTTCTCTTTACAAATCTGTGAGTACTTTCTATTCTCTTCTAAGTACATTTGTTTTGCTTGTTGAGTATTAACTTTTCTAAAAAGTCTCAGGTATGCAAAGCTCTTTTTTCTCGCCTTATCGCACTCCCAGTCAAACCATTTCTGTTTCCCACGCTCATCATCTCTCTGATAAAACTGTGCATTGTTACCAGCCGCCTCTTCAACAATGTTGATAATCTTTTCTGCAGCCTGATTACTATCCAAGGGTAAGATAACGCTACAGCTATTCTGTGATAACTTATTACGGTATTTCGTAACATCCACCTTCGACCAAATTAACTTGGGCAGTAGGGCTAAGCTTTCTCCTCCTGTTTCTGAGAATCCACATTTCAATTTAACTTCTATCGGCATGTGGTCTGAAAATCTTTCGGCGAGGACTTCAAAATTACTTACAACTGCCAGTGCACTCATCGTCACACAACACAAATCTATAACAGAACATCCAAAACTTGCTACATATGTAAATTCTCCCTTCTTGTCACCCGTTAACCTTCCATTTAATACACATAAATTGAATTCTTCACACAAATTCATCACTCTTCGACCATTTGTATTAAAAATTTTATCCTTCGAGTTTCGGCTAGCATTGATAACCCAATCACTTTGCATTATCTCCTCAGGTATTACTTGTGCATTTGCTATGCGCCCGTTAAAGTCGCCTATCAGCATCAATTGCTCACCTATCTCTCTGCTTTCCATGAATTTATCAAGCTTATTGAAATCGTCCCTCCAACTCTCTCCTGGGGTCAGATAGACAGGCAAAATATGCATTTTGTTTGTTTATTCATGTATTTCTCAAACTACTTTGAATAAAAATAACATTAATATCTACTCTTCCAATACAATAACCAAATTATTTACTCTTAATTTTGCTTCGAAATCTTTAAAATAATGAGTTAGGCGGATTTTAAATACCCAAGTATTGAATAACCAAAAAAAAAAAAATGACTTGCGTTTTAATTCAATGTGAATCTGGTGAAAGTTGGCAAATGTGTGATGGATTTGACTGCGCTAATCGAACCAAAGTCTGACGCCCAACCAATCTTTATTCAAAACATACACAGAATGTGCATGACTGCATCTTGAATATTATTTTAACAAAATAATGAATATAAAAACAATTGAAAAATAATAACGGCAACACTGTGAGCAGACAGTCTCTGTAGCACCCCGCAATACACAAAATGCGACCAACAATTTTAACAAAATTTGTAGAGAATGATATAAGGAATACATTTAGCAAGCAATTTATGTAATTCAATCTATTCATTCATTTGCAGGCTATGTCAAACGAATGAACGAATAAAAAAGTGATCACAATTATGACGTAATTAAGAATATGATAATGTATGATGTGACTAAAACTGATTATATTATATCAAGTAGCTTATAGTCTGTCCAAGCAAAGAAGACATTCGGGCAAGATGAGGACTCCAACTCGGTCAATATTAGTTCAAAAATAATAAATTTTGTCTCAAATTGCAGGAAACATTTTATCTACAATTTGAGACCAAAACAATAATTTTTGAGCCAATATTTACCGAACTGGAGTCATTTTCCCATCTTGGCAGAATGTCTTCTTTGCTTGGACAGACTATACTTACCCAGCAGTTTCTGCAGCACTTGGCCATCGTAGAGATCCTCCTCAAGATCTTTGACGATGATTCTCTGCTCAGCCAACTCATCGTTGATCCACTCAGTCAAAACTGAGATGAGTTCACGTAGCTTGGGATTGTGGTAGGATTTCGGCTCAATCATCGACCTCTCCTCATTCTCCTCTGTTCAGAATACTCATTAGTTATAAACTTCAAGTTGTAGTAAGACAATAATGCAGCATAATAAAGATATACAGCAGAAAGATAGTATGTAATTTCAACCGAACTGTTCCACAATACACAATTTCGTTAATAAAGAAGACGTTTTGGACATAAGTCCAGGCCCGGACTGGCCCGCCGGCCCAATCTTGCGCCCCTTGCGCCCTCGAGTAACTTATAGAATCGAAATATGCTCCAGATAATTTATTGAGATACAAATTCTAACTTAAAATTCCTTTAGATTATATCAAAATGTAGAAATAGAGTACTATGCGTGAAAGAATGATCTATAAATTTTATTCACAAAGTGAAATTGAATCACCTCCTTTTATTCTCGGTAGCGTATTGACAATTAGCCTGTCGCTCGAGGGCGCCCAGTAGCTCAGACTGGGACCACACAAATTCTCTAAGAAGCGCCCAATTCACGAGACAAAATTACTGTTTGAATTGAAATGAATGGAGTACATAATTTTCAATCCTCAATTACCGCTTTTTATAGCTGCAATAATCCATAGTCCGCTATTTTTTTTTCTCATTTTTCTCTAATTTCCAATTTTAAAAATTAGTGGCTGCCTTTATTAGGGTACTTTAGTGTCTAATCTTATGCAAAGTAAGAAATTGAATGCTACGAGTTAGGAGTTTGATACTTTGATGATTATTGAGATGATGAGCGGAATAAGATAAAGAAAACTCAATTTTATAACTTCAAAGGAATAGAAATAGAATAGACTAGCATGTTGTTAACTTGTTTTAAACTAGGTGATATTGTTGAGAATTTGATTCTTAAGAAAAAATGTTCAGTAGGTGATGGTTTTGTCTGAAACGCACCCAACCCTACCAAATCAGTATGTGAAGAACACGAAACAGACAAGAAGGCGTTTTTAAAAAGATTGAGGGTTGATTAATTATAATATTAAACCTTCACTTTGGGGAGCTCTTTGGAGAAAGTGATAACGCGCCGGTCTGATAACCAAAGGTTCAGAGGTTTGATTCTCAGCCAGGGAACAGTCTTTTGACCACAGCACAATCACATAAATACAAGCACCTCGTCTTTCGAAGGAGACGAAAAGCCGTCGGTCTGCTTAAAAATTAGTTGTTATTATCATATATCCCTCATTATCATCCCTCTCATTACTCACGCACAGGGCTAAGAGCCCATGTGGGCATCGCCCTCATGAAAAATATCAGAAGCTAGCAGGACTTAATCATTACAAAGGGTGTTGTCAGTTGATTTTATTTGTGCTATGGTTACAGAATGGTTAAAATAGTAGAATTTCTTCTGTTCAATTTATTATAGCAGGTTTGTTGAATTTGGAGGGGTGACTACGACAGAATCACCTCTTCTTGTTACTTTTTCACGTTATTTTCAAACTTTTCCGGCTCGGAGGAGTGAAATAATTTGATGATCAATTGAGAATTCAACAAAAACCTATTCAGTGGAAATAATCAACCCAATGTAACTGTTGTTCAAAAAATGTAAATGTTGAATTTGAAAAATGTATGATGAAAATATACGTATCAATAGAAACTGTCTTATAGAAACAAGTAGAAGATAATTAAAGTAAGTGGTTTAGAATTCTTTAAGAATTAGAAGTAGTGTATACTACTGGATGAATTAATTCTATGTAAAATTTCATTAGTTAATTCATTCAAAATTTCATTTTTTCCATTTCCCGAATGTACTGAATCACATTTCAACAAAAAATTATTTTCTCTACTTGCAAATTCTCATTATTGGTCCAAGAGAATGTTTTTTTTATATGCATTAATAATTTAATATAAATCAATTTGAAGTTAAATTTTATCATTAAATTCAGAACAGAATCTCTTATTATCATCTAATAAAAATATTTCATTTTCAAGCTTCCAAACATCATAGAGTTATTTTTAAAGTTTAAGTTTAGATTTATTGCAGGTTCATACACCCCCCCCCCCCATGAACAACAATGAACAACCCACCCAGCACCAGAGGTGCGCCCTTTCATAAGTGAAAGGCAGCGCCCTTTTCGGGGTCCCAGTCCGGCCCTGCATAAGTCTGTGTTTTCAACCAATAATTGATTGATTAGAATTGCATAATTGCAAATTATTGTTACTTGCCGCCTTTGCAACCTTGATGCTTGAATAACATTCTCATCCTTGATCTGAGAACTGGGAAGATTGCTTCAAATTGATAGGATTTTTCAAATTTTTCACAATAACTATATAATTTTTTACGTCCATAGTAAAATATGAGAAGTGAAGTTTCATCGAAAAATGAACTATTATAGTACTAATAATAGTCCTTCAGATTTATTATTACTATAATACATAATTACTGTATGATTATTATAGACTAAAATTATAGTTACCCAGAGCATATTCTTCAGGAGGAAGATCGGGTACTGTGGGACTGGCTGGTGAATCAATGGCATATTTGCCTTCTTCCTGTACTTCTTGCACTGTAATAAAACATAATTGCTGTGTTAGCTTATTGTTAGGGACACATCAATGTTTTTCCAATCTTTGTTTACTGTTTGATAGTTTTGCCTAGACATCGATCTCCCCATGTTTTTCACAAACATTTTTTATTTTCATAGTTGAAAATGGAATATATTAATTCCATAATTTTTAAAATTGAGTAAAAAATAAAAACAATAGTATCGTATTATTATAAAAAATATAACAGTTGGGTTCTTTCAACCTAACCCAACTTACTAAAATAAAACAACCCAAACTTACAGGCCTACTGTACTTCAGAGTTCACTAAATGGGGTCCTCTTCTGAATTGACAGAAGCACATCAACCCCAAGTATTACGAGTAAGTACTTGACTGCCGAGAAGTAGCCTATTGAGTGATTAAATATCAGAATTAAAAAGCTGCATTAGCCTAAATAGGTAATATATTAGAGAAGCTCATATCAAATCATTTTATACAGTGCTCATAAGATGAATACAGTGCCTTCTGTGTTGAATTTGTGTTTCAGGCTGTTGGTGTTTTTATAAGAAACTTGTCGCTGGTGGTAATTGTTATCTACTGCTCAAATATTCAATTTTTTCATCTATTTATTGTCCAACTTGAACAGTGTCTTGATTTTGTGTCTCATCGTGCTGATAGTGTGTACATTGGTGGTGATTTCAATGTTCATCTAAACTCTAATGATATAAAGGTGGAAAGACTTCAAAATGTTTTAAAAATGTTTAATTTATTCTGGACCCTCCTTGAACCCACAAGAGGCCCATATTGCCTGGATGCAGTTGCAACTAATGATAGCCCTGACAAGGTCACTGCCAAGGTTGTAAACCCAATGGTGGCAGACCACTGTACGGTGTTGGTGGATGTGGTTCATGGAACAGAGAGAGAGATGAAGAATGTCCAGAGTGGATGTCCAATTAGGTGTTTCATGTGAGGAGAGTTTTGGATGAAAACATAGAAGTGTTTGTGCAGCGCCTTTCTGAAGTGAATTGGGATTTTCTTTGCATCATTACATCATCCGCTGAGGACAGGTTCAACATTTTCTACAGAAAATTGTTAGAGGTCTATGACCAGTCATGCCCAGCAGTGCCCTTAACGCCAGCTTGTCAGCATGGAATTAACAAAAAAAGAAAGACAGGCATCAGAATGATTGGTATACTCCAGAGTTGGAGAGGATAAAATTGCTTGTTACCATGCTGTATGCTTTATACAGGGAAAATCCATCGTTGCAGAGTGTGGAGTACAGAAACTACCTTAGAGCCAAGCAGATCTACAAAGAAGAGATAGACAGAGCAAAAAGAGAGTCTAATGGTAGTTACATTAAGAGATCTGATAATTCTACAAAGGCAGCAAGGAATCTCATCAATGACTCCTACAAGTCCAAACCACAAGTAAGACGTAAAAAGAGTCCTGATGAGGTCAATGAGGCATTCCTTAAGTCTGTGGCTGAGATAGTGGAGGTGATTCCGGCGTCAACCATTGATCCAGTTTCCTTGGTACCTGAGACTCCCCATAAATTTGAGCAATTTTGTTTGCTGAGTGAGCTGTTCAACATCATCATGAGCTTCAAGACTACCTACATTCAGGATTTCTACGGCCTTTCCTCATACATGAAAAAAGTGGTGGGCATACTAGCTGGCCCACTTCTACTGCTAGTGAATGCATGTCTGTCTGAGGGTGTTTTTCCGGACTGTCTTAAAGTGTCAAAAACGGTGCCAGTATTCAAGAAGGGCTGTCCTGAGAACACTTTCCTCCAGTTTCCATTGTGCCGACACTTGGGAAGATCATTGAGACAGATGACCAAGTTCCTGGAACGCAACAATCTGCGTGGGAACATGCAGCATGGATTCAGAAGGGGGAGGTCGACCTCATCAGCTGTGATTAGTCTTGTGGAGAGGATCAACAATGCTTTTAAAGATCAGGGATCAATTGACCTAGTTCTATGTGTCTTATCAAAGGCATTCGACTGTGTCTTCCATGAAGTGCTCAGGAAGTTGAAAAGGTATCGTTTTCAGGGCAGAGCATGAGGTATGGTTGCTGATTACCTTGGTTGGAAAAATGAGAGGACTTCTGAGTGCCCACAGACTGCTGATGCTGTTTCATGCTGTGTTCAGCTGTCATGTCTAGTATGGAATACTTGTGTGGGGTCACTCAGCTCATGCTAGAGACATTCTCCTGCTTCAAAAAAAGGCACTCTGTGTGATGACTTATAACAAGTTTGATGCTCACTGCCAGCCCATATTCCAACGTCTGGGCATCCATACTCTGTATGGACTCTACATTCTAGCATCACTCTTGCACGTCAAAAAACATCAATCGACGTTCTCAAGAAGAGGGGAAGTGCATACCCACAACACTCGGGGGAGAATCAACTTGGATGTGCCGCGCTGTCGACTGACCAAGGTCAAGGATTGTTTTCCAGTGCTGGCAATCAGGATGTTTAATTGCCTGCCTCACTCAATGAAGGGGCGCTCACCTACTGCGTTCAAGAACACCCTATCAAGGTTGCTCATTGAGAGGAGCTTCTATTCTTTAGAGGATTATTTCAATGATGACTACGCTGGTCTGTGACGCCACCATCTATGTATAAAATACAATTTTAAAGTTTGACACGATCTATCCGGGGAATACTGGTCAACGATCACGATATTGGAAAATTGAAAATTAGATCTTATGCACTTTCAAGTGCTGTGCTTAATCAGTGAATATAAAGTATTCTGATAAACTTATGTCGACTAAGTCAATTTTTTTTTCATTTTCAGGTGGCCAGTGATCAGATCAGTGAATAAGTAGTACAAAGGGCAATATAATATAGGCCCACTTGCACCCTGCGAAAATATTCCAACTTCGTCTACATAACCTTTACCACAATCTTTTCTCTAAACCAGTTCATGTTGATCAGATTTCATCCCCAAACACTTTCGAATAGATTGTTCTGGATAAAATTTGTTACAGATTTATTAACATAGTCTCAAGGAATATCTTGATTGAATAAACATGAAAACCTTCAACCCACATAGAAACTGCATTGCTAACCATATAAGGTAATAACCAGTAAAGCACTGTTTTACAATGGATTAGAATAAAATTGAGCTCTGAAATTTAACTTACCTTCTTTTATACGCTTTTTCCGGCCTAATGTTCCAATTTTTTCCCAAAATGATTCTTCTTTTTCATCCTTTTTTGCGGATCCTGGTGGTTTAGGGGACTTGGGTCTAGGAGAAGCCATGTTTACGTTTCAAAGTTCGCGTTCCGTCAACTCCAGCAGCAGAAAAGAGCTGTTTGAATCAGCTGTTTCAAACAGCTGAAAACATTTTTGTTCCGTTTTTGAAATAATCATAAATTGTTCAATGTGTATAAAAAATTGTACGATTCTTTGAATCAAATTTTCAAATTTTTATTCATAATTTTTCAATATTGTTTCCTCTAATTTCGGAGATCATTATCGCGCATGCTCCATGAGCGAGCGTTGAGTGATGCAGAAACGCCAACCTACACAACTTACTAGCGCGATATTCAAATTGAACAATAGAAGATAATATGAATTCTATTCATAAAAGAATACTAATTGTAACTAAATAAAATATTTATTATTTCACTTGCTATTTACTATCCCGAAGACTCAATCATTATCCATTGTTATTCAATGAAAATGAACTTTTTTTAACTATGAAAATCATTTAAAATCTCTTTACATTATTATATTTCATACCTACATATTATTATTTATGTAAGCTTAACTTGTGTAACAGTATTTGTAATCTGCAAGCCGGTTTTTACACGGTAATATTATTTCTATTATACCGGTATCACAAGAACAGAGTATAATTAGGTACCGGTGAGCCTACCGTATTATGATTTAGGTATAAGAATATATTACAATATAATACAAACAACCCAGGTTATGAAATTATCAAAGGCTAGTAAGGCGGAATTATCACAATTCTGCACCCCCTCCCCCACTTTTTCACAAGCCCCTCTTCACACCTAATCACACCCCCCTTCCATAATAAGATAATATAAAGAAGTATCACTAAGTAATAGGAGGGGTTTTCTAATCTATAGGAATTTGAAAAAGAGTATTTTAATTATATTACAGAAACCATGATGAAAATTCCACAATATTCACTCCATCTGATTTGGAAAATGCGTATTATTACATGATTCATCAAGCAGATTGAATTTCCCCCTAAATTATATGAACAGTTTTAAACCCTTCAATTCAATTTTTAAAAAAGATCAAGAAACAAGAATTATTCATCAATAGGCTGGTTTAGTATGAAAAAATGCTGAGAGTCAGGGGTGCCCATCCCCCCCATGGCTGATGGCGCAAAATCCCCCCCAAAATCCATTGCTTGTCCAATAGTCCCACAAAAAAAGCTTACTCAACCCCCCCTCCCCTACCCCACCGCTAACAAAACGTGAAAAGCAAAATGTTACCAGTAGAATCATTATTTATTTATTAGCGTATGGCTTTATTTGGTGGGGAGACCAAAAGGTAATTCCACCTCGCCAACATAACCATGTTTCGCCAATAGGAAACATGATAAAAGTATTGATTATTTTCACTGTAATTTAGATTTCGGGAAGTCCTTCACAATTTAGAAAGTCCGAGAGCACTAAAACACAGGTCAAAACACTAATCCAAGACTGGAAAATTTGGAATTTAAGACATCATAATGAAAAAACTTCCATAACAAACAAACTTTTCACAATCCTCTATCAAAGTTAGGTTTCCAATAGAATCATAGTAGAATCATGAACTTTATTGATTGAAAGTATTGAAATAATTCAATGCAAGTTTGACTTCAGCAACTACACTTCATTTGACGTAACACTTTAAAAATGAAGAATAACTTACAATGTAACTTTTTTAAAAGACAGATATTTTTATATGCATTCCATAATATGGAGTATTACTTAAAAACACTTGAACTGGGAGTGTACCATCGCAGCTGAGCGGGGGATCCGGGGGCACTCCCCCGGGAAATTTTGTAAAAATTTACTTTAAAATTGCGTTTGAGAAGGCCATTTTATGGTCTATTAAATAAGGAAATCTCTATTTTTAGAACATGAAATATTGATAATGATATAAGTTAGCCTATAAGTTAGGCTACTGTAGACTATAGGACCAATTCAATACTAAGTTTAAAATTCAAAAACAAATACAAATTCAAGATATATTTATTATGAGTTATTGAAAACTCGTTCACTTTGAGATTGGGATGCAATTTAAAATTATACAACTCATTCTTTCAATGTTGCAGTCTTTACTTTATAGCAAATCTTCACTTAACTTACTTTGCAAAATTGATCCCGATAGAACTACGGATACTGCATGTTTCGATTTTCTAGCTGAAGTTTTTATACTTCAATTTAGCCAATTTTGGTAGTTTGGTAGTGCGAACTGCCAAAGCATAATTACTTATTACAATAATTTATTATTCACTATCCGATTCAGTTTAGCAGTATCTACAATTTCATACTTCTAGCCACGGTCATAGATTGATAAAAATAGCTATCAATGATGGTGGACTGAAGGGAAAATTTTTTTCAAAAAAGTACTCTAAAACTATATTTCCAAGAGTTTCAAGCCTTATTATTAGTTTCATTATTTGTTACTGTTATTAATGGTGTATTAATTTCTCAATTATTAACTATGTTGTATAAATTATCGACTCAGCATGAAAATCTTGTTTTTCAGTTTCCTCATCACTTGAACTCTCCTGATATGTCAATATTACAGTAGCTAGTGTTATCCATGCAGTTCGTCATGGATGAAGAAATGTATTAGAAAGGGAGAAAGAAATATTGCCAGTAAAATATAAGTCAGTAAAACATATATAAGTAAAGTTTTTCCATTTCATAGCATAACATTCTAAAAACAACTAATAATTCAGCTACGCAATAATACTGTGCTATAATTGAAATGAAAAGAGCTACCTACAACCTTATACTTCTCAATATAATACCGTATCCAATTTCAAATCAGAGAGCTCAAATATCCTGATTTTGAATAAGTTGGAAAACTTGTCAAGTTGAAGGCCTTTTTATTTATTTCCATTTCCAGATTTTTCACTATTTTGTTTCAGCCGTGCGTCCCCTGGGATCCTGTATCCAGGCAGCAGGCACTGTATTCTATACAACTCATGCAAAGCAGAAATTAGTCTACCGCTTGTTACTTGAGGAATAATGTTCTTATTTTACCTTTCCTCGCCCGATGAAGTTTTCTGTTGAAGCTTCTGTCGTTCTTCGGCTTGTTTTTTCCACATAAGGTTTTGACGAACCGTCCTTCCTTCACTACGATTATTTTATATTTCACCAAAACATTGTTTTTCACCTTACAGCCTACAAGAGTTTTCTCTTATAGTGCTCTATCCACTTGTCATCCCTATGTACCGTATTTAACAAAAAGCTCTGCACATTTGTATTTGAAAGATTTATCCAACTTTTTAGACATTGAAATTAAGTAAGTTACGTCTACATTAGAGTTGGAAGAAAAAATATGAACCACCACAAACAGTGAAAATTACAAATAACACTACAGTACTAAAATCTTTAAAACCACAGAGTACCACGTACACCGAACACCGCTCATTTCCACACTGGAACAACGACAGAATATGAGCATGGTATAAAATTGAAGAACCAACTATTTTCACGTCAAGTCGTCAACTATAATTATTCTATATACTAAGAAGGAATAGTAACAGATTACAGGAACCGATTATTATTAATAATAATAATAACAGGAACCGATTAAAATCGATTTTGTCCGTTCAGGTCTGAATTCTATTGAAAGTTTTGCGTTCATTCTGAGAAATGATCTGGCAAATAATATTGCTGAAGCATGGCGCCGTTTAGCTTGGCAGCCGTAGTGATTCGTAAACAGAAAGAATCGTTATACATTTTTAATCCATAATAAGAATAACTTAATAGTTCTATAGGCCTACAACTGTCATATATACAGTCATATTATACAGTTATTCTATAGATATTAGTTAGATTATTCAAATATATAGAACATGTTTACAAATAATAACTCCATTCTACTGTATAATTGAATTAATTTACCGATCCCCCCCCCCAAAATTTTCAATCTTATAGTCAATTTTCAATAATATAATAATAATCCCCCCCAAATTTCGGGCCGATGGCGCAAGTTGCGCCATCGATCCCCCCGTGGGCGGCCCTGCTGAGAGTAAGTGGCTTACCTAACTCATGTATTTTTTGTACCGGTACATTACTTTCGTTTCCCATTGTAACATGTATTCTTATCTAGTCTATTCTTATCTTTCAGTCTAATTGCTACTATATAGCTGTTGCCAAAATTTTAGACACTTTCCTCGTTGATGTAGCCTACTACCAAAGCATCTATTGTCTTTTTTAATTTTAAATCCACCATCCAGGTATAGCTAAAGGACAACTCTAATCGACAGCATCAGCTGTTGGAGCGTACAAGCGGACAAAACCGAGTAACGTTTTGCCGTCAGATATTAGGCTACTTGATACACGCTAAAAAATTGGGTCCGGGGCTTGCCCCGAAATTTTTTTGTTTTTTACTCTAAAAAGTATATTCATAGGAATTTTAAAACTCTTAATTGAACCCCCTTAAAATTTTTAATTTGAGTTTATATGTAAAGTATAATTCAATTTAGTACATTCTATCTAGTGTATGTTTCATCCGTCTGGGGGTGAGGGGGGGGGCCCCCCCCTTGGATCCGCTAGTGCTATTAACAATAATAATTAATAAAGTATCCCAATTCTATCCCGACTTCCTGGAGTTTCGCGTTTTCAAGGATATTTATCCATAATCTCATTATTAATAAAAAAAGTTACAAACTTTACTGGTTCCATCCAATATTGGATTTCTCAGCCATATAAGTTTACATAGAATGATAGAATATTGACAACTCGAGTAGGTACCCTCATGAGTCCGCCATGAAATTATAAAGTTTAGAATTTGAAATTGTCTTGGTAGCAAAGCATTTAGGACCCATGTTTACTGAATTTTCTCTCTTTATTTTGATTTAAGGAAGCACTTTACCAGTAAAAGTTACACGAAGGTTTTGGACGATTCTTGAAACAACCTCTGTAATCAACAGCACACATTCTTCGAAAATAGGAACGGTAGGCCTAATGTATTATTTTTAATTTGCAAAGCTGTATAAATCAAGATAGAACATCCATAAAATTAATATTTCTATTCTAATTAAAAATTTTTGAACTTATTATTACAAATTACAAGAAGAATGAACAATATTGTCTAATAATTAAATAGCAGTATAATTAAATTCTTATAAATGTGTAGGCAAGCGGGTAGTAAGCGGGAGGCAAGTTTTGCTTCTGGGTAGTGGTAGACATAATCTACTTCAATACCAAACTGAATAATAGGTTCGGTACTGGGGACTGTAATGGGCCTGGGGGTGTACCTCCTCAGCCAAACGGGGGTGGGAGCCTCCCCCCGGGAAATTTTGTGAAAGTATACTTCAAAACTGTTTTAGGAGGCCTTTTTTGTGGGCAATCAAATGCCGAAATCCGAAATTTTTTTTAGCATAGAATATTGATGATATACAGAGTGTCCCAAGAAAGGTTTAACATAGATACAACCGGAAATCATAGATTTTTAGATATTTTTCAAGTAGGCCTACTAACAGTCATTAAATTATCAATATCTCAAGAATCATTTGTCAAAATTGAATTTTGAAGATATTGTTGGGAAGAGGAAATAATTTCACTCTAATTTAAGGTATTCTACATGCTAAAGTCGATTATTAAGCAGTATTTTTCAGCGGTTGAAGTTGGAAAAGAGTGATTTCAAGATTTTCTAAAACCTCAAACGGATTTTTTGCGATTTTTTTTGGAGGGTAATAGAAATTTCTATAGATTAGAAAACCTTCCTTTTTTATTATCTCCAAATGAGACCAAGTATACAGGGGTCTAGCTCAAATCCCTGAGTCAGAATTTCATTTTAAATAAGTTTTTTTTATCTTATTAAAAACTAGACTAATCTTGTTGAGGGTGAATAATCGTCTACAATTTGACAGCTTTATGTGTTGTGTGGTTACGTACATACAAAATACTTCTTAGTCCAGTCAAATTAAGAAAAAAGTAAAAGTCGGAGGACCCAGCTGAAAATTTGCAGATATGATCAGAAAAGGGCGCTGAATAACATACTAAATTCTTCAAGAGTCCCCTGTGAGCTTCGGCCGCCATCTTGGAAAAACCGTGAAATTTACCTACTATGAATTGGTTTTTCGTGAATTGTGACGAACCAAGCGTCGGACGAGAAAATTTTATACGACCTTTCTTGTTGACAATCAAATTTGTAAAAGAATAAGATAAATTGCAACTCTGTATCATCAACCTTTTTTGATATACAATTTTTTAAAATTTGACAATATTTTTTCATGGGATCGAGAATTTGAAATTTTTCTTACTTAAAAGAAGTTTTTTACTATAAATTGACCTCTCGTACATCCGTATTTCAAAATCCCTCTCGGCTAAATTCATTTCTCTTCCATTTGAGACCAATTCCACACTTCTATGTTCGTTATTTTTTGTTCTACAGTGATTTTAGAAAATCCTTACACCCCCAAAAATTGCTTATTTTAACACAAAAATCTTACTAAAGAAGTTGGGATTTGCTTATACTCCTTGAATACTGTTTCTGGGACCCTAGGCTGTCATTAGCAAAGTTCATCCGACCAAAAATATCGTAGGATTCTACAGGGTAAAGAGTGGTAGATTCAGTGGTCGATGTTTCAATTTTTCCCCTATCTTCGATTATAAATTCATTACCGTATAGTGTCTGATCTGATTTCTTCCGACTTCAGTTTAGGATTTTCAGTCAAGAACTGGATTAAACTAGTTTTTCCTCTGCCAGCCTTACCCAGAACTAATACAATTTCATCAGTTGACACACCCTTCTGCTTGTGTGTAACTTTTTTACCATCACTATAAGCAGTTTGGCTGTAAGTGAAATCTGTTCCTGAATGAAGTCAGATCCAGCTTGGCAGTTCCATTGGTGTTTGAGGTCTTCTTTTTTATCCTAAAAATATTAAGGCAATAAGAAACGGCTTTTATTTGATATACATTTTTGACATACTAGGGCCTAATATGTATATAAACAATACGGTAATCCCAAGTTCTAAACAATACAGTAGGTAAGTTAAGTAACTAGGTACCTATATAGAGTGATTCAAAAAGAGCGCTGGTATATACTATTATAAAAAATTAATAGGGTTATCTAACAGAAAAACTGGAATTAAATTCATCAAAATGATTATCTTACTTTCCAATTTAGTATGAAAAAAATGTCATGTATGTGTCCTCTACTGTGCATCAATCATGTTCTCGTAATTTACTACCTACCTATCTATTATAGGCTGGATACATTCTGGAAAATGGAAAAATGACTACAACTCAGTCAATATTGGATCAAAAATTATAAACTTGATCACAGTTTGTAGAGCAGAATTTTTCTACAATTTAAAATACGATTGATTGATTATGAACCAATATTGACTGAGCTGGAGTCATTTTACCATATTTTGCCAGAATGTCTTCTTTGCTCAGTGTCAGACTATAATAGTGGATCACATGAACATAATTGATGCGTGCCAGAGCCGCGTAGAGGAGGACGCATGCATTATTTCATAATTCTTCATACATTAAATCGCAGAGTCTATAATAAACATGTTGATGTATTTTTATTTTTGTTCTTCATTTAAGAGCTACTTAAATGAACCTCCTTATTTGATGTATTAAAACCGGCGCTCTTTATGAATAATTCTAGATAAGTAAATAATAACAAGAGGTAGTATATAACAGTTTTAGCTACCTATTCCCTATGCCTACACAATGCCTGAAAAGTTCAAACCAATTAATCAAAACTACATTTAGTTGGACTTTGTTTAAATTGAGAAAGTGTATTCATAGGGACTGATAAGCAGTGGCGGTAGCAACCAATGAATTGAGGTAAGTGTGGACCCAAGATATCATTGGGTGGACCAGCAATTATAAGAGCCAAAATTCCCTCTTCCCTTCTCCCAATTGTTAATCAAGACTATTTTGGAAAACAAAATAGATGAGAATAATTAATAGCTATGCTATACTACTGATACCAGACGTAGGCTTCATCACGTGTCATCTCTGTCAATTTGCTGTATTTTTATTATCTTGCTTTTTATCCTTTATCATAAAATAGAAAAATAATTTCTTATCAAATTGGAGATATCATGAGATTGGAGTAGGTGAATATACAACAGTTGAGATGATGCTTGATAGGCCTACTTTTTAGTATCTTAGGAGGGCCAATAACTTAGCCAGAATAAATTATGGAAAATAAGAATACCTAAAATAAACTTTATGTTATTATAATCATCGTACACGGTACACATTTAACAAATAGTTGATTGCAATATAAATAGAAGAAGTCGGCTAAAGATTTAAATAAACTTTCAATAGAAGTTGAAATAAGAAAAATTCAAATATAATTAGAAAATATGCTCAATGATATGAGAAAATTTCTAACCCTGAAGTATAATGTTTATAACTTTAAGTTGAAAAGTTAATTGAAAGATTCCTCAAGCAAACAAAGACACCCCCGTTTTTCTTGATGTTCATTTTTCCAATAATAATATATTCGCCGTATAAAACAATATGAAAAACCGTATATGAAACAATCAAATTAATGGATGAAAATTTTAAGCTATAAAATTTTATTCAGCTTTTTTCCTTTATTAGCAATGATGACTGAGATCTGAGTGGTTGCTCAGGAATTGTATTGAAATCTAGACTATCGGTATTCCAATTAAATTATATTGACTAATTTTGTCAATAATTATCGGAAATCACTGTCTAGACTCTAGATAACACCAAATTTATAGCTATGTATTTTAGTGGATATAGGAACAATACAAATTATATATTCACATGAAATTTTCTAGAAAATAATGATAATTTTATTGTGTAAGGTCATTTTATTACATTGTATTCATTAAACCTTTTAGATAGAAATTATAAGCTTGAATCATTGATAAAATATATTATCTTTACCGGTACTGTACTTTCACAGAATTTTTTTTCACAATATTCAGGAATGGAAAAGATGTTACTGATTATGGGCCTACTTATGCAAGTATATAAAATAAAGTTTAGGAGCAGCAAGTAGCTATTATAAGCATTGACCATGTATTGTAAGAAACTATTGTGCAATGAAAGAGACAATTTGTTACTTTTATTGAACAACAATTTGGTACTATGGGTTTGCTGGTGTTGAAAATTTACACATGCTGAGAGGAGATATACCATTTAATCAGAAATTGTACAATGGAACACGATCTCTTCTTGAAATGCTCGGACTATTAATAACTATACAAAGCAGGCTAGGCCTTCTGCACTGCATGAAATCACTTGAAACTATGAATAATAAATTTTCCCTTGTTTTCAATATTTCTCAGTCCTTGCGTACCCACAATTTTTATTTTTCAAGTTAATCATTCAGTAGCCTACACTCCATTTATTCTTTGAATGATTTACAATAACCCCTACGCTGTAAAGGCAGAAGGGGGCTAAGAAAAAGAAGAAGATGATCAATAAATAAATTTAATCAGTGGAATCATCAAGACATCGTTGAAGTTTTCTTCATTACTATTATGACTTATTATAAAAGTTAGGCTAACTAATAATTAAATCGGAGTAAACTCACATAATAGATGTTCTTAGGTGCTTCATGATACTTCAATTCATGTGATAAGGTGTGATTCATGTGATAATGGGTGTGCTAGAGTTGTAGGGTTGGCCAGAAATCTGAAAAACAATCATCTTCATAAAACATACCACAATTTTCATTTTTCAATCCGAGATCTTGAATGGCAATGGGCAGTTACAGTATACAAAATCATATCGAAAAAAGGAGAATTGAAAATTACAGTATTTGTTGACCAAATCGAGTTTGAAATTACTAATCTAAATCTAAATACAAGAAACAAATCTCATATAAACAGGACGATATTATAAGATTAATCTGTACTGTATCAACTATTTTTTGTATTGCTCTTAAGTTATCATTTATTGAACATTCGTGTAATTATTGGAATAATAAATTATGCTGATGCACAGTAAAGGTGGAATTCTTTCAATTTCAACGATTTTTTTATCAGCTAAAAATAGTTTGTTGTGAATGTTCGTTATCACAAAGGTATTCAAACCAACTAATGACATTTCATGTTTCTACAATATATGAAGACTATAAATTATGAAGACTATAAATTAAATTTCTATCAATTTCTATATATATGTTACTCGTAAACTTATATATTATATGTTCCCATCGAGGGAAAATTAGGTTACCTATATGGCGAAGTGGATAACAAACCTTTTGATTCTCCCCACAATAAAAATAAGCCATTGGCTAATTTTCGAAATATTTCCTCAAAACTTTAGAACATCATGAGTTAAGACGGATTCTATCGTGTAATTATTATTATAGCTCATCATTTTATACTCATCATCGTGGTATATAATTCCATTTATAAATAATCTTTGTTTGTTTGTTTATGAGGGTGTAAATATCAAATTCAAAGAAAATTTGAATTTTGAGATTATAATGGTACGGACGTACGGTATCTGGCTTCCTGCACATGAAAAACTCCAATTTTTCACATTTGAATGACTTCCAATCGAGAACTCGTGAACAAAAAATATTAAATTGATTATGAAATACAGAGGAAATGCTCTTCTTTAGAATGGAATAGTACCGTAGGCTACACACTAATATAAATCACAGACAA
This sequence comes from Sogatella furcifera, assembly GCA_017141385.1. NCBI lineage: Eukaryota > Metazoa > Arthropoda > Insecta > Hemiptera > Delphacidae > Sogatella > Sogatella furcifera. The sequence goes on along the minus strand of CM029551.1, from coordinate 13,331,510 downwards.
AAGCAAACTCCTTTCGAATCTAGACCTCACTTATAGTGCCTAAGTTACTACGTTACTTATCACGTTCGGTCAACTTAAACAAAATTATAATTGGTTGTCCAATTTGTACAATAGTATATGAAATGAATAAATGTAATTTTTCATACTTCACTTTATAGCAGAATAATGTTTTTCTCACAAAATAAGACTTTCAAACGGCTTCATGTCGATGTTATCATGAGTTGAATAAAAGTTACTTAACAATGAAAAGCGTAGGAAGATCTTAGCAGTGGCTTAAGAAGAAGAAGTAGCAGTAGCCTTAAAATGATGGATAATTAATTCAACCTCACCTTTTACATCCTATGAGAAGTAGCAAGACAGTTGTAATTTTTGAAGTCATCATTTCCAACAGAAATTTTCAACCTGAATGACTCTTTAGCGCGGAATAAGATCTACGATAATAAAAATTTATTGTTTTATTGAAATACAAATACAGTAACTTATACAGTACCTTATCATAATAATTTTCCCGTCTATCAGTCATGATCACTTACTTTTTTTTAATAAAAAAATGGGCAAAGGTCAAAATAATTGAATTTCTATCATCAGTCATTCCCATTGTCATCATTTATCAGAGTAACTTATTTATAATTACTCAGCTAATATTTCCTTTTTCTTAGGGCTACTTTATCAATGTTTTTATGTTTAAAATAATCATCACAGATAAGTATTTGAGGAGAAACATGTAAAATCATTGAGAGAAAGGATTCAGCCTTTGATAACACCATTCAACTGATAATATTATAATAGCGATCAATGATAATATGTTCAATAATATTAAAATGACAAAGAAAATTATCAATATTATCATTCATTGAATTATGCTAATATTTCCTTTTTCTTAGGGCTACTTCATCAATGTTTTTATGTTTAAAATAATAATCACAGATAAGTATTTGAGGAGAAACATGTAAAATCATTGCAAGAAAGGATTCAGCCTTTGATAACACCATTCAACTGATAATATAATAGCGATCAATGATAATATGTTCAATAATATTAAAATGACAAAGAAAATTATCAATATTATCATTCATTGAATTATGGAAAGTGTGTTGATTTTTTCAATTATTATTGTGCATTGATAATGAATGAACCAACATGGATCAAAATGAAACCAAGTTGATTAGAAAAAGCTAGATACTCTCTAGTCCTTGTATTGTAATACAACTTTTATCACTATCTGATTGAATGAGATAACTTACATTGGATGATCAGAGACTATAGGCTACCTCAGAGGCGTACCTATCTATACGAAATTGAAGTAGCCTATATGAGAAGTATAGAATATTGAATCTCAGTACCTATAGTAGCATACTTATTATATTATTATTAGTAGCATACAGATAGTAGAGCATAAAATAATAAAGGTTACCAAATAATAGTGCATAGTATCAAAATATGCTGTAACTTATATACGGTACTGAAAATACTGAAATAGGTCAGAATAGGGCTCTATAATAATGTACTAGCCTACTAAAAAAGTACTGTATTTCTATGCTAGTAATATCAAATTGAATTTTATCACAGATAATAAGGAATACTAAAAATGCAGTAGTACCAATCTTCTACACTCATTAAATTTCTACTTTCTCTCTTTCCTTGTCGGTCTTCTTGCCTACCGTACCACACATATTATATTCTACACTTTTCTCTCTTGTCTGTGCTTTAATTTCACAGAATTGTCATAAAGACCAACTATAATACTATTTTTTTTAAAGATAATCAAACAGTTAAAACTCCAACAGTACATATCTTACATTTTTATCCTAGCTTCATTACAGTAACACGGTCCAATATTATTCAGATATTTTTTTATCAGATTATTAACAGTTGGAGATATCAAATAGTGCACTGTGATGGTACTGTGCCAGAGAGTTTGTACTCTCTCTGAATTAGTTTGAGGGTCAGCAGCCTAGAAATTCTAACGGACTCCGCTAGGTGTCGTTCGATGTAAGTTACTGTATTTTGTATACGTTCACCACTTTATCAGTGAGAATAATAACGCATGTGCGCCCTTTGAGTTAGCGGTGATTAATGCGATTCGAACTGAATCAGGTTATTGAAATATAATTCTTATGGCGGTAATTATTCTTAATAATTATATGGCGGTTCGAGGAAAAATTGCGCTATCACCTGATCAAGCTAACCACTAGCTGGTGACATAACATAACGTTTCATCCTGTGTAGTGCAAAGAAAGATATTAGTACAGCCAGGGCCGCCCACAGGGGGGATTGATGGCGCAAGTTGTGCCATCGGCACGAAATTTGGGGGGGATTTTGAAAATTTTGGGGGGGAATCAACAAATTAATTTGATTACAGTAATATGGAGTTATTATTTTGAATGGTTCACTTTCACATGTAGGCCTAAACGTTTTCTATATATTTTCATAATCCAACTGATTAGAATAATGTCTCTGACAGTTGTAGATGTAGAACCAATACATATATAGTTAATTTACTTATTAGTAGCCTATAGTTCTTATGGATCAACAATGTCTAACGATTCATGTTTAAAAATCACCGCGGCTGCCAGGCTTCCGTTTGACTGAGTTGATCTCATTTCTCAGAATGAACACAAAACTTTCAATAGAATTCAGACCTGAACAAACAAAATCGATTTTATTCGGTTCCTGTTGAAGAGAAATGAACTCCGCCGAGAGGGATTTTAAAATACGGATACAAGAGTTTCCAATTCAAAGTTACAAACTTTTAAAGTAACGGAATAATTCCTGTGAAAAAATATGGAGTTTTCAAAAAATTGTAACTTGGAAACGGTTGATGAAACAGAGTTGTGATTGGTCTCAATCTCTTCCAAATTTTGTTCTCTAGAAAAAACATGCATGACATTTTTTTGTCCGACGCTTGGTTCGGCTACAATTCACAAAAAACTGAAATTTTGCACCTTTCACCACCCCCCCCCTCCCCCAAAAACCCGACGCTCATAGGGGTGTAACTTTTTACCAAACAATAAAGGGGTTGTATAGAATAAGTTGGCGTAGGAATCGTCCTTTCTCTTTGGATGTTGAGGTTCGGCCTTTTTTTGAACTAATTGCACCGTACTATATAGTCTGTCCAAGCAAAGAAGACCCTCTGGCAAGATGGGGAAATGACTCCAGCTTGGTCAGTACCTCATTTGGTCAAGAATATAATAAATGCGTTCATTCAGTAGATCATGTAGTGAATCAAATTATTTCTTACAATTTGAGATTAAATTGATAATTTTTGAACCAATATTGACCGAGCTTGAGTCATTTTCAAATCTTGCCAGAGAGTCTTCTTCGTTTGGACAGACTATATCACTTTACGTGCAGTTACGAGTAGGCCTATCGTCTACAAATAAACTCTTTCCGATACACTTAGGGAGCGGAAAACACTTTTTTCCTGGGCAGTATGGCGAAAAATGATAATTAAAGATAAACTAGGAAAACGTTTCATGCTTAGGCATTGAATAAGTCGAATTTAATGCAATCAATGTGATGAATGGATATATTATCGACCCTCAACTCAATTTTTCCCATGTCATTTTGGCGCTTCTGCAGTCCGGCGCACTGTGCGGCCGTACGGCTTTCATAGCCCTTGGATGCCTCTGACACTACTTAATGAACATGAATTGATGAAGTTTTCTATTATAATTGTAAAACCTATAGGACTGATAATGGGAATTCAGCAACACTATCATGAACAACCTGATAAATCATCATAAATAACAGGCCTATATAAGGATTGACCCTGCAAGGTTGAAAAACCTCAACGAATATTTGACCGCATTGTCAAAAGGGTGAAAAATTCATCTAATGGATTAGAATGATAAACTTTATTATCGATATAGTCTATAAAAATATCTCCGAACTGTTTCCAAAGTAATGATTGAATTGAAAATTTTGGCAATTGAATCTCTCTCTCTTTGTATTGTTGAATACAGTTTCCTTAGCGAAAGAACAATCGAATACTGTCCCATTGTTGTGGAAATGGAAGTGCGCTACAATCTAAATCTGCCGCTGCACCCCTCACAAAACTTTATTGTACGAGGAGAAAGATTTTCTCAATAGGAACGTTTGTCGAGGAAAGTCGGCGTGTGTTTTTCTTCGAGTGGAAAGTTTGCTTGCCAGCGGATCGCTCGCTGAAAGAGAGGTTGCTCGCGGGCAAAATTCGGCTTATAGAAAGGAGGAATGCCCCCCCCCTCCCACGCACCAAGACGTTGCCGCTCCTTTGTGCCGCACTGTGTCAACAAGTGGCCGTCTATTATGGCATTGTGCGCCGCCTCCTATGCTATGACGGTTCATTGTATCGGCTTTATGCGATCCTCTTCTATGCGACATCAAGACGTCGACGGTTGACACAATGCCGGCCGAAATTAATTGGCTTCGAACGTCTCAACTTGCTTTTCTTCCTTCACAACTTGCCTCTGTGCGCGCGCGCTTCTCTCTCAGATTCTAAGCCTCCCTCTTTTTCACCCCTCACAAAATAAGACTCATTTCTGTAGTTTCAACTACTTCCATAGATTCCGTTTTAACTCTATGAAAGGTATGACGTTATCCTGTAGTTTCGGTATAATCAGACTGAGACGATAGAGACGGTGATACTACAGAGACGTACATTCTCTATATGGTAACTATAGTCAGGGGTGCCCATCCCCCCAAGGCTGATGGCGCAAAATCCCTCCCAAAATTCACTAATAGTCCTATAATACCTCAGAGCCCCGACCTTAATCCCCCCCCCCCCATCACCAACAACAAAACGAGAATCAGAATTTTACCAATAGAATCGTCAACTTTATTGGTTGAAAAAAATTTAAATATTTCAGAAAAAGTTGATTTCAGCAACTATACTCATGCTACAATTATTTCGTAGCTTCAAACTTGAAGCATAACACTTTCAAAATAGAGAATACAATATGTGAGTTATTCCAAGACAGAAATTCATTTCATGATAATCATAGAGTATTACTACCAAAACAATTGAATGCAATTACGTGTTTTAACTGTCTTCAGAGGAAATTCTAGCACAGATCTTGGAAGAGACAAAAAATTCACATCATTGATAGGGTGCCAGTCTGCCAGTTTTGAAAATAGTTGAACATTCTCTCAGACTGAAATGAGTAGGCTATAATATTATTACAAATCAGTATATCTCCAACAAATCTTATAATATACGGTATATTATAAGTAATATACGGTATAGTACTGTAATAGGATAAACAAATGAACACTGGATTATGGAATTCATATGAATCGATACTCAATTCAATTATTACATTATTATGATAGATGTATATTTTCTAACGAAGAAAATACTATGTATGAACATACCATGTAAATTATATGAGTTATAAGTTAAAATCGCGTAAAATAGAGTAAAATGATTCAAACTTGGAAAAAAATTTTCTATTTAGTTTTTCATTTGAAAATTTATAACTCAGTTTACTGTAATACTGTTATTCTACCCTCCTTTGGGAGATTGGCTTGTCTTTTGTATTCACTCGTTTTCCGTCTCTGGAGGAATAGTAATTGTGGGATTACACTCTAAATGATTAACTGGGTGTTATTCAGAGGTGTTCTGTACGTCACTTGGTTTCGGAAGCTAGCTTATATTTGAGAGGATCAACGTGCTAACCACACGTTACCTCTATCCTGGTTGATGATTATTCACCTCTGCCCTTCATGGGCTGTTGAGCGATTAAAATACATACGTAAGTTACATACATACATAAGTTATTCTAGAGGAGACCATCACTATTCATTCTAGTAGTAAAATTTGAGTAGAATACTTGGGAGGATTGAATTTTACATGTACAAATTTATGGTCTATTTATTAGTTTTCCAGTCCAGCACTTATATTATGAGTCTAATAGTAATCATTATGCTCATTAGTAATATCACAAATCATAATTCATAGACTGATGAGAAACAATGAAGTATTCTAAATTCAAAGAAGAGCTCAAATAAATCGCTTAAAATGATTATCGTGAGAAATTTAGAAAATGAAAAATCATAGACTTACTGTTCCTAGCTCTATCATATCACTTTCTAGCAAAGAAAATAAGTTAAAAAAAGTGAAGGAAATTGCACTAACACTATAAATTTATAAACCACGTGTTACCACAAACACTCAATACCATCGCTCAATCTCACAGCAAAACATCAACTGAATGAGTATTATATAAAATTGAAAAAACCAACTATATTAGTCGTCGACTATAATGTCAAGTCGTCAAGTATATACTATGAAAGAATAATTACAGGAACCGATTAAAATCGATTTTGTTTGTTTGGTCTGAATTCTATTGAAAGTTTTATGTGCATTCTGAGAAATGACATCAACTCTAGCAAATACAGTACCTATTGCGAACGCATGTCTTGCATGGCAGCCGTAGTGATTTGTCAACAGAGAGAATCGTTGTAGGTGGCCTTCAGTTTGATCCATAATAAGAATAACTTTACTAACTATATTTATATATTTATTAACATTAACAATATGTATTGGTTCTATACAACTGTCAGAGACATTATTCTATTTATTTGGATTATAGAAAATACATATTTGCAAATACATAGAAAACGTTTACATGTTAACATGTTACATGTTAAAGTAAACCATTCAAAATAGTAACTCCATATTACTGTAATTAAATTAATTCATCGATTCTCCTCAAAATTTTCACAATCCCCCCAAATTTCGCGTCAATGGCGCAACTTGTGCCATCAATCCCCCCTGTGGGCGGCCCTGACTATAGTTGAAAATATACTAATAGTTGAAACTATAGAAGTTTCTTCTAGAAATTCTACTAATAGTTGAAACTATTTACACTAACAATCTCTACTAATAAAATCAAATCAAATATTTTTATTACCATGAACAAATACATGTATCGACAACGTTAATGTTAACGTTGAAATGTTGAAATTCAAATTCAAATAAATTTTATTCAAGATTATAATGTTGTACATTACATAATATGTTATCAAAACAAGTAAATGCGTTGCATAAAAGATGTAATATTAATATGATAACAAATGTGCGGTGTAAATGAATAACACCCTGCTTGGACGATAAGTCCGTGCGCATGGGGGAGTCGTTTTAGACAGATGGAAAGAAAGATATTTAAGTTTCCTTACTTAAATTACATTATTAGATTGTGACAACTCTTTTTGGATAGCTATGAAAGTTTTGTACTAATAGTAAAATTGAATGGATTATTATTCGCCTACTAGCAAACCGCTACATCTTATCAGGCACTCTTATCTTTGAATGATTATAATTATTTATTTGGTTGACTCACCTGTCACCATCATTTCAATTCTAATTAAAATTTTCTTCTAAATTTACTGACCGGTATTATTAATGTTTATTCATGGGTACATAACCTCCTACTGGTCACTGTACTACTGTATTATTATTGTACTGAGTGTTTCCCTCCCTTTTTGACAGCTGATTGTTAGCTAGCATAGAACACTTACCGGCTTCTTGAACAATTTTTTAATAAACTTCTTTCATTCCTTTATCTGCATTTCATATCTTTTTATACATGCATTTATTGCAGCTTTATTCTAAAATTATTTGCAATTAATAAACTCACTATTTGTATGATAAATGTAACGTTATAATAATCTAGTGATAAGAGCCACACAACATGCAATGTACTGTCTGTGTATTTGAATATTTATTATTTGTAATTATATGTAGGCTACGATAATAAGTACTATATTTCATGTATAATTTATATTTGAACAAATTATTGCTAGCACTGTCTATAGGGTTGTAATAGTCAACTGGTCATGCTTTCAGCTAATTTTGTTATTGAATTATCATTTATTATAACTATATTATTGGTAAGTCTTAAAATATAAATCCTTTGTAGCAATAAATAATTTGAAATTTTTTAAATTCGCTTAGTTGATATTTTGGAGTGGACACAAAGGACTATTTTTCTAAACTCCATTTTGTTTTGTTGTTCAATGAAATATATTATGTATTCAAGGGCAGATATCTATGAACATTGAAGGTTAAAAAAAAGAGACAGCATCTTCTTCCTATGGCCCTTTGATTATAGCTGTTATGCACCAGTTGTAAATTTTTGAATATTTTAAAGAACTATCAGTATTAATCCAGTATATGATGCATCCCGATTAAAAACGATGAACAGTTCAATTTCTTGAAGTGATAATACCGAGCCAATCCCATAGACGAGCACAATTTCCAAGAGATGATTCCAATGGTCCAGCCAGCCCAGAGGGTAACAACGCCTGATCTTCAATCCAGTGAGTGACAAATTATTATTAATGGGGATCCCCTGGTGCGACGAAAATTTATATAAAAGGCCTATATAGTGCGCGAAAGAATGAATTATTCGCCGATAATGATCAAAAATATTGAATTAATAAATTGATGCGCATCAAATGGTATAATTACTGATATTAAAAATTTATGTCTTTGAAGTCTATATATTCGAAATTTACATTATTGAAATTTATTTATTTGAAATCACATAATAGTAAAATATTAGAATATTAAGTATTGATATTTATGAACTGAAATTTATCTACTTTAAAATTATTCACTTGAAATTTGCCTGCTATGAATTTATCTATTTGAAATTATGTAATAAAGTCTTATAATATGAAACATTGAATTTATGAATCAATTCTTCCTGAGCATTCGAACCACGAACCAAGAACCCTGACTCAATTGCTTATCTACCTAGAGCTTAGCTTGAACCGGCACCCAATAGCACCAGTACATGGGGCTTATAAATCTATCAAATATACAGAAATGGCTTTCCCAACATGGAAACCTGAGACCCTGTATTAGGTATTATTATAAGATAAGTCCATCTTCTCACTGTGAATATTAAATAAACCCATACAGTTCAATATTATCAAGAGTTATAGAATAATTAATGTTATGTATAACCAAATAAAGTAAATAGAAAAAATATATACATGAATAAATAAAAAAGTAAACTTTTAAACTTTTTTTGCGGCGTTCAGGGTGAATCTAATTAAGATGGAAATAAAGGAACCTATTGAACACTGAAACAAACCAATACGTAATGACATGGGACAATTATAATATAATAATGATAATGACATGCGTATGGAGACAGCAACATAGCCTCTGCAGCCACCGGGCCAACGCTGAGGAGCCACCTACTCACTCTGACGGCGATGCTACCACCCTCCAATGTTAGAGTTTCTGCAAAATTTCTGTAATAGTTGAAACTATAGAAGTCTCTTCTAAAAATTCTGTGTTCCTCTTTATATTGAAGTAAAGTCACAAACTCTAGTCACAATGGTTCTTCTTTTCTCATTCTTCGCAAAATATAACGTATTTCTTAAGATTACGTTCATATTCTTTAAAAATTGATGGCGTCCTTCTGAAGTTCCAACCATAAAAGTAGCTTCTAGAGCTTCAGTGTTCACTTCATTATCATGATGTATAAAAATAAGTCACTAATATGGAATATTCCTGGATGAGTGATTGTTACGAAATGAGGACATTTGAAATCTACTTGTAAGGATACCCCCATCGATGAAAAGCTATTCAAATTATTATTTTTTCTTTTTAAATAAGGTGTCTCTGTAGCTTAAATCATTTCCAGAGATACTGCGTTTTCCTTTTCCATCCTTCTCAAAATATTAGTAATTTGAACTTCAAATCCTTCAAAATATTAGATGTTTCCTTCTTATGTCGTTCAGTGTTGTTTATTGTAGTTTTAAAAAAATATTTAGTTTTTCCTTAGCAAAAGCATGATGTATTTTTGTTAGTTTCAACTATAACCCATTTTCAATTATTTTCCAATTTAATGTTGATGCACCATCTCATTAATAAATTCATAAAAAGGCTTCAGCAATGCATATCTGGTGAATAAGCACAGTACAACATATTATAAATCAAATTCAGATTTGAGGCTGAACGAATAATTAATTATATTTGAACTGCGAAGAAAAGCAGTTCAATCAATTGAAAGTGTAACATTTATGTGCACTTTCTTTGTGGAAGTAAGTTGATCAAAATAATAGTTCTTAGAGAGTTTCAAATTCAGATATTCTTTTTGAGCTAACAACTGTCGAGTTGGAATTGATTTCAACAGAGTACAGAGATGATGTCTTAACAATCACGGCTCAAAGCGGTGTGTCTACAGTTCAATTTTTTACTGCGAAGATAGCCTATACAAAATGATACATTTATTAGATAATGAAATAATCTTACTTTTGAATAAATCGAGTTGTTTTTTATTGGAAATTCTCTGACATGTACCATCTTACCTGTATGTGAGTTGTTAAAACTAAAACTCGAAGCTCAGCTCTATGAAGAGCCATGCTAATCAATCATATTATCATAAAATCATAGTTATGACCTACGATATTTATTACGGTATAAGTGGAGGTAACTGTCTCTCGCAACGTTTTTTGATAACATACAATCGGTGATTTGCAGACAAGGGCCCTCGAGTTCGCCATAAAGCACAATGTAGTTTTTCCATCAAAACAGCCAATTGGTTTCACATGCAACAGACATTATTCTCGTTGAATTGCAGCAGCAATTGTCGGCAGAGCCGAGCAGGCGATTTGTCAGCAATGAGATACTGAGATACCCGGCCACATTACGGGCTCAGCAGCGCAAGAAAAGGGATCCATCCAGGAGGATGCGTCTTCGACTGAAGAACACCAAGGAACACGCCGTCGTTTTAGCTGTCCTGAGGGAGATATTCCGCAGGCCAGGCATGCTGTTTTTTAAATTGCCCTCTCCTTGCCTTCTATCCCCATTCATTTCTATCCCCATCCCCATCCAGCTCCTTCTGACAACAAACTGTTTTATCGGTGCGACCATCCAATCCTCATCTTATTCTCTTCTCGCTTCCTCCGTCTCTATTCCCACTCCTTGAACAACTAACTGTTCCCGAAAAGCGAGCCTAAGTGACGAGGCACAACCGAGAGAGAGCGAGAGAGCGAGTAAACGAATAATAAACTGGGGAGGAGGAAAGCGGCATAAATGCTGAGAGAACAACTGTATATGGGACGATAAAGCCCAGTACCTGTGCTCAGGGGGGCCGTTACAGATCTTAGAGTACCTACTTCTTCCAGCACCCCCGGCCCCCAAAAGCCATCCCCGAAATTTACACAGGAAGCAAGACGTATAACAAGGCAAACAATAATACACCGACAGTGCAGGAAGCCAGACATCTAAATATTATTGTTCCACTTTATGCATGTATTTTCTTTACTTTTCTTCTGCAGCTCGGTGTGTCGTTTCTGTTGTTGTTGGATCTCACCAAAATACTCTCCTCAACCTCCTTCTTCAACAACTACAGCTTCATACGTGCACCCTATCAGAACTCCAGGCAATAACACGTCTACTATACAACGTCTCTCTTTGCTGCTTTCCATTGAAACTGTATTGTAATAGAAACGGTCTCCTATTTTCCATGACAGTATAACAACATTAGAAAGATTGTATTATAGTTACAACAGAGAGTTTTCGAATTAGTTATTATATACAGTATTATACTCGTATTACAGAATAAAAATAAAAAGATGTTTTGAACACTACAAATATGTGGTGTCGTGGTATTTCCGCCTAATTTTGCTTCGCCACAATGACAAAAATATTCTTTACAATGACAGAAATATCGCCACACTGACAAACAACCAAGCTTTGGTACTGAACTCATAAATTCGAATGGAGGGAACCTCATTCAAAGGACAAACAATTACTAACACTATTCACGAGAAACTCTATCTCAAGGCTAATCAACTGTTCAAAAATGAACTCTACTTATCTCACTTGAACAAAAATATCACGGAGGAGAAAAAATATTCTAATTTTAATGAAAAACATGCTTGAATGACCATCGTGCAAGATTATAAGCTAATAATAGAATTTTCATTTAGGTGGTGCTTATTTGATTATGAAATCCAAGATACCACTAAATGTGAGATGTTATTGCTCTGGAAGATTATTAGTGTGATTTTAGTAGTAAAGATATACTTGGGCTAGATACAGTGCTGTATGAAGAATAGATTTTATATGAGAAAATTAGAGAAACTATATAATTGGTTGGGTTTCAAGGTTATCTGCTAGAATCTAATGAACTTAAATCATAATTGCAAGTGGCAAGCAAAATTTGACAAGAGAAACTTTCTAACTTAACCTTATATATGAGTATAAGGAATAATGGTGGAACAGAACACAAAAATTGAAGAAACAAATGGGAAGCGAGAGTGACGATATGAGTGTAGAAGTTCGTATAACGAGAAAAAGTTTCCGCGTTGATAAAATTCGGTTGGAAATACTGGAAGAGGACAAACATCGAATAAGCCAAAGTTAAGCGAGAGTGGTGATAGATAAAAGTTAGTAACCGGTGACCAAGTCAATTATTGTACGAATAAGAACACGTGATTGATAGTGATGGAATTAATCGAGAGGTTGCTGGCATTCCAGTGGGAGTTTAAGTTCAAGAAAGGGGAGCACCGTGGATGCTGAAGTCGACACTAGTGGAAACTCAGAGGAAACATTGGGGAAAAGAGCAAAAGCAACGTTGAAAAATCACTCGCTTAGTGATAACGGATTGTGAGTGGTGTAATTAAGGGGTCCGCTGGGCCAGAGATTGATTTCAGGCTCTAATTAGATCGTCACTTAGAAGAGTGCGATTTGTCTGCCCTAACTTCCATCCCCTGAAACTAGGTAAAGACTTTCCCTTAACCTAATACTACACCATCAGAGGGAAAGAAGTTGGACTATTCCAGCGCCTGGCCCATTACCCGTACCGGCTGTTCGTTCTACTAAAAAAACCTAAATGCTAACGCTTATTCCTGATTATCCGTTTTTCTGCCAACAGAACAGTCACTTTCTTCCGTGCTTGATCACCTAGTAACTCCACCAGAACAAGAGCAAACGTTAACCTATTACTAACGTTTTCTAGTTTAGAGGCTGAGTTACATGGAAAGTGGGATTTCTAAAGTTGTTAAATTAATTGCAAAAATGCAGCCAATAAACTAGAAACCACTACTACCAATCAATTATTGGAGCAATAATAGAATGAGTGGACGTTGGACTAACTAGTCCGAAACTAGTTAGTGTTTTAATTGTGGCTCGAAATTTTCAAGTTTATACAATATTTTATAAGGAATTTTGTGAAAATTGGTGATTTGATTCATTTGGAATAATTTATTGCTCTAAATTCAAAATTTTTATAATTCGGTATTTTTCCTGGACTATAAATTTATTCTTAATTGAAGTGCTACGAAAATCTTACCTAGTTTCGAACTTTATTATTCATCAAAATTTGGTATGAAGACGTTTTGGACATTAGTCTGTGTTTTCAACCAATAAGTTATTGTTTCTGTAAAATAAATAAATAAATAATAGTAGTTTATGTAACGGTTGTATAATGGGAGCCTTCAAAGCATGAGGTGAGATATGAGTTAGAGCCACGAGCAGCGAGCAAAGCGAGCGTAGCGAGTGCTCTAAGTATCTCACGAGTGCTTTAAAGGCCTAATACAACCGTTGCATACACTATTTTATCTACAGGGTGTTCCGAAAATAAGACACTTTTCTTAAAATTACATATTATACTGTACTTAGTGAATTATGTGTTTGTGAGGTCTCACCACAAAAGGTCTGAGAAGCATAATTTGTAGGTATGAAACTTGCAGAGCAGTTGGTAGACTAGCTACTCATACAGAGTGTTCCAAAAGTAAAATGTTTCCACTGATGTTGAAATTAATCAAAAGAAGAATTGCTGTGTTGTTATGCAGGCTATGTTTAAATAGAAGACTAATTAGCTTTAATCACACCACACGTTTCTTCCTTGATTTTATTATTTGAATAGCCCAAATTATGATGATCTATTATATTATATTATTATTTTTTTATTATCTAATAAATTTCAACCGCTGTCAAAGACCTGGACATAGAAATAAATGGAATATTTGCATGTTATTTCCATAGAATAACTGTTTGGTGGTGTTCTCTATAATTCTCCTGGATTTCATTCCAATAATGGAAATTAAAGGCCTGGTAAGGCTATATTATAAGTTGAAAAACAACAACATCCATTCCAACATATATAAAGGACTTATTATACATATTAGACTTGACCCATATACTGTAATAGGTACCATAACTCAAAGGACTTCAGAATCATGATATCTAAGCCATCAAAGTAGGCTATTTCGGCAAAATATTTTGATTGAATAATTATATAATTAAACTTTATTTGAATCATGTTATTTTTTATTACAGTGTATGATGATTGTAATAATTTATTACGATCATAATTATGATAATGGATAATAAATTATGAAATTTAGGAAAGAAATAGCACAGGTTCTGCCTAGTTTTTCTTGCCTGGTTATAATAATATTAATAATATGATTTGTGTAATTTTGTCAATTAGATTATGAAGAGCAATAATCCCACTTCCAATAAAATTTTGTTTGTGATTCAACACTAATTTTAAAAAGTATACAGATTACCGGTATCATAAAAGCATGGATTGATCACAATAATGATGGGAATTCAAGACTCGCATTGTCACACAGAATGCAAGTCCACGATTCTCCCATTGAACCAGACCGGTTTTTACTAACATTGCAGAAAAAAGGTGCACGAATATGTAGTTGTGTCAGAAACAATAAAGTAGAACAAATAGTGGAACAATATAGTAGAACAAATAATAGAGAAAGAGATGTTTACATTCACAAGAGGTAGGCTATCTCAGCTCTCAGTAAGTTTAAAAGGAATTCAAAATTTGATGATCAAAATAATTTTTTTAATCAAATATGATACGTTTTGAGCTTCAATTTCTTTCATTTCTAGGAACTTTAAAATACTTGATCGTATCAAGTTTAAGCTGAGTTTATTCTGAGCAAAGCAAAACTTGTTTGAAATACCCAAACTTATAATAATTGCTTTTTGAACAAATGTCTAATTCTAATTAATTTATAAGTTACTGCTTTATCTGGAAACAAGGTATATGCTACATCTGTCAAGAAATTCTCTGTCATAGATGAGCTAAGCTCATAAATAAGCTTATTGTAGGTTGCTATTCCAGCCTGCTTTCTAGCGAACAAACTAAAAAAAGACAGTTGAGGATAATCAGCTATGTTGGTTATTTCTAATAATCAAGACTATAATGTATTTATTGATAGTATCTTCATTCAGATAAGCTATAACTAACATTATCAGTTTTAATTATACTTACTTTTGTTCATAGATGTAGGCTACCTGTCTTATCTAGTGCCTCATCCAAGTACTTTTCTATTTCACCTGAGGAGAATACTTTTGATCTTTTGCTTCAATAATTTTCGGATTTTCTTTACTTTAGACTATTCAAATTAACTAACTAATCAAATAGGTAAATTGAAATATTGACGAACAGAAATACCGGCATACAACGCGATTTTGCAGTTTTAAGGTTAAAAAATTAGACTGCTTGTTGTTTTTATCAGCTGGTATCGTAATGGAACATGCGAAATGAATTTATTGAATTGTGGACTGTATCGTAAAGTTCCTCCTGTATCGAAAATGGTATATTACATAATGAGTTTGGAAAAGGCGTTTTTTCAAACGAATAATTATGTTCTCCAAACGAGCGGTACGCGAGTTTGGAGAATAATTATGAGTTTGTAAACTTTTCCACACGAATTATGTACATTTTTTTCGTCATACTAGACTGAAAAGGATTTATTAAAACCTCAAACAACTGAAAACATTAACTGAAGCCAACATAAGCTCAACACAACACCAGCACAAATATAAAACAAACGCACACAGTGAACTGTCATGGCGGCTCGTTCGACTCGTTTATTCATACGTCGGAGTTCGGAAAAAACAGCTGGGCTAGATTTTCAGTGCGGTAATTATCATCGTGATGATGACTAGTGCTGTAATAATCATCGTGATGATGACTAGTGCTGTAATAATCATCAAAATGATTATTCCCGCATTCAGAACAGCTGATCTTTGATTCTCCTGTAAACGGCAATTTTCCAAACGCAAATCTAGCTTGGAAAGTTGTGCATTACATACGAGTATGGCGAAAACGCTCATTACAACACGGTTCTGAGATTCCGTTTTGAAATGATAGTCATTTCGATTTCGATTGTAAAACTGAAATAGGAATTTTTCGACACACCCGTAGATAAATAAATAATACGGTACCAAATACAATCTGTCTCGGAATCGGTCAATCTCCAATCTGAATCAGTCCTTCGAGTTAAAATTAATCTCGCCCCAAAAATTTGTAAAATTTGCCTTTGGCGTCATGTCCCTCTCTGTAGGCACCCCTGGTAGTGTATGAGTAGTAGCATGAGTAAAACAGAAACAGTATAGCTTGTCTTTGATTAGACTTTATTGGTTTCTACTCGATTGGAGTTCAGAGACCCAACCCAATAGAAAGTTACAAAAAACCAAAGTCAAGCTGGTTTGCATGTTCAGTTTTCTGCGTCAGTCATTCACTCAAGAAAATGTCTATGCTTATCTACTTCCATTAGTTCACTTCTGGTTCATTCTCTCCACTCTCTCATTCTTCACAGTGGAATAAGCCATTATGCATTACAAATATGGTTAGACTTGACTATAAAATAAAGCAAGTACAATCGAATCTCTTGGAACAAACAGATTTGATGTTGATGACAAGGATGAGCTTGAATATACTTTTCCAATAATCTATTCCTTTGGTTGTTCAATTGTTTGAAACATCTGAAACATCAAATAATTATCAAACGATTCTTATTCGATATTCAATAATAATATGAGAGGTAAACAATTAATAGAGATACCAAATATTATTCGGGAAAGCATTAATTTTTGGGATTATAATTTTTTGAGTAGCATATAAAGGAGCTCAGCTACTTCTACGTTACAGAAATAATGAAAAAAGGAAAAGCAGAATTGGGAAGGTAACTGAACATTTATCATGATCTTATATTCGTTCGGCCTGCTTTCTCTAGAGGCTCTTCGAATGAGCGAGATTATTATGTTTGTTTTCGTATTTTTCTTCGGAACTAATGATGGATTTTTAATGGGAGGTGTAACGTAACGTTACAGGAGGCGGTTCAGAATTCTGAATAAAGACACATCTGTGTTTATTTACACTTTTTCTCGTTTGAAACAATTATTAAGTTTTGGATGTTATTGCTACGTTTGGTTAGATTTCGAAATATGGGAGAATTGACAATTCTTCAGGTGCTGTGAATCAGTTCAATGAATAATTGATATTGTGGTTATTGCAAGTCGTGAACAACATGGATTCTACAAATTATAAATGCAGAGGTTTTCTTACAACTGATAACTTGACAGTTATGATTGTATAGATTAGAAGGTCAGCGATTCTTATTTTGTTAGAAAACGGGAAATTTATCAGGTCGGTTTAGTTTGCTAGCATCTATTGACTTCATATAACAAAATAAAAAGGGATTCATAGGTTCTTGGGGTCGGATTGACATAATTTTTGACTTTACAATACAAAATAAATAGGAAAACGAATGATGAGAAAGAAGAGGGATTCAAATTCAGTTTCAATCACTCTATTCGTAAAGATTACGTCATACAGTATATATGTTTAAATACTATGCTATGGGAATAAAAAATCACGCTAATCATACAATTTACATGAGTTAACTTAAGGAGAGAGAGAGGGTGGGAGAAAGTGTGTTAGAGAGAGAGAAAAAGAAATTTTCATTGATTGATTTTTATTTAGTGCTAGGTCTGGAAAGACCCATTGCACAACACAACATACATTATTATAAATCTCATTTTATATATATCAAAGAAACAAAACTGTAACATAAACTTATATTAGTATATAAGACTAAATACCTAAAAATTATGTGATATATAGGAAGATATATGTATATTAGAGAGAGAGATATATAGACTATATAGAGAAGAAAAAGCTTAGCAGAAAATAACAGAATGGAATGGCTGCCTTCATTTATCAGCCTGGGAGGGCGAAGTTAGGGCGCACCTCTCTCTTACACCTGACCCTCAAAAATAAATGAATAATGAAAGACATGAAGTTTTAATGGAAAATAAATATAGGATAAGTAGATAAAGGTAATAACTGTATAAAAGGAAATAGCGAAAGGTAGACAAAGTGAAAACACGTTTGTAAGGAGAAGAAGGTGACAATTCAACTGTTAGGCAGGAGAAAGAAAGTTGAGAAACAGACAAAATACAGAGGAGGAAATAAAATACTATTAGAGAGAGAAAAATTTGAGGAAAGCAACAAGAAGATGATGTAACGAAAATGGAAAGCTAGTTTGGTGAAGAGTGCAGAGCAGAGGGTGCAGAGGGGAAGTTGTGTTATTAGAGGCGGGTCAGTGAAATGGATACACAGACGTAGAGGAGAAACAGAAATAGGATAAGAAGCGGAGGAAAAGAGGTGTAAGTGGAGGACAGACGGCTAAATATTTGATTGGGAAGAAGGCAGGTGGTGGTTGCGTGATGCCACTGCTCGCAGTCAGAAGAAGTAGAGCCGGTGGCCACTCCATCTTTAATGAGACACGCCGCAAAAAGTAGTGAGAGGACGAGGAGGAGGTGCGGAGTAATGAAATGGAAGAGAAAGTGGGAGAATAAGGAAAAGGAGAAGGAAAATGAGAGGTAGAAAGAGGGGGAAAAGGAGGACGAGGAAAAGGAGAAAAAATAGAAGGAGGAGAAGGAGGAGGGAGAGAGGGTATAATAGGATTTACTTGAAGAAGAGGGGGAAAAGATATTGGGAGTAGAAGAAGAAGAAGAAAAAAAGAAGAAGAAGAAGAGGAAGAAGAGAAGAAATGAATTAGGAAAAATAATTCCATTCAACATATTGATGAATAATAAACAAAAGGATAGAAAGATACTCAATCTCAAATCCACATAACACACACAACAATAAGAACACTTCAAAAAGCAAGAAATAGGATTGAGCAACAAGAAGAAGGAGGGGGTGAAAGGGAGGAGGGGTCAAATGAGTAAAAATATGGTAAATGAGAGATGAAAAGGAGAGAAAAGAGGTTCAGATAATAGAGTGGATAGGAGGGAATGGCTAAAATATCAAATGATGCATAACTTTCGAAAAAAACCACCTCTGAGGACTCTTCTATTCTTCTAGGAAAATTTAAAGTCGTAGACACTAACTTTTTTCTAATTGAAGGTATAATTACCTCCTCTACTTCCCTTTTACTCTCCTTATAATCAAGAAACAAAATTCAATTGAATGTTTCCAAACCCCGCATGTGAGTTGTACTGTAAAACTTCAGACCATATCCTTGTTTTCAAGGATTGTGGCTAAACCATACATTAGGACATAGACTAAGTAACTGCTATATCTACGGTTCGGATGAAAAACAATTTTACAATAATTCAATGACAGACAACTTTCAGCCTTTACGAAGCTTCAGTGGATCTCTTCAGACCGTATATTCCACACTTTTCTCTCCTGGTTGATGATTATTATTCACCTTTGCCGTACAGTGGAGTAAATATGACAACAACATACAACAACTAACACACTTTTCTCACTGAGTTTCTCCACAAATTGTCCTCAGGCAGACGAATTATAAGTTGGCTTTTATAAAAGCAGCTTTGCTACTTCAATTGGAAGCTTTAGAGTGTGCATAATTCTTGTGCCCATTGCTCTTGAAATTCGAGGGTTTTCAATCGGGTCACGGGAACAGATCTCCCAAAGGAGCTGAAAAGAGGAAAAAGATAGAAAAAAGAAAGAGCGAGAGAGAGACTAAGTGAGAAAGAGTGTGTGAAAAAGAAAGAGAGAGAGAGAGTAATAATCAGTGGAATAGAAAGAATAAGAGAGAGGAATAGAGTCAAGGTGAGAGAGGCTCAAGAAGAGAGAATAAGAGAGAGACGAGAGGGAGTGAGAAATAATTGCAAGCCGCTTGTCGCCGGAGTCATGATGTTTAAAAATTGAAACCCGATCACAGCAGTTCTTAATCAATGCGCCTTGGTTTTAATTGGCTACTAACTCATTCCACATGTGTCGCGCTACCAGAGTCAAGCATTTAGGGGCAAGCATTCGAGGAGGAAAACGATTTGTGAATTTTATTTTCCGAACGCCGATTCAAACAGCGTATTTGCCTCACTGACGACAGCATAAAGTCAAACGGATCGTTGCGTTCCTCGAATTATTGATACCGTCGATACGCCAACTGTCGACTTTCCTCTTCTTTCTAGCCCGTTTAAACTTACCACCTTGCACATTCAATCTTTCCAGAAGAAAGACTCGGATCGTAACGCTTCTAGAGTACGATAGAGTGTTAAGATTTTAATTTTCCAGATTACCATTAAGACCTTGTTGTTGCTGCTGTGTCACTCACTCTAGCCAACTGTATCAATGATTAAATAAATAAACTATTGTGAACGCTATTCGTGCAATATTGAATTCAGAATTAGTTTCAATGAATGAAACTTGAATATATAAGCTCTGAGTAGTTGAATATCTCTGCGATTTGTCTTGAATTATGATATTAGAGCTTGCCCCTTCCCCCAATAAGGCTTGAGCAAAACTAGACTAGGAATCTGATCCCATAATTGTACAGAACCAAATTTGAGCTTTACTAAAGCCGCATTGGGTAAGCGGGCCTCAGCTCAGTCGCAGTAATCAAACTTCAACTTAATGTGATTTCCACTGTAATAGTACACATATAGTATAGAAACTACAATTTTTGTTCAAGCTACTTCACAAGCTTAAAAAATTGAAAAATTCAATCCATTTTCACTATGCAACGGAGTTTGTTTCCTTCCTTCAAAATTGAAAAATATATTAATTTCTCTTTTTCTATTCTCCATTCTATTGTACAGCATCCCTTACTCCATCTAGCCCCAGAACAATAATACACTCCACCGACTTATCATGTTTTACAGCTGCAGTATACGTTTTTTATGATCCGTATTACAACTGGGGAGTCGTCCTGCTTTTATGCTTCTCTAATTCGATTTGTGAGTCGTAAAAAGATATGCAGAAACAGAACAATACACCACTTGTTTCTGTTGTGTCGGTCGGGTCGTATCTTGCGGTCTCAACGATGAGCCACGGAATGGCTTCGCTTTTAAAGTGATGAAATTGAATATCTAATTCCTGGGAGGAATTCCACCGCTTTGGGCCAAGAGGGCTCCGCTCGAATTGTTTACTTTTTCATTCAACGAAATGGAGGATTTCGTTTCTACCAAAACAACACCATACTGTGCATTCAATGCTTCAATTGCTGGGAAATCATAAGTTTATACAAGCTGATCTACTGAAAATGGGAAACTGAGTTTTCATTCTATGATTTTGAGGAACGGTTCTATTTTTATCAGGCATCTAATCCAACTTCCTATTGGATTCGTTCAAATTTCCTTTGGAAGTCGGTAGAAATATTATTTGTATTCACACACTGGACATGAGTGTAGGGTGATTATATGCAGAGGTTCACTCAATTTATTTCAAAGTGCTAGAATGCCTCTCGCAGGTGTAAAACATGTCTTCTACAGGTTATGATTATGATGTGATACATAGAAAAGCACTGTGATTTGAATTTATTATAATTATATAATATGTGAAGGTTTGCTTCGTTATTGGATGGGTACCCTCAATCTCTATACAGGGTGTTTCAGGAGGAATGTGCAATACTTCTCAGGCTGATTCCTTACACCAAGTAGACAAAAAAGTTCCAACCCCAAAAACGCTTCTTTACCGAGATAACAATGGCGAAAAATTGAGATTTTTCAAAAAATATTAAATTTGCAGGCGAGCGAAGCGAGCCTGTTTGTCTCAGCTGACACTGACAGAGATTTTGCAGGCGAGCGAAGCGAGGCTAGTATAGTATAAAGATACTCTTCTTCTCAGCAATGGCTCATCTATTCGGATGAAAAATTTTCACTTGAGTACCCGATAATATAAATCTAGGCCTTGGCCAATATGATAATACTGGAAGATACTATATCCTATATTGTATGTTATCCTGAAGTATATTATATCCAACTATATCCAATATGTTTCAAGTTTGTTTGATTGAAGTTTGATTTGATTTTTCTTTGAAGCTCAACTCTAGCGCTGAAGAACAAGCTAAGCTTACAAACTCAAGTGGATCATTTCAATTAAATTTGAATCAAGCTTGTTTTAACAATCTTAAACAGAACTGGAATTTGGAACCCAGTTCGAAACAAAGTCAGATAATTCTTAAACCAAGCTTGCTTTATAAGCTTGGAGCTGCCCCCATAATCTCAATAATATGCTACTGCTCACCAACAACTGAACTTTGAACCAGAGTTCAGCGTTTTAGTATTTCGCAATCAGTCGCTGCCAATCACGACGCGAGTACTGATGCGGGAAGTTTTTATTTCGGTTGAGTTTTGCCGGCTGAAAAATTGATGGCAGCGTGAGATTGGGAATGGGCCCCGGGGGCAGAGCGTGCCACTCCCGTCCCTGTCCCCCTTGGCAGTAATCAATTGCTATTTTAAATATGATGCACACACGCTGCATGCCACAGTAATTAGCAACTTTGTTTGCTTAATCTGGTACGTCGCGCCGTCATTCAATCATCATCTCAATCTCTAACCAGCTTTCTCACTCTCTCTCTCTCTCTCCCATATTTTCACTTCTACTAAATTAGCCGTTTCTCTCACTTCTCAACTATTCCAATCTATATTTCATCCACTCTCTTTTTCTTGGAATCTCCATTTCATTACAGTTCCTAACTTTCTCTACATAAGAAAATCATTAAAGCCTATTCCATTATAATCAATTATTTTGATCGTCCTACCAGGTCTCCACCTCATTCACTCATTATATTATGTAATGTAATCTATATCTATAAAAACGAAATGGCACTGACTGACTGATTCATTCATCACCAGAACTAAAAATCCACTGAACCGAATGCGTTTAAATTTGGCAGGAATGTTCGGTTAAAAGTTTAGACTCACGCTAAGAACGGATTTTAGAAACTTTTGAAGGATACGCCAAATATTCAAGTTTTTCTTTAGTTTTTCGGCGATTTCTCAATTTTTTCGAGAACCAATCGGTAGAAAATGTTGATATTTGGTAGGCATGTTCAGATTAGGACTAGAAATTTTGTGCTACAATATTTTTGAATTCCGTTCAAGATTACGCCAGTTATAAGTTTTTTAAATTGTATTGCGGGTTGTATATCTTCTGCCTTGATACGACCAATCCTTACTGTAAATTCAATGGTTCAGCGAGATTAGAGAAGAACTATTTTTGAAAACAATCAAGTTTCGAACTATGTTCGATATACTTCCCAAGGTTACGCTCAATACCAGCGCTCTACTATTTTTCGGAGTTTTTCTTGGATTTTTCGAGAACAAATTGGCAGAAAGTGTTGAAATTTGGTAAACAGGTCCAGATTAGGTCTAGAAATACTGTGTTCAATAAATTTCGAATTCCTTCTGAATGGAATTTTCGGGCGAGCGAAGCGAGCTGTTTGTCTCACCTGACACTGACAGAGGTTTTGCAGGCGAGCGAAGCGAGCCTGTTTGACTCACACTGCCGATACTGTCGGGGGTCCAGGGGGCGGAGCCCCATTGCTAGGCGGAGAAGGCGAGCGTAGCGATTACGCTGTGATTGGATGTCCTTAATTTTTAGTGGTTGGTAAATCGAATTCCTAAAATGTCCAAGTCTTACAAGCAAACATGTTTTTCAAAACTTTCATCCTGAAGGTAGTGTGTAATGAATAAAATTGTAGGAATTATTGCATTGATTTTGTGAGAAATGTTAAAACTGCATTTCAGTCTATTTCGAACCAATGAGAAAAACTTCTTGAAAAAACAATATGATCATTTGATTTTCAATTGTAGGCTATGTGAGGGCCATTTATAACATGAGCTGACATACACCCGTTCCCACAACGTGCATTCAAATCCAAACAAAGAATGTACATTATTCAAATATTTTCATTTAATTTCCAAAGAATAAGAAAATGAATAGCCTACTGAAAGAAGAAGGAGGAAAGGAAGAAGGAGATAATAAAGAAAAAGAGGAAGAGAAATCGTTGATGAGGAGAGAAGGTGTAAGAGAAAGAGAAGAGCAGGAAAAGAAGAAGGGAGAGAGAAGGGTTCGGGTGTTGAGGAGGCGATCTGCTTCTCATGAATAGTGCAAGAGGGTGGTGGATATGAATGGTGAAGAGGGGAGGGGGTCAAAGGTGTTGCCGCGACCCAAGGTGCATATTTCATTCATCTTGTTCTCAAAATAATTCAGACGACTCTCTTTTTCAGACTTCCTCAGAAGCGCATCAGGTAGCACCTCATCTCACTGCCTCATTTGATGCCTCATTCGCCTCTCATTTGATGCCTCATTTCCCTCCCCTATCTCCTTCAAAGCTCCAACTCAATTAGCTCCTTTGCTGCAGTCATCATGCTGTATTATAAGGACAAAGTATACCTATAACATATTCACTGTATATGTATGTTACTATTCCACAGTATATAATATACATTTATTTCAAACCTTGTTATCAGTATACCCTTCATTTTTGGAGAGGGGGTAATGAAGGAGGAGTAAGAAAGATGGAGGACGATGGAGGAGGGGACGGGAAACAGACACCACTCTCAATAAAGTACAGCAGAGCAGTCTCTTTCATCTTTGGCGAAGAGGATGTGAGTTCCTGAGGTGGATGCGATAACACTTCGCCTGCTTGGCACATTGGAAATGGATATAATGGGAGAATAGATTGAAACTGGGGAGGAAAAGATGAGGAAAGAAGAAGAAGAATAAAAAGAAGAAATGTAGCCAGAGAGAAAGAAAACAGAGAGAGAGAGAGTGAGGAAAAGAAAGCAAAAAAGCAAAAAAGTAATAAAATATTATAAGAGGAATGTATTAAGTAGTAGCCTGCTGATGAATGAATTGTAGAGAACAATAGGAATCAATAAGGATTCATCAACAATAAAAAAGGGCAAGAATTGAATATAGATGTGAAGATGCAATTGTGATCAATATGAATTAATAGGGGAAAAAGTGGTGACAGTAAGAAGTATGGGATGGATACTCAAATACATATTCAGAGTGGATGGAAAACGAAAAATACTTGGTAAGGAGGATGGAGACCAGATATAAATAGTGACAGGGGAGAGAGATCTGTTTGTCTATTGAGTGAGAATTAAATAATGTTGCCTAAGGAGTATTGTTATACCGTAATGATTATATTAAATCACACTCAACGACTATACATAACAGAATTTGAAAGAAATAGAACTGCATTAAGAGATTTACTATACGATAGGCTATAGTAGAAGAAAACAGAAGAGGAAGAAAATTAGATGATCATAAAAACAAAGAGTTCAAAAATAATATGATGATGCTGCTAAGAATGAAGGAAAAATAATCATTCTCAATGCTTCTCACATTGACCCTACAACTCTTTCTTTGTCATTACCTAAACCCTTTGGGAACACCAACATAACTCATTTTTGCACTGGACATTGATTGGAATGGCAACAAAAACATCAGATAAGGATCCTCCCTTGAAAGTGGGCTCACAGTGCACCAACCTCTATATGAACACCACGCTCTGTTGTGTAACATCATAAAGCATCGATCAAGAAGCACTCGAATCAAATTTGTTAATTCAATTGGCAACCCCTCGTCGAGGCATGATTGTTGGGGTCGGTCCAGATGGGTTGCGCCCCATTTTTAGGGCTCAAACCGTACAGGGTGTGTATCAAAAACCAGTCCTCAACAGTATCATCCATCCCTTGGAGCTATTTGCACTACTAGTAGATTCAATCACGGCCTTTTGTAGTGCACAATAATTGTATAAATATAGACATGTGAATTGCTGGTGGGCGTATCAAGATTGGATAAAAAACAAATTAGCTTGTATACGGTGTGATTGATTAGCAAGGATTGAGGGTTCGAATTGATGCAACCATTGATAATGTTTGTATCACCCTAGCAACAGACCGGTGCTAGGCGCTCTAATGAGTTTACAATGCTTCTAATGTGCCAGAAGTTATATTTTGAGACAGATTGGATCAGTTATGGGATGTGTAATGTAGAGAGTGCTTCTGAGGATTGAAGCATTGAAGATTCTAGGTTATCAGTTTGTCAATCGAATTACAGAAGACTTTTAAAAATAAATCCTTATAGATATAAAATAATCTCATAATAATCCTTCGATTAATATTACGCCTTCTATAACGCGATAATCTGTGCACTATGCGAATGATCCCCATCAATCAAATATAAAGTCAGTTTGAGAGATTCCATTCGAAACGGTACGACACTAGTACAGTCCTATATGTGTGAATCGGGCTTTATTCTGTCTATAACGATGTTTAAAAGACTCTTTCAAAACAATAACTACAGTAGTTCAAAATATACATTACAAGATAACTAGTTCAAAAATACAAACATATACAAGATAAAATTTGTAACTATTTTTGTTACCTGTGAAATATCTTACATGATAATGGGAAACTTATCAAATAAAATATATTCATCATGATCAATAATTATTATTGAACTTAATCAAGCGATCAACTTTGAAAACTTGAATATATTTAATGAAAAACTAGGATCACGCACAAATTTATAATAATTTATTGTTGTGATGTTTTGGAAAATAGTTGACGCACACAAAAACACACCAAAAAGCTGCATCGCGATGGTGGGGAGGAATTGCACGAAAAAGATGCATCATAACCATCCTATGAAATTCACAAAGAAATTCTGGTTGTGTTGCAGTGCAACAAAATTTCCCTGCCGTTCGAAAAGGAGCCATTTAAAATTCCCTTTTACGTTTGGCCGCGCTCTCCTTGTTATTGCGTTTCAAGATAATGCGATTTCTGTGAATTATTCACAAGATCACAGCTCCAACGCCAGAGCTGAGCATGGTGGAATAGAAAAATGTGATTTCTCGTTTTAAAAATTTCGGAGGAGCAACGTCATGGTTTTAGAGAAGATCTTTTGGTAGAAATTCATTGTAATTTGGTTGAATAATTCTTGTGTATAGTTTGTATAGAATGAGATCATAGTTTGTGAAGAATGGTTATTCTTACAGCTTTTTACAATAATCTCTTCATATGAATCCGAAGTTAAGTATATTCTCTACAATCTACATTATCGCAACGATTTACATTGATCGACTAACATTTAATGTATTGTTTCAAAGTGATAATAATTAATTATTGAATGAATTATAGTACACGCACATACGTATTAATATTCACTATTATTTGGAGAATACAGATGGATGGGCAGTATCTGTCATGCATTGTACAAAGTAATTTGTTTTGCTAAGTATATTTTAGTCAATTCAAGTTTATTAAAATCTAGTCCTTGTTTGTACAGCCATATACCCAAGAAATAAATAAATGACATTTACATGCAAGGCAAACCACACCACTCAGAGCAGGGCTACTAGAAGGAATAGAAGGATGTGCAAGAATACTGGAAAATCACGTTTTAAATACGTCGATCCAACTCAAATTTAAAACTTTGGTCGTTCCGACCAAACATTTAATAAGGCATGACCAAATTCTATAATTTATTTATCACAAAATATCGGGTTCCAGTGGATGAAGATATATCTAATACTTATTCTAATTTCTCAAATCACAAACCACACAACTCAAGAATAAAGTCGCTTATCTACCCTAGTTGGCCGCAAGAATCATTCCATTCCCAATTAACAATGTATGAGACTTTGGCCGCCAGAACGAAACAAATACTTTTCTCTCACATTCTACTTTCTCATTCTCTCTCTCTTCTCCTCCCCTCAGCCCTTCTCATAACCATCCATCTCCTTCCAACTTTATCCAGGTTTGCTTTGTTATTTGTCGCGCCATAGTAACCCTGCAACAAAAGCTGGAGCCAAATAAATTCCACCCCGTTTCAATGTAGTCTCTACCTCTCCTTCCCATTATAATTCCACTCTTCATTATCTTTTTCCAGTCTCCACTGCTGGATCCCACTTCTCGATTATTTATCCTGCTGAACAAACATAGACATTGTAAAGCCTCTGTACCCTGAAATCTATTCAGTTATATTACAAACGTTTCTGCTCCCGCGTATCTTCTCTTGACAATGATGTTTGTCATTCTCCGTCTTTATTGTACTCTCTTTTGTCAGTATTCTTCGTCTCTTATCAGCCGACCCCAGACAGGAATAAATCTGAGGAAATCAGGACTCGCTTTCTGATTTTGAAATATTTATCTGCTACGGTGCTGTCGCGGATTATGAAACCACCAATTGTCAAATAGTCATTAAAGGTGTTCTAAGGAAACCGACTCATTTTTTAATGTGAGAGTTGAATATTGGATAGGTAGTGATCTCGAACTTAGTTTTTCGACTCACAATACAGATAAAGATTTCACTTTCAACTCGTTTTAGAATGGCTCAATATCATAGTAATCCATGACAGATCCAAGGATAGCCAAAATTTATTTATTTATCTATTCATTTTACAGAAACTAGTAAACTTATTAGTTTTTAACACAGACTATTGTCCAAAACGTCTTTATATCGAATTTTGATTAATAAGTTCGGAACTAGGTTATGAATTCCTGAGTATATGCACTGGATTTTGTATCAATACCAATTTCTAATCTATACTCCTCATATTACTCTTCAAATTTCCACTGTACAAGCAGCTAAGGTAAGTTAAGAAGGTAAATATAAAAGTTAATTTTTCTCAAGAAAGTATGGAGGTGATCAAAGAGGCCCACTAATTGAGACACTTCGCGAATTGCTGAGCATAATGCTGCTCTGAACCCTAGCAGGGAAAAGTAAGAAAAGTTATCAAGAGTTGTGGGGGGGAGGAATTGTGCCCATTACTCTCTGCAGGCATCTTTTATATCCTCTGGCGTGTACATCAAGTTAAGCAACCCCCTCTCGCCCCTTCATCACCCTACATAATTTAAATTTACTTTTAACGCTTCTAAGCGCAAAGTTTTACGAAAGAACGGAAAATTGAACGGAGTTGGTGATGGGGAAAGGGTTCAAGTTTATTTTGAACACCTGAAAGAAATGTGTTGAGCAGTCTCCAAATAGAGGAAAACGTACGAGGAATAATAGAAAGTTTTGAGTGAAATGTGGAAGATGAGAGTAAATTGAATGATCAAAGTAATCAAAGTGAAGAAGGATAAAAGTGATTGAAGTAGGGCAATCTCATTTTTCAAGTTATCCAAAAACCAATGCCACGAATTCATCTGAGCGAAATTCGGTAACGAATGCAAATTTTGCATTTGAATTAGATGAGAGTTTCTCATCGCCTGGGTGTAGCCATGGCATGAAGAGAATGAAAGTAAAGATTGAGAATGAAGGTAGAGATCGAGAATAAAGGTAAAGATTACGAATAAAGATGAAGTTGAGATTTATTGATGTTGAACTGGAGAAAGTACAGTAGATTACGATGATAAGCTATATTGATGGAGTAGATAATTCACTTGCCAGTTAAGCTGTGGTATTTGTTAAATTTATTTATAATGAACTACTACATAGCATTGACTCAACAAATAACAAGATACCACAACTTAACTGGTTGAGTGATTACCCCTGGACGTAAAATTCTTGAGTAAAGTGCTACGATTGTAACCTTGATTCGGAGTTTAAATCGAGTTTCATAACCTTGTTTCAGACTCATCTATCAAAATTCAGGAAAGAAATAGTACAATCTATGCCTAGTTTTTCTTACGTAGTTATGATAATAATAATAATAATATTATTATGATTTGTACCTGTAATAATGTCAATAAATGATAAAAAATCAACTTAGCCCTATTAAATACCTCCAGTAGCCTATTGTAATGAAAAGCACGGTTTATTCTTTCTTGAAGGGAATAATTAAACAAGATTTCAAGCTGCAAACTTTTCGAATTAATAGCTGAGAGCTGATAGCAAAGAGATTGATGGAACTTGATAAGTTCAATAAACCTTTGTTTGAATGGAAAATGATTTCGCAAATGATCATTATATTATCTCACATCCTCATACACTTGATGGAGTGCATTTGAAATGGAGTGTATTCAGAGAGTATGTAATAAAAATTTAGTTTTATTCCATCTTTCCAATCTCGGTATAGTTCACATTGTCCTTAGAAGTATCATGGTTCATGACTTCTAGACTGAAACAATCAACAAAACTTTACAAAACACGATTCATTCATTAGGGCATCCGATACGATTATTTCAACACAGAATCAGTAGGCTGAATTCAATCAGAGGTCACAATCCACCATAAAATAATTCCAACTCAATTTGGCGCATTCAGATAGCCGCAAACTGGGCAGTTACGGTCAGTTATATGCAGGTGGTCGAATTGTTCGTTGGAATTGGATTTCATTATCGTTTGATTCATCGATATTACTTCTATTACACTACTCTTAATTCCCGCACCGAGCAAGCAGCTGGGGACAGTTATGCGGTTATATTCGGGAAACCTAACCCTAACGGGATATGGGGAAAGTACGGTAGCGAACGCCTAATAGGAAGACCTGGTTAGGAAACACAACACAAAGGAAGAAGATGATGAAAACAAGGAGGAGATATAATGCTGGACACTGTTAATCCTTGGGGAACATTGCGTTCGTGATGGGGGAAGGCAAATTCCGGGGGCCCCCCTCGAGCCCCTCTCTCACAATTGGACTGGTTGGTCTGTCCAAGCAAAGGAGACATTCTGGCAAGATGGGAAAATGACTCCAGCTTTATCAATATTGGTTCAAAAATTATAAATTTGGTTTCTAATTGTATATCAGAATGTTTCCTACAATTTAAAACCAAATTCATGTTTTTTGAACTAATAATGACCGAGGTGTAGTCATTTTTGTATCTTGTCAGAATGTCTTCTTTGCTTGGACGAACAATACCAATCCAGGCGAAAGTTCGCAAGGGGTTTCCAACCCTCTCTCTAAAGTATATGTATGTATTTGTCATTATATCGTTTGAATTACACAACACTCCCTTTAAGGTAACTGTATTCATCTAATTAAAACAAAGATCTGTTGACCTCAGGTCACCACGTTCACCGAATACAGCTACAAAGGTAACATACACAGGTACACAAGACTGACAAATTTAGGTAAGTTTTGTAGAATTTTCATGAGTTTATCCAGTAATCTTTTAGAGAAGTTTTATTGGAGACTCTCCTTAGTTCACAAAATCAAAAATAAATATTGAATTTATAATAGTTGAATCAGATGTAATTAAAAAAAAAATAGTTGATTAACAAATGTTAGCGATATTTTCAATAGTTTTTAATATTGTTTTCTATGGTGTCTATTTCATTTATTTTTCAAATTAACCTTCCACAATTTGCAACTTTGGAAAATTATTTCTGGATTGAAAATTAAGAGTTCAATCAGTGTTATAATATTATAACCTGAATTTGGTAAACATTGACTTAGTTACTGTTACAAAAATTTACTTAGGAGAGGAATGATAGTTCTTCCTCCTTATTTCAGTATTTTGCTAGGATGTAAGTTATAAATTAATAGGAAAATAATTGAGAAATTACAATATTAAGATATTAGAATAGTATTATCATGGTGATGATGGATAAGTTTTTATTTAGTTCACTGAAGTGTACATAAAAATAAAACACTGTTTTGAAGAACAGTTCTTAAAAAAAGCCTAAAACTAACTTGAAGAAGACTTCTTCACTTCTTACAATTCATCACTTTGTTTCCTCCTTCATATATTTTTTTTTAGGGTGATGCCCACATGGGCTTTTGGGCCTGTGCGTGGGTAATGGGAAGGATGATGATGAGAGATGAATGGACCTACTGCTTTTAGGTGGGTTCCGAACCACCAGGAAGCGATTTTTGAGGCTCATAAATTGAATTCAGAGGAACCGGTCACCAGCACAACGGTGCTGGCAGAGACACATCGCTTATCTAATCTCACCGATTAGACGCTCTCTGCCACTGGGACAAACCGCTTTGATATTACTTCGAAATTCTTCTCACTTCTCTCGAATTTTCTCTCATCTTTCCAATTTCTCTTTTCTTTCACTCCTTCTCAATCCTCCGACTACACACTCACTCACACCTCACTCACTCACATTTTCATTCCTCCCCCCGACATTTTCTCCTCCAAACATTTCTCCTATCCGCTTTCTTCCCCAACTTTTCCTCACCTCAACCCTTTCCCAAAATCCCTTTCTACTACAACGTAAGACCGGTCCAAAATTGGAAACCCTCTAGTACAGTCTTTCCAAGCAAAGAAGACATTCTGGCAAGATACGAAAATGACTACAATTCGGTCAATATTAGTTAAAAAATCATGAATTTGGTCGAGAATTGTAGGAAATATTCTGATCTACAATTAGAAAACAAATCTACAATTTCGAATCAATATTGACCGAGTTGGAGTCATTTTCCCATCTTGCCAGAATGTCTTCTTTGCTTGGACAGACTATAGGCTATCCTCGAAATACCTCGCCATAAAAACGGCCGACCAAAATTCCTCTGTGTATTGCATCCGAATCTTCACCCTTCCTCTTTATTAAACCCTTTTCTCTCTTGAACATCTCACCCTCTTCCCACCACCTTTTCCTCCATTTTTTCCGAATAGCCTTCCCTTCTATTTTCTCTCGCTCTCCTTGTTACTCTCGGCTCTCCTTTTCTATACTTCACGTTACTTGCACACTTAATTTTCTACCTTGCCAGCCAGGCAAAAGATTTATTGCAGCTAGTTTTCTACCAATTTCAATCAGCATTATTTCAATTTTCAGCGCACTTACTTCACAAGTATAGCCTCACTTTATTTTGTGGTTAATTGAGGTGGAGTAATGGGTACTGAGTTGATTGTTACATTTATTATCATTATTCGCTTATATGATGTTTCATAAGCTTATTGTTTTGTTCTCATTCTGAGTTTGACCGTCTGCCAGATCTGTTAGTGAACGTAGATCGAACAATGAAATAAATTAAATAGATCAATAGTATATCATGTACATTATAACGAATTTAGTTCATCAACTCCTCCTTCTGTCTCTTTCACTCTTCATCTCAACAAAATGCTTTTCCGGATTTATCATGAAGATAAAAATAGACACATGAACGAAAAGACTCCATTCAATTTAACATTGAAGGAACAATGCAGATTTCCATGATAAAGTTCTCACAACAACTTACATTTAAATAAATTTCAAATTGTTCAAATTCATTGTTGGTTTTATTTTAAATTGGACAAACTGATTAGTTCAGTGATTTTTTTTATTCAAGATCACCTATACAAGCAACCTATTCCAGTCTACGTCGATATTGGATTCATTGAAATCATAAAGGTTTCATCATTGAATTTTCGTAGTGATTATTAAATTGATTGAATACATTTACAACTATTGTTGGAGACACGACAGAGTTAACACTATCTTGCTTTTTTCAGATTTTTGTAGCAAGGCGTACTTCAATTCAGGAGACAAGTCCTGGCAACCTGCACTCAGAGCACCTGCACCTGACAACCTATGCTCTTCTCTTTTTAGTCTGAGATCAGCGTAAGTGTTCATTCTTAGTCCACACGTCAGCTGTCTTGAGCTCCGATCCGAAGCAGGAATCACAGATATGCATACTCCCATAGGAATTCCATACAGAAAAAAAGCAACAGAGTTCCTTCTTTATCATCCTATTCTTCCTATTATCTTGTATCCTATTTCTCCTTCGTCTTAATATTCTACTCCTCCTTCTTTTTCCCCCTCATCTTCGATTGCTCCCTCTTCATCTCATTCTTAGGTTTTCTTATCAATTTTCTAATTTTTCTTCTTTGTTTCCTTCTCATTCATTTTATTGATATTTTTCTTTCTCTCTTCATCCTTCTCCCTCCTCAATAACCAATCCTTCGTCATTTTCTCTTTCTATACTCATCATTTTTATTCCTCTTCCTCGTTCTCATCCTCGTCTTGTTCCTGTTCCTCTTCTCCTTTTTCTATTTTTTCTTCAACTTCTCTCCTTTCTCTTTCCTCACCTCCTCCTCCCACTTTAAGAATTGAAGAAGAAGATTAGTAATAAGAAGAAGAATGTATCGGGAAAGTAGTCGAAGAAGAAGAAGAAGCAGAAGAAGAGAAAGAAAAATGTGAAGAATCAGTGTTGGAAGAGAGAAGATGATAAAGCATTGGTTGTTGACGATAAAGAATTCAGAAGTTGTGTGTCGTGAGTGAAGCCCCCTATCACTGTGATCATTGGTGGGATATGGCAGTGCTGGCGGATGGAAGCCCAGAGGCGCCTCTGGAGTCTGGAGGTGACACCAGTCACAAGCAATTTATTCAGAAAGAATCTGAAAGCTTCTCCTCCAACGCACCTTGGCTAGGTGTGAGACTTACATCTATCTCCTATTTTCTATGCTTTTTCTTTGTTTTCTTCATCTTCTTTGAGATTACATGGAGCTTTTTCCTCTTCCAATCTCGCCCATATTTCAATCTTTATATTTCTAATTATACTTATAATATTGTAATGTATGGGCTTAATGTAGAGGCACTCCCTCTTGTAGTAACATAACTTCAAGTGAACTGTGCTACTTATAACAGGAGTAACGTTGGTACCAGGTATCATGCTGAAAGATAAAATATTAAATTAAAATTGAATATTACCGATAACACAGATACATTTTCAACGTATAATATTTACAACGAAGGATGTGGTCAATACATGAAAAAATATGATAATCGATGATAGGAATGATAATTTGAAGCATGCATTCACATAGCAGTTCAAAATGAGCGAATAATAATTCGTTAAGATGACAAAAGAAAGATTACTTGAGAGGCTCTTATATACATAAAAGATAGCATCGAAGTAGTTGAAGTTTGTTCTAAACAAATTAAGATACTTGGATTCAATATAGCGCAGCAAATCTTCAATTCCACTTTCACCTTCCAATTTCACAATTGAGTAGATTTTTCAATAATTCTAGTACGTTCCTCACTTCTATCTCTCTTGAAATAACTTTTGTTTAAAAAATATGATGTAATTTTCTAACTAGCTTATCCACCCACCCTGTATAACGTGAGAGGATCGAGGGCTTACGATGAGATTTTGACCTAACAATATAATAACTTGGCATACGTTCAAATTATGATATGAATGATTATTATTACAAATAATTATTATTAGAGATTCAACGATAGGGGTAGCAGTACCGATTGTGATGGACCAACCAAATAAGAGTATAGGTTGGGGGAAGAGAGGAGACTCTAATTTGTAGCATTATCGAAACACTATCTTCTCTTTGCTTACCAAAGAACTACTCCGTTCTTAACAACTACCAAAAATGTAGAAGAAGCTTGAAACAATCAAGGTAATATGATTTTTTGTTGCTGTCGATACATTCTTTTTTCTGCTTCTTCATCCGACACCAACTTCAAATCGAGGCAATTGGAATTCAGTATTGAGAGAAGTGGTGGAACCTACCAGTAAGGTCTTCCCCACCAATGAAAGACATACGAACATTTTTCAAAAAAAAGTAATAATAATAATAATAATGAACGGAGGTTATCTCTCACAAATCTATTTTGTTACTGTGACTGTTTAATCACTAATAGAACAATTCCGACTCTTCCCAGAAGAACAATGGATATTATGAAAATCATCCAAACGAATTCAAGCATTTAAATTACGTAGGCTATACATCGTAGAGTAAGTCATTCAAGGAAGGAGTAACTGAACGCTCCAAAGCTCCCACACAAAAGGAAGCTAGTTGGCGGAGTAAATCGCGAGCATATATCCGAAGTGGAAATGGAACAAATAGAGGAACAGCAGTTATCTGGAGAAGAATGGAGTGTATTGTGTTCAAAAGAAAGCAATAATAATATTGGCCATGTTCTCTTGAAGCGATTCTCCAGTGGGACTTATAGCATTGCGTTAGTGCCGAGTATTCGTTCCCTTTTGCCGTTTCTGTTTCCGCCGTTCCCCTGTTCCCATTCCCCCATCCGCCAATCCATTTCAAACTGCCCGGCCCTTTGCTGAATCCAAATTGTCTTATTATTCCATCCAGAAAACGGAGCTAGCGACGTAATGCCCCTACATCAAAGTAAAATACTTTTGCAGACTAACATTACACTACCCAGTCACATTCTGCTGCCAGCCATACAAGCTGTATTCTTACACTTTTCCTTATATAGTACTGCCTCCTCTTTTCTTCCTCATTCCAGTCGTCGAATTCTCCACGTATCTCATCCATTCTGTTCTCCTTGTCCTCTTTCCCTATCCATCCCTAGTCTTTGGACTTTTCCCTATTTCATCTTCGTTGCTCTACTACTTCGTCTCTTCATCAGTCTTCCTTGCTCAAGTCGTAAGGCTCTTTAAGTATTTTATCTATTTTTCCCCATATGAAATTTGAAATAAAATGTCTCAGAATTCAGTTAATCTTGCTCATATAAGAAGCTAGTTCTTTTACTTATTCCATCAGCTTTGCTTTGTACATCTTCTCTTTCCGTCTTCCTTCTTTTTCTCAGTCCAAATACTCGTTACGTATCAATTTGGTTTCTCACGTCTTCGCACTCTGTAAATATTTCTTATCTTAGTAGCAAAATAATTCTTTCCTCATCTTTTCCAATTTTGTTTGGCCCGTCTTCTCTTTTTTAGTCCTCCCTTTCTCAGTAGTGAAGTTTTTTACTGATTCCAACTTTGTTTCCCCACTTATATCAACCTCACAAATTCAAAATTTTTGAATTACTTCTCCTGGATCGAAAATTATGTGTTAAACAGTGATGTGATTCATAACCTCATTTGAACAAAATGAACATTTTATCAAAATTTGGAAAAGAAATGGTATACAGGCTCAGCCTAGTTTTTCCTCCCTGGTCATAATAATTATTGTTATGATTACAGTATATTGTACAATAAATAAATAAATTCGCCCCCTGTACATCTTCCTTCTCTTAGTCGTTGTATTTTCACCGTATTTCAATGTTTTTCATTGTATTAACATATCACCCACATTTCTTCTTCTATTCTTCAAGTTCTTTCCTTGTTTCTTTCATTTTCTCTCCCACATCTTCTCATTCCATACACCTTCTTTTATCTTTCCACTTATCTCATTTTTTATACGGCTTCGCATACTAGCAAGAAGCTGATCTATTGGAAAACTATCGTAGCTTAGAGCTATGAATGGGATAGATTCAAACTGTAATAATCAAGGAATAATCACAGCAAGATCAGTAAAGACTGAGTGAAGTAACGCAGACTTTCATATACTCAATCTGAAGGAAAGTTTTAAACTGTTTTTGTGTTCTTCTTAGAGTTAATTCTATCACTTAAATCCAATCTCGACTCAAGGAGAGAGTTTCACTGTAGTATAAATCCTTTTGAAACTAAGTTTGTACTCCAGAGACTGATCAGCCATGCAATAAAATATTCTGTGATTTTCATTTTTCATTAAAAAAATCTTGCATATCTCCTTACACAGTATTACCATCAATTTCAGTCGCTGGACTATCCACGAATTCGATTATTCAGATTCGGTATTTGGTACTTGCAGCAAATTATTGGATTTTTACATGCAAGCAGATCAATGATCTTCATTTTTCAGGAGTTCAACCAATATTCGAGGAAGAGACAAAGCCAAAAGGGACTACAATGACAAGAAAAAAATTGACACGAAAATACACATGCACAGCTACATTCCAATGGAAAGCCCCTGACAAGTGATGTGCTGGTTAGCAAGGGTGGATGACGATCAGTTGATCTCTTAGGCCATTATAATCGTTCGACAGACTGGACACATCAAATCCACATCCGAAAAAAAAATCGAAACTTACGCCACACACAGGATCCAAACACAGCATGATCCTTTGGACGGATTTAAAAAACGCAAACCTGTCTCTAGTTGTGGGAGGAGGGGAGAGGTAACTTGGCATCCCTTTCCAGTTCCTGTGAGGGAGGTGGTGATGAGGGAGTGTGTTGAGCCAGACCTGTCAGATTTCTATGGCAGGTTATGATTTGTATACAAAAATAAGCGAGCCTTGTTACTGCGTTTACCATATGGTACATAGAGCTATCTTGTTTATCATGGAAGCTGTGACTCTAGAAAGGGGTAGTCTGCTATGGGAACAAGAAGAAATGTATTGTGAGAGTGAGAGGAAAAGAGAGAAAGATAAAGACCGAGAGTGAGACGAAGGGAAGATGGAGTATATTAATGGAAGAAGGAGCAAGGGAACAACAAAAAAGGACGGAAGAAGGGTGGAACGTACAGAGTGAACAGGGTGAACTCGTATTCAGATTCACAAATTGGCGTAACAATAACTCAACTCATTCAGATCTTCTCGTCCTGAATCGGCATAACAAATGCTTATGAGTGATCTGTTTTAATTGACAGATTGTGTTCAGATTTGTACAACATGAAGTGGTTGAAGGGATAGCTTGAAGGATTTCTTTGAGAGTTGAACTTTGTCTACTAGGCCTACTTCAATATAGCCTACAGAAATAATTCAAACAAGGTTAGAGATAGAATTGTGTAAATTCAGAATTCCCATCAAAAATAAAATCTATCAGCAGTATTGCACGATAAAATGAGTGAAAGTGTGATTTATTAATTCTTAACAAAATATGAGCGTATTTTGTTGAAAGAGTTCTGCTGAAAAAACTGAAATGAATAAATGATAAAGATTTCCAACTTTTACATGTAGTTTAAAAAATTATTGATCTTATGCACCTTGAAACCAATAATCTATAAAATCAATATGAAACTCTCATATGTATTTGATTTCAGTGAATTTTGCCTATACAGTATAATGGGTTTCCTTATAAAATTGTATCGACTATAATTATTGATAAAGAAATCTGATTCATTGATCGTTTTAAAAAAAGTTACTTCACATTATGATATCACATATTCAGCATGTCTATTGTAGAACAACAATGTAAAATAATAATTTTTTCAAGAATTCCATAATTATTTGCCAAGAAAGGGATCGAATTCCCTTGGCTTGCAAACAGCGTCTTAGCTGCCGTCAAGTAATTACCAACCGGCGTCTCCTGATTAGATTGTGACGTCACTGAGCCAATTTGTGGACATAATGTACAAGTGTGCCTGTCTTCACCTCACCCTACCCCACCCCTATCCAATGCATCAATTTATAATGATATGCAATATCGAATGCTTTGAACCCCTTACCGGCTGTTTCAATATAGGGAGACTTGAACCGATTCCGTACCATCAAAAGATACCGGTAAGATTTTTACAGGAACCCATTACCCCTACACAGAGCAATTGTTGAAAATTTGACGAGAAGGGTCTGCTGATCTGCATAAAACGGCCTTCCCCCATTCTCAGTGCAAGTATTGTGTACGACTTTTATTAGCATATGTGCGCGAAACATGTATAGTGTTTCAATTCGTTTGAGTATGTCTGAGTACAAATGTAATGAAATCTGGCGGAGTAGTTCAATTGGAAAAAGGTTTCATATTTGATAGGCACCTCGGATCGTTCGATATTATGGAATCAATTATACATCAAACTTTCAAGACACAGTCTAATCTGAGCGATGAAAAATCGATGACACCCTCACAATCATCAACCTGTGATAATATTGATTTAAAAATGTAGATTTTTTCGCTCAGCTAGGACAAGGCTGAAAAATATTCCAGAAATAAATTGCTGGAAGGATCAAAGAGCAGAAAGCTTAAAGCTGGTCTAGTTTGTCAATACTAACGTTACAACAATAATTTATTAGCCTACAGTATTTATTAGAAGTGTAGCATTTCTTTAAAAGTAATTACAGTTTCAATAGTAACTGTATTATAGTTTCAATAATAACTGTATTTGCTAAAAGAAAAAATTGATCCACGATAATGCAGCCATATTATTGTAACGTGGATGAGCTATTATAGGCATAGGTCATTACACTTTTTTCAGGCTGCAAGTAGCAAGAATTTATGAAAAAAGGTCATTTATAAACTCTGTGGATTAATTGCCCTCGGTGGACAATTCATAATTTCAAATTGAAATAGAGGATTTCAAATGAAATGATCTGAATAGTTTTACTCATAAGAATCATATATTGATAGTATGACCTTTGGATGAGCAAGAACATTCTAATATAATGCACACCATACATGAAACATTTACAAATTTAATGTGAACATCTAACATTACCCATCTCGCCATTACATGAAGTTAATATTGAGCAAGTTAGAGCGGTTAGAATTCATTCATAATGTGATGACAGTTGACCTGGCGTCT
Source organism: Sogatella furcifera (assembly GCA_017141385.1). NCBI lineage: Eukaryota > Metazoa > Arthropoda > Insecta > Hemiptera > Delphacidae > Sogatella > Sogatella furcifera. Next base: position 13,291,360 of record CM029551.1, on the reverse strand, counting down.
GAACTATAACAATAATTCAAACAACATGATTCTATTATGAAACTTGAATGATATTGTTAGAGTAAGATTAAGTTACTAGATTTCATAAAACTGTGATCAAAGCTATGATAAACATTGGTTTTAGAAATCCAAAAAATGGCCTTTTGAGCAGTAAGTGGGATTACATTAGTAGATTCAAGATTCTTACGATGAACTAAATAAATAATTTTGACCACTTTTATAAATTCACAATTAACAATCGAAACACACAATTTAAGTCAACAATGAAAAATCTCAACGTTAAATGCTATAAGATACTCAAATAAAATAATATATACTCAAATTATGGAATCAGTACTACAAGTTTGAAACCTAGTTTCAATTCGAGTTATTGTTGTGTGGACAATATATTATCACAGCTTAAGTACCCTTATTCATAGTCATGTTATGAATTGTGCCATCATGTCAATAAATAAGAGTAAAACACAATATTAGTCGGCAATGAGAAATCCCAATGTTATAAAGCTACAATATAGGCTACTCAAACAATACAATCAGTACTACAAGTTTGTAGTAGGCTATTAAAATTCGAATTATTGTAGTGTTGATTCAACTGATTTTTGCGGATCTTATGGACACCTTCGTAGAAGGTACCTGAATTGCAGAAAGGATAGAATGAAGGAGGAAGAAGATGAAAAAAGAAGAAGAAGAGGAAAAAGAAGAAGAAGAAGAAGAGGAAGAGAAGAAGAAGACCACAGTCAGAAACCAGCGCCCATTATAGAATTCCCAACTCAATCAGCATCGCTGCATAATGCACGATTGTCTTTCCTACCCCTTCCTTCCCGTACTAAGTGAGGGTACCCCTTAAAAGGCTGCATGCGAATTTATCACTATTCCCATACTCATAGGCCTACTCCCTTACAGTTGTTGAGAAAACCCTGGGACTGTAAAGTACTAACATTGAACAGAAATAGAAATTGTCAAACCACAGATCTATTTGAATTCGAGACACCGGTTTCAGTTGTTTTTGTTATGCCTTTCATAATTTAATAGAATAAATAAATAATAGAATTGAAGATTTCATCAATTGTACAAATGAAGATATTTATTGAAGTTTAGACACAACACAGTAAACGACTTGAGATGTCACACAATTATCAATCTCTGGTAGAATCAGAAAGAAGATACTCGTACGGTACTAATCAAATGATCGTTAACATGACTTTCAAATCGCTATTAAACTGCACTAGCAGTGCAGCAGAAATCAGTTATAGATGAAGCATTACAAGCGTATGCTTTCTCTATGGTCTTCAAATAATCCGCTACCATCAAAACCCCACCTCGAACGAGTAAGTAAATCAGCACACACACAGTTGGCCAAGCAGAAGAGATTTGCAGGAGATTGAGACCGCAACCGCCCGTGTGACAGAGCCGCAATAGTCTGTCCAAGCAGAGAAGACATTCTGGCAAGATGGGTAAATGACTCCAGCTCGGTCAATATTGGTTCGCAAGTCATGAATTTGATGTTAAATTGTAGAAAACATTATGTTCAACAATTTGAGACCAAGTTTATAATTTTCGAACAAGTGTTGACCGAGCTGGAGTCATTTACCCATCTTGCCGGAATGTCTTCTTTGCAAAGCCGCTATCTGTGTGCAGGCTCCTTTATTAGATGAATAATTCGCCAGCAATTAGCTGACCGCTGGATGCACTCACGGTCGATTATGAATGATGAACTAGCGACTGCAAATGGACGCTGACGCCAATTATCATCGGCGATCAGCAATCAGCGGCAAAGAATCACGCACTGGTCAGCACATCTGAGCTGCCACGCTGAAGAGCTGGACTGGCTGGATAATGTATGCCGAATCGGATTGATGCTAGCGCAAATTTGAACTGGATTGATGGTATAATGAAACTTAGGCAACGTGGTGTATACGTATAAGAGATATTCAAAATTCCTAGTGATGGAGGATTAATTAGCCAACATAAGAGCCTCTTCATAATATAATGAAACTTGGAAAAAATTGTGAAGATATTTGAGATTCCTAATGAAGCCTGAAGGATTGATGCTGAAACTTGAGAATCGTAGTAGATTAATTTATATGAAATTCCAACAGGAGGAATGATTATGAGAGCCTCTTGATGGTATAATGAAACTTGGAGAAAATGGAGGAGATTACTACTGAGGCCCCAATGATTGATGGTATGAGAGCCCTTTACATGAAGAAAAATCAATGTAAGAAGTATTTGTAATTTCCACTGGAGGATACCCTTGTTTGTTGGCGACTCATGGTCAAAAACAAATTACTTGTAAATTGGAATGTAATAAGGACCCTGGCCCCTGCGCTCAGGTTTTACAATCTTGCAGGGACCATTATTATTATTTTTCATATTTATACTTTCTCCTGTATATCTGAATATTATACTATATATTTCATACTTCAAGTTTTAAAGTTGTAATTATCATTAAGGATGAATAAATTTGATTTGAATAAAGGGTTGAGTCAATGGCTCAATTTTGGCCTATTTTCAAGATGATAAATTGAAGAACAAATACACGAGATGAACAATTTTATTATTCAATTATTGTAACATCTTGTATCATTATTGATTACAAAAGTTTGAATTCAAGATTTAAAAATTAGATTGTTCAATTTGATACACGTACCATCTCGTGTGTCTTCTTGAAAATTAATTAAGCAGTGGACATGAACACACGGCTTAAGGTGAGTTATTCTGTAATTCAGATGAAATCACTCGGATAATAATGATCGATATGTACAAGCATATTATAAGTGTAAGCTTCCAATTGTTTATAAGATTTTAAGTTATTTTTTTTCAACCTTCAGTGATATCTATCAATCACTTTTGTTCAATGATAAACCGATTGTAACCACAAAAAATCCTTAGTAAACCTATTCAGCCAGCCTACTAGTTAATTTCAGTCCTCCGATGCAAAATAATGAAAGGAGGCTGTTATCGACTTCACGATGATGAATGTTGACACTACTAGAAGTAGCAATTTTTATACGGGACAAGAATGGAAAGAAGAGAAAGAGACGAGAAATCACATCCCCTCCTTTCCTCAATCTCTTTTCATCATTCTCTCTCACTCTATCAATCATCAGTCTCGCTCCCCCTTTCTCTCTCTCTTACACTATCCGTGCATAAAACTAGGAATAGAGTACTCTCTCTTCTAAGAGAGTTCTCTTCCTAGTTTCATGTATCCGTTTCACAATTCCTGTCTCTTCTTCTTTCTTTCTTCCTCTTTTGTAGCACTTTCTCTCACTTTCCTTCTTTCATCTCTTTCTCTCTCTTGTCGACCCATTGTCATCAACTAATTGCCGTTTCCTTGCCACCCTGGTTTCGTTGACAATTATTGCAGCCTCCCTTACGAGATGTAGACACGCAATTAAAAGATGTCAGCCGGGCTGGTCGAAGGTCTGCGGTAAGAAACGAGATTGCACCCTTCAAGGATTCTACCACCCTTGTCTTCCATCTTAAGGAGAAGATAGGAAGAATACTCATTCATCTAGTGTCCTCTTTTGTCCACTGGTGATTGCCAGCCTCCCTCCTCCTAAACAAGAAGATGTCATCAGCCTTCCCGGCCACTTGACCCATTCACCAAGACAAGATCCTGTCCCAGATGAAGCACCATGAGCGGAGACGTTTTCCTAATCTATGAACGCAAACACTTTATTCAGCAAAGAAATCGCTTTTGAAGATTTAGCAAACTTTACTTACTGCTGGAGATAGGAAATAGTTGTATTGAATAGAGTATAGAGGAAGAATGAACAGGAAAAGACAGAACAGGAATCAGTGGAAAAAGGAAAAATTTATTGAAACAGTAATTGGAACAGAAAAAACCTATACAATTAATGTTGTTTCTCACTAATCTGAAAATGAAATCATGTTAAAGAACAAATTCCAATCAAACTGCGTTCAAGCTCTAAGCATGAGTTTGAAGCTTGGAACATAATTAGCAATTTTAAATTCAAAGTCAACATAAAAGTTATGCTTGTGAATGAAGTGTTAAGGTGTAAGGGTTCTTTAAATGCTCTGCATTTTATTTGAATAATATTTTTATATTATTGATTTTTATTAATGTACATGGAATTCTTAACAAACATTAGTTAAACTGCTCAACTTTGTTCAGCCACTGTCTAAAATTATCTCAAAGAATAATAAGTTTCGTTTCGAGTGTGCATAGTTCATTACTTCATCAGAGTTCCTTTAAAGAACAAAATAAATATGTTACTGATTGTAAACTCGAACCGTTAGAAATAAACTTGAGAAACTAGAAACATGAACTCAAAAAACAGAAAATATGGATTACAAAAATTTAAATCACATTAAAATAGAATTAAGTGAAAAGACCAGGCATTGTCAAACCACTGATTGTTAAAAAAATTTCAACATCATGTCTCTTCCTTTAATATGGATAACTACCACAATATCACCTTCACAACTAACTTACTCAAAAAGTAAAATAGAATTCACTGTGACTTGGATGAAGTAATCCACTTCGATAATTGTTACTCAACTTCGAATCCAGCTTAAATTATCAGTTCTTGAGCACAAACACAATTATTACTCACTACCGGTCTAACCAATTTTCGGATGCGATCTCGCATGAATCTTTGAATGCAGAAGTAGCCCATGTTAGAATCCAATCCAATCTAGGATGCCTAGCGTAATTTCCTATCCATGATTTATGGAGATGTTAGTTGGAATGCCACTGTCTCAATTCATGTGCTGCACGAAAAGCATACTATCAAAAGCAGCACATCCATCCGGTAGCAATTACCGCGTTTTGGCTTCATCAATAGTAATGGACCTTTTCAGGGTTGGTTAGAGGGTGGAGGGGGGTTTGATGCACTTGCAGTAGATCTGCATCTCTCCTTGGACGCGCCATGTTAAACAATTCAGACGCACGACCAGGATAGATTATTATATAATCGGGTGCATTATGGTGACCGCCCTCGACTATTGAATCATCCATAAGCCGAGACTAAGGTCCCTCCAATGGCTGCCGGTCCCGAATTTGCCTGCAACGCCATAATTAATTTTCGCTTAATTTTATTGCCATTAACCACCCACTATCAAACTATGATAGGCCGGTAATTAGACAGATATCTGGTGAATGCCTGCAAGTGAGTGTCCGACAACTTCCACAGCTAATGCTCTATTCAGCATCTATTCTGTGGATGTGCAATCGTATTATTGTATGGTGCATCCACCGATCTGACAAATGTTGAATGGTCACTTCGTATCATGAATTTATAACAATAAATATTACTGTGATAATATTATTATTGTATAGCAGTTAACTTTCAGATTTTCAACAAACAATAGCCAAAAACTGTAAAACTTTGTACGAAATACCACACGAGAAAAACTTTCCTCGCTTATTTTTCCTCACATGGGCGTGGCATTGATTTTTTATGTGACCGATTACTTAGATAATAAATCTTTCCTGATGTCACAAGGATAAGCCCATTAAGCTGCATGAGTTCCAAGCTCATGCGTGAGTTAATCTTATCCTTATGATATGGTTAGGAGGGTATTAAATTGTTAAAAGACATTAGAACCTAACTTAACTTGTGACTTCTTGCCTATTCTATTATCACTTGCATTTAAGTAAAATTGAATGCTAGTATTGATTAAAATTAATGTGTATAACAGTGATTTGAACAATCATATTGGGTAACTACATTTAATATTAGTGAGCATTGCAACCACAAAATAATTTCGAATTTATACAGAAAAATAGATCCTCCTTATTTCTCTAAAATTATTCTTTGATACAGTAGCCTACATGAAAACTTCCTCATTCATCTGAAGGCTTCAAACTATATTCGCTCAGCAAGGATTTGAATGGTCCGTGCAGGAAAACCACTCGCAAAGTTAAAACCCCTTGGCTATGCTGTATAGTCTGTCCAAGCAAAGAAGACGTTCTAGCAAGATGGGGAAATGACTCCAGCTCGATCAATATTGTTTCAAGAGTTATAAATTTGGACACAAATTGAAGAAAACATTCTGTTCTACAATTTCAGACAAAATTTACAGTTTTTAAACCAATATTGACCAAGCTGAAGTCATTTTCTCATCTTGTCTTCTTTGCTTGGACAGACTACCAGAAGTTCATCTTGAATCCTGTTAAAGAGGACGAAGGACGTTCAAGATCAAGAAGTGGTTCGTTACTGTCAAGACAAATGTAGATTTATGTCCTTGCTTCCGGATTGGTCCGTCGGAGGGTGCTGCTCTCTCTCGGTCAAATCTTCCTCTATTTCGATAAATATCAAGACTCGAGTGACCACCAGCTTTTTAAAACGAGATCAATATCACTCCAATTAGGTCGGTGCTCCGATCACCTGTTTCCCCGAATCAGCCTGAGTTGCTTTTAAACGTGAGAGCTTCAAGAATGAAATCAGATTAGTTGTTTCCATTTACATTACTCAACTATAACAATTATTTCACAGTTTTACACAATCCTTTGTAAAATCAATCACATAATATATACAGTATAACATTATTGTTATAAAATTCCTGGAAAGTCTAACCACGATCACACTTTTCAACTTCCATGGATGTAACATTTAATTCATTGGTCTTATTCTCTTGATTCATTATTTGAAGATTATGGTTTAGGATTCTATTCTCGATCTATAACCCAATTCAACGTTTCCTTAGTCTATTATTCGTAAAATTATCCAAAATTGAAGTTCTGAAAATTAGAAATTGAGTTTCATGTAAGTAGATGCTTCACTACATGCTTCGCATTTCTGCAATCAACGAACAATTTTGCAAACAAATGTTATTCTTTTCATTCAGTACGATATGTTCTTATATTTCAAGAATTATAAATATAGTTCAATTGATTCTTGTACACTTCTTGTAAGTTGAATTTGAAATTTAGAAACATTTTTTATTGCGGATGATGCCCACATAAGCATTTTTAGCTTGTGCGTGGGTAATGGATCTTAAGTGCTACGGTGATTGATGAGGTGAAAAACAGCCATGCCACTGGGATTCGAACCCAGACCTGCGGCAGTGCTAGCGGACTGAAGGTTGTGACGCCCAGCCCACTGCGTCACCGAGGCCGGCTTATGAAACATATCACATTTACTCGGTTGTACCTAACACATTAATTGCTACTGTAAGTTCAAAATCAACTGAATAGGCCTATAATGCTATGAATACCTTAATTAGTTGAAAGTTTCATAAGATCTGTGTTTCAGCTTCTAGGCTGATGCCGCACTGCCGGTGGGTAGAGCGTGGAGGGTGGAGGGTAGATGGTAAATCTATAGAACATACACACCATCCACAGTAATACATCGTATGAATGGTTTGTGTTCAGCCGCCATCTTGAAATTCTTAAATATGGACAACATAACCTCAAAAAACAGTATGACGTCATACCATTCATATGAAGTATTACTGTGGATGGTGTGTATGTTCTATAGATTTACCACCTACCCTCCAGGCTCTACCAATACCTACTAATACATCAGGCCCCACAACTGAAGCTCTCACAGACTATGACGTCATCATAAGTAGATGGACGGTAGATAGACAAGATAAGAGCGCTAATGTTTGTTTACATTTTTATTCATTCCCATTCCATGTGATAAGCAACAAAATACAAATTTCATTATTGCAATATTTAACATTTATCGCATTGAATAGAGTTTATTCATAATTTTCTTCAATTTTTTCTATAAAGTGAGTGAGTTGATGGTGGATTTGACATTTTGAAACATGAAACTTTACTGCCGTGTCATTATTGTAGCGGAAATGTTTTTTTTTTTACAAAAAATAACCTAAAACGAAAATGAATCCGAAGAACACATTTCAATTATACAGGAATTTTTGAGGTGAGTTTTCTCATTATTTCCATTCTAAATATTGCTATTAATTACCCTAAAAATGTTAAAAAACATGTAACAATAAAGATATTCTTTGAAAAATCTTCCAATACAAGTTTAAATATAAAATAGGCTACAGAGTAGAATAGTTTTGTGATGAAGTAGGTACCTATACAGTACTAACCTTGCAACAAGTTATTTTGTTTACAAATCTGAAGGTAGATTCTGATAGGTGATTTAAAAATTATAAGGAATAGTTCTCTCTTTCACTCATAAGAATTTTTTCTCTTCATCACGAAAAGTAGGCCTAGCTAGCATGAAAAGTAGGTAATGAAGTAAATGACTCATTTTCAAAAATTTGATGTTTTGTAGCTCAAGTAGAGAACTATATCTAGCTCTATTGTCTGTATTAAAAAAGTACACAGCAGGTGATTTTGTATTAAAACTATATTAATTGATATAAATTTATGCATCTGAATTAGCAATTCATAGAAATGTAGCCTACCTAGAACATTCCATCAACTCTTGATTTTATTTATAATGCTTATAAATTCTTGTTTCAGGTATGAGAAAGGAATTTTGATGGAAAAGATATCATTGAAGTAGAAAAAGCTTACAATGAAAAGGAAAGAGCTCTTCTGGAAAATAATAGTGTGGTTCTCCTGTACTAAATGATGACAAGAATTGATTATTAATACCTAACAAAGAATTTGTGATCATTGATACAAACCAGATAAGCATAATGCTCAAGAACTTAAGGATGAAGAACAAACCTTTTCAAAATTGGAAAAGTGAATAAAGAAAAATGGAGTGTCAACTATTAATTGAATGGGCCAGTAGGCTATGGTGTTAAATTAGAAAGTGTATGAAAAGGCTAAAGTTGTTAAATTTTTCGAAACGGGCCCAAGAACACATAAAAGTGACTATAAAATAGTTTTTGACAAGGAATGTAGTGAGAATCTAGTTATATTTTGGAACTATTTCATATATGAAATTTGAAGTGTTGATTTGAGGCAATATGCATAAAAATGTCAACTGTCTATATAATATCAATAAAGTGGAATGCTTTTACTGATTTGGATGCAAATTTATCCGTTTGAAGGGTTTCTCTGTTCCTCTACCACAGATTTGTGAATCAAGTCCTTAAAAGCCTCTTCCCTATAAAATTGTTACCCCTGATTTGGTGGTGGGGTTGATATTCCTTCAGAGGCTTATCACTCACAAACACCGATCATAGTATTAATTAATACTTATCATTACACATTAATTATTATATTCCACAAACATAGATTATAGAAAACATATCCTAGATTTTTGGAGTTACTGCAAATTATAGGTACTATTCATCAAGGCTGATAATGAAAATAATTGATTATATTAATCCAGCTTTCCATTTCTTATATTATATTGTTATATCCTTGAGTATTTCAGTTGAAATGAATTGAATTTGTTAGGCTGACATATCCAGCAAAGGCAGCAAGCTAAGTCATGAGTAAATTATTGCATTAGTGAAATAAAGTGCTTCAATTCTAATTCAATACTACTAAATGAAAGACAACGTCTTTTATTGAGAGATAAGAATGCATTTCAGTCATTGAAGTATCAATGGAGCAAGGAAAGTTGAAGAGTTTACAGTGATATGATAGGAAACTTTACTGTCATCCTAGAGAAAATCCATCTACTTGTTATGACGTCATTAAATCAGTTGTGGGGCCTGATGTATTAGTAGGTGTTGGCTCTACCCACCGGCAAAGCGGCCTCAGCCTAAGAATGTTGAAATCCATCAATCCAAATCGAATCATGAATCACTATAAAAATATTGAAATTCTGGTTCTACTTCAAGGGGAGTCCGATTTCATAAGGTGTCAGATTATATATAGATAAACTGAAGAACTTCAATAATCGAAAAAAACGAAAATGGATTCAAACAAATAATTGAATATAAAAGTGTTTGTATGAGTATAAAAGTGTTTGAATTCAAAAGTGTAAAGTATTCACATACTTGAGAAACAATATGCAAACTTCGCGTTTATTTCCATCCTGCCCTTATTTCTCCCATATATGTGGTCAAACTTCACAAAAGCATTACATAAGTGCAATAATTGCATCAGAAAAATAAGCATATTATCTTTATTTTCATAAAAATTCTAATCTAAGTAATATTTTTCATAAATTTGCGTGTTATATTATTACTTCTTTAAATTTATACAATTGTATTCTATCGTCTTCAATTATGAAAAATAGATAATTATTTCATTATTTCCTTTTGAAAAGCAATAGTAGACATAACATTAATGTAGACACTATTGAGGACAATCAATAAAAAACGAAAGTGAGTAAGGCCGTATCCTCTTTCAACAATGATTGAAATGTGAACGATTTACACTGATCTAAACAGAGCCGGTGATCGTTCTAAAGATGATAATTGAATAGGAAACGAGATGCCACTTGATACGCAAGACCTACTGCACACCGTCATGTGTGAGACCCATTCACGCTACACATGTACAACAACAGAGACACTTGATAGAGGAAGACACGCGACTTGACCAAACACACGTGACACACACGTGAACTGGCCGGAAGTTATTTGTCTGCGTGATTAGGAACCGCGAAGAGAGAACAAGAACACGAGAGAGCGCATGTGGGAAAGAGATGGAAAATAAGAATAGGGGTCAATTTTCTTAGCAGTCTACCCTCTCCCTCTCAAATCCTATTGATAACCGGTTTGACGGACAGCAATCCACTTCAGGGCAAAAAATCGATCAAAAATAACCCTTTTACATCACGTGAACAGAATAAAAACTCAATTGTTCAATAGTCTACCCCAATCTTTATCGTTTTAGGAAATAAATAATTTCATATTTTCTAGTGAGTCGCCCTTGTTGAAATATTATCTTTCAACGATAATTGACAGTAAGGTTGTTCTTATTTTTCGATATGTAAATTGTTAATTATTGAAATAGAGCAAACTCATTTTTTGAGTTTTGTTATTCAAGGCTTCTTTCAATGGTATAGAAACTAATGTTCTAATTGTTTGAATAGTTATAATTAGTTTGTTTCGGTTGGACCATAGGGCATGCCATTCTTATGCATTATGATTCAGCTTGGATTTGAAAATTGCACTTTTAAAATCCTTGAATCATGCTGATAATCTTCCCTCTTCCAATCTTTATCCAATGAGAGTTGAATCCAGTGGCATCTCTTCATCTCTACATCTGCTCATTGAATTCATTGTTTTGTGCATTGCGTTCAAGTCATGAGTTTAAATCATACTAATGAAATAATCAATTCTAAATTCATTATCTTATTCTTCCATCCTTTCTATTCACGGCTCAATTGTCTCACTTATTTACACTTATGCCTCTTTTTCACTTGCATGCTTCCTGTATTCAAAGTACAAAGTAGATTGAACATTTTGCATAAAATTTTCGACTTAATCGTTTTGAAATATTTTACGAAATATCTCTACTGTAGGGAGAGAATTCTTATATGTTGAGCTCTGGTGTTATCCATTCTTAGGCAATCCAGACGTCATAGAGAGATGAACCAACGTTTGTAGCATACACCTTCAATCAAGCACTTTATTGAAACAAATATTTAATTCTTATGCAATCCAGACACCATATTATAGAGTGGTGAACCAATTAGCCTACAACTTCAAATAACCACTCTATAATTTTATTATTCCCATTCTCTTCCTTTTCCACACTTCTATTCATACAACCCTTCACCTTATGACACTTTTCTTTTATTTACTTCATTCATGCTTCCTGGAATCGAAAACCAGCGACCGTAAACTGGATCCGTTACTGCAGTAATCTATACCGTATAATTATTAAACTTTTCCTATTATTTTCCTTATCCATGCACGCTCCAATTCAACCATTCTTTCACCTTATGACATTTTTCTTTTCTTTTACTCCATCCAAGAAGCTTCTTGCATTCAAATCTATCCTTCACTATCACTATACTATAATTGAATAGTTCCTTTTCTTTTTTTCACACTCCACTTCATGCACTCTATCTTATTATAATTCTACCTCTCTTATACATCCACGCTCCCTGCATCCAAAGTACACCCCTTATCCCCAACACCACACACAATACACAACCTATCTATTATTTCCAACCATCTATGTGTGCAATGAGTCAACCCTGTCAACCAATTGCGTTGTACCGCACGGAAGTGAGTTGAAGAATAGCTAATGAAATAAAATTAGGGATGTAACTTATCCGCACTGTTCGTTACGCCCATAGACAGCAACGATATTCCTGCTCGCGTTTTCTCGGAGAGAGGTTTAACGCTTTTTAAACGTTCCGTCGTGCTGCCGTCCACTGCGTTTAATAATTGAATAACTTTATTTACGTCGTATCGCACGTACCGCGTTGACAATTATTACAGGCTAACCGTGCAAAGGAGGGGTTTGTCAGGCAATGTGCTATGCCGGGAACTGACCGGCCATCTGCCTATTTTCGTAACGATAATCCAAGGCCTTTTTTCAAGCTTTGCTTTGGAAAAAGGTTCGATTGAGCTTTTTAATCAAAACCGAGACACCTTTCGACTTCATTGTGTAGTGTGGAGAAACTTAGCATTGATAAAAATAAAGTTGAAAAATAAATGAAAATCTAACACCCTTTTAAAAAACTTTAAAATTGTTGAAACACACATTGATAATGGCCTAATGTGCCGAAACATGTCTGTGTTTCAATAATATTTTAAAGTTTTTTAAAAGGGTGTTTGATTTTCATTTATTTTTTAATTATTTTAAACAGCCCTAAGTTTTAAAGTTCAGTTTTCAAATGAAAATAAATTAGATTGATAATATAGTCCAATTTTCGGCTCTAAATTCTTAATTCATTTGAAACGTTCTAGACGTTTTGTGCTATTTGGTCTTATATCAAGCCTTCTAAATTCAAATTTTATTATTAATTACTCCCGAATTATCTTTTATTGGAGTGGAAACTTCTGGCAGCCTCCAACCTCTGGTAATCCAACTAAATTTAATATTCAATTCAATACTCTAAAAGAAATTCTATAGTTTATAACCTATGGTTCTAGATTCAAAATTTTTATAATTCCGTATTTCTCTCGAACTACAAATTATTCTTAATTGAAGTGCTATGAAAATATAAAACAAAATATAAATATGGTCTCAAACTTATTTTATTTATCAAAAACTGGTATAAAGACCAATTAGTCTTTGTTTTTGATCAGTGTGTTTAATAGTTCCTGTAAATAATGAATAATGAATGAATAAATTATTTTCTTAGCTCTTTTCCAGTGCCTTGTCCCTAAGTCCCAAACACACGAAGTTGCACAATTATTCGTCTTCATTATTATATGTCAGCATCCACCAATCGAATAACAAAGTTAACACAGCTATCAGGATTCGTGATACATTATTCTCTATAAAATCTTATTCACATGCATCTCACGTTTCTTCCAAGTTTTATTTAAATCCTACCCTCTGCAACAGAAAATATTATTCCATTTGAGTATACCTAATTATGATCAATTTCAACTCAAATTCTCGAAAATTATCCTGCCTTCTTCGAATTCCTTCGATTCAAAATCACAGAGATGTGATTATATTTCTCATTATGAATAATCTCCATATCTACTCTCATATTCTCCAAGACTACTGTACTTCTTCTAATCCCTTCGATTCCAATCACAGAAATTTCGATTATTTTCGATTCAAGCACCCACGTGATTATTTCTCATCATAATCAATTTCTAAATCTACTTTCATTTTCCAAGATCACCCTACCTTCCTCTAATCCCTCCGATTCTTAATCACAGGAAATTTTATTCAATGTGATTATTTCTCATTATGATCAATTTCCATAGGCCTATCAGCTCACAATTTCCAAGACTATCCTACCTTCTTCTAATCTCTTCGATTCCAAATCACAGAAAATTTTACTCCATGTGATTATTTCTAATTAAGATTAATCTCCATATCAACCCCTTTTTCAAGACCACCCTACCTTCTCCTAATTCCGATCACCGTCAACCCAACGAAATAAATATCAATTAAAGAAAGGACAACAATGGTCCGTATAAAGAGAGTAAATCAAATGTTGAATTAAATTTTCATAGGGAGGGGCGCCCTCCGTCCGCCCTCCGGCTTCAGCCAGTCACTTTCAGGGGGATGGGGACCGATGGAGGGGGAAGCCTGGAATGGCGCCGCTATCTGGGGGTGGTCCGCGCATGCGCAGTTGATTCACGGGGGTTGAAGTTTGAGTGGGTAAGCTAGCTAAGCTATGTCACAGTGTACGTTCTGTGCTCCCAACCGAAGTAGCAACGGCGGTATGTCCTAGTTATAGTATGGATCTAATGATGTATACCTCCGAGAAGATGATCTCCTCTTACTCGTCGGAGAAGGTCAAGTCACCGCTGCCGATATCCGCGCCAGGCCCCTGTTTTCCCGGACGCTATTCGCCAACCTATCGGGCCCCCGACCCCATGCGAAGGTGTATGCCCAACGCTTCCGTAAGTACCTGCACAATTATTCCGCAACTAGCTTGTTATTATTTCCACAACCCCCGATAATTCTTCCTTCATCAAATATTCATCCCTATTACAACAATGAAATTGTCTAAGTGAGATCTCAGGAGGAAAACGTCGTGCATTTCATGACTGCAAATCTGGCAGTGTTTATTGCTCATCTACAAGAGCTTGAGACTATTTTCAGATTACACGATTTTCCCTGATAATATATTTTTATTAGACAATCAACTCCATTAGGCTACATCAATATGAGTTAAGAAGTGAGCGAAAAATAAGTAGATTTTATAACATGGATTGCAAAAATTGACAGTGTTTACTCCTTATCTTCAAGAACTTGTGACTATTTTTAGATAATACCATTATCGCTAATAACGTTATTTTATCAGACATTCATCCTCATTAGCCATTACATCAATATGAGATAATATGTAAGAGGAAACTTACTTATCTTCGGTAATATAAATTGAAAACATTCAAAAACTAAGTATGATTATTGGTTTTCTCAAAGTGGTTGTAACTATTTCCAGATTACTCGATCAACCCCTAATATTTTAAACTTCCATTAATATTCATCGCTATGAAAACAATCAAATGAGTGAGTTTCTAAGATGAAAACTTCGTATATATATCATATCAACATACAGAAACAATGTAGTATGATAATTGGTTATCTCTTGGTGGTGGCTATTATTTCCAAATTACTCGATCATTATCCCTGTTAATTTCATTTTTCATAAAAGTATCATCCCTATCAAAAAAATTAAATAAATGAGATTTTGAGAAGAAAATTTTTATCACTACACATCACTTGAAATCTGTATTAAAGTAATAAAATAAGTGAGTAGTTTAGCATAGAATTTCCTAGATAATCGTCATGAAAACATTAAAAAACGGTTTGTGATTATTGATTATCGATCAGTGGATGTGATTTCCACTTTACTCGATACTTTTAAATCAACCCCTATTCTATATCCGTTCGTATGATAAGAAAAGGAGAACATTATAATGTTGCAGCCTTATTTTACACTATATATTCAAAAACTGAATATAAGTCATGTGAACCCATAATAGTTTGTTATTTCTAGTTTAATTGATTACATAATATTCATCATTTGTTTCCAATCTCTACTATTTATTTTATATGAAATAATTCCAAGGATAGAAAATGATTGAAGTGAGTGAGATTCCATGGATGAATACGATTTCATGTAATGATTTTTTATATTATAAGACCTGTATGTGACTGACCTAACGTCATTTCATAATTAGTTCATTTATTTTCAATCTTTTCCATTGATGAAAATCATTAAATAATAAAAAGGATAATAGTGAATTTGATTGCAAGATCTGAAAGTTAATCAGTGGTTGTCATTCTCAGTTTATTCAACAATTTCTATCCGTAGTCTACTATTAGTCATCTAGGCTATTAGAGAGTGATTATACTGAAAGAAAATTGTTACCTTACTGATAGTAACAAACAATTGAAAATTGAGCTGAATCATTGCTCATCTGAAAAGGGTGGTTAAATAAATCCACTACACATGAATTATCTAAATTATGCCTAATTTCAATATTCATCCCTATAGAATATTTATATTCTAGTAATAGAATATTGTGATCCTAGGAAAAATACTTAGGAGATCTCATATTGGAAGAAAAAATCCCTCTCTATGAGCAATTATTGTAATTTTATGATTTGTAATAAATAGAATAGGTGCAGGAGTGGGTCGGTAGTGGGAAATGATAGATGAAGATAAATGGCCTATTTTTCAATCCCCATAATTATTATGATAAAGTATTATGAATTAATGATATGATTCAGGGTTAATAGGAATTAAAAAGTTCTGGAAAGAAAATAATAAGTTGATGATACACTAAGTGACACCATTCATTGTGTGTATTGAACAATTTCATGGAAATCATGAAATTAAATGAAATACTGTGAATTTAAATATTCTTGTCATCTTCGATCTTATCATCCACCTATCTATTGCAATACTAGGAAAAAAGAGGTAGTTTTATAAGAGTTGAGGCACGCTCAAAACCCAATATTCAGTTAACTAATTTTTCAGTGAATTATTATCCTCAGTTTGTCCTGACACCGGTAATAAATCCCCCATCACAGTAATGAAATAAGTGAAATGCTAGTAAGAGCGATTTTTAGAGTCAATAACAAATCAAATATTATCATTGCCGAACAATATGTGATGGTTATTCTTAGTTCATCTAGTAATTTCAAATTCATTACTCAATGAACTATTAGTATGAACCATTACTATACATAAGTATTCAACTTATGGATAGGAGAAGATACTAGAATAGATGGATAAAGCAATGACAATAGATTTGATAGCAACACATAAACTGATTAACTGTGATTGCTGCCACAAGTTGATAATTATTTTCAGTTTGTCTGTTTTAATAATTGATACTCAGAATAATAATAAGTATCACAGTAATAATATAATTAAAGATAAAATTTTATGATAAAACATTCTTATAAAATGTAAGCCACTGGCGGCTCGTGCCCACGAAACAGGTGAAGTGCTAAACAGTAAAAGATACCTGTTTCGTGGGCACGAGCCCACGTAACCTAACCACGTAACCCACGTACCATAAGCTGTAAGCAGCTTATGGTATGATGTACATCAAATGTTCAATCAGACTGAGTATGAGTATGCAGTTTTTGTAGTATGATGAAACTTGACAGATTTTATACTTTTTCTAATAACGTGGAATAATCTTATTTTATGAGAATTGAAGATGATTATTGTATTTAGACTATGAAAGCGGTTGTTATAACAAAGCAAATGTTATATGGTTTTATAACAGCATACAAAATCAAAAGATGATAAGTTACTATAAACCAATCAAGCAATGGGTGAATTTAATAATAATAATTTAAAATCACCTCAACCATTTCCAATTCTATTTTGAAAAAAATTTAATTTATCACTGGAGCACACGTGAAATGCTCATAATTCAAGAGTTTTAAAACAAAATTGGAATAAATATGTGACAGATCTCTGCGCCAAATTAAGGGACCCTAGAATTATGGGATTGTTGAAATAAATCTAATTAAGAACTCTTCAATTGTTCATGGATTTGGATTATTTCAAATCACCCAAGTAGTAACGAGTACCACATTATGTATGTTTACTTCCTAGTGAATTGTTCTGATACACATGCTTCCAAGCAAATTATTGGTGGTTGATATAAAGTATAATCTCAAGTTTGATTGACCAGCATAATTCGAAAACTCCATAGATGGAATGATACAATGAGAGGTTTTGTGTTTTCATGACAAGTAATTCAATGAAAAAAATCAAAAAGCGATTGATATGGGTATAAGTAAACTCACCGAATCACTCTTGTCTGTTTAATTTCAGTTGTTGAAAGCTGTAAAAGTAGCTTCCAATTAAGCTCCTTGTTTCATACCGCGCCTTCCAAACCTCAAACAAAATTTACAATGAGCATTAAAAATCACATACAGCTCCTCCATTATAAAATATACTGAGAATCCTTCCCCTTTATTATGCTGTATAAGAAATTCCATTCTGCTGAAATTCATATTCAGATATTCTATTTCATAATCTAGTAGTTAATGATTCAAGGAGACAACGTCTGTTGGAATCTTGGGAGAAAAAGTGGATTGAAACATTATCAATATTCTATTCATAAGTAATTTGTATAAGAATGACAAGAAAATTATTAGTTCAAATTATGAGGTTAAAGATCAGAGATGAGCCCAATAACTACTATTGATTCGATTTACTAGTAATAATAATGATAGTTTCTATGTATTCTCGAGCAATCACTCATAAAAATAAGAGTTGCAATCAACATTGAATAAATATAACAATACAAAAACACAACATAATTTATCATTCAAATATGAACAATACAAGACTCGCTCAATGCAATGATATTCTATTCAAAATTAATACTAGATGTTTACAAAACCACGCATTATATAACTTAATACATTAGATTACATCAATAGCATTATTTACTAGTAGAATTAATGGTAGCTGTTGCCATTGAGCATGAATATAAAACACTTATTATCATACTCAATGTTGTTGTAGTGTTGGATAATCATTAAAAAGCCCTCATTCAACCAATATAATATAATAATAATTATTAAAATCACAACATTTTAATCCTGGACTAAATCTGGGAGACAGCAATTGACTTCTAAAATACCCTCTTATTAAATGTTTGACTATATTAGATCGCCATCAATTACTTTTATGTAGTCAATAGGCATACAATATAATAATGAACCACACGGATTGGATTGGACTATTGATTTTTATTTTCAATTGCAATGTCATTGAGGATACTGTAAAGAAATTTTTCACTCTTTTTCATTCTATCGAAATTCGTTCTTTCTTTTCACTATGAATGGGATTTCTTAATTTTTGAGTTATTTTATTCATGTTATCCAACGTAAAAACTCACATAAGGGGTGAAGTTTAATGAAATATTATCTATTTTT
This sequence comes from Sogatella furcifera, assembly GCA_017141385.1. Classification (NCBI taxonomy): domain Eukaryota; kingdom Metazoa; phylum Arthropoda; class Insecta; order Hemiptera; family Delphacidae; genus Sogatella; species Sogatella furcifera. The sequence goes on along the minus strand of CM029551.1, from coordinate 13,272,492 downwards.
ATTTTCCAATTAAGTTCTTCGCATAAATATTCTTATACTATTTTTTCTCCTTTCAGGCTGAAGGATGGCCGCACAATATGAAAATAGAGGTGAGTGATTCATGAGACGTAGACGTTTTGTTACACTATTTCAATTTTATTCATTTTAAGCAAAAAACAAGTGTTTCATGAAATTTTATCATAAAATTTCAATAAATTTGATTCGTATTGTCAAATTGTCACAGTGTCCACAAGTCGGGAAATCAACTAACATCATTGAAATCAAGAATAGAAAACCAAGAAGAGATAAGCGCACAATATAATAGTTGAATAATGGAATACGAATATAGAATAAAAGCAGTAGAATAAACCTGTGATGTTTAAAGTAACGAATATAATACGCATTGTAAAAAGGATATAATTATATTATGGATAAATCATAATGGGAGAAGAAACCTAGAATTAGAAATCACTCACTATAGAATGATTGAGAAACTATTCTAGTATATCAAATTAAATAACCTAACTAAACGATAAACTTCGACATTAATAATCATTGAAAAAGAATTGGAAAAAGAAAGTTTACTCAACTATGTCAAATGCCAAATAAACGAAAGGACCTGCTATAAATGGAGGACAGCTATATGAACCTCTAAATTATTAAGGTTCATTGTATTGGAATGACAGGAAAATTATTAGTTGAAATTGTGAGGATGAAGACCAGGGATGAGCCCAATACCTACTAATAATCCCATTCACTAGTAACACACAATTACTTTTTTTTATTTTACTTTCAACACAGTAAAGTGCGCAAGTTTCCGAAAGATACGATCATGGTTTATTGATCCACAATTTATTCCAATGATAATAAAGCCCATGTATGTGATGTGGGCATTGGATCTACGTATATTATCCAGCAGGGTGGACCAGTGTGACTATCACATAATAATGTGCTAAATATAATACTGGAGAATGATTGGTATCCAATGTCAGGCTTGAATTAACAATTCAGAACCGAAATTCAGGACCCAAAGTACACTCATGACCGGTCTGCTCCGCCATTGCTTTTATTGAAAAGAGAGAGATCTTTCTCGATCCCTCTTTGTCTTTCTTGCTTACCATCAGTCTCTCTCCACCCACCCTCTCTGTCACCAATAAACATGGTTTTTCCATCAACGCAGCTGACAACAAATTATCTCCGTTCGAATAATCTCTTGCTGCAATGTTGAGCGACAGTTAGTGGCTTGAACAATATAGGGATACTGTTTATGAGATTTGGATTGAATTATTCCAAATTTTCCGGAATAAACTTCAATAGGAATTTAATGGAGAAGTAAACAACATACTTCCATATTGATTATAGACTGTGGAAATAGTTTTTAAAGTTTCAGCAATTATTAGCTTGATGTAGCCTTCGTTTTCTAATCCAATTGGTATAAGTTTATGCTTCATAGCTCAAGAACCATATAAAAATAATAATAATTGTGGAATAAGGATTCACTAAAAATTACTATCAATTTACATTAAGATGATTCTAGTAGATGAACTCAACGAAGATTTTCAAATTCAAATAATTTTGTCCATTCCTTTGGATAAGACTCGGTGGATTATTTTGAAGACGCTAAAACACCAATATTTCAAAATCAATCATATCTTCAAACTTGATTTTCATCTTCCGGCAGAGTTTCCAATAAACGTCTAAATGTAACACGTTTATGAATGTTCGGTTGGGAATAGGAGCAAAATTTAACATCATGAGAAAAATACCAGAAGTAAACAAAATTGAAAGAAAAAAAAACAGTAATAGAAAACTGAGAATATCCATTCATTCTGACAAAGATGTAAATATATATTTTCGAATCAAAATATGAAGAAATAAATTAACTAAGGCGTATTACTAAAAATACAAAGCTTACAAAACAGGAGAATTAGAATAGTTTCAATAAAGCGAGGCTACGATTGGTAGCCAAAAAAGGGGAGGGGCGACCGTAGGCGTGTCCAAGTCATTGCTCTCAGCCAATCGTAGTCTTTTTCCAATACAATGTAGTCTATCCAGAATCTCTCGTTCTGCTACTTGGGAGTATTGGTGAATGGAATTTACTCATTTGAATCTACATAATAGGTGTCAGATATTAACGATGAGCTTGTCACTTAAAAAGAAATAATAATATTCATGGATATTTTCCTCTGGAATGCTTGATATTATAGTCAAAATTATTAACTACATGACTGTGTGAGTGAGTATTGGGAAGAGACATAACCTGAATTTGTAAACTTCTTAGAAGTTTTAAGTGAACGCCTGTTTCCTCATTATTTTTATTGTATTATTGTAATGAAATAAATAAATAATTATTTGAAGAAAAATTTATGATAATCCCAAGTTTGCGATTGAATGATATCATACATAATGGTTCAATCTCCAATGTAGATTGCGAATGGCTGGCGAGGTGTGCTCGGTACACGGAGCCAAGTGTTCTGAGGAAGTGCCCTCTGTTTATCGATCAGCAGTTTACATTGGCACGTCTCCTTGAATTCGGGGGCACTTGGAAGGGGGAGTTGTTAAAGGGTCTAGTGATGAGGGAAGAGGTGGTTTTGGTCAAGCACTTCACTATAATACACAATTACCCCACAAGCGACTCAGCTTCCTTGTCTAGTAAATCAGTCATTCAACTATATTGTAGTGTGGTCTATGCATGCACGCCTGCTACTGCTGTCCATTCAAACATGCTTCTAGCTTAACAATGAACACGGAATCTGATCATTTGTGCAGTTTCACTTGAATTACGGTGAATTACTCCTTGAACTACAATGTGGATATTTCAATAATTGTGTTACAATTAGCACAAGCTGAGAAAACATGCCACTTAATTGCATCAATATAAACTTGACTTTTGTAAACATATTTAAACTAAATTGGAAAGTTCATGTATCATTGTAAATTGCGTTGTGTATTGTATTTCAAGAGAATGTACGAATAAAAATTGAAGCGAGCTAGTTGGCGAGACAAGCAAACACTGAATTATAATAGTTGACAAATTGTGGAGGATTATTCAGTGTGAACAATTAATTTTCATTTCAGTTGAATTAGGGTAGATCAATCCTTGTACGATTTTTCAAACTTTTTCAAACAATAATACTTGGAGCAGAGAGGGGAACGTATAATTTCACTTCAAGATATCAATTCAATGGGGAACTATTTCCTTATTCAGAACTCTTTAAAATAAAGCTAAGAAAAGTCGAAGATGAATAAGATTACGAGAAGTGAAGGAAAAGCTTTTCAATTTAGATAAATAGTCAAAATATTCCGAATGTTTCACTGTATTGAAAGGGGTTTGAAATTGAAAAATGTTACATATCAGAATACCAAAGGATAGAGATTGAAATTTTCCAGTTATTGACATTATTATAGTAAAGGTTCAGATAATTCAAATCAAATTAATTATCCATGCATCAAAGTGATGAATATTCGCTTCACGCTCTAATTGAAAAATCATTTCAGTAAGGTTTCATAGTTTTCGATTGAATGATGATGTGATTGTGGTTGGACTGCAGTTGAAAAGGGATTCTATTTATATTACAATACATGTAGCAAAATTTGATGTGATGAATTCAAGTGCATTCACAGTTATAATGAGAAGTGGAAAGGGAATGATTGGGAGTTATTTGAGACGGGATCTGTTCAATAAAATAGTGCAGGAAAAAAATCTGGAATTGTTTTATAAAATTTAATGCTCTCAAATAAAAGAAGATAAGTTACGTTATTGCTGACTCTGCAATCATGGATACATCTAATTTATTTATAATATTCATTTGAGAAAATATTGAATAAGATAAGAAATGGAATTGAAATAAAGAATTTAAGAAAAGATCCAGTAAACAAAAGCATTAGCCTAGGGTTAGCTATAGGATTAGCCTATATTGAAGAAAGAACGGAAATGGAGAGAAAGAAAGAAAAAAGAAAGAAAGAGAGGAAAAAAGAAAGGAACAGTGGTAGTGGAATTGGAATGGCGCAGTGCATGAATTTGATGTGGCGAGTGGCGGTTACTTTTGGAAGGAGGATGGGGGGACAAACCACCCCCTTTTCGTTAGTTCAGGGGCGGAAGGTCAGAAGAGGCCCCCACCCCCAGGGGACCCATGGGGTTATATTTGGCGCAGAAAAATAAAATTGCCATTCACGCACACTGACTCTAAACAAGTCCCCCCCTCTTTGATGGTCTCCCTCTTCTAGGACGGAGGGGACCCCCACATCGTACCCCCACAACATTTCACACGTCCAGCAAACATTTCGGACAGACCGGATGCAATCTAACTGGAATAACGCTCAAGTGCCTGTCTGCCTCTCCTCTCACGTGGTGGACCAACTTTTATCCCGAAAATTCTGACAGAGCTGCATTGCGAAACTTGTCTAAAGAAAATTAAGTGCCGAAATTTCGTCTCGTCACTTATAACCATGCCCTTTGCAATGAATAAAATCTAACAACATCCATCTAAGGAGCTTGCAGTTCATTTACTTACCATGTAATAATAGTCACGTTACGAATATGAACATGAATATAAAAAAATTCGCTCCGGCAGCTGGCGGTCGGAAAGAGTGCATTTCAAATAATGCAATTCTACGATGGCTCAAACCATATGACTTATAATGAGCTATTCAGGGTAAGGTGCCGTTTTCGAAAAACACCATTTTTGGCATATTATTCGCCATTTTCTCCGCCATTTTTGATTGAATTGTTTTCGTTGATGGCTCAAATTGTAGGGCATAATAGGAGGATTATACACACCAATTTTCAAAACGATCAAGTTATTGGTCGATCTGTAGTGATTTTTCAAAATTTTCATCCCCCAATTTCACCCCCTACCCTTGGGCCAATTTGGCTGGTTATCGAACTTGACCGAGATATCAACACTATAGATTTTTGTGCAAAATTTGGTCGCTCTCCGACAAGCCCTTTGAGAGTGTTATCGTGTTAACAAGAATCTGTTCATATATATATATATATATGTATATATAGAGAGAGAGAGAGAGAGTGAGAGAGAGATTTATGAATTTGAACGGACATCAGATTCGTGTTCTAGGGGATCGGAAACGTGTAAAAAATATATCACATCATAGATTTCCGATTGTCAGGGCAAGACCAATAGTGCATTTTTTCAAATGCACTAAAAATTATTGTTCTTTGAAGAGGAGGCTACGAGTTTCTTGTAGCCTGGTTCTTCATTAAGATGGAAGGATTAGAATCAATAATGTGTGATAGAGTATAGGCTACAATTGAGGAGTCACTATACTGATGACATGATTAGTAATCTTATTAGAAGAGAAACGGTCAATTGGATGGTAAAGCCATCAATTAGATTTAAGGTCTTTCAAACTCTGATAAATAACATGATCTTAGATTTGTCCTACGTACAAGCTTGTTCAAGAGTTTATTTGAACAAGCAAACAGACAATTCAATTACTTGAAATTTTGAGAGTAACCAAAAGAAACAAACCATCTTGCAAAAAAACGTCAAGTACCTACAGAGTATTTGTAATGTTCAATAATTTTCTCTGAATCGGTTCATAATTGAGAACAAAATTGATAAACTAATATATTCATAGGAAACAAGGAATATAGAAAGTTGAACTCAATATTGTAAATTGAGTCCTCTACAATAATTATACTCTTCCATGCCAATTCGACGTCAGCCTTGATAATTAAATGAAAACCAATCTTCCAAACTGGCATGAATCGAAATGAGCATTTTGAAACTGGAAACTCGATGTCATCAACACTACACTAATTCCACATTTCCCTAAAACGTTTTACAATGACAAACGAGCGTATTCAAAAGTAAATCTTATAAAGAATAAGATACCAAGAAGTACTTGGAGGCCAAGGAGTACTTAGCTGCAGAGGGGCGCCGGTGGTTACCTTAAGTCGTAAAAACGTTTCCTAATGCATTCCGACCTAAGACAAATCCCCCTTATTAAGGGAGACTTAATGCTATTCAATCTCCTTCATCCGGAGAATTTTAGGTAACGTTCAGGTCGAGAAGTAAGTGCTCAGGAGAGCAATAGGGAAGAAGAACAAGGAGTTTTTGCTCTTTCACAAACGCCGGTATGCCTTTCTAAATGCATTAGTCTCTGTGTTTCCTTCATGTCTGTCTCCACATTCACACAAAACTAGGGAGTGGTAGAGATTGAATGAATAGTTCGTAGTCCCCATACTTATCTTGTGTCTCTATGAATAAATATAGGGAGAAGTATAGATTCAGATTTCCACTCAAAGACTGATGGAAATTATGTTATTTATTTATTTATTCATTTCACAGAAACTAATAACTTATTGGTTAGAAACACAGACTAATGTCCAAAACGTCTTCATACCAAATTTTGATGAATGATGATGTTCGAAAAAAGATTATATTTTCGTAGCACTTCAATTAGGAATAAATTTACAGACCAGGAAAAATACCGAATTATAAAAATTTTGAATTTAGAGCAATATGTCATTCCAAATGAATCAATTAGAAAATGAAATGATATGCATTATGAATATGCGATAGATTTGATCCTTTTGAAATCTCTGAAACTGTTGGAAACGTATCTGAAAATACAGTATAGAGCGTAGCAATAAAGTGATCAATATGTGAAAAATGAGAGATTAAAATACAAAAAAATGCATTGGATCCATAAGATAAAGCCTTTCCGCGGTGGTTAACATCAATGAATTATTGAAATTTGTCCAATCGGTTGATATCTTCCAAGAAGTTCTCTATACGAATCCTATGAATGAATTCAAATGAATTTAAAAGTTTACTTTGAATTTACATAGAATAGTAATAGTTCAGCTTTAACTTTATAGTCCAACTTTAACTTTGCTTACAATATGATTTCATGGTCTGCATACTGCATCATCAAAAATATATATCCAGAGTTGAATGAAGCTATTGTCGAATATATTATGATTTCATTTGAGTCAACTATGGTTGAAGACTATGTTGATCATTTAAGGTCCAAGTCTACGCTATTTTTGATGACTATTGCTGGAACTTTTCAGAAAACTACCACATATTATAGGGACGATAAATAAAGCATGATTGTATAGAATAGGCCCCCTCTACAACAGCATGCATCACAATCTCCTTTCGATTCAAAACCATAATGAAATTCAAGCAAACCATATATTTATCACAAACAAACCACAAACTGTCCACAAACTGTCCACAAACAACCACTTCATGGAACCGATGCCAGCATTCGATGTGTATGCACGCACTCATGCAAACATAAACAACACAAAATTTTGCAAACTCCGATGCCGAGAGTGAACGGTCTCGCTTCTTTGCGGCAGCAACAAATTTGTTGCCCATGTTAGTGTGCGAGTGTGTGTACATAGAGACATGTTTACTGGTTAGATGAGGATATGCTCACTGGACCATGAGATGTGGCAGCCAACCAACTAGAGCTGGGGACAGTGTGGGTGTGCAAACTATATCTATACATATTGAAGGTTATGTAAGCTAGACTATATACAAGTCCTATATAGATAATAATGTAGCTAGAGATACTTCATGAGCTTGCTATATCCATTTTGATAGAAGGGGGGGGGGGTTGGAGTTATCACAAAAATATTGAGTTCTCACTATAAATCGAGTATATATTGGAAGTTTATGAGTTGGTTACATAATTATCTTCATATAATGATTGGGTTATAGGCGTAAAACGTTACTGTAGATGAATCAATATTCAGGGACCAAGAAGTTAGGCTCTGAGAAATGCAAATGTTGCGAATGTGGTTGGATACAGCTCTTATGCTTCTAAGCTATAATAATCTTAAATAAGGAATCTATGAGGAAGGTTTTAAAATTTAATTCAGGAAAATTTCCTGATTTAATCAGAAATTTTCATTCAACATGGAGTTTAAATATTAATATGTTGGATATCACATAATTGTTGGATTCTGAGACTAATCATTCAAGCTCCGCGTGAAGCTTCAAGACTCCGCGACTTACTGTATTACTACTTCTTTTTCTGCCGACTAGAAGCACAAAGTTGAAAAAAATTATTTCAAGTGCTCGAATCCTTGAAATTGCATCTAATATTATATGGAATATTTGTTTTTGAAATAGATCGACTTATCGATTCCAGGAACCCTATATGAATATATAATTTATATACATCAATATAGAAGTTCGGTATACGAATATAGATGAAAGTTTCTCATGTAAGCTGTGTCTATATATTATGGAGGCTAGCTATAGAAGTAAGTAAGCTATATATAAAGGACGCCGTGATGGGGATTCAGGTTGGTTTGGTCCCTTGATGATGACGTCAGGGGGGTTGAAGGGTGCTCACGTAGGGGGGGAGGGCGCTTTAGAAGGTACACCGTCCACGGTCAAGCATTACAGAGGTGGTGTACTCTACCGGTGGAGGGAGGGAAACTGCAATAACACGCGGTCTAAATGAAATTTCAGCCGTAACACAGTTGCGGATCCGTGTAACGTAATTACGGTCGCCGCTAACTGCCCTGACTATCATTCGAAACCACCATACTCCTCCAAACCCCTCACCTTGCTTCCACGCACGCGCACGCTCGGAAAATTTATGGCCAACGCTTTTTATAGTCACCGAAAAACGCGCGCCGCTTTTAGTATTTCGCCGGCGTTCGATAATAAACCCAAACGAATCATATTAAAACGACAGACCGCACTGTACTGCAAAGCGTTTCAACAGCCATCAATCGCAGAGCTTAAAAGATAGTTGAGCTTAGGTGATAAGAGGAGGGGGTGTTTCGGCTGAGCTACAGTTTTAGAAGCGGTGATGCGATCAAGAAGGCAAATTCGATAAGGAACGCGATTTGTGAGCGATACATGAGTTATCAAACTTTCAAGTTGATTTGAGAGTTGAGTATCGATTAAACGATGGAGTAGCAGAGGCCCAACGTTATCTGTTGTGTCATGTTCTTGTACGTGTCAATGAGTAGGAGAAAAAATTTAAAGATCCTGATACTTCGACGTAGAGAAAGATGTTTCGATCAACAAAATATTTCAGAATTATCTAAAATTCCAATTATACAACGCAATATTAAAGAATTAACTGAAACTCGCGATACATGCACATTGGAAATATCGGCACATTGTAAAAAGCTACATTATTCCTCATTTATTTGTGACAATTAAAATAATAGCCACTGTGACAAACATTAGAATATGGTTTGGCTGTGGAAGTTAACTGTTCCAAATTAGAAAGTTAGCTGTGACGTCAACATTAGAGATATTATATTTTCATCTATTCAAACAAAAAGGAATCAAGGATTTCTTTGCCAAATAATAAAGAACTTACAATGAGACCATATGACCATATAGTATATCCATTCCCATCTTGAAAATTTAATCTTGGAAGAATCGTGTAAGATAAATGAAGAGAAGGAGTTTGAACAGAGAAAAACAAACAGAGATAAATATACAAAAACCTTATAGAAGAATTGGAATTAAAATACTGGTAATATGTGTTCCACTTATAACAGCAATACATAATACGTAATAAAACTTATTTATAGAATTCAAACGCTGAACAAGGCAACAATTCAATGAAAAATTCAAGCATTCGAGACTATTCATTTCTTATTTTTCGTGAACGTTTTCTGAATACCGTCAATCAAACAGAGCATTAGCAGAGGTGATTCATATTGTCGCAGCTAATTTGAAGTTCACTAGATTTATTAATTAGGGTTGTTGTACAGTTATGAATTAATTAATAGATGGAAGACGCTGGGGAAGATGGCATATTGTGGATAGTGGGGGGGGGGGAAGCGTGTTGCAAGGTGAAGGAACATTAATCTTCTTGTGCGGATCTTCTCCACTCCTATCTACCCTTCTTCTTCTCTTCTCCATCTTATTCCCCTTTTCCTTCTTCTCTCTTTAACCCTTTTCTGTCCCAACACAACAGCCTCATCTGAGACTGAATTTTAGGACAGGGAGCGTTTGGTTCATGTTTTGATTTCCTCTCCCTCGTCAAACTCACATCACCCTAAAAAAAATTTCACTATTCCAAATGAAGAAGAACTGCGAGATTCTATTTCATTTTTGAATCTACGAGGATTCTTGTATGCAGATTTGCCTAATTAGACCTAATTTTCATTCAAGAAATAAATTCAATATCCTAGTTTGAGTGATGCGATTGGAGGCATTGAATTATATGAATCATACTGTTATAAATTATTCATTTGTTTGTGTAATGAATGAATTGTTAAAGTTCTATAGTTCAGAAATCTGAATGGAATTAATGATAGATATAAGCACAGCAGAACATGCTTAGTATGGTCTGTACAAGCGAAGAAGACATTCTGGCAAGATAGAAAAATGAGTCCAGCTCAGTCAATTTCTGTTAAAAAATGATAATTTAGGTCTAAAATAGGTAGAAAACATTTTGATCTACAATCTTAATTTATAATTTTTGAATCAATATCGACCGAGAAATTAAATCAAATTTCCCCATCTTCCCAGAATGTCTTCTTTGCTTGGACAAACTACTGTATAGCAGTAAAGTATCACTCAATCTACATCTAACCTCAGATCACTAACATTATTTTCCTCCGCCGCGTTCTCCCTCCAAAAAACGGTTCGATACGCAATAGACTTGAAAGCAATAAATTTTTATGGGCCACTCTTTTATTTCCCTGCCACAAAAGTAGTCGTTTCTCGTTTTATGACGTTCCATGTTATTTGATATCGCCACTGTAATACGTATACATTTTGCGCAAATATTTACACTCAAAAATTGGTGAACCAAGCTCCTGTCAAAATAAAAAGGATACTGAACTGGCATGCTGTAAAATAAAACTTTTAATAGTTCGTGCAAGCTGAAAAGACACGCAGTTAGAATACACTCTACATTGTAACTGCGTGTCTTCTCAGCTTGTGCGACCTGTAAAATGAATCTCTGGTTTGTGCGAATGTTATCGAAGGAGAGCTAATCTCCGTTACATGTTTTTCCCCAGAAAAAAATTTAACAAGAGATAACTTACTCTAGATAATTCTGATCATGAAGAAAGTGATATATTATGACTATTACAATAATAGAGAGTTTAGGGAGAGAGATTATACGAGAGGAATAGAAATAATTATTATAATTGATCCAATACAAGGGATCAATACGACGTGATAATCTACAATAATTGTTTTTGGATTCCGCCGGATTATAAACCGGATCTTAAGTTTGTATTCCTACACTTTGCCTACATTTTGCTAAATAGGCAATCTAGGATCCATAAAATTGAGACAAGAACGCATAGCCACTGAATCAAATGTGGCCCGAATAAGAAGACACCTGTAGCAATCAATGTTTTGGACATGTATTTGAAGTAGTTTTAGGACATTTTGCTTGTAACGTCTGTTCAATGAGCTTGCTGTCAGCAACAATAGTAGACGTAATTGTACCGGACCATCTGACTAGAGAATATAAGTAGTTACGAATAATATACTCTAGTCAGCTGGTCCGGTCCTAGCCAATAATTGAAACTTACAAGAAACATACAAAATCGCCATAATTTTTGGCACCAGCTCTTACTAGCTCACTTCACTCATCACAACCGAAAATTACAGCAGTTTGTCTGCACTGTCAGCGGTTTGAGGTTATGTTCACGAAGCTTCCCGCCAAAACGCGGACTAGCATTATTTCGGGGGGCCGACAATTAATATGAGTAACGACCACGGCCATTGTTATTACGTTGTTAACGACCGTGATAAATCTAGGTGGCGGTGAATTAGGGGTTAGTTATGGGCTGTTCGCGGGGTTCAGCCGGGTTCTGAAGGGTTACAGCGGTGCCGTAAATCGGGTAACGAGACCATCAATCACTTGCAGCAAGTCGGCTCGCCCGGGACCTTTTGCCTTTCTCACCGCATCTTTCTCATACTCAACTCAGCTATCTTAGGTACACATAACGTACTGCCTCTTTCACCTCAGTCGCAACTGAGATACCACTTGTCGAAAACGCAAGTCAGGAAACCGTTTAAGAACTTATGAGTGCTAATCCGTACAAAATATTCCTTAATACCTGTATAGGCCTACCTTAGACCAGTGCTTAATTTGTAAAATAGAAAATTCCAGTACAAAGGGAGGACGTAGGGGAAGGGGGGGGGGTCCGGAGGGAGGCCCTGTGGAGAAATGAGATTTCAACTACTAAAAATTCGTTTTTTTAGAGAAAAGCTTTAAGATGTGTATTTTACCATCATTTCCTCATATTTCCAATCTATATCTATAAAAGCGAAATTGCACTGACTGACTGACTGATTCATTCATTCATTCATTCACCCATTCATTCATCACCAGAACTAAAAATCCACTGAACCGAATGCGTTCATATTTGGCATGCATGTGCAGTTGGTCGTTTAGACGCGCGCTAAGAACGGATTTTAGAAACTTTTCAGGGATATGCAAAATATTAAAGTTTTTCCATAGTTTTTCAGCGTTTTCTCAATTTTTTCGAGAACCAATCGGTGAAAAATGTTGATATTTGGTAGGCAGGTTCAGATAAGGTCTAGAAATGTTGTGTTAAGATATTTTTGAATTCCGTTCAAGATTACGCCACTTATCAGTATTTTTCAAATAGTGGATGTATTGCGGGTTGCATATCTTCCGCCTTCATACGACCAATTCTTACTGTAAATTCAATGGTACAGCAAGGTTATAGATGAACTAATTTGGAAGATATTGAATCAAGTTTTAAACTATGTCCGATATAGTTCCCAAGGTTACGCTCAATATTAGCGTTTTTTTGGAATTTTCGGAGCTTTTCTTGGATTTTTCGAGAATAAATAGGTAGAAAATGTTGAAATTTGATAAACAGGTCCAGATTAGGTCTAGAAATGCTGTGTTCAATGAATTTTGAACCCCTTCTGAGCCGAATTTGCAGGCGAGCGAAGCGAGCCTGTTTTTCTTAGCTTACACTGACAGAGGTTATGCAGGCGAGCGAAGCGAGCCTGTTTGACTCACTGACACTGCTGGGGGTCCAGAGAGCGGAGCCCCCTGGCTAGGCGGAAAAGGCGAGCGAAGCGAGCCTGCCGGCTAGTAAAAAATAAAACTACTTCGCCTCAAAAATACAGATACGGCTTATAAACGGTGCATTCCGTCACAAATTAAGCTCTGCTTTGAGATTAACTATTATAATACTTAGCTAGACTACTATGGATGCGATTTTGAGCGGGTTAGCGAACAAGGTCATCTTCACATTTAGGTAAACGAATTTATCCTTCTAACCATTCATTGTTTTTATTAATGAAAATCGGGTACCTCTTGATCGCTAACTCGCTCACTTCCATTGTACCCATTGCCTTATCCGCCTCCCGGTAGACATATTGGATCGGTGTTTGGTAGAGTTTCAGAGAGCTAAAAGTTTTCTATTACTATTCCAGTTATGTTATAGTTTCAATCAGAGCCAACCTTACTCTCTACTCTTCAGTTCTCTCATCAAGCTCCGCATGTAAAGAGTAAACATCAACAAACATGATTCATTGCAATGCACTTGAAAAGCATAAATTGTACAGTCATATTACGTGGATCATCCCAATCAGATAAATGAAGTCGGTTTCAGCATGAAGGTCATTAGCAGCAGATTAATTAGGTCGCTGCTACAATTTCTTCATTTCTTTATAGTTCGAGAATGCTGAGAAGACACGTAATTCACATGTAAAGTGTATTGTAACGGCGTATCATCACTGCAGCTCAGCCAACATCATTGTCAGGTCTCTTCCTTGGGGAATGCGCACATTAAAACTGGCAACATGCTAAACAACTATGGAAAAAGTACACGTTTTTCTACGTAGGATAGTCCGTATCACGCTATCCAGAGTCTTTGGCACTACATAGGAGAAAACAAATAGGATTTTTTTAGGTCACGTTTTATTACCGTTATGTAATTATTGATATTTTTTCACAGCGAGAGTAGAAAACACAGGAGCGGATACAGGGTCAAGATTCAGTGGGAGTAGATTTGGACAATTCTTGAAATTCTTAAATTGGTATTACACGGTTATATTTCTATTGTCTATGAAACCGACCTTAGTTATATCGAGGAGGGAAGGGTTCAAGAGTGTCTATTTTCCCATACGTATTGTAATGACACTTTTTAGGATTGTGTTAATTATAAATATTGCCAAACAATCAATAATCTATATCTATAAAAGCGAAATGGCACTGACTGACTGTTTCATTCATTCATCACCAAAACTAAAATTGGCAGGCATGTTTAGTTGGACGTTTAGACGCGCGCTAAGAAAGGATTTCATAAACTTTTCTAGGATACGCCTATAATATTTGAGTTTTTCTATAGTTTTTCAGCGTATTCTTCATTTTTTTTTAAACCAATCGGTAGAAAATGTTGATATTTGGTGGGCAGGTTCAGAAAGGTTCTAGAAATGTTGTGTTGATTTGCTACATTGATTTTTGAAATCCGTTCAAGATTACGCCAAATAGTTTTTTAAAATTGTAGATGTAATGCGGGTTGCATATCACTCGCTTTGATACGACCAATCCTTAGTGTGTATTCAATGGTTCAGCGAGATTATAGATAAACTAATGCAGAAGATATTGAATCAAGTTTCAAACGATGTCCGATATACTTCCCAGGGTTACGCTCGATATTAGCGTTTCACTATTTGTCGGAGTTTTTCTTAGATTTTTCGAGAACAAATCGGCGGAAAATGTTGAAATTTGATAAACAAGTCCAGATTATGTCTAGAAATGCTATGTTAAATAAATTTCGAATACCTACTGAACGGAATTTACTGTTTGTCTCAGCTTGATTACACTGACAGAGGTTTTGCAGGCGATCGAAGCGAGCCTGTTTGAGCCCCTTACACTGCCGATACTGCCGGGGGTCCAGGGGCTAGCCGGAGAAGGCGAGCCAAGCGAGCCTGCCGGCTAGTAATCTATTAAGCTATAGCCTAATGCTATTTTGAACCATTGTTGCAGGTCTAAATTTTCTTTAAAATATACAATTCAGTTATATTGATGATAGTATAGTGATAGATAGTTATATTGATGATAGTATATCCAAGCAAAGAAGACCCTCTGGCAAAATGAGAGAATGACTCAAGCTCGGTCAATATTGGTTCAAAAATTATCAAGACCACATTTATAGTTCTTGAACAAATATTGACCAAGCTGAAGTCATTTCCCCATCTTGCCAGAGAGTCTTCTTTGCTTGGACAGGCTATACTCTTGTTGTTATCAGTTATACAGTGATACATTCGAAGAATAATATAATCAATCAACGCGCGTGATGAAAATGTATGAGAAGAACACTAATAATTGTATTATTAATTGAAATCATATTCCAATCAAAAGATGTACATTGTAGAGTCTGTTACATTTCAAAGCAAATCCAGCTGTTAACTCATTACTGTGAATATTTAACCCATTCTTTTGTCATAGCATCATAAATTTCAACAAATATCTCTTCATCGTCATCAAGGGATGGAAAACATCAATTGCCTTTCAATAATAATATTTGCGATTACTCTCAATAACTCCACCATTCGCGTATCATTATCAATACCTCATTGTAAGTCCATCAGCATTGTTAACCAATATTTAATCACTATTGTTCAGTCACTATTGTTTCATCATGATGAAAACATCTCCTATTCCAATTCCTCAATGACAGTCAATTTGTGAAACGACAATGATCCATATCATTGATCCATATCAATGAACTGGATTGACAGTTGGTTTTGCTTAGGAAAGGTTTCTTGTGGGTGTGGGGCTCAGAAACATATGGATAGTTTCTGTATAGATGAATTTATTAATTCAGAATACAATAATAAAGGAAGCTACAGTCTAGATATATTGATTTTAGACATGAATAAGTGACTTCATAATTATACGAATATAATTATATCTATATCTATCTGAATATCACGATTGATCTATCTATGGAGGAACCCAGTCAGAAACATTAAAACTCTGTAATAGTTTGATATTATTGTGATAAGAGATTTCGGTTACTCGTTGGAGTAAGTGATAACGCGCCGCTCTGATAAGCAAAGTACCCGAGTTCGATTCTATACCGGAACAATTTTTCGACCACAGCAAAATTACACAGATTACAGCCTAAAAGGTAGTAGTCATCGTTCATCATCATAATCCCTCTCATTACCCACGCACAAGCCTAAGAGCTCATGTGGGCATCAACCTGAGACAAAATAGTTTACAATTGCGGATTGGACAATTTTCTCTACTCAGGGTACCTTGTTGAAAAGCTGATATTCATCTGCAGACGAATGAATAGTTTCTTCAGAGATATCTATTTACATAGTTTCTTTCAAAGGAGACGATTACTTGTCGGTCCCAAAACTGCCTAAAAACGTATTAGTCGTCATCTTTCATCATGAGCACCTCTTCTCATGCACAAGTCGAAGAGCTCATGTGCGCCCTTGAAAGAGATTATACGCACCATAATTCATGAATAGAGTTGATACATGAAAATATACAAACTCCTGACAAGCTTACAATTCCAGAGGCAGTTACTAAGGTATGAAGATAATGTAGAGAGTGTAGATGTAGTTGATACAGTGACTGAATACAACCAAAGTACAAACTATAATAGTGTACATGTATCCAAAGGTGCTCTATCTCAATAGAATGTAGTGTATCTATATATAGAGTGAGCCCACAGTTATAATGAGTAGTGGTGGAGGAAGAGACCATTTCGCAAATGAAACGCGGGGATGCAAAGTTATAGATTGAATGAAGATAGTAGCTGGCGGATGGACAAGCGGACATGCATACGATAATTCATCAAAACAGGTCCACTACAACACTGACGACATGTCCAGTGTAACAATCGCTTCTACTCATTACGTTAGTTGTGTCACAACTCCTCCAACCCCTTCCCCACCATTTTCGATAATGTAGGCCTATTCTACAAATGGAAGACAAATCATTGGGACTAGGGTTTGTATGTGTATGTGTCTCGATTGCATTGAGAGGGCTGTAAATAACTGACACATGACTACATTCCCAGGGGAGATGTTTCTCTGACCAAGATGACAATCGTCATAATCATCATCATTGTCGTTATTACCGAGAGTAGAAAGGATAACGTGGATGGACTTGGACATGGAAGGACTGCTAAGGACAAAGGAACGCGCTGAGCGACCGATTTGTCACCATTGTCTGCAACTGATGATCCTTCTCTTCGCAACCTCATCTACAATTCTACATCAAGACCACATCATAGTGTCCAGCTGTCCAGTTGTAGTTCATCTACTTTGATAAAGCGTTTGACTGGACAATCGGAGAACAGCAGGGCCCAGAATGGATCCCTGCGTTACACCCGTTCCAATTTCACGCCGCTGACACATTTAATACCGAAGGAGATGTTCGCTCCTGCTTATTTTCCATTCCGACATCAATGCTCTCTTAGCTCCTGTCCTTCGGCCGCCCGCGTTTCAAAGCGGTGCATTTACATGATGGGTTGGCAAATTCATGTAATCCCGCTCAGATTGATAGATTTAGATATATTGAGATATATTGAATTGTCAACAAGACGATTATTAACGGACTAGGCTTTCTGTAATAATTCACAATGTCATCCTGGAATCAATTCGATGAGGGAGATCTTACGTTTCATTTGATCATAAAAAAGCTTCCTTCATTCTGGAGTAACTTACTCGAATTATTGTTGAGATTTAGAATCCAGATAGGCCTACACGGGTTGCCTATTGTTCAAAAGACGACATGTTATAGTACAATGCCAATGTTCAAATGGAAAATAGTTAGTGCCAAAATTGTGAAAAATTAGATTTTTTGTGGAAAATTATGTACGATCCGAACTTTAGAAGTTGATAAACACTGAATGTGCCTTTTAATGTCCTGTTAGTTAATATTGGGATCGAAAGATGTCGCTAGCGCTGTAAGTGCCACCAGCTGAATGACTGGACAGTAGTTGTAGTTGATGTTTGGTAGAGAACAATGAAAGTGCCAAGTTCCTATTATATCTTAGCCCGCTCCTTTACAAATTTACTTTTTGGCTCTTACATTGTATTCCATTTGAACTCCTCAAAATCATAAAAGAATTAAACATAAAATTAATATGTAAATCAAAGTATTTCAACTAGCGAAGTAATGAATCATACGAAATTAACATATTCAATATTATCGTTTGATAACATACAGTGGAATTATTGACACTTCAACAACAATCTTCCAATACTCATTGGGGATAAACGAAGTATTCGTCTATGAGGAGAAAACATCATATTTATTTTTATGTTGTAAAATTCAGCAATCTTCCGAATGAGGTAAGTTTACCGATTTTCGAAAATATGTGAGCATCGCACATGTTTACATGAAGAAGCAGCCACCTGCCTCTTTCACAAGATGTGGACGAGGAGGGGGGGGGAGGCTTGAAAGAGGGTTGAAAAAGGGCCCAGCATGGCTGACACAAGTCGATAAAGCACACACTTGAGACCTTCGAAAACATCACATCACCCACCATCAAGCCTCAACACTAGCCGACAACTTTTCCTTTGCGCCAGGTTAGCCCAACATTTTATCAACTGATGTTATCGTTCCAAACAGACAACTCAGTATTTCCCCAATAACAGCACATAACTCGGAACAATATGGTTACTCAGGCCTAACAAAAAACACGATTCACAGGAGAAGACAGTAGGTGTCATATACATAATTTTATGTATGCCGTTTGATACTCGTATTCCATCATTCGTTTCACAGAATAAATTAGAGAATCTTCATTAAATAGACATCACATCGATTGAATAGATCTGCTGGAATCTTCATTTGGGTCGATGGAGTTGGTTATTTTGAAGCTAAATTGTTTTCCATTAAGGTTCACTTGTCATGCGTGAATCATTATCGAATTATCAGGACTATGAGGCGTCCTGTTTTATTTTCTAATAACACCGAAAATCCATGATATAATTATACATCAAATACATAATTATTATTAATTGTATACATGTATTAGTGTTTCGGATTTATTTTTTACAACTAAGTATTTCTCCTTGTTTTTAACGAACCAATGTATGATTATACCGACCTTCTACTGACTTAACATGATTATAGGTGTGTTACTAGTGTAATTTATTCCAGACTAGCCGGCAGGCTCGCTTCGCTCGCCTTCTCCGCCTAGTCAGGGGGCTCCGCCCCCTGGGCCCCCGCCAGTATCGGCAGTGTAAGTGAGTCAAACAGGCTCGCTTCGCTCGCCTGCAAAACCTCTGCCAGTGTCAGCTGAGACAAACAGGCTCGCTTCGCTCGCCTGCAAATTCCGTTCAGAAGGGGTTCGAAATTTATTGAACACAGCATTATTGACCTAATCTAGACCTGTTTATCAAATTTCAACATTTTCTGCCAATTTGTTCTCGGAAAATCTAAGAAAAATTCCGAAAAATAGTAAAACGCTAATATTTAGCGTAACCTTGCACCTTGGAAAATATATCGGACATTGTTTGAAACTTTATTCAATATCTTCTTAATTACTCCATCTATAATCTCACTGAACCATTGAATTTACACTAAGGTTTGGTCGTATCAAGGCGGAAGATATGCAACCTGCAATACATCTACAATTTTGAATACCTGATTACTGGCGTAATCTTGAACTGATTTAAAAAATATTTCAACACAACATTTCTAGACCTTATCTGAACCTGCCCACCAAATATCAACATTTTCTACCGATTGGTTCTCGAAAAAATTGAGAAAACGCTGAAAAACTATGGAAAAACTCAAATATTTAGCGTATCCCTGAAAAGTTTTCAAAATCCGTTCTTAGCGCGCGTCTAAACGTCCAACTGAACATGCCTGCCAAATTTGAACGCATTCGGTTCAGTGGATTTTTAGTTCTGGTGATGAATGAATGAATGAATGAATCAGTCAGTCAGTCAGTGCCATTTCGCTTATATAGATATAGATTATGAAAAAGTTCCCCTGAATAGGCTATAGATTCCACTATTTTAATAGAACCAAGCAATATAGGCCAATAATATACCAATTCAAGGATACTTAACATACAAAAGGTAGGATAATCCAAGAAAGTAGGATTCAGGATAACAGCAAGCTTGAATATGTCTTTCCATATTGAGTGCCTAAACGACCGTTACAAAACACTAAATGCACGCACTTTAGGGTCAACCATCAGCTGACTCAAATCAAAAACATTAAAGTATATTAAATGCGAACATATCCTGTATACTGATGTTATTCCTGGTTTATTTGGTTCAGAGGGAGATGGTGCAGACAAGCTTATAATAAATTTTGATTAAAGATACAATCTAGTCTGGGAACTAGCAATCTGGATCTGATTACAGAAATTAATTTATTTCTTCCTTCTCACTAGAGAAATAATACTGAGCAGCTATTCTCGCGTGGAAAGAAAAACGCCGCATCTTGATTGGTATTGCGATGACAAAATTTAGCTAGTAAGCGGAAATAGGACGAAGAAGAAGAGGCAGAAACGGGATGAGAAAGAGATGAGGAAGTATAAGAAGAAGGATGGATTGAAAGGAGGAGGAGATGGAAGAGGGTTAATGAGCGAGACTGCTCTCTAATATGATTGAAGAGGAGAAAATCGGAAAAGAAGACTCCTCATGAATAATTTTGTAGCGCATTAAGCTCTCAGTGAGACGTCTTCTCTTCTTCTTCTTTTTCTTCATACTCTTACTCACTCCCTCTTCTTTCTCTCCTCATCCCTTCAGTCTGATCCTACTTTTGAAAGATTCCTCACTACCCTTCCCGATTCTGGAGATTCATTCATTGTTGAAAAAGAGTCACGTGATTTTGAATGCTTTAGCTTTATTAGTAGTATGATGAAACCTGATAATGTGATACAAAATTTTCTCGTATTTTCTCTCCATTCAAACAAGTCATTTGTTCCAGGCTACATAGCCTAGTAGCCTACAATAAAGAGTACTAAAAGCAGTAAGTAAGCTACTACTAAATAAATAGTATAGGCTAGTAAGTTATAGAAGGCTTAGTTATAGATTACCAAGTATTAAATAAATGGAAGTAAAATCCTTCAGGACCCTTAAGATGATGAAAATATGGATGGAGTATAGAAGCAATAGAAAGAAACACAAGAAATAAAGATAAAAGACGACAATGAAATAAAAAATATACATACGGTTGGGTTGGGAATACGATGATGAGACAAGTTGATTATAAATAAAGATTAATCATGTATGGGATGCAGATTGAGAACAAGCCTACATACAGGGATAGCACGAAATTATGTTTGTATTTTCCTATGCTGCATTCTCACTCCTGATAGGCCAGCAAAGGAGTGCTATGCGGGAACCATGTTTTTTAATACTTCCAGTAGATGGCAGCATGTACTGAATGATAACGTGCAACTTTCGACCAATAACAGACAACTCCCACCAACACCTGACAGTTACACTTCTAAGCTCCGAATACTCGATTTTGATTGGTGAACAACACAGATAAATTAGTAACAAGTTGAATGATAGATTGCAGCAGTTTCTGAGTTGCGTACAAATTAATATTTCTCATTCAATTTTAATGTACAGGGTTGTTGTTTTTGTGTAGTGACATATTCTTGATTGATGGATGACAGAATGCTTCAGCTTTATTGAACTTTGAACTGTGATATTATCATACATGCAGATAGTTGAAATAGAAATTAAGTTCTTTGCTCTCTAGCGAATACTGTAATATTGTAGTACATTCAGCAAAATCCATAATCAGGAAAAAATTCATAGTTGATACTTTTCACCTAAATATTTTAAAACTCGAATTTGCTCATAAGCAAAGAATAATTTTTTCCATTAATACATTTTTTTATCACGTTATTCCATTAATCAATTCAGAACTCATCAACACAAGTATAGTGTTACCAGCACTTCAACAACACAATTGAATAAAGTAAAATAGATAACTCACCCGACATCCGAAATCTGACATCATGAACTGAATTGGGGAGCCTTGCATAAGAACAAACTTTATGGAGAAATAATACCCAATTTCCTCTTATTCTTGAATCCAACGTCAAAAGTGTCGTACTGTGTACCTTAAATAAATTAATGAGAATACTTAAAACATACATTGATTATTTACAGGTTATGAAAACAGAAAGAAGCTGGTTTGAGAATGAGGTGAGATCAAAATTCGAAAATTTTTTGAAACTATATATTTTATTTGCTGAGTAGAGGCTTTCTAGATATGAAATGTGACTACAATTTTAAAAATGGAGGAAACATTAGCATGTTATTCATTACTGTCACTTTGTAGAATCTTGTCCTGTGCTATTTGGCTACCTGTTTCGTTCAACGCTAAATAATTGAGTAAAAATCTTTGAATTTCTTTTATCAATTTCCTGATGCATGATGTACAGAATATCTTGGGAGAACAATGAATGACACGAACGATTGATGCATGAATAGAATTGATTAGCTTGAAATCTTTCATTTGAAAAAAATATATTTTTATTACCGATTGAATTCATTGATATTTATACAGTTAGTAATACATTATATGGTAGATTGGGACAGATTATTTTAATCAACCAAGACTATGTGTTGGAAACAACCTGAAAAAATCAATCATAATATGCATTCCAATAGAAATAAAATTATACTTCACAATAATAAGTGCGATGATGAGTTCAATTTCATTTTTATAAATTAATAATAGATTCAACTCTTCGAATTATATATTTACAATAACAGATGCGAGCATAAGATCAATTTCCTTTTCAGATATCAATCATAGATTCAACAATTAGGATAGATAGAATATATTATTTTTGTATATCTCTCTCACATTCTCTTTCTTTCTCTTTCTTTGAAGGATTTCAATCCTCAAAGGAGACAGAACACTACAATAGGATCCTAACCACTTTCTAGTACACCACATTTGAATTCCTCTGACGAATTCATAGAAGAAAGGGTGAGCCATAGAGAGGAAGAGATAATGATAAGCAGAGCGAGAAAGAGATGAAAGCGAGATATTAGCAATGAATTATAATTCTTTTCGTTTGAGAGGGTGCGCTCTTCGATTCCCGGCGTTTATTCAAAGGCTCCATTCATAGCAGCATTCGTCCATTAGGTCCTAATCGAGCGTGTAATTTGAAACAGGCCAATCGTATCGGGTTTCTAAAGAAACGACTTTCCTCTCTCATTCACTCTCATTTTCTCTCTCTCTTTCTCTTTCTCTTTCTCTCTCTCTCTCTCTCTCTTGCAAGGCCAAGTGTTAATGGAAAGGATATCCTTATTATCCTTTCCGAAGAATGGACATATATATGTCTAAACTTCGCCTTTTCACTTAGATAACTTACACTCCTTATTCATTTTGAAGAACCTCGAATTAAAATTTTGTATAAATGTTGCATTCATTACTTCACCGTTTTATTGTATTTTTACTAGAAGTTTCTATTTTGTGAAATTTATAGGATAATTTTGTCTTACTCATATATTATATTACAATGTAGAATCTAAGCCGAATTTTGTTATCTATTTGAATAAAGTAATCTAATCTAATCTAATCTCTCTCTTAGTGTTAATGGAAAGGATACCTTTGTTATTCTTTCCCAAGAATGGACATCTTCATGTCCAAACTTCGCCTTTTCATTTATATAATTCAATCGTAATGGATAAGATTGCCAATTAACTATAGTAGCCTATATAGTTTTCTAAATATATAATTTCTATAACTCCGCGTTCATGTATACCCGTGTCTGTTGAATAATTACTATCTTTTAAGCTAGTGTCATTTATACAAAACGTGATATTTACTACGTATATTCCTGTATAGAGGTTACTTACTCTTGTATTACTCTTGTATACTTATTACTCACAACATCTAATTGCAATCTAGAATCTAAGTGTGAATGTTTTGTTATTGTCTATATGAATAAAGAAATCTAATCTAATCTAATCTCTCTCTTTCTCTGCGCCATGTATCAAACATATCTGGTTCTAGATATTAATCTCATCTGAAAATCAATCAGACCTATCTGAGAGTCGATGGTCGATATAAATTTATCGATACAATTTATCAATAACTTCAATAATTGGTAGTACTGTAAGGCCTGGCGTATGCTGGGACGCACGTGTGCACACGCACGCATTTCAGCCAATCACAGCTCTTGTTGAGGACAAGACAAGAGCTGTGATTGGCTGACTTGCGTGCGTGTTCACACGTGCGTCCCAGCATACGCCTGGCCTAATGCCCGGTTTTTCCAAGCACACTCAAATTTGAGGGACCCTCAAGTTTACTACAGTTTGTTAAATTTCCTATACTTATCATAGAAAATGTCAACTGTTCAACAAAATTTGAGGGTCCCTCAACTTTGAGTGTGCTTGGAAAAACCCGGCATAAGTCTACTGTTTCAATGAGCGGAGTAAGGAATATTATTCACTAAACACTGCAAAACCAAATCCGGGAAATGATAAAAATAACCATTCTCTATGGTCAATCACTGGCGGCTCGTACCCACGAAACAGGTAATAAAGTGCCCGTATATTTTACTGCACAGCACTTCACCTGTTTCGTGGGCACGAGGCGCCAGTGTGGTTAATAAATAAAATTCTTAAATCTACGTTAATAAGTAGAAGCTGATTGAGGTTCTTTTGTTCAAAACATTGAACTAATTTCAATTCATAACTAGAGATTTCAAGTTGAAGAAAAAATATGAAGTTTGATATGGAATTATGAGGTGTTCTGAAATACCATTGGTAGAAAAATTCACTCAGTGTAAGAGGATTATTGAACTACTAGAAGAATCGAAATGATCTAAACTTATTTCTTTCAACTCTATATGACTCATGAGAATAATTATTTTAAACGTTAATACTTCTCGTATGTTGTATTTGGAGTATTTATCGTGTAATAAAATTATTAGTAGGATTCAATTTGTACTATAATATGTCACAAGAAATGGTTCATCATACAACATAATTGTTATTAATTCTATCATTTTGCAATAAAATGGGATTACACAAGAGTATTCTTCCAAATTATGAAAGAAACATTCAATAAATTTGTGCAATCTCCCGTTGTGTTACAAATTTCCTATTACAATATAATACATGTTAACATAACTGAACCATCCATTCAATGCACTTTCAATCTCCTGGTGGAGAACTCCACAAATATGACATATTTTTTTAAACATCACATAACTTGCAACCCATGACTGGCGGCTTATGGTTTTTCGGGCAAGTTGAATATCCGATTTCGTAACAGTGACAGAAGAACCTTTCATTTCGATAATGGATTCAATAGTCAGTCAGTGAGTGTATGGCTACCCTCTTGCTCTTTGCCTCGTTTGACATCATGGGACATCACAGTAAAGCCTTGGGATAAGCCCACTGCTAATCCTGCTCTGTCAAACCCCAATGCAGATGGAACTGCAACGTTAAGCTTTTTGAAGTATTCCCTCGAGTTTTCCGAGCTGCTGCTGTTGTTTTAGTATTATTCTCTTGTAAAGCTTTCAAGGACGCTCTGGTTTGTAGTGGAGTGTATGAGTTGAAACTAGTTCATTCTACTTCAATAGTTGAAATTTATGTAACATAACCAATTCGTCAAATTTTACATTCTAGTATGAAGGCAATTGAAAAAAGTCATTCAAGTAGTATTCATTATAAAGAAAGAAGTCAAGAATTACGGTGGAATTAAAATAACCTATTGTATAGTCTCTCAAGCAAAGTGGACATTCTGGCAAGATAGGACTCCAGCTCGGTCAATATTAGTTCAATAATTATAAATTTAGTAATGAATTTTAGAAAACATTCTGATCTACAAATAGAGACCAAATTATATATTTGGTCTCTATATAATTTGGTAATTTTTTTATTTTTTAATATATAATTTGGTCTATATTTGTAGATCAGAATGTTCTTCACAATTTGAGACTAAATTTAATTAAGTTATTAATTAATATAAAAATATATTTTAATATATTAATTGAAATATATAATTTGGTCTCTAATTGTAGATAAGAATGTTTTCTATAATTTGAGACTAAATTTATAATTATTAATTTTTATAAAAATAAATTTAAATATATAAATTAAGATGTATAATTTGGTCTCTATTTGTAGATCAGAATGTTTTCTACGATTTAAGACTGAATTTAGAATTATTGTACCAATATGACCGAGCTGGAGTAATTTTCCCAAGTTGTCAGAATGTCTTGTTTGCTTGGACAGACCATATAAGCGATTGAAAGACAATCTGATGGAAAATAATTTGATAATACAGAACCTCCTCCATATAATAATGAGTTTTTGGAAGGAACACATTATAATCTAATCTTGGAAATTCTACTCTCACACTTGAACAAAAAAATAGATTTTTGTTATCGGTTCAGTGCTCTACTGAAGGCTTTTAATGAATTACTTTCTTATCAATGATGAAAAAAGCTATTGTAAGAGGTGAGGAAAATTATTATCAGCACTATCTTTATTTTAAATTCGTCGTGCATTGAACAGATAGCTTCTGTGTCGTTAAGAGGCCCTTGAATAATTGAATAATATATAATATATATTAATAATTTATAATATATTTATTATAATATATAATAATCTAATAATATGTGAAGAGTATAGAGAGAGTATATGAGAGATAGTACGAGTATATAGAGACATAATGTGTGCGAAATGGAATAATACTGAAAATAGAGATACTGTCTCTATGAGCGTCACCATCTTCAGATTACTTTTCCACAGCACATTGAGAGACCTCACTTCTCACGAATACGATTGAGATCCAATGCTCTGAATGATTTTTCGAAGATTTTCATATCATGGAATACCAATTTATTTGGATTTTTAAACACATTTCCATTAAAAATAGATCATAAGTACTCTCAATAAAAAGAAATTGCATATGGTTTTTGTGGGTACTCTTAATGATACTATACTCTCAACCTACTATACTGGATAGTAGGCTACTATAAGATAGTTTTTCAGTGAAAAAGCACTAGAACTTAGAGCT
Organism: Sogatella furcifera; assembly: GCA_017141385.1. Taxonomy (NCBI): domain Eukaryota; kingdom Metazoa; phylum Arthropoda; class Insecta; order Hemiptera; family Delphacidae; genus Sogatella; species Sogatella furcifera. The sequence continues at coordinate 13,245,552 of CM029551.1, read as the reverse complement.
TTAACCAAGAATCGAAACAAAAATAATCTGAAATCCCAACCTGTAGATCAGCCCCCTGAATTTTATGATTTAGACAAGTCAATAAAGCTCGCATTCAAGCTCCACCCCGGTAACAAGCACACGCAATTACCCACACACCATAATAATTGAATTACAAGTGAATCAACTTGAAAGGCAGTGGCGCATCTTCTATGTTCACAACCCAACTACTATAAAACTACACGTGTACTGTCACGTGACCGACACGTGTCCCGCTATCCCACAACATAGGAATCCGTAGGGGATTTCGGAGCATCACCAAACATCTTCACACGGGTATCAACTACTACTTAAGTATCTTCTACTCTAGCTCATTACAAGTTACTCAACTCTCTTGCTTATTAGTCTAGAGTCTAGGTTATTTCAAGTATCCAATCACGATGCTTATAATAAATATTAATACTGTGTTTAATAAAGAGCTCCATGTATTGTATCTATATCAGTTTGTTACAACTATTTCCTATCTTCCTCTTTCATGCATTATACAAGTCTATCTGAAGCTATGGTAAATGAATATTTATACTTCATATAGCCAAAAATTGCTTCTCTACCAATTTTTACAACAGTCCAATACAAGGTTATAATGAATCATCAAACCTAATATCAAAAATTTTCACTTCCAAAAATATTCTACGAGAAACTATTTTGATATTATCATAATCATCTCGTATGAATGATTAGGCTACACTCTATGTAATACGTACGTGAAATACGTACGGGTCACATAAAATATCAAAAGTAATATCAGCAGTTGCTCAAACTACATGCGCAGTTGCGACTAATTCTTAAAAAATGTCTACTCATGATTGTAGTGATTGAAGTGACACGATGACACTGACAATCATAAACATGATTACTTATGTATTACTTATTTTCATGTACCATATTCCAAATATCTATAACAAATCCATTATAATTACATCTGTATCAGTTGATCGCATCCTCAGGCCCCCTCTATAGTCCTATACTCACCCTCATACCTCTCAACGACAAGTGGAGTCCCACACACAAGCTAATTACATTACAATCATACGTGTGACACGTACGCTACTATCTCGTATCATACGCACGCACGCAAAGGCACTTGCATGCACACTCATGAATGATGACTAAATCGATTTGTTTGGATAGGGAAAGATGATTGCGTACAATGTACTAAGAGGTCGTTATTGTACTTTGTACGACTGGTTTGTAGGTGTAGTACAGAAGAGGGTTGTTTCGGTGTTATTGTGGAAAGAAGGTTATTGTTATCAGTTAATGAAACGTTTCATTTTGATTTTCTTCATTGAAAGAGTTATTGAAGTTCATAAGAATTAACTCATCCTTCCTTCATGCTATCAAAGAGGATCTTAGTATTATAGAGGTCTTGGAGAGACTCTATATCTATTTTATAATAGAGAGAGGTCTATTATTTCATGATGCTATCCACCCTCCACCCTCCGGTAGTGCGACTTTGGAAAAAGGTGGCGGAAATACATTTTCCCATAAATTGTTCTCCCAATTTTTCGTTTCATATAGTGATAACAAGAAATGCGAGTGAGTTAGGCTAAATAAGCCTCATTAAACATAAGCCTCATTAGCCTGTAAATAGCTTTATTCAATTATGTCTTCTGGAATGAAACACAAATCTTCTTCTCCTTACAGCTCATCAGATAAATCTCTTGGAAAACAAAGAGATTATTCTCTTTGGATGGTATGACAGCTCCAAAAGGATCCCTGAAACTCGAGCAAGTTTTTTGAATTAAGAAAATTGATAATAAAGACTAAACAGAAAGCTGTTAAGTTGCAGGGGTAGAATCGTATTTTCCCCAGGTAGAAGACAAAGCGAACTAGGAATTGAAATGGAACGGAAGCACAATAAAGCAGAAGGAAGAACGGGATAAGATGTCAGTTGATCTTTGAGAGAAATGCTGATGATAAATTAAACAATAATATCTAATAAGACATCAACGAAGAAGGCAGTTTCAGGAATTAATTCCCAAATTCCTTCCGAGCTGAAGGGAGACTGGAGGGCGATGAATAATGAGCATAATAAAAGTAATTTTCTATCTCGTCGTCGTTGCTTTTGTTATGTTTTCAATGTTGCTTTTACTTTTTTCCCTTCTATAAGAGCTCTCGCATTTTCTTTCCCCACCTCGCCCTTTCCATACTCTGCTCTCATTAAATCGTTAATTTTCCTTTCTGTATTATCGTTACATCTTTTTCTTAATTTTTTTTTCATTTTCATACAACAGCATCAGTTATTTTTTGTTTCTCCTTTTCAATAGATGTCTATAATCTTCTTGAATTGTTTCCCTGTTCTTTGTTTTTTCCTTCTCTATTATCCATTTCTTCACTCTTATTCCTAACCATAATATGAACTTTATTGTAACTTTCATCTTTGAAATTGTTCATGTTTATGAGCAAAATATTATATTATTATTGATACATATAAATATCTTAAATTATCCAATGCTATCGGAACTGAAATGAACAAATTCAAGTGGATGAGCAAACAACAAAACATTAAGAATATAAAAGAAAAATCGGGAGTAAAATTAATGAATCTGGGGCAATAGAAAATATTGAAATACAAAAGAGCTGTCATGTATGATGTTGGAGATCTTGCCACTGGCGGCTGAAGTGCTGTGCAGTAAAATATACGTACACTTCACTTGTTTAGTGGGCACGAGCCGCCAGTGGAACATGTGGAGATTAAAATCAACGAATAGAAACTATTTGATTTGAAAACTCTAACCACTATTGTGGCTCAATTCAGGATACTAAGATCCTAAGACTAAGAACCAGGATACTAAGACTAAGAACCGCTTGCAGGAATCGTGGAAACATAACTTTATAATAACTTTATTAATTGCTACGTCAATGAATTATTATCGAATTATACGTCAATCAACAGAGCCAATGATACTTTACCTACAGGCCTAATACTGTGCAACAGGCCTTTCTATCATAAGAACCAATTATGCACTTTGCAATATAACTGAGCGAAGTTATAATTACAATATTTCTCTTTGATAATAAGTTTTTAATTGACTTTCAAATTGACTCAACATTGAACAACTCGTGTTTCTTTAACTCTGGAACCCATCGTCCTCTTTAACCACAAAAAACATGTCAAAAATAAAAAAGCTAACTTAATTTATCCATTGCAAGGATATTCTCAGTCACTTCTGTCAGACTAATGGCGTTAATGAGAATGGTCAAAAATAAGCAGAACATCCCTCTCTTGGAAATTTTAATTTTTACATTTTTACATTCATCCTCGTGAAGGGAATGGTAAACAGAGTGACAGAAAAATACATATGGTAGAAGGATAGGGGTGATGGGTGATGGAGGGACGAAGCGAGGAAGAGTGAGAGGGGGTGAGAGAGAGAGAGAGAGAAAAAAAGATAAAAGAGAAAGAGAGTAGGGAGAGTGAGAGAAAGAGTTTTTGGAAGAAGGTACGTGCCATGTTTTTATAACGTTATTAGTAGAATTAGTATCCAGCTAGCAATGAACGTGGGGCGCCAATGAGTGAATGCATTAAAAAAATTAATCGAGATATATTTTTATTCCTAAGGGGTCTGCCAAGTTCCCTTTGCATGTGTAGCTGTCTCATATCAATTAGTACAAACACTCTAGCCGCATCAGTTTTTTACCACTGGAACCCTGAAAAGTGTGCATGCTCTATCAAGCCACAGATTAAAAATTATATTACTGGATAAGTTTACCCTGTTGCGAGCGAACCGAGGTATTAGGAGCTTCTTTTATTGATTTGACCTTATTCTTGTTGGAGGATAGGAATCTGGATGGGACAAGTGAGCCAACATAATAGTTCAATAAGTTCGAATGGATTCCTATGTTTAAAAACAATAAGGATTATCATGAATAAAATTGAATGCAAATAGAGTTATTGAAAAATACAGTATCATGATAGAAATGTTCCAGTTTGATACCTAATGAGAGTTAAGCTATTTTAGAGTTTCAAACAAATAACACTTTTATAATTAAATTGGTTCGAGATTTAAATTGAAAAGTGTTGAAGATAAGTGAGTTTCTTTGAACTCATTCAATCAGAATAAGAATGAAAGAAATAGTTGAAGTTATGCCTGCATCTTTTTCCTCTCTGATTGCATGTTTTTCATTAAATTAAATAAATGAGATAAATCCATTGTTTTACCGCAACAGATTGATTGGGAAATGAGAATATTCTACTTGATTTTTAATTTGAATGGGATTTATGAGCCAAGTATTACAGATTAACTGATCTTGAATTTGGATTAAATATCTAATCATTTGATTTAGTATTATCACAGAGAAATCTCGTGAGCTATTACACTGTTCTTTCCGAATGAGAATATCCTAAAACTTGTCCACACTAATTCATTGTTGTTGAACGAAAAATTTCCATTTCCAAGAATCAAATTAGAAATATAATAGGAATTAAAAAATACCAGAGATCCACGAGTTTTGGACTGAGACTCTCATTCAAAATACATCAACTTTTGATTGAATTTAGAGATCAATTTTGCAACGGCATTACGCTTCCACTATTCACACATCGGACTGATCTCATTTGAATTATCTCTTATGTGTAAAATTGTCAGGCTAATAATAAGTTTTCTTGATGGGAAAGTTTATGGAAGGATAGATGATTATCCTATGTAGTTATGTCTGGTGTATAGATACACTTCAATGACGAAATATAATAGATTATAGTAATGATAAGTCTACAAGTTTTATTTGAAATTGTATGTTCACACTTTGACATGAAGCTATCTTCATGTGAAGCACTAGGAATATTAACTTCTGATGTATTATAATTTGTAGTATTCATGTTCATATTTCTCCTTCTTCCTTGGTTCTATTCTATTTCAAGTAACTTGAAAAGTAATAATGACAGTGAAAGAGAGTTCGATAGCCAGAAAAAGATAGCTTACAACAAACAGAGTTCAAAAACGTTTTTGGAATCTTTCCCAAGCAAGAATCGAAGGTTGGACGTCATCACGCCAATCTATAATCAGATAAAAGTGGCCTGTGCTGTGGTTTGCGTGTGTGGGGGCGGCAGAAATGAAAGCAGTTTCGGCTTCTCTCAAGACTGCGGGTGGGAGAGAGACAAAGAAAGAGTGTGTGTGTAGGAGAGAGAGCAGAAAGGAAGTTGAAATAAGAAACGAGATGCGGCAGAGTTGCTTATTGGTCAGGGGGCCCACAAGGGGGAGTTTCATTTTTCTCGTCTCGACCCTTCTTCGCTGCGGTCGTTTTGCCCTTTCTCTCATTGGTTAGTTCGTACGCATGAAAATGGACTCCTTCTTCTTCTTCTTCTTATTCGTCTCCTCCATTCTCCCAGCATCTTTCAGCTTGCACGGATCTTTCACCTGTCCTTCAATTAGATCCTAACATTTTCTTCTTCTTCTTCTTCGTCTTCGGCGTCTTCTTCTTCTTCTTCTTCTTCTTCTTCTTCTTCTTCTTCCTCTTCTTCTTCGCGTCCTTTATTCTTCCAGCATCTCTTAGCATGCACGGATCTTTCACCTGTCCTTTAATTAGAAGGTAACATATTTTTTTCTACTTGTTTTGCCACTTTTGATTCTTCTTCTCTCATCGTTCTAACCACTACAACCGTTTGTCAAACTTTATAAACTTTACCCACATCAACTACACATACGCATTCACAAATGCACGAGTATTAACAAATACGAGTTTCACAAATGCTTGTAGTACTAATCCTGAGTTGTAGTTGTAATTCGTGCTATTATTACGTTTCACGCTATTAGCGTAGCGCAGCGTAGTACGTTACCATTCAACGAAATCTAATAACAATTACGTCATTCAGATATCACAATTCCCTTACTACAAGCTGACGCAAATTCGAAACACATTGAATGAATTCACAACGTGAATGGACGAGGCGAAAAATCACATCAATTACCAAATTGGCGCCGTGGTCTGCCTACTATGATGCATTTACAACTACTACTGCCTGTATTCGATTCGATTCGGTCCGCGATTTCCAATTATTCGTTTGTCCTTGATATTGTGTTAGCAAAGTAGGTCAGTCGCACTGGAACGCTGAGTTGATTGGAAGATGGAAACGAAAAATTGTCGTCTCAAGTAATAGAATAGCTGATTAGAGGACAATTCATTGTATCGATTATCAGAAGGCGTTTTTCTCGGTTGGGGGAACGTTCATATGAGTTTATATTGTTCAATAGAGTCAATATTCTAAATAATAATTAGAAAAAAACTTACTACAAGCTATCAATACTTCAAGCAGATTGTAATTCAACAGTATTATTTGAAAAAATATATATTTATTTATGTATTTCCTCTTGATACATTTCAGACTTTCCTCAGTGATTTTTAAAAAATCATTACAAAAAATACAGTAAACAGGAACTCCCCTAAAAAGACTAATCATCTGGAAATAGGGGTGGAGGGGGGGTTAATTCAAACGGAATCAATATATCAAAAGACTATCAAGCCTCAAAACAATTCATTGGTTTGAATTAATAAGCTTTGATGTGATTTGCCTTGGGTCATTCATTTATAAAAATTATTGTTTCGAAAGTAATGATGATGTCGAAAAGTTTGATGATTCCCTCTGTTATATTCCTTTCCCGTTCCAAACTGGCCAGTAATTGGAAAAGCTGGCAAGATATACGTTATTCTATTATTATCGAATCAGCTGGTCCAGTACAGTTACACAGACAATTATCAGACAACATCAGCTTTTGGAACGCACAAGGAACATAAACATTATGAACCGCCTTGATCTTTGCACTAGTTCTATCATACTCATTCAAGCTTCATGTTATACTCATATTATTGTGTTGATAATGCGTTCAGTGCAGCTTCAGTTTAATAAAAATTCAGGGATCTCCATTGGTATAGATCAATGGGAAATTAAGTAAACACCAATAAAACGCTAGACTGGATTCAAAGTATATATTTACATGTATAATCAATTACAATTCAAACTAGGTGATAATTCCTGGTTGGGAAATGCTTCATTCCATCATTCCAATGCAAAGGAAGAATATCGACTCCAATAAGGTTATTTAAATAAAGAAATAATACATTTCTGATGAATGAATAAAAATCTACTGGAGCAGATAAATTGAATCAATTTCAAAATAAAAAAACGTTGTAAAAACTCGAGAGACATGATACGGTAGAATACAACCAATATTCTTATCCATTTTCTTGCTTTGAAATAAACTGAACGTCGACTTAGAAGTGAGACAAAGAGAATACTAATTATAAGGGGTGAAACAGTAGCACCCTGAATTTAATCAGCTATTCCTTTGGGTGATGATTTTTGATTTTGCCTTTGGCTGGCTGGATACACTCATTCTCCTTTTCAGAACTCATTATTAGTGCAAGACAGGCAACTTGCTAATGGAATGGAACACCGTCTTTGTAGTCATTAAGTCTGAATCGTCACTTTCTAACGATATACTTCATAATTGCAAAAGGGCGCACGAAATTAATTTTGTATCTTTATTACATTTCATTATATTCTAAAATATGATCATTTTTCCTGTATCACATAACAATTTCAATTTCTATAAAACTGGTTTCCTAGTATAGTCTGTTCAAGTAATGAAGAAATTCTGACAAGATGGAAAAATGACTCCAGCTAGATCAACATTGGTTCAAAAATTATAAATTTGGTCTCAAGTTATGGATCAGAATGCTCCCCAATCAATGTTTCCCTATGTTAACGTTCAAATCAATATTGATCGAGCTGGAGTTATTTTCCCATCTTGCCGGAATGTCTTCTTCGCTAGGACAGACTATAGAATGAAGAGCTGTATTTGTCACGAGTATTTGACATGACACAAATACATTGGAATCGTCAGCAACAACAAAACCATCCAAAGTTAATGGACTCCAATATTAATAATAATTGATGATTAATTTTTAAAATAATTATCAAAATTTAATGATCATTAGAAAACCTTCAAGTAGGTGAATCAAAAATAATAATAGTAACAGCTCCAGACTAATTCAAAGAAATTGATTCAACATACAACATTCAACATTGATTATCATACAACAAGACCCCCCCCCCAAAAAAAACACACGTTGCAAGTCAATCTCATAAGCTGAGAGCACATAAAAATAAGCTTTGTTTGGATAGGAGGGGATGTTAGGGAGCTGATAGGATTGCCGTGTGGTTGTGGTTGAAGTTTGGTGCAAATGGGATGGAGACGATCGTTGTGTGTCGATTTTTCAAACAATATTTTAGGGGAGGATGAAGCCTTATTGAAGGTTGGGGTAGAGTGGCAAGTGTAGTGTAATAAGGTGGGCTGGGGTGGATTGAATAGGGGAGATGCCGTTCTATGACAGGTTATTTGTATGTAGATTGACAACAAAAAAATAGGGCAAACCTGTAGACCGGATATGGACAAGTAATTGATAAAAGAGACAATACATTATCATTTAATCTGAAATAATATCTGTATCCTTTGAATCAATTTCCTCAATTGAATCCTACTAAAAAATAAAATAGCCAGTTAGAGCATATTTTTTGCGTAGGCTACTAAAAAAACTGAAAATTGTTGAGTAGTTGTGAAGGTTATATTGTCGTAGTTGTTATTGTCTTGTCTTTTCATTCAAAACAAAAATTTTATCTGTAATATAACGGAATTTCATCATTTAGAAGAGGAGTAGTTTTAGGCATTAGCTTGTTGCACTTACCCCTGTAAATTTATTGATTGTAAATTTTGATTATCATTATTAAAATTGTAAATACAAATTCCAAATCCTATCACGTTGAGTTATTAGATGAATAATATTATAGTTGAATGTTTGAGCAAAAACTCATTTGAGAATGGAATAGACTCAAACCGTGTTGGGATTTTTTTCTATTTAAATTGGGTTATCAACAGAGAAGATTAAGAAAATCATCTCTATCATTGTATTTTAACAATACACTGACGAATTAGAACCAGCACTTATCCATTTCATTACAATACTATCACACCCACCTAATGCGATTTAAATCTTCAAGATCAATCCTGTATTACCAATCCATCATTAGCTACTAACAGTCTATCACAGCTGCAATATACTCAACCCTATACGTAGGCAGGAGTGGATTTTAACACGATAGGAGATCAAAAGAGCGAATTTAAATAAGAAGACAGAGTAATCCGTTTAAGTTTTGACATTGACAAGATTTCAAGTCTTTGCAGCTAAGTTCCCCTGTCAAAACTCCCGCTCCTATTATCCCGGGTGGGGGAGCACTCTAGACTGCTACTTGCCGATTTCGAGATCGGCATTCTCTCATCCTCTCCTCACCTTCTTTCTCTTGCTCACTCTCTCTTACTCTCATCTACTCCCATTCTCTCGTACTCTTCCCTACTTTATCTCCCATCTATCCCTAACGATAAGGGAGCATCTCTCCTGAAACCATCCTTTGATCGCTATTATACTCTAAATTGACACAAACTGTCATGGGGGCGAATAACAAGTTGTGCGCATGCGCAGATTAAGATAATTTGTGAGCGACGCAACCGATTTCAATGAGAAGGATGAGTTGAATTGAAAGTGTTTTCGGGGGTTTTGGAGTGAGAATCAAATCGGTGATTATTTGTTGAGTTAAGAACCTTTGTTAAGGTGAGATTCAAAAGTCGGTAGGTTAACTCATCAAGCAATCATTGAGTTCCAATAGAAGACCAATGCCCACGAAAATACGCATGAAAATATGATAGAAATTATTTATTCCAATTATTAAGATAACATTCTCATTGATTGGCAAAGAACTCAAAACTTGTAGTGTCAATAGTGAGCAGAATTGATATTTTTGTATTTTTTGGTTGCAGAGTCGAATCCTGGATGATGCCTCATCGATAGTCTGCAACAGTTGGTCCCAAAGACACAATGTACGACACAATAATGTAGGTTCAACAAACAATATATTATTCTAATATTTTATTTGGAAATGTCTATACGTGGAGCATGATACATTGTGATAATAGTTCGACTCCATTATTGATTAACTAGTAATTTGATACGAGCATGATAGTGATGATTAGTGAATAGATACACAATTTAAGGCCTTCAACGACTTTTTTCAAAAATGAGTACATACAAAATTGAAATCTAAGAAGAACAAGGTCGGTGAAGAGAAGAACTTTTTTCATTAAAATTATGGAGCAGTAGGAAAAAAATACATGGAAGAACAACGGGGTGAGAATCGAGTGAGAGTGGTATCTGTAACTTATAAAATAATGTGAATTCAGATAGAGAAGAAAATGAGGATATGGGCATGGATAGATGAAATAAACAACAGTGGAAAAAAGGATGAGAAAAAAGACGACAATAGAGAAGGAAAATTAAAATAAGCAAGTGAGGAAAAGAGAAAAAAATGAGGTAGAAGGAAAGAGATGTTGATAAGAAAGGAGACGGAAAAAGATGTGGAAGAAGAAAGATAAGTGAAACAGAAAGAAGAAGAAGAAGAAGAAGAAGAAGAAGAAGAAGAAGAAGAAGAAGAAGAAGAAGAAGAAGAAGAAGAAGAAGAAGAAGAAGAAGAAGAAGAAGAAGAAGAAGAATTGATAGAAATTTGTTAAAGAAGATGGTGGGGGAAACCCGATACGAGAAAAGGAGAGGGACGAGCAGGAAGGAAGGGAGATGTAGTAAAATAACGAGAAGGAGATCACTAAGGAAAGGAACAGAAAAATAGGATTGAACAGATGATAAATAAGAAAAGTCAGGGAAAAAGAACATGGGAGAGGGATTAGACGAATAAGAAAAAAAGATGATGATGATGATGAAAAAGTACAATAAGTAGTCGACAATGAAGAATAAGAAGGAGATTGACGAGAAGGTGAGAAGGATGAAGTAGAAAATTGAGAAGGAAAAATGGAGGAGAAGAAGATGGAGATGGAGAGGAACAATGAGAAGAAGATGACAACAAAGAATAAAGAGAAGACTGAAGAGGAGAAGGGATGAAGTTCATCCAAAAACAGGGTAGAGAAGACGCTCAGTCATTAACGGGGTAGGCCTCGCGTCACACGTTTCTGACGACGCTGATGATAGCAACCACGTGGTGGGTTGACGATGATGATGATAATGATCACGATGATGATTCTAAAGCTTCATCAATTATTCAGCGAGCTATGGGCGGTTTTAAAGCTTCCCGCCTAACCGATCCCCCCCCCACTCCACCCTCAACCCAACATAACCGAACTCATCACCGCTTCATCGGTGCTACATCCTTCCATATCAGTCTGTCTTTATCCCACTCTCTCCAAATGATTTCATCTTTGTCTCACACATTACAAATCATCCTATCTTTGTCTTACTCTATCGCAAACCTTATCACCCTATCTTCATCCCTCACTACTTCCATCTTTGTCCAATTCACTGTCCTCCTTGCTCTTGATGCGCCTTTTAATTCGAATTTCGAACCCACTTTAACCGGGCTCAGGGAGTTCAGAAGTGCTATTCAGGAGTATATGTGTAGTCTGCGAGCAAGTGTGTACGTACGTATAACTTGTTTGTAGTTGTGCGTGAGTGAATCTATGCGTGTTAGTTCGAGTACATTCGGATATGTGTGATTGTGGACATAAATGTCATAGGACGCAAAGTATTCAAGAATGGGGTGCATAACGGTCGTGTTAGAGTTTGTGATAGAGGAATGAGTCAAAAGAAAACAGTATGGAAGAAACTGGAAAAGATTACTGGGAAAAAGTAGAGAGAATCAAATGTATTCATTCTATTCCATTATAACTAGCGATATCAATTCTCACCCAGGTTTAGCTAATTCTGAAACTATGAACCTGATTGGATAATAGTTTATCCTAGTTGTTGAAACACATTGGTGATCCAAACATTAACACATTATTAACCAGTACTTTTTTCAGCTGGATCACCCCGGAAAAGCGTTCCGGTACTTTTCGATGTTATTCGGCGTTCCAGTACCTCCATAGGCTAGGCTTATACAATACTGATATTCAATGTATTTTTCCAGATTCAAGAGCTCCAAAAGCTCTTTTATAGAGAAAACCCTCGGAAAATAATAAACAAAGGAATATTTGGCTAGTAATATGTTTCATTTGGTTTGAATAATAATTAGTTTAGAACAATGAAAACCAAGGTAAAAATGAGTGGGATGTGGAAAGGATTACTATAGACATTTTATTACTATGAGTAGATAAAATTAGGAACATTACTAATAATCAATTGGAATGATAAGAAAGAATAACAAAATAATATAGAATTATTCAGTTTTAGCTGTGGTCACTGTGTAAAGGATCTAGATTGATTGAGCAATCAATGCAATATTTTTAAAAAATTCTTACATCGAAGGTTTTTTTATAGATGCATAATCGCTTCCAGAGTAGCCGCAGTCTTATACTGACAATTCTGACTTACTAATGTGAAGAATTTACTTACAACTTCCTTAAAATGTGAATTTTGTCTCCTATTCGTTTTTCAAAATCGTCTTATTTTGCTCTTCGAATGCACTACAAAAAATAGCATTTCTATCGGCGAATGGAACAAATAATAGATAAGGTGCACGTGATGCAGTCAGTGCAGGACGTTTGCTTGCAGACGTCTGGCTTTTGTTGCATGTGGGTGAGCCGAGCCTTTTCACGGGGTTGAAACGACTCATAAATATTGCATCCAGCCAAGACCAGTAGCTACCCCTACTTACCACCCCCTCCCTCAAAACTCCTTTTTCCAGTCAGCCACTGTACCCCACCCCACCCTCCACTCAGGGCATCTTTCGTATTTCCGTGTGTCGTCTCGCTTGCATCCCCCATCCACCCCTCTAGACCATTCATCTAAGTTTGCTTGCTTACTACTTTGTGTGAGTGTGTGTGCTGCGTACAACTCTCAATTTTCCATCTACTTCCCTTTTTCTGCTGCGATTCCCAATTTTCCATATTGTCATGAATCATAAGGTTCGACAGATCCCCAAAGTTTAAGCATAATTTTAATCAATCATTTTATTTATTTTTTCTTTTAAATTTAAATTCAGAAATTGATAGCTTCTAAAACTTTTCGTGAGAACGCAAGCTCTCAGAATTTTGCTGACGAAATTGTCCAAATACGTTGTGCTGTGAGAGGAGTGGGGCTAGGCTTCTAGACTCCCCTCCAGCCAGCTAGCGGAAAAGCTTCCAATACCTTTTACTAAATTAAAATCGTTTTAAAAAAAACTCTTTGGCAGTCTCTCTCCTTAGACAGTCAGGAGACTGTCAGTATTTCAGTATTTTTAAGAAATATTGAAATACATATATTTGGATTCATGTGTGCTATAATATCGAAACTCTTATAGATTCTTGGTCAATAAAAAATCTTGACATTGTAACAAGTTGTTTTCCTTTCAAATTTTCCAATTTAACTTTAGATAAATGCTGAATTTAACTTTTCAGCTGCTCTAACATCATGCTACGTTTTTTTGACTTAAATAAATTACAGTGATCCCGTCTGGGAACTGGTGGACGCCCCCTTTCATAAAACGTTTAAATACTTTTCTTTTCTATCCGTTTATCGCCCATATTGTAATTACAATAGCAGAGACAATTTCTATTATCACAAATGGAGGTTTCTCACATTACTACAAAACTAGCCGGCAGGCTCGCTTCGCTCGCCTTCTCCGCCACCTGGACCCCCGACAGTATCGGCAGTGTCAGTGAGTCAAACAGGCTCGCTTCTCTCGCCTGCATAACCTCTGTCAGTGTAAGCTGGGACAAACAGGCTCGCTTCGCTCGCCTGCAAATTCGGCTCAGAAGGGATTCAAAATTCAATGAACACAGCATTTCTAGACCTAATCTAGACCTATTTATCAAATTTCAACATTTTCTACCTATTTATTCTCGAAAAATCCAAGAAAAGCTCCGAAAACTAGTAAAACGCTACTTTTAAGCGTAACCTTGGGAAGTATATCGGACATAGTTTGAAACTTGATTCAATATCTTCCAAATTAGTTCATCTATAATCCCGCTGAACCATTGAATTTACAGTAAGAATTATTGGTCGTATGAAGGCGGAAGATATGCAACCCGCAATTCATCTACAATTTAAAAAATACTGATAAGTGGCGTAATCTTGAACGGAATTCAAAAATATTTCAACACAACATTTCTAGACCTTATCTGAACCTTCCTACAAAATATCAACATTTTCTACCGATTGGTTCTCGAAAAAATTGAGAAAACGCTGAAAAACTATAGAAAAACTTTAATATTTTGCGTATCCTTGGAAAGTTTTTAAAATCCGTTCTTAGCGCGCGTCTATACGTCCAACTGAACATGCCTGCCAAATTTGAACGCATTCGGTTTAGTGGATTTTAAGTTCTGGTGATGAATGAATCAGTCAGTCAGTCAGTCAGTCAGTGCCATTTCGCTTTTATAGATATAGATAGTGCAGCCGCCAAATTCGATTCTTTCTGAAATTATTATAAATGGTGGTTGCGCCAAATTCAAGACCTTTATCCATTATGATAAATGGTGGAGGTACCACATTGTTATAAAATTGTAGAAGCTGCTCATTGTTATTATATCATATTCTTTCTCTTCTTTCGTTTTCTTTACTGAAAGGAGTTTTTTCGCCTTCCAACGATGTATCTTTTAAATGTCATACTTTTATCAAAAGAATAATCATAGTTTGAGCCAAATTGTCTAGTAAGTAAAATAATAAGATAGGCTAAGTAAAAATTCTATGAGAAATAATAATTTAGATTTTGTGGAAAGTGTGCATTTCTGAGAAACAAGGCAAGTAAAACTATGACTTATGCAAAAGTTTATTCTAGTAAAGTTTTCCAGGTGTTCACTAGCACTATTTACAATGTAGTTGTATTGTAGCCTACTCGAACGTAATTTCGACCCTAACAGTTACTTATTCTGCGGATAAAAATATTGCTGTGTCTTATTCACTGAACAATTACTTGAAATTCAATGGTTTTCAGATATTGCATACTCAGTTGCTCAGATTGAAGATTATCTTTCGTTCAATTCAACGTTTCTTCAATTACAATTAGACCTATCTATAAGTTCTATTCTGTTGATGTGTGCTGAAATCGAGTAAATTTCGTTCCACGCAAGAGAAAAGGAAACAAACTAGATTCATGTGCTGCTCAAGAACAATAACAATCTCTATCATGTCAGATGCTCAATACTTGAACACGTTCTTGTTTTGTAAGTAATATACAGTATCGGAAGGCATTACTAACTATTCCAGTACACAATTCCCTTACTCACGTTATAAAAAATAAAAACCGTTATTATTTTTCACTGAACGTTGAAGCACCTACATCAACAAACATACTTAATCTACTTTCTACATTCCATAATCATACATGTTCTCTATTTCCACTTCTCTATTCTTCAGGATTTGAAAATCATCCTGTTTTTATAAATCTTCAAAACCTTATTTTATCTTTTTAGTAGACATCATTTCAACGTGTAGCGTCTTCACAGCACCCCGCATCCATATCGGAATAGATACGGTGCAGATTGTAAGCCATTTTGTTTGATAGAGAAACATTCACGGGCGGAAGATGATGAAAATTATGACGAGGGTAGCAAAAAATAAACTTGAGAGCTTTCCAGCCCTAAGGAGCTGTGTCTCGCGCCCTTCCAGTAAGGGTTGCATTCGGAGGGCTTTCAGCAAAGACAAATGTCTCGAAGTGAGTGACAGAGAAAGAAAAAATAAAGAGAAAATGAGTTTGTGAGAAAGAGTATATGTGAGTAAGCCTATTCGATCTTACGGCAACAGTCAAGATTTTACATATGGTAGGGTCATGTAGAACATGGAAAATGTACAATAAGAGGTCTCCCTTTATGAATACTCCAGATCCCATTTTATTCTTGTCCCTTCTTCTAGAAAATAGAGTGTGTGTGTTTTCTCCCTCATCTTGCATCCCCTGGAGTCTTCCTCCATGAGTTTCCACCCCCTATTTTCTTTCTTGAGCCACCCTCTTTCGCTTTTCCTTCCAGTTTTCTTCAGCTGTTTTTTCACAAGTGACGTTTCACTGCATCGAGATTGACAGTGAAGGATCTTGTTGTCGCTCACAAATCTCATTCCGACTTTTAAACGGCAGCAATGTTTAAAGTGATTTCATTATCCTGCTTAGAGTCTTTTTTTTGCCCTTGAAGTGTGTTCAATACAAGAGAATGAAATGCACTCATAACACGGTACCTTCTCACTCTGAACTATAGGACTGGCGGCTCG
Organism: Sogatella furcifera; assembly: GCA_017141385.1. Taxonomy (NCBI): domain Eukaryota; kingdom Metazoa; phylum Arthropoda; class Insecta; order Hemiptera; family Delphacidae; genus Sogatella; species Sogatella furcifera. Next base: position 13,229,349 of record CM029551.1, on the reverse strand, counting down.
TGCCTTAGGAAAAGGTTTAGTGATGTACAGTGCAGAATACGGGCACTTCACCTGACGAGCCGCCAGTGATAACTTCTAGAATATGAATAATTGAGTTTTGCTTCATATTCAATTCATTGATAAATAACTTTATCAAGATTCAGTTATCAAAATATCAATGCTGGGTTCCCAAAAGTGTAAGATTGGACGTATCCCCCAGTTTCATATTATTTATCATTCTAATGACAAACGCGAAAATGAAATAGATTTCAAAATATATGTCATGGTGTGTCATCTTGGATCGCAGATCTGTGTCTTCTTAAAATAGTAATATTTCTTTACAAGGAGTAACATTTGCTGTAATTACTCGCAAAGAATTCAACACTCCTATAGTGTCTCATCCGTTCCATGCCAAAATAGGTTAAAGCTTAAACTTGAACGGAAAACGAAGACCCTAATAGTTTTCTCGAATCGGACATGGACACAAAAAATCATATCATTATCACTTAGTATTTGAGATTGCCTCATTCCGAAAAGAAGCCGGGGTTTCTAATTCAGAGAAATTGAAGAGATTTGAAAAGAAGTAGGAGGTGATGGAGAGGGAAGAGCAGAAAAAACATGACGAAAAGGAAGAATGAGAAGAAGAAGAGGGAGGAAAAATATGAAGAAAAGAAATCTTTTAGACGCGACAAGAATTGATTTGACGAGCCCTATCAGCTGATGATGCAATAGAAAGTTGGACATGCAAAAAGTGTGAGGTTTTTGAGAAAGTGGCATCATAGCCCCTGTGTTAGCCTGTATCGATTGCCATGCTCACGGATGGGTATTTTGGTGGGAGGGGTGGGTGATGTCAGGGGGAGGACAGGGGATCCGATGCATGCCTTGCTTGTTGTTGACCAAGTCGATACCTTCGGTGGACCCTCCAATACATCACCACTCAAATCCTGTATTTATGTACACAGCTGTGTGTAGCCTCTCCTTCAACTTGTCCTTTAAAAGTAACTTGAAATATACTTCTGAGCAACAGGAGCTTCCAATAATATTATTACAGAATTTTTGATTATTGTGCATGAATGAGGAAGAATAATTTGCGAGTTATATTCTCATCATCACTAATTATATTTCAATATTATAAAATACAGACAATAGAAAGTCCGATCTTATAGATTGAATATGATTATGCGAAACTTTGAAATGCTATAATTGAAATTAAGAACGATGAAATAGTGAGAAAATAGTTATTCAATGAATGAGTCTTGGAGATCTTAAAAAACCGGGTTGAATGTAGAACGCATATTGCTTCTCTTAGAATCATTGCAATTTTTTGTGAATTGAATTAAATAGAACAAAACTGAATTGAATTAAACACAATTAAATTAATAGAGACAATCGTGAACCAAAAATGAAATTCTTACTTGCTAAATGAACGTGGAAATTTAGTAATTTAAAAAAGTTTAATAGCCTAATTATTCATTGTTACGAAATTTTAGTGAATGGAATTGTTGATTTCACTTGATAATTGGGAAGTATTGTTCACATACTTCTATTTTTACACATTATTCTAGCTAATTAATTCATCAAAAAGAAGTATTTGTAAAAATCATTGAACAATGAACAAGATTTCTCAAGAAATCGTTTTCTAAATTTGATCTCAAACTTACTTTGCATGCATTCAGATCATCTCATTTCATGTAGCTGAGAGAAAAAGGGTCTGAGCTCTTCAATAGGTTTTCCACTTAATCAGATATCACTAGTTTCTTTCCACCTTCCTCATCAACCGATTTATCATTCTTCACCTGAAAAGAAGTTCGACTATTAACTATTCAATAATCATTCATCATCACAGATTATAATCTGTATATTATGATTATAATGATGATTATCATTTGATTATCTTCCACATCTCAGAAAAAAGTTATCAATGGAATATTACTACTGATTAATCTCCTAGTAGTCCTAGTGGTCATTGATAAAGTGCATTTTTATCCATTATTTTCATTTTATGCACATCATAATGTCTTTGAATAACACAATTTTTTGGTTTTAGTTAACAACCACAATAGTTCTCTCTTGTTCATCATTGATTAGGTGCATTTTCATCCTCCTCCAACGTGTATAAAGAGGTTTTCACTCTCATTTTCTAAATACATAATTATTTTGCTGTTTAAGACGCCTATCCACCACAATAACTATTTTCTATAAGCATGGTTTTGATTAGATACTTCTCATTCCCCTCCACCAATCACAATATTGGAACACGCGCATTGGCAAATAATTATTGTTTTCCGTAGAAATTACACAGTAAACACGACACTTCCTCTGTGTACCGATTGAAATTGCGAATGACTGCCCTCATAAATAATTTATCAGTTTTTTTCTTCGCTCGCTAATAAATAATAGATTAATGTTGGGGTGGGCAGAGAGAAGATTTTATTCGGACAGTGTCGGCTATATTGGATTTATAAATAAATTCTACTTCCTCATAAATAATAGAACGGAAGAGGGAAGAGAATGGCGGTATGAGGGGAGAGGGGTGAGAAAATGAGGGAGAGAGAGAAACGATCTTGAGAGACACCAAGAGTCGCCTGGCGAATGCTCAATTTTCAAGATGAAATGAAACAGTAATAACCTACTATGAGTATGAGTATGACACACGGCTTACTGCGTTATTCGTGATGCTCTTTGAAATGAAATTCAAGATCTCACATCTTGACAAAGATTTGAAGTCATACAACCTTCAGGAATTGAGTTCATTATAAAAATATCAAAACAAATTTGTGCAATCAAAAACTGTATAATTTCGTCAATCTGTACAATACCATACCGTCTCTGTAAGTCTTAGGATAAAGTGTAGGGCACAGTGTAGTAGATTGGTACTCCAGATAGTATCTCTATATGATATTACATCATATTCTGCTGTTTATTATTTCCGTTTCAGTGTAAATCATTTAAATTGATATTGATGTTCTTATATAATTAATTATAATTATAATTATAGTTGAATACTTTCTAGTATTAAAATTAATTCTATATTCTGTAGTTGTGGCAACTAAAAGTATTTCCAATAGATTACTATCATATAATCATGTAATCCAATAGATTACACAAATCACTTAATATTATCTCATTAATAGTGAAATATTCAGGAGATGTCACCTGAGTGATTGCAATGAGTTTATGATTGATTTCTTATGAGAAGAGATCTATCTCCAGGTAATTAATGCAACAAATACTTTCGCGGAGGAAGATTTAATATTCATGGGAATCAATCAATCAATACGAGGTCGTATGAGAAGAGTTATACTGCTCTCATTACAGTATTTCCTCAATTGCAAATTTCTTACCAAATCTAGTTCACCATTTAGATTGCAGATATACATAACAGAATCACTTTGAAATTTAATTCTTGACACTTTCCACTATGAACAAAGCTTATTGGTGAGAGGGTTATCCTTCTGAAGTTTCATCTTATTCAGGATAATTTTCTTAGAAGGAAATAAGTTCATGAATTTCTGGTATTAGTCAAATTTTGGTAGCACATAGGTTACTTATTGGATAAGCAGTATAATCCAAATTATTTTAGGAATCCAGCTTCCTTTACCAAAAAATGTTACCGTTCATTTGATGGTATTGTCTTCATGAACTTATGGCTTGAGAATAGGCATAAGTTTAGTTCAGGTAGCGGGTAGCGCGTAGCTTTGTTATTGAATGAGCAATATACTCCAAATTTGGGAATCCAACTTCCCCTTCTAACCACCAATCAATGGTAAATTCCGGAGCTTTTTGTTCGGTTTAACTCCCCCCACCCAATGGTGCTTTGCGAGTATTGGTCGCCTGCTGGCGGTTCGAATCTGGTTAATTATAATTATTGATCAAGCGCAATATCAACAATAACTTGGCAAAGCGCTCGACCGAAATTGAATCTGGTTGGCCATTATTCTTTGCTAAGTAAGAGCTTAGTCGGCTCTGAAGCCGAATGCGCAGCATGCTGCTAATTAAGCACAATAATTGACTTTGTACAATCAATAAGAGGTTCTATGTAGAATTTAAATCTGAGTGGCTGGAATTCCTTCGTAGTATATACTTACACAAATATAATTTATTTTCAATTACTGTTCAATGTTCGATAATTCAATGTCAATTGAATATATTTATAGATTTTTATGCTTGAAGTAAATTCTGATTCATAAGCTTTGATGAGTGTACGGGAAAACCCTATGTTGGAGTTGGAAATAAATTTATAAGCTTATGCAATCTGGGTATTGTAGACTGGGATTTTAAATTTTGTTGTTTTGGTGAATAGATCCAATTCATGTAGTCTATATGTTGCTCGTAGTAAACTGAGGTAGGCTATATGGATTACCTATGGATGTGATAGAATTGCTATTGACCTCGACAATTCACTTCAAGGCTTTCCTTACCACATCATATACAAATAGTGAATGGAAATAGAAAATATTAAATATAAAAGTAAAATATTATTCTTTAAAGGATAATATTCTTACAAAATACGAAAGAAAAATAATTATTGCTTATTCCAAGCTTTGCCGTTTTTGCAAAATAACTGCATTAATAACAATTCCACGCCCTAGTTTATTATTTTTATTCATTCATAGAAAGGTCGCATCAATCCTTTGCTTTCATATATCCGTTCGTAAGTAGAAGGAATATAATAAGAATGAAACTCTTGAATTGGTACTTGGTGACCTTCATGAATATGGAATTCTTCTTGAGCTATGCAGTCACAACAGTCGATCATGTAAATAATAAATCAGCAAAATAATGCCTACATGAAGGGCCAGATGCATATTACCATGAAAGAAGGAGCAGCTGTACGAATTTTTTATGGAACACGTCACTGACCTAGGCCAATACGTTTCTGAATAACCGTTGACATAAAATCAGTGTTTCAACAGGACATTGTTCATATTAAGCTTATTCTATGGTAAAATTGGCTGCTTGTCTAACAATAGAAAACTTAGTTTTTTTCATGAGGGGTAAATCTATTCACACAGTATTCTCGACTGGCTTTGAGAGACGATTGACGACAACACAAGTTAGAAAAATAGAGTTTACAAGTTTACAAGAATAGAACGTCAAACTCTCTCACACATTTTATTCTGAATAAAGATGTTTTTATGGAACAGTCTATCAATCAATTCATGAAGAATCAGAGTGCAATTGAACTGTTCAAAAGCTCTTCTAGGGTGTTGCAAGTTGAGAGGATGAAGAAGCCTGTGAGTATAAAAAACTTTCACAGCTGCGGTAGGTGACAAAAAACTTGATAAGATCTAAAAGTGTGACAAGTGTCACATTAGATGTTAGATAACTATATTATTTTCTATGAAAAAACTCAACTCATAAGCTGCTAGACGCGTTTAACATCTAGATTGTCTGCAGATTTTGTCGTGTGATGAAAAGTTGATGAGTTTTAACGTGTCACTAAGTTTCATAAATCAGATAACTATCTTGAAACGGATACATTAAAGGTGTCGACAGTAACACAGGGTGAGCCTCAAGTACAAAGATTGTCCACAGTTTTTAGACGGTTGTTATGAAAATTTTATAACTTGTCATACGTGTTACCAAGTGTTGAAGATTGTGAAATAATGGCAAAGATAGCATGCTGCAGATGCACTTTCATAGTGCATAGAGGATAAGTGTGAAGTATAACACTAGATTGTGGTGGGGAAAAAATTCATGAGACGTGTTGAAGATTGAAAAATGATCGAAAAGATAAAAATGTTACAGATACACTTGGTAATGAAATGTTTATAAGTTGTCAGAATGGTTAATAAGTGTTGGAGATATGGAAATAATAGCAAAGATAACACGTCACTACAAATTCAGTAGAAAATGGAGGTATGAAGTACGTCACTAACTTGTTGTGGTGAAGAATATCACAAAGAAGCAGACGCACTTGTAACTGCATAAAGAGTGTGAAGTGCAACACCCAAGGTGTCAACCGATTTGCCATTATGAATGCAATGTTTCTAAACTTCACTGCAGTTCTACAAAATCTGTGATAAGGTTTCACCCTCCAAAATTCAACTAAACCCTTCCATCTTATGTACCACGTTTCATTGTTTTGAGTTTGACACTTCAAAAATAAGCTGGCAACCCTTTTCTAGTGGGTCACCCCTTGATAGAACGTCTTCGATACTATGTTTGCTTGTTTACTTTTGACACAATGAACCGATCTGTGGAATAGTGCACTAGATATTGGAGTGCTCTCAACGAAAATGACATGAAAGGATTCGATGGTACTCGATGTGACAACAGGCGGATGAGTGAATGGACTATTGAGATCAGACAATACCACTCTAGATGAACTCGGGAGTAGCCTTCGATCATCGCCCACGATACAAGATTGGTTGTTAATGAGAACCGTCCAGATCATAATATTTAATATTGAACCTGATATCTGTGAATTGATTGCGATACAAATGCACAATAATTAGAATATATGTGCTATGGAATAATGTATTACTCTGTATCATTGTTATTCATAATTTGAAATGAGGATTGAATTTAATACTGTTTTGTGAGATACTTCACAAGAAATAGACTATTTCAACACATTGATGTTATCCATCATTGCAAAGAGCTATAAAATAATTAAAATTCACAAAAATTGATAAAAAAACACTATTGGGATGATACAAAATTTATTTTATTATTATTCGAATACAGCTGGGAACAATATTTATTCACATTAGAAATCGATTTATTGAGATAATTCAATTTGAAAGGAATCTGATTTGTTGTGTTTGGCTGTACGAATGATCAATTTCAATAATATTTCAAGAGATTTTGACAAGATTATAATTTCAAATTCAGTCTTTCAGACTCCATATCTTCGTATGATTTGAAAGTTTTTTGGAACATATTTTTAGACATTATAAGGAATGAATCAGAGGCCCAAACTGCATTTAATTCAAAACTGCAAATATAACTGAAATCAGCTGTAATACCCAACAATTTTCAGTTTTCAAAATAAGTCGACCAATCAATCTTTGGATAAGAAGTTGAACAACCCAATAATTGTAACATTAATCTTGGTATCTTCAAGTGTCCTACTCAACAAACAGTCGACCACCTCAAAATTCAATCAATAATTCAACAATAATTTCGAGCACATCCAATTCTCCATATAAATTCCACTTCTAAACTTTGCAACAACTACTGCACATCAATTACAACCAATTTCAAACTTCTAGCGCTGAAGAAACAGGTTGTCAGCTATTTGCGATCGGCACCGAACAAATTGTAAACTCCGGTTTCGCTTTAATAGGCTGTACGTGGAACAAGAACAAGTAATAAGGTTCACGAAAAACGTTGTGAGAAGAGTGGGAGGAGGGACAAGAACCGATAATTCCGAGGAGGAATTTGAAGTGAACGCGGAGGGGGAGGAAAGACCACATCCCCGTGGAGTCTCAAGCTTTGTTTCTGTCTCTGTCTCTCTAGTAGAAAATCGGGGGATGAATTATTAACTCGAGTCTGTGGTGGACGATAGACGAACCGAGAATCGTCCGAGTTTTGTTGTCCCGTTAACGATTTTCTTGCGTGACTGATAGAACCGAAACCCATCTCCTACCCCTTCCCCCTACAGGAGTATTTTTGTCACGGAGAAGAGACTCTTTTCCACTTCTTTTTCCTTTTCTTCTAGGCTGGCGAATAGAAGATAATAATTTCGGGCCTCTTTTTCTCCGCCCTAACTACTGCACAATTGGCGTTCAAGTCTCCTAACTACTCTGAGTTGTCGCAACAACCGATATTGTCCGGATTATCGACGCAATCCTCGTCGCCTGTTCGGTCAGTTTCCCGGAAGATTGCCTCGCGGTAGGAGTGTCCTTGCGAACGATTCGTACGAATTTTGAGATTTTAGAGTTGAAAGAGATTAAACTTGGAGGGAAATTGCTTGAGGTTCGATGATATAGTGATTGAATTCGAAGATATAGTGTTTATTATTTGAAATTTGACATTATTTTGGAAAATCGGTCTCAAGGCAGTGATTCAAAGATTTGGTAAATGTCCGTACCCGGAGAGATTGTGAGATTTTAGTACAAAGTAAAAAAGACTGAGCTAGATTAACACAACGGAGTGTTCCGCTGAAATATCTAGATTTTTCAATAAAAGTGAGATATTTCAGAAAATAGTGTGAGAAATTCACCTAGTGCTGAATCGGAAAAATAGTGGAGCTGAATAAGTGAAAGTTTCAAGATATTGAGAGAAGATAAGACACGGAGCCCGTATGGAAATGGTAGCTGGACAAACTCTTTTGAAGTTGGAAAAAGTATGTTCGTTTGTTTTTTGTCAATGTGTTTAATTGTTTGAGTGTTTGAAAAGTAAACTTTCTTCAGATGAGATGTGTATTTTGATTAGCAATCAAGCAGAAAACATCTATTACATTCCTTTGTCAGCCAAGTTAAAAGTCATGTATTTGGTATTTTCAAGCTCATGAACCTCCTTTGATTTAACTGATGCAATAGACCTAATTATTATGATAACTCATTAGAAAGAAAAACGTAGACATTTAGATGAGTTGATTCTTCACTTATTCAAAAGTTTATCTGAAATATCAAAATAGATAGGCAATATCGTGATAGAATATTGTTGAAATATTATCAACATTGTGAAGTTCAAAGTTCAATCTCGTTGTTAGGAAATGTCATTTAAATTCCAATGCTGATTTTAAACAGAATGAAAGAGAAAAAAACAAATTTGTAGTGGATGTAAAACCGTAAGTCACTTTAAATCATCAACACTGCTTTCATTTCCATCAACTATCATTAACAGCCACCAGTTAATTAAAATTCCTGTATTTACTTGACGTTAGAAAAATAGTTACTAGTCTGACTTCCAAACATATTGCAACAAGAAATTTCTTCCAAGAACCATTCACTTTAAGGAGATCGAAAAGGCAGGTAATTTATGAAGTTGAGAATCCAACAGGTTTTGGGACTCAAATCATTATCGGAATAGTTCTGATACTTTCTGTCATTAACATTGAATTTTTAAATGAACTAGAATATTCAAATTAATACACCTTATACTATACGTCATCTTTTTCAGTTACATATTTGCAACAGTTGATGAATTCAAGAAAATCAACTAATCGCGAAGTGCTGAGTGTTTTGACGGCGATTCGAGATTCCTTATCAGTTATTTATTATGTTATTAATGGACTTGCCCTCTATGTAGGGTAAGTGCCTCGTTTTTGTGAATTATTCAGTGATAAACAAGTCTAACCTTCATTGAAACTGCATGAGATACTGTCGCTCAGTTGTAGGAGACGAGACGGTCTGACTGCTGATAGATCACTACTTAAACCGGAGTAGGCTGTACAGTATCAGCTTTGACACTTCTAGTTATTTCATCTGCCATCAGCAATCGGGGTTTAAATGAATTTGAATCAATTGCTATCCAAATTCACATACCCGATTGATTGTGATATTGATGTTGTGTTTTTTCAATGATCATTCCATAAGGTTGAGTAGTAGAAAGGACTTCCTAGTCCTAACTCCGCCTAATAAAGAATATTTTATTTCATTTCATCTTATTTTCATTCCTTCCAATATTCTTCAACTATTTCGTTTGTTGAGAATCCAAGAAAGGCATAAAAGAATGTCTTAGATTTATCAATGACAGAGCTCAATCATATTTCAATAACTTGCAGTAGGCTACATTGACATTAATTTCATTATTTTATTTCACTAGCTTTGTCGCAGTTACACAAAATAATATGAAGCTCAAAGTTAATTCGAAGATTAGCTTCAACTACTTTTGAGCGGTGACTATTTAATAGCTGACGATAACCATACGAGGTCTGATCAGTGATCATGGAATGTTTGATCATGATTAGAGTAATTGCGTTCCAGTCTAAACGGCAACTCTTTAAATTCCATTTGAACGATATAGAATTGAATCACTAGACTTTCATCATCCATATAAGGTTTTTCGTGAAATCTATTGTTTTTTTAATATTCTATTACTTTGTAATTCTGTTCATGTTGTGGTTGAGTGGAAGAATAAACAATCTGGAGATCACTGTCGAAACCTCGTTACATTTACATAAACTTGTTACAGGAAGTGTTAGTGTATGATGATTTTCGGCTCTAAATTTTTAAATTAATTTTTATATTTTAATGAAAGTTTGGAACTATTCTGTGTTTTTTGGATCAACCCTTCAAAATTAAAATTTTACAATTATTATCACTTTTAGATCATTTCTTTGAGTGAGAAACCTCCGGCTGAAAAAGAAATTTGGACTTGTAACCTCAAATTTTGGACTATATGTGAATAAAAATTGTGTTTTAAAATACCAAGGGTATTTAAATAAATAAAAGTTGTAACTATTCGTTGCTTTTATGTCATGACTTCATTTAAGTCGATTGAATTCAATTTTCTTGGAGTAGTTTGATAGTTGTCAAGAAAAGAATATCAAAGAGCTTTGCGGAAAGGAATATTATTTTTCCGGACGGAATACCGTTTTTAGAGTTCAAAATTTTATTTTTTAGAGTCACATGATCTATCTATACTCTTGATAATTGATTTTGTATAATTGTTCTTTGTTTTTTCATGTAATAATTGTATAATATTGAAACTTTGAAGTTCATAGGCTAACCACGTGGACGGAATCAAAGGGTGGCAAACTTGTGACAAATTTCTTACTCAATTTTTTGAAGTCACAATTGACATTTTTGTTCTATACATTCCAACCCCCTTCCAGGGTTCAGATACCCCATTAAGTAAACAAAGCCGAGAATCTTGTTTTTCAGTGGTAGCAATACAATATTAATTATGTATCAGTAGCAAGCTGTTTGGACACACGATATAGTGCGGTAAACATGGTTCGGGGTATTTTAAGAAGGTCTGAGGGTTTTCGGAGCTTGTTAGGGTGTTGTGGGGGGACTAAAGGAGTGGCCGTGGGGGGGGGGGGAGTTACACTGACCAAGCATTCCGCAAACTCGCCAAGCCACGACATTCAACGAACCTTCACAAAAGGTAGCAGCACACAGTTACTAGTCGGCAGTGGCTCAAACCGAGAGAAGAAAAACTTAATGAAATATTCACTGAAAATAACAACAAACAACGCTGGCTAATCAGACTGGACACGAAAGTTGAAGTGTGGCTCAAGACTCGCCCGCTATTGTTCTGCTATACTCATCGAAATCCAGAAAAGACGTTTCAGCACTTTCCCTCATTGTATAGTTTCAACAAAGTTGTACTATGTACAAGATGTGAATTTTTTCATGAATCTTATCGTGTTTTGTTTTCTGTCTTTTGTTCATTATTCCCAATCCTCCCTTATCGTCTTGTTATAGTTGAATTGAGATCTTGTACACAAGATTTTGGTAACGTGTTCTGTTTTCTTACAACAATAATTTTTCATTCCCAAATGAAATAGTCACTGTCAATTTAATTTGCTTGTGCTAGATACCGGCTAGACAGTGGCATAATCCAAGCTCTACACTCAGAAAAGACCAGTTTTGACTTCCCGGTCGAGAAACGTTATTACGTCACTACGACTCGATTTGGTCTCCTTTCCACGCTTTTTAGCGTGATGGTGACTCATCTCAACAGTGGTTATCCAACCTCTGTTTCCCACCATTATTTTAAATGATAATTTCGTAGTGAGTCTACATCCTATGTGAGTGGGTTTTAACTCTGATTGGTGAGCATTATTTCTAAAAGTCTATTTCTTTATAACTAGTTCTAGTGATTGATAAATTTTAATTATCAATTATAAGAGACAATCAATTCATTGATTCAATCTATTTACAATTTTTCCTTTATTGTATTTTTGCAGGGTGACCTATTCACAGGGCTGAATGATGGCCTGCTGAGTAGGGCTGAGGCACTGGCCGCGGTGGACATGGGCAAACACCAGGCGGGGGGCGGAGGGGGGCCCACACCCACACTGCCACAGCTCAAGCACGACATGATGTACCATCCTGGCATGGGCGCCCCTCACCCTGGACCCCCCAACGCCCGGCCACATCAGGTACGCCAACACACACTCGAAAATTTTATTAATTTGATCATGATTATTATTTTGTACAATCAACTCAGCAGGACTGAGAAGTGAATTTGATTATTTCTATAAATTTTCAAACGAGTCAAGATACTAAAGAAGCTTTTTCTACACTAGTGTGGTCCTGGGACCTGTTTCCATTACACCAGACGAAAATAGGCTTCTTTAATATAATTGCAATTTTGCTTCAAAAAATACAAAATTGAAAATTTATTAAAATTAAATACGAAAAAACTGCTCAGGGTAATTTGGGGAGAGATGCCGCACATTTTCTAAAACTGAGCTCCACAGTCCCATGATGCATGTAAAATTGAAGTAAAAATTTATTTGAATAGTCAGTTAAATATATTAACATATTTAATAAGTGAAAACTATCCATGCAATACATTCTAGGCTTGATAATTTTTTTTCAAAAGTACTACGAAGCGGCAACTCTCCCATAGGGTGTGGGTGAGATTCCGCACTCATTGGGTAGTTATGCCGCATGCTGTAAAATTGACTTCAATTTATTTATTTATGATGTTGAGTGGAACGGAATGAGTATATGGATAATAAATTTATTAAACACGCAAAAATAACACTTTTCATATGTTTTATATTGCTTACATTTGTCAATCTTCTCATCCACAGTCAATGCAAGAAGTGTCAAAAAAGGTAGCCTACAATATTTGTGAATCCATGACTTATTTATTTAGGATATCTCGTTGAAAGAAATATATATAGCCTATATAATAGAGAAATATAACAAACTCGAAAATTAACACTTTTTATGTTTCACATTTCTAAATCAGTGTGCGGCTTGTGCCCCTTATTGGAAAAAAATGCGGCATGTATACCGAATTCCAAGGCGGCATGTGTCCCATTTAGTCAGGGTTAGACGCCGCACCACATAACTTTCTTGTCTAGGGAGCCTAGATGGCGCAACAGGTCGGAATATGTAGCCAGTGATAAGAACTGTTTAATCAAACCCAAAAAATCGCAAATCCATCAAGCAGTTATGGAGCAATCACAAATCTAGGATGTTGAAAATAAATTTCTGACACATAAAAGTTGTACTCACCTCATATAACTGGGTATAAACCAAATAAAACTAACAAAAGAGTAAACTGGCAACACAACACGTCTTCAATGGCTACTACTTTAGCTATTACTGGCACTGGCAGCGCATTCTGGTGATCACTGTGAAAAGTAGCAGGGGTGCAGCGTCTAACCCATATGCGGCAACTCTCCTCGAATTACCCTATATCTAACTTGAAAATGTCGAAGCTTGTATTTTGAATTGAAGAATCGAAGAATTGAAGAATTGGAGAATCATCAACCACTAAATTTCAGTCATTTATATGACAAACAGGTTACCCGTTCTGTGCAAGGGAGAAAAATTACTGCACATGTAATCAATCATGAAACATGGGGTAACGTGGTGACAAAGTTGTTAGCCTACATATTCATGAGTGTCATACGAATGAACTTATGAAATTGTATCATTTTTTACGATAATTCATCTCTATTTATTATATTTATAATTTCTAAATAGAAGTATATAAAAATCAATCGGTATTAAAATCTAAGTCTTTGTGTAAAATTTAAAGCTTGTACTTCATCTCTGGAAGTTGAGTTTTACGTGTACTTACTCAAAACTATAGAGACTGTATAATCAGTATATTAACTGATTATACAGTCTCTATACTCAAAACCAAGCTTGCATTTTATATACTAGTAGGATAAGATGAATAACTAAACCTACAATATCACACAAAAATTTGTTATCCCAATGCCTCGCTTTATTAGGATTGTACGTTAAGTGCAATTCTCTATTCCACTTCAGAAACAACTCCTTATCGATCTTGAGGTTACAAATTTATTTCACAAGTCTATTATTGATATCAGCTGTCCTCAGGTTCACCTGTAGTTAGGGCTCTATAGAAAGGGCCTTTTTTATAGAGCCCTACCTGTAGTGAACAAGACAATATGACTCACAACAAGCAACAAGTGCAAAACGTATTTCAAAATCGTCATACATATCTTCAAAATGATACACTGAACTCTTCCACTACACTTCTCTCTACTACACCTAGTAGATAAATAGTAATTTTGGGCCATTCTCAACATTTTTGGGGCTGGAAAAGAGGGCTTCTAGGCGTCAGCACGACTCCCTGGGGCACACCAAGAGAAATGAAGCGAAGGAGTCTCACCAGAAACGAGAGCAGGGGTAAGCAAAGAAGACATTCTGGCAAGATGTGAAAATGACTCAAGTTCGTTTAATATTGGTTCAAAAATTATGAATTTTGTCACAAAATGTAGATCAGAATGTTTTCTACGATTTGAGAACGAATTTATAGTTTTTGAACCAATATTGACCGAGCTGTAGTCATTTCCTCATCTTGCCAGAATGTCTTCTCTGCTTGTACAGACTATGCCAAATACAGAGAAATCGAAGTCCAGGCGAGCCCTATCTATTAGAGGCTAGTGGGTCTACAATAGCCTTGCCCCGTCCTGGCTCAAATTGTAGTTCTCCATCCTTCAAATGACCACTTTAGAACGGCAGTGTCAATGGGGGGGGATTCGAGTGCCTCTAATGATGAAATATTCGGCCGCTGGGAGTCAACTGGGTGGCCGTGAATCATGCCCCCCCCCCCTCTAAGTCAAACCACCCCCTAGCCTAAAATCGGATCCCTCTATCGATAGCACGCTTGTTTGTACCCTCTCACCATAGTGGTTGTACCGACATGCAAACTGAAACACGTTCTTGGCAAAAGATCATTGACGCAAGATGATGACTGAACGCCTTATTGTTACAAACACAAATAAATGAATTTATTCTCATCATATTTCATCCATCAATATACCAAGATTTCATACATTTTTGAAAGGTATTGATTAGAATTTACTATATCATCAGCATACCGCTTTTCAAATTTACAGTGGATAATCCAATGAAAACTATAAACGAGTAAATAGAACTGAAGGACCTCTGCTAACATTGACCAAAGAACTTCGATAGCAGAATTATTAATATTCTTCCTGCAGGATTCCTATGAATAGATCTGAACAAGAAATTATTTATTTGGCTATACTGTAGTAATTTACTTGGCTCTTTGGTCGAAATTTGCAGTAGCAGAAGTCCTTACTTCTATAATAAAACTGTACGAAAAATTTGTTCTTTAGCTATACGGTAGTTATTTAGTTCTTTGGTCGAAATTTGCACTAGCAGAAGTCCTTAATTCTATGAAATTAGTGGCCTACAATGTTATTTCAATTTATTGCGTTTTTCAATAAATTATTACTGCAAATAGAGACAGCGTGTCATTTCAGTACATTTTTTTATCAAACCTAATCGAAGTATGAATGTGTTTTAGATGAGCCATCACCACGGCATGGAAGGCCTCGAAATGCTCGACCCGATTTCATCGTCGGCGATGACCACTCTGACACCCATGGGCGACGGGGGTGCAGGGGGCCACGGGCCGCAACTGCACTACGGCCCGGCCATGAACAGCATGATGGGATCGCACCACCACCATCACCATCACACGTCGCCCCTCACCGGACACGGCCCACCCGGACACCACCACCCCCACGCCCCCCACCATCCCACCCTCGTCCAGCACCCCGACTCCGACACAGATCCACGCGAGCTCGAGGCATTCGCCGAGCGCTTCAAGCAGAGGCGCATCAAGCTCGGCGTCACACAGGCCGATGTCGGAAAGGTAACAATAACCCACGATTCGCTTTCTGTAATTAGATTTATTTA
The DNA here is from genome assembly GCA_017141385.1 of Sogatella furcifera. Classification (NCBI taxonomy): domain Eukaryota; kingdom Metazoa; phylum Arthropoda; class Insecta; order Hemiptera; family Delphacidae; genus Sogatella; species Sogatella furcifera. The sequence goes on along the minus strand of CM029551.1, from coordinate 13,213,582 downwards.
TTTAATTCATCTATTCCAGATCGACAATTTTCCACTGTGTCTGAAAAGACCCATAATGGTGCATAAACAAAGATAGTACTGTACACCGTACAATTATAGGCATCTAACTCATTACGGCATTTACACTGAATTGCAGTTTTGCACGAATCTATATTACATACTATCCATATATTACATACTGTACCACAATACAATACCACGTTCATTAATATTATTTTGACTCAAGTTGTTTTGAGTGTGCTTTAAAGTATGAGAAAATAAATGAATAATTTAAATTTGAACTTCAACCTAACAACCTAACCCCCTGAATTTTTTTACATTTGTTTGCATTTTTTTTCTTCAATTATTAAATATTGCTTTCATCAAACACTATCAATTATTACTTATGCTATGTACTCTGATTCTTCACTGAATTGTCACGTATCATGTACATGCTTTTGAAACATTAAAAATAAATTAAGATTTTATTTCATTTTCACAATACTTTTAAGTAGGGTTTTCAACCTTAAGTAGTTTTTTCCCTAAGATACTTTACAATTCCTTCTAACTTCTGTCAAAAAATAGCACCCACCCTTCATCGCATGTGACAGAGTATTCCAATAAACGATTGTAGAATCTTTGCTATGCACAGGCGCTAGCCAACCTGAAGCTGCCGGGGGTGGGGGCGCTGTCGCAGTCGACCATCTGTCGCTTCGAGTCGCTCACGCTGTCGCACAACAACATGATCGCGCTCAAACCGATTCTGCAGGCGTGGCTCGAGGAGGCCGAGGCGCAGGCCAAGAATAAACGACGCGATCCGGATGCGCCGAGCGTGCTACCAGCAGGTAGGAGAAAAATTCAAATTAATTTTAATTTGTAAATTGAAAAAAATTAATAAATTTGAAATTTAGGATCATTTGGCTTGAATTTCAGCCTACACTTGAAAAATTTTGCTTGGACTTTAGAATCAACAGTAATAGTTATTAAAAAAAAAATTATCCTTAGATCTTAGTAGTCGTGATCTCTAAACATTTCTGGTCGAGACTGAGGAACGAGTCCCTGAAGGCTGAAGAGGAGAAAATAATATCTCCTAGCATCTTTATCTCTTCTTCATGTCGGGTGGTGGTGTAATTTTTTTAAAATGAATCTGTTCTATTGGTAATCTGTTAACTTGCTATTTCCACTGATTGCTTTAAGATAGAACCTTTTTGTTCATGTTAAAGTCATCTTAATCTTGTCTTATATCCTCATTTCTTATGTGATCACAGCCAGATTCTACGTGATATAATCTTGATTGAACTCTTATCTTCTTTAAATTACTGTATATTGAAACGTAGACAGACAGCTTTAGTGCAATTCACAAAATGATGATCTTTTTGTCTGATTGTATTCAGTCCATCCCAATCCATATGGTAAACCATAGTTGGTAAGGTATTTTTCCTTCTCTTTTTTCTTCCAGAACACCCAATCATGATTTTAAAAATATTTCATTGTTTTTTTAATTGTTTGTTATTAATTTTCGTATTTCGTGTATTATAATAAATAATAATGAATTGAAATTGATAATTAATATTTTTTACATACCATTTGTGATGTTTTTGCAGGCGAGAAAAAGCGCAAGCGAACGTCGATAGCGGCGCCTGAAAAGCGCTCATTGGAAGCGTATTTCGCAGTGCAGCCACGACCTTCGGGCGAGAAAATAGCCGCCATCGCCGAAAAACTCGACCTGAAAAAGAACGTCGTTCGAGTGTGGTTCTGCAACCAGCGTCAAAAACAGAAGCGCATGAAATTCGCCGCGCAGCACTGACAGATGACGTTCTCCTAAGTGGATTTTCCAGAGAGGTTCTAGACTTTCTCGAACTTTAAAGAGTCAGTTTTCTATATAGTACACAACCCGAGTAGAAAATCGAGTATTGCTCTAGTGTTAAACTCTTGACTATTGAGGACTGCGAAGAGTTTCTTAGGGAATGGTTCTGAGTTTTACCGAGCAGAAATGATTCGGACATCGCTCTAGTGCTAAAAATTGACTCCAATGACCAAGTCAGAATACTCCAGTGTTTAAAGATAGTTTAGCACAGTATTGGTTTGAAGTTTCGCTGGTGGGCAGGCGATTTCAAAGTCGTTGACCTCCAATAGCTGTAGGATTATTATTCATTCATTCATTCTTATGCCGTATTCGGTGGGGAGTTCCAAAAGGAAGTTCCACCGGCACCATAACCTTGATTTCCGTCAATGGGAAATCATGGTATTTCTTGATGTTATACACTGAGATTTGAATTTTCAAAAGTTCTTCCCAATCAAGAGAGTCCAAAACACGAGGAATATCACTAAAATCACCATTCACTACCAAAAAAATATCGAATTTCGAAAAAATATAGAGCACGACAAATTTTTATAGGATTATTATTGTTCATTGAAGAAGGTTTGATAGTTTGATAGGAAATTCGTTATATTGGTCAAATTAGGTGTTTTTGACTATGTTGATTTTTCTTGGTGATCGTGAAGGTTGAAATTGTTGAAAATTGATAAGAGAAAGAGTTGGTCTTGTACTGAAATCAACAAAGTAGCCTGCTGTAACCTTTAATCATTTTGATATTCAACAAGAATTTTGTTTTCTACTTCATATGTACATATAAGTACTTTACATGTATTTTAGTATTCAAGCAAAGTATTTATTTACTGTTGAATTCCAGGCCAGTTATTCTTTGTTTAACTAAATTGAACTATTGTTCAACTCTATCATGAGAATTAATTATTGTTCTAACATTCTCAAGATATGGTGAACACAAAATGGATAATTGAATGTAAACACGAGATCTATTAGCTTTGAATTCTTTATTGAACCTTTTTTATTCACAATCATGAACTTCAAATAATAAAATGATCAAGTAGAAAATCATGAACTTCAGATTTTATGAATTTGAAACTAATTAAATTCATATCCACATTATAATAAGTCTAGAATTATAAAATAATTGTAATTTCAAATACAATTGTTATATTTTTACAATCAGGACCATTGCCCAGACAATGAGGTGCAATCAATATAAAATTATTGAAATAATTTTCATAATAATTATTATCCGATTGTGATAATATTTTACAGTTCATTTGCAATCTATACAGTAATCATGCATGAATATATGCATACAAGTGTGAGCCAGTATTGTTGTTTATTGAAACATTGTAATAGTCTAAAAATGTTAGCGAAACTTCAAACCATAAACTGAACGTTGAACAAAAAGTGAAACCATGTGCAATAATTATGATAAAATAAAATAGACAATACATGAATCCACGAGTGGGATAGTAAAGTGCATCATTCAATTGACAAAAATCAATTATTTGTCAATGAAAAAGACACAACATTGATTTGTTCGCGTGAGTGTATCTAATGTACATAATTCTGAGAAATAAGGTAAGTTTATAGAATGAATAATTATATATTATCGGAGTACTTTGATTTGAAGTACAATCTGATTACAAAATATTTTAATTCATTGACAAGGTAGATACACCTCAACATTTCCTTGTAGGCATCTTGAAGGAATATGGGGGAAAATTGTATATTTAAACATTTTATAAAACTTCTACATCAGCAATAATATTATTAAATAGAATATATTTTTCACGAAAGTATAGATGAACAAAAATATAATAATTGATAAAAAATAACGATTTAATCGCGGCCTGTAAAATCGAAATAGATACTTTGGAAACCCAGCTTCATGATAATAGTATTATATTTATTGATAGTTAAATAGGTAATTGTAAAATAATAATTGAATACATATCAAAGTCCCAGTACCAGTAACGATTGATCTTCATAATAACGAAATGCCATTGCCATCATTTTTGATTTCTAGTGAACGTGCCATTTATTTAATATTGATCTATACAAGAAATTATATGGATTATGTAAATAGGATATATTAAAGTATAATTCCTTGCATACGATTTACGATTTCCGAAATTATTTTGTTATCTTGTATTTCCTTGAAGAATATATGACTTCTTCATCTTCGATCTCATTTTTTTATATATATTTTTTAAATTATTGAACAATGCGAAATTAACTTCATAATAAATATTATTCTTTGGTATGTTTCGAGGATTGGAATCGAATCTGGTAGTTTGAGTGAGAGATTGCTAAAAACTAAAGACTAAACTTTAAAGTGTTAAAGTGATCTTGTTAATATTTTCTTGTCATGTACAAATTTGAAAGGCAGGTGTTACAGGTCATGTTAATACTTTTAATTCTCAAATGTATGATACATTTGAATCGAATTTAATATTTGATTATTTCAAATACATTTGAATATCAAACATGATTCGTGTTTGAGTGGTATAGTGGACATTTCTGTCAAAACTCAGCCACGTCATTAAAATAAAAAAGTCGCTTTATTCTATTTTTTATTCCACATCATCTTCAAAGTTACAGTATGATATGTCCAACCAACAGTAGGCTACAGTATTAGGCTACTCGTATCAAACATCCAATTCCCAACTTTACAATTTACATCATACAAATGAAGACTTGCACACAAGAGAAACCCACCATGCGATAAATTGATGTCACCAGCGTCATAATGCACTCACAGCTTGCATCGTGCTGCATACAGAGTTGCATATTATCGGGCCAGTTAAATGTCGGCCACATCCACTTTATACGCTTCAAATGTCGCGCAGAAACACGCAGCGTAATTCGACTGAAATGCAGTGTAATTCGTTGCCATTAACCGTGCAACGACGGTTCTAAATGGAGCGTTGGATAATAATCCCACTACTGACACCTCTCTATGTGTCTGTCTATCTATGCATTTTCGGTGGCGGCAAATACATCGATGAATACGTTTTGAGTGGAAGCAAAGGCCGATTGATGCCTTCAAAGTCTGTGAAATGAGTGGCCATTAAATTTCGTGGCACACAGATGGGGAAGGGCTGCGGCTTCCACTAGCAGTGCGTTACATGTTTCAGCCCCAATGTTATGGATATGGATGGCATTTCGGTAATGGGTTGAAGCTTTTGGTGCCACTATAGATTTGGATTTCAAATGGAAGTGACAGTGTACTCCCTGCGAGTATGTGTGTGTTTCATATTATCACTTTAATACAAAGTGCATTTTAATTGCTTTTGTTCAGCAAAGTTCAAAATTTGTAATGGTTAGAATTCACCATCACATCAAGTACCATGTATGATATAATGAGATTCGGAAAATTATTTATTGCTAAAGATACGTTTTTCAGATACATTATTGGAAAGAATAATGAGTTCTTGTAGAATCAGTCTCTCTCATAACTGTATTCACAAAATAATGTGAACTAATTAGTGAGATTAGTATTTTATCAGTGTTTTTTCAAAATACAAATCGCAGGTTTGGGGTTGAGAATTCAAAAGTCATCAAAAGGATGTGTTTTTGAATGAAAGAATATTGTTGGAAAAAAACTTTGAAAAACAAGAATAATCTTAAAAATCAACTCGAATTAAGATATGGATTATTCTGAAAAATTATCAGCAAGAAAGATAAAAGTCAAATATTTTTGCACTCATCAGACAATATAATAGTGATGAATTAGGGACAGGAGATGTATGGGATTTCAAATAGCGTAGTGGCCTTTATTGTAAAAAAATATAGAAATGATAAGCACGATCGAATCATTGCATGAGTAGCCTACACAAAAAAAACAATAATTGGAAAGTGGGGGGATATGCAAATAAAATATTGAGAATCTTATAAAAAAATTAATTCTTATTTTGGGAGTAACTACGTTTGCCAATGCTCAGAAATCATTTATGAACAATCATTCGGTGAGATTGGATTGTACGAAAAATCAAAATGGGAAATGAAATATTTATAATGAAAAATAGAATAATAGAAGAGAAGTTAGAGACATGAAAAAACCTGTAAAGCAGAACATGATCACACAAAAATGTTGATGGAGAAATGAAGTTCATGATGAGAATCCAGTGAGAAACAGAGACAGAAAACAAGTTGAACAATAAGAGATTGACCAACAGAGAATCAGCAGGTCGTCAACTCAAACTTTCCGTCTATTATTTGAGAACGGATGACCGGGGTTTGCGAAAACCCAGCTCCGAAACAACAATTTCACAACTTCATTAATCTTTCTCAGCTATCCGCCGAAATTGTAGCGGCAACATTGCCACAATCATCATCCCCTAAACATCATCATCGTCATAATCAACACTTTGGTACCTGACATCATCATTACCATCATCAGTTTCGCAACAGAAACATCAACATCATCAGCGCAGTGTCATGAACAGAGAAACATCATTACGGTCTTCAATTTGTTCAAATCCCTATTACCGCCGGCGGGCATCTAAGCTTCTCCCCTTCCCCCTCCTTCACCACCTCAAACCAACGTATCATTTCTCATTTCCTCCATTTGTCAAAATTTCATAACCCTATTAATTGGACCGCGGTAGCTACCTCCGCCAGTCTTCATCATCATTGAGTTAGGCTGTGCTGTGCGGGGAGATTGCAACGATCAACTCCTATCACTTAGTCATTAAAGAGCTCGGGGCTCCAACTCCGTCAATTGCACTGTTTCCTTCCCGGCTCAACGTTATTGGAACACAATGTTACCTACACTACACTGATAACTCTCACTATATAGTAATACCTGAACACCCCTAACGCAATAGTTACATCTCTACGAAACAACACTACCACTACCACTGATGATGACAATATCAGTATACACTGCTAAACTACATCAATACTGTTACACTACACTATAATAATATCAATCGAACTCTACGGTTACTTCACTCTTTCTAATACATCTCGAGATTGAGCCTCTCCTTCCTTGTTATTTCCTGATTCAATAATTAATTTCTATCTGTATTATCATTCCATATTAGTTCATGTTTATCACAGTAGTAGAGTTGTACTCTAATGGGTAATCAATTATCAAGTCGACTGGAACATTTTAGAGGGAAAGAGTTCACAGAGAAAACTTCTTTTTCAATATTTTGTTCGAAACAATCTATAAATTCTTTAATCTGTAAATTTAAAAATGAATAGAATGTTAAAGAAATAATGTATTGCTCATATGAGAATTGAAAAGTTGTCATCTTGTTTTGATGAACATAACTCTATAACAAAGAAGAAAGTTAATTTTAACAGTATAACACAAATGAGATTAGTCATTCAGTCTACAATCAATCACCATTCGGTGATTTAGATTCAATAATTAATTGTCAAATTCAAAATTGATAGAAGGATGAGAGAACAAAATTCAGTTCAACACTTTTTTGTAGCATGAAAAATGGCAAACTTGGAACCCTATTTCCATGATCTGATCGTTGAAGAATTGTTTCCTTTTGAAAATGTATTTCCCATTGTATTTCCCAATAATGTATTTCTATCATAAATTTCATTATAGATAAAAATGTCCAACTAATCATTCGCACGTGCATCATATTATCATCAAACGTTCTAGAATTTGTCAGGAAAGGAATGCTTGTATTTGAATACCTGAGAATTATGATAGAGAAAATAACATTTTTTAACTAATGAACAAAGTTTTTAAGAGTTGGAAGAATGAAGCGAGAATCCTGGCGACCCAAAATAGAAAGACCAATTCTCATCTTCGTAATTTCCACTCCAAGCGACAAATTTGCATGAAAACGTGCCTTTGAATGGAAACGTGCAGTGGAAAGCAATGCTGATTGAGTCGGTTGGCCAGCGCAGCTGAAAATCGGGTCTGGAACAGACGCTCGCTCGCTTTCCGAGTAAAGCCCTTTTTAGAGAAGAGCCCTCACAGCTCAGAGAGCAATGCAAGGGAGGCGCGAGCATTGAAACCCCACTGTATTCGTCAAGTCCGGGCTTGCGTATTATAAACTCCCTAGCAACTCATCAATAATACATGGCCACGCGAATTTCGCCTCAACACACACACGACGTAAAACGCACACAAACTACGTGAAACGCACACATACTACGCTAAACGCATAAACACACAACGTTTCAAACGCACGCGTACGTTCATACATGACCTGCGATTTACGTGCAAAAATTGTATTCTGTTCAATTTTTAATGAGATCACAGCGAAGATTAATAGCCAGCGTTTGTCATGCTGAATCGAACCAGTCAGATTTCCGAATACCCAAACCGTCCAAAAAAACGAACAAGCGTAATTTTTGACAGGTCTACAACCGATCACATAATGACGAATGGGGAATACTTTACGCTTAGCGTACGATGTGCTGTAGTATTCACTACCATTAGTATCAGCCAATTATGAATGGACCGCGCTGCGCTTTTAATGTATGCCGATAAATATTAAATAAATTTCGCGCCTACTAATGGACCCCGTCACGCCTGGTAGCGTTGAAATATCAAAGAATAAATTATGCAGGTGTAAATTTATTGCAAATATTTAGTTGCTGTAAAAGTGGCGGTTATTAGCCGAGTAAGGCATATTTCCTAAAACGCTTTCAAATTGGCGATATCAGCTCTAACTAGATTGATTTTGTATTTATGGCAACCATTAAGTTGAGCGATGCATCATGCCAGTGTTTGGAAAGTATAAAATTACACTTAAACTGTAATATTCTAGCGTTTGAAATGAAATTTATTCAGCCAAAACATTGTTGGTCAAGATCACAATGATCATAAATAAATCAAAATCTTTGGCTGAATAAACTGGGATGTAAATACCTGGAGTTCACTGGCATATAATCTCACTAATTCTGTGATACATTAACTATCATAGTCTCATACAATCCACAACCAAATCTAACATGAAAATGAATCCTTATTACTATTATGTCAATTAAGATATCAATATTATCAATAAGTTGTAATTTTACCAATAATATTAAGTGTGCTGCTTGAAGATAGCTTTTAATGGTGTAGACCAAATGGTTTTGGATTGAGCATTATGTTTAGATTATTTACATATGTTATTTCAATAGGCTTAAAATGAAATTTGTACCCAAAGCATGAAGCTCAACAACTCGAAACTACAAAAAAAACTTACAAAGTTGTATTAGTTATAATCCCACCTTCCAGAAATAGGAAACATGCCTTCAATATAAATTGAACTAATTTCAGAGTATTCTAACGTTAATAAGAATTCTAATTAGTAATTATATTATTTTGAGAATTCGAAGGAATATCAATCTCTCACTCAAACTGACTATTCGATTTAGATCTTATTCTATCATTATATTATCATAAATTTATGTTCAGATCTCATTATTATTTCAATTTTATCTCGAGTAAATCTAGTCATGGATTAAGTATTTTTTTAATTTTGTATCATTTATGGAATAACAGTTAAAATCACAGAACATATATTATTATACCACGTGTTTTGAAATGACTTTTTCCTATTTACCATTGTTTTTAGATGAATGACACTTTCAATTTAATACTGTAGTTTGTTTAGTGTTCGATTGGAATAAACGTACAAAAGCAATGTATTCATATTATGTTGACTAATATTATTTCTATTTTTCTTTAGAATCTGTATTGTTGAACGTATTAATTAATTAAAGGATTTTCATGAAAGTGAGATGTAAACTGTATAGAAACTGTTTCAAGTACAGAGTAGCCAAAGCTTATCATTCGACGATAGTTTAAGGAATGTTTGTACAAAATAGTGTAAATAAATAACGATTATATTTATTGATACAATTAATTTAATTTGTAAATTCTGTTTGTTGTGTTTTTGAAAGTAATGATAATTATATCTGTAATAGTGATAATTAAAAGTTGAAGTCATCTTTTAAGTTTTTTAGTTATTTCACCAATTTTCCAAAAGTGCATTTACAATAAATCAATCATAATTGTCATTGTAATTTTCCTCTTTTAAACTACTCACACTTTACCAACGTCCAAGCTTTGAAAAAATTCAGGAAAAGCACGAACAAGAAGGGTTTTCAGGTTACTGTTTCAGAAGTAATTTTACAAGACTCTTACAAGATGGGTACCTTGGATACCCGTATTAACTTGGATTTTAGAATATTGTACATTTACATTGAAAATCATCTTGAACAGTTAAAGTGATTATTATACAGTAAATTTTATATTCACCGTTGAATACAGGTTATTTGAACCAATAATTGATGTTGGAAAAAGTATTGAAACATCAAAATATTTTATATTGATGTTTACATACTCTCTGATATACATAAGGTCATATAGGATTAATGAACCTCAATTTTTTGTAATGTTATGTGAATCGGATAAGACCTGATAATACAAAAAAACAAAAATCAAAAGACTAGAGATCTACGAGAAGATAAAGATGGGTATAGGAATATTAGATTAGATTTTATTCCTTAATTTATGTAGGTTACAAAATATTTTTGCCAATTATTTCAATAGTTGTAAGTGAAACATAAAAAAAATCCTATGAGAGAGAAAGACAGAAATAAAAACTAGAAAAGAGATAGAATAGAGGGAGTTGTAGAGAGAAAGGCCTGTCCAGCAATAACAACTGACGGGTAGGCCGACTATGGCTTATTGATTGAATTATAAGCTGGGATTATGAGGGCACCCCCGCCCCACAAGGCAAGTCCCTCAGAGTGGAGAGGAGCAATAGGAAATGTGGTAACAGGCCTCGTTTCCTGTTCTACTCCAAATAATAGTAATAATAAAGGGCCGAACGCCCTCCTAGCATGTGAGGGTACTCTATGGACAAGTGAGTGAGGTGAACAGGTGATGCATGCGACAAAAACTCAATTCATTGCACGCACACATGCAAGTTCACGCACAATTGCAACAAATTATTGCTCCAACTTTATAACTGTAGTTGAAACATGTAACTATATAGCTCTGGTTTTGACCACCCTTATACCTGGTACTACATTGGTTGTGGTATCAATTACACCGACTTGCAGGAAACTCCAACACGTGGACTGGACCAGAAAAGAATTATTCAAGCATCTTTATTTTCAAAAGTTGAACGCCCAAGAACCTCATTATCGAATATGCTTAGCCCCAGTCTTTTCTGTCTAAATAGCTGAAACTGTTGAGACTAGACAATTGATTTGTTTAAATTTTACTGAAATGTAGCCAATGCCAATAATAATATGATTTATTCGATTTGGTGTAATTGTTAATCGCTTCGAAGCCATGTAAGAGAAGAGAGTTTCCTCATTGATCTACTATACTATTATTGGTAAGCTTCGATCAAAACAAGTTTACATAATTTGAACTATTCCATTACTCAATGAACCATTCGAGTGGATTTCACAATTCTGCTATATTATTTTCAAGACCAGTATGAAATTTCATTCGCGTTACTATTATTTTCAAACTGCACTATGAGTGCGCTCGATCCCAACATTTGTTTCAGCCTGTTTATACATTTTGAAGAGAACTAAGATATAATCTGAAGAAGGCTACATTTGATGTGCACTTGCTAGCATCCCTCTCCTACTTCTCTTTCTTTTGTTTCGTCTCTTTGTTCTACCAAGCTCCCTTGCAATCTTCTCTCCTTCTCTTGCGCATCATCCCTTTCGCAAACTACCTTCTAGTGCCCAGTTTTTATTTTCAGTTTTTTTACTTGCGTCTAATGGTTAGCAAGCAACTTATGCTCGAATGTAAACAAGTCGTTTCCAGTACAGCTCCACAGCCTACAGGGAGTTGAGGGAGAAGAGTTGGAGAGACGGATGGACAAAAAAAAAGAGAGAGGGAGTAAGTAAAAAAAGAAAGAAGAGAAAGAAATATGAGGAGTGATAGGAAGAGAGTGAGTGAGTGGAAATGAATGAGTGACATAAAATGATAGAGAGAAAATACATATTTGTCTAGGTACAGTATGCTTTCGACAAGAAGTTTTAGATTTTCTCTACCCATTCACTTCCAAGCTATCTTAATACTGTTTGTAATGGAGATTTATTCAGGAAAATAACTAGAATTTGATCTATTTGCCCGAAACCACAAATACAAAAAATAAGTGAAAGGTGAAGAAGAAAGTTTTAATTAAAAAATCTCACTGGGAGGTGGTATTTTATTCTAGTTTTTCATTACTTTTGGATTTCATAAACGCCAATCAATCAAATACAGTACATTGTATTCATTACTTATTTATTTTGATGCATTATTTGTGTCCTAACATTATTATAGGTATAGCTCCCAACATCAAAACAGGCCACTTATCAATTTTTCCCCTCAATAAACGGCAAGTGCTACAATGAAAAAGTGGGAGGAAAAGTAAGAGTGAGAGATAGAGTTAGAGTAAGAGTGTTCGACTAGTCTGCTAATTCATCGTCGATCTCGACAGCGTGGAAAGAAGTCGTCATTTCTCATCATCATCCCTCTCATTATCTAAAATGATAGAGAGAATTCCATGCACAGGCCTCCAAGCACATGTGAGCATCACCCTCAAAAATTCATTTACTAGTGTTGTTATAGGGAACTGTAATAATTCCCCCACTACTGATATTACAACAAAAAATATCATTAAAATTAGAATAATGAAAAAATCGCTTAGAAAAATAGGATAAACCCAAATCCTGAAAATTCACGAGAATAATGTGACAGAACGAGGATCAGTATCCTGTTGCGGCGGCTAAAGGAATCAACAGATTTGTCTGGTGATGCGTGTGATTTATTCCGAATGCCGGAAAGAGTGAATGGTCGGTGTCATGTTACGACAAGTGCGTATTACATGAAGTAGTCAGTGCCTGACTATAAAACCTGTATCCGCTTACTCATAACCGAGGGTCTGAACAGCACTAGGAATTTCCATCAGCTTAGGGGTGAACACTCTCCTTCTTTCTCCTTCTACACTATCTTCTCCTTCCTTCTCTCTCCACCCTTCGCGAATTAATGAAGTGGTATCCCCACGAATATCGACATGTGTTGTTAGAGCCATTGTTATTGTTATTGTTTACGTACTTGTAGAGGATAGTTTCGTAGGGGGTGGATTGCGGGCAGAGGGGTGATGGGGTAAATCATCAACAGCTGTTACTGTGTAGCATTAGCATATGTCTCGCAAGTAGAAAGTACCTGTTCGGTCTCAGCTGTCATGTTGTGACTTGCTGACGTCATGTTGCCGACATGCAAGTGCATCTCAAGAATGTTGTAATTTGGGATAATTTCTAGCAGGATGGCAGATTGTTCTAAAAACGAATGTAACCAGAAAGCTGATTATTCCATTCATCTCTCATTGTAATCTATCTCATCACCCACGCATAACTTAGTTTGGTATAAGCCTAGCGGACAACAAAAAGTTAGGCGGTTTCGTCTGTCTCTTGTAAGTGATTTTTCGCCATACTCGTATGTAATACACAACTTTCCAAGCTAGATTTACGTTTGGGAAATTGCTGTTTACAGAGAATCAAAGATCAGCTGTTCTGAATGCGGGAATAATCATTTTGATGATTATTACAGCACTAATCATCACAATGATAATTACAGCACTGAAAATCTTGTCCAGCTGTTTTTTCCGAATTCCGACGTATGAATTAACGAGTCGAACAAGCCGCCATGACAGTTCACTGAGTGCGTTTGTGTTAGCTCTTGTGTTGAGGTTATGTTGGCTTCAGTTAATGTTTTCAGTTGTTTGAGGTTTTAATAAATCCTCCTCAGACTAGTATGACGAAAAAAATGTACATAATTCGTGTGAGAAGGTTTACATACTCATAACTATTTTTCAAACTCGCCTAAACGGCTCGTTTGTAAACATAGATTATTCGTATGTAAAAACTCCTTTCCCACACTCATTATGTAATATACTATAACCTACTATTCAGGTTATAATAGTTGATGTAATACATCTATTGTCTCTTTTGGTATCGGAAACATCACCTAGGTCTAGGAAAATGACAACTCTAATTTTATTATTGACAACATTATCAGTTCTGTATGGAGCGTATAAGGAGCAGACGAGACCGCTTAACTTTTTGGCGTCAGCTATAACGTAACTACGTAAATTATCTGGTGAATGAAGAAATATACAAGAATACAGTACAGTATTCATTGATTCATTGTGCTGTCATTCACCCACCCTAAGAAGACCTCAATTCTAGAAACACAATAGAAATCTCGTGACATGTAATCTTGAAATAATCTCTTAGAAAACCCCTTTTTCAGAATCAAATAATTCCACTTCAGGGGCGGAGAGAACGATAAAGAAGTTGAGTGGCTTTCCAGGAAAATTATTGCTCAAATTGAAACGCGAAAATGAGAAAGTTTTCAAGAGGAAACAGTTATACGCAACTGTAGACAAGAGTCAAGAGTGGGAAAGAGGTTATATTTATTATTGTTACTGCCATCAGCTTGATCGTCTACACTTTGAACATCATGGAGCCATCTTCACTCTGACTCTCGACTTTCGCGAAAGTCGACATCACCGTCATATCAAACTTTATGGAGCCATTTTTTCTTCTCGACTCTCGATTCTCGTGAAAGTCGAAATCATCGTCATATCATCTGGAAAGTAAGAGTCGCCTGCAAGTTATCCCTCGAGAAAACTCCCCTACGTAGGTGATCTTCTTACTCTGCCTCTTCATTCTACTCTCTTCAATTCTTTCTTGTCATTTTCTCATCCCTTTTGAAGTTTGCACTGTCCACTCATTCACCTAATACTCCAAAATACTTCCTCGATAACTTCAGAATGGTTTTCGGAACTGACTTTAATAGTGAATTTTATTGTTTTCACATCAATAAAATGTTGATTTGTTCCGATTACAGTTTGAATAACTTGAATTCAATAACTATACTGTGATCTGTAAATAGAATAATAATGATTTATTCGTGACATTTTGTTGATAGTTCCAGCTACAGAAAATTATTATTTCTTTTATATTCTCTCATTCTTACTCGAGTTATCTTTATCCATTTCCGATAAACTACTAGTTGGAATTTGCTATAGGCCCCCAAAGATAGGACATCTTACAGATTTCGAAAATGCATTGATCACCTTCTTGCCTTTTTATAGCCGTGTCCTAGTTATGGATGACTTTAATACGGACCTCAACATGTCTAATCGTAACTTTGACTACTATCAATTGACAAATATCTTCCAATGCCTAAACATGACTATTTTACCATTAGACCCAACTCATCATACTAATGACTCGGACACATTCATAGACTTACTAATAGTCAGTGACCCCGATGAAGTTATTAACACAGGGCAAATCTCGGTTCCAGCTATCTCTGGACATGATTTAATCTATTGTGTACTATCGTGCAAACCACCCAAACCAGAACAAAAATACTTAACTTATAGAGATTTCAAACATTTTGACGAAGCCGCCTTTCTGACTGACGTGAATCATACTCCATAGCATCTGATTGAATTCTTACCCTCAGTTGATGAAATGGTTGAAACGTTTGAAAAGTTATCGCTCAGCTATCAGTTATCGTCAGTTATCGCTCAGCCGTTGAAGAAGACAGTCGATTTTGTTGTGCTCGTTTATTATCTCTTGTTCGGTTGATTCCTGCGATGAACTGACATTTACATTGATTTTCAGCCGCGCCAAATCGATTAGCTGAACTTAATTTCCGAAATTTGATATTCTATAAGATCCTAAAGTTCTGAATCAGGAAGTCTTGTTTGACGTGAGTGCTGCTCTATATTATTATAGTCAAGTATGAGCTCGTGCAACGTATGTAAGCTGCCCGTGAGTGGGAGTACTGAGGATACGGTTGCTTGTGGACGGTGTAACTCATGTTTCCATGGAAAGTGTGTGCAACTAGGTGAGACTGAAATAAAGGAGCTGTCTGGTAGGCCTGGTGGTTGGACTTGTAATAAGTGTACCAATAAGCTTAGAGCTGAGCGTGCTAGGAACGACTCAACGCCTGTGCGTGCGAATAGTGCGACAAATATCAGTACTAGTTCTATAGTTACTTTAGAATCATTGAACAATTCGTTGGAAGAGCTAAAGACTATTTTCAACTCTAGTCAAGAAAAGTTGAAAAATGAGCTTTCTAGTGCTATCAGTGCATGTACTGATAAAATGAATGAGAACTTTGCAACATTATCCGGGCAGGCGAGGCTTATAGAGGAGCAGCAGGTTACTATAAATAGACTTTCGAGTGAAAATGTAATTCTTAAGAAAAGACTTGATGAGGTTTCGTCGCAAGTTGATAACCTTGAGCAGTATTCAAGGAGAAATACTTTGGAGGTTTATGGTATTCCATCCATTCCAAACGAGGACGTAGAGGGAACAATTCTAAATGTGTGCAAAAGTGTGGGCTTGGATATCAACAGACAATCCATAGTTGCCTGTCATAGACTGAAAAAAAGGAACAATCGTCCCTCAGCCGGTATAGTCGTGAAGTTTTTGCGCCGAAATGATGTAGAAGATTTGCTTCAAAAGCGCAAAGTTAAGCGCAACCTCAACACGGAGCATATTGGCATTGAGGGACAGGCGGCGCCGATCTACATCAATCGATCACTGACTGAAAAGCGGAGGGTGTTGTTTGCCAAGGCCAAGAAGCTGCAGCGAGATAAAGGTCTTAGTTACGTTTGGACTGATAACACCGGAAGATTGAAGATAAGGCCGACTGTAGGAGGCAAAATATTCATCGTCAATTCGGAGGAGGATTTGCAATACTTTCAGACTGATGACACTGCTGATAACGGCGGGGGCTCTGATGGGTGCACTGACAATTGCTCTGATAAAGCTACCTAGCTTATCTCGGATTCGGTCTTTTATTTGAAAGAGAAAATGATCAAAAATTATTATCTTATCTTGCAGTCGGTATTTGATTTCTTAAACCTTAATTTCAATGAATTCACGTTTATTTTCTTCCTATTGTGATTTGTTTGTTTTGTTTTTAGATCGATAGTTGAATGAATGAGTGAATGATGACCCACGTCTTGATAAATAGGTTGAACATAATGATATTAATACGTCCTATTTTGTTCATTTACGCTTAGGTCTCTATTGAAATGTAATTATGTCTTATAAGGCTTCATTATGTACCAAGTGAGTTTCTAGTTGAGGTTTTTTTTCGAAGCAATTGAATTAAAAAAAAATTTTATTTTTAATTTCTCTGTATTTTTGACCATTCCGGGGCGTGATCATTGATTCATTCATTGATAGTGGCTATTCATTGCATGGCTTGGATTCTATGTGACTTGTGATATAGTTAAGGTATGGGTTTAATAATAATTTGAATTTATCTACTTTTATTTTATTTTGAGTTACTGTACAGGTTCGATAGTTTAAATATGTGTAAGTTGCTTTCATTTTATTTTGAGTTGAATTTTCAGACTTTCTTTGATAAATTCTTAAAATTTAAATATGAATACAATTATTACTGGTAGGATTATTGTTATTTTGGAAAGCTTGAGAATCTGCTTATTGTTCATCATATCTCAATCATTAGCAACAGCGAGTGTATATTGTTATAGGTTGGTGGACTCTTATTAACTTGGCTCTTAAGGGACTAATCACTATTAATTAGGTCTATATATATTTCTTTTCTCTCTTATGGTTTTTCATTCATTTATTGATATTTCTCATAAGCATTCTTACATTTAAATTTATGCAGCAAGTATCAATTTATTTACTTCGTATATGTTCGTATATATTGAGTATTGTTTTCATGATGGATTTTAGAATATTATTTTCGTTTCTTGTATATAAGACTCAAATTTTTAAAGGCGCGGCTATCAGTTCGATAGTTATCTTTATAATTATCTATTTATTTTCATTTTTACACATTTAGTGTTTTGATTTTCATTTTCATTGCGTACAAAAGCCAAAGATTTCTATGTTTCGTTGTGTGAGTGTGATTTTGATGTTATTGCTCACTTGGCTTTGCAGTGACATCAATAACTCAGAGCTATTTGACTCACGATACCAGATATTTAGGGTGTTAATTGCCATCAAAAAGGAGTTTCCAGCAGACTTATGTTCTCCTCTTATTAATTCCGAATTTGAGAGTGTATGGGTTAAAGTGCATGTTGGTAAGTCAGACTATTTCTTTAATGTATTATATATTCCACCAGCTTCCACCATACAGAAATATGTGACCTATTTTGAGTTTATTGAATCTTCCCATTGTTTATTTGAATCAAATAGGTGTATATTATTGGGAGACTATAATATAAGAGAAATTAATGATAAAGATTATTTTGCAAGGTCGTTGGCTTCTTTCATGAATTTCTTCGACTTAGTCTCATATAACTCTGTTAAGAATCATAACGGCAGAACCCTAGATCTTGTGTTGGCAAATACACCCTTTCCGTTGAAAGTTG
This sequence comes from Sogatella furcifera, assembly GCA_017141385.1. Classification (NCBI taxonomy): domain Eukaryota; kingdom Metazoa; phylum Arthropoda; class Insecta; order Hemiptera; family Delphacidae; genus Sogatella; species Sogatella furcifera. The sequence goes on along the minus strand of CM029551.1, from coordinate 13,195,402 downwards.
TGAGGATGAATTCCCATTTGTCAATGAGGATGCTCATCACCCTGCCCTCTCTGTCTTGCTTCCTCTGCCAGAAATTGTGAGGGAGAGTCGACGAGCTGAGACTGGTGCATCTAGTTACAATGGGCCAGCTTCCTTGACCTCTACTATCAGTTGAGTTCTATGTCTTGGAACACTGTCTACAATAGTCAAGATGTGGATGAAGCTGTCAATGAACATGATTCTCTATTGGTTTTCGTGTGGGATTTGAAACTTAAGAACAGATTGAGTAGAAAACGGAGCTTCTCTAGGTACCATGATGAGCAATTTAAAATTGTAAGATCTAGAGTTAAAATAAAAATTGCTACTGCCCATTCAAATTATTTAAATTTTGAAATACGTTAATAACAAGCGTTCTTCTCATCTCAATGAAGAATTCATCAAGCATGGTGACAGAGTGTACAGGGGTCCTGAGATCTGATGTCTTTGCTGGTGGTCTTCTGCCAATTCATTTGAGTTTGGTTGCATATCTATGGAGGATGTTGCCAGTGCAATAGGATTGCTCAGCTCTGGTGCTTCTGGTGGCCCTGACAGTATACCTGCCTTTGTAGTCAAGGGTTGTTGGGAAATATTGAGTGGTCCTTTGCACTTTATTTTTAACTTATGCATACAAACATCTAAATTTCCCAAAGTTTGGAAGTGCTCACGAGTTACACCAGTCTTCAAGTCTGGTAATAGGTCTCTTGCAATTAATTACAGACCAATCGAAAATAACAACATGGCTTCCTGCCTGGTCGTTCAACAGTGACAATCTGTTGTTCTTGCTGTATGTCAATGACCTGCCTGATGTACTGAGATCTTCAAAGTGCCTGATGTTTGCAGATGATGCCAAGATTTTCAGACAAATTGGGTCCTTGAATGACTGTCAAATGTTGCAAGGGATCTGGATGCCTTGTACATATCTGGGCATGTCCTGTTGTTTCCATATTGTTTGATGAATAAATAAATAAATAAAAGTTTACTCTTGACTTATACGACCGACATGCACCTAAAGTGACCAAACGAATTAATAGAAAACAACGTGTACCTTGGATGACAGATGATATACTCAACATGATGGGACAAAGAGACAAGGCGCATAGAAAATTAAAAAAGACTCATAATTTAGATAGCTTAATTGAATATAGAAGTCTCAGAAATAGAGTTAAACAACAGTTACGTAACTCAAAGATTAGGTACTTGAATTCATTTTTAACTGAAAACAGACAAGACACATCATTATTATGGCGTGGTATAAAAGAATTTGGCCTAGGTAAACAGAAAACTCAAACCATAATTGACTTACCACTCGACCGTATCAATGAATACTTCATCTCACATTCAAATCAACGAGACGAGACAATGATTGACAACCATATTAATAATCTGAATAACCAGATAACCAATTTGAACATAGCTCCAGCTGATCAGTTTAATTTTCATCCAATCTCAGAACAAGAAACTCACAAAGCAATTCAACATGTACGTAGTAATGCTACTGGGGCAGATAGGATACCAATAAAATTTATCAAAAAAATGTTATTTGTAGTGCTACCAATCATCACATCCATCTTCAATAAATCTCTTGATAGTGGTATCTTCCCTGAAAATTGGAAGCTAGCTCTGGTTCGACCATTAAATAAAATTGCCTCTCCTAATAAAGTTGAAGACTATAGACCTATCAGTATCCTACCTGCACTTTCTAAAGTACTTGAAAGACTCGTTCACACACAAGTCTCAGCATTCCTAGAACAAGGTAACAAACTCCATGAATTTCAATCAGGATTTCGAAAGTCCCATTCAACCGAAACCGCCTTATTGCGTGTGACTGATGACATTAGGCTAGCCATGGACCAGAGAAAATGTACGGTTCTAAGTCTATTCGATTTTTCCAAAGCGTTTGATACTGTAGATCATTAAGTTCTCCTGAAGAAACTAGTTATTATAGGATTTAATCAAAGATCACTGCAGTGGTTTAGTTCATATTTATCTGGTAGAAAACAATGTGTATCTGTAAATGACAACAGATCAGATTGGAAAGATGTTGCTCATGGTGTTCCCCAAGGATCCATTCTTGGCCCCCTACTATTTACTCTGTATGCAAATGACATCTCCTCTGTTATTAAGTTCTCTAACTTCCACACTTATGCAGATGACCTTCAGATTTATGCAAGCTGTCCCATAACAAAAATTAACGAAACAGTAGACAAAATGAATGAGGATATAACTCTTATAGTTGAATGGACTAGGAAAAATGGCTTGAAACTTAACCCCATCAAAACGCAGCCTATCATTACTGGATACTCACGCATAGTTAACAAAATTGATTTCAACTCAATCCACAAAATCACTGTTGATGGTAATGAAATACCCTACTGCAGCTCAGTAAAGAATCTTGGAATTCTCATGAATAAAACTCTAGACTGGTCAGAGCAAGCTAACAGCACTTGTAAAAAAGTTTTCTCAGCCATGCACCCAATAAAAAAATTGCAAGACATTCTTCCAAGACACATTAGATTATTACTTGTTAAATCGTTGATATTCCCATACTTTATGTATTGCAATTCTGTTCTTAATGACATGCAAGTTACTCTAAATAATAAACTTCAGCGTTGCCAAAATTACTGCCTACGGTTTGTGTACTCTCTTGAACGCCATGAAAGGATCACCCAAGCACACATTGATAGTTCAACTCTCAAATTACCAGAACAAAGACTTTTCCGAATAGTGAAACTTACTAGAGACACTTTAAAGTATGGCAAGCCTTATTATTTCAAAGATTATTTTCAATTTGTCTCTGAAGGTAGGAGGTTAGATGTTTCAAGCACTAGGACTGGAGAAAATACTTTAAGGATACCTAATCATCGAACTACAATTTATAATAAATCATTCCTTGTTAGTGCTTGTCGTGCTTGGAATGCACTCCCCAATTCCATTAAATCCATTGAGAGTCGAGCGGGCTTCATTTCAAAATTGAGAAAGCATCTTTTTGAGAGGATGACGGAGGTGGTCCAACATTAGAGCAGCTACATTGCAGTTTCCCTTCCCTTTCACCCCACTTTACAGCCTTTTAGTAGTAGAATTAATCATTTTATTTCAAGTACGATTAAATCAAATTGAATTATTTAAGTCTTAATTATTATTATTAATATTCATATCAAAACATAGTACTTTCTAAGAATAGATTTCCAAATACCTAGCACATGTGGTATTAGCTTCAATAATTATAATTCAACTATAATAATCGTATTTAATCAACATTTCAGTCCTAAAAAAACTTCATTCATCATTCCTATCGTTTTCATTCATCTTTCATGAATTACAGTATCCATTCCACAATTATAAAGTTATCACAATTTCATAAAGTAAAATTCATTAAATCAATTTTCAGTCGAATCTATCAGTAAAAATTTGTTACGGTTGAGTGTTAATGGGAGGGATATCCTTGCATATCCTTCTCCAAGAATGGACATCTTTGTCCAAACTCCGCCATTTCATGTAGATACACCACAATCATATTATAACAGTAAGAATATTGGATCATATATATCTGTAATTTAGTACGTTCCTTGAATATGTATTTCTTATTTGAACCAATCGTGTAATTAGATTTATGTTTAATTTTTTGAATCTATTTTGAATCTATAATCTATTTTTAAATTTGAGATCGTAAATGCTGTACCATACTTGAATAAAGTGATTAATCTAATCTAATCTAATCTCTCGATTGTAATTAGTGTAATTTTCATTTATTTTTCTTCTCACAGCATAGGATTTGAATTACTGTATTATGTAATCTACATGAATAAACTGATTGAATCTGAATCTGAATTCTTCTATAAGCTTGATTATTCTCACACTATAATCTTTGGTAATGATCAACCCTTCTGAAGAGAACAGTAGACTTATTATCAGTAGTATTTAACATCAAACAGCTATAATTCAGCAATTAGACCGCTTTACTTGAAAGACCAAAACGCCAATCAAATCACAGAAAAAATACTTGATTCAATTACGGGTCTCTACCAAGAATGATTGTTATTTCAATTCTCCTTTTTCAGATCTTTCATCCCAATCTGTTGATAAAAGAGAAACTATTATATTTGGATTGGAACATGTTAGGCTATTTCCAATCTGACTCGTATGTTCCATCCAGATTTCAATTTGTTAGCAAACAACCTTGCTATATTCCACTATATACGTGATACCTATCTGCCATCAACAGACGTTGAGCTGTGTAGTTACGAGCCATAAAATGTCAGCAGTCATAAAACAAGACAGCCAGTATAGTCTGTTCAAGCAGAGAAGACATTCCGGCAAGAAGGGAAAATGACTCCATCTTGGTCAATATGGGTTCAAAAATTATGAATCTGGTCTCAAATTGAAGGAAACATTCTGAATTACAATTTAAGATCAAATCTATAATTTTTGAACCAATATTGACTGAGTTGGAGTCATTTTCCTTTCTTGCCAGAATGTCTTCTTAGCTTGGACAGACTATAGAAGAAAGAGACGCCGCGAGGAAAGCGAGTCAGCAAGCAGCATTGATAGGGAAAATAAGCAGAGCACTTGGCTTGAAATAGCTTGTGAAACTCCAGTCAAGTGAAGCCCGAACGGGGCAAAATGATACTTATCAGAAAAATGGTACTCCAACTAGTATACGAGTTGAGTGAGATGGGATAAAGCTTTATGCGATACGACGATAGAATAGCTCGAGAGTGTACATGCTAAAAGATGCAGGCTAAAAGGGTTGATGGACGCTGGGTGCAAGAGAGATGGAGAAGAGGGAGAAGGGAACGATTATAGATGAAGGAGAAGGATAGGATACGGAGGAGAAAATTATGAAGAATTGAAGGATGAATGAAGAGGAAAAATATGTTGGGGACGAGTGAGTGGAGAGGGTTAGAAGAGGAGAAGGAGGAGGAGGAGGAAGTAGTGATGGATCAGAAAAAAAATTTGAAATAAAAAGTGGAGGAGTATCAGATGAGAACACTAGAACGGAAGAAAAATGACCAAAAGGAAACAAATATGAAGATTGAAGATAAGTGATAAAACTTCAAGCAAAACGAATAATGTATAGCGCGATGAGAGGAAAAACATGAGGAAGATGAAATTAATAAGAGAGGGCATACAAGAATGAAAAACTGGAAGTATAAGAAGGTAGAAGGAATGATAAGTAGAATAGAAGGAGATAATGTATAGAAAAGAAATGGAGAAATATAGAGACATGAGAAGGTCATAAAATGAATAAGCATGTAAAATTCAAGAAGAAATGTACATTAGATTGTAGAACAAAAGAGAAGGAAGAAAATGTTAAATTTATGGAAGAGGATTAGATCAAGATTGAGAGGAGGATATAGAAATACAAAAGTTCTGGGAAGGAATAGTGGAGAAGGACTGTGAGAGAATTAAAAACATAAGAAAAAAACACGAACCAATAATTATTGGAAAGTAAATGAATAGAAGAAAACAGTAAAATGCAGATAGTTCGAAGAAACAGCACTAAGAAAATGAAAGGATAAGAAAGAAGAGAGGGAGGACAAAGAAAAGGATTGGAGCAAGAAGTTTAGAGAAAGGAAGAAATATAATTTTTCTGTTCTTCATGTTCGTACTTTCATCATGAAAATAATTGTAGTATATAGAGGAAAATATAAGAAACGTGAAAGGGTAGAATGGTGAGAGTGGGTAAGAAAATATTGCTCGAGGAGATAGAGAGTACTTTGATATGAGATGAGAGAGTTTTCAGGTGGAAAGAGAGAGAGAGAGCACCCGCTAAAAAGGCTCTCACCCGATGCGAAAGATATTCAAGCCGAGATAAGAAGTCTCTGTAAACATGATAACATGAACAATCTGATCCACAACGAGAAGCATCCCACGTCCTCAACAATTTGTTCCCCGCATAATTATTCCAACCACTTCACAATATCTTGTCTCCTTTCACTATATTCTACTCTCGATTGTGCAAAGAGCATCAAGTGTCCCTTATGCTCGCTACCGCTTCGATATCCTTTTATAAGCATTACACAAATATAGATTACGAGGCAGATAACTCACCGTTTGTTGTTGAATGGTGGAAATATATCATTCTGTTCCTCAAGCAAAACAAGCCTTTCTGTTCTGTTCGCCTTCAACTTCAGTGTGAAGTCCGATCCCACTAGATATGTCAAACCTGCAATCATACGATAGGAGAAATCTGAAAAAGCAAACTTCATAGCTGGTCAATATATGAGTGAAACTGTCCATTATTTTCCTATATTATGAATAGTTATAGGATAAACCCATACTGTATACACATTTCATTTTCTATTTGCCAATGAGTACAACACAAGGAGGTTCCTTGTTACAACATATTAATCGAATCAATACTATTCTGATTATGGTTCATCACGTCATGTTCTAGGGAAACACTTTTCTGTATGAATAAAACTTATTATTAAAATTGATACTAGCCTTATAATCGCCCATGACAATTCTAAGAAGAGAATTTTTTTTGCCCTATCACTTTTCATAGATTACATTTACTATGCAACGATTTCGAGGGGTTGACTACTTCAGCGTTAGGCTTGTGCAAAATGTAAATTTGATGTAGCCTAGGCTAATGAAAATCTGCTCATGGTTTTCCTATGTGAATAATTAGTGAAACACACCACTCTTTTTCCGAGACATATATATTAATGAATCAACTGTGATCCAAACTTTGACTCATCTGACAAGATTTTTGCAGTTTTCGCCATCCATTTTATCTTGAACTTGTGTTTCGAAATCATTATTTAACATAGGACCACATCAGTGAGTTTCAAAATTTAGTGCGCCATGTTGGATGTGTCATAATTTTTAAAAATATAAGATGATAAATCTTCACGTTTTATATCTCCAAGTCTTCAATTAGTAGAAGAAAAACCAAGAGTAGAATATTATTCGGTATTACAGTAGCCTACATGAAAAACCTAAAAGAGGAACCTCTTAAGCTGCGAAATATAAAAATGGAATTGAAACTTTGTAATCCCAACCATTAAAACTCATTGAAAAGTCAACACTCAGGCCAAAAATAAATTCAAACCAAGATAAGCTCGAGCACGTGGAATAAAAATTCTACATCTTTTGAGAGAAAAAATTACCGTAATTCCTTACATTTTTCACAGTTCTGGAAGCGTGCATTTGGGAGTATTTACGAACCGACCTGCCTCATCACTCTGTAAGTAAGGGAAGTTTTTTATAGTGCCGTTGAAAATACACAAAATCGTGAAAAATCTTAAATATTAATGGGAGTTGAAAGTCTTTTTTCAGAAAACTTCCAAGTCTGAAGGTGGAGAATAATGCATTTGTCTTACCAGTTTTTTTTAACTTTTATTTGTTAGAAAGTTGTTGGGCATCCTTCATCAACTTCTAATAAATGTGGGACACCTACCATCATAATATACAAAATAATAGCGAGAACATTGCTGTTAATTTAGAATATTCAACTTCATTCGTTATTTATTTTATTATATATTTAATCAACCCAATTATTGTTCAGTTATGTATTTAGTCCATAACCCAAAAATCCTAGACTTCATGAGCTTACATGTTTCTATAACGATAAAATAATTACAATTAATTATAGTTGGAGGTTTCAATAAAATATTCTTATTGCACTTTCAATAATTGCAGTGAAAAGGAATATTTGTAGTAGAAAATTAGAGAAAATATAACTGAAAAATTTCCAATTCCTGAAATTTCATCGAAGAAACCGTATTTTACCAAAATTTAAAGTTAGCATCTTACTTATTTGTGGAGTAGGGGAATCTGAAGCGTATTAGATTTTATATAATAAAAACCATTGTCCACAACTTGAATACTCAAAAATTGATGAAAATGGGGAAAAGAATAAAAGGGATAAAAGGGATTAACTAAGTCTCTAGTAATACACTACGCAAGTATTATTGTGCATAATTTAAAAATCACCAGTAAATGATTTCATAGTTTATTCCAAAGAGTAAAGCAAAATTCCATTTGTACAGAGATTATTTTGAAAAACACCAATTAGATGAATCCTTCAGAATGATTCAGTTTTTATTGTCCTGATGCTTTAGAATGTCCAGAATCCTGAATCATCAACTGAATAGTTTCAACCACAATTATTATTTTAATGTTCTACACAATTTTCATGAATGATCAGAATGCATATTTATGTAACAATATCAATACACACCACAGAATTAATGAGGAAATAAGTACCTATTTCAACCGTAAATTAATGTAGAAACATATTCATTATAATAGAAGTTCACAAAAATGGAAACTTGTTCACATCATGAATACCCAATTACGACACAGTTAATAACAAATTGGGGTTAATTTCACGCAGTTTAATTAATACCTTAACATTGTAAAGGGGAAAGGCTTCAACCATCAATTTAGGTCCCATATGCATATGGTGTGACTTACTGTTCTTACAATAATTTCTACTGTATCCTTTCCTATCTATTGTTGTTCCATTTCTCCTCCCTTTTCATTGTTCTCGCTTCATGTATTGTAATTATAGCTGTCTCCTAGGCCTATACTTCTATCATTGTATTATACCTACTCGTCTAGTGTACTGTAAATTCAATCTCTAATTATTTACCCTCTCTACATTGGTATAATCTATCCATGCAAAGAAGACATTCTGGCGAGATGAGAAAATGACTCCAGCTCGGTCAATATTGATTCAATATTGATGTCAAATTGTAGATCAGAATGTTTCCTACAATTTGAAACCCAATGTATTATTTTTGACCAATATTGACCGAGCTGGAGTCATTTTCCCATTTTGCCAGAATGTCTTCTCTGTTTGGACAGACCATAGTGTGACAGAGAGGAACCGAAGTCCCAACTTCGTCATTGAAAAATCTATCAGTAGATTAATGATGGACCAAAATACATCATATACTGGATTAATCATCATTAATAATGGAGATTATAATTATTCATGTTCAGTTTAGTTTGTTTTTGTTAATATTATTGATCAACAAGAATTCTTGATATTCAAATAATCACAAATAATGTAGTCTAGGCTATAGCCTAGGAATTATCATTCTACTATAATTCACATAGGTAAATTGATTCAACTGTACTGTACTGTATAGACGTACAGTGGATGTAATACAGTGTAGATATCTAACTCTTTTTCTTTCACAACTATTAAAGAAGATGACCTTCCATCACACGCACACATAAGGTTTGTTTATTTCGTCTCAAGTGATCGTGAATGGACTATAGAGTCATGTACCCATCTTGCCAGAATTTATTCATCGCTTGGACAGACATTACCATTATTCGCTGATCTCCTCCAAAGTTGCTGCCTACTACTCTTATTATCAAGATGACAACATATTTACTATAGTCCATTCACGATCACTTGAGACGAAATAAACAAACCTTTTGCGTGTGTGTGCGTGTGATGGAAGGTCCTCTTCCATGCGAAAAAGTTTGATTCAGTTGAAGAGCTGACTCTTGTATGGAGCTGTGATTTGATACAGTTCGACTTGTCTTTTCTCAAGACTGTTGTCTTGAGCTGTGATTGGCTACAGCTGTTGGTCTGTGGCCGAAAGTTTCGCATAGAAAAATACCTTCCATTACACGTACACACACTCAAAAAGTTTGTTTATTCCGTCTCAAGTGATTGTGAATGGAGTACAGGTGGTATTTCCCACCCACGTTCTCCAACATATAGTCAGTCTCTTCTCTATTCTTCTTGCCAACAATTTGAAACCCAATTTACACTTTTAAGAAAAGTGGGAAACCGCAGCCCAGAAATCTGGCTAATGAAAAGGCTGATTCTCGAATAACTCCCCTCTTCGCAATCGGAACTGACTATTGTTATTATTATCAATGAAAATAGGTGAGTAAACTGAAAACACTCTATATAATTATTATAGGCAAGGTGTCTTTACTACTGTATATTCTATTTAGAGTACATATTAGAGTTATACATATTTTCATGTATACTATAGACTCCAAATCCGTTCATGCATTCAAGTTCTAAAACACACATTCAGAAGGAGATATAGATAGAGGTAAAGAGAAAGAGAAAAGGGATGAGATAGAATGAGGAGTATAGGAAGAGAGACTGTGTTGAGAGGGAATCATATTCAAAAGCAATAAATATAGGGGAAAGTTTTATAGCATCTGGTGGCCAATATCATTACGAAATATGGTTTACAGTGGAATGACGTTGGTTTTTTATTGTAGACACCTGTTTCTAGTTGCAGCCTATATTGATAGTTACTTGATTTGGCAGTTTGTTCCCCTTCAATACACCTGGCTTCTATGTTAGCTGGTCTTCTATTCATGGTATAGTATGTCCAAGCAAAGAAGACCCTCTGCCAAGATGGGAGAATGAATCAAGCTCGGTCAATATTGGTTAAAAAATTATCCATTCGATCTCAAATTGTGAGACACAATTCAATCTAATATTAAGACCACATTTATAATTCTTTAACTAATATTGACCAGTCTGGAGTCATTTTACCATCTTGTCAGAGGCTCTTCTTTGCTTGGACAGACTATAATTATGTTGTCATTTTTATAATAAGACCAGTAGGCAGCAAATTTGGATGAGATCAGCAAAGAATTGCATAGTCTGCCCAAGCAAAGAATAAATCCTGGCAAGATAGGAAAATTACTCCAGCTCAGTCAATATTGGTTCAAAAATTATAAATTTGGTCTCAAACTGTAGGAAACATTTTGATCTACAATTTGTAGAGAAAATTCTGATCAACAATTTGAAACCAAACATATAATCTTCGAACCAAAATTGACTGAGCTGTAGTCATTTTCATAATATCTTGCCAGAATGTCTTTATTGCGTGGACAGACTATATCTAAGAATACTGTAAAATGTACAATATTTTCAGTGTTAAAAACAAAAACTCGTATTGTTCCAATTAGGGATTTCAATCCCGGGACTGATTTCCAATCCCGGTATTTCGGGATTATCCAATATCAATCCCGGGATCCCGGGATTGGCAAAAATCAGTTTCATGCATTTTTAACCAATTGTTCCTCCTCAATTACATGTTCAGTAACAGTGTGTGGAGATGAAAAAGCCAAAAAGGGCTCATTATAGAGAGAGAGGATATTTTTAAAATCTAAAAATACTTGGGAATAATATCAAATCCACCCAGAGTCTTGACAACTGCCTTACACGATTTGCACTGAGCGCTTTTTCCGTCTTTGTAATTAAGCAAATTATTCCAAACTGATTACTCATCAGAGTCTTTTTCATGTAGAACAAAAACATTTCTATCCTCCATCAGGACGGGATGGAGTTCACACTTTTCACTTCAAATACTGTAAATTGAATTAATAGTATCAATAATTAAATAGAATACTTTTTGAAAAACCGTGTAACGCACCCCAATACCGACCTAACAACGCGAAAGCTGAACCACTACTAAATGGAATTTCGTAGAGCAAAGTATATTTACTTCAACAAGATATTCTACTTATGATGGAGAAAGAGAAGAGAAGAGTAATACTTAGACAGAGAGTGAATAATAAGTGCTTGTTTATTTCTGAATTCTGAAGTCTTTTCAAAGTTCTGATAGCTTTTCAAGGAAATGACATCAGGACGATTGTAATTATTGCGCCGTCTAGACTGGTAATTGTGGTGCTGTGTAAACAGAAACAATCGTAGAGACATAACAACCGATCAACCACAATTCTGCAAGAAATGCGAACCGATAATGCAAATTCTATTTAACCAGTACAGAGTCCAGTTAGCTATACAGTACGGTACCCATTATGGATATGCAACTGTAGGCTGTGCCTGTAGAATAAATTAGTCAAACACTTAGAACAAAAAATTATGCAAAACTCATATTCATCACCGTAAATGAATTCTATATTGAATTGTTTTCGAAAAATTCGATTTACAATTCCATGTTTTCTAATCCCGGAAATCCCGGGATTGACGCTGAAAAATCCCGGGATTGTTGGGTATAGAAAATGGACCGGGATCCCGGGATCCCGGGATTGACAACCCTAGTTCCAATACACCCTCAACATTGGAAAGTTTCACGAACTTTTGAATTGACAAATGGCAATTATTGGTACACTAGTACAACAAATAATGACGAACTGATGTGAGAGCATCAGCGAGCTCAGCGTGCAAATAGATGGATAGATGGCAGATGCTGCGATCCATCACCGAAAGTACGACTCGCGCGCGCTCGCGTGTGTGCGTGCGATCGCACAGTCTCTTATTCATTATTCAGTAGCGAAATCACGCGTCAATCACACTGCCTCGCCGCGCCGCCTTCTACAAATTGAATCCAAACACAGCGCGAGAAACAGAGACAGAAAACAGGAGAGAGAAAGAAACCTAGGGAGAGAAATTTGGAATTATTGGTAGAGGAGAGAAAGAGGATGATATTTTGTATCACAATTCACGTTTTCTGATTTTGATTACACCGATATGATTATCCACCTCTACAATAGCACCTAAATTCGATACACAACTGAATTACGTATGATCAACTTTGCTGCTGGCTAGACTCAAATAATACTTATGTATCTCCTGGTTACAATATCGATAATATGTCAATACAATATTTTTTGACTTTTCATATTGGTTTCTGTTTCACCCTTCAAGATTCAGGCATGAAGGATATTAATTCATAATGTACAGTGGACGATATTTCCTAAGGTGCGAATAAATTTATCGAAATGTGCCATAGCATACCAAATCAGCACGATGCTAATTTAATTCGGCTTGTAGGCTTGGCCTGATTATATGCTTATTCAGTCAACAGAGTCAGTCATCTCTTTTTGAAATATATTTGACAGGGTATCATATGAGATATGTTTGCAACTCTCTTGGTTGAATGGCTTGGCGTTGGCGGTTTTATTTATTTGGAAGTATACAATATACTTATTGGATGAAAACACAGACAATTGGTTTTAAAACATCTCTATTATAAAATTTGAGGAATATTTTGAATGTCCTGAAGATGATGTTTACAATGATTCACATTCAATTCCACTCTCAATGACTGGAAAATAATATTTATCAATTTGAAATAGTAGAGGTTGGTGAAAAAGAGAATAGCACCAGAAAAATTGAAAGATTTCAAAATATCAAATTACACATAAAAATCCAAGCAAAAATATTCTGACACGATTGGAAATTCAACAAGCCAAATCAGTACGATGTTTTGGTATGTCATGGTATGGCGTAATAAGTGTATCGCTTCACGATTTTCACTATAATCATTATCAAAAGTTGTCATTTCTAATAATTCATTCCTAATTCAGCCTCATAAACCAGGTACCATATAGTCAACGTATTGAAATCTTTCTTTTTTTCTGCTAATTGCTCTAGCTCGGCTAGCTCCAGTTCACCTAAGATTGATACCTCATCAAATTATTTATTTTATATTAAAATGATAGAGTTGTGATCGTGACTACTACCAAACAAATTAGGATATCACTCAACCACTCCAGATCTCAAGCTATACGTTTCACACTGGTATTTGAATATTATAAGTTGAAAATTATTGGAATTCTATCACTATAGGAATCCAGCGGGTATAGGAAACTTAGTAGATCTAGCGCAAGAAAAACATCAAACATAATCAACCAAAGATAACGAAAGATCATCGACACACCAATTTAAAAAAATCATTCGATGAGCATGATTAACTTATTGAGCTGGTATAGTCTTGCCAGAATGTCTTCTTTGCTTGTACAGACCATATTTCCATTATTGTCAACAAATAATAAATTCATCTACTGTGTTAACTATAGAATCTAGTGTTAAAATCATCTGGTTTTTTCATAACAGCAAATCAAAAGTACAAAATCACTATTCTATTTTCTTTATTTATATTCTATTTTGTATACTGCTCAATCTACTGTGTCTTAACAACACAACCACCTCAAGAAGATCGCGCGTAAAATCGATAACGACACGTCAGTGGCGCATCAGTTTGCTCTTAAAGCTATTCTCTCACGATTCCATTTCGTTGTCACACCTCACTTCGAGAGTCTGCCGTTGGTTGCACTGAATAGAAGCACTTTCCGCCACTCACACAACATTAACAGCAGCTACAACATTATTTGACAGGCCCACAGGTAAATGCTTTCTCCAGCCGCCATCTTACATTTCCAAATTCCACTTCCCTATTTTCCATCTTTGACTTCCAACTAAACTAAACCAAAGCTCAACCCTTATGATTTCTAATAGTTTCTATACGTATTCTGTAGCTTTTCGATCATAATCCAACCTTTTTTCTCATAGATAGGAATGATATTATTTATTGAACAAAACAAAGGGGAGTCCGATCCCACTAGACGTCAAAACTGTTATCATACGATAGTAGAAAGCAAGTAAAAGAGCTAAGAATTATTTTTCCATAAACTTTATTTATATTTTTAAGGGTGTGTTTCATTCTTCATACTTTTGTAGAACGGGACAACACAAGTGCAGGACATCGTATTTTGTAGATTCGAATACAGTTATTACATTGAACACTTCTGAAATCTGCATTAAATGCTTCAAAAATATTACATTGCTATAGAACAAGTACACAGGAAATGCAATAATTTATGAGGGATTTATTATAAATCAGAGTACAATTTGATCTATACTAGAACTCTGACTTGTGGAATGGCTCACATTTGGAATAAAGTTCACATTTGAAACAAAGCACTAGTTCAAAACATTCTGATTGTAAGAATCAAAGTATAAATCTGTGCAAAACACTAATCCTGGAACTGATGTAAAGTGCCTCAAAAAGCATAAATTTCTCAGAATACAAGAGTACAAAACATTGCTATCACAGTAAATTAGAGTCCAATCCCATTCACAACAGTACTAAAACCTATGTAAAGTATAAAACATTGCTATTGTAAAATAGAGTACGATTCCATTTACAGCATCACTGAAACCTATGTAAAGTGCCTTAAAAGTATACATTTTACAGGGGACATGACTAGTTCGAATGTATTGGATTTAGAGATAAATTTTAGACAGTTACACCAGAGTGGAATAGCGAGTCAAAAAGTGCGGAATGTCAGCTTGTCACGGTTTTGGTCGGTTTTAAACTTGTCACAGCACGACTGATGGATAAAAGGTGGGGAAAATCGAGGAAAGAAGCTGCAAAGAGTTGGGCGACTAATTATTCATGGGTATTCTCGTTGGCCGTATGGGCTACACGTCGAGGTTTCTGAGATAACGACACGGCAGGTTCGGAGTTTTGTGCGTTGTAAACGAATAAAGCGGCGCCCGATAAGGGTTTTAATAGATAAACGCTGCCAGCACCGCAAACCCCCTGGCATTTCGTTCGTTTCGGGACCGATTTAAAGGGTTTTAAACCACCGAACGAACTAACAAACCCCTTATCGAAGAGTGTAAAGCGTTGTGGCGTCACCCGAAAGAGGGTTTACATTTCCGGCTGCCTTTTATACAGCGAGCACAAATACACCGAAACCTTTTTGCCTAAACCCGACCGAACATGGCTGCAATTGTAGATGGAAACTATTTTCCAACCGGTCGGTTTCGAAAACAACACGGCACATTATGCAGTGCAGGGCAATGGTGTACTTTAACCCCCAACCCACTCTAAATTCCAAAATAATGCGATAGGTGTGTGCGTTAGTGTGTGGGAGAGAGAGTGGGTAGAGACTAGTGTCAACAGTTAGCCATCAATAATAATGTGGCGGGCCCTTCTCCACGATTTCGGTCGGGTCCCATTTAAAACGACAACACTAGTCGGCAAAAACTGTGATCGTGATGAGTTGATAATAATGTTGTAGGGGAACGTTGAGAAATTTTCAGATGAAAATAATTTGATGCATTTCAAACTTTGATAATACGTATATTTTCGGATCGAACTCTTTACTGAGAAAAGATTTGGTATAGATATTACACAGAATCTTTCTAATTCTTTGAAAGTCGATTTTCTACACTGAGATGGGTTGATGTGCTTCGCAGAGGATTTTATTATAATATAATATTGAGAATGTTTACTAAAAAATAAATTTTAGAAGAATTCCCTCATCTATATATCTATAGAAAAGTTTGTACATTAATAGTACTTCTATCTATTCATCCTATTATATTGAGCGAGTAATTTCTGTATGTATGTATGTATGTATGTATATATGTATGTATGTATGTATGTATGTATGTATGTATGTATGTATGTATGTATGTATGTATGTATGTATGTTTGTATGTGGAACCACGGTTCTAGAAAACGGCTCTAAAAATTCTTGAAATTTGAAATGTAATATAACCGTGATGGAAAAATAATATTGCACCAGGTCTCATGTCTGGGAAAACTCTCTGGCAGGATTAAGAAAAGAATAAAATATTCCTTATTCAGGCATAATCCCAAGTACTGCGTATAATGGCTGTTATCGTTAGCTGACCAACGCTATCCAGCTGGAGTGAATGGAGTTACATTCAAGTCTATAACACATGCTCATTACTGTCAAAAAATTGTGAGAGGTGATCATATCAATTTTGAATTTATTTTTTACATGGAGGTTCCTTGATTTTTTACAATAACATATTTATGTAATTCAACAGTTCGGTTGCAGCTTCAGAGCAAAGCTCGGTACCACATATTTTTTATTACCAGAGATGATTCATATAATAACCGGCAAATGACAGTCCAATCCCCTATGATATCCTATCATATTAAGCAAGTAATTTCTGTATGTATGTATGTATGTTTGTATGTGGAACCACAGATCTAGAAAACGGCTCTAACGATTTTCTTGAAATTTGAAATGTAATATAACCGTGATGGAAAAATAATATTGCACCAGGTCTCATGTCTGGGAAAACTCTCCAGGATTAAGAAAAAAATAAAATATTCCTTATTCAGGCATAATCCCAAGTACTGCGTATAATGGCTGTTATCGTTAGCTGACCAACGCTATGCAGCTGGAGTAAATGGAGTTACATTCAAGTCTATAACACATGTTCATGACTGTCAAAAAATTGTGAGAGATGACCATATCAATTTTGAATTTATTTTTTACAAAGATGTTCCTTGATTTTTTACAATAACTTATTTATGTAATTCAACAGTTCGGCCGCAGCTTCAGAGCGAAGCTCGGTAACAGATATTTATCATAAAGTGGGAATGTCAGCGTACAGAATATAACTAATTTGATTTCATTGCATTACTGCTGACATTGTTATAATGTCAGATACTATAGCCTAACTACACGACACTACAATAGAACTTGAACATTATAAGTACAAAATCTTCAAGAAGCTACCCTCTCTTGAAGCTTAGTAAAATATTATAATACGAGTGACATAGTTAAGTCACATTCGTACTTCTGCGTTTTGTCAATGAATGAAAATGGAATAGGCTAGTACGTCAAAAACACGAGTTTTTTATTTCTCTAATCTATTATATCCTTCTTATTTTCTCTACTACCACATTACATTTCCGTATTCTATCTCCTCATTGTTTTTATTTCGAGTTTTTCGAACAGTAAGAGTCATTGAATCGAAATTAATACGTTGAGAACTGCTTTCTCAACTTTTGCCTTCTTTGACAGCGTGGTAGCTCGAAACGTTATAGAACTGAGAATGTAACTCTCCACAGTGAATAATCACATTCTCTGTGATTATAATAAGCTACCCATTATTTTAGAATTATAAGACAAACAGACCCAGCTATTCTCGTTGATCTAAGACAGTTCCTTGGATATCGATATCTCCCCATCGAAAGCAGAGAAGCGGTGTGGACATTGGAGCTAAATTAGCGGTGGGCTGATTTCGAAGCGTGACAGAGGAAAGAAAGAAAACGCAAGACATCACGTGACCACAAGTGCCAGTCAGGCTGACTGCTGCCAACAATCCCAAATTATTTATTTATTGATGGACGGTGACTGGTATGGAATAGCGGTGAGGAAGTGGTGATGGAGTGGGAAGATGGAGAATGGGAGTAGAAAGTAAGAAGAACTAGGAGGGAATGGTGGAGGGAAGAAGAAGCAGGAGAAGAAAAAACACAAAAAATATAGAAGAGAAAGAAAAAAAAACAGCAAGAATTAAGAGGGGAGAAGAAGAGGAACAATCATATAAAAAAGAAGTATAGTAAATACAAGAGAAATCAGAAGAAGAGGAAGAATGAGATAAACTATAAGAGCAAGAAGGAGTTGGTGAAGTTTAGGAAAGAAGAAGTAGAAGATAGTTGGAAGGAAGAAGACGATAGAAAGGGATAAAAGGAAGTTAAAGAAAGGGGGAAGAAGAGAAGGAGGAAGTGGAGAAGAGAGTGAATGGACGAAATAGAAGAACAAGAAAAAAGGGGAAGGGGAGAAGAGGGGGAAGAGGAGGAAGCAGATAAGCATAAAAGATAGAGGATAAAGATAAAAGAAGATTAACAAGCATACAAAGATAGAGAAGAGGAGAAAGGAGAAAAAGTAAAACAAGTGAGAGGTGAAAAAAGAAGAGGAAAAACAATAAGCAGAAATAATTGTCATAATTTATAGAAAGAAAAAGAAGGAAGATGAGAAGTATGAGGAAGAGGTAAAGGAGAAGAAAAGAATGAGAAGGAGGAGAAGAGGTATAAAGAAAAAGAGAAGGAAGAGTAGAAGTAGTAGGAGGAAGAGAAAAACATAATATGAAGTAGGAAAAGAAAAAGAAGAACAGAATATGAAATAGGGGAGAAGGAGAAGGAGGAGTAAAAGTAGGAGGAGAAAGAATAAAGTGGACAGTCGTTGACATACAACCGAAGATTGGCGTGCTGGTAATTGGTGGGATACCATACCGTCAGCTCAAACCACCACTCTATACATCTATACCTCTATGCACAGACCACCTCTCTTCCTAGAGTACCAATTTTCTGTGTGACAATTGTCCAGGAATAGCCAAGCGGACAGATGCAATAGGATAGGATTTGGTCGACTTGCTTTCACAGACCATCTGTGTACGTCACCGTTGGAAATTGATACGCTAGAAAAACGCCGGCCGACTATTGATATCCCGTCCGCTGTAATTATGACCAATTAATGGAACCAGAGTGCTGGTATTGACCCAGACTGAACTAATAATTTGAACAATGGATTAGTTGGCGGGAAATGCTGGGTTTTAGGGGGATTCGTACAGTTAAAACTTATTCCAATTCCTGTGCAAAACTTGTTAAGTACTAGCTTGAAATTGACTGAAGACCTATAGACAAGAATCGAGATTGAAAAAATATGTCACTCATGATGAACTGATGAACATTGAATTTTCCGATAATTTTCAAGTAGTTTACTGATGAAGGAACTTACAACTTTTCGATTATACATCGATAAGAAAATGAGTCGTATTGAATCCCAGATTAGTCTGGGATAGTTGAAATTACAGTGGCGGCTCTGAGCAAGAAATTTAGGGAGGACACTACTTATTTTCCATAAATTAATTTGATTTAAACAGTGACCACTGAAGCGTAACTTGAGGTTACACTTCCTTGTGGTCACTAGGAAGTTTATGAGGTTACAGTATTGTGTAGATTGATACAGTACCGGTACTTGAGGATGATAAGCAATAAATTTCGATAAAATTCGAAAATAAAATAAAGCAGACTCACTCTGCTTCAGACTTCACCTTTATCGACTGTCTATAGGCTGAACTTAACTGGCTTTGGATATTCACAGACCCTAAAAGTGAGAACTCTATCTCATAGTTCATATGTTTTTCACTGCAATTGTGTTTTCAACTTTTTGTTTCAAATGCTTCAAATCATTCACACAATTTATTGTCCACGCCACGTCAATTTGAGCAGAGCATATCAAACAGACAAAACAATAGAATACGTTACTCTTCTCACATCCAAACAACCATTCAGCATAGTCATAATATTTTATATTAAATTGCCTATTGAATAACCTACCACTATACTTGTCCGGCTGTGGATATATTCTACTATTTATCTACTAGTTTTACTAATCTATTAGGAATGTAATAATAGAATTTAAAATATATTATTTAATCTTAATAATTCATTAATTTGCCTAGAATTGACAGGGAGGACAGTGTCCGAGCGCCTCCCTGCTGTAGCCGCCCCAGCATGTATGTACATGTCAATGTCGTTATACAATTTATTCCCATTTTCAATAAATAAATTTTGAACATTACTGGTAGAATGCAGAGTTACAAATGAGAAGAAATCTTAAGATGATTAAAAGAACAAAATTTAGTTGTAGTACAATCAAACCGGAAGAATTGAAATGGCTGGAAAAAGTATTAAAATTGAGTTGGAGCTAGAGGGTTGAGGTAAAAAATAGTTTTTTTCTGATTGGTTTAAAAATATATGATTTATATTTAAATCATTTAATATAAGAATTATATGATTGTTAGAAACTGAAGAGCTACGAAATAGAGAATTTATTGAAACTAATTAGAGAAAGATAAAGAGTCTAAAATAAATATCCATCTTCTAAAATACACATAGCTGACACTAGTAATTAATTTTCAATATTGATGATACTGTTCTTCTTTCGACTCAGGACTATCCAATTTAATAATAATCAACTATAGCTCGATTGAAGATTTCATCATTCGAAACATTAGATGAATGGATGAATTATACCGTTCTATAACAACCATAACAGTCATCATCTCATTGAGATCATAAGAGCTATTAGGCTACTTCAAACTATAGATACTGTGTAATAAGACTGATTATACAGTCTCTATACTTCTAACTAATAATCAATCTCAATCATAAATTTAATTGAGAACTCAATTTTAAAATTTTTCTTAAAATCCATAACTCATTTTATCATTACAGAGCTCTTCTACCTATCTTGAAAACTTAAATTAAAAATACCTTGATGAAAACTTAACTTGAAAATGCATTTTTAAAACCCTAACTTGAAAATACTTTCTCAAATAGGCTACCTATTATAAAAAAACCTCCAAAAAGTATTTTATTTGAGATAAAATTATCAATGCCGGTAACACATAGGCAGTATAGTCTGCGAGGGAGAGGAAAGCAGTAATTTACGCCCCTTCCGGGTCACGTGATTAGGTTCATACGAAGGAGAAGAGAACAAGGTAGAATGATAAGAGGGAGAAAGGGTTGGTTAGAAAGGATGGGGCAAAGTGAAGGCGTAGGCAGCGTGGTATGGTCTGTTCAAGCAGAGAAGACATTCAGGCAAGAAGGAAGAATGACTCCACCTCAGTGAATATTGGTTCAAAAATCATACATTTGGTCTCAGATTATAGATCAGAATGTCTCCTCCAATTTGAGATGAATTTTATAATTTTTGAACCAATATTGACTGAGCTGGAGTCATTTCCCCATCTTACTAGCATGTCTTCTTTGCTTGGACAGACTATAGGTAGCTTCGACTATGGGATGATTTAATCCTCGCAAGGATTAAGGTCCCGCTACTAATTTAAAGGCCCCGCGCTTATTATTACTGTTACTATTATTATCATTATCGTCGTCATCATCATCAGTGTAGTCATCTCAATGCGGCTGGTGTTTCTGCTTTGGAATGGGATTAACCCTTCCATCCCCTTCCTCGCCATCTTGGTCCCTCTGTTCTCCTTCTTCCCCCAAGCAAAAGCAATATTAAGCCGAATACTTTCACAAAGCTCAAGAAATACACGGAAAGCCACATTTGAATGCATGTATGATTCTAAAGCCACCTCCCATACAGTGAGTGAGTAAATGTTAATTTCACTCCAGTGGAATGGGTGGTGCAAATAGAAATGGAGATGAAAGAAGGGGGAGATGTTGAACAGCTTTCGAAACATTGCTGCCAAGATTATCGTTCGTTTAATTTTTCCACCACCCTCGACTCATCGCTCACTGTCTGAAGGGTCGAGATACTTTTTCACTTTTCTGCCAAATAGGCATTTCATGAGGCTCGCATTATTTTTTAACCCCTTAACTGTTAATAATTCATAAATTTTGAGATTTTTCAAGAAGCATTCCTGTGATTCATTCAAATATACTACAGTACTTTCAGAGAGAAATAGAGAGAGAAAAAAAACGCATGTCTATTCCACAAACTATAACGATTGAGACCTGTCTTTTTCTTACAGTAGTCCTCAGATGAAGAAAGTGTTTTTTTTCTTCCAATTGAATTCAATCAACTATTTTTGGAATAAGCATCACTTATCCGTGAATTTATAAACCTCCTAGCAGAAATTATATTTCAACTACAATCTACAATTACCAGATTTTCATGTCTTTGTTCCGATGCTTACTCCCAGGGCCTTCGCGTGGTTTTTCAGCGCCCCGTGCCACCCCCCCCCTCATTGCCAGACGGATGCAATCCAACATATTATTGATTATATTCACATGATTCAAGCTGCCTTGCATGTTCGTATTTTTGGCATAACCAATCCCAGTGTTGCATATGCTGTGGAAAAAGGATTATAGGGACTTGCTTATTGTATTCCAACGTATTGTTTCGTATTTTCTGCCTTCATGAATTAACATAGAATAACTAAAGGCTATCTAGATTGAGCAAAACTGTCACATAGTACCGTACTTTATCATGAAAATATATAAATTTTAATTTATTTTATTAGTTTGCTTAAAAGCACATCATAAGGGAGGGAATAATAAATTTTTCACAGGAAAATATTGGGAATAATCATGAATATTTCATTCCACTGGAAATAAAGATGTTTAACAAAAAATCGGAAATTCAATAACAAGCAAATTGAAGATTTCAGCCATTTTCACTGTTCTACCCAACTTTCTTAAATAACATTCAGAATAGTTCCTAATTCAGCCAGCAGATGGCAGTAGCAATAGGGTGACTTGCTTCGACTTCCATTGGACACACCTCCAAGCTCCGCCTACAATCAAAATGGCAAAATGATTTTACTTGAACACACCTTCATGCCCCGCCTGCTCTTTTCTTATTGGTTGACAGAGTTTCGTGAGTTCTGAAAATGATGAATGGTGTATCCATACACAAAAATTACTCTGATTTACTATTGAAGATCTTGTGCTAATATAGTATTTATTTATGTATTCAGGCTGGTAAGATTCTATCAAATTGGTATTTGAAGAATTTATTTGTAGAATTTCGACTCAGTTCTACTTTTATTGTGTAACTTGGGCCAGTACTAGACTTCAATAGTTTTATGCTGTATGAAGTGAGATAAGAATATGATTTCGCACTCCCATCTTATACTTATCAATTCAATTTTTATACGATGAATAAAATGAAATGAAACTCAAACTATTCATGATCAATGCCGACCTATTGCCAGAAAAAAGTTCGAAAAACTACAACAATTCGGTAAAAATACTACTACTATAGGATTATTATATGAAGAAATTTTTATCGGAAACTGGCTCATGATTGGTCGACAGAATGTAAGGTGGTTGTCAGCCATCCATAGAATTACATTTAAGAGGGGCTTGCTTCATGCATTGATCGGGTTTTTTCAATTGATCAATTCATTATGATGAAAGAGTTTATGCAGAGGAAATAATTCCTTGTGGATACAAGTTGTTGGTAAAATGAGTTTTTTTATCAAATAGTGGAGAAATTATTCTAATAGCTCAATTGAAGATTTTCAAATTTCCGTTTTGCATCAGCCACCGCAGTGCCCCCTTGGCCGTGGCGCCCTGTGCGGTCGCGTCGCACACTCAGCACACCCCACTGCTTACATCACACATGAGTGAAGATGAATTAAATGAAATGAAAATAAGAGAATTCGAAGATGAAAATGAAGAGCCTAATTCGATGCTGTAGTTACCCTTGCTTTATCTACAAAAGCTGCAAACTAATTACGGTCGAACTGTTGTAATTGTCATATTGCAACAGAACAGAATTAGCCCTTATCTGTCGAACAGACAGCATCAACCTAATTCCTGGATGAAGCCGAGCGATGTCAATCTCCGACGATTATAATAAGCTTTGGAGCGCGAGTGAGTGTGATTAGCAAGCGATTTCCGTTTTCATTAGAGCCGCATTTAATGAGTTAGGACGCAATTCGAGAAATTATACAAGCGAAATGGAAAAGGTGCAAGCGCGGATCCCTGTAGAAGGACACCGATGCCGGGCACTTTCTCCCAGAAGGCAGTTATAATTTATGAGGTGTGTAGTGCGCATGCGTGCGACTGATGTTAATAGGATGGACATCATGATCGTTTAGGGAGATGGGTTACTGCATTTGTTCTGCTGTGCTGTCACAATGGAAGGCTGCCCTTCTCGGTCGGCAATATTGTCCGTACGAGTCTCGTGGCTCAGATCGAATTATTATCGGGGGGTCCAAAACCACCCACCAACCAACCTACCACTGTAACATCTAGGTAGGGACTCACATATTTTGAGTAACGGGTGATAAAGGAATGCTGAGTTGACATAGCTATTCATCAAAAAAATTTTGAAAATCTTTCAAAATTTCACTATAAAAATATTTGAAGACTTGTGTGTTTGCTATTATTATTATAACCTACTTTGTATAGCTGATGTCTAAGTTATACCTGAAAGTTATGTAGTTTTGTCTACTTCAACAGCTAATGTTATCCTGAGAGCTGTCATATAGCTATGCCTAGATAATGTTCTCTAGATCAAAAGAAACAAAATAATGCTTTACAACAATTCTTATTAGGTTACATAATGTATAAGAAGCAGATGAAACCGCCTAACTTTCTGTCGTTAGCTTGTATAGCTGGCTAATTTTGCTGAATACCTTGATTAAGATACAGTTATAAAAAACTGAAGAATCACAACAATCCATATGGAAGTGCTTTTTAATAAACGACGCACTTATTAAAGATGGAAGAGTTATTAGACTCAAGTCACTCGGCAGGGGTACCGGGTTCGATTCTCGGTCCGGGCACAGTTTTTTGATCAGTTTCATTCAATGGATCTCGCCTGCTATTTAGTACATTGGTCAATATTTGCAGTTGCAGAAGTCCTTTGTCTATTTATGTAGCAATAAATTGAGATTCTAATTAATAATTATTATTATTATCATTATCATTAGATTATCTATTGCTATTGGTGGGGAGTGCTGCAGGGAGTTACACCTCGCTGACATAACCGAAATTTCTTATGATAGAATCGGTGATAATAAGTTACAGTTTTCATCCATAGTAACACAATTATTTCTGATTGTGGTAAAAGGTCCAAAAGGATAAATTCACGATTGGGTAAAATATTGAATTAGACCACTCTTCTTTTGTTCTATGTATACCATGAATCATCAAAATTGGAAATATTGTAAACCTCTCCATTAAATTCTTGTTTATTCCACACAAGTGTTCATTATGACTTTCGTTTCAAGATATCATGTCGTGGAAAATCAATATTTTTTTAATTACTATCTTGATCGAATTCAAATACATTTCATCATTGATTCAGCACAACTGATTAACAAATAAGAACAAAAATGTAAAATTGTTCACCGAATTCTCGTCAAGTACTGATAAATTCGACGCTCCAGTCACCATAACATGAAAATCAAGTTTTCTAACCGAATTCACATATTTTCCATAAACTATTCACAGCACAATTGATCAATCCGTCGCTGAAGTTATCATTTCACATATAGAGTCAGACCAAACAGTTGCCGTGTGTCCACTGTATTATTTAGACTTGGAATTTCAAAAGCGGATGAATACCTGTAGAAAATTTCTCTTCTGGGGTCTCCTCGTTTTCGGAGCAGCAAGTCTGAGTTTTCTGAGGTTTACCGGAACATCCGGGACGTAAGTGTGCGACCCCCGCTTCCGGGGAATCCCCTCCCTTGAACTAACCCCACCCCTTAGGCAGTCACAATAGAAGTTGGACTTTATCTCAGTGATGATGGGCAGGCAGGTTTCGTCTCTTCGAGATTAGGGGAATGAGAGTTTTCCTAACCGTGCTTTTATTGTACGAGAAAACTCCATACCTCAATATTCATAGTACAGTGAACGTGTAGTTGGATACTAGTGGTTGGTTCATTTGATAGCTTATCATTTATGATGGAATTCGGAGGAAAACTTAGTAATTTACAAGGAATTTTATATTCATGTCTACCGCACAGCATACTCATGAACTCAACCGTGTTTTATGTGATTTATCTGTGATCTACACTACTAGACATTAATTGCAGTACAACTGCTTCGTATAAAATTGTACTTAGGCTTCCACTGTACCCTTTAATTTGCACTCACCAACACATCCAACCTGAATTCTGGGTGGATTAAAGTTTAATCAGGAAAGCTAGTGAAGGATCATCAGGGTCCTCACTTACCCGGCTAGCCTACATCCAAGCGTGGAGGATTTCGACTTTGCAGTTTTAGCCACGGATTCTGTGCACGGAAAAGGGTTAGTTGGTGGTTAGGGTGGAAGAGGGGGCTAAGGGAGAATGGGGGGGGGGTTAGTTGGTTAGTTGAGGCGAGTAAACCGTTAAACCTTTCAAAGAAAATGGCGACTTTTGCGGATGAGCGAAGGTGTGAAAAGGCCACGCCGGATTAAAATCCCTCAGAGTCGCATGAAAAATGTATGGCGCCGGCTTAAATAATTCCCTCAGTAAGTTCGGCTTTGCTCTGTGCTTGCCTCCAGTCTCTGGCCTCACCTTCATCTTCCATCTCTCCTCTTTTCATCAACTTTCTCTCTTGCTCTTTTCTCTTATTCTTCTTTCTTTCAGATCCACCTCATTTCTCCTTATTATTCTCTCCTGCCCCCTCCCTGTGTTTGCGTTCTGATTGCTTGTTCGTCAACGGTCTGACCTTATCTCTACCTTAAATTTTTTCTTTTTGCCTCATTTCGTTTCCTTCATCTCCTATTTACTCCAAATTCCTTCCTCACTCTTTCCCTTTCAAGCCGTGCATCATATTCGCCTCTCTTCTAGGCTTCATTTTCTAGTTTTCCTCATTCAGATTCTCATTATCTTTATTACAAATTTTCCTCCCTCCTGTAACTTTATTTTTCTCTCTCACCTCTTTGCTCCTTAATGCTTATTTGTTTTTCAACAAACTAGATTCGAAATCCATGTTTTCAGTATTCTCAATTATTTTTCTCTTGCATAACTTCTTTTTTCTCTTATTGTATTCCATTTCTCGCAACACCTCGTCTGTTCAACTTTCGTATTTTGGGTTAAATGATTGAGGTTTTTTATCAAAATTTTACTCTCATTTAGCATCTCTCTACCTTCTCAACTTTATTCTTTACAATTTCTCCATATACTCCACATAGTGTGCGATGCTAACTTGTTATCGTTCGGATCCCTTATCACAAAGTTGTTCCTCACCACAAATGCATTTTTTCTGTGGGTAAGACTAAACTATGGAGGATACTGGATTTAGATAAAATAGTTGCAAACTTCTATCCGATTTGAGCGGAATGAGATTGATCATGGAGTTTGTAGAGTGTCTGTTGAGACATACCTACGTACTCCGTGATTAATCGAGTACATGGCATCTGATAAGCTGAGTTAGTCAATTGAATTCAAATGGAATTTCGAATATGATTGTTTAGGAAATAGCGGATACGAAGACGAAGAAACTGTTGCACATAATGGTAGGAGTAAAGATTGTACGATTTGTGATATTTCAATGTTAATGTTGGCAATAATAACTCACCAATACTTGAATATAAGCAGCGAGTTGTAGTTCATGAGAAGTTTGCTAGGTGCCTTTCTGTCATTTCGGATGAGGATAATTTTCCATTATCAGCATGGACCTGAAACTATTAGAAAATATTATGAAATCTTCCATTGAGACAATTGATTTTTCAGTGGTCCTGTAGAATATAGGCTATTATTATATCGTCATGTTTTCTGTTTGCATGGTTCAAGTATTAACAACCTTAAATAACAGTATACCACGATACAAACAGTAGTTAGGTTTCATTTTTACATTCAAACAGTATGTAGGTTAAGAAGTATAAGAATCAAAATATCAACAACAAAAACAAGTACCTAGTGCTTTAAATTTTCTGCCGAACATTTACTTGGGAATTATGCTCAAAGTTAAATATGAAGCTCATAGATATGGATCTCCCGTTAACATGAGAAGACGTCATAGGAAGGAGATATTTTAAGCAAGTATCATTGAATTTTCGTGCATACCCGTACTTTTTAATAGCCTATTTAACATTCCAACTGCACTTTACTGGCCCAAATTCTGTAGGCCCATTCTTAACATTAATTCTTATTATAATTATTATAAGATTATATGTATATAATATTCGTATTTTAGATGTAGTTGAAGGTGGAATAGATCATCCATTAATTCACCAGTATAAACGTTCTCATATATTATAGCTCAAGGAGATTACCAGGCCGCAGCCCTATAATTCATCACCATAAATTATCGAGCCAGTATTTCACTTTGAAAACTTTTAAAACGTGCAAAAGTTCAATGCGCGCTGAGGGTGAATAATGAGGTAATAAAATTTTAAATAGAAGAATAAAATAACGGTGAAATGTTTTTATTGCTGGGACAAGAGAGGGAAATTGCAAGTTTGTCGACGAATAAAGTGGTTAGGTTCACTATTCCTCTTATACAGGGTGCGGGGTGAGAAGACGTCTTATATACAGAGTGCGGGGAAAGTACGGAGCGAATAAGACTTGGGGTGCGAAAATGGCGGTAGTAAAATAGACGGTTGGCTTCTTTATTGTCCTCCACTTCTGCAGGGGCCATCAACAACACAAGCCAAGTTTAAAAGTAACTTACGCCTCCCCCCTCCCCCACCACACCACTCAACCCCTCTTTCAACTACGCTGCTACTGCTACAATTACCTACTTTCTGTTTCTTATTATTGCCAACACGATAATAGAATGCTAAGGGATGCAAACTACTGCCGAAAAATTGCAAAAAAATTATTGGTCCTTTTTTATTTGTTGCCTTATTGTTTTAGAGATGCTGCAAGGGAATTAAAGAATGATATTATAGGGAGAAGTCGACAACAAGAAAATTGAGGTAGAAATGTAAATTGTTGAATTTTTACTTGCTGTCTAATTGTTTAAGAAGTACTGCACGGGAATTTTAAATAACGGCGTAATACGAGGGGATGTCAACGGTGAAGGAAAATAATTTTGTAAAAAGTGAATCATCAGCAATCTTTTATTTGCTGACTAATTGTTTGAAAAGTAGCCTACTACAAGGGAATTAAAAAGAGACGTGATTTGAAGGGAGGCTAAAATGTCTTGAAAGACAGCAAAAAATGTAGGTGATTCTCTAATTATTGCCGTGCAATATTGTTTTTGAAAGAGGGAGATAACAAGTGAGGGAAATATATAATGAGTGAGTGAAGGAACCAAAGAATGAGGGAGGGAGATATTGTTAAGAAAATTAAAGACTGAAGTGATGTGAAGGGAAGCTAACACCCCGAAGATGGCGAAAAATAATATCGTTCACTTTTTATTTGTTGTCTAATTGTTTTTGAAGGGAGAAAAGTGTAGGATGAGTGTTGCAAGAGAATTCAAGAATGGTTTAATGCAGAGGGACGACGAAAACATCTGAAAGTTGGCGAAAAAATAATATTGTACACTTTTTTATTGCCTAATTGTTTCTAGAGAGGGAGTAAAACGATTACAGAAGATGGGAAGGGAGGAAGCGTTCGGGAAGAATTTCATTAGTTGATGTAACGTAACAATTGTGACACAGTATTGAATTGAGTATTGAGTAAGTTGTCATTGACATTGATTTTTTTTTATGAATGAACTGATAAGTTTTTTCAATGTAACACATGCAGCAAACAATCTCACAATAATTATCATTCTTGGTTTTTGCATACATAACATGATTATTGTATGAATTGTTATACAGGGTGTTTCAGGAGGAATGTGCAATACTTCTCAGGCTGATTCCTTACACCAAGTAGACAAAAACGTTCCATGGGACCAACCCTCAAAAATGCTTTGTTACTGCGATAACAATGGCGGAAAATTGAGATTTTTTTAAATATATAAATTTTTCTAATTTTTTAGAGGCTTTAGTAAGGTTCTAAAATGATTAATTCCTATGTAAAATTAGCTGCGGAATTCAATAAAACCAGTTCCAAGTTTGTGACTACAACGGTTATTGAGATAATTGGAAAAATATGCTAGAAAACGCCATTTTTTTAACAATAAGGGTTATAACTGGATAAGGAATCATAAAATTGTATTTTTTATTAATGGAAGTTGAAGAGAGTCGGATTCTAAAGAAAAATTTAAATGGCGGAGATTGTTTAAATCTTACCCAAATCTCAGTAATAGCGATCAAAAATCGCAAAATCGCTACTAAACACAAATTCATCACGTGCTATGTTTTGCGATTTTTGATCGCCATTTCTGAGATTTGGGTAAGGTTTACACAATCGCCGCCATTTAACGTTTTCTTGAGAATCCGACTCTCTTCAACTTCCATTAATGAAAAATACAGTTTTATGATTTCTTATCCAGTTATAACCCTTATTGTTGAAAAAATGGCGTTTTCTAGCATATTTTTCCAATTATCTCAATAACCGTTGTAGTCACAAACTTGGAACTGGTTTTATTGAATTCCGCAGCTAATTTTACATAGGAATTGATTATTTTAGACCCTTCACTTTCCCTGTGTGAAGCCTCTAAAAAATGAGAAAAATTGATATATTTTGAAAAATCACAATCTTCCGCCTTTGTTATCTCGGTAACAAAGCGTTTTTGAGGGTTGGTCCCATGGAACTTTTTTGTCTACTTGGTGTAAGAAATCAGCCTGAGAAGTATTGCATTAATGCATATTCCTCCTGAAACACCATGTATACATAAACTAGTGTACAAATTGTTTCCAAGAGGTTGTAAGATCTTCCAAAGTGGAGAAGCACTTACATACTACAGTAGTGACGATACCTTGACTTTACGTTCATCTTTAGACACGGTGATGACCAAAATTTTCAAATTGAAGTAGGAAAAAGGAACATAAGAACACGAAAGAGGAAGTGGATAACTTTGCGTAGCAGCCGAGATCAGGAATTAGTAAAGTCTCATTCACAAATGCCATAAAAGCAAAATAAACGGACGTATGCTGCAAAGAGGAAAGAGAGAATGAGATTTGAAATAAGAGATTTGCGGTGAAATTGGTGTGAAATGAATAACGAATTAATGAGTTAGCTCGCCGCTGCATAAAATGAGTGACAGCGTAGTGAAGTGGGGAGAAAGTTCATTTGTTCGAAGAAGAAGAAGAAGAAGAAGAAGAAGAAGAAGAAGAAGAAGAAGAAGAAGAAGAAGAAGAAGAAGAAGAAGAAGAAGAAGAAGAAGAAGAAGAAGAAGAAGAAGAAGAAGTAGTAGTAGTAGTAGTAGAAAATAATAAGAGGGTAAGAATCAGATTAGCTTGTATGAAAGTGGAAGCAGAGGAAATGGTGGAGAAGAAGGAGAAGGAGAAGAAGGTAAAGGAGGAGGAGGAGGAGGAGAAGTAGGAGTAGACCTAGAGTGACTGATAGGTCAGAGATGGTTTTCTTCTATTCGGGGTGGAAAAGGTGAATCCAAAGCTCAAGTCCAAATTCCGCTAAATAATGCACAACATAACAGATTCGCGGTACCTTGCAGTCTCTGTCAGAAACATCTTTCTCCTCTCCCCTCTTCTCCTCTCCTCTTCTCTCTTTCTTTCTCCACTTGACGTGCGGCATCTTGCAAGTGGAAAGAAAGAATAACAAGGAGAAGCAAAAGAAAACGGCAAAAATCTCGGCCGACATCAAAGTTTCATAAGTAAAGACCCGTAATGAGCAGATCTGATAAAAGATGCAGTGAAGAGTAAGACAGGCCTGGTCTGGATTACTCTCTACCTTCATCCTCTTTTCTGCTCTTGCCACTATTTTCTATCTTTTTTGGCTCCGTCTCTTTCTCAATCTGAAGATCATGCTTCCACTTCAATCGCCTTTTCACTACTGTCGTATTTACTCAATTTACTGGGAATGCATACCTTAAGGTTTACCAATCCCATTTGGTACGGATAATATGTTCATTGATTATGTAGTTTGGTTTAGTTTAATTTTTGTATAACGTTGATGTTTCGTATAATTATGTATAAACAATATTCCTTGATATATTATTTCTCTAGTTTGATGTTTCTATTACTTTCAAAGTAACATTTTCTTGAAACCAAGTATTTACATTAAATTCTGTTCAAGAAGGTACTATCTTCAAATGATTTAATAATAGTTTAAATCTATAGTTTAAACTGTTTCCATTCTTCTTTATATTCAACGATTTATGGATTTATTCTAACAGTTTTTCTTCCAATATTCTTTCTTCAAGTTGTTTTCCCCACCTTTTGCATGTATAAGTAACCAATTCTTCATATTTCTTTTTCTTTCACCACCTATTTTCCTTTCTTTTTGTTCTTCCTATCCTTACACATCTTCTATTCGTATTTCACACTCTATTTACATATATATTTACTATATGTGTATTACTCGTGTAATGTATGTGTGTTACTGTGTAATTATGTGTAATTATGTGTATTATGTGTAATTATGTGTAATTACATTTTATTACAATTACAATTTATTATTATTGTGTGATTATGTGTAATTATGTGTATTACACGTATTTCACATCTTCTATTCGTATTTCACACTCTTCTAATTCTCACTCATTCCACTTTTCTTGGCCGCTTTATTTGATGCAATCTCCTTCTTTATTCTCCTGATTTTCTCTCTTTCTTTCATCACGCAATTTTTGTCTCACTTTCTGATAGTTCCACTCATTTAATCACATTTCTTATTGTTCCTCTTTTGAACTCAACTTTTTCCATTTCCTTATGCTTTTCCCTTCTTGTTTTCTCTCTTCCTTTTCCATTTTCTTTCCTTTATTCCTCTCTCATCTCTTATTCGCATTGTTTCTTTCAAGCAACACTTTCTCTATTCTCCTTCTTTTTCTGTATAGTCTTTCCTCATTGTCCTATACCAATGTCCGCTATCGCCTTAACTTTTCCGCTACTTTCGCTTTTCTCCTTGTTCTTCCTCTTTCGCTCCTCTATGTCCTTCTCCACCTTCCCCACCTTATTATTCTTCTCCTCATTTAACTTATTTCTCCCTTCCTCCAACATCCGGATGGCGACGAGCTTTGATTGTCTGGTCTGAATAAAATATGTTAGCAGCAATTATCATCGCGGCGCCCACGAATTCTCCGTATCTTGTCAATTAACCAGATTACCACTCTCTGCTACAAAATCTGAAACTGACTCTAATCTGATGAGTAATGAAAGAATGCAAATTCAGCCTGCTTGTCATTTTTAATGTTTGATGCCGTGATAATGTCTTCCTAGTTTTACCACAAATCTGATCCAATTATTCTTCAATACTTCTCTTCAGTTGGAAAACATTGATAAACTGTTTTGGTTCAATTTTTTCCCCAAAGATTTGAAGAGATATTTTCAAATCAATCAATACATATTTCTATATTCTAGATAGATCATTTACTCATTCCAAAACGTCTCCAACTAGTTTCACTGTGTGTTTCTGTGTTATGGGACAATAAACATGAGCCACTGGCAGCTCGTGCCCACGGAACAGGTGAAGTGTTGTACAGTAAAAGATACGGGCACTTCACCTTTTTCGTGGTTACGTGCCGCCAGTGACATGAACTACAGAATGCAAGCTACCAGAAAGTAATGACATAGACTAACTATACTAGAATAGTATATCTACGGTAATAAGCAGAAGTTCCTCTTGAAAGGGTTAGAGGTTGAATAATCACACGCTAATTAATCTAGATGGCTTTATCGTTTGCAGTGAGTCATTCTGTATCTCTCCATTTATTCGATTACAATAATACAATACGGGATGGAAAAATAGGCGCTTGTTCAAAACTTCTATTCACATCAAGATGAAACAAAATGCTCAAATTCAGGTTCTCTCCCACACGCAATACTCACTCACCCTATTTTTAACAGAAAAAAACACCACTATGAAAAATTATCAATCTAAAAACCATAAAGGTTGTTTGGAAAGTCAAATTCAATTAGGCCTTTTCAATCCATCATCCCAAACTGATGAAGATCAGATACTAAAAAGATCATATTTTACTGGAATTAAAAAAAGGTATAAAAAACTAGAACTGTCAGAAAATTAATGTTAAAGTACACATCATAGTAAGAGTAA
Organism: Sogatella furcifera; assembly: GCA_017141385.1. NCBI lineage: Eukaryota > Metazoa > Arthropoda > Insecta > Hemiptera > Delphacidae > Sogatella > Sogatella furcifera. The sequence continues at coordinate 13,161,381 of CM029551.1, read as the reverse complement.
ACTCGTATAGAAACCACAAGTCATCAATTACAAATTAGCATACTTACTGAACCTTTCCAGTCAGTAGACTATAGAAGAAAATTAATCATGTTGAATGAAATTCGAATTTTTATTGTCGTATACTCTACCTTACACGAAAAAGATTACGTTGCCTTTTACAAAGAAAGAATCTCTTCCCGCTTACAGTTGATGAGTTAAAAGTTTAAATCACACTCGATACAAACAACAGCTTTTCCCTTGAAAACTATCGCTAAAGTTTGGGAATGAAAGAGATATAGAAAGAAGGAGAGAGAAGAGAAAGACCAGACGATAAAGAGAGGAGGATTGAAGCAAAGAGAGACGCATCCGTCAACGAATACAAACATCATAGCATACAATACACAGTGACAATTTTGACTATTCGGAGACTGTCACTCGAGGTGTTGAGGGAGGGACACAGATATAGTCTGTCCAAGCAAAGAAGACATTCTGGCAAGATGGGGAAATGACTCCAGCTCTGTCAATATTGGTTCATAAATGATAAATTTGGTCTCAAATTGTATATCAGAATGTTTTCTATGATTTGAGAATAATTTCATAATTTTTTAATAAATTTTGATCGAGTTGGAGTGATTTTCCCATCTTGCCAGAATGTCTTGTTTACTTGGACAGGCTATAGTGAGAGACATGAAAAGTGTGCATCATGATGATATTGAATGGAGGAGAGGGGGAGAGGAGTAGTAGTCAAAAGTGGAGATTCCTTGTTTTTCGTGTGATGCAAGTGATGCTGAATGCAGGGCTGTTATCAGCAGACGCATCAGCAGCAGGCTGATATGTGTCAGTCAGGGCACCAACTGCTCCTGAATAATGAAACAGACGTTCTTGATGCTCTTCTCCAGTAGACTCTCTTCTCAGGACTCCGACTCATTCGTCAGATGACTGCCGTCGTGACGAGATACTCTTGACTTCCAGACCCGATTCTACTAAATTTCTCTCTCTTTCTCTTTCTCTCTTTTCCTCTCTCATCCCAACCAAATTTTTCTCTCTATCTCCTCCAGTTTTCCCTCTCTTCCACAAGAATCAGCGCTCGGAAAATCTCTACTACTCTCTTTCCCCGACATCCACTATCCGGAAAATCTACGCCTAACAAACCACCACCCATTTTCCGCCTTCCTTTCATTTCCCGCTTGCAAATCACATGCTCACTTTTCTTCCAAATTTTCCATTCGCTTCCATAATAACATGGGAGAGGTGGACGAGCCTGTTTGGAATTCATTTGGTGGAATCAACTACTTTATTTTTCAATCAATGAGGACGATTTACAAAAGTATATTAAAATGTTGATTGAAGAGAACTTGATAATTGTTTCCAAATTTAAAATACTTTAAGAAAGAATTAAAAATACTAGATAATTCAATATTTAAAACATTTCCAGAGAACGCTGAATAGTTATTCAATTATCAGAAACCACATATCATCTCTCTCTGATTTATTTGATCAATATTTTTTTTGCGGATGATGCCCACATAAGCATTTTAGCTAAATCCTTAACTGGATAATCAGTGCGAAGGTGATTGAAAAGGTGAAAAACAGTCATGCCTACTGGGTCTCGAACACTTACCGCAGGCAGTACTAGCGGACTGAAGGTTGTGAGATGTGATGCCCGAGCCCACTGCACCAACCGGGCCGGCCATCATTCAAGGAGGGAAAATTACTGTCTATAGTCTTGAACGTCTATTCCAAAATTGAGATTTCAAATTTCCAAATAAGAAAAACAAATTCAAATGGGTATCGCCGAAACTATTTCTAATGATGATAATACTAACTCTTTTCCAAACTTGTGATTCAATTTTTCTCAGCTTTGAGCAATAAGGAACTTAGAAGCAAGGAATAAAATAACCGAAGTGAGGGGAATGACAGATGATAAGATGCAAGAGAGTCGAATTTGAACGATAATTAAGAAAGTTTTGTCATTCTCCCACCATCCTTGTGACATGTCATTTCAACTCTTCTTCCACTTCCGCTTTCCTTCTTCTTCCATCTTTTCTTCTTTCTCTCCTTCCGTCTTTCTGACTGGCACATAAAAACTTGTCTCCTCTCCTGAATAACTAATTAACAATTCCTTCACCTTCCATTTTAACGGCTACTTGGCTTCGGCATAAATTATTACACCGGTAATAAATTTCTCACACAGCCATAGTAAAACTTTGCTGTTTTTAAGTTGCAAGTTTTGTGCGCGCGCATACTCGTCATGAACAAACTTTGTTGGATTGACCTCTCAACTTTTCTCAACGAGATTCTCATCTCGCAAGCAAGGGTGAAAAGGTAATTTGCAACAATTCAAAAATAGCTCTTTCAAACTCTGCTTCCCATCACTGAAAACAACTTTTTCCACCTTGAATAACGATTTGGGAGTTTTATATGCTTCCTATTGTACAAGATGGGCTACTAGAATGAATTTTAATTTATGTACTGTGGTAAGGTATGGATAATCTTGTTAGAAATAACACATTACAATAAAGTGAGAAACGTTTGAATTTATAATATATTTCACAAATCTTGGACGTCGATTGAATTTCTATAAAAATAACTAAACCTAGAGTCTCGAGAGAATTACATTTTATCCTTAATGCAGTTACCCTGTGCACTAACAGTAGGGTGCTTTGTTGAAAAGGGTGGGAGTTTCTCTCTCAAAAAAAACAGAAGCTTTTTATATAAAAAAAGAGAGACCAAGCTTTTTCAACTGAACTGTTCACCACTCAATTTCTGTGCAGTTAGCCTCTTGGTGACAGTTCGTTTTCTAATTCGAGGGGCATGTACTGTTAGATAGAAAAAGAGTATAAGGAGGGTAAGAATAGGAAGACTTGTGATAAGGGGAAGAAGAGGCGAGGGAAAACTGGATTAAGAAAGAATTTTCGAAGAGTGAGGTCCACTCTACCTCTTAACTACGAGAGGTTGATAGAAGTTTTGTTCAAATGAAATTTTGCTTAATTATTAGAGGATAACTCAGATGAATCTGATTTCTATTTAAAGGAATTGATAGAGACTTTATTTCATTTATTCATCAAAACATATTGTATCAAATCGAATTGGAATGAATTGAATATGTTGATATGATTATGTATAAAAAACAGGCGGCAAATGACTATGATAATAACTTCTAGTTCGCTGTGAGCGTACTCCTTGTACGCTGAAGATGTGGCTCAGTGCCACGAAAAGCGTACAACTAGCAACAAAATCGTGTGTACTGTTGAAAAAGTTGAAGTATTTACTAGGTTATAAGCTAATTATATATTATCAAATGATTAACTCACCACACAGTGCATTCTTTCGATATAATATTCAATAGACTTGAAACATTCAATTGATAATTGGAAATGTTCAAGAAAATCATTTACAGAAGATATTATTCAGTAAATGTGGGAGAAATATCTCTGAATAGATAAAACCTGAGCTGAAAACCTATTCTTGAAGGATATTCAATGATATCGTCTTCATAAACCCCGAGAGAGGAAGAGAGAGAATATAAGTTTCTTGAAAGAGAGAGTCGATCAAAACGAAGGTAAACCCTGATCTGGTCGCATCCCTTCCCACAGGCCAAGCGCAGGGGACAACATGACCAAAGAGGGTTTAGAGGTATATCCGATGAAAGATAGTTGTTGAAAGTCAGCACGGCCTTCTTGCTCTCATTCTGTGACACTCCGACACAAATTGAAGGGGTACTTCACCTCCCCCCCCTTTTCACCCCTTCCACCCACCTCCAGGGAGCCCTACGGAAGTAAGAGAACTATTGACAAGATCCCCGGAGACCTCTGTCAGGTGGAGGGATGGAGGGGGACGGTCAAAACCTGCCCCATCACTTTTCACAACCCCCGCGCAACTCACAACTTTGCAGGGGTTCTAAAGTTGGGGCTCTCAACCCCCAGCACCAAAAAACATGGACAGGCAATCACCGCTCTAATTACTTTAAAGTAGTTGTGTGTGTCCGCTCACTCGCCTTCAATCGAGAAAGAGTTGGCTGATGTGTCTCCCCCAAGAGACAACCCCTCCTCCCCCCTTCCCAACACTTCCTCAACGATATCATCTTGCTTTTCTTGCGTCATCTTTCTCATTCCCAGCAACCTTTTTTTGTTGAGATATTGCCCTTCTTCTGCATCATCTTACTAATTTTTCTCATTTTCATAAAAATAATTATTATTTCATATATAAAATAATATTCCTAGTATTAGGCTACAGTATATTCTTCTTAGGCCGTATTATCAAATGTAGTTTGACAACAATTTTAGTTCAAGTGATCAGATGACTCGGATGAAACTACGAGTAATAATATTAAATGCGACCATATATAGATTTGAATATCAATTTATTAATTTTTGGTTTCAATTGCTATTGATAATACGGGCCTTGATGTAGCATTCTACAGTTCTCAGTGTTTGTCTTATGTTTCACTTCGTTTTTCTTCATCATCTTCCTTTCTCTATATTATATTAATTATTTTCAAACTTCTTTATGATCTCGTTCAACTTTTCAAAATTATGGTTTTTTCATCCTCCATTAACTGCATCTTTCAACCTTCCCTTGTTCTCTGCATCATCATGCTTTTCTTATTATTGATTATTAGATCTTTATATTATCTTTATTGTAGCATTTTTGTCACTACTCACGTTTCACAATTGGAAATTTGCTATACAAAAGCTATATGTAGTAAAGCCAATTAAATCTCTTAACACAGCTCCAAGTTGGAGGATCAAATTATTCAGATTAAAAAAGGAACATGAAAAACAAATGATCAAATGAAAATGGATAATCAGAATCGGGATAAAAAAATAATCTACTCAATCTACACTGACAATGATAATCATGAAAAATCATGTATCATATAGAAGCAAGTTGGGACATCATTGTTCACTCAAGGAGAGGATGAATACCTTATTATGAAGAATTTTACAAGAGACCATTTTCCAAAACATTGGAAAATAATACTATTATGAACGTTAAATTCATACCTTGCGTTCAACACAAACAATACTCATATCGTGTCACAGAACCTATGCTAGTTACAACCTACCCAACAGTCTACATCACAATATTCCATTAGATCCAGGATATCAATTCAACAACCCTTTCCCCGAACTGGAGCTCATGGCTTTGCCTATTGTTAGCATAGCTCTGATTCTCTATGAGGTTTTGTGCCTGACTGGCCTGTATTGAGAGCTCAAGCAGCTAGAATGCACCAAGCTCAATTGTAATCCTCGGCATTTAACATCCAATTTGCAATTGTAATTAACGAACTCTAATAACAACCTCATAATCCATTGTCGAGCTCGGGATGGTACAAACAGACGACAGAGGAGGGGTGAGATAAGGAAAAAAACTGTGAATAAGAGTGTAGTTCAGGAGGAGCAAAAAAGGAACCAAAACGAGTTTTTATAATAGTGAGGATTGAAAAAGAAGCGGAAACGTAAAGTAAAGAAGAAGAAGATCTCAAATGATCGCCTGCGTAATCCAGAAAGGATATCGCAGTGAAATTTTCCATAAAAATTCATTGAAATATAGAATTATAGTTGAGAAAGCTGAAATATATATTTTTTCAAACTTACTTATTTCTCAATGTGTTCCTCTTGCATTTCATAGATCACTGATAGAAACTGGTACTGAAGCAGTTTCATCGTCTAATTGGGTGGCCTGAAAAATAATATTCATAAGAAACATTCATGATTTCAAAAAATACAGGAAATTACATATTAATGGATGAAATTAAATACTTAGCTAAAGCATCGAAACATTTCTATAATACAATAAGATTTTTCAAGTTTTTAAAAAGGGTATTTGATTTCTATTTTTATCTATTAATAGATGAGCTATTATTTCTGTATAAAAAAGTATCATGAGAGTGAGAAATATCTCATAAGCTTATGCTTATTTGTGGCTCATCTCATAAGCTACATGAATAATGTGATTCATAAATCATATGAAATACTAAATTTCATGAATAAATTTGAGAAATTATTCCACATCAACATTAGAAGAGAAGTGATTGCGTTCAAAGCACAATATGGCATGTGGCACTAGTTATTTTCTTGAAAAGGTTTCTATTGTAAAGAGTAGGAATCGTTATGTTTAGGCTCTGGAAAACCATGTACATTTATAAATACTGTATTATAATAATTCTTATTATTCATAAGGTTTAAGCATCTGAGCCTTCATATTGATAGAATGCTCCCAAATTCATAAAACTCTAATCTGCAATGGATTATGGATAGAATACATGGAGGACTCTTATACAATATCAAGAGGAAGACAATAGTTGATCATATTTCAAATAATTAGAATCAAAATCGCTATCCTCCAAATTCAATGAAGAGGATACAAGCAGAAAGTTATTAAGATGAAATAGAGTATCACAACTATTCAATTCAATAAATGTTATTTATGAACTTCACTTCTACTTGTTATCAGGAACATAATATTATTTTAATGTTTCAATCTATCACCTAATCTGATCTGATCAATCATCAATTAAATGGCTTAGTAATAGACTATAACAGACATCTTCCATACAGAAATCTATAAAAACATACATCTTCCAGAGCAATTACTCCTAAGAGTCAACAATCTACATCCACTGACAGTTCAGACTGTGACAGTTAAGAAATGCAAGGATGGGGAAATCGGCAGTCCAAATTAGCTGTAAACTGACTGACGTTGATCGATCAGCTGTGAACGATCGATCTGTTAGTCTATGTGAGGGCCCTTAGGGTTAGTTTGGACTGACATTATGGACTGTGGCAGTCAAAAACTGTGAGAGGATGAGGAAACCGACAGTCCAAAAAATATGCAAACCTGCATTTTGTTTCAATTATACATTTGAATTGAAATTTTTAGCCGATCGTTAGTGGTTTCTGAACGATTGAACTGTCAGTAAATGTCGACTCTAAGGAGATATCATTCGAGAGCAAAAATAATATTAGGCTATTTCCCACCTGGGGTAAAGTTTGGACTTTTTCATCAACAAAAATGAGAATGGATTAGATTTAATGCATTGAAGTGGAGACCCATAGTATGACTGCAAAAGTAGACGCAGAAATCACGGTTGGCAAAATTGAAAAGTGAATCAGAATGTGAGCCGTCACTCGGCCGCAATTTGCCAACACGGGCAGAGCAGACCGGTGATGAAATTTATTAGCGTTCGATTTTCATTAGCCTCTGTCAATAGAATCACGCCTGATCGCAACCTGGGCTACTGCTGCTGGCAAACACAAACAGGAAACGCACTTTTGATGAAAATTGAGAGTTTCCCTCGTCCGAATTTTCATTTTCCATATCGACGGCGCGAATTAAATCGACGCCCGAGCCACTGATTTGCACACTAATGAAAACTATCGGCCACTGTTGACATTGCTCTACTCTACATAATGTGAACATATTTGACCAGCCGCGTTTCATTGGTTTATTGGTGCAGGCTGGCAAATTTCATAGCATTGTCAGTAACAAACAAAGAATTACATAGGCCCACTTGATATCCCAAATAGAATTGTCTTCAACCAGAAAAATCTGGAAAACGGACTGAAAATTAGCACATGAGAAATCAAATGGAATATCATGATAGACGATTCATGTATTCGTGAGTCATGCATGTAAATTACAATTAGTCTCTATTTCTACTATTAATATTATACAACTGCACTGTAATAAGAATTTTCTTTTTCTGCTACAACCATTTGATTGTTAGGAAGCTACCCATCGTTTCCCAACAAGAGCTGTATTGTTCAGTTGGATCCCTAGATCCTTGAATATTTGTTAGAAATATTCCACGAACCCTTTGTCCAATTATCATACTTTCCAATTTCTTCACGTAAATTTGTTCTCCCTTATCGAATGAAATATGAATAAAAGAGTTAATTCTTATATGTACATTATTTTCCCACTGAAAGAAATCTCACTCATCAGTATACAGTATCCAATGTTTGTAAATTGTGCTTGATTGCTACATATTCATGAAATCATGTTTCTTCTTATTTTAAGGTGGGTGGATTAGTTTATTTCGAATCAGAGGACAAAAATGTAACCTTGTAGATAATTACATCTTTATTAAGAAATATAATTATGAAATATGTGATAACATACAATGATTGCAATCATGAACAAGCAAGATAAAAAGGGTTGAGATATCTCTCTCTCGATAAACTTACTTTAAAATGCATAACCTCATCACCTTAAAAACCCTCCGCATAATAAATTTAGGTAATCAAATCGAATCATCATGATACTTGATTAAAAAGACCCATACTGTGATCATTTGAAGAATATTACACTCATATATGACTCTTATTTTCCTCCAACATCCTATATTATGATTCTTCTTCAATATTCTTTATCACTTCTTCTCCCTTAAAACGCATATCTAAAGGTACTCTTAAACCTCACCCCCCCCCCCCCCATCAAAAACGCATTACAACCCCCCGACTTATTCAGCGTGTCCGATTCTAACCAGTAGCACTTCATTTGGAAGGGATAACATATGAATATTAAAATGGCAATATTCGCAGCTTTGCCGTAAATAAAGATTTCTTGCCTGGCAGAGGTCCAGTTACTGTGGGGTGGGAGGAGGCGTATTACAGGGGGTTTTCAGACCAACCGACCGCTTCATCAGTTCCTCAATAAATTAAATTCTCTGCGCTTCCCTCGAAATTGGCCGAAAATTATTATTTGTTCAACCCGCCCCACTCCCCCTTTACACAATAACAAGGATGGAGGGGATAGGGGGAAATAGAAGCCTTGATCAGAACCAGAATGCAAACTGGACTTTAATTACAAATCGCCGCCTACGAATCGAGTTAGCCCGGACATAAATTTTGATTTCAGTTTGTGGTGGTTTGATTGATTGTGTTACGGCATACGATCATGGATAGGTCGGCTAGACTCAATTATGATCATGGCTAGGTTAAACTAGAGGAAATAATGATGTTTTACTCGAATCATGAACAGCAGCCAATCTACCAGCTCTATGATACAGGATGGCGCAGAAAAACGGGAAATTTTGAAATAACCCTAATAAATCAAGGAATATTTCACAAAACATTTTTAATGCTGGGAAATGTGTTCGCCAAGAGTGGAATTTTTAGAAAATCACATTTTAAAAATCACATCTGTTGAATGTTGTCCGTTACGCCTAACACATTCATTCAATCGATTGTGAAGACTAATGCCCGGTTTTCCCAAACACACTCAAACTTGAGGGACCCTCAAATTTTAAGGTATACTCAAATATTTGAGGGACCCTCTAATTTTGACGAATCATCAATTAACAGCTGACATTTCCTATACTTTTAGCATAGGAGAGTTGAGGGACCCTCAAATTTTGACGAATGCTCAGATAACCAGCTGACATTTTCTTTAAAAAATTTTTTAAAGTAATACTGTTATTTTGTTCACATCTACTCGTCGATACGTTCTGAGGTTATGAATTTTCCAAATTAGAAAAAATTGAAGTATATTCAATTATTGTTCAAGGGAGAATCGAAATATACCGGAATATATCGAAATATTTATGCCACAATTTATTTTGTCTTCATTCATTATGAAAAATAGAAAATATAATCCAAACACTCGAAGTAGGCTACTGCTGGATTTTATGTTATCGCTTTGAACTGGTGATAATATTATCTTGTTTACATCATGAGTACCGTATGTAACCAATGAGAATGCAGATATGCTTCAGAAATTTTTAATAAAATGTCAGCTGGTTATCTGAGCATTCTTCAAAATTCGAGGCTCTCTCAACTTTGGTTTGAGGATCCCTCAACTTCCCCATATTGAAAGTATAGAAAATATCAGCTGTTAATCGATGAATCGTCAAAATTTAAGGGTCCCTCAAACATAGGGTTCGCCAATGAAGTGGGACGATTTGAATAAGCAACAGGTTGTTTAAGAAATTGTATTTTTGTTACTTTTTTATCATAAATAGAAAGTAGAAATGTAGCCATTTAGTGTACAATAAGTCAAAAATCATTTTTTGAATGTAACATCTTCCAAATATCATCGATTGGAATCTATGCACTTTTGCAGCCGGGCCTAAAGGAAATGGGTAGATTTGCTGTGACTTTTAACTTTGTGCGTTACATCGAAATGAATCATAACTTTCTTACACCAGAACTCACCCGTTTTCTATTGAATGAACAAACAATATGGAACAACAAGCCACACTGCGACAATTGCCATGAATGCTGTGAATGTTTTGTTCCCAAGCCGCGTCAGTTATCGAAACGGGGATATCCCTTGGCCCCCTCGCTCTCCAGATTCATCAACCTGTGACTTTTTTCTATGGGGCTACTTGAATACGAAAGTTTTTCAAAGCGATCCACCCAGAACTATCCCAGCTCTAAAACAACGGATTTAACGGATTCGAGATAGGATTGGAGGAATACCACTCAATATGCTGTGAAATGCCATGGGAAACTTCCAGGCCCGGCTGCAAAAGTGTATAGATTCCAATGGAGGACATTTGGAAGATGATATATTCAAGAAATGATTTTTCACTAATTGTACACTAAATGGTAACATTTCCACTTTCTGTTTACAATGAAAAAATTACAAAAATACAATTTCTTAAACAATCTGTTTCTTATTCAAATCGTCCCACTTCATTGGCGAACCCTGTATTTGTTGGAGTGTGCTTGGAAAAACCGGGCAAAAAGGTATCATTTCCAAGCGGCTCGTGCTGCCCGGCTCTAAATTCGCTGCTCGAGCTGCCCGGCTCTAGCTGCGCTGCTCTAGCCATCACAACTCTATTTAAATAACTATATTATTAAATTTTCACTATGTTATAAGGGCTACAAATGTGTAATAAAGCAATAAATAGTTTTTTTTTCTAATGAATGTCATTGAAACTTGTCTTAGAGACAAACCATCAATTTTCAGTTCACTTTTTTCAACTATAACAAGACTAAAAACTTCAGTTCATCCAACGACGACTAAAGCAGTTCTGAGAGCAGCACTGAAACTGTATGCACTCACTATCACCAGTAGGTTGTAAACTAATTCAAAAGGCTTCGTTCTCTTGAGCCTCCTGATAATATCTTGATTTTGGAGTAGTAGGCCTGCCTCGGGGTTGACATGATGATGGAGTCTGGACTCATGGCGCATAGCAAATCGTCTTATCTCACTAGACACAAACGGTATACGTAGATCTCTGTGCAAATCACTGTTTCTAATGTACCAAGGAGCGTTGACCATATTCATCAATACTTTATTTTGAAATTTCTGTATCAAATTGACATTACTCTTACAGGCACAACCCCAGAGCTGAATCCCATACACCAAAATTGGTTTTAATATCTGGTTGTATAGAATTATCTTGTTCTTTAGAGATAAGCTGGATTGACGACCAAGCAACCAATACATTTGTCCATATTTAATATCAAGCTGTTTCCTTTTTATTTTTATATGTTCCTTCCACTTCAATTTAACATCTATTGTCATTCCTAGATATTTAGCAGTATTTTCACATGGAATGCTATGGCCATTCAGGCTGATATCAATTGTTTCTATTACTTTTTTGTTGGTGAAGTTTATTATTGATGATTTCGATTCATTTAGCTTTATCTTCCATTTCTTAGTCCATTGGCATAGTCGATCTGCAGCTACTTGGAGAGTGATGGATGTTTCTTGTATAGTGGCGCCTGTAGTCAGAAGCGCAGTATCGTCGGCAAATGTTGCAATAGTGATGCCATCACAATGTGGAATATCGCATGTGTACAAAAAGTAAAAAATTGGCCCCATTACACTACCTTGAGGTACTCCTGCCCCAATATCTTTCAAGTTTGAGTAGTCATCATTCTGCTTTACTCTGAATGTTCTATTTGTTATGTAAGACGAAATCAGTTCTACATATTTTTTTGGCAAAAGTGAATCAAGTTTTTTATCAGTCCTTCATGCCAAACTTTATCAAAGGCTTGGGCTACATCAAGGAAAATAGCAGAGCAAATTTTCTTCTCCTCCAAACACTTCTCTATAATATTGGTTATTCTGTGAATCTGTTCGATTGTAGAGTGCTTCCTCCTGAATCCAAACTGATGTGATGGTATGAGGTCTCTCTCCTCAATTATTGGAAGTAATCGTTTGAGAAAGAGTTTTTCAAACAACTTTGAAATGACAGGTAGTAATGATATTGGCCTATAGGATTTAAGTTCATGTGGTGATTTGTAACATTATTATTCCAGCGACTTTCCATGAATCAGGGACATGCTTTAATCTAAATGCAGAGTTATTGCTTTTCTTGGCAATTTCTTCATAATATTCCCTGTAATTAGATCGAAACCAGGTGCTTTCCTTGTACTTAGATTGGTAAGGATTTCTTTTGATACTTCATTTACACTGACAGGCTGTATATCAGAAATATCTGTATTTTCCCTGGTCTCAATAACTTCGTTTGTAATTAAAACTTCGTTTGTAATTGTTGAGTTTTATTGTTGGGAATTCTTTTATCTTCTGGATCACGTGAATGCTGCCATCTTCTTCTTGCTCTTCTTTTTTCAATTACTAGATATTTTATTTCTCTTGGATAGTTGATTCCTGCTGTCTGATATGTACGTTCTTTTGTATTCTGCCAGGCTGCTTTTTGTATTAGCTTGAAAAACTTTTATGCTTCTTCTTCTAACTGCTGTTTGCTTCTTAATTGAACATTCAGATTTATTTCATCATCTAAAAACAACTGAAAGCTTCGCCAATCAGTAGTTTTATTGACAAGTGTGGGCTTAGCTTGTCTTTTTATTATTCTCCCGCTGAGCGTGAGAATTACAGCAGAATGATCTGAACTCAAGTCGAAATTTTCCTCAATATGAGTAAAATTGGTAGATATCCTCTTTGATATGAAAAAATTTAGGAGGTCAGGGATTTTATTTGTGTCTGTTGGCCAATAAGTCGGACTCATTGAAGAATGAAAAATGCATCCTAATTCATTGATAGCATCTCTTAATTCTCTTCCTTTTGTGGATGACAATCGGGAACCCCAGTCAATATGCTTAGCATTAAAATCTCCACCTAAAATGAATCTATCACCCAAGTACTCTAATATCATTTTATATTAATTCTTTTTCAAATTGTATCTAGGAGGACAGTAGATTGCTCCAACTCTAAGATTTTGTGCGAGTGTTTCAATTCCTATTACTGTGACCTGTGCTTCTGGCAATTGCAGATTGCATTCTTCATAATGATTTATGTTGTCTTTAACTATTATTGCACTGCCCCCATGAGCTTTATTGTCCGTGTGTATTGTTTGATATATTCTATAGCCTTTTATTTTCAAACATGAATGAGTTGTTGAGTGAGTCTCTGACACTAAGCATACGTCAACTTTATTTGTTTCTAAAAATATTTATAATTCAAGTTTTCTATTTATAATTCCGTTAGCATTCCAAGTTACTATTCTAAGTTCCCTCTGATTCATTTCCTTATTTGAGATTTATTTGACAAAGTACTTCTAGATTCTAAAGTTTCTAACCTTTCAGAGAAATTATCCAACTTCTTCATTATGTCGTGCAACATAAATGTAATATTTGACTCATTCATACTATTTGGCTTGAGTGTTTTCATCTGTTCGTTATTACTACTTGTTTTGGTTACTTGTGCATACGATACATTGTTCACTACTTCACTACTTGTGTTGACTCTAGTTGGAACACTTTTTGTTCTATCTTTATACAAATTATCCCTTCTTTTTTGAAGTTCTTTAGCTACTAAACAGCCACGATAGTTTGCACTTAGGTGGAGTACTCTTTTCCTTACTACAATCTTTGGTTAGGTGTTTTCCGGCACACTTAACGCACACAGCTTCATGTTGACAAAAATTAAAAGTATGAAACATTTGCTGACATTTCCGACATTGGGGGAGCCTCTATTTTTACTTTCATGTAGCATAATGTGCTGAATATTATATATTTTTTTAATGTCCTCTGTGTTCTCAAACGTAAGCATGAAGAGTGGAAGGCGAATTATGTTATCTTTACCATCGACTTTATTTTTCTTTATTTTATTAGCTACATTGATAATTTTGAACCCCTTATCCAAGAGATCAGTTTTGACTTCTTCTGGATCACAAGAAGGATGAAGATCTCTAGCCATGACTCTTATAGGCCTAGATTGCTTATTTTCATAAGTGTGCCAATCTAGCTTATTAGTATTCATTACTTTGGTGACTTCTCTGTATTCCTGATCAGTTTCTACATTTATTTTCAGCTGTTTGTTGTTCATTATTGAAGCTCTATATTTCAAATTGGCCTGTAGCATGATTTCCTTTACTTTATTGTAATCATCTACATTACTCAGAATGTGGTTTAAGATGCTTGACTATTTGCTTATTTGATGATTGGTTATCTCCTACCTTGTTTGACGAGCAATAAATAGTGAAGTCATTTAGTGATTCAAATAGTGAAGCCCTTTTTAAGTCATTTTCAAGTGATTTTCACTATTTATTGCTTTATAACACATTTGTACCCCTTATAACATAGTGAACATTTCATAATATACGAGTAGTTATGTGAATAGAGTTGTGATGGCTAGAGCAGTGCAGCTACCGTTGGGCAGCTCAAGCAGCGAATTTAGAGACGGGCAGCTCGAACCGCTTGGGAATAATACCTTTAGTCTTCAAAATCGATTGAATGAATGTGTTGGGCGCAACGGACAACACTAAACAGATGTGATTTTCTAAAAATTCCACTCTTGGCGAACACATTTCCAGCATTAAAAATGTTTTGTAAAATATTCTTTGGTTTATCATGGCTAAATCAAATTTTCCCGTTTCTCTGCGCCATCCTGTATCTGGTTGTCATGTATCCACAGGCATAACCATCTATCATTTCTAGAATACATATGTACCGAATTATCATATTCTATGTAGCGAATCATGATTGTAATAAAGTGTTTCTCTCCTGAGATTATTGTGATATAAATGTTTCTCAAAGATTAATCGAATTGCATTGCGTTTCATGATTTGACCAGTGATAAAACCACTTGTGAAGAATACCATGATTTACCGCTAATAATTTCTATTTTGTATTGGGTATTTCAATTGTACGTAACACTATTAGTTTTGAGAGTAGATTACATTATGAAGAATCTAATTCTGTGTGATTCATCTACACAACCATTCATCACATGAAAAAATTTATCTATTTTTGATTTTCCTCTCACACTTGCCAATACTACTCACATTGAAATGTGACAAGCCCGACACTCGAGATTGGAAACGTGAAAACGAGTTGAAAAAATCACACCCATTGAAAAAAACTCCAATTCCAAAAAGAGTGAGAACAGGTAGTAACGCGAATCATACTTTTGATTTATCATTTTTTCAGCGGGGTCAAATTTGAAAAATTGTTACAACGCCGAAGCGAGGGGCTATCGATGGAGGCTCTACTCTATGCAAGAATGCAGAAGAGTGCATACATGAGTCCATATATGTTTATATTCACTCCAAAACATGTTTGTGATCCGATCCACACACAGATGACGAAGTCGCATCAGAGTGCTCTACAAAATTCACAATCGTCACCTCCATTTTCGAAAGCCTGCCCCCCTTTTTTTACACTACCAGGTAGGGAAGGGGTAGAAAAAATACGAGACCAAGGAGGGACAAGTGGATGGACATCGCACAGAAAACAAACCCCAAAAATAACAGAGAGAATACGAATGCATGCTGCAACGGGGCCCAAAACAAAAATTTCCACCGTCCTCTGAAAGTTTAATAGGAACTCCTCTGTAGCCTATCTACCTAGGATATCTTTCTAGTCGTATCTAAAACAGTGGATGAGTATCAGCACATCATACATAAACAATCAGATTTTTTTACATATTCCCTCTTTCTCTTTCCCATCAAAGAAGAAAGGACAGCGCAAACAACGAAAAGGTTGTGTCGTGCAGAATGCACAGAGCTACATACAAAAAACAAAAATAAAAAATGTATGTGTTGCATGTGTATGAGTTTGTTGGAGTGCATGCTCTCAATTTTTGCATAAAGTTATGGAAGAACAAAGGTTGATAGAATTTAGCATTCACAAACAAAGTTGTGGTGGAGGATAGCATAAACAGGCATGTTGTCATATTTCAGTTGTGAGATTTTAAGAGGTTGAGTGGAGTTGGATTAAGATAAAGTAGTAATTATGGACTGTCCAAGCAAAGAAGAAGAAGACCCTACGGCAAGATGGGAAAATGACTCCAGCTCGGTTAATATTAGTTCAAAAATTATAAATTTGATCTCAAATTGTAGAATTCGCAATTATAATTCTTGAACGAATATTGATCAAGCTGGAATCATTTTCCCATCTTGCCAGAGGGTCTTCTTTGCTTGGACAGACTATACTTATTAAGAGAATTCTTATGTCGGTTCAACTAAAATTTCAATTCTGATCAATTTCTGTTCCAGTTGAGAGGGAATGAGATTCAGATTTTTCCTCAGATTCTCATTTCATGAGAACCATGGTTGATAAAATTGAAAGCATTTTGGCAGCTAGAATACATCGGTTTGAACAAGTTTGATCACTTTTGATATATTCATTTGTATTTCAGCCGAAATACGAAATGGACAAGAATATAATAACTTTGACAACTGGTCCAATTATCGTTGGAAATAATTTATAGTTGAGGGCGTATGGTTGAGTTCACAACAAGATACGTCAGGGATTAGCTGAGACCCGTCCAAGAGAGAATGGATGAACAAAATGAAGGGAGATACAAATGAACAAAATCTAACAAGAAAGTCAGAAGTAATTATTGAACTCTCGAATTTTAAAAAATATCTATTACAAACCAAAATTTACGCGGTTCGATCACAATAATGATTATTTACGTGAATATTGTCGTGAAGTGATAAGAGTATCGATAATAAATTATTATCCTTTCTCGTTTTGGGTTGAAAATTATAATTTCTGGTTCCATACATCAAAGAGTAGATTGATCGATTTGACACTGCGGATCTATTCATTTCTTCAAGAATTTGAATCTTTCCCACATCACCTCCACTCAAGATTTTTCAGCCACACTCACGTGATTAGTCAACCAGATTAAATTTTTGTAATCAAATTTCTCTTGCAACGTTTTCTGTCATCTTCATGTAGCCTATGGATGTATGAAACTCATCAATGAAATCCAATATAGTGTTTATAATAAATATAACTTTTTCTACATTCATACAGATCTGCAAATGAATCGAGTTCGTACATATTATTGTTGGAAGCTGCCGAAAGTTTCGGACATTAAATGAGAGTAAGGAGTGATGAGAGGAACGCGAAGTTGGTGATTAAGCGTGATTGCGAGTGCGTGAGTATTCGGTGGGGGAGCAGAGTCCCAGAGTCACAAATTTAATCCCTATGTTAATTTATATTTATAGAAGAATTTATCTCCTGTTCTCCCCAAGGCAGTAAACCGACAACGCAGCATCTTGAGAACGCGAGTTTACTCCTTTACATCATCTTCAAACTATCGTTATCATTCTCATCACTTGCTGAAATTAACAAGCAAGCGGAAAGCTGAGGGTGATTATAATAGCATGCTGGTTCCTTAGATTAGTGGTGCGCACTTGAGTGTAGATCCAATGGTTGGTGATGTTGGTATCTCACCTAGTACATCCTAATTTTCCCTTCATTAGCCGAATTTATCTGTTTCATTTTTTCAGTTAAACTATAATATAATCTTTCCCCAAATTCAAATCCTAAACGTCAAACGATTTCAATAGAATTTATTTATCTGTCTATCACGTTAGTATATTCATAACTGTTACATTCCTACACTTCCATCTTTTGCAAATTGTAGAACCTTAAGATATATATTGGAAATAATAAATCAGATACTAATCAGGGAGAAATCTATAAAACGGTTGTGCGACCTGCATTGATGTATGGAACAGAGACATGGGCAGTTAAAAAAGCCCATGAACACAGACTGGCGGTCACTGAAATGAAGATGCTGAGGTGGAGTTGTGGCTTAACGAGAAGGGATAGAATCCGAAATGAAATAATAAGGAACAAAATGAAGATTACAGAAATATCAAGGAAAGTACAAGAAAAGAGACTGCAATGGCATGGACATGTGGAAAGAAGAGAGGACGACTATGTGGGAAAAAGGATTGACCGCTTGTTGGTTGGAGGCACTAGAAAGAGGGGAAGACCTGGGAAGAGATGAAAGAATTGTGTTGAACTGGATCTTGCGGAGAAGGGACTAACACCGGACGAAGCACAGGACCGAGACTCCTGGAAGAGACGAACCCGAAACGCCGACCCCACCTGAGTGGGAAAAGGCTGAGAAGAAGAAGAAGAATAAATCAGATACTTAAGCGTCCTACTTGGACACTTAAGTAGACGTAGTCCTATACTATTTCAGTTGAATGAACTTGTTTCTCCCAGGACAAATGGAATAATTCTTTTCTTTGAGAGTTTTTCTCTTGTATCAATAAAAGAAATTATCTAGTATCCAAAAAGATTATAATCAAAACAGAATGACTATCTTTAGTGATCTACCCATATATTAATGAATTTTGAATCAACATCTACCAGCCTCTATTTTTGCTTCAACAATTAATTCGCAATTGAATTTTACACCAAATAAATTTTCAACTTCAAATAATTGACAAAATATTTATTTCAATTACTTAATTACTCATTACAATTACTTCAAGTACTTTTTCTTTTTTCCTAATCTTATAACCAAGTCTTTATTTTATAATCATAAAGAACTTTTATTACCAAATTCAATTCAATCATGCATTCAATAATCAATAACTTACATTTGAAACAATGATATTTTGTCATAAATATAAGCAACACTAATCGATGTCTCAATACATTATAATCTTTTCATTCAGTTTCAAATAATTAAATATCATTCAGGTTGGAATAATCATTTCAATGGAGTATATTGACTCTGAAGACCAAAATCATTTCGGAATGTAGAGCCTACAAAAAACATTTTTCGACGAACCAAACTTGCAGCAGATATGCAGTAGCATTGTATGTACTTCTATGTGTCCCTCCCATATCTCTGTACCCAGCTAGCCTACCCGAGAATGTCAAAGGATATTACAAAGCAACGGCTGCTCTATGATTCATGAAACGATGCATTGGAAGGCCCCGGCCCGGTCCGGTATTGCTCGAAGGGGTTCACACGGGGACTGAATGTGATTCGACAGCCATTACATCAGTCTCACATATTCCGTGTACCTTTGAGTCGGCCGACCTTTTGAAGTAACCCGGGTATCATCTATGGCGTATTACAGCTTCCCATTGTTCCTTGGATAAAGACGAACTGTTTAACAATGCTGACATGTGTTGTGTTTCAATGGTAACAAAGCTCAATCTCGCTTATTGTTTGTGTCCGTCTATATGTGATGGATTGTGGTCTTTTTGTGTATGACGATGCAATGGCTTTCCAATAGCAAAGCTTGTCACTGTGTTGCTTGTCTAAACAAAGAAAAGTTCGAGGTTCTGTTTTATCGTTGATGGATGGATGTGTAGTTTAGATGGATGGAATCGTGATTGACAATTTACTCTTGTATGCATTACTTCTAACACTTGCTTTATTTTATAACTTGAATACAAATATACTATTAAATATTATTAATCTGAAGAGTTGAGACTGAAAGAAAGAATGATATGACAAAGATAATACAAGGATGAGATTAAATCATTATGATGGAAAAAGCATTGTTAGATAAAATTCTTTTGATTATTGATGTTATTTTCCGTGATAAAATACTCTTATCAAAATGCAAAATGTTAATGCTTTTTCATACGGTTTCCTATGACTCTTTTGAGAACGGCGACGGCGCATGAGCCGCAACCCGCATTACTCCGTGCGCTATATAGTCCAGTCAATGAGTGTTTTTTAGAGGAAAAAAAACATATGAGGCTACTTTTTCCCCATCGATTACCATCACATAGACTCATAGACAACTCATATCAACTATCATACATCGAAATGTAGCTCTTGGAAAGCTCTACAAGTTTTATATGAGACATGTTTTAGCAGAACAATCTTGTAAACTTTTATTCGAAAAATAATAGAAATTTTAGACAAAATCAAGGGGCTTCTTTCATTCTTCGTTTTATAACTTTTCAACCACAAGAGGTAGAGTATAATGGTGATGAAATGAAATGAAGAAAATTCTATTCTCTATTTAATGAAAAAAATTTGACTTCTTATCTTCAATGGTTGCTGAGATACATTCAATTTAAGAAACCCTTGCATATGATAACTTCGAGGGGGTGCTGGGGGGGAAGCAAGAGGGGTAGGGGTCAGGACTTTTGGCAGAACACTTGTCTATGTGATGGTAATCGATAGGGAACAAATTAGCTTTATATGTTTTATTTCCCCAAACGGGTGTATTTTTGCACTCATTAACTGGACTAATACCATGCGTCAAGAATATCTTTATATCACGAATGTCATTGGTTACATCACTCACTTTCACACTCATTCAAATAATTTTTCAACATTTCCCATCTTTCCTGCTTTACGTCTCACTCGAGCTACATCTTTCTTGATAAGACCAAATTCAACTAGCCATATCCAACAACCAGTTCGGAACAAACTGTTTTCAACATAATAGGAAATAACATATATTGGACTACATTTCAAGTACAAACTTGGGAGAGGAGTAGTAAGGACTGAGTCAGTTGCTTCCTTCCATATACTATTATTACTCTGTGACTGTATCAATCAATTATGTACTACCAGAAGGTCCTTCTTGAAAATAGTTGGCATAAATATTTTCCTTTTCTCATATCACAATCTACATCGTAAAAAAGATGAAACTTAAGTTCAAGGGAAGAAACTTATGTCCAGTCTTGTATTCAGTGGTCGTGTATTCTTATAAATAGTATAGAACTTATTTACTGAACTAATGAAACATCCTCTCTTTCTCCCTCTCTCTCTCTCTCTCTCTCTCTCTCTCTCTCTCTCTCTCTCTCTCTCTCTCTCTCTCTGTTCATGTATGTACAAAACTCTTTTTTTTTATTATTATATTCATTCAGCAAAACCAGTCCTGATAGTTGAGTTTATAGTCAGTTTTTGAACCTTCTATCCTATTTTTCTCCAGCTTTTTTCGTTAATTATTATTATTAGTCACACTGGCGGCTTGTGCCCACAAAACAGGTGAAGTGATGTACAGTAAAAGATACGGGCACTTAACCTGTTTCGTGGGTACGAGCCGCCAGTGATTAGTCATCATTTCATCCTTTCTCACCTGGGTACTCTTCCTCCCTATCAAGCTCAAGCCGCAGACAATTCTTAATGCTCCTCATTTTCAACTGGAAAACAGAGTTTTCCCATGATAAATAATTTGTTCTCATCATCAGGATCAATGATTTTGTTGCCCGTATGATACAGTCTCGAATAAGAGTTGATAGAATGTATGACGATGCTGTAATTTCGACTGATCGATTAACAACAGCATAATAGGCATAGTTTTAGCTTTTCGAACACGGCAGCATCGAAACAGTGCAGCTACTTTGCACCCCTTTCATCAGAATAACTTTGAGCGACGCTCATCAGCCATCATTAGAACGAGCGAAAACAAAGTAGCTGGCTGACGTAACGGCGCTGTCATAAAAGCGATGCCAGCAGCCATATTGGCACGTTTATTGTCCTCTCTCTCTTGAGAAGAAGGGTTTCATGAGGAGGAAGGGGGGTGATCTCATCGTGAAAGTTCTAGAGTGGGGGGGAAGTAGTCACGGGGCTTTGGTTATTGTTTTTGTTTTGCAGTAGAACTACGACGACGACTATGAGGCAAGCGGGTACAATGTTGTATGATGGTGATGGGCCAAATTAGACTTATAATGAGAGACCCTAAAACCGGCCGCCACAGGACCCCCAACCCCCCCACAAACCATCAAAACCCTTTCCCGTAACATCTTCAACCAAGTACTAAACCGGATGAGTGTCCCAAAAGCCCTATATAATAACGGAACGGCAAGGAGGGGTGCGACTATACAGTTGGCTGTTTCCTTAGCGCCGCCACACTCTAAAGTATCTATTTAAAATTATTGCTGTTGGTTAAGCGCACTAAACCCAGCATGCCGTACCCTCTCTCAAACCTGGAAACGATAGCTTCCTTTAACTCCCCCCACACATTCACTCACCAATCAGCTAGTATCTTCACATAACCCCCCTCCTACCGAACACTCCACCAGCAAGCTATTAAGTGGTAGCTCGTTTCGTTCGTTCGATCTACTCAACTTGCAACCTGGTCATGTAAGTGATCTTTGAAGCAATTTATACGGTTTTTAAGTTGTACCTGGTTGAAAAGTGATCGGAATTTGATGGGCAAGTGTGATGTGAATAATCATCACAGGTAATGAGCAAGCTTGAAATCTGAAAATCTTATTTCAAGAATGTAATACTGTTCAAATGTGCTTAATACATACTGTAGACAGAGTGTTGGTTGATGTTAATGTTTATATGGGAGTCGGCCATCAACATAAAAGATTCAGAATTCATGAATTAGAAAATCTAGTTTCTAAATTTGCAGAACAAGCCCAAATTTATAAATAAATAGACTTTGGAAAATCAGAACCGCAATGAAATAATGAGCAAGCTGAATTTTAAAGGATCAAGTTTGATAAATATTTTCCAACCCTTGATTGTTTTCAAAATTTGAATTTCAATTTAAACATGATGTATTCATTGATTAAACATTGTATAGTTGCTACTAAATAATAGGAAGGTTCAACAATCAAGAATCATCACATTTTAAACGTGAACTGCTTTATTATCGACCAGTAAATATTGCATAAACAAGAGATGCGAAATTGGAAGATAGATGAGACAAACAATGAAAATGGAGGTAAAAATAATCGCACGATAATCTCTGGTTGTTGTTTGAAACAACTCATTCGTAACAACATAATCGTGTTAGAACGATAAACAATTGTAATAGTAATTATAAACACGATTATTAATGTATTCAGGCCACAGAGCCGCGATCTGACGAACGGCTACTCACTTATTTATAAACCGATTCGGTCCCTTAATTTTTCCGCTTTCGAATGCCAAACACGCTAAATAACCATGTAACAGGGACTTAGCTATGAAACTATGATAAAATAATGTTGGAATCTTTGTCCGATTAGAGGACTCGATTAATAACAGACCGATAACAGTTCATCAAACACTTTGTTACATTATTTTATAGGCTTCTGAAATTGCTGCAGCTCAAATGTTCAAAAGCTGATTCCTCTCAATAATTCACGCCATTAATAATTACACAGCTGTTTGTCATGCTTCGCAATAATGATGATAATTTCATGGAATAACATACGGTTCATAAACGTGTATTTTGTAAGTATATCTAGAAATAATTACAAATTTGAACAGAGGATTTAATCGTTACACAAGCTCTTTATTTACAGATTAGCGTTAACTGAATACACACTGTCGCATGCACTATTCATTAATAATCTGAAATGAATGACCGAGTCCACCAAACGTTTTAACGAAATAATCGCACGCATGTTTCAATCGTAATAATCAAATTTTTCCACAACGTATCGGTTTTAATTAAGTCAAATCTTGAGTATTAAACGTTGCAATGAACCAGATCTAACTGTTTTGATAATACTGCATTTATGATGATAATCGGCAACGCGGGATAATATTCAATCATGAAGTTCATTAGAAAATCTACTGAATGATCAACTGGAAAATTATTGTGCAGACTCATTGGAATTTGTTAATCTTGGAACGAAATTTCAAAATAGCAATATTGTTACCATCGTAATTAATAATAGGAGTTGACGTCATGAAAAATATTCAAAGCCGAAATGAAGCATAAATTCAATACTTAAAAATGATATTAATAAATATGGGTTCATAGTCTCAATTTGCTTGAAAACAAACTAGATTCAAAAATGAATCATGAAATCGAAAATTATGAAAAGGATTGTATGATACAATTGAATAGGCATAATAAAAGCTAAGACATTTAATCATCATTTGTCGATAATACACTTTAATAAAACACTTATAGTCATAAATTGATATAATAGATTAAAAAAAAATTTTTTTTTTATATAATTATAAAGAATCAAGGATTCGAACATTCCTTGAATGGGAATCATTCAAGTCAAAAACGAAGTGTGAAACACATTTTTTACAAGAACAAAAATAAAGGAATTGTGAAAGAACAAGGATTAATGTGCTTATTAGCAGGCGACAAGCTGTCTACAGACACGAGACATTTGATAAAGATAAAAACGTGAGTGGAAGAAAATTGCGAAACATTCGTAGCCGGCGTGTTAAAGAGATGGGGCTTATAAAGAGTGTGAGAGAGAAGGAAGAGCACACATACCAAGTAACAGGAAAGATATTGCAAAAGCAAGAAAAAAAATGAACGAGCGCACATGCCAAGAAACAGAGAAAGATATTGTGAAAGTAAGTCACAAAAATGAAGGAAGAAGAAGAAGAAGAAGAAGAAAATTGAAGAAAAAACAAGAAGAACGAGGAGTAGAAATGTGATGATGAATATATTGTTGTGAGCAAGGAGAATGGAAAGATGAAGAATGAGAAGAACGAAGTTGAAGATTCTTAGGAGGTATGTTTAGATAGGAATCGATAACATGTTTAGGGGAGGATGGAGAGAGAAAAACTGAAAAGAGAAAGAAATATGAAATGAAAGTAGTATAAGAATGTGATAAAAAATGGAGAACAAGAAATTAGAGGGGATACCAATTCCTGGAAAATAGAATAAGATGAAGAAGTATGAAAAGAAGAACAAACAAATAAAACACAGAATAAGCTGATAAATAAAATAGAAAAAACTCAAGTTCTAAAAAAGGATATTTGATTTTTTTATCAATTATTTCAAATAGCACTAAGTTTAAAGTTTAATTTTCACAGAATATGTTATATAAGAATAAGATAAAAGGTGGTAGTGAGGGGAAGGCGATGTTTTAATGGAAAAGTGGAATTACATTCGGAAAATAGTTTATATAGAAGAGAGTGAAGGATGCGTGGAACGAAAATAGTACAATTTTGTGTTGTAAGACAGAATTGAAGAACGTGGGAAGAGGAATAAATTACAAAAAAAAGAAGTAGGAAATGGGGAAAAGAATGCTTGAAAAGCGAAGGTTGTGTGTGCTGCGTGGTCTGAGCAGAAAGAAGAGTTAAATAAAACGGAAGATATAATGAGAGGAATGGATGTGGAAAGAAAAAAGGGAGAGAATAATGCTCTCTGAACTGTAAGAAAGGGAGAAAACTGGAAGAAAAAGTAAAATACTCGAAGAAAAGTGTCAGAGGAGAAGGAAAAGTTGAAGAAAACGAGGAAGGAGACCCTACAAGAGGGAAACGTACGTTGGTTTGTAAGACGCATATATTATGATTATATTATATCAACGAAGTGAGTGTGTATCGTGATATGAATGGGTTTGATACTATTCACCCCACACACACCTATACAAGTGTCCTTTCACTGACTCACGCACGCGAGTGTACAATCAGGGGTAGTGGAAGCACGCTGCCGTAACCAGGGGCAACGCGTGGAGAGCAACTCTTCCTCTCCCTCACTCTCATTCACTCACTCTCTCTTCCTCTTTCTATCTCTTCTTCTCTCGCGATATAGCAAGCAGCCACAGTCATGATGATGATGACGATGCTTGCACGACCCACCCACCCCCGCATTCATCCCCACTCATCAATTATTCAGGCCCAAAATAACAATGGCGACATATCCGTACAACAATCAGACACCGACATCGCTGTCGGGAATGAGAGAGAGAGAAAGAAAGAATGAGAGAGAGAGAAAGAGCTAGAAAGAGGATAGTAAAAGGAATGAAGATAGATCGGAAGAGAAAGGAAGAGACAGAAGAGAGAGGAAAAGACAGAAGAGAGAGAGTGAGAAAGAGAGATGGAGAGAGAGAAATAAAGAGAATAAGAGAGAAGAATGAAGAGGAAGAGAGGAAGAGATAGATGGTCAAAATGAGCAGACAGATTTTGGAAGTGAGAGATGAAGTTAGGGAATAAAATGAGATGAAAAGAGGATGAAAGAGAGAGAGAGAGGTGAGTAGGGTGGAGACAAAGACGAAAAAAGTGAATGGAAGAAGTGAAAAGTAATGATGGTATGGGTAGAAGGAGAGAGTGGATGTCATGAAAAATCGAGAGAAAGAAAAAGATGGGAAGAGGGAAGAAGGCAAATATTGTAGAGATAGAAATGAAGAGTAAATATACTGTACAGAAGAGAAAGATGTGAGAGCAAAATGTGAATTGGTGCAAAGGGTGGATGGAGAAATGGGAGAGGACTACACAGTTGGAAAGAGAGGAATAGGAGATAAGGAATAATTAGAATTGAGAGAGGTGTGTAGAGAAGAAAATGACGTATGATAAGAAAGGAGAATGTGAATAGAAGGTAAGGTATTAATGAATAGAAAGAAGTGAGTTCAAGGTTTATAAGTCTGTGGAATAAACAATTTTCAGATTTATTTATTTGATTTATTTATTTTAAAACTATTTCGAGATCGGTGAAAGAAGGTTGATATAGTAGCCTACTATAACATCATCATGAACATCCTTCGTGGTGTATTTTAGAGGGAACATTAACATATTTCATTGTAAACAACTTCCAAAATATACCATAATAAAACACCGTTCATTAGGAGCATCATAAAGCCAGAACAGTCATACATCTCCACATTACTTGCAAAAATCACTCAAGTTTCAATCACTTAGAAGTTGCAACTCTCTGTAACTTAAATTCTTTAAAATCATTCATAGAGTATGAAAACCCCTCCTTGGATCAATCCAAAAGGCAACGACCACTTCACTCGTGATTACTTGAATCTCGTATTTCATAATTTGAATCATGAATAGAAAAAAATGATTCCATCAAAAATATGCTTCCTTTGCTGAGGCTCCCGGTCTGACAATGAATTATACCTCATTGGAGCTTTTCAGTTATGAAAGTGTATAAGTCTTCATTCACTATAGTGCACCAAAAAGCATTGTAAACCATATCAAGATAATTTTGGTGAACATGTAGATGTAATGATAAGTTTTGTTAAATTAAGTAAGGGTAACTTTAAAACATCCAAAGGATTCGCAGCTCTAACGGGAAAAACTAAATTTACACATGAAGAATGGAACAGCTTGACCAATTAAAAAATACTAATATCAAACTCTTTCAAAACCATATAAATAATAATCCATTATTATTGATAGAATGTACTAAAGAGATTGAGCTCAACTTCTTTTCAATTTTTAAAACTTTAAACGAATGGGCTAAAACAAATTATCCATTAATTTTTGGTGTTGATTGTTTCAATGATTTTCTTGAGTTGACTGCCACTAATCTATTGAGTAATGTGCTCGAGGCGGATAGTCTTAGATTTGTATTCGCGTACCATGGTTACTGTGAACTTAAATTTCTGAACATCCCTGATATTTCTGATAGTTCGAATTGTCCACCAGAAACCCCAATAGGATTTTTCCCGGGCAATACAAAACTCGAAGTTTACTTAAACTCTATGATAGAACTTCGTCACATTATTCAAAAGACTGATACAGAAAATGCGAAGATATACAAACAAATTCTCTCAGTAATAACACAGTCCAACATTGCAAGCTCGAACGGAGAAATTATGAATATCTTGAGAAAGAGTATGAATATTTACGATAATACAATAGAGCGATTTCTTTTTAAAACAAACTTAGTTTATACAATGGGTTTTTGTTTGGAAGAGGGAGGGAAGTACGTTCAATTCCAGCCTCACCAATCAAGATTTGAAACTACGGAAAGATACGTCCTGGTGACCAAAGATACAATACTTATGCAATACTTCAAGGATTGTAAATTACCCAATATCAAATGGTATGACGGAGTACCTGGTTGTGGGAAATCCTACTTTATAGTTTCTAAGCATAATCCTGGAAGAGACCTTGTACTTAGTCAAACACGAGCTGGCATAAAATCTATTCGTGAAGAAGTGGTTAGGATGCATGATATCGATGATGAAAGAAGCATAAACTTAGATTATAGAACTGTGGGATCTTACATTATAAATAGCTCAGGTGAAAAAACTCATGAAAGAGTTTTCATTGATGAAGTATTGTTAATGCATGCTGGTTACATTGGTTACGTAGCTGAATTGAGTAGAGCACAAGAAATAATTGTAGTTGGTGACTCACAACAGTTACCTTACATTGAGAGAAGCTCCTTGGAAACGAAATGGCATGAAATGTGTGGCTTCTGTGAGCCGTATGCATACCTTTCAAAAACCCGCAGATGCCCAGTAGATGTTTGCTATGCACTTTCCCCCACTATAACATCATCGCTACGCTAAATAGTAAAATCTCATCCATACTTCCGACACACAGATTAGGTGAACATCATTTTATATTCTCGGAGACCCTTTTTTTGACCTTCACACAGGAGGAGAAACAAAGAGTAGCTGAAGCACTAAATTGGTGAGTAAATACTTGGAAAGGATGGAAACTTCATACTATTCACGAAGCGCAAGGACTAACATCTAAAAACGTAGTATTAATTAGAGTAGATTACCGGAACAGAGACATTTATAACAGTATCCAACATGCAATAGTTGCTCTTTCACGCCACACCAATACTTTCAGATATTTAACTACGAGTGTAGAAAAAGATGCAATAGACAAACTCATTGATAAATTAAGAACAACAAATGAAACCGATCTTGAAAAGTGGAACAGGGATAGATTATGCATGCTTGATAACAGACTTGATCATGGCTGATATTGACACTGAAGAGATTCTCAATATTTTAGAAACAGAAAATGAAACAGCTGTAATTGATGATTATTTGAACTATCACTTTCACGCTGACAGGAATAAAGATGCTGAATGTGTAAATATTCTGTCAATGAATATACGTAGTTTAAATGCCAATTTCGATCAATTTATTTGCTGTCTGAATGAATTGGAAACTGACCTTCACATAATAATATTAACGGAAACCTGGTTAACTGTAGATATGCCGTTCATTTACAACATTCCTGGATATACAGCAATAAACAAGTACTCTAAACAGAAAAATTGTGATGGATTATGTATGTACATAAAAGAATATATAAAATTCAATGAAGTTGAACTTGATATTTCCGATGCAAATGTGATAAGTGCTGATTTAAAAATAGATGATTGTATTTTGAAAGTGATTGGGGTTTATAGATCACCAAGTAATCATAACATTGATAACTTTCTCAATAGTCTAAGTAATAAAATCAATAACATTCCTAATGGAATAAATGTATGTGTGGCTGGAGATATGAATATAAATACTCATTCACCTAGTGTTCCTGTTCAAGATTACCTGCATATCTTCAATAGTAATGGTTATAAATCCTTCATAAATGGCGATACCAGAGTATCATCAACAAATAAATCCTGCATTGATCACATTTTTTACAAGAAGTCATGCAATAATTTTATATCCATGAAAGGTGCTATATTTAAGACAACCATAGCTGACCACTACTCTGTTGTGTTGAACTTGGCAAAGACTCCTTACAACAATGGAGAAAGAAACGTATTAGTCAACACAATAACTAGAATTAACTATAATGCACTGTTGGAAAGTATTAGGAATGAGGATTCGGAGGGTATCTATCCAGTAGGTGATAGCATTGATACTATTATGGATAGATTTGTTGATCGTTTGACCAGTCTCATCGATCAATGCAAGAAGGTAAAAAAGATACCTAACAGACTTCGTCCACTGAAGCCCTGGATAACTGAGGGCATTATAAGATCTATAATTGCGCGGGACAAAATGCATTCCAGACTAAGAAGAGATCCTAATAACAATGTTCTTAAGAATGAGTATAAGGCTTATCGTAATGGTTTAAACAGGATCATAAATCATGCTAAGGAAGTATATTATAAAGGGAGAATTGAAGATTGCAATAACAACAGCATGAAGTTGTGGAAGTGTATAAACGAAATTATAGGTGAGAACAGAAAGGAGGAAAAGAGTGCAGAACTTGATGCTCACTCTCTTAATGATTTTTTTACAAATGTGGGTAAACTACAAGCTCAAACTATTAATATTCCACATAATACAGGCGATGCTTTTCCTACACAAGATGGGGATATAATCAGGATAAATCCCACTTTTTTCATGAGACCGACATGCTCAATTGAGGTTGAGGCTACTATTAAGAGTCTCAAGAATAACTGTAGTCCTGGTATTGATGGTTTGAGTAATGTTGTTTTAAAGAAAATTGCCAATTCCATATCTCAACCTCTCTCTTTCATATTTAATAGATGTTTTGAAGAGGGATATTTTCCCAAGCATCTCAAATCTGCCAAAATCAAACCTCTATTCAAACAAGGTGATCCAACTAATCCCTGTAATTATAGACCAATTAGTCTTATCAGCAACCTAGCTAGAATTATTGAGAAACTAATAAAGTCAAGAGTTGTGTCTTTCTTGAATAAAAACAATATAATCAATAAGAACCAATTTGGTTTCCAAAATGGTAAAAGTACATCTGATGCTTTAATAAAATTCATCAATACCCTTTCCGAAAATATAAATTCCAATATGAAAAATATTGCTGTTTTTCTGGATATACGCAAAGCTTTCGATACAATACCTCAAAATTCTTTGTTTGATAAGCTTGAGTCCTATGGTTTCAGGGGAGTCTCACTTGAATTGTTTAAAAGCTACCTGAGTAATAGAACCCAGTCCCTGGCCATAAATGATCAATCTAGTGTCACTAACTTAACGGAATTTGGTCTGCCTCAAGGAACTGTGCTATCTCCCATACTTTTCATACTCTATGTTAATGATTTTTTAAATTTAAGACTTCTGAACTCAACTATGGTAACTTTCGCAGATGATACTGCAGCTATTTTTCACGGTAAATCTTGGGATGAAGTTCATACAATAGCTGAAAAAAGCTTGGTTTGCATTAAGAATTGGCTTGACAGAAATACCTTATGTTTAAATATAGACAAGACTAATTACATAACTTTCTCTGTAAATAGAATAGGGCAGCCTATCAATAATCAGGACTTGAGACTCCACTCAAGATGCAATTTAAACATAGATAATTGTGATTGTCCCACCATAAAAAAAGTAACTAATATTAAATATTTGGGAATTATAATTGATGATAACCTTAAATGGGATGTTCATATTAAATCCATCTGTAGAAGAATTAGATATCTATCTTTCAAATTTTACCATGTAAACAAAATTCTAAATAGGAACCATCTGAAAATTATATATCATGCTTTGGTTAAATCAATTCTACAGTATGGCATAGTTGTATGGGGTGGCTGTTTCAACTGTCATATTAATGAATTATTTGTAGCACAGAAACTGATTATCAAAATTATTCTTTGCAAACCTAGGTTGTACCCAACTGATATGGTTTTTAGTGATTTTGGGGTCATGACAATACATAAAAACCGTGATAGAATACTTAATAAAATATTAATCTGATTTTCCTCTAACATTGAACTCTTTACTCAATAATTATAATCTGAGGAATACTGCCAACAAATATGTAACATATAATACTGATATTGAATGTATAAGGAGGCAGTTGATTTACATAAGTACTAAAGTATTAATTCCCTCCTTTGGGAGATTGGCTGTCGTTAGTAGAAACAGTCAGTCGTTTCCCGTCTCTGGAGGAATAGTAATTGTTGCATTACACTCTAACTGATTAACTGCATGTTATTCAGAGGTGTTCTGCGCCGCCAATTGGTTGCGGAGACTGGCTTATGGTTGAGAGGATAACGTGCTAACCACACGTTACCTCTATCCTGGTTGATGATTATTTGCTTGCTGTATGGTCTGTCCGGCCGGCCGGGAATTCTGGCGGGGTGGAGGGGGCGGCTTCGATTCGGCCAGTGTTGGTTCGGGGACTGTGAGTTCTGATTGAGAATTTATGGCTTTTGGGCCGGTATTGGCCGGGCTGGGGCCGTTTTCCTGTCGTGCCGGGGTGTCTTCTTGGCTTGGACGTGCTGTATAGTAGAGTGAATTTGAAACTGGCAACCAGCTGGTAGGTCTAGGCCCTTCATGGGCTGTTGAGCCAGACATACATACATACATACTAAAGTATTAAACCTTATTCCAGATCACTTTCTCATGAACTCTAAGATCAGTGGAAAAACTAAACTAGATATAAAAAACTGGACCAATAGTAGTTTTTTCTTCAATTTAGATTTATGAAACTCAAGATTTCTGCGCAAACTTTTTTTTTGCATTGTTTTTTTTTTTAGTTATGATTTTTTTTCCTCTCGGTTAAAAGTGGACTCGCTCACCATTCTTTTTGCTTGTTCTTCCTTCTGAATTCTTTCTTCCTTACTTTTTTCTCAACGTCTTACCCCTTCCCATTCCTTCCTATCTCTTCATCCTACCTGCCTATTACATGGGAAACCATAGTTGGTTAGGTATTATTTCTTAATCTCTCTTTTCTTCTCAGCACACCCAACCATGAAGCCTGTGTTTTTGTTTAATGTGTCATCGTTATGTATATTTGTTTTTGAAATTTATTGTATTTATTTTGTCTTTTGTGTGTTTTAATAAATTGAAATTGAAACAGAAAAAAAATTGAAAAATTATTATGATACAGTGGATGAAATCTCATACAAGTTAAACATGATAAAAGTTTATAAGGCGTGATAAATACAAAATTTTAATTGGAGTTCAAGAGCCTTTCAACAAATGAGCAACCATATTAAGTTATTCTCACTTTAAGGCGTTTCTTCTAATCAAACACATTCCTCTCGAAAAATTAACATACGAGAAAAGCAACCGAATTCAATCCGAGCTTAATTCAAATGTACGCGATTATAGCTGTCCTTCACGAAATGATTACATTTTTCGGGAAGCCGGGCGAAATTAAAACGGACAAACTAATCTTGGGAAAGTGCGGAGCCAAGCGCTAAATCGGGGACTTTACAAATCAGTATACACAGCGTGTAATTCGGTACCACCCAGTATAGTCTACATGAATATCAGTCGGTACGCAAATAATTAAATCAGCTCTCTCTCTTTGAAGGAGCGCACACCATTTCCCGCTAACGGTTAAAATCAAAATCAGAAGCGAGTCTGAACTCAAAGTGAAATCCAACTGAGGACTCAAAGGTGTCAGACAGATGCAGATTAAATCTAATTAGAGACACGCCATGAGATGAGCAACAAGCTGCACGTGAATGCGGAATGGAGCAAAATGAGGCAGGGCAACAGCATAATTCGGATAAATAACAAGCTGGAGAGAGCAGAAGAACGAAGAGGAAGAGGAAGATTAACTTAGAAGGAGAGGAATAATGGAAGTAAAGGAGAGAGAAAGAATTGGGATGGGTGGTATGGCAGATATGGGAGACAGTGTGTGTGTGAGAGAGAAAGAGAGATATAGAATTAATATTAGGAGAAACGAAAGATGGCAAAGTAGAGAAAAGTCAGCAGAAGGAAAAGAGAAAGATGTGGGAAAAAATCAATTGTATTTTATGAGATTTGTGGTGGTTTCCATAATGAGAAATAATAATACATAGATATTGTCAATACCACCAATTTTTACTCAACTTATACTATTTACAACAGTACCATATGGCTTTAGGGCTATACCTGCCCCATCATCAGCTAGATTGGTGCTTGGCTTGTTGTTCCAACAAGGAACAAATAAGTTCATCAGGCTACAAGGAACTCTGAGGCTGAAGTAACTTGACAGTTCCTTGTAGCCTACCCAAGCACCAATCTAGCTGAGGATGGGGCAGGTATAATAGCCCTAAAACCGTATGATAGGCTACTGTTGTTAATAGTATGAGTTAATTAGAATTAGTGGTATTGACAATATCTGTATCATATTATTTCTCAGAAACATGTAGATTATTATTCACTGTTCTCTTTCAGATTAAGGACTACTAATGTTTGTTATTCGAATAAAATTAAGAATAATTTCTCAGTATCCGTTATAATGTTTTTATTCCAAAACAACTAGTTTTGTTCTCATCAAGGTACGATTTCCAAGCGGCAGCTCGAGCGCGTGGGCTCGAGCAGTTGCGGCCTTAGCTGCCCGGCTCTAGCCATCACAACTATATTATAAATGTTCACTTTGTTATTAGCTCCGCCCCCTGGATACCTGGCAGTATCGCCCCCGTCAATAAGACAAACAGGCTCTTTTCGCTCGCCTGCAAATTTCGTTTGAACGAATTTGCTTTTTTCATCATATCACTTGCGTCTAAAGGTCCATCTGAACATGCCTGCCAAATTTGAAAGCATTTGGTTTTTTAGATTTTTAGTTCTGGTGATGAATCAGTCAGTCAGTCAGTACCATTCCGCTTTCATAGATCTAGATAATCGACTAAACTTTCACAACTAATAGTCTAGTATTAGTGAATCATCCAGTCACAAATTTGAATAGAAGTACTACAAATAGTAACTCGCAAGCCTTTGCAGAAATTGTCAATTTTACAGAAAAATCACACCAACCCTTTTTCCCGGGCACCACTC
This sequence comes from Sogatella furcifera, assembly GCA_017141385.1. Classification (NCBI taxonomy): domain Eukaryota; kingdom Metazoa; phylum Arthropoda; class Insecta; order Hemiptera; family Delphacidae; genus Sogatella; species Sogatella furcifera. The sequence continues at coordinate 13,126,927 of CM029551.1, read as the reverse complement.
AATTATCACCCGCACAAAAAATTGTACACACCTCACCAAGCATACATCACAGCATCCAATTTGTTAGCAGACGCACAATTTTTTTCGCTGGTGAGCAAATTCATTCGGAAAAATAGCAATTACTTTGAGCAGCGGAGGACTCACCACACACACATGGCAGAAGACCATACATACGGGTGGACAATGCATTTTACATGATGTATCATCACCCATGTATGTGGGGGTATGTGTGTGAGGGGTGGGGGAGGAGAGTATCCTGTCCTGTCCATCTGGTACAGAGCTAAATCACTATCTAATAGAGAACCGCCCCTGGAAAACAAACTCTAATGCAATGTTCTCACCCTTCTCATAACCCTCTGTATATCATATCCTCTGTGTATTGTGACCCATCATAAACCTCCCCTCTTGTACAACGGCATGGCACTAATAATCATACGCGTATGATGACGATGACTTAAGGGCTGAAGATCGTGATTTGATATAGGTTGAAAACGCAAAGCCTCCCAGGAGTGATGCGCGCGCACATCTTGCTAGATTTATGGTGCTTTGTAATTACCCGCGTTATTGTTCAAACTGAATTTGAGGCGAGTAACCACTATACGTATACAGACTGGCCGGGCGCTTACATAATTCACTTACAAATAGTAACAAACATCAAAACAGACTAACCCAACACATTCCAGTATTTGAAGAGAAAACTATAATTATTTCCATTCTAATGAGTACAATAATTTTTATGGTGAAATAAAAACAAATAGATATTGTCAAATTTTCTACACTTTTAAATGGTACACATGGTTCACAAATTTGACAACATCTATGTGTTTTATTCCATCATGGAACGTTTTTACATTATCGACTACAACTCAGTTGAATAATTTTCATGATAAAAATAATGATTCCGCTCCAAATGGAAATGATGTTGATCTATTTCGATTCCCTTTTCTCATACTATCCATGCTACTCTTTTTATTCGCACACGTGTTTTTTATTGTATTGATAAGGTTTATTTAAAATAATTTTTTTTGTATGATGCTTGAAATGAAATGATAATGCTTTATAATTAAGCCACTTTTAATGCTTATATAATCTTTTCCTTTCGTGTAAACCCATTTAAATCGAGGAAAATTGGTGAATGGATATTGATTGCCACAATCCTCAAGAGATGATTGTTTTATTCTCAATTTCTGCATCTTCTTATACGAAAGATCATCTTCTTCTTCAAACATCGAGCGACACATCCCTATTCATGCATTGAACATCACTCGAGGCCGCCTAATCCATTCATACTAATTTTTAAATTAATAGTCAACCAATCTCAGATTACAATACCTTACTTTTAATAAAACTTCTCATTAAAAATATGAGTCGTTCAGTAACGATAAAAAGTGTTGAATAAACTTCACATTGTGACGGAATGTCCTCTCAACTTGCTGGAAACTTTTATCGATAGCGATAACATTATCCGGCTACAGCTCACCCAAGCTGAGAAGACAATGCAATTTAAATTGCATTGTGACTGCGTGTCTTCTCAGCTAATGTGAACTTCACCTAGCTACATTTCATGTCATCTACTGTCTTCTTCCAGTTACCGCGCTTCCACCTACATATTTATAATCAACGACAAATCTGTGTAGCCGAGTAATCGCCTAAGCCGAGCGCGCTTATGCGCTGAGGCGGGAGTCGAGTAATTACTCGCGAGCATAAGCGCATGCAGGCAACGCATGGAGCCTCCGAGATGAGTTTTCCGCTTCAGTATTCCCATTCCAGTGTTATTAGTTTGTAGAGGTTTCAGTCTCCATGAGCCATGTAGCGAACTTGAGTGTGGCATCATGATGTTGCATGCTAAAGGCTTGTTTTAGGCAAATGCTACTACGGTTGTCGACCGTGAAAACGCGTATCAGGGTTTCAGAATAAAATAGAATAGATCTTACAAATAAGCTCGCAAAGAACGTAACAATTTAACAATTGACTAGATATGATAAAATAGTAGCAGTCATGATTTCAAAGTTGTAAAGAGACACTGCATAACAACCAGAGTGTTGTAATTTTATTCTAAGTGATTAATATTTTGTATTGAAATGGTACCTCCTGCAAAACTCACGAGTTTAGCGGGGCCCAACATTGTGATCATTTATTACCAATAAAAATTGATTGATTGTCCAAGCTCTAAGCCTCGCTGACAACTCTATAATATTGAGAAGACTGAATAAGAATCCTGCAGATCTCATGTGATATGGAAGAGAGAATTAAGAAAAGTCTAGTGTAGTATAAAAGGAGAAGTCACAATGTCTAAAAGTGGGTGGGTGATTAGGCCTACTGATTACTTATTAGTGTAAAAAGGATATAAGTTTCAGAGAATTACTCAATCAGGCTCACAAAGGTACAAAAACTAGGCAATAATATGGTGAATACTATAAGAACAAAGTGAAGATAACCGTGAAATAAAGGTAAAGATTTCGATTGATTTCATATAGAACAGTCTTCGTTAGACAGAATCCTATTAATATTTATATAATTTTTATTTAATTCTGTTCTTTTGTTTGGATAGTAAATGAATAACAACTTCTTGGTCGATTATCGGAAGTATGTAACTTCTATAGAGAGACAAACTTCATCGGTGTTTACAATGTTTGTTTGTTTGCAAACTGAATGTAACAGACCTTGTTAAATGGTGGGTGGGGGTGCTTTAATGAACTTGAAGTGCCCGTCCCTTTGCTTAGCTAATAAGCATATTTATTACTTTTATCATAGACAAATTGAAAATAATATAAAGCTAGAGGGATGGTGGGCCCTCCGCCCCTAGGCCGGTCTCCAGGGACGGAGGCGTCTTTGGGGACACGGGGCCACCCTTCAAGAACAAGTACAAAAACATCCCTTTTCTGATACGGATATTTTACCATTACCGCCCCCAACATTACCGGTTATAGTTTACTATCAAAAAGAAAACTTGAATCAAAATTGATGGTGACAACAGATGATGTGATTAAATCGATTACATTATTTCAAACTTTTGATTTTAATATTTTATCAATTATACTGTACCATGCCGCTATGGCTTCTGCAACCAGGGAAAACACGAGTAGGGCCGAATGAATAAATCAAAATTTATTTTTTCTAATCATTATTTGCTATAAAATACCGTAGAAAAATGTCTCTTCATAGAAATGTAAGAGAGGCACATTCCTTGCAATACAAACATTACATACATCTTCCCATGTCTCAATCAATTCTAGTTTTGTCAAGTGAACTTCCCCTCAATTTTACTCTCTCTCTCCCCTTGAACTTCATAAAAAATATAACTTTTCATGAAGTACCATGAAAAACTTTTCCTATATCACTATGCATGTAAGCACCTTCCTCTCGATACAAAGATCACACACATCCATATCTCAATCAATTCTAGTTTTGTCAAGTGAACTTCCCATCAATTTGACTCCCCCTTCGCCTAAACTTTGAAAAAATTTTAAATTTTTCCTAAAGTATCAGAAAGAATTTTTCCCAAAGTATCAGAAAGAACTTTCCTTAGATCACTATGCATGATAAGCACCTACCTCACAATACAAACATCACACACATTTTTTCATGTCTCAATCAATTCAAGTTTTGTCAAGTGCACTCCCCCTCAATTTGCATCACATAAGAATTAGACGGTCGTCCGACCTGCTAATACAATGAATGGGAATGCACTTGTAGGCTACAACAAGTTTAGTAAAGAAGAGTAATTGAGCGGCTGAAGTGGATGTGGAAATCTGATTAGACCATCACGGAGCGCTCCTTTCCTTCCTGAGATCTACATTACGCGTGTCATGAGCAGGTCACGTGTCATATGTGTTTGTAGGGTGGGGGGAGTGGGGGCACACGTCCTCTGGGTCACGACTGTTTGCCTGGGGACTCACCGTGTCGTCGTCATTCTGATCCATCCAGCGACACTTGCCGCATTATTCCAATAAAATTACACGATTATTTGTGTTGTCAAGTGATTACACACTACACAGCTTAGTCCTTCCAAACGAAGAAGACATTCTAGCAAGATGTATGTATGTCGGCTCAACAGCCCATCAGGGCCTAGGCCTACCAGCTGGTTGCCAGTTTCAAAAACAGCCCGTCCAAACCAAGAAGACACCCCGGCACGACGAGAAAACGGCCTCAGCCCGGCCAATACCGGCCCAAAAGCCATAAATTCTCAATCAGAACTCCCAGTCCCCGAACCAACACTGGCCGAGCTGAAGCTCTAGCAATATGCAAAAATGAATTCAGCTCAGTCAATATTGGTACAAAAATTATCAAATTAGGTCTCAAATTGGAGAAAACATACTGTTTTACAATTTGAAGCGAAATTAATGATATTGGAATCAATATTGACCGAGATTGAGTCATTTTCCATCTAGTAAGAATCTCCTAAAACTGAATTCAATTTGGACCAATAACAACAATAGAAACTGCAGGCAAAATTGTGATGTGAAAATTTCGTGCTCCAAATTCTTTCAAAATTCAATAATTTCCGATCGTGGATTAGTTCTTCGAGTGTTATTTTTGTGTTTGGCTCTATGAAATTTGAAGAAATTCACCAAAATTCCAATAACTTTGTTCACTATCAAGAACTACCACAATTATTTCCCGACATGGGAAATTGTGGTTATGTCGGCTGTGGAACTTCTTCGGAACTCCCCACAAAATGAGCCATACGATAATAATAATAACAGAAACTGCAAAGGAGATAGAAGTATAAATAAAACTTCTTTGTTCCAAGTACTTTGCCTGAAGTTCATGATTTGTGGACCTTTCAAAATCACTAGAACATATTTAATTAAATTTTTAAACCACTCCAGCAATAATTATTACTACTGAATCTTCTTAAACTGAGCTTTTACTAGCATAATTTATGAGTTTCCATTAGAGCTTGGGTTTTTTCAACTAGGCATTCAAAATATAGCATTAGAATATTGGATAGTATTGAAGTAACCAGTAAATTCATGTTATTTCCTAAATGTTAGATAAGATACTAGTACAAAATTGTTGTAGCAAAGGAGGAAATATACGTTCGTAGTTGCTCTACTACTGACTCATATTTATCAAATTCATGCACTAATAAGAAGAACTGGTTTCTTGTAGTGATTTTTTATTCTAAATAATAATCACAGTGCCCTTTTCAATCACTTTTTATCAATGCATCACATGTTTCGACTATTTATAGTTATTTTCAAATGCGAATGATAAATAGTCGAAACATGTAATGCATTAATAAAAAAGGTATTTTCAATTATAAAAATATAATTGAAAAGGGTACTGTGATTATTATTTGAAACGAAGAAAACAGCGATAAAAGTTGCCCTAAGATAAAGGAAACACTGGTTTCTTATAGATATGATATGGGTATTTGGATAAGTTTTTTTTTCAAAGTTAGCAAAACTGTCATTTTATAGTCTACTCTTGAAGAAACATAGCAATTTTGTCAATATATCAACTCATACTATCCTGACCAATGACGAAAGATTTATTGCACTAATTCCTTGGAGAATTTCCTAGTAACATTTTTCCATTTTCATGTACAGCCCATTCCATTTACGAAGCACACCCCTGAGTTTCCAACCCTTAGACATTCCGATCGCCTTTTGAAACGAATTATCACCCTTGATGCTTCCGCATTGTCCGCTGCACCCCCCTCCCCCCACTTCAACCCCATATGACCTCTATGTATGATTTCACAGCTGGCGTTTGTATGTAACCCGAAAAATCGCCCACCCAAGTGCCATGAATAGTAATGCACTGTTTTCAGCACACATAAATAGATAGAAGGGTGGTGTATCGGATGATCACCCCTTAACAAGAGGCCTGGTAGTCCGCACATATGTAGCATGCATTGAATTTACAACCATCCTGCATTAACACATTGCAAATGACGTATAAAAACATATACTTCCGACTCATAAAGCTCACCCCTTTGTACCAGCTCATGCTCAATGTGTCAAGTGTGAAATTTTATTTTATTGTAGTATCTATTCAGTTTCAATTAAGTTGAACTAGTAGAATGAATTATTAACGTTCGTGAAAACTGAAACTCGGATTCTATATTCCGCCAATATTGTATTTATCATTGTATTAATCATAATAAGCTTCTATAGCTTGAATCAATGAAGAGTATTTTTACAGACAATAATAATCAATTATCACTCTTGTTTGAAAAATATTTTTAACATGCCAAATGAAGTATTGAAATTGATCATTCAATTTTCATACTGAACAATTAAAAACTAATGCTCCCAAAGTCGAAGTTTTCAAAACATCAAGACACTCATTGAAATATGCAAGCTTAGAATTAGCAGTTTGGCAAGTAAAAATTAACAAAATTTACAATACATCTCGAACCATCGAGACTCATGAACCCATTCAATATCCAATTTAGGAAATTTGGCAAGGAGCTTAACGTAATTCACAGGTTATCTCGAAACATCAAGACTTATTAAGAGATCCAATATCAAGTATGTTCGGCAGTTTTGTCAAAGTAAAAATTGACGAAATTGACAGGCCAAATAAAATGTAGAAAGAAAAGTCGGATGATAAGAGTTGTCGATTGGGGGAATCTCAGCCACAATGTGACCGAGCGAAGGGAGTCATCATAGGACTTTGGGGGTAGCACACACGCTGCAAGATAGAGAGAGAGCGCACTTTCCCCTTGCCCTGGAAGGAAACTGCGGTTTGCGCATGTTCCTCCCCCCACCCGGCCAAATTTCTCCAACTCTCCGCGAGAGCGACTAACTCGATAACAAGACATACAGTTTGACGGTACTGCCATTAATTCGCTCGACGAATCGCATTACACAATCGCTGTCCTCCTCCCCACCCCTACCCCCCAAAACTTCCCCCCAACCCACCCCCATTTTGGTCCTCCGAGACCCCTCTCACATTGATCCGGATCACTTAAAAGCAACCTTCCACAATTATCCCTCACTTCTCCCCCACTAGCCAAATCCATGGATCTTCCCTTTTTTATCCCCCTGATCCTGTATGGTCTGACAAAGCAAAGAAGACATTCTGGCGAGATAGGAAACTAACTTCAGCTCGGTCAATGTTGCTTCAAAAATGCAAAATTTGGTCTCAAATTGTTTTTATAATGTTTCCTACAATTTGTAACCAAATAAATAAATTCTAAAGCGATATTGTCTGAGCTGGAGTCATTTTCCCATCTTTCCAGAATGTCTTCTTTGCCTGTACAGATTATACTGTCACACACATCTTTCCCTGACTTTCCCTAGCTGCAGCTCTCAGCTTCATTTTCCCTTCTCCACTGATTATATCATCGTCCACGGCCGCACATCAATCACTCTGCTCTGCTCTGCTCTCTAGTGTTCATCCTTTTGCCGCAACCTTTCACTTTTTAGCCTGCCTTTAAGCCTTCCTCGCTTCTTGTTCCACCTACCTACAATCATACAAGCTAAAACACTAGGGTTAACTCCAGGAATGAACTGAAAAATGCACGAGCACGACAATCACTCCGCCACTTAGAGCTCCGATAAACTTCCTTCTGTATTTCTGGTCATCTATTTATCATAGATCAATAATATTAAATGGTCATTTTTTATACAAATTAAGGTTTAATACTCTAGAACAAAAATTATATTTAAATTATTTTTATACATGAGAAGTATTAATTCTGGTCATCTGGTATCTGGCCTTGTGACAAAAACATTCACAAGTTCAATGATTCAATGATCTATTTCAGCCAAAAAAATACGTAAGCACATTAGGCCAAGTCATAATACAGTACAAGACATTCAAATACATCATTATACGAAACATAATAATCATAATATCATAGAAATATCGTTAAATATCATAAAAACCAATAAGTTACGTTATACAGCAATCATTGAATTAGTTATACAGCTGGCAATCATTGAATTCAGGTTGGCCTCCTTGAATTCATCGAAAGAATAAAAAGGGTTGGAGATCAACTATGACTTCAGCTGTCTAGTGAATGGTGTATAGTCCGACCAAGCAAAGAAGAGCCTCTGGCAAGATAGAAAAATGACTCCAGCTTGGTCAATATTTGTTGAAGAATTATAAATGTGGTCTTAAAAGTAGATCAAATCGTTTCCTACAATTTGAGATCAAATTGATGATTTTTGAATCAATATTGACCAAGCTGGAGTCATTTTCCCATCTTGCCAGAGGCTCTTCTTTGCTTGATCAGACTATAAGGGGCAGGCTCTTCATTTCATGTGGTAACATATTCAAAAACTTCAAGCCAGAATAGGGGAAGCTTCTGCTTGTTCTCTCCAATCTGACTCTTGGCTGGAAAATGTTCTGGTTCCTCCTAGTTGCATGACCATGAATTTCATTGGCCAAAGTGAATGAGCTTAGATTTCTCTTTACAAACACTAAGCACTCATATATATATATACAGATTGAAAACTGTCATCACTTTCAATCTGATGAACAGCGGCTTACAAAGATCAATCCACCCAGCCCTCATCACAACTCTAACAGCTCGCTTCTGCAGCAACAACACCCTTCCAACACTGGCAGCATGTCCCCATAGAACTGTTCCATAGGCTATATGGCTCTGGAAAAATGCAAAGTAAGCTTGGCGAACAAAACTGTCAGGTACACAATCAACAAGCCTACTCAACAAAAATACAACCCTACTAAGCCTGATGCATAGTTGGTCTATATGAGCCTCCCACGTCATCTTACTGTCCAGGGAAAACCCCAAAAGTTTCACAATACCTGTGATGGAAATCTGCGGATTGAGACTAAAAACCATCTCCTGAGTCTTATCATTATTGAGGGCCAGCTTATTTGCACCAAACCACTGGGAAGCACTTTCATACAGCTCTCTAACAACCAACTTGGCAGACTCAATACTCTCGTGATCAGCAAAAAGAGACGTATCATCGGCAAACAATAGAACACCACCATCCACTGAGTAATAAAGGTCATTTATTGAAATAAGGAAGAGCAAAGGCCCCAGAACTGACCCTTGGGGGACTCCATAGTGTAAAGGACAATTCACTATTCCAGTCAACAATCTGGAATCTATCACTTAGGTAAGATTTCATCAAAGCAACAGCACCGACCCCTAGACCATACCTCTTCAGTTTCATCAACAATATATCATGTGGAACACAGTCGAAGGCACGTGTCAAGTCGCACAGTAGAAGCGAGGTTGATTTTTTACTACAAATGCCTCTTGGATTGACTGTATGAGAGTATGAACTGCCAACACAGTAGACCTTCCCCTCCTAAATCCAAACTGAGCAGGGACTAATAGGTTATTGATTTCGAAATACTCATAAAGCTGGACACATAACACTGTTTCAAAGATTTTGGCAAATACTGGAATAAGAGAAATGAATCTATAATTACTTACACTGTCTACAGCACCTTTTTTGTGAACAGGGACCGTTCTTGAAACCTTGAGCTCATTTGGAAAGACACACTGATCCATACACTTATTAATTAGACAAGCAATTATCGAGCACAGGGAAACAATTAGTTGTTTTAGAAGAGCAACACTCATGCCATATATATCTTTTGCCTTTGAAGAGCTGAAACCAATTACAATTTTAACAATATCAGGACCTCTCACATGACTCCATTTAAAATTACTTTCCATGGCTGGGATTTTTCGAGAGCAGTAGATGCATCAATCGAACCATTTGGTATATTACTCACAATACCGTCCACAGATGTGACATAAAATTGATTGAAGTCATCAGCAGTTGCAAATCCTTGATCAGTTCCTTTAGACTTGGAGAAAAAAGTTGGAGAAAAACAAGATAGTACGATTCACTAATAAAAAACCTTTCAGGTTTCAATTTTTGTAAAGAATCAGCTTTCTAGTTGATGATTAATTTATTACTGTTAGTACAAGCTTCAGCATTCATTAGCAATATCAACTTTTTCTACTAGGTGCTAGGAAATGGAAATATTCATAGATGAAACACATCCATACCTTAAATTTTAAGCTGTATAAAGTTTCAACTGTGACTTGGAATGATTGATAGAAATAATTTGAAATAAAGATAATTTGACCTATACTATTTATGACGGTGTATACCTCTACATAATTATATTAATGTCTGTTATCTATGAAAGAGTACCTCCATTCCTACACAGTTGCTAATAATATTCACAACCATGGAACTAGAAAAAATTGAATCTGTTTGTATCAAGGGTGCGGCTGGAGAAATCCAAGAGGAGTTTCCCAGTGTCTGGAATAAGATTTTTTAATAAATTACCTCAGGCTGTGAGAGATTTGTCTAGAACAAAATTCAAAAATACTTTAAAATCCTGGCTGGATGAGTAACCCATTTTACAATATTGGATAGTTTGAAGGAGACTGATTGTTCAATTATAGTGTCTTGCTAACTGTTACGAACAAAACTTTATAGATAGATTTTTGGTATAAAAACCGCTGTTGCAGGATATTATTCAAATGAGTTGTCGACCTGTATGGTTAATCATTTATATTTATTCTATATTTAGGAGCTGCCTAATTAAACTTTATTTTTCATGATTGTTGGTATTATTAGAATATTGTAATAATTCTAAGTATGGTAATTGATTTGTATGGAATTGACGTTGTTGTAACATTTTGATATGTTGTTAACAATAAATTATTTTGAATTTTTCAATTTTTTTTTAGACTAATGCAATAGTGGATTCAATTTAATAAAAATCATTCTGAATGAATAATTGATGAATGAATTATGCAATAGAATTGTAATTAATCCCCTTTGAAGAATAATCTGTTACAAGAATAAGGAACCAGAGAATGGATTTTAGAATGCGATGAAACAGATTATGTAAGTATAGAAAACTAGATAGCATTTATACATATAAACAATATACATATACGAGAGCATTTACACTGATGATCATAATAATCTTCCAATGGGCATACAAGATTGTTTGTAAAAAGGTCTGCAATTTCTAAAATGTCATCTTAAGGTTAGTTTACCCAAAAAAAACTCATAAATGATTTTTGAATTCAAAATGAATTGGAATTTCAATAGAAGAGACGAATTCAGCAGGGAATATCACAACAAAGAATGAAATGTGGCTGATGTAGCAAATAAAAAAGCTAACAAAAACTCACAGACAACACGTTTTTGTTATCATTTGTTGTCATGTTCTGATTTTATTTTCTCTGAACTGTCACTAAAGTTCAAACAGGCATTCAAAATTGGACAATTTTACCCTAAAGGACCAAATTCAGGCGTATTTTTCCATTCTTTTCAATGGAAATGGAGCATCATGGAGACCATTTTTTCATGCAGATTGACAAAGGTGGTATTTTTATTGTTGTCTGGTACGATGATAGAGTTCAAGTGATTCCAACTGGATGTGAGATAACGGTGCTGGAAATTCACCTGAGGCTTTCTTTTGATCAAAATTATGAGATTAATTTTTTCTCCTATCAAATCTGTAAACTTGTTGAATCTAGAACTGGAATTGGAAAATTCTCATTTCTGGGTATAAATTTCAAGGTAGCAATGAAGAAATCTCTTACTTGAAATCATATTTCCTTACAGTATGATACAAATAGCTTAACTACACCGTTCACTTAGACTTGAAATTTACATTCATTATGTATTGACAGCAATTGATTAAATTTTTCCTAGCTCATGGAAACACGGCCCGAAAAATCTTATTAAGTAATTAGGTAAAATAGAAAATAATTTTCCCCGTTCTGGAACACATTTATTGCAGATTTGACGTAAATTGGGATCGGACTATCCAATACACTTGTGGTGATAATAATAATTCGAATCTCCATTTATTGCTATATGAATAGACAAAGGACTTATGCAACTGCCAATATTGACCAATGTACAAAACAGCAGTTGAGATCCGTTAAATGAAACGGTTCTAAATGCCACCAAGAAAGATCAATTGCTCGACTCAGGACCAGTACATTGCTAATTTGATGGTATCCGTGGGTCCGAAAGAGTTGATCTTGGTTGGTACAATCGCATAATACATAATACTCTTCCAACCCTTCATTTTATACTATCATCTACTAACTTACATTTAACAAAAATGCTTTTTATTGCGCTAGGAAATGCTTTGCGCTATCCTCGTACATTCAAATTAACAACTAGTTCAACCACGTTCACCAAAAATGTTCGGCTAATTCAAGCGGATAGTTCAAGCAAACCTACAATAAACAAAATAGATCCAGCAACGCCAACAATAACTGAATGCTGCCTCAGAGCACGAATATGTTTTCCTAATTTTTTTATTTCTGCTGCTTTTTTCTCAGCACACGTTTTATTGTGTGGTGCGGTTCAGTTATGTCACAGCGAGCGTAAAAATAGGTCCAGCAAAGGGAATAGCCAGGTTGCCACGTACGGATTTCATACATGTGTTAGATATGTATATAGATATAGGACTAAAATAGGTATATAAAAAAGAGGTATATAGAGGGCGCTCTTCTTCTTGTTCATACGCGATGACCGTATGTAGTTGACAAAAAGAGAAAAAAACGCGAGTTGATCCGTGTGTGCTCGGGCCATGAATAAGTAACAAGCTTTCAACGAGTACTATCACACTCAGGCCTGGTCTCCTTCTCCATCTCGCATATGCTTTCCTGCGGTTACCCTCGCAAAAAATAATCGAAACGAACCCTTCCATACCCCGAAAAACACATCAGGTGACTGCAAGTTGGTCCGTTTTTGGTGATTTTCCTGCTGGACAACATGGTTTCGAAAAGGCTTTTTGCGCTCCAATGGACAAATACAGCGTCGGCCCGGCTTAAGCGTGACTTGGACTCGAATGTGACGTGACGGCTTAGCGTGCAAAACAGCACAACGTGCCTCGCTCAAGACTCGAATATTTTCGACAAGTATTTTTTCCATCGCTTGTCCAAACTGTCACAAGTGCTCCAAAATAGTATCCCATTGCTTTGCATCGATACTGGGGTTTTCTAGTGGCATTAATTTCATCTTCCAGGAATACATCCAAGAGGGGTGATTTTAAGAATCAAAATAAGTATTGCGGTTATGTTTCATACTCTTTAATTACAATCAAGAGAGCCGAATTTTAGAATAAAAGTCTGTAATGCGGGTTAATGGAAGTGCTATTATCGACAATACTTCTTAACAAAATTAGTCATCTTTGTTCGGAGAGAAACATTAAGAAAGAGGAACTCTAAACTCTAATCCATCACACAAATCCAAAATTCACAACTCAAGAAGTTGACTTTCATCCACGATAAATAATCCTTTGTCTTATATGAGGCTTTTTCAATTACAATTTTTCAATCATGAACATAATATTATCACAAAACTAAAAATAGGCTACAACTGGGCCTACTCTATTGCAGTAATCTTACAGAATAGAACAAGGGAAAATCTTGACGTTCAAATTACGATTACGATCTATTCGAGATATCCTATATTCTAGATATCCTAGATCCATTTGAGAAACTCCAAGTTGAAACCTGATAGAGTATAGCCATTAATTTAACTACAATAATAAAAAACAGCTTGAGTACATTACACTTCCAACTTGAATACTACTCTGCTGTAGGGCTGATTTTTTACATCGGTGATGCCCACAAGCACTTGTCCGAGGGTGATGGACATAGGCGTAATTTGGGGGGGGCACGGGGAGGCAGTTGCCCCCCCAAACATTCCCTTTGCCCCTCCAATAGTCCAGTCAAACTAAGCAACAAAATTAAAAGTTGGAGGACCCAGCTGGAAATTTGCAGATATGATCAGAAAAGGGCGCTGAATAACATACTAAAAGTCCCCAAAACAAGAGTCCCGGTATAAATTCATATATACGTAAAATTTGATAAAAAATTCCAATTTTCAGATAGTAATGGTAGCCTACTGTGTGTAATAATACCTCCACGTTGAAAACAGAACTTTTTCACATTAGAGTGACTCCCAAACAGGAACCTGTGGGCAAAAATTATAATGAAATCTTCCTCTTTCAGATGGTTAGTAATTGAATTTAGTCTCATATATTGCTCATGATAGCCTAGGGTCTCAGGAACATAATTCCAGAAATATAACTCATCCCAATATTTTTAGTACGTTTTTGTGATATAATATGCAATTTTGGAGGTTTTTGGGGGTGTGAGGGTTCTTTTAAATCGCTGTAGTTCAAAACATATTGAACATAAAAGTGAGAAATTGGTCTCAAATGGAAGAAAAATGAATTTCGCCGCAAGAGATTTAGAATACGATAATGTACGGGTGCTCAATTTATAGTTACAAACTTTAAAAGTGAGAAAAATTTTAACATCTTAATCCTATGAAAGAATTACCAATTTTTTAAATAATTGTATCTCGAAAACATTTAATGATAAAAAGTTGCAATTATGCAAAAAGTCTTATTCTTTTCAAAATTTTATTGTCTACAAAAAATACCTATGAAATTTTCTCGTCCAGCGCCATTTTCTGATCATATCTGCAAATTTTCAGCTGGGTCCTCCGACTTTTACTTTTTTTGCTTAATTTGACTGGACTACAATATGATTTCAAGATTCTCATGCTTGAGAAGAATAAAGAACTATACTCGAAATACAATGGGTCAGGATAGAATATCCACTATAACCAAAATTTACTATTTATCTTTTTAAAACTATAACACTTTTTCGATTAAAACTATAAATGATTTATAAGATAAGATTTAATAAGTTAGACACATTGATTCTTCAAATGTAATTGGCCATACAGTTTTGTTTCATTTAAACCTGATTTCTGAGTTTGTGGGACATTTTAGATTTAGGCTGTTTATTGACTGAACCCGTTTTATTTAAAATTGAATCATCTACAAATTTCACCCACAGAAAAGTAAGTTGAAGCATTAGGTAACCATGTTGAACTTCTTTGAACTTGAAAATGCTGATTATTTTCATATTTTAGCAAATATATCAATAACCACTGCAGATACGAACTTCTAACCAGTTCTAGTCAACCAGGACCAGTGACCAGTTCTCAGTCCTATAGAAAAAGTCTTTTGTATGTACGTAATCGCTTGACACAAAGCTATAAAATTGTAGACGATTATTACCACTCAACAAAATTAGTCTAGTTTAAAAAAAATTCTGACTCAGGGATTTGAGATGGACCCCTGTACTTGGTCTCATCTGGAGATAGCCTAATGAAAAAGGAAGGTTCTAATCTATGGAAATTTCTCTCACACTGGAAAAAAATCGCGAAAAATCTGTTTGAGGTTTCAGAAAAACTTAAAAATCACTCTTTTCAACTTAAACCGCCTAAACATACTGCTAATCGACTATGTCATGTAGAATACCTTAAATTGTAGTCGGCCAATCTAAGTAGACTACTTCCCTCTCCACCCAAGAAATAGCTACGTTGTCAGATTGTAAGAAATTGAATCTTCTTCAAATCCTCGGTTAGACCCCATATCTGTATGTAGAATTTCATCCTCGACATGCCAGTAGTATTAAAACGGTTCCTGGGTAAAAGGATTCAAAGGAAATTTGATTTTTTTGATAAAATTGAAAAAGCGCGGAAATATTATTTTCTGTCGTACTTTTATCACTTCTCTCACAGTCATTGGTTGTAGTAAAAATCATGTTTTTATGTCAAAATGACAAGGAGAATTCGTGCTTTCTAATGGTTTTTGAATTTTTCATATCCGACCAACAGTTTCTATTTATGAATATGTTTGTCAATGTCGAGTCTACTCGAACAGAAAGCATGAAATTTTCGACGATCTAGAAACTTTTTTGTTTAAGAAGATAAGTGGGTGGTGAAAGCGAGAAAGTTGTTCAAAAACAATTGAAATTTTTTCCAAGTGTCAAAAATAGTCGGAAGCCCTCTGAAGCTAGAGTTTCAAAGTAAGAAGAGAGGTATATGCATGAATCATTGTATGTTAAAGATTGAGAGAATTGGAGTTGTTGAAGCTAATCGACTTAGATTTTCGAGCTGCGAACAGCTGGTTTATCATAAAAAATAGTGAGTTTTACAACACCGCATGATTTTTCCGAAGCTATGCTGTCACTTTATTTTAACATTCAGTAGAATGTGTTTGCATTAGAAGGAGTTCCAATTTCACACAATCTGACAACGAAGATATTTCTTGGGTGGAGGGAGAAATAGTCAACTGATGTTCCTCCAACTATAATGTGAAATTATTTACTCTTCCCAACAATACCTTTAAAATTTAATTTTGACAAATGATTCTTGAGATATTGACAATTTAATGACTGTAAGTAAGTAGGCCTACTTGAAAAATATCTAAAAATCTATGGTTTCCGGATCCGGCTGTTACACCTTTCGTGACACTCTGTTTATCATCAATATTTTATGCTCAAAAAATAGGGATTTCGGCATTTGATTGTCTATAGAAAAGGCGTTCTAAAACACAGTTTTGAAGTATACTTTCACAAAATTTGCCAGGGAGAGGCCCCCACGCCCGCTTGGCTGAGGAGGTACACCCCAGGCCCATTAGAGCCCCCAGTATTTGATTCAGTTTGGTATTGAAGTAGATAATGTCTTACATATATAAGAGAATTATCAGTGATCAGTAAACCACTACCCAGAAGCGAATCTTGCCCCCCGCTTGCCCCCCCAATGCAAATTTTGAATTTACGCCCCTGGTGATGGATACATAGGATATCACAGCAGATTCGTTATTTCATCACCTGAATAGTTATTTCAATAATATGAAAATTGATAAAGATAACTAACTAATTCTATAAATAAAAATAAGAATGAAAATGAAAGAAGTACAGTGATCTGAAGATATGATGAACATGTACAAAGGACACTGGGAATGAAGTCCACAAATCGATCAATGCTCCCATTCTTCCCCTCTCTTCTCTTTCTCCTTCCCACCCTTTCCATAACCTATCAATTGTTTGCTATCCAGTTGCCTCGGTGACCTTGTGCCCCGAGTGTGTACCCTTCAGTCCCTGTATAGAACAGGAAGATGAACAGAGAAAATTAGTGGCGGAACAGAAGGAGAGTACAAATATTAATGTGATCTGAGGATAAAGATGGTATTCCAGTACAATTTTAATTTTTCAAGCTCTTCGAGATCTTAGATTTGAACGGTAAGTTTCTTAAACGTTCAATTGAAATGTTGGATTCGCCGTAAGCTGATCGATGACATAGCATTGATGTCAGATCAGACTCGTTCATTGAATTGGTCCTTGTTGTATTCTGGTTCTATTAGATGACATCACTATGTAATGGTTAAAGTCAAATGGAGTCTCGTTCAACTAGCCGAAATTAATCGAAAAAATTTCCATGGCAAATGAACAGCAAAAATAAACGTTGTTGAAGTTCCAAGAATCATGAAATCACCCAATTCAATCAAGCTAATCGTTCAATTAATTATTTCCATGGCAAATAAGAATATGAAAACCAAAGATCACGTATCTTTATCTCGAATGCCTTGAGGATGCATTCTTAAGTACGTCCAACATGAAAAGAATCAGCTATGAGGATCCTCACAATATGACATATTCGTATCCATTAGGGATGACTCACATTATTTCAATGATGCAGCCACCAATAACGTAACTCATAATTTCCAAACCACATAATGAGGGCATGTTAATATAGGGAGGCTCGTTTAAAAACACAGTCTTCATTTGCAATAGTAGGCTATGCACTAGCTGTCAGACAGTGACTGGACAGGCAGGGTCATCTGATAGTGAGTGAGGCAAAAGAGGATGGTTGATGAGGGGGTGGAGGGGGGACGACAGGAGGTGGTACGGAGTGGAGAAGGTTTGGTCAAGTGGTCCCCTGGGAAATCACTAGCCACAGTAGCTACCACCTTATTTGTTTTCCACCTGCCCTTCTGGCTAGATACAAACACGCTAGTTCTCCCTCCTACCCACCCCTCACCAATAGGATGCCACTATTTCCTCTCATTTCGTTTTCTTCTGACTGTTGAGAGTAAGCAACTCCCTGCCTTTTCTCTGACCTGCCCTCTTCAGACACTAGTGTTGCATACATTATTTCCCCCGTATTTATCCTCCCCCAGTATATTCACCGGATTACATTGTTCCAGGCAAGGCTACCTTATCACGTATCTTTATCTCCAAGGCTTTACCGGAGAAAGCTACGTTTTGCTTACAGCATGGTATAATTCCCGCAACCTGAGAAGACACGCCGTTACAATACACTTTACATTAAGAGTACGTGTCTTCTCATCTTGCACGAACTATACCGCCAGGACCTCACCGCTCTTTTTCTTATTCCCCCAAAATAAACTTCCAACAGTATTTCACCTGCTCTATTATTCTGAAAGCATGAATTTGTAAATCAACTCATTTTGGAGCAGAAAACCAGAAATCTGAGGCCGGCCATTATCATTATTTTTGTTCTGTATAATGCATAATAATGGAGAAAAATTTCTATGCAACGAATTGTCTAGCACATAGCCTATATTGTCAGTCTTTTGTTGTCAGGAAAAAAACGTGGAATAATTTGTTTCACGACAAAACAATATGTTGTATTAGCTTAATACCAGTCAATAGTGATAAGCCTATATAAATTTATGGATTATTCACAATAAATCAGTAATTAGTTTTCTCCTAATTATCCTCTATCTAATTTTCATGTTAACATCGATAGTAAAAGCCTACAAGATTTCTCATATCAATTTCAAACCATTGAATTGAAAATACCTTTACCAGACTATCTATAAACTCCTGTACATAGGATATAAAAAACAATCTTCAGTTCATTTATTGGTGATTCCATAAATGTTATAATTTCCGATCTGATTGTTCTTGTAGCCTACATCTAGTTCTTGTTTCATATATTCAACCCACTTCCGAATATCAATCACTTCCATAAATCACTTAGTAATTAAAGCTTTGTATTCAAAGTTTTCACCGCATCTAGTTCTAGTTTAACCTTTATATGAATTCAATAATTCTCTCTAACTCAACTCTCTATCTCTCTATCAAAAGGGAATTCATATCTATCTTTATATCAATTCAATTCTAGCAGCCGCATTCACGTGAGTTCCCAGTGAATTCTTGTACCCTCAAGATGAGACCCATAATCCTCAAGTTTCTCAAATACTTGAAGACATGTTCTCAAGTAATCCACCAAGTTTCCAAGTATCCATGCTCAAGCTCCCCAAGAAACATGCAAGCCTCTCAATCTACCTAACTTCAGTATCACCAATCTCAAAATCTACTCCACTGTATGGGGAAATCCACCATGAGGGAAATCCTGATTCCAGATTATAACCTCATCATGGAGCATATCTTTTCTTGGATAAACTAGTTCTAACCCACGCGCAGGCGCGCGCACACACAGTACAAGAGAGCAATTTCTAGAGACGTCTAACTAGCTCTAAGTCTGCTTAATATTTCATCGCCAATTTGGCGCCGCGGATCCCTTCGCTACAGCGTCGACAAAAGATGTATAGAAACAGGCTTTGGAAACCATCTGAGGAGCGGGACGGGCCTTAAACCTCTACTTTCAACCTCAATAACCTCGTTTTTTAGGTTCTGAATGAGAGTGACAAATAGAATACAATGACATTGGGAAAAGATTATTATTCCCTATTTTATCGGTACATTACCGCAGAACTTTACTGATGAACTTATTGCATCGGATTCCAGGGTAGAGCTGACAGGTTGGTAAACCGACTACTTTTCTATATAGATTAGAATATCTTTATCAGCCTCAATAGTACATAACAATTTGACGTATAAATACAGTACAGTCAACACAATAATATAGTATACCTGTTTATACATCCAAGTAGCCTACGGTACTTCGACTGAAATGAGACTCACCAAAGAGAATGAACTTCCTACTAGAGACTTGAAGTTCACTACTAGTCTACACTCTACTAGTTCACTACAATCTACATTCTACAGATTGTCAACCCGAGAAAATCCACTTATAGATTGTCTATAGATATTATTGACCTGAATCAGTCACATTCGACTGTTGGTCTGTACGGCGGGCGATCTATACCGGATATGAGAATACAGTAATAATATGGGACTAAATAGCCAGATACTTCACAAGAAACTTGACTAATCAGCTAGGAATTTTCTATATTCAATGTAGAGAAACAATAACTTGTGAAATCATAATGCGTCAAACTTCTGATATTAACTGATATATTAGTCCAGGCATTATAGGATTAAACCTCCCAATGAGAGCAGCTAAGCTGAATTTTGGCACAAACACCTATAGTGGCATTCTAAATAAGGATTCAAAAGTATAATACTGTATCACGTTTGCAAACTTTTTTATTCAAGGTCAAAGATCACGAAAATCAGTTTTTTGCGAATAACTTGTTTCGTGTTCAAGTTATGTTCTTAGATGTTATTATAAGAATTGTAGAACTCAGAAATCCCTACAAAATTGGTCTTATGCATTTTTCTCTAAAATCCAAAGGTTTTCGAGATACAGCGCGGAGAGGGGGAGCGCGCACTTCATCAAGGGATAATGCCATAACATACGAAGTATAATGTTCAATTCGTTGTGAAAGATTGTTTTTGCAACAAAATTCTATCAAGGTAGCATTCCTAAGCGACGGCTTGGGCTGTGCATCTCTAGCTGCAGGGCTGCAGCTGTGCATCTCTAGCTGCGCGGCTCTAGCAGCGCGTCTTGAGCCGTCACAGCTCTAGACTTTTAACTATATATTATTTAAATAATAATTATACGTTATAATCTGCAAAGCTATTGACGTGCAGCAAGAGCTGCGCAACTCAAGCCATCGCCTAGGAATGCTAACTTAATTGTTAACAAATTCTTTATAAATTATCTGTTTTGATACCGATTCAAATGAAGTTGCACTTGATATTTCTGATGCAAATGTGATAAGTGCTGATTTAAAAATAGATGATTGTATTTTGAAAGTGATTGGGGTTTATAGATTACCAGGTAATCATAACATTGATAACTTTCTCAATAGTCTAAATAATGAAATCAATAACATTCCTAATGGAATAAATGTATGTGTGGCTGGAGATATGAATATAAATACTCATTCATCTAGTGTTCCTGTTCAAGATTACCTGCATATCTTCAATAGTAATGGTTATAAATCCTTCATAAATGGCGATACCAGAGTATCATCAACAAATAAATCCTGCATTGATCACATTTTTTACAAGAAGTCAAGCAATAATTTTATATCCATGGAAGGTGCTATATTTAAGACAACCATAACTGACCACTACTCTGTTGTGTTGAACTTGGCAAAGACTCCTTACAACAATGGAGAAAGAAACGTATTAGTCAACACAATAACTAGAATTAATTATAATGCACTGTTCGAAAGTATTAGGAATGAGGATTGGGAGGGTATCTATCCCGTAGGTGATAGCATTGATACTATTATGGATAGATTTGTTGATCGTTTGACCAGTCTTATCGATCAATGCAAGAGGGTAAAAAAGATACCTAACAGACTTCGTCCACTGAAGCCCTGGATAACTGAGGGCATTATCACTGGCGTGCGCACGGGGGTAACCAGGGGTACCGTGGTACCCCCATTGGCCCCTCAAAAAAAAAATTAATTTTAAATAAACCAGAAAAAATTTGCTCATCATTGTCAATATTACTCTTATCATGAAATATATTTAAACTTATTTTAAACAACTAACTTATTAAAAATATCGCTTATCGTAACCAGTTGCTTGTGTGCTCGTGGCTTTTCAAAACTAAGCAGCTATTTGGACATCACTTTGTAGATTCCTTTAATAAATTATTTCTCTAAAGTTTACTGGATTTTTTATGTGTTTTATAATAGATGATAACTTTAAACCTATTCATTACTGAAACCTAAAGTTTGTTTTCCCCCTATTTACCTGGGGGTACCAGTAGCGTAGCCAGAGGGGGGTCCTAAGGGTCCGGATCTCCAGACAATTTTTGGCATACCGTATCTTCATGTTTATGTAGTTTACATAGAGTGTTCCATAAGAGTTCACTAAACTTCTCAGACTGATTACCCTCATTAAAATAATTGAAAAATTATACTGTACCTTGTAAAATGAATGAAATTTCTCCAAATTTGAAACTTTATAAATTAATAGAAGCTCTATCACTCGATCAGGTTATTAAAATTATCAATTCTACTAGAAAATCTAATGGAATAATCAAGACCTTTGTAAATTTTATTTATTACTAGCCGGCAGACTCGCTTCGCTCGTCTTCTCCGCCTAGCCAGGGGCTCCGCCCCTGGACCCCGACAGTATCAGAAGTGTAAATGAGTCAGACAGGCTCGCCTCTGTCAGTGTCAGCTGAGATAAAAAGGCTTGCTTCGCTCGCCTGCAAATTCCATTCAAATGGATTTACTTTGATAATCATATCACTTAACAGTGTCTTTTCAGCTAATCCTTCGAATTAGTTGTTCTATTACCTCAACTCAACCTGGGTATATCATTTGAGCGTATATAGTTCAGTAGTTTCCGTGGAATAAACTAAAGTGCAGATTTCAAACATTGGAAAATCATCTTATTACAGGCGTAACCTCAGAAGGGATTCGAAATTTATTGAGCACAGAATTTCTAGATCTAATCTGGACCTGTTTACTAAATTTCAACATTTTCTACCAATTCGTTCTCGGAAAATCCAAGAAAAATTTCGAGAATTCGGAAAAATAGTAAAACGCTAATTTTGAGTGTAACCTTGGAAAAAATATCGAACATAGTTTGAAACTTGATTCAATATCTTCCAAATTAGTTCATGTATAATCTCGCCGACCCATTGAATTTACAGTAACGATTGGTCGTATCAAGGCGGAAGATATGCAATCCGCAACACATCTACAATTTTGAAAAACTGATTACTGGCGTAATCTTGAACGGATTTCAAAAATATTCTAACACAACATTTCTAGACCTTATCTGAACCTGCCCACCAAATATCGATATTTTCTACCGATTGGTTCTCGAAAAAATGAAGAAGAAAAACTATAGAAAAACTAAAATATTTGGCGTATTTTTGGGAAGTTTAAAAAATCCGTTCTTAGTACGCGTCCAACGGTCCAATGGAACATGCCTGCCAAATTTCAACGCGTTTCGGTTTTTTAGTTCAGCTGGTGACTGAGTGAATGAGTGCCATTTCGCTTTCATATAGGTATAGAGATTGATATAATGAGTGAAGTATCCTAAAAACTGATTGAACGGATATTGCTCATGACTTCATTGTCAACTGACCAAGTGGTGTGAAAAAAGTACAGATTGTTCAGGGCTAAACAGGCTAAACTGCATTTTCAATTACTGTAACTTATCTCAAAAACTAGAGCTCTACAACGCTATTTCGGAATAAAACAAGGCTCCCCCCAACTGATCAATGTTATCAACCCCCCAAAGATCAATTTTATGTTGAACTACATGAAGTGAATAATCTGGATAATACATACAAAAAATATATTCCCTTCATCAGCAAAACAAGTTTTGCTCAAAATATTCTGACTGCTGAGGTTCGAACTGTATAAAGTATAAAGTGAATCTGTATTATTAATTTCTCTTTGAGAAAGAGTGCTTTATAATGATATTTTGGACACAAACCTAACAGATAGTATTAAAATAATACTGTTGAGGGATATGATTCAACCCTCAAAGTGAAGTCCGTATTATTCAATACAAAATTAATAATAGATGGCTCTAAAACGGTATTTTCTACTGTAAAATTTCAAAAATTTTCCGGTGGACCCCCGGCTAACTCTCTTAATGATTTTTTTACAAATGTGGGTAAACTACAAGCTCAAACTATTAATATTCCACATAATACAGGCGATGCTTTTCCTACACATGATGAGGATATAATCAGGATAAATCCCACTTTTTTCATGAGACCGACATGCTCAATTCTATTCTTTTCTTTCTTTCTTTCTTTACAATTGCGACTTGGTTTCCGAGTGTTTTAAGCAAAGGATGAATGAGTGATGATGAATGATGATTATGAAGCTGAATAAATTCAATTTATTGATATTTAAATGCAGTACAGTACCTAATATAGGTAGTGTGCAATTGTAGTAGTAGGTATTGTAGTAGTGCAATTGTAGTAGGTACAGTGTGCAATTGTTAGCCTAAATTCATCTATCTCTCAATTTCCCATTTTTCAATTAATTTATCTCTCAATTCCATATTCCATACCACATGCACAAGCCTAGGGCTTAAATATATGGGCACCCAGTCTAAAAATATTTCAGAGATAATGATCTAAATGCTCTTTTCTTCTAAATTGATTTATTTTTAAAGAATCGAACTATTCGTAATCATTGCTACCAGGCTGCTTTTCAACAGTGTTCTTATTCTCTGATAGGATAAGGTAGTTGATTTTATTATCAAGCTGCATCCTGATTTCCATTTCCATCTTTCAAGGTAATTAAGGCTACGTTCTACGTATTCATTATTTGTATACATGTTTGAGACTTCTTTTTAATGAATAACAACACATCACACAAAATTGGTTAATTTGGCCTAACAAGGTTATCACATTGCGCAGGCAGAGAGGAAGGCAGAGTAGGCTACAGTGTCTCGGGAGGCAGAGTGAGTCATCTAAAGTAAGTTTTCAATTTTGGTGAAATAGGGTCTAACTTGAATAGTTTCAAACATACTCTATTTACGATAACTTGAAACAAAGCAAATTTTGCATATGCGTGCGTGTAAAATATGGGGTGGCCACCTTGACCACGACAAACCATAACCAATACACGATTTAGGAGAGCATTGACAATGCGAATGCGGATGTGTCCGCAATCTTTTTTGTTGGGTAGAGTTGTATCGTACTTTATCTCAAGTTATTGTAATACAAGTAATTTATAGAATACATTTGGTTAGTATCTAGAATACTGTATTCTAGTATATCCGTGAGGTTTCTTATAGCCTATTCAAGCAAAGAAGACATTCTGGTCTCAAATTGTAGATCAGAATGTTTCCTACACTTTATTATCAATTTTGAATTTTTGAAGAAATATTGACCGAGCTGGAGTCATTTTCCCATCTTGCCACTGTCTTCTTTGCTGGGACTATCAGTTTTGCAAATTGTATACATTCAATAATTGCACACCCTTTTCCAACAGAGCTTTCTCTACCCCACCTCGACCAAAACGTGGGGTCAGCAGTCTCACAAGGTTATCACATTGCGCAGGGAGAGAGGAGGCAGAGTGCAGAGTGTCTCAGGAGGCAGCAGCGGGCAAGTAGCAGACCAGCACCCGTTTTAGTGTCCGCGGGCGAATGGCCGAACACCGCTTCATTCACTTGGGTGGGCGGTATGGCATGATAACAGGGTGAGGGGGCCGAGGAGAGAGAAAGTAGTAAAGAAGCATCGCGCCGCAGTGGGAGAGGGGGGAGAAACTGCAACTAAACACTGGGAAGCGGTCAAGACGTCCGACCGAGGATGTTCGGGGTGGGGAGAAGAGTTTTGTATCAATATTCAGCTCGTAGCCAACATAATACGGTTTATAGCTGTCCCGGCCTTACAGAATTTATGGTCACAAGTTTATGACTCCACGGCTACGACCATACTCTACCCTCCCCAAACAAGTTCGGGGGGGGGGAAGGGTAAGCCACTCCAAGAACACTATAAACGGCGCTACTCTAATTCCCTCCAGCCCCCGTCAAAACATCTTGGGGCCAACTTAACCTAAAAACTACAAGGTAGAAAGAAGCGAAAAAGCAGCAACTGATCCAATTGTCACAATTTTGTTGTTCTTCTTCAACCACCACACCCCTCCCCCTTCATCACCTAAGAAAGGCAACTGTGTGCTGCCCTGTTAAAAAGTCGGATAATTAAGTTAGTTGACAAATATTTTATAACAGGTACAGTAGTGTTGTGTATAGTGGAGTAGAAGAATAGCTATTTAAGAGTAAGTGGAGTTTATTGTGAGAGACTGTATGGAGACGTGGACCAATGACAATGTTTTGTCAAAAATAATCAATAGAGAAATAGAGTGTAGAGGGAAAGAGAGATACAGTATATAACATTATTGGATTTCATAGCAAGAAATTGATGAGAGAATCATTCTTCATCATTCTGGATCAAATAGCAGAGATTTGTAAGAGGAAAACATTTACAAATTCACTTTGACTATACACTATAATATTTTCATGACAACCACCAAGACAACTTCAGCAACACATCAATCAACAAAATCAATGAACACAGTTCAGATTGATTTTTCAACTTATTGAACCATTTTCTGTAGAATTTTCTATCTATAAAAATCTTATGCAGATACATAACTTTTAAATTCAACACCTAACACCACTACTCACATATAACTGTAGCCAAGTTAAATTTATATAAACTACACTCAAAATCTACACCGTTCAAAAATCTACATTATGATGATCACTACACTATGCGATGATCACTCAACTATAATGAGATGAATTCGAAAAATGAAGATACTTCTATTTTTTTACAATGAAACCAATTTCCCACAAGAAAGCCAATTATGAGATGTGCAATGACAAAACAACATGAGTTGGTAACATTTTTTTATTACAATTTTCAAGAGTACAGTACTACAACATAGATTATACATTAATAAACACTGAGAGGCAAGAAAATCATTATTAAATCATATAACAAGATATCTAAGTCGTTAACAACGAAACGAAATTTGGTGTAGGTTGAGAAGAGTTGCAGTCACAATGTGAAGTGTATTAATTGTGATGGCGTCTCTTCTCAGCTTGCGGGAACTTCTCTCAACATTGAATTTCTTGAAAAAAGGGAAAGTCAGTTCGGACCGAAAAACGTGAAATTTGGACATTCAATTCAAAACATGATGTTATAGGTAATATTATAAAATTATTAATATTTCACAACCTCTAGACGAAAAAGTTAAAGCTTGGATTGAAGAGAGCTTGTGATGAAGAACAGATTTCACGATATGATCTATTTAAACTATTTTTTATTATTTTTTGATCAAATTTAAAAGTATCTATCACATTTTAGTGCATTATAACGTTCATGGCGCAAAGTTTCATTGAAGTGAAATTGCAAAAATCAATCATTTTAGTAATCAACACTTGAGGGAGTAAAGTGCTACAATCTCTGGGATTCTAAAAGAATTTATAAATCAAGTTACTGAAGCATCTAAATTTATTGAGAACCCTAATTTCAACCTTTAGTTACAGCTGGAATTGAACAGTTTCAAATATGACGAGTATTTTTGGTTGGTACCTTTTCATCAAGAAATATTTGTGGAACATCACAATAATTATATTTATCAGTAGACAAAAGAAGTCGCTTAAACATTTGGCAGAAAACGTCATGTTCCAGATTTGCCATATCAAATGTATACCGGTATTATTGAAAAATCTGGCATATTTTCCCATACTCATTAAACAATACTAACCCTAATAATATCATACTACTACGCAGTTTTATTCAATATCAATTATTCATGGTCCCGGTTATCCAACTACTAAAATTTATTGTTTTAAATAGTAGATAAGTTTCCAGCAGTGGGAAAACACAATGTTATATTATTGAGCAATAATATTCTTCAGACAAAATGTTAAAAAAAGATGATTGAACAACATAGAATTATCAATAGTAGTAGGATTATCTCATTTCATCTAATATCACGACTAAAACTATTGCTACCACAATAATAATTATATATTAGAGATAAAATCAGGATAGAATACTATAGAATCAATAAACTATATAAAAATGATCATAATAGTAATAATGGAAATAACAAGCAATATATTATTTTATACTTAAAATTAATAATATGAGTAAGATTGAGTTGATATTCTCTCTCAAGTTACGGTATAACCTATCCAATAATATCCATTAATTTATAATAAAATTTAATATAAAAACTAATGAAACTAGAAATCAATATCAATTACTTATTAGTATCAGTAACATAATAGTTACACATTTTGGAGTAAATAATTTAGTTTTATAATTTACAGATTACTGAAAACTTCATTCTACCTGTAAAGAATGCTGCCAATTTATCAAACATCTCAACAGAGCTTTTAGACTGAGCATCAAGAGATTTTACAGTCTAGTCTGATCTAGAGAATTGACTTGAATGTTTTGAAATGATATACAAATGAATTATAAAACAATGAATAATATATCCGATTTAAGTATTTTGAAACATTTTGTTGGAAAATAATTATAAAATTGTATTGAAATAGCTTGAAAACCAAGCAGGACCCCCAAGTTTCATTTGAAATGATATTTATTTATTGATTGAAGTTTTCTGTAAGTCGAAAAATTATAATAAATATATCTTATACTGTAATGTACTAAATCCATATCGGATTTGGTGAAAGGGAATACCAGAGACCCTAAATTTTTCACCCACTAAACCATTATACCATTCGAAAATATGCGTATGAATGGGGAGACCCTCACGGGTAGAACTGACGCCAAAAGTTAGGCGGTTTTGTCTGCTCGTTTTGCGCTACAACAGCTTATGTTGTAAATATTAGAGTTATCATTTAGCCAAGCCTTGATGATGTTTTTGAAATCAAAAGAGACAATAGAATTCCAGATGTTAGTAGATATTTATATCACGGACAAGAGACAGACGAAACCGCCTAACTTATCTGCGTTATTTATAAGTTCCACCTTGCCAGTATGTATTTGTTTGAATACTGGTCACCCATCCAAGAGCAATCCAAAGTGTTCGTGAATCAACTACACGAGCATGGAAATCACCCTCACCGATTGAAACCAATAGAAACTAAATTAATTGATGGTTGAACATCATAATATATCGATAAAATCACTCACAATGAGAATAAAATTTTGAGTTTTTAGCTATCTATTAAAATTTCAACTGGCCAGCAATAATAAGATTTTATAATACTGATCTAATATTGATTTCAATATACAATGATTTCAGTCAAATAATTGAAAGTTTTTTGGAGTTTGAAATTCAATCTAAATACTTCAATAAAAAGACACTTGACAATATAGTCAACAAAGAGTAAAATCTAGAATAATTCATTAATATTACCAAATAAATTTGGCTGAAACCTGTTAGATTGAAATCGTGATAAGAGAGGGAACAATCTTCAATAAAAATATGTATGGTGCCAGAAATTGAGGTGGTTTCATCTGTTCCAACAGGTGATGTTGCCTGCGAATTATCTGCGGACCAGCTGACTAGAGAATAGAGTTCTTTAGTCAGGTGGTCCGGTTACTAGCCAGTAATCGGAACGTACATGGAACAGACGAAACCGCTTTAATTTTTGGCACTAGCTCTAATTGATTCCAACAAAAAGCAATAAAAAATTCGATCCTAATTATATTCTATTTAGAATAAATGCAAATATATGCCTACATATTTGAAATAATTTTATCAAAATAAATAATATTAATATCACGATAAAAATTTGGCTAAAACCTGTTTCGTTCTAGAGTATTTCAAATCGTCATGAAACAGTAGTAAATTATTCATTGTAAATTTGAATTAAAAGTGAATTGGATTTCTACAACAAATAACCCCACAAAACGTTTTTATAACATTCAAATCTCTTATAAAATAATAGTATCAAATAAGACACAGTAAAACATGAAGTTGCGATTTTTGCTTCAAGATTGAGTATGTTGTAATAACTCCAAATAAATCACACTAAATCAACATGTACAACAAATCTAAATATATGTTCGTTCATAAAACTACACTACAACCCAGTATCACCAAAACAGAGATCTATTAAAAAAACAGTAGGCTATATGCTTCCCGTTACAATCAGAATACTATCACCCAGATGATGTAGTAGTAGTACTAGTACTACTGATCTAATTAAAATCTTAACATATAATAAGTCTGATATAAAAAATGACGATGATAGGAAGTTAGAATGGTGTGTTAATGTACAAATGACTAGTGATGGTAATTAAAATCTAAATCAAGAACTAAATTTGAATAACATAAACTGATATAGTCTGTCCAACCAAAGAAGACATTCTGACAAAATGGGAAAATGACTCACATTGGTTCAATAATTATACAATTGGTCTCAAATTGTAGTCTGAAACATTCTGATCTACAATTTTAGATCTAAAAATTCATCATTTTTTAGACAAATACTGACCGAGTTGGAGTCATTTTCCATCTTGCCAAAATGTCTTCTTTGCTTGGACAGAACAACTATTGGATTCCAACAAGTCTAATCGGTTTAAAAGCTTACAGTCATTTCCCAAGCCATGTATCACTCACATAGTTTTTCAATTGTTTCGTGTCATTAGAAGTCTCAGCTACATTATTCCAGTGAATCCTTGTTACAGTCTTGTATTTTCTGTCCAATTTTCAGTAAGATATTCGGTTTTCTACTCCATGAGGTTGACATGCTTGGGCGGCGGTAGAAGATCGCTATGGGGATATTCACCAAGTAACATGGCTGCAATCCATTTCATCTGCTCCTCTCGGCTAGGGCCCGCGATTGTACAGCCGAAGAATGGAGTTTCTTTCGACCTGAAATTTAAAAATCTAGTTAGTATAGAAATTCCGAAATTTGAAGGTGTAAGAATATTATGATTGAACTGAAATAGAATGAAAAGAGATTCATAAGTGGAGATTTGATCCATGAGCAAATTACTTTTACAGATCTTGCTAGACTATTACTATAACAGATCGTCCTTATTCAAGAAAAAAACTTCCAAAAATTAGAAACCATTTTCATGGTAGATGAGCTATTCATGAGCTTGGAAATTGGAAAGAGTAGTTTAGTGACAAATTGTTTTGTTCATCTCAATTTATTGAAAAATATCGACATAAATCATCACAAAAGGTTTTAAACTAAGTTACTGTATATTTACTCTGATGACGATATTTTTATGATTACATCAAAGTTGATAGAACTTCAACATTAGGTCTTCATAAATAGTTTAGAATCGACTAGCCGGCAGGCTCGCTTCGCTCGCCTTCTCCGCCTAGGGGGCTCCGCCCCTGGACCCCGACAGTGTCAGCAGTGTTAGTCAAACAGGCTCGCTTCGCTCGCCTGCATAACCTCTGTCAGTATGAGTTGAGATAAACAGGCTCGCTTCGCTCGCCTGCAAATTCCGTTCAGAAGGGATTCAAAACTTAATGAACACAGTATTTCTAGACCTAATTTACCTAATGTGACCTATTCACCAAATTTCGACATTTTCTACCAATTTATTCTCGAAAATTGAGAAAAAACTCTGAAATCCCGAATAGTAAAACGCTTATATCGAGCGTAACCTTGGGAACTATATCGGACATAGTTTGAAACTTGATTCAATATCTTCCAAATTAGTTTATCTATAATCTCGCTGAACCATTGAATGCACAGTAAGGATTGGTCTATCAAGGCGGAAGATATGCAACCCGCAATACATCTACAATTTTGAAAAACCTGATTACTGGCGTAATCTTGAATGGAATTCTAAATAGTACATTACGCCACAAGCCCGGAAGGAAAAGTTTACAGTACGAGGATAGTTTCCCGGGCGAGGCTTGCCGAGCCTGGGAATAATTCCGGATACTGTAAAAAACTTCCTGGGCGAGTGAGTGTATAATTTTTTTGGTACACTTCAAATAAATTTTATTAATCTCATAAATCTCATAAATGAACAAAACAAATAGGATTAATGAGATCTAAGAACAGCTAGACCGGATAACTTACTATACTAGCTTCGGCTGAGCTGAATCTGGAGTAGGCTGAACTGCCAAGTATTGAAAGTTTGCATCACAAGTTTATTGATTTAATCAATTGGATATTACTTAAAAACTATCAGAATACTCGATTTTCTTAGTCCAGAAACGTTTAAGCTCAAGAAAGTTTTTGTACGATCATCCTAAATTGTACAATAGCAATACAAAGTTTCTTGTTTTTGACAAATTCCTGGCAGTTTCACAGAAAGAGATGGTCCATTGTAGTTGTATTTTCTCTCGCTAGATGGCGCCAGCTGTCTACGCTTGGAAAGGGATGGTCCTTGCATGGAAAGGACTTCATTCCGCTCGAGGACAACAGCTGATTGATTATGTATGTAAATGACGACTTCCTAGTCTACATAGGGACTGGTAAGCAGCTTATTTCCGTGAAGTGTAGCGAAAATATCTTAACACAACATTTCTAGACCTTATCTGAACCTACCTACCAAATATCAACATTTTCTACCGATTGATTCTCGAAAAAATTGAGGAAACGCCGAAAAACTATAGAAAAACTTAAATATTTGGCGTATCCTTGAAAAGTTCCTGAAATCCGTTCTTAGCGCGCGTCTAAACGTCCAACTGAACATGCCTGCTAAATTTGAACGCATTCGGTTCAGTGGATTTTTTGTTCTGGTGATGAATGAATGAATCAGTCAGTCAGTCAGTGCCATTTCGCTTTTATAGATATAGATAAGAATTCCATCTATTCACAAACGTGTTGAGAAATTTTAAATTCAAGTGTAGAATTATTACAAAAACATTCAAATTCAAATTTATTTTTCACATCAGCAATAGTACAAGTAATTGAATATATTTATTTCTATAACAGACAAACATAAATTTTCTACTCACCTTTTCGGCTTATTGTTTTTGCTCACAAAAGTTATAGACCATCTGAAAAGTCAACAGATCATTAAATTTACAAAATTACATTTGAATATTAACTGGATAGTATTTATTTCCTATCCTCACACGAAACTCCATCTCTCATTAGGTAACGATTAAGTGGACTAAATTGAACCACTATAGGCCTATGAAAATATAAGAGCTACCAATTGCAAGAAACTAATAGTTTACTTTTTCAAAAACACAAAAGTTGAATTTGTTAGCAAGCAAACAGTACTAAGCTGGTAATTTTTTTCATCGAGAAATATAAAAATAATAATTATGAGTATCAAGTATTAGCGAATATTGAATATTAAGTATCAGGAGGAACCAAAAGTGAAAATATCTTCATATAGAAATGGAAATGATCGGGTCTTTCATCTCAACTGAATCTTAGTTGATAACTTATAATAATAACATTACTTTCATCTAGTAACAATCTTAGTTTTATAACAAATATTATGGCTCAAAATACCTCATTTGTGGGTTTCGTTTTGGCTCATGTCCAAGGTACCAGGAAATGTCTTCTATACGCCACTCTCCAAGCTTGCAAGAACCCTGTTGATAGAATGAAATACTCGGAATAAGAATCAATAATTGTTAACTAATGAAAAATTGAACTTACAATTTGACAAATGAAATTTCATTTGATATTTCTTATTCTACTGTATTATATTCATGGATGAAAAATAGGATTTAATACAATCAACAAATAAAATAACATAATATAACTTACTGATTTATCTTTGTAGTAAGACAGCTTAGCTTGACTGAATTCGAAAACGTAAGTCTTGAAAGATTTCGATTTTAGATCCGCAAATTTCAGTTCTCCACTCTTTGGAACGGCCTGTTTCGCCTGTAAATCACAAAAAAGTAAGCATTTCATCCGCATTAAAACACAAAAATTAAATGGAATTCAAAAGCCAAAGTGAGCGCCAAACCCAAAAATAACAACCAAGGCTTAAGCTTACTCAACCTTTATTATTATTCCATTATTATTGCAATTCCACAACTCGTTGTTATGAGTGATGAACAAAAATACTGTTTGGCACAATAAGCCAATTTATTTGATACTTCAGGTATATATATGGGTGGCTAGAAAATGAATACAATAAAAATCTCAAATAATTGTTGTCAGTGAGAACTTAATTACAAGCAGCTGAGAAAGATATCAACAAGTAAACACATCACAGAGACTGCGGCCGGCTAGAAAAATATATTATCTCAGCATAATAAAGCACTTCACACTATGATTTCACAAACTACATAGATGTATTATTACATACAATACATACAGACTATTCACTACCCTTACCAACGGCATAGCCATCTCAAAGACATCTTCTGGCTGTTAATACATGGTTAATTAGTAAAGAGTGTTCAACGTAGAAGAGGCCCCATTACTTCGCAGCTTATATTAGTTATTTCGAGAAAAAATGATTTATTGGTTTTAAAATTAGTGAAATCAATGTTGGAAAGGATACGTCAGGTATATGGATGTACATTGCCTGAACAGAAGAGTGTTATCGGACTTATCAACCAAGCAGGGTGTTATTTATTTACATCCAACATTCGTGTTTATATTAATATTACATTTCTTATGAAACGCCTTCACTTTTTTCTATACAGTAATATAATATGACGTAATGTATATAGCTTTGATTTGATGAAAGAATAATTTCAAGTGGATTGAGACCACAAATATTTTCTGATGTAAGTGGACTTACCAGCGGCATGACCTCCTCAAAGAGGGTGTTCTCGGTGAGCACAAGGCAGTTGTTCTTGCAGTCGGCGTCGTCCCAATAGCTCCAGCGCAGCACCGACTCGAGGACACGCTCAGAGTGGTGCAGCGGCCTGGTCAGCGCGCCACCCAACACCGTCTCCACCAGACAAAGTTTGTGCGCCGGATGCTGCGTTTTGTCACTCAAAGCTGCACAGATGTCGCCCGACAATCGCAAAGGGTTCACCTGCAATGTCACACCTTCAATCTAGTGTCTCCAAGTTAATTTTTTGTTATTCCTTGGGAAACATTTCTAACAATATGGAATATATTTATTCAACACATCATATAGTCATTTTTTAATAATTGTAATAACATATATACTTACACTAATAAGAGATGAAAAACTTTTGGAAACTCAACTAACATTGTGAGTATGTGAATAATTCGGCTGCTGCGCATGCATTTCTCAACCCAGACTGATTCAGATTCAACCACTCTTTATCCATGTAGATTACATAATACAATATACAGAAAAGCTCGCCCTTTTTTAGTTTATTCTCATAAAACTCGAAATCGGCCACATTTCCTGAATAACACTCAATTGATAAATTGAAGAGGACAATATTCTGCGTCGATTAAAAAAATAAAACAAAGATTGAATATAAAAATAGAAAATGTTTTACATTCGATCAACAGAAAATTTTACAACTTTAAGAGTATGAGAGATTTCAGTACAGAATTAGAACACATAGTTGTAAAATGAAATGAAACACTGATGCCGGGTTTTTCCAAGCACACTCAAAGTTGAGGGACCCTCAAATTTTGATGAACAGCTGACATTTTCTATGATAAGTTTAGGAAATATAATAAACTGTAGTAAACTTGAGGGTCCCTCAAATTTGAGAGTGCTTGGAAAACCGGGCATGATATTCATATACTTGTGAACTTGTATAACTAAAACCATAGCTTTCTTTAATAAGATGTCCTAATAAAATGGCTACCGTAGGTAGGCCTACAGTCTACTCATATGAAAGCATTGAGTACAGATACAAATAATGCATGTTGATCTATTTTCAATTTTTTTGAGCATAATTTTCATGGAATAGAGGTCCATGAAACGTTTCGTGAAGAATTTCGGGTGTGTTTTTGAGAGATTAGCAGAAAATATTGAAAATAGGCAATTATTATGTCTTAAGATAGCTATGATCTGTAGCAAATCAAATTTGAGAACGCACATAAGAAACGCATCCGTTCAGACAGTTGATTGGAAAATGATTTCAATGCTTTTAAATGGACTCACTTTCATACTCTACATAGTTGCCACTTTCAAGGCCATGGCCTTATATTAAAGGAAGTTATGCTAAAGCTTGCATATTTGAAAAAATAGTAATATATAAAATATACTACTCACAGTGACTTGCACACAGTTGGTGGAGTCCCTGGTGCCAATGTGAATCCATATGCGCAGATCACCAGCGGGTGCCATATGCTGTGGCTGCTGCTGGGAGCTGCTCTGGTGATAGCGCTCCAACACCTCCTGCATGCGTCGCTCCCTCTCCATCTCCTCCTCCTCCACCATGAACAGCGAAGGGTACAGCGCAATCAGCTCCCCGATCACCTCGGACTCTTGGCGCGACCAGTTCACTTCGCCTGTCGCCGAAACTGACTGAAATAACAAAACACACATTGCACATATATATTTAAATGAGATGATCAACTATAAAATAGCAAAAGGATAGATAAACAACTGAGGTATAGCTGGTGTCCTATTGGAAAGAAAACAAACTGAGGTATAACTTTTCACATCAAATCAAACTTTATTGTGGTTCTTCAAATCCTCAAGATTTTCATAATCCATTATTTTCATACATGGCATTTATACTGTATAATTTGAAACTATCTCAATCTTGATCATGTAAGGGTGCATTCACCAGAAAAAACACATCATAGCAGAATTGTCTTGTTTAACTCGAACTGACACAATAAACAGCGCATGAACAAAATTTTATGTTCCTGATAAATAATCAAACACCTGATTATTGTAACTCAGAGACGAATTTCATCAAGAATAAAATGACTATAGATTTCAACTCCAAGCATGCTTTTGACTGACATAATCTATACAAGCAATGGTTCATAACGAGATTGAAACATAAAATACTAGAACGAAAATTTTCTACTGTGCAAAAGATAACCAAATATTTTACGAATAAAACTTTTTTATAAAAATAAATCATGAATACATGACTAGATAACTTGAGTTAAATCATACGTGAAATATTTCAAATCCAGTGAATGAACACTGTAATCTTATTTTCTCTTTTCAAACTTACCTCACAATTTCATCCTCATTCAGAATGACTGTTCGACACAGAAAAATGCATTTATAATACATAGAGAAATTAAATCATGCTCACGATGTCATTAAGATTTGAGTCAAACCAAATCTGTTGTAAAGCATAGCACAAGACAGACTTATCAATTCCAGTTCAAAATCAAGAGATGCTAATTGAGGGATGCTATCAGCCCCTACAATATCAAAACCCTTTACTAAACAATTGTTCAAAATTCTTTCTTTTCAAATAATTCAGAACAAGAACAAACAACATACAGAGATGATTAGTTTTCATAAAATATTACAATGGAACTTAGAACACTAGTCAAGAAAATGTACTACTCCACTAAGAAGCACTTGATTTTTATTGAACTAAATTCATAACCTCATATTACTCATTCACATAATTGAAGATGAATTTGAAACTTCAAGCCTTCTTGTACAACACAAACCTGCAAAGCAAGGTTATTATAAATACCAACCAGTTATCAGTCTAACAAATAGCAAAATTTCAGTTATAAGGCTCATAAAGATGCATACTCAAGTAACTGATCTTATTAATTGCATCAACTAGAGAGATTAAACAAAGGTCAGTTAAATTCAATTTAAATTAAAACTGTATTGTAAATGAAATGAAACACTGATTGGTGTTGTCTCTTCCGCTAATTCATTATTTACAATACTGGATCGCGGTTTCAAGACCTTACTGGTCAAGGCTAGTAAATCTTACCTTGCTTACTGGTCACATTTCCAACATTACTAAAATAGAAACAACAAAAAATGACCAGTAAGGTATTGAAACCGCGATCCAGTACTGTAAATAGAAAATCAGGGGAATAGACATCAATCAGTGTTTTATTCTATCATGGGGGTTACAAAAAATGAATCAAAATTCTACAAATAAGTCAATCAACAATATTAATATTTTATTTATACGAGGTAATTGAAGATTATCTCAAACCCATCAGCACTTATAATTATTAAAATGGATAAATAATCTCTTTTATCAGAACTTGAAAATGAAAGCTTTATTTGTAGCTCAGGGTTAATAGGTGATGTAAAAAACCTAAATCAAAAATTGTATTTTGTCTTTTTGTCAAATTTATTTTTCTATTTATTCAGTCATTTACAGAGAATACTTAATGGTAAGGTTCAATAGGCTCATGCCCTAAACTGTCCCTTTTCTAATTTAGAATACAATCCAAATCTAGGTTATGTTGCTAATCTTTCAAATTTAGTACAATTTAAAATGAGAAACTACATTATCTGCAATAAATTTGATTCATAATAATTGAAGTAATAATCACATTATCTTGAATGAATTGGATATTAGTTGTGAAATTTTTTTGCTGTAGCTGGAATAATATTTTTTCAACTGGAATGTGTTAATTGAATTTTGAAGCTCACCTCAACATGCATGAGTGTGGGTGCCCATATTGCTGCCAGGTTTTTGATGGGCATGAGATTCCGTTCCCTCTGCTGATGGAGCGCGTAAAGGTGGGACAACAACAATCTGATTGTCAAGTAGTTGACAGTTGGCAGCTGCTCCAGCTGAGTCCTGTAGATCGACAATTTCTCCTCTTCCGTGCATTTCAATACTGAAAAATATGTTCATAATCGATCAGGAATCATCCATACAGAGTACAAAGAATGATAGTACCAAGAAAATTAAATTTTCTCCAATTACACGGTGAATATAAGAATAAAATTTACATAAATTGGTTAATTTTCAAAATGTTGTAGTGCATAAAATAAATATTATAATAATTAATTAATATAACACTGAAATCTCAAAGCTCTTTTAAAGTATTTGTTCCAATAGCACAACAACATGTTTCGCTTCTTAATGAGACATTTTCACAATGATTTTTTACGTTTGAAAATTACTCTTGAGATGTCAAAAATTTTTTGTAATTTTCGAACAAATACTATTGAAGCAACTCGGCAGAGCGCCAAGTATACAACAAGTGTACTAGAGATGTCTAAAGCTGAGCGTTTTATACTTTTATTATGGTATATTCTTGTTTGATAATTTGTTCAATCACAAATAAAAGATAGAATTTTTGATAATTACAATTTTCGGTATTTCTGTCACTTGAACATGAAATGAAGGTCCAGGATAAGTGTCTCATATTAGACACATTAGAAAGCGCAGCAGTCAAATCTCCAGCCAACTTCTGCTACCCTATAAGGGTAATAATAATATTACATAAGGGTGTTTTGGTTTCAAATAGTTACTTTACAATCGGAGACAAAGATTCATATACCACGTCAAGTGGTACCAAGGACAAGTAATGCGAAATTTCATTTTTAAGTAATGTATCTTACCAGCCGTGTTACAAAGATGCTTGTGCAGGTGGGCAGTGAATACGGGCTCGGGCAGTTCGCGGAAGAATCTCTTGAGCACATTGGCGACGTCGTACTCGGAGTAGTCCTGGCGGCTGAGCTGCACCGACCACGCGTCCGTTTGGAACGCTGACAGCAGCTTGCTCACATTCGAATTGGCTCCACACCGCCTGTAGATGCCTTCCGACATCAAACCTGTAAATAAATTTAATTGTCAATTAGTTTAGAGAGCACTATGATTTTTTCATCATTTCATAAGTTCAAAGAGAACATTTTTCATGAATTAAACTATCGATGGGTGGTAGGCCTGTAACCAAATAATTTGTTTGAACAGTCAGAAATATAGTTTTGAAAAGATTGCTGTTATGAAAGAACACATAGATGTTGTCAATTCTCTACACTTTTTATTGGTACACGACCATGGTTTCATGACAGGCAGAAATTTCAAGCTTCACAACATCTATGTGTTTTTATTTCATCATGGATCTTTTCTAAAATATCCACCACAACTCAGTTGAAGATTGCAGATTTAAATCCGATTTGTGAGGTTTGGGTGCGTTTTAGACGAAAAAGTTACTGAGAATTCTCCCTTCAAAATTTAATTCTCCACAATATTACATAATTCAAAATACCAATCAACAATAAGGTATCCTATTTCTATTGCTTTAAAGTTGTTGAGCATATTTTGCTCATTATCTCAATAACCATGCTAGTTACGAACTTCTAACTGGTTTCATTCAATTTCGCAGCTAATTTTGTATGAAAAATCAACCACTATTATAATACCCTCAAAATTGTAAAATTGAAAATTCAGAGAAAAATGTGAAAACAAAAATGGCGGCTGTTTGACTAATTGAGGACTTTCGGACAGTTTAGAAATGATATTGTTACGGGTTTCCAATATAATAAAGGACTTGAGGCAATTTATACTGAAAATTTATACTAGCACACTGGAAAAAGATAAACTATAACAGAACAGAAGATAGCACAAGAGTTTATATCGGTTCACACTACAAAATGACGCTAAAATGAATACTGCACTGAATAAGAAATGAGAACAGTCTTTATCACACAAGTTACACTAAGAAGAAATACGAACTGACTAATAAACAGAATGAATATAACTATAGAGTGTCTATATACAACGTCTGGCTCGTCTGACACACGATACAACTGACACAACTTGTGTAAACGATCGAGTAGGACTGACTTGTAGTTCAAACACTCCGACATTATATAAGCTCCTTAAATTTCCAGAAGGTTCGAGAAGTAGCAAGAAATTGCTGGTAACTTCGAGAGGGTTCGAGATAATCGTTTGTTTACAAAACAATGCGATGATTTGTTGACACAAAGTCTCCCATCCCCGCCTTGTCCATCACTTGGTGAATAACCGTCTCAAGGCCATCAGCAACTGTCGAATTCCGTAACAATATTTTTAAATGTTTCTTACCAAGGGACAATTCCCTAGCTAGAATATTGATAGGGATTTCTAAAGCACACTGTATTTTATGATACAGCCATAGTCTGTCCAAGCAAAGAAGACCCTCTGGCAATATGGGGTAATGACTCTAGCTCGGTCAATATTGGTTAAAAAATTATCAATTTGATCTCAAATTGTAGGAAACAATTTGACCTACTATTAAGACTGCATTTATAATTCTTTAACAAATATTGACCAAGATGGAGTGATTTTCCCATCTTGCCAGAGGGTCTTCTTCGCTTGGGCAGACTATAACTTACTAACCATGAGCATAGACAAAGTTGATGCACTTCTCGACAATAACGGGAATGTTGTTTTTGGAGAGCTGTTGATCGCTGAGATTGGGCCCGTTGTCGACAGCCGCTGTTTTTAAAGTTTGTCGCCAGGATTTGGTCTCTTTGGCCACGTCCATCTGCAAGTAGACCGACTGGTCGGTGGAGTCGACCAGAATGTGCGGACCCTCTTCCGAAACTCGCGGGCAGGCGGCTCCCTCTTGTAGACCTGCAATAGTAAGAATATTTTTTAGAACCGAATAGAAAATATGACATTCACGTTTTAATCATAACATACAACAACAACAACATCATCATAAAAATCCTTTTGTAGTTAATTATGACCATGATCATGATTATGATGTATTCAATAATTTATAAATTTTTTAATTATAATACAATTTATATGAGTTATTCAATAATTATACACAGTGGTGAGTGCGCCAAGCTAATGCCCAAAACTGTTTCTTTATCAGTCCAAAACATGTAATGGAAACATTACAAGAACATTATAGTCTAAAATTCTAGATTCATTCAAAATCACAAGTCATGTTATGTATTAGTGCAAATATAATGTTCGAATTCACAATAATTCAAATAATACCAACAGTACACCGATTTGTACTCAGTCTGATACATTTTACCTTCTATTTAGTAAATTCAAGAAGATACAAGTATCAAATTGAACATTTGAATGGGAAGGTCTTCCTATCAAGTATATCAAGTAGAGCGACTTCCGAAACACTTCTTTAGTCACTTTACAAAGTGAACATTGAGGAGCTTCCTTCCTGTACAGTATCATTAATTATACAAGACATTTTTATTCAATTGTTAGATTTGATACAGATATGTTATTGAATGTCTCATCTTGTAATTAAAAGTATCAT
The DNA here is from genome assembly GCA_017141385.1 of Sogatella furcifera. NCBI lineage: Eukaryota > Metazoa > Arthropoda > Insecta > Hemiptera > Delphacidae > Sogatella > Sogatella furcifera. Next base: position 13,085,409 of record CM029551.1, on the reverse strand, counting down.
TATGAACGAATCGCTTCATCAATTACAGAATATAATTTTAAAATGCATCAAGATCTTCAAGCAGAACTGAGTGGAACTTGAAAATATGAAAATAACCTGATAAACTGATACACTATAGTACAATGAAAAACAAATTTAAAGTTACGCTGTAGTCGAGCAGCCCTGAATAAATGAAAAATTTATTCTTTAACAATTTTAAGAACATAAGAGATGACAACTAATATTCAGGCAGATTAGAAAAGCAGATTATTTGCAACTGATTATAATTATTAAGCACTAACTTTGAATATTTCCACCAACTAAGCCACACCAACTTACCAACACTTCTTGCTTTCCTCAAATCAACATTTTTCAGTCGTCCATTGCTCTGACTATAGTAGAGCGTCCTCTTGTTTAAAAGTATCCAAGACACCATCCATTCCCCGCCTATACCTTCCTGCAAATTGAAACCTTCATTAGATCTCAATAAAATTTGAAAAATAACAACACATAAATACAAACAGATGTAATGAAGGTATTCACGAAGCAAAATGAAAACAGATATTACAGTTGAAGACAATTAACTCGTTGATAACAGAAAAATTTGATTTGATCATCAATATTATTGTACCAAAGTTTAAACTTGTTTGTCAAAAATATTGAATGATGCACATATGAGATAATAAGCTTGTGCGAGTGTAATGAGAGGGGTGACGATAAGAGATGACAACTAATATTCAGGCAGTTGGTACTTTCAAAGACGGAAGAAGCAAATTGTAGTTAAAATCCATACTTTCAACTGGGATCGAACCAGGAACCTTTAGACCGACGCTTATTACGGTAATGCACTACTCTACCGAGCACTCCATCATACTATTAATTCATGTAATTGTCTATAGAATATTCAAGAGAGATTCATACAAAAAGAGATAAATGTATTTATTTTTCCACTTTCTACATTACAAAAAGTGGTGTGGGCGAAGTTGAGACACAAGAACCCCCTCTTCCACTTAACCAATTCAAAATCGTAAAATTTTCCAAGTGAATGCAGTATACTGCACTCCAGAATGGCTCCTACTTATAGTGTAACATTTCATTGAAATATTAGTATAAATAAATGTATCATTTAAAAAATTATAACTTACATTTTTTAGAATACATTTGATTAATGAATCATTTTAAAAAATTAATTACTATACAAAAATTGTAACATAATAACTTTAAATTGAATGAAGAATATTTCCATAAAAATAATCATCTATTTAAATTAATAGTGGGAATAAAGCCAAAGAGTGGAATGAGTCCAAACTCGGGAGGTATACTATTTGCACACTCTGAGTGACGCAAGTGACGCCATCACAATGTAAAGTGTATTGTGACATCTCTTCTAAGCTAGTGCAAACTATATCAAATTTCGACTTTAATCCGACAAAACAAGCAATTGGGATCATACTCACAATAATAATTATTTATAATACTAAAATTAAAATACAATCATCACTGAGAAATTTGGCACAAACAAAGTTTATAGTATTGAGGCAATGAATTTGAATGGCAAATTTCAAGCAACAAATACTCTTCTGAATATTTATGAAGCAATTGAAAGAAACTACAGGAAGACTTTGGGGATATCTCATTACCTCCTTATTCATTGTTGAAGAACAGCTGAATGAATCCATTTATGAGCTTGAAATGGATTATTTTTTGCAATAATTGCGTTTTGCTAAGTTCACAGGTCTGTATTAATAGAATGATTTTTGACGAGACATAATGATTTTTGACAGAAATGATTTTTTGACGAGACATAATAAAAATAACAATTTACAAGTATCACAATTCACTCCAACTTTCTTACTTTCTACTATTATTTTATACTTCTTAATCTTTACTATAAACTTTCTATGGTATTACTTTTCTAGTTAATACTATAGATATTGTATAATTATAGTAAACAGTCTCTATAGTCAATATTCAAGCCATAACATTAAAGTCCGGTCACAGAAAGTAAGTATAAATAGTCAATATTTAGTATAGATGACACAAAAAAATTAGGCAGTTTCGTCTGCCTCAAGTACGTGATGTAACCTTCTTCTCACATTTTGATAAACTGAATCAAAAAAATCCTTTTCTTTGTATGATTTTTTGGTTTTGTTTTCCCTTCATGTCATTTTACTGCCTAACCGTAATTAGGTATCATTTTTGAAAGTAAATTGTATTATATTGTCTAATTCTTCTGTCAAGACCTCGGTGTTTAACATTTCCAAGCAAGACCCCATCTGACAAAAAATTCACAATACAGTATTATATTTTTGTAATGTTTTATTTTGCCATTGAAGTACTGATTCATTCTCAAACACAAGACAAAAATTCTAGAATAAATTGTCCACTCAAATGCATATGACCTTAATACCCATCCATCAACTTATATGCGAATTTTATCTCTAATTGCACTTTGAGGACAATAGCATCAAGAGAATATTAGTTGAGTGTAAACAGAGATTTGATAGAATGAACACAAACACAGAGATAATTATTTATAACAGCACTTGATATTTTCCACTTCTTTTTCATACAATAAAAGGAGATGCAAATCGCAGCTCCAATCAAAATTAATGGAAAAAACTATGAAAATTTCACATACTGACAATCTATATTAAGTAATCTATTGAATTTCTGTAACTGGCCTTCCTTGCTGCGGATTTTTATTTATCATTTCTATTTTTAGTACTTTCATATTAAAGGAATAATAAACCATTGTGACTCTTTAACCGATAAACTGTTCAATAGACAAAAAACATAGAAAAGTTATTGATATGGATCAAGTGGAAGACCACTCGACGACAAGAGAATATTTTATTGAAAACCGTAAGGCTGCGTTTAAACCCTGCCCAACACAACTCATGACGACATGACACAGCCCAACACTAACAATGCAGTGCGTATAGCTAATTTGTAGAATTGTTATGGAACGGATATGACAGCAGCCTGAACTAAAAATTCTAAATAATTATGAAAAGAATATTTGGAATATCACCAATGGTTTAAGATAACCTATTCGGTTGTATGTTTGAAAGCCAAAATATTCGAAGGCAGTAATATTAACGGTCTTAATATAGGGAAATCCATACACTTTGACTCCATTCAATGTGTTTTTGGCTTTCGTGCAACCAGCACTAATATTGAGAACTTTCCAAGTTTATTACCTTCAAGAAACACCATCCAGCCCTTGTGTAGTCTGCGGTGAGCCTCGCTGGGAAAATGGAAGTGAGACTTTCCAACAGTTTTTGCATCCAAATTCTGCGTTCCGTGGTTCCTGGCGAGCCAATCAAATGTGTTTTTGCTCTTGGCGTCACAGTCAGTTCCATGCAGTGGACATCTTCACCCTCGCCACTAGAAAAAATGAAAAGAAAGCAAATTAGAGCCTAAATTGACCATGGAATTAGTTATAAATCTTTAGCTCTAAATCTCTTGATCAAGCACTTCAAACAATTGAATGTTTTAAAATTATTACTCATCTTATTACTAATAATGCTATTCTCAACATGTATTTTTGTTTTTATAGATTCTGTTTGAATGATCGGAAATAGTCAATTAAAGGAACCCGTATTTACTTCATACGTCAGTAGTATATTATTAGCCTACAATAAAATGTTCACATTTTAAGCACCTAGATTACAATTCTGTAAGGATATTATCCATGGCGAACAATACTACTGTAAATTCACACCTCAAAAACCTCTTTCTAGAAGAGCAATGCATTTAGGTTTAAAACAATTCAATTGAATGATTAACTCTTGCCATCGGAAATTTATTGATTAATAACAAGAGATGCATTGATTCTGCTAGTAAACCATAATTAGAGCTGTTCAAGTTGAGCACGCTTGTGATGAAAACCTCATTGACATTGATCATAATGCAACAGTCGAAAGAATGATAACTCATTGCAATCAATAAGCAATAAATCAATCCACTTTAAGAGTGGCTATTAGCTGGTCGTTTTCATTTGACCATTACTTAGGTTTTGAGATGAATATTATCACTACTTACAAAATTAGTGCCATGCAAAGAGAAAGATCCTTCTCAAAGAGAATATTTGTACTATCAATTCTCAAACTTTTATTGATACATAGAGCCTGAGCTTTTACCGAAATCATTACTTTGAATAATTTATTAAAATAATAGTAATGCAATATCTAATTCGATTTTTCTATCTATCTTGAATAATTTAATTTACAAAATTATTTCCTTCTTATTCGAGCTGATTAAATTGAATTAAACTTTATTCTAATTGATTGAATAATATGTTTTATTTTGTAAATTTCTAAAATTCATTAATTTCAAGTATCAATTTACTTTCCTCAGTTGAAACATTCGTAATAGTGAGTTCCTGAGTGATTCAGTTATATTGCATGAAAATTGAAATGATATTAAATACCAACATCCAAGTATTCTATTTAAATTGACACTTTATGGAGTGTTGTACAGAGAACACTCTAGAAAATAGTTGAATAAATACAAAAAGAAGCCTAAACCGTTATGTCTGACTAAACATTAGAAGAATATACAAAATGTGAAGATTAAGACAATTAGCTGATAATTACTGAATAGATAAGGCTTTGTCAACAAGCTATGCGTTGTAATCTACATGAACGGAAATTCGTGCAATGAATACATTGAGAGACACAATTTCAATGAAGAGGGAAAAACCTTTTTAAGAATAGCCCTCCTCAGATTTTAGACCTTGGGTTCATTTTATTTTTATCCTTCAAATTGAGAACCAAGATATTGTTTTCAAGACAAGAATATTCAAATTGGACATCCAATCCTCAACAATACATGGGAAAGGAAAATATGTATTAAGCATAGGCCTAATTGATTTTAAATTTAAAATTTCAATGGCTAGTGAAGACCATTCACTCTATCAAGGCACCAGCACTGACAATGTATTACAGAATGATCGCAGGGAGATCTTTTGCCAAGATGGTGGCTACTCTATTGATTACATAGAGAGGTCATTAAAGATCGGATGATCTTGATTCCTTATTTATTAAATATGTAAACTAGATCTTGAAATACCCATGTCATACCGCGATGGATTAGCAGTTGACCCTATTCGCTAATAAACATTATGCTTGTTCATTACTGATGTTAATGCGAAAATGAACACTGCATTCCAATCGAACAGCCACCATCTCGGCAAAAGCTCTCCTCTCTGCAATTCATCCGTTCCTCTTTGGACTTATTAAACAAAGAAATATAAGAATTCATCTATGATGAAGCCGTAAGAACAGTAATATGTATACAGCGGGTAAAATCTTTCAAACTTTGAACATGGAAGGCATTATTTACATGCATTGCAGACATCAAGGAAACTGACGGCTAGCAAATAACTGTTATTGATGCTCAGCTCTGTCAGAACAGTCTTCAACGAAACTGGTGGTTAGCAAATCTCTGCTATTGATATCTACCTATTAATAGGCCTATCTTACAAATATCTGCTAATAATACTAAGCTTTGTCAGCACAGTTTGAAAGCGGAATACGAGAGAAACGGTTCAACTAGGGTGCTACTGCTTGAATAGTGTCTCGCAGACCGCTTGTCGACTGTCTCGACAGAAATAAGCGTTATAACGATAAATCTTCAACCAACCAGTTTGACGAGTGCTATTTCAGTTCAGATTCCTTGTCATTGTGAAGAGACTATCAAATGTACTATGAATTACTACGTGTATCTTATTTATGGCTGAACACTCGAAGAGTGCAAGGTACGTTTAAAATGAGAAAATCTATAATTCAACAATCGATAATAAGGTCAACTGGCAAGACTGTATCAAGGAAAACGGGTTTCAAGAGACAAGTAACAATCAATATTCTATCTCAACTGACTGTATTGAAATACTGTACAATCTTGACTCTAAACATTGAATTGAAAGATGGTTATCATCATTTGAAGTTTTTGAACGTCGATAAGACTTTCAAAATCATATGAATAGATGCTATTGTTCGGCAGAAAGCCATCAGACAAGCTACAACGTTACAAGTATATTAAATTAATAATCAAGAGCCACAGCTGGTTAAACATAGCTCGAATGAGTGTAACATTATCAATGAGAGAAACGACTAACGGACTTGTCAGTGAGCAAGCAATATGAAACAGTGATCAATTTTCAACTACAATTACAATAGTGCTCTCAATTATTTGAATTTTTTACTGATTATTGATATTATTTACTTGCCTACATAGAATAGTCTATCATTTTCCAGTAATTTTTAATTCATTTAATAATTAATAATTTAAGATATTCAGTGATTTCATTTAGTATATTTTGTTTAACTGAATAAATGATTGGGCCAAATATTTACTGAGGATTGCAAGTAAAATTTGAAAAGCATTTACATATCCTACCACAAAACGAAAAGCACATTTGAATTTTTAGAGAAAGTAGGTGAAGAAATTTTTAATTCAACGAACTTCTAAAAAAGAAAACCTTGAGTTCATCAATTAAAGCTCAAAATGATCAATCAAAGCTAATATAAACTGAAATTATATTGATAGGGTTTTCAACGTGTACGGTACACCCAATGTCTTGTAAGCCTACATTACCTAATAAATCAATTTGTATCAAGTCATGACTATAATTATATTCATGCAAGTCAAGTAAAATCAATGACTGGATTCAGCAGAACCCATCACGTTTATTGATTTCTTTAGAAAGATACTTGAGAGCCAAATTATGCAGAGTTCAAGCATTCAAGAATTTTTGAATGATTCTCGTTAGATTTTTGTGTTCCTATTATATTTTCTACAATTTTCAATTGCGGTGAATTTAATTTAGGCTATCTTAACAACTGATATACAAGCAAATTTTAATTGAAAGACTAACGATGAATCCAAGTTTGTGAATCAAGTTGGCAGTGACACATGAATTTGATAACAAGCGTTCCATTGATTAATTTCGAAAGAATGTCACACATTCAACAATCGGTTTGATAATTCAATGACGATCATACAGTATTTTATACAATGGGACACACACCACTAGGACAAGCAGAGGGGATAGGAACTGTCAAATATTATCAAGCCATGAACAATAAAACATAACGCAATGGTTTCGTTAGTCATCACTGATATCAATGTGTGATAAAATTGTTGTTATTTTTGCAACCAGACATTCCATGAGAACCCGTTCATTTTGTACATTTATTGCTTGCTCCGACTCTACAGTTTCAGTCGAGAAATCTTGCCAATGATGTACTCGCGTCTATTCATTCACGAAAAGCTTTGTAGGAATTTGATTTTCGCATTTGATGTTATCAAATACTGCATAACATACTTGAACTAAGAATGTATTATACAGTACAGTAATTACATAACAGTTTTATTGATTGACTGGAGCACTCTCGAATAATTTTAGTTAATTATTATTGGTTATTAGAATTTCTAAGTCTAATTCATTTATAATTATAATTATCAAGTTAATTCAATTATAATTATACCCTGACTTTATAGTTCAGTACCATGAGCTTTTGAATGACAATAAGTTAGTTACCTCAATGAGTCAATATCAAAATTTTACATTATTTTTAAGAAAACTAAACTTGAGAGTTTCTTCGAGGAAAAATGCAATCTTTTTTTTTATTTTTATTAATGACTTGCAGGACGAATTTTTAAATTATCAAACAGGGCAATTAAAAGGATGAATGTATTGTTTCAGAATAAAAAAATGGATAGTGATTATTGTATTATCAAAAAAACTAGTTATATCGCTCTAACTGTCTTTAGTGGCGGGTAAAACTTACTTACTCAAAATATGACATTTTTTTATAAATTTTTATTGGGTCTAAGTTAGACAAGATCAAATAAGTTATTTCAATCAAATTATTTGGGAAAACATATAGCAATCAACTTGTTATTTGCAATTGTGAGCAAATTCTTCATTAAATCCAACTTCCAATGTTAACATGATTTGTAATTTCAATTAACTCAAGTAATAAGAGTACATTCAGCTTCACAGTACTTCATCATATAGAAGAACTAATCTGATTGACTAACCTGTGTTTAACGTCTCGCATCACTTGTATGCTGCTAATCGAGTCCAGCTGTATGAAGTCTTTCGTGCAGGCTCCGTTCTTCTCGACAGTGAACGACAGTTTTCCTTCGCTCAGTTGACACCATTTCTGTACGAAATCCCTCTGCTTCTCGCCTCCCGACGACGAGCGAAACACAAAACCTCCGTGAATCCTCGACGACGAAGGGTCGGGCACTGGTCGTTCCAACTCTTGCTGCTTTAGAGGTTCCTGGTCTAGTTTCTGGTTGGATTTACTGATACGTCTCATAACACCCGGCGACCAGTTGGAGCCGTCCGCCACTGCTTTTATGGCTCGTTTCATACTTGTCCACCTAACAAGATTAGACGCTTTCCTTTTCCCTGGGGAACCTTCTCGTTCGGGAGATTCAGACAAGGAGCGACAATCAACCTCCTCACTATCTTTTTCCTCCGTTTCCTGCACAACAACATCTGTCGGAACTAACTTAGGACTTCCTACAGGACTTTTCTCCTCCTTTGAAACCTTTGCCACATCTACCCCTTTGTTCTCTTTTTTTCTGTGGTACAGATAATACTCCACATCGTTCGGTATACTCTTCGGAGGTGTATTAGACTGAGACAAGGTCGTGATCGAATCAAACCGTTCTGGAGGTACAGGAATAGGTATGGAACCTTGAGAATACATCTCACAATCCTCAACACTCTGCTCACTTTGTTCATCATTCTCTTCACTCTCATTCAACGTATTGTACGGAATGTTTTCGTACAAAGGGTCGAATTCCAGTATCACCGATTTTGATGGATACAAGCGTCGATGTCGTGCCCTAAGTCGGGCATCTTCCTGTTGCTCGTTCAAGTGGCGTTTTTGGGGTGAGGGAGTCCAGTTATCGTAGAGTTCATTGGCAACAGATAACGAACTAGCCAAGCTGTCCGGTTGGGAAGCTGACACACTGTACTCATCGCTACTCGTTGAACTTTTATCACAAGTACTTGTCGATTTATTAGTGTCCTTTCCACTAAGCACTACCACATTCCCTGTAGGTAGTTCCGAATAGATATTAGATGCAGAACTAAAGTTCACCCTGTCTCTCAACATAACATTCTCGTAAGTCTCACTTTGGGGCCGAGGTGGGACATCAACGGAATCATAGAAACACCACGATCCAGATCGTTTCACATTTTTCGGTTTTGCATTGGATTTTAGTGTGTCGTTGTTGAAAGACCCCTCGGAATCGCTATCTTGAAACATGCTGAGGTTTTTCATGATGGGAAGTTCTTCATAGTACTCATTGTGAGGTTGAGCCTCCATTATGGAAGGTGGAGTATAATTTTCATAGCTGTGACCGCCGGAATGACTCGATCTGATTGACACTTCGTCGTAGAGCGACTCGTCGGGGAGAGGAGGTGGGGGGAAGGATGGAGGTGCACTATCTTCAAGATCGTCTGAGGTGGTGCTCAAACTTTCGTTCTTCACACTTCCGCCATCAACACTCATAGGCGAATCAAACGAAATGCTGCTGAATAAACTTATCTCTTCTCCAGGTAACGATTGGCATCTCTCGTAGGATTTTGGTTGATCGTTGGGTGGGGATGGGAAAACAACGGATGCACATTGGCGTTTGGATAGTATTCCACGTACAGATTTTTCCAAACGAACACTCACGTTTTTGGTACCTTCAATCACAGCTTTACCTTTCTCCTGTACACACCCCGTCGCAGATTTCATTTCTTTTTTCAAACTTTTTGTCAATGTGTTATAGCCTTTCGTCAATGTTTCCTCAATCACACTTCCACTTCTTACGCGGGAATCACTGTTCTTCTTGTCCTCGGATTCACTGCTGTTGATACTGCTACTGCTGCCCGCTCCGTCCATGTGTCCGTTGAGATTAGGTGCAGTTTTGTTGGCGTCCATGACTGATCGCCTTGGCAGTGGCACTGGCTTCTTTACTCGGGGTGCGAGGGGACTCCTGGAGCGAGGAGGAGGTTCAGGCCGCTGCAAACCAACTCCACCTTCCATCACTGTCAATCACAAACAAAAATAGCACGTTTCAAATGAAGGAATTATTTCGAATTAATATATTAAAATCTATATAATAATTAATTTGAAAATACAAAGGAAGCATTATACATAGAAGCCACCAGTGGCGTATTCTCCAGGCTAGCTAGGCTAGCTGCGAAGCCCAACTAGTTTTCATAGAAAATAATTTTATTTATATGCACATTTGAAAAGATTTCAATATTTGAAAAAATAGTAGAGATAAAATATTACATCAAATTCATTGCGTGAGTTGCAGCGCGACAAGTCCAAGTTCTCCGATCAGCGATCAAGCAAGCTAAGGCTAGCGCGGTAGTCCAACGGCCCATATAAGTAATGCTAATGTCGTATAGGATGAGTGAGGTGGGGTGGGAGTGAGCAGCTGAGCACGTTATCCAGTGCAGTGAAAATGACTCTAGCTAGCTCTGTGGAGAGAGCTTGATTGCCGAAGATTGCCGATCACAGCCGACTGCAGCCGAAGCAAATAGTTTTCCGGTTTTGTCGGGTGGCTACCGGTTAGCCACGGTCAGCTTGGCAGCCACAGCTTCGACAAACACAGTGTTTGACTATTTTGTTCATATTCTTGTACAAGTCTCGTACGTGTTGTATTTTTTGAGTTATGTATGTTCCCTTGTTATTCTTTCAACGTTATTTGATTTGCATTTGCTATATTAAAGAGCATTAAATAAATTTACGTTATAAATTTTCACAATTTTGTTGATCTTTGAATGCATTTGAGGCACTGAGACTTGAAATATTCAGCATACCCGGATTTTTAAGTTTTATAACTGCTATTTTGGGTTATGTGATAGTGGGAGGTGGGGTAGAAAAAGGAATTTTACATTTATTATAATTATTCTATATCATTGACTCATGAAGTGGAGTATTTTTTGTGAAAAGATATCCAGTCATGCAATGTTAGATACTGTATATTTAGGTTTTAAATACTGTATATAAGTTTTTATATAAGTTTTAAATACTGTATATTTTTGCCATATTTTCGTCATTAAAGATTCAATTTTGTGAGTAGGGGAGGGGAAGTTGGTTTGATTGCAAGGAGAGCTAGCCCAAAGTAAGTTTTGAGGCTACGCCTCTGGTAGCCACTAAAGACTTCTGCAGATATTCACAAGTATACAGTACTAATCCAAAAACCAGAGAAAGCTAAATAAGCCTAGAACGAGAGATTTCCAAATATTTGCAGTAGAAGTCTTCAGTAGTCAACTATATATGAATATTTCTTTGAAGTTATATTGATAAGTTACTTACTAGTTACTAATTATGAAATGATAAGATATTCAATTGAAATAAATAGGATGATTTTTCTCATTGAATCAAGCCCAAATCAAACTAGCTTCGTGATACAGGGTGTAACTGGTTTCTCTTCTCAATTTCAACAAGAATTACTGTATGATCATTTCAATTTAGCGATTCGATTCTCAAGAATAAAAAATATTGTTGGTAGGATATCAACAAAATGTTAAAAATGTATTGAATAGGATAAATTAATTTGTTGTAAGATATAATTACAGATGATGATTAGTTTTTAATTCTGATTCATTTCATTTACTTGGAATCCATATTTTAACATTTTAATTGTATTAAGATTATAAATACAACTCTATATCATTTGGAAATAAGATAATTCGAATATTCAAGTGTTAGGCATGGACAGATAATTTAAAAAAATTAATGGATTGAAATTAGATTTAGGAAAAAATAAGTGAGCAAAGATGGACAAAAGAGTAAACACTATTAGTCTGTCAATATTAATAAAACTCTAACAGTGCTAAACTGTTCAACTAGGTGGTCGATTACAAATTATATTACAATTAAGTATCAAATTTAGGAACCAACTGCCATGCAGTAACATCAGGCTGTATACATTGTTATAGTCAAAGTGACAACTCAAAATTAGTAAGATTTGATAGTAATCTACCACTGTACTTGAATATTGGTACTACTGCAGTCTTTCTGAGTACTATTATAGTACTATTGGAAAAAAGTGTAATTATTTTTATTATAGCCTACAGATAAGAATAGGGATAAACCTGGAACCAGTCACTTAGTGTTCGTTAAAAATTCATTTGACGTTATTGAAAATTAATGTATTTGGAACAGCAAAAGAGAGGTTTCCAAGTGGATACTTGCAGTAATTACTAACTTACAAAAAAGTCTACTGCTCTGCTTTACAAAGGTTGATTTTAATGGGAATAATTATAAGTGGGGAAAATCTTCAAAAAGTAAACTATACTTTATCAATTGAAATGAATTGGATGAAAATGTATTTCAATTTCATTTTTTTTCAACCTGAATTATTCATTTGAAGCTCATTCAATTAATTTTAAACTCATATTACATTTTAATTCATCATGCCTACATAACGTTCCTAAGTTAGAAAATCACGTCATCAATAAAATATTGACGATCCTAACAAGATCGAGACCACTACGAGTAGACCGACACGCGTTCAAGTAGATCTCATAGCCTACTTGAACTATTATGTAACTTGAAGTATATAGGTAGGGCCTATTACTGACTGTATACTGTATTTAGTCTATGCTACTAGACAATGGACAATCAATTGACATATTGGTGAATAGAGGAATTGTTCATAAATCTTATTTGGAAGTATTGCATTAATTAAAAATAATTAAATTCGATAGGATAATTAAGTAGTACAATGATAATTTAATATTAGCTTACTAAGACTCTGATTATGATTTTTCCATGCTAAGAGATTATACCAAATTATGTTTATATTGACTTATATTTTTATGGACATTCGTCAGAAAAACAAGTTCCAAATCCGAATTCTGGATCAGTTTGTAGAAGAGTGGAGATTCTCGAATTAAAAAAATTCTTAGCAAATATTTAACTTCATCAAATATTAAACGAAATACTTTTTTAATTGGAGCCACAAAGAATACGAAAAAATTCAACCCAATACACTTTAATTCAACAAACAACAAAGATTTATGAAATTGGAATTAAGTTGGTGTAATTTCAGCATAATCACAATCCATAGTCACTACGGTATCAGAGAAGACTAGGCTAATTTAGATCAACAATTTCTAATAATCATACAACAAGGGCACTTCAAATCTTCTTGATTCCTATCAAGTGGTTCTTTATTTTATTATTCATGACACAGTTTCATAGACTTAAAGAAAAAAACTAATAAGTTAGTTCTTTTCAAGAACTTAATTGTAACAGATTCATTGAGTTGGCTTATTGAAATCTCTAACAATTTTTAAAAATTCAAGCCAATGAACCCACAGGCAGAAAACTGAATATCAAACGTTTAAACCAAACAGTAGGCCTACTTTAGTAATAGTGAAATAATACAGTTGACTATAGACAAAACAAGAATAGTGAAATAATATAGTTGACTATAGACAAAACAAGTAATAAAGTAAGTTAATGGATGAGATTTCTTCGTCATCACTCCCATTCATAAAAACTTCCTAACTTACGTTCCTGTTATCAAAAATATGTATTACTATTTCATAGTCAACTGAATTAGTTTCGACAAATCAATAAAGTTTCGAGATGAATTTTTGACAGAAGGAAGTTAGTTGCATCATTCTCAATTAAAGAATATTTGATAACGGGAACGTAGGAAGTGTTAATGTATGGGTGGGAAGTCGTGGAAATGTCATAAAATCTCATTCATTACTTCAATTCTTGTTTTGCCTTCTATTATTGTGACCATTCATGGTTTTTTATTGGTCAAAAGCCTCATCCATCATAACAACATCATACGTAACATAGACTATATGACATCAATATTTAAATGAATGTATTTATTCAAAGAAAGTTAATTGTCCATAATACGGTTTAAATCTTTGAGAGAATAGTGCCGTACTTATCAATAATTTATGCATCTTGGAAAATTTGTTCAGATAAGTTCACAATTTCGAGTGCTTCAACACCAGAAAACTTAAATATAGAAACAAAACGTTATTGTTTGACTAAAATAGACAACATTTTGGACGTCTAGTTTTTTGCTTTCTTTATAAATTTTAATAGAATTAATACTTGATACTTGATGACTGGGATGTCAGATAGACCGCGTCATAGTCGCTGCATCCGGCCGGATCATCCGGCAGAAAAAAGCGGCTCCTCGTCTAGTTCATCGAGCCGCTCAAGGGCCGCTCAAGAAGTAGGGGTTTCAGAGTTTTCTCAAACATCTTGGTTTCCATCTTCCGAACATCGGTGGAGCTTCGCAAGTAATGAAGCTTGGCAAGCATTAATGATGTGCACAGAGACAAGTTCGGTTCAATCTAAGATAGTAAAACTTAAAAAGAAAACCAAAATGGAAACAATAATAATTATATTTTATCTCAAAACAGAGCATTACTATCTGGGTTTGAAGCAATCGTTCTAGGAACTAGGCCTACAAGTACCTAGAAATTCTGAATAAAGGGGAATCTTCACTTCTTCAAACAAAAATCAACACTACATCTTCAAACCTATTCGTCATTCTATCATCATAAAATGCCGAAAAATATCAATTATTTAAAATTGCAATATTTGTAATAAAAGCTTTGAAAGTTATAAACGCACCTTTTAGCTAAACAGCCCATCATAATTCATTTCATGAATTATTTGAAAAAGGTTTCATGTCTTTAGGCCTGATATCAACTTACCAAATTGCAATCAGTTACAATTATTAAGGATATTTTCAACTTACCTACGGTAGAAAATTATTGAAAGTTGAGTGTAGTTCTTGAGACAAAACACACATTTCAAAAGTTAGGTTATAACACCTTTCAGATCAAAGATGTGCTCGTGAATTTACTCATAAATTAAATACATTTTCAATCGATTATAAACAAAAAGTAATATAAGTTAACACGACATTTTCCATAACTTGGAACTTTTTTTTCAAAATGCAATGTTTACTCAACAGAAGTAAATGACATCTGTTGATGACTCATTGTCCAATAATTTCCTTTCAATTTCATCGTTGTGTTATTCACAGAACGCCCCCGCGACACAGTCGACTTGTTCGGTCTATTAGTTTTTTTAATAAAAATTAGTCACGAATATTCACTACAAATACAATAAACTACTTTTCACACCGTGGAACTCATTCACCTCAATTCCATTCTCAGAAATATCACACGAAAGCACGAACCGACATGATTACTCGATTACTCAGCAGGCAACATCGCGATCGCATCGCTTTGACGCTTTCGCTCTTCACTTCTGTCGTCTTCTGCTCTTCTCCCTCCTAGTCACTTGAAACAGCTGTGTTCATTTTGATACAAATTTTACTTGATACTGAAACTGAACGTGATACAGAACACATTTCTGTAAACGTGATACAGAACACATTATATTACTGTACGCGTACGGTACGCTTGTAGCAAATCCTCCACTGTAGTCTGTCCATGTCCAAGCAAAGAAGACTTTTTGACAGGATGAGAAAATAACTCCAACTCAGTCAATAATGATTAAGAAATTATCAATTTGTTCCAAATTGTAGGAAACATTCAGATTGATAATTTTTGAGCAAATTTATGAATTTTGAATCAATGTTGATCGATTTGAAATCATTCACTCCTCATCTTGTCAGAATGTCATCTTTGCTTGAACGGACTATAATTGTTTCATTTTTTATCCTGCGCGCTTAAATAATAAATATTTGTTCCACACAAAACACATCACCTAGCCTAATAATATCATTGAATTACCAAAAATACTGTACATAATGGATAAATGAATTTATTGTTTAACTTAGCGTACTGCCTACCCAAAACCAGGAGACATTATTTTTTCATTAAAGAGAAGACAATTCATGTAAAATAGGTAGATTACATCTTCAAGATATTATTGTTGCACAGTGTGATATTCAGTTCCAATTTAATTGGGAGCAACTAA
Source organism: Sogatella furcifera (assembly GCA_017141385.1). NCBI lineage: Eukaryota > Metazoa > Arthropoda > Insecta > Hemiptera > Delphacidae > Sogatella > Sogatella furcifera. Next base: position 13,069,462 of record CM029551.1, on the reverse strand, counting down.
TAGCTCCTGAACAATTCTACTACTTTAATTCAGCATTCGTACAGATTTTTTCAAAACCCAAGCTTTTAATCATGGAATTTTTCTTCAAATAAGGTTTTAAAGTGCCTTCTGCCAACTCCCACTTATTATTGTACTCTGTGCTTATTCGCCCCCTTAATTTGATTCGAATTATCTTCAGTAGGCCTGAAGCCATAACGATAAATTGACTTTTAAATCATTATAAAAATTACCAAATTTTAGTGGAACCAAAAATGATAGGTAGTCTATGCATCCGCGTGAGCATATAACAGCGTTGAATAACAGCCTCGCTGAGATGGTCTGGTGTAGTGAAGTCAGTCCCAGGGACGTACCCAGACCTAGACTAACTGATCTGGGTGCCACCATTACGTACATTATCCTACTTGAGAAATAGCTTCATGGCTTAAATAGGACTTGATTTCTGGTTGCTAAAACTAGATACAAATAACAAAGGCCTGACAAAAGAAAAAGTTTCGTTGAAAAATTAAATATTCGAGGACGTATTTTTCAGTAACAATTTTCTTCAACTTCATAATAGAAGCTCAACTATGGAAATACTAACAGTGAACAGCCTATTATTGAACTTTGAATACAAATTTTAATTATTTTGCCAAACTTGAGAAATGGTTAGCAAAATGAACAACTCAAATACTGTATGTGGCTGAGCAGCACTAAGGCTATTAAAGATAGTGAGGCGGAAGGGCTGAAGAGACTAACTGAGAGAGAAATGCTCGTAGACAAACGCGCCAATACACACAGCATTCACTTGTACACTCAGCTGCACTCTATCATCACCGCTGCACCATACCACATCCTTAACCACCCAATAAGAGTATTGGTGAATCAAAGAAAACTTCGGCATTTTATTGTATTTGGTTTATTCATAAATATTAATTCGGTAAAAATGAAAATGAGTCAATCGAACTTATAATACTCGATACTTAAAACGACGCATTGCATTAAATACGAAGGTTACTTGTCTGTTACAGAATACGCCATTAAATTTACATTGCAATCGATTAATTTACTTCTATTCATAAATTGTTAATACAATTTCCTTACATCATTCACTTCAATATGCCATGTAATATAGTCGGTCAATTGATTATTTTAAGATAATAGATCACCACTACTAAAATAATGATTATAGAAAAAATTATTTTCCCTAGTGAAATCTGCATTGAACTACGTTGAAAAATTATTTACAGGTACAGTACCTACATGAAATTAATATAATTCCGTTGGTTAAGTGTAAGCAAATATTACTATAATACATATGGCACAATTTACAATAGTTCTTTCGAATAAGTGAAAGATATTAAAATCATTAATAATAATAAAACAGTTAGGGCCGGTTTCTCCAAATACGTTTAACTGAAATTTTATTTTAAACTATCAGTTGTCAGTGTATGGTCACTTTTATTAACTTGTGTTTCAATTGAGCCGGCTGGTGGTTTAATCCAAAATTCAGATTAACGTTTTTGGAGAAACCAGCCCTTAATTGGTAATCTTATAAGATCCAATACTTACAGTGAATGTGGATTATAAAAAGCTGTAAAAAGTCTTTATGAATTACCATTAAGGAAGTGAACACGAAACACATAGATGAATCATATTTTTATCAATAATAAGAATAAGAGCCAGTTTTCACTAAAAATTAATGCTACAGCAACACAATGAACAATAGAATACTGATGAAATATTATTTTGATAAAAATCCAGTAAAGAACACCTATAAAACCATGAGATTTTCTAGATTGAAATCAGCAAAGGTAAAAATCCTTATTGTAATTTCAGTAAAAGGATTCTATTTCCATAGAATTCTCAAAAATGTATCTATGCACTTTAAATCCATAACTAATTAAAATTTTTAAAAAGATAAAAATTTGAATAAATATTTTAAAAAATCAGATTTTCAAAACTAGCACACAAATTGAATAATATATTAAGAAATTGCGATGAAAATTCATTAAGTTGAAATGTTTAACACTCCCTTAAAAATAATTAAGATAACACTATATCAATTGAAAGTAAAAACATAATATTTACAAAGAGAATAACATAGTCTAGGAACATTAAATCACTAGTAAGAAATGTAGAATTATTTTCTAAGCATAACTGAAAAGATAGTCCTTGAATTAATACTGTTGGTATATTCAAGTTTGCTTGGAAATGTCTTTTTAAAATAACTAAACTATAATGTGAAGTGAAATAATTATGTGAACTATAATCCAATGTTCTAAAAAAGTGGAAACTCAGTACAAGTTGGTAATAAGCGTAGTGGTGTGGTAGATTTCCTATTATTTTAGGGTATAAAATGTTTTCCCAGTGGAAATCTGCTTCATAAAACATTATTTTATTTTATTATCTTAATGATTTTTCATGAGAATAAATATTTTGTAGATGGAATTTTTGGAAGCGTAACATAACAAGATGCAAGTGCAAACGCAACGAAAAATGTAGGCACAACCAATTTATAATCAGAATCTTTAAAAAATCAAGTTCTGATTGAAATAAATATATGTGATGTTTCAAGTAATCACAAAGTACAGTCGAGATGAACTATCTGAGTGAAGATGAAATAATTTTGCAAAATTGAGACCTATTACCTATTATGAGGAAAAGATTCAACAGAGCAAACAATATAGATGTACTTTATATATTTATAACACTGGGAACATAATTTATTGAAGACCGAATATTTTGAATTAAAAATCAATCAGAATTTAACAGGTAAATTGAAGTAGATTTATTCAAGTACTCAAATTATTGTTTCAAAGTGGTGTTGCAGATAGCTGTCACCAACTACTGCTAACAAAAGAAACAGTTGAAACAATACGAATCAACTTGGAATGTATCAGTTTATAGCCTACATTACTCGATAATGGAGGTTTTAAATGATAAAATTCTTTACAATCAAAAGATTCAACTATAAGGTTATTGAACAATAAGGGTAACATTGGAGAATAAGAACCATGTTAACTGATACTTGTTGAAGTAACAAATATATTTTTTTGAAATAAGATTGTAGATAAGAAATCAAAGTGGATAGTCTACGGGATATTGACTGAATCTTAGTTAATAGCCAAATGGTTTTCTAAGAGATCTAGGAGACCTTAAAAAGTACTTCGAAATTCGCATTTAAATTTGAATAACATCTCAGCAACTAGCCGCCCATCATTTTGATAATTTAATTGAAAATAAAGCTTTTGTATTATATATTTTATAACTATTGCATGTTTTATAGACGAATTTTACTTCGTTTTTCTTCAAAATTCAAGTACTGTAACGAACTCATTCATGATCTAGCTTCAATTCAACATTATCTGATAACTATTCAAAAGTTTATTATATACTAATGTCCAGTCTTAGCTATGAAAATTCGTTCGTCAAAGAGGTTGGACACTCTCAGGCTTATCTACATGTTTGTGATCGTCTAATTTTCCATCGCTCAGCTAGGACTGGGCCTGATCCCAGTAAATATAATTTTATTTAGTACCACTTTCAAAGTTATTTATAGGAATCAGATGTAGTAAATGTGTCTATCGAATGAATTTTTCTTTTAAAAAATATCAAGAATTTAAAAGTTTGAATATTTAGTTTAATAAATTGAAAATTATTTTTAAATTATAGTTGTGCACATTACGTGTTTTTGTGTTTTTGCCAATTATTTTATGCTACTATGAAATAGAAATAAAAAAATTCTTGAAACATATTTTTGTACTGTTTAAACAATTTATGCAGGAATGAAAAAGATTTGAGTTGTAGAATAGAACAGAACTCATACTAATACAGTACAACCAATTTTAGAGACAAATAATATTTATGCTATAAACTATGAAAAAATACGTTAACTATTAGATAAGATGAATGACACCTTCAATAAGCATAATAGTATGATATACTATTATAAAAATAACTAACTTGAAAATAATACTTTGAACTAAGTGAACTAACATTAATAATAAAAAATAACGTAAAGAAGTAAATACTACATCCGATTCCTATATTATAATGAGAACTAGACATGCTCTCATCATTCCTAGGTTCTCACAGCCATTCAATGAATAATTGAATTAAAGCAAAAACATACCGTAAGCATCACCCAATACAATTACTTGGTATCTGGGTAGCAATTCCTATATTAAACACGAAATTAAAACGTTTTGAAACAATATTACATGACATAGAACACGTTACACTTTAGCAGTGGCTGACATATCCTTTTCGAGATCAGCAACAGATCTGACAGCTTCGTCATCCTCATCCTGATCCTCTTCCTCAGCTGAGGACGCCGAGCTGTCCTCGGAAAGATTCACATTATCCTCGACAAATTTCGCCTCACTATTATTGAAAGCACCGGCGTTATTCTCGTCGCTGAGCACAATCACATCTTCGTCCTCATCGTTATCAACACAATTATCATTTCCACTTAGCGTGTCATTAGGCTTGTTTGGTAGTTTGTTTGTGATGGGGGAGCTAGTTTTGAAATTATTACGGTTACGTTCACTAGATCTGCTCACAGCTACCTTGTGAATACTGGACCAGGCAGTCTTCTCAGGCCTCCTCTGTGCTTGCTTAAGCAACGGAGACAACTTACTCACTTTTGAATCTTTTGCTTTTGTTGAATCCTTTGAATCTTTCCTTCCGCCCTCTTCGGAACTATTACTACTACTCGAACTGCTACCACTTGACGACGAGGTGCTACTTGAAGAACCGCTACTGCTACTTGCACTGCTACTAGAACTACTTCCGCTACTAGACGAACAACTACTGTTTGCGCTACTGCTACTAGAAGTACTGCTTCTGCTGTCTTCATCATGATCGGGGACATCTACTTCCATTTTCTCATCACCGGATTTATCTTTGTGATCAGTGGACTGGTGCACGGCAAGAGAAGTGGCTGAATTGAATGCTAACGGACACCACCGGCAACTGTGCAAAGCTGCATGAGTTCTGATCTCTTGTCCAGGATGTATGACAGAATGCTGTTCCAATTTCGATCTGGAGTTGTGATATCTGCCACAAACACGACATGTGAAGTTTTTACCCTCTCCTTCAAAATTATTTTTGTGCTCAATGGCAAGATGAGAATCCAACGACTCATAATCTTTACAAACTTTCAAACAGACACCGCACGACGTGGCGGCTTCCTTCAGATGAAACCTTCTCAAGTGCTGCCATAGATGACGTTTGGCTTCAAAATGTTTCTTACACAACTCACACGAGCACAAACCATCGTCCGATTTATATACTCGTCTTACTTCTCGTTTCGACGAACTATTACTAGTGTTAACAGCAGGAGTTGTTGTTGTTGTTGCTGGTTTATCTGTCGACGACTTATTGTTGTCTTTGAGTGTCGGGGTCGCAGTTGTATTCGTCATTCCTTTACTATCAGAATTCAAAAACTTTTTCTCCAAGCTCTTCCTATTGAGTGTCGGTGTTTTTTTGTCCTCCACTTTGGCACTTTCCTTTTTCTTTCCAGTGATACACTTTTTCAGATGATTGTTGTGGGACTGGATGTTTTCACTCATCTTGCCACAAGCACAAATCAATTCGACGTGATCAGCCTTCATGTGACGCAGGAAACTGGTGGAATTTGTGAATGTTTTTGAACAAGCAATGCACGGATGCGTCCGTCTTTGACGTTTCACAGGAACCGTTTCATTAGTATCATCGTCCTCTATTTCAATCTGACTACTGCTCACGTCGTCTTTTTCATCAGCATCCTCATCATCCGACGTTCTCTTAGTTATCACACTCTCAACATCTTCAGTCTTAGTCTCTTCATCCTCCTCATCTCCGTCTCCTTCTTCTTCCTCTTCCTCCTCATCCTCCTCTTCATTGTCTTGTTCACTAGTCTTATTTTTCTTCACACTTTTCTCCTTCTCTTCTCCCACCGTTTCCTCTTCATCTTCACAATCTCCTTCTTCCTCTTCTTGTTCTTCTTGGTTAGCAGCATCCTCCTCTTCTTCTTCCTCCTCCTCTTCGGCCTCCAATTCTTCAGAGTTCTCATCAAAGTGTGCGTCCGTATGGCGTTTGTGCTTTTCGGGATCGCGAAACACCTTCACACAAATTTCACAGGGAAAGAAGCCTTCGCCATGCGAGCGAATATGCACCAGCACTTTGCTTTTGTTGGAGTAACTTCGCACACAAATTGGACAGATATTTGTTTTGCCAAGAGAAGACTTGTGTTTTGAACGAACATGCTTTCTCAGTTCGTCAAAATCTTTCATAGTAACCAAGCAAATTGAACACAGATGCTTAGTCAGAAGAGGGTGTTGTGACTTGAGATGATTTCTTAGCTTCATTTTATTGGGAGTCAATTCTCCACAGAAGCTGCAGGTGGGAGGCGGCCTGCCCTGTCTGTGCTCCTTTCTATGCTTTGCTACATCCGACTTACAGCGCAACATCATTCCACAGCCTTTATAATCACATGTCAAACTAGGATCGCCAGCGTGTGCTTCTTTAATGTGGTTCATCAGTTCGATACGAGAGTCATGTGCTACGTCTTCACACAGCTCACACTTGAAATGCAGATGGGAATTCCTGAGATGTTTACGCAGTTGTATGGGGGAATCAAATACTTTTGAGCACCTTTCACAAGGAGATGGCCCAGTTGCTATCTGATTAGGGGGTCCGGTACAATGTCTCATGTGTTTTTTCAACAATAAATGTTTCCTGAAAACTTTGTTACATTTGACACAATTATGCACGGCTTCCTCGTTGGATAGTTCACAGATATCGATATAATTCTGACAGAGCACTTCGTGGCGATGGTGTTTTGCAATGTGGTTGGCCAGGTGATTGCGCGAAGCTGACGTGCGGAAGCATACACTGCACGTGATATCCGGGTGGTTTTTGTGGATTTTATTGACGTGCTTCCATAGGTGGGATGACCGGCCGTAGAACTTCGGACACAGGTCGCAAGGCACAAGATTGTGAGCTGTTTTACGGTGTTTGGACAAGTCCTCCAAACAGAGAAACTCCTGATCGGGACATAGGCTACAGGTGAGTTGTTGATCGAAAACTTCCAAAGAGGGACGAGACTCGTTAGCTGGCGGAATGTCTTCCAGTTCATGACCAGCTGGTAGGCCTCCTTCAGCTTCGGGGATGACGTGCAGTTTTCTATGGCGAAACATTTTCGATTTGTTGGGGTAAGGCCGGCCGCATATGTCACAACAGTAGTCACTTCCCGCTAACGGCCAATGTCTTTCTCTCACGTGAGCAGATAAATCAGGCACTGTACAAAATATCTTCAAACAAACACCACATATAAAAGGCAAACAATCAGCATGCACGCTCATCATGTGTTTCCAGTAGTTGACTCGTGTGGCCCACAGCTTGCCACAGATCTCGCACGTATTGGGCGTGTCTCCTTGAAGGCTGTGATGTGTGGTCACGTGCTCGGTGCGCAGTGCGCGTGTCGGAAACACTTTGCCACACTTCTCCTGGTCACAGAGCAGGGTAGGCTCATCGGCATGGCAGCTGAACATGTGGCGCCATCTTTCCGTTCGTGTGGAATGCGCCAAGCCACACAGCTCGCACGAGAAGTACAAAAAATAGGTTGTGGAACTGTTGATACTGTTGGGGCCCTGTGAGTTTCTGTGAGCGTTCTGCTTGTGCTTGACTAGCTTCTCTTCATTGGGAAACACCTTGTAACAGATTTCGCAGCTCATTATCAACTGGCCTTCCTCGGTGAACACTTCATGCTGCATTTCAAACTGGTTGTTCTCTTTCGGTTGACTGTTGGTGGTGGGCGGGGGAATTGGCCGATTTTTGTTATTCAACACAATGACAGATTCCGGATCAAGAGTTTGTCCTGTGTCGTCATACAAATTATGAATCCTGACATGAGTGAGCAGTTTCTTTTTGGAGTCGAGCTGGCGTCCACATATCTGACAACTGTAGCGCTTCTGATCGGCAGTGAGACTGTCTTTTGGATGGCAACTGTAGACATGCTCCATCAGACTGACATTGTCCGAGCACACGCGCAAACATATGCCACACGCTGTGGCTGCCTCCTCACGGTGTGAGTACAACATATGCAGCCATAGACTGGCTCTGTCGTTGAAATCTCTCACACAAATCTCACAACAGAAAACCGTTTCAGCTTCCAACATATTTTCAGCCATTTTCATGTCCTCGTGATGTGGAGGCGAGTTTGTGATATCTTCTGGATTGACCTCATGCTTATCTAAAAGGTGTTGGTTGAGAATTGTGCGGGAGGGGAAAACACCTTCACAGAAAGGACATGAAATCGATTTATCGGTTGTTTCACTCCTGGATGACTCCTCCTCAGTTACCGCCGCTGTCGAACTAGTAGTCGCCAAATCTAGAGGTTCATCCTTCATATCTATTTCGTCATGATTGACAACTTCTCTCTTGATTTTTCTCGGTTTCGAGCTCTTTCTCCTACTACCACCCTGCTCCTCAACTATAGACTGACTCGAGTTATTCTCCTCAACTTTGACAATGTCCTCATCATCTCTTGCCTCTACTTTCACGTCGACTTTCTCAGCTTTGATCTCGAGTTCGAGGTTGTGTTTGTACTTTTTATGGTCTTCTAGATTAGCGATGGTGGAGAAGGTTCGGCTGCAATAGTGACAGGTGACTTTGGGATCGCCCTTGTGACTGACGCTGACATGTCCCCAGAGGTGTTTGGCCATTGAGTAGGACTTTTCGCAGAGGTCACACTTGAAGGGCCGAAGGGCACCGATGTCGGAGGGTGTGGGGATGAGAGGGGTGGGACGGTCGGCCAGGTCGCCGATGTGGACCTTGGAGTGGGAGGCGAGGTGACCCTTGCTGGAGAAGGCCTTCTCGCACACGTGACACGTATACACCTGTGTTTGGTCGGATTCGCCCGTGTGGTACTTGGAGTGTTGGGTGAGGGCGCCGCGCGAGTTGAACGTGCGTCCGCACGTCTGGCAGGTGAAGTCGTCGGGTGGCGTGGCGACGCGCTGCGGCAGGCAGTCCAAGTCGACCACGATCGTCGGCGGCATCTCACGGATGTCGGTCTGCACTCCATTGCCCACTGACTCGCCAGCCTTTGCAAAACAAACATACATACATTATCTTTACATTCCATCAATATTTGGTATAAAATTCAACGATAGCATTAATTTTTTCACAACAACCTGCCTCATTACAAGGATAGGTATAGTCTGTCCAAGCAAAGAAGACCCTCTAGTAGATAAAATTTTTTCCTACAATATGAGATGAAATTGATAATTTTTGAACCAATATTGACCGAGCTAGTCATTTTTCTCTCTTGCCAGAGGGTCTCCTTTGCTTGGACAGACTACTTTATTCCTCCTCTCATTCTTTTCAGCTTACATCACCATGAAGCCTACTATTCGTTGTAAATATTTTTGTTTTACTTGAACTATTTCTTACGACATTGCAGTCAGTATTTTAATATTAGACATCCTGTTCTGCAAGTGCTCCACAAGTAATAGTTTTTCATAAAATTAATGAATCATTTTTAATAGAACTACATAATTTTTATTATTTGCCATGAATTTTCACAATGAAAGAGAGTCCCATTGTGGTGGGAAAAGATAAATTGTTGACGACGGTGAAAATTCAAGACAAGTAAAATTATGGGAAAAAATGAGAGGCTCTTGGCAGTCGGTGGCAAGGACGGGACCTGGAAACATCTACAGCAGATCAACCAGCCCGACTTCTCCCTACTGAGAGGGTCTCCCATTTGTGGTAGAGTGAGTGCCAAATTAACTATTTTACTTTTTAATTGAGGGTATATCTTGTCAATCATTGAGAATCATATTTTGTCTTTTGATAAATAATCTTTTTAAAATTATTAATAAATTTTATATTTCATTATTTTACTATTAAAACCTTCTCATGAGATAAAGAGTAAGATCCAAAATTTAACTTCTCGTATGCCAAGCGATATTTATCCCCATTTTATTTGTTTCATTTATTATCATAATTCAACAGTTTTATCTTTTATTAATTTAAATCCAACTCCTTGAGAGTATGTATTATTATCTCTTCCAACAATTAATCTTGTTGAATTGATCTCATTCAAAAATATATTATAAAACTTGATTAATATAACTCAATCAATATATACATAATTAGCTGACCATCTTGAATTCTTTCTTATTCCATTACACATTTAATTAAATTCTATGTAAAATTAACATGAAAAACCTTGATAAAATTTAAGAAATTAATTAGATTCATTATTTTTAAATGAATGGAAAAAATTCAATAATAAAAAAATGTTTCAAGCAAGCTTCTTGTTATTTGCATGAAGCTATATGTTCACGGTTCAATTTTCATTTGTGAACATACAAAAACCCATCAAATACGTGTACAATAAATAATTAATACGACTCTCTGATAAAAGAATATTCTTCAATATTCAATTATACATGACTTTCAAATTCGATTTTTTCATTTGATAGATTTTATATTCCATCTTATATGCCTCGTATTTCGTATCTTCTCAAAAGAAAATTGATCTACATTCAGCTCAACATAATTCATGTAACTGAATATTATCAAAATCTTGTAATCTAAGTTATATTCTTCCAATATTTTCATTATTTTGTTTATTACAAAGAAATTAATAGATAAATATATGCGAGATTAATTAGTCAATATTAGTCACTTCATGAATATTCTATTTACAATCTTCCAATGGAACTAATGCTAAAGAAAATGTGCATTGTCAAGATTGCTCTAAAATTGGAAGTAATTAACACTTTTCTACTGAAATATGTTTGAAAAACATAGACTTATTATCATTGCTGTAATGGAAGCAAAATGGATCTCTGATCTGTTGCTTCCTCATATTCTTTTTTCTAATAAATAAAAATGATCTGGGCTAATATGCACTGACAAACTTTTATTCATGCACCTTCTTATGAGTTGATTTCCCATCATGTCTGCCGTTTGTGTGCATGGAACAATCATTGCAAAAAATATCTACATCATCAGTTGAAGATGATATTTGGAAGCTTCAGCATTCTCATTTGGATTAAGCTATTGAATGATGAAAAATCAGCAAACGTATAATGAACCTTTAGAATTTTATATAGTTTTCAAAAAAAAAGGTTTAAAATTATATGAAATAGACTGAAAAAGCGAAAAGAATATAAAATGCTTCATTATCACTGAGATAAGCTCTATTTATTACGAAAAGAAATTAAAACAAATCGGAAACTATAAATTAAATTATTGGTGACCTTCTAACATCATATGGACAAGCATCAGACAAGATATTTTGATAGCTATTTCGATATTTCAAGCTATTTGGATATTTTGATAGCTTGTCTGATGCTTGTCCATATGATGTTAGAAGGTCACCAATAATTTGATTTATAGTTTCCGATTTTATTTACTTTCTTTTCCTAATCAATAGAGCTCAGCTCAGTGATAATGTAGCATTTTATATGTTAACTGTATAATATCAATAATATTTTTGAGGTAAATAGTGTCAAGAATTGAATAACTTTGGTTTACCAAACAAGCTTCCAGAAAATCAGCGGGATTGGGTTCGTCTTCCTCATCGGTGGTGATTGATGTCATACATTCTCCGTTTACAAACTGCTATAAAAAAAATAAAATGGTGAATTGACTTACTCAACTATTGGCGAATAAAAAGTTTCAATCGAATAATTTGAGTTCATTGTACGTGAAAAACTGACTAAATATTAACAAATTATGTTTATTTTTCAGGAATGATTTGATCCAAATAAATTCAAGTACAGTAATACCTTTTTCAGCATTTTATCACTCTATAAAATGACTATATGATAACTCATTAGATAATCATTGATAATTACAATTCATAATGCTACAACTGTACAATATGTAGGCTACTAAATGTTCATCTTCCTGGGGTCATTAGAAATTCAAAATCATTCTTCTTCAGAGATGAAGATAGTTCTTTGAAGTTGAATCGCATTTGAATTGGAATTGGGTTTTCAACATTCTACAAAGTTAATTACATGAGAACATGTAATGTTCGAGTACTCATGATTTCAAAAAAACACTTTCTTCTATATCGGACATCATACTATCAAGTTCTCAATAATTCTGAAAAAATCTATACATAGAACATAGAAATATAAATGATGAAATGGCATGTACGGTATGATAAAACGAACAATCAAAAAAAATTTTAATGGTGCACAATCATCTTATTAAATAAATGTTGAGATCGAGTAGGCATTTTTGAAGTGAAAAAAATGAGTACAAGGATAAAAATGAATAGGGAAACGATAGGGCAAGAATGCTTGATCTACAGTTTTGAAGACACAGTGTTAGGTATGATGTTGTGATATTTGTACATTAAAGAGCACAATATTGTCAGTATCAAAGAAAAAAGTATTGTGTAACAGAAAACGAACATATTTAGTAACGTCACAGTCACAGAACGTAACAGAAAGTATCGAGTACCTACAAATAATTGTTTCAATGTTTTCACATCATCATCATCATCAGTGTACTCATCACTATACATTATCAGAAGTACACTGAAAACATTGAAACAATTGTATGTACTCAATATTTTCTATGATACTGACAATATTGTGCTCCTTAATTATCTGGTTTCATTAGCTATTCAATCTAAGAATTGCCAACAAAATCATAAAGATGTAAAATCACAAAATCATAATTAATTCCATTTTATTCATAATAATTTGGAATTATACTACAGAAAAACTCTTTATAAAAATTCAATTTAGTTCTTACACTATCATGCTTAGTTTTCTTCAGTACATTTGTAATTTGATAGCAGCTACTTTAATAAATTCGTGTTTAAAAACCTAAAAAAATAAGAAAAATTTCAAAAAATAAATTCAACTCCTAAGTTATTCGTAACCCAAATTATTGTGAGTGGTTACAAATTATTCATTGATTCTCTCTTATAAATATGACTAAGTCCTCTTAAATTCGGCCCAGTTGATTTTTGCAGTATTCCCAATTATATTTTGTATCACCTTGCGAATATGAGACTAGAGCATTGGTCTGTAAAGCTAGAAGTTACCTAAAAAGCTACAAACCTTATTCCGCTTAGATTTCTCCACGAATTTTTCCAGTTTTGTAACAGCATCCACGCAGCCTTTACGGAAGTCGAAGAAGTTTTCCAAATTATACATACAACGGTAACATATTGATTTAGGCAGTAAGTCCCTTTCTTTGACCTGAAAACCAAAAACAAATTTAAGTCAATGAAGCCCAAATAGCCGCCTCAATTTATTGTAAAAATGTTATTTTGATCAATTCACATGGGCAAGATAGGTACACTATCAAATCTTACTAAAAACCAATAGCAAACTCTAGTTTCTCACGGATTAACCCTAGTTGGATCAGTATAATTTATGACCCTAATTTTGGAAGTTCACTGATCCCAATTGCAACGGTGTAAACATAACTTAATAATAGTTCCAGAAATTATATCATTTTCATGTTGATGCCTCAGATACACGAGTCATTGAAGATTTGAAGATGCATTTTATTCAATGATGCAATTTATTCAAACATCACATTCTCAAAGTCGACTAATCAACATGTGGACTTCACCATCTACTCAAATGATCCCATGCGCTTCAAAAAATAACCTAATACCGCATGACAAGTGGAGGGTTCCAACTGAGTAGGGTGGCTTTAGCATTTGAAAAGCCTATTTTAGGTAGAATCAATTCACAATTATTATTAATGATGAATGATGTCATACAACAGAACATTTTGTATAAGCACTGGGCATGTGCATTGTGGGTGTTAAAAGCTGACATTTTGTTGTGTTGAGTTGGATCGGGTGTGGATGCACCCTGACAGGATCCAAGCTAGCCGTAAGAAATCTTATATGTCTACGTTATGGATATAGAATCCAGGCAATTGTAATATTCAATGAATGCAAAGTATAATTGATCCAACAGCAGGTCCTTGAGAACGATTTGCCTGTAATTGAATGCCCAATTACCACCCAATAATAATTTTTTATTCCAGGATATAATCACATTTCATGAGGCTAGGTACTAATAAAAATAAATACCGTATGTCTACTGTATTAGTGCGGTCGAGTAGTCTTCTACAGAAAAAGGAACCTCAAATTTGATTTCAGTACACAGCTAACTAAACAGTGGATACTGGATATAGCCTCAAGATCGTAGGATATAGCCTTCCGTGTATTCTAAAATGCATGCCTGCCTGGTTAAGGCAAGTAAAAATTGATGGGGCTTCTTCTGAAAAACACTTCTGAGGATTGGCCGCGATCAGCTGACCCCCTTAAAATGGTAGGAAGGTGTACAAATTTCAGACCCCCATATTTCAATTTCTGATCCCCAGCCAAAATCTTATTCCACCTCTCTCATTCCTCTTCTTTGAAAGGGCATACAGCAGCGCATCAGATCAAGTCAAGGTTAGGATTTGTAACTGGCACCTTACTACAAATGACCTAAGTTATGAAATGAGAGCCTACAGCACATTCAATGAGTAACTTACCGGTAACTAGGAAGATAAGGGTTTATTTATTGAAAAATTGAGCTTCAATCTCGAAATTTAAATGACTCAGTTCCAATAATTATTCAATAACCCACGCGTTTGTTTACATTCAGATAACTCAACCTCCTCAACGAGAAGACTCAGCCGAAGTTACACCGTAAATGCCTAAATGATGAATGAAATAGTTGATGAATTATAAACAGTTTAATAGAAGAACATTTAAATAATAGAGATATCAATGTTTGTGGATACAATACCTGGAACGGAAGGCATGTGTGAATTTTTTCGATGATTTTTCTCTCTCTTCCCTTCTCGCCGAAAATGTCCATTTGAACTGCATCGTAAGATGCACACAGCCGACAAAGCTCATCAAATTTATCTTCTTCAATTTCAGCCATCGCTGACTCGATTGAATCAAATTCAAAGAGCAGGTGGTCTAAATTTAAACCATGGTAAACAAAACAGTAGGCATCAGGGGTTGAAAGTCAATAGCAATTCAACAAAAAGATCATGTCATCGTATCGAATGATGTTTTGTGCGATTAATCAGATACATTTTAATAGTATGTAAATAAAGGTTTAATAGTCCTTGGCATTTCAACATAGCCCGTAAGTTTAGAATTGCAGTATTCGTATTCGACAGCCTAGAAACGAGCCTAACTACTCTCCCGTGTAACGAGGAGTCAAGACTACTGCATAGCCACAATTAAATGAATGATTCCAGTCTTATCGCAATCACTTATCACTCGAAATGTAAACAGACATACTTCACATGAAAACATTACACCACATCAAGAGCCGCAAATCAACATTTAATTTCACTTATTGTTAAAATCCGCCATTTTGAATAAATCACTTGCCCACTGCTGGGTGGAGAGGAGTGGAGAGTGGAGACGCTCTCGGCTGCTCTGCTCACTACGACTACACTCCCACTTCATCGACGGGAAGGTCCGATGGGCCAGAGACGGTCTCGGTTTGGCTGTTCGTTTCGTCAGCTCCCCGCTTGGCGTTGCTTCGCTCTCGCTCATGGCATGAAGGAGAGGCAGAGGAAGCAGAACAGAAACACACCCGGCCGGGTGGTCTGCACCGCACCCAGCCGAGACGAGAAGCATTTCGCTTATTCCACAACGCCATACATGAGCATTTCGTCATACCACAACCAACCTTCATACATCCCCCAAAATTGCAGATTTTTCGTGAAATCATTCATCAGGATGACACTCGACATGACGCCGAAACTGTCAAGCACCCATTTCAAATTTGACCGGTACCGGTCGGGTGCCGAAAATATCACATACGGTTCGAGGAACAAAGAACTTGTGCCGACTTCTCAATGGAGTCAGAAATAGCTTCTCCCTAAAGAAGCCTCATCTATCAACTACGACTGTCGCCTACGGGCTACGGTACATCTAGTGGAGAAAAGGTTGAAATACTGGCACAGTAATATAGGTAGTTATAGTTTAGTTACCGTATTGAAATTTGGATAGGAAAAGCTACCGGTATCCAAGTTACTTATCCCAGTTAGTACCTACATGGCTACATCAATGATTTGAAATGGACAGCTAAGTGCATGAATAAGATGATGAACACTTGGCGTAATTTTGATGAGCTTTTCCGATAAATATTCAAAGGAAAACTATCAGTTTTCCATAGGCTACTATGAGCTAAACCTTCATCTTCTCAAATAAAGTTTTCTCTCATCCATAATCATTTTAATAAATTTATATAAAAACTCAGATTCATGGCAATTAGAACATGCTGACTTCAGAAAATTGTTTCTCTTCTTGCTCTTTATTATTTGTCGAAGTCAAGTTTCAACGACTGGGTGACAGGGTACCGGTAAGTGAATCTCTCAACTACTTCCCAAATCCCAACTCGAATTGAATGTATAGGCTAGCTATTGACAAATTGACATCGACTCTCACTCTCATTCTCATTCTCGCAAATCTAGCAAGTAGCAAGCAACACGAACACAGTGCCAGTCGCAGTCGCTAGTGCGCATCCGCTCTGTTGTTAGGGGGTGGGGAGGTTGGAGAGTGGCTATGAGAGCGAACCTACAGGAGAAACAGTGCAACAGTGTAGAGCCATCTGATGGATGAGTTAAATGCGAGGGAAATTTGAAATATCAGAGAAATGGGAGACTTACCTCACCCTTCACCGCAGTACCGGATTTAAAGGTAGGCCAACTAGCCGCGCGCCAAGGGGCCCGCACCACATGGGGGCCCACACCACAAAAATGTCGAGAAAAAGATTATTTTTTAGAACTTGGCAACCTGCACTCTAGCAAACTAATATCAATAAATGGCCACACAGACTGCGTTAAATAATTTGTATCTGTTGAATGTAATGTAACTTATTCTGTTGTCTTGATTATTTACAATCACATATATTATACAGCATACTTGATGGATGAGAAATTAGTACAGAATGTTTACAAATAATTAAACTAGTAATAAGGCTTACAACTCACAAACTTACAAATTTTCCGGCGGCCCTTCATGTAAAAGGCCTTCTAAAACGCAATTTTGAAGTGAATTTTTACAAAAATTTCCCGGGGGAGGGCCCCCGGACTCCCCGCTAGCTGATAGGGTACATCCCCCAGATCCCCCGTAGGGGCCCGCACCACAAGCTGAGCCTAGGGGCTCACAGATCCTAAATCCGGCCCTGCTTCACCTACATCAGGATGAATAAGTTACTTCATACTTGCCTGGTTGAATAGGTCAGGATACATCCAGACATGCCACCTAGGATCTTCAGAATGAAAAACACTCATGGTCAGTGTTGAAAAATAATTACCTAGTCATCAAAATTTGATGTTTCAATTATTTATCCATCAGCCATTAAAATGTCTTCATCATTTGATTAGCCTATGCTTCATTTTAATGAAATAAAATTTATTCAAAAACTCCATAGATTTTTTTGTGTGATAGAAAAAGTGATATCTTGAATCGATCTCAGAAGTTGTCTCAAATAATATATTTTTGTTCTATGAGTTGTAAGTCCCTTATTTCATTGGTCACATTAAGCCGTCGGAGTGTCGATCCTAGCATATTTTCAACACTAGTCAACACTTGTCAACTAGTTATATCTTAGCTACGCCACTAGTTCCCACTCAGATACGCCAACCCCCCAACTAGTTATCTAAATCAAACACAGAAATAATAGTCGTCAAATTAAGCAAAAAAGTGAAAGTCGGAGGATCCAGCTGAAAATTTGCAGATATGATCAGAAAAGGGTGCTGAATAACATACTAAAAGTCCCCAAGGGTCCCCTGTGAGCTTCGGCCGCCATCTTGAAAAACCCGTAAAATTTACCTACTAGGAATTGTTTTTTCGTGAATTGTGGCCGAACGAAGCGTCGGAGGAGAAAATGTTACAGGACCTTTTTTGTAGACAATAAAATTTGAAAAAGAATAAGACCAATTGCAACTCTGTATCATCAACCGTTTTTGAGATACAATTTTTTTAAAATTTGGCAATTTTTTCATAGGATCGAGAATTTGAAATTTTTCTTACTTAAAAAGTTTGTAACTATAAATTGAGCACCCGTACATTCGTATTTCAAAATCCCTCTCGGCGAAATTCATTTCTCTTTCATTTGAGACCATTCCACACTCCTATGTTTGATACTTTTTGTGCTACATCGATTTTAGAAAATCCTTACACCCCCAAAAAACCCAAAAATTGCATATTTTAAAACAAAAAACTTACTAAGAAAATTGATATTCGCTTATACTTCTTGAATACTGTTCCTGAGACCCTAGGCTGTCATTAGCAATGTTCATCCGACCAATAGTATCGTAGGATTCTTGGGGGTGGGTGAAAAGCAACCCCTATATTTTTAATTATATATATTCATAACTTTTGAACAGTACGTCGAATTTCATCGTGTGATAGCTCATCGTTTTCAGCTCATTGTGGCGGTATAAATTCATATATGTCAAATTTTTAAAAAATTGTATCTAAAAAACGGTTAATGATACAGAAATGCAATTGGCTTCATTCTTTTCCAAATTTTATTGCCTACAAAAAAAGTCCTATAAAATTTTCTCGTCCGACGCTTGGTTCGGCCACAATTCACGAAAAACAAATTCCTAGTAGGTAAATTTTACGAGTTTTTCAAGCTGGCGGCCGAAGCTCACAGGGGAGTCTTGGAGACTTTTAGTATGTTATTCAGCGCCCTTTTTTGATCATATCTGCAAATTTTCAGCTGGGTCCTCTGACTTTTACCTTTTTTGCTCAATTTGACTGGACTATAGTTCGCGCAATCTAAGTTGACTGTTTTTTCTCTTCACCCGGGAAATAGCTGCGTTGCCAGATTGTGCGAAATTGGAACATCTTCAAATTGGCGATTAAAACCCATATATAGACGTAGAATTTTATCCTTGATATGCCAGTAGTATTAAAAAAGTTCCTGGGTAGAAGGATTCAAAGGGAATTTATTTTTTTGAAAAAATTGAAAAATCGCGAAAATATTACTTATTTTTGTATGTCACTTCTCTCACAATCATGGGTTGTAGTAAAAATAAAGTTTTTCATATCAAAATGACAAGGAGAGTTCGAGCTTTCTAATGGGATGAGACCAATTGCATTTCTGTATCATTAACAGTTTTTGAGATACAATTTTTTTAAAATTTGACAAATTTTTCATAGGATCGAGAATTTGAAATTTTTCTTAAGAAGTTTGTAACTATAAATTGAGCACCCGTACATTCGTATTTCAAAATCCCTCTCGGCGAAATTCATTTCTCTTTCATTTGAGACCAATTCCACACTCCTATGTTTGATACTTTTTGTGCTACATCGATTTTAGAAAATCCTTACACCCCCAAAAACCCCAAAAATTGCATATTTTAAAACAAAAAACTTACTAAGAAAATTGATATTCGCTTATACTTCTTGAATACTGTTCCTGAGACCCTAGGCTGTCATTAGCAATGTTCATCCGACCAAAAGTATCGTAGGATTCTTGGGGGGTGGGTCAAAAGCATCCCCTATATTTCAAATTATATATATTTATTCATAACTTTTGAACAGTACGTCGAATTTCATCGTGTGATAGCTCATCGTTTTCAGCTCATTGTGGCGGTATAAATTCATATATTATATGTCAAATTTGATGAAAATATTCAAATTTTACGTTATAATGGTACTGTGTGTGATAATACCTCCTCGTTGAAAACACACCTTTTTTACGTTCAAGTGACTCCCAATCGGGAACCTGTGGGCGCAAATATCTGAAACTTATAATGAAATGTAGAGGAAATTTTCCTCTTTCAGATGGTTGGTATCGGAATTCCGGGACTCATCACTTGAAACCGGTAAAAAGGAGGAAAAGCTATTGAATGTGTCGTATTACATGCGTGGAGCGCCTCAGTGTCTGTGTTTCAATAATTTTATAAAGTTTTTTAAAAGGGTGTTTGATTTTTATTTATTTTTCAATTATTTTAAACAGCCCTAAGTTTTAAAGTTCAGTTTTCAAAGAAGACATTCTTTGCAAGATGGGAAAATGACTCCAGCTCAGTCAAAATTATTTCAAAAATGTATAGATTTGATTTAAAATTGTAGAGCAGAATGTTTCCCACAATTTAAGACCAAATAATTATAAAAATTTTGAACCAATATTGTCCAAGCTGGAGTCATTTTTCCATCTTGCAAAGAATATATTTTTTTAAGAAAAGAATTTATTATTGATGAATAGGCGAAAAGGACAAGGTACATGAAAAATTACTCATTGAAAAGCTACGCATTTAATTAAAAAATATAAATCACTATTTATTTCCTAACTATTAGAACGCTGGCTCAAAACGGACAAAAACACACAATTGGTCCTCATATCTCAAGTGATATTTGTTTCGAGTCATGAATATCTTTTGGTTAAACAGCATTTAAAAATTGTTATGTAAAGATAAAATAAATCGGTACAGTAACAATAGATTATGACAATCTCTGAAAAGAGAATGGAATACTATCCTTACAGTTTACAGAAATCATGCTAATTTGAAATATTCAAATTTAATCCTGTTGAATCATGAATGTCCTTCCAAAAAGTATCCCAAATAAATTTTACACTTGTCAGGATTGTCAAAATCGATTGAACCAATACCTATCGCATCACAAACACATAATACTGTACTGACTTTAATCGTTTATAACTTCTATAAATCTCACAAGAAATCTGCCCATTGACAATCAATGAAAATATCTTAGAAATACAATATTTCCAACATTAAACTTTCATAATTATTCAGATTCGAATATTCACAGGAAAAGATTTTATAAAACATTACAAACTTTTATTCATAACACACTCACATAAAAATAGATGATAGATTTATACAATTTTTATTTTCTGTTCTGTCTATTATTAAACATGTGGTGTGAGGTGATGTCAGGCACTTAGCCATTTTCTCTAGAGCATAATATTAATGTGAATGTGATGTACAGAGGTTTGAGTTGAGATCAATTAAATCAATTACTAAGGCAGATTAATTCACATTGAGACTTTAAAGCAATACAAGGCTTGAATGGATTATGAGAAATTGAAGATTTACAGAATTTTGTTCATGTGATGAGTAAAAAAATAAGAAAGTCCGCGAAAGAACGTTACATTGTGACGGCAACTCTCCTCAGCATTACTGAACAAGTAATCTACTTATAATAGATTAAAATATGGATCAGTAAACAATTTCACTTCCAAGTTTTTAAGGACGACACTGCTGTCTAATTTTTCAAAATATTATATTTTTATAATATTTTTTAAATATTAAAATCTATTTTTTTTATTGCAATCGACATTTGTATCAAAATCTGGTGAACCATTAGGACTTTTATGACTGTCTAACAACCAATTGGATGAAGTTAAGGATTTATGCGCCAAAATCACACTTTTAGGGCCGAATTCACCAAAATCATATAGAACTAGCGTTACAGTATCTTCAGTTATCAGCCGGTTACGAAATTCAACGGTCATCTGTGGATTAGGACTGAAATGGAATTCACCACGCCAAAAAAAGGCAAGGTTATGAAATCTCCGGATATCTTAGATCTCGAGCATATCGAAATGGCAGTGAACATGTGTTACTCTGAATTTTATTTATTTTAACCAAAAATTTTAAGTTTGTTGATGTTGAAGTGAGTCTTCCGCTGAAAGAGATTTGGATAATTTTTTATTTTTATTTGACATTTTATTCAGAAGTAGAAGCCTATTTGAAATTAAGATTTGAGAAGGAGCTGTGTTTATTGTATTTGAGACTATTCTAAACAATTTTCTATAGTGAAGTGAAGTGGAAAATGAATATTGATACATTCGTCGACTATGAAAATTTGCAAACACCTTTGTTCTCTTTGTTTCTCTTCCTAATCATAATTTTTGTCATCTCTTTTCAATTTATTTGTGAATAAATCAGTAGATGAATTTTCAATGGATGAGCATTGTTTGTAGGATAAGTTTCAAATAAGCTTCTACTTCTGAATAAAATGTCAAATGAAAACAAAATTATTCAAATCTCTTTCAGCGGAAGACTCACTTCAACATCAACAAACTCATCATTTTTTGGTTGAAATAAATAAAATTCAGAGAAACACATGTTCACTGCCATTTCCGGAGATATCATAATCTCGCCTTTTTTGGCGTGGTGAATTCAATTTCATTCCTAATCCACAGATGATCGTTGAATTTTGTAACCAGCTGATAACTGAAGATACTGTAACGCTGGTTCTATATGATTTTGGTGAATTTGGCCCTTAAAGTATTTGCCACCGTTTACATTGTAAGTTCCCACAGCAATACGCAAGCTATAGGGGGCTACAGGAAGGATCTGCAACAATATATCAACTCCCTCAGCACTTCAGGAGCATGGAGAATGCTGGACGATAGAGTCGACAACACGCTTCAGGGAAGTGTTTCAACAGCTTTGGCATAGTACAGGAAATGAGCTGAGCAGATTTTCGACAGGAGCTGGTATCAACAGTGATGGCTCAATGCTAATGGATGTATCTCATACAGCAGCCAGAACTCAACAAAACAACTTACTTGATACAAATTATGGAAAAAATTATAAAGAAGAGATTAGTTCTGTTTTTGAGCAAACATAAAGTAATAAATGAAAATCAATTTGGATTTCAGGCTGAGAAGAGTACGGAAGATGCATTAATTAAATTTGCTAATACTGTTTCACAAAATCTGAATTCCAATTACAAATCTATAGCGGTTTTCTTGGATATCAAATAAGCTTTTGATACTATCCCACATTACTCCCTTTACAATGAACTCGAGAAATATGGCTTCAGGGGAATTTTTCTAGAATTAATCAAAAGCTATTTGAGAGATAGAATACAGTCTTTAACAATAGATGGATGTACCGATACCTCTAAAATGACCTCTTACGGGTTGCCTCAGGGAACTGTACTATCACCGATCCTTTTTATTATTTATGTGAATGATTTACTAAACCTGAAACTAAAAAACTCAACAGCTATATCATTCGCAGATGACACTGAAGCTGTTTTCTATGGAAAGTCGTGGATTGAGGCTCATGAAATTGCAGAACAGAATTGTTTTTTAATTAAAAAATGGTTGGACAAAAACACTTTGAGCTTGAACATTGATAAAACTAATTACATCACCTTCGCACTCAATACAACTGGTCAACCCGACGAAAATACTAATCTGAGACTACATTCAAACTGCAACCTAAAATTCAATAACTGCACTTGCCCCATAATAAAAAGAGTAAAAAGCATAAAATATCTAGGCGTCATAATAGATGAGTAATTGATGTGGGACATCCACATCAAATTTATATGCAAAAGAATGAGATATCTCTCCTATAAATTCTACGAAGCAAAAAAATTCTAAACTCAAGTCATCTAAAAATGATATACTTTGCACTGGTACATTCCATAATTCAGTATGGTATTTCCGTATGGTATTTCAGTATGGCTGTTATAATTCTCACTTGGAAGAGCTCTTCATAATTCAAAAATCAATCATTAAAACAATTTTAAATAAGCCTAGACTTTTTCCAACCAACCTGACTTTTGAAGAGTTTAAGGTATTGACAGTTAGACAGTTGTACGTAATGAATGTAGTGAAGTATATATTTAAACAAAAAAATAATTCCTTTTGCACTAATAATACTATCAATAATCAATACAATCTAAGACCCACCTCAAATAAGTACCTAATCTAACATTGAAACTATTAGAAGACAACTCAATATTGAAGCACAAAAATTATAAATAAAATTTCAGAACAATATATTAGCTGTGCCAAGATAACAAAGTAAAGCATGATATTATTGCTTGGATCAAAATTAACTACTTCTTCTATCTTTGAGTACTAAAATTAGTTAGCTTGAACTTTTCTGATTAGTGCGCTTGCTTTCCCTACTTGTGCTCTATCACACCCTTTCCCAATCCTTCCCAAAAATTCCAAGGATCAAAAGACTTCCTATGACATGGATAGCCATAGTTGGAAGAACTTTTGATCCTATACCCCTTCTTCACAATGCAATTTGTTCAATGAGCTAGAGAAAAAGCCAGATGTACTCTATCGTCCAGCATTCTTCATTTTCCTACAAAACTGCTGTCTTTGTTTTGGTTGGTTTGAGTTGTAATTTATGTGGTTCACACGATCCCTTTTAGTTGCCTCTTACGATCAAGCAGGGGAGGGATACTGTGGGTATATTCTCATCTGCCCCCAAGCCCACAGGGGGAGCTGGGGTAGTTGATATATTGTTGCAGTTACTTCCTGCAGCCCTATAGCACGCGTGTAGCTGTGGGCACTTACAATGTAAACGATCGCAAAGACTTTAAGAGTGTGGTGTTGGTGTATAAATCCTTGACTGTTCAATTGGCAGCTGGGCAGCCACAAAAACACAAAAAACGAATGGTTCTACATATATGGAAATCCTTTTCTTATATACAAAATACTTAAAGAAAAGACAGCAGTTTCGCTATAATTCAAAAGTAAAATATTAGTTTATCATGAGAAATGAAAAGAGTAAAAACATAATAATATCATGTAGGAACTGTTGTCTTGACATTAAAAGTCAACAATGATTTTATTCTTAGAAGTTAAATCATGATTGCTTATGGCAAACATTAAATCTTTGTAAATCGATGATGTCGGTAACAGAAAAAGCTATTTTAGAATAAGTGAAATATTTACAGTGAATCCCAATAGAAAAAAGTAATGTACAAAAATAAAAATACAATTGATAAATAATATAGGCTTCTACGACTATAATTCATAATTATATACTCGATAGAGAATGAATAAGTTAATAACATCAAAATCATAAAAAGCATAATTTTTTTGTAATAATTGAAAATTGGATCACTAGTTTTTGCAGACATATTTGTAAGACAATTATTATGAATAATCAATCCAATGATGAATTATATGTTTTTAATAAGAGACGGTGAGATCTCTGGTGAGGTTTACCATAAATTTTAAAAATTCTCATCAACAGAAAAAATAATATACTTGTAGGTACTGTAATTTCCTTACTTGATGCAAAATATTTGCAACAATAATATCAAGTATTTTTATCAAGCGGGAATTTATTATGGATTTATTCGATTCTGAAATTCTTTTGTAATTCCAATCTCAAAGATAAGAAAATTAGACACCAAATTATCCATCTTTTGACATTTCCACCATTCATATAGAATCATATGACACTGCTACCAGATTCACCATTGCATTCACTTATTTCACTATAAAATTCAAATCAAATATATAATCCTAATTATAACAAAATAAATTATGTATACATTGAGGTGAGAATTCTTACACTATTTGGTTCAATACTTTTTAATGGTCAATTAAATATAATGTAAGTGTATCAATAACGTACAATAATAAATTATTCAATTACCCGAGACCAGGTATGACTAGCATAGTGATTAATCTCAATAATGATTATTTGGAGAAGAGAAATCAAGAAATTAAAAATAAAACTTTTCTAGAAAAATAAGAACTATTTCTCCACAAGACAAAATAAAATAGTGGTATAGAATAATGAAAGATGGATATAGTATGGAATGTACAGTCAATTATATTAACCAGTTTTATAGAGGCAATCGAAGAGCCTCTCAAACAACAATCTTGTGAAATAAGTTAATAATATTAATAATACACCACAATCCAAGTCTAGACTCGCATATCAGAGGGGAATAAGTCTAATATAAGGCAAAAGCTAGTACGCCCGTGATTTTCTTTTAAAAATCGTTGGTTTAAAACGTAACTGAAGCTAAAATTTTAGATTTAATCTATTGTTTCTTAGTTTTTAAGACTTGTAGATGTTTGGAACAGGCAATTGACATTAATATTATTCAGTCAGAAAATAGTTCTTACGTGAAAATTATATCACACTTATGGCTGATTACATGGAATTCAATTATATTTTATCAATTTTGCACTATCCCGTAATTAATGCATAGAAAGGAATTCCTTTTGAGATCCGTTCAACAGATATAACGTAATCTACTTAAAAAGTTTGCTTTCCAAATGGTAATTAACGTTTTTAATTATTTGTTTATCAGTTTCATTCCATGAAACTGGCCATGAGAGCAATAAAATTCCTTTAAAACTATGAGTATTATGAAAATTTCGGTGAGTGGTAAAAACGCTAGATTTCATCTAGCTAATAATATCTGTATAGTATAATTCTATCAACACCACAAATACAAAATTCAATTATAATTATCAAAATCTATTTACATTTTATTTTAGCCTACGACTAATCAAACCCGTAATTTCGACTTATCAATTGAACCCACTTTTCAAAGATTTTCAAACGTTTTTCTTAACACACCTTATACTTATGATAAAACTACTGCATTGATTACTTTATAATAGCAGTTATAAGAAAGAACGGTAAGACCCCGACTATAAAGTACATAAGTGCAGTACGATCGGTTGCAGAAACATCTATCAAGGTTTGATCTCCTTTCAATCATCCATCTAGTTTTTACAAAAATGGAATGAATGAGATTTCTAAACAAGAAAAAATTTACTTCTTAAAACGATAGAAAATAAATTTCAAAATTATTAAACCAAATTAGCATTGCATTACTGTATAATATAATCTAAAAAAATTGAGCGGAAACTGCAAAGTTGATTGTAATGAACGATTTTAAGTTACTTTGAGCTCATAGTAATATGAAAGCGCTTTAGTTGGTGGAAAATTACTGATTTATTGAAGTTGAAAATCGAATCTGTTAACTATGTGTTGCCGTAATGGATAGTATAAAAAATTAATGAAATCTAAGAAAAGTTCAGGGAATATGGTTGATGAGAGATCAAGCCGCGACAGATTTTCGAGCAACTATCCAACTCAAGGTTACAAAATAACCTTCTTGATAAAACTAGCATGTCATCGAACCTATCAGGACGAATTAAGTTTGCGAAAAGTCTCCATCAACTGTTTCGAAGCCACCGACATGACAAACGTTTGTTTGCCGGTCATATTGCAGACCTGGAAAATAGGATTGGCTGTAGAAATGGAGGCCACATTGGTGGAGAAAGGAGCAAGTGTGGGAGGGACTTGGAGTAAATTGGGGGGAAGTATGGCTTGTGCGTTGATTGTGGTGAGAGGTGGGGCTTCTGAGGGGGGAGGGGGGAGAGAAGGGGGTCCAGTGTTGGTAGTTTGAGTTTGCAATTCTTTTGCCTCGGCTTTCCTCGATTTCCTCTCGTGACGTACCTTATGAGACCTCAGATACTGTTTGGTGGCAAATACCTTATCACAAATATCGCACTTGAACAAGTTGGCCTGGTCTTCGGGCGTACTGTGTGTGGTCTGGTGCAACAGATAGTAGTGTTTGATGAGGAACGACTTGCCACACTCCTCGCAGACATAGGGGCCCGTCACACCATGCGTCTTTTTGTGCTTGTGCAGATTGTCCTTGCGACTGAAAGTCTTGCCACAAATGTCGCACGGGTGACACTTTTCGCCAGTGTGCGACACTGAGTGACGTATCAGGTGTTCCTTGCGACTGAACCTTTTGTCGCACTGGCTACACTTGTAAGGCCGCTCACCTATAAAATTGCATTCGTGTTATTTTCAATCACACTCAAGTTTTGACCAGATCGGCATGCTATTCAAACACCATCACCTTTCTTCACAAATCTGAACTGTAAAGTTATTGCTTAAACTATCGGCGTTGTGTTGTATACATAGTGTAAGAGATACGAAGGGCAAGAAGATAAAATCGTGTGTACGACTTCAGCAGTAGTCTGAGGATTCAGCAAAAACTAGGGTCAGTAAGAATCGCAGTCTGGATACGGGGATGAATGAATGCAATTTTTTCTTGAAATTCTTTATCTCAATCATGAATAGCATGACCTCATTGGACACGGGGATGAATGAATGCAACTTTTTCTTGAAATTCTTTATCGTAATCATAAATAGCATGACCTCATCACTGACTTTTCAATTTTAGTCCGCCATATTGGATTTGTCAAAATTTAAAAAGGTAAGATGTTGTAGGGACATGTAGACGTGAAGGGACTTGTTATACATAATTTCGATACAGACTTTCAAGACAAAACTAATAGTTTCGTTACATTGAAACGTTTTGGAGCAATCACCTGATTTTTAGTAAATATTTCTCAATTGATAACTGAAATAGCTGTTTCGGATGGACACGTTAAGCCGTCGGTCCCGGCTGCCTGAAAACAGTCGTTAAGTCATGTCAGAGGCCCTGAAATTGTTCAGGAGCGACCTGAAAACTCTGACACCAGACCTGAGCCAGCCAGGTTACACGAATATTATTATTATTTAGCTGAAACGGTTTGTCATATAGAGAGAGACTCGTGTCTGAAGAAGACTAATACCAGTTTGAAACGATGTCACTATTAAAGGTAAGTTTTTATCAGCTTGAAATCTATGTTAAAACACTAGTGAAAAATAAAGGATGGATACACATTAAATGAATAAATACTTTATTAATAGAACTTATTGTATTACTTCACTGTACGGTACTGACCTGTATGTAACTTCATATGCTGGTGCAGGTGCTCTTTCCTTCTGAAGCCCTTGTTGCATATTTCACAGACGGCTTCAGCTTTGCGTTTGGAAGGAGTTTCGGCATCAGCGCCCTCATAGCCGACCACGTGACCAGTCAACTCTTCATTGGAGGCGTACTCGCGGTCGCTCATCTCACAGTCGGGCAGATGCATTGAGCCTTCCCCGCCGTGCTCCTCTCCCATCGAGCCATCGTCCATTGAAGTCTCAGTTTTCAGCTTGAAGAACGCGAATTCTCCTATCTGCGTTTCCGCTTCTGATGTCCTATATGAGAATGATAGAAAATTATAAATAATTCCATATTACTCGTGTACTGGATACGTTCTAATGATGATAACCTACCATGTGTTTCCACATGAAACCATTGTTTCTACCATGTGTTTCCTACCATGAAACCATTTGTTTCTGATATCTTGCATGTGTTACTGAGATAGATAATATAATGAATAACATTCATAATGAATAGATTTCAAGGTAACTATTACATTCAAGTAGGTATTCTCTCATCTGCGTTTCTGATGTTTTCCGTAGGAAATATTTCCAAGATAGGAAACAATTAATCTAATTAGGAAAATCCAATAAAGTTTTTCATATGATGGCTGAATTAAATAGCATAGTCCAAGTTGAGTCAAGACTAGTTACACTTATGATAAGTTACGAACTTAATAATCATGCGTAACCTGTGTAGCCATGAAAATGACTAAAAGCTCATGTTGCATAATATGCCATAATTACGGTAACTAGCTAAAGAATAATATGGTAAAAACTCCCTAGCCTTCCCCACATAGCCAACAATTTGAAACGATAGCAGACTGGACTGGCGGCTCGTCAGGTGAAGTTCTCGTATCTTATACTGTACAACACTTCACCTTTT
The DNA here is from genome assembly GCA_017141385.1 of Sogatella furcifera. Taxonomy (NCBI): domain Eukaryota; kingdom Metazoa; phylum Arthropoda; class Insecta; order Hemiptera; family Delphacidae; genus Sogatella; species Sogatella furcifera. The sequence continues at coordinate 13,040,055 of CM029551.1, read as the reverse complement.
CCTTCGCCAAAACACAAGCCGCCAGTGGACTGAAGGTGTAACGCTCTAGTCAAAAAGTCTACAACAGCTCATAGAGGAATTATCTAGGTTAGTAAAAATAAACATTCATAATATTTAAAAAATTGCCCCCAGAACCAGTGATGCTAGTGGAAAAGTCCAAAAACAGATTTCTGATCATGGAGGTATAATGTTATTGCATAACTATGACTCAAACACTTTCAATATGAAAGTGGATCTAAGGGTTATGCGTAAACAAATAGGCAATCAATACAATGTAGCCGACTGTAATATCAAACAATAAAATGGATTGGAATGTGAAAGTAATGCCAATCACATTCAAGATTCAAGTACATTTAGACAGTGAATATAGAGTTATTTATATTCACTGTTTCAGATCAAAATTGAAAACCATCTGAGAATACCTCCCATCTGTGAATGGAATTTCTCAGCCAGCACAGGAAACGGCCCGAAATGAGCACTGAAATTCTTTATACACAGTTATCATATAAGAATTGTGCGGTTTCGAACATGGTTTACAGAAAAACTAAATTACTTGCAGTCAATTTTGTTCATTCATCTGATTTGTCGTCTCAAACAGGTCTATTACATAATTAATAAATTTCAATAAGTGCGCCCTTAGTCGTTTGACAAATGTCTAAACGATAATCAATTTTTCTCCAAACATGTGCTAACATTTTTTCAGTTATGGTTGTCATTGCTTCATTAATCCTTTTAAGTGGTTCAGGTAGTTTTTTTTGTGAATAAACAATGTTTTTTATGTAACCCCACAAGAAAAAATCACAAGGTGTCAGTTCTGGACTCTTTGGAGGCCAAAGCATAGGTCCTTGCTGGCCTATCCATCGATCTTCGAATTTTTTGTTTGAAGCGTCTGTCACCAATGCACTGAAGTGTGGGGAAGCACCATCTTGTTGAAAATGAAGTTGATGATTGTTTTCGAGTTTATTTAGCTGAGAAAAGCAACAATTGATTAACATGTCGAGATACATAACTCCATCACTTGTTCTTTCAGCGAATTAGAAATGCCCAAAATTTGGAGATCAATGACCTATGCTGTAGCCTCCAAAGAGTCCAGAGCTGAAACCTTGTGATTTTTTTCTTGTGGGGTTAGTCTAGAGTTAAGTCTAGTTGACATTGCTAAAGTTTATAGAGTTATTGTACGCCTACACCATGCAAGCTAATCATACTAAGTATTTCTATTGAGATTGAGTAAAATGATTCCAATCAAATCAAAATTTATCAATGCAACTCCATGAGGGAAAAATCAATCAAAATTCAACAAACCTCTTCTGTTCATTTTCCGTCATAAAATTGGTAGCCGATTCCTTATCCTCATTAGTCAGGCCCAACTGTAACCTATACTCCTGATACGGATTGTTGTCTTGTTTTAGGGCGTCTCCCATATTGTTACCAGCCATCTCAACCAAAGTCTTCTTCTTCTTTCTACCATGGAACAAATGTTGGTCAACGTTTTCGTCTGTCTCTTTCAGATGCATTCCAGACGACGTCTGGAAATTGCTCGGCGATTTGCTGGGAGAAGAGTTCATCATATGGTTGTTATTAAGCGGCGATTCCCTTTTCATATTGCCGTTCATCAAACTTCCATTGTTGAAGCCCATGTAATTGGAATTGACGACGACAACTTGACTTGGTACACCATGCACATTTTCACCTGACAATGAGGCATTCTGGGCCTGTTGAGAATTAAAAGACTCATTTCAGTGAAAAAAAAATCGAAAAGAGCATGGTTAAGACCAATAATAATTTTTAAAGAGACAAGTCGCTTTTGTCTGACAGTTTCGATTAGTTCATTGAACACAAATGATCCTACTTCAAAATCAAAATATTAATTATTCTTCTGTGAAAATATGCTATGAAATTTCAGGTTAGGCTACAGTAGGGAAAGATTCGGATCATATACACATAAAACCAGTCAAATTAAAATGATATTTTTTCAACAAAAACATAAAATCATTTCAAGCTTCAACATTTCCTCAATTTAGTTACATAAATAGTTCAAGGTTAAGTTATGTCCAAATTGTTCAAATATGAGGTTACTTCAACATTATCATAGTTGATCTGAAATTTTCATCGAATAACGGCTCTCCTGCATTAAAATGGTTATTGATATCATATGTGTTTGTAGTTAGGCCCATTCTACACGGGCGTAGGAAACTCGGCGTTAACGTAGCGTCGGCAACGCGTGCTCGACAGAACACATTGTGTTAAATGGGCTTGTCTACACGAGCGAAATAATCTCGCGTTTTCACAGCGTCAGCGGGCGTCAACGCGTTGCCAACGTCGAGGTCGGCGTTAGCTGGGCGTTAGCAACGCGTTGAGAACGCTTGATTATTTCGCTCGTGTAGACAAGACAATATCCATTCAACACAATATGTTCTGTTGAGCGCGCGTTGATCAGCTGGGTTTTGTATCACTTTCTCTAGGTTAGGTTCATCAGCCATTTTGATTTTCTACGCCTCGTGTAGTTTGCAAAAAATTTTGACGCGTTAACGCGACGTTAACGCCGCGTTTCCTACGCCCGTGTAGAATGGGCCTTATTGAATAGGTTACACACTCACTAAATATTGGACGATAGGTTTTCAGTCCGTAATAAATTGCTTTACTCCAAATCATTCACAATACATAAGCAGAAGTCTGAATACATTACACAATTGCGCTCGAAATGTCAGAGTGACCGGTTGTCTCTTGAGGCTCTGTTATTTTGTTTGAGTTATTTGATACAATTACGAAGTCTTTTATGAAACTGAGTGAACAGTTGTGACTATTCAAGTGCCGGCTTTCGATATCTGTTTTCATCTGCCCAGTTCTCAAAAGTATTTGAGTTTAAATCGGTGTTTATTTAACGGAACAGAAGTGAATTTTTCGTTGTTTGCTACGAACGATGGCTACAAGGGCAAGAGTTAAATCGACGGATGGTGGGGATGGGAAGGATACTGCGGGTAGTGGCGTCGGGGGCGGCAGCAGTGCTGGTGGTGAGGGTAGCAGCGATAAGGGTAAGCAAGCTAAAACTGTCAGTGCAAGTGATCCAATCGACTTACATTCCAACTTTAAAGCTCTCTTCAAAAAGTTGGATGAGATACAGAGTGATATTAGGTCGATCAAAACAGAACAAAAAGACATGATAAAAAGTATTGAACATCTATTTGAATTAAGCAAGGAGAATAAAACTGACATTGACAAGAACTCCGAAGACATTAATAAGTGTTTCAATAGTATAGACGGGATTGAAAAAAGCAACGCTGAATTAAAAAAAAACATTGAAATACTTATCGCGGAAAACAACAACTTACAACAATACACAAGAAAAAACTGCATTGACATAATCGGTGTACCCTACGAAGAAAGTGAAAATCTAGCCTCTATCCTGCTCAAAATTTCTGAAGCAATTGGCTTCGAACTGAAAGATTATATGCTAGGAAACTATCATAGGAACCCCGCAATTAAAAATACAGCTAAAGTATCTAGTGATCCACCCAATAATTATTGTCCTCCCATCATTGTGAGATTCTGTGGATACCTGTACAAAGAACAATTTTTAAACTGTAAAAAAGCCAAGGGTGATCTGATGCTCTCAGAAATAGGGTGGTTGAGTAACAATGTAAAGGTATTCATTAACGAAACAATGTCCCCTTATAATCGCACACTATTTAGGACTGCTAAGTCTATGCAGAAAGACGGCAGGTTTAAATTTGTTTGGTTCAAGAATGGGCGAATCAACATAAGAAAGGACGTGAACTCTAAAACACAAACAATAGTCGCGATAAAAGATCTTGTAGAACAAATTTAGACTTTAAGTGAAGGAGAACTAATTTGAATTGAAATAAATAGAGGAATCAAAATTTAATTAGAATAAATTGGATTGAAACAATCAAGTGTAACTATTCATAAGATCAAGTGCTTTCTTTCATTATTTATTTTTTCCTAGAGATTCTCATGAATTAATAATGAACTTAATTATGTTTAAATTTCTTTTAAATCAGAATGGACCATTGATCAATTTTTTGCTGTGTTTTACTTTCAGTTTTTACAATGGAGTCTTATTTCCTCTATTTATAAATACAATGAACTTACTTATAGTGTTATCATTTTTATTTATTTGCAAATTTTATTTCAGGTTTTTTTTATTATTTGATGAGTTTTCCTTAATTTCATTTATATTATGTCAGTTACTGGATTGGACTGTACACATAAGTTCGATAATATTTAACTTTTCTCAGTTTTTCCAATGGACATTATTTATTTTAATTGGACTGTACAAATACCATAATGTTTACTTTCTCAGTTTTTTAGGTCAAATTGACTTATTCTTATTTTTTATATTTGCCAGTTATATTTAGAGATATCGATTTCATTGATAAGTTTCACGTTTGATTAATCTAATGTAGTCTTTAAATTGTTCAGTGGCCTCATGACAAGATAACTGTTGGCATTCGTAGACTTGACTTGATGGATACATTATCTATTTTCATCATCATTATCTTATCTCTCTACTCTCTATCACATTCCATAATTCATTCTCACTTGCATCTCATCCACTTCTTTTCATTTCCTCTCCTACTTCTCCACAATTTAACAATTATTCTTATCTCTTTGAGCTCTTTTTTCCAAACAATTTTTAAAATGTATTATGAAGGATTTTTTGCCATGCACTCTCCAATGGTGTGTGCGGGGGAAACTCTTGTCTGCGATTATTATTTGATTGATTGCATGGTATATTATATTATTTTCTTTATTTTAGATTTTATTATATTTTTTTGTAATCTACTATTCCTGTAAATATGATTGAAGATGAATTGTACGATTTTAAATATATAAATGCTCAAGAGTATGAAAACTTCGATAGTTTTGATCTTTTTCCTGACTGTCAAGCTGAGAACCGGAAAAATAAAACTATGTCCGTGTTTCATGCGAATATACGGAGCTTTAATAAGAACTTTGATGAACTTACTGTAATCTTAAATAGTTTTAAAATGGAATTTAACATTATTGTATTGACAGAGACGTGGGTAGACGAGGGGTCGGTGGTTGCAAGCCTAGATGGATATGATACATTTATAAATAAAAAGAGTAGGAATCAGAACGATGGTGTGATAGTGTTTGTTAGGAAAAATTTGGCTGTTAGCTGCGAAGAAATACACCTACATGGAGCAACTAGTCTTAAAATTAATCTACATATTGGCAGAGAACGCCACTGTCTTCTGGCTATATACCGTCGCCCTTCGTCAGTCCTTGACCTTGACCAATACATTCATGATTTAGAAATTTATTGTAATACCAGGCCTACCGATAGAACACATTGGTTAGTGGGTGATATCAATTGTTGCTTACTACCTGATACTCTGGACCCACTATCAAACCAGTACCTCGATGTATTATGTGGCGCTGGATTTTTAAGTTGTGTTAACATCCCAACTAGAGTCACCAACTTTTCTAACAGCTGTATCGATCACATTTTTACAGATTGTAGTGATACAACAATTGTTCGTTCAGGTGTTATTAAATCAGAATTAACAGATCACTACTTTGTAGTTGCCGGTATATATCCTTCGGTACTCAATGAGGATCCTTATGTGCTAAATCAGAAGGTTTACTTGATAGATAAAATAAAAGTTAGTTCCTTAATTTCAGACCATGATTGGAATCGTATTACACAGTTCAATAATGTTGAATATGCTTCTTCATATTTTTTAGACACTTTGAATCAATTTATAAATACTTCTAAAGAGGAAAAAACAATATCGTCTAAAATTAGAAAATTAAAGCCGTGGATATCTACTGGACTTGTTAGATCAATTAGACACAGAGACAGCCTTAGTAAACAACTTAAAAAACGCCCGCTAGACCATCATTTGAAGGCTATTTTTAAAGCCTATAGAAACACCTTATCTCGAGCAATAAAAGATGCAAAAATAAATTACTATCGAGATAAAATACTTGAAGTAAGAAGTGATCACAAGAAGCTTTGGAGAAATATAGCTGATATGGCAGGGATTAAGAAAAATAAAGAAAACTTTCCAATAAAAAACTTTTTACAAGATGGCGATCTTATTGATAGTAATAGTATTATAAAGGTTGCAAATGATTTCAATGAATACTATGTAAATGTAGGGGCGAATCTCGCTGGTGCTTTTCCTGCAGCTTCTGAAATTGTTATTGATGATGGGGATTATCCAACGAACTCAATTTTCCAAATAAGATATATAACAGAAGAGGATGTTGTTAGGGTAGCGGGAGAGTTGAGGGGTGGATCGGCGCCAGGAGTGGATGGTATCCCTACTGATATTGTTAAGGAAAATATTGCTGTTTTGAAATATCCAATTGCCCATATTGTAAACATGAGCATTGCTGAGGGTGTCTACCCTGATGTGCTAAAACTTGGAAAAGTTATACCAATTTACAAAAATGGTACCAAAAGCCTCAAAATCAGTTACAGGCCTATCACATTGTCTTGCGTCCTTGCCAAATTGTTAGAAAAAATTATTAGATATCAACTAGTTTCATATTTACAGTCAAACAATATTCTTTTTGAAAATCAGTTCGGATTCAGAAGTGATAAAAATTTAAACAATAATCTTTTTAGCTTAACTAAAGAAATACATAATTTAGTAGGACATAACAGGAAAATACTATTATTATTTATTGATTTGGCAAAGGCTTTCGACTCTGTTGACAGAGATCTGCTTATAAGTAAGCTTTTCCACATTGGAATTTCAGGAGTTTCGCTTGATTGGTTCTGTAGCTACCTGTCTGGGCGTCGTCAGATAGTGTCAATTCTCAATGAAAATAGTGAAAGCAGATCACTCGACTATGGCGTTTTGCAGGGAAGTACCCTGGGGCCAATTCTATTCCTGATTTTTATTAATAATTTGGGGAAGTTGAATCTTCAAAACGGTAACTGCTATTTATATGCGGATGATACAGCACTTCTCTTCAATGGCTCTTCTTGGAATGAAGTATTTAGATCGGCGGAACATGGCTTATACAGAGTTAAGAAATGGTTTGATCAGAACCACCTTACAGTTAATATTCTTAAAACAAAGTGTATGCCAATCTCTCTCAGAGCAGACACTGATCCAGTAGGTAATGAGTTGAGGCTACATACTTGTGGATCAATTGATAACTGTTTGGTGTGCGATACAGTGGAGTGTGTATCGGAATATAAATATCTTGGTGTCATATTTGACAAACGTTTAAAATGGAGTGCTCATATCACCTATACTAGAAACAAATTGAGAAAACTTCTGTATATATTCAACTTTTTAAACAAATTTATGAGTAAGGATATGATTAAAAACGTATACTACGCATACGCCCAATCAATTATGCAATATGGCATTCTAGCGTGGGGAGGAGCTTTTAAATCTATTACTAAACCATTAGAAATCATGCAGAAATCAATTATTAAAACCGCCTTACAGAAAAATCGCAGGTACCCAACAGAAACCCTTTTCAATGAGTTTGAGGTTTTTAACATCAAACAGTTATATGCTAGAGCACTAATCATGTATATATATAAAAATAAACAGAACCTTTTTATTCGAACCCATCACAATTATTCTACTAGGAACTCTGCACTTGTGGGTGTGGTTATTCCTAGAATATCCAAATCCATAAGTGTAACAGACTCCTTCTACAAAGCGAACATATTATATTCCAAATTACCATCTAATTTGAAGATTTCACTTGTTTTTTTATAGTTTTTTAAACCGAACGTTCCTGTGCTCTCGGCTTGACAGTTCTAAATCATCTTCCCATCATCCCTCCCCTTCATCTCTTCATCTTCCTCTCTGATTCATAACGACTTATACCATACATTCCTTCATTCTTCTTCAAGTCATTTTCTGTCTCATAAATTCTTTTACTGTATCTTTCAGTTTATGGGTTAGTTTATTGGAAGTTGTAATTATTGATGAAAGCATACATCTTTATGTTTGTATTGATTTTTAAATCTAGTTACCACTTTTGTGGGATATAGATAGTAATATGTAGCCATATTATATTGCGTATAGATGCAACTCTTTCCTGCACACAGGCTTCGGCCCATGCATGGAATAATATGTTCATTATTTTGTTAACATACTTTCTTGTCTTTGTAAATAAATAAATAAATAAATAAATAAATAAATAAATAAAATTTCAATAGCAGAAAAAACAAAATACTAGAAAAGTAAATGAATAAGCTATTAATAGTATTCTATATCTATTGTATGATGCATTACAAATCCGCAAAAATTGATGAATCAGAATAATATACTACTTGATGTAAGAATGATGCTTATCGCATGCAAGTAGGAGTGTTAACTAATGTTGCTTATAATTCAGTTGATTGAAAGAGCTAAATAGAAATTGTTTTTGTTTGTGATAAAATGCAATCCAATAAATCCAATTCTATTGGATAGAACAGAACTAGGAAAACATGTGCACACATCCAAGTTCCGTCCTATCCACTTCAATTTTCAAGGCCGGAAAACACGAGTCGAAAAATCTTTGAGTGTACAACGAAAGTTATAAAAAACTCAACTCAACAACTTGACTTTCGAACTCAATAGAGATTTCAAAAATTGCATAGTAATAGAGAAGAGATTGTAAATAATTATATATTTCAATTTCTTCACTCACCTCGATTTGTCCTCTAAAGCTATAATTATTATGAGTGTTACTCATAGCTTGGTTTTTAGTTGTCGCTGCAACTTTGGAGGTGGAGGATGACACTTGATTGACTTCCGGCGATTGTGAATGATTGTTAACAGTGGTTTTATCAAAAGCTGTGCAGTGGTCTTCCGCTTCTGAAGCGCTCTCTTTCGATTCATTTTGCGATGTGTCTCTTATGTAAACCTGAAATTTTATTACTTGTCAACAACAATCGAGATATACGAGGTGTGGCTAGAAAAAACCCGAACTAGCACACTGCACAGGTGAAATAATGAAACGAATGCAATACTACTCATCAAACAGGATAGAGGTAACGTGTGGTTATAGCACGTTGGTTAGCTATAAGTAGGATTATAGATAGATTATCTTCATAATTATGTACATGATCTTTTCGAAATCTTTCTTGACTAATCCACTATAAGCTATTTAAAATAGGGTGGCTTGTTGGGGAGTGATAGAGCGCCGGTCTGATAACCAGGTGAACCCTGGTTCAATTCCCAAGCAGGGAACAATTCATGACCACACCACAATCACATAAATATGACCAGCCCGTCTTCGGATAAGCCAAAGGTCCCGACTACCTAAAAAGTAGTCGTCATCTATCATCTATCACATTACCCACGCACAAGCCTATGAGCTCATGTGGGCTTCACCCTTATAAAACAAAAAGTTTCAAAATCTTTATCTTGACATTTTTAAAAATCAAAAGCATGTTTCTAGAGCCAAAGTCATGTTCTTTTTAAATTGAATAGAGTAAATTTGAATGGATTTTACCATGCCGTTTTTCAGAAAATCGTCGGAAAATCTAATAGTTGAGAAGAACTTTGTCAGCATGTTTCCAGCGTCCAAGCAAGCCTCTTTGAAAGAGTGAAAGTTTTCCAATTTTTCCTCACATTGAAAGCAAATGTTTTTTGGTAACGAATCGTCTTCGCTGAGCTGAAAAACAGGAAAAAATAACTTGGTAAGAATTTTAATAATGATCAAGTTGTACTAGTCCCGTCAAACCTTTAAAACACTGCCAAGAATGTACGTGGTGCGTGTGTGTGCATGCGAGTGTTGACGACTGTGTTATTTATAATGGCTTGTTTACACTGAGGGTCAACGCGCACTGGTACGACTCAGATCAGATCAGAGAAACACGGAAACACAAGAAACACATGTGAGCGGATGGGAGTAACGCGTACTAGTCAGACCAAGACGAGACAAACGAAAAACCAGACAGACAACAGCTGTAGGCTACTATGCTTCCAATATTAAAGGTATATGTAATGATTCAAATCATATGTTTTTATCATGGTCTGGGTCGGGTCATAACCCAAGGTGTATAGAAGAGTAGAGGTGGGGCGGAGTGAAGCAGCTGGCTGTGAAAGTTATAATTTTGACGTCACGGAGTTCCTCTAGTCAATAATTTAGCATTGATTTCCCTATCCTTGACGAAAAATTTCGCACTTTTTCTCAATCAAGAAATTACAGAATTGTTTAATAGATACATTTTTATATGAGCTTGTAGAGAATTTCAAGACCTACATTTTGAGTGATTTAAATCTATATTTTACTCAAATTTAACATGAGAAAAAGTCTGTTAACGTGTCTCGGAAATACTCTGCAGCTGGGCTAAAGCAATTATGGATAGCAATGCTACCAAATGCAATGATATTTAAAATGTATCTTATAATAGCATTGCTACTCATAATTGAATTAACCCAGCTGGAAAGCATTCCCGAGACACGTTAACGAAGTTTTTCTCATGTTAAATTTAAGTAAAATATAGATCTAAATCACTTAAAATGTAGGTCTTAAAATTCTCTACAAGCTCATATAAGAAATTTACCTATTAAACAATTCTATAATTTGTAAATTGAGAAAAAGTGCGCAATTTTTTGTCAAGGATAGGGAAATCAATGCTAAATTTTTGACTAGAGGAACTCCGTGACATCAAAATTATAACTTTCACAGCCAGCTGCTTCACTCCGCCCCACCTCTACTCTTCTATACACCTTGGTCATAACCTTCTATCATTCTAGAAATGAGAAATAATGATGGTTATGGTCTGATCTGACAACATCAGACCAGTACTCTGGTCTGGTCTGAGTCGTAGGCCGTAGCAGTGCGCGTTTACCCTAAAACTGCTTTGTATTAGTTTTCGTCTTTTCGCCGTCGTCAGGGTTTCACAGCTTGGACGTGAGCACTACTGACTAGGTAAAGTACATATAGTCTGTCCAAGCAGAGACAATTGAAGACTGAATTGATAATTTTTAAACCAATATTGACCGAGCTTGAGTCATTCTTCCTTTTTGCCAGAAGGTTTTCTTTACTTGGACAGACTATACCTAGTAACTTACAACAGTACTGTACCTACCGTACAGTAGTAGTACATAAACACCCGCATAATTTTTTTATAAATGGACTTTTAATCTAATTTAATCTAGAGCGTAAAATTAATTGGTACAAAAACTCAAATTGAAGTTTCCATACAAATTACTACTTCAATGTTTTAAAATACCAGATGCAACGTAAGTTAATTTTAACTGGCCACCTATTTGAAATTTCACATCAAACATCACCAATTAAATTTAAATGATATTCAATTTAAGTGATATTCAATTAATATTATGAGGATGCTATGGGCTTAGAAAATAGGCCTATCATCAAAGTTAGCTAATAAGAAAAAATATTGTTATAAAATAAAGGTGTAAGGACGTAACTTAAGGTAGCCAGGTGATTAGTGGCCCAGCTAGCTGAAAGTCAAAATTCTGGTTGGAATCGATTCAGTTAAGTTATGATTCTCTGATGACGAAATTATTATACATAAACACGAAATACTACAAATTCATGAGAAATTACATTATTTTTTTGAGAACCATATGCAATGTTTTCAACCTCAGGAGGAGTGAGGAGTGATTACCTAATGGGTTGTTGGGTAGATTGGATATTTTTACCGAACAATAATAGCAACTAATCAAGCTTTATTATAGGTATAGAATTGCTCACCTGGAAAGAAAGACATGATTGAATTTTAGATGGAATCGCTCGCTTTCTACCCTCATCACGAAAAATATGAATCTGGTTTCCTTCGCTAGAAGTGCAGAGACGACACAATTCGTAGTAATTCACTCTTCTGTAACCAGACATTGCGTTTATTTTTCCGTTTAAATAGGATATAGAAAATAATTTATGTTTATTTACATTGAATTGGAAAAATTCTGGCAGTAATGAGAAGAAAATACGTCAAAAAGTAATGTCAAATGTCACTAAAAATCTCGTCCTACGATAACACCATTTTTGATACAAACAAATATGGCGACGTATCTCGAATTCTCGATCTCGATTCTGTAATCGATACATTGACTATCGATATTTTAGTTGCCACCGGGTCAATTCAAAATTCAGTGAACTATGAAAATTCACGTGCCTATTCTTTTTAAAAGACTATAAATTTTTTACGAAAACTTTATGATCAACAATTTATTAGAGGAATATAGCATACATTATATTAAAGATAATATTTTTCTTTACAATTTCATACTAAATTCCTATTTTTTCAACATTATATCAATCAATACACCGGGGTGTGTTTTTACAATCAATCAGCCAGTCTCCTTCAGCCAGTGAATATAAAGATATATATTCACTGATTCAGCTCACTGAGGCACTTCACTCATGGCAATACGACACATTCCTCTCAATATCGGTGTTTCCTACTAAATAACGATTTCAAGATTCGAATAAAAATAATCCAAGTAGGTAAGTATACCATACTAAACTTACCATCTGAAAAAGGAAGATTTTCTTTACATTTTATAAGATCCAAATTTTTGCACTCGTCAGCACAAGTTCCCGATTGAGAGTGATTCAAATGTGAGAATTTGTATTTTCTACTTGGATTCACCGTCCTTACAAAGCTGACCAGGGAGCATCACTTTGAGGGCATTTATTTAAGAGATAGGTCACCTACCTGTTGCGGAAACTTTAACAGGTGGTGAGCCAAAGAACCATACCCTCAGCCTGCATATCATGCTATTTTCCATAGTACCTATTCTCAATTGTGGTTTACTGCTTTGAGGCCCTGCTCCAATGCTAGTTGAGCTTGTTACTACGTCTTCCTGCTGCAGAGAGAGCAATTCGAGTGGTGACTCTCAAGTGTCTACTTGGAACATTGCATGACTCTCTTCATGTCCACTGGAGTGATGGCTGTACATGGTCCAAGGGCGTATCCAGGATTTTTTCTAGGGGGGGGCAAGGAATTTTTTTCTGCAGAATATAAGAAAGTTGCCCCTTTTCCCCTATCTCTAGTGACGGGGGGAGGGGGGGGGGTTGTCAGCCATAATATTGTTCAGTTACAATATATATTTAAAATATTCACTCAGTGCTTAATTTGTAAAATTAAAAGTTCTGATACAGAGACGGAAAATTGGTGAGGGGGTTCGGGGGTTCTCCCCCGGTAAAAACGAAAATTTGACTTCTCAAAACTCATTTTTAGTGTCATTTTTAAGCTTTTAGTTGAGTATTATTACCATCATTCTTCCATATTTTTAAATAAAAAATTTGAATGATTTACTACAAGAGTAGCAAGTACTCAGAGGAACCTGTACGGCGTACCATCACAAATTAAGCCCCGCATTTTATCATGAAAATAGAAAATTAGATCAATTTCTTAATTATCATACAAACAGAACAATTTGTTAAAATTGTTTGCTGGGTAAATAATTTCAAGTCCATCTTTTTTTTATATTGATGGGTGGATGTGAATAGCTTAGAATCTAGTTTAACACAAATAATTTATGAACATTTTATTACTGGACCATATCACATAGCTTAGAGAATGGCTATTTAGCTGTGTATGGGATTATTGGAAAATGTAGAGTGCAGAAGACCCCAGATTCAAAAGAAAGTTTTAAAAACATTTCCAGCAATTACAAAATCCACAGTAAATTCATAGATCAATCAAGGTAAATTGATTAGATATGGTTAAACTACAATTATTCTTGTATTGATGGATTTGCTGAGAACTCATTTAATACTCTCTTTTCAATCTGGTCCTTGTTTTCCTTCAAAAATTTACGATTGATACTGATTAAGCACAACCCCGTCAATCTTTCCTCTACCATTCAGCTCATGAGCCATGTCTTTAACCAATGAAGGGTACCAAATGATTTCCAGTTGCTGTGATGGGATTGATGGGAAAACACTTGGAATGCCTTTTGCCTTAGAATACCTCCAAACACTACACCATACCTAGTAATTGGAAATAGTATTAGCCTTTACCAAAAGTGTAGCTACTTCAATTTCCTTCAACTCATATATTTTCAATTTTTTCAAATACATTATACCACAGCTCCAATCTCACAGTCATGGATTCTAGCTCATGAAACTTCATATGAAAGACTCAGAATGTTTTTTTCTGGAATTACTCTTTATTTAAAAGATGGAGAAAATAAAATGATAAAGCATGAGTATTCTCATTTGAAAATATGACTTCCAATGACTGATTAAGAGTGTCATATAAGGAATTAACATTTCAGTAACTAAGGAACTTCTCCAGTATTCAATTGGTGAATTGGATATTCAGATGGAAAATAACTTCTGTAAGTCTCTGATTTCAAAATCTTTATAATTTGGTTCAGAATGGCAAAAAAAATATCTGTAACTGCCCCTGCCTGCATATGCTCATAGGACATAAGGAGTTTGTCGCCGAACAGAGTAACTAGATAAAACGTGCATAAAAGTTGATTTTCTCAAAGAATTGGTGACTTATTCGAATCTTTCCGTTAAACTGGCTAACCCTATTAACTATAAAGGATGGATAAGTGTCAGAGAGAAAGCAAGAGAATTCTCATTTGAAAATCTGACTTCCAATGAATGTTTGGAGAGTCAAGATGAGGAATTATCAAGATGCATAATTCGATTGGAGAGTGAAATGAAAGTTTTGAGCCCAGTGTCAATGACTTCGCAATCTTCGAAATGAAGTTCTAAATTTATTAAATTTAATGATAATAGTAATATATTATTTTATGATATTTATTCAATTCTATTTTATTTACTTTAGCTGTGGATTTATTTTTTAAATAACAAAAAAAAATCTGTCATCTTCTAGGGGGGGGGCAGCTGCCCCCCCTGCCGCTGCCTGGATACGCCCATGACATGGTCACTAAGTGTAGCTATAGAGGAATGATTGATATAATTTAAAATAATAATTTCTCTATAGTTTAGCCTCTACTTATGGATTTATAGCCTCTACTTATGGATTTATAGCCTCTAAGGATATATATATCCATATATATATATGGATATTTAGCCTTTAAGGAAGTGTCTATCCTCATGCTCTCAAGGACGCGTGATGCATTCACTGCCTTTGTCCTGCGAGTCAATAATAAGCTGCCAGGAGTAGTGGAAGGATTTTCTGCCTTCCAGTACCAACTTGAAATCTGGCTTGCTGACCACTCTTTCATCTCGGTTGGGGGTATTTTTAAGCATGATCTGCGGTGCCTTGTCCAGCAAAGCTGACATATTGATCATTGTAGTTATGTTTGTAAATAAGTTGCAAATTGGTGCTCATTTTAATTTTGTTTGTAAATAATGTCATGAGACTACTTATCCGGCTATGCTGGGATTGGTGAAGGAGGTAAATCAGTTATCTGATAAAGATAAACTATAAACCAAAGAGAAGATTAATCTGATAGAAATAAAATATTAGTTCTTAGGATGCATGTTTAATAAAAAAAGCTAATTTGAAAATTCCCCAGAAATGTAAAAAATATTTATTACCTACATTGAAAAATTTTCATTAAACAATATATATAATATATGTACCATGCAATTTATAACATGCGTGTTGTTGAGATCATAGTACTCAAATATAAGATTACATTACTTGATTACAGTCATTAAATTCTTGAAAGGTTTATTTTTTGAAAATATAGTGAGTTTTCAAAGATCTATTTACAAAATACATGGATAAATTTAGAATATAGGTTCACAGTGTCATTATATTTTTCAAATAAGTCCAGTTAAATGGATTTTTCAAGTTTTAGAAAACTTCCAAAAAATGGTTCAGTAAAGGTCACATTAAAACAAAGATAATTAAAAATTGGAACCAATGCTAGTTGTTATTAAACAGGAAATTATTAAATAATCTGAATTCGATATTTGTTGATTACAATATGATAAGAAAAATAAATTCCATATTTATTAACATCGAGTCAATTAATTTTTCAAGTTGTTTAAAAACCTAAAGACTTCTTTAAAAAGAACAAATTATAATAAGCTACTTAGTCACAGTTTAAAAAAAAATTAAAAATAATTTAGGCCCTGTCTAGAATCAATCTCGGAACAATGATTGTAGGAACAATATCTACACACCAAAACAATGATATTTATAAATGTACGTTAGGTTACAAACAAAATTAATCACTATCTGAATCAATGACAATTACGTCATTAACTTCATTATTTCCATGTTTTCTCTGAGCAATAACTACTTCTAGAGCATCAGCACTCTCAACATTTTCACACTTCCTACTAACAATGCCATCAATAATAGCTGACATTTCAAACGAATCAACATCATCATTATCATACAGGTCAAAAAGCGACAAATTGAGCCCAGTTCTGCATTGACTGTTCTGGTGGGGAGATTTACCGCCATCTGAAAGAAGAGACACATTATTTCTCGATTCTGCCCTGGCACTCTTATGTTTTCTAGCAGAAACTACAGTTTTTTCCGGACTAAAATGATCAGAAACATCCAGACAGCTCGCTCTGAAAGTCATCTTATTTGGGGTGCTTTCAAGTAGAGGCGAAAATGCCAAAGATTGTTTCTTAATAGTACTGATAACAGGCAGTTCTAGATCACGCTTATTACTATCGTCACTTATTTTACAAGCAATATTTTCATTTCCGGTCAAAAATTTGTCGATAGTTTGAAGACCCTTCACATCCTTTATTCGTTTCTTGTTTGGCTGTTTTTTAGGTTTTTGTTCTTCGAAGCTCAAATTGTTCAGTAAATCCGAAACATTTGTCAAGTCGTCCAGAGGGATTTTGGTATCTTTCGACAGTTTATCAACAGCTACTGCATTCTTTCTTCTTGGTTTAATAACAACATTTTTTTTCTTTGTTTTATTAATTTCTGGTGCATTCATTCCCTTTGTTCTCTCAACGTCTAATACAGTTTCTACAGCTGCGTTCTTTTTTCTTGTCGTAACTGAAAAAAGTAGTAGATTGAAAACTTCATGAATGGACAATGATGAATAGAAGAAGAGAAGAAGACAAGAATAGAGAACAAATTAAGAATTGGAGTTAAAAATAAAAAGAAGAAGAGAGGGAAACAAGAAGAGAACACAATTGAAATAAGAATTAGAAAAACTAAGTTGATTATTCTTAAGAGAAATGATATGAATAGGTTTTATTTCCTGTATATTGGTGCAACCAGATAAAGTGATTCACTTGTTATAAAAGGTCACGGTTATGAACACAATTGACTATTGGCTAAGAAACGATTAGTTAGTAACAGTAGAAGAAAAAGCAGAATAATGTGGGTTTCACTGAGAATCGACTGAAGGAAAAAGTAGTCAAGAAAGATGGATTTAAAAACATAAAAGAACATGCGGAACCGATATGTATAGGTTTTAAAAGGAATAAGAGTAGTACATTTTCATAATCAGTCGTTTTTTATACTACCACTCGCCATGTATCACAAGCAAGTGGATATCATGAAAATAAGCACCAGTTACTCTCACATTGCAGTGATAGAAGATCAAACCAAAACTATCAAATAATTAATATCAAATAATAACTGTATTATTTTGGAGCGAATTTGATGGTTTCTACCACTAAATGATATTTGAAATCATTCAAGCCCTACCAACTGCTCTACAAACTCTATTTCGAGAATAATGATGGCAACAAAAGCTGATGATTGCTTCTTTAAGATCAGGATATTCGATTCAATTTATTAGAACTAAAAGGTATTAGTTTATTTGAACTAACAAAATATAAAACTAATAGGGTCTTCATTTTTTTAATTCACCAATTCAATGATATTGCAATTATCCATTCCTTCTTAGAAGCAGAGACAATGTATTATTGATAATACATTGATAATAATTAATAATACATTGTCTCTACATTGGCAATACATTAGAAGTAAACAACAATAAGAATAGTCCAGAATGTAACTCACGCCAACTGAGAAGACACAGAGTTTTTTATTCATAAATTTATTTTAAATAATGAGAACGGGAGGGAAAACTAGACATAATCTATACTATTCATCTTCCATACATTTTTCAACAAATTCAATGTTTTCCGAAATGAGGTTATGATATTGCAGCACTTCTTGTACACATAATTTTAAATCCAGAAATAACACTTTGAAATTTGAAATTTTCAAGGTTGATGAAGAACTCAAATAAAGTCGTAAAATTTAAACCCATAAAATAACAAATGAAGTTGTTTCAATGTAACAGCGTGTCTACTCAGCTTGCGCGAACTAGGCCTACACCTACTTACCTTTCTTTGGCTTGAATTTTGAAGCAAAGTATTGATCATACAAATTTTTGTAGGCGTTGCCAATGAGATCTTGCGGCTCCACAGTGACTAGTTCAACATTTTCAATATCAGCCATAAAGTCGGCGGTCCAGCGCACTTCGAAACAATTCATTCCTTTGACTACGCGCTTCTTCACAATCGAATTGCACTGAATGGGAGAAGGAACGCTGGCGTTTTTCAGATGCCACCGTGTCAACAGTGGCAGAAATTTTTCAATCGAATAATCGTGCTCCCAGGTTAGTTTGATGTCAGCCAGTTTCTGAAATAGAAGAGTAAAATCAATAAAAACATTTCCGAAGTTATTCTATGACAGGCTGCTCGACATGCTTATGGAACTAACTGTTCAATTGTTACTTCATGAACAAGAACTCGATTATTTATTGTTGATTAATAATAATAAATTTAATTAAATCATCGAATATTAGACTAACTAAAACTTCAGACTCCTTAACATGTTCATGGAGTTCTTAAATTATTGTTGATCATTCATGGTTGCTTGATGAATAAGCAGAAACAAACTATATAAGAAGAAAACAACAAACAACGAGAAAATTAGATATTTGCATTGTAGTTTTCAAGCATTAAATAATATTTCACTCTGAATTATTTTTCACAGCCCTGCAGTCAATAATTTGAATATGAGTTTTATTATAAACTACTACTCACATGTTATGGATGTTACTACTCAAGCGCTTACGGATTTTACTCAGTGCGAAAGCGCTCCACATGTGAGTGGTAGTTTATAATAGAACTAATATTCAAATGATTGACTGCAGTGTCGTGTAAAATAGTTCAGAATGAAATATTTACTAGGAGTTCGTAATGGAAGATAAAATAGATGAGTATTGAAGAATAATTGAATACATGCTATCAATACTTGAACAGTGTTTACTAAAAAGCCAAATTGTTTTCTATACTTGTTTGAAACTTTGAAAAATTCAACTTGGATGCAAAAACCTGAAGCTAAAATTCGATTAAATTACACTTGAATATCTACACCTTAAGGCCCGTATCCACAAAGCGAGGCATGCGCCGCGATTGCCACAAGAAGCATGCCTCGGACTGTGGATACCGGGGCTGCTCGCTGCGAGGCATACGTGGCAGACAATTCGAGGCGAGCAGAGTGCTTGTCGGTAAAAGGGTCTGCTTGCTCAAAGGTGCTTCGCCCCGAAGCGTGCGTCAAGTGGATACCTGTGCTGTTTGCCTCACAACGCACAATTCTACAAACTATCCAATTTAGTCCACTAATTTGGTTCGCGTGCTCGCAATGAGCTTACATGGTAAGAACAGTGCAAGACAACGCATGCCTCAACGTGAGGCAGATGTCGTGCCTCGTACTGTGGATACCCGGCTTCATTTATTGAGAGAGGTGAGAGTAAAAATTTAATCACAGCGGTGAATTTTATAAGGCATAGTTATACATTATTTATTAAGGCACTTTAGACAGTACTTTCAATTTCACTAGAAGATTAGAATCCAATCAAACAGTTCATTTGGTTATAACAATATCGAGCTTATTCAGAGAGGCAGAACATAATGCGACTTTGGACATTTTCAATTAAATTAATTTGGAATAGAAGTTTTGGGAAACGCCTGTTAGTCCAGTACGCAGGGAATTTCGTAAGGCTAATTTCTGCAAAAGGTGGTGTATGCGATTTTATTGTTTTAATAGCTTCATTAGGGTCCCAATAATGTGTATTCGAAAAGCGCACACAAAATTTCCCCCCGCACAACTTTTGACAGCCAGAAAACCATGCATTTTTCCAGTTTTTCGCATATAACTAAATAACGGTCAACATTTTTATAGGTACATTCTCATAGTAAATTGTAGAGGACAAAATTCTGCGTGATAAAGTATAGCTCATTGTTTTCAGCTTGAAAAAACACTTCTATTTCGTATATCATATGTTAAATTTGGTCAAAATTGAAGAATTCCATCACCTAGAGTACTTTGAGCCCATTCCTATATACCAAGAAAAAGGCGACTTTTTGTGTTCAAATGCGTCTACCTTGGAAGCCATTGATGGGGAAAAGTCGCATTTGGGCTCGAATTTGGGTTCATCAGGATCTGTTCACTCTTACGGAAGTGAGGGGTGTCTTTATTCTATTATCCTTTAATTTGTATCGGAAATAATTTGGATTTAGAGCAGTGAAGTATTTATTCTGATGGTAAGTGATCTAAGTAGATTACGAAATACAAGATAGGCTCTATTTGACTTTGGTATGTCTAACCTAACATCAAAATATTGAAAAAAACACCTGTAGCCTGTTGTATTTTTGGAAAAGTGATTTTTAATGTTTCGAAAATTGGTCAAATATCAAATTTCTTGTACTTTCTGAACTCAATTTTTGATGCTCTACAACTTTAAGGGAGAGGGATAATACATTTCTTTGTTACTTTGTGAGCTACATAACAATTTAAACAATTTCTTGGAAAATTTGGAAAAGATTGTGTTTTTTTTAATGAATGTGAAACGTTATGTATTTGACCAAATTCTTGTTTTCTTTTTTTCAATCGACGCAGAATTTTGCCCTCTACAATTTACTATGAGAATGTACCTATAAAAATGTCGACCGTTATTTAGTTATATGCGAAAAACTGAAAAAAATGCATGGTTTTCTGGCTGTCAAAAGTTGTGTGGGGGAAAGTTTGTGTGCACTTTTCGAATACACATTATTGGGACCATAATGAAGCTATTAAAACAATAAAATCGCATATACCACCTTTTGCAGAAAAAAATCCCTGCGTACTGGACTATGTTCTTTCTTTCGTTCAGATTGTATTATTAAAATATGAGATTAAGTGAATAATGTTACACATAAACCATTGCTTTAAAGGTTCAAAGCTGAACAATCTACATCCAAAATACGAAATAGTTTGTTGAAGTTGGGTAGAATAACTATACATTAACAATATTCTTTCGGAAAGTAAAGCCCACATAAGCTCTTAGGCTTATGCGTGGGTAATGAGAGGGATCATCTCAGTGGGTAATGAGAGCGATTTCCTTAATCTCTTGTAAATTAACCATAACCTTATAAATTATCTTTTTGTAAATTATCTTTTCATTCTATTCTAAGTTCAATTTAATTTGTAGAGTGAATATCTTTTGATTTTTGTTATCTGTCTTAAGGTAACATAACTGGGCATGTCCTGTTGTTTCCATATTGCTTGGTCAAATAAATGAATAAATAAATGATGAGATCGTAGTCAGGACCGACGGTTTATAGTCTTTTGTCAATTGCTCAACAGCCCTATGAAGGGCCTAGGCCCTAGGCCCTAGGCCAAACAACTGGTTGCCAGTTTCATATTCACTCCACTATACAGTCCATCCAAGCAAAGAAGACACCCTGGCAAGACGGGAAAACGACTCCAGCCCGGCCAATAAGCATAAATTCTCAAACAGAACCCACAGTCCCCGAACCAACACCAACCGAGCCGGAGGCAACCGCCCCCCACCCGACCAGAATGCCCTCCCCGCCCGGGGAGACCATACATACAGCATGCCATTAACCAGGATAGAGGTAACGTGTGGTTAGCACGTTAATGCTCTCAACCATAACATGCAGTTAATCAGTTAGAGTGTAATGCAACAATTACTATTCCTCCAGAGACGGGAAACGACTGACTGTCTTTATTAACGAAACCAATCTCCCAAAGAAGGCAACGACGGGTTATAGTATCCTCCAAAAAACTATGATAGTTATAGTTCGACAATCTTGATAGTCTACTCATTGATGAATGAAAAATAATCTTTAAAAAATCAGTAGATTTAAAAACCCAAAAACTTACAATAAAAGCAGGAAGATCGGGTTTAGACCACTTCCATTCTCGGGCTTTGACACTATTTTCTCCAACAGGATTCAGAAATTCCTCAATTATTTCTTGAGAAGGAAAGTCTGGATCCTGGAGAGCCTTCTTCCTAATACTCAGCTCCAGCCTTTGTTCTCTGAAACAATGAAATTATATTTCACGCAACGATGCAAACCTATTCACAACAGCTTTCATTACTTTGGACTGAATTACTTTTTATACTTTTACTGCTCTTTAAATTATTGAATAAAGTTTACGTAGGTAAATGCGAAATTCGCATTTGTTATAGCTTGCTCACTCTGGTGAAACCGTGGCTTCAGCTACTTTGAATTTTAAATCTTTTACAGTATCTATAAATAAGAAATCGGAACTATCGATAGGTTTTTTTTTAAATACGTTATTGATCAAATTACACATAAATTTTACTCATGACTATGACGAATACATTACTTTTGAAAATGTTAATTCAAATTCTTCTATATTTACAAGAAGTATGAGTATTACAGACAATATGAATATTCCCCTGCATGGATGATTTGTTCGTGTGCAGGGGGGAGTCGCATAATTTGTCTGACAGAAAGCAAACACTAGTAATGATAAATGGAATCACAATGATATTATTTATGAGGATAATAAAATTTAGAAAGATTTTCATAATAATGAATATTGACTTCAAGGTTGGGGAAAAATATAGTTTCAGCTTGACGGCGTTTTAGGGCTAGGTTGGCAGCGATGGCTTTAATAAATGGTCTGTAGCCTCTAGCTGGAAGGAGTTATAAAATTATATTTTAGATACTTACGGGGTCAACTGGGAAGAGCTTCTCGATTCCAAGTTTTTATAATAAGGATCAGTTCGCCATTCCCTGAGTCTAGAAATGAGTAGAGAATAATTGGATCAAAAGAAAACTGTATTTTGTATACTGAAACAGGAATATACTGAAAAATCATAATTGATTTACACTACTGTTCATAAAAATACATGTAAGAAAATATAAAACTGATTGATAAAAAATTATAACTTAGTCTACATTTTTTTTAATCATTGAGTATTATTTAGATTTTTGATCAATGATACAGCATCAATAATAATTATCCACTTCATTATACCTCTGTATTTCAATCTTTAATGCATAAAAATAAATGAGCAAGTTTAACCTCGAGCAATACTGTCACTCGCCTTTTGAAATTCATTCGATTGCTAGAAGTAAGATCAAAATTAAACCGTTAGTAGGATACTAATGTAAATTTGGAAGTTTGAACAAACAGCTCTAGCTATAAATACGGATATTTCATGAATAGATCATTATAAATCAACAAGTAGAAAAATCCTGTACTACCTTCTCAAAACTTGATATTCTTCAACGGTCGACAGAAACTTGACAGCTGATTCTTTTCCAACACCAGTTACGCCGTTTATATAGTCACATCCACAGAGCAGAGAGAAAGCCAACAGCTTGTATCTGCCTAAGGACAGTTTGCACTCTATGGTGTTGATGTCGTTCTCCTCGCATGTGTACTGAGGACTCAACATGAAATGACGAAGTACAATTCGACCACCGTACAAGAAACAATCGCTGTCTTGTGTTATAACCGCTTCTACTACCTGGAAAAAATCATTCAATTGAATAATTAATTATTATTACCATCCCATTTGTAAGCACGCTTTTTGCGGATATATATTCAAAGAAGGGACACTTTCATGCAACTTTTATTTCATTTTCATAACTAATTATTTTATCATTATTATTATTATTATTATTATTATTGTAGTTGTTGAAACAAGAATAATAATTCTCACAGAATTATTCTGTTCAATGTTCATATATTTTGTGAAATGGAACAATATCTATTTTGAAAACAAAACATCTATATAATTCAATATATCCAATAGAATTTGAATCAAATATTTATGGAACAAATTCCAAAGTCATCCAGTAAAATTAACGTAATTCTTCCAGGAGAATAGGAATCCTGTAAAATTCCCCTATTTTTTCAAGTATTCAAACTCCTCTAAAGCCTGCTAAATCTCTGGGAATCATCACAATTTGAAGAATACAATTATTTACTGTGGATGGAAAGGCTAACTTTACACTTCTTCGGTGGATAAAATTCATTTATGAGCTAATTGCTCATCAGGCTTCAATCAAAAACTGAGCTAAGATTAGTTGTTCAACTTTTCAAAATAATTATTATGATATAATTTGAATATCATTTAACCTGAAAATTTGGACAATTTATCATGTGACTGAATTAGGAATAGAAGAAGTTTTTGGCAATAGCCCGTTTTTTTTCTTTCCTCGTCTTGTATATTTGTAGGCTACATGAATGGAATAAATAAATAATTAAGTGATAAAAATTGGGAGGTGGTTGAGAATAAACCTTTTTAAAGAATACAAACTTACCCCAGACTGATTGAGCCAAGCGCAATAAGCCTCAGCCTCTCCAGGAGCTTGTACCCAAGGTACGCCCATTATTGTTAGAAGTTGCTTGCACTAGAAAATAAATTACACCAGAATCATGAACTTGAACCAAGTTTGAAGTCTACAGTATAAGGAGAAGAATATAAGAAACTTGTAGTGATTTCTCAAAAAACTAGGATTAGGGAAATGATTATTATATTCATGGGTATGATATCTGAAGAAGGTTTACCCTATCAACCTAATAAGTTGCAAATGATTTTCTGGGGTGATACCCACATGAGGTCTAAACTTGTGCGTGGGTAAGGAGAAGGTCGATGCTGAGGATGACTCCTTTGAAAGACGGGAGAGGTTTTTTCTTTCGGGAGTAGTGAAAATCTTAAATGAAAACATGAAAAGACAAAATGTCAGCATATTGTCTTTCCATCTAATTTGGATAACTAACACAATATAACCTTCAGAGCTACTCAAAAAGTGGTCAAAATCTGTTCCATTAACTATGATCAAACTCAGAACCTCTGGATATCAAACACTGGATCACTCTGGACTCTAAAACACACCATTTACTAGTAATGTAACTTTGAATAAATGTAAATTACTGAAAATTTATCAAACATCATTGAAAGATTATAGCATATATGACCAAGACAGCTGTAAAATTTTTTCAAAAATGATAAAAAATGGGGATGAAATACGGTAATGAATTTACCGAGTTTTATGATTGAATGGGTGATGGGATTCAACTATAATATTGTCAATGTCAGAAACATCACAATTGTATAATTAGGTCGACCACACGAGTCTGCCGATTTGATCAAGTGAAAGCGAAAATTCATTTGATCCAATGTTAAAGTCGGTTTACTAGTTGATAAGTTGAGTCAATTTATAAACATGTGGCCCGCCTTCAACAAGTCAATCAAATGGGATTTCTAGCAGACTTCACATCCACTTGATCAAGTAAACTTGACTTGTAAATTTATCAATATTTATTATCATGATATGAGTCATATCTTCTTCATATCTCATTATGACTCAACGAAGCTTCTTGAATACTTGATTAAAAAACTACCTGGTGTGGACGACCCATTACTTGGACAGCTCAATTTAACTACAGTAGGCCTAAAGTTAGTTCCCAACAACGGAACTAGCGACTGGCAAATTGAGTTATTGGTTTTTTAAATAAACGGTTGATGTTATGCTGGAAGAATATATTGACAGAGCTGGATAAATAGAAAGATAGAGAACAAGAAACTGCCTGGTCAGCTGATTCATTCGCCAGTTTCGTTGATGGGAACTATAATAGGGTAACAATGATATGATAATGACATTTCTAGTTTCATTACAAATATGAAAATGACTACCTGGTTTTGGAGAGACTTGAGTCGAGATCTTGAACTTGTGGCTGTTTTCTCTGCAACACGCCCCCCTCTGGCCTGAATTCTGGCAATAATTGTCTTGTGCTTTAGTTCAGGTGCATCTCCATCCAAAACAAATATTGGTTTACAGTTGTTCAATAGGAGGAATGACGTACGAAAGAAAAGATTCCTGCAAATAGAATAAATTTATTGAATATTTCCTAAGCGATAACGCCGACAACCAACTATGAAACAATCCTTCTTCTTCATCTTTGTCTCTTCCACATGTGCCGTCAAAGCGTTGGGGTTGAGGTAGCCTCGATCAATTTCCTCCACTCCACCGGTCGAACGCAAGTACCCTCATCTCCGGAACACTCTTTCCCATTCCCATTCTTCCTCTATTCTGTCCTCATACACCTTGGTCGGCCCACTGTTCTTTTGCCCTGTACTTTGACATTTAACACAATCCAAGGATGGCAAATTGATGATAACATGGTCAAAGAAGTCTTGTGTGGGTCGAGTTACATCGCAGCCAGAATTGATGCAGCCTTATCTTTGCCTTTACTGGAATGTATTCTCAAACAATGATTTTTTTCTCAATATCGAAGTTTCATTATTAATCATACGATTATTTTATATACGGTAGAAATGAAAGGTAACATGGATGATTTGGAAATCAAATACTATTTGGAAGAAAATTATCAAGCATGAAAAAACTAGTCAATCGCCAGGCTACTCTTTCACAGAGACATGTCAATGATAATTTCTAGCTTTTGAAAATATTTTAATAAATCCTAATGTATGCTAGAACCATCTCAGAGACTTTAAACTAAAACATTTATGAAATTGCAGACTTATGATGTAACTTGATTGAATAATACAATATTCATAAAACAGTATGGTTTGTATTGTTTACCTACTAACCTCAAATACATATTTCGTTGTGAAGAATAATCTGCAACATTCTGGCTATCACAGATCCAAGCACTTAAATCAATAGCGATTTGTTTATTCTGGAGATTCCATACAGATTTTTTTTCACTAACAGGACTTAAAATCGTCCAAAGATCTTTCACCCCCATCTGAAGATTTTGAATTTGACAGTTGAGAGTTTATGAGATGAGGTGTCTGTCTGTAGGAGTGTAGGGACGTTTCGATACTTCCGATACTACTTGGTATCGATACCTGGCTTTCGATACCGATACCGAGTACTTTTTTCGATACCGAGTACTTATTCGATACCGAGTACTTTTTTCGATACCGAGTACTTTTTCCGATACCGAGTACTTTTTTCGATACCGAGTACTTTTTTCGATACCGAGTACTTCTTTCGATACCGAGTACTTTTTTCGATACAAGTACTTTTTCCGATACCAAGTACTTTTTTTGATACCAAGTACTTTTTTGATACCAAGTACTTTTTCGATTCTGAGTACTTATTCGATACCGAGTACTTTTTTTGATACCGAGTACTTTTTCCGATACCGAGTACTTTTTCCGATACCGAGTACTTATTCGATACCGAGTACTTTTTTTGATACCAAGTACTTTTTCCGATACCGAGTACTTTTTTCGATACCGAGTACTTATTCGATACCGAGTACTTTTTTTGATACCGAGTACTTTTTCCGATACCGAGTACTTTTTTCGATACCGAGTACTTCTTTTGATACCGAGTACTTTTTTCGATACAAGTACTTTTTCCAATACCAAGTACTTTTTTTGATACCAAGTACTTTTTTGATACCAAGTACTTTTTCGATTCTGAGTACTTTGTAATAGCAAATTGATACCAATGCAAGTACTTTATCCAATACTGTATCAATTCCAAAGTAATCAAATGAAATCATTACTTTTTCTGGAATAGCAGACAACAACAAAAGTGGTGGTTAGTTGATATATTTGATATTAATGCTCAGCTTTGTGGGGACAGTGTGGAAGCGGTCTACAAGAACGAAATGATTCAACTGAGGCCATTCACTGGTCTTTGACAATTTGATAAGCTCCATCAGACCACTTTCCAACTATCCTGACAGAGCTAAGAATTAATAATAGTTATTGGTCAACAGCCAGTTTTGTTAGCATCTGCTATACTCTTCAACAGTTATTTTTCCAATAGAAGATTGATATTGAAGTACAGTAGTAGAATATTTTTTTTTTCTACAAAACTCCATGACTCATTGGAATATCAAAAGATACCGTAGTGATCTATATTTTCGATAATTGTCACCAGTGCCAGATCCAGGATTTCCATAGGCGTAATTTGGGGGGGGGCACGGGGAGGCAGTTGCCCCCCCAAACATTCCCGTTGCCCCCCCAATAGCCCTGTCAAATAAAGCAACAAAATTAAAAATTAAAAGTCGGAGGACCCAGCTGAAAATTTGCAGATATGATCAGAAAAGGGCGCTGAATAACATACTAAAATTCCCCAAGAGTCCCAGAATAAAACGTCAAATTTGATAAAAAATTCCAATTTCCAGATTCTAATGGTACTGTGTGTAATAATACCTCCTCATTGAAAACAGAACATTTTTAAATTAGAGTGACTCCCAAACGGCAACCTGTGGGCGCAAAAATATGAAAATCATAATGAAATGTAGAGGAAATCTTCCTCTTTCAGATGGTCAGTAATTGAATTCCAAGATCTGAAAATTGGAGTTTTTTGTTTAATTTGTCATTCAATATATGATTTTATATCGCCGCCATGAGTTGAGAACGATGAGCTATCACTAGATAAAATTCAAATTACCGTTCAGTTCAAAAGTTATGAATATATAATACTTAGAATGTAGGGGATGCTGTTGAATCCTATGATATTTTTAGTCTCATAACATTGCTCACAACAGCCTAGGGTCTCGAATCAGGAACATAATTCCAGAAATATAAACAAATAACTTATCCCAATATTTTTAGTAAGTTTTTGTGTTATAATATGCAATTTTTGTGGTTTTTGGGGGTGTAAGGGTTATTTTAAATCGCTGTAATTAAAAAAATATTGAACATAGAAGTGTGAAATTGGCCTCAAATGAAAGAAAATTAATTTCGCCGAGAGAGATTTGGAATACGATAATGTACGGGTGCTCAATTTATAGTTACAAACTTTATAAGTAAGAAAAATTTCAAAATCTTGATCCTATGAAATAATTACCGATTTTAAAAATAATTGTACCTCGAAAACATTCAATGATACAAAGTTGCAATTGGTCTTATTCTTCTCAAAATTTTATTGTGTACAAAAAAGTACCTACAAAATTTTCTCCTCCAGCGCCATTTTCTGATCATATCTGCGAATTTTCAGCTGGGTCCTCCATCTTTTTTTTTTGCTTAATCTGACGTACTGGACTACAATATGATTTCAAGATTCTCATGCTTAAGAAAAATAAAGAACTATTCACGAAATACAATATAGGTCAGGATAGAATGTCCACTAGAACCAAAATTTACTATTTAACATTATAAAACTATTTTAAGACTATTTCAATTAAAACTATAAACATTTATAAAATCAGATTTAAAGAAGTTAGGCACATTTATTCTTCAAATGAATTGGTCATTCAGTTTTGTTTCATTCAAACCTGATCTCTGAGTTTGCGGGTCATTTTAGATTTAGACTGTTTATTGACTGAACACGTTTTATTCAAAATTGAATCATCTACAAGTTTCACCCACAGAAAAGTAAGTTGAAGCATCAGGTGACCATGTTAAAACTCTTTGAACTTGAAAAATACTGATTATTTTCATTTGTTAGCAAATACATCAATATTCAATAACCACTGCAGATACGAACTTCCAACAAGTTCCAGTCAACCAGGGCCAGTGACCAGTTCTCAGTCCTATAGAAAAAGTAATTTGTGTGTACGTAATCGCACGACACAAAGCTATCAAATTGTAGACAATTATTCACACTCAACAAGATTAGTCTAGTTTTTAATAAATAAACTTATTTAAAAAATTAAATAAATGAAATTCTGACACAGGGATTTGAGTTAGACCCCTGTTCTTGGTCTCATTTGGAGATAATAAAAAATGAAGGTCTAGTCTATAGAAATTTCTCTTATTCTGAAAAAAATCGCGAAAAATCCGTTTGAAGTTTTAAAAAACTTGAAAATCACTCTTTTTCAACTTTAACCGCTAAAAATACTGCTCAATAATCGACTTTGGCATGTAGAATACCTTAAATTAATGTGAAATTATTTCTTCTTCCCAACAATATCTTCAAAATTCAATTTTGACCTATGATATGATAATTTATTTATTGATCTTAAGATATAGTCCAGTCAATAAAGGCTGTCCACACGGGTATAGAGTGCATGAAATATGCCCCAATTTTCGACCTCGGGGATTTGTTTAGACTAGTTGGGAGGTTAACATACGGTACTAAAAGTCCCCGGACCTGGGGGGTGAGCATAGGGCGGGAGGGGGGTTAGAAGGTACAATTTTTTAGTTTTTCGCATATCACCCGAAAACGGTTAATCGTAGAGAAAAGTGCTCTGAATAGAAATTAAAGAGGACTAAAATCTGCGTCGATTAAAAAAAAGAAAACGAAAATCGGCCAGATAGAATTTTTTTTACATTTGATCAAAACTCCCATTTTTTGAAAAAAATCCCAAAAAATTGTCTTAACTGCTTTCAAATGTTATGTAACTCATAAAATAACAATAAACCCACTACCCCAACACCCTAAAAGTTGTCGAGCATGAGAAGTAGAGTCCAAAAAAATATCAATATTGATATTTTACCTATTTTTGGAAGTTTAAGGATCACTTTTCCAAGAATGGAATTCCTCCAAATTCAGCTACAGGTGGTTTTTGTCAATATTTTGATACTAAAATATACATACAATGTAATAACAATATTCAAAGTGGTGTCTGGTAGTCTATATGGATCAGTGCTCAAAATCTGGACTATTTGCATTAGAAAGGACCCTTCAAGAATAATAATCTAAGGACATCTCTAACTTTCGTAAAAGTGAACGGATCTTAACAAACTATAGCTCATTGTTTTCAGCTTCAAAAGGCGGTTATATTTCATATACTATATGTACAATTCGGACAAAATTGAAGAATTTCATTAACCTAAGTTCTTCAAGCTTTTTTCTATATACCGGAAAAGCACCATTTTTTTGTGTTAAAATGCGTCTATCTTAAAAAATAATTTGTGGTAGGATGTCGCATTTGGGTTTAAATTATAGAACATGATCTTCTCCATCATTTGGATCTAATGAAATTATGAAATGCTCTATTCTAAGAGTAACTATGTTTGAATTTGTCAATTCAAAAACCATAAGAATCATTCATCTTAATACTTCTTACGCCATTTTTCTGATGAAACACGGGATTAAAGAGTTATTAAAGTCAAATGACAGCGTAGAGAATTTAATTCTCTACAATTTGAGCTCAAAATCATATTCAAAACTTGAATCTTTCACAATATTTAGAATCAAATTTCAATGATGAAAATTGTATGGAAAAGCGGAAAAAATGTTTTCCATTTTCTGTTAGTGTCAATAAAATTGACTTTAGAAGTTGGAACTAAGGAATTTTATATATCGAACGATAGAGAAGATTATTTTATATAATTTGAGCCCAAAAGCGACTTCCTACCACAAATAATTTTCAAGATAGACGCATTTTAACACAAAAAAGTGCTTTTCCGGTATATAGGAATAAGCTTGAAGAACTTAGGTTAATGAAATTCTTCAATTTTGTCCGAATTGTACATATAGTATATGAAATATAACCGCCTTTTGAAGCTGAAAACAATGAGCTTTAGTTTGTTAAGATCCGTTCACTTTTACAAAAGTCAGGGATTTCCTTAGATTATTATACTTGAGGGGTCCTTTCTAATGCAAATAGTCCAGATTTTGAGCAATAAAATAGGTATTCTGATGAGGAATGATCCATATAGACTACCAGACACAACTTTGAATATTGTTATTACATTGTATGTATATTTTAGTATCAAAATATTGACAAAAACCACCTGTAGCTGAATTTGAAGGAATTCCATTCTTGGAAAAGTGATCCTTAAACTGCCAAAAATAGGTAAAATATCAATATTGATATTTTTTTGGACTCTATTTCTCATGCTCGACAACTTTTAGGGTGAGGGGGTAGTGGGTTTATTGTTATTTTATGAGTTACATAACATTTGAAAGCAGTTAAGACAATTTTTTGGGATTTTTTTCAAAAAATGGGAGTTTTGATCAAATGTAAAAAAAATTCTATCTGGCCGATTTTCGTTTTCTTTTTTTTAATCGACGCAGATTTTAGTCCTCTTTAATTTCTATTCAGAGCACTTTTCTCTACGATTAACCGTTTTCGGGTGATATGCGAAAAACTAAAAAATTGTACCTTCTACCCCCCCTCCCACCCTATGCTCACCCCCCAGGTCCGGGGACTTTTAGTATGTTAACCTCCTAACTAGTCTAAACAAATCCCCGAGGTCGAAAATTGGGGCATATTTCATGCACTCTATAATACTTTATTGACTGGACTAATATTGATAATTTAATGACTTTAAGTAAGTTAGGCCTACTTGAAAAATATCTAAAAATCTATGGTTTCCGGATGTTAAATCTTTTGTGGGACACTCTGTATATCATCAATATTTTTTGCTAAAAATAGGGATTTCGGCATTTGATTGGCCACAAAAAAGAGGCCTCCTGAAACAGTTTTGAAGTATACATTCACAACATTTCCCGGGGGGAGGCCCTCACCCCCGCTTGGGTGAGGAGGTACACCCCAGGCCCATTACAGCCCCCAGTATTTGATTCAGTTTGGTATTGAAGTAGATTATGTCTTACATACATAACTGCAGAATTATCAGTGATCAGTAAACCACTACCCAGAAGCAAATCTTGCCCCCCCCCCAATGAAAATTTTAAATTTACGCCCCTGAGGATTTCCTCCCGTTTGGGGGGGGGGGCAAACCCGGATGTGTGAACTTATTATAAGGATATTATTGTAGATGGTTGCACCTTCCTCCATCAAGCAATTTTAGTTTTGCACACAGAGAAGAAATTTTTCATTTTTTTGTCCTTCTCTGTGTTTGGCACCAGCATACCATAGATCAGATCAAACCCCCCTCCACATGAATAGTTAAAGCGGTAAGATTGATATTGAATGGTAGGGAGGGGGGTTTTGGAACAAAAATACACCTGGCGCTATCTGCTGAGCCAATATGGTAATAGGAACCCAATACATGGTATCGATACCACGAGTATCGATACTTTTATCTGAGTATCGAAATGGTATCGATACCTCTGTTCCGATACCGTATCGATACCAAGCATCGATAGAGTGGGTTTAACGGCAGAGAAGGATCGGAGACCCCAAAGCTCACCAAATGGCGAGTGAGAATTATTTTTGCGTTATCCTCGTATAAGTTGGTATCTCTGATACGGAGTGTTCCCGCGTAATACCGAAATTTTGTAGGTTATAAAAATAATGGATTGATTGTCTTGAATTGTTAGATTGTATTTATTCTCATGCAAAATTGCAATTTAACAACACGGGCTTTGAATTACTGAATTGAATGATCTTTGAATTATCAAGTAATATCTATTTACTTCTTATGTAATTCCTAGTAAAGAAGATGATAAACAATTACTGTATAAGAGGTAAGACTCATCTTAAATAGTTAGATTTTTTACTCTATTTTGTATATTTAGACTTATAGAATATTGTAGCTCTCCACAATAGCTATTAATAAAGTTATAGTTACTGAATAACTTTTCAGTTACCGTAGCTGCTATTGAATCTTACATCAACATCAACGTTGAGAAACGTACCTGAACATTCTTATACCGTATTAATATTGTATTAGAGATTCAAAATTTATGTTATAATTTAAAGCTAATAATTTATTTAGTGATTTGTATGCTCTCATGCTGAATGGCCGTCATTAAGTCGAAAGTTTCAGTTACGTTACAAGAGCTCAGTTTAGTTACACAAAAAATTCTCATCCAGCAATTCTGCAATGCTTAGTTTATATAAATTATTAAAAAGTATATTTCTATGTTCAAGAGACTGGACATGAACTAATTTATGAACCCAATACGAATGAATTTCTTTTACAAAAAAAAGAATAATGTACTCTTCTCATAGGCTATACCCATCAGCTATAAAACTACACTAACCATCATTAATTTCAATTTATTCATATTTTTGTAACAGCCAACTATATTGATGATATAAGATGTTGATTTATTGAGTTGTTAGTTCTTTATTTTTGTATGGTAACTCATAGAAAAAAACTAAAAATGCTGAGTGTTGTAGAGCATTAGGCCTACTGAAT
This sequence comes from Sogatella furcifera, assembly GCA_017141385.1. Taxonomy (NCBI): domain Eukaryota; kingdom Metazoa; phylum Arthropoda; class Insecta; order Hemiptera; family Delphacidae; genus Sogatella; species Sogatella furcifera. Next base: position 13,005,937 of record CM029551.1, on the reverse strand, counting down.
GGTGAGTTAACACCAATAAAAATAAAACTAGATTTAATAGTCAATTCATGTAACACAGTGTACCCATTTTTCAACAAAAAGCATTCTTGGAAAGTGTTTACAATATTAATTTCGAATTACTTTTTAAATTGTTTTAAATAATTTAATATCATTACATATATTAATTATATTACAGTGAAACCTCGATAATTCGTAGTAAAAGCTCAGCCCCTTGAAATAATTTTCCATCATTAATAGCTCCGATAATTTGTAATCTTCCCTAATTCGTACAAAACCATTGGTCCCATGAAGTACGAATGATCGAGGTTCCACTGTATTATAATTTAATATTATAAATTCAATATTATTTTCTAATTATTTTTTGTGTATTTTCAGATAATTTTAAACTTTATGAGTGGTATCTTGTTGGATTAATGAACATTAATGGCTATGTATGGCTTTTGAACACATATTTTGAGTACCTGTATGAGGTGAGGTATATTCTCAATATCATCCTATCAAATATCAATTATGTAACTTAGTTTGTGGTCTCTATTGGTTCATAAATAATTTTATGCTTGTTTCTACTCCAGTATACAGAGCATTTAGTTAGACTATAGAGACTGTGTAATCAGTAGGCTATAATTATTATACAGTCTCTAAAGTAAACCTATGTAATTTCCAGTGGAAAGAGACCTTGAAGGATAATAAAATAATAACGTCCCTAACTTGAGAAAAGTGAACGAATCTTATTTAACTCTATAGCTTATTGTTCTCAGCATTGAAAGGCGGGTTTATTTCATTTATCTCAATTATGTTGAAATTGGTTCAAACTGAGGAATTTCATTACTTTGAACTACATGACCTTATAATCTGTCTTCATAGTCACTTACTATAGGAAGTGGATATATTATAGAGTACTTCATCTTTGCACTGCAATAGTCTAACAGGGTCTAAGACATGAGATAACCCTCATAACGTAATTAAGTTGCATTGCGTTATATGCTCTTCACAATTTAATTCTTAACTTGTTGCGTTTTCAAGGGATTGGTGAAGAAATACTTAAGCGGGTAATTCCTTATATTAGTGTCTTTCATATAGAGGTTATAGAGGTAAGTTTATTTTAAAAATTAATATTTTCCAAATTTTTTCACAATCAGGACCTTATGGCTGAACTTGAGGTCGCTGAAAACGAATCTGCAATCAGAATTTTTCTATCTCTATTATTAGTCGATTTGGATTTTGGGGATAAGTTTGGCCTTGAATGACTTGACCGGCGGGATCCAAGCCGCTTTGGGCATGTGTGTGGTGAATTTCTCCAAGTCTGAGCTCGTTAATTGCTGCTCGGGAAAATGGCCATAGGAAAATGCCCGTGTGTGTATGCTCAGCTTTAGGGCCGGTTTCTCCAAAAAAGTTAATCTGAATTTTGGATTAAACCATCAGCTGGCTCAATTGAAACACAAGTTAATAAAAGTGACCATACACTGACAGCTGATAGTTTAAACTAAAATTTAAGTTAAACGTATTTGGAGAAACCGGCCCTAATAGTTTAAACTGAAATTTCAGTTAAACGTATTTGGAGAAACCGGCCCTTATAGTTATGTTGAGTTCCATTAATTGCATGCAATTAATAATAAACTCGACAGCTGGTTCAGCATGAATAATTCTATAGTTTGAATGTTCAGAAGTATAAATTTACATAGTAATATTTTAGTATGGAGATAATTCCTTTTCCTTTCATAATATCCTTGAAATACAATATTTCAAGAAACCTTACATATACATCGACGCGCAATTTCAAGAGTAACATTCCTGTCAACTTTTATCTGAATCTATTGCCGCGTTTTGTCGTGGATGCGGAACAAACATAAAGAGAAATGCAAAATCGTCGTCTTGAATCTAGACCTCACTTACGTTCGGTCAATTATACAACTTTGAAGTATATTGCCTTATCAAGAGAATCTTTTTACAATTAAAAACATGAATCTTGATGAATTATGAGTTTCCGGAAGCCTATTGAATGTAAAAGTATTAGGTACTAGCCGCCAGGTTTGCTTTGCTTACATTATCCGTCTATTGCAAAATTTTGCTATTTTTTGGATTTAACTCTAAATAAAGTTTTATTGCCAAAAAACAAGAAAATATATATTTAAGTTCATGCTTTGATTGGATTTTTTTCAGATTATGTGGCAAATTCTTACTATGCTTTTGAAATTTGTTGTTTGATCTCCTTCAAGTAAGCTATCAGGTGAGTTATCTTTTCAAGAACAGCCTATCAAACCTTAATACTGTATTTTTGGTCGTTGTAAATTCATTAAAATCCTTCCATTCATTTTTTTTAAATCCTTTCAGTACCGGACCAGTAGGGACATAAAATTGTACATGTAAATATTTTAATAAGCTACTTGATTTATATTTTGAGACCAATGATTTGTCGTTTATTCGAACTGATTTGTTCTTTATTTGATGGTATATCTTAATATCTATACATCATTATTTGGCGCAGAAAAGAACAGTTAATGTTTGAAAACTTGGAAAAAATGTTGACCCAACTTCACTAGTGACTAGTAAAACGACGTGTGCTCGTCTCGTCTAAGACCCCCTTTGAGGAAATTGATTATTGAATAAATTATAATAGTATATACTAGTAGAATAAATTATTTTGTCTAACATGATTTAGACGTTCTTGATTTTTTGTTAAAATTACATTGAAAACGCAAAGGGAAGCTCGAATTACCGATTTCTGGCACTACTTATTCGTCAGGAATAGTGTTATTTCTGTTACTGAACCTTGAAAATTGTAAATGATATTCCCTCCTCTGGGAGATTGGCTTGTTGATGGTAAAGATAGTTAGTCGTTTCCCATCTATGGAGGAATAATTGTCGCATTACACTTAAAGAGAAGAATGTTGTTCAGAGGCGTTCTGCGCCGTCACTTGGTTACGGAAGCTAGCTTATGGTTGAGAGGATCAACGTCCTAACCATATGCTATCTTTATCCTGGTTCATTATTGAGCTCTGCTGTATAGTGGAGTGAGTATGATACTGGCAAGCAGGGCCCTATTTCACAACGTAACAAGTCTTGTCACTAACCATGATTTATAACAAATTTATTAATCAAGCTGATTACAGGCGTTTCACGAACGCACAATTGTAGAGCTGTGATAACAAGTAAATTTTAACAATTTTACAAGCGTTCCGCCGGTTATGAACAAGTGTTTCACGAACGTTGGCATGGTAATGAACAAGTCTTGTCAAAATAAACTTGTAATTAACCATGAAATTTCTACCTATGAATAGACCTAAGTAAGTAAGTTGCAAGTGTTAATAAAGATGCTTTTCAATGCTCCAATATTATTTTCAATGATTAGAACTATTTTATATTGTTTCTTTGTACATTTTATCATGCCCAATATTAGTCGAAAAATTTAATTGAATGAATTAGAAAAATCATCAGTAAAAGTAGAATATAGGCTATGTTTATAACATGTCAGATGAGGGGAGACTACTCCAAGCTCACTGTAATATTTTTTTCAATTTAAGTAATAGACCTAAATGGATTGATGATGTCTTATTAATTTATTATTATTTGAATTCCAAATTTCAACGATTTGGATTTCTAATGATTGATTTATTTTCAAAATCTATTTTTACCACAGATAATTCAAATTTTAACCAAAACGATATCAGTGCAAACTATAGAAAGTATAGAAAACCGAAATAGATGGCACTGATGGGTGGGAACACTTGTTAAATTGTAGACTTGTAGCTCATTTTCTTTGTGAAACGCCTGTAGTTAACAACTTGTTATCACAAGTACTTGTCAGTAACCATGGTTAATAACAAGACTTATTGCTTTGTGAAATTGGGCCCAGCTGGTAGGTCTAAGCCCTTCATGGGCTGTTGAGCCATTGACATGCATATTGAATAAATGATAATAATGTATGCAAATAAATTATTGTGTGCAACAGGATTCAGACGTTCTTGAATTATTTATAAAAATACATTGAAAACGCAAATGGAAGCTTGAATTAACGATTTCTGGCACAACTTATTTGTTAGGAATAGAGTTTTTTCTGTCACTGAACCTTGGAAATTGTAAATGATATTGTTCTTTAATAATGTTGTTATTGTGAATTAAGACTATTGCATAAAAAGTGTGTTAATTTTTTTGTTTCCTTTCACAGGCACCCCGAAATATTCCAGAGTTACAGGACAGTCGAAAAGATTGTACATCAACAGCCATCGTGTGTACTGTTAGTTTCCATTCTTCATCTAATAAACATTGTAATAGAATCCAATAACGTAATGATACCAATATTATAAACTAATTCATTATATTATCTGTTTTTGTCAATATCACATTAACTGAGAGCCAATCGTTGATTAAAAAGTTTTCTTATTGAATACCTGTAATTGAATTTTTCGAATTTTGTGCCCTAAATAACCCGCTATTCATAAAATTCATCATGGATACAAGGTGGGGATCATGATTAAGATATGAGTGAGAAATAATTTATTAAGATAGGTAGTGAGAAATTTGTATCATTCTATTCTATGTAGTTGTGTTTTGAGCATGACGCTCTTTGAAAAAAGAAGCATTCACCATGCCGTATTGTAGAATAGCGCCAATTTCGATTAACAGTCACACTGCTGATGTTGAGAATAATCATCCACAAACCAATCATGTTGGGTGATTAAAAATTCAAGAAATGGAATGGCTGATGCTGCTTCTACAGTACCTTTTCTTTATGAAGCCCTAGTTCACTATACGATCTGTGGTGTAAAGTCACTTTTCTCAAAATCCAGGCTGAAAACTAATCGTGATCCCTTCTGTTTACTATAATATCTGTGAAATTCGAGTAGCCTTCATGGAAAGCCTACATCCAGCAGGATAACTGAAAAATATGCTTTAAGCCACGTTTACACAGGAATGTTTATTTATTCATTCAATAATGGAGACAACGGGGGTCACCCCAAAACTGTCTCCTTTACGAAATCAAATTATGCAATGCAATATAATTTAAAGTAATGATATAAAATAATGATTAATAATAAAAGTAAGATAAAATAAAAAAAATCAATGTAGATGAAAAACAAGAAAAATGATTTAAAAAAACATTAAGTGACTCTAAACACTTGAGATAAATGCAAGTTTGAGATAAAACCCCAACAATATTTAACCCGATGATTTTTGAAAACTTGTAATAAAAAAAGCAAAATACTGAACCCCGTCCCAAACCATATGCACACTCACACTCATGCACCCAAGATATGGTTGACCTCCACCTAAGCCAAACCAGTGTATAAAGTCTTGCGGAATTTAGCGCGAGAGAACCAGAAGACATCCAGTTGCAGATTTAAATTATTGTAACTTCTCTGCATCCTATTCAGCGGAGAGTTGTAGATTCTTAGAGTTCTGGAGCGTCGAACCATGAATGGAAACTCCGAACGTCGAGCCACAGGTGATACATATATGTTTAACTTGGATAGTAAATGTGGAGCGTCTATTTCATTATTCAGTAGACCAAAGAGAAAAATAAGCGCTCTAACATCACGTCTTACTTTCAAGGATGTCTTGTCCTCCTCCTGCATTCTTTTATCCTTCTCCTGCCTATACTTGTCCTCCTCCTCCTCCCGGATTCATACCACATTTCATTTGCTTACCGGTAGTTTCTGCTCCATTTTTCATGAGCTTCTCACCACCCGCCTTAATTCCTCTTCTGATATTGTTTTTCAAAATAATTAAAGATAGGTGTCCCAATTTGAAAGTCAATGCTGTCATGACTGACGATGACAAAACAACGTGGCCTGCCTTCAAGTCTGTTTTCCACTGTAATGATTCCAACCTCAGACCACGACATCTACTTTGCAAGTGGCATGTGGTCAGGGCAATTAGGAATAGTTGTAATAATAGAATCAAAGATAGTAAACTCCGGAAGGAAGTTTTTGGTAAATTTATTGTCCTATTAGAATTAAAAAACTCGACAGAGTTTGAAATAGGACTTTCAAAATTTTTGAACGATTTCATAAATATGAAAGGACTTTCATCTTTCATAAAATATTTTGAAACCAACTATGCAAACAGACCTGGAAAGTGGGCCATGTGCTATAGAAATTTTTATCATGCTGATACTGATACCAATATGTTTGTTGAATCGTATCACAATAACTTGAAGCGCAACCTAAATCGTAGGAGTAATGCAAGAGTACTTGATTTAATTCAACTCTTGCATGAAATGGAAGCTAAAAGGTGGCTGAAGCTAAGTAGGCAACGTATGTTTGGAGAACCTCATGTTGACTTTCAAAATAAAATGGATGATCGTCACAAAAAAGGTGTACTAATTTCTGCTAATTTCGTAAATAGGATATCAGATACTGTGTTTGAGGTTGGCGATGAATCAAAAGGAATTAAGAAAACGACATGTATTTCAAAGTTAATTTTGGTGAATCACTTACTTATGGCTTAGTGAAGTGGGATGCATTTCACTCCTGAAGAGGAGCTTCATCAGGAGTGAAATGCATCCCACTTCACTATAAGCCATAAGTAAGTGATTTACCAAAATTAACTTTGAAATACATGTCGTTTTCTTCTATATAAGTGTTAATAAGTATTTCGTCATGGAAAGCAACATCAATAAAAAAATGATTTTTATATGTTCCAGATCCAAATAAATATGAACATCAAAGAACTATTATGCCCTCAAGAAAATCCAAGGATGGGGGCCAAAACCAACTAGCTTTTATAAGTACAGCATTTATCCAATACAATTGAAGCATTTATACAATAATCATGTTGCTTTATTCACAGATTCATAAGAAAATTAATTTTGGTATTTTTTATTATTAATATTTACAATAACTTGGTGTAATTCTCTTGTGAAGAAAGATTATGATAGGTATGGTAAAGTTACTTTGAAATTGATTCTTTTCAAAACGAAGGATTTAAAAATAAATTATTTCATAGACTACAGTAGATGACACAGTGTTGTTAACAAGGTTGTTAGTTACAAATTGTTATCCAAAGTTGTCAAGTTATACTTAGTCCACTTATTAAAGGCTATTTTATGGTTATGTCTTAGAAAAAGCTTAAATCTTGCATACAATGTGATAGCCTATTAACAGTAAGAATAATAAATTTAATTAACATAATTATATTACAATGAATTATGTTGAACTCCCAATTATAGCTGATTCAGTGTTTTTGACACATATAGGCATTTACCGTACTGTTTGATATGTAGAAATTATTCAAATTCAGCTATATAGCCAAACGTATTTTTGGTTGTGATATTTTCATCAGTAGACTAGGCCTTGTATTCAATATTAGCCTAAGTTACTATTGAAGTCTTTAAATCTTGACAGAGAAGCCTACAACCGTATAAATAATGCCCTTCTATGAGTTCTTTTTGACATAAAACGTAAGTGAATAAAAAAAAGTGATGAAATTTTTAATAAAAAAGATGAACTATTTGCCGTAGTCTTAATCCGATGATTTATTATGTATTAATTATTTAATATACGTAGGTACATAGGCCTACCGGTAGCCTATTTGATTGTTGCTGTATTGCAGCAACATTCAACATTAATTTTCTCAAAACTTTTCTCAAATCCTTCAAAGTTAAGCTATAGGCCTACCATATTGTATCGACTTATAACGAATTGATATTTTCAGAAACACAAAAATCATAAATTTCAATCTAAGTCCATATTGACTAACAACATTTGAATTTGCCGGTTGTTGAACGGCCGCTTTCATCACGGCCTTTTAAATAATCATGGTCCATCAGAAGTCAATTTGAGCATAATATTTCAAAAATCAATGAAATTAGTTTCTCTGCACGTTAAAATTAGAAATAAACTCTCAAAAGTGATTTGAAATAGATATAAGTGATAAATTGATGAATATAGGATGTGATATATGTATGAAAATCTTAATCTAAATCCTATCTCAAAATCTACAATAAAATCAAATATTATCAACTAGAATAATCCATTTATATATTTTTAATCGTGGTTAATTATAAAATATATCATTTGATTGTATTCCATTCAATTCTACGGGGTGAGCTTTGGGTCTCCGACCCTTCTCTACCATGAGGAAAATTTAGTATCGATACTAAAGGAGTATCGAATCATCCCTATCTGTATGTGGCCTTGTGGTTGTCGTTAGATTTCTTGAAAAATCAGAAAATCAACACTAGTTCTAGAACTGTTCACTTGAGCAGCACATGTCGGAAGCCATTTTTCTAGAGGGAAGTTTGAAGCTTCGGACAGCGTAATAATTATTTTGAAGAATTGATAGATAAAATGAAATAAATCCAATAAACTTTTTTAAAATTTAAAAAGTATTATTCTTATACAAGTTTTGAAAAAGGGTATTTAATTATTTCATTTTATCTATCAATTATTTTGAATAACCCTAAGTTTAATTTCTATTTTGAAGAATTATTACAGGCCAATCAAATAATACGAGTATTAAATCCTTGTGCCCTTATAAGTATGATGAATAAATGAATAGGATTAAATAATATTGCTAGTTTGTGTAATAATTACAACTCATTTCGATTTATTGACAACAAATTAGGTATTGCCAGAGACCCAGTGACATATTCTATCATTACGAACTTGATTTTATTTGATATAGCAATAGTTTTGTAGTTTTGGAGCTGTACTTATTAAGACGTTTCATTTTGTGCAATATCAGACACATAATTCAAAATCACATGCAGTAAATCAACTCTTTCCTAATAATTCCCAATCAAAAACGATAAAGCCCAGAAGAGGTCATTGTGACGTGACTAATAGTTTGGGAAACTTTAATATGGAATCGTTGAATCTTTATAACATAAAATAATAGAATAAGTTACATAACAAAGTAAGAGATGTTTGATACAAACATTTTAATGAGTTTAAAATTGTCAATTATTTGAATGGTACATTTGTGATTAATTTTTGTTCCGGAAAAATTTACGCTCTCAAAATTTTCGCATGTTATACCATGGCCTAGATGCTTCCACGTTCCACTAACAATATACTATCACTGTAACTTACCTCTAGAGCAGGGATGCGCAACCAGCGGCCCGAATAGAATGCTGATCCAAGGCAGAAAAATCAATGACAGAATTCAAGGAATGAAATATACATTAAGTACTTGGAAAGAAAGAAAATTATTTATACTGTTTATGTAAAAAATGTTGAATATCACGCATTATAAATTTGACACTGTTGGACTCCATGAGTTTGATTAATTGTTTACAAGACTGAAAGTTGTGAAGTCGAAATCAAGAAATTGCATGACTGACAGTAATGTGCAAAATAGCTTGCGCATCGCGACTTCAAATTTTCAACTACAAATTGGTTTCTGAAAAGCAAGGACAGTCTTCCCATTGGGAAAACATCAAAAACCACATTCTCATTATAGAAATAATAGAATATAGGCCAAAATAAGTAATAATTATACTATAAAACTAATGACGTGATGTGTTAAAGTTCAAACACTGTAAAAAAATTGTCTTATTGAGTACCTACAATGAAAAAATAATAAATAGTCTCATTATAAAATTATGAATATTTTTTCAATTGTTACACTATTTTAGTGCGGCCCGTGAGACAAAATAGGTCAGTAATGAGGCCCACTGCTTTCAAAAGGTTGCGCACCCCTGCTCTAGAGAGTAAACCGTGAACGCACACTGGAGTACGAACAGACCATCAAGATTGAAAGCATACAGTTCTGACCTGGCTCAAGTTATACGGAGATAGTTCACCAACATGACATTATTATACACTGTTAGCACTGAGCATAGGAAACTTATATAGGAAATAAAAAGTGAGCAGGAGAAGAAATTCATGTAAAATCGAACACTGATAGTATAATAAAATATAATAAGATTTATTTGAAATATATAGGTTTCATATAAATAATTCGTTTATTGGGAATAAAGCTTCAGCGAAACATTTCCTTGACGTTCGAGCATCACCCCACTGATCTTTCAATTTTATAATACTTACTTTTCACATGAGCAATTAAATTTTTACTATCAACATATTTACTATCAATCCTTTTAATAATACAATATTTGAATGATAACAATCTTCCAAAAAGTCAAACCTAAACAATATAGAAACTCAAGTATAATTTTAGAAGGTGATTATTGATTATGAATACACGAATAAACATGAATCATGATATAATACAAGACGACGAAGTATTCAACAAACTAAGTACTCCGTACAGTGATTAGTTTATATAGAGTGTTAATTTCAAATAAGTTGAATTCTTTTTTTCATTTCTACAGAATAAGAAATTCAGCTAAGTTAATGCTCATATAGAGGCAATGCTTCTATATGAATATAATAAGTACCGTATGCATTCAAATTACACTAAGTTATTACCGTATATGTTGAGATAGAGATCTTATTTAAACTTCGAGTTACAAACGTTTGAAAAACAGCTTAACTTATTTTTGATTTTATTCCATATTTTCACTTAGGCCTATCGATTTTGCCTTTCAATAGGAGTTTGACTCCAGGATATCCATTATAAAAATACAAAATATGAGCAACTCATAATATTAATTGACTTTGCTTACATACTTTCAATCAAAAGTTAGTAGTTATTATAAAAAATCAAAGAAAATTTCTTCCCTATTTCTGTAGGATATAGGGTAGGATATATCCATGTTTATTATTTTGATAATTCAACAGAAACACATTTTTAAATGATGACATAACAATTTAATTATTTTTAAACAATATTTTATAGATTTCAAGACGTAGATTGGAACACTTATACTTTACACATTAAAGGATTTATTGTTCCTTTTTGTCAACTATACAGAAGAAGGTACATTGTATAATTTCTATACGAGTGTCTGAATAATTCAAGATGTTCCATTTTATTGATAGTATAATAAACAATTTTTAGAGCATAGTAAATCATTTCCAACATGCATGAGAAAAATAATATGAATAATATAATATAAATGAAACATTATACAATACACATATTGAACATACAACCAAGAAATTGACAAAACTATAAATATAAAAACATGGAAGCTAATTGAGTCATTCACAGTCTTTCTATACAAATTTCATCATCCTTGTCTGTTGACTAATGCGAGCCATTCACTATAGTGGCTTCCCACTTCCTCTTATGCTGGTCTGAGCCGAATCCTTCGTCATAGTTTCCCTTCACAATGAACAACTGCTTGAAATGCGGAAGGCAGTACAGCTGACCGTTGTTCAATGTGTAAGTCTCCATCCTAAAATCATTCAAAAACATTATACTCACAGTATTGAGTATTTTATCAATTTCTCATTTCCAGTAAGGAAGTAAAAACGAGATTTAAGTGAAAAAGTTTCACGATGATGGACAGGAGAATATATAATGCGATTATGAGTAGAGGTTTGACAGACCTCCTCTAGTGGACCGGACGACCGGTTTGAGACCGGTGGACAGTTTAAGAGCGGCCATACGCGCTGTAGAAACGCTCGTTCGTCAAAACAGGCGTTTTTGGAGCTGTTGCAGCGAGGATGGCGGTTTGGCAGCGCCCAAGCTGCTTGTATAGATTGGCAAGCATTTTACAAGGAGTTATACAGCTAGTAGTCTGTCCAAGCAAAGAATACATTCTGACAAGATGGGAAGATGACTCCAGCTCAGTCAACATTGGTTTAAAAACTAAAAATTTGGTCTCAAATTGTAGGAAACATTCTGATCCACAATTTGAGATCAAATTTATGATTTTGGAACCTATATTGAACGAGGTGGTTTCATTTTCCCACCTTGCCAGAATGTCTTCTTTGAATTCACATACTTTGAATCGCTCGCTTTTCAACGGTTTGTACAGACAGCAAAAATCAGCGTGGTTTTGGGCGTTTCTTTTACCCCATTTTGAAGGTTCATACAGCCCTTAGGTAAGTCTCGAAAAGGTAATAAGAGGGATCACCATTAATCCAAGAGGAACGATCATGAACAGGATGATCCAATACATGGCATATGCTGATGATGTAGTCTTGGTTGCAAGAAATAGGCAGAGTTTGGAGACTGCATTCAATCAGCTCAATGAAAGATTAGGGCTTAAAATAAACGACAGCAAAACAAAATATATGGCCAGTAGCAGAAACCGACAAGCAGGTGACACAGAAATAAAAATACATACATTTTGGAAAGGTAGCAGAATTTAAATACCTTGGCTCTGTAATCACTGATGATAACAACGTCGAGATCGATATAAAAGATAGCTGCAGGAAATAAGTGCTATTTTGCCCTAAGCCAATACCTTAGATCTAAAGTGCTATCAAAGAAGTTGAAAATTCAGATCTATGAAACAGTGATAAGGCCAGTTGTGTTATATGGAGCAGATGCCTGGGTTCTCAAGAAGAAAGATGAAGACCTCTTGAATATCTGGGAGCGGAAAATACTGAGAAGGATTCACGGACCCGTCTGTAACAATGGGGAGTGGAGAATTTGGACAAATCAGGAGTTACGTGACCTGTACAAAAAATTAGAAATTGTTAATGAAATAAAATTTAGGCAATTAAGCTGGTTAGGTCACGTTGAAAGGATGAGTGACTCAAGAGCAGTAAAGAAGGTCTTCAGAGAACATCCAGGAGGAAGGAGACTAAGAGGACGCCCACGAAAGCGTTGGCTGGAGGATGTGGAACAAGATTTGAGGAAGATGGGTGCCAGAGTTGGAGACGAAAAGCGGGTGACAGGGAAGAATGGAGAGGCATTATAAAGGAGGTCAAGGCCCTAAATGGACTGTAGCACCAAGGAGTAAGTAAGTAAGTATACAGCCCTTAGGTGAGGAAAAGTACAAAATAAAAGTACTGTGGTAAAAAAATTTTGGGGGGAAATTACCTCAGAACGCAACTGCATTGCGTGCACCGGAAGCACTTCTTGTGGAAAACTTTTCCGTTAGTTTCGACTCGCTCGAGAATGTAGACTTTTGTATCACAAGCTGCGCACACACTCATCGACTGGCTTGGATCCTGATAACAAATCACATAACAATATTAACTTGTGAAAAACAAAACAAATTGAGTTCAATCAACAATCGAGGCATGACAAAGATTCATGTGTTTCAAGCATGTTCAGAAGAGGCGTTGTTACATTGTCAAGTGTATTGTGCCAGCGTCTCTTTTCAGCTTGCGCGGACTATACATTATCTATTTGTCTCAAGAATAGAATATAAAACAGTGTTTAATTCTATTTCAAGATGATACATTCAAACACCCAACGCCTTGACAGGCACAAATGGGTTAGATAAAGAAGAAGAAGATACATTCGAGAAGATGTTCAAGATTATTGTTTTATTCATTAAAATATTATCGATGCGAGCTCTACAAAACAAAGAAAATATCAATTTATACTGTCAGAAGTTTCATGTATAAAAAAGATCAATAAAATTGGAACTCATTAAAAAAAAATTTTTAATGATATCAAAGTTTATATTTTTGTACATTCTTGGAAATGAATTGAACCGGGGACACACAGGATGCAGCTCCATGCACCTTAGTGTTTTCCAAACAAGAAACAATGAGATTTTTCAAAACACAAACATAAATTGAAGTATCCTTGTATGGGTCAAGCCTTGAGATAGCTAATCACAGTTCCGACATGAAATCACCCTTTAGGGAGCTTGCATGAATAAATGCTAGTTTAGAAACAAATCGGCTCAATTAATTTGCCGCTCACATGGAAACTAATACAAATCACTTGAACAAAATAAAAACATGGCTCAATTGAAAGATTAGTCCAATAATATAATATAGGGGAGATTTGAAATCTAGTGGGAAATGAATTTTAAATTTTGTATTTATTTCAGTGAATTAAGGTGACAGTAAGGTAAAAAAGTAAATTTTTCACTACCGGCAAAAGTAAGAATTGAAGGGCTAATAGGCATGATAGGCTTACATCTTAATTGAAAGAGGATTAGATGAAAAGCGGTAAGAAATATAAGACTAATAGAAAATACTTGCATTGATTTCAAATATTGGCATTGCTTGTCAAATTTGCTGTTTACTCTTAATGATCATTCAATGAAAAATATTAAGTTTGGAAAAGACAAATAGGCATTATACTTGTGAAGAATAATTTTATAACAATTAATGATGCGCTAGTGTATTGTTTACTAAGTAGGAGGTACTGGTGAACTATGTATAGCTGACAAAGTTGATAGTTCTAGAGCCTAATTATGCTCATATACTCGTATCAATCAATCTCAGAAGGCAACACTGTGTCAGTACGCAGTAGTAACAAATTATAAAATTATAATTTAAATCTAATTAAAAATTTTGTATTATGATAAAATACTGTAGATGTGCAGTTCTAAGAGATAAAATAGAAGTCATGGAAAGAATCAAGATACAACTCACCTTGAGTACAGATAGGACTTATTCATCTGGAAAAATTCAATTTTCAACAACTCATGACAAGTATTAATAAAAGTTTTATTCTTTCACAGTATTCGAATACAGATGGAATTACAAAACTCAATAGAATATTATTACTCTAGAAGTAAACAAACATTCAAAATGTTTAAAACAATATAATATTTGTTTAGTGTTACTGGAAAGTAACAGTAGCTAACAATTTATAATAATATAGTTATATGAAATCGATCTTACAATATTGAGTACATGGATTAGACTACCTAGAATGCTTCGAAAATTTTCTCCAATAAATTCATGAATGGGAATATCCCAAATGAAGTTTGTAAAAATATGTTGAGTATAAATGATACACAACTACTACTAAGAGATTGAAAACATATTATTTCTAGTTGAATAAAAACTAGAGAACTTTCTAGCAATGAGAGCTGACCAATGAGGAGTCATGAGATAAGATTAAGCTTAACATGATGATGATCACAAATTATAAAGTTCAAGCATATTCACTAGAATATAAAACGTAGTAACAATAACTGCTCTTGAAGGCTCAAAATATTGTTTCGTTGTCCGAAATACATTCAACAGGATCGTTGAGAGTTATTACTGAAACAAAATAGAAAAGTTTTATAAATACCATTGCTTATAGATTTTAAATGGAAAACACAGAAAACAGTTTTAGATGTGAATCGTAACAGCTCCATTGAATAAAAGCTTGATTTGAATTTGACTTTGGATGAATTAATTCATTTAAACAAATAAAAGTTCTGAATTCTATCATGGTATCAAACAGCCAAAAATAGCTAGAAAATAGTGTTCACATTTTTAATGAGTTATAACTCATGGAACAGTTAACTTATGATACATGCATTATTTCATACTTCATAGGATGTCATTCTAGCCTATTCTATAAATTTAAAAGTTCTTTAATAGTCTATGGGCAGCATAATTTACAACAGGACTACTTAACTTAATCAGAATATTCTTTATGGTAGAATATGTACTCTTTTTCCGCTATAAAAGTATACTTGGATATACTAAATCCATATTATTAAATTCATGGATATAGGCTACTTCAATGATGATGACAATATTATTCTTATACAAAAAGCGTTTAGCTGAGGGAAATTATAAAAATGAATAATAATTATGAATTTAGATACGGCATCCATAAATAATTTATTACTTTTGCAATTGAAATCACAAAGGGAATAAATTAGACTATGATAAACATAGGTACAGTACTATACTTAGTAATATACTATGTACTATTAGTAACATTCGCTTCATATACTCATTCTAGTACTCACGTTGATGGACAATCATTGAATTTCATATTTGCATTGAGGCTTATATTTATGGTATAAATATAATGTAATGTATATGGTACAACTTTCTAATGTAATGTACAGTTGTAGCGTCAACACACATCTTAATGAAGGTCCTACGGTCCTACTAGTACTGAGACCTAAAATGTCATTGCAATGCATCAATAATGAATATCTAGCCTACAACCCACATCTATTTGTCTAATACAATAATTTTACATTTAGGTCCACCATTTTATTGCGCAAAAATAGCCAGCAATTTTTTGATATATGCTTATATTGCATTTTTTATCAAATTCTGTTAAGGAACCTGTTATTATCAGCGTACCTACGGTAAGACTTATCGGTGGGAATACAGTAGAACCCCAATAATTTGAACCTCAATAGTTTAAAACCCTCTATAATTTGTATGTTTTGCCTTTCTAATTGATACAACTTCCCTTGTCTTTCAACCTCAATATTCGTACTTCATAAAAGCCGAACTATAATGTCTAAATTTCTGAATTTCGAATGAGTGAGGTTCTACTATGTATGTATTTTCAAGAAGAAGGAATAAAAATTAAACAAGTAAAAATGTTCAATGCAGCCTGTGTATTTTCTGTACGTTCAATTTGCTGGAAAAACAAACCATAATTTAATAACAATTGCTTAAAAAATAATGAGATAAGTCCTATACAGTACATAATTGTTATAAATGAGAAGAGAATCTATCAATCAATATAAAAATGACATGCACTCACCTGTGTTTGGACATCGGCATGCATACAACAACGCATCATGCAGGTTGCAGGAGTCTGGTTGTCATCAAAATTATTTAGCCAGGTTAGTGTTCAACACGATAATCGTTAGAAAAACTAAAAACGAAAACTTTGAAGCCTTTATCAAATAATAAAAATATTGTAAAACAAGATCAAAACCTAGTCCCTATATTCGAATATCAAGGAAGCACAGTTCATAAAATAAAGCTCTTTTGTTATCCTTTCATCAGAAACAATACAGCAAAACAAGAAGCAAAACTCCAAGAAAAATCGTTTAAGAAGCCACAATATACCTTTGGTTAATCATTGTTATGTAAAAAAATTGTTTCTTATTGTATAATTATTCATTACATGCATTTGTGGAAAATGGTCAACTTCTAGACCGACAAGAATAAAATCTATGAGTTGAAGTAGGACTTATCCTCATAAGCTGGAAACATGGGATTTGAATCGACGTATTCCAGAGATGTGTAAATAAATACTATCAAGATCATGTAAATAAAGGCTTATTAACAGGAAAGAAAACTATTCGAATTAGTCAACTAGGGGAATAACTCAACTGCGTTCACAAAATCATTTTGGGATTCCTATCTAAAACAATCAGACAGCATAAAAATGAGAAGCCCCATCGATAATACTCTCTATTGGATTAAAATATAGTATAAAGTCAAATGATACTCAAATGAAGAAACAAAATTTCAATGTTTGACCTCAACAAAATCAACAGAAACCCGCTAAAAATTGGGCAGACACTGACATTTTCATTCGACATGAATTAAACGGTGGAGTGATTTGATGAATTTTGATTTAAAACAATTTCAAGGATTGATTGTGAATTCTATGACAAACAATCGATCTCAAAAGTTTTCAAATGGTGAAGGACAACAGACACAACAGGTTAACTACAGGAAAACAATCAAGCTTTCACAACGAAGACAACATGCACTAAATAAATCCTTCCTTGGAGAATAATATAAAGCATCAATTTCATTTTTATGGAACTGTATTTTACTGTGTAAAATTCCGTTAGCATAGCTTTCTAATTCTGTTTGAAATTGATTTATTGTTTGCCCAAGTTATTCAACAAGAATTCGCCACAATTACTGAAATAACAAATTATTTGTAGGGTTAATAAAGAACTCCGATTTTGTGGCATCAAGAGTACTTCAATACTGGCTGGACTTTTGTAAGATCAACTCTCACACTATTGAACAATATAGTGTAATATCTAGTCTTACTAGGAAAAAATAAAACTGTTATTATATGTGTCATCATTTAAAAGGAATAATATCGTGAAACCAAACTTGTTTGGATTTTAGAGAACATGTACTGAAATTCAATAACATTTCATATAAAAGAAAATTGTGATTCTCTCCACGTTAGCTTTGAATCATATCACAAAAATAGTAATAATACAAGGGGCAACATTAGAGGTTAAGTGAGTGAAAATTCAATTAGAAGAACAGCTTATTCACATTGTAATAGCTTAATAATTCACCACCAACACATTTAATGGTTTCCCAAGTGTCAACATTTGTTAATATGTAGGTAGAAAAATAGCGGGATAGGAACAATAATCAATTCAAATAAATCGGATATTAAAATAAATATTAGCTGGAAATGAGAACCAAAGTCAAGAGTATTGCACACGTTCACTTATTTAATAGAATTGATGGGTGAATAGGACTTTTCAAACAGCTCACCACGAAACGATTGACTTTAGGCCTTGACTTTTCCTTGGGCTGTTCAGACTTGAGTGATTCAAAGTGCGCGCGCAGGGATTTGGTCGAATCGAGACTGGCCTGGTCCGAGTCCAGCATGTTTATGGCGTTATTTTTGGACTGCTTCTCAGGCTCCCAGTGTTCAAATTTCTCCTTCAGCGATTTGGCTCTGGCTGCGTTCTGAGCCTGCAAACAGAAAAAAACTTTAAAATTATCGGGATTCAAAGTTTCTGATTAGAAAGTACAACGATGTAACAGTTGGCTATATAATTAGGATGTAGAAATCTACTGAATCGGTTTTATTACATCAAAACTAGGTTTCGATATTCTTGCCATCATTTAAAAATATGAGTAAGAGTGAACTCACTCTGGTACGACTAAGGCAAAGATGAGCCGAAGAAATGAATATTGGTATAAACCAATAACGCACAATGTAACGTTGAATAATATTTTGAAATTAGAATGAACATTTTTCAGAATTCAACAAAATTCTATAAGAATTCTTATTCCATGGCGCACTTTACTCTCTCATTATTATTAATCCTCACAATAGAATGGTCAGCATAGCAGAATGCAAACACTAAATACTAATTCATCGAACAAACCAATAATCAGTCAATCAGGGATTGAAACAACATAATCATAATCGACTCAAAGAGAAAAATTGTCACATAGCATGCAATTTTTCCTTGACTTTTGAATTGAACAGAATAACTGTTTCGCCTTGATCTGGAGGAAATTAGTAAAAGAAGCAGAAGTGATGAAACATGCCTGAGCCTATCAGACTTCAATATAGTTCTTTTTCTGGCATTAAATTGTAAAAAGTAACTCAAGTAACATTATATAATGTGCTTAATGTGGTATAAAGATCGTTTTTAAAATTATACATGTATAGTTCTCGCAAGTTGATAACACTCCATTACAATGCAAAGTTCATTCTAACGGCTTGTCTAACAAACTATACTCACAATATTATTCAACTGACCTGTTTTAAGAATTCATCTTCGATTTTATCAGATGCCCGAACAATGCCGTTGGTTTCCTCTTCGCTCTCCTCTTCTTCCGACTCCTCCTCTTCGCTTTCTTCCTCCTCCTCTTCGGATTCTTCTTCCTCCTTGTAGTCGGGAGGAGGTGTAAATCGCTTCAGCGGTTTTGGACCTATCAACACCAAACAATGAAATAAAATATCCTTTTCTAAATTTCACACACATATCGTAAGTATCAGGAGCAAGGAAGTCTAAATCGTAATTAAATGATAGGTAGCAGTTGAACTCCATGATCTATAACAATTGAAAAAGGGGGTTTCCGAAATATTTTTTGATCGGTGAGTAAACTTTAAAGAACCAAACTAAGAGAAGTAAGTTGATACGACGGATGAAGTCCAGTTAAATGAACTATTAACAATAGGGATAGAGTAAAATTGGAACACAAGATTTCAAATAAATTAAAAATTATCATAGATTAAGGGAACAATGTAATTGAAGTCGGAAAGTGCTCAAAATATTATATCTTCATTATTTGGAAAACATCGAATCTAATAATGAAAAAACATTACTGGATATGACAAATTTCTATAGTAATCTTCTTCATGTATTTGGCCTACATAATTTCAATATAACTATCAAATCAGGCGATTTTCAAATTAGTTGAGTAGTTGTGAAGGTGATATCATGGTATTTATCCATATTAAATGAAAAGACAAGATATTGATGTCAAACCGCGGATTTATGGAAAATCGAGATACCGCTTTCGGTTTCTATGCCATCTCTGGTGAGCTCTGTTAAATCAATTGAATTCTGTTTACCATATTTAGATAATAGTGTAGCAACTGTAACCGGTATCTCGATTTTTAATAAATATATGTATTGACAATATCTTATCTTTTCATTATGGATTTTTCAAAATTTCACAAGGTCTATATTAGAAGGAAGCAAGGTTGATAATTGAATATAAATTAATTCATTGATCAAGTTATTAATTTAAATCTTACTAGCAGTTACAGTTTTTCAAAGAAGCTATTTTTGGCACAAGACAAATTATCTACAGCTCTTCGTAGTATTCACAACCAATAGTATTTTTGATAGCATTTGAATATTCATAGTATTCATAACATTTTGAAATCATAATTTATTTATTTTATTGCGGATGATACCCACATTAGCATTTTAGCTTGTGTGTGGGTAATGGATAATGAGTGTGAAGGTGATTGATGAAGTGAAAATTTGATAAAATTTTAATACAAATTGAGGATTCAGTTTAGGGCTATGCATGTTTTCCCCCATCATTTCATGCATATATTAAGTTATGTTTCTTTTGAATATGTTCACAATGAATAAGTTCATTGAATCATCAAAGTAAAAGAAACTGAAGAACTCTCCACAACTCTTATTAAAATCATTCTGTAAATGACATATTATTTATCTTCCCCATTATTGGGAAGAATTTCGAATAGAAAGTATGCACTGACCGTCGGGCACAGTTTCCTTGGCCTCCTCCATTTGCCTGAATATTGAGAGCATTTTGGATGTTGTACAGCTGCGCTTGACCACAGCCTCGTCCTCTTCGTTGGCGTCCTCACTGCGCACTACGTTCGGGTCTCTGTAGATTTCTCTTTCTGGAGACTCAGTCTGAAAACATTGGTCAAAAATAAGTTATTTTAAAATATTATCTTCAAACGGGATAACTATGCTATATTACATTATCGAGAACTCGACTGAACGAAGTACTATATAACTTTGTCGATAATTATTTTCGATTAAATTATTGAGAATTCGATTGAACAAAGTTTCATATCATTTTGATGACGTGTCCGTCTGTACCCAGGATATATAACAAACGAAAACTTTTGAAAATTTGTTTATTGATTGGTAAAGAAGCCTACTGACCAAGTGGTTTTCGAAATTACTTTGTTGATGATAATTTATTATTACATTATTGAGAACTCAATAAACAGAGTTCTACATCGTTTTAACAATGTGTACGTCTGTACCCAACCCAGTATATCTAAAGAACGAAAAATTTGAACTTTGGAGTATTATATCTTCAAAGATTGAGTAAAAAGTCTTTAGACAAAGTGGTGAAAAAAATTGAGGATTGAACGCTTGAACCGTATAGAGCTTGAGTCTGTTCTGGATTATCCATCAATCTTAAAAAAATAGCTATTTTAGACTGAAAAAATGAAGAAAATCGCCCCTCCACTTCGTGAAACTGTATCATAGGGGAGCATAGCTAAATACCCAGTGAATAAGAATATTAGACCAATGGTTCGCAAAAACTCTTCCAATTGATATCTAGGAGATACGCTAGATGGTAATTTATAATAGAAATGTAGGATGAAAATAAAATTAGCAAAACAGCAAACAATGGGTACTTTTAAGGGTGTATCAATATTAATAGTGAGAAGATTTTTTAATGTTTTCTAATACGAAACATATAGAATCTATGTTAAAAAATTCAACATAGAATTCATTCATAGCTATGAAAGTGTGAAAATAACCAGCGGATCAAACAGAACACAAGTAAAATTGTTAATAATGGAAATATATATAAGGGGATACAACCAAAACTCGTTAAATTGGAGCTTGGTATATTGTGACATTCCAAGCTACAAAGCCTCCTGTTGTAATTAGGCTTTCAATGACTTATGAATTAATATTATATAACTGGATGCATTAACATTAAATTGAATTTCAAAACAATTTTGCATAATGGGAGGGCTATTCAAAACAGCTCACTTCAGAACAGCTTGGGCAACAGAATAGTAAAATTGAAATTGATACATGATCAGTATTATTAGAAAAATACATTCTAAACCACACTCAAGAAAATTTTGTGGAATTAGGGGGAAAATAATATATTAACCAAATTAATAAGAAAACGAGCACAGCAATAATACAAATGTAAGAAGCCTATCAAGTTTTAAGAGCTAAAATTCATGTATTTTGTGTAAAAATAGGGGTGGTTGCACTGGAAGTGGATTTTAGTTCTACTAAAACATTTCTATTGAACAGTTCTTTCTAAAACAGTTCTACTAATTAACATTGTTATTTAAATATGAAGATAAAGAGACCTTCGAGCAACTAGAGTGTTTCGAGCACTCATCAGTGTTTGTTAATTTCAAATCAAACCGGGGAAAAAGCAGACAACATCAACATAACACTTTGTTAGTTTCAATCAGTGACAACAATTCACACATCGAAAATAGATTTATTTTGACCTTGACTTGGCCCTCACGGGGAGGAGTAAAACGGAAAGATCGCTTCTCTTTCTCTGGCGGTTTGTAGGTTTCGAAAAATTTGAATTTATTGGAGACGTCGGCCGTTTGGACGGTCACGTCCTCAACTCGGTCGCTTGATTTTACTACGTCCTCTGTTGATACTTGTCGTTTATTGATATATACCTACACATTCATTCACAAAGTGAGATGCTAAGTTAAGATTACAATGCAAACATTTGACAATATTTCACCAAATGGCTTACATGCTATTTGAATAACCTGTATTCTACAATATAATCACATATAACTTACCCTATCGTTAATTTTTTGACAAAGTTGTTACAAATATGAATTACTACTATTTAGATATTTTGGAATTGAGTTTTGAATATATTCTATTGAAGTACATCTATGTACATTACAAATCATGATGATTTTTTTACAATTTCATTTCAATAACAAATTACTCAATCTGTTTATTAATTTCATAATAGGAACGCTCCAATAAGGCTTTGATTACATTTTTAAAACATAGTTTCAAAACTCAATATATAGACTGAACACAGAGTAGAGAATAAACCAACACAAGTGTTTAGATCCCATGCAAGTATCTATATAGTGCTGTGTGTAGGTACTATGAAATAATTGTAATATCAATTATTCACATGATTTTTTCAGTCTGAGAAGTATTTGAGTCTGTTGAGATCAAGGGGCTTTCTCATTCACTCTATGACAATCAGCCTACTGAGTTTTTTCAATAATGGAAGATTGTTACTCCATCAAGATTGTGGACTTCATAGAAATTTGCGAATTCTAATTCTTACAGCCTGAATGAAGAGGATGCGTCCGTCCATATAAGTTCTTGCGTATAGTATGAGTATAATCTTTTATTCAAACACAACCTTAAAAAATACACCTTCCTTATAGGCCTACTAGCCAATGAAATCAAACTATCTTTCATTTGATTCTATCAATTGAAACAACACTTTCCTCATTGGTCAATGGAATTAAAACATCCTTCATTCAATTTTATTGATTATCTATATTCATATTTACTCGATATCTGATTATAGATGCGACCGCAATTTCTGACAGGTGAATAAAATTGTAGTGAATGATAGGAGATTAGTAGTAGAAATTTATTTAAATACTTACATCTCGGGCTCTGCGAGTGGCTTCAAGACTGTTTTGATGTTGAACTGGCTGAGGAACAGGAACAGGAGTCGACTGCTTGGTTTTCGCTACATTCGCATCCATTTCCAAAAATAGGCTCCTTGACTTCTTCGATATTCCTAGAAAATAATAATAAATTAGATCACTGATCGAGAAGCTACATGAAAAAACTCGAAATAATATTGGAATCACCAATTGTTGGAGGAAGATTTCGTAATGTCCATGAGAGAAAACTAATCAAATCTTGGACCTAACTTATGTCCCTATGGGGTCTACAGTTCACATAACTACCAGCAAATAGACAATAAAACTAATGGCATAACCTGTGACTGAACTGATGGCCTGGAAATCAACTGAAACTGCTTTGATATAAACTTAACCAAATTTTATTTCAAAAATAGTTTCAAATTTCCAATGTCTTGTGAAACATTTGATTCATTAGCGCACTGTTTTATTTTCCTCAAAATTTAAAAAAGGATTTTAATGTTTTTAAAATTATTGAATTTTTATTGACTTTTTGTTGGTGGAACTACTTATATACTATTATATTATCTAAATTTGAAATTATCCGACTTTTGTTTAGTAAGTCAAAATTAATGATTCAAGGTAATTTTTCCTTTATTATGCGAAACGGTCCGACGGTCGGCCGCAATCAAAAAACTGCTGCCAATCACAGCTCTTGTCTTGTCTTTAACATCTGTTCGACTGCGGCGTCCGTCGGAATGTTTCGCATAATAATGGAAAACGTACCTTTAATAATTGGTATTCACTCACTAAACAAAAGTCAGATAATTTTAAATTTAGAATCACACATAATATATAAGTAGTTCCACCAACAAAAAGTCAATAAAAAATTCAATAATTTTAAAAACATTAAAATCCTTTTTTTAAATTATTCCAAAATTAAACAATTTTGAATTTGGGATCACATGTTATGTGTAGTTCTAACAAAAAATCAATGAAAAATTTGTAGCGGACCGTCGGACCTACGCATAAAGGAAAACCCGCCTTAAATGAAATTGTAACATAGATACCTACTTTTCAACTGTCCTTCCATAGATTGGAAGAGGAGCAGTTTCGGGAGAAGTCATGTGTTACTCTCCATTACAAATTATTATTAAATGAATTATTATAATTATGATTATATTTTGAAAGATATAATCGACTAATAATAAATGATTACAAAATAAAGTATTATGATTGCGTTCCCAAAGAGATAATAGACTAACCCTCAGTAATAATAAATTATCATGAAAATAATAATAATGATTATGATTATGGTTTGAAAGAAATAATTGACCAACCCTCTTCAAAGACACTCATATCGTCGGCGTTGTTCTTGTTCTTGTGTGCTTCGTCGTCCTCGTCGTCAGATGGCACCACCTCTCCGCGCTCGAACTTCTCCCGGACGGCGCGCGCTTTATCGCTGCGCAGCCCCTCCACCTCCTTCTTGGTACGCGGCGCTCCTCCTCCTCCCCCCTCGCTTTCAGCCACCGCCTGCTCGTACATCTCCTTCATTTTGCCTTGCTTGCCCTGCACAAATTAAAGCATTTATTATTCCAAAATTTAATTTCAATATTCACATTATACTATATTACATTTGTAATTCAAAACAGTGATATTTCATCTTCAGATCGTGTTAACATTGGACAATGGTATTGTTTAGTCGCAGAAGGAAGACCCTCAGTCAAGATGACGACCATTGATCTATGGGATTCATAAAATCAGCAAATATACGATCACACTTCATTATATTCAATAGAGCAGTCGCTCAATATTAGCTACTAGACAAGATTCTGTCAATAAGTCTGGTCGAGCAAAGAAAACATTCAATCAAAATGACCGATTGAAGCGAGAGTGAGTGTAACTGCGCACGCGCATATCCTGCAGTTTTAATGTAAAACCGCTTCAGCCAACATACCGCTGGTGAGATGAGAGACGGATGGTAAGAGTGTGACTATTTTCACTTCGACAACTGGCAGCATTGAACAGCTGCCATTTTAAAGGAATGTTTTCTTTGCTCGACAAGCCTATAATTAATTGGTACAGGTTTACTTGGTATAGTTCACATAAACGAAACCAATCACAAAAAACTTCCTCGTTATCTTTAACCAGTTATCACATTTGATGCAACTTGTTATAGCTGACACCAAAAAGTAAGGAAGTTTCGTCTGTCTCTTATTACGTGATGGAAACTACTAAAAACTGATGTAAAGCATCTATTGTTTCTTTTGATTTGAAAAACTCATTAGATTATTTGTAGGTAGTAGTTATCCGTGTTAAAAGATGTCAATTACAACTTCATAAAGTATGTTTTATGATACGCTTTTGGTTTCCCATAGAACCCAGAAATGAACAATCTTCATAAATTCTCGCAATTTTATACTTTTTAAATGTCTATTTAACTTATGCGAATTTTGAATTTCAAATATTTTTTGTAAAGAGCTCATTAGTGTTAGGTTTTAGGTTAGGAGGATGAATGCAGAATAACAAGTATCCAACGTTTGAAAAACTTTTCAACAGAAAGTACAATTATAATTATAAATAATGTAGGATGAAGCAAATTTTAAAGAAGTAATCATGTTTACCAAGAAAGACTATTTCAAATTTCATGAATTTCCTGCTTGCTGTTTCACTACACTAAAAATTATAAAAATGCGACATACACAAAACATCCATAATGTAATAGGAATTCTACCATATGTTTTCCAACAAATATTGATTTCAAAAAGAAAGCATCTATAGAGAAAATTTTTCAAGTTTTTACAAGGAACCTCCATAAGTTTTGACGATCGTGGAAGAAATAATGGAAAGAGATATTGATTGGGTACATCCGATTTTCACATACTTGCTGAGTGAGCTGACGTTTCGACGCCATCGCAGACGACGAAATGTAAGTTCACTCAGTAACTGAAAATCGGGTGTACCCGGTCAGAAAAAGAATATCTTCAAACCTAGGGTTCTATAGAGACTTTAAACTCTGATTAACTTATAGAGTTCCATAGAGAGATTGTATAATCAGACTGGTTATAATATACAGTCTCTATATGGTTCCATGAGCACGTTATACTGTACTAAGATCCACTGATACACAAATACTATTTAGTATACTATATACTATAGAATATCCGAATACGAACTATTATTCTAATATCTGTGTTGTATAATAGAAAGGGCCTTAATAAAAATAAGGATTAAACTGATTAGATAAGGTAATCATTCTAACCAATATGGCTTATCTAGCATCTTATTACCATGAAAAGACGCGAATGAATTGAATGTTTCTCCAGTTTGCGTTCTTCCAGCCATTCCTCTTTCCTCTGCGCCTGTCCGCTCTCCCATGTGCGTTTCACATCTTCCATTTTACCAAACGCGGTTGGCCGCTCAATGGCCTTTGTGCTGCGCACTACTCCATCCTCTGCAAAGACAAATTGAAATAGAAAATGATTAAAATAGACAAATCAAATAGCACGATAATTACCCGAATCAGTTGTACAATAAATATCTATTCATAAACTTGATATTCAATTAAAAATGACCATTTTTATGAGTGATAGGAGATAAACCTCAAATCTTTTACATAAAAGTACAAATATGAAAGTATTAAAGATAAGATAAAAATTTATTCAACATAGCTCATCATAAAACAATAAACAGTTGAATATTGTCATCACATTAAATCTCAACATGAATTATCCAAAGTATCATCACAATAACACTAAAATATAAAATACAGATGATTAATACATTTATAAGAGCTTATATCTATTAGGTATTGCAGAAATCGTTCACACTATAGTAAGCCTCTGCAGAAAGAAATCTGTACAAACACTTTTTAAATTCGCTCATCGACTTGGACCTTAACTTGGCAGATAATTTCAAATAAGTTCTTAAAAGTAATAAGGTGTACAAGTTGAAAAATTGTTCAGATTCAAATTATAACTTATGTGTTAAGCAACAGATCGTTTTCAAAGATGAATGATAGTTATAAAAACAACTGAATAAGTTGAATTTATTCTATGAGGCACACAATATTTATGCAGAAGCACTTATGGACATATTTCAACATTTAATTTATTCTGATAGTACTGCGATGATGTTAGAAAGCATGATATGCACTGCACATGAATGAATCAAGTTGATATTTTTGTCATTGGTTCGTAATATTACTTCTTTCTTAAAATATAATATCGTTATATCGGTATATTATACCAGTACTGAAGTGGCCTACTTTGAAATAACAAAGAACATTCAGTAGAAAAAGTTCAATAGACTATTCTGAAAATTGTATAATAAACTATCATGAGGTTCTAAAATAATAACTGTATTATTGAAAAATATTTTAGACACAGCAGAAGTCGAAATTTTCTACAGAGGTTGCCCCAAAAACATTGGCCAAAAATTTACCATCTAAAACGTATTCATATTAAACCCATTCATTTGCATTTACAAAAATTTGCAAAGATTTACAATACATCAATTGTATTGAAAAATTTTATTTACAGTGCTGTTATATAACAATTCAACGAAAAATTGATTTGGCATCGACTTCAAGAACAGAAATTAAAAGGTCAACTACTGTTCTTCAAGTATCTTTCATTAACTTGGCTCACATGATTTAAATTTATAAGGAAAACAACAGGAAATCTAATAATTTACTATAATTATTTTTCAGTTGGATTGTGAGATGAGATGAGAAGACGAACTTCGAACTCTTCTTTCAAGAAACTTTTATTACAAAAATTAGACAATTTCCTTTTCGACTTTGAAATATTTTCTTTTTCCAACTGGTAGCAAATGACATATTGATAAACGTCAAATCTTCCTTCAAATAACTACCGAGCCTTTATTTATTGATGATAAAAGGTGATTGATAACAAAAAAGAAAAATATATTATTCAATTTCACTTACAGTGAAAAAAACTATTCCATAACAAATTAGGGTCCTTAATTCAAAAGAAAATATTGTATTAAAAAAACTAATAAACATATCTAAAAACCTTATTTAATCTGGCATTAACTCTGCAGCTCTAAAGCGTTCTGAATTTTAAAAATAAATTCACGAATATCGAACAAAATAATGTAAGAAAAACCTTCCATTAAAATATAAAAAATGTACTTGAATTTTCAATACATTAAAATAATAATTCCACTTTACTTTACCTATAGGCCTACACTGGATGGCTATCTTGAATCTAGTACATTCACTCACATACATTGTCAATTTTTGACAATACGAAAGAATAGAAGGAAATACCTTGCACTTTTCCGGTGTAGTGTGCTATGAGAACAAACTATTAAAACCAACTGACTCTTTTCGGATGCTGAACCGACTGAGTTTACGAGAATCAGTGCGGAACTTGCGTCCTTGAATTCGCTCATGCGCGTATGTGTGCCTCTATTTGAGTGAGTATGTAAGGCACAGTATTAACGAGCTACAGCACCTATTTCTATAATTACATTATTGTAATGCTAGCGAATTTTCAAATAAGGAAGCTTCAAGATGAGCTTCCAATTTCTTCCAATAACAATAGTCTACTGTATTGAGATGCTTGCATATATAGAGGAAGCAAGTATTCTGACTCAAATTTCACAGTATCAGATAATTTTCATCAGTATTTATAATTAATTTCTCAGTTTTAATCTATATTTATTTGACATTTTTCATTTTTAATTTATCATTTTTAATCAGTATTTATTTAGAGCGTACACTCAATCAATCATATTAAGGTAGGTACTTGCAATTTGTAAAACTGACTAGAATTACAAGGCACTACTGTGTTTTTAACAAGTTTTATATTATTCTTTTAATAACTTTATAGGTAAAATAGTATTAGATGTCTATTTTTCAATTAGTACGGCACATGATATGGATGATATGGGCGAAGTTGAGGCATAAGAGTCCCCTATTACAATTAACTCACAAGATTAAAGGTTTTCAAAGTCAGGTGAATACAAAATACAATCGTTATTTACAGGGCGCTAGATTCAACAAATTAGAAATTTAATTAGAGGTTTTCTTATATTATTATAAAGCTTTAATGGGAGATAATTTATTTCCTATTTGAGAAGTCTAGAGTAAGTTTTAAATGCTATACACATAAGCTTGAAACTAGATTTTTTAGATGATTTTATATCTTCAAAATAAAATCAGATATAGGAACAAGTAAATACGTTTGTTAAATTCAACAAAATCAGTACATGTTAGATATAAATTTTCAAACAATGATGTTATCAACGGTTTATTTACGACCTCATCGGTTTATTACTACACATAATAAAGGATATATGAATATTTCAGATTAGTGAGCTGATAAATAGCCTATCGCCAGTCAGATTCGATCAATGGCAATCCATTTAGTACAATAGCCTACTGTGGAGTCTGAGATTGGAGAAATAACTCTATTTATACTTTAAACCTTTTACTGGAAATCCAAAATTATATGTGTTTACTCATCTAAGCAGCTGAAAGGCGGGTGAATGAATGAAAGTATCAATGGAGTATCAAACTATAGTCGGCGCAATCTAAGTTGACGAAAACCCCCTACACCCGAGAAATAGCTACGTTGTCATTTTGCGTGAAATTGAAACTTCTCCTAACGCAAACACATTCAACTGAATGTTAAAAGTGACAGCGTAGCTTTGGAAAAATCACGCGGTGTTGTGAAACTCATTATTTTTATGATAAACCAGCTGTTCGCAGCTCGAATATCCAAGTCGATTAGCTTCAATAACTCCAATCTTTAACATACAATGATTCATGCATATACCGCTCTCCTTACTTTTAAACTCTTGAGAGGCCAAATTACGATCATCCGACTATTTTCGACATTTTGAAAAATAATTTCAATTGTTTTTGAACAACTTTCTCGCTTTCACCACCCACTTATCTTCTCAAACAAAAAGTTTCTAGATCATCGAAAATTTCATGTTTTCTGTTCGAATAGACTCGACATTGACAAACATATTCATTAATTGAGACATAATTATTGGTCGGATATAGAAAATTCAAAAACCATTAGAAAGCTCGAACTCTCCTTCTCATTTTGATATGAAAAACTTTATTTTTACTACAACCCATGATTGTGAGAGAAGTGATATACAAAAATAAGTAATATTTTCGCGATTTTTCAATTTTTTCAAAAAAATCAAATTTCCTTTGAATCCTTCTACCCAGAAACTTTTTTAATACTACTGGCATATCAAGGATAAAATTCTACGTCTATATATGGGGTTTAATCGCCAATTTGAAGATGTTCCAATTTCACACAATCTGGCAACGCAGCTATTTCCCGGGTGAAGAGAAAAACAGTCAACTTAGATTGCGCGGACTATAGTCCAGTCAAATTAAGCAAAAAAGGTAAAAGTCAGAGGACCCAGCTGAAAATTTTCAGATCTGATCAAAAAAGGGCGCTGAATAACATACTAAAAGTCTCCAAGACTCCCCTGTGAGCTTCGGCCGCCAGCTTGGAAAACCCGTAAAATTTACCTACTAGGAATTGGTTTTTCGTGAATTGTGGCCGAACCAAGCGTCGGACGAGAAAATTTTATAGGACTTTTTTTGTAGGCAATAAAATTTGGAAAAGAATGAGGCCAATTGCATTTCTGTATCATTAACCGTTTTTGAGATACAATTTTTTTTTAATTTGACAAATTTTTCATAGGATCGAGAATTTGAAATTTTTCTTACTTAAGAAGTTTGTTGAACTTCTTCTATAGTTTGTGAAACTATAAATTGAGCACCCGTACATTCGTATTTTGAAATCCCTCTCGGCGAAATTCATTTCTCTTTCATTTGAGACCATTCCACACTTCAATGTTCAATATTTTTTGTGCTACAGCGATTTTAGGAAATCATTGCACCCCCAAAAACCCCAAAAATTGCATATTTTAACACAAAAATCTTACTAAAAAAGTTGGGATTTGCTTATACTTCTTGAATACTGTTTCTGAGACCCTAGGCTGTCATTAGCAATGTTCATCCGACCAATAGTATCGTAGGATTCTTGGGGGTGGGTGAAAAGCATCCCCTATATTTTAAATTATATATATTTATTCATAACTTTTGAACGGTACCTCGGATTTCATCGTGTAATAACTATCGTTTTCAGCTCATTGTGGCGGTATAAATTCATATATGTCAAATTTAAAAAAAATTGTATCTCAAAAACGGTTAATGATACAGAAATGCAATTGGCCTCATTCTTTTCCAAATTTTATTGCCTACAAAAAAAGTCCTATAAAATTTTCTCGTCCGACGCTTGGTTCGGCCACAATTCACGAAAAACCAATTCCTAGTAGGTAAATTTTACGGGTTTTCCAAGATGGCGGCCGAAGCTCACAGGGGAGTCTTGGGGACTTTTAGTATGTTATCCAGCGCCCTTTTCTGAACATATCTGCAAATGTTCAGCTGAGTCCTCCGACTTTTACTTTTTTTGCTTAATTTGACTGGACTACTATAAAGAGCTACTACAGTGAAAATGATTAGTATGAATTTGTTCAACAAGGCAATCAACATTTGAGTGGAATAAAATTTTTATAATATTGTTGCTAGACCACAAATAATAGGTTTCAGTTATTATCTATTATTCAAGACTGGAATATTTCCTACATACTTAACTGTTCTAACAGTAATGAAAAAAAACACAGGGGAAAATGGAATCTACTAATCCAAAACTGTTCTGGGACAAAAAGACTAAATGCTTGATGTAATTGAAAATCAGGCAGGAAGTGATGCTTTGTATACAAATTGAATAGAGAAACTACAAAGGTACCACATCCAATTCATTAAAAAAATCTGAACAATCGATTTGGTGACATGCTACAAGCCTATAGTCAAACAAATTCTATAGTGAGAAATAAGTAACCTACTTAATTGTAGAGCATTATTGATGAAATTTAATATAGGTAGCCTACTCGATCGATATTAATAGAATTAAGCTGCAGACCACAGAGGTGAAGTGGTTGGTAGATGGATGCGATAAGAGCAGTTTCAAAAATACCATAGAGAAAGGATAGTTGAAATATTCTTCAACTATACTTTCTTTAAGATAATACTAATTCCTGATTAAAAATTCCTGGATCGATCCCAGTTAACAATACAGATTTTGACAGAAACGACCACTTCGAATGAAATGTTAATCAGTCAGCCTCGACTGCCTAAAAAAGTATCCTCAATCATAATAGCCCCTCTTATGGGCCACCCACAAGCCTAGAGCTCATGTAGGTATGACCTATATCTCTCCAGGTAGAAAGGATTGTTTTACTATCGGAAAAGAGTAAATTTGAGCCAATCCAACCTGATGTTTCAATATCTCAAGATAATTCAGAACTACTGTATTATTCAATCAATTCATCGATTTATAGCTATCATAACGATCATTATAATTTACCGAAGTATCAGTTCCCCTAAACGGATTGTAGACTTTTTCATTTCTAGGATATCAATGGATTTATACCGATAATGGAGACCTATCAACTGTCTTGTCTACTCCCTCAATAAAAACATAGCGGCTACACGCTAGCATGGGGATGAAATTACTCTAGTAATTCAAACTAAGCAAACTACTCTGACAAAACTGATGGAATCTCAACTTCTATTAGTCACTAAACAATCTTTACAGTAGGCTTATGAATTATTAGGACACAATTAATTCTTATAATGACCTCAAAGACGAATTCATTCAGATTGATCATATTCAAAATTCTCTATCTACATTTCTCGTAAAAAATAAGGAGAAAGCCTCACACTAGCCATAGGACGCCGATAAACTTAAAAAAACTCAAGAATTTGAACTTCAAAATTTCAGAAAATATCTTATCCTCGACCTAGATAATCGGTCAACCAAAAGCTTTCATTCAACAGGCTAGATGAAAATGCACGTATACAAATGAACGGGTTAGATTACCAGATATAAATAAATTTTAAAGTTAATGCAGTACTGACGACAAAACACTGGCCATGATAACAATAATTAGTTTGATATGATGAGACGCATGCAATGCGTGGCTCAACACATGACACTCTGTAGAAAATTTCGACTCTTACTACGAACTGCCGTATTACCGTCTTCCTCTTCCCCAGAGCTGGAGCTCTCTTCGTAGTCGATACCGTTCAGCGACTCGTCTGTTACTCCAATGTCCATGCCCTTCTTCTGGAATCTGCAGAAAACACGCGGAATAATGGTTTGAATAATGTCATTTAATTATAAATCTTCAAATTGAGCTCCTTTGCTGAGTGAACAGAATTTCAAGCTGAAGAATGGGGTATTATTTCATGATTATACTAGAATGAAATACATCAATAAATACAACTTTCAAACATGATCATTAGTTCTTTCACAAATTCTACTTCATGTTCAACTAGGAAATAAACTTTGAAATTTCACTATCTTGTGAGTGAAAACATTGTAATCGGCTGTGAACTAAAAAACATTCAACTAAGACCAAAAATAGAATTTCAAAGTAAAAATTACTCACTTTATAGGCACGACAATCGCTTCGTACATATACCAGGTACTCGAGCACATGACAGAATACTTCTAAACTTTGATGA
Source organism: Sogatella furcifera (assembly GCA_017141385.1). Classification (NCBI taxonomy): domain Eukaryota; kingdom Metazoa; phylum Arthropoda; class Insecta; order Hemiptera; family Delphacidae; genus Sogatella; species Sogatella furcifera. The sequence continues at coordinate 12,971,814 of CM029551.1, read as the reverse complement.
GGTATGAAGAGGTTTAGGTTTATAACATCAATAGAAACATTGAAAAATACAATCACTATTTCCAAGAGAAGTTATATATGTGCTAGTAACGGCAAAGACTGTAAATGTTTTGTGACCACAGTTTAGTTTAGAGAATTGAGTATTTTGCAATCTCAAATATTTTTGTTTATGGAAGCGATTATTTTAAGCGAATTTGTGAAATTCATTTTAGTTCAGAGGATTGAGTATTCTGCCATTTCAAATATCTTTTTTTTTACGAGAAGAAATTATTAGAAACTTGGTATGTTTGAGAACTTCCCTCCCAGAATCTATGTGTGTTGTCACGTTTCAAAGGATTATAGCGTTCATATAACGTTAAACCGTTATGGTGCTTTGTAGGATTAAAATCTAATTTCTCTAAGAAAGCAATCAAGACTTACAATAATGACTTACTTGGCCAATTTGCTGAGAATGCTGGGCGATCTCTTGACTTCTTTGATGCTGGAAGGCTGTGAGTCGTGGCCGTTCTCGACGGCTGGCTTCTCAAACGCCTGGTAGCGAGACTTTACATTCAAACTGTTCAGCTCCTCCAAACCCAGATCCGGCTTGTCACTTGCTGTAAATTAAGTTGCAATAATAACTTTTTTAATAGAAAAGGTCTTAAGCAAAATCATATTATGAATGGAAACAAGAATGATCAAATAAATTTAGTCGTGATCTCATGAATCGAACTCCTTGAATGATAAATTTCAATTTCGATACGAACAATACATTTGCTGGATGTCTAATAAAATATTGCACATTACAATAGAATAAAATATCTATTACATATTGCACGATAATAAATTAATTTTTGAGGGTGGAATCATGAGCAGTATTACAGTATTGGTCACAGCTACGACATTATACAGGTGATAAAATAAAATCGTTTGGATTATTGAATGAAGAATGTTTAGTTCAAACCAGATTAAACTATTCACTTGTTGTAAATAATTAGCACTAGCCTATACAAATTTGTTGAAGGATGATAATGTACAGAATTATCTATTAAAAATTATGATTGAGAATTTCTTGAATAATCGAATACTTTATTGCTATTGATAAATACTTATTTTGAGAATAATAACAAAGATCCTGTAGAATCGAGATATGACAGAACGGTACATTTTAACTGCTTGAAATTTTTCAATTGATATAATCAAAACTCAGGTATATCAGATGGAAAACTCTACTAGAAAAAATTATTTCATAGAAAAGAATATTATTCTATTACACTACTCAATTTTTAAAGTTGAGTTGGAATAAAATAATTGAATTAAGAAATAACTGGGTGAGAGGATAACTATTATTATTTTTATTATAAATATTTACGTCATTTGAAATTCTATAATTGAATAGTCCTCGTAAAGAGGGGTTTCTGTGAGAACTGCCCACTAAACCGCGATAAGATTCAACTGTATTTACACAACAAATATTACATAATAAGAATGATTGATTAAGCTGAAATAGACCAAATAAGAGTCAAATCATCATGAAAAGTGAGGCTTGATGTTTTTCTTGTGCTTAAAAATGTATTGTTTTTGAAAATGTTAAAATGAACTGGGGCTTTTCAAAACTACAAATTTGAAAAATTATGGGAGATTTAAATTATTTTTTCGATAAAACATAATATTTACATTTTCCAAATTATTGATTAGATCATCAGGCTGTCGAAAATAACAAGTGGTTTGAGGTTTTTAAAAAATAATAAATTTGTTTTATTTTGTTATACGATTAAAACTATTATAAAGTTGATACTACAAATTAGAGTTAGAGTATCTAACAGTGCATATTACTTTTTTATTGAGACTCAGCCAAAACTAAATGTTATTTAGAAATACTATGATGTTATATTGTTAATCGATTATTGAAAGCGCAGAAGATCGACAGATTTTTTAACAATGAAATGAATTTATTACCTACTAAAGTAGTAGAATTATTATGAAATGAAGTCAAATCAATAATATCAACTGAATCAAGCTTACATTTTATTCACCCAATTATGAAATCAATGAGACCTACCCATTTTTACACTATTTCTATGAGATCAACTCATAAAATATAAAAAACAAAAATAAAACGTGAAATTGTATTATGAATTAGAAGTCAGAACCTCTAGATATCGGAATTAGAGAAACAAAATAATGACTTTTTCATAAATAAATGTTGGAAGCACTCAACACAATGATTATATGAACTTGTCTAACCACAAAGATGTTCACTGGCTCACTGCAACTTACAAAATGAAACTGATATCTCATGCTAGGCTGTAATCACTCGGTTGAAAATTCACGGAAACAAGACTCTATGCGTCCTTGAATGTATCCTGCATCTATGGAGAGCTTTTTAGGCGCTTTCTCTTATCAATAACTATTTAAATTTCTTTCAATGTTCCTTCAATCAAGGTTTTCCATGAAAAATTAATTTTCTTGACCTTAATAAAAACGAGAAAACATTCAATAAAAAGACTTACGAATTTCTTGGCATATTTCTCTAAACCAAGGTTTTCCATGAAAAACAAATTTCTTGGCCTTAATAACAATGATAAAACTTCCAATTTAATTTAAGCAGCTCCAGTATCTTGCTTACAATATTCAATGTTGTCAATTTAAGAATATCCCGATGTGAAACACATAAACAATCGTTAATTATTATTCATCACCCAAATAATTTTTTTCCATCTCCACGTAAGGTTCGAAGTGGCTCGAAATTTTCAGTTTCTTTGAACAACTGAAATCAACTAATTAATTCAATATTGATTTCAAATTAGTTGAATATTGAAATTATAAATATCAGAAAATTTCATTTCATTCATACAAATAATAATCATATTATTAAGAATGGTTTTCAAGAATGTGAGTAATTAATCATGCAAAACTTAGAAGTAGTGAGGACAAGTTTTTCAAATAAAATTTTCATATCTTGAACAAAATATAAACGGTTAATAAGGTATTTTCACTCGATTAAAGTAGTAGAACGCATTCTGTGAGTTAATATTCATCACACATTTTCCAAAACTGAAAAAATAAAGCAAGATATGAATGTGTTAGATAGTAAAAAATTAATCTGAAAATCAATTCAGATTATCAAGTGGCCAGGATTGATTAAAATCTTATAGGATCACACCATAGCAGGTTGATTAGTTCTTGAAATCCTGAAATACATTGAAAAGAGAGGTACCTCGCACCACATCGGGGGGAAGTTCTAGGGGCTGATTTTCACGAATAATCATCTCGGGTCTTCGACGAACCACTGTTAAAATAATTGATTTTAGATTCCGATTTTCAACAAATATGAATAATATTATTATCCAAGTTAGTTGTTTTGAATATATTAATAGCTTGAGTACTAAAAATAGAGAAAAGAAGAAGATATGACTTTATAAGAAAATCATTTTCACATACTTTAAAGTGATAATGTGAGAGTTAATTATCGGAATAAACTTCATGAAAACATAACAAAAGATCAGAACTGATTCAATAATTCATGAGGATTATATACAGCATATAGAAATCAATGCCAGGAAGATGGCATTTCAATTAAAAGCATAAAAAAGCTTCAATAAATCTTTGGGAAGATCTTTACACTGTATCATCCTTGTAAAAAACTGGAGCATGATGAATTACAACAGATATAGAGTAGTTGAGAGAATCTGGGGTTTTTGTAATATTTCAACTTGTTTGAAAAGTCAAAAACCAATTCCCTTTTACAAAATCTCCTGTATCCACAGGTACTGTTTCCACTGAAGTAGTCGTCATCCCTCAACATCATCATCATCATCATCCATCCATCTCATTACCCACGCACAAGCCTAATAGCTCATGTGGGCTTCACCCTCAAACAAAACAAACCTGTGATTTAAAAGCTACCCTGCTACCCAAGCTACCCACCTACTAAAAGCTACCCTGGAGTCGATAAGAAAAGTGAATTCTGTACCCTTCTATAAGACAGCAAATTTCTATCTATTAATAATTTTATTGAAAAGTTCTAATCAAGTGGTATCTACCTGGCTCATCATCATTCTCCACAACAGCTTTCGGCTTGAAGAGCTCACGGAAGTGTGGCTTGCAGTAAAGGACTCCTTCGTGGCTGCTGTAGATATCCAGTCTGGGAAAAAATGATTTACGATATCAACTTTTTCGAAGAATAAACCATGAGCTATTTGAATATTCTCTACCAAAATACGAGATAAACTAAATGCATTCCATAATAATAATAAACATTAAATTTTCATTAACCATTCAATCAGGTTTAGAATAATAATTAATGGATACAACGAGGTATTGCTAATAAATTCAAGATTAGGAGAGAAGACGTTTTGGATATGTATCTGTGTTTTTACCAATAAGTGCCATTGTAAATAAATAAAATCCTAAATAGCTTATGCCAGGCTAAATTTGAAAGTTTTTGGTTCAAAAGATTTTTAGTTCTCTTGATAAGTGAGTGCCATTATTTATTCTTTCAAATAATTCATTCATATTTGATTCACATCAATTTTATACATTACAGATTATGCTCGCTGCAGTATACTGTAGTTAGTAGGATACTATGTTAGCCACTTGTCAATTCATTATGCTGCTTCATTATCAGAGTTGGCAAAAATATCAAACTAAACCAATTCTGATATCTGTTTCAGGAAATGCCGATTTACAAATTTGCCGGAAAAGATTACTCTTATCAAAAATTGAAAATATTGAGAACAAAAACAACTAAACAACATTATCGAGAATAAGTTAATATTTTGTATGTTGGTAGTAGACACTATGAGGAGTGCTACTATTGGAATAAAAACTATAATTTCAGGAGAAAATTCAATAAAAAAACCCTTCAGTAGTAATTCATTAGAGAGTTGAGTTTCAAGTTAGTTTCAGTTCTGATACGAATGACATTGAAAAATAAGTTCTACACAACCAAATCTATTTTAATAGAATTTGACAACATAGATTGATATCAATTATTTATGAAACAATTACATTATACAGAGGAGGAAAGTGCAATACGTTTCAGGAAAAATGTGCAATAATTCTCAGGCTGATTCCTTACTCAAGTAGAACAAAAAGTTCCTTTAGACAGAACTCCGAAAACACTGTTTAGAATTTGTTCCAGTAAATGTGAGAAGCGAGTGGTACATTATAAATACTTGGAACTTGGAAGAATGTAATTCACAGATGATTAACTTACGTTAGCTGTTTATTGCACTCGTTGCAGCGGAAACAGTTCTTATGCCAAACTGATCGTTCGGCCTTCACCTGTTCCATGGCGAACACGGTTTTGCCGCAGGACTTGCATGATGGATTCACAACTGGTGAGGCGGCCGGCTCTCCTGCTCCCTGACAAAACAAACCAAAATTTAAAAAATCAATTTTATTGATCAAGAAAAATGAAAATAAATTAATGTTGGAGATGATAATGAGGTGTAATAATGAAGAATTCCAATAATTCAATAGTATTGAAGAGTCATTTGAACCAAACAGTTCTACTCAACTATTGAAACAAGGTACTGCGACTACACAGAGATACTAGAATTTTGAGTTGTGCCATTTTTTGCATTATAAAGTCTTATAAGGCACCTGGGATATGGTAGACAAGCGACTGGTATAAACTTGACAATCTGTCGAAAATAAAGTTTCCATGTTAACATGTTTATGGCTACGATATAATCATAACAAACTCCTGCGAATCATATTCATGATTCTTACAATTTCAAAATCAAAATGATTTATTCTTCAATGATTCAATAGAATACAGTGCACTTGGTAAAATATGATAATAAAGTTGGAATATTCTAATTATATAATGTTCAAAAAATATTATTCAACAGTAATGAAGAATATGAAGATATCCATACAGAGCTTGAAATCTATGCGCAGGAATGAGTCGCAATCAATTATAATAATCAAAAACAATAAAGCAGAATGCGAAATGTACAAGAGGATATTAGTGAAAAAACAAGAGAAAACATTTCAGGATTTCTCCCGTTTCCTCTACCAGGAAACATTCTGACCTACAATTTGAGACCAAATTGATAATTTCTGAACCAATATTGACCGAGCTGGAGTTACTTCCCATCTTGCGAGAATGTCTTCTTTGCTTGGACAGACTACAGTATAGTACAGTTTGGTACAATTGGAAATACATTTCCAGCACTAGGCCACAGAGAACTACATTTCTGGACTACAATAGAAACTTCTCTATTCTATTATTGAAATGATATTCAACTCAGAGGGTTCCTTACATCCACGTAGGCCTGTACTATAAATCAACAACTTTCTTGTATAATTATTACTTTCTAGTAAATTGGAACTTTGATAAACTTTTATCTCAAAGAATTATTTTGTCTTATCAAGTTTGAAAATGAAGAATAAAGAATTGCAGTAGAATAGGAATCAAAAATAAAAATTCTTTCAATTTACCCCGAATGTTTTTTGAGCTTTGGAAGAGTCGGATGATCTGACATGCAGCAGAGTCTTCTTCTGAAGCTGGTCGAATTTGCTGAAGCTTGATTTCTGCAAACAAAAATAAAAGTAATTAGAAATCACATTTAATTTTTTTTTTAGAATCATAATTGTAAAGAACGGAGTGGATATGATTGTTCAATTCCGGATTCGGACTCATGTTTCAAGTTCGACAAAATAGTTAATGTTTTTTGTTTATTTGATACTCAAACTTGGTTCAAGCTAGTTTAATCACTTTAACTAATGTTCCTATGGTTATGTACAGTAGCTCTAGTCCACCACTTCCATAATATTATTTCAATTAGGACTATTGATAACTATTCATATTCTAGTAATAAGCTTAGAATAAAATACTCTTTTGATCCTCTTCTCATGCAGATGAACATCTGATTATTGGAATTCTGATGTTCATATTGTTTGGGGAAACAAATATTATATTCTGTCCAAGCAAAGAAGACCCTCTGGCAAGATGAGAATGTGGTCGATTTGGTTCAAAAATTATTGATTTGGTCTCAATCGTAGAAAACATTCTGATCTACAATTTGAGACCAAATTGATATTTTTGAACCAATATTGACCGATTTTCTCATGTTGCCAGAGGGTATTCTTTGCTTGGAAAAACTTTACTCACCGAGCTAGAAGATGATGAAGAACGGGACGGGAGTGTCATAGAGTTACGCGTGGAAGGCGGAGAAGAACTTTCGTGATTTACCAAGCTCCAATAGCTAGCGGCCTGTACGCACAACATGCAATAGAAATGGCTCTCATGCACATAACAATAAGTCAACAATCACATGTTACATAGGCTACTACATACTTGATTAAGCAACGCCAACAATACTTTACTATTAAGAAAAATAATAATATTATGCACAATAATTTCCAAAGAAAAGAAGTCATCCATTGAATTCAGCACATGCACGCACCAAGCTACTCCAAATTCTGTAAGTCAGACGGTAAATTGCACAAAAACCAATTATAATTCATATCTGAGAAAATGACGTCGTCGTTTAAAACAGCTCAATGTAAGGTTTGCTAGACTATAATGATTTTTCATTTGGATAAAGCCATTTTATAGTTGAATCATACCATAATAATAGGCTTTCGTGCAATCTGCCAATAGACCTACCCTACAAAGATACGGTAATATTAAAAATGCTAAATTCAATCATCAGCTTATATAAATATCAAATACACTAGGTATTATTATTCATGAATTAGTAAATGTTCACCATTGTTAATCTTTATATCAAGGAAATACACTAAGATAAGTTTACCAATGTTATTTTTTTAAATCAAGATAAATAATATGCACCAAATATAAGTACTGTGATATCAATACAAGAGAGAAGACTCAATTTCACCAGTATTATTATTGTTACACATTATGATACCATATTAAACTATCCGAATTTTAAATAAAAGAAGTACCAATTTATACCAAGAATAGTGTGTTGTCCTTCTCGAATAGATGTTTCAATACAAAGACTTTAATACAAATATTTCATTACATTTCAATTCATTAAAATATTCTAGCAAATATTAATTTAACATATTCTACAAATACGATTCAAGATTTCTCTTTTTATGAAGTATATTTAAAGTAGAAAATTTCCACCCACAAAACGGATAATCCAATACTGTACTATGACAATTGAAAATATATTATAAAGTGTATTGAGGAACAATAATGATGAAAATTCTTATTTTTCTGGCATGGAACCAATGCTTGCTTTTAGCTTAATTGAAATACAATCATCAGCTTCCATGAAAAAGTTATCTCAAAATAAATAACCCCACATATTCTACATTGTACAACATTAGCTACTAAGCCATCGAATAGTCTTGTTAGCAGATTATACCTACTGACTTAAACCGTTCATTATTCAGCCGCAGAGCCGAACCCTACTACATGGAAAAGAGACAAATTCACTAAAGTAGACTCACCAAAGCTTTGACAGACACCCCGGTATGGATTGACAGTTTAGGAGGCACTTCAGACAGACGTCGCAAATCACCCAGCGAGCGAGCTTTCTAAATTGGAAGTGGCAACATGCATTGTTAATAAATTAAAGCAATTGCACTAAAATTACTAATAGGCTAGCCGCACGAGAGAAAGAACCTGCTCATACAAACCTGTTGTTTCAGTCAATCATGATATATAAAAGATGATGCAAAGTATTGTAAAGCATTCCGCAAGCATACGATTTCAAAAACCTAGGTTTTAGAATCCAGATGTTAATATAGGTTTTCAAACCTAGATTGCTAGGGTACCTGGGAACCTAGGCTTTAGGGGTACTGTCCTGTGGAGATTGCTGCCATATCAAGTATCAGAATATTATTATAATGAAATAAAAAATAGTGGATTTTAATAATCATTGGAACAGAGGGAGACACATGATGACTACTCTTATTACGAAATTTAAAGTCATTGTATTTATAGTGATGAAGCTGATTCCAATACATAGATTAGAAATCAAGGTATGTGTCAGTTCTCAAGTTTTAATACAAAGCTACGTATCGATTGAAAATCAAGATGATAGAAAAATATGATAAATCCAATTATATTAAGCAAGTAATTTCTGTATGTATGTATGTATGTATGTTTGTATGTGGAACCACGGATCTAGAAAACGGCTCAAACGATTTTCTTGAAATTTGAAATGTAATATAACCGTGATGGAAAAATAAGATTGCACCAGGTCTCAGAAAAGAATAAAATATTCCTTATTCAGGCATAATCCCAAGTACTACTGTTATCGTTAGCTGACCAACGCTATCCAGCTGGAGTGAATGGAGTTACATTCAAGTCTATAACACATGTTCATGACTGTCAAAAAATTGTGAGAGGTGATCATATCAATTTTTAATTTATTTTTTACAAGGAGGTTATTTTCTACAATAACATATTTATGTAATTCAACAGTTCGGCCGCAGCTTCAGAGCGGCCTTAAACCTTCATCATCATCATTCATCATCACTCATTCATCCTTTGCTTAAAATACTTGGAAACCAAGTCGCAATTGTAAAGAAAGAATAAAGAATAAAGAATAAAGCGAAGCTCGGTACCAGATGTTCATAATAAGATGAATAATCAATTCAATTGAATATCAGATGAATACTGAATTCACATTAGAAATCAGTGCGAATGAAAAAAATGTTTCAAATTTAGTTTCACCTTAGTCCTTTCATTTATAATATATGATTAGTCTAGGATAGTTGTACTCAAGTATCCAGTTAGTATTATAGATAGGTTCACTTCGTTTCTAGTTTCTCGACAAGTTAAAAATTAATAGTTTAGTTGAACTTATTAAACAATCGCTGCAATCCTATATAAAATTGAAGTATAAAATTTTTCAAAGAATACTCACTTTATAGAAAGATTTTCCTACCTTTTCCAATAGTTTTCTACCAGTTTGTACAACAGTATCTTTGTGAACTCCTATCCATTTTGGTGGAAATTTTTCTAATGGTACCTATTATATATCATAGAAGTATTAAGATCCTAGCAAGTCTGTTAAGATTAATAAGCGAATTAAAAAAAAATAAAAAGTAAGAAATCTCACCTGCGACGAGTTGTTGATAGCGGGAGGCTCGGGGGTTGTGAGTTCAGCATTTTCACACGCCTTATGCAGATCGCCAAAACTTCTCCTCTGCGCGTCACAATTTTTGCAAACAACAAGCACAAAATGAGCATGCAAAAGTAATGGAAGGAACGCAAAAATGTTATCAAGAAAATTGAACAAATAATCAAACCACAATGCATTGAAATGTTTTGTATTAACGATGTCAATGAGCGGTAAAATCAAAACTGCATAGTAAATTGAAGGCAAAATCAGGTAGATGACATAAAAAACGGAGTAAGACAAGCATAAAAATATGTAACAGTAGTTAGTGTTAAGGAAATCCATTCTTGAAATTGAAAGACTAGAAATTAATCTTGAAAAATATCTTTGGACAACATTGATTGGAATTTATAAAGTAAAAACGATATCCACCATAGCAGCGTTCAACTACAACTGATTCCTTCTCAGTTTCCAATTGAAAGTTCCAGAGAATAATGAACACAGTAAGGATATGCTCTGGTTGCTTCCAGAGGCTATAATTAGAATCCATTCAATTTATTATTACCATACGGATGCTTTCCATTCATATAATCTTCTTACAGCATCTACAGCCTGCCTAAAAATTAACACTTCCTAGTTCATTATGATTGTAATAGACGAAATAAATGAATTAAAGAATAGTTAGAAAGTATCAAGTTGAAGGTAGGCAATGATTCACCCGTGACCAGCAGACAAGGACGGAGAGACAGCATTGAACTTCTTGTACACTATTCCAACTTCTTTCAATATTGATAATTTTTGATAATTATTATTCATACTTCATTGCATTTGATAGACACAATGATAATTAATTGAATGTTGGAATAATCTGTTGGAAGCTTATTTGTTCACCCAGGAGCAATTTGATATCTTCCATCAATAAGTTATTAGAATAATAATTATTGTTCATCCAGCACACCAAACATTATAGATAGTTGATCAATTTTCATCTACTTTATACAGATTTTTGGAAGCTACAAATCTATCGTCATTATATTTATATTATCAAGAATTGGTCAGGAGTCAAGTTTATTGTTTCAAATTAATTAGGGTGGCACTAGGATGATGGTTGATAATTTTAGTATAATTATATTTCTCTTGATAAACTGACAAAATATGATGCAGCAATCTATTGTACGAAAATCACAACAAGATTTTTTATAATCATTGGAATGAGCTTCATCTTCTTTTAAACTAATAATTCGTTAGCAATATGAAGTATCAGTCAATATAAGAACCAGTATTTTCAAGAGTGAAAAGTACAGTCTCTTAAATATAAGATTTGTTTGATGAAATCAAAACAGTTGAAGGAAGTGAAGCACGTACATCAACATTGAAGTAAATTTTCAATCTATTAATACAATTGAATCTAATTATTATAGTTCTGAAAACCAATCCATCAACTCTCCATATAAATTGTTATAGTTAGTAGTAATTTTAATTGGAAATTAAATCACAAGGAACTACAGATATTTTATGTCACAGGGGAATACATCTAGCCAATATCACGGCAGCTTTTTTGGATGAATAAATAAATGGTCGACAGAAAGCGGGTTGAATGAGCACACAACCTTATTAAAACTGACCACACCGTAACATTCAATAGAGCCGTCATCTTAGCGGAAGGTCTTTTCTCTGTGACTCATTTCCAATATGCATGGAAATTATATCTAGTGGCGGGAGTGTGCTCAACAAATATGTTCATTTATCATTGACTAAATAATTTCAATTTTTCAAAAATGAATTAAGAATGTAAATTAAAAAAAAACAGAACAAGAAACATACCAGTTCCTTAATTGGCACAGGAGCAGTTACAGGCTCTTCACAGGGTTTAGTTACTTTAGACAGAGTTTTGGCTGCCTCACTACAATACGTCTGCTTCTAATCACACAAAACATACAAAAACAAATATCTAAACATGCTTGTTACAACAGAACATCAAACAAAACATCGCAATTTTCATTAATGAAAATATAGGCTCATAACTTGGCTACTGTTACTGGAGGAGAAACATAGTTGAAAGGAAATTTAAAACCAAAGAGTATTAGATCTAGCTACTCTATATTGTAAAACAAAAACAAAAATCTACAGCTCATTTATCTACAATACTTTGACTACTTTTATATCGAACATGATCAAACTGAAACTAAATTAACTTAAACACATTCTTTGCTAAAAGTATATATTAAGCTACTTTATTATCAAACAGAATAAGTTGAAAGAGAAAGTAAAACATAAACAGAATTTGAAGCTTAATTTCTGATTTCCCAACGATATACTTTATAATAATTAGTATTATTATAAGATAGACTTATAATAATATTGACGGCGATAATGATCAACCTACATTATGATTTCCAGTACGTCGTAGGCCTATTTAGTATTAAAAACTCTGTTGTTGGGCTATTATTGCTTTATTGATGGCTCAGCATCTAATCGACACGAATTGATAATTAATTGACGAATGATTCATTATTAATTCGATAATCATTATGTTATGATCATGAATTGATTCTCATCCATTGAAGAAAATTGTGAATAGAATTGATAGAATTTTATGACTTTTATCACATGATGAAATCAGTACAATGACGTTATATTTATTATTGAATAAGATATAGATTTATTTTGAGAATTATCATACTAACTATAAGATTTATAGCTACTTAAATTTCAGGAGAATGAAGTAATGAATTATGTAAGAGCAACTTGCTCAAGAATTATTTTCTGTATTATTTATTAACATTGATACAGTATTAAAAATAACATATAGGAATCCCATCAGACAGATATTTTTAAGAACAAGAACAATGAAAGACATAATTATGAAAACATCTAAAAGGTTTCAAACCAGCCAATTATTAGTGAGTATTATTTTTTATGAACACTAAGGACTACGACTACTAACATTTAAATTCTCACAAACTTCTTTCACAACTTCTGATCCCCCATCAACATTACAATCACTTTGCTGACACCAAAAAATTAGACGTTTAAGAGAAAGAACAACTAGTGGAAAAAGTATAATCATATTAGTTGTGGCACATCAACTAAATAACTAGGAACTAGAATGAAAACTGGAATATTCGAATGGAATAGATACACATTGTGCACAAAAGTGAGGCAAAATGATAACTGAGTTGTGGGCGCTAATGAACTAATATCGATTTCACCTACAAAATTTCAAGTGACAAAGATAAGAGAATAGTCTGCTTGCAAAACATGACATACCTCCATTTGATGATTATTTACTTGTTTGACACCTAGCGTTAATAAATAACTTCTACAAGATTTCAACGAACTTGGAATTTAACAGCCTTGAGTAGGTAAGTATGGAAGAGCTTTGCCAAATTGGAGAATTGTAGACAAGCAATAAGTTCAATTCACTTTTACATAATAGAGAACCATCAGAAATAGAAGAGAATAATAAAAGCATCTTACATGAATTTAATTATTGGAAATGGCAGGGAAGTATCAAGTATTTCTCAACAATTCAATACAAGAGTTGTGTTAAGTTGAATATAGGATTGTTCATCTTTGATACTCATTTGAAACTACATATTGTTACTCATTGATATTCTTTTGGATCAACAAAGCATAATGACATATCCCAGTGTTTAGGGATTCTCTCAAGAAATAGAACCAAAGTGAATATAATTGGCAATAGTTTATTTCATAATAACAAAAAAACTGTTTTCAGACAAGTGTGCAAAACATTTTTTTGTATTATAATTGAATATTTTTTTGTAGATTAATTAAATTAATAAGAAATATTTATATAAGTAGGTGGCATGATATTCAAATGTAACCTGATTCCTATAACCACTGAACATTGATTACATTAGTACTTGAGATTGAAGACCGCAATGAGTGTATTATATGAATATATGCATTCAAATTATGCAATTCAATGTATCTTACAATTATAAAAAAACCCAATGAATCTACAGAAAGTTGAACCATATTCGTCCACACCTATGTATTACCATAATCACTTATCGATCACCTGATTGAATAATAATTATCTGAAATGGAACTTTGGAACCCATAGGCTACTTGAAATTATGCATTCAAATGGGGTACACTAATTTTGAAACATGACAGTCATGGTATTAATACTGAATTATCTACAAAAATTACTATCAACAATCTACCTCTACCAACACAAAATTCATATTGATTGCAACACTTACTTGGAATTAAGTAGACCCTAGTAAACAGGAATGATCACTATCAATTGATCAAGTGTATTCACAATTAAGTGTATTTAGATTCAACTAGAAAATTACCACAGATTTTCAACAATGAGGGATACTAAAACCATTAAATTCTACACTAAACAAATCAAAATCATTATATTTGAAAACAGAACAAACCTGTACGGTACACGTACAGTGAAAACTGATAAAATGAAATGAAATGAACTTACCAGATCACGAACACACACGTTGGACAAATCATCCTCCTCGACAAATGTGATCGAAGGCGTAGAAGTTGGAGAGAGTGACTTGTTTGAGTTTTGTTTTGTGTAGTTTGGTAATGTCGAATAGCCATTGGTGATTGGTCTGTGTATTACCTTCAGTAGCAGAGACAGAATACAACACATAAAGCACACGCAAACAACACATGCAATGTAGATGCACAAATCAAAGAAAAAATAAAAATTAATGGAATTGAAAAAATATAGTAGACTACTATAATATTGGAAGAAGCGTAAGATCGTGACTCGTGAGATGTAGCACGGTAAAAGATAAATTATAATTAGAGAATGAATTTGAATAATTATTATTATCATTCAAGCAGAAGTGTATTGAAGTAATTATTTTATTGAATTAAAATGATAAAATATTTAATGTTGGTCCAAATTTTATCCAAACTGAACAAGTTAAATTTAATTGAAAAGGTTGAATGATAAAACGTTACCGTAACGGAAATGCGACTAATTTGAAATTTTAAAAAACATTATTAGTGTTGCAAAAATAATAAGTTAGAAATTCTAAAATAAAAAAATTAGATTGATTGAAAATTCAAGGACAATATTACTACTAAAGTATAAGTAGGCTATTAGTAGGTTTTGACTCAAAGCAATGTGAAGAACTTTACGAGTGTACAAAAAACTGTAGATCATTTTCACAAAAAATGAGATTATAATGAAGATAAATAGAAAACTATAAAATTAATGATCATAAATCATAAGAATCATACATACATGTATAAAAAACTATAAAATTCATGAGTTTATATTATATTATCAAACAAACATATAAATACAAAACTGAAATTCATGCTTGCAACACAAAAAATGGAAACAAAGTTTACAATGAATGTAAACTTATCGTTGTTCCACTTACAACTGAGATGTGGTTTTCCTTTTCTTCTGACTTTTTGGTTTTCTTAGTTTTCTTTGTCTTCGTTGCAGTTGTTTCTCCTCCCTCACTGCTCTTCTTCTTTTTCACAGTCTTCTTCTCCGTTATCACTGATTCGGAAGACTCAGTCTAAAACAAAATAATAACGATGTTATCATCAATTTATCCAAAACTTCAAACACCAACAAAATAAGAACCACCAAAATGCAATAAGCTCAACAATATTATAATATATAATATATCGTATCTGAATCAAGCTGAAACGGTACCATTGTAATCTAACTTCAATTATTAAATCGATTGGATAGTTTTTTATTAGTTTCAAATTAGTTTAATTTAAAGTTCTTAATTGAAATATTCAATTGAGCTAATTTAAATATTGTCCTATTGGATAAAGGATTTGGATTTCTGTATCATGGAACTTACTCGATCAAAAATATAAAGTGAAAAATACAGGCTGATACTTGACAAGTAAGTTATACAATACGGTACCAGTTCATTCACGTGTGACACTTTTTACACAGGAAAAGTACTTGACTGAGTGTAATTTTAATCTTTTTAGATGAGCTTGGCTTAGACCGAACATCTATTCCATTTCAAGAACAGTGTTGTAAACAAAGGGCGTATCCCAGTTTTAGTCTGACCTCCATCAAGTATCTGTTTACAAATTTTTTGAACTACCCTGAAAAGCAAACTTGGCGCACCCATAGCTATAGTCTGTCAAGGAAGACATTCTGGCAAGATGGGAAAATAACTCCAGTTCGGTAAATATTGGTTCAAAAATTATAAATTCGGTTAAAATAGCAAATCAAATAGTTTCCTACAATTTGAGACTAGATTTATAAATTTGAACAAATATTGACTGAGTTGGAGTCATTTTCCCCTCTTGCCAGAATGTCCTCTTTGCTTGGACAGACTACACCTATAATGACAATATTACCAAATTCGTTACAAAATAGAGTAAAAATACTGAACGCATTCCAAGTTTTCATTTTCAATTAACTAAACAAGAAGTTGACATTTTAATTTTCAGATAGTTGAAGTATTTTTAATAAAGAATGAAATTGAAAATAATGAGAGCAATTATGAAATTTTTCTTCTACTTCAAACAATAATCAATTAATTTCAAGCGTACCTGAACTTACAGTCGTTCAAAGTGTTAAAATATTTGCACAATTTTGGATAATTAAATGAATAATCGAACAGTGAAAGGAGACGGGAGGAGATAAGTACTTTCACTAGAGCAAAAAAGCAGATGCATAACAATTTCAACAATCCTCCACAGCTTAAAAACTTTCTAATGTCAGAGAAATAGTATATGAGAGTAATACTTCACTGAGCGGGGTAATTTGAGAAGGTAACTGAAGCTCACCGGAAGGTTAAGAGAAGGAAGAGCGCAACGAAAGACGAGAATTTACTCAAGAACAAGCTACTTTGTTTCACAAAGTGTTTCTCGTGCATGTATTATTATTGCTATGCAATACTTTATTCGTTTAAGGATATTATTGTTCAGGATAACTTGAACTTTGATTGAAATTCTACAGAACGTTAAGAGTGGCTTATACAGAAAAGAATAATGTTATCATCATGAAAACCGTCATAATTTTTTATAACGTGTATCGTACAAGTGACGGTGGTAGCTAGTGGAGGATCTTAACATTCTTCAGGATGTTTAGAGTATTTGAATTGAGTTGATGTAGAAATAATACTCTTAGTTTCCAACATATTTTCTTAGCCTAAAATGAAACAATTATATCAATAATTTGTTTGTTATAATTATTATTGATTGAGCTACAAAACTATGTTATGATTATTAATTAAACTAGATATATTATCCAATGGTTCAGTCAAGTTTTGCATACGGTATCTAAAGTTTGGATGAAATTTACATTTATATTCATATACTGTTTTATAGGCTTTTTCTATACCGGAATCAAATTTTCTGGAAAGTCCATTGGAAATAATACTTTATTGATATTTTATATGTCATATAGAACTTATAGTCTGAACACCGGCTTTATTCATTCATCTTACTTCATGAAATTCCATGGAAGATTATTTTCAGAGTAACTGCTGCTTTGGATCAAAGTTATTAGATTAAATAGACCTATACCGTACATTGTCCAATAAACTTTGATGTGGATTATAATAATTAATTCGCACTTACTTTTTTGCTCTCTAACTTGATTCCGTTGATGGACAGAGATAAATAAATTTAAAATCAAGGGCCCTCTTCAACATTCGAACTCAAAATAATGATTCACCTCCCAGCTCCCATACAGATCCGAGAAATTAACTTAGAAAAGCAATGTTCTAAATAACTGAGAAAAACTGGGGTGATTTTGATAATCCTTCAATCAACTTGTTAAATTTCCAAAAATATTAGAGTGGAATAAAGTTTATTGACTATTCAATATTTAATTATAATCTTGGATCAATTATAAGTGATCATTGAAGAGCAAAAAACGTGTAGGAACAACGTATCTCAAGGGCGCATCCAGGATTTTTTCCATGGGGGGGGGCAACCCAGTTTTTTGTTCCCGCAAAATGTAAGAAAGTTGCCCTTTTCCCTCTCACTAATGAGGGGGGGGGGGAGGTTGTAAGCCATAATATAATTCAGTTCAAATGGTGAAAAATGATATATTTTATCAGTACTTAATTTGTAAAATTTAAGGTTCTGGTACAAAGGCGGATAATCAGTTGGAGAAGGGGGTCCGGGGGTCCTCCCGCGGAAAAAAATGAAATTCCAACCCCTCAAAACTTATTTTATTGAGTTATTTTAGAGCCTTTAATTGAGTATTATTACCATCATTTTTCCATATTCTTATTAAAAAATTTAATTGATTTTGGCCTTTACAGGATTAGCGAGTACCGTACAGTCAGATTCAGAAGTTCTGGGACGGCGTGGCGTACCGTCACAATTTGAGCCCTGCATTTTATTATGAAAATGGAAAATGAAAACAAGTTGTTAATTATTATAAAATCAATAATATTTGTTAAAATTATTTGCTTGGTAAATAATTTCAAGTCCATGTATTTTTTAGTTGGAAAGTATAATTTTACTCATTTATTTACCTTACTTATTTGTAAGAAAAAAACGATTTGAATAAATTTCCAACAAATACAAAATCCACAGTAAATTCATAGATCAATCAAGGTAAAATTTAATAGATATAGTTAAACTACAGTAGGCTAACATCGTTCTTGATAGTTTTATTGAGAACTCATATAATACACTCTTTTTATCTGGTCCTTGTTTTTATTAAAAAATTCACGATGGATACCCATCAAACATAACCCCGTCAATATTTCCTCTACCATTCAGCTCTTGAGCCATGTCTGTACCCTATGTAGGGCACTAAATGATTTTTCAACAGTAGCTGTTATTGATGAAAAACCACTTAGAATGAGCCAACCATGCCTAGTGCTTGAAAAAAGTATTTGCTTTTTCCAAATGTGTAGCTACTTCAATTTCCTATTTTTATGTACATTATACCACAGCTCCAATTCCACAGTCATGGATTCTAGCTCATAAAACTTCATATGGAAGATTATGAATGTTTTTGTTTTTTTTTTTTTTTAATTCTCTAGACTAGAGTTACAATTTATATAAAGGATGAAGAAGTGAGAAAGAGAAAGCAAGAGTATTCTCATTTCATTTGAAATATGACTTCCAAAGACTGATTAAGAGAGTCAAAATAAGGAATTATCATTGAACTTCTCCAGTATTTTCAAATGGTGTATTGGATACTTAGATGGAGGATAACTTCTATGAGTCTCAAATTTCAAAATCTTCATAATTTAACTCAGTTAAAAATATTACAAAAATATTTCATCTGTTAACTTCTAGGGGGAGGTTTAGCTGCCCCTTGCCTCTGCCTGCCTACGCCCATGGCACGTTAGAAGTTTGTTGCCGGACAGAGTAACTAGAGAAAAAAGTATAAAAATTGATTTTCTCCAAGAATTGGTGACTTACGGTACTTGAATTTTTCCGTTTAACTGGCTAACCCTATAAAGGATTGAGAAGTGTCAGAAAGCAAGAGTATTCTTATTAGAAAATCTGACTTAAAATGTTTGGAGAGTCAAGATTAGGAGTTCTCAATCATCAATGATCTTCTCCAGTATTAAATTGAAGACTCAGATAGAAGTTTTACTCCTGTGAATCTGTGACTTCGCAATCTTCTCAATTTAGTTGTGAATTTATTAAATTTAATGATAATAAAAATTTATTATTTTTTTCTATGATATTTATTCAAATTTATTTCATTTATTTCAGCTGTGAATTTATTTTATAAATGACAAAAAAATCAGTCAACTTCTAGGGGGGGGGGGTTAGCTGCCGCCCCCCCTGCCCCTGCCTGGATACGCCCATGACGTATCTCATTCATGGTGAGACTCATTCGGTTAAAGCTAGTCGCTTAATTAACGACTAAAGAGAAAAAGTCGTATCCTTTTGTGTAGAAGTGAGAGTTGAAAAATACTCTAGGATGTGTCTTTGTAAAGCAAGTATACAATTAATAAATAAAAGATTTAATTATACTGTCCTTGTTAAGGACATGGATATCATTCATTAAGGATAGCCAATATTATAACAGCGACTCTCACTCTAATTCACAAGAGAAAAACAAGGTATTGAAATGCAGATCTCGGCCAAGTGCCTATCATGGGAAAATTCAAGGCTAGGGTATGAATTTCTAGAGCGAATTGTAATCCTTTTTTCTCAGATGAGAGGAAACATACTCGTAGGAGTAATCAACTCATTCATTCAACGTCTGAGCAGATTACAATGACTATATAAGTAGTCACTCTTATATAGTCACTGAAGATCAGATTACTCCCAAAATAGAAAAGATAGGATATTCTCCATACTCTGAGGTTTCAATTCACACTAAAGAAAATGCAAAGCTTTATGCAACTCTGAAATACTTGGTTTAAATTTTCTATATTGGTTTTCTAAACTAATTCTGACTACAGTAATTATTCAAAATATTATTGTACATTTACAATAATCATTGTTGAGTGTAACCTAAACGATACTGAAGTACAGACTACTGATGTATAGACTAGTCACTAGACCAGTGGTCACCAATTAATTTCCATGAAGGTCTGTTTCAAAATCTTAGCGTGCTTCCCAGGGGTAACCACTGGAGGGGGGGGGGAGTTCTTCCGGAAATTAAAAAAAATTAATTGTTCAACTACATTAATTTTAATCATTATTCGAATATTTGGGATAGTTATTACTCGGTATGCATTTCGATGTTAATGTTCTTCAAATTCATTAGAGTTTGGGTGGCTCGTTGGAGGAGTGACAAAGCGCCGGTCTGATAACCAGGTGGACCCTGGTTCAAATCCCAAGCGGAGAACAATTTTCGACCACAGCACAATCACATAGATACGGCCACCCCGTCTTTCGGAGGAGACGATAAGCCGTCGGTCCCGACTACCTAAAAAAGTAGTCGTCATCTATCATCCATTTCATTACCCACGCACAAGCCTATGAGCTCATGTGGGCTTCACCCTCATAAACAAACAAACAAGTTTGATATTTTGCCATTGATATATTAAAATTGAAATGAAGATCATTATTTCAATTGGATTTGGCGTAAAAAAATAATAAATTTATTTTATTGCACAATACAAATAACAAATCAATATTATTTTATTGTTTATTCTATTCATTTGAAGAATGTTTACTACTCATAAAACTGTCAAAACTATTCTCTAATTTTTTAGTCCTTGACTATACGGTATCTCTTTAGCTATAGAAATACAAAGAGGAATTACATTGGAAAAACTTATTTCCTTTCTAATTTGGTTACACTGCTCGTGCTCATTTATTGTTGGGGTTGTTTTTAATAATTCAATATATTACATTTAGACTTTAAAGGATTTCTTATGAATTTTGTTATAGGATTTATTTCAAGTTTTTTTTTTGTTGAGATCGGTATGATATTGCGGTCCGTACAAAACTAGCTGGCGTTCCGGATTCGGACCGCGGTCCGCCATTCGGTGACCACTGGACTAGACTACTAACTACATGGGGATTATATGATCAGAAAAAGGAACTCTCATTAGTAACAAAGCCCGAATCCAAATAAGATCGATCAAACCTTATTGAAATTGAAACTGACCATTGGAGATCGAATATTGGGCCTATTATGATGATACAATTCATGGTCATTGTGTATCTGCCCAAGAATGATGCATTCATGTAGCCTACTGTTTTTGTTCTATACCTAGAAGGGTTATTCCAATATTATCAGTAAAACTAATTCCATTGGAAATTTATTTTGCATGGTTTGTGTGTTGCTTAGTTCGAATCTATCAAAGACAATCTATCAAATAAATATAGTTTTCTTTGATGTTGAGTGTAGGTTGCAGCAATATCATTCATAAGAAGAGTCTATTCACTTTGCATTATTTTTCAAATGAAATAAGACTAACAATCTTCTAAAAAAATATTTCCTAAACCTAATAGGTTTAAAACAATCAACAACAAACCAAACAAAACTTGAATAACAATTTCTAAATTGGAAAAAATGTTAGAACTACAAAAAAAGCAGAACAACTACTCACATTATCTTTGGATTTGTTAGCGCCATTAAAATTGCACACGGCATGCTGGACTGACACAGGGGAGGCATCAGCTTCATCTGGAGATTTTGTTCCATTGGTGGCAGCTGTTGTAGTCTGCTCGATGATAACAATTTCCCGCGTTTCGAAGAACGAAGACTTTGTTACCGACTCTGTCTTCTCAGTGGATGTCGACTCAATGACCACAAGTTCGTCCTCGGTTTTATCCTCGGATTTCTTGATTTCCAAATCCTCAACAATGACAGGCGACGTGTCGACCAGAGTTTCCTCAGCTGGTTTTTCTGATTCGGTTGTCGCCTCCTCGACTGTTGTCCACGTGTCGAAGTCATCGTTGACAGTTGGCGGCGGCAGGGGATCTTTGAACACAGGGATGACAGGATCGATCAGCGAAGAAGACTTGGAGACATTGCTGTCACCTTTTTCTACTTCGATTAGTGGTTGGGGAATGTTGTTAGACATGCAATCACTCAACTCGGTTATCTCAACACTGGGGGAATCGGTTTTTATGTTATCTGACTGTGTTTCTACATTTTGGAGGTTCTCTGACTGTGTATCAATAATTGATTCTCCGTTTTGGAGGTTTTCTGACTGTGATACGATAATTTCTCGATTATCTAGCTGTGTATCGATGGCTGTTTCTTCGGGAGTCGATATTTTGATATCGATCAAAACGGGACTATCGATCTTTGCTACAGGTGTTTCCTCTGTATTATTGCTGATATCGATCAACAAGTTGTCGCTGGTTTCTTGTGATTTGTTGATATCAACAGGCGATGAGCCATTCAACAAATCAACAACATCTTCAGTGGTTGGTTTCTTAGCAATATCTACAATACTACACTTCTCGTTGTTCTCAGCTGGTGTTAAACTACCGTTAATCTTGTTATCCGAGTTAGTATTTACAATATCGTTATTATTTACAAAGTTCATGGAGGTGTGCTCGCTCTCGTTCATTATAAACTGTCTGTTAGTGTCTTTGTCTATGTCGGGATCGAGTAGGTTGACATTAGTGTCGGTGTTTAGTGTTTGTTTGGCAGTGGATATGCGGATGGCCAGCTCGGAGTCAATGAGGTCCTGTAGGCTGGTGCCATCCTCGGCCGAGTTAAGGCTAAAGCTAAGCGAGTCACTCGACGACACATCAGGCTCAAACACACTCTCACTACTTACGACCACGTTCTGTGCTACACCGGCCATCTCTGTCCTGCAAAACCACAAACAACACGAATATTACAACTATTCAAATTGAATCAAACTGAGAAAATCATTGGTGCTGATATAATTGAATGATTTAAGACTAAGGGAGGAACAATATACCTCCGTATATTTGAGGGAAGAGATATATTATATTCAAGGCAAGCACAATTATTGAAGTTTTTAAATTTAAAAAAGTTGCTTGAAATAAAGGTGGTCAGAAATTGAGAATTTTAGACCAAAGGAGGGACAATATTGAAGAGGAGAGACATGGAAGTGATAATATTCCAAGTACTCTTGTATTCGAATTTAAAATTCAGTGGAAATAAGATAGTCCAGTCAGGATTGAAAGATTTTCAATTATAAGAGACAATAGTTAGGAAAAGAGATATGAAATCACAAATATTAAAGTAGATCTGAGGAATAACAATTGAAGAAAAGAGTTAAGGAGGGGAAGAAAGTTGAGGCGAATAATCATAATTATTTATTCAATCATCAACAAAACTCAAAATCTATTACTGCTATCATACTATACAGTGTACCATGTACAATAATACAAGACAAAGATGTTGGACTACACAAAACTAAACCTACATAGTTATGTTTTATTAGGCAATATACATAACTATAGAGTCAGTGTTGTGTTGGTTGGTGTAACTGATGAACTTTTCGCGGTCTCTTAACTAGCAGCACAACACAGAAACAGTGAAAAGAAGAAGAAGGAAAGGAGATGGAAGATAAAAGAGAAAGAGAAGAGAAGAAAAATAACAATTAGAATGGACTATTAATTAATTCAACAGACTGTGTTGTGTACAAGAACAACACGTCAGGGTGAATACCTTTAACGGTTCCTGACAGAGTATTTCCAGATCTCAATCTAGAAAGTGAAGTGCCAGTCTTACATTGGGATACTTGTGTGAGATACTTGTTAGATAAACAGATTTTAGTTGTTTCAAAATGTATGTGGAATGGTAGTAGCTAACACAAATTGTAAAAGCTAATGTAATTGAATTTGTAATTTGTGCAAATTCTTCAAACCAGTATCCAAAGCATATCTTCAAGCTTCAATAACCTATCTTTATTGAATAACCTCTAATCATTAGAAAAGAGATATAAATCTTCGATTCAAATCTCATCAGTAGAATACCATCACCGTTCTAGACTACGCACAGGCCATAGAGCCCATGCAGGATCATTCCTATTACATGATTATAAAACAAATTTAATCTAGTACTGTATATTTCTAAGATTGTTAAACGTAAATTTAGTCTAACACTTTAATTATAAGATTGTATTATTAGTGAATAAAATAATTATTTCCATGTACTGTATATTGTTGTGGAATAAACGAGATTTTGATTTGATTTGACAGAAGAATTGATTCTCAAGAATCTTGAATTGAATCTAGTAAGCTTAAACAGAATATAAGATATCTGTAGCTGCAATCGAAAGTGGTGAAAAGTAATAAGGCACAGGTACAAAGGAACAAAATAAGAAATCGTAGTAAAAATTTTTGCCCATGAAGTTGGTCTAATCTCTTCAGCTTCAGTTGTCCTCAGTAGTTTTTTTTATGTAATCTGATAGGACAGACCACAGGGAGGCCTTTCAGATAAATGTTGAGTAGTTTTAGTTAAAGTACAATGTTTCAGGCCAATGTTGGAAAACAACCTCTTAATTAATAAAAATATAAAATTCTCCTCTAAAAGATGAATTGAATCGGCTTGAAAAAACTTCTTCAAATTGGAAAAGTAATTGTTGTGGAATTTCTGTTTACTGTCCTCAATCACCAATGAACATATTTTTTCAACAGTGAGTTTTTAGTTGTGATTTTAAACAATGCTAATTATTATAACTAATAAAAATAATCTACATGAAAAATTAACAAATGCTGTTGTGATATTGAGAGATCATTTCAATCCAGTCTATTCATTTTTAATGAAAACAATGATTCCAAAAAAATAACATATTTACCTTCCACTCAATGTATCACCTTTTCCTTTCATTACTTCGTCCACGAATCCTTTCTTGTTCATATAAATTTCCCGCGCCCTGCAAAAAAAAAAGATATATTATAATACTGCAAAAATTATTTAAGAAAAGCAGAACAATTTCTCAAACTGGGAGAGTTATGGACGTGTTCCAGAAAATACAGTAATTAATTTTCAATGAGCCTATTCAATCCCGAAGAACATCATCATCCTTCTCATTACATTTTCAAAAACCCAAGCCTAATTTGGGAATACCCTCGAAAAAATATAGAAAATGTTATATATCTTTGTGATTTGTGACCACATCTAAATCATTTAGTGGTGATCTAAGTTTGTGATTTCCTAAAGTACCAAATTATCATTAATATTAATTTTTTGTGACTAGTTTCCCTGAATAAAAACCATAAGATCCGTTGCCCAGAAGAGTTACCAGATTTACCAGAAAAGTAAAGTAGGTACACAGAAGTACCCTATCACATTGACATTGAAATAGGAAAGTCCTTGACCAACTTCCATCTTGACCCAACACACAAAGTTATCAGTTGAGGCCTAGTTACAACGACACATTACAAACCGCTTTCCATGGCATCTACAATGAATGAATTGGGCCAAAAATTAATATGATAACAAGTGGAGGCTAGTGTACTATTACAATATTGTTTTCACACAAATTTCATTCACGAAGGAAATTTTAGCTAAAATTTAACACGTAGAGTTCCAGTTCCATTGAAATCTTGAATTCATGTATAATCAAATAATTCAATGGACAAAATTTCAAACATGACATGCTGATAATGTTTATAAATCTCATAGTTAGAGAGGGACACATAGGCCTAACATATGCAAACATCTATTAATATTCAACTTCTATAATTTCATAATGAACAAAAATTAAGTCCTTCACCGCACACCTCAAATTTTTAACCTTTATCGAGGATCAAGGAAAAAGGCCCTTAGTACTACATAATACGAATAAATAAATAATTAATGTATGTTGGGGGAACAAACTTCACAAAATAATAGGAATAGTATACCAGGAAAAAATCTACTGTACCTAATTTCAAAACTTCTAGGGGTAATAATATTGTAAAGAGATTCAAACTATCATAATTGATATTTTATTAGAAACATTTACTAGAACTACCCATTGGAATCATATTTTTAAACACAATGATTTTCAACCCATCATTAAGAGACAATTTTGTTGAATTGTTATGTTTATTATTATCATAATTGCTGGAGAATAGTAAAATGGAATACTTCATAAAAGAAATTAGAAAAATTTTCATAAAATTATGATAATCGTTACAAATTATTCATCAAAATACTCATAATCAGCTTGAGATAATCAAGAATAATCTATCAAACAGAAAATTCAGCAATTTCATGAACCTCCCAAAAAATTTCAAACTAAACCATGTTACCTTGCAACAAAATCCTTAATATTTGAACCTCATATATCTCCACCTAATTCTGCACAAACACTCACAATTCCAACACAAAACTGGACAGCTAGTTATAATTTTCAGGAAAACCCATTATTTACACAGTAAACTGAGTAGAGTTGGAGATGCCAAGTGCCAATTTGAAGTAGGTGAGCTAAAACGAAGGACAGTCAAAATATTATTAGCGGACCATCGTTACGGGGTTACGCGGTCCACTTGAATCACTAAACCCACTTTTCGTTGTCTTTAATGTTTATTGCTTACTACTGAATTTTCCCTGCTATAAAAGAAGTCAAGGGAACCATTTGTTTTATTTATCGCTCCCATGTTGATTATTGGAAGGAGCAACTTACTCATTTAGTCTGAAATTGATTTGTTTTTGCCATTTCAACAAGACAGACCAAATTTAATACAGTATATTTCCTTTATCTTTGTTGAAGTAAAGTGTTAAAGTAGGGCTACTTTATAACTGTTTTTTACTTCAAATGTAAATCGCAGTACCCGAAGAAGTCAAAGATGGAATTTATTATGAAAATGAAGTGAAAGAAGTGGTAAGGAGAAAGAATAAAGAGGAGAAGACTGCTTAAAAAGATACAGATGAAGGATATTGAATAAAAATAAATTTAATTTGCATCATTACCATGCAAAGCTTCAAAGTTCCTATAGTTGCTGAACTGATGCCAAATCTGATCAAGGAGAATGTTTACAAGAAAAAGATTTTTTGAATTAAATATTATCCGAATGCTCGAAAGGAGATCCATAGCTCCAAATACATCTCAAACTAATAAAAGCAAGACTTTATTCTAATACAGTAATTAAAAGCTAATGTGAATTAGCTTGGATTTGTGTAGTGGTTCGAACTTTTTAATATCTATGAAAAATAGATACGGTATCTAAGGTTTGAAAAATATCTATGAAAAATTTAGAACTGATTATTAATAATGAAAGAAAAAAGAAGTTGTCTAAATCCACTTTATTACTAAATTCCACTACATCAATATTCAAACAACAAATGATTATTAATAAGTGTTATTCGGGCAAATATTTTCCTGAATTTTATAAGACAATGTGGAACACACCCTAGAAGTTGAACAATTCTCCGCAATCAAAAGCTTTTGAAAACAAACAATAATTTTTATTGGATTCAAATTCATGACTTAATAATGCCAGGAAATTTGAATGTTTGGATGTTCTAGGAAGTGAATTGTTTTGAGATGATAGAAATTGAAAATTGTTCAGTATTCAGTGAAACTGCATCGCTCGGAAGATAAGTTCACTAGACGCCAGAGATAACAAGATAAGGATATAACTCAAAGTATCCTAGAGTAATTTATTACTCAAAACGTTCAATGGCAGCTACAAAAATCACGGTGAGAAGCAATAGAACGGTAATAGCACACTAAGAAGGCCTTTTAATTGAGACAAACAGCAAGACGTTATGTAAAATTTCTACTAGATTTTAGGAAATTTCAATTCCATGTTTAAATAAAAGCGTAGTTGAGCACTTCCACTAGGATGTTCTGTATAAAACCTGCTTCAAGTCTGTAAGATCACTCACAAAAAAGGGATGAATAGAAATATTTTCGGAGAATTAGAAATCTTAATCCGTAATTACCTTGTAAAAAGTTAATCCTTCATTCCACAGCTAGACACAAGCACAACACTATTCACCCCGTAAGCCGAAGCCTGAACTGAACGAACAGAAATGAAGGACTGCTGGGAGATGCTAGGAAAGACGTTGTGGTGGGGGAGGGGGGTAGTGAGAGGACCTATTGGAATAAGCCGGTCTAAATTTAAACTCGGAAACTATGCCACTCAAGTTCTCAGCACCCAGTAGCGTTACAAATATTTCTTCACCTACTCTAGTGTTATCGACAGTCGACACCATATATATTTTTTAATTATAGAGTTATAAATAGTGCAGCCGAATGTGCATAAAGACTTACTGTATTGTAGTCCAACTGCAAATTCATTGATAGATGAATGGAGCAAAAATTAAGGTAACTAGTTAGGTGGTAGTGGATGAATCTAAGTTGGATAAATCGAAAGTTGGCTCGAATCTAATATGAATCACAATAATGCAGTCGACAAAATGATGTGAGTCGGAACAGACAAAAACGTTTGAGTGATTTAAGAAAAAACATGCAGTGATATAAGAAAATATATAGAACTGTTGATAATCATTACATTTACCAGTTAAAAGCGACGTTTCAAGAAATAATCTTCCTTTATAATTTTATAAAGTTGGAATTAATTTTATAAAAAGTTGTAGCGTATTGTTTTCTAGGTGCTGATTGAGGTAAATAGCCTATACTCTATTCAGTGTGTTGTGTGTAATGAATAATTGTTAAAAATCATTAAATTTATACTCAGTAGGAAGCAGCATTTCAATTCGCCTAAATTATTCGACTAGAAATATGCTTGAACATTAAAAATTTATTAAAGATTATATTTTTAAAGAAAAATCTAGTTGAAATATATTTATATTAGAAGCTCAACAGAATAATGGATAAGTGTAGGAATTGGAGCTACCAATGTATTCTATTATTCGAAAACAAATTAATATTGAAGGTAAAATATTTTCTTCAATTTCGCACGTAATTTATGCATATATTTATTACGTAAATTAGAATCTTACTTGTCTTTTTTCCAAAAGAAAGCTCCATGTTTTTTCACTTTAGACGCCATTCATTAGTAATTTACCAAAGCAGGCAGCACAATAGTTGCTTCACACCTACATCTATCACTAACTCATATGTAAACCAATCCAATTAATTTAATAGAATCACTAATAACAATAGAGAAAATAAACAAAATTGAATCACATTTTATGGGCATGGGAACGTTCACAGCATGAGCATGTGGTATACTATAGCGTGTCACTTGATGTGATTATGAATGAAACTTAGTATAACAGAGGATGCACATTGAACACAATCCGGAAGCTGATAAGAAATTCAACAGAAATCTGAGCTATTTTTAAAACGAAACAAGACTTCCTCTTCAATCATTTTAATAGCGATATTATTATCTTCTAGATTTACTAAAGTTGCATTCAATAAATGTACGGTATTGTTTATAGAATGATTGTTTTCGTTGTAGTTGTTATTTTGAAGAATGAAAACGATATTAATTTGCTAAATAGCAACTTAATTAAAATCATAGGCCTATTCTATATTACTTTCAACTATGACATATTGTCCAACCAATGAAATTGATACTTTAGCGAAGAAACAATATTTTGTTATTCGGTACTAAAATACATAGGTTCAACTGATATCGTAAAAAAATGTATGATTATAACATAACATTCATGATTGAGCAGCAAAGATGCAACAGAATGAGATGGAGAAAAGGAAATAACAAGGGGAAGAAAAGAGAAGAGAAGGTGTAGGCGGATGAAAAATTGAGAGAATGACAGAAAATAAGATTACATACACAAAAAATACATTAAAAAAGAAGAAAAGTGAGAATTCATTCAAAATGAAGCAAACTACATTGAAAGGACTTGGTTAGGCAAAACAAGAATAGGGCCCTAAAGCTCTGTAGATGGAAATTCGTAAGAAAGAGTTGAAAACAATTTGCGAATGATTGGCAAAGCAATTCTCGTAGAACACGACAACCAATGATTTGAAAGAATCATTACCCGATTCACGAAGATGGAAGCTCATCAGAAGAAATTGTTACACCTCTATTCTTCTTTTCTTTCTTATTCTTCTTCGATTTCTTCAGCCACAATCAGAAGCCAAGTTCAAAGTCTTGTTTTTCTAACATAGCCTACATATGTGTTTTTCAACACATATTGGCAAGAAAATACAATTTCTTTCAATGCCCTCCTATTATACTGATACTACTGTAGTACCAACATTAATGTGGAGCGCAGAATTTCTTCCCATTGAAGGAAGTTGGTTTTTAAAGTGGAACTCGCGTATTGGTTCGGGTAATTTCCGCAGGAAGCTTGGTGAACAGGAAATACAAGTAGAAGAGAGCTGGAAGAGGGGAAAGAGTGTAGAGATTTCAGAAAAAGAGAGATTATGAAAAAAGAGTGTGATAGGCTGGAGAAATACAAAATTTTCATTAAATCTGCAGAGAAGACTTACGATCTTATGGAATTATTGGATCAAATTTAATCAATCAACGTAGCTGAATCATTTCAATGCCTAAAATCACAGAAGAGGGAGAATTTCCCTTCTCTGTGCCTAAATTGATGTAGGATTCGATACATTGATAATCCATAATTATTAGATTCATATTATCATGAAAATATTTATCGCGGATAATTCAACAGCAGTTAGCCAAGCAAATGAAATTTGTGTATTTTCGAATTGATGGAACAACCAAGAACCAAGCAACTATACTAAGAAAGTTAGCAGAGCTTATTAATACGGTACCAAAATTTTTCAAAGCTTTTGAACTTCGATAATAAAATCGCTATATAATTCCATTTGTGTCGGCTAGCGAACAAGTTTTAAATACATGCTAGTCGAGTAAAAAATCTGATAAAACAATTAAGTTTGATGCTTGCTATAAATACTTGATTAATTCATATCACTTATTTTTATTCAGTTGACACTACGTTAAATTATTATTGTAAAACATTAACCATTTTATTTAGAGTGCAATTTATACACTTGTGGCAAATAAAATTGAATGATTTGATTTTGTATGAAATTGACACGATCACAATAATATGTCTTCAATAGAATAATACAGTATAATGTAAAATATTACTATTAGACTGGACACTACAATAAAGCGGTGGTTCCCGGACGTTATGCTAGCTTTTTGCTTCAACAACCTAATAATGAATGGGTAAAGGCTGCTACTTGTATAGGCCTACATCATCACTGTAACATGTAACCCTATAATTAAGGTTCAGCTCAACGTACAACCAGGTTCTGGTTCATCCAGAATAATTATCAAATTTAGGTTATGTAACCAACACATTTCAACCTCAACCCAAAAGATTTTCGCGGGAAACCAAGATTGGCGGGAACGAGACAAAGAAGAAGAATGTTGGCGTGATAGACATCAATGGTATCGGTCGGTGAAGATCAATCAGCACTTTAGATTGTGTAATGTAGATGCAACACGGTGAGCAGGTAAGCAGGTATACACTATAAAGTGCAAACATTTTTAAACTGACAAAATAATTTGTTGGAGCGCACAAGGAACAGACGAAACCCGTCAAACTGTTTGAGCTATACACTGCTGTAGAGAGTGGAGTGAGTATTGGACGAATTCAATCCTAAATGATAATCAGTGCCTCCTCGATCGCTGAGATTGGAAGACACACACAATATTGTCTGAAATTTGTTTCGCGAATCGAAGTCAGGAAGGCACTCTTGGACTGGACCCCGAGAGGTCAATGGCCGTCAAGAGAAGAAGTAGAAAAACAAGATAAAGAACAAGGAAAATACGAAAAGAAGAAGAAGTGGAGGTAGAGGAGGTGGAGGAGGAGGAGACCAAAGAGGAATGCAATAGACTGAGCATCAATTTTCAAGATTTATATCTTCTGTGCAGTGCTGCAGCCAACCCCACGCCTTCTTCCTCAGCTTATAGCTTCTTGGAACCATGATAGCGAAATCCACTCAGCCGTTCTCGAGAGCTATCTCAAGTCTCAAGAGCACCTCATAACAAGCTCAATACAGCTCTAGAAGACAAGCTGGCTTCTTGTTGCAAGATCAACCAAAAACTTGTGAAAATATCTGTAGAGGAAAGCCCTACAAAACCAGGCTCAAATTTTAATATTTTTAAATTATTGAATCCCTGCCCTGGATCTGTAATGATGAAACTCATTTGCTGCCTTAGTTCATGACGCACAAGTATGAAGATAAGAAAAATGTAGAGATTGAGGTTTGAGCTAGATAGCTATTGATAAAAAATTCTTCTACATGATATTGTACGACCAAACTTGTTAAGATGATCCAGTCAGTACCAGCATAGTACATGGTCATTTTAAATTCAAGTATTATATTCTATCACATTTATTCATCAATTTGGAATAATTTTTTATTGTTTATATTCAGCAACAGTGATATTATAGCATTAAATAATTTAGAAAAGAATCAGATACATCTACAACACCTGCCCTTACAGGGCCGTATTTCTAAATAGGCTAAGTAGGCTGCAGCCTAGAGCGGCAAATTTTCAAGGCGGCAAATTAGAAAAAAAATCAAAATTTATAAAATAATTTCAAAAAATAAATTACATTTTCTCTACAATTTCTAAATTTACTTTGAAAAACATGACCTACCAGTAATTCTTAGAACGTAGTTGCCTATTATTTTAATGCATTACAAAATCGGTTTGATCTCTGAATACACTAAAAGTACGGTGCAATTAGACTTAAACTCAACATTCAAAGAGAAAGGACGATTCCTATGCCAACTTATTCTACACAGCCCCTTTTGTATGATAAAATGTGATTTTAGGGGTTTTTGCAGTTGTAAGGGTTTTTTTTTAAATCGCTACATGAACCACTGAACATAGAAGTGTGAATTTGTTCTCAAATTAAAGAAAAATGAATTTCGGCAAGAGGGATTTTGAAATAAGGATGCAAGTCTTTCAAATTCAAAGTCACTAGCTTTCAAAATATTGGAATAATTCCTGTGAAAAAATATGGAGTTTTCAAAAAAATGTAACTTGGAAACAGTTGATGATACAGAGTAGTAATTAGTCTCAATTTCTTCCAAACTTTGTTCTCTAGAAAAAGCATGCATGAAATTTGTTCTTCCGACGCTTGGTTCGGCTACAATTCACGAAAAACTGAAATTTTTCACCTTTTACCCCTCTCCCCCAAAAACCCGACGCTTGAATGGGTGTAACCTTTTACCAAACAATAAAGGGGTACAAGGGGTAAAGAGGTACAAGTTGGCATCCTTCCTCTTTGGATGTTGAGTTTTGGTATTTTTTTGAACTAATTGCACCGTACTATGAAGTCCACAAGATATTTCTTACTACATGCCCATCTATATAAATATATCTTACCATCTTACTACTGATATGGCCCTGACTGCCGCTTACCCACGTATCCCCCATAACGACTCGGAAATAAGCAAAGTATAAGTCTCAAGGAGGCGGCAAATTTAAATTTAGCCTATAGGCGGCATACTCTTAAATCCGGCCCTGTGCCCTTAAACACAGAAATAGGAAATCTAGGTAAAAGCAATGTTTGCAATTTCATAAGCAGATCTCCCAAATTACAGCTAACAAAGTATTATTAGCAAGGTCCAAACATTAGAATTGAAATCAAGTACCAAGCAAACTTATCAAGGGTTAAATTAATTTTCGCTGTCTTCCTGTAACCAAGCACAATTATTAAAATTAATACCTAGCCTATCTCTACAAACAATTTGTCAAGTACCATGATTAGTTGAAAAGCGATTCGGGCTCCAACGAAAGGAGCACACAATAATTAGAAGATAAAGATAGAGTGAGAGAGGGAAAAAGACAGAGAACGTAAATGAGAGAGAAAGTTTGTGTTGGTCTTTGGCAAGTTCAAGGACTCATCTCGTCTGGAAGCTGGAAGGCTGGCAATATAGATGGTATTGTGAAAACTGGTACATAGTGATAGAAGCCACTGTATATAGTGATGGCAATAACTGGTCGCGGTTTAACATGCTAATCCGGCCAGACAAAACTAGACAGTTAACCCATTGTACTAGCAGATTGGCGGAGTCGTGGAGGCCAACGGATTTGTTGTTTTATTATTATTATTTAAATTATTTATTACTACAGTACTACATACTGATATTTGCTATTTCAAGTCTATTTTTAAGAATTGATATAAAATTTATAAGTCTTGCCATAAGATTAACAAATTCTTGTCGAATAGAACTAAAGATAACAAACCAATTCCTAACTGGCGAAAACTTTCAATTTCGTCTGATATACAGTATTGTAGATTACGATTGGAATTGCGACTATTCATCTGCATTGAGTAGTTGATACTCAGTATTGATTTGGTTTTAAAATGGATTGAATTGAGCTATGGAGATGGAATGCCTCCAGTGTGGAGGGAGTATGATTTTCAAGTAGCCTAGTGATTTTAACTAGCCTCTGTGAGTTTTAGAAATGAACCCTTCACATGACTTTATTCATTTGCAACACATTACCATGTGTATGAGAAAATACTGATGATGTGTATGGAGAGAATACAACATTACTAAAATGACTACAAGAAGTATAAAAGACGGGAATTGAAGACAAAAGATTACAATCGAATGAATAGAAGATAGATGTTGATATCCTTGATTGTGAATTGATTCAAAGTAATGTAATAGGCGTTAGTTCAGTTTAAAATCGGATATTGATGCAGTATGAACATCAAAATTCAGTGATATTAGTCTAGACTAGTCCCTAGATTAAGTAATGTATATTGAAATGGTGGTTAGTGGTTTATTGGTCTCAACAACTGGATGGATGTTCTGGATCATTGGACAGGAGTTTAACCACAGTGTTTTCGTTTGTAATGACTCACCAAACCAAGCCACCAACAGTTTGGCTATACTATTTCGTTCAATTATCGATCTTCAATCGCCAGTTCTCAATTTTTATCAAAAATGTTTTCCAGATAATCATAGATTAACCAAACTTTTGACTTATCTGTGATTTAATTCTTAACGAAAGGTTGAATGAATTCGAACTTCAAGATAGCCAACGATCATGTAGCAAATTTTGTTATATCGTTGTGAATAGGCTATATCATCCTTATAGTGG
The DNA here is from genome assembly GCA_017141385.1 of Sogatella furcifera. Classification (NCBI taxonomy): domain Eukaryota; kingdom Metazoa; phylum Arthropoda; class Insecta; order Hemiptera; family Delphacidae; genus Sogatella; species Sogatella furcifera. The sequence continues at coordinate 12,936,431 of CM029551.1, read as the reverse complement.
TTATATAGTTTAGTAATTATTATTCTCATTCAATTGATGTCCTAGATAAAGTTAGACTAACGATACAATCCTAGGTTCCTGTGTTAGGTCTCGGATGACGACACAAATTTTTGACCACAAACGATCACTCCTGGCTTTCGGAGAAGACGTTGAGCCGTCGGATCCAGAGAGAATCAGAGATCTCTGGTCGGGTCCAACTGCCTAGAAGGCAGACGTCATCTCTCATCATTGTCTCTATCTCACCCCACTCACAATCACAAGCTTAGTGCTCATTAGGGCACTAATGCCGGGTTTTTCTAAGCACACTCAAAGTTGAGGGACCCTCAAATTTTGATGAACAGCTGACAATTTCTATGATAAGTATAGGAAATGAAGTGAAGTGTAGTAAACTTGGGGATCCCTCAAATTTGAGTGTGCTTGGAAAAACCGGGCATAAAAGTCATTAGGGAAAAACTCATTCAAAAAAGTAAAGATCTATTATATTTTATTTCAAGCTGAAAACATGATCTTAATTATCCACCTACATAATTGAGCACAAATCACATCAGTAAAACTCAAATTTCAATACAAGAACCGAAATTGAAACATACATGATCCTCTCCAGGCATTTGATTCAGTAACAATTATAAACAAAAAGTAGGACAACCAATGACGTATGAAATTAAAAAGACTGAGACAGAGACATGAGTTCAACAGAGAGCACTTTACGTTCTTCTATTGCAGAGACCAGTCTTCAAAACGAATCATCATATTGACCTGTGATAGGTCACTTAACCCAACTGACCACAGCAAGCCTCAGCCATTGGCCATTGCACTCTAGAAAAATATTCTTAATCGTAACGAATTAATGGATACATGACTCTTTAATTAAGAGTGTACAGTAATGATTGTGATTGATATCAACTGGCGTGTTATTAGTCATTAAATGAAAGTAATAAATTTCACCCGCTCATAAATGTCATAATGCTGGTGCCCCGGATTAAAACGTTGTAAACAAATGATTGAATATTTCTATTGGAAATTCAATTAAACTCAAAGTGCCATGTTGATATGTTCAGAGAACAGATGAAAGGTGTTTGAAATAGATCAAGAGTAGGACTAGATAAATTATAGATTGATTGCTTGTGTCTTGGAAATACATAGAAATGATGAATGTATGAATTCAACAATTGTTCTACACGCTGTTCAATTACATGAAAGAAGCAGAGCTCGTTCAATAAAACTATAACAATATTCGATTTGAAGCATTAGTATTTCTTTGATACGGTGGTTAAACAAGATTTTCACCTCTCAAAACTCCACCATAACTCAATTGAATCCTATAATACGAAATCAAGAATAATATTAAGATTAGGATAAGTAGAGGTTCTAAGTAAAGCGCCCTGTACACGGGGACTGTAGTGTCAGCCAGTTGAATATCTGTAGCCAATCACAGCCTTTGTCTTGTCATTGAGTCAAACAACAACAGCTGTAATTGGCTACAGATATTCAACTGGCCGACACTACAAGATAAGATGCAAAAAGAATCTGAAGCGAAACAAGGGCAGAAATAGGAATGAGCAGAAATGGAATAAGATGAATAAGAGGAGATGATAAAAATGATGATGGGGGAAAAGAAGAAGAAAAAAGGGAGCAAAGGGTGGAAAAAGAAAAGATAAGACAAGGAGGGAATGTGAAATGTAGCATATAAAGACAGGAGAAAGGAGGAGAAAAAATAGATAAGACAGGGGATGTGGAAGAGGAGAAAGATGAGAGCAAAGATGAAGGTGGGAAAGAAATGTAAATAATTTTATTGAAGTGTGATTCTCGAAGTGCGTCAAACATCTATAAATGCAGCAAGCAGGTCAAACGAATAACATATGGTACTCGAACCCCCCAACCCCCGCCTTCGGAAACATCCTAATCCAGCAGTACGATGCAAGACTTTCGATTACAGAAACAGGATATTCCAACTGACATTCGCCAGATGACGTTTTCTCACTGCAAAATGGCTAACGTCCTATTATTTTTAAAATGTTCCACAGAATATTTTACGACAACAATATTTTGAATGGCCTCAGTGACTTCGAAATTGCTTCAACCGTAAAACCTGGGAGACTTTGAAGTTTGCCAAAAAAGAAAGGTGATCCAAACTCAGAAGAGAATTTCTAATTGGTGTTACGCCTCCTTTTTCGTAGTTAAATGAAACATTTGAGACTACTTGGAAGAAATTCAAAGACGATTTGATAAAAGGTAATAATATTGAAGCACTCATAAGTGATTTTGAAGAGATGAATCTTCGAATTATAATGTATGCATCAAGATAAAAGAGTCGTAACGGAACTGTAGCGGAAAAGTATTGGAACTTTAGTTCATTAGAATGGACTGCATGTTATAAGAACATTGCAAAAAAAAAATATCGAAAAAAAATTAACTAAACCATTGGTCTAACAACATAACATCCCGTCATTACAAGCGTCATTCAGGGAAGAAAATTAAAAAAAAAAAATACTCTTAATGAAATCAATTTTCCAGTCGTTATTTCAGTCCTGGAGAAAGAAATCTCCGATCATCCATAAAGATAGGCAGCTAAAGGTCAACTCTTCAGCTTGAATTCAGGCTAATTGGTGTTCATTGTTGAAATTTACTGGCAGTGGAAATAAAAATGAATGGAGCTGTAAGTAGATTTTATGGGCTGTTATCGAGATCAGAGTATCTATTTGTATGAGATTAAGATCCTTCTCGGTATGTGATCAACGAACTCTTTATCAGAAATAATTTTAAGTAGGAAATAAACGATGGAAAGTTTCTTCTCTGAGAAGTTTCGAGTTTTTTCTATCGGCTGCATCGAAAAGCTATCATTATTAGCCACTTGAACAGATTCCATCGACCGCAAAAACACACCAATCAAAAACGGATCGATCAAGCTTAGTTGAGAGGTGCGATAAAAACTCAAATTATTTCCGCGAATCACCGGCTATCAAAACAGATTCAAGACCTCGCATCGTGATCCTTCCTCTCTTTCTATGCTCTTCTGATAGAAAGCATCTATGCTCATTCTTTTTCTCATGCTCTACTGAAATGTTCTAAGGTTGAGGTCAAGTAAATTACAAAATTGTTTTATCATTATTGGAAAAATGTGAAACATTTCAAAGATTGAAACCTACAAAAACATTACTATAAATTTTATCATCCATAAAAAACATGTCATGAATGTAATGAAATATATTTCATTCAGAACTGTAATAGTCTAAACACCAAGAATCCCTTTGGAACCGCACTTGTTACATTCAAGAGGTTCACTTATCTCATGGTAGTGATATTTACATAGAACAGAGGTAGATCTCAATCAAAATCAAGTAATAATACCAGTGAGACGTGAATAAAATACAATAACATGATGCACAATGCGAATAATATAATAATCCAGTTCATAGCTTCAGCTTCAGCAACTCGTATCTTGAATATTTTTTCCTGTTTAATTGAATGGTTTAAGAAAGAAGAAATAGTAGTTTCCGCTTGAAATATAAATTTTTAATTGTTGAATAAATTGTTTTTAAATGAATGATTTATTAAATATGTTAATTGTTATGTTGAGGGTAATCAACCATCAACTTTAATCAACTTTTGCAACGAGTACACAGTATATTATTCACACGATCACCCAAGCCAACAATCACAATTTTGTTGACAATTTATCCTCTCTAGGAGATGAGTCTGGGAACCAAGCAAATATCGGACTACCACCGATTACCCACTGAATAAGAAAGTAGATATTCCGGTTGTCGACATTTTCTGACTATTAGCAGGATTTATGAATCCGACTGCCTTCATTGTCTTTAACGGTTTCCACAATGGCATCATCCATTAGCCATTTTGTTCCACTCTTTCCTTAATGCTAAAACATTCAAATATTTAGAGAACCACACATCTCGATAAATATAGGAATTTACAAAGTACCTCAATATTCTAGAGGTAGAAGGGTAATAAAGGAAAAAAATCAAAGGGAATAAAGAGAAAATAATGAAGGGAAGAGAGAAAATCGTGAGCTTTCCTCAAATACTTCAACACTCAGAATTTTAGAAAATCTCACTATTCCAATAAATGTAGTAATTCACACAGATGGGTGTAATAATATCCATGGAAGATATTGAAAACAATTTTTGGCTCATTATTTTCATCAGTAGTAACACGCATATCGAGTACTTGCTTGAGCATGTAAACAAACTTTCCAGTTTCTAGTGTAATAAACAAGCAAATGGGTCATTTTACTATTCAACAAGCAAGCCCAAACCAAAGTGAACGAAACTTCAGGAAATTAGCCCGTGGGTATTTGTATTGTATGAACTGAACGAGTTTACAAAATTTCTCTAAATTGAAGAGAGATACTCAAAAATCAGGAAGTTCAGCACAGGAATTTGGAGGATATCAGGAAGTTCACTCTACCATGGAAGATTATCATAGATGAAACATTATGAGCGCAATTTTATCATACGTAGCAACGTAGGCCTATAATAGGAACTGGGAATATCATATGTGTTTGCTAAGTGTACTTGTTATCAGCATAGATGGAGCATTACAAGCGTGTGCTTTCCCTATGGCATAATTCAAAAAATGATAATTGAATCGGATATATTATCAAATCATTGATTTTGAATCATCATCACTATCTAAAATTTACACTTTCATCAGAGATGTTGTGGAACTTATCCATAATTTAGGTAAGTTACTGATGATGATGCCCTGAGCATTGAAAATTATGTATGGTTTTTTAAATAAAATTTGTGGATCTGACAACCTTTGTTTTCATTTACTCAAATCACTATCCAAGTTTTTTTATAACTAAACAATGGAAATAACCTGATATTACATGTATAAATGAGTTCTAAGCCAGGCCTGCACAGGGTGAAACTAGAAGTTACTGAGTACAAGGATGCAGTAGAGAAACAAAACCACAAAACTAAATTTATTCCAGTCCACGTTGCCTCTGAAATTGGAAACAAAAGTGAAGAAGAATCAAAGTCGGAATCCAGTGATACAAGCAGTCAACACATGAAAGCACGACCGCCGGCAGCCTCTAACGATAATAACAAGCCTGATTCACCAACCTTGGTCCTATTGTTGGCCATTAATTAGGTGGAGCAGTCAAGAACACACTATATACCTGCCTTTATCAAATCAAAATGCAGTGAGCATTGAAGACATTGACTATCATACAGTGTTTCAGGAGGAATGTGCGATAGTTCTCAGGCTGATTCCTTACAGCTCACACCAAATAGAGCAGAATGTTTCATAGAACATACCCCCAAAAATGACATGTTACCGAGATAACAATGGCAAAAAATCTACAAATTTGAAAAAGCTTCAATTTTATAACTCTTAGAACCTTTTCAATTTTGATTTGAATTGGAATTCACAAAATTGTTCTATAATATTCTGTTCATTTTTTGGAACACCCACCCCAACTTGAAAACTTTGAATTGTACAATAATACGATTTTTATTGATGATATCAATATATCGTAGCTTACTAGTTTTGGACACAGTGGTAGCCAAGTGTGATTGAGGCTAAGACGAAGGCGAGAATCGATTGTTGTGCAACAGGACAAGGTCATTACACCGGCCGGTAATCGAAAATCAGCCACTATAGTGCCACCAAATGCACCGTGAAGTCAACACTGAATAGGAACGTGTTGTGCAGTCGGATTGATGGAGTTTAATAGATTACTTGATTAGGTAGTCGAGAGTGCTACATTCAGAGAGAATATAACCAACTTCTCATTCTATACATTGGAGTCCTTGAAGGTGTGCCACAGTGATTACATTTTAACCATCCAATAAAACAGTATTGGTATTAAAAATTTATCATAAGTTGGAGTAAGAGTAAGATGTTAGTTGAGAAAGTTAAGCAATTTGTTATGAAAAAATGAACATGGTCATGGAGTGTTCACGGCTCAATAATTACTTTCAATATCAAGATGATACCATACACATGCTAATTCATGTATCAAATGAAACGAACTAACCCAAAGATATTTCACCATTTGGAGACACAATACGTTTCAATAACGATTAAATTTGATTGTTTAATTTAATATGTTCAATTTTGTGTATTTTCTTCCTTCTTGAATGTAGTTAAAAGCTCTTCATTATACAAACTTCTAGAAAAAACTATGGAAGTGTAGGATTTGTTTTGAATTAGAAATGAAATGCAGTTTCTTCAGAGGGTTTTGAACGCATCTTAAAAGAGATAAGTATTTGATGATTCTTTAATCAATCAGTTATTCTTTACTGAACAATTAATATTTGAAAAGTTGTATTTCAATAACTTTATCCTCGAATTTATCAAATTACTAGAAAGAAAAATAGACAATCATCCAAAACCTTTCCGATTCTTCGATTTAAGATTTATTTATTTACATTAAATAATAAACTTATTGGCTAAAAACACAGACTAACGTCCAAAACGTCTTTAAACCAAATTTTAAAAAATAATTACAAACATTAACAACTCAACAAGTAAAACAATTATTAAATTGATACAATAATAACTTAGAAAAATGACTAATTTCCGACAAATCTATGTGTTTGATGTTTGATCCCTCACTATGTTACAAGTTCAGACCATCAAACACAACTTTCGAAACGGAAACCTTGTTCCTCAGAGGGCGATAAAAAGTGTTAACATGATTTAGAATGATCCTGTTATATGTCACGAACACAAAACCACGCCAAATGAAGCAGCGCTCTTCCAAGCTGACCCGTTGAACCGTTAACGAACTGGAAAAATCAGATCTACTCCAACACCATCGACTTCAGCTCTAATCTTCAATTTACAACACAAACTATTTACGACTTTGACCGAGTTCAGACAAGGTTATAATTGAAATTGATAACTGAAATTTTACAACGTAGAATGCAGGAGTCAAGAGCGAGCTGGTCTGTTATTAAAAAAAGAATGGTTCCTATTTAATGTTCATCGTACTTGAATTATGTGTCCCGCGGGGCAGCTGTGTTGCGGGTCCTTGTGCTGGTGATTCGCACTATTGTTCATCAAACTCCTGCTCTTTACTCTTCTTTTCTTCCTCCTACTTTCCAATCACTCTATTTTATATTTTCTCTTCATTCTACTTCCACTAATTTTTCGTTTTGTCAATTTATTCGTGTTTCACTCTTTTCATATACATATAAATAAATCTTCTGCTGTGAACTGAAGAAGGTGGCACAGCCACCGAAATATTTTCACCTTGAAATGTAAGTTTATTTGTGTTTTTCTTCCTATCCATCACTTAAATTTGTGAAATAATTATCTAAAAGTGACTTTCAATAATGTGCTATATAAATAAATCTATGTATATATACATATACATATAAATCTCAAACACCACTTGGTATTATTACTCTATTGATCTTCTTCAAAATATTCATCCAACTATTTTCCAATCAGTGATTTTTCCACTGGCGGCTTGTGCCCACGAAACAGGTGAAGTGCTCGTATCTTTTAGTGTACAGCACTTCACGTGATTCGTGGCCATAAGCCGCCAGTGGATTTTTCCTGCTTATTCAATTCGATGTCATCCTACTTTTCAATTTGTAGTGAGTCTGGTTGATCAGTGAAGGTGATTGCTATGTGATTGTGATGTTAAGTCTCAATCACTATTTTTTGCTTTCGGATAGGTGACCAGATTGACCAAGGCGAGTGGAACCTACCCCTATTGGTAGCTCCCCAGAACGGATGCATATTTTTTTTAGAATGATTATTTCCACATTTTTATGTGATACCTACATCGATAAATAAACCTAATCTAATTTAATCTTTCGCCCTAATTCAATCTCTTCTTATTTGTTTCTGATTGATTTGATCCTCTCACTATTTTCATGATGTACCCTACTTATAAACTATTGCTTTTCTATTATTAGCTTTTTCCATTATCATCTTGTTAGCTTTTCTCTATATCTCTTCTACAAACTATTGCTTTTCTATTATTATCTTTTCGATTTCATTTTCCCAACTAAGCCTTTATTTAATTTATTTCTCTCTCTCTCTAACTCTCTTTAATGTATCTATCTCTGTTTTGGCACCATGTTGAGCACTGACTCGTACCGACGAAACAGGTGAAGTGCCCATATCTTTTACTGTACACCACTTCACCTGTTTCGTGGGCACTAGCAGCCATTGATGTTCAGTGAGTATTTTCTTTTTCTTCTTCTCCTCCACTGTATTTTTTTCTCTTTGCTGCATCAGTCTTCTTTTTTTTCAATTTTCACCATCTTTATTTCTTCTCTCTCTTACACTCTTTCCCTCTTTTTCACACTATTTTCCGTCTCGCTCTCCTCTTGTCATCTCCTCTGTTTTCGCCCCTCTTCGAGAACAATACCGAGCCAACCCTCTCTCTATACTGCACACGTCTGTCGCTGTTTTACTGCATACAATATGGCGTCACTGCATTTATTTGATCGAGGACAAAAAGCCGGCTCTCTGTCGTGCCTTGTTTCAACTATTATTGTCCCCCAAAACACAGCGAGCTCGAGTACCCGAAACGTGACCCTTGAAGGCTCGAGAATCTGTTCAAAAACTTGTCACGAGAATGGTGTGATCTCTGTGCGCATGGAAATTAGATGGACGTGATTGGTGTTTAGAATGCAGTTAGAAGCAAGCCGACAAGCAATCACAATTATAGTCCAACCAAGCAAAGAAGACATTCTGGCAAGACGGGAAAATTATCCCATCTCGGTCAATATTGGTTCAAAAATGATAAAATTGGTTCCAAATTGTAGAAAACATTCTGCTTTATGATTTGACACAATTTTTTAATTTTTGAACCAATATTGACCGAGATGGAGTCATTTTCCCATCTTGCAAGAATGTCTTCTTTGCTTGGACAGACCATGTGTGATGTGGCTGGTGCAGAATCGTTCAAAAGCTTCATCTAGATCAAGCATAAGTTATTGTCATACTTTTTTAATGACGCCTGAATTAAATGAACGTTCAAAACACTACTAATTAACCACGGCTGGATTAATTTACTAAACTATGTTCACCGATTGATTGGAGCAAATTCAATCTTTTCGATGTTATACTTCGTACTCTGCTTAGATTGCGTTAATAATTATTTTTCAGGAAGAAATTTGACTTAACCTTCCAAAAAAGTGGAAAATGAATAATACCACGAGGAATATTGAATTATCTCCAAATTGCGATGTTCATTATTAAAAGAAAAACGTTGACCCGAAAACATCTTAAAAAATAAAATTAAAAACGCAATCCAAAAAAGGGACAAATGATAATACAGTACCACTTGGTAGATCGAATTTATGAGCTCCAATGTCTCGTGAACAAAATACCAAAAGAAACATCTCTTCAGTAGTAGAGCCGATGTAATTCAAGTGCATTCAATTCATTAGAGTAAGGAACATTTTTCAATTCAGGTTTCATCACCAAGAATTCAAAGATATTCTGTGAAGATGAATTTTCAAGAAATCTGGTTTTCATACAGGTAAATTGGTCCAACAGTGTTGCAAACTGCATGTCTAATATTAAGAGCAGAGCAATAATTACTGAATTATTCAGTATACCTGATTCATACAATATAATTTCAATGGAATGATCAAGATTACAAGAACTATTCATTCACTTTTGTACAATCGTGATATGAGAAAATTTACACTTTAATTGAAAAGTGTTTTGCATTGCGACAAGGTAATGAAACACTAGCCAATCCTACAGAAAGAAAGTAGGGCTCACAGTGAGCTTTTACTATTACTTTAATCTTGTGAAAATAAATCTCTCTTACACTGGTAGGTAACTTGATAACAGAGCTCATCAGTAATGTGTGGGAGGATAGATTCAAGTCAGTTGATACTATCACACTCTCTCCTCAACTTCTTTTTTCTTTACTCGTATTCTTCTACTCTCCCTTTCATATTTTTCTCACCTTTATCGTTGAAATCTCTCTCGCTTCAACTCATATTCTCATTCCCTTTCGTTATCTTGATCTAGATTCTATAAAAACAGCTTCTCTTCTCTTCTTTTCGTTTTCATGTTATTTTGTTTACTCTGTTTCTCTTTGATGACCACCAGTTTTTTCCACCCCACTTTTATCTCATCCTCAATATTTCAGTATTTTCTTCTTATTTTTCTCAGTCTTCTAAATTTTATCAAGAACGTACATTATATATTACATATACTTATTATTATATATTACATTATATACTTACATTTTCAACCTCTCACTTATTCTTTGTTTATTATTCTTTCTCTACTAATTCTTCAGTATTCCTGTTTCTTCTATTCAGGATTTTCTTCTTACTTTTCTCAGTCTTCTAAATTTTATCAAGAACTTACATTATATATTACATATACTTATTATTATATATTACATTATATACTTACATTTTCAACCTCTCACTTATTCTTTGTTTATTATTCTTTCTCTACTAATTCTCCAGTATTCCTGTTTCTTCTATTCTCCTTTATGTTCTCTTTCACTTCTTTTCTTCATTCTTCAGCTTCAATGTTCAATCTTCTTTTCCACTTCCTACATACATGTTCTTCATCCTGTCAAAAACCGCAAAACCCGATCTCTTCATCAATTTACTTTCATTACACTGCCTCTTTTTATCCAATCTTCTCTTATTTTCTTCTTTGTCATTCTCATTTCACTCATCTTCTATTTTCTTTTTCTTTCCACTTTCCCTTCTTCTTCAAAATGATTGTTTCAACATGATTCTTCTCACTTATTCTTTGTTTTTATTCTTTCTCTACTAATTCTCCAGTTCTCCTCTTTCTTTTATTTTCTTTCAATTTCTCTTTCACTTCTTTTCATTATTCTTCAGGTTCAATGTTCAATCTTCTTTTCCACCTCCTATATACATGTTCTCCATCCTTTCAAAATCTGTAACTCTCTTCATCAATTTACTTTCATTGCACTTCCTCTTTCCTTTTTTCCAATCTTCTCTTACTTTCTTCTTTGTTACTCTCATTTCACTCATCTTCTTATCTTCTATTACATTTTTCTTTCCACTTTCCTTTCTTCTTCAACTTGATGTACGTTTTTCCAAGACCACAAGCTCATTTCTTCAACTCATATTTGGTTTCTCATGTGTAGACACATGTAAACCATAACGCTTTACAATAATTGTGTTCTGTGAGAACTATTACAAGCAATTAAAACAATACAAAGGTGATGAACTGAAGCATTTCTCTTAATTGCTAACTGATAGTAAACAGAAATAAATGAATACATATAAACATAAAGTTAAGAAGAACGATGTTCGTTAGAAAAATAAGAGGGGATGATATTTTGTAGTACGAGTATTAAAATGTAAAATATACGGATATATCAATAGCTTGTATTTAAGAGTCTATTGAATAAATAATCCCACTCAAAACTCATGTTAAGATAAGATTGCCATATTAGATTTCATTTTTAAAGTTGAAAAGGATGTTTGCTTGGAGAAGAATAGTGTAGCTCTTGCGAAAACAATGAATCACAAGAAACACTCCAATTTAACTCCTATGTTCCATTAAAATTGTCGCAATGTTTTGCTCGAGGCTGATTACAGTTTCATCTATATGACAAGGTCGGCTACAATAAAGTTATTGAGTTATCTTAATGTATCTGTCATAATTTAGTAAATAACTGATTAAAGACCACTGATAAATACAATTATAGACTACATAAGCAGAACTAGGTATTCATTAGCTTTCTTAAAACAATCACAGTATTATCATATTGATTCACGATATAATACTGAAAGGAGGACCAGAAATAATCCAAATCTTCAGTTATGGAAAAACTTATGAGTGGATTATCTGAATAATTCTGGGCTTCCAATGAAGAGTTGACAACAAATACATCTATGAAATATTTTGTAGCAAGCATTTTCTATGATGTACTGAACAACTTAATTTACAAACGATAGTTTTAGATCTTCTCTACAAAAAGAAAGCTTTGAAAATATCAACATTATCGGATAAGAGTGAATCAAAGCCTTGAAGAAGTAAGTTTAATTCACATTTTGAAAACTTTATAGTCCGGTTTTCTAGGAGCTTCAAACATTTCACCACCTTGTATATTGTGAATATTGTCATGATTCAATCTGAGTAAATGTATTTTTTTTCTTTAGGGCATTCAAACTCATCTTCCCCAACTATACCATTGTTCCAGCTACTAAACCATTCAATAGCATCATAGAGATTATTGAAATATTTATTTCGAACAAAAGATTCCAGATACAAAACAGAACAATGCTACCAGTTTCAAGATCATTTACCTGGATAAAAATCTTTCATTCCCTGGACGAGAAAAGAGCTCCCAACATTCTAGCACAGTTACTGCCAGTGATTCTAGAATGAGAATAATCTACTTCCATTCTTTCTGGTTTCTATTATCTTATAACAATACACTTGATGTTATCAATATTTTTGCAATAAAATCAAACCGAAAGAAGTGCCAAGGGTGAAATTAATGTGAAAGATGATTGTGGGAGTCGTTAAAAAGCAACTTTTTTCCAAAACATCCGAGCAACACAGGCAGACAACAAAAGACTGCATGCAGAGGCAGTCCAGTAATAAATTCAGCAATTTCAAAGAACTTCACACTCCATAGCCAGTACTGTATAGTTATTCACTGCACACTCTATCACCTGAGCAACACGCTAGATTTCTGAGTCTGGTTGCCTCATGAGTTACACACTTTGGCATGGGACCGCCCACACATAAATGAACTGCAAGAAACCATTCATAATCCCACATTCCTATTGCTGGTCACACACCAATTTATTGTTGGAAGAGTTTGCATTTTTCGGGTACTTGGGGGTGAAATGGTATGGTGGAGGTATAAAAGATTGAGATCAGGTGCGTGAAGGAATGGAATGAACAGGTCGAAAAAACAAAGGTGATAATGGCTTGATGTTTTCTTGGACACTCTCAGCGATGTACGAGTAATAGAAATGTAGTTAAATGTCTAATTGTGTGGGAGCATAAATTTAAAAAGGATCTAACCAAACACTTATAATAAATATTTCAACTAATATGCCATCAACTTTATGCTTTCAATTAATACCCCATCTTTGAACATTCTATAATAATCATTAATTTAATTATAATTTAAGCTTGAGAAACGGGATCAAAATATTGGATATTAATAAGAATAGTTTTATTTGTACTACAGTAATTTAATAAAGTTATCATTTTATACTTGTAGGCTTTAAAAACTAATCTCTTGTACCATTCAATCTCAGGATTTAATGTTTTCTAAGATCACCTACACAATTTTTTATATACAATAATGTATAATTTTTTACAATGTACAATATCTTTACTGTTCAATTTTCGTGTATATTTTATTTAAAGTGCAAATAACTTGAACAAATGGAAACCTAAAACACTTTCTCCCATTAATTTTTATATATTTTCTTCCAAATTAAAAATTAATATTTTCATAGACTTGACACTCCAACAGATTATCAATCTATTGCATTAAATCTTGAAATGCAGAAGGTCTACTCCTTGTACCAGATGCAAAGCCAGAGAGAATAAATATTCTATAGTTCTTTCTATCCTCACTTTGCAAAGCTTGTTCTTGATTCTGCTGATACTGTTCATTTTCAAAAGTCGGAAGAACAAAGACAAAGAATTATTGTATCACATTTCGGAGATCAACAGGGTGATTCATTTGAACAACATGTCTTCCACACAAAATCTTGTCCGCCTCCACATACCAGTGATGTCAACGATCTATTTCTGAGATTTTGTGGAGATGTGCTTCTTCCTCTACAAACTTTACATGCCAAAGTTCTTCCGTGTGAACTGCGTCAAACGAAAGTAACATCAACAGTTTTCAGGTCATCAGAATGATTCATAATCATTTTAAAATGATGGATCATGATCGAAAGTTATAAATCACAGAGCTTCATTATTGTAAGATGATCATTTTATGTAACAGAGAGAGTGATTGATAATTTATAACTAATCAAGTCGTATTCATGGATATTAAATGAGTAATAATATTTTCATCCAAACCACTTATATTTTTTGTATTCGCAATGAATGACTGACAAAATAGTTTTAATATTAATTTATTCATTGCTGTTTCATAATAATTGGAAGCAACATATATAATATCCTTATCCAGATGAATATCTGAATCACATTCAATACCTTGTCCTATGCCTACCTAATACGTTTCATAATAATTGGAAGCAACATATATAATATCCATATCCAGATGAATATCTGAATCACATTCAATACTCAATAAAGTCAATGGAAAAATATAATCAATGTACAATAATTTACAAAAACAACTAGTACCTTACTTAACATTTTAAAGCACTAGAAAAATATGATTTCCACCTTTGTTACTAATAAAGGACTAGTTCATCAGCTTCAAAGAATATACATCACTCATTCCAATGTGTTTCCGTTAGCTCATATATTTTTTAATATTTTTATAAATTAAGCTTGGTTGTTGACAGAGTTCACACGCATCCATTTCAATTTCTGACAGAATAATCCCCATCACATCCTCTAAGCATGGTGGACTATTTCCTTCCCCTGCACAAGAACTTAAAACAGGACTGAATCAGCACAGTAAAAACCCACTTCAGTTGAGAATTTATTTGTAGTGTTATTTCGGTGGCTATTCTAGTGCGCCATTTTGACTCGCTGCCAACATTCTCTCACCTCTTTCTCCTGTTTTTGCATCCAGTTGCTAAAAGAAATCGTCGGCAAGGCGGTGGAACTACTTAAACTTGAATGATTCAGTCGAGTTTGTGAAGTTATCTGAGAAATGTAATAATTTTGATTCTGAGATTGATTCATCTTAACGCGTTAAAGATAATCAGGAAGGGTATAGTCTGTCCAAGCAGAGGAGACCCTCTTTCAAGATGGGAAAATGACTCCAGCTGGGTCAATATTTGTTAAAGAATTCTAAATGTGGTCTTGATAGTAGATCAAATTGTTCCCTACGATTTGAGATCAAATTGATAATTTTTTAACCAATATTGACCGAGCTTGAGCCATTTTCCCACCCATCTTGCCAGAGGGTCTTCTTGGCTTGGGCAGATACCAGATACTTGAATTTAGAAGAAAATGATCAACCAAAATTCATTAAACCCACTATATTTCACAATAGGCTATGACGCTTTCTTGTGTTTGATCGATTGAGCTAGTATTTGGCTATTATAATTTAACAATTGAGTTATTCATGAAATACTGGGTAATTATCCTGCCTAATTTCGTAATAAAATAGCATGAAAATCCATTTAATACACTGAGACTGAGCCACTTGTTTTTCCCACAGTTCAAATTTGTAACGGACATTTTTTCAAGCCGACCATTACACAGGCTCAGTGTCAGTAAAAAACTGAATTTCTAACTGCATTCTCTCTGTTGAGAAAACTAATTACTGTTGCTTTTATGGCGCGTAAACAAATTACTATACTGCTATCACTATATATTATGTAGCTATACTGCGTTTTTGGGCTATTAAACGTGTAGACGAGCCTAAGTAGCTCAGTCTTCAAGGGAGTACTTTGTTTCGCTACTCCTGACTACAGCTACAACCAACACTTTGTTAGTAAGTTTCAAATGCAATTAAACAATTAAATACCGAGATTTAAACCAGTGTGTAGTCATGGACCCTTGAAGATGTGCTCTGAATCAGATGGAGCAACAAGTACCACTGATGCCATTTTTGTAAAGGTATGAGTGAAGAAAAAACAGAAAAGAAGAGATATAAATAAAAGTAAATTGTAACTCAAGAGAGGGAAAGAGAGGCTGAATTAATCCGAGATAGAAGAAAAATTAATGAGAAGAAGCTGAGGAGTTTGTGACCTAAACCACCTATGCATCTATTAGGCTACATTTAAAAAAGTATCAATAAGTTGGTTCCAAAATTTTTTAACTCTTTTGTCCAGTATTTATGAACGGAGTAACCAAGATCTTGTCTCTTACTTTTACAATTTTTTCAAGTCTTTTTACAATAAGTTTTTCACTCGCTTTCCGGTCGGATTGGATGTATTTTTGTAAAGTCGTTTCTCAACTTACTCGTTTACCACATGGAAAGCAATATAATTATTGTTGTTCTAGTGTCACCTCATGTTCACGGCTCAAGCTCAGAGAAATTTATTATTTTCACAACAGAAATGCTCACTTTCATGCATCATGTCAGTCGAAGTGGAAATGAAAGTTGTAAACAACGAGGTTTATTGAAGTTCAACTTGAGTACTTGCTGGTAGTTCTTTAAATAATTCTTCTAGATTGAAACATACAAAGTAGCTTTTCAATCCGGTTAGGGAAGAAGAGACCAGTGTTACATGTAATGAGTTTTACTTTTATCCGACTTTGAAAAAAATCTACGATCTGATAAGTAGAAGAAAATGAGAAGTAATTGAGAAGGATGCAAGCAATATTTGAATGTACTCATTACATGAGGATAATAACAGTAACGTTCAAAAACACCCAGTAATAAGATTGGAAATCTTGAAAAACGATTTAGTTTTCTCTCAGTATGTACTCTGTACGTGAGTTTTCATAACTTGACCGTTGTTTTGCTACTTGATAGAAAAACTTGGGAAATATTTCAAATTGATGACTTTTTCGAGCTTATTCATCACATTTTAATGTGATTATCATATTAAATTCATCATCTTTATCAAAATAGCAATTATTGATGATTATTGAGCCGCGCACAGGTAGATTTCAAGCAAGCTTTCAGCATTATTAGATGACACATGAAATGAAAAATTAAGCTTGAATAACAACAGATATTCTATAACTCTCCCAGGAAACGTCGGTGATTATTCAAAATCTGACGAAAGATGTTACATTTTTGGCACGATGCATTCCTATTGGCTTCCACATTCTTCTTTCTTGAAACGACTTCTGTGAACTTAAAAACTTGTAGTTTATTACAAGTGAACTACTAGAGCTTATTTCTCCTTCATCTATCTTCCATCTCTTCTCTTCTTATTCCATCCACATTTCTTCCTTTTTTCTCTTTCTCATGACGTCACCAGAAAAGCAGTCATGACCGGAATTCTATTTTTGAATAATCTTCTGTTTTCCCTGTCATTGCTCCTACATACAGTAGGAACAAGTTCTCTTATGCCCGGTTTTTCCAAGCACACTCAAATTTGAGGGACCCTCAATTTTACTACACTTTACTACATTCCCTATACTTATCATAGAAAATGTCAGCTGTTTATCAAAATTAGAGGGTCCCTCAACTTTGAGTGTGCTTGGAAAAACCGGGCATTAGTCATCTTACATTTTTGAGTTGAATACTTCAAAACCAATCGAATTTAGTATGTGTTGAATCAAAATTTCCGATTGCAAAATTGATAGACACTTTCCACTGAATCCATTTTTGATCGCTGCAGAATAACGTCATTTCACAGTATCAATGACACACAAAATCGACGGTTTCCTAATGATTTCCGTTAAATTGAGTTATTCAACTAAATCAAAATCCTGGAATATAAAAATTTTGGCAGTTGAATTAGCTTTTCCTGCTCCTTGCCTCTCATAAAGTACTGGAACTATGAATAAACATTTCTTCTATGATACTGTATCCCAACTTAGAGGCGGATCCACACCCAGTTAATTTATACAAGAAGAAAAATAAGAACAGAAAACTTTTCCTATATCCAAATAGAAAGATTGAGGAAGCCTCGCCAATCACCTATTTATTTGCTGTAGATTGAGAAAGGCGATTTCCAAGTCATTTTTAGTTAAAGAAAATTGCAATAGCAAATAATGAACAGTTTCCACACAAGAAAGCGCAATAAGGCATCAAAAGAAATCAACAACAACAATCAGGACCTGAAAGGAATCTGCCAACTTTCATAGCTTACTGAGTGTACTGGGACTAGAACAATGGTTTTATACCATCTATTTACTTGAAGAATGCAGTTAAGATCTCGATTCAATTAGGGGAAAGCCTATATTTATAATTCTTTGTGGAACGTTACCTTCACTAAATTCATCAAATAATTACCAATCATTAAGGCGATCATCAGGTGGAAGTAATTCACCAATTATTGAAAAAAGAGGTTGTATGAACAGTCTGATGAAGAGGAAATTAGTTGATTCAGGGTAGTAAAAAACTTTTCTTTCCTTTCTCTTCCGCCTCGACATCTCCAGTGTACTCAATAGCCGGAAAAGATGCATTTCTAACGAGATAAATGCGAAAAACTCAGGCAATTTCTGCAAGTGCAATGCCATCAGAATGTTTTTCTTCTCACTATTATCGTTATTTTTTCTCCCTTAATAACGCTATAATATTATTTGAAAAGAGTAATGGTACTGAAAATAGTTTCTCCTACGCTGTAAAATTCGAAATGTGTAATGATAGTGTAAATAGCCTCTACTACTAATCATGATAACCTCAGTTTGTCTGCTTGGGTGAATAATGAAGAAGCTCATGAAAGTGTATGACGATCACAGAATATTTCTCACAAAGAACTCAGACACAAAAAAGGCAAGTACAATCAGTATTGTTGTTTATCCGAGGCTGAATGAAAGACTAGATATAAAACTAATATGAAAACAAGATCATAACTAGGAATGTTTCAGATTAAATCAGTTCATTGAAGAAAATCAAAGAAGAGTAGTAGGCTGATGGGATATACATTGGAAGGAATAGGCTACAAGTAAATTGAAAGTTGAGGAATATTTTTGCTAGTAGGAAAATCAGTCGCAAGAGCATCAAAAGAGATATATTGTTTATTGGAACAATTATTGTTCGAGAGCATACAAAAAAGTTGGAATTTACAAATATTCATAACCATTGATTTGTTGTTAACATTGAACAACCATCAAAGTAGAATTTAAATAATTATACCACAAATACCATCAATGATGAAATGGTAGTATGGGACATAATATGCTGTTTTTAAATATTATAAATTACAACCAGAGAAAAATAGTCCTAGACATACAGAATTTCTAAATTGCTGAATGAGTTCTAACCAGTAGTATTGCAAATTCGATAACAGCCTAATTGACTGAATCGATGAAAATGACTATACAAACTACGATACTACGGTATGCATGCATAGCAGAAATCTATCAATTCATCAACTCTTTTTTGGAAATACTGAATACGAACCAAGAATGAGGCTTGATGGATCAGCAAAATATGTAGACAGCTGAAACAATGACGAAAAATAATAATTATTTCATAGAAATTAGAATCATTCACACATTGAAGAATAAAGAATGAATATGATTCAAAATTATGAACACGAATGAACCTGACATATTAAACAGTTTTTAATGGCAAAATGGTTGATTTTCCGAAATCTTTTCATGAATTAATTATTATCTCCATAATGTAAATAATTTCTGCAGGCCGATCACGATGAATTCGGTCATTGTTATTAGTTTGTTAGTCTCATAATACCTGAACCTAATTTCAAACAGGTCATGACACATTAAAATAAACAGACCAGTCAGTAACCTATCATCGGTCATTCAAGAAGCTCTTCAAAGGACAAAGAAACAACTGCTAATAGATGCGGTTAAATGCGCAAATTCACCATTTTGTATCTTCCTAGACGTTGGAAAGGTATCAAAAGCACCTGCTAATGTTTACTTTGAGAAATAAAGGTGCCCCGAGAAACACTTATGATCGTGGGTGTTTGATTTCTACTTCGAATGCGGTCAATCACTTTGGCATTGCTCCCTTATTTTATCCAAAACGCATTAGTCTGTTCTAGAAATTTTTCTACGAACGAAGGCGAAGGTTCTACAATCTACAAACGAAGGCGAAGGAAACAGTTTAAAGATGATAAAAAGGATAAATTAATAATAATAATAATAATATTATTATTTTTTAGGATAAATTAATCAGGACTTCTACCCACAAACGGGAAGACAAATATAAAGCAATTTCAAGAAAAATATAAGACTGTGAATATTTAATAGAAATTCAGTCTTTTACATGGGATTTTGAAACACAGAGGAATGATTATCCTGATGATAAGTAAGTGGAATAAAGCAATGAAAATTACAAATGATAAGATAAAGTAAGCAGTTATGAGTTCAAGTTATAAGATACAGGACTATGAGGTCATATATATTTATTATATTGGGTCACACTCACACATCATACAAGGGTGGGTTAGGTTAATAATGAGCATCATATTAATCTATTTTGTATTAACTCAGTTACCAATGAATATCGGAATAATTCCAACTTTCATACCAATTACATTTATATAATTTTGATAATGAAATTAGTTAGCCAACTATATAACTGTCAACGGTTCAATAAACTGTAAAGTAATACATTATAATTTGTATTGAATACTCAGAAATTATCTTCCATTTATCAAAACCCACAAATATTGGAATTGGAACAAACTGATTAGCCACGTTTTTCATAACAATTCACACCCATTTTCAATATCCATGCTCAATTTGATAAGCACTAATATAAGAGATCTGTACGTCTTTAGGACATCAGTGTTGATGCTGAAAGTGGAACTTCAATTACAGTAGAATTTATGATTCTTGCTCCAAATCGAAAGTCATCAAATAAGCAAAGCATAATAGATAATGTTGGTCCATAACCATCATCAGGGTCTTGAAATCAAGCCATAAACCATCGTTTGTAGAACAATGACATAAATGTTTTATGATGTGCGCCAGCAAAATTATGATGTTATCATGGAAGGACCTTGCTTCAAATTACTATCATTCATTTTTCATGTCCTTCTAGAACGGGTGTAAACCTACTTGTTAAGCACATCAACGAGCACATCAACGCTTCCTAGAGTATAATGTTATGTCACGTTTTATTCCTAAAAATAGAAACTTCGTGCGATAATTAGAAATGATGTCACATAACTAATAGACGTGAAAATCAAGCTAATTTCGACGTTTCGACGAAATAAATCCAACCAGAAAATCTCTTATCAATGTTCGAAAAGTTCAAGACCAAGTAAAGAGCTTTAATGTTTGATGATCGGATTATTACAGAGAGTAATGAAAGTATGGAACTTTAAAGTATGAAAAGTATTTGTGTAGAATATTTAAAAAGCATCAGAAATAAGATAGAAGAAACAGCACAATATTGAATTGAACTGATCAAAAGATAAAATTGAATTAAATAAAAAAACAACTAGAATAATACTTTACAAGTGAAAGGTGATTTAGCTGAATTACTTTTAATGAGTAGAAATGATGTTATAAATATTTATAACTAGCCGGCAGGTTCGCTTCGCTCGCCTTCTCCGGCTAGCCAGGGGGCTCCGCCCCCTGGACCCCCGACTGTATCGGCAGTGTGAGACAAACTGGCTCGCTTTGCTCGCCTGCAAATTCCGTTCAGAAGGGGTTCGAAATTTATTGATCACAGCATTTTCGGACCTAATCTGGACCTGTTTACGAAATTTCAAATTTTTCTGCCAATTGGTTCTCGAAAAATGTGAGAAAACTCCGAAAAATAGTTGAACGTTTATATTAAGCGTAACCTTGGGAAGTATATTGGACATAGTTTGAAACTTGATTCAATATCTTCTAAATTAGTTCATCTATAATCTCGCTGAACCATTGATTTTACAGAAAGGATTGGTCGTATCAAGGCGGAAGATATTCAACCCGCAATACATTTACAATTTTGAAAAAGTGATTACTGGCGTACTCTTGAACGGATTTCAAAAATATTTTAACACAACATTTCTAGACCCCTTATATGAACCTTCTCACCAAATATCAACATTTTCTACCGATTGATTCTCAAAAAAATTGAGAAAACGCCGAAAAACTATAGAAAAACTTAAATATTTGGCGTATCCTTATAAAGTTTCAAAAATCCTTTCTTAGCGCGCGTCTAAACGTCCAACTTAACATGCCTGCCAAATTTGAACGCATTCGGTTCAGTAGATTTTTTGTTCTGTTGACAAATGAATGAATCAATCAGTCAGTCAGTCAGTGCCATTTCGCTTTCATAGATATAGATTTGAACTACCCAAAAACTGCAATGTTATTTAGGGAATAAACAATATCAAAATTATGTTCTAAAGATTATTTTGAAATAGAATTCATAAATGTTGAAGTAATAACTAACAGTGGTTGAAGTTTAATCTTAAGTTTTATATTATGTAATTGGGGTTCGAGAAGAAACTGATGAGTTAAAAAGGAGATTGTATAGAAATAAAAGAAGAGAAACGATATGCATCTAGAATGAACTAAGTATTGGAGTTTAGCATCTTGGGAGTAGTTTAGTAGCCTAGATACACTAAAAAAAGAATACAAATACTGTACAACATCTGCATAATGCAATCAATCTGAAGCTGCCCCATACTAATGTTGGCGCAAGCTGAGAAGACACGCCCTGACAATGTAGAGTGTACTGTAGCTGCGTGTCTTCTCAGCTTGAACGAACTATACCAACACTTGAAAATCAATAACAAAGACTCAACAAAAACTAGCCCATCCCATATAATACCTGTAATCCAATGAATCAGAATTAATAACAACGCACATAAACTAGATGAAAGGCGATAGCACTAAACAAATAGCAGACCATAATGTAACGGAATACTGTATGAAAAAAGACCAAGTTCTAGTGCCCAATAAACATTGCTGGTACAGACGGTGTTTCAGGAGGAATGTGCAATACTTCTCAGGAAGATTAGAAACTGAATGAAAGATCTAGAGAATGAATTAGAAAAATCTATAAAATCTTAGAAAGCTCTAGAAGGAATTAGAAAAATTAATATATTTTTAAAAATGTCAATTTTCTGCTCCGCTATTTTTATCTCGGTAACAAAGCGTTTTTGGGGGTATGTAATATGGATCTTTTTCTCTACTTGATGCAAGGAATCAGACTGAGAAGTCTTGTACATTCCTTCTGAAGCACCTTGTATACTAAAGATACAAATTCAGTAGGAACCATAGGGTTTAAAGAGGTTTTTTCTAGTTTTGAAGATTACTAAGATACATATACTAAGTTACAAATTCGGTAGGAACCATTGGGTTTAAAGAGGTTTTTTTCTAGTTTTGAAGATTACTAAGATACATATACTAAGATACAAATTCAGTAGGAACCATAAGGTTCAAAGAGGTTTTTTTCTAGTTTTGATGAATTAATTTAAATAAGTTTATACTGTAACCTTGGAAGACGCTTCCATGTTTATTTCTCCTTCCAGGTAACGGCTTAAGAACCGAGAATCAACCAACAAGAATAATAAAATTACGGCAATCCTGCTTTAATTGTTTCCTTCCAAGCTGGATTCTTGGGAAGCGACTTTCTCATGACTGTAATTTAGTGTGCAGTACATAGGTGTTGGAGAAGGAGAAGAAGATAGCAGAGCTGCTTCAAGACTTTCGACCTCATTTGAACTAGAGTTCATTAATTAATGCACCTAACAAGTCAATTCCCAAAGAGATTCCAACTCCCATGATATCAAACTGAAAATTCATATTTTTTAATTAATATCAATCAATAACAAGAAAAGGTAATTAATTAATAACAAGTAAAAGTTTCTTCCAATGCTGTATAAATTACTATTTGTTTTTTCTCCTGATTGTGAAAAAACTCGAAGATAATATTATCATGAGAGCCTTATTAACATCTTACATTTCTTTGAGATCTTAGATCTTTCTGACCAGAAATGAATTATTCCAACTTCTCGTCAACGTGAAAATTTTTTATAACGGTATCAATATAAAATTTATAGACAGTATAGATTGGAAGAGATGTTCAAACTATAAGAAACAAATAAAGACCCAAAATCAATGAAAATGCCCTAGAGGAACATTCTAGATCCTCAGTTTTTCCCTTTCCTTAAGTTTTTCAAGACTACTAGCTTACTAAATTAAAATACAATTTTACTTTTGGACAGAAACTAAATCTAGTTTTAATTTTTATTTACGGAAAAATAATAGTAATAATTTCTATTTTCTTATTTTAAAATAGTGTAATAAGGAAATGTTGTATCTGTGATTTGTTTCATCAAACTCAGACAGTAGAATCAATTTTATGAGACAGGCCTACAGAAAGAAAGCAACCAAAATAACAAATAATTAGGTAGATGTATTAGCAGAATTTTACTATATAGGTCAACGTTGAGGAAATAGAAAGGAGTAAGATGTGGTAAAGGTTGAGGAAAACTGTAATTCCAGCATTGTAAATATTCTACAGTTTACGTAGTTTTGTCTTGATTCAACAGTAAAATTCCATCTCACCACTCGCAAATGAACAATGTTTCACAGAATCACTTTGTATTCAGCAGTAGAACTGTTTACAAATTCTGTCCAAATCGACAGCTCCTTCGAAGAATAGTTCATGACCCTTGTTTTTCACCAAGTGTTTTCAGCGCCACGTAATGCAACAAACATCTCCAGTCACTAACCAACCACAAGCGGTGGCAAATAAATTGAAATTAATTCAAGTACAAAACATTCCTCAGACATCTCCGGTGAAACATAGAACGTGAAGCTGTATGGTGATGGCTATTTAAAATATATGAGAGGAGGAAAAATAAATGAGAAAAATTGAATAGCAATGGGGAAAGAATTCTTCTAGTGAGAGATAACGAGAGAGAAAAGAGAGACGGAGTTGATGTAAGAAGGAAAGAGAAAAGGAGATGGAGGAAACTGGCGGCTCTTGCCCACGAAACAGGTGAAGTGCTCTTTTTTTTACTATACAATTCACCTATTTCGTGGGCACGAGCCGCCAGTGATGGAGTATATCAGTGTCTGACATTTATTTTATGATATTGTATGGAGTGCATCGAGTCTCCAGATTAAAAAGTAATGGAAAGAGCAAAATAGAAAGAGAATTAAGAAGAGTAGGAAAATCCTGAAGAAGCAAGAAAACTCGCGTGAAAGAAGCAGTTTTCCTGGAAAAAGACGGTAGAAACCTCCAGTAGAAAGAAGAAGTAGAGAGGGAGATAGAATGGGAGAAGAAATAAGAAGTAGAAAAAGCACATTCAGGGGTGGAAAAAATATTAAAATAAAGACGGCATAAGAGAGGAGGGATAAGACGAAGCAGTATAGGAGAAATTTGATTATAGAAATTAGATTATGTTAAATTCAATAAACAAGAATAAAAACAGTCAATAAGAAATAAACAAAGTGAAGAAAAAATACTGGAATTGGAAGAGGATAAAGGAGAAGGATTTGAGAAAAGAGGGAGGAAAAGGAAGAAGGGATGGAGAACAAAGGAACAAATGATGAAAATAATGAAATGAAATGAAAATATTCTTTATTAGGCGGAGTTAGGACTAGGAAGTCTAACTATGATAAACTATGACTAGGAAAATAAGACAATGATAAAGTTTGAAAAGTTGAACAAGAATTGAGAAGAACGAGAAAGAGAAAAATAAAACAGAATAAGCGATGGTGTCGATCAACTCCATTAAAAAGAGTTACGCATCGGCCTCTCAATCATTTTCAAGATTTATCACATTGACGCTCCTTTAAAAGCTAAAAAGTGCAGACCACACCATCATTTTCAAGACAAGATAGTGTCGACTATATACTGCATACATTAAAATATACAGCTTATATACAACTACATACATATAAATACACACTGTCACACATGCATTGAGAATACCCGATGCATGTCAGCTCGGCTCCGTTATAATTGACATGTTATCTACGGATGCAACATCCTCCTCAACACTACTGGTTATGAACTACTTGGACCTAAATTACAAGAATGGTAATACCCCATGCAATCCGCTGCAACAAATGGGATTTTAACTGAATGCTAATGTGTATTATTAAACATAATTCTCATTAGACCGCTAGAGCTAGACTCGTTCTATGAGACAGTACTGTTATTAGTTGAAATCTAGGCGAAGGTTCAAATTTATGTGACATTCAATAAGAAGAGATACTACTAATTGAAGTTGATAGAAATGTATGTGTTTTAAGATGGAATAATGATTTTATCTTGTACTGTAGTAATGAATAGATATGAATTTCTCAATTATTGGATATTAAAGGATTCTATACATATATATGGATGTATATTCTATACATACATAGATATTTTCATGCATTTATGATTCATGTGTAATATAAAATAAGTTTATTTATAATCAGTGTTTACACTGTTTTCAAATGATGTACCGGTACTACTAAAAAACTACAGCAATTTTTTAATACGTACGTTTTCTTAATACAGCAGGCCAACTCATAAACCATACAATAAAACATTCCAGTTTTTCATCTTTTTATGAATGCAGTATAGTAATACTGCATAATTTATAATTTATAATACCTTCATTATTTAGAAAGGGCTCGATAATGACAAATTTTATTTTACCATTCCATACCATATCATATTGACAAAAATGATAGTGTAGGCTGCAGGGATTAACTTGGAACTAAGGAACTAAGTCAACTAAGGAAAATCCAATAGAACATTACAATCCGTAGGTAGAATTACAATAGGATAAAGGAAATAAGATTTAAAAACGATTAACAATGTTTCATTCCCAGCGAAATTACTCACAGTATATCATTTTCTGAAAAGCTTTATTACAACAACTTTTTTTATAATAAGCAGCACTGGCGGCTCGTACCCACGAGACAGGTGAAGTGTCTGTATTTTTACTGTACAGCACTTCACCTGTTTCGTGGGCACGAGACGCCAAAGATAAGCAGATAAAAACATTAAAAACGCATTACTACAGAATGAGGCAGAACTTTATAAATATAGTATAGCATAATAATTAACATGCTCAGCTCCACAAACTTGAGTCATTTTGGCATTTGAACAGACATTTTGATAGTAGGCCTAAAGCTTTTTTCTAATTCAGAAGCTGTAGAGTTCATGACAAGCAACAGCTCTTACTGGGCAAACTGACAACAAAATAATGCATTGTTTCATAACATAACAATTAACAATGATATATGCACATGCAGAGAGAAAGATCTATCTAGAATTATTGTATAATTTAGAGTTCTATCAATAATTACTGAATAGGCATGCAGTGATGTTCGAATAGAAACGATGATTCAATAGCATTGGAATGTCTTCGACGATAAAAAATCGAAATAAATAATTATTATGTTGAGTTGAGAAAATCAGAATAATTTTTGATTAGGGGTTTCACAGAAAAAAACGATTCCGTATACGTCTAGCAACTAGCTTGATAAAACGTCGTTCATGACACATATTCTCTTTTTCAGTTCACAGTTCAAATAGAATGCAATGAACTGCAATTATAAATATATAAAACATTTATTTTGGCTGATCATTTGTTAGTATCACAAAAACTTTAACAAACAAAACTTTAACTGAACTGATTATTCTTTCAAATTGGGAGAGCTTTCAGTATTTTCTTCTACCTTACCATACTCAATAGAATCCAAAACAATAGACTCACTTACAGTATGATCCTACAATAATTTATTATTCCCACATTTCACAGGAAATTGCTTTAAAAGTTTTTGAAAAACTTGATATTAAGCTATAAGCTAGTAAGAATAAGGTTTACAGAGATTTTATTACAGTATAACAATCTCTTTAGTTAGAATAGAGAAGGGAAGGTCATTTGTAATCACTGAAAAGTCATTGTCATAAGCTCCATCGTAGTCAACTTATAATGTTACTCATCACGTAATGGAGAGAAGTATAAAGTAGCAGAACATGTTGATTTGTCAACCCATAGTTAATGAATGTAAAAATATATATCTTTAAATGTAAACTAATCTTTGGAAAAAACTACAATTGAAAAAGCCAAATATCAGCTGCTGTCGACTGTTGACAGTCTGACCGACTTTCCTTGGTACAATTTAGCAATTCATTTGGCCTGTGTTCCCCGACCCTCCGAGACACAAAGTCAAAGAATGCCGGACGACAACTACGTTCCGGTCTGCAGGACCCCATTCCGGTGCTGGACAGGTCTCACAGAACTCAGCTGGTCGCCACGCATCACTATTCCAATAGAATTCGCGGGTTCAACACAATTCATTCTGAACAGAGGAACTGCTGAAGGATCAAACACAATAATTCTTAATAGATTTATTGGAATGATTTAACGTGATGATGATTACTCCGAAAAGGTTCATGAATATTTATTATCAATTGCTTTTAAAATTTTCATGTACATTTTATGCAATATTGTTGCATCGTCCAATTTATTTGCTATGATGGAAACATTACAATAGACGATAATTTTGGAGCAAGGAAAAATCAATCTATATATAGCATTGATTAAGAATCCTTTTGTTCTAAAATTCAAATTATTTTTCTTTGTGCACCTTCAAAATCAAGGAATTTCTGTATATTAGCGCCAAGCCTGTAACGGTTGATACTGTACATGAAAACTTGTACAGTACTTGGAAAGGACATGACTTCAAAGGAAATGTGATTTTCATCAGTGTGTACTATTTTCCTCTTCCATTATCATTTTCTACTCTCTTTCCCTTTTGAAACCCTCAATCGCTCCTTTTATCACACGGCACACACTCTCACTCTCTTTCTCTTACTGTTCAAACTCAAATTACTAATAACTTGATCCTCTGTCTCACTCTCCTACAAGTTCAAGTTCAATAAAATTATAATGGCTGCCTGCAGGTAGTGAAACTTTTGGCACCAACTGGTTTCGATGAGCTGCATCTCGGGTCAAGAACAAAGATCTCTTGCTGACAGCTGATCGCATCCTCAACGATTAGCTGGATATCAGAAGTAAACTGAATATAAATATTCATTAACCTGTCGATATCTCCTTTGCATCCTAATTTACAGGATAATCCTTGAATATTTTTCCTTAGTTTGTAATAATAAGTTGCCAAAATCATGCCTAACGAATTGAATTTATTCAAAACGAGTTGTTTCCTGAGAAAATTATTAGTTATTTTCGGCCTCTCTTCGCATAATCTTGTCTTATATTACTTTATCGCACAAAGCGTATCCTATTGCACTGCTCAAGGCATTTCTACTCCTTCATGTATGGGCGAATACCCAAAATTCGCCCATACATTACATACAATTGTCAATACAATCCTTCACGCTTTCCTGCTCTGTTCGTTCTCTTCCATTCTGCTCTCAGGACACTTTCAAGGATTACATTTTCACCAGACACACCTTCTGTGTTGTGATTGGAATATATCAGAGGATTCAACCTTTCATCTAATCATTAATCATTTGTAACCATCAATATCATTATTTGATTCAATACATATTGTATATTTCATTATTATTGTGTCGCTGTTAATCATCCGTATCTAAAAAAATATTTTCTATTAGGACATGAGATTATGGCATAGCCTACTAGGAAAAATTCTTCAAATTATAGTTACCTAAAATCTTCAAGTTTCGAATGAAACTCTATCAACTTATAGTATTAAGTTCGTGTACAACAGTTTTTAAATACAACTGCCGGTACTGTAGTTTGAGAAGTAATTTTTGAAGAAGCTCTAGTAAGGCATGGTTTTCAAACCAAACTGAGCTATACTGTATAGCAGAGCATTAAGCATCTGATTATAATGGAGTGTGGAGCATTATCATCTGTCATCCCTCCAGACACAAAAAAACTGTAAGCATCCTTTTCTGACACCCTCATCCCTTTGAAAGCCCTGCCACCAAATGACCCACCGCGCGTTGGCCTTTAATAGTAATTTGTGATGGACCATTTTTCAAAAGTGGTAAGCTCATTTATGCATGAGATTATTCATCGGGGGTGTGGAAGAAAGAGGTCCTCAGCTCTCAGTCTTCAATGACTTGCTACTAATCTT
This sequence comes from Sogatella furcifera, assembly GCA_017141385.1. Classification (NCBI taxonomy): domain Eukaryota; kingdom Metazoa; phylum Arthropoda; class Insecta; order Hemiptera; family Delphacidae; genus Sogatella; species Sogatella furcifera. The sequence goes on along the minus strand of CM029551.1, from coordinate 12,906,740 downwards.
ATCTTCATAGCTGTGCTAGCTGTAGTAGCATCATTTTTCCAGTAGACATGCAATAATATATTTCTGGCATAGTTCACTTCTTTAAATTCCACAATAGTAATGCTCTAATGCAGCTTACTGTGTTGAATTATTCACCTCTCTGGCAAATTCATGCTTTTCTACATCATCTTCTTTTTGTCTTCTTCAATTTTCTCATATTCACTCGTCTCTAGATTTTATCTTTCTCCTCTTATTCAGCTGATCTCACTTTCCCACTTCCCTCCTTCTTTTTTATTCCTCCCTTCGACGATCATCATCTTCTTCTCCTTCATTTACTTCTATCATCTGAATTTCCTTCTCTCTTCTCTTCTCCATTTGTAACCCCTCCGCCAATAAGTTCATTCTACTCCTAGTTATTTTTCGCTTCATCCTTCTCCTAATTATAATTTTCCTGTTTACTTTTTCTTTGCCTTCCTCATTCTCAAAGTAAAAATCCCACGTAGAAAAAATTGTCTCTTAAAATATTTAAGCTCCATCAGAATTCACACTGAACTCTCACTAAAATTGCAAATTCATGTAATTAGATTATAATATTCAATGACCAAAGAAGATATTCATAACACCGAAATGAAATTGATACTACAGTGACTATAGTAGTGAATTATATTGTCAATTTATAACTATACCATTTCAATGATAAATCTTCCAAACTACTGAAAATCTACTATGGCTGTTAGGAATATCATTATCCCACATACATATACATACATACAAGTCAAATATTAACATATTTGTTATGTACAGTATTCCTATAAGAGCAGTAGAGAAAAATCAATCAGAACCGCGACAAGAAGACAATTCCAAGAAGACCCTATTCACCCTATTATACCCTATTCACACAAGCAGACTACATACCAAAGGTGGAAATACCAAATATAGATTTCAAATCAATTCATACGTACTCAACAACTAACATTGACTGATTGTCATGAAGTCAATCTATCACAACAAAAAATACACATTCTAAAGAGTCTAACAGATGCACATCACCAATTCATGGTATGCAAACTGTCCCTTGAAAGGTCTGCCATAGTCTGCTATCACAACTGACTCTGCGTCTGACATTTGATTAGCATTATTTTGGCTCCAAAACTGCATGGCATTGTTCAATTGGCGCCCCGGTTCAATTTAATTGCATTTTGTTGCAAGAAAAGCCAACGCGGTGCGGTGATCGTCTCGTATCGTATTATTAGATCTAATTGTGTCTAGCCGGGTCTACAAGTCTACTCTTCATTTTTATTTGGCTCTTCTCACCTCTCCATACCTTTATCACTCCCTCACTCACTGTTCTTCTCTTTCTTCTAATACTTTTCATCTTTTTTCAACCTTCAAGGACCAAAATAACTGCCCAACGTTTCGCCTTGTAACAGTTGGATTGAGTGTTGCCCCCCCTCTCACTCACTCTTTCTTCCTCCTCATTCGAAACATAAACCTAATGGTTTTTCGTTTCTGCACGCATTGCAGGTAATTTCAATCGAAATGGGTCATCTGCACAGAATCTGGAGCAAAATCTTTGAGTTGCATGCAATTGAACAATCTATTTCAAGAGACTCACCTCTGTGCCACAGACAGAATTCAACATTTCAGCTTGAACGTCAATTACTCACGGTGCTGAATAATTTCATGGTAAATTTTGGTAATTGAACTACTGTATTTAAATACTGCGACATTCATTCACTCACATCGTACGATGATGTTCGATAAGCGAACAACACGTGTAGTAAATTGATTTGGAATAATAATTGGGATATTCAGGAGGGAGCCGGTTCTCATCATAATTGAGGAGCAATGGACTGGAACAAACGTTATTGGCTTGCAAATCCAATATCTGTATTATCTGGTTTGTATATTATGTGATTAGCCACACTGTTTGATTAGGGCATTATTATCAATTAGTAGAGTGGGATATGTATTCTGTAATAAAAAAATCAGTACTCCAATTTCAAATACAAAGAAAAAGTCAATATGCATCAGCTTTGTTGACATTTTCAATCATATTTCGAATACAAATAAGGGGGAAAATATTAGAAAGAACTTATTAAAATTTTTGGTATCTGGTTGGTGAATTCCAGTCGTTTCGGTAAATTCTCAATGAGGATTTAATTCTAAAATATCAGTATCATTACACACTTTCAAAAATTCTACATAAAGATGTTCTGATCTACTGATGAATGAATCTTGAATACATTAAACCTGAAACCAAAGAGAAGGTGAATCCTTACATATTTACCTTTCTAGATCCTAACAGATTCAGGATCCTATTCCTAAATACCTAATAGTCTATCCTAAAATCATAATACCTGTGTTTTAGCACCTTCTCTGTGCTAAAACACTCTATAATTATCTTGACCTAGTCAACTGAAATCAACGACACTTGCAGGTTTTCAGTGACAAAATCACGTGCTTTGTAACCTAGCAGTTGAATAACCCTATCAGAAGTCTACTAATTATCAGGCAGACGCAGGCGGAAACTTCATTCTTCGCGACGTCAAATTTCAAATAGAGATGAGATTACCGTGACGTTGGCGACCGGCATTTTAACAAAATTAGAGTGAAAAGGACATTCTCGTTGGCATGCTGCTGCTGCTGCTACCGGTTTGACAACGGTTAACAAACTAACTACCACCTGAAAGGTTATCAACCTGCAAATTAGACTATTCATTTCCTATTAAAAGCACACACTCACATGCTCATCAGGAGAGTTAGCAGAGGGAATTTGGTGGACGAAAATGACGTACTGTATTTCAAAAGAGATCAGTTCAGATTGAATGGCTAAAAATACAAAATTGTTTAGAAAAAGTTTAGTTAAAAATACAAAAAGTTTAGTTAAAATGCCAAATCTTGAAAAGGGATTGTATTAAAAATCACTTCACTTCCCATTACAAACCGATATTTAGAAGAAAAAATATTTATGAACATACACTACATACATTAATAGTATTCCAAAATGGTATAAAAAATGTATAAAATACAAATACTATGAAAAATGACAAATAGTGTAATAGAATAAAATTCTAGAACAAAACCATAACTATTTATAATAGAGCTATTTAAGATTTTCCGACAATACTCGAGTTAGATGTAAGGATATAACATGTATAGTAAGTAGTACACCTAGTACTGAAATAAATTCAAAAAAGGAGATCATCTAATTAATTATTAATTGAAATTATCAACAGAAACTGAATTACTCAATTTTAAAATCTAACTCAATGATTTTCAATTGTTGCTGAGGAACTGCGTGTTGTAAGAATACGAAAGGATTGTTCGCAAAGTAAAAAGAAAAAACAATATTAAACAATTCAGGAGCAAAGATAAATCTTATTACATCTTAGATAAGCTTTATTTATTTGATAAACAATAGGCTTTAATAGTTCTAATGGTTTCAGTTACTGACTGAATAAGAAATTGATATTATCAAATAGAAATTGCATTGAAATTATTAATACGTACTAATAATTACTTATAGTACTAATAGTTACGTACAAGTAACGAGAGTGAAAACGATATTGTCGACAATAATTCAATAATATCAAAATGTATTCAATAATTTTTTTTTATCCAAAAATGGGATAATTGTTTATTTGAGCGAACCTAATCATCTAAACCTGAGCCACAATCAGCTTGAAACTTTATACCTTGGTCATTCACTTCAGTTGATTCTATTCTACCAATGATCATTATTTTATCAAAAATAATAAATTTGTTAATTTTTATAAAAATTAGCTCTTTAATTGCATGTACCGGATTGTAACGAGACAATGAACACTATTTGGTGTGAATATTGCACTTTGGTCTATTGTTTATCGCTAACATTTAATGGATTGCTTTCAAAACATTCTCCAAATTTGGTGGTGCAATTGATTCTCTCATATAACAATATCCAAAAACTAACTTTTGGTGAGGCACAATAAGTTCATTCAACTTAACTGGAGGTCAATACAATATTCATGTCATTATTCAATCTTTACAATATTTATGGATACAAATCAGTCAAATTAAAATTATTATAATTATCGGAAATCCAGTACTTTTCAACTAAATAGTGAAGTTCCATACCTCAATGCTAAATTCGAGAACGATTTTAATAGTAGTACAGAACAACATCCGAATGGCCATAAATTATACAAAGGATAATAATATTATGAATCTCCAATTTTTCTCAAATTTCGAATTGAAAAAATAGTTTTGTTCAGACAACAAAGAAGAGATCTTAAAGTAGCGGATATAACAATAGAGAACAAAGAACCCATCTAAATCAATCCGAAAATCCAGACTCCGTGACAGATGGTTGAGATGAGTACAGGATCTATTATGTCCGACCTTTTACTCATTTTCCCCCCTCCTTTTCCTCCTTCTATCATCTTCATCCTCCTTCTCCTCCTCCTCCTCCTCCTCTTATCAAGACACCGATTATGAGGACCTATCAACCTCCACTCACATTTAGAAAAATAATCCCTTAAATTGAAGTTGACAATGATGGATGAATACATGGCGACTCAATACTTCATCATTATTTCAATTGCACCGGTTATTCGTTGTCCTTCGTGTGTCACTTTCAAAGGATAAACATCCTAAACCTAAACGATAACTCAAACATTTGGGACTTTCACCGTAGGACTGACTTATTATAGTTCTTTCTTCACACACCATGAGAAATGATATATTCAATTAGTTTATGTATTAAGTTTTCTGTAGTATTAGTTTATCTATTATGTTTCAAGTTGTTGAGTGTTCATCAAGCTACCTATACGAGTACTGTATGACTCATAATTGACGTAACAATTGAACTGAGCCTTCTCCATGAGATGCTATAATTGAAAAAAGTAAAAAAGAATGGGAATGTCGGAATTTTCCTGAATTATTTTTTCATATTAAAATGTTCAATCTTTTTTGACCATTTTTATCAACTCTTATGTTATTATATTATCAATTTTGTCTTCCCATTATTTCTATTATGAAAAAAAACTAAATTGAAAACTTTCAAGATTGTGCCAAAGTAGATGTGAATTAGATGAAGAAATCAGTCACTGATCTAAATGATCAATTTTCAGTCATTGAAATGTAGTAGATTGAAATTTTATCCGATTGAATGAAAAACCAGTCACAAAGAAGGCCTTCAGACCTTCAGTAATCAATACTTATCATATTATATTGATCTTCTTGCACGAAAACAAAAATAACTTTCAAAAAATCTTGATATTTATAGACCGTGTATTTCAACTATACTTTATGAGCCTACCATGTAATACCAAACAAGAATGTAGTAGGAAGTACTTTTTCCATAGAATTCAGAAATGGCATTGCGTTCTACAATAATTGCGAACGCAGCCGAGATTAGATGAACAATCATTGGAGAATTTCTGTCGCGGGGAAAAAGGAGGCTAGTGTTCTATTCGGTAAAAGGAAGGTGGAATCTGCCTTTGCTCCTGCTGAGAAAGTTGTGAAACCTTTCATGTTGAAGGTAAGTGGGCCAGTACAGTGCAATACAGGGCCAGGGCCTTCCTTATATTTCTCAGTTGATCCTCATTCTCGTTTAGCAGACAAGCTCTGCGACTGCAGTCAACCTTTGTGGCTCCTCGTTTATCTCCATTTCCCTTCTTTTTTATTTTCGTTTAACCCTTCTCCTATAAATTTTCTACTCGTTTTCGTTAAGATTTTTCATTCTCAGAGGCGAGGCGTCCGGTCATCTTTGGATTCGCCGATGACTATACAGAAATTGATATATAATGTGTAGGAATTATCAAGTTTGAAATATTCAGAATAAATGCAAAGAAGTGAAGAAATAAAAGCTTTTTGCAAGCGCGCCAAGTTCGAATAGAGTTAACTACCGTACTCCATCATCAGTTCCATTCGTTCAATATGCTCAACAGTGAGCGATTCCAGTAACGCTGATTAGCGTTCGTTACCACCACTCTTCTGCATCCACTCTCCCACTCCCTCCCGCAAATGATGGATGGAGTATACGGACGAAAACGTCGCTATTTTCTGCGATTCCACCGTCTCTGACAACAAATTCTCTGCACTCTGCGCTCCGTTCAGTGTTGCAAACTTAAATCATATTATGTTTATTGTATTGTACTATTATTTGGCCTCTTGTACAATGAATGATATGATAAATAACTATGGTTAACTAAGATAAGGAATAATTTGTGATTAAATAAATAAATCAATATCATTCGGCTAGGTAATCATCAAATTAAGGATAAATTAAAACCATTTATATTTGGTTTCTTGGAGTTCTATTTCAATTCTTAATTTCTATTTCAATTAGCATACTGATTTGAATAGCAGCGTATTTAATTTATTCAATTATTTATTAATTTCCAACAGATTTTTGTGTTCTTCATCGTGTATTATCTTTAGTAATTGGACTAGTTGTAAGAAAGCTTGATAAATAATTGTCTAAAATGGAACATTATTATCTTTTGGGTATGGGAGGGTGGTGAGATAGATGGGGGTGCGAAAATTTTTCGCCACACTGGTATGAAATGAACTGTTTTACATGCATCATACAGAGGCCGAAAACGATCGTTTTCAGGCGAGGTCGCCAGCAACTCGCCGGGAAAATGCGTTTTTCGGCCCTAGGGCGGTAAAATAACCTTGAATGTCAGCTGACTGAAGGTCGTTGTCGATGTAAGGGATAGTCGATCAATAGGTAGCATCCAAGTTTGATTGCATTTAATATCAGCTGTTTTGGGAGTCAATGTCGACATATCTGTATTTCGATGTAAAGGTAGTCTCTCATCTGTTATTTTGATTGGTAAGATCCCTTGTCAAGAGAACTGAACGTTGAAAGTTTTCACATTAATCAGTAGTTGAATAATAAAGGAAAACTGCTTCAATAACTAATTCTTCAACTTTGATAAGATTAAAAATTTTGGTATTGATTAACTGTTGAATAATGATGAACGTGAAATCCATGTTTGAACAATATTATTGTTGTCAGACTCTGTGTTACTTCATCTAGCAGGTTAGCCAGCGCCATCTAGCGGGTGATAATGCAACTACACTAACCTTCCCTGTTAGCCAATATCTGTCGAAAATCAACAACTTTGAATTGATATTGTACAATTTAGGATTATCGTTCAAAAGTTATCTTGGGCTTAAACGTTTCTGGACTAAGAAAATCGAATACACTGATAGTTATAAAGTAATATTCAGTCAGTAAATCAATAAACTATTGACGCGAAGTTTCAATAGCAAGCAGATGGTACCTACTCCAAATTCAGTATAGGCGAACAAGATAGCATAATAAGGTTACTGGTCTAGCTGTTCTTGGAACTGATTAACAAATTTTTTATTTTGTTTTCTTCGCATTGATGTTGTGTGCCGAAAAATAAAGTTCGATACCACGGGTCGAAAATGTAATATTCCGTCTCTCAATCTTTTCTAGTCCTCGGCCTACGGCCTTGGACTTGAAAACCGATTTCGAGCCGGTAAACGCAGATTTTCGGCCCTAGGTACGAAATATACTATTTCCTAGAGATGACCGAGCCAAAAAGTCACGCCTCGCCCCTGTTCATTCTTTATCACTACCTCAATAACATCAGTTCATTTTCACTAACATTTTCCAACTTCATCTTCTCGTCCGTTATTTTTGTTCATTTTGAAGTTATGTATTGGTATTCTATAAATTTTTACACACTCCTCTAATTTTCACTCTTAAATTCTTCTTGGCTCTCATTGAATTCTATTTTCCACACAATCCCAGATAGCTTAAGGCTAGCTGGTTTCAATGTAAAAGGCGGTTGGTGAATCTTGTTAATAATTCTCAGCTCAAACAGGACAATCTCGAAGCGGTCTTCGTGTACAAAATGGAACGCTATCGAGTCGATATGCTCTTGCAGAACGCTCGCCGACTGAACCGAGGCAGCTCCTGTGAAATTACACTAACATAGTAATTTAAAAACAAAAAAATTATTTGTTACTACACTATGTTGTAGAAGATGTAACATTGTAAAGAAACGTTGAGATTTGTTGATCAGGTCGATCTGAAATCCCAATAAAATTCTCTTCTCCTGATGCTACACTTGGCTATTTCTTCCAACAACCATCTCACCAGAACAGAAATCCTGTTTATAGTTACCAGAACAGAAAACAAAATGAGTCATTCAACTAATAATGGTTGTCTGGTCTTCAATGAAACAAACTTGATAAACTTGAAACGTTCATTGAATTCTACTCAAGAGTTGAAATATGATACGATAAAGAATGGCAACTTTATGATCATTTGGAGCTAATCAACATCCACAAAGTAATAATGTAATAATTAACAAGAGTTTGTTTGAGCAAGTAAATTAGAAAATAGTGGAGATGTCATTCAAATTTCAAACAGTTTTAATATATAGTTTATTTTTATTTGAAAACAGTAAGCTATAGTATTGTGCTATCCAATATCACTGAGAATATAACATTGGTAAATTCGAAAATCAAATGAACTCTTAATCTGTATCTCTTGTATTCAAATGTCTAGATTTTGTAGATGGTTTGTAGATGATTTTGGTGGGTTCAATATTACAACAACCACTTTATACGGTATACCAAGCAGTCCGCTAGAGTTCATGCAAGGATAGAAGATACGCCGTAACAATGTAAAGTGTAATGTAACGGCGTATCTTCTCAGCTTGCGCGAACTATACAAATGCTAGCAGACTGGCTGAAATGAGTTTTGCCATCAATTAGCATAACAAGATTGCAAAAGAAAAGGAAGCTCTGAATTTTATAGGCTGGAATAATAAGAGGAGCAGTTTAGTATGAAACTGGCAGAAGCCCTGAGGCAAACAAGTAGGTCATTAGCCTCGAATAGCAGAAATAATAGTGAGCTGAAGTTTGCTACCTCACTATTGATTAAATAATATTCACTCCAAACTTGATTAAATAATATTTTTAATCTAATTATCCAATTATTTAACATTTAAAATTATTTCATTATTTATGTTATACTGTTCAGCCACCCTAACTGATCTTTAAAAACGATCTTTATTAAAAGTTCTATAGGAGCAAAATTTAGCCTATTGATTGATAAGCCTGATTCAATGAATGACGGTTACAGCAATCGTTGTATTTTATTCAGAAACGATGACGATTCAATCTTATTTTCAATACTACTATTGTAAACAACTTTTCATCCGACTACATTTAGACTGTCATATCAAACGAAATCTGATAGTTCCATGTACTAGGTAGGCTACATTCATTCAAAGAAACTAGTAGAGCATGCTGTAATAAAAAAAACTCGTAGTGGTTACTGTCACAGAGAACCAGTTTCACAGAAACAAATTCAAATTTCGTTCTTCAAAGTTCATTTCAAAGATTTAAAAATGTTCCAAATATTATCTTTTTGTGTATTCAAGTGAGCCTCAAGTTAGGCGCTGTGACTTATCGTCAATCGTATTCATTCAGATAAACAGGTTCCAGTTTAACCTAATAATTTTTAATAACATTTGATGATTTTTAAAATTCCAATTTTTTTTGTACAGAGAATCGTTATTTGAAAGTCGTATAGAGTTGTGACTCTTTTCTTGTCACTTTCTTGGTCATTTTTCAATTTTAATTACAATCAAGTGGCAAATCTCAATAGGCATGGATGGATAAAAATACGATATCAATATTATATTTAGCTGTTATTTATGAACGTTATGTTTCTAATTGTTCAAACTTGATTTACAATCATGTTCATGAAATACTTTACTAGTTTTTCATTTCTACCGATAGTTTTCGGAAGTTATGGGGTGTTGTTCTGGATTTTAGGCACGTATACCTTCCTCTAATTGGTCGGTAGTTCGAACAGAGTTCACTTCACAATTCTGCCAGTAGGAGGCAGCAGTTTATAGAGCTTAGCCCCTCCCCTACACTAGACACGCCTCTAAGCTCCGCCTGCCCTCTCCTGATTGGTCGCCAGTTCGAAGTGTATCTCTTTCCCAATTCTGACACTAGGTGGCAGCAGTTACAGGGTGGTGCTTTTTATTCTCGTCTATTATTGTTTCCAATGAACATGTCGAATTCAGCATCAAATAGAATCACATCTTCAATAGTTTCTGACAGTGGGTGGCAGTAGCTTTGTTCTTAGATAAGCTTCATTCACGAGATCTTAGATAAGTTCGAATAAAGGATGTTTTCATTTTCATTCACGATAGTTATTTTATGTTTCTTCTCATGAACATTTTTATAAAATTTTCCATACAGGTTTTTGTTCAAAAAGTAGGCTTTCCGTTCAAGGGATGGCTATGTTTTTGGATATCAATAGAATCATTTTAGAATTTTAATCATTTTTCACTTATTATAAAAATAATTACCACACAACTTCTTCATAGCGTTTGTATTTAGTAACACTTGGAAAACATTCCATTTTTAGTAAGTTAATAACCATTACAGTATACCGATATGACACGGTACTTCAACTATTCCAATTTAAAATCGAAATTTTTCTAATTCATTGTTCAATAATCAATATTTTACTTAAATGTTTACAAAAATATTCACCAAATAACCTGAAAACCTACTACCCTACATTAACCCTACTTAGCTATCCATGTTTTTTCGTAAACATGGATATCTATTACTGATTCCCCCAATAAAATGTTGTAAATCTGTGATCCAATTTTCTAGTGTTTAACTTTACTTTTGTAGTGGTGGTACAGGTAGGTCTGTGTCGGATTGTGTGGCTTCCCAAATAAGGCTTCAACGCCCTTCACAGATGACTCGAAATGCGCAATTTTCTTTCCTATTTGCACGTGTTTGGCACTTGAGTAGTGCATAGACGACTAAACTAGACATGGGTATATTTTTTAGCGAAATGGAATTTCCGTTAAATTTACTTATCTGCTAGTCACGAGGATGCATCTTGTGCAGGTTGGAAAAATAAATTATAAACATGAGTTTTATGTTGTATTCAATTCGTATAAATTAGTTGAAGCTCTGAAACTGAAACTGAGCTTTATCTTAAGGAGCTCCAACACTCCAAAGATTTGAAAAAGAACGTCTTAATTTTCAAAATTGTCACATTTTAGAAAAAAATTAACAAAAACCTAGATCGGGAAAAAATCAAAAGATTAAGACCTACTATGAATTCATTCATAACTTTCGTCGTTAGAAATTAAAAGCCCATTCATACTCCCTCATATGAAGACACAGACACAAATATGCCAGATGCCAGTTCATTTGAAATCCAAACCAAGTACTATCACTGTAAACGTAATGAGAATGTAATGTACCTGTCAATGATAACCTCCAACTCATTTCTCGCTGTAATAACACAAATGAAGAGTTATTATAGAGTTAGTATACCATTGACAACAAATTTCCTTCTTTGAAAGATAATTCCTCAACATCATGGAACACCGCGACAAGGAAATTAAAATATTCAAATGAGGCTCGCACCAAGCAATGTGCGCCATCACATTACAGTTACGTGTAGCATGTACTCTGTAGTCAACTAATTCTTATCAATTAAATTGTAATTGTTGATGCAGCAGGCAGCCCAATAATTTATTCTCAACATGAAGAGGCTCCGCAGCTATGCAGTTCCGAGACGAAAAATGTGAATAAGGCTGTAATTTACTGTTAGGTAAAGCCGGCCGGCATCTGGGCACGACCAGGGGAATAAAGATTTAAATTGTTGAGGACAAGTTAGTCTACTTCCTATTCTTCTTCTGCTACTTCTTCCACTTCATCTCGAGCTTCTTCACTTTGTTATCATTTGGCTCTTCCCTTCTTATCTCCTTCTTAACCTGTAACTGCACATCTTGATTCTATACAGTTTCAGGTTTGTTGATATTTCCTTCATCATTGTTGTACCCTATCATCTATAAATTTTCTCCCATTTATTCTAGATTTTTGATATTTCTAACTTATTTGTTATTTTTACAACAGACCTTCTTTACCTCTTCCTCTATTTACTCTTACTTCTTTCACATCCTTTTTTATTGTCTTCTACCAGTCCTTTATTTCTCACTCCGTTTTCAAACCTTCCTTCTCCCTCTTTATCGCATTAGCGATAAGGACCTCTAAGGACCCCTTCCTCTCCCTATTTAGATAATAGTTTCCTAATTTCTTGGATAATTTTGATTGGTTTCTTGCCTTTCTTAAGTAGGCTAATTTTTCCACATTTTTTCCATACCTTCAGTCTCGACTTTTTCCTCTCTTCTGTTCCTACTTTACAGCACATTTTTCCCATACCTTCAGTTCAGTCTCGACTTTTTCCTCTCTTCTGTTTCTACTTTATAGCTAACAATTCTGACCCAGCTTTTTCCCTTTTTCCTCCACCTCTTTCTCCTACTACTACTCCTCCTCCTCAAAATTTTCAATCTCCATTCAAAACTACTGTTACGAAACAGAACATGCCTGACCTGACAAGTATTCTACAATGAAATTTGAACATGCGTTCAGCTTATTAGCAGTTGACCGTATGTAAACAGAACCTAGACGTTAATACACTCATTCCAATAGCATTGACGAATATAATTTTTGTCATACGTTAACGTCTGTACCAGTGTAGTCGGTAGATTCGAATAGAACTTCATTCTCCTTATTACATTTTAATAAAGCCTTCGAAAACTTCTTTCTTAATTTTTATTATCTATTTCTTTTCTAACTCTAGATTATTCTTGTGAATGCTATAGATTTGAATGGACCTTCACTCTCTTTCATAACAGTTTTTTTATAATCCCTTCATTTTTAGGGATATTTTCTCCCATCCATTCCCATCGTTTCTTTAGCAACTTGTTTATCTACTCATTTTATATCTCCAGCTTTTCCTTGTTGCTGTTTCCCCATGGATGCTGCAGCCAGTGGCAAGCCGCTGCATCTTGGGAAACCAGTTTCAGCCCGTTTCGAAATGTCAGGATCCGTTATCAGCGCATAGCGGAGGACAGACAGTATCCATGCAGTATCTACCGGCACTCCAAACTCTTTTTCAAACTTTGTCGAAACTTGAATATTTACCATCAAAAACTCGAGAAACCGCTGGAAAACATTCTTTCAACCAACCGCAGAGCCAGGGTAAAAACGCCACTTGAAAACCAACATTTCTCTTCGCAAACAACTTCTCTCTTTCTACCAATCTTCCCTCTACTTTTGGTTATTTTTTCACAAACTGATACAAGTTTCTCCAATATCAAATATTCCCTCAAGATGTTCTTTACTTCACATAAGTGTATTTTAAATTCATTTTTATTACTCTTCTCTCTCACTCATTACATCTAGAGTGTATACTGGTTCTTCAAAAATGTTTTGATTGGTTCCGGAGAAGTTACTAACTCCTGGTCATGGAGAGAGTTTTGAATCTAGCTGCTCATATTCAAAGATTCATTGCAAGTGACTAGCTTGTCAGTTCAAAATAGAAATAACATTAAAAAAAATCGCTCCGGCAGCTGGCGGTCGGAAAGAGTGCATTTCAAATGCAATTCTATGATGGCTCAAATCATATGACTTATAATGAGCTATTCAGAGTATGAATTCAAAGGTGCCGTTTCCGAAACCCCATGAAAACACAATTTTCGACATATTATTCGCCATTTTCTCCACCATTTTTGATTGGATTTTTTTCGTTGATGGCTCAAATTGTAGGGCATAATAAGGGTATTATACACACCAATTTTCAAAACGATCAAACTATTGGTCGATTTGTAGTGATTTTTCAAATACAAATATTACTGAAATATTGAGATAATTCCAAAACTTAGCATGCATAAATCATTGAGAAAAAAATTATAAAATACAGGGTGTTTCAGGAGGAATGTGCAATACTTCTCAGGCTGATTCCTTACACCAAGTAGACAAAAAAGTTCCATGGAACCAACCCCCAAAAACGCTTTGTTACTGAGATAACAATGGCGGAAAATTAAGATTTTTCAAAAAATATTAATTTATTCAATTTTAAGAGGCTTTAGTAAGGTACTAAAATAATCAATTCCTATGTAAAATTAGCTGAGGAATTCAATGAAACCAGTTTGAAGTTTTTAACTTTAACGGTTATTGAGATAATTGGAAAAATATGCTAAAAAACGCAATTTTCCAACAATAAGGGTTATAACTGGATAAGGAATCATAAAATTGTATTTTTTATTAATGGAAATTGAAGAGAGTCGGATTCTGAAGAAAAAGTTTATTGGCGTCGATTGTGTAAATTTTACCCAAAGCTCAGAAATGGCGATCAAAAATCGCTATTTCTGAGATTTGGGTGAGATTTACATGATCGCCGCCATTCAACTTTTTCTTTAGAATCCAACTCTCTTCAACTTCCATTAATAAAAAATACAATTTTATGTTTCCTTATCGAGTTATAGCCCTTATTGTTGAAAAATTAAGTTTTTAGCATATTTTTTCAATTATCTCAATAACCGTAGAAGTTACAAACTTGGAATTGGTTTCATTGAATTCCTCAGCTAATTTTACATATTGGAATTGATTATTTTATAACCTCACTAAAACCTCTAAAAAATTAGAAAAATTAATATTTTTTGAAAAATTTCAATTTTCCGCCATTGTTATCTCAGTAACAAAACGTATTTGGGGATTGGTCCCATGGAACTTTTAGTCTGCTTGGTGTAAGGAATCAGCCTGAGAAGTGTTGCACATTCCTCCTGAAACACCCTGTATATGAATAGTTTTTCCCCGCAAAAATCAAGATAACATGGACGTGTTAATATCAAACAGAATCTGATATGATGTAGAGTGGAAATACAACCAAGAATAGAAAGAATAACCCTACAGTTTAAAAGTTATCCAATATAATAAGATATTTGATTTAACATGCAAGGATCAAAATAAAAATCAAGCGATAAGTTCAAGACAGGAGGTAGATGAATATTATTTTGATGAGTTTATAAAAAAAAGTGTTTTTATCTTACCAAGTTTATGGAGTAATATGGATCTGGTCACCTAGAACAACATGAGGATATGAAATTTCATAATTCAAAAATTTTTAATACTCTCGAAGATACCTACATTATTTGATTATCTATTGTAAACACCCTGACTGGATATACAGTAAAAATAATTAGTTTAATTACGACTATTGTTTTAGAAGTGGATCAATTACAAAGAGGTCTAATAACATACAAATACAATCAATGACAATAGAAATTCACGAAAACCTAATGGAATAAACTATTGTAATTATAATGGTTGTTTAGGCAACGATTAATTTGGAATAGGTTACTGCAATGGTAAACAGTTTACCACACAGTGTAACAATATTCAGTGACTAATAAAATACCTCATTTGTACAACAGTTCTATGTTATACATAAGATGTACAGGTAAAACCTATTGCTCAAGCTTCAAATAAAATATTTGGAAGACTATAACTAAAAAATTCTATAAACATATAGTGTTATTGGAGAGATGACGTACTTGGGAGAACAATATTACACTAGACGAAAGAAAAACAAGCATCATCTCTGTAATCGATAGCAGTAATGCAGATTTAATTAGAGAAGAGTATCACAACAATTTTTCTCATGAGGGATTTCTCTTTAATTATATCAATGGAAAAAATCCTAATTTCCAGTGCGGTGTTTCCGTTACTGCTGAATGACCCAGATGTGTAAAAGTGTCACAGTTGTGACAAAAAGTCATACAAGTGGCATTAGCAAGATGAAATTTCAGCTGCGTAAACCGGATTTATATGGGGCGGAAACAGCACGAACCAAAGGAAAAATTGATAAATTGTTTACAAACTCGTCAAGAATGGCAGAGAAAATAAATTGAAATAATTGGCACAAACAATTATTATCAACTGCCGGTGCCGCAGACGGTCAGAGTCTTTTGTGGTTTTCTGAGTGAAATTATACGAGTACTGTATTAGAAAAACGGATAGCTCTTGGTTCCAGTAGCATACCGGTTTATCAACCATAATCCCCAATGAACAATTTTAGTTATACTACAGTAATAATCGAGCTAACTTCAATAATCAAAATAGGGAAAATATGAAATCAAAAACCTTTTTTCGATTATAACTTCAATTATTAAACACCAAGAAATTCAATCAATCAATTACTATATTTCGCAATTCCAAACTCGTGAACAGTTAAACAGTTCAATGAGTTCAATTGTCTATTCGAAATGCTGATTCGTCTAATTCTGATGTATATATGCTTATCAAGTCGTAAAATTTTCAATTGAATTAATATTATCAATAGAAAAATGTGTCGTTATAAATACTTTATAGTTTCCAAGCAGGCAATGGTGTTGTGAAAAGCTTACTCTATCGCTTATCACTTTTTAGAAGTTATGAAATATTGAGTCCATTCAATTCAAAGGTTGTTGGAGAAGTTACGAGCTATTGTTTACAAACTTAAATCACTGTTATAACATTTCTTTGAAATAGTTCTGATTGATAAGATGCACAATTTTTCTCATGAGGAATTTCTCTTCAATTTTTTTCAGTATTGTTTTCCATCAAATTACTTGAGCCGAACGACCACATAATAGCATATACACTGACACTGAGTTCTTCGATTGAATTTCATCCCTTCAATACAAAATACTGTTTCTATAGCATGGCCGAATGAAAGCAATGAAGTAGGCAATTAAGTTTTAGTATATTAATTAGAAACATTTCCAATTCTATATTGTACTAGGAATAAAATTAATTACAGAGATGATTTATCATAAATTATGGTTGATATAAAGTACACAGAATCTTATAAGCAGCAATATTTATGATTTATGATATTATCATTATGTTTTATATTAGGTGTTAGATATCCACTCTCCTACTTCAAGATGTACAGTGCATAGGGAAATATTGTGAATATTAGAATTTCTTGACTCAAAGCAGTATCTAGTGTAAAACACAAGTAGCCTACTCCTACTGTATTATTTTTAAGATCAACTTGGAATTTTATGACTATGAGCAAGCTCAAAAACTAGCCGCCCAACATCCCTGAATTCCAAGTTATTTTTCGAACATAAACAAAGTTTGAATATTACTCTTGTTGGCGATGACATATTCGTTTTCTTAACCACACATTTATTTTAGTTTTGTTTTCGAAGCTGGAATGCAAGATGCACAGCACAACGAACTGTAGAGAGAAATGAAAAAAGAAAGGAATGAAAGAGGAAGAAAGAGGAATGCGAAAACATGTGCGGGTGTAGATGAAGAAGAAAGCAAGGATTGAAAAACTGGAGTTGGAGAATTTCTAGTGGTCTATTTTGGTGATCCTCGGGGTCCTCGACCTTACAAGCATCCACCGTCCAGCCATTTAGTGGGTGGCATAGGATTTGATTTGGCTATCAATAGAATTCATATCACAGGCCAAATAATATTTTTACGACTTCATAATAACCCATGTTTGAAACTAAACAAATAAATTAAAGTTTTAACGTTTAACCTCTACTAATGCACAAATCAGATAAATTATAATCAAAGTATAATCCCTATTTGAAACAGAGAGAATAGAACTAAATATTCTTACCTCTTCTTCTATACTCTGACTTGAAATCCTATATATTTATCAACATGTTTAGTTTATAATTCAATATTTTCGAATTGAATAATATGATGGGGACTCTCAACTCTAAACAGTAAAGAGATCCACAAGAGTTCTCTACCCAGAATCTTATTGAATGTTACCCAACAATTAATCCATTTCTATCCACACACAACTCTTATTAATTTTTGTGAAAGCATGAAAACACAAGATTTCTCTTGAGAAAAGATAAATTTTCTTGATGTATGATTACACCCTTCCCGGGAATCACGATTTGTGTTACTGAAATACGAGAGAAAAAACTACGAGAAACATGAGCCTCAGTTCACTCCAAAGAAACAATAAAAACTTTTTATTGCAATTCGAAAATAGCCTAATAACTTTGAATATAGGCTACAGCTACACATTACGAGTCACTGAGTCCTCCACAATCGTAAAACTGAATTGGACTAGTTGTTCTACAATTCTCAGCTGAAATAAATAAGGGGGCACCGACCCCTTTAACTGGGGTATTGCTGGCAAGGAGGAGGGGTGTAATCGGGAAATAAATTGTGGCGGAGGGGGAGGTTCGGGGGTACAATGAATCCAATATGCAAATCCGAAGCTACGGCAAGACTAGAGCTACAATATTTATCGGGTCTAGCAGTTCTGGCTGCGCTGAATAAAACACAGTCAAGAACTAGAAGTCTATATTAGAGTCGAATACCTACAAGCTATTCTACCTTGCTATTGTACCTACATTAAAAGAAAAACAAGATATGTTATAGACGGGAATAATGACTGCAATAGGTCTGGATTTTAAATATATAAAATTGTCTACATCTAGAGGTCATATCCACCTATGTAAAAAACTTCATAATGATGTGTATTAGTGTTTATCTAGTGGTCAGTTGCGGTGTTTTATAGTCGAGTTTACGAAACGATGTTTTGTAGAGGGCGAATAATAGTTGTTGGGTTGTTGAATAAATAAATGATGGGTAGGGGAGATTGGAAAAGACGAATGAATTCCTAAAAGAATTACGAATCACTGGTTTTATGTGCTGGATGAATTATTTTGCAATCGTAGCTAGGGGTTTTTAATGTGTATAAGTATTGAACAAAAAAAGAAGGTATAAAATATTAAATATTCTCGAGTTACTGACTTGGATGGACTTGAAGTTTTTATCAGTTTTACAAGGGCAATGTCTAGTCACGATGAGTTTTTTGTGAAGGCTACTTTATATTAAATGTTAGGAACTGACAAGACAGAAAAAAATGAGATTGAAGTTTTTTTCTCCTTCCCAGTGAGTAAGAACCCTGTAAGAAAGAATAAATATCCTACAGTACACTAACTAAGCTGTCGAGAGATAAAAATGTTAATTCAGTGTAGAATCGTTTCCTAAGATACTTCACAATGTTATCCTATTCAACTTGATTTTGTTTGAATTGAAAAAAACTTGATATGAATTGAATCAAAAGTTATGTAGTACAATTGAAATCTGGAAGACAATTGATATCTGGTGAAACGTTTAAAAAAATATAGATTAGTCCAGTACGCTAGCCTATAAGTAGTGACCCTGAATAGAATATTTCAATATATTCTATTCTAACAAGTTCATGCAATATTCCAATCAACAAAGCTATAAAATAATTGAAAAACCATGAAGGGTAATAAAATCAAATTTGTCTTGATTTTAGTTCAACTAATTTTCAAGTTCAGAAGTTTTCTACTCATATATTATATTATATTAAATATATAATATATTACATAATACTATAAATATATGGATATATTATATTATATTTTCCACTCACATATTCCGATTTGATTAAATACATTTTTAATTTATCACGTCTTGAAGAAGATTCAACTTATTCTTTATGTCACCTTACTAATGACTAATGTCAATGTGCAGGTAAATTCGATAACTATGTATTGTAGCAGCAATACAAGAAAGGAAATGCCCAAAAACATCAAACATTTTCAAACCTTGAGACATCAACTGAAACTAAATGTAAACCTATTCTTTACAAACGTTTAAAATGTCAGAAGAGGATGTAATTACAAGTAATAAACTTTTCTTTATTTACGTTCGACTCAACATTATTGTTTTGCTAAGTTCAAGTACACCGAAGGCCATTGCCAATAGAGCATTGATGCAGAACAAATGTTTGTACACCGGGTATTATTCATTTTCATTTTTCTACAGTGAATGGTGGCCTAGAAACTTGAATTAATAAACGAATTTTTGATTCATGGATATGTTACTTGTGCTTTGTTTCGTTAGAAGGCTGCTTTGTTTGCAACTTATAGATGAAAAAGGAAAAGATATACTGTACAGTATTACATTTAGCAATATTAAATCATAGTAAGTTATATAAAGTCACAAATGACAAGTCACAAGAATAATTGCATTTGATTGGAACCAAATATTGACCCTAAAATTGATGAGCCTAGTCTCGAAAAATATAACTTTTTATTCAATCGGCAACATATATTGAATGCAGAGAGAATAGAATATGAAAATATTCTATATTTCTAATTTTATTCTAAATTTCTATACTCTATTCTCTCTGATTGAATGATACAGTAATTGATGCATCATTAATTTTCGGATTCACCTCGGGATACAGGAAATCGTCAACAACCACTAAAAAGCAACAGAAGTAGAACGTAGAACCGATTTTCAGTAAGTTTCCACCAAAATATCAAAATCTTCTCCATCGCCTATCAGCATAATGGTGAGAATTGACGGGGATGTGAGTTTTAAAGCTATGTTTGATTCAAACCATGGTTAAATTAATGGACTGTATTTTTCTAACTGAACACATTTATTGATACATGCACGTGATGTGGAATGCATCACCAAGGAACATACACGTTCAATATTAATCAAATGATAATATATTCTCAACAAACGATTGATTAACATAGTAAAAATATTGTTTGACAAATAATAAACAATTTTAATCAATTTTGGACTTTTCTACTTGGTTGTAGTTTTGGGGAACGGACTCCCCAAACTATACACTATCATAATCGAACTATACACTATATTTCAATGTGAAAGACCTGAAGAATATAGTTCTTGTTGAATGTTGATGTTGAGATTATGAGCCATTTTCTGAAAATTACTGATAATACACAGAAAACAAAGTGAAGGAAGAAGTAGCAAATATTAGATTGCCACAGCTCTTGTTCATACTTATCCTGCATCTGCTTTTTGTGGTACTTCTTCAGTGAGTTCCCCATTTTAATTGTTAACACACTCGCGATCTATAAGATGAAAAAAACGTTGATTCAAACTCAAAATCCAATCATTTCATACAAATTCTAGACACAAAGATTGCGAAGAACTGCTCTAACACACCAATACACTTCACGGCGTCACTGCAACAACTGAATCATAACTTGGAGGCCACAAACCGATGATAGTTCAGGTGATAATGTAAACACAACTGAATCAACACACCTACAGAGCATAAACTGTAGCTGAATAGCACCGACAGCGCAACAAAGAGTAGAATATTACACGAGAGAAACGTTGAAGAAACTAAGCGCAAATTTTAAAACTGCTTTATTTGAAGCAAAACGACTGTCCTCTCGTTACTGAAAACAATGATTACTGATTCTTATGAGAATAATACTACAAAAGATTTTCAGAGATGAATATTCAAATGGTAATCGACTTCTGTTCAACAAATTTGTATTGCAAATGAGTTTTCTTATCTGTAGACATCGGGGAATAATTGTATTTTTGTAATGGATATTTAACATGACAAGAAGTGGATGAATGACAAGAAGTTGTCTCATACCTCATACCATTAACTTATTCATCAATACAAACCCAAATCATGAGCTCATAACAATAATGACTTCGAAAAGAGACAATAGTTATAACCAAAAAATGTTATAATTTTTATCATCATCATCGAAACCTGCTGTTTAATTCATTTTCAACATTATTAACAATTCTATGGATGACATTTTCTAAGAATGATAATAATAAAAAAAAATTATTATACTCAGTACTGATGATAATTTTACCTTGACACAAAACACTGGATAGACTGGCCAAACTTAAACACAGGAAGTGAATGATGAAGTCAGAGAAAATAAATTGTAAGGACAAAGAATGCTGAATTAAAAAACCAATGCGATGACAAAAAAATTTTAAACGTAGGCCAATAACAAATTCATATCCTTAGAATTAACTACTACTGTATGAGTCAACATTATTCTGAGAAGCCGAAGACAGTATATCTTCAAAGTGGGTGAGTAACGTGTGGAATTCTTGAAGAATTCAAATTTATTGCAAATTAAATTAATTCTCAACTCTTGGAATCCAAGAGATCAAGTTCTACTGCTGTTTCTTTGAATTGGAAATAGTCAATTTTCAAGACTAGAGCTTCATTTGACGTAACTTTTCTATTAGGAGAGTACAGACGAATAATATTATTCCTCAATTCAATAATTTTCTATGATAAGAAGTGAGTGAATCGTGAAAAATATTATACAGAATGGTGGAATTAATCGAACAATATGTCATCACTTTCGCAACTCCATACTTGGTAGAAACTATTTCTCACCACAATCATTAATCTCGCAATAGATTCGCTGAATCAGTTGACAAATCTTCACTTTCGACTGATAATTAATTCAAGTCATCCAGCACTCAAAATAATGATAGCAACTCTCAACACGAAAGCAAAACATCAGCAAGAATGTCATACATACATCATTCACCTCAGCATGGTTTCATCACATTAGCAACAAGACAAACCGCAAGAATATCCAATAAATATTAACCATCGTAGAATGATGTCATCTGAATGCAACGATGAACGAACCTATAGGAACGTCAATAATATTGAATCACGTGATTTCACAGTGATTGAATATGATCTGCTTTTTTCTATTTTATGCAAAAAAATAATTTTCATGTAGAAAAAATATGGATGACTGAGTATAGATTAATCTAATTTGGAATCAAGCCTAATTTGTAAATTCTATCTTGGTTTTGTACCTATTTTGCAGGTGAAAAATAAAATTTGAATTTGAAGCCTATATCCTACGTTAACAATGCTAGTTGAAACAGGGTTCATGCAACGCAACTCCAACAAGTAAACAATAGGCAGATATCCTCTTGTGGCATAGTTCCTACTTTCTCCAGTTATCATCATCCGACTGGAGCATAGCAGACGATCTCTTGCGGCGGAGCATTTGCCGCTGCTTATTATTAGTTTGCGTCCGGGACGTTGCATAATGGCCGCACGCGATCTTAACCGAGCTGTTTCCTTGGGAGAAAAACACATTTTTCAGCAAACAAGTGATAAATGAGATCAGGAAGATGATGAACAGAGGAAATCAGAAGGCCTTGCTAGACGCCTACACGTTTTAAGACTTTGGGTTGATTTGAAAACAATCAATTTTCAATAAGAAAAGACGGAGTCAAAGCTACACAGAGAGGCTGTTCAGCTTAATTTCAGTTTAATAAGCTTTTAATAAACTGTATGTGTATAATAAATTTAATGTGTATTAAATAAGCTTAATAAACTGTATGTGTAGTCTATAGTATTGACATACTGTATTACTGTATTATGTATTACATCATTATGTATTACTGTAGCCTGTAGGCCAAATGAATTGGTATTGATTATAACTAATTCTAATTGAAGATTCGATGAATTGAAAAAGTAATTGAAAATGGATTATTTGAAGATCGTTTTGAAGAAGTGTCATTGAGGTTTGTTGAGGCTTGAAAATCTCCAATTTAACAAAATTAATTCGCATAAGTAATTGGAAAGTGAAATTAATTATTTTTCGTTCGACCAGCTCTAAAGCTGCTTGAACATGCAGTGGAAGGTAGGATCCGGTAGATGAAAGATGATTATTATGAGCATCTGTGAAATTACTATGGATGTTGAAGATCTAAAATGTACTATAAATATTACCATCTACCCACTTTTTACCATCCATCACTACAGTCGCAGCTTCAGAATAATAAACCTAGTCGCAAGCTCACATGTTCCGAATAACAATATTTTTGGCATATTTATTGTAGTAAGATGTTTTGATATGATGTAAATGTAATGACCAAAAATTATTTGAGGAGACACGCATATCTGTTATCTGTTGATTACAATATTCCGTTTTTATGATCGATATACGATATTGGTAAGGACAATTCTGCGAAATGCAATTAAATTCAATCACCATAAAACAACGTCATTCGAACTATAGTTCAATTATCAATATGATACGCGCATTTATTATTATTTATTGCTACAATTGCCACTTAATATTGTTACAGTAATTGTATCCAACGAAATGCACATCTATGACAATCAAATGAAGACTTTCATGTGGCCAGCCGGTTAGTACTAATGCATTGTATTTAGTGTAATCCAAGTGAGATTGCTCCTATAAATATTGTTAAAATAACAAACTCCAATCAGATTTGATATCCGATTACTCACAGGATGATTCGAGACTATTGATCTGAAATCAAACTCTGATCAAAGCTCATGCAAACTATCACTACTTTCAATCATCAACTGCTACCTACACAAAGAATCTTTTGTTCCAAACACAAATCGTGATCCAGTTATAAATGATATTTCCATTATTATTGATGAATGAGATTATGTCAATTTCTCAACTGAAACCAGGCTAGAAATCTATAGCGCGATCAATATCGTTCAACAGAAGGTCAATCATATTCAAATGGCAAATGTTCTCTGTGAGAAGCATAATATCTGTTATAAACTAGAGAAACGAAACTGAGTCATAAAATGAGGAATTCGCCTCGCTTTTGTCTTCAATATAGTTACTATCATAATACTAGTGGCTGAGTAGTATAGAAGTACAGTAAAGTACTAGTAAAGTAGTTAAATTGCAAAAACTGGATGAGTCATAGTGAGTGCATGTTATGATTTACAAAATTGAGTCAGAGTGGAAGCCTTGAAAAACACTTTAGGAAACCAAAGATAGGAAATTTAATAAAAATATTGTGAGAATGCATGCCGCTTTGGGACAATAGAGTTAAATAAATCAAATTCAACCAAGTTGAATTTAATTTGTAGCGAAATTTTTCACTAGTTAGTTATACTTTTCACACTTCAATGTTTGAAAAGTTTTTCCGGAGACAATTTGTTCATATTTCATGTTTCTCCAATAAATAGAATTTACAAGTATAGTCCCCCAGTGCTGAAAATGGAGTTTCTCAACCAGCTCCACCCACAACGAAGTCTAATAACTATATTATTTCAATAATGATTACATTATTCTAAGAGTATTCATCAATATTGTAACTACAGTATATTATTTTAAGATTACCCATCAATATTCTAAGCGGTGGAAGACGGCCCGAAATAAACGCTGAGTTTCTGTGTAATGAGACAATGAATTCCTGCCGTTCAGGTGAGGGAGAGACCCAAATTAACTTCTTAAGTCACTTATCAGGATATTTCATTCTCAGCGCGCGCAGACGGCTGGCTTTCCACAAGAAAATTCACTTATGAAAATAAAGGATTAGAAATAGCTCTAATGTTGAAAAATGATCAAATAAAATCGAACCATTGGATTACCTCTCAAGCTCTACAAAGTTAGATATTTTTTCGATAACTGAATAAGGCTCATTGCTCGAAACCAGATTATCAAAACTAAACAATTCTAATACTTTCGAACAACCAATACGTGACTTCGATACCAATTTTAAATCATTATCCATTTTCAGTTGCCAGTCTGACTCATCGAGATTGTGCAAAATATCATCAATTCCTTCCTGAAACTGCATCAGTTGGCGATCTGGGAGTTATAAACTACTTTTTACTGAGCTCGTGACTCACCCAGCTCGTAAATATCTTATTGATAAACGACTCTTTGTTCAATTGAAGCATTAGTATCAGCTTTGCTGATATTTTTTCCGAGCATTACTATAGGGTTTTTACAGTTATCAACAATGGAGTAATTCATTAGCCGCACTATCAGTGATCAGACAATATTTTTAGGGAGATAATCACGGAAGAGAAGTTATTTATTCGTTTATTATTCACAGGTAGCCCAACATTGAGATAATTTACGGTGAAAAGAAAGACAAAAAAATTGAATCAGGAGTTGAAGGTAACAGGAACTAAAGTAGAATGATAGTTCATCATTATATAACAACTCAATTTGTGTGTGAATATCTATAAAAATGATCGTAAATATTCAACAAATACCGTTGAAAATAAGTAACTTAGTCCATGATCCAAACAAAACATTATTCTACTCATGTAAGCAGTAGAGCCGTAACTTTTGGGGAATAAATGATGAGATATGAAGTCACTTACCATTATTCTAAGCAATATTATACTAATGCTAGATGCTAGAAATTTTATAATTTTATTCTATAAATGAAATTATTTTTTAAAATTTCAATCTTGTCATAGATAATAAAAAGAGGCATTTACAGATATAATTGAAGTATATAATCACTATGCTCTCGACAATAAAGTAATTCCAAATATATCAATAATCAAATTGCCATGTAAATCAGTCAATTAGAAGATTATAGAAGAAGATTAAAATCATTTAAATAAACCTATGCTTATACGCATTACAAAATTTTGCAAACATTTAGAAATTTCAGGTTTGTGTAAACTGTTTATTGTTTTATTGAAGTATTCTATAAATAATGTTTTGGGCTACTAATGATTTATCTTATATCTAATCCAATCTGATTCTAAATATTATTGAAGGTTCTTATTCAACCTTCATGATGATGAAAATTACAAAAACTGTGCACTATGAACTACTGTAAATTGTATTCACTTTGAAACAGTCGCCAAGCAAAGTTGTAGCATAATGATGGTCGCTTGAGTAACTTCCCATGCTTAGCCGGATACAGGTGCTAGGTGGATCTACCCAAGAAGAGTTCAGAATATAGCGAATATAATAAAAAATATCACTATATACCTTGGGGTCTACCGACGAGCGTCAAGTCATGAATACAATACCGTGCCATCTGCCTTATTAAGGGGACACAGTGAAGGAGAATTTACAATTCGATATCACTTCAAAAACTGACTAACGACTGAAGGGTAGAGTCTGTAAAGTACAGGCAATCCTGTTAATGAAATGATAAAAATTGATAATTGGAAAAACAGATTTTTTGGAAAAGGAAAAACCTGGTCAAACAATAAATCTAAGAAACATCAACATTAGTTAAGGCTGTCAAAAAATCTTATTCCTTCCTCCATTGTACTTCTAGATACAATTACAATGGCATCTTCATTATCTAACAATAATATAATCATTATTTAAATGTAGACTAATAAATATTTTATTAGGTTATTATAGGTTACCCTCTCAGGATATCTTTCTTCAACTTTATTTATTGCCAGATAATGTTGGTCAAATCAATCAACAAATAGAAATAAATAAATAAAATAAAAAATATTAGTAGAAATTTTTTCACTTTTAGCTCAAGCTACTATACAACTCATGAACTACGAATGATGTTTGTAATTGAGAAAGTAATAGTTAGCTATAATTTCAAACATAGACCACATAATATGTCGCTGGTTTCAAAATTCACAAGGATCAGTCGTGAATTGAAGTTAATTTTCTAGTATACTGGGAGAATCAACAATAATAAACAGATCTAAAATGATAAAGACCTATCTAGGGTCCTAGTACAAATGGGAAACCTTTTTATGGATGATGTAGGCTACATAATTAATTTACATTCTACATAAAAAAAGGAAATAATAAGGTAACTGTTGAAAAAGAAATAAATTAATCAGTTTCCTAGCACAAATCACAAACACCTTCAATAATCGGAAATAGTGGAACGAAACACCTCGTAACTTTTGTACAATCCACTATCAAGAATTCTGAATCAAGAATTAATTTCGAAAATGAGAGGAGCACGATGGGATCAAAAATCAGAGAGCTATATGTGCGAAGCCTCAACTCACCATGCATGTATAAAAACAGGACAAAGACCTAATTATTTCCGCTAGCATTATTCTCTCACCCCTCTCTACTACCTCCTCCTACCCTCCTCTTCACACCCTCTTCCTCTCCCCACACTCACCAATAACTTCCACTTCACTCTTCTTCATCATAATTTTCTTTCCACCCGCAACAAGCCATCAAAACACATCCTGCCGAAGAGAAGGAAAATGAAGACGAAAAGAGAAAGAAAACGCGTAGGAAGAGAGAGACTGAATGGTATAGTCTGTCCAAGAAAAGAAGACATTTTGGCAAGATGGAAAAATGGTTCCAGTTCGGTCAATAATGATTCAAAAATTATAAACTTCATCTTGAATTGTAGGAAACATTTTGATCTACAATTTGAGACTAAATGTAGAGTTTTCGAACCTTTATTGACCGAACTGGAGTCATTTTCCCGTCTTGGCAGAATGTCTTCTTTGTTAGTACAGACTATAGAAGAAGAGAGATGATCGGGGTGAAAACGTTTACACAGGAGCTAAAAATAATAAGACAGGTGAGGGGTCGAAACCTGTATTTTATTCTTTTATTTTCAAATTGCTGCATACGCAAATCTCACATACATGTTTCCACACATGCACGCACCTTTGGGAAAGAGTGCGAGAGAAGGAGAAGTGAAGGAGAGAGTGAACGAACGAGAGAATAAACACGAAAAACGGAAAGATAACCAGCAACAATGCAGTCAGATAGAAGAGGTCAGAGAACTTGCGCGTTATAACCAAGACGTACTCGAATGGCTGGCAACAACTGGAACTGACTGATGTCGACAAGAGAGAAAAGTCTTCGATACCTATTTCATTATCTTCTTTTTCTCCAACCTCTTCGATTTCTTCTCATTTTTCCTTTTTCTATTCTCCATCATTATTACTACTACTACTACTGGCAAGGCACCACGAAATGTTCGAACACTAGAGCTCAAAAGTATGATTCAAAGCACGACACCATTTTCCATTAGCCAGACCAACAATGGAGTACCATGCAACTCTGGCCAACAACAACAGACTGATAGTTACTATAGAAATTTATCGAAAAAGAAAGAAAGGAAAAAATGAAGAGAGAAGTGAGTGATAGGAGGACAGTCATAAGAAATCATAAAATAAATTTCGAATGAGTAGAAGTGAGAGAAAGATATGATGATGGTGTCGAGGTAAAGGGGAAATGAGAAGAAAGAGAGAAAGGTGAAAAATAAGAGTAAAAGAAGACTATTTATGAAGATGATTTGTGTAGTAGGCAGTGTACACACAATCCAGTAATATAATGAAGATATATTAAGACGTATACAGTATATTGCTTTCAGAAGAAGATACTGTACAGTATTCTAGGACCTACAAATTTGCATTAGGGATGGATGATCTTCTACAAGTAATATCTACGAAGATCAAGACCAAACTTCTACAAAAAAAACTATGTAGAGAGGAATATTAAAAGAGGCGGCAAGATTGATAAGAGTATAGGCTATGATATGAAGTGAATGCACGTCTTTTTATTTTGCTTTTTGGCAGCACCCAGGACCCAGCAGACTAATCTATTCTAATCACGCAGTTCAATAGAAGATGTTCTGTGCTACACAAATGAGAGGTAAAGTATTGTAAATTCCAAGCCTTATCTTTTTATCTTCTAAATATTTAATGGGAAATTCTCTGGGTTCATGATTAATGGAGGAATTGATCAGTTCGCAGTATAAAACCAACTCTTGTCCCAAACAAAAATTCAAACACGATGTGAATACACGCATTTTATATTTTCAACAAAATTAAACTTCAAAGACATCTCTCAACCTTGCTAACTTTTGGTTATACATCTTAAGAGTATATCATATACTCTAAATAAGAAATTGAGTTTTGCGTCTAAACTTTAAAACTTCATAAATATATAAAGTTGAGTCTGACCCCTATTTCCAGGAAATTGTTGTAATCAAGAATAAAGTTGAAGATTGTTATTGTTATTCAACGCAAAACCAAATATCTATAATCTACTATTCTATTGAATAAGTCTGCACTTTTTTGTGAAAGTAAGTTTCGACTCTCCTCAAGTTAATAATATTTTCCAATAGCTATTAAAATACACTTACTAGTTCCAAGCATATCCAATCGAATTTGGTAAAATTCGTGCAAGCTGAGAAGAAACATCGTCACAATGTAAATTCTATTTGACGGCGTCTCTTCTTAGTTTACACAGAATGTAACACAGCCTTTGGAAATACAGTACTGATAAGAACGAAGTACCTACTCTTTCAGGCCAAGCAGAAGCAGCACTCGAAGCAAAACGTCATTAATCTCGGCGAGGAAAGTCCTCCACAGCAGATAACAAACTAATCACTCCTAGCAAGGGAAAACAATTGATAAGGATGGCTGATTATTATTAATTGACGGTCGTTTATCAGCTGAGCTGATTAGAAGGATGGAACTTTCAAGGACCGCTCCCGCAGCACTATTACTTTCTCTGTCCTACTCACTTTCGTCACTTTGGATCTCGATTTTCATTCAGATTATAACACCAACTACTCAAAATAAAAGAAGAAATTGGATTATACAGTAGTATTTAAATGCATTTCAAGAAAAAATAAAAATAAAAAAGGAGGTCGAGGAGAAAGAAAGGCTGAGAGCCCCCTGGAGTCAAGTACAGTATTTTCAATTATTCAGTTTTTGTTCACACAAAAGAACTCCAGTAAACCAGAAATGTTTCAGTGGTAACATTAATAGATTGATCACATTATGTATTAATGAACTATTAATCTATTTCAACTTCTGAATTATTGTACAGTATTCAATACTATTGTAATTTAGCCCTTTATCCTATTATCCAATTGCTAAACACTAAATGAATATAATCAGCGTAGAAAGACGGATCGGATCTCTATCGATATTTCGTTGTAATTTTTTCCGATTAATATTGCAATTCTTAAAGGGCCTATCTTACTGTAGCAATATAAATCGGGTTGATAAAGTTGTAGGCTACTGATTATCTGCTCTTGTGATAAGGTGATAAGTGAATGATATCCGCTTGTATCTGTGAAATGTTTTTCTTGAGTGATTGATTTGCTTGTTCTTTCGACTGTTGCATCGATAATTGATAATTTTTTCGTCAGGTCGATCATCAAATAATCGATTCTAATAAAGTCGATTGAGTAGCTCTTCTTATTGAACAGAGTTTTTGTCATTTAATTGCGTTACTTTTGTTTGTTTCATAGTATGAAGAGAGTGAGATAGTTTCTTCTAGATTCCTATTATGTAGTCGAGTCATTCTAGCTCAAAACAGGGGTCAACCTGGAACTAATTGCAACAAAGTTGTTTTATGGTGGAAATGGAAGCTGACACCCTCCTATTTAACGTGTAAAAAATCCCACTCTCAACTCGTGTCGGAAAGTTGTTTTTTTGGCCGCCATATTGGAAAATTTTGCACGATTTTTGGTTTTCTTGGAATAACGTTAAAACGAAGCGTCGGACGAAAAAACTTTCTCAACCTTTTTTTTAGTAAATAAAATTTGCAAGAGAATGGTGGTAGAATCATTTCTTGATCTTCACTAGAAACCGAGTTACGATTTTTCAAAAAATAGGTTAATTTTCAAGAAAAACTATAATTAAGTATTTTCAGTTTTTGCTCGCTCATATCTTTTGACATATTCCTTTGAGTTGTTCAATTCAAAATCCCTCTGGGGATAATTTTGTCCTCTACAATTTGAGACTAAGTAGACCTTTCTCCCTTGTATAGTTTTTGAACTACAGCAATTAAAAGATATCCTTGTATTTGAAAAAACCTATTTTGGGGGGAAATGGTCTCCAGAATAATTTTTTCAACGGGCTTGTATTGATATTTTCTTTGGTAATAATATCTTTCAGATCAATTTCTAGCAGATAAGCTACTCACCGACCTGAATCTAGGTTATGTTCAATATTAAGGACCCTTCAAGGATCATAATCCAAGGATACCTCTAACTATTGTAAAAGTCATCGGATCTCAACAAACCATATTTCATTCTTTTCAGCTCATCAAGGCGGTCTAAATTCATATATCATATGTCAAATTTGTGGAAAATAACTTCTGAGAGAACATTGACTTTTCATCATATACCAGAAAAATCCCTTTTTTTGCTTACAAATAAGTATATTTTCGAAGTCCTACGTTAAAAACTAATGAAAATACATTAAAAATGTAGCTAAATTCTTCCTCTTCAATCTCCTATGAATAAGTTTTATGGCATCACGCTTTTGAAATTGTTGCATTAACTTAAATAAATGGAGAAATTTTTTTGGTATATGATGGAAAAGTCAATATTCTCTCAGGAGTTATTTTCCAAAATTTTGACCGAATTTGACATATAATATATGACTTTAGACCGCCTTGATGAGCTGAAAAGAATGAGATATGGTTTGTTGAGATCCGATGACGTTTACAATAGTTAGAGGTATCCTTGGATTGAGATCCTTGAAGGGTCCTTAATATTGAACATAACCTAAATTCAGGTCGGTGAATAGCGTATCTGCTAGAAATTGATCTGAAAGATATTATTACCAAAGAAAATATCAATACAAGCCCGTTGAAAAAATTATTCTGGAGACCATTTCCCCCCAAAATAGGTTTTTTCAAATACAAGGATATCTTTTAATTGCTGTAGTTCAAAAACTATACAAGGGAGAAAGGTCTACTTAGTCTCAAATTGTAGAGGACAAAATTATCCCCAGAGGGATTTTGAATTGAACAACTCAAAGGAATATGTCAAAAGATATGAGCGAGCAAAAACTGAAAATACTTAATTATAGTTTTTCTTGAAAATTAACCTATTTTTTGAAAAATCGTAACTCGGTTTCTAGTGAAGATCAAGAAATGATTCTACCACCATTCTCTTGCAAATTTTATTTACTAAAAAAAGGTTAAGAAAGTTTTTTCGTCCGACGCTTCGTTTTAACGTTATTCCAAGAAAACCAAAAAATGTGCAAAATTTTTCAATATGGCGGCCAAAAAAACAACTTTCCGACACGAGTTGAGAGTGGGATTTTTCACACGTTAAATAGGAGGGTGTCAGCTACCATTTCTACCATATAACAACTTTGTTGCAATTAGTTCCACCTCCAACCCTAGAATGACTCGACTATATGTATGTGCACCCCGTTGAAATTAGGCTTGCTATTTTAATTGATGATTATTATAGATGATAGCAGCTGGTTGAGGGTAACTATTATGATATTTTTATTTACTCTATCTGTGTTTATTATACTCTTTTCTGTATCTAATCTAAGTGAATGTGTTGTAGGATATAAATTCTTCCTTGTTTTTTTCTCGCTCTATATATATATTTTTTTATTGTTTTGTTCTTTGTGATTCTCTCCACTTGTAAGGTTGAGTTTACCATCAGTCATGTCTCATTCAGTGAATGGGTTGAATGTTTATTACCAGAATGTTAGAGGTCTGAGGACAAAAACACACATTTTTCTGAGGTCATTAATCGCATCAAATTATGATATAATATTGTTGACTGAAACATGGCTCAACTCCGGCTTTTCAAATGGTGAACTCTTCGATCATAGGAATGTTGTTTACCGAAGAGATCTTATTGATAGTGACTCATGTCGTGGTGGAGGAATTCTCATAGCAGTGAGTAAAAATATTCAATCTGATGAATGTGTTAATATCAACACGCTGCTCACTGATGAGAGATTTGAAGGTTTAATGATTAGAATTTTGTCGCATGAGGGCCCTGTTTTTCTCAATGTTGTATATTTTTTCAATTCTGCTAATGCTAATGATTATGAAATTTACTTTGATTGCCTGGAGAGTCAATTTCATGCAGTTCGAGATAGGTTGTTCATTGTGGGTGACTTCAACTTGCCTGAGGTCACTGATAACTCGTTTGAGCTTATGTTTGGTTCGGTGGTCGCTAGAAGACTAGCAGAGTTTTCAAGTTTTTATACTTGAAAGTTTGCAACTTTTTAATAGTGTACAGAATGCTAATCATCGAACTCTGGATTTGATCCTTTCGAGCCTTCCTGTTGTGGAGGTAGCACATGACCCTTTGCCCTTAGTGCCTGAAGACCAAGATCATCATCCTGCTTTGTCCATGAGATTGATTGTTGATGCTCCTCAGGAGCCGCGTATGCGATCTGGAACTCGTACTGTTTATGACTTCAGAAGAGCCGATTATTTTTCCCTCTATGTGATGCTGCGAGATCTTGATTGGAGTGTTTTGTATCAGATTCAGGATGTTGATGACGCTGTAAACTTTTTCTATGATGTCATCTACAGGTGTTTTGAGGCTACTATACAAAAAAAAAAAACATTAAACAGTGATGGAGCATCCAAATACCCATCCTGGTTCACAACAAAAATTATTCAGAAGATCAAAAGGAAGAATAAATGCGCGCTTAAGAAGAACTACTCCAATTTTCATAACAATCAATTTGCCATTCTGCGTAGAGAGCTGAAAACCTGGATTTCTAATGCTTACAAGAGCTATGTTAATAGAGTTCAGTCCAATATTGGTTGTGATGCAAGGGAGTTCTGGAAGTTTGTTAATAGTAAACGTAATTCTGGTGATCTTTGCAAGAGGATGGCTCTTAAAGATGAAGAATTTACTGGCTCTGAGATACCTTCTGGATTTGCTCAATACAATCTGTCTATACTCCAATTACAGCCTGTTTTGAGACAGAGGGGGATGGTAGACTACATGGTGTTGGTTCCAACAGTACTCTAAATATTCCATCGGTATCTGAGGATGATGTACTTGAGGCAATCAAGGGTCTCAAGCCTGGAGTGGCGCCAGGTCCTGATGGAGTATCTGCTTATATTGTCAAGGGCTGTTGCAAGCACCTGATAAGTCCTCTGAAATATTTATTTGATCTGGCTCTTAATAGAGGTGTTTTTCCCAGTAAATGGAAAGTTTCCAAAATAGTCCCAATTTTCAAGTCTGGGAAGAGAAACCTGATAGAGAACTATCGTCCAATTTGTTTACTCTCTGTATTCTCAAAAATATTGGAGAAAGTGCTCTATAAGAAAATATTCTGGCATGTGATTCCTGTGTTATCAAATTGTCAACACGGCTTTCTGAGGGGCAGATCAGTGGTGACTAATCTTCTTGAATTTACAATGTACGTTTCAAGTGTATTGGACTCAGGTGGTGAAGTGGATGTGGTATATACCAACTTTTCAAAGGCTTTTGACAAGGTAAGTCACAGTGTATTGTTGTACCGCCTCTCCAATCTTGGATTCAGTGATGTCTTGTTAGATTTTTTCAGATCATATTTACTTCACAGACCAAACATGGTTACTGTAAAGGGCAAGGACTCACCCATCTACTATAGCACATCTGGGTTCCCCAGGGGAGCAACCTGGGACCTCTACTATTTCTGTTGTTGATTAATGAACTTCCTCTACAGCTGTCCTCCAAGTGTTTGATCTTTGCGGATGACATAAAAATATTTCGAGAGGTTAGTGGCCTGAATGATAGCTATGAACTACAAATTGATATTGACCGCTTAGTATTATGGTGTAAGGCAAACAGTCTTGAAATCAATGTTGCTAAGTGCAAGTGTATTACCTACTCCAGGAAGCGCCGAACTTCTGCTTACACATACAGGATTGGTGATGTTATTCTTGATAGAGTCAATGTTTGTAAGGACCTGGGAGTCATCTTTGATAGCTCACTCACTTTCTCCACTCATATAGAATTTGTATCTTGCAGAGCTAATAGGATGCTGGGCTTTGTATTGAGAAACGCAGTTGACTTCAGCAATGTTTTGGCTGTAGTAAGTGTTTATCGGGCCCTAGTAAGGAGTGTTTTGGAGTATGGTTCCATGATATGAAATCCTCACACAAACCAGGATGTTTGGATTATTGAAAGAGTGCAGGCTGTTGAGGTTCATATATTTTAGAAGGTTTGGAAGGTCGTGTCCCCTGGGGTTTCTGTCTCAGGGTTTGAGAGATCTGTTTGCTCTAAATTCATTGCGGCATCGTCGAGATAGGGCCTCAGTTTTATTTATCTGGGCATTGCTGGATGGGCTCACTTACTCTCGTCTCTGCTCTCAATGATCAACTTCTGTGTCCCATCATTCAATGTGCGAGTTGCCAATATGTTTTCGGTTCCGAGGTGTAGAGCAGTTCATCATTACTTCTCCCCCATCATGAGTTCAGAGATTGATGAATAGGCTGATCTCAGAGATTCAGCTAGTGGGATCTGAGAGGGAGGTGAGGAGTAGTATTTTGGGTGGAATTCCTGATTAACTTATTATGTCATTAAATAGTAATCTTTGTGTTAGTTTATTTGTTTTTTGTTTTGTTTTTCTTGTGTTTTTTGTGTTTGTCTGATGCTCATGTTTATGTTTATAATCTATTTTGTGTTAAGAGGGCAATATATGGGATTCTAAATCCTTGTGCCCTCATAA
This sequence comes from Sogatella furcifera, assembly GCA_017141385.1. NCBI lineage: Eukaryota > Metazoa > Arthropoda > Insecta > Hemiptera > Delphacidae > Sogatella > Sogatella furcifera. The sequence goes on along the minus strand of CM029551.1, from coordinate 12,870,910 downwards.
GTATGATTTTGTAATAATAATAATAATAATAAATAAATAAATATTGATTGTATTGATTGGCACTCTAGCATTCGGTCGTTAACGAGTTATTTTCCCAATCACAGAGCGGCCTACAGCTCATATTATAATTCATTACATTTATTAATAAATAATACATTTTTCTCATGAATTGGCCAATATCATAAATATAGATTAGACTATACATTAATATCATCATAATGAATGTGTACTAACAAACAAGTAATTTAAATAAGTCGGTTATTACCATCGGTTACTCATTCAAAATATATTTGCAATACTTTTTTGAAAATTAAGTCGTCTACGAAAGGAATTTTAAACGAAATCTAGTTCAAGCAAGACTAGCGCGTCAAAGCCGGAAGAGAATAAATAGCTTACAGAACAGAATAAGCTAAAATAAACTGCATCTCCATTGGAGAACGAAGTCGGTTTGACACTTCCTTCTCATCATACTTGGACTAAAAACTAGGCGACTTGGGCTTGTCTCGGCTTGTAGTCAAATGGAGAATAGAGAAGAAATCAAACAACTGCCCAGCCCAAATAAAAGCCAAAGCATGTTTGTTTGGTTTCAGTTTCCATCAATCTCCAGAGCGCATGGAGTCAGTCAGCTGAATCAGTATTTTAACCATGGAAATGTTATTTCTGATCAAGAGCAGACATTGATTTCGACTCGTAAAATCATGAAGATATAGTAGTAAGTTAGATATATCTAAAGATGATTTTTCATTAGTATTTATACAGTAGAACCTATTTTCAAGTCGATTATCCCTGGAAAAACATCAGTGCTGTTGGTATTTCATCATTGAGGGGTAAAATATGAAAATTGCTTATTTAGAGGATTTTAATAATAGTATAATGGGTTTTATACAGTTTTAATGCAGCTCTAAGCAAAATTTTACCCACAATAGTTATCTTGAAAAATATACAGTCCTGATTCCTGAGCATAGAATATACTTACAAACGGCAAAACGTCTAATGATGTAAATTGTTAAGAGTTGAAGCTTTGAATGTAAAATGAATAGAATTTAATTTAATTGCCCAGTAACAAAATTAATAATAAACGTATAGAATAATTTCCTTTCTATAGGATCTAGAAGTCCAGAAAATAGAAACAGACGTCATTGGATTTCTATTTCTTTCATTTCTTGAAACAAGTACCAGGAGATAGCATTATGATTTAAAACTTACATCTACTTATCATTAATTCATAATTGGAAATTTACAATCATAATATCACATTATAAAAAAGCAAGTATTTGACAATGTACTCACAAAACAAAAGTTTTAAACATGTGTGGATATAATTTTCATTTAAAACTGTACCAAAACTTTAAACTCCAATATAATAGGCAGTGTAATTTTTAAACATATTGTTAATGTAGGCCTATTTGATAAGGTATTGCTGTTGATAAGGTAGTCTCCCTGGCTTCAGGGTACTCCAGGTACAAGAACATTCTTCTAATTTATTAATATCAATAAAATTGATTATAAGAATAATGTAATCATTAGAAATTGGTAGATAATTTTGAAAAAAAAATCCTAAGAATGGGGGCATTGGGAGTACATGCTTTTATTGTTATTAGTTATTTGTTTTTTTTTTAATGTGATAACAATATAAGTTGGGCAATGATACTGGAAGGGGTGATAATGAGATATTACTACTTTTTGGATAGTCGGAACAGACAGCTTAACGACGCCTCCAAAAAAGTGGCAGTGGTTTGTGGTCAAAATCTGTCTCCAACGTCCAACTGGGACCGAACCCGCAGAAACTATTGCTATTGACAGGCCGACCTTTATCTCTCTCAGCTAGAGCCCCTACAAAATGAATTGGCCGACAAACTGAGAAATAGATTTATCCTATTTCTATTCTTAATTATTAAATTAACACTAAATGAAGGTGTGAGACTTCTAGAAACATTTTTTGCTAAAGCACTATCAATAAACTATAAACATAGATTATTATAACTAAAGACTACTAACTTATAATATTATGAAAAAGATTAAACTTAGGCCTATCAAATTCTAAAACATTTCAAATTAGAAAATCAGTCAGATCTCTGAAATACATACCTCAGTAAGTCAAACAGTGAGTATGTGTGGTAAGTGATGAAGACATTTTGGCAAGATGGGAAAATGACTCCAGCTTGGTCAATATTGTTTAAAGAATGATGTATCGAGTCTCAAATTTTAGATAGCGATAATTTCCTACAATTTGAGACTAAATTTATAATTTTTGAGGCAATATTGACCAAGCTGGAGTTATTTTCCTACCTTGCCAGAATCGCAGAATGTCTTCTTTGCTTGGACAGACTATAACTATAGAAATTAAAAATAGTCTATTTCCTAGAAAGTAATGTACTGTAGGCCTACTTTTTATCCTAGTTGACTTGCAATGTAAAAATTATTAAGCGGACTTTGGTACAAGGTAGCTGCCATTAATTCATTTCGATAGCCCCAAATTAATAATAAATATTGATTTATCACTATTAGAAATATTGATAAGGAAAGAGAATTCTTATTTTACTTTACCATTATTGAAAACCAAGCTCATTATAAGTTAGTGGAAGTGACGGAAGTGACAATAAAAATAAGACCAATAAGATGAAGGAAATATTCATATCAACGTGCCCCACCCATAAATTTGAAGCCCTCCACAGCCTGAATTAATCATGAAATAATATTTATTTAGGAACTCATTGCATGTCACAGCCAATCTACGGCGATCAGTATGAAACAAAAATGTATTGAAGAATATAATATTTGAACGTTGACAACAATAACTGGTTTTGAAAAGACAGTTCTTCAAGCCGGCAAACTGTTTACAGGTAACGGTCAGATTCTTATCTTGCCTTCTACCTGAGACAGGAGAAAACAAAACATCCCCCACCCGCTCTGTTCTGACAAAGCAAACTGGATGCTGGATATTCAGCAGCAGAACGAAGTTTGGTTAGGACAAAATTTTATTAGACAAGAAGAAATGCAAAAGGTGATGAGTTCAACTTACCGGTTAAATTCGGCCGTAGAGTGTAAAGGAATCCCACAAACACAAAACAACAACTAGACACAGAGAGAACAGACACCGGCGACGTTCACCGCGGTATCAGAATAGAAAATGAGAAGAGTGGAAACTCAAACCTAGCTGCAGGCCGTACATATTCCATTTATGGCAACTCCTTCCCTTCGACTGCTTCGGCAAGAAGCTGGATTGATTTCTACACGCAGCCGCTATCTAGCGGCGAAAACATGTACTTCAACCTCCTCTGAACAAAAGATGACAGAAATTCGCTTGATATTAGAAATTAGGACTCTATTGAGGAAATATGATCACATTGTAATTTACATTATTCATGATAATTTTGAATGTGGATGATTGAAAATTTGATAGAAACTTATTGAAACAGTTAATACTTTTCAACATTCAAGAAATTCATGATTGATTTGAGCAGTCAGCGCATTCTAGCATCAACAAAATTTACTAATATTTACTCTCAGCTGATACCGCTGATAGCGTTTTCAAATTAGCGAATTTCAATCTTGAGAACGTCTATCTCCGTTCTTTTCGGTAGTTCGGCACTCCCAGAAAGGCTTTTTATACAGAGTGTTAATATTAATAAGACAACAAAGTTTGTGAGGTGTTTCCTTTAACATCAGAATGAACAAACATCAAAAGAGTTACAGTAAACTGACTGGCGGCTCGTGCCCACGAAACAGATGAAGTGCTGTAAAAGATACGGGCACTTCACCTATTTCGTGTGTACGAGCCGCCAGTGGTAAACTGTAGGGTGATTTGTTAGGGAGATAATAATTAATAATGGTAGAAAAGTTTACAAATTTTCTCTTCAAATTTTCAATTTTGTTAAAAATTTAATTTTGAAGAAAAAATGTCCAGTATACGGTAGCTAGGCTAGATATTCCCTAACTTCTTCGTCTTAAACGCACTCAAACCTCACAAGACAGGATTTAAAAGAAGACATAACAGCAACCTTTTCAACTATGATTTTCTGTATGTTTCACTCAATTTACTGAACTTAATTTCCACTTTCGATTTGAAAAAGTTTTCTCCAGAATAGTTTACCATTATCTCTATAATCATCAAAGATATAGGCACTTCTAATTGGTTTTATTCGATTTCTCAGCTACTTTTACATACCTCATAATTATTGATCATTTAAGAATACACCCTGAGGCTGCAAAAAATAAAATAGAAAATTTGAAGAACTTTTTTCTCCATTTCGATGAAAGAAAACACTTCACGAAGTCTACAGAAACACTGTATGGATGAAATGAAATCCTGTAGAATGTGTATAACTGTATATAGATCCTTAAAACACTAACTACCTATATCACAGTCACAGAAATTACAATCAAGCATGTCACTGTCACATCACATGGAGTGTATTCTTATCCCGCAATTTTAATTTGATAATTTTACAGTTCTTCGTTTATGTGTAAATTACATTAAATTCTGTTATCATTAGTCCAATTATTGGATTAAAAATAGGCCTAAATACTTTTTTCTTCACCGATTAAGATGCGAACAATCTTGAATTTGACATGAACATCATTCTTTAATCTTGATAATGCTGATTGTCTTGTATTTCAATAAAATAATGCTTTTTAAATGGATTCTACAAGGAGCCAAACTATTCACTTTAAATAAGATATGATGAATCAAAAATGAAAAAGTCTCTTTTACTCATAAAAATCTAATAAATTTACCTCAAAACACACGCAGTATAGTAGCATACTTTGCCATTCCGAATACATTTTATTTTGTTATCTTGGTCATGATATTAAAGTGTGGATGGTAGGCTACTTAGAAAAAAAGTCCTTGTTATAACTTACAAGAGAAAGGTAGGGGATGGCGAGGCTTGGTGCTCTGGCTACTTTACTGTGCCTGTGAAATCAAGTTTACATTTCCAGGCTGATTATGCACGCTATAAGAAATAAGGATATACTGTAGTACGAATAAGTTTGAATCTGATTTATTCCTTTTCATTCTCTTGCAGGTAGGTACTATAAGTGATTTCATAAATTGCTCTGCAATAAAATATTCAATATAAATTTTAATCAAATGAATTTGACGATATTCAACTGCGTATATTTATGGATTTTTGTACAATTTTAAATAAACCAATATAAAACCTTATTCTTCATACCGTCCTAAAAATACCCATTATTTCTCAAACTTTATGATTCTGAACTATATAGGCTTTACGGTACATATGAATTAAAATGTGCTACAGTACTTTCAGCCTTAATACAAATTACATGATTGGGCTATATAAAACCTTCAATTAAATGTATTTTGAGTAATTCGGTATCATCATTAAAAATAATTAAACTCTTTTAATTATAAAGAATCCATGGTTTTAAAATAAAGTGGTAAGAACTTCTGAATTGGACGTCTGTCCAATCAAAGAAGAACCTTTGGTAGGATAGGAAAATGACTCCAGCTTGGTCAATATTTGTTCAAGAATTATAAATGTGGTCTTAATAGTAGATCAAACTGTTTTCTACAATTTAAGATCAAATTGATAATTTTTGAACCAATATTGACAGAGTTTGAGTCATTCTCCCATCTTGCCAGAGGATCTTCTTTGCTTGTACAGACTATAGGCCTACAACAAATTATTTTCATTTTACAAATTATTTTCAAGTGAATACATTAAATTTACAATGTATTCAAGAATCGGCTGTAAATTTTTCAATTAAATTTTATTTTTTACTGAAAGTTAGGAATTATTTTGTTTATCGGCTCAAGCCTTCGAATTTCGAAATTGACCAATTATCACTTCCAGATCATTTATTTGAGTAAAAAAACCTTTGCTGGGACTTTGGACTTATAACCTAAAAATTTGGCCTGGCCTATGGAATATTTAATGAAAATTGTGAAAGAAATACTAATAGGACTGGTTTTCCAATGTATATTTGTCATTAGATTAATAAATAAATAATTAATGCGGTTTGCAATCATGGAATTCCAAAATTTTAATTAACATACGATTTACACGCATTTGATACTTTAATACATGCAAAAATACAACAACGGGAAAACTGTTTTAAAAACATTTCGATGTATAAATACTATACATAAAAACTTTTATTGTACATCACAACAACCTTAAAAAATTAAATATTTGATTAGAATATGACCTGCTTTTGGAAGAACAGTGTCTTGTTCAAGTTTTTTTCTTTGTTATGAAACGACCTCTTCCTCTCTTGCCAAAGCGACCTCTCGAAAAGTTTCCCGCTCCTTTCACTGGTATGATAGTGTCCTCATCTGGCAAAGAATCAACTTCAGTGTGAAGTGCGTTGTACAACGTCTCGGCGCTGTAAGAGTTACGCAGAATACCGTTCAGTTCTTGCTGTAAAATAAAAATGATACATTCTATTATATTAAGAACGCCAATGTGGTTTCTGAATGGATATTATTATCAGGCTATCTAATAAACACATTGTGGGACTCATGAAATTCGGATTCCGATAGCTTATCATAGTAGCTTTGAGACCTGATGTAGGCTTATGTAATTGCTTATCATGATAGCTTTAAGATTCAAGATTCAAGATTTTTATTTGCCATAAAATAAAACAAAGTTCACAATAGGCATTGTCGTTTTACAAATAAAATTCATAATATAGGCAATATATACAATTCAATATACCATATAGGCAATATAATATATATACATAGTACAAAACCGTGTCATTTCACACACAAAAATTAGTTTTAACAAATTAGTAATAAAATTACTTGTTCAAACTTTCAAAAGAGGTACACCCAACGTCTAGAGGTGTGCTTTCTGAAACTACGCCACGCACAGGCACGCAGCGTGCAGAGAATTGAGTTACTACACTTTTAAATGGGAGCTGGCTTCTTTGGGAGCCAAGCCACTAGAAAACAGCACTAATACGTTTCATAATGTACGTAGGATTCAATGTACGCTGGGCGTAGTTTTGGAAAGTACCCGGTAGAACAGTATCTAAGACAGAGAATACTAACTAATACTACTAACCTGGGAAAGCTTTATTAGATGGTCTAATGATTGTCCTTTATCTAGAAGAGTATAGAGATTTTTCGAATCAATTCCTGGTAACTGTGTGACAAAATCCTATAAACAGAAAATAGTCCAATTAATTTTAGATTATCAATTTATATAATTTTAAATAGACTCAGTAAGAAAGATATTGAACGACAGTATATGTAGTGAATTCGACGCTTTTTATTTGAGAAAAAATCTTTCATAGTTTTGTAAATCGGGGTTACTTTATGCTTTTCTGCCTCATACTGAATTTTACTTTCATCAAGCGTAAATTACACAATGGAGACAAATACAATGGTTTACATTAGAAAGCTAAAATGTCGGAGTGATTAATCAATTATTTTATCATAAGAACAGGAAAAGTACGAAAATACACTAGAAAAACATATAGATAAGCTTATAAACCATTCAAATATTAGATAATAAATAAGCAAATTCGTGTCAATAAGCTGACGAAAATTGAAAATTTGATTTATAAAATGGAATAATTTAAATCTGGTTTGATAAAAAATATCATAACCAATTAAAAAATGTGTATGACTATTCAAGGAACTGTTGAATCGATAAATTGAACGAGATCCTGAATTGAATGGAGGGAGAACTAATCAAAGGTCGCACGTGGATATTATGAAAGTAACTCAATTGATTATTACTATTGTTTACAGTGTTTCAACGTTATTTCAATAATATTCAAATAATTATTTTATATTGTAGCTGAATAATAAATCCAGTTATAGCGATAAACAAACCTGAATTTGGCTGTTGTACTTTTCTAAGCGATAATCATCATCCACTGTTTCGCCTTCAAGTCCAATGGCTGTTGCTACGGCTGAATCTGGCTCGTCTTTGCCTTCCTACAGTAGGGAAAAAGACATGAAAAGAGAAATTGAATTGAGAAGAAGAAGCAGCTCATGATTCTAGGATCCATACTTATAAGAAGATTCCATCATCTTTGAGATCATACATAAGGTAATTTTAAGCTGGTTTAACAACTCTAAGGAATATTAGAGTTTGATTAGAGACTGATGATGCTGAGCTGAAACTGTAATACTCAAATATCTACATACACACTACAAGTATAAATAATCTAATAAACAATATAAATTCACATTGCTCAATAGAGACTTAATTTAGACAGTTGATCGACGGTTCTATTATTAAAGTACTATCAGGATGCAATTATTTTCATTGACCATAAGATCCCTTATTAAGGCTAACTAAGCTTTAGCACTTTGCCAATACATCTGTACTGAAAATAGTATGATATATGAGACTTCATCCGCTTCAAATTATCGACTGAACTAGTATATTCTAAATTAGTAGAGGAATTCATCTACCATGATGATTTTGTAATGGATTAAAGTTTTTTATAATACCTTATTACCTTCAATTTATGTAATGAATTCATCATGGTAGATGACTTCTTATATCCTTTCATTGTTTTAAAAAGAACTGTCATAAATAATTCATTCAAAGTCCAGGTACTTAGGCAAAGTGATCGGGAAGTATGTGTACCACCATTTATAATTCTTTTTGGCCAATAGAAATGATGAATTTATCTATAAAATTATCATTTTTCTTTATAATGGTGATGCCCACATGTGCGTGGGTAATGAGATATGTGATGCTCACATGTGCTCTAAGCATGTGCGTGGGCAATGAGAGGGGTGATGGTGAGAGATGACGACTGCTTTTGAGGCAGTCGGGACCGACGGCATTACGTCTCCTCCGAACGACGGGAGTGGCTGTTAGCGGTCAAAAATTGTTTACTTCAACTGGGATCGAACCCCAGGAGCCTTATCAGACTCAGACATGGTTGATTAACAGACCAACGCTTTATCGCTACAGCCACTTCCATCATTCACATAGAAACTATCATTCACTATAATTTTTAATGGCAAGCAATTATCATAGATAGAAAAATTATTTGTATGCAAATAAAATTGTAACAAAACCAATAAAAAAACCATGCTAGTATTGCAAAAAACATAAAGGGATTGAAACATTAAATCGTAAATGACAACCTTAAAGTTTTCTCGAAAGGGAACTCTACAACAAGAGTGTAAGAATAACTGAATTAATACCTTCAATTCATGAAACAGTTGAGCGGTAGCATATGGATTTGGTGACCAGACAAGTCGCAATTTTGGGAATTGTAATGTCAGCAGTTGTAGTTTATTTGTGATGTCATTGGAAGACTTATCATTACTCAGGTAGTATCTCCCCTGTAAAAATAAAATGAATCAAAAATTGATTGAATCAGTTCCATTTCCATTTGTACAATAACAGAATCTATATTTCCAAGTATCAATCAATCAATCATTTATACAAAAACATTGAAAAATGGCCGCGTTAAACCTGAGGTTTTTTAGCAGGTCCCTATTACATAATAGAGTACAGAATAATAAAATGAAATGTTCACTCTAAAATTCAACTAGATTAAGATAGAAAAAACACAGAAATCGATATTAAATAAATATATCATGATTAAATAAATACACACAGATATTAAATAAATATAGTGTCCAAATTAAATGAATATCTTGAAATTTTATCCACTAAAAGCATCTCAATTTATAGACAACTCAACACTTTAGGTGTAGAAACTTGAAGTGGATGAGCAACAGTAAAAAATTACTAATTTGAAAACATTAGTATACATTTTAAAAACGCATTTTGTAAATGTATTGTATTACACGTAGTCTTTTATACGAGTTTTAATATAATACGTTGACTGGAATTGAACTTACCAAATTTGTTTCCAAGATAATGAAAAAATTCCATATTTAAGTTAATACTATGTTAATATACTATCCATCATATTACATATAGCCTGTCCAAGCAAAGAAGACAATCTGGCAAGATGGTAAAATGGCTCCAGCTCGATCAATATTGGTTCTAAAATTATTTATTTGGTTTCAAATTGTAGGAAACATCCTAATAAAGAATTTTAAACCAAATTTTCAATTTTGAAACCAATATTGACCGAGCTGGAGTCATTTTACCATCATGCCAGAATGTCTTCTTTGCTTGGACAGACTATACCATCCAGTATTCACTATCTATATCTTGATGGCATCAAGTAAAAATGAGAAGAGAGAAACACTTACCTGTAAGGCAAAAGGTTTATTTTGGTCGAATTCGATGAGTAGGATAGGTTTTTGGTAATATCTTGTCATGTTCAATGCCTGTGTGTATAGCCTGCCATTATTCAAGGATCCAATAAGATCACTAATACTTTTTCTCTCAACACACATTTCTGGACTAAGAATGTAATCTCCAACCTGAAATGTACAAAACGATGGAGATTAGTATCAATTCGTGATTTCAATCTAACTGAATATTATCATCTTATGATGGAGTAAGATAATCTTATTCAATGGAATTCAAGATTAATTTAATAATTTCATCTTATTTATTAAAAAAAAATTACGAAAATGGTTTCTATAACCCTAAAGGGGGTTTAGCAGTTGCCTGATTATACAATAGAATACGAATTAATGAAGTTGAATTTTAAATATAAAAATGAACTAAATTAAGGAAGAAAAGAAGAAAGTATTATACAAAAAACAATCTAAAGTACAGATATTGGAGATTAAGAATAATTAGAAAATGGAAATATTTTCCTACAATTGAATTAACAATCAAAGTACCTATTTAGAAACACTTTGTCTTTATTCTTCTAAAAAAGTTGATGTGACTTGGCCTCTTCTAGCATGTAAGTAGTTGGGCGATGATTAACAACACTTCCTTACCAATAGACTGATAGGCTCTATATTGATTCCTCTCCGGTGTAGTAGAGTGGGCAGCTCGCTCCGAAACTCCCTTATGTCAACAATCACCTTGGGCATTGTGATTGGCTGAGCGGAAGCCCCGCCTTTTCTAGTGTTGGACGCACTGGCCGATACACCCATGTCTCGACTTAGTTCCGGGCAATCGTCGCTTTTACCATCTTGATCGGCATGTACAACCATCGACTGTAATCATACATTTGAACATTCAATTGGATTGCAATAATGTATTCTAAAATCTTATTGTAATACATTGAAATTAATAAGAGTGACCACGTTTTAAAATATTATTGTAACACTTTGGAATGAATGAAAACGACCACATCAGTTGAATATGATCTCTTCAATTCATTCCATAGTTCATATCCATATCCAATTTCATTCCATCCATTCCTATAACCATAGTTTTCCATCAAGTGAAAATTAGGTTATATAGATAAATAAATAAATTAATTTCCTTCGATAAATATAATACAATATATACATTTTGAATTTGAATTCAGTTATGTACAAAAAATAGATTTTAATCTCCCCACTACTAAAAGCCATACGGTACGCTTGATAATTAAATATTTCCAATAAATTTTTCAATAACTATTACATGTATATCAATGTCGACCTTGACTGAATTATTGGCAACAGTAGCGACTGAAACATCCTTGAATCCACTCATACTTGAAACATTTCATAAATTTTCAGAGTGGTAATTCATTGCCAGCTAAAATGAAATATAATGGAAAAGTTTTATTATAAAAAACATGTTACAGACACATGAGATGTATGTAAGAGACAATATTTTTAATAGAATAGTACTCCTCATCTAGAAACGAGTCTGTGTGTGAGGAGGGCCGTGTACAACACATAACTCTTGAGAAAAATGCCTCTATAAATTCTAAACTTTTATTTGGTCATAATCACATTCTGGAGTACTATAAATCATGTTATTTCAATAACTTTCATGTTGATAAATTATGTTGTATGCAGAACAAAAAAGTTCTATGTTGTATTCAGAATAAAAAAGTTCTGAGGACAACAATTGAATTTTGAGTATTTCTCATTGAAATATTACTCACAGATTTCTCTTTGATGAGAAACTCGAAAGCTTCTTTCTCCCTACGCAGAGAAGTGAGATAGGCTTGCTCCTCTACACTCTCTCCGTGAATCAGGAAGTAAACCGTGATTTGGTAGACTGTATCTGCTGCTTGGAAGCACTGGAAAATACAAGTTAAAATCTAGATCTAGATATGACTTTTATTTTTAGAAGAAAAAGAGAAACAGCTAGACTAACAGTGGCGTGGGAAGATCTATTGTTTAGTGAAGAATAATATAATTTGGGAATAAAAATTCAAATTCATTTCCAGACTGCTTATGACGATAACGTTATAAAATATTTCACTCTGAACTATTTTACACGACACTGCAGTCATAAATTTGAATTTTAGTTTAAATATAAACTACTACTCACACGTGGAGCGCTTTCGGATTCTACTCCATTTCAACACTGCTTTCTTCATTTTTATTGACACTGTTTGGTAGAGGGAGCGGTGGTATTGGCGGTTCTATTTAAATTATTGTGACGAAAAGTTGGTGGTTTTGTTTGAGTTTATTAGTGTGTCGAAAAGTTTGTGGGATTTGAAGTTTAGATGATCATTTAGGATGTTTTGTGGATCGGTTTTTATGTGTTTGTATATTTCGTACTGTTCCAAAGTGTTGAGTTCTGGTCCTTTTGCTTTAATGTGTATAATTTTCAAATTATTGCTGATGTTTGAATAGGTGTGCTTGTTCTCTATTAAATGTGTAGCATAGGTAGATTTAGGATTGAAGGTGTGTTCTTTATATCGTTTGTTAAAAGATCTGCCAGTCTGTCCCACATAATATTTGGGACAGTTTGTGCATTTCAATTTGTATACTCCTGGATTCTCAAATTTATTCGTTTTTTGTGAGACTGTTTTTTGTTTTAAATGCGACAAAATTCAAAAGAGCTGGGTACAAAATCGCATTTCAAACAAAAAAACATTCTCACAAAAAAACAACAAAAACGAATAAATTTGAGAATCCAGGAGTATACAAATTGAAATGCACAATTGAAATATTTACTAGCAGTTCGTGATGGAAAACAAAATAGATTAGTGTTATGAAATAAATTCAATTCAAATTTTGAAATGTATGAATAGTAACAGGATCGACCATACAAGACTATCAGATCAAGAAATTAAGTTACAATCTTCATATTTCCATAGTATAATTTTGAATGGTAGCCTATTATAAGCTACATGCTTTCTAGTCATACTATTATTGGGATCCTTGAAAAAACAGGGTGAATAGTGAATCTACTATACTTGAAAACGGTTACAATTGCAATGCGATACAAAGAGTACAGTGATAATGAAATGAGTGATATATTCTAGGTCAGTGTGAAGATAACAATCACGGGAATTCATAGATCTGAACAACTGTACGGGTAGGGCCCAGCCCTCACTGTTGTGAAAGGAGCCTCAAACTGTCAACTTGATTGAGTATTGAATTAGAGGGTGAAATTTCATAATAAAATAAACTTGGATATTCATAATTTTATACGCTAATCGCCTTTGAAATATGATTTCCATGAGTTAGGACTATGGCCAAACTTATCAACATTGAAGCTCAGACTCGAAAATTTTAATAGAAATTCAAAGACATGATAAAATAATGTGTTGTTACCTCGATTTGTCGTATAGCTGTTACATCCACATCATAGAGTATAATGTAGAGAGGGTGCAAAAGTTTCAACGAGTTTGGCAGAGACAGCGTATCTCCATCTAGTTTGAACTGCTGCAGTACTATCACTGGCTCGCACTTTCCAACTAGTTGTTCCTAGCAAAAATTGAAATAGTTAAATCGAATTGAAATCAAATTGCAGTAATTGAATTTAAAATAATAGTTAAACTTCATTTATTTAAGGAATTATAGTTTATAACTTATACATATTAGGGTTCTTATTGATAATTTATATTAATTACAGAATATCCATAGAGACATTATGATTATCAGCTATAGGGTCGAGTGTAATACAGCATCCAGACAAATCGGTGTTTGGCAAAAATAACAGTAAAGAAAAGTAAGGTTAGGACTCATTATAATGACGACAACCCGGGAATAGAGAGCATTACTGCGTCTCTGAAAAGTAGTAGTTTACCATCATTTTTCAATATTTTTTAGCTTATAAAATACCAATCCAATATTATAATGATCTTGAAATATTAATAATTGAGAAATGTGATCTCAATAATTGGCTAAAATGATGCGCTCAACACCAATGAGTCTGGAGCCCTCTGGAGTCTAAATGAACAAAAGTAAGAAAAGAGAATGAACAAAAATAATATTGTAGAAATGTTTTAGAGTCTGAATAAACGCTTTGATCTTAAAATATTTAATAATTGAGACATTTTTGAATGGAAGCTTTTATATCTATTATGAATCACCAAGGACGGGTAATTCTGAAGGCGGCTTGAGACAGCGCCACAACTTCACCCTTCTATGTTATTAAATAAAGGCAGCTAATGTGTTTACCTGTGTGCACTGAGTGAACGTTGCCTCCATATCCGTTTCGCCATCTTCTTTCGAATCACTCTCAATTTGCGTCATGGTCTGCGTGAGTGTCACACTGGTCAGCATTTCTTCCTCATCAGCATTCTCCTCACTGTCGCCATCCGCTTCAGTCACCTTCCCCGCACCACTGCTTCCACTTTTCGTACTCGTAAATCTCGGCTTACTTTTTGACGCAATCAACTTTGAGTACATCTGGGAAAGCAGTTTACTGCTGCCACTCGTTAAATACTGGAAAATTAGATATCAAACTATTGTTCTGTATTGTCCAAACAATTTATGAAGTACACATAGTTGTGTATTTGGTACTGAATGACAATACTTGAAATAGGAATATGATTATGATTCATTTGCCATACATACAATATACAGTTTAATGTTATTAAATTCATTATTTATACTTTCAGTTGGTATATATATTTTCATACTGTGACACTACTGGTCAACAGTGAGTTCAAAATGGGACTCTTTCAAGAGAGAAACAAACTAATTACAAAAAAAAATTATTGATTCTAAATAGTCAAATAATATTTATATTATTATTTATAAAATAATATTTATTTATTCAAAATAAAGTTGTTAAAGTAGCCACAAACAGAGCAGTAGTTTGTTTGGAGAAGTTAAGAATAGATTCGTGACAGAGTCCCTTTTATCATTTTTAATAATAAATATTCATATCATATCAATCATTCTTAGCCTAGTATGTTTTATTTTTATATGTTAATGATCATAGTATCTATTTTATGCTTCATTTGGAAAGAATGTTTTGAAGGCAAGCGTCTTGGACCTGAAATGAAAATATTCTTTATTAGGCAGAGTTAGGACTATGAAGTCCTTTCTACTACTCAACCTTAAATACTGAATTAACTGGGACCTGAAATAACTAGGTTTAATGTCATTGAAGAATAACCAAACGGATGAATGAATGAATTAGATTTTTGAATTTAAAAAAAGAGTAAAATCATCTACATCACATAAAGTGTCAGATTATCGACAGATAATGAATGAATTGGATTTATAAATTGAAAACAAGAGACAAATCACCTACATCTCATAAAGTGCTGAATTATCTACAAACAAATTGAAAAACATTGTTTAACAAGAATAATATAGATAAAGCTGAAGAGATAAGATCTATCTCAAGAGGCCAGGAGAAAAAATCATTGTATTGGGTTATTCTTCAACAATAATAATAACATGGGGTTGTAATATACAACTACATGCAGTATTTTGTACATTTCTAAGGGACACGTAAAATCGTTAAATTGAGATTTCACTGAATAAATTGAAATAATAGTAAAATATGATGTAGAAAACTTACATTCTTCAGCTGCGTAACAGTGGATGATTCGTGGACAAGAACTAGAACAGTATGGGATGTATCTTTTGAATTCTTGTAGATCTCCTTAAGAATAGCACTCAATGCTTCCCACTTTGGATTAGGCTCAAGATCAACTTCTGCGAATAAGATAAACAGAGTAATTGAAGTACGAGAATCAAAATGGAATCTGGACTATCCTACTAAGCAATCGCAAAAATCTGATAGGACTTAAAATTCAATTTATTTTTTTTTAATTACGTAAGAAAAACTAGGCATAGCCTGTACTATTTCTTCCCAAAATTTTGATAGATAAAATAAGCCCAAACGAGGTTATGTACAATCGCAGCACTTCACACAAGAATTTTACGTGCAGAAAAAATGTTACAAAAAATTTGAAATTTGGAATAATAAGATGAGAAACCAAATAAATTAATACCCTAAAAATATCACTTCAAAATCTATGAGAACATAAAATCAAATTGGCAATTTTTAGCCACAATAAAACCACTAGTTTATTCGTTTATTCATCAATGTAACATAGATACAAAAAATATATAGGTACTTGAATGGCTGTAAAATGATGTCATCTAACAGGATTTGAACAACAAGAATCAAAGAACGAATCCGAAATCAATTCAATGACAAATTTTACACTGGTTGAATGGAATTGGATGTTTATACAACTTTCCGACACAGTCAGACGAATAAGAATATTTTTCAACCTGTAGTTTGCATGGCCAATTCAGTCAGCTAATTTAACAATATAATCCATAGTTTATAAAATATTTAATTCATGTAATGATGTTATTTTTAACTTATTTTTATTACTAAATTTGAGAATATCAAGTATATATTTGAAATTTGGCGAGTCAAAAAATTATTAAGAATTGGTTTACTAATATTTTCTGAGATGGCCTGGAACTGTGGCAGTTTCCTAAACGTCAATATATCAGACATTATGTGAAATTATGTTCATTAATTGCAAAATAATAAAACAAGGCCACTGGCTTAAATAAATCACGCTATTCACCATGAGTTATAGATGATAAAACACAATGGCATACTAAGTTTAATATCCAATCATTCAGAATGCTAATTCTTATAAGTAATTGGAAATTAACTTAAATCATGTGTTAGTTTGTTAACCGAGTTGTTAGTTTAGGTTCAATAACGAGTTTGACAATTTTGATTCTTGGGGTGGTGATTCTTACCATTCTTGGTATTGTAGATTCGCCTCTTCGCAGCCACATACATTGACTCAAAAGAGTCCAGCAACAGCCATCCGGAGCTACGCATCACATAGTCTGGATCTCTCAACTTCTGCAGGTACGAATAGAATGAAACACAATCCAACTGAAAGAGACTTCTGATGAAGTCACAAAAACCAAAAAAATATGATTAATTGAATAAAGATATGATGTCATCAATATTAGAAGCATATTACTTGACAAAAAATAACATACTCAATACATTATATGAGTTAAAAATAATCTTATTGAACCAGAATAGTTTAACGAAATTGCAGAGATAGTACATGCATAACAAAATTTAAAAAAAGGGGAGATAATTTCTTGTTTGCTTGACATAATTAAAAATCATACATAATTTTAATTTCAATCAACTATCAGGGAAAAAGTAGGATACTGTTATCTGATTCTCGAGTTTTTTTTAAGATGGTAGTCCATGGTCACACGAAATTCTAGTGGACTTTTGCATTAATCAGGGTTTCTTTTGATCATATCTGATTCAGCTTTTTCAACTATTTTTTGCGTTTCTTTCTTTATTTGATCGAACTGAATAAAAAAGTCAGTAATTTCCCTTTTACTGCACAGGCAATCTCTCTTTTACTATGCATCTCCCTGTTACTACAGATGTTACTGTATAATCCGACCAAGTATCCAGTCTTTGTACCTTTTACTATACAGACAAACTCCAATTCAACCAAAAACAAGCAAACAATATCAAGAGAAATATTATTTGTATGTCAATGGCTCAACAGCCCATGAAGGGCTTAGACATACCAGCTTGTTGACAGTTTCATATTCAGTCCACTATACAGCAGAAGTGAATAATTATCACCTCTATTTTCAGGAAAAATATTATTTAGAAAAAATAAACTTAAATTATGAAAGATTATAAAAAAGTGAACTCACTGCACGATATGCCGTATGGTTTTCAGATCGGAGACCAACTGCTTAGTTTTACCACTTAACTGATGCCAAACAGGGTCCAGTTGCATTTGAAGCATCTTATGGAACGTTTTTGATAGCGCGTTTTCAACCGTTATTTCTTCTGTATCCAACTGTAAAAATAATTATCAATTATTGGAATAATAAAATGATAACTGTTGAGCTAAACGTCATTATATCATAGAATGTAATAATCAGTATACTCACTGAAGGGTTAAGACGTTTGATTTCCTTAATGCAAAAATGTACAAGATCAAGCACTGATGTTTGGATGTGGGACATATTAGTAGTGAGTTCCAGATGAAATTCAACAACCCCTGGCTGAAAATAAATTAAAAGATATTTCATCAGCAAATGAACAAGATAATATTATACAAACATTATTAGTGAGATATTATACAAAAAATTAATCAATCAATGTTCTTGGATGAATGTTAAAGCCTAGAACTTAGAAAACCAATTGTAAAAAATATGAACAAGAAATTATTATCATAATAACATGGCCTAAATTGTGTTCAATGAAATTATTCAAAATTTAAATTAGATTTAGAAATAATTATTTTGTATTTCATAAATTATAATTGTATTGAAAACTAAAACTACAAGAGCATAAGATAAATAGAATTTTTCTCCAGGTCCAAACCATCGCAAAACTCTTTTGCCAGATTCGAACAAAGAAAATATGAATATTTGTAGGATATATTTCCTAGTTGAATAGATAAATTATTTACGCCTATCGTCTTGTTGAATATCAAACTGTGAACAGACGCCTATTTCATGAAAATTTTAAACTTTGAATAATAGAAAAAAGATGATCACACAATAGAGATGAATAACACGGCGTACTGTACTATGCAATGAACTATTGAATAGTGTGTACCCGATTTTCTTATGTACTGAAAGACTTCTGCAATAATAAATATTTAGTACAATATATTTTATATAATTAATGTAAAATGATAACAATATTATATTATCTTATTTTACCTTTTTCTTCTCCATACATGTATTGACAGTTGCATGGAAACGAGGCCATAAATACAAATTCTTGACAAATAGAGTTCTCATTATTCTTTCCACTTGTGCAAAGCCAACGGTGAATGAATGCGGTGAAGTGGAGAAAGCTTTTATGAATCCAGTCTAAAATTGAGAACAATAAAACATTATTAAACTGCTCCAATTCACTCATTTCAAAATAGATAAGTCAGTTGTGTTTTCTGCAATCAACAATTAAAGACTGATGTTTAAATTTTATTTGATTCATCAGTCTAGTAGTAAATAGTGTAATGTATATTCAAGGAATTTGGAAAATAATTTCAAAATGATTTTTCCATTACAGATTTCTCAAAAATTATTTTATACTACAAAAAACATTGTTTCTATTGTTTCCAATATTTCTAAGGCCGATTGCATGGAAGCCGCCATTTAACAACGACATTTTGACAATAGATTTTCATTTCTTCCATTGTAAGACGTAAATTTTAAGCGAAATAATTAAACTGCCATACGCGAATTAGTTAGCTAGTAAGCCAATTTGAACATGTGAAAAAGTAATACAAAAGATAGAATTTTTTTTACAGAGTCTCATTTAAAGTGTAGGGAAGATTACACAGTTCAAGAGTAAAAACCGTTAAAACTTGTAAATTATTATTGAGTACAATTAATAATTTTAGTTTAATCTTGATAATACGCTTTGGGATAATCTCCATTTCAACCATTTTTCTAATTTCAGTATGATTAATTTATGTACAAAAATCATCAATAAATTATTTACAATGATATAAGTGGAGTTCAATAGTATTCACTGGAAATATTTACTCAAGAGTTATGAGATATAACAGACTCCAACAAAATCGGCGGTTAGCTGATGACTGTTTTTGCTGGTTAGCTCTATCAGGACAGTCGGAGAGCGGTATTCTGCAGCATATCGATTCGACAAAAATCTCAGCAAACCGATTCGCTCTCGCAAACCACTTCCAGACTACCCTGTCGGAGCTGAGTACATATTAATAACAGTCATTCGCCAATCGCTAGTATCGTGGAAACAAGCCATATCAGAGTAATTTTTCATTACCGCCAACATAAAATCAATCAACTGACTAAACTTCAACTTATGACTTACCTTGTTTCCCTGCCTATACAATCTGATAGCGAATGCTTCCTGGCAGGATTCTAGGATTCGGTGAGCTCTCATAACAATGAAACCGGTTATTTTTGGTATTGGTATTCTCTTTTTCAACAGATCTATTACAATCACAGTAGCACTGACAAACATTACTCCTCCACCAAGGTATACCGACTCTCTGGAATAAAATGAGAATGAACAGATAAATTCAGATACATGACACAAGAGCAAGAGATCTACAATTTAAAAAACCATTAAATGAATCAACCTCCTTGTATAAATAAATTGTAACTGAAAATAGTCCCACTCTTACCATGAGTTTCTCATCACATCTCACCAGCGGTATGTTGGTAAAAGTGATTTTACACTAAAATTTTCGGATCTGCGCTTGCTTAGTTACAACCTCGCTTGAATTAGAGCTATTTTGAAGGAATGTATTCTTTGCTCGACCAGACTTATCTTGTAAATAGGAGAATATTCAGCACGACTAGAGAAAAAATAATGTAGGAAAACTTTTGGTAAGACTTTGAATTATTAATAATAATATACTACATAACCTGAATTTGAACATTTTTATTAAAATTGGAATAGAAGTTATGGGTGAATACCTCTTTTTCATTCCTTTTATAGTATCATTGTAATCAAATAAATAAATACCTTTCTGCATATGTGATGTGATCGTAAGTGAGGACCTTTGGTAGGGGTGTAACTTCTTGTTTCTCCAACTCGGATATAAAAAACTGTTCCTCCTGAGGTGTTGCTCCCATTACTACGACTAGGTTACCTGGATCGCAATACACTTTTAACAGGTTCATGATTACTGTTTCCACTCTAAGGCCTCTGTAGAAAAACCAGAAGAAAATGGTGAATAACTCAATGTGAAATCATGTAATGAGAATTCCTCTGAAAATTTCAGGTTTCGTGTTTGTAACACAAGCAAAATTAAACAAAGTAGTTGTTTATAGGATTTATTACGAAATTAGAGCAACCCATGATTTAAAGTTTTTGTTTTGAATCAAAGTTCATCTGAATAAATAGATCAATTGATCTATTTCTCACTTACTTGGCTGATATGAGAAGGCCGTCCTCATAGAGTACATCCAAGAACATCTGGTTTTCGTATTCGATCATTTTGGCAATTCGTGAAATTTAGTAGCCGTCACAAAAACAGAACTTCTAATAAGATGTTCACAAAAGTCCAAAGAAGTGTGCCAAGGAAAGATTCAATCTCTTCTTCTTTCTGTAGAACAGAGCAAAATGAAAAACGTCAACTTCAATTCTCAGGTACGCAAATGTAACCAGCAGAGAAAAAGTACAAGAGATGGAATACTTCTTGCAAGTATTCGTTAGATCTCTCTAGCTTAAGAAAATTATTGGCTACTGTTTGTGAAGACGAAGACATAATATAAAATTGTTAAAAATAAGAAAGAAAGGTGAAATCGAACTATTGGTCTTATTTTCAATTCATTGGTCTTTCATTTTCAATTGCGTTCGTCATTGCTCCAAGTAAACAACACAGACATGCATAAAATTCTTTAAGAAAAAACTAAATTCCCATAAAGATAAAATACATGAATGGAACTCCATAATAGAACTTATCTGTATGTATACATATCGTATTCAGAATAAAAAGTGAAAATTTATATTGAAAGAGTGGAAATTTAGATTTAATAATGAATTTTGAGTTGAACATACATCGCCTTCACCAAACTTGCTTTCTAGAGAAGCTCTGCCATCATCAAAAGTGCCATTTTCATCCAACACTTCATCGCCTTCTTCAATTATCAGATCGATAGGCAAGTTATCTCTGTAATAGACTTCCAGCAGATAGATGCTCACTTGATGAGACGGATGACCATAAATTCCTATGCCGACCGGACGCTGGAAACTGCAAATAATAATAATAAACTATTTGTTATAGTCTCTTATTTTAACCGCCTAACGCCTGCATTGGTATAGTTCCCAACAACGAAAGTGGTGAACGATGATTTTCCAATAAACAACTGATGTAACTATGAAATAGTTAATTAAGAGAAAAATAAAGATAGATAATAGGAAAGTGCATTGATTAAAATATAATTTCAAAGAAAATAGTACCAAACTTAGAGCCAAATAGCTGATAGGCCTAGGCCCTTCGTGGGCTGTTGAGCCAGACATACATATATATAGTACCAAACTTTGTCCTCTATCTTCAATAGAACTGAAGTAAAAATTTAAAAAACGAGGTTAGATTTCAAGAAAACATAAATTTGACTTCGTTAGGTTTTTTCTTCTGAATTCTTTTCACGTATCCATATAAAATGTGTAACTCAAAATATCTTAAGGGATAATTTTGTTTCTCTAGAATATGAGACCAAAAGTACCTTTGTTTCTCAAGTAGTTATACAGTTGTATAGATATCACAAGAGAAGAATTATTGTTTCTTCAAAATCAACTTTACTTCATAAAAAGCGTGAAAAAAGTTATGATTACCTTTTAGGTATATGAACAGTATCAACTCCGCATGTAGAAGATTGAAGACAGTAAGAATCGGGCTCGTAGGTTGGCTTACTCAATGTTTGCGAAATGTACAGATCAGCATCACCAGTACTGCAACAATTATGAATAAATTTTCAAGGAAATCGTTCTAGTTTCTAGATTGTAAGTGACATTCTCTGTGAGTATATTGTGATGACCAACATGTTACTATGTAATGTATTTATTGATTATTGTTTAGTGAAATGAATTATTAAAAAAAATTTTAATTGATAATCAGATGTTAGATAACTTATTCAAAATGAAAAATCCTTTCACTTCACTATGACACTTCCACTAACAATGAATTACCTCATTGCAGCTTTATGAAAAAAAAGAAAAAGCATAGGAATTCATCAACCATCGGTTGATTTGATTTTAATCGTATTGTAATCGTATTCGTCAGCTTCATAGTCATATTGTTTCTAGTCCAAATGTCCAAGCCAAGTGTACAAGCTAAACTTATCATCTCCTAAGTTATGGCTAAATTCACAGTTACAGTCCAAGATTTATGTGTATAGAATTACACACAGGTTTATATGTAGGCTAATAAATATAGTAGAGATAGATGATAGGTCGGATGAAATAATTTACTAATGAAATACAATAAAGGCTATTTACTAATGAAATATTTGAGTTGACAATCATTGAAATAGAAAATTGACCTACCTACTAATCAAATAAAGCGATATTGGTCCAGTATACATCAAACTGTAGTAGGTAAAGTTTCCACCTCCAACTTTTCCAGATATAGAGTGCAACAGTTGGCTTTCTCCGTTACATTGCAGACAGCTGGATATTATCTGAAAATATAAAGTTAGAAATAAATTTGGAACACAGATGTAACAGAATTGAATACTTTAAAAACATGCAATATAAATACAAATAGAATAATTTGATTCTAATGTTGCTGTGGACTTTGAAATAGTTTATTGTTATCTGATTAAGTAACCGTGTGTTGGGCAGTTACAGTACAATATATAAGCTAAATACTCAAAAATAGAGTAGCCTAACCAAACTAGATTCAGATGAGGTACTTGGCCTCCGTTAATAGCAGCGGTAGCGGTTGGAATTTTAGTCCCTACAGTAGGAAGCAGATTATTGATAACACCATAACTCACTGGGCGTCGAAGATTCTCCACAAACCTTTCACTCAGTAAGCAGAGGCTATAAAAGATCCTTCACGTTTTGAAGATAAAGTTGGGTAAGGACTGTGGAAGACGAAAAACGGCATGCGAAGCTCAAATATTCCTTTCAATTTCAATAGATAGCTGCCAGCTGGTGCCAAAAATTAAGAATTTCTTTCTTTACACAAAGATTGTACAATTTTTCAAGTTGAAATTCATAGGTTTCAGCGGTTTCTATACCAATTGCATTGATGCATAATGTAAGGTAGATCGTGAGGGAAAGCTGCGACCACTCCTCGGATTGCTCCCGCCGCTAAAACGGGACATCAGGAAAGACACAGATAATGATTAATTTTAAACCAAGAATTATGAGGATTCACATTACTTTTCTTACACCATATTTCAAATGAATGCAACAAGACACTTAGCTGAATGTTGGCTAGTAGTGAGCTAGACTATCTGTATCGTCAACACACAGTGCTCAGTAGTAAAAACTTTCCAAGTTAATAAAAAATAATAACAGCAAATTGATCAAGTGCAAAAAACAAAACATGCAAAAATGTTGACTAGCTAGTGTTCTTTTGTGATCTACATTTTACTATGGCATTGCCTACTCAAATAACACAGAAAGCTTGGACACCGGTCTGCTAATCAGTTATCACCTGTAATTCTGTCGCACGATGACCACTATGAACTGAAATTATATGAATCAATAATAGGATTAACACTAATTAAATCACAGTTTTTGGCAAAAATTGTTGCATGTTGCACATTAAGCTGAAATTAATTAATATATTGATGCACATCAAAAGCATTTACAAAACACAAAGAACTTACAATTAGAACTAAAATAAATGAAAGGAAATGTTTCATTATAATTCTACGCTCTCCTTAGACTTCTCATACTAAACACACTTTAATCAACTTGGAATATTAGAGAAGACAGAGTTGAGGTAAATAATATTCTAAATTTCATAACCTCAAAATTCCAAAACAGAATCAAAAGCACACATGCGCGCGCACACACTCAAGAACAAAGTAGGTCAAAATGAACAGCTGATACGGGCTGCTACCAAAGTTGTCGTCGTACTTCACCAAAGTACGACAGAGTGGTCCGTTTCAAAATTTTGGCGAGCTTCCGCGGTCCATTCTGGGGAAACACCGGAAACGAAAAAGGAAAATAAATTGTAAAAAAAAAATTGAAAATAAACTAAGGGAAAAGCACCTGTAGTGGCCACTGCTTCAGTAGTGGCCATTTGAATGGTTTTTTGTTTAAAATACGAATTTGATGCCTTCAAATGAGTTCTAAACCTGCTAGAGACTTAGCTCATACTATTTAGCAGTTCAAGTAGGAACTCTCAGAGTATCATCAGAGATTTCTGAGAGAAATTTATTGTCGCCATTCCACTCGAGTTCGTTGTTTTAGTAAGAAGTTGAGTTTTGTCTTTATTTTAATTTTAATATATCAATGGCATAATATCAAACCTCAATACATTTGAAGAACATTAACATCGAAATGCATAACATCGGGTCATAACCATCCCAAGTATTCAAATAATGATTAAAATTAATGTGAGTAAAAGCACCAGTAGTGGCCATGTTTAAGGAATTTTTTATAGTTTATGCAGAATTGTGAGTCCATTCCATCATTTTATCTCATCTTAAACTCAATGAACAAGTAGCCCAGATTCTTCTTGATTGACTCGTTACTTGAAATGGCTGATATCTGAATTCAAAAAATAATTATTAAACTTTTCGTGGAACTCAATTTCGATTCTGAAGTGGCCACTATGATTCAGTAGTGGCCAGGTACTGATTCTATAGTGGTCACATGGTGTTCTATCAGGCCCAGACTGGCCTGCCGGCCCACCGGCCCGTGGGCCAGTGCGCCCTTCAATCTTGTGCCCCTTGCACCCTCGAGTAACTTATAGAATTGAAATATGCTCCAGACAATTTATTGAGATTTGAACTTATAATTCCTTTAGAGAATATCAAAATGTAGAAATAGAGTAGCCTATTACACATGAAAGAATGATCCATAAATTTTATTCACAAAGTAAGAAATGTAATCACCTCCTTTTATTCTCAATAGCGTATTTACAATTTTCCTGTTGCTCGAGGGCACCCAGTAGCTCAGGCTGGGACCCCACAAATTCTACAAGAAGAGCTCAATTCGTTAGACATTTGATTACCGTTGAATTGAAATGAATGGAGTACATCATTCAATTCAATCTTCAATTGTGCTATTACAAGAGGGGAAGGGTCAGGTCTGGTTACTGTTCCTAGATTATTGACTACTGCCGGTCAGCGTAGCTTCATCTATTTGTCCCCACTATTATTAATACTCTCCCAAGTATTTTGAGAGGTTTACTCGTCCAAAAAAATTGGATTATATTTGAAAAAGTATCTGGTTAACTCTGGGCTGGGATAGTGCCCAGAATTTCTCGAATGCATTAGGGTAGTATTATTATTCCAGTTGAATAGATTCATTTCATATTTTACAGAACGCCTTCAACAATGTATCCAAGCAGCCAGGGGCGGATCCAGGATTTACTTCTGGGGGGGGGGGGGGGCACAACCCAGGTTATAAAATTATTAAAGGCCAGTAAGGCGAAACTATCACAAGTACGCACTCCCCTCCTCCAATTTTTCACAAGCCCCTCCTCATACCTAATCAACCCCCCCCCCTATAATAAGATTATATCAAGAAGTATCACTAATTCAAAGGAGGGATTTTTTTTATTTAGGAATTTGAAAAAGAGTATTTTATTAATTACAAAAACCACAATGAAAATTCCACAAAAATCACTCTATCTGATTTGGAAAATGCGTATCATTACATGATTCATCAAGCAGATTAAATTTCCCACTAAATTGTATGAACAGTTTTTAACCCTTCAATTCAATTTTTACAAAAGATCAAAAAACAAGAATTATTCATTAATAGGCTGGTTGAATATGAAAAAAATGCTGCAAGTAAGAGGCTTACCTAACTCATGTGGTTTTGGTACAGTACTTGATATTTGTACTTCTTATGCTATGGCAAAAAGGGGTCGGGGGTTTTCCCCCCGGAGATTTTTGTTAAAGAAGGTAGTCTCAAATGCATTTATAACAGCAAGAAAGCCATCCAATAGGTATTTTCAATCTTACAGGAGAGCAATCATTCCCAACCAGTTTCCTTGATTCTGATCAATCATTCCCAACCATTTTCCTTGATTCTGACTAGTTGATATGGGTATTGGGTATGATGGTCACTGGTCAATTGTCAGTGCCCCATATTACACTGTATTCACTTTAAAAGTTATTCTAAAAATACAATAAATTATAGTATTCAGGGACTACCACCAACATATCATAATTTAAGCTCCTCTTATACAAATAATAACGAAACAGGTAATTTTATCGTCAACCTTATGGCAGCATTCCTAAGCAGCAGCTCCAGTCACGCGGCTCAAGCTGCCCGGCTCTAGCAGCGCTGCTCTAGCCATCACAACTCTATTCACATAACTATATTATAAATGTTATCTTTGTTATTATAGTTGCTAATGTATAATAAATGAATAAATAGTGAAATTTGCCCTTCTTGAGCCATTTTCAAGTAAGTTTCACTAATTATTGATTTAGTATACATTAGTAGCCCTAATATCAGAGTGAACATCTATATAGTTGTGATCGCTAGAGCAGCGCAGCTGGAGCTGGGCAACTCCAGAAGCGAATTTAGAGCCGGGCAGCTCGAGCTGCTGCTTGGGAATTGTATCTTCAAGAGCCAGGCAGCTCGAGCCGCGCATCTCAAGCTGCAGCTTGGGAATACTACCTTTATTTCGCTTTGGTGTGCGTGCCCCAGCCTTACAAATATTTCGCACCAAAACCTTCGCCTCGAAATTGAAATCCAAATTCTTGGAACCACCGCAACGAATTCGCGACGCATTGGTCTGCGCAAGGCTCAAGTATGGTCAATTAGTCTACAAATGGCTCAGGCCCTAGCCTTATTTTCAACAGTTAAAGTTTCTCCCCAATACCAAAATGTCGTATACAACCCCTAAACTATAAATTGTTCAAATAAAAATTTTGTGAAATACTACATTTTGTTGAACTGAGGAGGATTTTGATGTCTTTGAGGAGGAGGGCTATGTGTAATTCTAGATAAAATATCTCGAAGATTAACCTAAAAATGTATAAGTTTACGTTCATCCCTTCCCTTTTGTAACTTGAGAACTGTTCAATTTGACAAAATTTTGCATAGGACCACTATTTTAAAATTGTTGTAATGTTGACACATTTTGCGCTGAGCCACATAGCTCCTGAGATATTTTGGTGCCCCCCCCCAAACGAGAAAACTGTTACTTTTTACAAAATAATTTTGAATAAACCAGTCCAGAGTTGAAGACAAACTAACTCTAATTTTGAATTTTGAGGTTTCAGTCTAATTGCTACTATAGCTGTTTCCAAAATGTTAGACACTTTCCTCGTTGATGTAGCCTACTACTAAAGCATTTATTGCCTTTTTTAATTTCAAATACACCATCCAGGCATAGCTAAATGACAACTCTAATCGACAGCATCAGTTGTTGGAGCGTACATGCAGACATAACCGACTAACGTTTTGGTGTCAGCTATATTGCTACTTTATCCACGCTGAAAATAGGGTCTGGGGCTTGCCCCAAAATTTTTTTGTTTCTTTATTCTAAAAAGTATATTCATAGGAATTTAATTTTTTTCAATTGAACTTTTAATTGAACCCCTTAAAATGTCTAATTTGAGTTTATATGTACAGTATAATTCAATTTAGTCCATTCTATCTAGTGTAAGTTTCATCTGTCTGGGGGGGGCACGTGCCCCTGTGCCCCCCCTCTGGATCCGCTAGTGCAAGCAGCAGGCGACCACCTTAAAGAAGTAATTTTCAAACAATAAATTCTGAGTAATTTTATTTTTAAATTGCATATTGTATACACTGTATTTTCACTAATAAATGCATTTTTTACTTTGATTTGCAACAGTTCTCGTTATTTGAAAAACATGCGTTTCCCGGTAATCACCCTGTAATAAAGAAATTTTGTTGCATGTAGTAACACATTTTGTATGTGAATATATTCATCTCTTTTGTAGCATCACTAATTCATCTTGTTTTTTAAAAGTAATTGATCTCAGTTGTTAATGTATATTGTGTATAATGGCAATAATAAGTAAGTACGTGTAGTCAAAGTGCGGCTGCTCCTTCCCCAAGCTCGAGCTTGCTCTTTTGGGGAAGTAGTGCCTTATGTTTATTTGCATTTGTTATTATTGATTCATTTTGCTGTTCTATTTGTACATTGTGAATTGTTGTAATGCTTTTTCAAGGAATAAATAGATATAAATATAATTACTGCTATTTATAGCTGCAATAATTCAAAATCTGCTATTTTTGTTTCTAATTTCCAATTTTAAATTTTGTGGCTGCCTTTATTAGGGTACTTTAGTGTCTAATCTTATACAAAGTAAGAAATTGAATGCAACCAGTTAGGAGTTTGAAACTTTGATGATTATTGAGATGATGAGCGAAATAAGATAAAGAAGTTCAATTTTATAACTTAGAAGGAATAGAAATAGAATAGACTAGTATGTTGTTAACGTGTTTTAAACTAGGTGAACTAGGTAAACTTGAGAATTCGATTCAAAAGAAAAAATGTTCAGTATGTAATGGTTTTTTCTGAAACGCACCCAAACCTACCAAATCAGTATGTGAAGAACACGAAACAGACAAGAAGGCGTTTTTAAAAATTGAGGGTTGATTAATAATAATATCAAACCATCACTTTGGGAGCTCTTTGGAGGGAGTGATAACGCGCCGGTCTGATAACCAAAGGTTCAGAGGTTTGATTTTCCGCCAGGGAACAGTTTTTTGACCACAGCACAATCACATAAATACGACCACCTCGTCTTTCAAAGGAGACGAAAAGCCGTCGGTCTGCCTAAAAATTAGTTGTTATCTCTCATCATCATCTCTCCCATTACTCACGCACAGGGCTAAGAGCCCATGTGGGCAGCGCCCTCAGAAAAAATATCCGAAGCTAGCAGGACTTAAAAATCACTAAGGGTGTTGTCAGTTGATTTTATTTGTGCTATGGTTACAGAATGGTTAGAATAGTAAAATTGCTTCTGTTCAATTTATAGCCAGGCTTGTTGAATTTGGAGGCGTGACTATACGACAGAATCACCTCTTCTTGTTAGTTTTTCTCGTTATTTTCAAACTTTTCCGGCTCGGAGGAGTATATTTTTTTCTGAGCTGAGAGGTTTTATTGGTGCATAAACATAACAACATTATGTAAAACAGAAGATTTGTTCACCTGAGAAAGGGACTACGCACTGCGCATACACGTAATGTTTGTCCTCCCTGTTCTGTGTCTGTTGACGACAGATATTTAACTTTGAAACTTCTGAGAAACCAGGGGCAAAAATTAAATTTTGCTGACTACTTTATTTCATTTGAAAAAAAACAATATTTTTGTGTTAATAATTTTCATTTTGAATTTATAGATTTAATGATCAGTTTTTTTCACGGTACTGCAATACGCCACTGTTCTTATTCAGATAGGATTAGCCTATTTTAACACTAAAGTAGAGAGAGAAAGAAAGAAAAATTAATTGATTTTCCTTTTAGTGCTAGCAGAGACAATGTATTATTAATAATAATAATACATTGTCTCTAGTGCTAGGTACGGATTGATACTACACAGACAATAGCTAACAATTTTAGAAAATTGGACTACAAGATTGTCTTCAAAACCAATACGGTAAAAGTTAAAAAAGACACACAACCAACAAACCCCTCACACCAAGCATTCATGGCCTCTCTGGTGCCTACAATTTGACCTGCAATGACTTATGACTGTGATAGCCAGGGGCGAACCCGGGGGGGATTATCCCCCCCGAAATTGAGGATCATCTTACACTGGATGGAATTCATTTTGTTACAGTTGCCAAATGTTTGACTAGTAAGGCTTGAAACTTCTAAAAAATATAGTTTCAGGGTACTTTTTTTTGTAAAAAATTTCCCCTCGCGGGGGAAATCTGGAGAAAGAAATGAGTTGAATCTGGAACTAAGTATCACAAGCCCAAATATTCCATTTCTTGCTTGAATGAATGCAACAAGAAAAAGAACAGCAACTTTTTCTTAACTTGAGAGCTTAAGTGCAACCCAGTCTGAAAGTGAAATCATACATGAGAAGTTCTACTACAGGTCGTAATCATTCAAATGATTCAGCCCTACTATTCATCCACAGATATTTTCCCGTCAACCCTGGACATATATTGAATAAACTGTCTCAAAATAAACTTCTGCGTCTTGTAGATTTTATTTTAAGATAGGATTTTCCTTGTTAATCTATATAATTTCATTCCATTTATTCAAGAAAATACAACATATACTAGGTACTCAATATGTAATGAAGACTCAGACAATCAGGTCCAAAACCTCTTGTTTCCAACAATAATTATCAATGAGCATTGATAAGCAATAATGGTATAACCATCAAATATACTGCATATATTTTATCAAATCACATTGCAATACTCAGTATCCAGAACACATGTATTCTTCAGTTTAGAATCAAAATGACAGAAAAAATCTTTTAGCACAGATTAAAGAACTTCAACGTTCAACTCAACAATAATATTGTCCAATACAATATACAACCATAAAATAACCTACCAATAGCTCTTGTTCAAATCAATAATTTTCTTGTTCTACAATAATTGGTGAATGAATTTTTCTACAGGTAAAATATATGATGATTATTATTATTATTATTATTGGTATATTTATTATTCAGCGTATGTTTGTGAGAAAATATGATTGTTTGTTGAGAGAAGGCGAATACATTATATAGATATCCCATGCAAGAAACAACCCCTCCTGACCCCCCCCACCGGGGAGCACGGGTTTGGGTATTCCTGGGCTCAACCCTTCATATCCCCCCGAAATTTATTTCTGGGTTCGTCCCTGGTGATAGCTTTTACATATTGGACAGTCCGGCTCCGGCCATTCATTCACAGTCAGTGAACAGCAAAGCAAGAAGTCCGTAATTC
The DNA here is from genome assembly GCA_017141385.1 of Sogatella furcifera. NCBI lineage: Eukaryota > Metazoa > Arthropoda > Insecta > Hemiptera > Delphacidae > Sogatella > Sogatella furcifera. The sequence continues at coordinate 12,839,133 of CM029551.1, read as the reverse complement.
ATTAATAAATGGACCATAACCCTTGATAATCTTACAAGATTAAATATAAATTGAAATGATAAAATTCAACTCATATAGAATACCGTATATAAATAGTAATAAACTTACCACAGATCATTCAATCTACCCTTATTGTAGGGTGTTGTAGTTGGACGAAAACGGTCACTCGAAACATCCATCTATAATCACTCTGCGTAGACTGGATGGCCTTAAAAAAGGTTATTGTTATAGTTGCCTGCTTCTGTCACAAAGTTGCCATAAAGGAGTATAAATTCCCCTATATGTATATTACAGAAAAAACTGGAGGGGGATAGCCCACTTACCCCAATTCCCCGATCTTACCTCACCTACTTTTACTATCCTCTTATGTGAAAACTGGACTAGAATTTAGAAGAGCTGTTGCACTTTAAAATTAAATGCTTTTATTCAATAATGGTCTTCTATACGGTATCAAAATTATTAGGAGTTGTAGGCTATGTTTTTCTGAAACCTATTAATTGTTCATCATAATTATGATGCGGTTCATAAGAAAATCCTGGAGTTTAAGATATGAGAGATAAAAGGTATACTATAGACTTACTTGTAATAATGACTGACAGATCTACTTTAAATTTCTTCACACTATAGCCTACTTTATTTCAGAAGGCTACCTTTAGATAGTTTCGGTATACTTTGTTTCCGTATATATAATCAAATCCATTATAAAGAGATTAATTAAAAGAAAACTTCCCAGTGCCACTTTCCTCAATGTTCTTACTCGTGTGGAAGTTGATGAAAATTCAATAGGTGATATAAATTAATAGATTTACCGTATTATAACAATCCCGTTTTATTTTATTCCTGGTGTAGGTTTATGACAATATGTAGGCCTACCGTAATAAATATATAAATGTTGAGCATTTTTATTTTCATTTCTCCCTCAGATTGATTTTTTAATGTGAGGTTAAACCACTAGTTAAGATATAAGTTATAGTAATATACTAGCCGGCAGGCTCAACTTCACTCGCCTTCACCGTATAGCCAGGGGGCTCCGCCCCGCGAGCTCCTGGACCCCCCGACAGTGTCAGCAGTGTAAATGAGTCAAACGAAGCTCGCTTCACTCGCCGCAAGCCTCTGTCAGTGTCAGCTGAGACAAAACAGGTCACTTGTCGCCTGCAAATTCAATTCAAATTCAAATAAAATTTATTTCCCATCATAGCATGTACATAAAATGGTTATACAGTTACATATTCAAAGGAACCCCTACAAGACTATTCGTCTGTGTAGGGGGGAGTTCAACTTTTATAGAATTTACTAGTGTACATAATTAAATCAATATCAATATTGCTTTAATAATAATTTTAATGTAAGTATTTGTCTACAAATTGTTAAAAACGCTAGAATATTATGTGTGAAGACCTTGCGATATGAGCCCTCAGTAATCCCCAGTAACAAAAAAATAAAATAAAATAGTGAGCAATGAGTAAAAGCAAAAAGTGAAATAAAAATAACCCTTTGAGTGGAAAATCAGAGAACTATACAGGGTGTTTCAGGGAGGAATGTGCAATACTTCCCAGGCTGATTCCTTACACTAAGTAGACAAAAAAAGTTTCAAGGCCATCACAAAACGCTTTGTTACCGAGATAACAATGGCGGAAAATTTAAGTTTTCAAAATATATTAATTTTCTAATTTTTAGAGGCTTTAGTGAGGCTCTAAAATAAGCAATTCCTATCCAAATTAGGTGAGGAATTCAATGAAACCAGTTCCAAGTTTGTAACTTCAACGGTTATTGAGATAATTTGGAAAAATATGCTAGAAAATGCCATTTTCAACAATAAGGGTTATAACTGGATAAGGAATCATAAAATTGTATTTTTTATTGATGGAAGTTGAAGAGTCGGATTCTAAAGAAAAATTCAAGTGGCGGCGATTGTGTAAATCTTACCCAAATCTCTCAGAAATGGCGATCAAAAATCGCAAAATTGGCCAAAACATAGCACAAGTGATGAATTTGTGTTTAGCAGCGATTTTACGTTTTGATCGTACATTCTGAGATTTAGTGTAGGCTAGACAATCATATATTCTTTTTCTTTAGAATCCGACTCTCTTCAACTCCATCAGTAAAATATACAATTTTATGATTCATATCCAGTTATAACCCCTTATTGATTGAAAAAATAACGTTTTCCAGCATATTTTCAAATTATCTCAGTAAACGTTGAAGTTACAAACTTGGAACTGGTTTCATTAGATTCTTCACCTAATTTTAGATAAGAATTGCTTATTTAAACCTCACCTATGCCTCTAAAAATTAAGAAAAATTGTATTTTGAAAAATCTCAATTATTATTCCGCCATTGTTATCTCGATATTGCTTGTTTTGGGGGATGGTCCCTTTTTGTCTTTTAATTGTAAGGAGTCAACCTAATGTTGCATTTCCTGAAACACCTTGTATATGAAGCAGGCGATAACTGAAAAAAGAAATCCATAGATTTTTTTAGGATTGATGAATGAAAATTAATAAATGATTGAAAGATAGTGTCATGGATAGCCACTATTCAGACGTCCTTTTTAGTTGAAGGTTGATTCTGTGCATACTGTGATCGGACTAATTGCTCAGTCGCCTCCCAGCCACGGTACAGCCATCTGTCCACCCTCTTCCTGTAAACCATTAAACTGCAAGCCTCAGCTTCCCTCATCTTCTCGGGTACATTCCTGTAGCCTATAGAATATGTGCCAAATGAGGAATTTGTCAGTTCTGAGCCATGTGTTAGCTGTGGGATTTCGAATTCAAAGTGGATCTTAGACGTGTGCATACATGACACATATGCGTGATTTACTGTATCTCCTAAGAGTTCTGTTTTATGTTTTTTAATGTGGATTAGCAGGATTTTATAAATAGCTGTCTCACGTTAAGAACCGGAAACTCTGTAAATAGAAGTATTGTTGGAAATCGATAACCTTTTTTCAGAATTTTCTTGATTGATGATCTTTGAGTTACTGCCAGAGCTCGTAATTAGGAGAGATGTTTTAAGCCAGTATTCCATATTGAATTATGGATTGGACATGGGAAAAATATGCTATTTTTGCATTGACCCAAGCTCAACACATGACTCAGCTCTGAGAAAGCATGCAACAATCTCCTCAGCCTATTTTTGATACATTGAACATGCACTCCCAGCTCAACCCGCTACGGTATCCAAAACGACACCCAGGTATTTAGTGGTGCACTCGTTCCAATCACCACAGTTACATTCGCTAGATCTTGGGTCATTACAACAGTGCATTTTCAATATAAGAGGGCCTGGATCAGTCTGGTTTCTTGTGGTTATCACATAACTAGACTAAGTACCATGTACTTAGTTTAGTTACATTTTATTGTCAGGCAGTTTGCAATCCAAACCATTTTTTAATTTTTAACAAATCTTCCATGGCACTCCCGTAGGCCTCCCCACGTATTCCCTGGAAAGCACCACTGCAGTGTCATCGGCAAGAGCAAGAGTAATCTACATTTACATCAAGTTTGGAAAGATTATTAATGTAGATCAGGAAAGTAATGGACCAAATTACTTCCCTGAACCACACCGTACTCAACATTCTCCTTGTCGCTTGCTTCACAATTTACAAACATACTGCATTCTGTTGAGGGCATTAGCTTTGAACCATTCTAATGAGTAATTTTTTATGCCTAGTAATTCAAGTTTTTCAAAGAATATCATTCTATCTATGGTATCAAAAGCTTTCGCAATGTCCAGGAATGTTATCAGTACTTTTTCTTCATTTTTAAATTATTAGAAATAATGCTTGTTAAGTCAAATAGTGCATCCGAAGTATTTCTAGATTTCTGAAATCCATACTGGTAGTTAGATATCAAATTATTCTCTTCCAAATATAGTAAGCTGTGATTTTACATTTTTCAATGATTTTTGATAATACAACAGCAGAGAAATAGGTATAATTGGAGAATGTGTCTTTTGGACTTAGTTTGTAAATGAGACACCCTTGCTGTTTTAAAAGCACGAGGGAAGCGGCCATGGTGTCAAGTTTACTATATGTCTAATAGGAAGTATTAAATTGTTGCAGCTTTGTTGAATAACTCTAGTAGGAATTCCATCGCATCTGGAGCAGATCTGCCTCGCTTGCTCATGATTACCCTCTCGAGTCTCGAGTTCCTGACAGGTGACCGGATGCAGCTCAAGAAAGTATCTACCTTTTGATCTTCATCGTGTACTCCCGGTGCACCCTGGGTCCCTATTGAGTTAGCTAAATTTCTCCCCACGGTAGCAAAGTATTTTTAAATTTATTTACAACTTCATTGGTTTTTTCTGAGAATCAATCATTTCCCCAGCCAGGAAGAAAGCACTAACTGGAAATGATTTATTAATTTCTGCTCGACCTGAAATTTCGTTAATGATAGACCGCAAAACTTGGGTTTTGAATTACTGGATACCTCTTCGACTTTATTTGTATAATATATATTTGGCCTGTTTGATTGCGGAATGAATGGAATTTCTATATTGAATGTACTGATTTTTTAAAGAATAATTTAAAGGTTGTCTATTAAGCTTTTTTTAACTTGTCCACGGTGCCTTATAGCGTTTACAAGTCCAGCGCTGATCCATGGCCAGTGAATATAAAGTATCTACATATTCTTTGTCCATGGCTTTAGTTGAGTATTTTAATGATATTTTCACTTTATATGACTTAGATGTAATTATTTGTTGCATTGATTCTGTGAATAAATTCGTCGCACTGTCTAGATCGTTTTGACTGATTACAGTGGCAATTGTGAGAAGATATTGAATTATTATTGTATTTTAGTTGCGTTCCCAAATCCCAGGATTTGCTTTGGTCATCATATCATTTAGTCTTTTAAGTAATCATTTTGAATTAGTTGGTCTATTTGAACGTTTGATATTATATTTAGCTTGATTTGAACGTATTTAGTTCAGTAGTTTCCGTGAAATAAACGAAAGTGCAGACTCCAAACATTGACAAATCTTATTACGAGCGTAACCTCAAATAGGTTATTTGAAATTAAGGTAAAAGGTATTCGAAATTTATTGAGCGCAGAATTTCTAGATCTAATCCCTATGAACCTGATTACCAAATTCGCTTATTTTCTGCCAATCGATTCTCGAAAAATCTAAGAAACACTCGAGAAATTCGAAAAAATAGTAAAAACTCTAATATTGAGCGTAACCTTGGGAAGTATATCGGACATAGTTTGAGACTTGATTCAATATCTTCCAAATTAGTGCATTTATGATCTCGCTGAAGCATTGAGTTTACAGTAAAGTTAGGCGTATCAAGGCCCGGGAGATATGCAACCCGCAATACAACTAAAATTTAAAAAAACTGATTACTGGCATAATCTTGAACGGATTTCAAAAATAATCCAACACAACATTTCTAGACCTTATCTGAACCTACCCAACAAATATCAACATTTTATACCGATCGGTTCTCGAAAAAATTAAGAAAACGCCGAAAAAATATAGAAGAATTAGGCGTATGTAGCCATAATTAGGCGTATCCTTGAAAAGTTTCAAAATCCTTTCTTAGCGCGCGTCTAAACGTCCATCTGAACATGCCTGTCAAATTTGAACGCATTCGGTTCAGTGGATTTTTAGCTCTGGCCTCTGGTGATGAATGAATGAATGAATCAGTGCCATTCCTTTTATAGATATAGATCAGCAGTACCGTATTGTTTTAAATATAGTTCGAAAACAAAATAAATTCTATTTTCTGTTTATCCCTGTGTTTCCTCAATGTGACATCATAATGATATTGGTCGCCTCATACAAACGTAGTCTGACCACTAAAGCTTGATATTATCTTCAAGGCAAATATAATATGCGACCACAATTTTCCCATTGATATGAAAACCTTACATTGTCTGAGAAACAGTGTTTTTATAGCATTAAAAGTGAAATCAGTTGACGAGTTTTGTATAGAGTGGCATATTAATTATCACCTTTCGGTATCGTAGTGGCTTTGAAGTTACAATATTATTATTGATTTTTTTCTATTTTGAAAGTAATTTTCTGAGTTGGGTACTTAATTCAATCACTATCAATTGGAAATATGTCATTGGAAATGATGAGAAAACTAAAAGTGAAACGGATTTAAATAGGAAGGACATTGAAGAATTAGAAAATCAGGAGGACGAGTTTGTTGATGATGAAGTGGTTGTAATGAAACGAAGAAGCTACTATGCTGCTAAAAAGACTGTAGCCCAAGGAATGATGGACTTAGCGCTTATAACAGCTAATGCTACTTCCCAAAAACCCCCTCCCGATAAATAGTTCAATTTGTTAAAAAATTTTTTTTGGGTGAAAAAAATTTTGCACTAAATGGGGAAAAAGGTAGCTTATATTTAAAAAAAAAATTTATTTTGTTTTCCTTAAAAGTTAAATTCCAGCAAGCGCGTTTTTCCGGTTTAACCTTCGTAACCCGGTTTTTAAATTCCCGAATTGATTATTATTTTTTATTTGTGCTTCTTAAAGGGGAAATATTTGAATGAACTTTAAATACGGAATTAAATTTTTCCCATGAATAAATTGGAGATCATTTGAAAAAAACCCAAATGTATAATAAAGGAAAAAATTTTTCAATAAAAATCTGTTTTAAAATTTTAATTTTATGAAATCTAACGATTTTTAATTATTTTTTAAAAATTTTAAAAAGGCCCCGTAGACTTATAATTAATTAAAGGAGGGAGCTTTTTAAAAATTCTTATAATATAATTTAAATTTTCCCAAAAATTTTCATTTTCAAATAAAAATTTTTTTTTAATCAATTGATTATGCCATTTAATAAATAATATTGTTAATATATTCTTTTAACCCGCGATGTAGATATAAGCAAAAAATTACCCAAAATAGTAAAAGAAACCACAAACCTTTTTATTCAATCATTGAATCCCTTCCTTTTTTTTTTAAACAAAATCAAAATTTTTAGTAGAACTTTTTCAATTTTTTGGGATTGTAATCGACACCTTAAACTCCCAATAAAAATTTTCAAATAAAAACAACCCCCCAAAGAGGGACTAGAAAGGTTTTTAAAATTTGGGGTTTTAGTTAACAAGGAAAAATGTTTTTAGGGGGAATGCAATATTTTTAGGCTGATTTTTTAACCCCTAGACAAAAAGTTCCCTGGGGGCCCAACCCCTTTTTTTTTACAAAAGAAAAAAAATCAAAAATTTTTCAAAAGGATTAAATTTTTAATTTTTTAGAGGGTTTGGGAAAAATTTTTTATTATTGGAAATTAATGGGAAAAACCCGTTCCAAATTTAATTTCGGATCGAGATAATTGGAAAAAGAAAAGTTTTTTTTCAAAAAATAAGTTATAACTAAAAGGGAATTTTTTAAAAATTTTTTTTGATGGAAGTTGAAAGGGGCCGTTTAAAGAAAAAGGGGCGATTTTAAAGAAAAGGGTCAAAAAACGGGGAAAAACATAAACACAAATTATTTGTGTTTTGTTTTGTCAATTTTGCGGGTTTTTGATCGCCATTTGTCGATTTTAAAAAATTTACACAAAGGTTTTCGATCTAACCTTTTTTAGAACCGACCCCTTCAACTTCCTTGATAAAAAAAACAAATTTTTTGATTCCTTTTTCCGTTATAACCCTTATTGTTGAAAAAGCGTTTTTTAGCATATTTTTTTTCCCAAATTTTCTCAAAAACCGTTAAATTACAAACTTGGAACTTTCCCCCTTGAATTTCGCAGCTAATTTTACATGGGAATTGTTTTTTTTGAACCTCCAAAAAACCCCTAAAAAATTAAAAATTAATATATTTTGAAAAATTTAATTCTCCGGGGCCCTTGTTATCTCGGTAACAAAGGTTTTTGGGGGGGTTTGGGCCCTGGAACTTTTTGGGCTACTTGGTGTTGGAACCCGCCTGAGAAGTATTGCACATTCCTTTCCCGAAACACCCTGTATTGACAAATGATTATAAAATTAATAAAAAAAAATTTTACTCTATTTTTTTGGGGAAAGGGGAGGGTTTTTGAGGACGGGGCAGGGGAAAATTTCAATAAAAGAATTTTTAAATTCTTTTTGATCACTTTTTTAAAATTTTTTAAAGTATTTTGGTTTTCAATAAAGGTGAAACTTAAATGTACGAGGAAAAAAAGGTTTAAAAATTAAAAAGAAAAACTTATTTTAAAAATAATTATAACTAAAAAATTTCATTTTTATTGATGGAAGTTGAAAGACCTTTTAAAAAAAAGGGGGATTAAAAAGGATAAATTTAAAAATTTTTTTTTTATGATTTAAAAAAAAAAAATTTTAAAATAAAATTTTGAGACCTTTTAAACCATTTTATCAAATGTTTTTATTTCAGAGATTGTTAAATTGGCTTTTTAAAACTTTTTTTTCTTTTTTTTTTGTTTATCATCAACTTTTATGGAATTGTAATAAATTTTTATTTTTAAATTTTTTCCCCCAAGAATTGACAAATTCCCCCTTTGCCTCCCCCCTCTTAGAAAAGGAGGGCAAAAAAGGAAAAGGGGAAAAGCGGAGGGGGGAAAAGAGGTGAAAATTTAAAAATTTTTTGAAAATTTTTTTTAAAAAATGATTAATTTTATTTAGCTGTAAAACTTGGGATTCGGTATTTGAACGGCCCAAAAAAATATTTTTAAAAATTACTTTTTTTCGGGTTGAACCGGAACTTTTTTTGTAATTTTTTTTAAAAAATTTTTTTAATAAAAAATCGAGGAAATGTCCATAAAAATGGACTAAAAAACCATCCTAAAAGGACACCATACCCTTTCCCAGGTTTTACTCAAATTTTTTTTATGTAACTAATTTAGAAAAAATTAATTTTTTTAAAAAAAAAAATTTTTTATGGAAGAATTGGTGGAAAATTTAAAAGGGAGGAGAAGAAATTTATAAAAAATTTTAAAATTTTAAAAATTTTTTTTTCAATTTTAAATTATTGTTGGTGTTTTCTTTTCCTAAAATTTTTTTTATTACTTTTGTATAAGGTTTATGTTGAATTTAGTTTGAGTTTAAAAATTTTAATTTATACAATTTTTTAATTTTTAAAATAAAATTAAAAATACTTTTTTAAAATTAAAAAAGGGGAAGAAAATAAATTTTCAAAAATTTTTTTAAATTAAAAATTTGTATTTTTTTTAAAAGGGTTGAAAGAAATTTTTAAAATTGTTTTTTTTAATTATAAAAAATTTTAAAAAAAAAAAAAGTTTTAAAATTTTTTGCAAACCCCCAATTTAATTAATATTTAAAATTTTTCAATAATTTTTTATTTTTTTTGGGGTTTTTTAATTTTTTTAAATTTTAAAAAAATTTAAATTTTTTCCCGCCCCTTTTTTTATTTCCCAAATTTTTTTATTTTTAATTTTTAAAATTTAAAAAATTTTTTAATTTTAAAAATCTTTTTAAATTTTTATTTAAAAACCTTTTTTTTGAATTTTTATTTATTATAAAATTTTAAATTTTACTTACCAAATTTAAAAAAATTAATTTTTTTTGTATATTAAAATTTTAAATTTTTTTTTAGGGTTAAAATTTTTCAGGTGTTTTTAACCCCCGGGGGATTTTTCCCAAAATTTTTTACCCAAAACTTTTTAAAATTAGAAAAAATAAAAAATTAAATTTAAATTTATAAAATTTTTTTTTTTTTTTTTTCCCCATTAAAATTTGTTTTAAATTTTTTAAAAATTTTTTTTATTTTAAAAATTTTTAAAAAATTTTTTTTTTGGAAAAAATTTTTTTTTAAAATTGAATAAAAATGGTTTTTAAAAAATTTTATGGGGTTTTTAAAAATTTAAAAAAAAAAAAAAATTTGAACCTTAATAAAAAAATAAAAATTTTTTTAAACCTTTTCATTTTCCCAAAATTTTTGGGAAAAATTTTAAAATTTATTTTTGAATTTTTAAATTTTTTTTAAAATCTTTAAAAATTTTTTGGGAAAATTTTTTAAAAAATTTTTAAAAAATTTTTCCCAAATAAAAACCCGGTAATTATTAAAATTTTTTCCCAATATTTTTTTTGAAATTTTTTGGAAAAAAACCCCTTTTTTTTTAAAAAATTTTGAAAAACAATTTTTTTATTTTTTCGATTTTTTTTTTTTTTAAAAGGAATTTTAAATTTTTAAAAAAATTTGGGCCCTACCTTTTTCCCAAAAAAAATAAATTTTCATAATTTTAAAATCCAAAAAATTTTCCCCCCCCCCCCTTTTTTTTAAAATTTTTTTGGGGTTTGTTTTTTTGGGTCGAAAATCCGAAAAAATTTTTTTAAATTAATTTGGTTTTTTAAATTAAAAAAGGGTAAAAAATTTTTCCTTTTTAAAATTATTTAAGGAAAATAAAAATTTTTTTTTAAAATAAAAAAATTTTTTAAATTTAATTTCCCTTTTTAGGGGTAAATTTTTTTTAAAAAAATTTTTTTTAAAAAAAAAAAATTTTAAAAAATTGTTTTAAAAAAAAAAAAATTTTATTTTTATATTTTAAAAAAAAAATTAAAATTTTTTTTAAAAAATTTAAACTTTAAATTTTTTATAAAAAATTTTAAAACAAATTTTTTAATTAAAAATTTTAATTTCAATTTTTTTAAAATTTTAAATTTAAAAAAATTTTAAAGTAAAATTTTGGGGGTTTTGTAAAGAAAAAGGGAAACCCCAAATTTTAAAATTTAAAAAAAAATTTTTTTTTTTTGGGGGCCCAAAAAAATTTTAAATTTTTTTCCCTGGCCCCTTTTAAAATTTTTTTTTTAAAATTAAAAATTTAATTTTTTTAAAAATAAATTAATTTTTCTTTTTTTAAATTTTGGAAATTATTGGGGTTTTAAAAAAGGGTTTTTGGGGTTGGGAAAAGGGCCCCCTTTTAAAAAACCCCCTAAAAATTTGGGGAAAAATTTTGAAATTATTTTTCCCGTCTCCGTTTTTTTTCCCCAATTTTAAAAATTTCCTTTATTAAAAAAATTTTTAAAAATTTTTCCAATTTTTTTAAAAGTTTTAAAAAAAAAAAATTTTTTTAAAAAAATTTTTAAAGGGCCCTGTAGGGGTTTCCCTTTAAAAATTCCTTTTTTCCAATTTCTCTTTAAAAAATTTTCCCCCAAAAATTTCCCCTTTTTTGGGGAAAAAAAAGATTTTTGGGGTTTTTAAAAATTTTTAAAAAAATTATTTTTTTTTTTTAATTTTTAAAAATTTAAAAAATTTTTAAAAACGAAATTTAAATTAAAAAAAATTTAATAAGTGGAAAAAATTTTTTTTTTTTTTAAAGGGTTTTTAATTAAATTTTTTTTTTTTTTGGGTTTTTTTTAAAAACGAAAAATTTTTAAATTTTGAAATTTTTTTATTTTTTTAATTTTTTTTTTAACTTTTTTAAAAGGTTTTTTAAAAAAATTTTATTTAAAAAAAAAATTTTAGGAAAAAATTTAAATTTTTCCTTAAAAACCTTTCCCCAAATTATAATAATAAAATTTTTTTAAAGGGGTTTTTAGTTTTTAAAAAAAAAAATTTTTTTATAAAATTAAAATTTAGGGAAACCCAAAAAATTTTTTAAAAATTTAATTTTAAATACCCTTAAAAAAAAACTACAACATAAAAGAAAAAATATTGGGAAAAGAAAAATTAAATTTTAAATAAATTCCCGTTTTGTAATTTTTAAAAAAATCTTAAAATTTATGTCATTTCAAAAAAAAATTTTTAAAATCCAAAAAAAGGAAAAGTTAAAATTTTTTGAAAATTAAAAAAAAATTTTTTAAAAAATTTTTTTCCTTTTGGGTTCCCCTTTAAAAAAAAAGGGGATTTGGGTTTTTTTAAAAAAATTGGGGGCCCCAAAAAAGGGGGAAAAACCCCAAAAAAAATTTTTTAAAAAAAAATTTTTAAAATTTGTCTTTTTTTAAAAATTTTTAAAAAAAAATTTTTTGGGACCCTTAAAAAAGGCGGGGTTTAACAAATGGGGTTCCAAAAATTTTGTTTCAAAATTTTTTTAAAACCAAAATTTTTTAGCAAAAGAAAAAAAAAAATTTTTTTTAAAAAATTTTTAAAAATATTATTTTTCTCTTTTAATAGAATTTGGGAAACCCAAATAATAATTTTGAACCAATTTAGGAACTTTTTTTTTTGGGGGTTTTTGCAGCTTTTTAAATGGTTAACCCCAAATTTTTTTTAAAAAATTTCAAAAAATAAAAATTTAAAAAAAAATTTTAAATTTTTAAAAATTTTTAAATTTTTGGTTTTTCCCAAAAAATTTTTTTTTTTGAAAATTTTGGGGGATTTCAAACTCCCAAAATTTTTTTTAATGCAAAATCCCAAAAGAAAACTAAATTTTTTTGTTTCAAAATTTTAATTAAAATTTCAAACCCCTTTTTTTTTAATTTTAAAAAATTTAAAAAAACCCAAAAAATTATTGTTTTTTAAAATTTTAAAAAAATTTTTTATTTTTATTTCCTTTTTTTTTAAAAAAAAATTTTTTTTTTAAAATTTTTTTTTTTATTTTTTCTTTAAAATTTTATTTTTTTATGTTTCCAATTTTTTTTTTTTTAACCCCCTTTTTTTTTCTTAAATTTTATTCAATTTTTAAAACAAAAATTAAAAAAAAAAAAAATTTTTTTTTTTTCGGGGGGTTTTCAAAATTCAAAAATATTTTTTCCAAAATTTTTTAAAAATTTTTAATAAATTTAAAAAAACCTTAAAATTTTTTTTCTAAATTTTTTAAAAAAATTTAACTGTTTGGATCATTTGGTTAATTTTTTAAAAAATTGTTTTTTTTTGGGGGTTTTTGAAAATTTTTTTTAAATTTTTTTTTTTTTTTCCCCAAAAATTTTGGGAATTTTTTTTTTAAAAAAATTTTAAATTTTTTTTTTTTAAAATTTTTAAAATTAACTTTTTAAAATTTATTATAATTTAAATTCAAAATTTTGGTTTTTTTGTTTTTTTTTTTTAAAATTTTTTAAAGTGAATGAAAAAATTTTAATTTTTAATTTAAAAAAATTCTTTTTCCAAAAAAAAATTTTTAAAAATTTTTCTTTTTTTAAAAAAATTAAAATAAAAAATTTTTTTTTTTTTGGGGAATTCCAAATTTTAAAAGGAAAAAAAAATTTTGGGTTTTAAAATTATTAAAATTTTAAAAATTTAATTTACAAAGGAAAATTTAACTTTTTATTTAAATTTTAAAAAAACTATTTTCCCAAATTTTTTAAAAATATTTAAATTTTTAAAAAATTTTAAAAAAATTTCCTTTATTTTTTTTTTGGGTGTTTTTCCCAAATTTTAAATTTTTTTAAATTTTTTTTTAAAAATAAAAATAATTTTCCGGGAAAAAAAAAACCCCCCCAAATATTAAATTTTTTGGTTGAAAATTTAAAATTTTAAAAATTTTACCCCAAATTTTTTTAAAAAAAAACAAAAATTTTTAAAAAAATTTTTTAAATTTTTGTGAAAAATTTTTTTTAAAAACCTTTTTTTACGGGGAAATTTTTCCCAATTTTTTGGAAAAATTTTCCCAAATTTTAATTTTTATTTTTTTAAAAAATTAATTTTAAAAAAGGAAAACAAAAGGGATTTTTTAAATTTAAAAAACCCTTTATTAATTTTTGGGGGAACCCCTTTTTGGGGATAATATTTAAAGGTTTTTCCTATTTTAAAGGGTTTTTAAAAATTTTTTAAATTTTTTTTTTCCCTTTTTTTTAAAATTTTTTCCCCCCAATTTTTAAAAAGATTTTAGGGGTACGAAAAGGAAAATTTTTTGGGGGGTGAAAAGTTTTTAAATTTTTTTTTTTTAAAAGGGGAAATTTTCCCCCCGCCAAAATATTTTATTTTGATTTTGTTTAAACCCCCCTTTAATTTTTAATAAAAATCCCTTAAACAAAAAAAAAAAGGGAAAAAAAAAAAAATTTTTTAAAAAAAAAATTTTTTTAAAAAAATTTTTTTTTGGAAAGGGAAACTTTTAAAGGAATTTATCCCCCCTTTTTTTTGGGGCCCGTTTTTTGGGGAAAATATCTTTTGGGGTTGGGGAAATTTTCCCCTTAAAGAAAATATTTACAAAAAAAAATTTTTGGAAAAATTAAAAAATTTTTTGTTTTTTTAAAGAAAAAAAAAAATCCATTTTCATTTTTTTGGAAAAAAAAAAAATTAATTTTTCCCCCAAAAAAAATTTTTTTTAAAAACCCTAAATTTAAACCCCAAAATTTAAATTAAAATTTTGGGGAAAAATAAAAAGGGGTATATTGAACCTTTCCAAAAAATTTTTTCCCATTTTTAAAAAGGGGGGGGTTTTTTTAAATTTTTTTTAAAAAAATTATTAAAAAGTCAAATTTTTTTAAAAAAATTAAAAAAAAAAAAAAAATTTTTAACAAAGGGTTTTTTTTTTTTCCCCAATAAAAAAAAAAAAAAAAAATTTTTTTTTTAAAATAAAAAAAAATTTTTTTTAAAAAAATAAATTCTTTCATTTAATTTTTAAAAATAATTTTAAAAAATTTTCTTAGTTCAAATTTTTTCCAAAATTTTTCCATTTTTTTAATTTGTTTTTTAAAAATTTATAAAAATTTTTAAAAATTTGCACAAAATTTTTTTTTAAATTTTAATTTTAAAAGAAAAAAATTTTTAAAATTTTTTAAGGCCCTTTTTTTTTAAAGTTCCTTTTGGGGGGAAATTTTAAAAACCCCCCTTTAAAAACCCTCTATTTAAGGTTTTACTTGCAAAAATTTTTAAAATTTTTGGGCTTTTAAAATCTATTTTTACCAAAAATAAATTTTTTTAAAAAATTTTCCAAAAATTTTCCTTTTAAATAATTTTTTAGGGAAAAATTTAATTTTTTGGGAAAAAAAAAATAAAAACCCCCAAAAATTTTGGAAAAAAATTTTTTAAATTTTAACTTTTTTTTTTTAAAAAAAAAAATAAATCCAAAAAATTTTTAAAAATTTTTTTTTTAAAAGTAAAAAATTTTTTTAAAAAATTTTTTTAAAAATTAATTTTAAATTATTTAAAATATTGAAATACCCTTTTTCCCTTAAAAAATTTTTTAAAATGAGAAAATTAAAAAATTTGATTTTTTAATTTTTTTGACAAAAAACGGTTAAAAATTTTGGGGAAAAAAATAAAATATTTTTTTTCAAAAAATTAAAAAATTTTTTCCCTAATTTTTAAATGTTTTTTTTTTTAAATTTTTTTGTTTTAAAAATTTTTTAGATGGGAAAATTTAAAAAAAAAAGTTTTCAAAAAGGGCATTTAAATTTAAAATCCTTTAAAAAAGTAATTTAAAAAATTTTTTTAAAAAGGGAAGGTTTTTACCTGTTCGGGGAAACCAGGGGGTTTTTGAAAAGGGGTTTTTTGGAAAATTTTATTTGGTCCCAATTTTGGACTTTTTTTGGGAAAAAGGGGGGTAATATGTTTTCCATTTTAAAAAAAACAAATTTTTTCTTTGCCTTTTTAAATTTTTTTTCCCAAAATTTGAATAAAAAATTTTAAAAAATTTTTTGTAAAAACCCAAAAAAATTTTTTCATCTATTATTTTTCCCAAATTTTAAAAAAATTTTTTTTTATTTAAATTTAAAAGTTTAAATTTTTTTTTTTAAAATTTTTTTTGATAAAGAAATTTTTCTTTTTTAAAAAAAATTTTTATTTTGTTTTAAAATAATTTTAAAAAATTGTTTTTCTTTGAAATTTCCAAAAATTTTTTTTTTAAAATTTTTTAGGGGTTTTAAAAATTATTGAAAAAATTTTAAATTTTAAAAAAATTATTTTTAACCCCAAAATTTTTATTTTTTGGTTTAAAAAAAAATTTTTTTTTTATACCCTTTTATTCAAATAATTTAAAAATTTCTTTTTGGGTTACCCCAAATTTGTATTTTTTAAAAAAATTTTAAATTGTTTTTAAAGAATTTTTAAAAAAATTTTTCAAAAAAATTAAAATTTAAATTTAAAATGTCGAAAACTTTTTAAAATTTTTTTTGGGGAAAATTTTAATTAAAAATTTAATTTTTTTAAAATTTTTTTTTTTTTTAAAAAGGGTTTTAAAAAATTCTAAAATCCTTTTTAAAAAAAATTTTTAATTTAAAATTTTTTAAATTTTCATTTGGGGGGGTTTTTCAGAAATTTTTTCTTTTAAAGGGGCCCGGTTTTGTTTTAACCAAATTTTTGGTTTTTTGGGTTAGGGTTTTTTAAAAAACCTTTTTTCGGTTTTTTTTTTTATCCACCCCTTTACAAAAAAGTATGGGGAAAACCCCCTTTCTAAAAAAATTTTTTTAATTTTAAAAAAAAAATTTTTTAAAAATTTGAAAATAATTTAAAAGAACTAAAAATTTTTTTTTTAAAACCCTTTTCAAATTAAAATTTTTTAAAAAAAAATTTTTTTAAAATTTTTTTTTTTTAAAAACCCAAAAACCCCATTAAAAAAATTGTTTTTAAAAATTTTTGAATTTTAAACCCCAAAAGGGAAAAAAATTAAAAAGGGAAAAAAAAAAAAAAAAAATTTAAAAAAAAATAAAAAAAAATTTAAAAATTAAAAATTTAAAAAAAAAAAAATAAAAAGTTTTGGGAAATTGAAAAAAAAGGGGAAAATTAAAAGTAAAAAAAAAAAGGTTAAAAAAATTTTTTAAAAGGTTTAAAATTTTAAAAACAAAATTTTAAAAATAACTTTTTAACCCAAAAAAAAAGGGAATTTTTTTTTTACAAAATTTTAACAAAAAAACCCCAAAAAAAAGGGGAAAAATTAAATAGATTTAAATTTTTAAAAAAAATTTTTTTTAAAAGTATCTTTTTAAAAATAAAAAAGGGAAAAATGATAAAGGGAAAATTTGGAAAATTTTTTCCCCAAAAAAAGGAAAATTTTAAAATAACCAAAAATTTTTCCCCCCTTTCCCCCGGGAAAAAAATTTTTCCCCCTTTTTAAAAATTCCTGGGAAAAACAGAATAATTTTTAAAAATTAAAATTTAAATATCTTTTTTAAAAAACCTAAAATTTTTGGGAAAAAAATTTTTAAAAAAAAGGGGAAATTTGGGGGAAAAATTCAAATTCTTTTGAAAATTAATTTTTTTAAAAACCCAGAAATCACCAAAAAAATTTTCTTTATTAAAATTTTTTTAAAAATAAATTTTAAACAAAAGGTTTTATTTAAAAAAAAAAAAAAAGGGGTAAGTTTTAAATAAAAAAGCCAAAATATAAAAAAAATAAAAAAAAAAAATTTAAATTTAAAAAATTTTAAAAAATTTAACCTTTATTTTAAAAAAATTAAAGGTATTTTCAAAAAAAGGGTTTTTTTCCAAAAAAAAAGGGCTTGGAAAACCCTTTTCCCAAATTTTTAAAAACTTTTCAAATTTTTTGAAATTGGGGGGGGTAAAACCCTTTTTTTAAAAAACCCCCCTTTTTTTTTTCCAATTAGGGGGGAAAAAACCCAATAAAACAAAAAAAAAATTTTTTTAAAGCAAATTTTTTTAAAAAATAAATTAAACCAAAAAAAAATTTTTTCCCAATTTTTTTTAAACAAAAAAAATTTTTTTTTTTATTTTAAAATTTTTTTTAAAGAAAAAATTAATAAAAAATTTATGTAAAAAATTTTTTAAAAAAACTTTTTAAAAAAAACTTTTAAATTTTAAAAACCAAAAAAAAAGGGTTTTAAAATTTTTTTTAAAAAAATTTTTAAAAATTTATTTTGAACCCCCAAGGAAATTTAAACTTTATATTTTAAAAAAATTTAATAAATTTTTAAAAAAAGTCCCTTTGGGGGGTTTTTAAAAAATTTTGGGTTTTTTTGAAAATCCTTTTTAAAAAAAAAATTTCAATTTGGTAAAAAAAAAATATTTTAAATTTAACAAAATTTTCTAATAAACCTTTATTAAAATTTTTAAAAAAGGTTTTAATTTTTTTAATTAAAAAAAAAAAATTTTTAGAAAAACCCAAAAAAATTTTAAAAAATTTTAAAATTTTTAAAAATTAATAGTATTGAACCCTTTAAAATTTGGGGGTTTTTTTTTTTAAAAACCCTTTGACCTTTTAAACCCCCCCCGGGGGATTCAAAGGGAAAAATTGGGGCCCCCGTTTTTCAACCTTAAATAAGGGCCGGGAATTTTAGTGGAAACCCATTCTCCAATTTTTTCCCCCTTTAAAAAAAAAAAAGTTTTTATCCCCCCCTTTTTTCCAAAAAAAAAATTTTAAATTTTAAAAATTTAACCCCGGAAATACCGGAAATAAATTTTTCAGTAAAATTTGATGGGGGAATTTTAAGGTTTAAAAACCGGGAAATTTTAAAATTATTTTTTTAAGATAAAAAAAAATCAGCCCCCCCTTTAAATAAAAAAAACCCCCTTTGGGTCCTCTCCTAAAACCAAAAATTTTTTTTTTTGGGGAAAAATTTTTTTAAAAAAAGGGCCCCCATTTTAAAATTTTTACGGGAAGGTTTTCAAAAAAAAAACCCCCCAAATTTTAGAAAAAAAAAGGGGTTAAATTAAAAATTTTAAAAAAATTTTCTTACCCGTTTTAATTTTTTTACCCGGGAAAAAAATTAAAGAAAAAAAATTTAAAAAAAATTTTTTTAAAAAAAATTTTTTCCCCCTTTCTTCCCCTTTTTTTTTAACAAATTTTTAAAATTAAAAAAAAACCCCCAAACCCCAATTCCCCCTTTAATTTTTTTAACCCCCTTTTAAATTTTTTAAAAAAATTTAAAAAATTTTTTAAATTTAAATTTTAAATTTTTTTTAAAAGGGGAAAAAACCCAAAATTTAAGTTGTTTTAAATTTCTTAAAAAAAATTTCTAACCAAATTAAATTTGGAAAAAAATTTAAAAAAATCTTTTTAAAAAAAATTTTTTTTTTCCAAAGGGAAATAATACTAAAATTAAAAAAGTTTTTAAAAAAAATTTTTTTTTTAAAAAATTTTTCCCTTTTGCAAAAATAAAAAAAACTAAAACAAAAAATTTTTAAAAATTTTGGGGAAAAATTTTTTAAAAAAAAATATTTTGGAAAATTTTTTTAATTAATTTAGGGGTTAAATTTTAAAAAAAATCTGTTGGGTTTAAATTTAAAAGGAAAAAAATTTTAAAATTGATAAAGTTTCAAAAAATTTTGGGGTTTAAAAAAAAAAAAAATTTTTTTTTTTCTTTGTTAATTTAAATAAAATAAGAAAACGGGGGAAAAAAAAGGGGATTGGGGTTTTTTCCCCCGGGGTTAATTATAAAATGGTTTTTTTTTTTTTTCCGGTTGAAAAAAAAAAATTGTTTTAAAAAAAGGCCCCTTTTAAAAAAAACCCGGGGGGGAAATCAAAAAATTTTAAAAACTTTTTAAAGTAAATTTTTTCCCTGGGAAAAAGAAACAGAAAAAAAATTTTTAACCCAAAAAAATTTTTTTCCCCTTTTTTTTTTTTCCCCAAATAAAGGTGAATCAAAATTTAAATTTTTTTAAAATTTTTTTTTTTAAAATTGGCCCAAATTTGGGAAAACCCAAAAAAATTTTTTTAGGGTTTTTTGGGGGTTTTAAATTTTCAATTTTAAAACAAGGAATCTTTTTTTTAAAATTTTTTTAAGGGAAAAAAAAAACTTTTAAAATTTTAAAAAAATTTTTTGGGACCCCCAAAAAAAGGAAAATTATAAAAATTAAAACCCAAAAAAATTTTTTCATTTTTTTTTAAACTCAAGGGTTTTAAAACAAAAATTTTTTCCAAAATTTCTTCAAATTTTTTTCCTCAAAAAAAATTTTAAAAAAGGGTTTTAAAATAAAATTTTTTCAAATAAAAATTTTATTTTAATAAAATAAATAAAATTTTTTTAATTTTTTGGGAAATTTTTTTTGGGAAATTTTAAAAAATTTTTTTTTGAAAAATAAAACCCATGAAAAAAAAATTTTTAAACCCCCCAACTTTTTTTTTTTGGGTTTTTTTTTTAAAAAAATATTTTTTTAAATACTAAACCCCAATTGGAATTTTTCCCCCCTTTTTTAAAGAATTAAAATTCAAATGGGGTAATTTTTTCCAGGTTAAAAAAATTTTTTAAA
The DNA here is from genome assembly GCA_017141385.1 of Sogatella furcifera. Lineage (NCBI taxonomy): Eukaryota > Metazoa > Arthropoda > Insecta > Hemiptera > Delphacidae > Sogatella > Sogatella furcifera. The sequence goes on along the minus strand of CM029551.1, from coordinate 12,819,198 downwards.
TTAAAAAACCCCAAAAACCCTTTTTTGGGTTTACAAATTTAAAATTTTTTAAATTATTTAAAAAACCCTTTTTTTAAATAATTAAAGGTTTTTTAAATTTTAATTTTTTTTTTTAAAAAAGTTTTAAAAAAAAATCCTTTAAATAAAAAAAAATGAGTTTCCCTTTTTTAAAACGAAAATTTTTTTTTTTCCCCCTTTTATTTGGCTAAAAAAATTTAAAAAATTTTTTTTTAAAAAAAAGTTTTATTTTAAATTTTAAATTTGAGGGTTAAATTTTTTTTTAAAAACAAAAATTTTTGGGGAAAACGGGGTTTTTAAATCGGGCCCCAAAATTAAAATTTTAAACCAACCCCTTTTTTCTTTTTAAAAAATTCCCCAAAAAACCCAAAAAAAAATTTTAAAAAATATTTATTTTTTTTGGAAAAAAGGGGGAATTTTTTTCCCCAATTTTTTAAAAAAAAATTTAAAAAAGGTCAAAAATTTTTTTGAAAAAAAATTTTTAATTTTTTCAAAAAATTAAAAAAAAAAAAAATTGGGGGTTGTTTTTGGTAAAAATTTTTGTTTAAAGGTTTTCCCCCAAAAAAACCCCCTTTTTTTTTTTTTGGGAAAAAAGGGGGGGAAAACCAAAGGGGAAAAAAAAAAAAATTTTTTTGGGGGGGGAAAGTTAAAAAAAAAGGGAAGATTAAATTTTTAAAAAAACCTTTTAAAAAATTAAAAAAAATTTTTTTTAAAAAAATTTTTCCCCCAATATTTTTACCCTTTCCAAAAAAAAAAACCCTTTTATTTTTTAAAAATTTTAAATTTAAAAAAAGGGGGAAATTTTTGGCCCAAAGAAGGGTTTTTATTTTTTTTACTCCCCCTTCAAAGGGGGTTTAAAATTTTGCCCCCTAATTTTTTTTTTTAAAAATTTTTTCCCAATTAAAATTTTTTCCCCCCTGAACCAAATTTAAAATTTGTTTTAAAATAAATTTTTTTAAATTTTGTTAATTTTTTCCCCCAAAATTTAAAAATTTGGGGGGAAAACCCCCCCAAAAAAAGTTTTCTATAAAAATTTTAAAGGGGAAAAAATTTTTTTTCCTTCCCCCAATTTTAAATTTTATTTAGAAAAGGGCCCCCCTTTTTAAAATTTAAAATTTAAAACCAATCCAAAAAAAAGACCCTTTTTAAAAAGGGTCATTTAAAAAAAACAATCAAAAAAAAAAATAAAAATTTTTTTTTTAAAAAAGGGGGATTTTTTTCCCAAAACCCAAAAATTAAGAAAAAATTATTTTTTTTTAAAAATTTTTTTAAAAAATTTAAATTTTTTTTTTTAAAAATTTCCAATTTTTAAAACAAAAAGAAAAAAAGTAGGAAACTTTAATTTTAAAAAATTAAATTTTAAAAAGAAATAAAAATTTTTCCCCCCTAAAAATTTTTTTGGAAAAAAGGGAAAAAAAAATTTCTTTTTTAAATTTTTTAAATAAAAAAAATTTTGAAAAATTTTTTTTTAAAAAAAAAATTTTTGTAAAAATTTTTCCCTTTTTAATTTTTTTAAAATTTTTAAAAAATAGTAATTTTTTTAAAAAAGTAAAATTTTTTTTTCTTAAATAAAAATTTTAAAAAATTTTTAAAATTTAAAATTTAAAAGGTTTTAAAAAATTTTAATGTTTTAATTTAAAAAACAATATTAATGAAAAAAATTACCCAAAAGGGAAACTTTTTTTTTCAAAAAGGTTTTGGTCGGCTTTACTTTTGAAAAATTTAAACCCCTTGGTTTTTGGAACCCCGGGGGTTTGGGGCCTTTTAAAAATTTTTTTTTTGGGGGAAAAATTAAAATTTTTTCCAAAAACTTTCCCTTTTTATTTTTTGATTTTTTTCCTTTAGAATTTTTAAAATTTTTTCCCAATTCTTTTTTTGGGAAAAATTTTTTGGGGGAAAAATTTTAAAAATTTTAAATTTTATTTTTCCATTGTTTTCTAAAAATTTTTTGGGGGCCCCCTTAAAATTTTTTTTTTTAAAAATTTTAAAAAATTTGGGAAAAAAAAATTTTTTTAAATATTTAAAAAATTTTTTTTTTTAATTTTTTTTTAAGGGGTTTCAAAATTAAAATTTTTTAAAATTTTGGGTTTTTTTTTTTTAAAATTTAATTTAAAAATTTAAATAAAGGGTTTTAGGGAAAATGGAAAAGATTTAAATATTTTTTGGCTTTTTAATTTTTATTTTTTTAAATTTTTGAAAATTTTTATTTTTATTTTTTTTAAAAAAAATTTTTTTAAAAAAATTTTTTAATTCTTAAAAAGGGTATTTTGAATTTTTGAATTTATTTTTTTAAAAATTTTTTTTACCTTTTTTAAAGAAATTTTTTTTAAAAAAAAATTTTTTTAAAAATTTTTTTAAATTAAAAAAATTTTTAAAATAAATTTTAGTTTTAAAAAAACCTTTTTTTTTTTTAAAATATTTAAAAAAAAAAATTTCAAAAATTTTAAACCAAATTTTTGTTAACCTAATATAAAATTTTCCTTTTTTAAAATTTTAAAAGTTTTTTTTAAATTTATTTACAACTTCATTGGTTTTCTGAGAATAATCTTTTTCCCACCCGGGAAGAAAGTTAAGGGTTTTTAATTTCTGCTCGACCTGAAATTTCTTTAAAGATAGCCCCAAAAACTTTTTTTGGATTACTGGATACCCTTCGACTTTATTTGTATAATGCTTATTTGCCTGTTTTTTTGGAATGAATGGAATTTCATATTAAATGATTTTTTAAAGAAAAATTTTAAAAATTGTTATTCTTTTTTTAACTTGTCACGGTGCCTTATAGCGTTTAAAAGCCCAGGTGATCCATGGCCATGAATATAAAGTATCTACATTTTTTTGTCCATGGCTTTTTTAGTATTTTTAAATGATATTTTTTTTATATGACTTAGATGTAATTATTTGTTGCTTGATTCTGAATAAATTGTCCACTTTAGACGTTTTGACTGATTACAGTGTCCCAGTTATGAAAGATATTGAATTATTATTGTATTTGTTGCGTTCCCAAATCCCAGGTTTTGCTTTGATCATCATATCATTAGTTTTTTAATAATCTTTTTGAATTAGTTGGTTATTTGAACGTTTGATATTATTTTAGTTATTTGAACGTATTTATTTATTTTAAAAAACGAAAGTGCAGACTCCAAACATTAAAAAATTTAACAGGGTAACCTCAAATAGGTTATTTGAAATTAAGGTAAAAGGTATTCAAAAATTTATTGAGCGCAGAATTTCTAGATCTAATCTGAACCTGATTACCAAATTTCAACATTTTCTGCCAATCGAATTCTCGAAAAATCTAAGAAAGACTCCGAAAATTCCGAAAAAAATAGTAAAACTCTCTAATATTGAGTTAACCTTTGGGAAGTATATCGGATATAGTTTGAGACTCTGATTGAATATCTTCCAAATTAGTGCATTTATAATCTCGCTGAAACATTGAGTTTGGCAGGCGGATTATAATATCAAGGCGGGAGATATGCAACCCGCAATACAACTATAATTTTAAAAAAACTGATAACTGGCATAATCTTTTGAACGGATTTAAAAAAATAATCTAACACAATATTTCTAGACCTTATCTGAACCTACCCAACAAATATCAACATTTTATACTGATCGGTTTTCGAAAAAATTAAGAAAACGCCGAAAAAATATAGAAGAATTAGGCGTATACTTAATATAATTAGGCGTATCCTTGAAAAGTTTCAAAATCCTTTTCTTAGCGCGCGTCTAAACGTCCATCTGAACATGCCTGTCAAATTTGAACGCATTCGGTTCAGTGGATTTTTTTAGCTCTGTTGATGAATGAATGAATGAGATAAGTGCGACATTTTCGCTTTTATAGATATAGATCAGCAGGTACCGTATTTTAAAATATAGTTCAAAGAAAACAAAATAAATTCTATTTTCCTGTTTATCCTACTGTGTGCTTCCTCAATGTGACATCATAATGATATTGGTCGCCTCATACAAACGTAGTCTGACCACTAAAGCTTGATATTATCTTCTTCAAGGCGAATATAATATGCGACCACAATGTTTCCCATTGATATGAAAACCTTACATTGTCTGAGAAACAGTGTTTTTAGCAGAATTAAAGTGAAAATCAGTTGGACGAGTTTTAATAATAAGTGGCATAATAATTATCACCTTTCGGTATCGTAGTGGCTTGGAAGTTACAATATTATTATTGATTTTTTTCTATTTTGAAAGTAATTTTTTCTGAGTTGGGTACTTAATTCAATCACTATCCAATTGGAAATATGTCATTGGAAATGATAGAAAAAACTAAAAGTGAAACGGATTTAAAGCGAGGGAAGGACATTGAAGAATTAGAAAATCAGGAGGACGAGTTTGTTGATGATGAAGTGGTTGTAATGAAACGAAGAAATACCTATGCTGCTAAAAAGACTGTAGCCCAAGCGAATGATGGATTTAAAGCGCTTATAACGGCCTAATGCTAATCAAATGAAGTTCATGATGCAGTTCTATAAAAACCGGGATGCAACCCTTTTTGGACAGTGATGGTACTTTAATCTGGCTTAGTTTGATCATTCAGGTGAGAGACCTCTTCCAACTTTCAATAGATACATTTTCAATTATAAGTCACTTTCCTTTTATTCAAACTTTAATGATACTATATATTTTGGCATTCTACATCAATAATTATTATTTTTTTTTTACAATAAATATAATCAGTGTACCGTATCTGAACAATCTTTCTTCGCATGAGTAGAAAACTGTAAAATGCTAAGCGAAGACCTGTAGGAATATTCCATAAAATCTTAGATAGCCTGTCAAGGAAGAAAGCTGGAAAGAGGTCTTCAAAAATATGAATTTTCACTCAGTTCATCTTGCTATAGTCACGTATAGTTGGATTTTCCTTATTGGATTAGGATCAAGTTGAAACTATACGCTTTTCTATGTACAAAACTTTTCCTTTCCCTTTTCCTTTTCCTTAGTGTTCCTTCTTTCTTGCATTAATAGGCATATCATGTTTTTATTGGACAACAAAAATAAAATCCTCAGCTTGTGAGTCCTTTAGAATTCACAAATTTTTAAATATCGCACAGCAGTATTTCAATAGTCATCGTATATAAAGATTTTCAGACTCTCAACATATGTAGAGAGTTATATAAGTCAATATAGCCTATTAAAATCATTTTATTTTAATTCCAGCTTGCGAGATTGGTGTGGTATTGATATTCAAGAGAAGAATAGAAAATAAAAGATCATAAGCACGAGCATGGAATTCGCATGGGGAACTAGGCGTTATCGTTGGGGTATTCCTAGTCACAGTCATTAATGTGTTCATTGCATCCTTCAGTATTGGTAATGGAACAGATACACCAGCAAATCCCGTTACTAATTCTGGGCGAACACTAATAGATAAATTGTGTAACTTACTGTATTAAAAATATGAACTTTCATCAATATGAAATTGAGGTAGAAATTTTCATCTTCCCATGCAACCGGTTATGGTGTAGTAAACCTATTCATATTCAATCATAAAGTGCAGGATAATATGCAATTGTTATATAGACCAATCGTAATAATTTGAAAAAAATGTGTTGCTTATTATTATACATAATAGAAAATTTCAGATGTGAACAATGCGCTTACTTTTATCGTATGCAGTTTATATCAATAGACTGTGTCTTTACTTCATGAAGTAAGTCTTTACTTCATGGCAGTTTCTTTCGACTCTATTTTTAAACGTTTCAAGTTACTTCTTGTGAAAATATATCTACATCACGCTGATCATTTTTACTCTTCGAGTCACATTGTAATACATTCTGTCCTCACCTCTTATCATAATATTAACTAGGATATTTCTAAAGGGAATATGACAAAATTCCCAGCTTGTGACAAAATTACCAAGTCACAACCAAACTTGGTATCAAATACGAGTATAATGTGGAAAATTTTAATTGAAAATTTAGAGCACATAAACTACCTAGTTATTGTAAATGATCAAAGCCGCGTACTGACAAGTGCGAGGCATGTGCAAGTCTAAACAATCAACTCTACAATTGAGACAACTTTTATAATTCTTGAACCAATATTGACCGAGCTAGAGTTACTTTTCCCATCTTGCTAGAAAGTCTCTTTTGCTTTAACAGACTGTACCGCGAGGTATTGCTGCACATGCCTCGTACTGTCGATACGGGCTTTAAACTGAATAAAGAATGAAAGTTATAAATTTAAATTACTATTATGTATCAATATTCTGGTAGCAATATTGATACAGCAACAGGGTGTAACAAGTTTTATTTGAATATTATTTGATTTTTATTATACATATTGATTGATTTTATAGTAATAACACTTTCAACTCATCAAGTTATTTTGATTTTAGGAGATGTTTTCATTACTTTTATGAATGTGTTTGAACTCGAAGAAAACAACACCGTTTACAAAACAACATTTATTCCTTCAGCATAGGTCACAAACATCAAAGATCAACATTCACATCGAGTTTCACTTTGTGAAGATATAAATAATCTCGAATAGCACATTGAAAACTTTGGTAGAATAAAAAATAATTTATTAACATAAATAAAATCTCATCTTTTTGATTGGATCAGACAGTGGTAGAAAAGAACCAATAAACATTCTAAGAAAGCTTGAAGATAATTATAATAAGAAAGATTTTAAATTCCAAAACTATTGTTATTTTTATAGTTCTTTTCTTGACCTACTCAAAAAATAAGATTTTGATGAGCTGTTACAAAAAGTTAGAGATAGAAACAATTATTTCAGAAATGTACGCTAAGTTACAGCACTAGTTATGGTACGATAGTCATATTTCGCTTCTTGCATCTGCTAAAACAATAAATTATAGTAAGTTATAGAGTAAATATTTTTATGAAATTATTATCGAAGAATACGATCTAATTTGATTATTTAGAATTGTAGGATACGCATTATATGATTGATAAAAATAAATTATTGTAGTCAGACCCTGTTAAGTCCGGTTACAAAGATGTTCGTTTAAGAATACACGATTCCATTATCTGAGAGAGATCCTAGAAGTCTCTATAGAGTTCTTCTCATAGTCCTTGACAATGTTTACTATTACCATAAACTATGAGAATTTACATCCTTCTGCGCTATTACTCATCCCAGTCAATTATTTGGACGGTTCTGAGTTGTAAGTATTATTAAGTAATCCATGGTTAATATAAAAATTAAGAATCCAACCAGGCTTGAATAAGACAAATATTTGATGGAAAAAATGAAATAAAAAATTCTATATTAAGTTAGATATGTAGTGGTACAATGCAGTCTGCTGAATTAGAGCTGTAGGTTTAAAAAACTCCATTTTTAATCTTAAAGCTATTAAAGCGCTATAATATATCTCTTCTGAACATAATATATTAATCAATTACTTTCATCATTTGAATATTCATTCATATCATTCTTTATTGAATCACATGAGAAAAATATTCAAAGTTTTAATTGGAATCTGAGCAGAATAATATTCTATATGGTGAGGTACTCTATTGATAATTTTTAACAATTGAAGGATAATATTAAGAAATTCGTCGTAGAAAATGTTTATGCGATGTTGTAACAGGATTAAAATTATGTAGAAAATATATCTGTAATAGACTCTGAGACAAGATAGAAAAAATTCATTAAGAGATTTGGACCATACTCCCTCTTTCAAATTATCTTACAATTGATTAATACTGCTTAGTAATTTTAGTCGATCTAGTGGTTTTTTTTGTTTTAGAAACCTATTCAAAATTATCTTAATTTTAAAAATTGGTAATCTCGTATATTATTATCGAAAAGAGAAGAAACAGGCAAAGCCCTCATGCATTACTCCGCCTATTAAAGGCTAATAATATTGATATTCTTACTTTCTTATAAATAACTGGGCTTTTATACAATAATGATCCCAAAGTGTTCCTTCATTATATTGTGATAGGATGAAAATATTAGGAGCTTCAATTTAATACATCACAATAATCTCTGAAAAATTGTGTAGAAAATGAGCTACAGTATTATAAAAAAACTATTATTACTAATAATTATAATATATCAGTGAACAACTTCATTAATTCTTTTTATTATGTAAGCTGTTCAGATTTATTCTACTATATCTTTTTATTAATGCTTAATGCTTCTATTAGCGTAATATTCAAATTCAGTAATAAAATATTGATAAATTGATTTACTTTTAGTAAGAAACCAGAAAATTTGAACTTCTTACTTGATCGATTCCACAGTCATTGTCATTCACTTCGTAATTTCAATTTGAAAATGATTAGTTTAGAATTAACTTGTGATTTTATCATTTCTAAATTGCAGAACGGTATTTTAATTGATAACACTACTTATTCATAATTATTGCAGAATGTAAAAAACCTTTGTTCCTAAAAAATGTCTAAACCAAGCATATAGAGTATAGAGGGTCTGGGGTGCGTTTCAAACCTCAAACTAGAAATTCAACAGTATCAACCATGACGTCAAAAAAGGTACAAAAGTAATAAAAAGCAAACCATTGATGGAAGAGAAAGCCTATCACACCAACAATATTAACATTGAAATAAAAGAGTTCCATCCAGTACAATCTAAGTCACAATAATAATAAACATCTCACAACACTAATGCTTCTTGTCACGTTGGCCAACTCAAGGAACGGAGGCCGACATCAAAGTACATCAACATCAATGACAGATTGGAGGATGACCCGACCCTCATCAACCCAACGATCACTTCTTTCCTCCCGAAACAGGAAATTATTATTTTTCAATGACTTAAAATAATTGTTTATTGAGGCCCCTTTCCTCAAGTAACAGCTTATTGTATTTAATTAGTATAAAATCAGATTTTACTTGAGTCGTAATTTTGCTTAAGTGGACTTTAGCCAATCTGATAATTGTGTATTTAATCCATTTAAAAATTGTTGATTATTATTTTTAACTCATATATTTATAATGAAAAATTAAATAAACTGAATGAATGGAAAGTCATGTCCAAATCCATCCCTTCTTTTTTTTTTTTCAATTAGTCCAAATGTAGGTTATGGACCATAGCTTATTTCGTCACTGTATTTCTTCCACTCTATATTCTTGTTAACTATAAATTAAAACCTATTTGAATATCGTGGAAGATTATGATATTTCAAAACAAAGATTGTCAAATATAATCAATGATCTAAGTTCTTAGAAAATTTTGTGATATCTAATAAACCTATTATAGTACCGTACTGTATAATATGTCTCGTTTTGTGTCAAGCATTATGTGGAAGACCAGTTGTTGAATTGTTGCGGGTTGCATATATTGTTCCTGAACCAACTAATTTTATAATGAGAACTAACAGTCCATAATCAGTATAGTTATTTATAGTGAAAGAAGGGTCCCCAAACATACGTAATTTTTGAATAATGTAAAGTAAGTTTCTTCTCCTCCTTTCTAAATTTTTCCCACTCCAATTCATCCCGACTCAATGACTTTCACAAACTCCTTCTCCTTCCCTATCTCTGGCTATAAAGAATGGTCAATTTTTTCTCAAATATGATTAGTTAGCGCATAAAAACTAATGGTAGAGTTATCCATCAGAATGCACAAACTATGGTAGACTTTTCCTGTAGGCTATGGAACATTTATAAGTCCATTTTATGGACATTTCCTGCATTTCCATTTATAATAAATTCTGTTACAAAGAGGTACTGGAACGTTCCGGCTGAAAAACGTCCTGGTTCAACCCATTATTCTGAAACAAGGTAATTAGATTTATCTAATAATTTAACCTGTTCTGAAATACCGGAATCAATTAGGTTTTACAGCTAAATAAACATTAATCATCACTTAGAATGAATTGTTTCAAAAACGTTTTCCTAAAATACATTCTCACCTTTCTTTCCACCAGCTCCTTTCTCCCCTCCTTTATCGCCTCCTTTCCCACTCTTTATGCCTCCTTTGCTCCTCCTCCGGCTTTTTTCTGAAGAAGGACGAGATAAAGAGAGGTATAATATTTATAAGAGGAAATTTGAATCAATTACTATGGACAGTAATGATTAACAGGAACTAGAATTGAAATTTCCATTACAATAATCCTATAAACCAGTTATAGGTCCGATCAAATACAAAATATTATAAGGAAAAGAAAAAGAACTTTAGTTTTCAAGAGCCAATTGTATCCAATCTCTGAAATATAAAGACATTTGATGGAGCCTAGATTTCATTTGCACTGGTCTCGTCAAAAAAGAACATCTCAACTACATTCAAATTCGATTGACTTTTAAGCTATCAGCATTGATGGATTTTATTTTCTATACAACAAACAACAGAGAATATTAGTACTAAAATTTATCGATCCTATCGAATCTTATAGTGTCCTTATATTAATGACATGATGTTATGAAGGTCTATCATGAATATGTTATAAATATTTGGGGATGGTTTTGATCAATAGCATAGATAGAAAGCAAAGAGAGCTTTCTCTATAAATTATTTTTCTTGTTTTCTTCTTTCTTCTTATTTTTCTAACTTACTTTTCTTGTCTAGTTTATGTAGACCTACTCCTCGTACATTGTAAGTTTCACCTTTATTGAATAACCAAAATACGTTAAAAATATTAAAAAGGTGATCAATATGAAATTTGAAATTCTTTTTATTGCAATTTCTATACTTACGTCCTCAGAACCTCCACCACCTCCACCTTTACCACCTGAAAAGTAGAAGTAAAATTTTGTATTATTTATTAATATTGTATTATTAATATTTATAATAACTATAATTCTAGTAACTATACAGGTGTTTCAGGAGGAATGTGCAATACTTTCAGGCTGATCTACACCAAGTAGACAAAAAGTTCCATGGATCAACTCCCAAAAACGCTTTGTACCGAGATAACAATGGTGGAGAATTGAGATTTTCAAAATATATTAATTTTCAATTTTTAGAGGTTTTGAGGTTCTAAAATGAATATTCATGTAAAATTAGCTGCGAAATTCAATGGAACCTAGTTCCAAGTTTGTAACTCAACGGTTATTGAGATAATTGGAAAATATTAGAAAACGCTTTTTCAACAATAAGGGTTATAATCTGATAAGGAATCATAAAATTGTATTTTATCAATGGAAGTTCGAAGAAGTCGGATTCTAAAGAAAGGTTGATGGCGGTGATTGTGAATCTTACCCAAATCTGACAAATGGCGATCAAAAATCGCAAAATTGACAAAACATAGTACAAGTGATGAATTTGTGTTTAGTAGCGATTTTGCGATTTTTGATCGCTATTTCTGAGATTTGGGTAAGATTTACACAATCGCCGCCATTAACTTTTTCTTTAGAATCCGCTCTCTTTCAACTTCCATCAATAAAAATACAAATTTATGATCCCTTATTTAGTTATAACCCTTATTGTTGAAAAATAGCGTTTTCTACAAATTTTCTCCAATTATCTCATAACCGTTAAGTTACAAACTTGGAACTGGTTCCATTGAATTTCGCAGCTAATTTTACATGGGAATTGATTATTTTAGAACCTCACCAAACCTCTAAAAATTAAAAATAATATATTTTGAAAAATCTCAATTTTTCGCCATTGTTATCTCTGTAACAAAGCGTTTCTGGGGGTTGGTCCCATGGAACTTTTTTGTCTACTTGGTGTAAGGAATCAGCCTGAGAAGTATTGCACATTCCTCCTGAAACACTCTGTATAGTAACTATATAGTAACTATATTCTAGTAACTATAACTAATTCTTAATAACTATAATCTAGTCCCATCTATTGGTAGAACCTTGGAAAGTGATTGTTTTATTTGAGAGAATTGATTCGAGAGAGAAAATTGTATATTTTTTTAGGTGTCGATTACAATGCCAAAGGTGACAAGAGTTCTACTCAAAATTGATTATTGATTCGATAAAATACTCTGAGAGCATTCAATGATTGAATGAAAATGGTTGTGAGCAGTTTCTTTACGTGACTATCCTATGATATTCGGCTAATTTTATTGCTTATATCTACATCGCAGTTAAAAATAGAGAAATACTCTATTAACAATATTATTTCATCACTATATGGATGAATATTGGATACATAATCAATTGATTAAGAAAAATTTCTATTTGAAAATGTATAATAGAGAAAAATTTAAATTTGAATTGACATTATATTATAAGAACTCTTGAAATAGCTCCATCATACTAATTGAATTATAAGTCTACAGGCTACTTATGAAGTATTTGTAAATATAATTAACAAATGCGACTAGATTTCATAAAATTACAATTTGAAAACAGATTTTCATTGAAGTATTTTAGCCTTCTGTATTATACAATCTAGTTTATTCAAATGATCTCCAATTTATTCATGTATTCAAAGTTCAATTCCAGTATTTAAAGTTCATTCCAAGCTACCCTTCAACTGCTTCACCAAGGAAAGCACAGTAAGAATTGGAGGCCAATAATAATCAATTCAGCGAATTCAGCGAAAAGGCATTGCAAGGACCAGCCAGGGTTGCAGTCAAAAAATGGTGGGAGTTGGTTATCAGGGCTCGGCAGCGGTCTAAATTTGGAATAATTTCGAATCGTTGCCAACAGGTGAAAACTGGCTTATACTTTTATTTGAAGTTGATACATAAGCAGTACTCACCTTTTCCCTTTGCCATTGTAGTGCTTTGAGACTAGTTCACCTGTAGCTGGTGTGAATAACAAATTAGTAACGTATTTATCGGGAGAGGGTTTGTTGGGAAGTCAGCAGCCGATCCGGGTCCGTCTAGTCAAACAAAACCCCCCAGAGGTCGATAAGAGCAGCAGGTTTGCAAAATGCAGGTTGCCAACCTGATACCGTCTAAATATCGTACTTCCCGCCAAATTTGAGCTTATCAGGCCGATATTTATAAATACCGGTGATGTAAACACTGAGTGGAAAAGCGATGGCAAGGTGAGAGGTGGTGACTGTTTGCCAAGTACTTCGCGCATGCTGAGGAGAGACTCGTTACAATTGAAAGTGTATTTTGACGGCGTATCTTCTTGCTTACGCGGACTGTACCTATCTGAATGGTCAATGACATTGAACCAGCTACTACCCTCGCCAATTTAAATTGCTCTTGCACTTGACATAAATTTTGGCGCGATTCTCTGTTGCACTCACTAGATTTCCTTGAGTGAAAATGTAAATAGAGTCCTTGTGTAGGGGTTTCTGTAAGAGAGCATCATACTTCAACTTCGAGTTCGATATTCAATTTCTGGAGTACCCACACCTACTAGAATAAATTTGAATACTAGTATACTAGAATATACTTGTACACCAGTGTCGCGGTTACATCAAAAGGTTTAAATAGGTAGGTGGTACCCCACGGATACTTGTATTCTACTAGTATCTTCCATTGAAGAGGTACATCGCCAACTTAACAAAATCATTCAATTTGAGTGAAAACAAGGAATAAATAAATAAATTCAGCATTCTTATTCAAAGTTTGATCCCGAAATTATTTATTTTTGATTTTACATGCCAATGAATTTTATGTAAAAAACAAACTTATCTAGAGAAAAGTATAAAAGTATTATAAAGAATAATATTCTTTATATTGATAGTAAACGCAATGCCTATAGGATAGTGGGATTATTTATAATGAAAGAAGCTTTAAAACACATTTCGACACATCTAGAATGAAATCAAATACAGAATTTTCTGTGTGGTATAGGCTACATTTTTTCCCGACATTTCTCCCAAAAATTGGGTGTTAGTTTCACCCAAAATTTTTGAACTTCATAATGTAGGCTTCTTAAAAATTGTAAAGGTTCAATTAATGAGCTGAGCCCCTTTTAAATGATGCCAACTATAACAAAATAGGATAGGGAAATTGGTTCAATTGATTACGGTACGTCAAGTGATGCAATCTCCGTTTTCAAGTCAAATTCAACTGGCTTTTGTGCAATTAGTCATAATCAACGATATTTCATTCTCTAAAATGGTTTTATGGTCATTTATACGAATCTCTGCAATCTCGATAATTGATACACAAATCACAATAGGACTGATTGTATGGAAAAAACGCTTCAAAAGAGTTTAAATTTGAAAAAGGTTAAACTTTTTAAATAAAATTGATTTTAAATTGTAGACCTATAAGAAGTTTCATTCTGTTATGAAAAAGCCATAAACTAAGGAAAGCTCTTTGAGTAGTTGTGAAATTGATATTGTGGTAGTTATCCATAACAAATGAAGATGGTGTAACAACCGAAACCGGTATCTCGATTTTCTAATAAATCAGTGATTTGACAACATCTTGTCTTTTCATTCACTAAGGAAAGCTTTTTTCAACGCAAGGAAAAACTTCAACTCAGACTCCCGTATGAATAATGCTGAGAACGTAATTCAAATAGGGGGCTTGGTATAACAACTAAAATATTGCATTTTCTCCACACATTTGGTGAAACAAGTAGACAATAAATAGTCTGTCCAAGCAAAGAAGACCAAATAAGAAAATGACTCCAGCTCGGTCAATATTGGTTCAAAAAATATTGATTAGGTCTCAAATTGTGGATCAGAATGTTCCCTACGATTGAGACCAAATCAATAATTTTTGAACCAATATTGACCCAGCTGGAGTCATTTCTCATCTTGCCAGAGGGTCTTCTTTGCTTGGACAGACTATCTAAGGCTAAGCTATAGTTTCGCAGAGAGAAATTAGAATAAGATTGAAAGCCAGTTGCACAAAAATCAAATCAAATTAGACGCAAAATTATGTATACTGTAATTAGATTGACTTGAGATTCGGTAATTGATTCCTTGTTGCATTTTTCTTCTGTTTGATACAACATCAAGGCGGTTGAATACAATTACTGTAACTTACATATAGCCCAGTAGATTTTCCATTTTCGATCAACTGGCCACATAACACGGTCTGTAAGTCAACAACTCATCACATATCAACGAACAGTCAACAGTCAACTATCAACAGTCAACTATCAACAGTCAACCGTTAACAGTTAATAGTCAACAGACAACAGTCAACAGTCACAGCCAACAGAGAGCTTGATTGCGTCACGAACATTATTAACTGCTTTTGGATGGGTAATCAAAATGTTACCAAGGCGTTTGAAAACAAAGAAAGTAGTTTAAATGTTTTTTAGTCACAGTCTCAAACCACTATTTTGTCGGGCGTGAAATTCGAGTCCACACTGAATGTCATCTTGATGACATCAACAATGACGCCGAGTGTGATGCAGCAGACGGCTATGTGATGCCACCACGCGGCTCGCGTCTTGTTCTCTTGCAGATTGATGTTGATGCGTGACGATATCAGGGAGGCAATGCCTAGAAGAACCTGTGGAAAATCAACTATTTCAATGGAAACTCACTATTAATTCCAGTTCATCATTTCTAGCTTAGGGCTACAGATAGATGCCTTGTAATAAATAAAGTATTACCAGCCTCTATAGACATTTTATAAGTATTCAATACATTCTATTTCCGGTACATTAAATTGAAGTAGGTGATTTCTTGATCCATGACGAGCTGTTGTGTGTTAATTCCCAATTAATTCCTGTGTGTTAAGGTATAATACCGACGATGAAGTCATTATTTTTTACAGAAGGAAATCTGTTAATTTACCTTTCTTGAGCGAAGGCCTTTCGTGTTCCACGACCACTTTGTCAACACCGTGTTGTCCTGTGTTGTCGAACAGTTTCCCTTCTGTAAAAAATCTTGACTGAATCGTCGGTATTACACCACAGTGAATTCTTATATTGATTGGGCCATCAATCACGCTATTTTGATGAATTAATTTGAAGCAATTTTCAAATGCAATTGATCAAATTCATTACTTCAACGAAACATTTTGTATTTATTGTTAGTGTTCGGTTGCATTTGAAAATGGTACCTATGTGAATGTGACTCATATTTGAACAATTGAAAAGGCTACCATCATTTTAAATCTATTGAAATAGTTTCTGTAGTTAATCCAAATCAGTCCAAATTCACCCTCATGAGTGATACGTATAGGCTTACATTTTGAGTGATTTAAATTTATATTTTACTCCAATTTAACATGAGAAAAAGTCCGTTAACGTGTTTCTATTCGGAAATACTCTGCAGCTGGGCTAATGCAATTATGGTTAGCAATGCTATCGAATGCAATGATATTATAAATGTATCTTATAATAGCATTGCTACTCATAATAGAATTAGCCCAGCTGCAGAGACTCGTTAACGGACTTTTTCTCATGTTAAATTTGAGTAAAACATAGATTTAAATCAGAATGTAAGTCTTGAAAATATCTACAAGCTCATATAAGAAATTCATCTATTAAAAGAATTCTGTATTTCGTAAATTGGAAAAAAGCGTGCGATTTTTCGTCAAGGATAGGGGAATCAATGCTAAATTTTTGACTAGAAGAACTCCGTAACATCAGTATCATAGCATCCCAGCCAGCTGTTTCACTCTGCCCCACCTCTACTATTCTATACACCTTGCCTCGGAGCCCCTCCCTCTGGGGGGTAATCCATACTCCCCAGACCCCCGGTGAGCCAGTTCACCCACCGCTCCCATACCTCTTTTCATACAAATCAAGCACTGCGTATATGAATACGAAGAGAGCAAAAATTATTTTTGGTTTTTAAATATTTGTGGAAAATATAGAGATATTTTCACATATGCCAGTTATTTGCTTATAACTCGAAAACTATATATGAGTCCCACATATCTTCTATTGGAATCAATAATCTTAGCATTTCCTAATAGGCGTGAAATTTAAGATTGTTTCTTGATAATGATTATATATTAGTGGGCACCGGCGGCTCGTACCCACGAAATAGGCGATCTGCCCGTGCCCGTATCTTTTACTGTACTACTCCTACTGTAACGCACTTCACCTGTTTCGTGGGCACGAGCCGCCAGTCTTAGTGGGTGCTCTATTTAAGATCAGATATCAATGATGTATAAACCTATATTTATATCTTGTTCTGGTACTATCGAATGAAGTTCCTTCTGATTTTAAGCTTCAAAAAATGACCTTGATTTGTATTTGAAAGTTGATTTCTGTCAGTATGGTGTAGCCCATAATAATTATTACTTAGGTACTTAGAAAAGAGCGCAACCAAATAAAATGTACGGTGCAAAGCTGTTAATATTTTTCATAACTTTTCTAAACAAGCGGAATAAGTGTTTCGAAACAACCGAACCCGGTAGCCTATTTTATTTTCTGTAAATTTGTTGTTTGAGAATACCTGGTCTTCACATTCAATATGGATATGCATCACAATATCACCTTCACAACTAGACAAGAAAATGAAGAAGCAAGACAAGCTAAACAAGAGAAGTTGTATTTTCAGTAAAAACTAAATTGAGTAATAAATAATTAATATATATGATATGCTAAAGGGTATCAACCTTGTCCCTGGACTGGAGGACTTCTAACATTCTCCAAAATATTATACAGGCCACTGTCTTTATTTGAATTGTTTACATCAGGCATCATTAATTGAAAAAATATTGTTTTGTGATGATTTCTTGGTCCATTGAAATGAAATGAAAATACTCTTTTCTAGGCGGAGTTAGGACTAGAAAGTCCATTGACGATCTGATAAATGGAGACCAGTGGGTTCATGAAGCTTGATAGTAGGTACGCTCAGAAATACATATTTTCCTACTAGACAATACATGGCTGCATGTTGGTACCTAATCAAATAAATGTGAAACTTTTATTTGGTCTCTGTTCCCCATTAAAAAAATCGTGTTATATCATTCGCACCATCAATATTCAGATACCTGTAATGATATTATTGTAAGTTAATCATATTTCTGGAGCACTAATGACAATAGAAGCAATAATGAATGAACACTGATATGCAAGTCAGTATAGGTACCGTACTTTATTCAACACTTTATTGAACATGATATGAAAGTGATTACTTTATTCAACAACCATTCAACATATACTTTTAACAAAGAATTCTATATACATGCATTTGTTCGCAATGAATATTTTCTAGGATCAGTGCACTAAATTAACAATACATAACAGTAATAAATTGAATTAACAGTAATAAGTAGACCAATAGAAAATAAAGTACCGTAAAATAAAACAGTTTCATATTCTTAGTTATCTAAGAATGATCTAATATAATGAGAATTCAATTACTGTGAATCATTAGGAATCTAAATTTAAAAATAAGTTACAGTACCTAGTATTCTAAAGACTAGTATACAAAGATTTCATTATTTCCCAAATATTCTTCTCCATGCTTTATCGATAAAAAATGGTATTTAAACTTCTAATTCTATGATTGATACCTATATAAAAGTTGAAGCACTTACCACGTAAATATTTTTCATTTTTATTAAATATCACACTCCTTCCATCACGCTTAAGAAATCCAAAATTCACATTCATTCGAGAATGATTAGTGATAGTGAGTGTCTCTTAGATAGTTATCTACCTTCATAGAAGTACGTTACAGGACGGTTTAAGATAAGGCCTCATTCAATCACGCCATACAAAATATTGAAAAGTGCTTTACATTATATCGTAATAGAAAAGTCACAACCCAGCTTTAATATAGTCTTCAGCCTTATTAAAAAATCTGTAATGGGTTAGTCTACGCATAGCCTACACCATTCAAAGAAATTATAAATTATCATGATACTTTGCTGCATGGAACATACAATGAATATTTATGGGTATTTATTAGGGTATTACATACCCTATTAAGAGAAAATAAAAAAAATCGTGAAGAACCACATGACCTTCAAAATATAGAACAATGCACAGTGGAACAATATTATATATATATGAAGGCCATTACACAGTACATATATACAATACAGAAATACCTTATTTACTGACTATTCTTATGAAAATTATGTCAAAGTTCATTATGTGATCTCTTATTTTGTGATAACAAACTTGCGATTATTTGGAAAAACTCAAATCCTTCCTTTATATTATTATTATGAGTGGATTTACTCTCGAAGATAAAAATATCTATACGTCATTCAACAATTAATTAAAAAATTTTAGTTTAAAATCTATAAAGAAAATTGGAAACAGTTTGAATAACAATAGAGGATATTTATGACATAAAAATACAAAAACGGATTAGTATGGGTGTTTGATGCTACACTACTATCATTATAATTATGTTCAAGAATAATCATAATGAACTACTAGCCCATTTTTCAGATTCAGAAGTAGTTTTTCATATTTTCAGAAGTAGGTAGTTTATTTGTTGAAATGGAAACAAAGTACTCATTAGATACGGTACCGCAGAAAATGTAGACTAATATAAAAATAAAATAAATAGGTAGTCTTCAAAAATAAAGACTAGCCGTACAGCATAATAGGTACCGAACAGCATAACTGTCGAGAGCGTTGGGAATATCAAATTTGATAGCAAGTGAGCTCTGTTCTTTATGTCAGCCTTTGTATACTGTATAGAGAAGCCTATTGAACAGGGATCGATTTTGAATTATATGGTTTGTTACATCAATTCCTGACGATTTGTGAGCTGGCTTGACACGCAATCTTTGTTTACTTGTTGTTCTGTCCCATATCAGAGGGAGGGTGAATCATCGGATCGACAAGTAAGTTAAACCTGCAACTATATTATTTGTAAAACGATATTCGAACAAATAAATATTTTCAGACAAAAATTTCGCATGAAATTACAAAATACATATAATAGAATAGTTTATAGTTCAAACACACAGAATTAAACAGTACGGTAGCCTCTATTGGCATAAATATTACACTATCAGTAAGGTACATAAATCTCTTCATCATAGTTGCATATAGACCTACAATTTGAAATATGAGAGCTCTTCACATTTAGGAAATTGGTCACATCTTTGGCTTAGATCGATGTAAAGGCATAAGTAGTAGTCTTGTTGTAAGCTACACAAACGTTACAGAGTTCCTCCAGTGATATAAAATGTTAGCCAACATACATAATAACTATAGTGATATAGGGTTTTCTCCTTCTGCAAAGTGTTACCGGCACATACAATACAATCTCTTTGATAGAAAACAGAGTTTGTAGACTTATGGACACTTTAAAAATCTATAGCAAGATATGAGTTTTCAGGATTTTTATAAAAATATATTTTTAAAATATCAGCAATGATAAAATAATACTAACTGGTTATGACTCAAACTTACACACAATATTTAAGCATCGTGTTATGTAGAACAACAGGTCTTGTACTTTCAATAAATCATTAATATTTTAATCGAATTTTCTCCAGTTCTTTCATACCAACGAGTTAATTGAGAGTAATATGAGTACGGAATAAAATAAACTTGATTCATTTACAAAGACATCTTTTAAAATATTACTTTATTCATTCAGTAACATTAATAATTAAATAGGTAGTTTATAATTTTATATGCTACTGAGGCCACTATAGAAGCAGTCTCTTCATTGAGGAATGATCGAATAAATAAATGAATATGGTAGTGTTATTAGAAAAACATTTCTTCCTATATTTCTTTAAACATGGAGTAAAAAATGATCCCTGACCTCAATTTCCTATGTGAATGATCAAAAATTGAACTCTGCTGAACGTTTGTGCACCGGAAATGTTCAGTTTTAGTGTGTTTCACTCATGAGTCCCCTGGTTACGTTGAAGCGATACGTGAACGGCCCCGTCGACGTGTGCTGGATGCCGAATCCGGAGATGACCACGTTGAGTGTGGTGATAAGGAAGACCATGATGAGAATGATGTCGTTGAGTATGACGGCCGGCTGCCGGTCGTTCTGTTTGTTCAGATCCAAGCCGCCGATGATCAAGAACAAGATGCCCACTCCGATCTGCAAGACCACAATCCCACACTTGGTTCACTAAAATCATCCTTCCATTGTTGAATTCTTTATGAAAATATAGACTACTTAACTTATTGCTCTCTGCTAAATTTACAGGTTTGGTAATTTGGACTAAAATGATTATTTTATTGTTGGTAGGCTACTTAAACTTGCTCTCTGTCAAATTTACAGGTTTGGTAATTTAGACCAAAATCACCCTTTTATTGAAAGGTTCTATTATAATATATTCTAGCCTACTAAACAAACTTGCTCTCTATAAAATTAATTGCTTGATGAAATGATGAAATTTTGAAAACTTTTTTTAAACATTTTCATTTGATGTTTTTGATTGGATAAAGATTGTGAACAGTGAACTTTAATCAAAATTTAAAATGTCTAATATTGAAAATTGTAATGTAAACTTTCATCATCTTTCATTCACCATGTAAACATCATCATTCACTCACTCATATAATATCACCTTTGCTTTTAGAATACTTGTTATCAAGTCGCAATTGTAACAATAAAGATAAAATGCTAGTAGCCTATGTTTGATAATATCACTATTATTTGATTGTTGAATTTCACTAATTGAGTACCAGTTGTGAAGGTGATATTGTGGTACGGTAGGCCTAGTTATTCATATTAAATGAAAATACTAGATTGTCAGTGGAAATCGGTGGTTTGCCATTATCTTGTATTTTAATTTATCAAAATTGTTTAATCTTATTAGACATGCTCTCTATCGAACTAACAGTTGGTGAAAGTGTATAAGTAGATAAAGTTCGACTATTAATTATTAGTTATTAATTATAACGGTACTCTTGCTCTCTATATTGAGTTAACCGTTTTGTTATTGAGAAAATGGACTATAGTCCGCGCAATTTAAGTTGACTGTTTTTCTCTTCACCCGGGAAATAGCTGCGTTGCCAAGCAGATTGTGTGAAATTGGAATTTCTTCAAATTCGCGATTAAACCCCATATCTAGACGTAGAATTTTATCCTCGATATGCCAGTAGTATTAAAAAAGTTCCTGGGTAGAAGGATTCAAAGGAAATTTAATTTTTTTGAAAAAATTGAAAAATTGCGAAAATATTACTTTCTTTTGTATATCACTTCTCTCACAATCATGAGTTGTAGTAAAAATAAAGTTTTTTATATCAAAATGACAAGGAGAACTCGAGCTTTCAAATGGTTTCTGAATTTTCTATATTCGACCAATAATTATGTTTCAATTAATGAATATGTTTGTCAATGTCGAGTCAACTCGAACAGAAAACATGAAATTTTCGATGATCTAGAAAATTTTTTGTTTGAGAAGATAAGTGGGTGGTGAAAGCAAGAAAGTTGTTCAAATACAATTGAAATTATTTTTCCAAATGTTGAAAATAGTCGGAAGATCGTAATTTGGCCTCTCAAGAGTTTCAAAGTAAGGAGAGCGGTATACGCATGAATCATTGTATGTTAAAGATTTGAGTTATTGAAGCTAATCGACTTGGATATTCAAGCTGCGAACAGCTGGTTCATCATAAAAATAGTGAGTTCCACAACACCGCGTGATTTTTCCGAAGCTACGCGGTCACTTTTAACATTCAGTCGAATGTGTTTGCGTTAGGAGAAGTTCCAATTTCATGCAAAATGACAACGTAGCTATTTCTCGGGTGGAGAGAGTTTTTGTCAACTTAGTTTGGGCCGACTATAAATTCATCCTTTATTTGTTGATTTTTTACTCTAGCTCTCTATTGAATTTATTGCTCAATTATTGGTTATTGTGTACATAGTCCTATAACAACAATGAACTTAATCTCCACCACATTTATTTCTACAAAAGTACGGTTAAATTATTTGAATATCTATTTCTGTACACATGCAATATAATAGGAAGTGATATGGTGACTACATTTTTCACAATCCTAGTGACTAAAAAAACTTGTAGTTTGATTTTATAAATTATTTATTTTTAAGAAAAATGAACAAGTTACATATAAGTACATATAAAAGTATGTGTGACAAAAATCCTACATCTTTTACAATACCGTGATTGATACAAAAAAGAAGGCCTATAGATTATTGTTTTTTAGAAGAATTTCAACAGGAATCACTCGATGATGATATAGTTATAAGTTGCAATAGCCTACATTCTTTACAATATTATCATTTTGATGACTGACAATCGAACTGGAATTCATAAAACTTACTGATAGCCTACTATAAAAATATCGATCATATTTCCATACGATCATTGGCAGCCCATCATGAGTCACGTCTTGACCAGCACGATAGAGGTCATCCAACTCCTAGACAACACTCAACTGACAAGAAGACTAAAGAGAACAAAGCCCTTCAAGTTCGTGTAGTGCTAGTGAAGTGAAAAAAATATATATAACTAAATCCGTAAATATTGATACTAGTAACATCAGAACTGCTTGAGTAATTTATGGATGAACTGAAGCTTCTAAGTTTGTGACTAAAATTATTAACTGAAAATTAATGGTTTGTCTATTGAGACAAGTTTTAATAACATCTATGGAAAAAATATATTTCCATACATTTTAGGAGAATTTTAACAGGAATATTATTACTGATTGATTGATTGAATGCCTTTATTAAGCATTAAGGGCGGAGTTAGGACTCTTGGTCCTCTCTACCGCACAACCCTTAATGAGCTGATTGATGAGATGCACAGAGTAATTCCAAGAAGAATTTCAACAGGGATATAACTAGGTTGCAAACAGTCTATATCTACATCCTTGACAATTCTTATGACTGATACAGAACTATATAGTAGATAACCACTTCTTCTCTAATCTTCTTCTCCTCAGGTCTGAATCCATAACTAACAATGGAGTGAAAATCCATACCTTGACTAATTTTTATCTATCCAGACAAGTGAAGAAAAAACTAGAAGTAGACATTTTTGAAAACCAACTAGAATTCAACCCCCTGTGGTACAAGTCCACCCAGGCCAGGATCGAAAGCGCTGATAAGCAGATTGAGAGCTGATACGGCAAAGGAGCCGGCCATCGTGATATGGTTGACCAACAGACAGGACACCTTGTACTCGACCAGGTGCAATTTGCAGTCGCGCATCAGATGAAGCGACAGGAACATCACGCCCATCAGAACCTGCGTCCAAATAAGCAACAATCATCAAACCAATCCCCAACATCACCAACATCACCAAACTCACAATCAGCAAACAACAAATATGAGTATATCTCATCAATGAAACGAATATTCGTGGGTTAAGTGAAAGAGGGGACAAGATCCTCAATTTCAACCATTGTTCACACATGTACAAGGTTGAGAGTTGATGATAACGTCAAAATCTACCTACAAAGTAATATTATATTGATCTATCCATCCAATATTGTAGGCTACAACTATAAAATTCAATGTTTAAGAACAATTTTCGATTATGCCGATGTGAGAGATAGTTTTATGGGCCGTTAGATAGTTAAACTTCGATAGGCCGGAGTTTTATGCCATATATAAAAACAATTAATCAATCATTTATTCAAAAGTACATTTGGGTTAGTGCAACAGGCACTCATGTCCTGGAACTGCACCTTTCTTTTAGCCTATACTACAGTTTAAACCATGTTATGTCCAATCATAAAACTTTATGATATCCACTACGAATTTCCACCTCAAACAATTCAGAATTCTTATATCATGAAATGGAAATTCTAATATTATTATATATTTTCTTCTAATTTCATTTATCATAGAACTATTATTATAATACTCCAATTATAATTGAGTACTGGCCTAAAATATGGGATTGATCATTAAAAAAAAACTTTGCCGCTTATTATTATAATTCACAATGAATCATTAATCAATTGGGAAATGATGGAGAGATATTTTATCAAAGTATCGTCATATGAACAACAATATAGAATATCTAGGATAATAATTTTCAATGAGCTTGAACACATCAATCATCGTCATTGGTAATTGATCAGTGATTGACCAGAGAAAAAATATTATATCCCACATTATGGGATAAATTCCACTATGAGAGGATGATCACTTTAGCAACAAAATAATATAGGCAACGCATTATGAATTCATAAAGCAGAATATTGTATTAATTTTGGAATGATAATCAAGAGATATTAACCGCATATACCTGATACCATACCGCATAGTATCTATTCACAATGCATATCATGTATTGAAAAGATATAAGAATAAGAAAATAATCATATGAGAGATTGAGGAACTGAGAATAGTATAGGAAGACTTGGAATTTGAAGTTTTATTTTTATGAGTCAGAAACCTGCATTTGAAAGTCCTTTTGATCCTGGCCTGGGTGAATTATTAATTTGTGACAAATCATTTTCTGAGTAGCTATGCAAAGGTGTTATTGAGGTAGTTATAGGTACATAATGGAATGAAAATACTATAGGTATCGCTGAACCACAGATTTAGGTGCTGATCTCATCTGAGGTGCCATCATATACAATAATAAAATATCTGGTACCGAGCTTCGCTCTGAAGCTGAGGCCGAACTGTTGGATTACATAAATATGTTATTGTAGAAAATCAAGGAACCTCCTTGTAAAAAATAAATTCAAAATTGATATGATCACCTCTCACAATTTATTGACAGTCATGAACATGTGTTATAGACTTGAATGTAACTCCATTCACTCCAGCTGGTCAGCTAATGATAACAGCCATTATACGCAGTAGGTGGGATTACGCCTGAATAAGGAATATTTTATTCTTTTATTTATCCTGCCAGAGAGTTTTCCCAGACATGAGACCTGGTGCAATCTTATTTTTCCATCACGGTTATATTACATTTCAAATTTTGAGGAAATCGTTAGAGCTGTTTTCTAAATTCGTGGCTCCACAAACATACATATTACATACAATATCTGGTACGGAGCTTCGCTCTGAAGCTGTGGCCAAACTGTTGAATTATATAAATATGTTATTGTAAAAAATCAAGGAACCTCCTTGTAAAGAATAAATTCAAAATTGATATGATCACCTCTCACAATTATTTGGCACAAACATGTGTTATAGACTTGAATGTTACTCCATTTACTCCAGCTGGATAGTTTTGATCAGCTAATGATAACAGCCATTATATGCAGTACTTGGGATTATGCCTGAATAAGGAATATTTTCTTCTTTTATTTATCCTGCTAGAGAGTTTTCCCAGACATGAGACCTGGTGCAATCTAATTTTTCCATCACGGTTATATTACATTTCAAATTTTGAGGAAATCGTTAGAGCCGTTTTCTAAATCCGTGGCTCCACAAACATACATATTACATACAATATCTGGTACCAAGCTTCGCTCTGAAGCTGCAGCCAAACTGTTGAATTATATAAATATGTTATTGTAAAAAATCAAGGAACCTCCTTGTAAAGATAAATTAAATAATAGTACATGAATAAAAAAACTTTTATAAAAACAACGTTTTTCATATGCACTAAAAAGTAGAAAATAATTTTCCTATGAGCCTGGCAGAATTCCTGAATAAATTGGTCACATTATGGTAACATACTTTATAACATTTTCCAATTCATATAAAACGAAAAACGTTGGGCGCATTTTGTATTATTATTATGAATCATATAAATATAATTTAAATCATATAAATATGAGATTTATATGAGGTAATACTAAACTACTGTTTATTTCTGACAATATATTAATTTTATAATTATCTATGATAATTATTAATATAATTTAACCTATGATTATACTATTTATAAATCACTAATTGTGATTGTAAATGAATCATTTTCATAGTAACCTATGAATATATTTAATTCATTTAAGGTAAAATTTTATTTCTACAAAATTATGTAACAAATATGTATTTGAAGAATTATTGTAGAAATCATGATTTTAATGTTCATTTATATGAAAAATTTTGAATTCATTAATGATGATTACTATTATTGCATATGATTATATCAAATGATTTCTAATGTTCACAATTCAATTCCGTGAAACTGTATTAACTGAATATTATGTCAACTGAATAAATGTAAAGAAATTTCATTTTATAGAAATGTGAGCGTATTAGAAAGATCTTGATGTTTGAGTACATGCGCCCAACGTTTTTCGTTCTATAAGAATTGGAAAATGTTATAAAGTATGTTACCATAATGTGACCAATTTATTCAGGAATTCTGCCAGGCTCATAGGAAAATTATTTTCTACTTTTTAGTGCATATGAAAAACGTTGTTTTTATAAAAGTTTTTTTATTCATGTACTATTATTTTCTACTTTTTAGTTTTTTAATTAATAAATTTAATAAATTAATGCTGTGGTCCCAGTTGTCTCATTCTTTCCATTTCCTTTACTGCATCTTCATTACATGGTGTCTTGCCAGTTAGTTTTGAGCAATCAAGTTCTTCAATTCTCAATCCATCAAGTGATCTAACTCGACTGAGCGCCACATATGCTTGACCTTTAGCAAACAATTTTGATCCTAGGTATACAACAGCATGATCAACTGTGCAACCCTGCATTTTGTGAACTGTGCAAGCCCAACACAGTATAATTGGAAGCTGCAATCGCTCAATTGTTCCATAGTTTCTGAGCGCTGGAAACTGGATGGATTTGGGATTGATCAAATGAATGCCATCTTGGCCAAAATCAATGCGCACAGATGGGATGTCTTCATCGTACATTTGATCACGACGGAATAGAGGCCAAACGATTTCTGTTATCTTTCCCATAGCGCCATTCACTAATCCTTGCTCAATATTCAAATTTGATCGCAGCATGACTCTGGCTCCAACAAAAATTTCTATTTCTCTTGGAAGGCCTCCAGTTTTATTTATATCGCCTGATACAATGTTTCCCATATTCACATTGTCAGCATTTCGAGTTGCATTCACCAGCACATCTTGAGATCTGATTCTATAAACTTGCACTCCATTAGCTCGATGTTGCTCAAGAACAGCTTTGTTGTGTGCATCAACTTGTGCACGAGTTGGATAGATGCGAATTGCTTGATCCAAAGCAAAGTCGCCAGATGCATCAGTCAACAGTTTTGACATTAAAACGTCAAAGTGTGGTGCTTGTAACTGACCAATACGCAGCGTATTCAAAAGATCACCAAATGTATTATCGCCTTGTTGTCGCATATTTTCAGTCAGCTCGACCAAGCTGAAAAGTCTCCATAAATGTGTTGCTGGAATGAATCTTGCAGGCTGATTGAACACTTGTGCTCCACGAATTGGTGGCAATTGGAACAAATCGCCAAACACAAGTACATTGATACCACCAAATGGTATATGTTCATTCTTCTTCAATTGTCGTATTCTTGAATCCATCATGCACAGCATCTCATATGGCACCATAGAAATTTCATCAATGAAAAGGAATTCAATTTCTTTCCATTGGTTTCGCAACACTTTGAGATAATTGCCGGTGAGAGGCGGGAGATTTCCAACCATTTTTCCGTCCTTCTCGACTGGAAGCTTGAACAATGTATGCAGCGTTGTGCCACCAACAAGTCTTGCTGCAACACCAGTTAATGCACCAACTTTGACTGCTGTGTGTCCATAGCAGCGATTGACTTGATGTTTGATTGTATTGAATGTAAATGTTTTGCCAACTCCTGCTCCTCCAGTGACAAACAATTTGAGGCGAATAGGATCGCCAGCCAGCTGCTTTTCAATGCTTTGTGTGATGAAATTGTATAACTCTCGTTGCTTCAAATTCATTGCTGCACACATGTTTTGAAATTGTTCATTTGAGATTGGTTGATCTGCAACTTCTTCTCCCTCAATCTCTGCTTCAACAAATTCTTCAGGATTCTCAAGAAGAATGAAAGCATGGGCCTGATTGAACGCAGTTTCTAATTGTTGGTCTTGTGCGCGATGAACTTCTAAATAGGCACTTGTTTGCCGCAATTCTTCCTCGCGAGCTAGAAATGCTTCTCGAGCACTGTTGAATTCATCAATTAACTCATTCTCTGAATAGAATGGCACATATTGCAGGAGTAAACTATAGAAATAGTTTTCTGGATCAACATTCATTCGAAAATATGGAACTCTCACAACAGCTGGCACATTTCTAATTTCCATTTTGCTATTATTTGTTAATTTAATGAGTCTTTGTCTTGTTGGCCGTTCTTCTATTTCAGCGTCCACACTTTCTTCAATATCATCAGGAAAATGAATAATTGAATTGATAATCGTCCAATTAGTGCATGAATATTTATTTTATTTGAAAAAATATGCTCTGGATCTTTCATGTTGACCAATCTTTATAGTGCTAAGGTTGGTTATCCTACATTCACAGAATCACAAGTCAACCAGCTGCTATCATTTTCATTTTTTTGAAAGTTTAATTTTCATCATTCAGCTGATGGATTATCTTGAAATTTAATCTCCCAGTCCTGACCAGTTCCTGACTCAATTCTGTCAAATTTTATAATATTTTATTGAAATTACTCAAGAAGCTCTTTAAATCATCATCAAATTATTATAATATTGCATTGTCATCTGGTTCTGATCTATATGTAAAGTTTCAGAACTATAGATTGCCGATAAATGGTCGAAATTTGAGTTGAAAGATTTCGCGGACAAACAAGAAAGCGGGTTGAGAAAAACGTTGTAATGTAATAAAAAATTGATATGATCACCTCTCACAATTTTTTGATAGTCACGAACATGTGTTATAGACTTGAATGTAACTCAATTCACTCCAGCTGGATAGCGTTGGTCAGCTAATGATAACAGCCATTATACGCAGTACTTGGGATTATGCCTGAATAAGGAATATTTCATTCTTTAATTAATCCTGCCAGAGAGTTTTTCTAGACATGGGACATGGTGCAATCTTATTTTTCCATCACGGTTATATTACATTTCCAATTTCAAGAAAATTGTTAGAGCCGTTTTCTAGATCCGTGGTTCCACATACAAATATACAAACATACATACATACAGAATTTACTTGCTTAATATAATAGGATACAGTATTGATCGTTTAATGTAAAATATCTGGTACCAAGCTTTGCTCTGAAGCTGCGGCCAAACCGTTGAATTACATAAATCATTATTATTATTGTAAAAAATCAAGGAACCTCCTTGTAAAAAAAAATTAAAAATTGATATGATCACCTCTCACAAGTTTTTGACAGATATGAACATGTGTTATAGACTTGAATTTAACTCCATTCACTCCAGCTGGATAGCATTGGTCAGCTAACAATAACAGCCATTATACACAGAACTTGAGACTATTCCTGAAGGAATATTTAATTCTTTTATTAATCCTGCCAGAGAGTTTTCCCGGACATGAGGCCTGGTGTAATCTTATTTTTCCATCACGGTTATATTACATTTCAAATTTCAAGAAAATCGTTAGAGCCGTTTTCTAGATCCGTGGTTCCACATACAAACATATAAACATACATACATACATACATACAGAAATTACTCGTTCAATATAATAGGGTATCTGGTACCGATGAGCTTTGCTCTGAGGCTGCGGCCGAACTGTTGAATTACATAAATATGTTTTTGTAAAAAACAAGGAACCTCCTTGTAAAAAAAAAAATTCAAAATTGATATGATCACTTCTCACAATTTTTTGGCATGAACATGTGTTATAGACTTGAATGTTACTCCATTTACTCCAGCTGGATAGTTTTGGTCAGCTAACAATAATAACCATTATACGCAGTACTTGGGATTATGCCTGAATAAGGAATATTTTATTCTTTTATCAATCCTGCCAGAGAGTTTTCCCAGACATGAGACCTGGTACAATCTTATTTTTCCATCACGGTTATATTACATTTCAAATTTTGAGGAAATCGTTAGAGCTGTTTTCTAAATTCGTGGCTCCACAAACATACATATTACATACAATATCTGGTACCGAGCTTTGCTCTGAAGCTGCGGCCGAACTGTTTAATTATATAAATATGTTATTGTAAAAAATTAAGAAACCTCCTTGTAAAGAATAAATTCAAAATTGATATGATCACCTCTCACAATTTCTTGGCATGAACATGTGTTATAGACTTGAATGTTACTCCATTTACTCCAGCTGGATAGTTTTGGTCAGCTAACGATAACAGCCATTATACGCAGTACTTGGGATTATGCCTGAATAAGGTATATTTTATTCTTTTATCAATCCTGCCAGAGAGTTTTCCCGGACATGAGACCTGGTGCAATCTTATTTTTCCATCACGGTTATATTACATTTCAAATTTCAAGAAAATCCTTAGAGCCGTTTTCTAGATCCATGGTTCCTCATACAAACATACATACAAACATACATACAAACATAAATACAAACACACATACATACGTATATACAGAAATTACTTGCTTAATATAATAGGACAGGATAAGCATTGTATAATATAAAATAAATCGAAATAATTCAATTCCAGTGATAGCGAAGAGTTGGGAACTTGATCTCCAACCAATTAATTTGAAAAAAGAATGAATAATATGAAGTCACAAAGTTGATTGAAAGCAACTGTGGTAATACGAGTACAATGATTAATTATTACCTACTTCAATGAACAATTCAAAATTTATGAAAATAATCGAGCGTTGAAATTGAATTCGATATTTATATATAATTTGATTACAGCAGGATATTATGACGGTAACTTGAAACAATACCTATAATTTTTAATTTTTGATTCGGCGATAAGTTCAGAAAGCGTCACTTCTTAATTTGGGAGGACATGCCATATTAATGAACGACCTCGAAGGTTTTCAGGCTTACAGTCTATCATTTTCGTGGATGCACTTGAAAAGCGTAAATAATTGAGATGAAGCAAAGGTCACAACTCAGTGATTATTAGTTAAATAATCATTTATTGGTTCACGAATCAATGTCAAGGCTGCTTGTAGGGTCGACAATTGGGGCTTTGATGATCTCAATAGAAAATTCAATACCTACCGTACCTAGTTTTACAAATTCATGTTGAAATATAATCAAGTTTGGAAAATTTATTGATTTCATTTGAAAGAGTGGTAAATAATTTAATATTTTACCTATAAATCAGTTGGCCTACCTACCACTAGGCACATCTAGAAAATAGTTTTGAAGCGTCATATATTTCGATGAATTGTGATAACTAATATCAACTCTGAATGTCATCTTGAGAACTTTTGTTTACCTCGTGTAACGTAGAATATAATTTAGGTCTGAGCTCACCAATAAATTTTTCTTTATCTTCTGAATGAATAGTTTTTCCGAATATTTATCAATATTCAGAGATGTATTACATTAACATAATTATGTGATACTATGCACACATTATTACTTTCAAACATAGCTGTATAAGCACGAATTGAAGCCATTACAACATAATATTTGAATGATGAAATGAATATGTTACATGCATAGATATAGGTAGCCTACATCTATAACTCTATAGAGAGGTCTAAATTATATGGATTGAGCCAGAGCTTCCTTTAATAGAAGTTATGATTGAGCACCTATACATTTATAGGTGCTGTACTTAGTACCTAGTATCTACTCTATTATATACTATCTACTAATCTAATTATTATCCTTGCTGATACTATATACTTGGATGTACCTAAAGCACAATAAAGAGGTCTTTATAGAGCCTAGTTACAAAGGTGGATCTAATGAACAAGTTATTTTAATATGTTACCAATTTTTTACTTAGAATGTATGAATACAAAGAAATTACAAAACTATATCCAACTGTAGTATCATCCACTGATAAAGGAATACTGTATTCTAGTATCGGTGAAAGCACTTATGGAATATGATTAATAATAGATATAAAATGAATTTTCACATCAGTATGAAATCATACATAGGTAGTTCAAATAATGAATAATTTCATTGATGATAGGTGAAGAAAAATGAGAAAAATAAACAAAAATTAATACGCGGTTAGGAAACTACATAAGTGGTCCTAAATAGAGAGAAAATTATTTTGGAAGAGGAAGGATGTGATTCCTTTATTCCAAGCAAATTCCTTTGTTAGGAAGAAAGAGTCCTTTTCACAACATTGGACTATCATTTTTCAGATTTCGATGAATTGATATTTATCACAATAATAGTTCACTTCCAATTTCATCTTCATGATAGTGCAGAATTTTTCTCTATTTCTTCTTCCAATATCAAATAACTATGAATACTCGAAGATCTGAGTATCAGAGTAAGCTTATTAGTTATGGTTTTCAAAGAAAAATCACTAGTGTATTTTCATATTGAATTTGGATAGCATACCTGTAGTATAATGGAAGTAGTGATGAGTCCCAGCATAAGTGTGTAGAACTCGTGTTTGTGTCCCACTTGTAGGATGTACT
Source organism: Sogatella furcifera (assembly GCA_017141385.1). Classification (NCBI taxonomy): domain Eukaryota; kingdom Metazoa; phylum Arthropoda; class Insecta; order Hemiptera; family Delphacidae; genus Sogatella; species Sogatella furcifera. The sequence continues at coordinate 12,786,109 of CM029551.1, read as the reverse complement.
TCAGTTGGCTGGCGTTAGCAGTTAGCAGAGCAATGTCCAGCATGCCCTGTGCGATTGTCTTTTTCGTTGCATATCTGTTGGCGTCCAGCGGTTTTTCCTAAAATTGAAATAAAATTAATTAATGCAAAGTGAAAAAGTAGAAAGTAAAAAATACATTTATTAGAAGCGAGAAAATAAACAATAGGCTATATATTTTATTCCAAGTTGAAAAATAAAATATTACATTTTCTACAAGTATTATGTTGTCCTTATTTTCCCTCAATTCCGTATTTTAATAGTGGAATAAGAATTTGTTAAAAAGAAAGAAATTTTTGTCTGTAGCAAAAATGTGGTAAACTTCTTTAATCTCTATTAACCTACTTGTCTATTATCCTTGTAAGAAATTATTCATTGGTTATTTTCTCCTCACTTCATTATTAATATGTTACTCTAATATTTTAAAATTATTCTAAAACACCCCTGAGCATACAAAGTATATTTTGTAGGATATGTGCAGTATACATAAATATTTAATATAATTTTTTTTAATATTTGGCAGTAGACATTCTATGACGTAGTAGAAATCTGATTTCGTTCACTTTCCTGTGGTCATAGTTGATTGAAAAAGATCAAGTACATACAATAATTATTGATGATGACATATTGACATACAATAACAGGTATTATTGATGATGAAAATCGGAAACAGAAATAAATCAGCTACCTCATTGATAATGGCTTATTAGCAACTGAAACCCGTATCCCGATTTCTAATAAATCAGTTGTATGACAATATCGTTTTATTTGATACTTCCACTCCATTTAAATCAATAACAGATAATTAAATTCAATTAAACTGTAACTTATATAATTTCAATTACAACAACATCAACAGATAATGTTTGTATTCATATTATGATAGTCTTTTCATTTTTACAATAAACTTATGATTATTTATCTATTCATTTATTATTGATGCAACATTTAGGTAATCCCAAAGAAAGTGACTTAGTTGTGAAATTCGGAATTTACACATACTTAATTGCATTCTTGTTGACCATCAGACATTGAAGATTTATGTTTCTGGAAACCTAGCATGTACATTCGTAATGCTTGAGATACTACTACAACATGCAGCCAGATATATATATTGCAAAATAGCAGCACGCAACCTCGTCTATACTCTACAGAGCTATAAAAAATTAATTTCCTTGTTGATAAATTTCGAGAAAGCGTGACGTTACGCTTTGAAGAACCGTATTGAATTCGGTATACAAATTCAGTTTTTAGAGTTAGATTACAAATTCTGCAATTTAATCACTATAAAAATAACCTGAAATAAAGTCTCTAGTATTGAATTACGACAATTGTATTACAGGTAGGTACCATCAATTTCACACAATCATTTTATGCCTGGAAAATGATTCCTTCGGATAATTTTGTAAACAGTAATAATTATGAACTCTATCAGCAAAATGACTCACAATAATGCTGTGAACAGGAAGATGACCTCTACCAAAACAATATGAGTTTGATAATAACTTATTGTGTAGCATTTTCCATAATGACAATGATAATGGTATTGTGTTGATCCGATATCATTAACATCCTATATCCTATAATAATAGAGTGTGGTCGAATTATCTCAGAATGCAATAATAATCGATTAGTTGTAGATATCGTTATCTAATATGACTTGGTGTTATTTATTTCCAAAAGGAAGTAGTAATCTTCTACAACTATAATTTTACTAATAATATTCTACTAATATAATTCTTCTAATAATTTTTGTCGTTGAAATTGAATTCGGTATTAGGCTACTCGTGTTTAATTTGTATTTAGTGTTTTGTTAGATAATTTAAAAAAATCATCAATTTCTCAATACCTAGTTATTATTTAATACTTATGTTTTCTTGGGGCTACTGTATTTATCAAACTTTTAATTAATAAAGATCAAAGTACGATTTTCAAATATTCTTATTTTGCACATGCAAAATAGAAATATTTTTTGAAAAGGGCACTTTGATCTTCATTAATTGAAAGTTTGCTAGTTATTATTATATATTCATAATTGTATTTTCAAACTACCTATATTATTATCAAGGTTATTAGGAAATAATGTCTCTAATAACCTTGTATTATTATCACTATGAATTGATTTTTTTATTTAAATTTTGTTAAATTTGAAGCCTATCATCTGTTCTTGTCTACGGTATTTTTCGAGGATTTTGAAATATAAATGTAACAATGAAAATTTGAATGGCAATTTTTTTTCAGGAGATTGTATGCTACTTTAATATATTATCCTGAAATAATATTATTTGTTGTGCCATTAATGAACATTATGGGAATAAGAATTAAAATAATATAATTATAGCACAGATACTATTATCTAAAATAGTATAAGCTGAGAATAAACTTCGAAATCATTCTATTTATCTTTTTATTGATATTATATTATGTTCAATATGTTTCCTCCCATTCAGAGTGAATCATGACATAACATTCTATATGAAAACCGAGGAGGTGAATGAACGTTCGAAAGCTTGTTTCATTCAATATGCTCAAAGCATGTCCTTGCAGTATTTATGTAGATATGAATTTTTAACAGAACTGTTATTCCCACCAAGCTCTTACTCCCATAACAGACTTCCTTTGGGAGCCAATCCCATAATAATTTATTCAAGCTGCTAGCTTGTAAAATGTCATTAAGCACGATATAGGCTACAGACAGAGGAAAGTTGAAGTTATTCCTCAAAAATTTATTCGCCAAAATAAATTTCTGATAGTTCTGTATAAAATTTACCTAATAACCACTAGCCTAGGCTCTTATACATGATAAAAAATACCTAATGCAAAAGTATTAAAAGCGATCACTTATTTGTATTCAATATAAAAAATACTTCTACCGACTTGGTGTGATTTTAAAACGTATATACTTTACAATATTGTGTATTATAATACTGTATTGATATTATTTAATACCACATGAATATACCAACCAGCCAGCAGGCTATATACTATAATAAGATTTTGTTCGCATCATAACCGTCTAGCCTGGAGGCTCCGCCCCCTCACTACTATTGGTGGGCTATTATTCAATAATAAGATAAACATATAAATAAACATTTATTAATATTTTTATAACATAAAAACTTAGATTGTGACTTTCTGCTATATTCAGGAACAAAAAGGTACGGTATGATAAAAATACAATCATTGTAGACTTTTTTGCTCAAGATTGGTGATATGCTTTCTAGAAAAGGAGCTTATTTTCATTCTAAAAATAAAGTAATGGAAAAACATCAAAGAAGTGATCTGATTTTCATTAAGGCTACAAAATCAAGTAGTTTAAAATAGTAGGCTACTGAAATCTATTTCTAGAAGAGATCAAATGGCAATCATATACTTTTAATCAATATCAAATATTATTGCCAACTCTCATAGGTAGTTATTATGAAAATTAAACTTTGAACTCAGGGCTATTTAAAATAATTGATAAATTAAATGAAAAATCAAATACCATTGATAATGGGCTGAGTCCCGAAACATGTATGTGGAATAATAATTCTAAAGTAAAATTCTAAAATAAATAATTCTTATTTATTAAGATTATCATAAATTCTTATTTAAGAATATACAGAGATTCTCACAATAATTATCTTTGCACGATACGGTACGTTGTTTTACAATTGATTATTCATGAAATATCGTCTTTGCAACCTAGAATATTGAAGATCGGAAGTCTAACTTTCCAGCTAAGTCGTTTTGATATAAAGTGGTGTGCTGTGCAATGAGACTCGATCATGGTACATAATAATTAGGCCTATTCACACAAAAGTTATATTTTATATAAAAAAAGATTTAAACAAGAACCTACAACCAAACAAAAAAAAAGTATGTTTGATAAGTAGATCTTTAAATAAAAATATTATAAATTTAAAGTTAGCTAGCCTACTAATTTAAGAGACTGGAATGATGATAAACAGTGACAATTTATTATAATAGTTTGAAAAGATGATACCGAGTGAACGGGAGTAATTCCAGACCTGAAATAAAATTATCTCAATTTGAAATACTGTATCACAACGAGAAGATTGTTATTATGGAAATAATATGTGGAAAATACATAATCAATAATTATATTCAAGTGTCTGAAATAATACAAACTTGGGGTGATATAGACGACATGTTTCCCAGTATTTTTCGTAGTCTAGACACCATAGAACAAATCGGTCGCACAGTTGTTTTTTTTTTCAAGCAACTAATCAGTCCAGCAGCTTCGATGAGCCGGGGCGAAAAGAAGCCATGCGGCCCGGACTATCTCCTGAAGAGAACCAACTCCCGTCACAATACAAACACCTGACACCGACTGATACCAGAGCAAACAATAGACTGCCAAGATTGTGAAAACCGTACAACAATACTGGTCACGTGACTCTTTCAGGTCCGGGGGTGGGGGGGTAAAGGGGATTGTTGTGGATAAGCGAGAAAGAGAGAGAGAGTAGAGAGTGGGTGTGTAAGAAAGAGAGAAAGTGTAAGAGCTGGAAAGAAAATTGGGAAAGGGGAAATTATGCTCCACCACGCGAGAAAAATCGACCAGTCTATGAATTAAGAATGAACCGTACCTTTGCTGAAGAACTATTATTAATGGTTCTGTTCAATAATCTCGAATTATTTTATCGACCTTACTACAACGGTGTCCATTATTATATTCCATTTATCAAGTCGTGTCAGTCTACTACTATTATATAGTAGTCGGCAATCGGCCTACTATTTACTGCTACTATTTACTAATACTTGGAAAGAAAAGTCTGCAGAGAACGGTACTGTAATAACTGTGCCACCGACCTTTAGTTTTATTAGACAAGCCTAGCTTTGTACAAGCAATGTCAACAGAGAATTTCTGCTCTTTCATTGTTTCTTCGAGTTCTCAACTTTTATTCTCATTTCAATTTGATTATCTGCTTTTAATAATATCTTGCTCTAGAATAGGCCTATTATCAATTCATAATACCTAATACTATTACTAATACTTAATCCTTTTTTACCGATGCGACAATTGCGGCTGTGATACAATTGAGCAGGTGGATTCTTACAAATATTTAGGAATATTGATAGATAGTCGAGTTAAATGGAATACTCATATTGAATATTTGAAAAATAAAAGAAGGAAATTTATTTATGCGTTCAGACTCATGAGTTCTGTGTTAACAAAAAAAGAAATGAAGACTGTCTATTCTGCGTATGTGCAATCGCTGTTGTCGTTTGGTATCATTGGTTGGGGAGGAAGTTAAAATAATGTTCTTGATCCCTTGTTCGTCATCCAAAAAACAATATTGAAGGTTGGCTTCAACAAATCTACTCGACACCCAACTCACGCTTTGTTTCATGAAATCTGCGTCCTCACAGTGCGCCAGTTATTCATTAAAATTCTTATCATCCATATTTACAAAAATTTCAGTAAGTTACTATTTTCCAGCAAATTACTCACACTCACAACACTAGATATGCGTCCAACATTGGTGTCACAACTCTTCAATTAAACTTTAACTTTTCAACCACTAATTCTTTTTATACGGTATATCACAAATTCTGTACCGGAACATATATCAAACTTTACAACAACATGCTTTTGTTCCAAACTCATTCTGTATCATTATTGAAACAGCGATTAAAAAAATGGCTACTCGATACACCGATATCAGAGGCCGACCTCATTATTAAACCTAATTATCAACACCACCGTATTGACTGAATGATGTAACTTATTGACTGACTGAGCAACTGTTCTTTGACTAACTGACTTATTACAAGTTGAACGACTGACCGATTGGCTGACCATCTGTCTAACTGACCAACTGTTTTGTAACTGACTCATTGACTGATTTATTGACTAACTGACTTATTGACAAACTGACTATTGAGTATTGACTAACTGACCGACTGACTAAACTACTGACTGAACGACTGACTGACTCGGAATCTCACTCCCCCCACTACTCTCAGGCTCGCGGTTACATTGTTATATTTTACACTACATCTAATCCACCAGGGCTATTTGAAGAAATATGTTTATACTATTTTTTTCTCCTCCCTAGGGGTTTTATATCTCCAATGTGTAGCCTAGTATCTAGTAACTCCAGCAAACGCAAAGACAATTATGTGTCTATGTTTGCTGTAAGTTCCAATATTTAGAAATAATATTTACTGTAATAATAAAATATGATTCTTGTAAATTTTCTATTTAACACTTGTAGTTTGTTATGTGGAAGAAAAGTGATTTTGAATCTTGATTTTTTTTAATTTTATTACGTTTTACTTTTATTTTTGCTTATTACTTTTCCCGAATCTTGAATACTCTCATATATTTAAAATTTGTGGTAATAATAATACTAAAATTTGTAGTATAATACTCTTTTCATATACTATACTATGTATAAAAAAGCGGAAATATAGATTGAGTCCAACTTTGGCAAAAAAGTGATCCTATTCTTCTAAAAGTGATCAGAGGTCATACACCAATCAGGTTTTTTGTAATGCAAGTCTTCCTATTTTCCTTTTTCTCATCATAATTTTCCCCCGAAAACACATCAAGGTCCATGAATATTATCCTACTCAATTGTTGAATCTAAATCCATCAAAAACTTATGAACTATTTAGTTCAGGGAACGACCAATAGACTTATGGTTTTTATGGATAAACAGTATTTTTATTGAGTGTAGTGACATTAAAACTAATGTTTCTACATGAAAATATTGATATTCGTGCTTATTATAAAGTATCCAACTAGTTATTAAAATATATTCAATAAATAATTATGGATTCAACTTGTTCTCAACATTATCTCTTGATATACACCTCCTTTGGAACACTATGCAATATTGAGAATGTTTCCAATAATTGTTGAATATTACGATGACTGATTTTTGTTGTTCTTCACTCATTATCCTCCCACCAGTTTTCTTCGCAGTTCAAGGGGTCCATGTAAGCGGGTGGGTGTTTGAAGTCGATGGCTTTGATCCAAGCCTTCAGAATTGTATTTATTTCCTCCCTCGCCTCCACTAGTTCTGGAGGGTCATTTGGCGTCTCAGTAGCTTGGTCCCTTACGTGACCCATATCTGCAATAATGAATCAGAACAATATTTTCTATTGGTAGACGCGTAGAGCAATCTTTCACTTTACACACTAGCTACATAAATAATTTACTATTTCTCCATCTTTGAGAAAGTGTTAACAACATATACTTTTTATCGATTCATTATAATCATTATCCATCAGTGTAGGAAAATGCAGTTAAGGGTTGACAGAGTAAATGTTTACTAATTAGGCCAATGTTTTCAATTGAACGGCCATTAGTCGATAGTACAAAAACTCAATTCAATCGTACCATCAAAAATGACTTTGCTGCATTGATATTCATATTCCGAAAAGTATAAGCAATTCCCATTTCATTGGATTGGACAGAACAATACATGAAACACGAACAAACAATACAATTATTATTAGAATATCAGATTTTTCTATGATAATAATAAGTTTAACTTTATTCCTTCATGAGCTATGACAAATTGTGGTTAGTAAAATCACAGAGAAGGAATTATTAATAGTTTATTTTGTAACGTAGGCAGTGGTGGGAAGAAGAAACTCTAAATTAAATTATTTGATCCTTGTATAGATTTATACCTGACCTTATATTATTCCAGATGGGCAAAAAGAAGATATCAAAACTTAAAATATTTATAGGTTAATATAATAAATTCTGAAATCATCAAAATTACACACCCGACATAATACAAGGGGATCGTGAAAGTAAGAGAATTCAAAATTAAACCACCACGAAAGAAAAGGATCTCATCTTTAGAATTGTGACAGAGGTGATTATAAATTAATAACGAAAAGTTATAGTAGCGACATCCCTTGGTTTATTTCTAAAACCAGAATAAATAAAATCAAAAGATTATAGTAATTGGCTACCGGAAATACAAATTACATTATTTTCAGAAATATGGTTACAATCGGTTACTTAAATTCTTAAATATGTTAGTATACATAAATACATGGTGTGATGAGGGCCCCCCATAAACTTTCACACTATGTATCACTATTGCCTTTCAATTGCACTTCACTTGGTTGATAAAATATTGGTTTCGATGGAAATTTGAATCTGATCCTTCTGAGGTTTTTCTTTGTAATCCTGATGTGCAGAAGTCCGGGTTTCCTTGGGGTTTTTAACGAGATACCCTCGGTCCATCTGCGAAGTCCATGCTACAGTATTGGTTTACTGGTTAATTTCAGCGAGGTGGATACATCCAGGTTGATACATCGAGGTTGATACATTGAGGTTGATACATCGAGGTTGATACATCGAAGTTGATACATCGAAGTTGATACATCGACCGCTGAATAGAAATAAATACAAAATACTTATTGTAAAAATACAGTATTGATTTGTAAAACAGCATTTAAGTGAAAAATGTTACAAACAAGTTGAGGTATCAAAAATTCAATTTTTTAATGAAGAGAAGCTTCTTATAATTTTTTAAATGAAAAGGATAATAAAGCATCTTTAGAAAATTTAACAAATTTAAGAGAAAAAGGTACCAAGAGTTTATAATGAAAAGAAAAGATTATTTCAAAACTTTAGAATATCCAAAAGAAGAACATATTAATTTAATTTTACTATGAAATTTAGTAAACCAAGTTAATAACAAGGAATATGTCTTTACCTGATACAGCGGATTTGGAGATTGGTAAAATTTGAGAGAAGAATCCAATAACTTAGTAAATTTACATATCAATCAAAAATTAAAATAAAAAAAAATCAGGATGAAGCTACTATGTAAAAGAATGAGAATTTAATTAATGTGACTACATCCTGTACTTCAAAGAACTTTCAACAAATCTTATAGAAGAAAGAAAATGTCAATCTGAACTGGTTGGGAGCTGGATTCGAAGTGAATTGAAATTAATAGAGGAGCGAAAGGTACAAGGCTATCCCCACTCTTAAGCAACTGTCGATCAAGCAGAATTTTGTTCAAGAAAGAGAGCGACCGAGCAACATACAAAGTAATGAAAAAGGAGGAAAAATATAGAGAGAAATCTACTAAAAGAATAAGCTTGTAATTGCAAGAACAATGATAAAGTTGTTTTTCGAGTAATTCGAAAACAATTTTATCAAGTAATGGAAAATTTATTAAACGTTTTTGGTTGAAAAACAAGATAAAATAATCATGATATTTCATACCGTTACAATTTTAATTAGTTTTCCGTCCTCAGTGGTAAAATTGACCAGTAAAAGCGGCTTTAAAAAAGGTCTTCAAGTGACAAGCTGAAGACAGACTTTGCTGCGATCTAGTTGTGAAAATGAAAACTAATCAGCATTGTTGGAAACTCACCGGTAGATGTCGTAGCCATCAGTGTTTCTTACAGAGAATACATAGACAATAATAATTATTATAATACATTGGTTGTAATTGTGATTTTAATATTCGTCTTCCTCGTCATTTAAAAAAGTTCTTTCTAAATCTTTCTAGACATTGTTGAATTGGTAAAGAATTTGAAAAATATCTTTATTTAATTTCACCCCACTGTTTGCATTCGATAAAAGTAGGGTTCGAATTATTTGGTCTGCATTTTCAGTATATACCATAGAATGATAGATTTCTCTTATGAATGTCTTATAATGGATAGATATACTAACATCCAATTTGATGATACTATCACTGCACACAAGTTAAATTTCCAGTCGTGAAATGTTCTTATGTTGAACCTTTGATTTGTGCAGGCAGCATTGGTGAAAGAAGTTTGGCCTTGTTCCTGATTTCTCATTCGAACTCCGAGTGGTAATAAAATTAATGTTAAAAATAAGAAAAATATTGGATGGAATGAGTTCTATGCACTGCACTTACTCTTTAAGGTCAATGCCTTATATCCTTGTTCTTCATTGCCTTGTGTAATCCCTGCAGCTTGCCATGGATCAAGTTGTCCCTGAGTGAACAAACAATTACTTTGTCTATAATCCTTTCCACCGTAGTAAGAGTTTGTCTCATCGATACATTTCTTTATATTTTCTGGTGTGAATCTGCAATATATGGAAACAAAATTGAATTAGAACATTTGAATGGAGAAATTATACTGTATAAGCCTACTCAATTCTTGTATTTAAATACAGATATATACAGTATGAAGAATAAATAATTATCTGGCAAATTTGGATAGCATCATTGAATAATTGGAGTAGGAATGACGTGAAAAGTTATTGGATTTGAAATTAATTACTCGGGTAGAAATTATTATAGGAAAACTTAAAGGGAATTATATAAAAATTATTATTGAAGAAGAGACATTATTCAAATGGACCAAGCCCTTCAACAGTCGATTTGGTAGTGATTCTACCCAATCTCCTGTAGTCTCATCAGTTGGAAAATATAAAAAATTTATAGGCATAATTGTTATCATTCCATCAATTTGTTGAAGGTATAGGAATAACTTATATGAGATACATAAGATTCATTTCAAAATATTTGGATGTTGATTTTCTGGTACAATTTAACTCAGTAATTATTATTGTTAATTTTTTTTGAAAATATTGAAATTGCAATTAATTTCTACTTACTCTTCACCAAATACATCTCTACACCTAGTGGTATAAAAGTCGGTATCCAGTGTATTGGCAAAAAGGTCCCCGTCCTTATTTGATGTTCTAAAATAGCCCAATTCGGTACATTCTTGCCACAAGAATTGACGAGCTGTAATTGAAACATAGAGAAAATTAAAAATATAATAATAAGTGAATGTATAATATGATAATATCTTATATAATTATATCAATTTATCATATAATATATTATTCTAGAATTATTAAAATAAACACTATATTATTTTGAATTATTGTATTTGTGTATTGAATTGAAAGAATACTTGGCGATCAAGTGCGATACTAAGTGATTTCCAGATCAGTTTCCCAAATTTTAAAAAGCTTTCAAGTCACAGTTCAATTCAGTTCAATTCTATTTATTGTAAATTTGAAGCATTTCTTTTCAAAGTTATAATAATTACTGTAATTCATTTTAATGATGAGATTCTTTTATATTTATTCTATGAAGTCTGTCTAGATTATGTAAATTGAGGGTGAAAAGTTATTCAAACCCTTGTTCATGAGAACAGTAATACAATTCAAAGTACAATGACAGCTTAAAAAATAATGCACCTAATAATTACCTGATGCAAAGAAAGAAATGATCCTATCTTGAATAATAATCTCAACACAAACAAAGATTGTGGGATCGGATCTTGAAGTTTTGTTCATGTATCCTATACTTCTAGTACGGTATGGTACCACGTGTCTATCGACCACTACACACTACACAGCACAGAACAAAATATATAATCCAATAAGAAAGTGAAAAATACAGGTAAATTATTTTGAATTAACCAGAATATTATAATATGATACGATATGGGCTAATCATTAAATACTATAGTCATATTAACTATCATATTGTCCAGTCAGTGATCAGAATAATAGACTAGTCATTCATATTTCATATACAGTAATAGAATAATCATAAAATTCGGTCTGGGTTCATAATAACATCCATGTTATAATAATCATCATGCATAATCATGGTTATATGTCATATTATAATCATTGGTTTATATGGTTTACTTTGATACTATGATACATTTTACATTGATATACTTACATGTTTCGCCATTTCTCCATTGAGTTTTTTTCAAATCTTCTATGTTCGCATGGTAATTGTAGCCAGTACAAGTTATATTCTCCTCAGTTATTGTAGTATTTATGATATAGTTGGCCAATTTATCAATGGGCTCCTTTTCCTCACTGTCCGTCAATAGTCTGCACATATCTGGTATGTTTTGTTTCAAAGTTCCATTGTATTGAACAACATTGTTGATTGTACTGAGTTGCTTTTCGAAAAATGCTCGTTTATTATACACATCTTTTTCAAGTTTACGGCAAGTTCTGGAATGAGAAGAAATCAATTCATTTATTGTTACAATTAATAAGATTAATAAGATGCTTAAAAACAGAAGCTTCAGAGTACTTATGGATGATAGACTTAGTCGGAAGAAAGTATTGAACAATGGCTTGCCACAAGGGTCAATCTTATCACCCCTCCTTTTCAACCTGTACACAGCCGACCTGCCCAACTTACAATCAAGGATATTTATGTACGCTGACGATATAGCGGTGGCCACACAGGGTAGGTGTATGAGTTCAACATCGGAAAACCTCACTAAAGACCTGTCTTCCCTCTCAGTCTATTTCCACAAATGGAGGCTACTTCCCAACCTGCAAAAAACAGAGGTGTGCTGTTTCCACCTAAATAATAAGGAGGCTGGTAAAAAATTGAATGTGAAATTTGGCGATACTTGCCTACAACATAATTTCTTCCCCAAATACCTAGGAGTGACACTGGACCGTACACTATCGTACAAAAATCACATCCACAGGGTTGCTGAGAAACTGAAAACTAGAAACAATATTCTACAAAAACTCTGTGGTACTACATGGGGTGCATCAGCCACAACATTACGTTGTTCTGCTCTTGGTTTGGTGTATCCAACAGCTGAATATTGTGCACCTGTATGGATGAATAGTGCCCATGTGAATAGTCAATACTCAACTCAATAACTCTATGAGACTCATCACAGGTACAATCAGAACAACGCCCACACATTGGCTTCCAGTTCTCAGCAACATTGCCCCACCAAAGCTGCGCAGATCTTCAGCACTTGTGCGAGAATACAATAAGATCCAGAACAACGGGGCACTCCCAATCCATGGAGATCTTGTTGGGCTTGGTAACAGGCTGAGGTCAAGACACCCTCCCATGCGCACGGCTGAGCAGATGAATAGAAATAATTTTTCTGTTATTAATAGGTGGGAAGAAGAGTGGATAGATGAGGCTCCTCTTAGCATCTCCCTCAGATACTCAGTTGGTGAGAATGTGGCCGGGTTTGAGCTACCACGGCGAACATGGACAGCTCTCAACCGAATCAGAACCGGGCATGGCAGATGTCGGGCATCACTGTACGACTGGGGTACATTACCCTCCCCTAACTGCGATTGTGGAGAGGTAAGACAGACAATGAAGCACATTGTCCAATATTGTAACCGACGAGCCTACCAAGGTGATTTCAATGATTTTATCTCGGCTTCTCCACAAGCAATATCTTACATAACTGACCTCGATACTCAAATTTAAAAGTGATCGTATTATGTTTCCATGTACCTTCCTGTAATAAGTTATATTTGTTGGCTATAGTATGTTACAAATACTGGATTATTTTTAATTGTTTTTTTATGTATGTTAGTACATAGAACACTCATTATTTTATTTTTTTATACATATTGACGACAAAGGTTCAAGGACCTGATTCTTGTAAAATGAATTTAACATGTGTGTGTGTTTCTTATAAACTGCCATACGCTAATAATAATAATAATATATTGTTACAATTGCGACTTGATAGCAAGTATTTTAAGCAAAGGTGATGATGAGTGAGTGAATGATGATGTTCACATGGTGAATGAAAGATGATGAAAGTTCACATTACAATTTTCACAAACATTCAAATACTTCATTGATGTGATCTAATAAAATATTGAATGAGTCCAACTTAATCTATCTAGTACATTTATTTTATCTATATAGTTAATTTATTTAGTTGTAGAGTGCTAATTTGATGAACTGATGAATGAAACTCACTTGAACTTTTCAGAAATATTTTTCAATCCCTCCTCGGTTTTCATCAATTCCTGCTGCTTTGTAGCTCCCTGCTGGATCACTGATGCGCAATTTTCATCATATAGTTCAATCGAATTCTTGACTACATTATTGTAACCTGCAAACAATTTTAACACATTGAGTTTAACAACTGTTATCTAATACAATATGTTACAAAGTCCTCCATTGATACTGTAGAATGAAATACATTTTTTTTAGTATGAGATACAATAGATAAAACTATAATTCTTTTCAGTTCCAATACTCTGTGTCCTGGTAGAGCTGAGCATTAATAACAGGGTCATTCGATCGCCATCCGCTTCATTATTGTTGGCACCAGCTATCCCTGTGGAAGACCGTGACTGGGACTGGGTAGCTCGTGAACATTAAACGCAAAAAAATTAAGGTGGCTAAGGCCGCTATTACACGATAATAGTTCTATGTCATACATCTTTTATCAAAGATATTATAATATGTTCTCTATAGGAGAACATATTACATAGAATATGATCAATTATAATATTTGGTTCATTACACGGTAATATTTCATCATCATAGATGTTTGATAATAGAAATATGTCATAGAACTATTATCGTGTAATAGCGGCCTAAGGAATGACTGTTGTTAGTGGCTCAGGTGTCTGGACACTGAAAGCTGTCTAAAAAAGCGAAACGGTTTACTGAGGCTGCTCGTGACTTGATATGCTCTCGTAGACCATTCGCAGACTGTCATGAAAGAATACTGAGCATTGATAACAGTCATTCGCCAACCGCCTTAATTTTTGGAACCTGCTCTACCTTGTGCACTGATTCTCATTGTTTTATTTTTCTTCATTTCAAATTATTTCATAGTGAATAATTGATTACTCTAGGTAGCTTACTGTAATTACAATGATTTTAATATTCACAATTAATAACTGTTTAAGAAGCACTCACCAGAGAAATCGAATACAGCATGTATAGGGGCTCCCGACGCATGTGCAACACTGATTTTGTGGGGGTACTTGTAGCGCGCCCAGGCAGCCAGCGCCCCCGCGTACGATCCGCCGAACAGCACCACTTCGTTGTGACACTTCATCTCGAACTTCTCCTTCATTTTGTCTGTGAAGTAGATTATGTCCTCAATCGCCTGCCGGCTGCTCAGGTATTTCAGGTTTTCTGTGCTCAAATTACTGGAAAAAGACAAATGGGAATTATTTAATTTTCAACAATTATGTTGAAAATGTAGTACTAGATAGTTTAGGAATTCAAAGCAAACTATTGATTATTGTATGTGTTATTATATATTATTATTATATTTTTGAAGCTCATCCGATGGCCTGAGAGTTGAGTTTTGATAATTGACTGATTTATTCCATAATATATTATTGTATAAATTTGTTCTTTGTATTTTTTCCTGTAATAAAGTTATTTATTAGTAACTTGGAAATATTGCATATATTTTAAGAAATTAGATGCAATATTTCTTCTCAATTCATACAAATTGGAACAATGTTACAGCAGAAGATGATAAGATGTACAAGAAATATTTTTTGTAAATTTTCACCTATTGGGTTGCTGCAATTTTATTATTACAGAACTAACTTTATTGCTCGATCGGAAATACCACTATGAATCTTCATACATAAGGTCTTTAGTATTTTACCGATCTTATTTTCGTCAAACAATAAACAAAATTTGCAACCTAATGCGTATCATGTTTTTGTCACCTGAAGTGTTTCTATTATGATTGATTCAGTGGTTCACTTTGTTATCAGGTCTGCTAATTTATAATTAATCAATAATGAATCACAGTACCCTTTTAGATAAGTTAATTTTTTTCTCATAACTAGCTTCGAACTATTCAGTGTTTATAAATCGAAACTAGTTGTGAGAAAAAATAGAATTATTTTTAATGATACTGTGATTTATTGATTCAGTTGGTAGGCTTTATTCTTCATGAATCAGGAATATCTATCTACTGAATGGAATTTGTTCCCTTGGAACAAATTTGGAGTGAAGATTGAAAAATGAAGTGTAGAGGGTAGTAGTTAGCAAATGAGGTTTGGAGTATAGATATAATTACTTCATGACTGAATAAAAGATAAGCAAATTAATGAATTTTCAAATTTTTGTAAGAAGTTTTGGAATCATGACTTACGCTGTCGGCTTGCTTTCTCCATAAAATCTGTGCTCGAGGTGCATTACTAGTGCCCTGTAATCTATTCCAAGATGGTACATGGGTGAGTTGGTTGTATAACCTCCGTCACTCACATTGGTTTCGCCGCCAATTATCACGAATAAAGGTATCGCAGGATATGCGGGCCTTTGCTGTTGGTAGTAGTAGTCATAGTAGTAGTAACGCTAGAAAAGTATGCAGAAATATGGAATTGCTGAGGATCATTTTAATTTGGAAACAATATTTTTAATTAATAACAATATTTATTTGCGAATGACCTAAATAAGACTTTTGGAAGTCATGATCCAATCGATCATGATTGAAACCATTAATGGTATGGAAATACCATTGACGGTTTGAGTGCTGGAAAACTGCGCTCCACTGCAGCGAGTATTGTGCAAATTAATCTTGCCAATTTGAAAATCTCAGAAAATTAGTTTTCCAAGACTCTATTTAAAAAAAAACTTGATCAAGTTGTGACTTGCTACTTACTTGCTTCCACGTCTCATTGTTCGATTCATCGAAATGATCAAGTTTCTGATCAAACCACTGAGCGTCATGAACTGCTTCATCGACAGTGTTTGGTGAGATTTCGATAGGCTTGCCTTGCTGGTCAAGGGGTGAAGATGCCAGTGAATGAATTTCTACCAAAATAATCAACACCAAACCGAAACTCTTCATATTGGCATGAATTCTTCAATCTGAAACAATGTAGACGAATATATTATTCAATTACAAAAAGGTGTATATATAGTTTGTAATTATATAGGTGTACTGCATCAAGTGATTTCAATTCTAGAGTCGTCTAGTCTCCTGAGAAATGACTAAAAAGAAGTAATTGTTCAAAAATTACTGGAAAGTAATAAATTACTGAATGATAGCGTAGGGCCCATTGTCGTATTCAATGTTGTTCTAGTTCTATCAATATTGGAAAAAATAAAGAATAATCTCACTGTCAATCCAGTGCTACTGCTTTTTCATTCTGAAATATAGGGACAAAAAAGTTCATTTATGCGGAAAAAACATAATAATAACCCAGTGAACTATAAAATCGTGATGATTGCAGCAAAGAGTTGAGAGTGGACTGTGATTATTATTTTACTTCAAAGAAAAGCATTAGGTAATCAATTAAAGAAATAACGAGACGAATATTCTAGAGAATTAGCCCACGTTTAAAAATTAAATTTACATACTATGTAATTCTAGAACCAACAAAATTTTCTAATTGTTAAGTATCTTGATCGATTATATTTTTGCTTGAAAATATTTGGATTTGTTGAATTTTAAACTCTAATCATGAAACAAATTTATGAATTAGCTATAAATAGAATATAAAATTGATAGAATAATGATAGAACCAACCTGCAGTGAAGAAGTCCTCCAAGATACTACCGTATGTAATGTCTTACACCAGAATTGACTTTTATGAATTAATTTTTTATCTTGTGAACAAACAAGTAATGTCCTTGCGTTTATGATAATAATAGGCCTAGACCTATAGGAGTCTTCAAAATCGGCATTGTAAAAAATGAAAATTCGCAGACTATCTTGACTACGGTATTGATATTCTAATCACTTATCAATATAATAATTCTACAATAACGAAGTCTGGCTCAACTAGCAATTAAGTCTTTACCTGTCTCTGGAATTGATATGATTTCCTTTATATCAGTTTTCAACTTCATCGAACATGAATGTTCTTTACACATTCCTTACCATTTCTGACTGTAAATTAATGGTTGTACTTCTTCAATACGATAATGTGAAAAACTTAATTGGATGGGAAACAAAATCGTTCAAACTTATCATAAATGAATGTTTCTTTGTGTTTGTTATGATAAGTATGAAGATTTTTCTCTTAATTTCCTCTTCACATTTAACCAACAGACAACATGAACGCCAATTAATTTTAGAAATCTCTTACTTGATATTCACTTCTTACTTGGGAATGCATATACCTACTGTAGCATCATAACCATAAATAAATAGTATCTAACCAATATAATCTAAGTAACACTCTATACACATTCATATACAATCATCCACATTCATTAAGTCGGTTTCACAATGCAGTCTTCGATACGACTATAGCCGTAAATATTGTAGAATTTTTTTGTAAGTTATAAATCATTCTCCGCCTCATCAACCACGCAAGATTTCGTAGTCCAAAACATCATCATTAGCAGCAGCGAAAATCATGCAGCCATAACTGCAGGTTTCAAAGTAAAAAAGGTTTTGGGTAATTGAGTGTTGTTTCTTTCTGCATTATACATTTTCTCATAAAAAATAAATGAATTGAGGTTCCAAAAACATTACAATTAAAACTTTCGAAAAAACCAAATCACCTGCAAGGAAAAATCCTGGAGCTGCTACTACATATTGCTGTTGTATATTTGTTATCAGTGCAGTAAGTTATAACAAATCATAAGAAACCTACAAAAACAAAGATAATGAATAATATATTGCAAAAATAAATAAAAAAGAAGATGGGAAGAGTGAAAGGAAAAAAGGTGAACGAGAAAGAGAGGGAGAGAAGGAAAGAGAAACATAGGTATGGTACTAATAAACAAAATTAAGACAAGAATCATTCAAAAAGTTTTTCCTCCATTTCACTTGACATTATCCTCAATTCGCATACTATTCTTTATATAGAATCTGTTATTGTTCATCCAACTTATTTTTACTGCTGTAGTTACATAGATAAAGAAACAACTTTGAATGGGAAACAGAAAATTATATGCACAGTAAATTATTATTGTGAATGTTAATTCTCATGTAATTTTTCTTTGCACCACCAAAATTGCATTGTGTAAGGTGCCGCGCAATGATTACCAGGCCTATCAGTAGAATTTCGGCAATTACATCTATGTTGAATTGAGTTGAAGAATATTACATGATAAAGAAAATAAGCGAATTATCAATTATTTATGTCACGGATAGGTGATGAGTTAATTGCTGGGTACCAAAACAATATCCGTTCACTCTGGAATATTATATGCTTGCTGGTAGAATTTAATTATTATTTCTCGGATAACTGACCTTATCATTAAAACATTAGTCATATTTACCAATAATCGTATTACCATCACTATCATACATTGCCGAAAAATTACCAGCGCCTAAGATGGGAAATTTGTGCCTATACAAATAGATCGGAGCAGCTCGAAATTGGACAGTCTTCTTGGAAAGTTCTTCAACTCAGTAGCAGGTGGGGTTAATAATTATTATTGGCAATATTAATTGAACGAGCGTTAGCGAGTTCCTTCTTTTGACTCGACGCCGAAGTCGTTGTCCGTCTGTTTGTGTGTTCGACAATAACTTTCAAAAGCCTTCATTAAACAACTTCAAATTCAGAAGACATATTCTTCGAGCATTTATACAGGTCAAGTTCGTTGGACAATAATATTGACCGACTCTTTCATCCTTTTTCAGGCGAAAAAAGGATAAGCTCTCAGCAACAATATATCTATACATACTCCTATTTATTATATATCAACACAATAATCACGGCTGGAAAAATATCATATGGAATTTGAATAAATATGTTTTTTTTCGAATGCATCTGATTTCAATAAAATAGTTGATTGAATGAATATTAGCGGCAAATTTGAAAGTTCTATCATGAGGAATAAAATAATGTTCTTTCTCAAATCAAGAAAACGTTTCATGTGGAAGTCATATCTATATCTATAAAAGCGAAATGGCACTGACTGACTGATTCATTCATTCATTCATTCATTCATTCATCACCAGAACTAAAAATCTACTGAAGCGAATACGTTCAAATTTGGCAGGCATGTTCAGTTGGACGTTTAGACGCGCGCTAAGAACGGATTTTAGAAAATTTTCAAGTATACGACAAATATTCAAGTTTTTCCATAGTTTTTCGGCGTTTTCTCAATTTTTCCGAGAACCAATCGGTAGAAAATGTTGATATTTGGTGGGCAGGTTCAGATAAGGTCTAGAAATGTTGTGTTAAAATATTTTTGAAATCCGTTCAAGATTACGCCTGATTACCAGTAATCAGGTTTTCAAAATTGTAGGTGTAGTGCGGGTTGCATATCTTACGCCTTCATACGACCAATTCTTACTGTAAATTCAATGGTTCAGAGAGATTATAGATGAATTATAGATGAATATTATAGATGAATTGCAGACATGTTCCTCTCTAGTTAACGTAGAAAATAAGTCATGTTTTTTATAGATAAACAGCCAGGCAAAGCTTTTATATCCCGTAGTCAGTTTCCTTGCGTGAATTATGAGAAGGCATTAAGTATTTATCACCACAATATACGTAGTGCAAGAAATAAGATTGAACAGCTTTGCAATTCATGGGAAGTCCCTCCAAATATAGTTTGTCTCACAGAGCACTGGATTAATAAAAATGAAAGTCTTGTCATACCAAATTACTCGTGTATTTCAAGGGCGAGTAGGTGCCTTACATCGGGTGGGGGTGTTGCTATTTTTGTCCGTAATAATCTGTCCAACCTGTCAGTCATACGCTTGACAGATCTGGAGAGCAAATTCAATGATGAACATTGTTTTGAATGCTGCTTGGTTCTATGTGATATAGTCAAGGGTGGGAAATCATCAACCTCTAGTTTTGTTCTGGTTTGCATTTATAGACCGCCAAGCAATAGTGAAATTATTTTTATTTCTAGGATGGAGAAACTGATCTCAAAATTATTTAAAAAATACAAAAATATTGTAATTACTGGAGATTGGAATATTGATTTTTGAAGAAAGATGATCGTAATGTAAGACTGATAAGAGACATATTCTCCTCTTTTAACATTCATGAGCTTGTCAACACTCCAACACGTATTGCTGCTAGTTCTAAATCGTTATTGGACAATGTTGTTAGTAACATCCCACATGACTCAATCATTTGTTATCCAGTGAAGAGCGATTTATCTGATCATGACGCCCAGTTGACTTTAATTTTTGGTACAGGAATTGGAAAATCTCATTTCAAATTTAAAAGAAGTTTTTCTGATGAAAATATTTCAAAATTCAACTATCTTCTTTTACATGAAGACTGGTCGATAATACATCATTTTCTTGATCCCGACAGACAGTGGGAGGTTTTTATAGAAAAGTTACTGTGTTCTTTTCTGAGGCTTTTCCTATGAAGTGTATAAAAGTTAGAGGGAACAAAGTTAGAAACAGGAAGTTGAATAAGTCATTAAAAAGCTTGCTGATGATAATGTCGATCTCTCAATTTTAGTCAATATAACAAATGATCCCGACTTGAAACAACTTTTAAAGCAGCGGAAGGCACAATTCAGGCAAAGGTTGAAGCAAGAAAGGAAAATTGAGGTAGAAAGAGAAGTTAACGGCTCTGAAAATATGCAGCGTGCTGTATGGAATGTAGTTAGAAGGGAGACTTCTGAATCAGTAGTCAGTAAGGGCGTATCTTCTCTTGTACATAATAGTAGAGTAATTAAGTCACCAAAATCCATTGCCAACATGTTAAATAACTATTTTATAAACTCAGCAGAACAGGACAATGAAATTATTGGGATTAATGCACGCAAGGGTCCACGAATTCAAACACAATTCCACCTGCCTTTTGTAACCTATAACGATGTTACCAAGACTATTTTATCACTCAAACCAAAAAAGTCATATGGCACTGATGGCATTTCGGCTTGGTTGCTACATAAGTCCTATTTTAATATAATTGAGCCATTAACCTATTTAATAAATGAGTCTTTCTCTCAAGGTCATTTTCCAACGGTTTTCAAGTATTCAAGAATAATTCCAGTTTTTAAGAAGGGAGACAGACGCAGTGAGGAAAATTATCGACCTGTTGCTCTTCTACCTACCCTATCAAAGATTCTTGAAAAATAGTCCATTCTAAATTGCTGTTCCATCTTGATTGCCACAAATTTTTGTCTAAACATCAGTATGGGTTTCGGCCAAAACAAAGTTCTTCTGATGCCATATTGTCTTTTTTAAGTTCCATCATGAATCATCTTGAACATCGTGAACCTGCTATAGGTTTATTCTGTGATTTATCAAGAGCATTTGATAAAGTGAATCATAAAATTCTGCTGTCCAAGCTTGAAACGTGTGGCGTACGTGGATTGTCTCTTGCATGGTTCAAATCCTATCTCAAAGATCGTTTCCAGTTTGTTGAGGTGCAAGGTCAAAAATCAAAAATATCTCAGGTTAAATCCAGGAGTGCCTCAAGGCTCAATATTGGGGCCCCTTCTCTTTCTCATTTATATCAACGACCTGGAGCCTGAATTACCGTTTTGTAAGACGCTCTTTTATGCAGATGACACATCCTTGCTTTTTGGTGGTGAGAAGGAGAGTATTCAATTGAGGGCCAGTAGAACAGTATTAAACTTGAGTGATTGGCTTTCTGCAAATGGTCTATCATTGAATATAAATAAAACAAACTTCCTCCAATTTCTAACAAAAATAAGACACCCATCCCAATAGATCTCTCTGTAAAAAGTAGGCTCATAAGTGAATCAGAAACATCTAAATTTCTAGGTGTTACCATTGATAGGTACTTATCATGGATTCCTCACATCGCTAATGTGTGCAGTAGACTTAGTAGGGTGTGTTTTTCACTAAGAATACTGAAACCATTGCTAAATAAGGATTTCTTGGTTATGGTTTATCACGGCTGCTTTGCATCCGTGATGACATATGCTATAGAGGCTTGGGGTTTTTCATCTCATTCCTATGAGGTATTCAAGGTACAAAAGCAAGCTATAAGAATTATTGAAGGTCTTTCAATGAGACATACTTGCCGAGGGACGTTTAGTAGACTGGGTGTAATGACGTTTTATGGCATTCTAATTTATCGATCTGCCATCTATATAAGAAAAAATCTTAATCGTTTCCAAACTATAGGAGAAAGACATCATTATTCGACAAGAAATGGTACAAATTTATTACTCCCTCAACATCGCCTTGCTTTGTCGGATAATAATATAGATATTGCTGGGATAAAAATTTTTAATAAGATACCAGATAGCTTGAAATTGATTGAGAGTGATGGTCTGTTCAAGAAAAAACTTAGAAAATATGTTGTAGAGAATGAGTTCTACTCATTAAGCGAAATTTTGTCTGGCTGAGAACTCATATCATGACTTGTTTTGTAATACCTTACATAAGTTTATTGTACTTTTTATTTTATAACTATAATAATGACGACTGTGATATACAGGCACTTTTGTTGCAAATTGTATCTATACAGAGAATAAAGGAATTTATTATTTTATTTATTTATTATTTTATTAATTTGGAAGGTATTGAATCAAGTTTCAAACTATGTCCGATATACTTCCCAAGGTTACGCTCAATATTAGCGTTTTACTATTTTTCGGAATTTTCGGATTTTGTCTTGGATTTATCGAGAATAAATTGTTAGAAAATGTTGAAATTTGGTAAACAGCTCCAGATTATGTCTAGAAATGCTGCGTTCAATAAATTGAGAATCCCTTCTGAACGGAATTTGCAGGCGAGCGAAGCGAGCCTGTTTTTCTCAGCTTACACTGACAGAGGTTATACAGGCGAGTGAAGCGAGCCTGTTTGACTCACTGACACTGCTGACACTGTCGGGGGTCCAGGGGTCGGAGCCTCCTTGCTAGACGGAGAAGGCGAGCGAAGCGAGCCTGCCGGCTAGTGTTAGTATTGATCTCAAATTTCAAACATGTGATTGGAGTCTATTTATTTGAACAGATGTCTTCTTTGTTTGGACAGACTACATCCTTAATAAAAAATTGAATATATTAATATAATCTACGTTCGTTTCCTAGTTCGCCAATTCCTATACATGGATTGCAATGGGTTTGGATTATCGATCACGTCGGATACAGATGACAGTTTGTATGCGGGCACATTGGGTGTGGACTTTTATGACGACCGATGTAAAGATGTCTTCGGAGACAAGTAAGTTTAAGTAAAATGAGGGTTGAGTGTATACACTGAGTGTATACGACTCGTATACGAGTCGATAGAGGGCCCTCTCTAACTTTGCCCTCCCAGGTAAAATCCCCAGAGGAAAAATTCAATTTTAAACCCTCAAAACTAGTTTTAGAGTGATTTTGAAGCTTTTACTTGGGTATTTTTACCATCATTAACCATATTGACATAAAAACATGAATTATTTATTCTCCTTCTCAGAGGTACCGGTACGTAACGTCACAAATCAAGTCCTTCTTCTTTATCTGCATATGTGATTGAGACGAAATTAATAAATACCTCAAAAGTCACCTAACTATATTTCACGTAAATTATGATAAACCTAAATAGGTATACAAATAATTATTTAATTCATGTATGCCTATACAAACTGTGCAGCTATTGGAAATACTCTGCTTCAACTCTTGCAATACGTTTTTTCCAGGAGAGATTAAATTTTAAATAATTCTTCCCTCAGGAAAAATTTCTATTTGAACTCCTCACTTTCGATTATATATATATATCCTTCTTATAATATTTTCAGGTTCACTCCAAAATACATAAAATCACAAGTTGACAAAACGAATGCATTCTACGGCGGATTCAGATACAAGCAGAGTCAAGTGTTGTTCACCAATGGCCAATTAGATCCCTACCAAGCAGCTAGTATTAAAGAAGACAACGATAAAGTAGGATGCAAAGCTTTGATCATAAAAAGTGAGTATTCTTACATTTAAAGAGTAATATATTGATCCTATAAACATCAACCTTGATGTAATTTTTTAAAAAGTATTTTTCATATTTTACATCACCAACGACATTATTCCGAGTTCAAAAGATTTCATCATACTCGAATATAAATATTTTTCGAGTTTCTCAAAATAAATTTTCGAACTCTCTATTATTTATACATTCTTCCTCTTCATGATGTAAAGATTGTACTATCAATCTGCTGGTTTAAGAGCTTTTTCCTAGATTAAAGCTTGCTATGAGAGTTCTTCAATAATCTTTATAGTAGTAAGGCCTATATCGTAGATTAATTGGACTAATATCGTAGATTAACATCCTTTGGGAGATTGGCTGTCGTTAGTAAAGACAGTCAGTCGTTTCCGGCCTCTGGAGGAATACTAATTGTTGCATTACACTCTAACTGATTAACTGCATGTTATTCAGAGGTGTTCTGCGCCGCCAATTAGTTGCGGAGACTGGCTTATGGTTATTGTTACCAGGGTGAAGCCCACATGAGCTCATAGGCTTGTGCGTGGGTAATGATATGGATGATAGATGACGACTACTTTCAGGTAGTCGGGACCGACGGCTTATCGTCTCCTCCGAAAGACGGGGTGGCCGTATTTATGTGATTGTGCTGTGGTCAAAAAACTGTTCCCCACTTGGGACTTGAACCAGGGTCCACCTGGTTATCAGACCGGCGCTTTATCACTCCTCCAACGAGCCACGCAATGGTTGAGAGGATCAACGTGCTAACCACAAGTTACCTCTATCCTGGTTGATGATTATTTGCTTGCTGTATGGTCTGTCCGATCGGGTGGTATTCTAGCGGGGTGAAGGGGGCGGCTTTGGCTCGGCCAGTGTTGGTTCGGGGACTGTGAGTTCTGATTGAGAATTTATGGCTTTTGGGCCGGTATTGGCCGGGCTGGGGCCGTTTTCCCGTCGTGCCGGGGTGTCTTCTTGGCTTGGACGGGCTGTATAGAAGAGTGAATTTGAAACTGGCAACCAGCTGGTAGGCCTAGGCCCTTCATGGGCTGTTGAGCCAGACATACATACAATATCGTAGATTATCAGTCTATGGAATACTATCGTCTAGTCACTAGTGTGCCCTATTGTTATATCTAAATGAGTTTCATAAAACTTGAGGTTCTGATAAACTTATTTCCTTGCTCTTTTTCTCATTCATTGTTTCCTATACAGAGCTTCAATAGTCCTACTCAAAACAGACATGAAAGCACCAAGTTTCTAAACCTATAGTCTAATTCTAATATGTCTCTTAAACACAGTTAGAGAAGAACTTGAGGTAGTAAAGATTATAATATACAGGGTGTTTCAGGAGGAATGTGCAATACTTCTCAGGCTGATTCCTTACACCAAGTAGACAAAAAAGTTCCATGGGACCAACCCCCAAAAACGCTTTGTTACCGAGATAACAATGGCGGAAAATTGAGATTTTTCAAAACATATTAATTTTTTGTAACTTCAACGGTTATTGAGATAATTGGAAAAATATGCTAGAAAACGCCATTTTTCAACAATGAGGGTTTTAACTGGATAAGGAATCATAAAATTTGTATTTTTTATTAATGGAAGTTGAAGAGAGTCGGATTCTAAAGAAAAAGTCAAATTGCTACTAAACACAAATTCATCACTTGTGCTATGTTTTGTCAATTTTGCGATTTTTGATCGCCATTTCTGAGATTTGGGTAAGATTTACACAATCGCCGCTAAGTGACTTTTTCATTAGTATCCGACTCTCTTCAACTTCCATTAACAAAAATACAATTCTATGATTCCTTATCCAGTTATAACCCTTATAGTTGAAAAATGGCGTTTTCTTGCATATTTTTCCAATTTTCTCAATAACCGTTAAAGTTACAAACTGGGATCTGGTTTCATTGAATTCCTCAGCTAATTTTACATAGGAATTGATTATTTTAGAACTTTATTAAAGCCTCTAAAATATTATAAAAACTAATATATTTTGAAAAATCTCAATTTTCCGCCATTGTTATCTCGGTAACAAAGCGTTTTTGGGGGTTGGTCCCATGGAACTTTTTTGTCTACTTGGTGTAAGGAATCAGCCTGCGAAGTATTGCACATTTCTCCTGAAACACCCTGTATAAATACTGAAATAAAATACTTAATATAAAACAAATACTGTAATTTTTTTTTCTTTAACTTGGGGTTACTTTATCACTGTTTTTTATTTGAATAAAAAATACTGTAAGGGTAAGAATATGTCAAAAAGGTGAGGCTTGGGTTGATACTATGATTCGCAAATCATATGATTTATGATATAGATGTGGAACTATGTATATACTATGTAGCACCCGCATCCTAACCTTAAGCCTCACCTTATTTGTCATGTTCTTACCGACTTACCCCAATGTATCTATTAATTAACTTCGCCTTGTATAAAAGCAATAAATAGATAAATTAATTCCAGATGTTGGTCACACAAGGGATCTGGACCTGGAACAGGACAACGATCCTCCACAGCTTGAAGATGCGAGAGAAAAAATTAAGAAAATCATCAAAGGATGGATCAAAGCTATAGATCTTACAAAACCAATATATGACGGAATTCCCACAACGTGTCAAGCCTCTCAAGCGCAACAAACAGCAGCCAGTCAGATCAGCTTGAACCCATTCAATGCTGTTTACAGCATGTTGAATATGTTTAACACACGACAATAGTTTCAATTTCAACTATAGAGACTACTATAATCAGTATGAGATTCTGTATGCAGACTCTATAGTTCAAACTGAAGCGCAACACACTATTGGGCCCGTATTATCAATAGCGGTTTAAACCAAAAATATATATCAACTGAGGGTTAATTAATTAAGATATAGCATTTGATATAATAGTTTTACTCTGAACCAGCTAGTAATAAAAACTGAATTTTTGATTAACTACTATTGATAATACGGGCACTAATTGATAATACTAATTACCTTTATACGGGCATATAATCATTTATTCAATCAATCAATAAGATACAATTGAGGTATGTTTGTATGTATGTAATAATCCCAAGGTTATCACAAGGTAAAGGTGTTTAAAAAAAGTCAGAAAAATAATAACATTGTGCACAAATCATAATCATATTATTTATTTATTTACATCGTACCCATATCACTCACATCTTCGAACTTGTATTTATGGTGTATCATTTATTTAAGGTACACTTGAAAAAGCATGAAGAAAGATTTGTGAAAACTCAAGCTTTTTCCTATATCTATATCAATTACAATACAGTATCAATATTGCAACAAATGCTCATCTACAGTATTTGTGTATCATTACTATTGTGTTGAGGGTTGCCTAAGTAGCTCCTTCAGAATAAAGGTCTATTATCCTTTAATTTGTTATTATTATGTGACTTCTTAGCTTTGATTTTCATGATGATCATTTCAAGAATATGCCCATTGAATGCTAGGGCTGATAGATCTCGGTGAAACATTTCCTTTAAATAAAATTGGTTGATAGAAAGAAAATTTGGCTCGCACGTGGTTCTCCAGCAAAGGATTTCAGTAGTCCAATGTAAGAAAGGTGATATCGCTATAAGTCACCGACGCCGAAATTGTAGTCACAGTTCATTCATTCATTAATTCATCAAAAGCAGAACAAAAGCTTTCAATCTTGGAATAAATTATTCTCTTGAAAATAAAGACTAGGCTAATAATGAACTTTTTTTTCTCTACTGTATTGTAATTTATTATATTGTAAGGTAGAAAAATTAGAAAACATTGAGGGAAAATAGGATTTGAAGAATATTGTAATGTAATCTATATACTCTATGTAACCTATGTAATAGGTTGAACTCTATTCCTTCAATTATTAAAGAGGTGGGAATTCAATTTTCAACTGGAAAATAGTCATGAACGATTCCGTAAAATGTCAATCAAGATAAATGAAATTAACTTTTGCATACCGTAATTATTGCGTTCAAGCTCTGTACCGTTATCAATCAATCGTTCGATTTTATGTTTCCCTGGAGAATTATTGATACATGTAAGGGTAATTTTCATCGAAATAATCTCCATATTATGTGGTTGTGTTGATTTTATCATCCAAGTATTGAAAAAAATAATATGATTGATAAAAAAAATTTGAAGCGGACCTACTTTAACATTAGAGTCAACATTAAAGGTTTAAAAGAACGTGATGTATCCAAGACAAAGAAATAATTCTTTTAATTCAAATTATCAGGTTAGAAATGTTAATTTTTACCTACCTTCTACCATATCAATTGCACTCTATGAATTTAGTTACAAGAGTTTTTAAATTTCAAGTATTGTAGGCCTATACAGTAAAGTAAACTTTAATTCAGTTTATCATAATATTGTGCTTTCGACGACAGAAAACACTTTTCACTAGTTACAGTTGACTAAATTGTCAAGCAAGGTTTTTAGATAAGAGAGAGAAAGTCACTTTCAAAGTAAATCAATGAAATATGAAACGTATTACATTCACAATATTACGAATTGGTATTTAATAGACTAGCTAATTTATTATTACAAAAAACTATACACATAAATAATTGATTTTAATCAATTATTACACTCGAGTAAAATCCACATTATTTCCATAATAGAATAGTCTACTATGGATGCAAACTGGGAACCCAATTAGCTCAAGAAGGGAAAGATCTAAAACTCAACAGCCAACAGAAACCAAAACTGAAAAAACATTTAGTCAAACCACAACCATTCATGGCCTTCGACACTTGACTGAGCCAAATCGTCCTTTCTATGAAAAGTAAGTATGTTACTGAATGAAATTAATCATACCTAATAATAAGTTGTTAGTATTATTGTGTTGAAATTCAAGCAAGCGAGCAAGCTAGGAGGACACGTCTTCATAAATAAAAATATAAAACAAAAAACTCTTATGTTTATGTAATGGCTGGGTCGAGACATAACTATTTTGAATTATTAACTGAATTTTCTGTATCTATATGTAACGAAATCCTGATCGGTTGGGAGCTTGATTGTGGATTCGTTCGTCCAAATGCCTAATTATTATTATTATTATTTCGAACACCTAATTTAGCAACTAGTCACTACGAGCAAGGAACTTCAATAAGAATGATAGTTTGTGATGGTTACTATTCAGCAGGTTTATTGATCTCTATTTTTAATTAAATTTGGATTTAACAAAATAAATAGTAAATTGTCAAATATCATGTCAGCTACAAATCTTGTGGAAAGAGAACAAATCAATTTGAAAAGTATTTCTTTAAAACAAATTCAAACCTTCAATTTACTTTTGAAAACATTGCTAACCTGCTACTTAGTGTTAAGGCCTCGAGGTCAAAGTTCTACTAATTAAATTAAAATTTGAGCTAGAAAAAAAAACAACAAAAGTTTGGCACTCACCATAATAATTATCAAAACACACAAGATACACAAAATACACTAGATACTCTACTGAAACTGAAATTTTAAATACTTTCAAACTGAAACTAAAACCCCTACAACTTCTAGATTACTTTCATTTTACATGTCTTTTTTAACCCCTCTAGATGGACAACCCATCTAGAGGGCCGCTAACCTGCTACTTAGTGTTAAGGCCTCGGTCAAAGTTCTACTAATTAAATTAAAAGTTGAGCTAGAAAGAAAAACAACAAAAGTTTGGCACTCACCATAATAATTTTCAAAACACACAAGATACACAAAATACACTAGATACTCTACTGAAACTGAAATTTTAAATACTTTCAAACTGAAACTAAAACCCCTATAACTTCTAGATTACTTTCATTTTACATGTCTTTTTTAACCCCTCTAGATGGACAACCCATCTAGAGGGCCGAGGCTTTTTCAATAATTAACTACATTTTCCGATCTGCTTTCGGCCGTGTCTCGAATCGAACTCTGCTTTTCCACTCAATTTGCCCCCCCTCCAACGACACCCGGCCGCCTGCACGAGCGCGGAGCCTATCTTAAGTGGAACAGCAAAAAGTTCAATGTTCGTACAATTCCCAAATATAGTAGCTTTTTCGACATGAAATTGAAACTGATACTTGGAAAATGCACGAAAATTGCACTAATTCTGACAGCTAAGCAGCAAGTTAGCAATTTCTTTAAACTAATCAACATTAACAATGCAATATATTCCTCCTTTGAAAATCAAAGTTCATGTCAAAATTCTGTTTAACTCTATTAAGTTCAATAACCGGAAAAAATATAATTTACTACACACACATAAAAATAAAACGTCAATAAATATAACTACTCAATTTTCCCCATATTACATTTACATGTATGTCATTCATGCCTTCTCAGCTTGCGCAGAATAAATCAAACTCACCCTACCAGAAATAAATAAGTACAAAAATGGAACCCAATATTGAACTGAATGAATAAAGGTGACCAAGATAGTATTCAATGTAAAGAAATTATAAAAATCTAGTTACCTAGTATTGCATGATATAACATTATAATTATAAGAAGACAACAATATAGAGAATAAATCATCAAGGGTATTCTAAAATTTGAATCTACCATCTTCCAATTGGAATATACCCACATTGTATGCTCTTTGAATATCCACTTAAAATTTCTTTAAATTGAATATCCACTTATTTGTATAGTGCGCTCAAACTGGAAAAACAAACAATTATATTACCTACAATACACTTTACACTGTAATTGTGGGTTTTCTCAGCTGCACAAACCATCTACAATAATTCTACCCTTTTCAAAAGTATGGTCACCAATACAAATACTTGGAATTGAATATTAACACCACTCTCATTCTATTTTTCCAGAATATTCTGGCTGGCAATTATGTTACTTGTTTGCTACTGGATGGTAAGAACAATAACCAATCAGATCAGAAACTATCTGAATAATCCAGTTCTGATGAATATTGAAGCGGCATCAATACCTATCACTGACATTCCGTTTCCAGCACTCACATTTTGCAGTGACAATCAAGTGCATCCATCTTTTGTGAATATCACTGACCTTCTCAATAAGCAGAATAAAACCAATGATGAGTATGATTGAAAAATCTATCAACAATCTTTTAAAAATTAAAGTATTGTCACGAAAATTATAAATTATTATTGGACCCTTTTTAAGGTTTATTTTTTAGTAGTAGAGAAAAATTTATGGCGACAGATATAGCCTAATAAAGTGCACATAAAAATTGAAGTGGGCTTCAAAAATGTGAATGTCTTGAATTTATGCACCAGTATAATAAATAATCACGTCTTCAACCAATTCACAATTAACCATTTTTTAAAATCATTGTTAAGTATGATAGACTACTTGAATCCTTGGAAACTAGGTATATGCGTGCTTTCCTCAGAAGGTACTCTTTTGGAAATACCAACACTTTTGAAGTATCTACAACTCCTCACACAAAGACCTGTTCCAAGTGAGGAGTACTATTCTTTTTTATATGTTATTTCAATTTCAAATTGTGATGTTTATTTATTTGGAATAAAACTATTATGCTTTTATCAATGCTGGAAGAAAAATGTCAAAGTTGTATTATATTAGTACCGGTACCGTATTATTTATGATCATTTTTATTTCAATTTCATAGTTTGATTAGAAGATAAGCCTCTTTTGAATATTTTAAAATATACATTTTATTCAACAAAATGGAAAAAATATTAACATTATCCAAACTCCAATGTGGTGTTCGTGTTGTGTTTTCACTCGTAGGTATGACAAATTGGAGATTGGACTAACATTGTGTTTGGATCTCAAATTGAAACAAAAGGTTTTGTCTATACAAAAGGAAAACCCATCTTCAGACCTCAGTAGACGCTTGAGACAGGTAAATGGCTGTCTTAAAATATCTAATAGCAAAATCCAGTTGAGAATATAAGTAGTAATATCATGTATGCAATGAAAATATATGTTTTCTTCATCCTTCTACTCGTAATTTTCCATTGAAGATAACGTTTCATGAGCAATTGAGCGACAGGAATGTTCCTAATGTTGATTCAGTAGTCGCCTACTGAAATAATTTTACAATAATGGACATAACGGTATGATCCTTCATTTATCATGCTCTGCTCAGTAAGTATCTATATCTCTTGAAATAATATAAAATGGTGATATAATTTTTTTGGATCAAATAATATAATTGTATTCCTAAATAAGTTAATTCTAAAGAATAAACAATAGAAGGATTTAATATAAAACCCTTAACCTGATAATTAGAATGGATACGTTCGGTTTTCAGTACGGCGCAGGAAATTGTAAAAAAATCGTGAAAGATTTCCTCTGGGAACAAAAACCAGTTGCAAAGCCTTGCAGGTACTTTCAGATGACTATGACGCCACTGGGAATCTGCTATACGTTCAACATGCTTCCAGCTAATCAGCTGTACACCGAAGATTACTTCAATGAGTAATTTAATTTTGTATTTCTTACATCTGAACTGATCAACATATTGGTATATTATTATAAGCTCACTTAATTCTCCTTGCTATAGTTTTACTTGTATAATAATCAAGTGAGGTACGGTGTAAATGATACGGTATCCTATTATATTAAGCGAG
Source organism: Sogatella furcifera (assembly GCA_017141385.1). Lineage (NCBI taxonomy): Eukaryota > Metazoa > Arthropoda > Insecta > Hemiptera > Delphacidae > Sogatella > Sogatella furcifera. The sequence goes on along the minus strand of CM029551.1, from coordinate 12,753,026 downwards.
TAATTTCTGTATGTATGTATGTATGTTTGTATGCAAGGTAATTAGAATATTATTCTATTCTGAAAACCTTGTTTGTATATATGTTTGTATGTGGAACCACAGATCTAGAAAATGGCTCTAACGATTTCCTTGAAATTTGAAATGTAATATAACCGTGATGGAACAATAAGATTGCACCAGGGAAAACTCATACTCATGTCCGGGAAAACTCTCTGGCAGGATTAATAAAAGAATTGAATATTCCTTCCCAAGTACTCCATATAATTGCTGTTATCGTTAGCTGACCAACGCTATCCAGCTGAAGTAAATGGAGTTAGCCTACATTCAAGTCTATAAGAAATGTTCATGTCAAAAAAATTCGCTCCGGCAGCTGTCGGTCGGAAAGAGTGCATTTCAAATGCAATTCTATGATAGCTCAAATCATATGACTTATAACGAGCTATTCAGGGTATGAATTCAAAAGTGCCGTTTTCGAAAAACCCATGAAAACACCATTTTTGGCATATTATTCGCCATTTTCTCCGCCATTTTTGATTGGATTTTTTTCGTTGATGGCTGAAATTGTAGGGCATAATAAAAGTATTATACACACCAATTTTCAAAACGATCAAGTTATTGGTCGATTTGTAGGGAATTTTCAAAACTTTCATCCCCTAATTTCACCCTCTACCCTTGGACCAATTTGGCTGGTTATTAACAAACTTGACCGAGATATTAGCACTAATGATTTTTGTGCAAAATTCGGTCGCTCTCCGACAAGCCCTTCGGGAGTTATCGTGTTCACAAGAATCTGTACATATAGAACTAGTAAGCCCCATGGGCTGAAGAACTCGCGTGCAAACTCTTGAAGTTGACTTATGGATTTAATAACTTGATGAAAAATTGGATGCCGTGAATTGTCAAAATAGGAACCACAAATCTTGCCAATACCTATATTAATACAATTCTGAATGAATCCTTTTTGTGAGGATATAGTTATGTACGATAAATTTTTATATGGGCTACCGTTTTCATTTGTTCCTATTCCAACTATCCGCATATCCGCTGCAGCCAATGCACCAATAAATACGTACTTGTTCAAGACGACTTGATCATAAAAAATCGAAAAGAATAACAATGAATAAAGAATAACAAATTTGAATATATGGATGTAATAAAATTTTATTCTATTTTTTGCGGAAACTTATTAATACTATATTTAAACTTAGAGTATAGAGTTATATTGATCGCATTTTGTATTTAATTCAATAGCCTTAGTAACTTATGAAGTGTAACAAATTGGAAACAGTTGAGCCATTGACAAACGTTGTAGAGCTTTGTTCAAGAATGGGATTTTCCAATATTTTAGTATTTTCATTCGGATAAATCAAATATATTATTTATCAAAGATCCATTCAATATAGCATTCCTCAAACCCCATAGTGAAGCACAGTTTGACCTATTATTATCAGTTTGACCTATCAAAGCATGTAATGGGAATTAGATGGAACAAAAATTTGTTTTAATGAAGATTGGGGATAAATGTCTAATGGTAAAAATAATTCAAATTGCCGCCTCTTGTCAGTTGTTCTAATAAATAGACGCCTATTATTTAAAACAACTCCGTTTAATCAGCTGATCATAGCTATAAGAGGATATATTTTTTTTGAAGTGGCTGCTGCCAGCTGCTGTCGATCGCGGTTGTCAACAATAGCTGAATGCTCCATTGTTGAAGCATTCGTCTTCCTCAAACGAATCCAGTCGCGGTCGCATCAAGCAAAATGAATAAAATGTATGCTCTCAACCATTGTTGTACAGTCGCGACTGCCCGCCGCGGTACGTTCTATCAACTAAACCCTACCTCAAGAGTGATACAGTAAATAATGGTGTTACACGAGATTATAGCAGACGCCAACGAAAAAGGCGATTGAAGAGCTGTTAGTGATAAGGAACTTTACCAGGAAAGACAGTCGGCAAGCAATCTGCAAGAACTTATTATTGAGTCAAGAGCAAGCGGAACCAAACCGTTTTGATCATTTAGACAACTTACAGATTGTCCTGAGAGAGAGCTGAGTATTCGCCAACCGCAATTTCTGTTACATTGAAAACATCGTGTGATAATAACAATCAGATTTGTTTTGAAAAATTTGTTAGCTCTGAACAGATTCTTGTTTCTTGGATAATTATTGTATTTTTATTTTCAATTTTTGTCTTCTATCAGTTGCTTGCTAAATTTGAACCGGATAATTATGATTTAAAAAATCCATAATCATGATTTCTTATCACATTTTTTAACTGTGATGGCCGCCCAAGAGCAAATAAAAGCCCTTCTCTACCAAAAAAATACTGGAAAATGTGATAAAATAATTCAAATTTGCCACCTCTTGTCAGCTGTTTAAGTAAATAGACTCCTATCACATGTTTAAACTTTGAGATAAATATTCAACATATGACTTGAAGTCAACATGAAAGTATTTTTCATTTGAGAACATTATTTTTATGATAGTTCTTTCAAATTTGCCGCTAATAAATCAGCTGTTTTATTGAAACCAGATGGATTATCCAAAAAATGATTTATTCAAATTCCATATGACATTTTTTCTAGCCTTGATTATTTTGTTGAAATATAATAGATGCCGGAGTATATATAGATATATTGTTGCTGAGAGCTTATCCTTTTTTCGCCTGAAAAAGGATGAAGGAGTAGGTCAATTTCATTGTTCAAGGAACTTGACCTGTATAAAAGTATGAAGAATATGTGTTATGAATTTGAAGTTGATTAATTAAGGCGTTCAAAAGTTATTGTCGAACATACAAACAGACAAACAAACGAACAGACGGACAACGACTTCGGGCTTGAGTCAAAAGAAGGAACTCGCTTACGCTCGTTCAAATATATATATATTTATTTATTTATTTATTTATATATTTACATATATATGAATTTGAACGAAAATCAAATTCGTGTTCTAGGGGCTCAGAAACGTGTAAAAACTATATCACATCATAAATTTTCGATTGTCAGGGCAAGACCAATAGTGCATTTTTTCAAATGAAATGCACTAAAATTGCAAGAGGTGATCATATCAATTTTGAATTTTTTTTTCACAATAACATATTCATGTAATTCAACAGTTCGGCCGCAGCTTCAGAGCGAAGCTCGGCACCAGATATTGATATTTATGAAAGTCCATTCATTTGTTATCTATATCTATAAATGCGAAATGGCACTGACTGACTGACTCACTCACTCACTGACTGATTCATTCATCACCAGAACTAAAAATCCACCGAAGCGAATGCATTCAAATTTGGCAGGCAAGTTCGGTTAGACGTTTAGACGCGCGCTAAGAACGGATTTTAGAAACTTTTTAAGGATGCGCCAAATATTTGAGTTTTTTCATAGTTTTCCGGCGTTTTCTCGATTCTTTTGAGAACCAATCGGTATAATATGTTCATATTTGGTAGGCAAGTTCAGATAAGGTCCAGAAATGTTGTGTTGAAATATTTTTAAATTCCGTTCAAGATTAAACCAGTTATCAGTTTTTTCAGATTGTAGATGTATTGCGGGTTGCATATCTTCCGCCTTGATACGACCTTATTGGATAATCCTTATTGTAAATTCAATGGTTCAGCGAGATCATAGATAAATTAATTTGGAAGATATTGAATCAAGTTTCAAACTATGTCCGATATAGTTCCCAAGGTTACGCTCAATATTAGCGTTTTACTATTTTTTTAGTTTTTTCTTGGATTTTTCGAGAACGAATTGGCAGAAAGTGTTGAAATTTGGTGAATAGGTCCAGATTAGGTCTAGAAATACTGTGCTCAATAAATTTTGAATATCCCTTCTGAACGGAATTTGCAGGCGAGAGAAGCGAGCCGGTTTGTCTCAGCTGACACTGACAGGGGTTTTGCAGGCGAGCGAAGCGAGCCTGATTGACTCACACTGCCGATACTGACGGGGGTCCAGGGGGCGGAGCCCTCTTGCTAGGCGGAGAAGGCGAGCGTAGCGAGCCTGCCGGCTAGTATTTCATTAATTTTGATTCTCATAGCTTCGTATTTGTATGTTAATTAACATATACTATACAACTCCAGGAACACCATTGATATTAATGACATCTCAGTACCCTTTTTAATAGTTTTTATTAATGACATTCCATAGGTAACATAAATCTATATACCAAAATAAAATTTTATATCTGTGCATTGTAGTCTAAAAATATATCAATATATCTTTCGTCAACTTCAAGTGTTTTCAATTCAGAGTGGTTTATTATTAAACTTGTAGAGGCTTAGTGTAGGTAACTATTTGGTTATTCTCTGATACATTGTTTACTATGATACATTGACATTTTTGTAGTCGGCTATGTCTAAAATATAATTATAATGATCAATGATTTTTCGTGTATAATTTGATATTTTTGACAAACAATTCTTCATCTAAAATAATCATATTCCTCCACTTTACAAAATTTGGCTCATACTGTTCTAATAAAAGTCCAGTAAAAATCTCGCTGTGATCGTAGTTATCAGGAGGATTATTGTTTAGATGTTTTATCTTGTCCTTTCACAACATTCCAGGTGTGTAAATTGTTTTTGATATCTTTAAATATATTTTACAGCCTTTCAATGTTCGATGAACTATTATCACAAGATTACAAGTACTTTAACAGTGAAAAGGCATGGGATCCGGAATTGGGCTACGTGGCTGGAGAAAGCAATGAAATAGATGACGGAGATTTTCCTTGGAGATTGTCCAGCATGAGATTTCAGCTGATGCCAGTTAATTTTATCTTGGACTTTAATGCGGATGACATGGATCCTCGTTGTATCACAGGGCACACATTTACTGTAAATTTTGGCGTTATTTCAACTTATTTGTATACAACAATCAAACCTCACATTAATTTGCACAACAATATGATGAATAACTTTTACAACAACTACAACTGGTTCAATGGTTGCAACATCTGCAACTGGATAGATAAGCACATCAGAAACCTTATGCCTTTGATATATAAATTCAAAATGATATGAAACAATATTATCAATAATACTAAACAATAATCCAGTAGCCTATCAAGGAAAACTTCATCAAAATAAGCTTAGCAAAATTTTTGGACATTCATAGGAAATCTTTCAGCAATAATAGATTCTTTTATTGATGGAGCTTCTAGTACGTTTTAATATTCAAATTTCAGTCAATTATGAATAGGTATAATATGAAGATATAGGCTCTGCATAAAAAAAATCTAAATTCAGGGATTTATGTACCAACATCATGGGTACTGCACAAGATAAATATTAAGTTTATACAATCTGAATGCAAACATGAACTTACTCAATTGTCTGGAAAAGTGGAAAAAGTATTCCTCAGTTGATCGGAAAAAATAACAAATTGATAGAAGGAATTGGGAAATATCTTATTTTTTTATTACTTTGGTACATTTGCCCATATGGGGAGCCATAATTCTACTATAATTGTATTATGTTATTAAGGAAATAAATTAATTTCACTTTCAATCTGCTGTGTTAACATTGTATGTTTCATTTGAAATATTCAGGTAGCTCTTCACAATCCAGCCGAGCCACCCACTGCCTATTCAACACTCACGCAGGCCGTCACAGACCGTGGCAACTACATAAGAATTGTACCAAAAGTAGTGACTACATCAAAGGAACTGCAGAGCTGGTCAGCCAAAGATAGAGGCTGCTACTTCAACAACGAGAAAAAACTGAAATATTTCAAAATTTACACCATACGCAATTGTGAGATCGAGTGTGAGACTAATATAACATTGAAAGAATGCAACTGTGCATTGCTTGATCAGCCTCGTGAGTATAATAAATCATCCCAATATAATCGAATAATCTATTGGATAATAATCTATATAATAAAATAATCTATATATATAATCTATATAATAATAGATTAGAGAATAATCTATATAATTGAATAATCAATATAATCGAATAATCTATAATCTAAATAATCATAATGGTATCTATAAATACCATTACATTAGTATTAAATAATTATTGTCGTCTCAACAAATGAAGTCTAACTGAACATGCCTGATCGCCTAATTTGAACTCATTCGGTAAGTGTATATTCAGTTCTGCTGATGAATTACCATTCAGTGGCATTTAGCTTTTATGAATAGATTATAATAGTACTAGCCGGCAGGCTCGCTTCGCTCGCCTTCTTCGCCTAGCCAGGGGGCTCCGCCCCCTGGACCCCCGACAGTATAGGCAATGTAAGTGAGTCAAACAGGCTCGGTTCGCTCGCCTGCAAAACCTCTGTCAGTGTCAGCTGAGACAAAGAGGCTCGCTTTGCTCGCCTGCAAATTCCGTTCAGAAGGGATTCAAAACTTATTGGACACAGCATTTCTAGACCTAATCTGGACCTGCTCACCTAATTCCGACATTTTCTAACAATTTATTCTCGAAAAATCCAAGAAAAACTCTGAAAATTTCGAAAAATAGTAAAACGCTAATATTGAGCGTAACCTTGGGAACTATATCGGACATAGTTTGAAACTTGATTCAATATCTTCCAAATTAGTTTATCTATAATCTTGCTGAACCATTGAATTTACAGTAAGGATTGGTCGTATCAAGGCGGAAGATATGCAACCCGCAATACATCGTTGAAAAACCTGATTACTGGCGTAATCTTGAACGGAATTCACAAAAAACTTAACACAACATTTCTAGACCTTATCTGAACCTACCTACCAAATATCAACATTTTCTACCGATTGGTTCTCGCAAAAATTGAGTAAACGCCGAAAAACTATAGAAAAACTTAAATATTTGGCGTATCTTTGAAAAGTTCCTGAAATCCGTTCTTAGCGCGCGTCTAAACGTCCAACTGAACATGCCTGCCAAATTTGAACGCATTCGGTTCAGTTGTTTTTTTTTAGATCTGGTGATGAATAAATGAATCAGTCAGTCAGTGCCATTTCGCTTTTATAGGTATAGATAAATAAACATGCATTATCAAGGATCATTGTACGTTCGTGTATTTCATTGTATAGTTTTGTTCTATGGGGAATGAATTTTCATTTTGATTCTAATAAATAGACCCACATGGTCTAAGAGTGCCACACTGGACGTTTTATTGTTGTGTTTATAAGGAAATACAATTCAATACGATATTATTAGACTACAATGAGTCATAACGATATTAAATCAATTGTAAATAAAATTCTACAAAATCAACTACTACAGTATTTATATGAGCATGTTTTTTTGTTTGTTTCAGATTTTCATTCGACGCCCATCTGTAAACCAGATAAAATGCAATGCTACAAAAAAGGTTTGGGTGAGTACCGGTACCGTAGTCTTCATTTTTCATTTCACGATTATCATTTTAAATACTGAAGTATTTAAATACTTTTTCACATTTATCATTTTTGCCTACTATTGCAACTATTGCCAAACTATTGCAACTTAAATAGTACGGTATGTTGAATTGAAGCTACAAGAATGTTTAAGAAGTAAAAAGGTTCAGAAATTAAATTTTCACTGGAATCTGGAAAAATTGTTTATGGAGTCAAGAGTTTGAGACGTCTATAACACTGTATATTATATGCAGACTATATTGTAAAATTAATAGACTACATTGACTACAAGACTAATTTAGATTATTATTTAGAAATGTATTTTTCCTCCTCTTTGACTTTGTCTTCAACCCAATTTGATGGGGTCATAATTCCTCTTTATATAGGTATAGGTAGGTAGGTACTTCTCCACAAAACATTTTTCAACGATTCCTCTCTCCTTTAACCATGCTCTCGCAAGTCAGCCGCTATTTGTCTCTGCATCTAATACTTGGTCATTCACGTCCTCTCCATCCATTCGAAACCAAATCCTGCACTTTCGTCCCATACATAATCCTCCCCCAGTCCCCGCACATGACCAAACCACATTATCCTTGCCTCTTACATCTTCTCACCCAGAGAACCAATCTGTACAGTGCCTCTGATGAACTAATTCCTTAACCTGTATATTCTTTTAACCTCACAAATACATCTCAACATTCCCATCTCAGTCACTCCCACAACCTACTACATTGACATTAAAAACTTAAAGATAGTTGATTATAATATTATATTTCTATAGTTCAAGCCTTGGATTCAGAAAAAAGCGAGAATACCAATTGCAACTGCTTGCCTTCATGTATCGAACTCACTTACGACATTGAGTACTTCAACTTGCCAGATAAGTTTATGGATTTCGGCGAAAAAGATAGGAAATTTCCGTAAGTAATCTCTAATGCAATTTGTAAGTGAAAAAGTACACATTTAAAAATGCAATACCGTGAAAAAGTGAATAATTTCATAAAACTGCAGTGATTAACTTATTATTGGCAATATATTATGATACAATATGTGCATTCAATCCTTAATATTGATTATTGGAATTAATTGATTGAAGAATCTACGCAAGTGATAAACATACGCATGTATTCTCATGTATACGCATGTGATAAACATACGCATGCTTATTGTATACTCCTCGACATCTAAATGAAAATTCCTCGAATAAAAAAATCTGGAATAGGAATTAATGAAATAATAGGAATTGATGAGTCACACTGACATATTTCTAGATTCAAAAATAAATTGCCTACCTTACTTACTTTTTTACCATAATTATTTCAATTTTGATTATAAGCTTTTTGCCATTTGATTATTATCAGTTGTGGAGTAAATCACTTATTACTGTCTATTCTCACTGAATAGTTTTTCTCGATATCGAGACTTTAAAGAAATACAGAACTCTCATACCAAACACAAAACTTTCAGCTTATAATATATTTTGACAATTCCACAACTTACTGCAAATATTTCAATACAATACAATCAGGATTACTTAATTCATTTTATGATTACAGAAGAAACCTGGCGTCTTTCTCTGCATTGTTTAAAACATCTCGCATAAAAAGTGTTCAGCGAGTTGCTGTGCTGATTACGTCAGATGTTATTGGTATGTAAAACTATAAAACTATTGGTAAAACTATTGGTATAAACTATAAAACTAGTAATGAGGATTCTTCTTAATCGTATATTGTTGGATTATAAGGCTCATTAAAAAGGTCTCTATAGTAGCCCTCGCGTGGGGTGTGCGGAGTGTGCGACCGTACAGGGCTCCACGGCCAAGGGGGCCCCGCGGCAGCTGATGCAAAATGGGAATTTTAAAAATTTCAATTGGGCTATTAGAATAATTTTTCCACCATTCTATGAGAAACTTATTCTACCAACAACTTGAATCCACAAGAAATTATTTCCTCTGTATAAATCATTCATCATAATGAATTGATCAATTGAAAAACCACAATCAATGTATGAAGCAAGCCAAGAAACTCCCCTCTTAAATTTAACTCTATGGTTGGCTGACAACCACCTTACATTCTGTTGACCAATCACAAGCCACTTTCCGATAAAAACTGCATATAATAATTCTATAATACTAATATTTTTACCGAATTGTAATAGCTTTTCTTCAACTTTATTCTGGCAAGAAATCAGTATTAGATCATGAATAGTTGGAGTTCTATTTCATTCATTCATCGTATGAAAAATAAAATTGAATATAGAATTGATCATATTTTCATCTCATTTTATACAGCTTTAAACTATAGTAGTTAATGCAACGATAAAAGTAAAACTGAGTCTAAATTCTATAAATAAATTCTTAAAATTCCAACTTGATTGAATCTCACCAGCCTGAATACATGAATAAATATCATATTAGCAAAAGATCGTCAATAGTAAATCAATTGCTAGCAGCCATTTTCTAAGACAGAACTCACGAAACACTGTCAACCAATAAGAAAAGAGCAGGCGGGGCATGAAGGCGTGTCCAAGTCAAATCTTAAACATCACTCGTCAACTGCTGCCATCTACTGCTTGAATTTGGAAACTTTTCTTACCGATGTTTACGGCCATTTTGATTGTAGGCGGAGCTTAAAGGCGTATCCAATGGAAGTCGAAGCAAGTCACCCTATTGCTTCTGCCATCTGCTGGATGAATTAGGAACTATTTCGAATTTTATTCAAGATAGATGGGTAGAGCAGTGAAAATGGATGAAATCTTTAATTTGCTTATTATTGAGTTTCCGTTTTTTTAAACATCTTTATTTCTAGTGAAATGAAATATTTATGATGATTCCCAATATTTTTCTTCGAAAAATTTATTATTCCCTTCCTTATTCCCTTTGCTTTCAAGCAAACTAATAGCCTAAAATAAATTAACTAATAATTAAAATTTTGATATTTTAATGATAAAGTACGGTACGATTTGACTGTTTTGCTCAATCTAGATAGCCTTTAGTCAGTGGTGGCTCATGCCTACGAAAAAGGTGAAGTGCTGTACAGTAAAAGGAACGAGCACTTCACCTGTTTCGTGGGCACGAGCCGCGAGTGCCATTAGTTGTTTTGTATTGATTCCTGTAGGCTTTTCCTTATCACGTATCCAATACATGAAAATACGAAACAATACGTTGGGTTACAATAAGCAAGTCCCTATAATGCTTTTTGCCACACCACATGCAACATTGGGATTGCTTATGAGAAAAATGTGAACATGCAAGGCAGCTTGAATCATGTTTGGCTTTAAATATGTTGGATTGCATTCGTTCGGTAATGATGGGGAGGGGCGCCTGCCAAAATCTCGCACAGAGCGTCAAAAAACCACGCGAGGGCCCTGAATTCAGCTTTCTTAACTTTAAACCATTTTGATTCTCACAAATATCTAGAAAAGCAGCGCCAATGGAATAAAAAAGTTGGGCTCCATTTGTTTTCAATCTCACTGTTATAAATAAACGCTAAACTATACCCTGTTGCCTACTAATGTGTATATAATTATATATATATTTTTAAAGATTTAGTTATTTTATCATTTTTATTGCTTTGCTCTGTTCTAGCTAATATTGGAGGCTTGATGGGACTATTCTCAGGCTTCAGTGTGATAAGTCTATTTGAAGTGATTTATTTCTTTGTTAAGTGGATGATTCGCATTCTAAAGAGTGTATATTGAAATAGCCAAGATGTAGTCTATTCACCAAATACTTCTATAGTGGATTATTGTTATATGGAAATATTAATTACGTATTGCTATTTGGAAGTGATAAAGTGCTACATGGAGATTTTTAGTGCCTATCCTATTTGTTCAAGAAAGATGATAATTATTATTATTATATTATTAATCAACTTAATGTGAAATGAATGTAGAATAGAATAATATTATAGCTATCTAATAATAATTTTGCATGTTTTCTTTCATCTTCTTTCTGCCACGTTATAATTTTATAATCTGAGTAGAAATGAAGCAATTGAAAAGATTCATTTCAATCCTCTCCAATTAAGCTCGTTTAAGCTTCCCTTAAACGGTGCTAATAATAGGAGGTCTAATATTACCTACATTTTTTTCATAAAACTTAATCTTGGGTACGCCATACTCGAGCACATTTGATATTTTTAGTTAATCGTACTCAACTTATTATTACTCTTGTATATTAGTTAAGCTATAATAATCATTATGAATGCCACTTTGAAGCGATTTATCGAACAAAGCCCACTTCAAAAAAAATGGTTGGAAAAAATACAGTTACTCTGCAATCTAGAATACTGTATGAGACAGTGTAATGTCAATCGAGATAAGTAAAATTAACTTTAGCGTACCGTAATTACTGCGTCCAAGCTTTAAATTGTAACCAATCAATAGATATTATCAAATGAATGAATAAATAAGTAATATTATGCTCCCTAGAGGATTATTTCTACATGTGAGGAGAATTTCGATCTAAATTAGGTACCTCCAGCTAATGTGACTGTGTTGATTTTATCATTCAAGTTTTGAAAATAATAATTCGAATGGTACAAAAAGTTGAAGCGGACCCACTTTATAAACATGAGAGTCAACATTGTGGTGTAGATTACCGTGATGTATTCAAGACAAAGGAATAACTCTTTACATTCCAATTATCAGGTTAGAAATTTTTATTGTTGCCTACCTTTCTACCTAGCAAATTTTCTCAGCTTGCTTTGTGAATTAAAAAGTATTATCATTATGGGTTTTGAGCAATCAATCGATTGCTATTCTTTTATATTGAAGGCTTCAATAGATTTCACTTTTTGTTATTTCTAATTCACATACATAACTTGAATAATAATTATTATATCAGCATTTTTGTACTATAATTTTTTTTTTAATATACTTGTATCTTTGTATAAGTGAGCTCACGGCTGCCTTTGTAAACTCAGATTCAAATCTTAAACTTTGTCACATCCATGCTCAATCATTGCAAGCGCACTTTGATGAATTTAAAAATCTTTTTTCTGCCGTTAATGTTGATGTGATAGCAATAAGTGAATCATGACTCAAACCAAGCCACTATCTGTTAATTTTGAGCTTCCTGGCTTTTCGCAATGACAAACTTGGCAAGGGTGGGGGTGGTTGTTGTTTACTCAGTTGTTGTTTACGTGCGTTCCAAGTTTCCCTCTCGCGTCATAGCGTCCTCTGAGCAGTGATGTACTCGCATTCACCGGAAAATCTTCTCCTCGAGGTCAAAGTAGTTCTGAGCCCATATTGCTCTGTTACGGTGTACCGTCCTCCCAAAGCTGGTCGTTTGTCCAACTTAGATGATGCACTATTCGAAGTAATGCACAGATACCAACATATCATTATATTGGGTGATTTTTTAACGCATGCCTTCTTTGGGGGATTCTTTTGAGAGTAGAAAAATTAAAGACTTTATATTTGACTCCTTCAACTTCAACAATATTACCCAGGCAATATTAAAGGGCTATCTTTCACACACTAGATTCAAGCGCCCTACTTGAATAATCTTGTAATAATCGATGATACTGATTATGTTATTAATAACGGTCAAATTCCCTTGCTCTGACCCTTTTCTAACCATGATCTAATTAAATGTTATATATCGCCTGGAGCAACAGAGTTGAATACGACTGTGGCACTCCACAGGGATTTCCAAGAAATTTGATGTTGATCCTCTGTGCGCATATAAAAGGCATTTGCATATAGAACAATTTTGTATTTTTTGTGAGTTGAATAAAGTGTATGATTTTTTGTCAATGATAGGAAATCAATGCTATGATTTTTTGCAAACTAGAGTAACTCTGTGACGTCAAGAATCACACACTTTCCAAGCAAACTGCTTCAGTCTGATTTCACATCTACTATTTCTACACCGTGGTTGCAGCTAACTAAATTGTCAAGCAATAAAGTTATTAGATAAAAGGTAAATGGTCACGTTTTACTGTACCTACACCAATGAAACGTACGAAACCTACGAATCTCATGAGTACGGTAGGTATTTTAATTTGTATTATGATTGAAACAATTATTCACAGAACAGAAATAATGTAACTAATTTCAATACAAACTTAAATACATTATTTCCATAATAGAACAATCCACTTTGGAGACAAACGGGAAAACCAATAAATAGCTCAAGGAGGGAAACATCTAAAAATCCAAAGTCTGTGATAAAACAGACCACAGAAATTGAAACTGAAAAGACATTCAGTCAAACCACAACCATTCATGGCATTCGACACTTGAGTAAGCCGAATCGTCCTTTCTATGAAAAGTACGTATGTTACTGAATGTAATAATTCATAAAAGAATCTATATTTTCATATATTATATTGTTGAAGTTATGTTCACGCAAGCCATGGATTTCTAGTATCCGTGATGCAAGCTAGGAAGACATGCCTTTATTATGTAAATGTGGTACATACAATGTATGTATTTACATACAATGTATATATCATATGTCATACATGCGCCTTCTCAGCTTGTACAAAATAAATTGAACTGAATGAACATTAATAACCGAATAGGCTACAATAATCAGAACAAAGTTTTAAAAAAACAGAATTAACATTTTTAATAAATTAGTATTGTATGATATAAATATTACAAGGATACAGCAATACAGTATAGAAAATGACTCATTGAGCGTATTTTCAAATTAAACAATATTGACAATCTTCAAATTAAAATATATACTTTGGGTGGTATTCTCTTTGAATATCCACTGAAAATACATATTCAGATTGACCCACTTTGTATGCTCAAGCTGAAAAGGCAAACAATAATTAAAATCCACTTTTTACTCTGTAATAATTGTGGGTTTTCTCAGCTGCGCAAACCATCTACAATAATTCTACCCTTTTCAAAAGTATGGTCACCAATACAAATACTTGGAATTGAATATTAACACCACTCTCATTCTATTTTTCCAGAATATTCTGGCTGGCAATTATGTTACTTGTTTGCTACTGGATGGTAAGAACAATAACCAATCAGATCAGAAACTATCTGAATAATCCAGTTCTGATGAATATTGAAGCGGCATCAATACCTATCACTGACATTCCGTTTCCAGCACTCACATTTTGCAGTGACAATCAAGTGCATCCATCTTTTGTGAATATCACTGACCTTCTCAATAAGCAGAATAAAACCGATGATGAGTATGATTGACATAGCTATATTTCAACAATATTTTTAAAATTGCATAATTATTTCATAAATAATAAATTATCAATAGAAGCCATGGAATGCTTTTTTATGGAGAGACCCTTTGGGTTATTTTATACTAGAGAGTATAAATTCAAAAATTAAAATTCAAAATTTAAATGTTTTCCATAAACATTCTGGATTCATTATTAAATAATCAATAATGAAGGACAATCACTTTTTCTACTCATTCACAACACAATTATCAAATATTTTGAAGAATCATTGTAAAATATGGAGTAGGCCTACGGTACTTGAATCCTTGGAACTAAAATTACACTCTTACTGTTGGCTACTTTTCTGGATATACCAATACACTTTTTCAATGATGGAAGAGAAATTTCAAAGTTGTATTATTTATAATCAACTGTTGGTTAGAACAAAGCGGGCCCATTTCATACTTTAATTTAAAGATTAAAAATATATTTAATATATGAATTCTAATCAACCAAATATTGAAAAAACTATTAAGTCTAACATTTTTCTAACTCCAATATTTTCCTATTCGTGTTGTGTTATCACTTGTAGGTATGACAAATTGGAGATTGGACTAACATTGTGTTCGGATCTCAAATTGAGACAAAAGGTTTTGGCTATACAAAAGAAAAACACAACTTCAGACCTCAGTAGACGCTTGAGACAGGTAACTAATCCAGTTGATAATGAGTATTATGTGCAATGGAAATGTTTTCTTCTACTCGAGGTACTTTTCAATTGAATTATTACATTTTATGAGCGATTGAGCTACAGGTCAACCTACTGTTGTTCCAGTAGCCACCTACTGCCATAATTATACAAATGATATCATCCTCGATCATATTAGGCTCTGCTCAGTAATAGAGCTGATCAATGTGCATTATTGTGATTTGTGTATTTATATATCTTAAAAGAACAAATGAACAAACTAATTCTTTATTGTGAGAGTTAATTTGTTCATTTGCATTTGAAAATGACTGTAAATAGTCGAAACATGTAATGCACTAG
Source organism: Sogatella furcifera (assembly GCA_017141385.1). NCBI lineage: Eukaryota > Metazoa > Arthropoda > Insecta > Hemiptera > Delphacidae > Sogatella > Sogatella furcifera. The sequence goes on along the minus strand of CM029551.1, from coordinate 12,737,502 downwards.
AAAATTATTGAAAAAGGGTACTGTGATTATTTTAGGATAAAAAACAGTGATAAAAGTAGCCCTGAGATAAAGGAAACATCTTGAAAGAATATATAGAATGGTAATGTGACTTTTCAGATCAAATAATGTACTCGTATTCTTCAATCTCAATAAGTTATGAACAATAAGAATGAACAATTATTGACCGAACGTAAGTGAGGTCTAAAATCAAGTTTTTGTTTGAGATTTTGTGGTTAAGATTTTGCATTTGTTTGTATGTTTGTATGTATGTATGTTTGTATGTTCATATGTATGTATGTTCCGCATTTACGACTGAACGCGGCAATACATTCTAATGAAATTTGACAGGGATGTTCCTCTTGAAACCGCGCGTCGATGTATATGTAAGGTTTTTTGACAATTTTCATATTAAGGACGAAAAAAGGAAAAAAAGGATTGAACTATCCTCTGATATAGGTATACTCCATAAATGATTTGATAGTATATTTATGTTAATATTACTAAACATGTGATATTAAGACATTCATAATAGAAAATTTTTCAAAAATTTCTACTTCAGATGATATTCTTTCATTGCAGTCAGCTGAGATATTTCAGATGAAAGAATTATTAGACATTGCAGCTCATCAACTGCTGGATAATTATAATAATAATTAATTAGAATATCAATTTATTGCTATATAAATAGACAAAGGACTTCAGCATAGGGATGTCAATCCCGGTCCATTTTCTGTACCTAACAATCCCGGGATTTTCGGGACTAGAAAACATGAAATTGTAATAGTATATTTCGTACCTAGGGCCGAAAATGTGCGTTTACCGGCTCGAAATCGGTTTTCAAGTCCGAGGCCGTAGGCCGAGGACTAGAAAAGATTGAGAGACGGAATAATACATTTTCGACCCGTGGTGTCGAACTTTATTTTTCGGCACACAACATCAATGAAAACAAAACAAAATGAAAAATTAGTTAATCAGTTCCAAGAACAGCTAGACCAGTAACCTTATTATGCTATCTTCGCCTATACTGAATTTGGAGTAGGTACCATCTGCTTGCTATTGAAACTTCGCGTCAATAGTTTATTGATTTACTGACTGAATATTACTTTATAACTATCAGTGTATTCGATTTGCTCACTCAAGAAACGTTTAAGCCCAAGATAATTTTTGTATGATCATCTTAAATTGTACAATATCAATTCAAAGTTGTTGATTTTCGACAGATATTGGCTAACAGAGAAGCTTAGTCTAGTTGCATTATCACCCGCTAGATGGCGCTGGCTAACCTGCTAGACAAAGTAACACAGAGTCTGACAACAATAATATTGTTCAAACAAGGATTTCACGTTAATCATTATTCAACAGTTAATCAATACAAACATTTTTAATCTTATCAAAGTTGAAGTATTAAGTATTGATGCAGTTTTCCTTTATTATTCAACTACTGATTAATGTGAAAACTTCCAACATTCAGTTCTCTTGACAAGGGATCTTACCAATCAAAATAACAGATGAGAGACTACCTTTACATTGAAATACAGATATGTCGACATTGACTCCCAAACCAGCTGACATTTAATGCAATCAAACCGGGATGCTACCTATTGATCAATTAACCCTTACATCGACAACGACCTTCAGTCAGCTGACATTCAAGGTTATTTTACCGCCCTAGGGCCGAAAAACGCATTTTCCCGGCGCGTTGCTGGTGACCTCGCCTGAAAACGAGTGTTTTCGGCCTCCGTATAAAGCATGTAAAACAGTCCATTTCATACCAGTGTGGCGAAAATAGAATTTTTTGAAAACAATTCAATCTAGAATTCATTCACGGTGATGAATATGAGTTTTGCATAATTTATTGTTCTAAGTGTTTGACTAATTTATTCTACAGGCACACCCTACAGTTTCATATACATAATACTGTATAGCTAACTGGACTCTGTACTATTATATAGAGTAAATAGAATTCGCATTTCTCACAGAATTGTTGTTGATCGGTTGTTATGTCTCTACGATTGTTTCTGTTTACACAGCAACACAATTACCAGTCTAGACGGCGCAATAATTGTAATAGTGCTGATGTCATTTCCTTGAAATGCACTCAGAACCTTGAAAAGACTTCAGAAATCAGAAATAAACAAGCACTTATTATTCACTCTCTGTTTAATTATTTCTCTTCTCTTCCTCTATCATGAGTAGAATATTTAGTTGAAGTAAATATAGTTGGCTCTACGAAATTTCATTTAAAGCCCCGTAGTGGTTCAGCTTTCGCGTTGTTCGGTCGGTATTGCGTTACGTTACATGGTTTTTCAAAAAGTATTCTATCTTATTATTAATATTTTAATCAAGTGATATTAATCCAATTTACAGAATTTGAAGTGATATAAGTGTGAACTTCATCCCGTCCTGATGGAGGATAGAAATGTTTTTGTTCTACATAAAAAAGACTCTGATGAGTCATCAGTTTGGAATAATTTTCTTACTTCCAAAGAAAGAAAAAGTGCTCAGTGAAAATTGTGTAAGGCAGTTCTCGAAACTCTGTGTGGATTTGATATTATTCCCAAGAATTTTTCCATTTTAATAATATCCTCTGCCTCTATAATGAGCCATTTTTCATCTCCACACACTGTTACTGAACATGTAATTGAGGAGGAACAATTGATTAAAAATGCATGAAACTGATTTTTGCCAATCCGGGATCAGTCCCGGATCCAGGATTCATATTGGATAATCCCGAAATACCGGGATCAAATCAGTCCCGGGATTGACATCCCTACTTCTGCAACTGCAAATATTGACCAATGTACTGGATCTTGCCTGCTATTTAGTACATTGGTCAATATTTGCAGTTGCAGAAGTCCTTTGTCTATTTATATAGCAATAAATTGAGATTCTAATTAATTATTATAATAATTATCCAGCAGTTGATGAGCTGCAATGTCTAATAATTCTTCCATCTTTGATACCTAGCCAAGAAATGCTAACATCATAATTGAATGAAGCTGTTCAGAGAGCTGCCTGGTGGGCAAGTGGTTAAGTCACTCGGCCGGCAACCGAGGGGTACCGGGTTTGATTCCCGGTCCGGGCACAGTTTTTTGATCAGTTTCATTCAATGGATCTTGCCTGTTATTTAGTACATTGGTCAATATTTGCAGTTGCAGAAGTCCTGTGTCTATTTATATAGCAATTAATTGAGATTCTAATTAATTATTATTATGAGATATTTCAGATGAATATTAAGGTAAGTTTTCCTTTATGTGAAACGGTCAAACGGTTTTGCATGAAGGAAAACATTATTACAATAATTATAGAGACTGATGCCCGGTTTTCCAAGCACCCTCAAATTTTGGCAAATCGTGACGAACTGATGCCGACATAGAGCGTGACTGTGGCCACTGCATTGCTGACCAGACTTCCTCGCGCCGACTTTCGGAATCGACGAACAATATGAACGTACCGTGAATACAGATAGTGCTTTTATGATGCAGGGAGCATGGGTGACTTCGTGAGGTCTACCGTTCACAGAACTACTAGTTAGAGGATTTTCGAGGAGTTTCTGTGAAACCCCTATCCTGATTCCTAAACCTGATAATTGGACTTGGATACGTTCGGTTTTCAGTACGGCGCAGGAAATTGTAGAAAAATCGTGAAAGATTTCCTCTGGGAGAAAAAAGCAATTACAAAGCCTTGCAGGTACTTCCAGATGACTATGATGCCACAAGGAATCTGCTATACGTTCAACATGCTTCCAGCTAATCAGCTGTACACGGAAAACTACTACAATGAGTATTTTCATTTTGTCTTTCTTACATTTGAATTGATAAATATATTGAGAGTTTACTTAATTTTCCTTGATATAATTTTGTTTTCCAATAATCAAGTGAGGTATGATATTGATATGACGTTTATAAGAGTCCTTCATTTGTCATATATGAATAATTCAATCTCATGATAAATTTGAGTAATAATATAGATTTAAATCACTTCAAATGTAGGTCTTCAAATGCTCTACGAGCTCATATAAGACATTCTCCTATTGGACAATTCTGTATTTTGTAAATTGGAAACAAATATACAATTTTTTGACAAGAATAGAGGAATCAATGCTAAATTGTCATTATTACTGACTAGATGAAGTCAGTGACGTCAATTTCATAACGTTTCCAGCCAGCTGCTTCACTCTGGCCCTTTTTATAGAGCCCTAATCTGGCCCACCTCTAATACTCTATACATTAATAATAATTGTTTCATAACATTCCAGGTGAATAAATTGTTTTTGAATTCTTAAAATATATTTACAGCCTTTCAATGTTTGATGAACTATTATCACAAGATTACGAGTACTTTGACAGTGAAAAGGCGTGGGATCCGGAATTGGGCTACGTGGATGGAGAAAGCAATGAAGGACATTTTCCGGAGATTGTCCAGCAAGGAGATTTCAGCTGAAGCCTGTTTATTTTTCTTGGACTTCAATGCGGACGACATGGATCCTCAGTGTATCACAGGACACACATTTTCTGTAAATTGTTACATTATTTCAACGTATGTGTATAAAAAATCAAACCTTACAATCATTTGCACAACAACATGATGAATAGTTTCTGCAACAACCACAACTGGTACAATAAGCACATTAAAAACCTTGATTTGTTGATATTTTATTTGAAAATCAGAATTGAAACACCAGGCTGTAAAACAATTATCTATAATACTGAAAAACAATCCAAATACTATAGTATAAGTATCAAGTATACTAATATACTACAATGTTCAATTATCAAAGATTTAACTATACCTATTCTAATACGGTGGTACTATTTATAGTGCATAGAACCCATATAGTATTAATGAAAACTTTATCAAAATAAGCTCAGCATTATTCTTGGACATCCATGATAAATTTTTCAGCAGATACATTCTTCAATAATTGAGCGTCTAGTATGTTTTCAAAATTCATATTCCAAATCAAATCTGAATAGGAGTAGGCCTAGGCCCTACATAGGATGTCTAGGCAGCCATGTACCAACATTATAGGTAGGTCTATACATATTTGATAGGTACTGCATTAAAGGCTGGTTTATACGATGCCAATTGGCGAGACAATAATTGTCCTCTGAAATGTACAGCTGATGTAAAGTATCTATCGTATCTTTTAATTTTAAAACCATCATCATGGCACGGCTCAACAACTGATTTTGACAACATCCGCTGACGGTTTGAAGACAATTTATTATTGTCTTGCAAATTGACATCGTATGAACCCAGCATAACTCACTCAATTGGTTTCAAATGTAGAAATATTATTCCTGAGTTAATAGGAAAAATTAATGAATTGATTGAAGGATAAATGATAAGACAAGACATTGTCAAATACTGATTTATTAAAAAATCGAGATACCGGTTTCGGTTGTTACACCATTATCAATCTCTGGTAAACTAAAACTTAAAGTACAGAGCAGCAGTATCTATACTAACAGTGAAGCACCGCTATTGGTAGACGCTTGAGCCAATGACCGTGAACGTCTGCCATTGGCCTAGACAAGCTCCTCCCCGATGGGTTAGAGGAGGCCAATGGCAGACGTTCACGGTCATTGGCTCAAGCGTCTACCAATAGCGGTGCTCCACCGTTAGTATAAATACTGCTGCTCTGTACTTTAAGTTTTAGTTTACCAGAGATTGATAATGGTGTAACAACCGAAACCGGTACCTCGATTTTTTGACAACAATCAGTGGTTTGACAACGTCTGTCTTTTCATTTATTCCTTTAATCAATTCAATAATTTTTCCTATTAACTCAGGAATAATATTTCTACATTTGAAACCAATTGAGTGAGTTATGTTGGTTTATACAATGTCAATTTGCGAGACTAATAATTAATTGTCTTCTCAAACCGTCAGCGGATGTTGTCAAAATCAGTTGTTGAGCCGTGCCATGATGATGGTTTTAAAATTAAAAGATACGATAGGTACTTTAATATGGATTAATACCACAATATCACCTTCACGACTACTCAAAAAATGATTAAAGGAATTGGGAAAGACCTATTACAGGTTTTTGTCCATATGAGGAGCCTTCTCCAAATTGTATTTTGTATTTATTGTATTTTGTGATTCAAGAAGGAAATAAATCTATTTCAATTTCAATCTGCTGTGTTAACATTGTATATTCCTTTCATTTGAAATATTCAGGTAGCTCTTCACAATCCAGCAGAGCCACCCACTGCCTATTCAACACTCACGCAGGCTGTCACAGACCGTGGCAACTACATAAGAATTGTACCAAAAGTAGTGACTACATCAAAGGATTTGCAGAGCTGGTCACCCAAAGATAGAGGCTGCTACTTCAACAACGAGAAAAAACTGAAATATTTCAAAATTTACACCATACGCAATTGTGAGATCGAGTGTGAGACTAATATAACATTGAAAGAATGCAACTGTACATTGCTTGGTCAGCCTTGTGAGTATAATAGATCATCACTATAATCAAATAATATCCATTACATCAGTATTGAAATATAGTTATCGTTGTCTTAACCAAATTGAATTGACAGCATCCTTTAGTAGGTACATGAGTTTAAAATGTTATTGTTACTTTAATAAATTACAGTAATCCTACATAATATACACACATTACAACTAAATGCATCGTAGTCTAAACAAAATGAAATAGAAGAGCATAGGTTTTGACTGGTAGTGGACAGCAAACTGCCAAACGTCAGAATTATGTCCTATAAGAAAAATGTAATTTTTATCAATCTCTTTGAGCATATAGCACCGCTATTATGGACAGAGTTTCATGTTCTTTATATCATTGGAAAGAGAATTTAATTCTCCAGGGGGTTGACTTCTTACTTTTTTTATTTCAAGTTGATTTCAATAATTAGAGTTAATTTAAAGTTAATAATTTTTTCTTATGGGGCTTGATTCTGCTGTTCGACAAATGACCGACTATGAGGCGCAAGATATGCAACCCGCAATGCATCTAGATCCAATCTGAATCTGTCTACCAAAATTCAACATTTTCTACCAATTGTTTCTTATTTCGAATAAGCCAAGCAAACGCAGAAAATCTATAGAAACTCGCAAATATATGGCGTATCCTTGGGATTGGGAAGTTTCAAAATCCTATCATAGTGCGCAACTCTAGGTTCAACTGAAAATGCCTGCTAAATTTGAACGCAATGGATTTTCAGTTCTGCTGATAAATCAGTCAATTAGTGCCATTTTGCTTTTATAGATGAAGATAGATTATAATGGAAGGATCAAGGATAGATAAAAAACATTATTAAGGATCATTGTCTTTTCCTGTTCCTTCAAGTCTTATTGTTCCTCTCAATTTTATATTGTATTGAGTTTTGTTTTATGGGAAATAAATGTTCATTTTCATTCTAATAAAGACCCACATAGACCTAAGATTGCCACACTGGATCACGTTCTGTTGTTCGATTAAGGAGGAAATTTAATCAATTGCATCACAATATCATTAGACTACCATGATTTGCAAAGATATTAAATAAATTTCTAAAAATCGACTACAATTTATCTCAACATGTTATTTTTGGTTTCAGATTTTCATTCAACGCCCATCTGTGAACCAGATCAAATGCAATGCTACAAACAAAGTTTGGGTGAGTACTGGTACCGTAGCCTACATTGGTCATTGTATGTATGTATGTATTCTTATACCATATCGGTAGGGAGTTCCAAAAGGAAGTTCCACCGGCACCATAACCTTAATTTCCGTCGAAGGGAAATCATGGTATTACTGGATATGATACACTGAGATTTGAATTTTTAAAAGTTCTTCCGAATCAAGAGAGTCCAAAAACACAAGGAAGATCACCAAAATCACCATTCACTATCAAAAAATATGGAATTTCGAAAAACGTTAGTCATTTTATGAATTTCATTGTACTGTTTGAAACCTCTCCAAATCTTTCTCTACAAGGGCTTTACTGTTGAAAAATGTAACTTAGATAGTATGACGAATTGAAGCTTCTAGAACGTTTGTAGAGTAGAAATGTTCAGAAATGAAAGTTTCAATAGAAATTGTACATGGAGTCAAGAATTTAAAACGTCCACAACACGTACTCTAGGCCTATTACATGCAAACTACTTTTTAAGAATGGAATTAAGACTGCAGCATTGACTCCAAGACTAATTTAGACTACATTGAAAATGTAGGAATATATTCTTCCTCCTCTTTGACTTTGCCTTTATCCCATTTTTAAGGGGTCAGCATCAGTGCATCTTCCTCATCATCATCCTCTTGCATCTTCTCATCCAGTGGACCAATCTTTACAGTGCCTATGATCAACTTGTCTCTTCTTTGAACCCAAACCCCACACATCCATTTCGACATTCTTATCTCAGCTACTTCCATAGGATACATTGAAAACGTAAAGATAGTTGATGAATATGTTCTATTTTTATAGTTCAAGCCTTGGATTCGGGAAAAGGAGAGAACATTGATTGCAACTGCTTGCCTTCATGTATCGAACTCACTTACGATATTGATTCCTTCAACTTGCCTGATAAGTTCAATTATTTCGGCGAAAAAGACAGAAAATTTCCGTAAGTAGTTATTAATAATTCCAAACGGTAATACTATGATCAACTTACTATTAAATGTGTCAATATATTATTATTTGTGCATACAATCCTAAATATTGATTAATAAGATTAATTGATCAAAGAATCTACGCAATAATAAATTGCTTGCAATCTACGCAAGTGAGGTCTACTGTTCACAGAACTACTAGTAAATGTTCAATTTACAAGATCATAATTAATATATGTTATTATATAAACAAAATTCAAAACATGAGGCTCGAAATATAATTTTATTTATTTATTGTTACAATTGCGACTTGATAGGAAGTATTTTAAGCAAAGGTTATGAAGAGTGAGTGAATGATGATGTTTACATGGTAAATAATAGATAATGAAAGTTTACATTACAAAATTTCACTTTTAAAAACACTTTTCAATTTGTTTTTTAATTTTGATCAAATTTCACTGTTCACAATAAAGATTTAATGTAAAACACCAAATTAAAATGTCCAAAAACATTGATACAATAGAACTATGTGGAAAAAGCCGAAGAATATACTCCCAATACTATCAGGATTACTTTATTTTTTCTGATTACAGAAGAAACCTTGCTGCTTTCTATGCACTATTTAAAATAACTCGCGTTAAAAGTGTTCAGCGAGTTGCAGTGGTGATTACATCAGATATTATTGGTAACTATAAAACTATAGTACCGGTACTGGGAATTCTCCTTGTTGTATAAAACACAATATACCGATATTATTGGTGGATTGTAGATAAGTAGATAAGACTGATAAGTAAAATTATTATTCAAACTAATAACTAGTGTGGGAATTCACAAAAAATATTAGCACACTGAATATTAATATGTAGGTAAGCCTATGCAATAAGTACCTATCAAACATTGATTTAGAACGCATTAATTTTTTCCATTTCCTTTTATTGGCAGCATATAGCATATATAATAGGCCTATACTACAAGTATTTGAATTGATAGTTCTAATTCAGCTATATCTCATCCTCAAACCACTTGATTCTTACAAATATCTAGAAAATCAGGGGCAATGGAATGAAAAAACGTGGGCTCAATCTGCTTTCAACTTTACTTTTCTACGAATACTAACACTGCCATATATTCCATTTTATGTTGAACATCATTATTAAATATATCAATATTAAATAATATCAACTTGAATAATCATATGTTGAACATCATTATTCATCATCTGGAATATATGGCAAACACTAAAATAATACAATCTGTTGCCTGGTGTGTGGATAGTTTATAGATATTTTATAATTTGTTGTTTACTCTGTTCTAGCTAATATCGGAGGCTTGATGGGACTATTCTTGGGTTTCAGTGTGATAAGTCTATTTGAAATTATTTACTTCTTTATAAAGTGGATGTTACACATTTTCAAGAGTGTATTGAAATAGCCTAGACGGGGATTATTCGTCAAAACCTGCTACAGTGTTGGAAATTTCTTGCATCATTATACTATCCTATATTATATCTGTTTTATTATAGACAGATAATAATAATGTAATTAATAAACTTTTTGTGAAATAAATATAAAAAATGAGATAATTATACCTAGGTACCTATCTAATAATGATTTTTCTTTTTTTCTTTCATTATAATTTCATGATCTGAGTAGAAATGCAGCAATTACCATATACAGTTGAAAAATTTGGAAGCAAATTAATAGAATAAACCAACACACAAATACGGACATATCAAAAGCCACCTAAAATTACTCTTTAACGAATTCCTTGAAGTAGTATAAAGACAATCCCACCAGATAAGCTTGAAAAAATATTATATTTTTTATTGATTTCAAATTACTGTGCAGCATGCTAAAATACTAATAACCCATACAAGTTGTCCTCTTTTCAAAAATTTCCAAATCATAACAAAATTTCTTTCTGATCGAGTGTTGTAGCTTAGAAATTACCATTCCTTTGTTCAAAATCAGTATATTTTGTAAATAGTAGGCTACATATCGCATCATAGATAGATCTATAAATTTATATTTCTCATAAATTGTTAATATAGTGTTATGGAATTCAACAGTGTCTGATGACCTTGAGATAGTAGGACGACAAGGATGGACAAGGTGGGGATGGGGAGGCTTTGTGTCAACAAACAAGCACATTGTTGTGTAAACAAAAACTCATCGAGAACGTTCTCGAAGTGATTATGCCAGAACCTTCTAGCATTCTCTTGTTTATTCTTAGAAGCCTATATATTCAGAATGTTTGGGTTTACGAGTCAGTTCCTATTCAAGATTGTTCCTGTTCAAAGATTGTGTCAGCTGTATTGTGTGATAGACCAGACGTTGTGTATAGACACTCTATAGTTATATTCATTCTGTCAGTGCTTATTTCTTCTAGTGTAACGTGATAAAGACTGTTAATCATTTCTTATTCAGTGCATTCTTAACTTAGTGTAATTTGTATTGTGAAACGTTATAAACTCTTGTGCTATCTTCTGTTCTGTTATAGTTGATCTTGTCAGTGTGTTATAGCAGTGTAATTAATAAAGTTAATCAGTATAAATTGCCTCAAGTCTTTTATTATAGTGGAAACCCATAACAATTGGTGTCAGAAGTTTGGATGTAGCTATTGATTGAGGCAATTCTATAAACGTTGTGAAGTGAACTATTATTTTCAATTGATTAAACCGTTATCTTTGTGTGTGAACTTTATTTTCGTGTGTGAACTTTATCTTCAAGTGAGTGAACTGTGATCTTCAAGTGTGAACATCTTGTGTGTGAACTCTATTCTCTAAGAGTGAATGTTACTCTTCTGTACATATTTGTGAACTGTGTAATATTTGTGGAAAGTGAACTGAAATGGCAGGGAAAGGTGTGAAGCTCACTAGTGTAAAGGAAACCAACTGAAGCAAGAGCTTGAGGAGCGAGAACTGGAAACAAATGGGGTAAAATCTATCCTACAAGATAGACTCCGGGAAGCACTGCTGGCCAAGGGTCAGGACCCAGATACCTTTTTGTTTGAAACAGATTTGGGAGCTCTGGTGAGTACATTGGAGAGTAAAATGGAAGAAAATAAAACATCTTTGGAGAGTAAATTTCAATTGGTTGAAAGAAAAATGGAAGAAAATAAAACATCTTTGGAGAGTAAATTTCAATTGGTTGAAAGTAAAATGGAAGAAAATAAAACATCTTTGGAGAGTAAATTTCAATTGGTTGAAAGTAAAATGGAAGAAAATAAGTCAGCTTTGACAAATTTGGAGAGTAAAATAGAAGAAAATAAAACATCATTGGAGAGTAAATTTGAATCTTTGAAAGAAACATTTGAGGGGAAACTACAAGAGAATAGTAAAATTTTGGAAGATAAATTTGAAACAAAACTTAAAAGCATGGAGGATAAATTTGATAAGAAGATTAAAGAGCTGCAAAATAATGACACTAGTGGGACAAGAGCAGCCTTGAAAGTGGATGATAATGCTTATCAAATTGAGAAGGATACTTCAGTAAATGAATGCAATGTGCCTATTACCATGCCAAATTATCATGGTGGACTACCAACATTTGATGGAAAGACTCCATGGGAAGATTACCATACCTTGTTAGATGTGTATGCCGACAGATATGGATGGACACCAGAAGCAAAGGCTGATAATTTGTGCCTATCACTTCGGGGAGATGCTCTGTCAGTACTCCAGACGATTCCAAAGTCTGACAGACGCAACATTGGTGAACTGTTGAAGCGCATGGAAATGAGATTTGGCCACCGACACATGTATCAACTACACCGTTCAGAATTGAGGAACAGAATCCAGAAGCCTAATGAGTCACTTCAGGAATTTGAAGCTGACATAGCTTGCTTGGTGAGGATTGCCTACCCAGTATCAGGGGATGATGAAATGAAGGAGAGTATGGCAGTTGATAGATTCCTGGATGGTCTACATGAGCCAGAAACCCAACGAGCTGTTAAACTGGCTTGTCCTCAGACCCTCGGTGAGGCATTAACTCAAGCCTTGGAATTTGAAGCTGTGACACAATCTGTGAGGAGCCATGCATGTGTTCGCTCAGTATCAGGGGAAGATAGCCATGAGGAGTTGGTGGAGGAAATAATGAAGAGGATTTTGGAAAAATTCAAGACTGCAGAGAAGGAGATAAGGTGTTGGGGCTGTGGAGAGAGAGGTCATCTACGAAACAAATGCCCAAAGAAGTCAATGTCTGACAAGAAGCAGGAAAACTAAAAAGGGTTGATGAAAAGGGGCTACCATCGACCTGTAGGCAAGAGGCCCCAGGTTCAGGAGCAGTTGTTGCAATGTTGTCAGATAAACCAAAAAGTCTCTACATACATGGAAAAGTCAATGGATCAACTCGAAGACTACTAATTGACACTGGAGCCACTATGACAATAATAAACTATAGCACAGTGACTGATCGACAAGGCATATCACCAACAACCTGGAGGTTGAGAACTGCTACAGGGGAGGCTGTCAGTGTCTACTGGGAGATGATTGCCACTTTTGAGATTGGTAAATCAAGGTTCAGACATCTAGTGTTAGTGGCAAAAGTTAGTGAAGACATCATACTAGGTTTGGATTTCCTACGTGAACATGGACTGAAACTAGAGAAGAAGAAGAATACAGTGACCATTGGTGTAGAAGAAGTTGTGCTACTACCTACGGAAGACTGTACAGTGCAGGTGCGGCTATTAGAGGACATCACCATACCAGCAAGGAGCCAGATTGTGACCCAAGCAAGGACAACAAAAGACATTACTGAAGGAATGAATGCAATATTGGAACCAGTAGTTCTTGAAGAGGAGCTTGGACATGGTGTTCTAGTGGCCAGAACTTTGTTTCTCACCAACTCAGTGTTCCCTGTCCGCTTGATGAATGTGAATAGCTATGGAGTCACCTTGAAAAGGGGCAGTGTGCTGGGACATTGTTCACCTGTAACAGCAGTGGTCCATCAAGTACAATCAACACAGTTAAAGAAGAAGAAACTTCCTGAGAAACTACAGAACTTTGTAGAGGAATCTTGTCAGGACTTGAACCAGGACCAGAAAAAGGATGTGAAGGATTTAATAACCTCCTACCAAGATATCTTTGACATTGGAGAAGGAACAAAAGGAAGGACCAACATTGTCCAACACACAATAGACACAGGAGATGCCAAACCCATTTGCCAGAACCCCCAAAGACTTCCATTTGCTAAACGAGAAGAAGCCAGAAAAATCATCAAGGAGATGGAGAGTGAAGGAATCATTGAATCATCAAATAGCCCTTGGACATCACCAGTGGTGCTTGTGAAGAAGAAGGATGACACACTTCGGTTTTGCGTGGACTACCGTCTTCTGAATGATGTCACCAAGAAGGACAGTTACCCTCTACCCCGTATTGATGACACACTGGATAGCCTGGAAGGTTGCAAGTTGTTTTCAACTCTGGATTTGAAAAGTGGATACTGGCAAGTTGGACTGGAAGACAAAGCAAAGGAGAAGACAGCATTTTCAATTGGGGAAGGACTCTGGCAGTTTACTGTGATGCCTTTTGGTTTGTGTAATGCTGTAGCCACTTTTGAGAGACTAATGGAAAGTGTGTTGAGGGGACTCTCATGGGAAACATGTTTGGTTTACCTGGATGACATTATTGTTTTAGGCAAGTCTTTCGAAAATCACATGAAGAACCTGAAGGAAGTATTTCAGAGGCTGAGGCAGGCAAACTTGAAACTGAATCCTAAGAAGTGCAACCTGTTCAAAAGACAAGTGAATTACCTAGGACATGTGGTTTCTGACAAGGGAGTGTCCATGGATCCTGAGAAAGTATCAGCTATTACAAACTGGCCTGTGCCTAAGGACAAATCGGAAGTACAAAGTTTTCTTGGCCTTTGTGCATATTATTGGCGATTTGTGATGGGATTCTCTGGGATAGCCAAGCCACTAACAAATTTGACAGAGGAGAGGCGCACCTTCATCTGGGATAAAGACTGTCAGCAGGCATTTGATACACTGAAGGAGGTTCTCACCCGAGCACCTATTCTGGTTTATCCCAAATCAGAAGGCAAGTTCATCCTGGATACTGATGCCAGCAACACAGCTATTGGTGGAGTACTCTCACAGGAACAAGATGGAGAGGAGAAGGTTATTGGATACTTTAGCAAAGTCCTTTCAAAACCTGAGCGTAACTACTGTGTCACAAGGAGAGAACTGTTGGCGGTAATGAAGTCAATCAGCCACTTCCATAAGTACCTGTATGGGCATCACTTCCTGTTACGAACTGATCATGCATCCCTGACATGGCTTCTACGATTCAAATCTCCAGAGGGACAAGTTGCCAGATGGATTCAACACCTGCAAGAATATGACTTCAAATCCATCCACCAAGCTGGAAAAAGTCATCAGAATGCTGATGCTCTCTCTAGAAGACCCTGTGACCAGGACTGCAAGCACTGCTCACGCCAGGAAGGGAAGGAAGCAGTTGCTAACAGGATAACTGTAGCTACAGACTACTGGGGAGGAGATGAAATGCTGAAGGACCAGGAAGAGGATCCAGATTTGAAACACCTGTGGGCTTAGAAGCGTTCTACTCAAGGAAAACCTAGCTGGCAGGAAGTAGCACCATTATCACCACATGTTAAGACCCTCTGGGCACAATAGGAGTCAATTGTGGAAGATGGGGGAATCTTGAAGAGGGTGGTGGAGAATGCTGCTGGCAATCAGAAAAGACTGCAAATCATTGTACCAAGGAAAAGAGTTCCTGAAGCATTAAAACAGCTACATGATGGAGTCTCTGGTGGGCATTTTGGAGTGCATAAGACCCTGGAAAAGGTACAAGAGAGGTTCTACTGGCCAAACTCAAAAGAGGATGTCAAGAACTGGTGCCGGAATTGTGCAGTATGTGCATCTGCCAATGGCCCTATGCCTAGAAAGAGAGCCCCTATGCAGAAATACAATGTAGGTGCTCCATTTGAACGCATAGCCATTGACATAGCTGGGCCATTCCCAATTACTGATGGTGGGAATAAATACATCCTGGTTGCTATGGATTACTTCAGCAAATGGGTAGAAGCCTATGCCTTGCCAAATCAAGAGGCAGTTACTGTAGCTGATGTATTGGTGAAGGAGTTCTTCAGTCGTTTTGGCATACCATTGGAGTTACATTCAGACCAAGGAAGAAACTTTGAATCTGCTGTATTTTCTCGGATGTGTGAAGTGTTGGGAATCAACAAGACCAGGACAACACCACTGCACCCCCAATCAGATGGAATGGTTGAGCGAATGAACAGGACTATGGGAAAATACCTATCAAAGGTGGTATCCGGACATCAACGGGACTGGGACCAACACCTGCATTTCTTCCTGATGGCATACCAAAGCGCAGTTAATGAGACTACAAGGATGACTCCAGCAAGAATAGTGTTTGGGCGAGATATACGTCTACCCTGTGACTTGGAGTGTGGATGCAAACCTGGGGAGGACTTGGAACAAGAAGACTACACCAGCAAGCTCCAGAAGCAGATGGATGAGATTCATGCAACCGTCTGCACAAACATCCAGGTCACCAGTGACATGATGAAGCAGCGCTATGACATTAAGGCCAACCATGGAGGATACCAGGCTGGTGACATGGTATGGTTGTACAATCCTCAACAGTGTCGTGGATACTCTCCCAAGTTACAAACCTCCTGGGATGGACCTTATGAGGTGGTCACAAGGATCAATGATGTGGTCTACAGGATCAAGAAACCAAGAGGTACTGTTTCCACGCATTGTTCATTTCAACCAACTGGCGCCTTATCATGGAGACAATGCTGCAAGGGGAGTTCAAGAGGTGAAGGCTCTTCATCCTGCCATCTCTGATTTTGAAAGATTCATGGCCAACCTATGGATGTCACTAGAAGAAGGGAATGTTGCCATCAGTCACCAGGACTTATTCACCCTACCAAAGAGCTATGCCTTGGCACATTGCATTGCTAGGAATGTGGGAGCTTCAAGAGGAATTGCTACAGTATTCAGGACAAAGTTTGGAAGATTGGATGAATTGAATCTCCAGAATCCAGCTGTGGGGAAAGCACTTCATCTTCAGGATCAGAATCAACATCTGTTCTATTTGGTGACAAAAGACCAACCCCAGCAGGAGTCAACATATCAGGCTTTGTGGCAAAGTCTGATGCATCTACGAACTCACCTTCAATTCCTGGGAGTGAAGCAGCTTGGAATCCCAAGACTGGGCTGTGGCTATGACGGATTGGACTGGAATATTGTGAGACCAATGATTGGAAGAATTTTCAAGGACACTGGAATCAATGTCACCTGTTGCGTCTTCAACCCATGGGCAGTTACACAAGTTGATCCATTGGTGCCGGCTTCTACTGTTTGCACTTCCAGGATGGATCTGGACTGTTCTGGGACAGAACAGTTTTAAGGAGGGGGCAGTGTTATGAAATTCAACAGTGTCTGATGACCTTGAGATAGTAGGACGACAAGGATGGACAAGGTGGGGATGGGGAGGCTTTGTGTCAACAAACAAGCACATTGTTGTGTAAACAAAAACTCATTGAGAACGTTCTCGAAGTGATTATGCCAGAACCTTCTAGCATTCTCTTGTTTATTCTTAGAAGCCTATATATTCAGAATGTTTGGGTTTACGAGTCAGTTCCTATTCAAGATTGTTCCTGTTCAAAGATTGTGTCAGCCGTATTGTGTGATAGACCAGACGTTGTGTATAGACACTCTATAGTTATATTCATTCTGTCAGTGCTTATTTCTTCTAGTGTAACGTGATAAAGACTGTTAATCATTTCTTATTCAGTGCATTCTTAACTTAGTGTAATTTGTATTGTGAAACGTTATAAACTCTTGTGCTATCTTCTGTTCTGTTATAGTTGATCTTGTCAGTGTGTTATAGCAGTGTAATTAATAAAGTTAATCAGTATAAATTGCCTCAAGTCTTTTATTATAGTGGAAACCCGTAACAATAGCTAGCCCTGTGAGAAAATTCGTTGAGCAGAGTTATTAACACTATTTATTTTTATAATTACTATTCTTACTACTCTTTTTGTTGACTTAATATTTTGTCTAGGTTTCTTTTCTATGTACGTGTGCAACCATACTCATACGTACATACAATATAGAAGACCATAAGCTATATTAGAATGATTCAATGTGTGGTGAATAGCTTTTAAAGCATTAAAAGGCCAGACTGCCTACATTTGTCATTTGCCTAAGAGCATATTTTTAACCACACATGGATCTTACAGATATTTTTCAACCACACATGGATCTCACAGACAGAAGACAGACATGGTTCTTGCTTGAAAATGTTAATCTATTACTAATCCTAGGAACATTTGGCTATTTTTCTGCTTTAAAATGTTACCAATTAATGTGATTTTTGGCCGTAAGTCATTTAAGCTCTGCCCAGTTGAGAAAGGGACCACTACCGACTTATTAGGATACGGGAGAAAATGTCGACTCTACAGAAAATTATTGATAGCAGTTAGACCATTGGCTGATGATCGCTTCACATCCTATACTGATTTACCCGAAAAAATTATATTATAGCGTCATCCACGTATAGACAAACAGTTGCCTGTTCATGTATGAGCTTAGGTAAATCCTAGCTTATATCTGATCTAGCTTAAATCTTAGCTTAATATGACATAGAAATAATAATTATGGCGTTCCACAATGTAATATTTTTGGCCTTTTATCATTTCTCAGTCATTTTAATGAGGATTTACCTGAGATTATACATAAGTACATAAACAGACAACTGTTTGTCTATACACGGATGAAGCTAATATAATTTTTCGGGTAAATCAGTACAGGATGTGGAGCGATCATCAGCCAATGGTCTAACAGCTACCAATAATATCGATCAAGTCTTCATGAATGAATGAAGGTATCAATTTGAAAGGTATCAATTTGAAAGGTATCAAAATCAAAAGGTTCCATGAATGAAGACTTCTGATCAATATCTTATTTTATAATTGACTAAGGGTGTCGAATCAATCTTCTCTAATTCAACATAATATTGCTGTCTTCCCTTGAAGGATGCAAACCACGGCTGCTCTTTCTCCATTCCCTTGAAATATACCCCATTGAATTATTCTATTTCCTCCCTCATTAAGTTATAGACAAACAAATTATTCATTTATTCATGATATCTTAACGATAATCTATCAGAATTACCAAAACTCAATCATCACAAGCAAACATTATTTGTAAAGCTATTTCAAAAACACATAAAACTCAACTATAAAATGGCAATCAAGATAAGAAACATAATAATTACTTCCGTCCTGGACTCCAATTGTATGTAATCGAATATGTTCTCCCTAGAGACTTTATTTTCTATTCGGAGTAGATTTTGATCTGAATTGCATTTGAGAGATGCTACTCTTATATTCTTGAAGTGTAAGGTCAAGTGTAGACCTGAAGTGTAAACTTGACAAGTGACATTTTAGTTGTAAATTATCGTGATGCATCCAATTGCAGAAAATAATTCTTCCAATCCCAATCTCCAGGTGAGAAGTTTTGAGAAGCATTTATATAAATATACCGGTATTACATTTTCAGTCTTCAAAAACTCTATAATCGTATTAATTAATTTGGCATAATTTTTACACTGCATCGTTATTATTAGTTGCTAGTCTTATTTCCTTTGAAAGCAACATTGCGCTCATTACCAGAAAGTAACTTCTTTAGTGGGTCAAAGTATGCTTAAGAAAAAGCATAAAGATCACTGCACACAATTCAATATCATTTTTAAAGAAGGATCAAATATTGTTATATTGATATGATTATTACTGTGCAAATCCTTTCTTATTCACATGATTAACTTTTTGAACTTTATTAGTAAAGTGTGTATTTAATTTTTTGGATATTTTGTATGAAATTGATCAAGATAAATTCAAGACACCCAATAAAAATGTTATAGAAATTCTAACTAATGAGAATTTTGGAACTAATGAAATCGGGCTACCCTACAACCTCTCTTTATTTCAATCATGAAAACATAAATACAGGTACAAAAAGTCTAGGTACAGGCGAACTAGGTATTACCGTAGATATACTATTCTAGTATAGTTATAGTCTATGGTATTACTCTGAGTGTACAGTCTTTGTATCCTACCGCTTATGAAAATTGTTTACAGAGTACCTACCCAAATATAACAAGACTACAAGGCAGAACTCAATAAAAATTCTAAGGCTTACAAAGATACAAGATAATTGTACTTTAATATTTTAAAGGCTGAAATTAATCAACGTCCAGACTGGGAATAAAATATGTTTCTGGAATTTTCCCAATAAGAATTGGTCTCAAATTGTAGAAAACATTCTGATCTATAATTTTATATTAAATTTGTAATTTTAAAACCAATATTGACCGAGCTGGAGTCATATTCCCATCTTGTCAGAATGTATTCTTTGCTTGGACAGACTATACTTATAATTTTGTGTTTCTCTACCTGTTTCTTGTTCCACCTGCTATTAATAGATTGAAAGTTGAAATTCTCTATTTTCATATGATACAAAAAGGATAATTTACGAAGGCGAAATGTAGCCTCAGATTATTCAAGAAAGAACGGATCTGCAGGAAGACAAAGCAGCGATACTGACACTGAAATTTCATTCACTGAAAATACTACTATTCATGGCATTCGGTATTTGGCTGAGCAAAATCGGCCTTTTTATGAAAAGTAAGTAGGCCCAGGCTAATTATAAATTTTAATTATAATTTATATAGCTGTAAATTCACGTTTTTATAAGTAGAAATGTGTTTAAGGTAAATTTTAGAGAATTATGATAGCTTAGAATTTGTGATGTGATAACATTATATTATTACTATCACTCGCTAAAGATTTTTAATGTTGATTGGTTAAATATGATATTGTTATCTTATCAATACATGAATAATTGGAGCAATATAATCTCAATCGATCTCATAAATGAAATAGATGCTTTTCTCAGTGTTATTTTAAAACAGCTCCATAAGCGTTTCTTTCGGTTACTTAGGTCATCTTCAAGTCGTGCATCAACTCTCAGAAACTTTTATCGCTCAAACCAAAGTAGAGGCATAATAAAAATATCATCTAGTTACTCTACTGATATTAATATTAATAGCCTAGTTAATTTAAATTTCGATAAAAAGTCAACAAAACAAACGGGTCAGTACCCAGTAATGGAACATTATTTTCACCAATAAAATAATTTTTTTTTTCTTTAAAAAATTGCAAAAGCCTACAGAGACATCAACAGTTGAACTGTGATAGCAATTTCAATAAGAATAATATATAATTCAGAAATTATATTCAGTGAAGCAAATAACTTACTGGTCATTTATTCTACTTATAATAATGGAATAGCTTTCAGTTCATTTTACAAATTTTCAGAATATTCTGGTCGACAATTATGACATTTGTTTGTTTTTGGATGGTGAAAACAATAGCCAATCAGATCAGAAACTACCTAAACAACCCAGTTCTGATGAATATTGATGGCTCATCTATTCAAATCACCGACATTCCGTTTCCTGCGCTTACATTTTGCAGTGAAAATCAAGTGCATCCCTCGTTTGTGAACATAACTGACCTCTTCAACAAGCAAAATCTAACTGATGATGAGTATGATTAATTTTTAAAAGTTAATAGAAATTTATACACAATTTAGGTGACTCAAAATGAACAAAATACTAAATTACTCAATGTAATAATTTTAAGAACTTTTTAATGTAATTTTTGCTGTACAGTATTAATATTATCATCGTGTAGCCTACAGAAAGCCTAATGCACTTTGAGAGTGTGTTATGACTTATGTGTTATGTTATGATAATGACTTATACGATGTCATTTATCTTATTTGTTTTTAATTTCATCTGGTTTAGATGCATGTTGATTCGAAGACATGAAATAAACAATTGCCTCTTACACAAAAGACAATTACTTATAGCCGGAATATGATGTTACCTATAATTTGATTCTCCTATAATATTTTATTCTTTATTATTTATTGACATTTATTGTTACAATTGCGACTTGATAGCAAGTATTTTAAGCAATGGTGATAATGGGTGATGGGTGAGTGAATGATGATTCTTATATGGTGAATGAAAGATGATGAAAGTTAGAATTTTAAGCTTGAAAAACACTTTTCACTTTGAAAAATCCTGAATTTTCAAATCCTGCATACCCACGGCAGTTGAAAGTTGAATGGCCGTTTAAATGGGTTTTTTGCAACTGGCCCATTTGAGTAAACTTCACAGAATTTGTCTTCAACAAGAGACCTAGAAAGATACTCCACATAAAATATTGTGTGTTTAAAGTCAATGCACCCCAAACCACGTTTTAAAAGTGAGAGTGAATTTTCAACACAAGTATATTTTAATATCATACGACTTACATACTTAGTCGAATCCTCTTTTACCCATTGGGTGTCGAGGTAATATCATACAAAACACTAAAAAAAATTGAGCACACTGTGAAATTTTCCTCCTTGATGAATATCAAATCAATATGAAAAAGATATTCAATCCACTAACATCTAAAACTCTGAAGTGATAGTGTTACCAAAAGACCTTATCATATTTATATTCAATTTTTTTTCGTCAATTTCTAAAATGTCCTACTGTGATCTTTTGAAAGAGGTTTTCTATAATTAGCCTATTGTTAATAGCTTGGATATTATATTCTTCTGTAACTTGAAAAACTCCAATTTTCCAAATAATTATTGAGATTGCTTTTGAATGATCTAATGCCATTGTTATTTTTATCAACCAGGTATGAAAAGTTGGAGATTGGATTAACATTGTGTTCAGAGCTGAAATTGAATCAAACATTTTTGGTTTCTCAGAAGAATAAAACAATGGCAAATTTCACTGGACGTTTAAGATTGGTAAGAATGTACTAATATTGTTCAAAATGTATATTGAAATTTTATATTTATTTATTCTATATAAATGTACATTGAAAAATAAATAAAAATATTGCAGCCTCTATAAATTTCTCTAAACTATAAAATGAGAATTTAATTTTTTGATTTGCAATAATTTTTTCAACTTTCTTATAGTACGGCACAGGAAATTGTAGAAGAGTTTTGAAACGTTTTCTCTGGGAACAAAAACCAATTCCAAAGCCTTGCGAGTACTTTCAAATGACAATGACGCCAATGGGAATCTGCTATACGTTCAACATGCTCCCACCCAAGCAACTATACACAGAAGATTACTACAATGAGTATAAAGAAGAGTATTTTCTATAATATAAACCAAGATAACTCCTTTTTTTACAAATCGAGTGATTCTTTATACGATAATCTTTATAGTCTAGAGGTAGAGCTCCACCTGTCTATAATCTGACTAAGACACTACCGTGAAGCTGAAGTGCGCATGTCCAAAAAAAGTAAAGAAAAAAGCAGTAATCTATGATTAGATTCTCAGTAATCTATATAGATTTTTGCATTCTACAATCGTATCTCCTTCCACTTCAAATATTTTTCTAGAGTCCCACTGCAAGAGTTATGATTATAATAATTTAATTTCATTGATCAAACCGGCTTTCATTTTTTTCTATTTTTCAGAATTACTTTTCCTTTGTTTAATTTTTTCCTATAGGTATAATTCATAGATCCTTTAGCTATTATAAAACTTCGAAAAACCTGAGAAGATTCCTAGTAGAGTAATATATATAGGCTAGTTTCAATTTCGAATATTCAATTAACTCTGATATATTTTACTTTGCAGTCTATTGATGCTTGGAGTTCTATTGCAAGATTATAAGTACTTTGATCGTGAGAAGATTTGGGATCTGGAATCAGGCTATACGGTTGACGAAATTCAGGATGGAGATGTTCCTTGGACTTTATCAAGCATGAAATTCCAGCTGGTACCTGTTGTGATTTTTTTGAACTTCAATGCTGATGACATGGATCCACTTTGCGTCACAGCACACACGTTTACTGTAAGTTTTAACATCTTTTCAACTATATTTTTTACAATATGTTGCATAAACAGAGATATATGTACCCACCAGAATAAATCTTGTAGGACGGATCATGATTATGATGATTTTCTTGTCTTATGACGTAGATATATTAACCGAGCTAACTGAGTAAATGTCGAATATACTGTACAGTACTGTACGTAGTAGGCCACTTCATCTCTTCTTTAGCAGATAATAGGTCTAATTTAAACGTCCTCCAGATATGTTGTGCAACTTTTCCATAATAAGGTGAATAAGTAAGAGCACAAATATTGTCAATTCCACAAAAATTATTTTATTTGAAACCATATTGGAGTTTCAATGCATCATATTGGCATCTTTAGTGGAAACTGAGGAAATGACAACTGATAAGTGCTCTTACTTATTCACCTTAATAAATAGGTTCACTTATTTCACTCTCATCTAAAAAAAAGACTGCAATCTATGTGTGATACCTGATATTTAAAAATTTAATAATATCAATTAGCGGGCCAATTTGATAGACTGATTGAGAATTAAGATTGAGACTGAAATAATTATTTGTTAAAATTCTTATTTTTGGTAAACATTTCAGGTTGCTATTCATAACCCAGCCGAGCCACCGACCGCATATTCAACACTGGCGCAGGCCGTCACAGACCGAGGCAACTACATTAAGATCACACCAAAAGTGGTGACTACATCGAAAGAACTGCAGAGTTGGTCACCCAAGGCCCGAGGCTGTTACTTCAATGACGAGAAAAAGCTGAAGTTCTTTAAAATCTATACCATGCATAATTGTGAAATCGAGTGTGAAACTAATATAACACTGAAAAAATGCAATTGTACTTTGTTCAATCAACCTCGTGAGTATATTTATCACTATAATTTATCATTATTATTTGAAATAAATATTGAATTCCCAAATTCCTAGCACCTCTAGCAAAAGAGTTGTTCGATGATGTTCATCTCTAAGATGATGACGTCTCCAATATAATTAAAATTACATATTATTATAATTTATCACTTTATCAGATACCTCTCAAAAAGGCTTTAAAAGCATTTTATTAATTTCTATATCATAAGTTTCTAGCTCTAATCAGTTTCTTTCTCAAGTACCTATAATGGAAAAGTTCACCAAGTTCTCCATTCTATATGATTCGCCATAATATTGATTATACAATTTGAAATTTGCCATTTGATTAAATAATCTATTAGAATGCGCAAATTCAAAAGAAATTTGTATCTGGATTGATATAGATGTTATACTCTATAGCTCTAGAGATGTTATACATCTCTATAGATACTATGTAGGCCTACTCTAAAGAGACACCAATAGATGCTGTTTACTCCAGACATTGGCATACACAAGCTGTTTGAGTGCCGCAGTCTAAGCTGCACTGTGCAAACATAACCATAACTATGCAATACAAACCATCATGAGCATAATAATAACAGAGTTTGGTACCGTATTAGCCTACGTGTTATTCTATGCATATTATTTTTTAGTTTCTACAAACTTAGTAGGTACCGTATGTACTTTAAAACTAGTGACTAATAATATAATATAGAATAATAATACTTATATAACACTACTACTAATATACTAATATGATAGTAATAATACTAATTATAACATAATAATTAATGAGGTTCATTAGTTTCTAATTTTTATTACGAAAACTATGGGACACTTTACAAAAACTAATGCACTATAGAGACTGTATAATCATACTGGTTATACAGTCTCTATAGTATGTACTGTAATTGAATTCACTTCCGTCCATCTCTATGGAATACAAGTAAAATTATAATTATTTTACAAAATCAACTTCTATTTTTCAGACTATCATTCAACTCCTACCTGTAGACCACATGAAATGCAATGCTTTAAAGAAAGTTTGGGTAAGTGTAATAAAATTTCAATCAAATAGAGGTGATATGAAAAATATAACCAAATAAATAAATTTCTTTTCAACTATATTGGCAGGATTCGCCAGCGCAATTCTTCATTCTATAATTCATCATAATTGATTTCAAAACTCAACTCCAAGTCTCTAAAGAAAGCTGTACAAAACTGGAAAATATTTGAAATACATTCAATAGTTCAATTAATGGAAATTTAACTCAATTTTTAGAATAAAGTAGGCTATTCAATATTGATACAGAGTATTTTATTGAATACAGACCGTCACTATCAATCATCAAATAAACGACTAACATTCATAACGTTTTTGAAAATTATAGTGTCAGCCATCTAAGGGAATATTTGTAAATGGAGTTTAAAAAGTTTATAGAGTTTCTATATTTAAAAAAATCATAATTATTTTGAAAGATTCAAGTTGTATAATGATACTTTAATCATAAACGTGTATTTTTCCAGTTCAAACCTTGAATTCCAAAAACAGCGAAACCAATAACTGTGATTGTCTGCCATCATGCACCGAACTGAACTATGATATTGACTATTTCAACGTGCCTGATAAATTTATGGATTTCAGTGATAATGGTGATGAAAAACTTCCGTGAGTAACTTGTACATAATGTAGAGCAAAAACAAAAATGATTCAGCCAGCCTGTAGTCGTATATCATATTGAAATATTGCGATTCGACAAAAATATATCAATTCTTTTAGCATATAAGTCCGATGAAAACTATATCTAAACCCTAATATTTTGTTTATTGAGAAGTTGTCTATATATAATATATGATACTGGTACATAACCATTAATTATTATTTTTTACACCACTTACACAATGAAAATAATAATAATTTTAATTATTATATTAATTATGTAATTAATATATATATTAATTGTATAATAATATATTAATATAATTAATATATTATATTATATTAATTTTTTATTATTAGCGTATGGCTTTATTTGGTGGGGAGACCAAAAGGTAATTCCACCTCGCCAACATAACCATGTTTCGCCAATAGGATACATGGTAAAAGTATTGATTATTTCCACTGTAATTTAGATTCCAGAAGTCTTTCACAATTTAGAAAGTCCGAGAGCACTCAAACACAGTTCAAAACACTAATCCAAGGCTGGAAAATTTGGAATTTAAGAAAAATTTAGAGCTCAAAATTCTAACGTGTTATAATAATTTTGCCATGACAACCAGTTATAATTATATTAATTATATTAAAAATATTTTAATTATTTTTTTATTAAAAAGTAAATATCTACCGATGTATTTTTATTTTTGCCTGTAAAATATGTATACAAAACTAGTATTGAAATAATACTTTAAACCTTGGTAAAAGTAGAAGTAGTCTAATGTTCACAATAGTAGAGAGTTTTAATCATTATTTTCACTTACAGACGAAACTCTGCATCTTTCTATGCTCTTTACAAGACAACACGTATCAAAAGTGTGCAGCGGGTGGCAGTGGTCATCACATCAGATATTATTGGTAACTTTTTTCTGAATAGAATCTGTCCAATTTATTGATTACAAAAATTCTTGATCAAATTATTGATCTGTCCAATTTATATTAAAAAGTAAAATTATATAGTTCTGCTGAGTGCTCACCATGAAAAAATTTATGAGGAGCTCTTTGTTTTTTTCATATAACCTACCAACAGTATATAGGCTACATACTAATGTAAAGAAGAAACAATTGAGAAAATATGCATTAATTGAAGCAATATCAATATACTATATTGTTCAAAAATATTATGGAAGGAGATATAGGCTATCAAATAAAACAATCAGATAGAAGATCTTGTATCTTAGAGCTCCTTTCCTGTAAAATTGTTTTATCGAATTTCTGTAAGACTTGTGTATTTTCTCAATCATCTTTCTTGTAATTACCATCCACACCACTTCAGAAGTTTACACAATTTTTGAAAAGTTATCAAATTTAGCTGGAAGATTTTCGAAAAAAAATTTACTGTAGAAGATATATTACATTGATACGCTTTACAAAAAATATAGTTTACCTAAACAATATTAATAATGATTAATGCCTGTTTGTTTCATTCTGTTTTATAGCTAATATTGGAGGCTTGATGGGACTCTTCTTAGGCTTCAGTGTTCTAAGTATATTTGAGACTGTTTTCTTTTTTATGAATTGGGTAATTCGCATTTTCAATATCCTGTGGAAGTGAAAGGAAATACTGGAAGTATTGCTTTCTATAGAGATTTTATAAAAGAGTTGAAAAGTACCACAGCTTTGTACAAATTATTGTTACTGAGTAGATAATAAATACGGTATTGAAAAAAGATAAAGCCTACTTCTTTACTATCGGTATAATTTGCTTAAGAGAAGAGATGCTGTGTGATGTGAAGTTACATCTACTCATGTTGCGCGAACTATTCCTGGGATGTTCCCTTTTCACTATATATATTCCTCACTCTAGTTGCTGGCTCCTTTCATCTCTTATCTTGTTCTTTCTAGCTTTTAACATACATTCAAGATAGTCTTGGAAAATATAACTAAATGCCTTTTTCTCTTAATTCTCCATCCAAATTTACTTCAGATTTGATAGTTTTTATACCCTTTCTCTCTCACTGAAAAGTTATAAACCTGCAAATTCACATTCACGCACAGGATATTAATCCCATTCTCACTCAAAAATATAGGCTTTATAGGCCTATAGATAAATTAGTGATTTTTCAGAGAATCTACTGATCTTATCAAGGATAAATCTCTCAAATTAGAATAAAATAATAATATCGTATGACCTTGTTGGCTAAGATCTGGTGTCAGAGTTTTCAGGTCGTACCTGATCAGTTTCAGGGCATCTGACATGACCTAACGACTGCTTTTTGGGCAGCCGGGACCAACGGCTTTCCGTGTCCATCCAAAACACGGGAGTGACCCGAGAAAAATATCGATTCAACTAATGTAATTGGACTACAACCTTTCTTTATTTTAATCATGAACATAAAGGTACAAATAGCCAGCGGCTAATCCACTCGACTACGGCCACTCCAAACTAGAATTGAAATTTTATACCCCCGCCACACCGGCGTGAAGCTGGCCCCGCCATGTTGTACCCAGAATTTCAAACATATGTCATAATTTTGGGTTTTTTATGGGTATTCAACGTATATAAGTTTCAAATTATGGGTTCAACTAGAAATATGTTTCATCTGCTGAAGATCCATTAAAGATACCCATTAATATTGAATGGTATATTAGGATGGCCAGAGACGGTATACATAAGTTTCACTCACTTTTAGCCTGAAAAAAGATTTTCCGGGGGCGGCAAGGGACCTGGTTACCTGAACTATATTCCTCTGCTGAAGATCCATTTGTTTGTTTATGAGGGTGAAGCCCACATAAGCTCATAGGCTTGTGCGTGGGTAATGAAATGGATGATGAATGACGACTACTTTTTAGGTAGTCGGGACCGACGGCTTATCGTCTCCTCCGAAAGACGGGGTGGTCGTATCTATGTGATTGTGCTGTGGTCAAAAATTGTTCTCCGCTTGGGATTCGAACCAGGGTCCACCTGGTTATCAGACCGGCGCTTTATCACTCCTCCAACGAGCCACCCAACCCATAAATATTATACCCATAAATATGATACCCATAAATATTGAATGGTATATTATGATAGCCAGAGGCAGTATACATAAGTTTTACTCACTTTCAGCCTGTAAAAAAGATTCGCCGGGGGCGGCAGGGGACCTTGTTAGCTGTACTATATTCCTCTGCTAAGGATGCATTTATGATACCCAATAATATTGAATGGTATATTATGATGACCAGAGACAATGTACGTGTACCTAGGTTTTAATCACTTTCAGCCTGAAAAAAGATTCGCCGGGGGCGGCAGGGGAGCTGGATACCTGAACTAAATAATTCCTCTGCTGAGGAATATTTTGATGGCTAAAGACAGTACACTGTACATAATTTCTGAGCACTCTCAGTTCAAAAAATGCTCGCTAGTGTGCGACATTAGTCTTTCCAGCTGAATTCTTTGAAAGTCTCTCCTGGTCGTAATTGGTGTACCGTACCCAAAATTTGAAAATGGTATAGAATGAAAACCCAAAATGTTCTCCATCGAATGACACATTTATTTCAGAAATCATGCAATGTGGCGGGCTAAGCGTGAAAAAAGATTCTTACACTTTGAAAGTCTCCCCTGGTCGTAATTGTTGAACCCAAAATTTGAAAATGGTATAGAATGAATACCCAAAATGTTCTCTTTCAAATTTCTAACATATTTCTAGTTGAACCCATAATTTGAAACTTATATACGTTGAATACCCATAAAAAACCCAGAATTATGACATATGTTTGTAATTCTGGGTACAACATGACGGGCCAGCTTCACGCCTGTCCCCGACACGGCTTCTGACAATGTGGTTGTTCAAAAAGTTTCCGCTAGAGTATGCGTGTAGTGCGACTCGTCTACAGAGACCGAAGGCTCTTGAGCTTTCCTAGCGCAGGACTTCAATTTTCTGATATTTCATCATTTTTTAGTAATTTACTAATATTTGTAGAGTTGAGTTAGAGCTGTTGACCGAGCCGGACGTACTTTTCGTTGCTCTGCTATCTAATCGGTGAGTTGTTGTTCCGAGTGCCGAAAGTGGAAGTGCCGTTTCCTGCTTATTCTCGTGAATTATCAATATTAAGTTAATGAACGATTAATTTATGAATATGGATAAATTTGTGATTTCGCGAGGTGAGAAAAGGGAACGAGGGGAGAGCTCTCCAGAGAACCTACACGCGGCAAAGAAAGGATGTGATATAAGAAACGACGAACTTTTACACAGCATCGAAACAATAATTGAAAAACTATTGGATAGGAAATTGTGTGATTTGGCGACTAAGGAAGATGTGTCGGGGATTACAACAACGCTTACCAATCTTACGCAAGAAAACAATTTGCTAAAGAAGGAGGTTCAACGTCTCAAAGCCGAAAATATCAAAGTTATAAATAGATTGGACAGGTACGAGGATCGTTCGCGCCGAAATAATTTAATATTTCGAGGTTTGAAATTCAAAATCAACGAGGACTGTCGTGAAAAAGTTAAAGACTTTTGTGAAAATGTTCTGAAGTGTGATAATCAAGTGCAGGTAAATAGAGCACACATCCTGGGCAAGAAAAGAGACAACGCGCCGATAATTGCACATATTCCTCAAGATCAACACATTAATTCTATAATGGACAAAACAAAAAACCTGAAGGGAACAGGATTTGTGGTGCATAAGGACTATTCAAGTGCAACAAGAATGCAGCGTAATAGACTTTTTCTGCTTAAAAAGGAGGTGATGAAGATCGGCGGCGCGCACTTCTACACTAAAGGGCGATCAACTGATTATCGACGGACAGTTTTTCACATGGAGAGAAGAAGAGGGTCTACGAAGTGGAGATGAATGCGGTGTCGAGAAATTGAATAATATCCTGGATAGAGACTGTTCAGATATGGTGAAAAATATACAAGAGAAGGATGAACAATCAAATAATGTGCAATTCAATGAACAATCTAATGAATAGGATAAGGTCGTCTGCCAAGTAAAAGAATTAGTCGAATTAAGTGTATTAGGGTATAATGTTGCGGGTCTTAGCAGCAAGGTGAGTTCAAACTATTTTATTAATTTCGTGAAAGGGTTTGATATAATAGTATTATGTGAAACTTTTGTTGAGAAGAAAGATTATAGTAGATTAGAACCCTATTTCCCAGAATACAGCATATTATGGTTGCCAGCAAGTAGGACAGCAGAATTTGGTAGGGCTAAGGGAGGTATAATGATGGCTTTTAGATCGATTTTCAAGGAGAAAGAAATTTGTAAATTCACTCATTTTGATGAAAGGTCAGTTATAACATTAAAATATGATAGCTCAAACAAAATGCATATTTTGCCTGTCTATCTGACCCCAGGAGAGAGTTGGTGGGACGATTTCAATAAGCTTAATAAATTCATGGAAAGCAGAGAGATAGGTGAGCAATTGATGCTGATAGGCGACTTTAACGGGCGCATAGCAAATGCACAAGTAATACCTGAGGAGATAATGCAAAGTGATTGGGTTATCAATGCTAGCCGAAACTCGAAGGATAAAATTTTTAATACAAATGGTCGAAGAGTGATGAATTTGTGTGAAGAATTCAATTTATGTGTATTAAATGGAAGGTTAACGGGTGACAAGAAGGGAGAATTTACATATGTAGCAAGTGTTGGATGTTCTGTTATAGATTTGTGTTGTGTGACGAGGCGAACAGTTTTGTGTTTGTAGGAATTTTTTAAAACATTTAAAGAATCAAGATTATAATTCAGTAACCTGAAACGGACTGGACATTCACTAGTTTTAAATATAATATTTGAAGACTTCAAACAACAAAATTAGCCGAACATGAAGTTTTCATGACCAAAAGTTCGCTATTTGCCGAACATTCGTCCATTTGATGTGTAAAAGACCGACAACAGGACGGAACACACAAACATTCGTGTTCGCTTAGCCCTACTGCCCACTAGTTAATTCGGTCGAAGGTGGATTCCCGAATAGCGCATGTATGGAGCTGGCTTATCACAGAATAGCTGTAGCGTTATCTTACCCTTGGATAGTAATCAGGCTGCAGAAAAGATTATCAACATTGTTAAAGAGGCGGCTGGTAACAATGCACAGTTTTATAAGAGAGATGATAAGCGTGGGAAACAGAAATGGTTTGACTGGGAGTGCGATAAGGCGAGAAAAAAGCTTTGCATACCTGAGACTTTTTAGAAAAGTTAATACTCAACAAGCAAAACAAATGTACTTAGAAGAGAATAGAAAGTACTCACAGATTTGTAAAGAGAAAAAGACCTTATATTTTAAAAAGATTAGAGAGAGTCTAGAGAATGTGCGTGATTCAAAACAGTTTTGGACATCGGTAAAATCATTTAGAAAATCATCCTTTGCATGTCCAGGTCAGATTGCTGTGGAGAAGTGGGTGAAACATTTTAGAAGATTACTTACTGTTGAAGTTGAAGCTGAAAAATTACAATATGCTCCACCTCTCATAGAAGATGAAAACCTGGATACTAGCAGGGCCGCCCACAGGGGGGATTGATGGCGCAAGTTGCGCCATCGGCACGAAATTTGGGGGGGATTTTGAAAATTTTGGGGGGGAATCAACAAATTAATTTGATTACAGTAATATGGAGTTATTATTTTGAATTGTTCACTTTCACATGTAGGCCTAAACGTTTCCTATATATTTTCATAATCCAACTGAATAGAATAATGTCTCTGACAGTTGTAGATGTAGAACCAATATATATATAGGTAGTTAATTTACTTATCGTTATTAGTAGCCTATAGTTGTTATGGATCAACAATGTCTTACGATTCATGTTTACAAATCACCGCGGTTGCCAGGCTTCCGTTTGACTGAGTTGATCTCATTTCTCAGAATGAACACAAAACTTTCAATAGAATTCAGACCTGAACAAACAAAATCGATTTTAATCGGTTCCTGTAATTATTCCTTCTTCGTAGTTGACGACTTGACAATATTCAATTTTATACAATGCTCATATGCACATTCAGTTGTTGTTCTGCTGTGGGATTGAGCGGTGGTATTTTTGTTGTTCGTAATAAAGTACGTGGTTTATGAATGTATAGTGTTTTCTATTTTTACTTTTGAATTGAATGTAGACTTACTAAAGCCCCGTTTCCATTCATACATTTTGTGCAACAGTGTTGCACAACACATTGGCAACATGTTTTTACGCGTTTTCCACCGTGCCTGGTGTACCGTTTCCATTCCGTCGAATGTTTTGAGCAACATCAGCATCTAGACTACTTGGACTCGAATTCGCTGGTCATCAGAGCTCAGTTCGTTGTGAGCATTTGAAGAAGATGGACGATAGGCTCGCTCTAGCAAGTTTTGTTGTTGTAGCAGGGGGTTATCAAATTCTTAAAAATAGGCGAAAAAGACCACGGTGGTGGATTAGAAGCATCCTCGCAAAACGGCCGTATGAGGGTGCTTATAATAGTTTAATGAGACACCTTACATTACAAAGTGGTTCTGAAAACTACGTGAGAATGAGTGCTTCCGATTTTGAATTCCTACTTAATCTAATTGCGCCTTGAATTGCCAAAAGTACTCACTGCCGACAAGCTATTCTCACTGCCGATAAGATATCCTTTTAGGGGCGTCAATTCTGCAATTTGAGTTCTTATGGTTCGCGCTAGATACATTCTACAGCACTGTTTCTGTTTCGAATTGTTCAATTAATTTAATTATATTATTCTTCGACCACTCCATTTTCAATGTATAAAGAGTTAAGACAATACAAAACACACAACACACTGAAAGTCACCAACAGTGAACTGAAAGTATTTCTCGTTTGCATCACATCATGGTCTGTAAACTATTTCTTCAAATCGCAAAAAAATGCAAAATAAACAGAAGTCGCGACTACATCTTTTTCTCTCCAGCTAACAGAGAAGAAAAATGCATTGTTCAGCAAAACCATTTATTCAGCTCCAGTACCTACCTACAGTTCCTCTTTTATTATTATTTTTTGTCACTTTGCTCAAATTCAATTACTTTTTCAAACAACTGACATAAACATAAACTAAATATATCAATTCATCATAATTACATTGTAGCCACGTAGAGCCAGCGAGAATAGCGAATATAGAAATATTCTATAGATATATTCTATATCTATATTTTATATATTCTATATAAATAGGTATTTCATATTCTATTCTCTATGCGTACAGCAGGAAATGAGACATTTGGATAGATACAAGTATTAAGGACTGTATTATTTTTTCTTTTTTTGAAAACAATTCTCGCCTTGCTGAATTGTGAACTCCTATCATATAAGTTACTCTCATAATATAATATTATAATAGTATCTACTGTGGTAACAGTAATTTAACAAAGTAAAACCGAGTAAGTTTAGTCTTACTTACACTGTAGCAAGGTTATTAAAGATTTTTTAGTCTTAAAGAAAAAGAAAAAGATTAAAGACTTTTTAGTAACCTTGCTCTGTAGTAACAGAAGTAAAACCAAGTAGAAGTATTATTAGAATTTGAATAGGTCGAATGCATGAAATAAAATGACTTGAATATCCGATAAAAATAACTTCCTCAATTTTGATTATTTCTGAGCAATCGCGGGGATTCCTACTAATTTTTGAACGCTGAATTCAAATCTGAAATCCAAATTGTTCTATCTCTATTGTTACGCGTTTTAGAATTTGTATAATTCTAATTTGTGCCGCGGCAACATTTCTTGCCGTTTCCATTCCCCAGGATACAATGTTGTGAGAACGAGTTGCAAAACACATTGGTCTCCAACATGTTGCCCGGCGCAACGAGTTTTGAAACATTTTCAGACCGTTTCCATTCGTACAATTTTCATGCAACACTGTTGCTTAACACGTTGCAAAACATTTTTGTGCTAATGGAAACGGGGCTTAAGTTATGATTCAAAAAAGTTGAAAAATACAAATAATGTGTGGAGTTCATGTACAGTACATAGGGGTTACATTCCGGTGGTATATAAAATAGGTAATCAAAGTGAAAGTCCATGAAAACGTTATGGAAAAACAAGCCGAAGGAGCAAAAAAGCTTCGTCGGGTGATGAACTATAAAGGTAATATGAAAGGTAAAGTAGGTTATAATTAAAAAAATATTCATTAATAAGTAGGCTAGCCGGGAAGACTATTTTCAGCTTTGCATGAGTTCTATAGATTAGGCTACAGTTAATAAGTGGCTGCTGCCTGAGTACAAGCTCTCAGGGGAAGCACGGCTGCAAGAAAATAGTGATAAATCTGGAAATGGAAATAAATATCTAGACCTTGACAATTTTTCCAACTTATTGTATATCAGGATATTTGAGCATTCTGATTTGAATTTGAATGTTATATTGAATAGCATTTAAATATTGTTGTTTTTAAATATAGTGTTAATTTTTCAATTATTGCGTAACCGAGCTCATGATTTTTAGAATGTCATGGAGTGGGAAAACGTTAACTTATTTCATGTTCTACTGACTTCATTTTTTATTTTACTGTGATTTTTTTCTTCTTTTGATTTGTGATTTATTTAGTAATATTTTTGGTTCTTGGCGAAGGACAGGAGCGCTTACAAGTTCTATAAACAAACTATCAATTATACATAACAAGAGAAAAAAAACACATTTGATTGTGATATTGGATACTGAGATCAATAGCCTCTTTTGAGTGAAGATTGTTCATACTCAATACATTCAAGACAAAAATCAGAAAAAGGGAGATTATTTTTCTCGATTTCCTTTGAAAAGATTCCTTATCTCGATTTCCTTATAATCTCATAATAAGGTGGTCTCATAGATTGAACTGTAGTTTAATTCAATACGGAATCAAGACCATTGTAGAAAAAAATCATAGAGACCATAAATCGTAGAAATCAAGACCATATGTGAGTATCATTAATATTATACTGTAACCTAATTTATTTCAGAAATAGGTACTTAAATAAGTCCTGTTTATTGACTGAACACTTCTTGTTCAAAACTGAATTATTCACAAGTTTCAGCCACAGAAAAGTGAGTTGAAGCATCAGGTAAACATGTTAATCCTCTTTGAAATTGAAAAATACTAATTATTTTCATATTTTTACAAATACCCCAATAACCACTGCAGATTCAAAATTCTAACCAATTCTAACCATTTCTAAGCCAAATTTACAGTAGAAAAAGTATTTTGTATGACCTAAATCACTCGAAACAGAGCGATCAGATTGTAGACGATTATTCACACTCAACAAGATTAGTCTCATTTTTAATCAAATTAAAACTGGAATTCTGATTCATGGATTTGAGCTAGACCCCTGTACTTGGTCTCATACGAAAAATAATCAAATGAAAAACTTTTTGCGCTATAAAAATTATTTTGCACCCTGGAAAAAAATCAAGAAAAATCTGTTTGAAATAAAAAAAAACTTGAAAAATCACTCTTTTTCAACTTTGACCGCTAAAAAATACTGCTCAGTAATCGACTTCGGCATGTGTTATACCTTAAATCAATGTGATATTTTATCTTCTTTTCAACGATATATTGACGATTTAATGACGGTATGTAGGCCTACTTGAAGAATATCTAAAAATCCATATATCTCGAAAACGAAGGTCGATAAGAAAAAACTTTACTGGACATTTTTTGTTGCAAACTGCATGTAGAATATGGTTGCCGGCTGTTACACTTCTCGTGAGACACTCTGTATTATGAAGTGCGAATTACTGTCTTGGAATACTAGACATGGTATTCTCTATTTCGAGTGTTAGGCTTCAAGTCGAAAGTTACGTCAAAAAGAGTAACTTACCTATAGTTGCTGAAATAAACTTTTATTGAAATATTTTAATTATTTCAGTCAATGAAGTCAACGATTTTACTGGTAAATTGGTCCTCACGTTTTGTTGTTAGTAGTGGGGGGGAGTTAGGTTGGGGTCTTTGAGGAAATTATAGTACAGGACTATTAATGAATTTTGGGGATTTTGCGCCATCAGCCTTGGGGGATGGGCACCCCTGGATACTAGGATAACAAATGAGGAGCTTAAGCTTGTTCTTAGTAAGGCTAAAATTAATAAAGCACCTGGCACCGACGGCATACCAGCCGAAATTTTCAAGTCAGCACCGAATGAATTTTTAAATGTATTGCTTGAGTTTTATAATTATATATTTGATACAGGATTGGTACCTGACAATTTTTCAGAAGCAGTTATTTTCCCAATCCACAAAAAAGGCAATAAGAATGAGGCTACAAATTACAGGGGAATACAATTTATCAATTCATTGTCAAAGATTTTTTCAGGTGTACTTCTGAATAGATTGAACAATTGGGTGGAAGTTCATGGGGTGATAAATGAAGAGCAGGCAGGTTTTAGGAAGGGGTACAGCACAATAGACAACATATTTAATTTATATAGTATTATCAGTTTGAAGTTAAAGTTATCAGGAACTTTCCCCAGGCATTTTAAATTGGGCAGAGTAATTCCTCTGCATAAACAGGGTGCCAAAGACGAAATTGCTAATTTCAGACCAGTATCAGTTCAGAGCCCCTTTTCAAAGATATTTGAGAAGTTGGCACAAAAAACAATATCTGGGTACTTGGAGAGTAATAGCATCTTGTCTCAGTGCCAGTTTGGATTTCGTTTGGGAAAGTCGACAACTCTTGCCGTGAATGACTTCATTAATCGCGTATATGTCTCGCTTGACAAAGGTGAAAAAGCTCTAGGACTCTATGTGGACATGAGGAGAGCATTCGACAGTATTAATCATGAAACACTGATGGAGAAGATCTATTTTTATGGCATCAGAGTTTTCGGATGGCTGAAATCTTTTGTTAGTGAAAGATCCCAATTAGTTGAAATAGAAGAGAAAAATAGAGATATTATCAATTTCAAATATCGATCAGAAATTCAGCAATTGGAAAGAGGAGTGCCACAAGGAACAATACTTGGACCAATGTTGTTTTCATTGTATATTAACGACCTGCCAGGAAGTTTACCCGCAACGGTAAACAGTGTGTTATTTGCTAATGATGCTAATTTTCTACTCACAGGTGACAGCATCCAAGATCTGCAAGTTGAAGGAGATGAAGTGCTCAAGTGCATGAAGGAGTGGTGTGAGGCTAATGAGTTGACAGTCAATGTAAAGAAAACATGCTATATGAGCTTCAAGATTGCCAATTCTGACATTGTGAATGACTATAATTTTGCTGTAGACTCAACGAGTATCATGCCGGTCGAAACATGTGGTTTTTTAGGAATCAATGTCGATGAAAAACTCAAGTGGGACAATCACATAGATAAGGTGGTGAAAAGGCTCAATACAGCGGTGTTCACAATGTCGGGATTGGTAGGAGAAGTAGACATGAGAATAATTCGAATGGCGTACTACGGATATTTTCAGCCAACTCTAACATATGGATTGATGTTCTGGGGTGCAGCAACTGCTTCATTGAGGGCCTTCAGAGTGCAAAAACGGGTGCTGAGATTGATGTACAGGAAGCCACCGAGGAACCCATGCAGAGAGCTATTCAGGGAAGCAGGAATCCTGCCGCTGCCATGTCTGTACATCCTTGAAGCTGCACTATACGGATTTGTCCGTAAGAATGAGTGGATTACGGGTGCCTCACTACACTCACACAAAACGCGGTCAAGGAATTTGCTGAGAATCCAGCCTCATCGCACTTCACACTTTGAAGCGAATCCGGAACATATGAGTCGGAAAATATTGAACTCTCTACCAACAGTGCTTCTGAATAACGAAAGTGATAAGATGTTCAAGAAACAATTGAAGAGCTGGCTGCAGGAGAGATGCTTCTACTCTTTGATGGAGTTTTATTCTTATAATATTGAAGAGTGAGAGAACTTTGAAACGCCTCTTTGAATGAGGCATAAAACATTTTTGGAAAATTGTTACCATTGAACTTTTTGTATTGACAATTGCAAAAACATTCTATTATGTAATGTACAAGCAAAAATAAATTATTATTATTATTATTATTATTATTATTATTATAAAGAGGGGGAAAAGTAAAGTATATTGTCTAAATGTGGATTACAAGGCCGCTTTCGATAATGTAGATCGCCACGCATTAATTTATAAGTTGCACCAGATAGGGCTATCTACCAAATTTGTGACTATCATTGAGAAATTATATAGGAATACACGTGCATTTATATGGTGCAAAAATAGCCAGGGAAAAGACGATGGCATGAGTGAAGCTTTTAATACAGATAACGGATTAAAACAAGGATGCTTACTCTCCCCAATATTGTTCACTCTCTTCATTAACGACATTTTTGATAGTATGCAGGAAGGAATATGGATAGATGAGTTGAATATTAAAGGCCTTTTGTATGCAGATGACTTGATTTTAACTGCTTCCACACCCAAAGCATTACAAAGAATGATTATATGTTTAAAAAATTATTGCGAGAAATGGGGACTTGGAATAAATTCAGATAAGACAAAAATAATGGTGTTCAGAAAGGGAGGGCGATTAGCGAGTCATGAGAGGTGGTACTGGGGACGAGAGCAGATAGGCATAGTTAACAGCTACAAATATTTGGGTGTTACATTCACCTCCCAAATGACATTCAGTGAGCATGTGAGAGAGCGTGTGGCGGTGGCGAAGTTCGCTGTGAATAATGTGTGGAATTTTTTCGTGACGCAGAATGAAATAAGGAATGAGAGTAAGTGGATAATGTTTGATGCAGTTATAAAAGCTCTTGTGAGTTATGGAGGACAAGTGTGGGGTTACAATAGTTTCGAAGATGTAGAACAACTCCATAGATCCTTCATCAAGAAATTGTTAACTCTTCCGCAGTCAACACCTAATCACATTATTTATCTGGAGACGAATACGTGCAATCTGTCACTACTTGTACGAGCTTCATTACAGCTATATCCTAAAAATATTATCTCTGCAGCCAAATAGATTGCCAAGGAAACTTGCACAAAAAATGATTGAAAAGAAGGTAGGGTGGTACAGGATTTGGAAGGCGCAGGCAGAAAGATATGGGATAGAATGGCCGGAATGGGAGGAAGGCGTGCAGGATGTATGGAGACAGAGGTTGAAGAGTATTAATGAATTAATGAAGGAGGAATGCAAAGAGAAGTGGATTGCGCGTGCTAGACAATCCAGATTACATCAGCTTTACTCTCGTTTGAATCCACTGACTGATCAAAATAATTATTTGAAAACAAATTTTACCCGAAAAGAAAAATCCATCATATTTAGATCGAGAGAAGGACTATGGTATTTGAATAAGAGTGTAGGACGGGAGGGAACCCAAACTATATGCACGCTATGCAATATGAGGGAAGAAGAAGATATACAGCATTTTATAGGGAGGTGTCCAATATTGGGGGAGATGAGAAGGGCATATTTGGGTGATAGATATTTAACAGAGGATAGGATAGTGGATTTATTGAATGGTAGTGATTGGAGGGCTTTGATAGGATTTGTTAAAACTGCATGGGAGTATAGAAAATGTTTAATAGGAGAGTATAATACATGATCGCTTCTGATTCCTGATATTGTTCTTGTGAAATTTTTCTTTGTTTTTCTTCTATTTTGTGAAAATTAATAACAACCAAATAACTCAACTTGGCAGACGACCAATTGGTCATGTCAAAAAATATATATTATGTAAAATCTATTTATTGCGGATTTCTATACTAATATTTGTAAATTTCTACAGACATTTTTCATCGCAATATTTCAAATTTCTGTACCTGCCAAAGGGGCGAATATCGGGAAATTTTTATTACTTCCTGTCTGGATTTATATTACTGTCCAAAGACTATCAATAGGACTATACTAAAATCTGAGGGTACTAAAAAGTCATGCTTTCATTCATCAGTTTATGAGCGATTTGTATATTTCTCCTCCAAAAATAAGTAAGTATATGTTAATAGTTACTGCGTACCTCAGATTGCAACACAGAATCTTATGGAAATGCATTTTCTCATGTGAATGGGAGGGTGCTGTCATCGACTAACTTATGTGCAGTGCATAGTATTTACTAATAATTATAATCATCCTCTTCGATCAATCAGAAAGCTTTATTCCATCCTCAGTGAAAGAGAGAAAATTCTCAGCTAATCCAATATATAGAAAAACTCTCTTCATCAATATTATTGATAAGTCCTTGAATTACTTCAAACCAATACATCAACATCAACATTAGCCCACTTATAATTGTTGAGTTTACTGTGCATTATAGATCTATAAGTAGCCTTAATTCCTTAGGGATAAATTGTCGAGGGAAAAAAGACTTTTAATTACAGAATTTTCACTATTTCGCAATTGATCCAAGTACGATACGATAGATATAGCGTAGGCCTATCTGTGTCATCATGAAACGAGAAATTAAATGTAGGCTGCTTTATAACTTTTATAGACACGCAAAGATAGGCTATTACCTGAACAGGATATATTTCATGGTCATTATCTAATTGATTTCTTGGTTCAATCGTACAAAGAAATCATTATTAGTCCCAGTGGAATGAATAGACTTGAAAAACAATAGATAATTCCAGAGAATAAAATTGAATAGTGTCTACAACGCACATTCGACTCAGCAATCATTGGTAAATATTTGAAATGTACCAAGGTTTGTATCATGGGAGAAAATATAGAAGTTTTCAAGAAAATTTGGTAAGTGAAAATCTATTAGATTAATCCAGAGACACTGAAGACCCTATATAGATAAAAATTTGTATTCCTAATTTATTAGAATTCATAGAAAACTAGAAATGATTAGTAATATTTTACTATTCAATATACTTCTATACAATATTAGTGTATAATATTTTACTAAAGCAAAGTAGTTTACAGATTCTACTATATTTCGTAGTTATTAGCTCCACTGATCTGAACAAAAGGATTAATATTGATAAAACAAGAAAATTTTCATCCGTAGTGAAACAAAGCTTTGCTACAATGAATCAGTCCATTTTTATTGACATGACAAACAAATCATAACATAATAATAGTATTATTATAAACTCGAATAGTTTACTAGTACAGGCTGAGCCTGATCTTTTTTGCTAAAAATAGTAGGAATGGATAAATTAGTTCAATAGTATAGAATATCAATAAATTATTAAACAAAACTTGAAAATCATATTTAGTCACAAGAAAGTTTTTTACACGCATATTATTATAGATTATACATCAAAAGTAGAACCAAATAAATTCGATGATTTACCGTGGATTTTTTTTCGAATAATTAGATGAATTCCTTAATTCTTCACTTAGTTCATTTCAAAAAGCTAAAGAGATATTTCACTAATGATTTTAATAAAAATTATTTGTATAATAGGAAAGAAAAATCATTAGAATCGACCGTTCTCGCCAGAAAATAAAAGGAGTTAAAAATGTCTTGCAAAGCAAGATTGTATTGGCCAATAATAATTGTCGACAAGAGCATCGCAAAATGTTCACCATACATGGCCTTCGTTTCCTAGCTGCTTCGGATAGACCTTTATATGAGAGGTAAAATTATTGAGTTATTTTTCCTTATTGATAATATTCAGAATGGTTCCAAAAAATTTAGACAGAAAATAATTCAACCTACTACTGGAGTACGGTACAGTGCTG
Organism: Sogatella furcifera; assembly: GCA_017141385.1. Classification (NCBI taxonomy): domain Eukaryota; kingdom Metazoa; phylum Arthropoda; class Insecta; order Hemiptera; family Delphacidae; genus Sogatella; species Sogatella furcifera. The sequence continues at coordinate 12,694,938 of CM029551.1, read as the reverse complement.
ACTGTGTACGGTAAGTTATAAAGAGTGTTTTTTAAGAGGTATAGAACTTTAAGTTGGCATTATTGTTCAAGATGGTGACTGATTCAACATTTGACAAGTTATTTATTTATTTATTATCAGTTTAGTTTGGCAATTCATCATTAATAGACTCACACCTGAACAACGCTTGCAAATAGCGCAACATTATTTTTAAAATTATGGTTCTGTGCGGAATACGTATCTCTCACTACGACCATTTTATCACCAACAAAATCGTCTATCAGAGCAGTTAATTCGATTAACCATGGACCGTTTTCGCACCACGTCACTCTTATTAATAAATCGCATCCCCAGAGACGCCGTACGTTGTAGAAGAAGCTATTGCTATAACCTACTGTAAGTTAGAAAATGCGAATGAGCCATTCGCCATTGAGCACAGGAATTGGATCTGTTCATCCTCTTCATGGAAATTTCTGCGGAAGGATTTTGATTTGCGTGCTTACAAAATTCAACTCGTGCAAGAATTGAAGCCAAACGATCATCAAGCAAGGCAGAGATTCGTCAAATGGGCTCCAAAACGAGCCGTTGTTCCCGATTTTCATAAGGGGAAATTTTGTTTAGCGATGAAGCGCGCTTCTGGTTGAATAGCTACATCAACAAACAAAACTGTCGCATTTGAAGTGAAGTGTTTGTCAAACACCTACATCCAGAAAAACTGTCTGTTTGGTGTGCTTTATGGAATAGGCTGGTGGAATCGGCCACAAATGTTAGAAAAAGTAAAAAAATAGACATACGGATTGGACTTAATCCGAGCCAGCTGTGGCGGTCAAGAGCCATAAATCGTAATTAAAAATTTTAAATGTAATGCCACAAGATTATCTTTCGAATAGGAAATTCTTTTCAATCGAATAATCCATTATTGTTTTATTGCAATTTAAAGTTCTATACCTCTAAAAAAACACCCGTTATTATGTATAGTAAGTATTATATTAAGGTAAGTATATTGTGTACCTCCAGTTTCTGTCTCTTTACTATTAGCTTATAGTCTTGTAAGTGGAAAGGATGGTATGGAGAAAAAATCTCAAGAAAAATGGCACGCTCCCACACTATAGATGAGCCTCCATATTAAGATGAGTCATGATTTCCAGATCAGACCAAAAATTCCAATAATTTGTAGGGCCTTGCCGTTGAATTTATATAGATTTATAGCAGAAAACTTAGGCTACTCTTATAATAATAGAATTTTAATAAAGCGTACAGCCTATTAGGTTGCTGGTGTATGGCATTTTCAAAGTCATCTAAATCTTATAGTGAGTAGGCTACCGTGATGATGATGTACAACTAAAGTTAGATCGAATTAGTGGTTATACTTCTATAATATTCAATTGAATATACTTATAAATTGATTTAATTAAGCCACTAGAGTTATGTGTGAAGAGTTACAAAGAGACACATCATACGAATTGAAAGTTATTGAATGCTACCGGTAATATGAGTATCATTGGAAGGAGTTCATTACTTCAACTATTATCAAGGATTCAAATACTCCTCTCTCTAGATTCTAATTCGGATCTTAATGTCAATATTTTTTCTTTTAGAATCTTCTCTGGGGTGGCGTTCTTAGCTGCATGCTTCTGTATGTACATAACTATTGCTACTCAGATGAGAAAATATCTTAACAATCCGGTACTCATGTCTATGAATAATGAGATTATTCCAATTTCTGACATTCCGTATCCAGCAATCACTTTTGCAATTCGAATCAAATTTTCAAATCTTTTATAAACCTGACTTATCTTCTTGATAAGGATACCCTAACGGATGAAGAGTGAGTAAGAAGTTGCAGTACTCTTGAATAACAATAATTCATGTATTGAAAATCATTATTTTTAAAAACAAGAATTGAGTTATTAGCCAAAAAAGTCAAAAAAACATTTTACTGTCTCCCAATTGTCATAAAGTTATATGACAATACTCAGCAAACGTATTGTCATCAATCAAATGCGTAGTATAGCTTGGTGGGTGGCGCTTTCAAACCTATGGGTATAACTAAGGCTCCGATGGACATATACTACGTCCATAGATAGGTTGTCAGTGGTATAACATGTATATGGCAACGACTAATAAGCTTCTAGGCCTATTGATTGGCATCATATTCATGCATGGATTTTTTGTCTTCTTCTTCTTTTTCTTCTTGTTCTTGTTCTTCTTTTTCTTCTTCTTCTTCTTCTTTTTTTTTTTTCTTTTTCTTTTTCTTCTTCTTCTTCTTCTTCTTCTCCTCTCTTCCTCTTCCTCTTCCCTCTTCCTCTTCCTCTTCCTCTTCCTCTTCCTCTTCCTCCTCTTCCTCTTCCTCTTCCTCCCTCTTCCTCCTCTTCCTCTTCCTCTTCCTCCCTTCTTCCTCTTCCTCCTCCTCTTTCCTCTCTTCCCCTTCCTCTTCCTCTTCCTCTTCCTCTCCTCTCTTCCTCTTCCTCTTCCTCTTCCTCTCTTCCTCTTCCTCTTCCTCTTCCTCTTCCTCTTCCTCTTCCTCTCTTCTCTTCCTCTTCCTTCCTCTTCCTCTTCCTCTTCCTCTTCCTCTTCCTCTTCCTCTCTTCCTCTTCCTCTTCCTCTTTCCTCCTTCCTCTTCCTCTTCCTCTTCCTCTTCTCTTCCTTCCTTCCTCTTCCTCTTCCTCTTCCTCTTCCCTTCCTCTTCCTCTTCCTCTTCTTCCTCTTCCTCTCTTTCCTCTTCCTCTTCCTCTTCCTCTTCCTCTTCCTCTTCTTCTCTTCCCTTTCCTCTTCCTTCTCTTTCCTCTTCCTCTTCCTCTTTCCTTCTTCTTCTTCTTCTTCTTCTTCCTATTTCTCTTCTTCCTCTTCCTCTTCCTCTTCCTCTTCCTCTTCCTCTTCTTCTTCTTCTTCTTCTTCTTCTTCTTCTTCTTCTTCTTCTTCTTCTTCTTCTTCTTCTTCTTCTTCTTCTTCTTCTTCTTCTTCTTCTTCTTCTTCTTCTTCTTCTTCTTCTTCTTCTTCTTCTTCTTCCCTTTCTTCCTTCTTCTTCCTCTTCTTTCCTCTTCTTCTTCTTCTTCTTCTTCTTCTTCTTCTTCTTCTTCTTCTTCTTCTTCTTCTTCTTCTTCTTCTTCTTCCTCTTCCTTCTTCTTCCTCTTCCTCTTCCTCTTCCTTCTTCTTCTTCTTCTTCTTCTTCTTCTTCTTCTTCTTCTTCTTCTTCTTCTTCTTCTTCTTCTTCTTCTTCTTCTTCTTCTTCTTCTTCTTCTTCTTCTTCTTCTTCTTCTTCTTCTTCTTCTTCTTCTTCTTCTTCTTCTTCTTCTTCTTTCTTCTTCTTCTTCTTCTTCTTCTTCTTCTTCTTCTTCTTCTTCTTCTTCTTCTTCTTCTTCTTCTTCTTCTTCTTCTTCTTCTTCTTCTTCTTCTTCTTCTTCTTCTTCTTCTTCTTCTTCTTCTTCTTCTTCTTCTTCTTCTTCTTCTTCTTCTTCTTCTTCTTCTTCTTCTTCTTCTTCTTCTTCTTCTTCTTCTTCTTCTTCTTCTTCTTCTTCTTCTTCTTCTTCTTCTTCTTCTTCTTCTTCTTCTTCTTCTTCTTCTTCTTCTTCTTCTTCTTCTTCTTCTTCTTCTTCTTCTTCTTCTTCTTCTTCTTCTTCTTCTTCTTCTTCTTCTTCTTCTTCTTCTTCTTCTTCTTCTTCTTCTTCTTCTTCTTCTTCTTCTTCTTCTTCTTCTTCTTCTTCTTCTTCTTCTTCTTCTTCTTCTTCTTCTTCTTCTTCTTCTTCTTCTTCTTCTTCTTCTTCTTCTTCTTCTTCTTCTTCTTCTTCTTCTTCTTCTTCTTCTTCTTCTTCTTCTTCTTCTTCTTCTTCTTCTTCTTCTTCTTCTTCTTCTTCTTCTTCTTCTTCTTCTTCTTCTTCTTCTTCTTCTTCTTCTTCTTCTTCTTCTTCTTCTTCTTCTTCTTCTTCTTCTTCTTCCTCTTCTTCTTCTTCTTCTTCACTTAACCAACTTGAATTTAAGTATCCGTATATACTTTAAAGAGAATAATAAGTTCACTCAACTTTCAGTAATAACATGATTGTACAGTGTAAACATTTACTATACAGCCTACTATCGGTGGTTGATGAAAAAATGACCTACGTACTATGTTTCAACAATAAATTATTTTCTTCTTTTGTCTTCATCTGTTGATGATAGTAAGCTTAAAAACTTAGTAGATACTAGTGACTTTCACATTTACAACAGTACTCTCGATTTTGATGCTTGTCGGACGCGTTTCATGGCACTGAGCCACATCTTCAGCGTACAAGGAGTAACTAGATACTCTAGTTACTCCTTGTACTAGTATACTATGAAAAAATACAATTTAAATAAAAAAATACAATTTTTGCAACAGGTCGAATTTATTAGATGCCAGTCTAACATTATGTGCTAATTTCAAAGTGAGGTATTCCAACATGATGGAAAGTAGAGCATTCAACCTTGCCACTTATAGACTGCTATTCGAGGTTTGTATATTTTTACAACATTATTAATTTCTTAATGTCATAATGTTTGTCTTATGCCACATTCACTACCTACTTTATCCTGAACATATTCGAGATATATGAAATCAATGAATCACCATATCATTGTTTTATGAATGATATCTAGAAGAGGATTTTGAATAAGTTACCTTACTCATATGATATGTGGAGGAGCAATATTGATAAATAGTTATGCTTATTTATAGTCTATTGCTTTATCATGCCAGGTTGATTTCCATCGATATTTTTCAGTATGAATCTAAATCGTGTCCAAGAGTAGTGAAGGCCAATAAATGGGCGTCAATTTGGAATCAAAGTCCTTGCGAACTGCTTCAAATCACAACAACCATAATAGGGACCTGTTACACATTCAACATGTTACCGGCAGATCAACTCCTTAGTCAACAGTGGTTTAATGAGTAAGCAAGCATTATTATAATATCATATAGGCCTATCATTTTCCGTGTTTAATGAAAGTTTTTTTTTAATTTTTCAAGACACAAACTTTCTAACACATTGAACAGTACAGTAATCATTATTTATAATAATTATAATTGCTGACACTATAAGCCCCGTTCCTAGGGCCCTTGCATGGTTTGTTGGCGCCCTGTGCGAGATATTTGCAAGGGCCACGATAAACCACCCCCCCAGACTGTCCCCATTACCAGACAATTGCAATCATTTATAATATATTCAAAGCCAAACATATGATTCAAGCTGCCTTGCATGTTCGCATTTTCTCATAAGCAATCCAAATGTTGCATGTGGTGTGACAGAAAGGATTATAGGGACTAGCTTATTATTCTAATGTATCCTGAACTATTGTTTTGTATTTTTTATGTAGGAAAAGTGAACTTTAAAACTTAGGCCTGTTTAAAATAATTGAAAAATAAATAAAAATCAAACACCCTTTTAAAAAACTTTATAAAATTATTGAAACACAGACATGTTTTGGCACATTAGGCGATTATCAATGTGGATATAATAGTGAAATAAGTAAACAAGATTAAAAATTAAAAATATAAGTCTAAAAAATATCATATGATTGCAATTAAAAGCATATGTTATAACTCCTATTTACACCCAAATCTAGGTTTTTAAATTTTTTTCAAAAATTGGATTATTATTAAAATTATCTTCATTTATTATTTTGTTGCCATTTAACTTTTTTCCTTTGTATATTTGAAATTCTTCTTTTACATTCATTTTCATATTTTTGTTTCCAAAGTTCAATATTATCATGTTTGTTTTTATATCTCTGTAGCAATGATTTGAATCCAAAAGATGTTCAGCAAAGGCTGATTTTTGTGTGGTATTTCTGGCTTTAAGGCTGAGGCCGCACTGCCGGTGGGTAGAGCCTGGAGGGTGGAGGGTAGTTGGTAAATAAATAGAACATACACACCATCCACAGTAATACATCGTATGAATGGTATGGCGTCATTCTGTTTTTTGAGGTTATGTTGTCCATATTTAAGAATTTCAAGATGGCGGCTGAACACATACCATTCATACTATGTATTACTGTGGATGGTGTGTATGTTCTATTGATTTACCAACTACCCTCCACCCTCCAGGCTCTACCCACTGGCAGTGCGGCCTCAGCCTTAAGGCTCAGCTGTAGAGACGCCATGATGGATGTTTATCCCCATAAGCGCAATGTTAAACTTGAACCCATATAACTCCTACAATTTTCATAGGAAAGTTACAGTTGATATCTCATTTTAAAGGTCTATTCATCCTCTAACAGATTTGCTTTTCAAAAAATGCATAACTCACATGATTTTTTCAAATTAATTACTTTGAGGACATATTTTTTGCCATTTTTTCCTGAAGTTTAGGATAAAGATATAAAAAATTTAAAAAACACGATCGATCGGTCCAGTTTTTCTCTAATACAATGATTTTTTTCAAAAAGATTCGTTCATAAATGGGGGTTTTAAATGGATTCTCCCTAAGCAATGTTTTGCAATTCGGTTGCTGTTCATATCACTAGAATATCAACATTTCTAGAGACAGTACCTTGACAGAAGACTCAGGCACGCACGAGGGCCTACACGCGCCGCGCAGGCGAACTACCACAGGCCATTTCTGGCGCAGGCCAGAAATACCACACAAAAATCAGCCTTTGCTGAACATCTTTTGGATTCAAATCATTACTACAGAGATATAAAAACAAACATGATAATATTGAACTTTGGAAACAAAAATATGAAAATGAATGTAAAAGAAGAATTTCAAATATACAAAGGAAAAAAGTTAAATGGCAACAAAATAATAAATGAAGATAATTTTAATAATAATCCAATTTTTGAAAAAAATTTAAAAACCTAGATTTGGGTGTAAATAGGAGTTATAACATATGCTTTTAATTGCAATCATATGATATTTTTTAGACTTATATTTTTAATTTTTAATCTTGTTTACTTATTTCACTATTATATCCACATTGATAATCGCCTAATGTGCCAAAACATGTCTGTGTTTCAATAATTTTATAAAGTTTTTTAAAAGGGTGTTTGATTTTTATTTATTTTTCAATTTTTATGTAGGCTATTGAATACTTGATGGGCGAAAGCCTACAGGAATTAATAAAAAATAACTAAAGGATATCTTTATTGAGAAAAACTGTCACATTGCATCATACTTCATCATTAAAATATTGAATTTTTATTTATTGGTTAATTTATTTTGTTAGTTTGCTTGAAAGCACATTACAAAAGGAATTAAATAATAATTTTTTTACCAAGAATATTGGGTAATCATCATAAATATTTCATTTTACTGGAAATGAAGATGTTCTAACAAAAAATTGGAAACTCAATAACAAGTAAATTGATGATTTCAGCCATTTCCACTGCTCTACCCAACTTTCTTGAATAACATTCGAAATAGTTACAAATTCAGCCAGCAGATGGCAGTAGCAATAGGGTTACTTGTTTTGACTTCCATTGGACACGCCACCAAGCTCCGCCTACAATCAAAATGGCCTAAAACATCAATTAGAAAAGTTTCCAAATTCAAGCAGTAGATGGCAGCAGTTGACGGGTGATGTTTAAGATTGGACTTGGACATACCTTCATGCCCCGCCTGCTCTTTTCTTATTGGTTTCAGTGTTTCATGAATTCTGTCCTAGAAAATGGCTGCATCATACAAAAAAATTACCCTGATTTACTATTGACAATCTTGTGCTAATATAACATTTATTTATGTATTCATGCAGGTAAGATTCAATCAAGTTAGTATTTGAAGAATTTTCACTTTTATTGTCCAACTTAGGCCAGTAGGCCTACTAGACTCCAATAGTTTTATGCTGTATGAAATGAGATGAAAATATTCATAATTTCGCAGTCCCATCTTATACCCATTATTTCTATTTTTCATACAATGAATATAATGAAATAGAACTCAAACTATTCATGATCTAATACTGACCTCTTGCCAGGAATTTTTTTTTGAAAAACTACAAAAATTCGGTGAAAATTTTAGGGAGAAGTTTTTATTAAACTTATTTATTTTATTTTATTAAACTGGCTTGTGATTGGTCGACAGAGTGTAAGATGGTTGTAAGCCAACAATAGAATTAAATTTAAGAGGGGCGTTTCTTGGCTTGCCTCATACATTGATCGTGGTTTTCCAATTGATCAATTCATTATGATGAATGAGTTAATGCAGAGGAAATAATTTCTTGTGGATTCAAGTTTTTGGTAGAATAATTTTTTTAACAAATAGTGAAAAAATTATTGCAATAGCCCAATTAAAATTTTTCAATTCCCGTTTTGCATTATGATGAATGAGTTAATGCATGGGAAATAATTTCTTGTGGATTCAAGTTTTTGGTAGAATAATTTTTCTAACAAATAGTGAAAAAATTATTGCAATAGCCCAATTTAAATTTTTTAATTCCCGTTTTGCATCAGCCGCCGCGGCACCCCTTGGCCGTGGCGCCCTGTGTCGCACACTCCGCACACCTCACGCGAGGGCCCTGCCCGTTCCACACCCCACGATTTATGGATGTCTGGTTAATGGTTATTGCTTCTTTTTTACTAATTGAACAAAACTCGGTTTATTCATGCTAATGTGTCTCTGCGCACATGTCATGATATGACGCATATTATGTTTGCCTAGCTTCATTCAATCTATTAAAATTTATAAAGAAAACAAATACCGGACGTCCAAAAATCTTTGTTTTTAAAACGAGGTTACTGATGAATAGTTTCCAACAAAGAAGCTGGTGACATGCAAATGATTTTTCAATCAACATCTATCTACCTGCTTTGATGATTACACAAATAATTTCCACATGATGTTATTTAACATTGTATATTTACAGTTTCCAAACAATCATGAGGCCCGATTCAACATCATATCAATACAAATATTTCTCTAAAGAAAAAGTATGGGATGCGGAAAGCGGATATTTGAGCTCGCATACCAACGGTAAAATTCCCTGGAGAAGTAGCAACCACCTTGAACTGGTGGCTGAATTTATCTTGGATTTAAATATTGATGATATGGAAGAAATTTGCATGGTAGAAGGGCCAGGATTCATGGTTAGTACCTAATGATATTGACATTAAATCTTCATATTTTATAAGTTTATTTTTAATATAATTTCTCATTAAATAGGTCTTGAAATTATGATCACGGTACTTTCTTTTTTTGTTGAAACTTTTTCAAGTAAGTCTTTGTTGAAACGTTTTTAAGTAAGACTGTGGCCAGACGAGCAGTAAACTGTCCTAATAATAATTTAGCACTTAGCAACATGTTGCAGCAAAGGCGAATGTCGCACAAGAGTACCACACAAACAGATTCTTCCAGATAGTCTTCTTTACCCAATTCGGAGCGACAATATTATAGCTGCTGACAGTCTACTGCTTGTCTGGCTTTAGCGCTCAGCCTACATCCTATGGCGCATGTCAGACCTGACGAGCAAAATGAAGCTCGATTGCTACTATAATTAAGTTAGTACATAGTAAGTGAGTTCTAGCAAAACAGCTAGTAAACTGTCTATGTGAACTTGATTTGTTTTAGCTTGATACTTGATAGAATTAATGCAAACTAGCATGCTCTCAATCGCCGGGTACGAATGAATGAGTCTCTAGAATGAAAATAACTATGTATTCTTGAATAGATATTGTATTGTCATTCTGGTGAGCGGTGACATAGTCTACTTTCTTAGCATTTAGATGAGAACGTTTGACAGCTAATTAATAAAATTTTATTATTAATAGATTTGATATAAATTATTAAAACATGACCATTTGAAACAGGTTGCAATCCACAATCCAGCTGAAACTCCAACGGCATATCATACAATAGCTTCGGCCGAAAAAGATAGCAGAACTGTAATCAACATAACACCAAAACTGGTGTTGACTTCTGATGACCTGAAAAGCTGGCTGCCAGAAGAAAGAGGCTGTTACTACAACCATGAAAGGAAACTGCGCTACTTCAACTACTACACACAAAACAATTGCAATACCGAGTGCGAAATGAATTCTACATTGAAAAAATGCAACTGCTTACAACCCTTTCATACTCGTAAGATGGGTTCTACAATGATTTTTCACAAGCTATTGGATACGTTTACTGTTTTGGATTTCCAAAACTTTAGAGCTAAGGAAAATTTGAACATTTTGTAGCGGGTTGCATATCCCTCCCCTTCCTAATGGCTAATACCATAGATAGAAGATACTGATGTGTACGGAGTAGTGTACATATATTATGCTAATAGCCTACTGATAAGTATGCTGATATTTATGAGTTAACGAATAGAGAAAGTGGATTACAATAAATTTGTATGCAGCATACTCTTTGTAAAGCTGGATTATAATCAATCTTGCAGAAATACATTCAGATAACTAAAATTACTCACCTTTTTCCTTCTATTTATATTTATAGAGTGCGGTAGTGTTATTTATTTCTAATGACATAAATTAATTGTAGAAGAGTTGTGACGGGCATAGTTATTCAACTCATGGCAACAAACCCCTATTTATATATCACCATAGTTTGAGATTCTCCGATAGTCCTAGTGCATTTGTTTTGAGACTTTTATAAAAAGTTTCCAAAATGTTGATATAAATAGCCTATTTACCTCATCATGATATGTTAAGGGAGAAATATACACCTATCTAGTAAAAAAGGCATATTATTATTATAGTGTTGACAAACTTTTAAATTATTCGATACCCCTTCTTCACAACATAACATGTTTGCATTGCCTTCTAATACTGTATTGTGTTCTTATATTTAATTTATTTTTTTCATATTGTAATGTTTTTTTTATTGATGTGATTAATTGTTACTTTATATTGATGTATCTTGTATGTGTGTGAATAAATAAATTGAATTGAATTGAATAAATAGCCTACCAACTTGATCTCTGTGTGGCTGTTATATGAGACTAAAATTTTTCCAGTGTTATGAGCTCAACTTGTTAATTAGGTACCGTACCGTATCATTGGTAGCGTTGTTTTGATGTTCTTGACTTGGCCTGTATGTTACCTACTGTATGTTGTTTTTGTTCGGCTCAATAAAACGAATTTGAATCATTTTCAATAGGCTAAATTTGTAGAGAGGGAATAGATTTCTCATAAATAATATTCCTTTTACAGATTTACATTCAACACCACTCTGCGGTGGATTTGCAATGAAGTGCTATATTGGTGTTTTATGTGAGTATTACTCCATCCTGTTAATTTTCTTTTTTCAAGTTTTATAATAGAAAAATGAGCATGCGTTAATAACGTATAGGATAGACCTGCTCCATTTATCATGTGTAGTGTAGGCCAGGCCTATGTTGAAGCTGCTGTACGTATAAAAAATAATTGATGTGATCATCATCAATGATCAAATCGTTTTGGCTTTTTCAATAATCATTCAAAGTTAGTAGCCTATCCACATTAGTTAGACAAAGTTAGATAATAGAACACATTCTAGAATCCGTCTCAGTAGGCTATCCGTATTCTAGTATCCGTGTTAGTATCGGTACTAGATAATGATTCTGTATTTCAAAATACATTAATCATAATTGGCTTATATAGCATCTACTTAATCCAGCCTGAATAATGATTTTCTTCCTATAGATGAATCACTGGACGACTTTAGAAGCAGCCACTGCAATTGCCTACCAGCTTGTACCGAACTGACTTACGAAATAGATTCTTTCAAGACGCCTCGCAACTTTCAGTACTTCAATCTCACTGATAGGATGATACCGTGAGCCCAACAACACACTATTAATTATTTTCAAGTCGAACCTCGATATAACGAATCCCTCGATACTTGGGACGACTTTTTCAAATCACCTCGAACTTCTCGGAAAAGTAAATACGGTACCGGTACCGTAATTATATAATTGACCGATAATTATTATAAGGTCGCTCCTGAAATATAATTATTATAATGCTTACAAATAGTAATAGGTACATTATAACAGTATTTGTAGGATAAAACTTCCCATAATGTTTGTGATTCGAGCAAGAACTGATCGCAATTTAAATTAAAGACAAATCTCTCATTCTCTAGGTCTAGAGACCAAGGTGTATAGAATAGTAGTATTATTCTACTATTCTATACACCTAGGGTCTAGACTTCTATACATTTGTAGGCTACTTGATTATCAAGTATTAATGATTACAATTATCTGCGCTAAGGATAGAAACCTCTATCCTAAAAATATCGGCAATATTAAGCCTAGATGAAGCTTATCTCTCTATTCATAATAACTCTTGTACTGTCCGAACATAGGATACAGCGAGTTCCACATATAGCCAGCTAATGCAACTCGATCGGTGAGGGTGATCTATCGGTGTCACGTGTATGTTAAGTCACGAACACTGTGGACTGCTCTTGAATGGGTGACCAGTATTTGGCCAAGTACACATTAGCGAGGTGGAGCCTATCCGTAAGGGTCTCCTTACCATTAAAAGCCATAAGAATATATAGAATAACTCAGTGAGATATTCTTCTGGCTGTCCCCTGATGCAGTTGTCTTATCGGGTTTCGACTGTATTCAAATTTTTAAGTGAGGGGAGGACCGATTTTATAGTCTATAAGATAAAAAATCAATACTGTATTTTTATTGGTGATTAGAATAAATCTACTGTGCTGCGGGCTGTGGCACAGAGAAGGAAAGAATCTTCTTCTCGGTTGCAAATTTGCTTGTTTCTTGTTTCTATCAATACTATAGCATATACTAATTACTTTATGGTACCTAATAGAGCATCAAGGTTTGAAACAAATACATCAAGGAATTTTATGTGGAATTGCGTTTTCCATAAAATTCCATGAAAGACTGATACTGGTACGGTGCATAATTTTTTTCTATATGTGTTGGAAACGCAATCCAAGGAAAGAGCAAAATTATTATGGAACCGATAAGATTGAATTCAAACAATCGGTGAACATATTATAAAATTATTATACTTTATCAAAGTAATTAAAATTCATGTTAATGTACATAGTTTCGTTTTTGCAATGTTTCAGAGGTAATATAGTAAATGTTCAAACGAGCTTTCAAACTAAAACAGTGATTAACTTACAAAGAGTAGGAATCGTGACGGCAGCAAATTTTATAGGTGAGTACTCAGTACCGGATAGGCCAACTAGGCGCGCGCCTAAAGGCCCGCACCACAAAAATATCGATAAAATCCCTATTTCTAGAACTTGGCAGCCTGCATTCTAGTAAACTAATATCATTCTTAGTAAATGGCCACACAAAGAGTGTGGTATAATCTGTATCTGTTGATATGATGTACGCCTATCTGTTTTGTAATAATACAAGTTGAACCTATATATTTAAAACCCTCGTGAACACAATTACTGTCTTTGATAATAGAACTGCGCTTAGCTGTTCGTTCACCTTCCTGGTTAAAGAATTGAAGTCAGATGAATTTTATTTGTTCAAAAAGTGGATTTTTGCTACATGCAGCATTTGCTACAAATATTCGCAAACCGAATATTTCGCAACGCATTGTTCTGCGCTAGCTCATACACCGCAATGGTTTTAAATTTTCGTCCGGCAAATTCTCAGAATTGAATTCGCACCGCAACAAACCTTCGCAACGGAATCGTGTTGGTGTGCGCCTGGCAGGGGTGCCCATCATAGGCGTGCGCAGACCTTGATTAATGGGGGTACCAGGCAGTAGAGTCTGAGGGGGTTTCACCCTGGCGTAGCCAGGATTCGTTTCCGGGGGGTGTAGATCAACCCTCAACAGCAAGGGGGGTCCGGAGGTCCGACGGAAAAATTTTGAAATTTGACAGTACAAAATACCGTTTTAGAGCCATCTATTATTTGTATTGAATATTCACTTTGAGGGTTGAATCATATCCCTCAACAGTATTATTTTAATCTGTTTAGTTTGTGTCCAAAATATCATTGTAAAGCATTCTTTCTCAAAGAGAAATAATTAATACAGATTCACTTTATACAGTTCAAACCGCAGCAATCAGAATTTTTTGAGCATAACTTGTTCTGCTGATGAGGGGCATATATTTTTTGTATGTATTATTCAGATTATCCACTTTATGTATTTCAACCCCCAGCAATTTAGCTTCCAGCAGTAGTATCGAGCATTTTAGGGTGTTGTTCTTATTAAAAAACATACTCAAATACCATTTTCAAAATGTCCGAAAGTCCTCAATTACTTACACAGCCGCCATTTTTGTCTTCTCATTTTCAGTTTCAGGTAAGTTTTCAATTTCATAATTTTGTAGCGGCCTTGAGAGGGTACTATAGTGGTCAATTATTATGTAAAATGAGCTGAGAAATCGAATGAAATCAGTTAGAAGTTCGTAACTTTGATGGTTATTGAGATAGTTGACAAAATAAGCTAAAAACCTAAATTTTTCAACTAAGGGATATAAAATGTGTACGGTAATCTTTTCATACCTGTTTTTTCTGTCTGTTCTGTTTTCTTGAAATCCTAATTTGTGAGGTTTGGGTGCGTTTTTGACAAAAATGTCACTGATCATTTTTTCTTAAGAATTTAGTTTCCAACAATAAGGAATAATAAAAAATATCGTTCAATAATTAATTAATCACATTTATATCCCTTTAAAGTTGAAAAATTTAGGTTTTTAGCTTATTTTATCAACTATCTCAATAACCATTGAAGTTACAAACTTCTAACTGGTTTCATTCGAATTCTCAGCTAATTTTACATAATAATTTTTTTTTTTTTTTTGCTGAGGATGATGCCCATATAAGTATTCAAATTTACTTGTGCATGGGTAATGGAGTGTACAGAGTGATTTATGAGGTGCATAAACGACCATGCCTCAGGTGGGATTCGGACCCACGACCGGGTAGCGCTAGCGGACTGAAGGTTGTAACGCCCCAGACCACTCGGCCAACCCGGCCGGCGACCACTATGGTACCCTCTCAAGGCCGCTAAAAAATTATAAATTTGAAAGATTAGATGAAAATGAGAAAACAAAAATGGCGCTGTGTGAGTAATTGAGGACTTTCAGACATTTTGAAAATTATATTTAGGTATGTTTTTTACCAAGGAACAATCCCCTTTAATGCTCGACACTACTTCTGAAACATCCTATATAGTCACTGTAGTAAATACTACTTATCAGTTGGGGGGAGCCTTGTTTTATTCCGAGATAGCGTTGTAGAGCTCTAGTTTTTGAGATAACTCACAGTCATTGAAAATGCAGTTTAGCCCTTAAAAATCTGTACTTTTTGGACACAACTTGGTCAGTTGACAATGAAGTCACTAGCAATATCCGTTCAATCAGGTTTTTAGGATACTTCACTCATTATATCAATAATAAATAAAATTACAAAGGTCTTAATTATTCCTTCAGATTTCCTTGCTGATTTTCTATTAGAATTTATAATTTCAATAACCTTATAGAGTGATAGAGCTATTAATTCATAAAGTTTCAAATTTGGAGAAATTTCATTCATTTTATAAGGTACCTACAGTATAATTTTTTCAATTATTATTCTGATGTAGGTAATCAGTCTGAGAAGTTTATTGAAATCTTATGAAACGCTCTGTATAAACTAAATAAACATGAAGGTATGCCAAAAATTTCGGTTTGTCCGGACCTTCAGGAACCCCCTCTGGCTACGCTACTGCTGGTACCCCCAGGTAAATAGGAGGGGAAAAAAACTTTAGGTTTCAATAACGAATAGGTTTAATCTTATCATCTATAATAAAACACATACAAAGTCCACAGTCAACTTTAAAATGTATTTTATAATAATAAGAGTAATATTGGCAATGATGAGCAAGTTTTTCTGGTTTATTTTTAAAAAAATTTGAAGGGCCAATGGGGGTACCACGGTACCCCTGGTGACCCCCGTGCGCACGGCGCCTGGGGTTAAGCTTACAATTATTTACAATTGATATTGCTAAGCTGTTCTGATAGTGAATATCAAATCATTGTAATAAAAGTTATATGCTTTGGCAATTCGCACTACCAAAATTGGCAGTTTGGCACTTATTGATTTACTGGAAGTTAAATTTAACTGTGAATGAATAAAATTAAAACTTAATAAAAACTTCAGCTTCAAAATCGAAAAAGTGGTTCTATCTAGATCAATTTTGCAAAGTAAGCAAGTGAAGATTTGCTAGTTTAAAGACTGACACATTGGAAGAATGAGTTGTAAAATTTTAAATTTTATCCTAATCTCAAAGTGAACGATTTCTCAATAAGTCATCATGAATCTTTCTTAAATTTAAATTTGTTTTTGAATCTTCAACTTAGTATATAGAATTGATTTTATATAGGATATTATATAGGATTATCAATATTTTATGCTCAAAACATAGGGATTTCTTCATTTAATAGACCATAAAAAACCTTCTAAAACGCAGTTTTGAAGTAAATTTTTAAATTTACCGGGGGAGGGCCCTCGGACCCCCCTCCCATAGATGAGGGGGAACAACCCCCAGATCCCCACACCACAAGCTGAGCCTAGGGGCCCAGGCGGCCCACAGATTCTAAAACCGGCCTTGGGTGAGTTTAATAAATAATTCATTCTGCCCATGACTTTCGATTAGAATAAAGCCTAGATGATGAGTATCTTTATCATCTCTATTGATATTTTGCGATAACTTCTATTTTCAATAAATTATTTTTATCATAATTTTTTTACAATTGACATAGGCAGCCTCATTGCAGTACCTATAGCTAATAAGTTTTGAAATATTTTCTTCATAATATTAGCCCATTGCTTTTCGAAATATTTCAGCTAGTATTGGTGGATTGATGGCGCTGTTCCTGGGATTCAGTTTTATAAGTGTATTTGAGGCGATCTACGTATACATTATACGATGGATGACCAATAAATGGAGAGCTTCATTCTATTGAGAAGCAGTTTTTTCCAACATGTGAGATTCCATTAACTTATTTATGGAACCGTAAAAATAATGAAAATATCGTTAAAGTACAGTGTATTATTTATTCTCCAGTATATTTAAGTACGGTAGGTAGTAGTACAAGTGTAATATTTGTAAAAAATCAACTCCTAGATGGAAAATTTGTGATTATTCATTTATAATATTATTTATTACTATAGCCTACTATCATTTGAGAAAATTATAAATTATTTAGTTCAGTAGCATACAGCAATAAGAGCCTATTTAATTATTTTATGAATTTACTCTCATTATTTAAAAATTATAATAATTTATTATATTGATAATCTGTCATAGTTCTAAATGTTTTCATAGAAAGGTGTGTGTGCCAGTGTACATGGATATAAAGTTGATTGAAAAACTCCTTGATACAACACAAGAGCTCCCAATTGAGCAAAACAATTGGTTTTTTCCATTAGCATATCTTCTAGAAGAATCTTTCTGAACTATATTTTCAGAAATGTCACACTGGTGCATCTTTAAAAAAAACCCATTACCTATGAAAGATTCTTACAATTGAATGATTCTCAACAAGAATTGATAGAAATAGAAATCTCTATGGTTAATTGTAGCTTTGAGCGACAGCTCTAGTGCTAGTGTAACAGGGAAAAGCAAATACCTTCATCACACGTTTATTATTACAATAATAATTTATATGAAGGTTTTTTCCTAATTACCTTCATAAGGTCCAACATAATAATCCTAAGGTCCTTCATAATCACCTAATAGAAGGTCCAACTCCTTCTAATCTTTCAAACATAGAGAAATGAGTTTGAAAATCTGAAATTTTCTTTCAAAAATCTTTCTTTCAACACTCGCGGCTCGTACCCACGATACAGGTGAAGTGCCTGCATCTTTTACTGTACAGCACTCACCTGTTTCGTGAGCACGAGCCATCAGAGGCTTAAAATACTTTTTTCTAGACAGTGCTACATTTCCTCTCAAACTACCAGTTCTGTAAACTGTAGATCTCAAGCGGTCACCCATAGTAACTGCGATAAATGGACATTAATAAGGTCGATTAAATAAAATCCAATTGTGTAGAAAAAAATGTATTTTTCGGCACACTGGTATGAAATGGACTGTTTTACATGCTTCATACGGAGGCCGAAAACGCTCGTTTTCAGGCGAGGTCGCCAGCAACTCGCCGGGAAAATGCGTTTTTCGGCCCTAGGGCGGTAAAATAACCTTGAATGTCAGCTGACTGAAGGTCGCTGTCGATGTAAGGGTTAATCAATCAATAGGTAGCATCCCGGTTTGATTGCATTAAATGTCAGCTGTTTTGGGAGTCAATGTCGACATATCTGTATTTCAATGTAAAGGTAGTCTCTCATCTGTTATTTTGATTGGTAAGATCCCTTGTCAAGAGAACTGGACGTTGAAAGTTTTCACATTAATCAGTAGTTGAACAATAAAGGAAAACTGCTTCAATAACTAATACTTCAACTTTGATAAGATTAAAAATGTTTGTATTGATTAACTGTTGAATAATGATTAACGTGAAATCCATGTTTGAACAATATTATTGTTGTCAGACTCTGTGTTACTTTGTCTAGCAGGTTAGCCAGCGCCATCTAGCAGGTAATAATGCAACTAACCTAAGTTTCTATGTTAGCCAATATCTGTCGAAAATCAACAACTTTGAATTGATATTGTACAATTTAGGATGATCGTACAAAAATTATCTTGGGCTTAAACGTTTCTTGACTAAGAAAATCGAATACACTGATAGTTATAAAGTAATATTCAGTCAGTAAATCAATAAACTATTGACGCAAAGTTTCAATAGCAAGCAGATGGTACCTACTCCAAATTCAGTATAGGCGAAGATAGCATAATAAGGTTACTGGTCTAGCTGTTCTTGGAACTGATTAACTAATTTTTTATTTTGTTTTGTTTTCATTGATGTTGTGTGCCGAAAAATAAAGTTCGAAACCACGGGTCGAAAATGTAATATTCCGTCTCTCAATCTTTTCTAGTCCTCGGCCTACGGCCTCGGACTTGAAAACCGATTTCGAGCCGGAAAACGCACATTTTCGGCCCTAGGTACGAAATATACTATTTTGCAGCTTTTTGACAGAAAAAATTACATCAACTGATAAAAAATCTAATGAAATCATTTCCTGGAAATAAAAATTCTAATAATACACGGTCAACAAAATAATCAATTTTCAAAGAATGTTCAAGCAACTTACATTGAATCAAATATCAAGTTTTAGCTATTAAGAATCTATCAACTAAAAATGAAAAAGTATTTCTAGCAGGGCCGTATTTCTAAATAGGCTAAGTAGGCTGCAGCTTAGAGCGGCAAATTTTCAAGGCGGCAAATTAAAAAAAAAATTAAAAATTTATAAAATAATTTAAAAAAATAAATTACATTTTCTCTACGATTTCTGAATTTACTTTGAAAAACATGACCTACTAGTAATTCTTAGAACGTAGTTGCCTATATATTAATTTAGTGCATTACAAAATCGGTTTGACCTCTGAATTCACTAATAGTACGGCGCAATTAGACTCGAACCTCAACATCCAAAGAGAAAGGACGATTCCTATGCCAACTTGTTCTATACAGCCCCTTTTGTATGATAAAAAAGTAATTTAGGGGTATTTGGGCGTGTAAGTTTTTTTTAATCTCTGTAGCACATGAACCACTGAACATATAAGTGTAAATTTGGTCTCAAATTAAAGAGGAATGAATTTTGCCGAGAGGGGTTTTGAAATACGGATGCAAGTGTTTCTAATTCAAAGTTACTAACTTTCAAAGTAACGAAATAGTTCCTGTGAAAAAAATATGGAGTTTTCAAAAAATTGTAACTTGGAAACATTCAATGATACAGAGATGTAATTGGTCTCAATCTCTTCGAAATTTTGTTCTCTAGAAAAAACATGCATGAAATTATTTTGTCCGTCTCTTGATTTGACTCGTGACGAAAAACTGAAATTTTGCACCTTTCACTCCCCTCCCCCAAAAACCCGACGCTCAAAAGGGTGTAACTTTCTACCAAAAAATAAAGGGATTGTATAGAACGAGTTGACATAGGAATCGTCCTTCCTCTTTGGATGTTGAGGTTCGGTCTTTTTTTAACTAATTACACCGTACTATAAAGTAGTGGCGGATCCAAGGGGGGAGGAACAGGGGGTAATTACACCCCCCCGAGAATCCGAGGACAAAAAAATTGCGTCCTTATTTCTAAATTGAGGATAACAAATGCCCCTGGCCACATAGAAGAGAAGTTTATACAGAATTTTTAAGGAGGAATGTGTAATACTTTTCAGGCTAATTCCTTACACCAAGTAGAGAAAAACGTTCCATGAGACTCACCCCTAAAAACGCTTCGTTACCAAGATACAATGTGATAACAATGGTGAAAAATTTACAATTCTCAAAAAATATTAATTTTTCGAGGCTCTATTTGGGTTTATTTTCGATAAAAAAATTAAAAAAATCGCCACTAAACACTGATTTTCCACTTATGCTAGGTTTTGTCTACTTTTTGATCACGATTTCTGAGATTTGGGATTTACACAATCACCACCTGTCAACTTTTGCTTTAGAATTGGGTTCAACTTCCATCTATTAAAAATCCAAATTTATGATTTCATAGCCAGTTATACCCTTGATTGTTGAGAAATGGTGTTTTTCAGCATTTTTTCCCAACTATTTCAACAACCATTGGAGTTATAAACTTCTAACAGGTTTCATTGAATTCCACAGCTAATTCTACATAATAATTTTAAAATGTGATAATTCTGATAGGATTTAATAATTGTAAAACCGAAAAAGCCTCGAAAAATCAATATTTTTTGAAAAAATGTCAATTTTCCGCCATTGTTATCTCGATAACAAAGCGTTTTTGGGGTGATTCTCATGGAACTTTTTTCTCTACTTGGTGTAAGGAATCTCCCTGAGAAGTATTGCTCATTTCTCCTGAAGCACTGTATATTTAATGAATAAATCCAATTAAAACTATCGATTTAAATTACAAAAAATGATCAGTTTTGAAACTCTAGATTGTATAAAAACACGATTTTCCAAAATTTTCCGGGGGTGTACCTTCGTACCATCCCCTCCGCGTGGGGATATTCCATACCCCCAGACCCCCCGGAAGGTTCCCACATGATCCTCATTAACCCCCCCCCCCCCGAAATCATGCCCTGGATCCGCTACTGCTATTAAGTCCACGAGATATTTTTTGTTACATGCCCATCTATATAAATATATCCTACTATCTTACTACTGATTTGGCTCTGACTGCCGCTCACCCACGTATCACCCTCAACCCATAACGACTCAAAGTATACGAATACAAAGTAACGAATAAGCAAAGTATAAGCCTCAAGGAGGCGGCAAATTAACATTTAGCCTATAGGCGGCACACTCTTAAATCCGGCCCTGATTTCTAGTAAAAGTGTCCTGCAAACTAGGCAGAGTGAATGAATGCCACAGTTAGGGCACTATAAATACCAGTCTTTGGCAACATTGATAAAATGTGATAACGTGGACATTGCTTCAAGTTTAAGTTTCATTCTAACTGCATGTATCAATGAAACTCAATTCATGCTCAGCTCTGCCAGGACAGTCGTTAAGAGGTTTGTGAGAGCATATCATGTCGAGTGACATTAGCAAACGTTTAGCTCTTGCAGACCGCTTTCAGACAGTCCTAACAGAAATTAGCATCAATGAGTCCCTAACCGCTAATTTCGTTTACTCAAGCTTTAAACCGCCTATGAAAATTGAGTAATAGTTAAATACACAAATAATTGATATAGGTATAGTCTGTCCAAGCAAACAAGACCCTCTGGCAAGATGGGAAAATGACTCAAGCTCGGTCAATGTTGGTTCAAAAATTATTAATTTGATCTACTATTAAGACCACATTAATAATTCTTGAATAAATATTGACCAAGCTGGAGTTATTTCCCAACTTGCTAGAGGGTCTTCTATGCTTGGACAGACTATACTTCAAGAAGCTATTAAAACTGAAAGGAATATTATAGGCCGAACAATGAATATTTCTCTAATTTAGCAGAAATGTAGTCAGAAGTTTGCTTTAAAAATCACAAGTGCATTAGCACTCATAAGAGGTGTCAGAAAATAATAGCAGATCATCATCCTACAGCATTATCTAAAAAGGAATCACCCTTCATGCCACGTTTACACCGGAGTGTTAATTACAAATTGTTAATAAGTTTTACATATAACTTATATAAAAGTTATTAACAATTGTGTTATCAACTCCTATGTAAACGTGGCTTTAGATGTAGAGATTATTTCTAGCTTGGATTCAGAAAACTGTTTAAATGTAGTCTTAATTAGAAATTAGGCCCATACAGGATCAATGAAACTGTGGATTCAGCAATAAAAAAGTAAGCAATTATTATTATTTTATATGTAGTCAGAAATTTGCTCTGAAATCACCAGTACATCTTGCACTCATATGAGGTGTCAGAAAATTTGCAGTTCATCATTCTACAATTGGATGTACTGTAGGCTATTCACAATTCACTCGTAAGAACGTGGTTCTATATATTACAATGATATAAAAACAATTCAAGTCACACAATAATAGACTCATTACAAGAGAATCTTAAACGGGAGAACTAGTCAGAAATTAAAAATTGAATCATCATCATAGATAGGATTATTTTATTGAAGCATATTTTCATGTCAATCAAGATCTTGAGATTTTATATTAAAAAAGGAAGTAACTTATGTCAAATTACTTGCTTTTAAGCAATGAATGACATCATGTAACGTAATGTAATAGAAATTTCATCAAGAAATAGAAACTTAGAAACATCTAGGAGTTGGTTGATTTTAAAAAGAATAATTACAGCATAGTGAGATAAAAAATATCTATCAAAGCTAATCTGGTGCATCAGATAGGAGCGAAAGATAGTTCATCACAGGATCATCAACTGAACTATGGTCTCATCATTTGCACCTTATGGACTCTCTACAAACCCAATCATTGTACAAATTGAAAAGTGAATAGTGAATTGATTTATCACTAATTTAAAACGTTCAATTAGTTTATTCCTTTGCATCAGATAGGAGCAAAAGATAATTCATCACAGTTATCAACTGAACTATGGTCTCATCATATGCATTTTATGTATTATAAAAAATTGACAATTTCTAATTACGATATTTGTTCATGACACATACTTGACAAAGTTATTGAATTGAAAATTATCGTTGCATCAGATAGGAGCGAAAGATAATTCATCACAGTTATCAACTGAACTATGGTCTCATCATATGCATTTTATGTATTATAAAAAATTGACAATTTCTAATTACGATATTTGTTCATGACACATACTTGACAAAGTTATTGAATTGAAAATTATCGTTGCATCAGATAGGAGCGAAAGATAATTCATCACAGTTATCAACTGAACTATGGTCTCATCATATGCATTTTATGTATTATAAAAAATTGACAATTTCTAATTACGATATTTGTTCATGACACATACTTGACAAAGTTATTGAATTGAAAATTATCGTTGCATCAGATAGGAGCGAAAGATAATTCATCACAGTTATCAACTGAACTATGGTCTCATCATATGCATTTTATGTATTATAAAAAATTGACAATTTCTAATTACGATATTTGTTCATGACACATACTTGACAAAGTTATTGAATTGAAAATTATCGTTGCATCAGATAGGAGCGAAAGATAATTCATCACAGTTATCAACTGAACTATGATCTCATCATAAGCATTTTATGTATAATAGAAAAACTGATCATTTCTAATAACTTGTACATGACAGATACTTTTCAGTTATTGAATTTGAAATCAACATTACATCAGATAGGAGCGAAAGATAATTCATCACAGATTCATCAACTGAACTATGGTCTCATCACTTGCAAGTCTAGTGTTTTCACAACGATTATGCTTCAATAGAAGTGTATAATAAATGGATGGGTTTCCGATTGAATTTGGGTGAAGCAAAGCTTTCATATTATTAAAACTGAGTGTAAAATTCAAGCATTCTTTAAAATTCAATCAAACTAAAAGAAGTAATAGTTTTATTTTGAATTAAGGTATTTCTGTTGTAAATTCCTACTTCAGTAAAGAGGCGATTATAGAGATTGAATGATCACAGAAGATTCAGAATTTGATAATTGGATTTTCAGTTATCACGTTGTCTCTCAGTAAAAATATTAAATTCTTATGTTCAAGGTAGGTTTCCATTGCTACAAAGCACTGGCACATATTGGGCACAATGTGCAATAGAAACACGAAGTTGAATGGAACAACACTAATGAAAAATCAGTTGACCAGTGAGCGTTGCTCTATACAAATCCGTGTTTCTATAGCATCTTGTGCCTGACAAGTGATCATGTAATACAGTAATGGTACCGAAATTATAGTAAATAAGAATATTATAGGAATTATAGTATAGTAAACGCGTGTTTTATAGTAATGGTACCGAAAACATAAATTATCATCATTGTGGGCCGCCTAATATGCAAAGCAATACTAATGGCGATTTTAAAAATAGTGTTTTGTGCAGTCTCAGAAAATTTATTGGTTTCATTGAGTATCTCAATAAGAGAGAGTTCTTTTTTCATCATAGACTACAAACACATGCAATTAAATTTTATTATTAGATGGAAAATATGAACCACTTACAAGCTAAGAAGGTATCGCAATAGTCGATACCTTCGATTAAAACTCTCCATGTAACACTCCAAGTAGCCTTCAAAATGGATGAGTTAAATTTAGGAAATCGGTTTATCATGTTTATATTGAAGATTTATAGAGTTCCAAAGTGTGACCGAGAAGGGCTTTGAATGGAACTCTATATAAACCAGGTATACGCAGCATCCGCCATTTTGATGCAACAACACATATTTAAAACCAAGCTGGTATATTATCAATTAGTATGAGTCAAATTAGGTGTATATGATTTGCATCAGAATGGCGGATGTTGCGGCCGGCCCGTGAACACAGAATTGAACACATAATAATGAATGGGAGAATAACTTAATTTATTTTTGGTTTCAACTGCTATTAAATTAATAATACGGGCCTGCGTCTACTCCATGATTACTGAGTAAAATCAATTACGAAAACTGCTTGTAAAAACAAAAAAAGATTTATTCAATTTTTGACATCAATATACTTATTCAGTTTTCTTTGCTCTTGTCTTCTTAACAGGAACTGTTCTCTTCTGTGACTTCAGAATAGCGCTGGCTCTTCTCAACGCAGCCTGAAAACAAGAAAACAGTCAATTACATTCCTTCATCCCAATACAGAAAATTTATTGGATGATTATTTAAAAATATATGTACAAAAACAAGCAACTTGTTTCAAGACCAATTTTCAACTGTTCAAGAAATGATAGCTTGTTCACGATTTGGAAATCTAGTTGACTTATAATCTGAGAACAGTGATTTGAACTAAGGTTCAGGTTATCAAGAAATAGAGGTTCATTTCAAGTTGAACAATGTACAATTCAGCTGAAAATTACACTACAAATTATGTCATGTTATTATCAGAGGAAGAAAAATCCTATAAATTCAGTTGACACTTTTCAGACAGGGGTGAATTATTTATTCAAGAAAGAGAAACGTAAATTTCTTCAAGATATATTGTGTAAGTGTGTATAGTGAATTGAAAGAGTTAAAAAATGAACATTTGATAGAGACTGGGTAGCCTACTGCTACATTATAACAAGAACCTCAATCATATAATAGACGAGTCTTCAGATCAAGAGCTTAATCAATAACTGTTCAGCGATCTTGGTGGTAAAAAATAAAATCATCATTGACTCATCATTCCAAAAAGTTGAGATTAATAGTATTCACATTAGGACTTTTGTGGTGTCTGGTTGCACGGTGAGGGCGGTTGTAAGGTGATTATGATGTTGAGTCATCTCAACACTATGGATTGTTTTCAGATGGGTGAGCAGAAAAATAAATTAATAATTGACAAATTAATACGTGAGGAACCTACCCTTCAGGGTAACTCCCCAACACGAAAGCCAAAGGAAAATTTATTTCTTTCATGGATTCATTCATGAGGTTCAAAATTCCAATCAAGTTATTATAAGATAAGTTCACTATGCAATTGATATCTGAGATGAAAAACAAGAATTAGTTTTAAATAAAACAAATAACCATAATGAAGTGCATCAGTTAGGGGCGAAAATTTTCTTCACTGATGAAAATCAACTGAACTATGACATCATCATTTGCACTGAATAATATACACGTAAACTGAAGAATTATAAAAATTATTAATAATAATATTCCATTTTTCAATATGATCATGAAAATCTTACGCCAATTAATGAAGGAGCACTCAGATCAATAGCTTCATCAATAATATTGTTCAGCGATCTTGGTGGTAAATATAAACATTCATCACTGGCTCAATTGACAAAATTATAAAAATCTGGAGATGAAACCCATTGGAACGAGCTTCCTAGAGGACATATGATTTTGAAATTGCTTTATTGATGATAGAAAATTGTGTCTTAATTTCATTAATTCAACATTTTAGACACTCTTCATGATCCAGTTTATTCTTTTTTTAGAGAATCAAGTAAGATAGGTTGATGCAAATTACGGTACATAGAATACTAATATTATATTCTGCTCGCCTTCTCCGCCTAGCCAGGGGCCTCCGCCCCTGGACCCCCGATAGTATCGGCAGTGTAAGTGAGTCAAACAGACTCGCTTTGCTCGCCTGCAAAACCTCTGTAAGCTGAGACAAACAAGCTCGCTTCGCTCGCCTGCAAATTCCGTTCAGAAGGGATTCGAAATTAATTGAGCACAGCATTTCTAGACCTGATCTGGACCTGTTCACCAAATTTCAACAGTTTTTGCCAATTTGTTCTAGAAAAATCTGGGAAAAACGCTAAATAGTAAAACGCTAAGGCCGGGCGTATGCTGGGACGCACTTGAAGCAGCCCACGCGAACTAGCCAATCACAGCTCATATTGATGACAAGAAAAGAGCTGTGATTGGCTAATTCGCGTGGAATGCGTTACGTGCATCCCAGCATACGCCAGACCTAATATCGAGCGTAACCTTGGGAAGTATATCGGACATAGTTTGAAACTTTTGATTCATACTTATCTGAAATAAGATTGTTTATCAAGTATAGATTTACGTAATAAATCCTAAGGTAATGTAATTATTTCTTACTAGCCGGCAAACTCGCTTCGCTTGCCTTCTCGCCTTAAAACCTCTATCTGTGTCAGCTGAGACAAACAGGCTCGCTTCAGTCGCCTGCAATTTCCTTTTGAAAGGATTTGCTTTGATAATCATATCACTTAATCAGTAATTGTTTTGAATTAGTTGTTCTATTACCTCAGCTCAACCTGGGTATATGATTTGAACTTATTAAGTTCAACAGTTCCCGTGAAATAAACAAAAGTGCAGATTCCAAACATTGGAAAACCTTATTGCAAATATAACCTCGGAACTGTTGTTGTTATGAGGGTAAAGCCTACATGAGCTCATAGGCTTGTGCGTGGGTAATGATATGGATGATAGATGACGACTACTTTGAGGTAGTCGGGACCGACGGCTTATCGTCTCCTTCGAAAAACTCCGTATTTATGTGATTGTGCTGTGGTCAAAAAACTGTTCCCCGCTTGGGACTTGACCAGGGTCCACCTGGTTATCAGACCGGCGCTTTATCACTCCTCCAACGAGCCACCCAAAAGGGAGTTCGGAAGGGTTTCGAAATTTATTGAACACAGCACTTATAGACCTAATCTGAACCTGTTTAACAAATTTCAAAATTTTCTACCAATTGGTTCTCGAAAAATCTAAGAAAATTCCGAAAAAAGTAGAACGCTAATATTGAGCAAAACCTTGGACATAGTTTGAAACTTGATTCAATATCTTCTAAATTAGTTCATCTATAATCTCGCGGAACCATTGGATTTACAGTAAGGATTGGTCGTATCAAGGCTAAAGATATGCAACCCACAATGCATTTGAAATTTTGAAAAAGTGATTAACATACTGGCGTACTCTTGAACGGATTTCAAAAATATTTCAACACAATATTTCTAGACCTTATCTGAACCTTCCCACCAAATATCAACATTTTCTTCGAATTGGTTCTCGAAAGACATAAGAAAACGCTGAAAAACCAGAGAAAACTGAAATATTTGGGGTAGCCTTATGAATTTTTAAAAATCCTTTTTTAGCGCGCGTCTAAACGTCCAACTGAACATGCCTGCCAAAGTTGAACGCATTCGGTTCAGTGGATTTCTAGTTCTGGTGATGAATGAATGAATCAGTCAGTGCCATTTGGCTTTTATAGATATAGATAACATGATGCTTACCATCCAGACATCAGAGATAGAATAATGTATTCAATCACAGTTTCAAATCAATTATGGTTATTTCATCATGTGTCTGGATGGATTTCTACTTCTTGTGATCAGAAAATAATTGTTTGAAAGCTTCCAAAATTTTCTTACTAGTTGATTAGAAAATTCATTTGAATACCATATTCCAGAACCTGAGATAAATAAAATCAAATCTAATTACTTTTTATTTTGACATATTACAACTAAAACTATAACACTTTACAGAAAAATCATACTACATAATAAAATAAGAGCTGGGTTTTGAGAACGAGCGCGTGAAAGTCAACGACCAGGTAACGTACAAACTTCACATTCTGCACAAAGATTCTCATTATACTAGGGATTACATTCTTTGACATTCTTTTGTTAAGTAATCCTATTCAATAAATAAAGATGAATTTTCGTCAAAAATTACCCTATTTCATAATTTTGTTGCAATGATACTCATAAATAATGTAAGCTAATATTTGTGTCTCCAAATTACCCATATGTTTTCCAATTATCCGATAACTTTGTCCAATATCAACTACCACAATAATTTCCCAACATGGGAAATTGTGGTTATGTCGGCTGTGGAACTTCTTCGGAACTCCCCACAAAATGAGCCATACGGAATAATAATACCCATATGTTTCATGATTTGACGGGTATTAATTTCAACAACTCGTACCGTAACTATCCTCGTGCAAATTACGTGTAACCTGTTATATTAGTAGAAGTTATAAATATGAAAGTTTTCAAATAATAATTACAATGCCCTTTTAATAGCCTTGTAGGGCTACATTGTATCTTGCAGAGATAAGAATTTTCTACTTTTCTTCAAGGAAGAACAGCTAGTTCATTACTTCCAAAAAATCTTGATACAAGTTCAGTGCTTCAGATAGGGGCGAAAATATTTCTTCATAAATCAATATCAACTGAACTATGAAATCATCATTCGCACTAACATAATTTTCAACATTTTCAAGCTGAAAGCTGTGTATTGTCGTGATGAGGATTGAATTGATAAAAAGTTGATTAAAAAAAATGGAAGCTAGTTTGGTCGTGCGTTTTTAAAATCCTCACCCCCATTGCACACACATCGATTCCTGGACGTCCGATTTGTTGCGATCCTTGAAAGTTCTAATGGATAGAACGGCACTTGACACATCATATGTTTGCCAAGTTCCATTCTATCCAGTAAAATTTTCAAGGAAGGTAAAAAATAGCCGTGTGTTCAAGGAGGGTAATAAGCTGTTTATCTATTCGGATTCAAATAAAAATAAAATAATTATTGATTCTTTAACAGCCCGAAAACATAGCATACAAATTTTTGAACGAGAACCAGTATACTACTCAAGTTGGAAATTTACGAAATGAGTTTGGCAATTACATAATTATATTCAAAGAAGTAAAAATTGGGTGAATAACTTGAAGATAGTATTGAAATTTAAAGAAATGATTCAACTCTTTCAGAGCATTTCAAATTTAATAATAGATGTATAAATAGCACGAGATCACGCATAACACATGAAAAGTGCATCAGATAGGGGCGAAATATATTTTCACTAATCAAAATCAAATGAACTATGAAATCATCATTTGCACTGTAAAAAATCATATTTGAAAAACAGTTCATTATAATAAATTACATTTTCACATTGTCAATTAATAAAGGAGCTCTCAGATTAATAGATTAATCAATAACTAACTGTTCAGCGATCTTGGTGGTAAACAGGTAAATTCATCATAGGCTCTCAAATTGAAAAAAATTATCTATATTCGGAGGTAATCCAGAATGTAGGCTAATTGATAGAATCAAAGAATATCACAAGCGACTCAAAAAAGTCTCTCATATCGTATGAGATCAGCAGTATTTGAATATAATTGAAATGTTCAAAAGTATGAGTATGAGAACATTCATACACAGAGCAGCAAAAATGTTTTTCATCTTATATAAAATAAAAGCTTTACGGTTGATTCTCACCTTTTTAATGGGATTTCATTCAAAATATTACATCTAAATAATGAAAACTATTCAGTCATCAGAGATAGAATAATGAACTAGATCACAGTTTCGAATCAATCTGGATATTTTCATCATTTGACTGGAATGATACATTCAATCATCTCGAAACATCAAAATATTAAGTATACTGGAAAGGAATAGTCATATTATGGATATTCAGCTAGCGGAAACAATGGCAAAAAAAATCTGACTGATGTTAGTCAACAGGAAACCATGACAATTCTGGCACAACTGTTTCATTTCCAGTGCATCCGATAGGGGCGAAAATTTTCTTCATTATCTCAATCAACTGAACTATGGAATCATCACTTACACTGTATTATAGACGCGCGAGCTGGAACTGGAATTTTCAAACAATTTCAAAAACGTGGATCAAATTAACAATTCTCTGTTGTACTTGCGAAAACAAATCCAATACTGCATTAGATCAAAATTAATACTGTAATAAGCTTCAATTGTTTATACATACATTAATGAAACTATATGCACAGTGTTGTATCTACAACCGTTGACAATTGATAGAAGAGTCATCAGATTGAAAGCTTAATCAATAATTGTTCAGCGATCTTGGTGGTAAATAAACATAATCATCATTGACTCTTTGAAAATAGCGAGAAGGTTAGGAATTAATGAATACGATTCCAGAGATGCATTGAAAACAAAATGTATAAAGATTCACTTCAAGGTTTAGAGCAAACATTGTAATCCAGGAACTACTTTTGTATGAAACCTTGGTAATACAATTCTTGAGGTAAGAAATCTATTACATTGGATTGAAAAAGCTTCAATTGTGAATTAATGATACTTGATACAATGTTGAATTTATAACTGATGTAAATTCATAGAGGAGTCATCAGATTGGAAGCTTAATCAATAATTGTTCAGCGATCTTGGTGGTAAACAAACAATCATCATTGACTCCCGAAAATTAGCGAAAGATCAATAAATACAATTGCAATGATGCATTAAAAACAGAATTTATCGACAAATGTATTAAGATACAAGTTTTAAAGCAAACATTGGTATAGTGGTGCCGCGAATAGAAGAGCCTTTGGCAAGATGGCGGAGGGAAGTGAGAGTGTAACTACGCATGCGCAGAACTATAATTTCTGAGGAATAATCACTTCAGCCAACCTAACGCTTTTACACTAAATTATAGTTCCAAGAGGCTGAATCAACAAAGCACACATTGCAACTGCCAATATGATTTTGTAGTCTTCGCCATGACCTACCATACATAATCTACAGAACAGGGCCGTGTCTCATAAATCAGCTGACTACAAAAACATTCCCTCGAGACATTTTTATAATTATGTAATGAGCTTTACGGTAACCTCAAATAGGTAGATTGTTAGCAGTTCGTTGGAATATTGAATGGTTTTAAAACAAGCATAATATGAATAAATGTATGAATGAATATTAGTACCTAGCCTATTATGGTCTACTGCAAATGGTAATTATATTTTTATTTAATTTCAATCCTTTCCCAGTTTGTTTTCATAACAATCCGTTGGCCATGCGAGCGGTGTTTAACCACAAAAACTAAACATGAATGTTTACAAATCAAAGTATAATTTTCACCACCAGAGAGCACAGACCCCGCACAGAAGTACCATACTGTAGTAATATTATGAAATATTGTGTTGCAGGGAAATCATAATCATATTGATTCCACAAATATAAATATATTTGATTCAAGAATATATTATATATTTTATTAAATATATTTAATGATATTTTAATTGTGACGGATGGTGAGAGTAGAACAATTTTCATTTGGACTGCTGGCAGCAGTGAATGGCATCCATGTTGCCAAAGGCTCTTCTGTTCGCGGCTCCACTATAGTCCCAGAATTATTTTGCAAAGATTTTTTTTTAATTACCTTGGTAAGGTCGGTTCTGTAATTGGTCTTCTTGAGCATCCGCCTCAACTTCGTCAATGATCGCGCTGGGCCTGACTTCATTGTTGTCTTCACCAGAGACTTTCCTGGCTTGTGCTGAAAAAATATATTCCAGGGTCAACAACAAAGTTATTTTTAAAAAATTACATACTCCCCATAAAGATCCAGCACTAGACTATCAACTTATAGACTTAAATTCCGATAAAACTAGAATAGTTTTAAAAAAGTGCTTTCAAAAACATGAATGAAAATAAATAAAAGATATTTGGTCAGATAAATTGATATGGATGAGGCAGAAATACAGGGTAGATAATCAATCAATCTTTTAGTCAGGAAAATACACAGTAATAACCTTAGAAAACACTTGAGAATATTCAAGATTTGTCATCTGACTCAATTCAACAGATATTTCACCCAAGTGAACAAACAATCTTCCAGTGAAAGAATAGTAAATGAGAATGAAATAATACATAACATTTTGAACAAACACTCTTGTTATTTTATTTCAAGTTTTCTATTTCAATCATCAATAGAATCCTCCATTAAGGGTACTGCATCACTTCAGTATTTCTTTTATATATAGGCCTAATTGAAGAAATGTTCAAAGTATAAGAATAGAACTCACGTATTTCTTGGCACGCTTTGTGACAACGGTGAATCCCTTCTTATCGGCAGGTGCTTCAATGCCGACAGATTTCCTGTGGATCAGACCATTGTATCTGAAAGAGGCAAGGTTGAGAAGATTGTTTGGTTCCTGCAAAATTAAACAAAAAATTATTTAGGTTCATGCTTAGAATAATCAGGTTGTGTAGAATACAAACAAAGAAACTGGAAGAGATCAAATTAGACGAAATTTGGCGTGTATCTTCCTTAGCAAACTATAGTGCCCATAAATAATGGCAATCATGTTTAGTCGGCCTACCATTTGAAATTGAAAGCATACAATAATTTTAAATCATTTGATTCAAAGGATGTGTTTCATATGTGTCTTTAAACAAAACCTGCACAGAACCATAGTCATTTTTTAACCAATTTGCCACATAGACTGTCAATCGAATGTCATCCAATATCAATATTTTAGACATCTAATCAGAAGATAAACATGGAATAGAAAATTCAATGAGCCTGAAGCTTAATTCAGCCTACCGGATTAGCAAAAGTGTATGCAGTTCAATTTACTTGATACATGCATCAAATAGGAACAATTGAATTGAAAGGTACATAATAAATTGTAATTGATACATCAATTTGATGGTCAGAAAATTGACATGAGTGTCATCTATTCATATATTCTTGAAATTAAATTGAACCGTGGTCACGCCGCTCAATAACCAACAACTGATAGGATAAATTAATTATGAAAAGTATTTTCCATGCTGTTGGGAACTTACAGTGCTGAATGGTTTATTGATATTCCTCTTCTTCAATAGGTAAGAGTTGTTGCCACGAATAATCATCCACGTCAAGTGAGCCGACATCTTGACTGAAAAACAGAAAGAAATAATACAGTTACTTTATTTACTTGTTAAGCCGCGTATCGAGAATGCGAGGCATGTGTCACGAATGCCTCGCGATGCGTTGATACTTGTGCGACTGGAACGCAGTCGATCAGCTGTGGCCAATCACATCTCTTGCTATTAAATTTAAAGGATAAAATAAGAGAAGCGATTGGCTTCAGCTAATCGACTACGTTCCAGTCGCACAAGTATCAACGCACCGCGAGGCATTCGCGGCACATGCCTCGCACTGTCGATACGCGGCTTTGCTTGTTGTTAGCAAGTAGAAAACGGCTCACACATAAATATAATTTAGATAGGCTACATAATAATAGAATTATGACTTTGGAAATTACATTGAGAGAAATTCAATATTCAATGGATCTTAGGATAAGGCTTCAGCAATCATAAGTAAGTTAGCTTCTTGGATGTCTATTTTTGTTTTGTCCTGTATTATCTGATGCAAAATAAAAACCTTCTGTGGCCAAACTTTTGTACGTATTATCACAAAGATATTATATTATTACAAGTCAAGTAAGCCTTAGTGTTTCTTGAAAAGTTGTGAGTTGTGGAATTATTTTCTTTTCAATATTCTAATATTCAATTAAACTTATGGGTGGGTGGTAGTGGACGGCCAACTACCGAACGGAAAAATAAGATCAATGTAATTTTTATCAATCTTTTGGAGCAGATAGCGCCGTTAATTATCAACAGATTTTCACGTTCTTAATGTCATTGGAAAGAAAATTCAATTCTCCAGACTTTGAAGTTTTTGATTTCAAGTTAATTTTAATAATTATTGTATAACTAATTAACTATAATTGATAAACGTATTGAACTCCAATTATTGAAATAAACTTTAAGTGAAAAAGTTAAAGGTCAAGCCCCTGGAGAATTGAATTCTCTTTCCAATGACATAAAGAACGTGAAATTCTGTTTATAAATAACGGCGATATCTGCTCCTAGATATAACATAGTTCTAATGGGGCATGATTCTGTTGTTCGGCAAATGGCCGACTACTACTGCCCACTCTCAAGTATGTTCTTGTTCTAGTCAATTTTTTTGTAACTTATCTAATAATTTCTATTCTATTCTTTGTTTAGGGGGCTAATTATTTTTATGCAAAGAAAGAATAAACTTGCTTCTCAGCTCTCATGCAATGTATGTAGAATTACACCTAAAATTTTTTCATGTTTATAGTTTACCTGACTCACAGTTATAGGCATTTATTAGTGAAGGAAAAAGAGATTCAACTTGTAAGACTAGATGATTGTAGTAGATTATTAGATAGATAGTAGTGAATCAGATAGATAGTAGTTGAATGATATAAATACTTTAATTGAGTGCTCATTCCCCCTTACACGCTCCATAAAAATAATCAGTAACTTATATGCACTTAAATTACTGTACTGTTCAATTTCAACTTATTACAGTTTCCAAGTTATTCATTCTCAAATATTTTTCATAAATATGTTGTATAAGAGGTGTTTGAGACTTTGTGTAGGATAATAGTAGTTTATGTAACGGTTGTATATTGGGAGCCTTTATAGCATGAGGTGAGATGTAAGTTAGAGCCACGAGCGAAGCGAGTGCTCTAAATATCTCACGAATGCTATAAAGGCCTAATACAACCGTTGCCTACACTATTTTATCTACGACCACCAGTGTAGTTATCAGTATCAGACCAGTATCAAGCTATAGACTACCAGTATCAAGCTATCTGAAAGTGTATGCTATTATAAAAATCAACATACCGTCATTTATTCAACTTCTTTTATCTTCATCCTACTTGAAATGTTATGATAATCAACTTATTACTTGTTAAATATGTTAAAAATAACATATCAGTCAGAACCACCAAACGCATTCAACAAGTAACAAAATCGTGAGAGTTGTTGTAAAAGTGAAAGTTATCAACATATTCACTAACAAAGTTAGTAGTATATTAAACTATTTAAACTTTGGACTATTCACATTAGTTGAATATTAAAATATGTAAATTGAAATATTGACAAAAAATACTGGTAGGCTACTCAATCCCAGTCGCAATTTTGATTTTGAGGTTAGTTGAACACTGTTTACTTTTTATCACCTGATTTCGAAACGAAACAAGGAATGTATCATAAAGTGGAATTTGGACTGTATCGAAAAGGTCCTCCTGTATCGAAAAACGTTCATTACGACACGGTTCTGAGATTCAGTTTTGAAATGGTAGTCATTTCGATTTCAATTGTAAAACTGAAATAGGAATTTTTCAATACACCCGTAGATAAAACGTCTTTATAAGTCATTTTAGATGGGAGAAATCATAAATTCCCAAAAATTCCCGGGAATTTATGATTTTTGGGAATATTTACCCAATCTTAAATTCCCGGGAATTTCACATCACTACATTTCACCAATGAAAAAATATTGTACGCAAACCTAATCAAATAAAAATAATTCATTGAGAATAAGCTAGGAACTTATCGATGACACAGTATAATATGGAAGCTCAAATTTTAAGAAAATTGTGTAACTGATGAATTCACAGAGGAGGCAAGAGAACTGGACTTCAAGGCCCTGAGTAAATTCTGCTCTGGCCTTGGATTATGGAACATGGCATAAGCCAAAGAGGGGATGCCACAAAAGATCGAATAGCGGTTGCGGTGGCTAAGAGTTACAAAGCCCAACCCATTTAAAAAAATATAAAAAACTGATGAATTGAATCATATAACATAAAATTCAATAAATATTTTAAATACCTTCAAATAAGAGTAATATTAAAGCGTTAAATTCAATTCTCTACTGATGTTGATGCTTGAAAGGAAAATAGGAGTTATTCGTTCATTTTAGTACAATTCTAACGACGTCTGTCTTTTCCATGTAAAGAATAAACACAAAATTATACATCCCGAACTTGACATTAACACACAATAGGGTAAGTCAAGTTACATCGCTATCTGGGGAGCATTAGGGGATTAGAATTCAATGACTTTGAACTAGCCTATTCTAATGGGATACTACCATACTATAGAATATAACATAAGTAACTTATATAGTTAATTTTGGATTAGGTGGTATTCGAAAAAGTGTTCCGTAAACTCCAGGTATGGGAACGTCCCCGATCGTAATTACCAATAATTTTAATACAGCAATAGGGTACATTTAATAGAAATATCGATAAACTGCTAGAATCAAATATTCCTGAAAAAATTATATGGCCGAACCTTGGAGCTTGGAGGTGGCCAACCAAAAACATAAAAACCTAAAACACTTCAGAATCCTAACCTATAGCCTATTATTTTCAAACTCTACTAAACACACTGAACAAACAGAAAATTCAACATTCATAATAATATTTGAAAAAAGGAGAATTTCGAATACAATGTGAGTTCTAAGAATGAACAATACACTGAAAAAGACTGAAATTACCAAATAAACATAGGTTAAACATACCACGTGAACTAGATCAACCCACTATGAAAGAACTTAGAAGATAAATAATAGAAATCTTAAGACAAAAATAACAAATTGAGAAATAAAATTCTTCCAATTGATTGTAACTATAGTTTTTATTAATAATTATAAATAAATTGGAAACTCTCTACTTACTAAGATCAGACTCTCGAAAACGACAGACAGATTGAAGTGAAAGAAAATGGCGGACGGATTTTGAGTGCTGACTTGATTGAAACGGAAATGGACTACATGCAAGATGTAACTAAACAAAAACTATTCAAAGAGCAGTGTATTCGATTTTTCATGAAAATTCATTGTGATATATTGAAATTACAAATAAATAATTTATTCTTGACCAAGTTTTATTCTAATTTCCTTAATAATCGATTATATAGAATCTTCAACTTTTTACCAACGGTCATAACTTCAACACTTTCCCGCCATTCATAACCTAAAAACGTACCCTTGAAATTAGTTGGAATGTAAACATAATATTGAAAGAAAACAAGAAGGTTACAAATAATGCTGAAAGCTCAGTAATTTTTAGTTTTGATTTTGTTTGAAGGTTTGGAGTTGCATTGCTTTGCTGGTTCAGATATGGAAATAGCTACTACCATTACTTAACTTCTGTTTTTTTTCATATATTCTGTAGGCCTGTATTTGGTTCAAATTTTCTACTTGATTATTTCTCAATTATTACATTACAGTACCTATTGTAAATTTGTGATTAATCAATACTTCAACGCAGCATGGATGATAATGCTATGAACTTGAAATACCTCAAATGTAAATATAAAGTGAAAAAATGGGAGAGTGATTTCATCAAAGAAAATGGAATAGCACCTTCAAAGGTACGTACAAATTGTTAAATAAGTGTGAATTCATTAAGCTAATTTTTATCATTTTTTGGCTAACCTAGAAGAAACCAAGATGTTCACAACTTAACAATTAAGTTACATTACACATAGCCTAGCTGTATAATAGAGGTAAGTTACTTCGTTAGTTCCAAAGTCTCTCAATCGAGAATAGGCGTCTCATCAGGGTTGCGGGCACTTGTCAAACTTTTCACATTTCAATGTACATTTTTCAGTCCCTTCAAATAAATTTTCCGGCGACCCGGAGCTGTATCCGTTTTTTCCGTACTAAGTCAATTAGCCTAAGTTAAAATTTACAAAATACAAGAAAAGGGAAACTTTTGTACATTACAGATAGGTGAAGGCAAAGCTTAGTGTCCAACTGTTCATATTTATTATAAATATGAAGTGGAACGAATTTCACTAGATATCTTTTTAAAACAAGGAGTTTTACCTTGGTGTAACCTCCTTGGTTCAAAATGAGAGAAATTGAATTCAATATCAAGTTATTCGAAGCTGCGTCTTTGTATGCATTGATCTATTTATTACAATTAGTGATGTGGGTCGGGTAAATACCCATTGGGTAGGTAAATATAAATTGGGTATTTACC
Organism: Sogatella furcifera; assembly: GCA_017141385.1. Taxonomy (NCBI): domain Eukaryota; kingdom Metazoa; phylum Arthropoda; class Insecta; order Hemiptera; family Delphacidae; genus Sogatella; species Sogatella furcifera. The sequence goes on along the minus strand of CM029551.1, from coordinate 12,656,417 downwards.
CGAGGCCCGGGTAAATACCCAAAAACTGGGTATTTATCATTTTTATTGAATTTAGAAAAGATTTAGTAGTCTTTTTGCATTCAAATGCCTTCAATGATAGTGAAATGATGACAAAATGCGAAAAACAATTTTTATATAGTGACATATAGCATTTAACTTCCGAGCATCATTGACATAAATACCCGGGTACTGGGTATTTATGATTTCATTTGTTTCTGTGTTGTTAAATCTTATTGAAAATGACGAGAAATTTTTTTAAATAATAGCTATTATTTAGCGTTCAAAGAGAGGGGAGTTTGACCCACTTTTTTACTTGCAATCCATTTTCTAGGGAAAAATCATAATAAAACGAAATAACAATAGAAGCATTCTAATGTGGTGCTGTCATGATTTCATTGATAAAGATTGACTTCATTGACGATTTCGTTGAGAAAGCATTATATTATTCCATTGATACGAGCGAATGTGATTAAGGGTGGGTGGTAGTGGACGACCAACTGCCGAACGGCAAAATCATGCTCATAAGAACAATGTAATAATCAATCTTTTGGAGCAGATAGCGCCGTAATTTATGGAAAAAATTACACGTTCTTTATGTGATTGGAAAAACATAAAACAGATTATTTACTCAGTTTTTTATTGATTTCTTTTATGGTACCGTATAGTCTGTATAAGCAAAGAAGACATTCTGGCAAGATGAAAAATGTCTCCAGCTCCAGAAATATTAGTTCAAAAATTATAAATTTGGTCTCGAATCGTAGATCAGAATGTTTTCTACAATTTGAGACCAAATTTATAATTTTTAAATTAATATTTCTGGAGCTGGAGTAATTTTCACATCTTGCCAGAATTTCTTCTTTGCTTGAACAGTCTATACTGATGCCCGGTTTTTCCAAGCACACTCAAAGTTGAGGGACCCTCAAATTTTGATAAACAGCTGACATTTTCTATGATAAATATAGGAACTGTAGTAAAGTGTAGTAAACTTGAGGTTCCCTCAAATTTGAGTGTGCTTGGAAAAACCGGGCATAAGTATTATTTAGGCTTAATATTTCCAAGAGAACAGAAACTACCTACTTCATCAGGAAAATATTTAACGAAATTTTAACGTGAGGATATTATTCAAGAATCTTTTTCATAAAAATCCTACATCCAGGATACCTGAAAAACATTTCTTACCATCTAAAACTACAAGTGCTCTATCCCAGCTATGCCAATAGGCCTCTCATTTTTAGAATGTGAATAAAATAAAGTTCCCAATGAATTAATTTTATTTCAAGTTAAATGTTTGAGTTTGATCCATTTTTATGCCCTTTATCGGCCTTAGAAAATAGTTCAATATTATTTGTTTCCATGTACAGAATTTTAATTCATGATTCAATTAAAATTACAGATTTATTACAATTTCAAGAAGATACATAAGAATATGCATAAAACTTCCATAGGTTTTTCTTGACACAAAAAATTCTCAAAAACATTTTCTAAGAGTTAATTTCTTATTTTTGTTTTTAAATAGCCTAAATATGCTTCACGAGATTTTGTAACTATTGGTTTTAATTTTCTTCTAATTCATTATTTTTATTTAGTAGCCTATAGTTTAGAGTAGAAATTTATGCATAAAACTCCTGCAGAGTTTGTCTACCCAGTTTTTTCATGAAGAATCCTATTCATTCAAAACTTCAAGTAATACTTAAAAAAATATATAAAGTCAATGAAGAATAGCAAATAAGTTTTTATAATATTATAACAATACTATTACTATGCCAATATATCATCAATGCCAATAAAAACATAATCAGGGGTACAAACATCAATGATTCAATAAATACCCGGGTATTTATGAATTTTGGGTATTTACCCGGGTAAATACCCTGGGTATTTACCCCGAGTTTTAAATACCCGGGTATTTTACATCACTAATTACAATCACATAATCAAGCATTTTTATTCACGTTTTCGTCCCGTCCGCGTATCATTTCCCTCCTGCCTAAATCGGACCCATAGTACAAGTACAATCTCAATTTAAAATTAGGCCTACTGTATATTTTACTCTAGTATTGATATAATATGTATAATACATTCAATTTCTTATTGCAGTCAATACTAAATTTTAAATATTTTTAGTTTTAAATATGTTTTGGTTGAAGCTTTTTTTTAAACTGTTATGAAGTTCAAAATCTGGATTTTGGTGTGAAAATATTTATTGAATTTAACATGACCTATTTTTAACAAGTTTATATAATTACCCAATATAGATGATGATTATGAATACTAATCTATTTATTATTTCAGGCTGACATTAAGGCTGCGCCCTCAAAAATTAAGGAAGCCTATAGAATCTATTGGAAATTGAAGACTCAAGTGCTTGAGAATAGCATAAGCATTAATGAAGATGCTCAAGATTGTTTTTCTCCAGATTCAAGCTCAGCTAATTTGGATAGATCGTCTTGTGATATCAATTTGTCTGAAACAATCGATAATAGCTCTTTCAATATATTATTAAATGAGAGTTCTGTTTCTGTTATCGGTACTGAAAATCTTAGAAATAACAAAGAAAATGTTGAGATTGAGAATTCCTCAGTAATCAAGCATATTGATATTCCTGAAAATCAAACTATTCTGAAAGATGACATAAATGTCGAGCCGAGTATTAGTGTTAAAGAAGGTGTTAATGGTAAGAACGTTTGGGGAGATCATCTAAATAAGAAGAGCATTGAAAGTAAACAATCTTCAAAGCCCAAGACAACAGTATCCTATTCTTTCTCCGAAAAATTATTTAAAAATTTCAATTTAAACAAGAGAAATCCCAGAAAGTCACTGAAGAAAAAGAAGTCTGATAACTTATCTGCAAAAGAAGATGATTTGAACAAGACTAATGGTGGGGAAGAAAAGCTGAATGATACATTGAACATTTCGGATGAGGCAAAAGATATTGTACTTACTCCCAACAAACCTGAAGAAAATTGTGAAACTTTCAATTCAAGTAGAAATGAATCATCAGAAGAGCCAGTTTCTGTTTTCAATTTATTCGATGAGAAAGTTAAAGTTCTTATCAAGTCCACTCCCATCAACGTGCAGCCATCAAACATTCTGCCACCATCCTCAACTAAAAATCGCAAAAGCGGTACATTAGCTCCTCGATCATTTGACAAAGGATGGCTTGAAAGGACAAATGCTCACAACAAGTTGAGCATTTCAAACAGCTTTGACTCTGGCATTGACTCCGGCGAATCAGTCCTTGGCAATCCTGCATTCCCAGCCTCTTCAACTTCATGTTATTTGGATGATGAAAAAGCCAACGATTCTCCACCTATTGCTCTGAATGAATCGAGCACCCATGTTCATTTATCCAATGCCACCAATGACAGTGATGATGATCTAGTCTGCAATAGTGATACCGAAAATTCACAGAGTGTCTTCAGTTTACCCATAGTGACCAAGAAACGTTCTCTTCAAATTCACAAATCAGAAAACAATATTGAACAGGCTTTGAAAAGAATTCGAATGGAACACACAGTGGATAAATCCAGAATTGAATCTAGTCATACAGTAGGCTCAACAGTTAGTGATGCTACTGAGAAGCCCAATGCAAAGAAAGCAACCAACATGTCAGATAATGAGAGAAAAGAGGCTTTATTACGCAAGAAAGTTGCTAGTGGAAAAGCTAATGAAAACTTTGTGCGAATCAACATTCAGAAAAAAGTCTATGTACGTGGTAAGAAAAATTTGAATTTCTCCAAGTACAAAAAACAACAATGGAAGAAGAAAAAGAGTCAGCTTTCGTTTTCTGGTAATGGAGAGGATGCGTCTGCTTACCTCAAATGCTCTAAATGTGGAGATACAGGCCATTTTGCTAGGAATTGTATAAGAGGTGAGTGATATCCTATATTACTTTTTTTTATCAAGTAAATGCATGATTTTAAAAAAATTCTTGCCGATTATATTCACACGTTTTTGATGAAGTGAGATTCAATAGTGCTAGGATATTTTAAGTCAAGGAGCAAAGGAATACCAAATTACTTTTACATTTATAACTATATTCAGGCAGTGGCTGTAGCCGAGTTTGATAAGGCATTGGTCTGTTAATCAGCAAAGTGTGAGTCTGAAAAGGCTCCTGGGGTTCGATCCCAGTGGAAGTCACCAATTTTTGAACGCTAACAGCCACTTCCGTCTTTCGGAGGGGACGTAAAGCCGTGGGTCCTGATAGCCTCAAAAGTCGTCATCTCTCATCATCACCCACGCACATGCTCAAAGCACATGTGGGCATCACCCTTTGAGTTTTTTTTAAATATATAAGTTGAATGATCTATATGATGTTGATGTACCTTGGGTCCTTGTTGTTCTTAATCACCAAATACTGAATATAAGTAATTCCATCTTCAACGTAATGAATCATTCAAATAAAAATTCAATCAACAGATTAAAATTTATTATTTACATCATCACCAATAACTTTTATTCATTCACACGTTAAATGATGGTATAGAATAATCATAATGGTTGACATTTATCTCATTCTAGAGCCACAATATAAATTTGATCTTCAGATAGATCCCTCATACTCTTAAAGCGGTTCTCATTTGAAAAATGTTTTACAGGTCTAGACAAATTGATTCCAAAGGAAGAATTTGATGAAATGGAAGATGATCCCTTTCCTTCTTTGGAAGAAGCTGAAGAACTCGCCAAAGCAGTTGCTGATCAAATGTGTTCAAAGAAGAAAAGAAATAATCCCACTGGAAACTCTGCAGCTAAAGAGGTAGGCCTATGAATAATCACTTGAATATAAAAATCTATGGCTAGTTAATGACACTTACGAATGATGAACTAGATACCATAGAACCAGCTTTTTCATTTATTACAGAGGCAACTTGAATAAACAAGTATTTTCAAGCTTATAGTTGATGGTGATACTCAAAATGAACATCCAACTTAACAAGCTAGCTTCATCATCATTATTTGCTTCGAATAATAGATATAGCTCGCAAAAGCTGAGAGAATACACTTTGAATTGTAAAAGCATGCCTTTTCAGCTTGCATAAACTAGTAGAATCTAATAGGTGTTGGTTGTTCAAACGATAATTAAACGATTACTTTACCATTATTATTAATTTATACATTCCCTCGAACAAAACATATTCTATGAGGAAATTGGGTGAAGTTATTCAACAATATTATTATTTATTTATTTATTACAAATGGAGACAACAGGTTTCCCCTTATGTGTCTTCGTGAAACATTATTACATCATTCATGAATAAATATAACAAAATCAATACTTTATGCATCTCAAACACCTCAATACTATTAGTACAATACTGTACATCGCACTATTATTGCATCTTAAACACCAGACATCTTGATGGACATTCAAATCAAAATATACACTCTATAGAATTTTATACACAATTGTTTACGACTTGCAGACATTTCTATTATGTCAAAATAATTTATGTTCATCAGATAGGAGATCTATGAGATAAGTGATTGGTTATAATTATTTTAAACATGATGTTACTTTTTTACTAGTCAAAACATATTATAGCATGTCAATATCTCGTCACTATGGGCAGATGCCTCAAACTCAACGTTTTGCCATTTATTAAATTTTCATAACTGGGTATTAATAAAATAGATTCTAATATTTTTCCAGGATATGGGAGAGCCTTCCGGTTCACAGGATTGTGTTGTCGATGGTGAAAATGGATCAGCTGTTGAGATCTCCGAAGATGTTGAGGAGAAATTGGTCGTTGCCACCGACGTTAAACAGTGTGCGCCTCCTCTTTTCCAACTCAATGACGATGGAACTATTCCAGGTGAGCGCAATCTCTTATCCTTCCAATTATACGTTTTCTTTTTGAATAAGTTGTGTAATTCTAAAAGGAGACTATAATCAATTAATATTATTTTTCTCAATTGCTCGGATTGAATTATGTATTGATTGTTTTGGCATGCTACAGTATAGTCTGTCCAAGAAAAGAAGACATTCTGGCAGGATAGGAAAATGACTGCAGCTCTTCAATATCGGTTGAAAATTTATAAATTCGATCTTTAATTCTATAAAACACTGATCTACGATTTGAGTTATAATTTTTAAACCAATGTTGATCGAGCTGGAGTTATATTCCCATCTTGCCAGAATGCCTTCTATGCTTGTACAGACTATAGTTAGGACTTATATTTGAATTAAACCAAGAAGAGGAAGATATGAGTGAGAATATAATTAATCAGGAGAAGTTGGAATTGGAGGGTCATTTTTATCAGTCAACCTTGATCGGGATAAATCAGTTATTTCAAAGATAATTGATTAATTAATTCAAAAAACTTGACATGCAAGCAAGATCAGCTAGGGCTTAATATTTTCAGTGATTTTGTTGCATTCGAATTCTGGTTTTGTAGAAATAAATCTGAGACTTGATATTATTATTTCTTATATTTCAACTTGATTAGTGCAGTGTGTTAACTTGATCAAGGCACCTGGCCCAACATTTGGCTTGTTTTACATCAATACAGATAGGGCTCGAATCGGGTTGGTTGAAAATCTTCAATATACTCCAAATGGTCAATATACTTCACCCATTAAGATACATTATCATAAAGTATAAAGGTATAAAAGGTAAAAAGGTACTTTGAAGAATTCATCCACTAAAATTCATTCATACTATAATAGTGTTAGCTGTTGAACTCTATTGGTTCTCTGACATGTAGTCATGTTAATAGTGTATAGTTACATTAGTTATATTACATTAGTTATAAAGTATACTTACTTTGAACTCGTATACATTTCAAGAAAATGGAAAAAAGCTAGAATGACATGTAATGAGCATTTTTAAACATTAGATTTAAACCCAAGTCGTAAAGTGGGTGAACTTGAATCATTCAATTCCAGATGTCATAGGAAAGTGATTAAGCCATGCTTGCGCAATTCTTTTGTTTTCAAGGCTTTCTAAGTTTTTAGACTCTTTTATTCTCGTGTAATCAATGTAAAAGTATCATTCAATTCGTACTCAATTCATTTCCATGTATTTTTCACATCTCACTCCTGAGCTTTGAGTCAAGTGGAAGCAGATATGCTTCACTTTCACCCACATTAATTTTGTAATGTACAAAGTGGAAAATAGAATTATTTATCTAATATTTATTAATTATCTATTGTTTAAATATTCACATATCTAGCGTGTCAGTTGGCATCATAGTTTTACTATTAACGACTGAAGACTCGTTGATATGTATTATGATACTTTTTCAAATGATGTACTATTCAAATTATTCATTATTTTTTCAGATACCCCGTTGTCTGTAAAGCAGGGACTTCGCCAGTTTGGACATAGCAGCTTCCGCAGTGGACAGGAGGAAACTGTTATGCGAATTATGTGCGGTCTCTCTACGCTGGTCACTCTCTCTACAGGGTCGGGCAAAAGTCTTTGTTATCAGCTGCCCGCTTATCTTTACAGGAAATACTCAAAAGAACCTTGTATAACACTTGTTATATCGCCACTTATTTCTCTCATGGAGGATCAGGTTAGTTGCTTACTTATCTTACTTATGCTCCTGGTCGAAAACAAAATAAATTGAATTAATAAAGGGCTTAAATAATATTTACACATTTTTATTGTTAGCAAATTAACTCCATAGTAAAGTTGAGGTTAAGTGTAAGAGAGGACATGAGTAAGGCCTAAGTTCGCCTCTTTAAAAAGTCAATGAATAAAGTGCCATCTAGAGGGAGGATGATATGTACTTTCAACTATTTATTGGTCTGTCGATGGTAATGAAACTTTTCAGCCTTCATCTATTGTGAATTGAAGTGATAAACATTTATTACGTCTCAATTTTCCCGATTATTTATTTTTAATTCAAATTTTATCTATTTTAGATAGTGACAATGTTGAAAGCACCAATCAAAATCGGTTGCTTTCACATGAATCAGACTACGAAGCAGCGACAGAATTTCCTAGATCTGCTGAAATCAGGAGACATGGACGTGCTGCTAGTCTCCCCGGAAATGATTGTTTCCAACGACCGTCTCCCGGGTGGTCTGGGCAAAGTCCTGCAAGACTTGCCACCAATAGCGTTCGTGTGCATCGACGAGGCACATTGTATCTCACAATGGTCGAGCAATTTCAGACCATCCTACTTGATGCTCTGCAAGGTAACAAAATGCTACTGTGAATCTTAGCTTAGGACTATTTTTTTACATGTTATATTTTCTAGATCCAACTACGTTAGTGAATAAAACTGCAATCACTGTAGGCCTACCCTTTTTGATAATTTCTTTTTCACCACAGCTTGTTTCAATTCTATAATTTAATAATTAATCAATGGCACCATAATAACCATTATCTATCTATCATTCTCTAACCTTGATTGCAACCTTTTCTTCTTCTAACTAAGTTAACAATTTAATTGGAATTTTGTATTTTATAAATATAATAATAATTTCTCTGGATGCTGGACAACTCATCCAGAGGAGTTTATTAGTAATTTAAAACATTACATAATAGAAAATACAACTTTTCAATAGAAACATGCAATATTATTGGTACCGTACATAAAAGATAATCCCCCACTATAATAATATATGTCTCGGGGTAATGTATAATGTATCTTATTTATGAATAAATCATAAGTATCTATAGCCTAATAAAAGTATTTCAGTGTACTGGATGGCTAATAACCTTTATTGTGTTGTGGATGTTGAGGTGTGCTCTGTTGGAACAGACTAAGAGAGGGTATTAAGACTAAGATCTTTCAATTGGTTCACGGTGTACGGCTCAGTCATGTGCTGTTTGTTTTTTACTCGAAATTACAATTAGTAATCAGTATTAGTATTACTAATGAGTCGTGTGTTGTTTTTAACTCGAAATTACAATTAGTAATCATCATTTCTAATCAATAATCAGTAAGTTATTAAAATGAGAGTTGTTTTGTACCTTTAAAATTACAATCATTAAGAGAATTGTTTCATGCAGGTACTGAAAGAGCGATTTGGAGTGAAGACTTTCCTCGGTCTGACCGCCACTGCCACCCAAATCACTATATCTGGCATCACTGACGAGCTCGGTGTGCCTGATGGACAGAACGGAATCATTTCTAACGAACCTCTGCCCAAAAATCTGGTTTTGACAGTTTCCAACGATGAAGTCAAGGACAATGCGCTGATTGAGCTTTTGCAAAGCAGTCGATTTGGAGTTCCCAACTCAGTTATCATCTACTGTACCAGGCGGGATGACTGCGAGAGGGTCGCCGTTTACATTAGGACACGTTTACAGGTATTATTTTCGGTTATTCCCTTGATATTTATTAATTATTTCCTTCGTTATGTTTCGTTCACACTAGGAACTCTTGGCAGTCAAGCCGACTTGACTAAAAAACGACTGATGTGGGCGAACCATTATTTAAATTATTTTTTATATCCAATTCAGGCCAATAATGAATAGCCACAATAACATAGCCATATCAACAATAGTCATGATACTGCTACTGTTTTATATCTTTCCTTTTTTCTGAACATATCATTTTTATGTTTTTCTTTGTTTATCAGGTTTATAATTAAATTTGTATCAGAATATTATGTTTTTCATAAAACTAAAATAATTATTTTATTATTATAGGCCTATCAAGATTTTCTTTAAAATATTTTATACAATTTAGACTTGATTAGCTTAGAACGAATGTCATGTAAATCGTGGTGCGGACGTGGAAAGAACTCTTGATAATTCACTCACAAAAAATATGTTATATCAATGTGCATGGACCTTTTTTATTTTTTGTGTAGACGATCGTTTTTCATGTCCGAGCAATCTCTTCGCTTCATATCCGTTCTGTGAATTGAGCCTTAGTCATAGGTCGGAGTTGTCATATTTAGTTATTTATTTAGCGTATGGCTTTTAATAGTAGGGAGACCCAAGGGTTGTTCCACTTCGCCATATAACCCCATTTCCCACAAATGGGAGCATGGAATTCCATGTGGGTTATAGCTCTTTAAAAACAGAGTTGTCATAGAAATATTTATTTAAACCCAATTTTTTGGCCTAAAATGAGCTGTGAAAAATAATTTTGTTGTGCCTTTTATGGTAAAAATTTATGTTTGATAAAACAATTTCAATCTAAGTACCAAATATGACGAGAAAATTGTTAATCATTTGGCTTATTTTCAGTTTGAAGAAGCAGCTCGGAAATCTACAAAAATCAGAGGCAGAATCTCAGTAGTGGCCGAGCCTTATCATGCCGGTTTGTCGGCTGCAAAAAGAAAACGCGTACAGGAATTATTCATGACTGGTGAGTAGTTTCTGTTTCCCCTAACTGGCAAATGATTAATCTAAGTTTGAATTATCTTAAACGTATTGTATGATAGTATTTTATTCCATAAATATTCTCAAAACTCATTTACTTCAATGAACCATTCACAAAACTATTAGCCATTTCTACTACAGTAGAACCCAACTATAGTCTGTCCAAGCAAAGAAGACCCTCTGTTATGATGGGAAAATGACTCCAGCTTGGTCAATATTTATTCAAGAATTATAAATGTGGTTCTAATAGTAGATCAAATTGTTTCCTACAATTTGAAATTAAATTGATAATTTTTTATCCAAAATTGTCCGAGCTTGAGTCATTTTTCCATCTTGCCAGAGATTCTTCTTTGCTTGGACAGACTATATCGTGGGTACCAAACTAATTAGGATCACACCCAAATTGGTTTATCTTCTGGGGATTATGACTATTGGAAAAATAGAAAATTTATCAGATAATATCCATACACTTAAATCATTGAAATAACTTGTACCTTTAAAGTTGATAATACTGTACAGCGTACGTATTCAAATACCACTTGAGTTTACATAAGTGTGCTATTGCTTTTTGATCATATCGGTGTAATTGCAAAGTAATTTGGACAATCGTAGTTGGGGTAATTGTAGTTCTACTCAAGTAATAATATGAAAAATTAAACAATTTACTTTATAAGTATGAAATAACTTTGATGTTGTCACAGATCCACTTTATTTCTAATACTATTTTTGACAACATCAAAGTATTTTATCACTTTATAATTAATACAAATTGATGAATAATTTTGTAATTTTTGTGCAGGTGTGCTGAGAATCGTAGTGGCTACAATAGCATTCGGTATGGGCATCAATAAACAGGATATCAGAGGCATAATTCACTACAATATTCCGAACTCGTTTGAAAGATACGTACAAGAAGTGGGTCGAGCTGGCAGAGATGGCAATCCAGCCTACTGTCATCTATTTCTCGATCATGAGGTTAGTCTTAGCTATATGTATCAGATTTTCAGCTGCATTCTTTGCAATCTATTCTCAACCAGAACGAATTTGTTTCAACTTACAGGGCGTGGCTGGGAAGTATCAAAGAAACAATTTGATCTACTATTAAGACCACATTTATAATTCTTGAACAAATATTGACCAAGCTGGAATCATTTTCTCATCTCGCCAGAGGGTCTTCTTTGCTCGGACAGACTTTATCCCTGTGAGTCGTAAACATGGCTTAGTTGATTTAGCATCGCGCTTTTGCCTTCAAGGCTCATCCTAAATAAAAGATAAATAGTCCAATGGTGTTTTCCTTTATCATATTATAGAAAACCATTTCATTTTTGAAATGTATTGTGAATAAGGGCTAATTTTTTTTTTTTTTAATGTAAAATTTGTAAAACGTGTGACAGGGTGGTGATTTGGCCGAATTGCGCCGCCACGTGTTCGGCGACTCGATGGACCGGCACACAATCAGGAAGCTGTTGCAGCGTGTGTTCGTGCCGTGCGCGTGCGTGAGCGAGTGCTCGCGACACGAGGTTGCGTTTCCGGTGGCCGAAACTGTCGAGGCTCTCGACCTCAAGGAGGAGAGCATTGCCACGCTGCTCTGCTACCTTGAGCTGCACTCCAAGCGATGGATCACCAACCTACCCAACGCATACACCATTTGCAAAGTACAGTCCTACAAGGGCGGCAAATATCTGTGTACGGCAGCGCTCAAGGTAAGGGCAACTGTTCCAAATGGAGCGTATTGCATCATTGTATAACTGATTCGATGCTGTGGTTCTGTGCTTAGTATCGATATGGTAATGTCCAACCTTTAAAGCATATGCTTAGTGTATTGATTTGATGATATCGACAAATAGATAAAGTCCTCTCCAGATATAGAAACTGAGCTCGTTTAGCAGTTGAACCCAATTGAAACTTTAGAGCTTTATTTTCGACTTGAATTTGAAATGAAGAGCTCATGTTAAAATGACTACTGTCATATTGAATCAAAGCATATGGTTAGTGTTTTGATTTGATGGTATCGATAAATAGATGAAGTGCTCCACAGATAAAGGACCTTGTTCTGTTCAGCAGTTGAGATTTAAAGGTAGAAACTTGAAAGCTTTCTTTTCGATTTAAATTTGAAGAGAAGAGCTTATGCTAAGATAAATGGTGTTCTATTGAATCATATAGAGTGTTAATTATGAAGCGGGAGTTAGTTGAGCACCTAAGAATTTGATTACTATGCGGTTTCGAGTAGTTAGCATCTGAGCTGCAGTACTTCTAAGACCATCTTTCCATGTAATGGTAGTAATCCTAGTTTTTCAAACCATTTTTTTAGAGGAGAAAGATTGAAAGATAAATTTGAAGTAGGATCCCAATATCTAATTACGGCCTGGAAGTCGCTAGGACACTCACTCGAAGCCGCTTTCATAGTAACTACAACCCTACAAAGAGCTTTGGTCTGTTTCTCAAAGACACGGGATTACGCGAAGAAATCAAACGAACACTTACCAGATATATTTAGAAATAATACCAGTGTGATCAGATTATCCAATATTTCATACGTTTTTAATAGAGCTTATGTCATACCCGTACATAGTATGCTGGACAACTTCTGTTTTATTCTAATTTCAAATTATGGTTTCAGTGTCCGCCTCTAGCTGTGGCAGTGTCCAAAGAACTCTCCAAAGGAACTAAGAAAGAAAACCTGAATTCCTTGAGCTTTCCAATAGTCGAGTTAGCTGCTGAATTGGGCTGGGATAGTGGTATGCTTAAATACCACTTGAAACAACTGGAATGGGCTGATAAAGGTGAATTATTTATACTATTGGAAATATTAGTCTGCCTTAAGTTGTTAGTGTGTTTAAAACAATATTTGCGTCGCATTTCTGTTCAAAAAGATTTGGCTTGTACCAAAATAACATAATAGAGATTAGTCTAATAGTGAAAATCGATCAATAATTTTTGTTTATGTTCGTTCTCTCAGCTATTATTGCTCACATTCAAGATCCATTGTTTATCGCCCTGAATAACTTAGTTTGAAAACAGTTTGTTTGGCATCCATTCTCTAGTTTTATATTTTATTTTCAAAAATTTCAAGTTGAGTTCAACTTTAACTCTAAAACCGCTCTATTAACTTCCAAATTGTTGTGAAGGTTATATTGTGCTTATTATAAGTACATACGGAATGTACATACGGAGTACTAACTTAATTTTTATTTAATGCTTTGAATGTTAAAATTTTATTGCATCTATTACAACTCTCACAAGTGTTTCAGCTTCCAAAAAAATTAACTTCTTTCTCACTTGCAGAAGGTGGTATAAGATGCAGAACCGGTATATTAGTGGAGTTTTCTGAAGTTGGATTCAGAATTCAAGCGCCAGGAAATCTGTCGAGTGACGATTTGGACAGCGCCCTCGACAGTCTTCATCAACGCGTCAAAGAACAAGAAACTACATCTTTGAACAAGTTGCACACAATTTTTGAAACGCTCACTTCGTAAGTAGCCTTTGGGAAATATGTTTATCCATTGATTTTTGTTAAAAATCTAAAATAAAGGCAGGTTTTGATTATTCTAATGCCGCGCTTACACGTTGCATAGCAAGTTAACATAATAGTAAGCAAGTTAACAAGTTTTAATAGCATGAAAACTGTTTGTTTACGATCGGATGAAAAGAAAGACTCAGTTCTTGTAGTTGACTCAGTGCAAGTAGCTGATGCAAATCAACATTACTGGTATAATTTACTTCCAGGATGGTACAAGAACAAGAATATGAATACATTCATGTGAAGATGATGCATGCATCAAATGATACAATCTAATTGAAAGATTCTGTATCATTATTGATAAAAGTTCCAATAAAACTATGTGTGTTTTATAAGATAGTAGCCTAGATATAAAACGCTTCAATCATGATACACGATTGTTCCATTTGATACATGAACCATCTAGTGTTCCTTCTTGAAGAATCATCATGAAATTTATTTGAACCGTGGGCGTGTACAGTCGGCTTGGCCACTCGTTTCGTAGAAATCAGAATAACAGTTGTATTTTAAAAGTGTTGGATTGTTTTTGAGAAAATAATTGATTTGGTTTTTTCATATTGTGTTGGGAAGTCTATATTCCATAGTTTTACTATTCTGTCATGCTGTAATTTGGCCATTCATTAATTCATCTACTTCAAAATACAATATAAGTTACTCATAGGTAGAGAAAACACGGAGTTGAATTCATTACAAATATGAAATTTTCCAGGAGATACCTGAAATATTCATTTCTACTTGTACATTCGTATGTTGAAGTTGATTGAAATAGTGATTTTCTGAGCAAGTATTCTATTCTATTCTCTTCATTCTATTCCTGAAAGCTCGTTCATTATTTTTGCATCCAATAAAATGAATCGTTTAATTTTTTCACTTTTTTATATTCATCCCGATGATTTTTTGTGTCATGACAGATTCTCGCAGAAGAATGTTGACTTGTGCTTACAAGACGATTGCCTGGGATCGAGTGACAAACTGAAGGCGAAAATAAGACAATATTTCGTCAACAATTGTGATTTGATACCGCCCTTAATCCCTGAGGTGAGTGTTTTAGATAATCATGGTTATTAATTATTTTTCTTGCTCCAGAACTTTCGAATTTTATTCTTTAAAAATACTGGGGTATGTTTGAATATTCATTTCAATCTCTTCAATGTTTGAAAAGTACGTTTCTCAGCATATTTTTCCATCAACTCAGACAAAAACGTCTAACTGGTTTCATCTCAGAACTAATTTCACAAAGGGAATGATCATTCTGGTATCATCATGGAACCCCTATTGAATAATGGTATTGGTGAAAAATGGAGAATCCATTCTTTCACTGTTATCTCGGTATCAAATAATTTCTAGGCACAATGGAACTATTTGGTCATTTGAAGAATAAGCCTGAGAAGTTTGACAAATTCCTTTTGGAACACGCTTTCAAACAGAGATGTCTACATAATTATTTAGAGAAATCAAGAACAAATTTTTCCAGCATGTGAGCTTTGTACTCGTAAATCCTGGAGAATATGTTTCATAGCGCATGAGGGTTTAGGCTATATCAAATTTCAAATTCAACACACATATAATTTAACTCCATATAATTCAAAGTTTATCAGATTCCTTATTCCTTTAATCGAATAGCTTCATACAGGAGCTTCCTTTTTTATCAAATTGTAGACTTATGTATCTTCATTTATAAGATTTTTTTGTAATCTCGTTGTATTTCTTCATTTTTAATCTTCTTCATTTTTGTTTACACACCGGTTAATCATCTTGTTATGTGCTATTATAATTTTTTGTTAATTTTATTCCAAGCATACAGATAAGTAATGGAACTCTATGAATTTTTGAATTATGAATTCATGCTTAGATTGAATAACGTACGGTAGCGAAAAATTATTAAAAATCCATTTCTTCTGTTTGATCCAATAGTTACTAATTAGGAATTTTATTTTTCTCGTTTCAGACAAAGTTGAAAAACGAAGATCAAGTAGCAAGCGATGTTAGATGCCTAGTGTCCATGTACAGAAACTCGAACCTCACCAGTCGCTCGATTGCGAGAATCTTCTACGGTATTGCTAGTCCCAATTTCCCTGCCCTAACAATGAGCAGGAACAAATTCTGGAGAGCTCATCTTCACGAAGACTTCAACCTGCTTTGCACCACGGCGGCCAAAGTTCTTCTAAGTATGAGATAATTGCCAGCTATGTGAGTGATATAATGATATTAAGGTAGAGTAAGCTTTATGTGTTTTGACTGATTAATGTATAGTGTGATTGTAATCTAATATATTTTTACAAGACTAGTTTTGCTGAAAGTAGTGACATTTCTCTCTGTGGGAAACTATTTGTTGTTGAAATCAGAAGTTTTATATTTTGTTGTCCATAAATGTGTATAGTAATGTCCGTGTATCATACTTGAAATTAGTTTTGCAACTGTAAGTTATTTTAATAACAGATTTGATAAGTCAAATAAAATCATTGATGACTTTTGAGATACCGTACTTTGAATTATTCGGGATGCCTCATTCCACTTAACACTTTTCAACGATCTTGAGCGAAGTTGTTTTTGTATGTGATATTCAACTTATATGTTATACTTATTCAACTTCGTATGTTATATTTGTACAATACTTTATATTTAACTTGCTCACCATCACATTTTCATCGAATAAAAATAGAACAAGTTTCTACCTTTTCAATACTTAACTGAAAATGTTTTAATTGAATGAAATCATGGTCTTGATTTGATCGTCTACATATGCATTTTATAGTATATAGGTTGAAGTAAAGGCATTTTATCCTCTATTCAATTTTTTAGCCTACAAACATCGACATGGAAGTGATAGTCAAAAATCACAAATAATTTTAATGGGTTTTTTCTTGATGATGGACTTTCCTGGGTTTTACCTCTAGGATGAAGAAACTTTCCGACAGTATTTCCTTTATTCAGATGCAAGTTTTTGGCGGTTTGAAATTAACTATATAATTTTGACAATACTAAGGGAAAAGCACCAGTAGTGGCCACTGCTTCAGTAGTGATCAATGATTTCTGAGAGAAATTTATTGTTGCCATTTCACTCGAATACGTGGTTTCAGTAAGAAGTTCAGTTTCCTCTTAGCAGTTTCAGTAAGAAGGCATGTATACAAATTCTTGTATTATGACTAGAAAGTCTGTAAATTTCGCAATTTCTGGTGTTATAATCATTCCCTAGAATGTCTAGATGTTGTTAAGAAGGTTTCTAGCCAAATATAGCTGATATTATGGCGTAAAAGCAGACTGGCCACTACTAGTACAAGAAACCGCCCAACCAATAGATATTGTCGTAGAAGTTGTAGATATTAGAGTAAAAGTTGATGTTATTCGAATTAATGTTCTCCTAAGACTGTTACAAATAGGTTACAGAGAAGAAATAACTTTAAAACGTCTATTTTATAGTTTAACCTCACTTTTCTAGTAGCTTGTAACCAACAACAATGCATTACCAATTCAACTCATTTTAATATAACCTTTTATTATTTATCTACGGGTGTATTGAAAAATTCCTATTTCAGTTTTACAATTGAAATCGAAATGACTACCATTTCAAAACTGAATCTCAGAACCGTGTCGTAATGAACGTTTTTCGATACAGGAGGAACTTTACAATACAGTCCAAATTCCTCTTTATGATACATTCCTTGTTTCGTTTCGAAATCAGGTGATAAAAAGTAAACAGTGTTCAACTAACCTCAAAATCAAAATTGCGACTGGGATTGAGTAGCCTACCAGTATTTTTTCGTCAATATTTCAATTTACGTATTTGAATATTCAACTAATTTGAATAGTCCAAAGTTTAAATAGTTTAATATACTTATAACTTTGTTAGTGAATATGTTAATAACTTTCACTTTTACAACAACACTCAAGATTTTGTTGCTTGTCAAATGCGTTTTGTGGTTCTGACTGATATGTTATTTTTAACATATTTAACAAGTAATAAGTTGATTATCATAACAGTTCAAGTAGGATGAAGACAAAAGAAGTTAAATAAACAACGGTATGTTGATTTTTATAATAGCGTACACTTACAGATAGCTTGATACTGGTGGTCTGTAGCTTGATACTGGTCTGATACTGTTAACTACACTGGTGGTCGTAGATAAAATAGTGTATGCAACGGTTGTATTAGGCCTTTATAGCATTCATGAGATATTTAGAGCACTCGCTTTGCTTGTGGCTCTAACTTACATCTCACCTCATGCTATAAAGGCTCCCATTATACAACCGTTGCATAAACTACTATTCTGGCGTTATTATCACGCTCTGGAATGTAGAATTAGCTTACTTAAATGATTGCAACAAGCAGCTTGAGAAATTGAATTTTAAATAAGCATAGAATATCATGTGGCCACTATAGAATAGAATCAGTACCTGGCCACTATTGAATCATAGTGGCCACTTTAGAATCAAAATCGAGTTCTACGAAAAGTTTAATAATTATTTTTTGAATTGAGATATCAGCCATTTTAAGTAACGAGTCAATCAAGAAGAATCTGGGCTACATGTTCATTGAGTTTAAGATGAGATAAAATGATGGAATGGACTCACAATACTGCATAAACTATAAAAAATTTCTTAAACATGGCCACTACTGGTGCTTTTACTTACAGTATAACTCCATCAAACCAAGTTATTTATTTATAGCTGATGCCGAAAAGTGATGCGGTTTCGTCTATCTCATGCACGTGATATAACCTACTAACAGCTGATGTTGAGAATCATCTATTGTCTCATTTGATTTCAAAACCATCTAAGCATAGTTAAATGACATATATATTTTTTCAATGACAACTCTAATTTATAAAATTAATGAGCGCAAATGGAGCAGCCAAACCGTCTAACTTTTTGGCGTCTGCTATAAGAACTTTGAATCACTTCTTTTTCACGAATCCCAGTTGGATTCTGTCCTTTATGTTTATTTTATGAGTTATAATTATTGAAATGACTCATTCTTACTCACCATCAACAGAATTTTCAAATTAGTTATTTACTAATAATGGAATAATCATCGATGAAGAAACACAGAGTAATGTTTGGTTAAATAAAACTATTTCATGAAATGTGGAATGCATTTATGATAAATGCATAAATTTATAAATTTTCTATAAATACTGATACCTATGTTTAGCTTTTTACTATATCTATGAGTCTCAAAAAATAAAGCTCTAAATTCATTGTGAGAATTTGACTTCTCTTTCATTATGTTGGAATTTTAAAAACAATTACTCGTATATGACTGTGAGCGTTGCAATTTGAATTTACAATAAAATCATGAAAATTCGGTCAATATTAATTTTCAACGTTTATTCTTTGCACTTGATAATCAACATCTTTGTGATTTGATATCACTAATTAACCTATTATTTTTTATCTCTCAACAACTAATTGGAAAAATTATATTATGAGAAATACAAAATAAAAAACTATTATATTAGCCTATTATTTTTTATATCTCAACAACTAATTGCAAAAATTATATCTTATGAGAAAGTCAGAATAAAAAAACTAAACCTAAACTAATATTTATATATATAAATCTTTCAATATTTATGTTAGATTTAAAATAATCCAACCTCAGTTGATAGTTTTTTCTGGATAAACTCCAAAATTGACAACATCCTTATTAGATTATTGTTATTCATATCACTATACACTCATACGGAAACGCTCTCTCTCCGCGTGGAAACGACTGTCCCGGTCTGGGGCAATCTGAAACATTCAACACATTTCTTTATCACAACAGATTTTTTCAAAATAATTGCCATCACACAGTTGAATAAATTCGAATTGATGAATAGCAGACGCCAACAAAACATACATTGGCTTTCATCCTTGACTTTTCAAAGATAATGGAACATTAATGATGCTAAGCTCTGTCAGGACAGTCTTGAGCGGTCTCGCAGATCGTTCGCAGACTATCCTGACAAAGCTAAACATTAACAACAATCATTCATTAACTGCTATTTTTTTTTTTTTGCTGCGGATGATGCCCACATAAGTATTCCAATTTACTTGTGCGTGGGTAATGGAGTGTGCGAGGGTGATTTAGGAGGTGCATAAACGACCATGCCTCTGGTGGGATTCGAACCCACGACCGGGTAGCGCTAGCGAACTGAAGGTTGTAACGCCCCAGACCACTCGGCCAACCCGGCCGGCCAAATTTTCATGGAATGTCGAAAATCAATGTATGAAATAAGTCTCTGGCGAGTATAATCTTTTTCATTCTGATTAATAAATGCCTAATTAAAAATCATTTAACTATATGATTTTAAATAATTTTGAATTTAAAAGACTTGAAGTTCTCATAACCACATTTATTAAAATATCGAGATATTTCAAGAGAGGAAGAAATGGGAGAGAATGTATATCGAGATATTTTAATAAATGTGTAACTTAAATCATATAGTCTAGTACCTGAAACGGCTGTTAAAATGACCAATCTCTAATTTATGACAACAGGTTTATCAACTAATGATCATGATAACATCAACAACTGTATCCAGAAACAATAATTTTTGTTACTACATCTATTAGATTATATCCTATCTTATCTATTCTATGTTATCCTACTATCTTAGATCATATCCCTGACGAGATTTAAAATCTGTTTGGTTCAGATCGAGAACGATTGAAGCGTGATTTTTTTGCGTTACAAATTTGTAAGGAAT
Source organism: Sogatella furcifera (assembly GCA_017141385.1). Classification (NCBI taxonomy): domain Eukaryota; kingdom Metazoa; phylum Arthropoda; class Insecta; order Hemiptera; family Delphacidae; genus Sogatella; species Sogatella furcifera. Next base: position 12,635,916 of record CM029551.1, on the reverse strand, counting down.
TATCACATTATAATCTGGACAAGTGGTTGATCCAGGACATAGAAGGTTATAAACTAAAATAGTTATCAAAATTATAAACTAAATTTAAAATTATCTCCGGATTAAAGGGATACTTATGAATAAAATCAAACAAACATTAATCCAAGTAATTACTTTAAGTTGTTGCTGAGAAAAGGAAGAATGTAGTTATGGTAATAGCAAAGACAATTAGGGTAGCCTACTTGGAGTAGATAGTCAATGGTAATAGATTCACATCTGACACTGTGTCTTCAACTTCAACTAGGCCTGCATCCAAAAAGCTAGTCTTTTGTTTGTCAAGTAGAAAAATAATGTTTCCCGTGATTCATTCAAAATTTACTTACCTTCTTAATGAATAATATAAAGTGTGAAATGAACTTACTAAATTGACAACGAGTGCCGTAGTAACCAGTTCCTTCACATCTACATCTGAATCCGGGTTCTTGAGTTATTTGACTGCATGTACCTCCATGTAAGCATGGACTTCTTTGGCAGTAATCTACTTTCCTTCCTGAATAACATGTGTGAAAAATAAATCATATTATCAATCTAATTAAAAATAATTTTCTGTGAATCAAAATATCATGTCTCGTCTAAACTATTGAATTAAGTTTAATTTCTGTATCATATAATGCAGTGGCCTAACGTTTCCAAACCTGCCCCCCCCCCCCGCATAAACAAAAAAATCCTGGCCCCTTTATCTGAAATCATACCCCTTTCTCCCCTATTCTCAACCCTCTTCACCCTTAATTTCAATAGTTCAACTTCTGTAAATGATAAATATACATTTTTCATGTTTGAAAGACACATGCAAACTATGTAAATAAAATCTATTGCATTTTATTGAATCATAAAACATTTATAATTATGAAGAATCATGTTCTAAGGGAGGAGAATAGGATCAAGCCTTTAGTTAGGATCAAGGATTCAACTTTAGGATCCAGTTAGTCTCTAGTCTTTGGATTAAGTAATCTAGAAAGAATGAAGATAATAATTTATAAAAACCTTATATTTAAGGTCCTCTACACTCTACAGGCATCCAAGTTGAGCAATCAATGCTTTCTGAATCACACGTTAGCACCTTGTCTCCATTCTACCGGGAATCTAATTTCTCACGTGTTTTTCCATTGCTTGCTCGCGCACTTGTATTAAGTAAATAGCTTCAGCTTCAAAGATGTTTTAAGGTTATTATTTTGAGTTTGATTGATAAAAAGGCCTATTATTTAAAATTTATTGAGACGAAATGGTACCTTCCAAATCTACTCAAATGATGTAGGGATTTAATTCTGTCCGTAAATACGCTGAGGAATTCAATGTGAAAGTACTCATGTGTAATTTCCTCTTATGTTCACTCAAAGAAAATCATACTTTTTTGATGAATCGTTACTTCAATTTTATCTCTTTGTGAAATTATGTAAGTTATCATTTCGGGCCCAAGATACTTCATTTTTCAGGAAACCTATATTTTATATTCGGGCCCCAGCCCTGATCCCCTCGAGTCCCGGGCCTCCCCGCGCCGCGAGGGCTGCGTAGGTGTACAATACGCCTCTGATATAATGCACAAATTCTCATTCTGCATTTCCTGAAACGCATTTGACCTTGTCCTATCATGTTAGATCCAAATACTGATAAGATTCTAAATTATTACGTACCTAGATTCTAATTACTACGCTATATTAGATAATCGGAATTCAAACTTTTACATGGATTGCTTCAGATTTCATCTTTAATTAGAATTGAAAATTTATTGGCTTTAAAAAATGTATTCAGTGCGCTATAGAAGCTTAGAATAATACTCGAACAGTATGTTTATTTTTTTAACTTGTCAGATATATCGCTACAGAGTTATTAATATTGTCATTTGGCAGGCTATTTCGAATTTTATTTTTTCTGATGGCAAAAGGTCATTTCAAATGATAATTTGAGTTGATTATCGTCGATCAATGTTTCAATGACCCTCATGTGCATTATTCATTCAACTTTTTACATCATACTATTTCTTCGTAGAAGATTATTGAATTCATCTTGATATACATGTATTACTCAAACTAAAAATTCATTCCCATTAAACTGTATTAATTTATTTTAGAATATCTCAATGCTTTGATTATTATATGACACTAAACTTTATTGCAAAACACGCTTCTGTACTAACTGGTTTTGCAATTTACAGTATTATTTTTCTCAAAATCATCAAATTTAAAACTTTTGTGCGCTGTATGAGTCTCGACACTATATATATACCTAACTTAAAAACAACTCACTTATATATAAAGTACCATATATGCAACAGCCTACAATGATCATTTTATTTCATATTTATGACTGATGTGAATGATTCTGTAGAAAGGAATTAATATTTTAAATTGAATTCATCCTCCTAACACAGATATCTAAAACATCCTCCAGTCTACAATAAGTTTCTTTATCTAGGGCAATTATTTCGATCTTCTTATCAGAAGCTTACCTTAATACTCTCTTTTGTGACAACAAGAGAATTTGAGGTAAGTCACATGATAGATTTCGAGATTATTCATATATTTAATCAAGGAAGATCAAGACACTTTTGCGATAAAAAATCAGACATTTGAGTTATTATCGAATGATAATTAGCACAGGTGAGAAGAAGCATTTTACCTTTGAGTGCTTTTTTGCATTCCTCCTTACTATTGAATCTGAATTGCATGTAGCAGCCAGACCCACACAAGCATTTCCCGTCTTGAATCTTGCAGCCCTGCCTGACTTGCTCTCTCTCACATCCCTCTATTGATGGCTCATATGCTGCAAAATATAATACCAACAATTTTTTCAGTTATTTCGCGAAACAATACAAACCATTTGTAATGTGAAGACCACATTGAAATTAGTGTTCGAAATCAAGAACTGCAAATAGATGTTTCTTCAATAGAGAACGATTATCATGAATATACAGAGAATATAACTCAAACAGTAGGAGCAAATAATTAATGCGAGTGGATTCAGTTTGATACCGTATGTAGCTGAAAGAGGATTGTTTGTATGAATCAGTATTTGTTCAATAGAGAGTAGATTTCGACCAAAGTTCTAAGCGGTAAGGGAGTAATGTAGTTATTTAGCAAAGAGAAGATGCGGCTTTCAGTAGGCTACCTAATGAGACACAGAAATGAGTCTGTAAAGAATGCACAAAATGTTTTACTCGTTTAATACAAGTACTTAGTATAATTCATTAAGAAATATTATTGATCGCAAATATCGTTGCAAAGGTGTAGGCATATCGGTTTTTGAAGCATATTTTGAAGTAATTTGTCAAAAAACCTTTTTTCTACTTACTTCGAGCTATTTTGTTAATTTTTTTTAAATTTAATCATGCATATCACTCAAGCTGGAAAAATTCTTTGCATACATAATTTGAAAAACTAAACAGTTGAAACGAATAAAAACTAAAATAGGTTGAAAATTGTATTTTTCAATTTTCTATTCAGTAAGCTGCGGTCCTACTACTTGATACAGTTTATACTTACTGCTTTAGAAATCGGTGTGATATATATACAAATATACACATACGTACACAATCAATGTATAACTTATATTGTCTGGTTGTAAGTTTCCGAACTTAAATAAATTCTACTAAAGACCATTTATTATTTTACAATAAAAAACAAACTTTCATTCTATTTTCATGATCTGAAATTATTATTACCGTAATTCGTCGTGATAACTGTGAATAGATAATAATAATAATTTATGTGTTTTTTTTAATGGAGTAGGAAGATCTCTTGACGTCTTGAGAGCGGGAATGTACTCACTTCTTCAGGAGTGACTAACTTATCTAACTTGTACGAATGTATTACCGTAACAATTTTCTTGATTTTTTTCTAGTTTCAAAATGTTAAGGTAGTAGTTTTTACAAGAATACAGTCTCGTCGGCTTCTTCTTGAATTTAAATCAAATTACATTCTTAAAATTGTGCATTATATCGACTAGTTTCACCTACTCTTTGTTACTAGCCTGTTAAACAGTACCGGTTGCCTACCGGCAATAACAAATTTATTTATTGTACCTTTGAAATAAAAAAAAAACTTCATGTATGTTTAATGTTTCTCAAACTAATATGAAAAGGTTGGTACCGTAGTTGATGTCCAAGAGTGGCATGTGAAACAATAATAACACTATTATCAAATTTGGAATTAAGAAAAATGCAATATTAATTTTCTACTCTTATTTTTCTAAATAATTAATAGTTTCATATCAAAATTAGGTATTAGGTACTGTACCTATTTTAAAGAAGTTATACCATAAAGTAAAAAAGTATATATTACAGTAGTCTCTGATAATAGATTACTAGCTTATCACTAAAAAGAGATAATGATAATAAACAAAAAAATAATCACCCATTGCAATAGCGAGGAATAATAAAAAAGTTCCAAGCAGGCAGGATGTGGAATGCATGTTGGTTATTCGGGCATGTGCCACTCCACTGCAGGCTGCACTAATAACACCACCACTACTGGCTGGCTCACTACTGCTGCTGTACCATACAAACCACACTGCTGCATTCACTGATCTCCTTCTCAGGGGGTGGTGAGGGGCAAGGGGAGGCAGTCAGTCCGAGCCCCTGTCAGTCAATAATAGAAACACATCTTGACTTATCTCGCTTCCTCTCAAGGTTACTGAACCCTCTTCCTCCCTTCATCTTCACACACTCTATTCATTGATAAAAACATGTCTTTCTTTTTCGCTTTTTTTCTCTCTCTCTTTCTAGTCTGTCTAGAGACTCCCACAACCCTCCCCCCTCAGTACAAGCATTATACATGTATACTGATTAGTCAAAAGACTCCCACCACTTCCCTTTTTCTTGATAAGTTGTTGCGTATGTACCCAAACATAAACACAGATGATGTATGCATTGTAGCTGCAGAGCTCTGGCTCTGAAAAGTCAACCCTAGTTCTTTGGATACCACTTATTAGAACTATAGTGGGACTAGATTTAACTTGTTCGGTTCATCTAGATTACGGTATAATTCACGTACGGTATTTTACAAGAAGTGTGACTGTATGATTATAGCATAGAATAATAGATCTCTCTCTATACTAAGATCCTCTTTGATTATAGTCTCTGTAGTTTGAATAAACGTTATTCTTTCTTACCAAATGAAGAGAGATGGAATGATGGAAGAATAAATTAATAAATATATCATCTCCCAACTCTCATTTCACTTTTTACAAGATTAATAATTGTGAGAAGATTAAATTTGTTGAAAAAAAGACTGAATTTATTGTACGGTAATGGTTGAAGCAGATTTTTTTCAATTATGGAAGGAAGGCTACTTCCATTGATAATATAAGTCTTGTTGAAAAGACTGAATTTGTTGTAGGCCTAATGATTGAAGCAGCATTTTTTCTCTTATTGCCGTAGAAATAGAGGGAGCTCTAAAATTGACTTTTTCAGCGATCCCTGGTTTTTTCTTTCACAATTATTGCTACTGGTACCAAATTTTTTATTTACCTTATTTATCATGTTTTCCATTCTACGGCTAGGTAACTATAGTCTGTCCAAGCGAAGAAGACCCTCTGACAAGATGATAAAATGACTCCAGCTCGGTCAATATTGGTTCAAAAATAATTATTGTTTGGTCCTCAATCGTAGGAAACATTCTGATCTACAATTTGAGACCAAATCAATATTTTTTTAACCAATATTGACCGAGACATTTTCTCATCTTGCCAGAGGGTCTTCTTTGCTTGGAGAGACTATACTATGGTAGGTCACATAACTTCCTTTCTGTGCAGAGCACGGAAAGTGATTTCCTATTTTCATTTTTCATAATAAATTAATCAAAATATAATAGGTAAAGTACTACGGATTAAACGGTAGCCTAACTCACTAAGAGCAATCTCACACGCGGAGCCAGTTATTATTGTGTTTTAGAGTGATATGACCCAATCTTTCCAAGAAAATATATTTTGAAAAACCCACGTTCAAAGAATTACTGCAACAAAATTATTGAATCCACTCCACACTCGTTGAAAACAATAGGTAGGCCTAAAGATCCAGCCTATATAAATTCTATTCAATTGATTGTAGTATCTTACATCGAAACTCTCAATGTAAAAATAGAAGACAATAATTATGTACGTACTATGCTGTATTCAATTGATTGGAGGGTAATTCATCATCTTGGAAGGAAGTAATTAATTTTTGTCATCAATGTCAATCTTAATGTTTCAGATTCAATTAAAACCATTAATCCATTTACTAAGGCCTACAGGAAATAAATTACACTCGCTTGAATCAAGTCAAGCTCAATTCAAGACAAAGATTTGATTTTTAAGATAGTGCTGCATTGAAATAGCCTTAAAAAACTTGATTGAATTTATCAAGTATCAACTGAATAAGTTAGAAAAATATCAATAATCATATAAAAATTCTAATAAGTCGTTTTTACTAAACTGGAAAAGTGATTTTTTAAAACTATTCCATGATAGGAAAAAATCTTCAATTAAAAAAAAATTAATAGATCATTTGAGACAAGTGGACTATAGTTGTGCAACAGAAAAGCCTCTTGCAAGATGGCGGAGGGAAGTGAGAGAGTATCTACGTATGCGCAGAACTGAGAATTCCAGGGTAAAATCACTTCAGCCAACCTAAAGTTTTTACACTAATCGTAATCATATTGATTTCAAGAATGAAAATATTCATTTATTCAATTATCGAAATATGATAGTACAAATCATCACATAATTATGAACTGAAACAGAAAAATAGTCTAAGCCTGTACTATTTCTTCCTAAATTTGGTTATACTAGAACAATTTTCATTTCGACTACTGGCAGCAGTGAATGGCAGCCATGTTGCCAAAGGCTCTTCTGTGCTTGACACAACTATACTAAGCAATGCTTCTGCATGTTATTCATTCCATCCATTTCTGTTTCAATATAAAACTTACTTAAGATGAATTAAGAAATAAATAAGACGCATATATCAAGTCTTTCCATCATTGTTTTATTGAATGCAATATTATAGTCTTGTGGTTTATGTAGTATGGTATGTCTTACGTAATTATATTGAGAACAAAATATAATTAGATCGTGTTGCTTGACTTACAATGTTTCAAAGGAACACAAAGATTTTTAACAGTAATTAATAGTGTATATATCATTTTTATACTTTCTAGAACTTTAAATAATAAAGATTATGCTAGTATTTTAATTATGAGACTACTGACAATATATATTTTTCATTTTCAATAACCAATTCCATTAAACAGTGCCTACAATATAAGTTTTTACCAGTTTTAATACGGTCAGAAAAATCAACCATTCACATTATAGAATACAATGCGTACAATTCCTTTCAGTCTCATTTCAGTCATTGTACACTAATATTATTATAGTAATATCTACTTAGAATTATTATCAAATGGAAATTAAAAACAGACGAACTCTACTGTGAAGCACTAATACAAACTAATAAAGCGGTACAGTAAAAACAAACATGAAATGATTGCTTGTTTCTCCATCAATATACCTGAAATAGTGGGATGAAAATATATTATAGCTAATTTATCCGAATGAGTACGGAAGGTTCTTTCAAACATCACAGCTCAATTCACAAACTACAAGAAGCAATATCAGTGATTACAGTAATTTTTAGATAAGATAAATGAAAAGTCTACGAATATCATACAAATAATAAGTGAGTATTATGAAGTTGAATATTATTTTTTCGTATTGAGTAATCATGGGAAAAACTAGAGATGATCATAATTGTATATTTGTATTTGATACAAGAAACTCATTGAAATCAACCAAATAATGAATACAACCTTTCACAGGGCATTAAGGATTAAGGACCAGCAATATTCCTATATACCCTTATACGATATTAATATTATCTTATAGACGGCCTTTGCAAATATGTAACTTAACTGAATATTTGTTGTAAACTATCTCGTTTATTGATATAAGATGAAATAATGATAGTGATAAGCGGAAATGCCATATGCATTGTAAAATCCTTATTACAAACATTAAATACTTTCTAATCACGAAGCTTACAAAACAGATCTTTCTTTATATTGTTCAAAAACTACCAATATTATAGACACACAACAGGAAATAAAAGAAAAAATAATAAGACATTCAACACTACTAAATTCTTACAAACTCACTTTTAATTATTATTTTGTTTGGACTATCAGACACATAACGGCTTCAAAAATGGATTGAGAAAATTGTATAAATAATTTCTTTGGAAGATTAAAAAATCACGAGAGAAAACTTATATGCTACCATTCAACACTTATGAAAGGCCACAAAATATTGATTATTCCCGTTACAAAGTACACAGATTACAATTATTCAATGAATATCATCTATCACAGTAATAAGGCGGATAATAAATAAAATTTCATTTAATATGAATTATTCAAAATTCAAAGGGAACGGCCCTAAAATAAAATGAAAAACAGAATAGTCAATAAAAAAATTAAGGCTGCAGACTTCACTTGGGTAACATTATTGCTTGTGTGATGCTTTTGGTCCCATGAAATTACAACATTTAAACTATGAAAAAATGAGAAGGAAATACAAACTTTTGATCAAACGTAGATCCGAAAAAAAATCTTGTGCTTGCATAAAGTGGGGTGCTCTACTGTCAAACTGCAAAACGATAAAGTTGAAAGAGCAAATTCGGCCGATATATTATGACAAAATTGGCCGATATATTATGACAAAACTGTATTTGAAGGTTTTGATCAAAGAATGGTCCATTCTCATTTAATTTGTTTAGAATTATTAATTAAACATTTTTCATATCCTACATTTTGGCCAACAAAATACTTTTACATTTTTTTTAATGGTTATCATGGCAAAATTATAATAACTCAAACTTTTGGACTCTAAATTTTTATCAAAATTGATATTCTCAAAATTTTTTAGTCTCAAGTTAGTTTTTTTGTGTTTTTAGACTTTCAGGCTTGAGAAGAGCTTTTCCGAATCTAAATTACTGTGGACATAATCAAAAACTTTCACCATGTTTCCTAACGAAGTGAAGCCGTACGTGTAAGCCATGATAATAATAATAATTTTAATTCAAGTATCTAGTGATTATTGTAAGTTGATAGATTTTGTGTTAATTAATTAATTTTAGAAATTTATTTTTAAAAAATTAATATCAATTTGAAAAATTAATTTTTATGTTTTTTTGCGGGGCTTTACCATCAGTTATTACAGGTTCACTTTGAGATCATCGGTGTGAACATAGAATAATATTATCCACCTCTTATACTGTTAAGTAATTTATAATACAGAATAAGAAAAATAATACATCTATTGTCAAATTACAATTAAATAATAATTATATATTTTATACATAGGACCATGGCTTCTTGTTTACCAACACACCATTGGATGTACTGGTTCACATGGAACCATGGTACGCTATCTAGAATAATATATATGATTAGAGTGAAATTTGACAATATCTATTATTTTTCTTTTAATGGAGAGATTTTACAATATCATCATCAAATCTACAACATTTTATTATAATAGCCTACAGATTTTATTATGACAATAATTATAATGGTGCCAGAATATTGGATTGAAGTAATATTGATTTCTAGTTATATTATACTGTATATATCAATATTCAATTATTGGAATTGTAATAAGAATCAATTATTATTTTTATATTTATACAGAATCTGAATTACATACTAAACACCAATGAGAAAGTAATAGCTAAGAAGGCAGAATATATTATATAATCAATCATAAGGCAGTATAGTTTTCCAATAAGTAGTTAATAACAGCACTTTCACGCGGCAAAATCATAAAATATGCCAACTTCCTCAACAAAAAGGTTACTCGCTCATACTATAAGCAATCACCCCAAAGTACACAATAACTACTATCTAACAACCATTATATTATAATTTCGTTGCATCAAAAAATTGCTATTGTGAACATCACTACTAGTACGGTATATGACGTGGAAGTAAAAATTCCCATTTTCATAAAACGTAGAATATACGTGCGTAGAAAGATGAATGGATCAAGTAAAATTTTCTATGTGAATTCTGTCAATTGAGTTTATAATATAGTAAGCGATTAGCTGCACGAAATAACTGAAAAAATTCCGTCTACACATCAGTGATACATGTTTTAAACTATTAATGTGATTATTTCCACAATTTCGAATTTGATTTAAAAATTGCAAATAAGCTAACAAATAATTTGATAGCCTCAAGTCTAAAAATAGGTGCTGAATGATACAAAATATAACAAACTGTATTGAATCAAAACATCCTATTTTACCGTCTAGTTAAGGCAAAGCCTGTTTACAAGAACAAACACATTATAGTCACACAATTTTTCATTCACTTCAAGGAAAATTTATATAAACTGTATCTGATTTATATTGTAGGCACTGGCAAATTTAAATATATATAATACACACTTTTAATAGATTACTTCAAACATGAAAATCAACTTCATCGAAAATTCAATGAAAAGTCAATTGGTTATTCGACTAGGTTTTTTTTATGTTGAACCCGTTGCGTAATATCATAGTGTATGTATGAATAGCTAAATTTGAATTATTTTCAATAACAATAAGATTTTGACTTAGCTGTATCCAATAAATTCAACTTATCAATCAGATCAGTTATCAGAATAATCAAATGGAAATTGAAAATATCTGAAATAACATTTTTTACTCCAAATTATAAATATTATGTCTGAGGAGATTTCCAGAATCCAATTCAATAAGGTACCTGCTCGACTCAACTAAGTGATGTATTCAAAAATGTTTCAAACATAATGATAATAATAATTATTATTCCCATGTCATAATAATATAATATTATTATAAGCTATATAGTAAATTTGGAGCTGCTTCATTATTCCTACAATTGATGAATCTTATTATAGCAATTACCTAGGAAAACTTGAACATACAGTTTCAAGGCAATACTTAATTATAGGAGTCTGAATTTTAGATGAAACCACAATCATTCCAATTTCTAGTTTCATTTCGATACATTACAAATGACATTTGAAGTTGCAGCCTAGATCCACTCATTAATTTGACTAGATCGAATAAGCTTTACAAATAGCAGAAATTAACAACATTTCACCATTTGCATGAAGAAGCATTGTACATGGATTGCGTTTATTCATGTATATTACAACCTCCAAAATGATTAAAATTTTAATCAAGACTAGTATTTTCTATGAATAAATTAGAATGTACTTGAAAAATTCAAGTATTTCAATTCAGAAAATAATTGTTGAATTTTACTGTTAAAAATATTATGGGAATTAATTGAAAAGTTTATTGAGAAGCATAAATTTTTAAAATTAAAAATATTTTGATGAAAGTTATGCCGAAAGAATGAGCAATATATGGGCTTCTAAATGAAAAATTACTTTTGAACTGTTTACAATAATTTGTTATATTTTGGAGTCTCACAATATGTATCACAACTGAAATATGCACATCTAGAATAATACAACGCGAATTGTCAAACTTAAATATGCTTTTTGGTTAATTTAAGAACAGGTTGATTTCAAAATTACTCAAAAACAATGTGTATTTGTACACTAAAAGGAAACATTTGACAGAGATTATACAGTGATCGTTCTCAAAAAATCTTCATAAATAAAAAATAACATTGCTACACTTATAATGCCGTTTGATATAATATATTCACTAGGATAAGAAGAAAGAAAATTGCTTAAACATTAGTCAACTATTTAAAAGAGATAAGTTTAAAATTGATCAATTTCATCCAACAAGAATATCTAATGAACATTACACTTTAAATAACCACGACTAGTATCAAGTAACAAATGACTGAGATTACAAAAATTGATTCTTTATCAACTGTTGAACATTTCATTATTTTTCAACTTGACAACAGAAACTAAAATTAGATGAATAAATGAGCTGTGGAGTTCGGTGATGCTGTCGCATAAGTAATTCATCACTTGGACTAGTCGTAATAATTATAGAAATTCTGAATTCAAGTCATGGACTGTTTACTACAAGAAGAAAATATAATCTACCTTACACTAATATTTAAAAATAGAAGTTACATACTGTTGCCTAAAAATCTGAATCGTTGGAAGATACAGTACATGGATTGGATATGAATCAAATCAAGTGAGAATCAATACAGAATTTAAAAATAAACAATAAAAGTAGTAAAGAATAATGCTAAAAAGCTGCTTATCAAATATTGACGCGGAAAAATTATTCAACTGAAAACTACATTTTACAACATTGCTTAGAGATTTCAAACAATCAACGGTTCTCAGGGAATGTCATTTGAAATATATTTTGTCGAATGTGTTATTTTGTACCAAAATTTCTCAAAAAATATCATACGAGAAGAACTATCCAATAGCAAATTTGTAGAGTAACTTACAAACGATAAAAAATAGTTACCTTCAAAAAAGGGAAGAAAACAAATTCCAGATAAAAATTTGTAACATTAAAATGAAGTTTTACTAATTATTTTTTCTTAAACAATTATGATAAAATAGTAAGGAATACTGTTAAAAATTCAGCAATCTTTGTAGTCAAGGCATATTATAGTATGCATGATTATTCCTGTTGACTAGAGCAGATATTTTAATACTACTATAATGTTTTTGTTCAACTCGAACCAACATAATGCCAAGTTATAGGAATCCATTTTGAGTATTACAGTTACACAATTATTACATTCTTCAATTGATTGTTATTAGAAATTATCAAGTTGTAAGGAGTTGAATACTTAAAATAGGCTAGACGATGATTAGGCCAGTACAAATAACCAAAGCTGAGGAACAATAAGAAGTATAATCAAATGAATGAAATACGCAAGTTGTCCTGCGTTTGAAGAACATATGTGAAATGGATTAAAAATCACTTGCAGTAGAAAGTAGATTAAGGATGAACATGAGATGATAAATTAATTTTAATAGATAAGATGGTATATTAGGGAATGACGATTATGATCTGAATATCCATTACCTATATTACAGTGTAATAAACACTATTCAACGGCATAGAAGTAAATCTTTAGGTTTATGATAGGAAACATGACATGGTGAAGGAGAGAGAAATGTTACGTTGAGAAAGGGATAAAAACCCAAGAGGAAGTGGGAATGTGAATGGTATGATGAAAAAGTACTCAGATGATTAATTTCCGCTAAGCGATAACTTTTGGGTATTGATCACCCGACATTTTCTATTGATAACCAATTTTAGCGGAAATTCCAAACATACTTTGTTCACCAAGTGGTTAGAGAAAATTAAATTAATATTACATTATGTTATAATTATATATAACATAATATATTTATACTCTTGATTGATGTAACTTCCGACTTTGAGTGAAATGCAGGCAATAAAATAGGTAATACATTGCATTCCAAGTCGGAGGTCACACCTAATAGGGTGAAGGTTTTCCAAGCAGGGCAACAAAGAATGATGAACATGAAGATTGAACACATTGAAGATTGAATTTGCTCCAAACATTCGATGAACAGAGTAGGTTGTGCCTGCTTTCACATAGGTGTATTGTATTACGTATCGAGCCACATGTTTTGAAATCTGTCCCTAAACACATGTTGATTACAATCTTGGATGTTATTATAGATAAAATTCAAAATTTGTCCCTATAATAACACATGTTGATGTTTATCTTGGATGTTATTTATAAAGATAAATTTCAAAACTTGAGGCTCGATACATGCTACAATACACCAATGTGAAAGCAGTTTATAGTTTCTCTTTAGGCTGTTGTACAAACCGGGAACATCCAACTTTAATTAGCTGATCAAACATAAAGCTGACCCTGGATTGAAACTGATCTCGGTTAGTGCAGAGTTTCTCAAACAGAGGTCATCCAACTTGAATCAGCTGATCAAACATACTTTGATCTCGGATTGAAACCGATCCCGGCTAGATAAGGATAAAAGAGGGTTTGCGAAGTGAAGAGAATGAAGGGAAGTTGTCTACAAGCGTCTAGATATGAAGCGAGGTTCTGCTAATAATCGTGGCGCCCATTTTCAGTCGACTGACAATTGAAGGAATGAGAGAGGCGCCATCATTCAACTAGTACACCTGGTATGCGGGGCATGCGGACGTCGGCGGCGAATCCTTTTGTGCCATCCGGACCGCGCGGTTGTCTGGCCACTGTCAGCTTCGGTCCGCCGTCTTCCATTGAAATTGTCCGCAGACGACTCACCAACCTCTCCGGTCTCTGCTCTTTTTCCGGGCTGCAACAAATTTGAAACACAATTATATTATTTTCAATTTGTACCATGGAGATGATAGTAATTGCAATCAACCAACGTATATACTATAAACCATTATTATTAAACAACAATAGATTATTACTTATATATAAGCAATATATGAATGGTTTTATTCAATCAACAAACCGTGTTTCTTGTGACGCTGTTTGTCATCTGTACAATTTCTATTGAAGAAGATACATAAATCCATTCAATTTGATACATGAAAAAGATATACAACTCGATAGATACTCACTAACCACATTATATCAGTTGCTGGTAAACATTTCACAAGTTTTATTCGAAATTCATTAGTAATTTTAATGGTCAATTCAATATCAACCCTTAATATCTCCCTGGCATAGAAGGCCCTGGGCCTAATAAAATGGCAACATTTTACCTAGGTACAATCTAACCATATGGTAGTATTGAGTACAGTTATAAATCATTCATGTTGACTTAGGGTTTCCCCTCTTTCAAGTGAAATTTTTATGAAATATGATCAAGAGACTTTTTTTGTAGGGTTCATTTTGTGTTTTCTGAACTGGTTTGTGTTTACTGAAATTGGTAGAAAAGATTTAAAATAGACAATTAAGCCCAAAGATAGCTATGATTTGTGGCAAGTCAAATGTGAGAACGTACAAAAGAAATGCATAACTTTAAACAGCTGGTTTGAAAATTATTTTAATCCTATTAAATGGACCGATTTTCCTACTCTACACAGTTGCCACTTTCAAAGCAATGGCTTTATTTGAAGTGCTATGCTTCAAGTCGTGTTAGTTTTCACTTCAAATGTAATATTCAATCAAGTTAGTGGCAATAAAATATTGCAGCCTCACCATTTGATATGGTTTTATAAGGTTTCGAAATACTTGATCAACTTGTGAACTTGGTGCCAACATACCTGACTTTTGTTACATTGCATGCTGACGACTTTCCAGTTCTATGGTTGTACATGAGAACAAATTCGACCGTATCTCCTTGTTGCAGTTGAACTCCATCCTTAACTTCTGATGTATGGTAGAACAGCTTCTTTCCGTCATCAACCTCATAAGCCAGAAAACCAAATGCACCTGAAATTTACATTAGTGATTAGAATACAAGAAGTGGAGTATCAATTTCTACGAATTTTTTTATATTAATTTTGACGAAAGCCATAAATATAATTATTCAAACCAAACCTAATTCATTTGAATATGGATATAGAGCTGTAATATTTACAATACAGATGTGGGTAGAGCCGTAGATTCCAAATCCTCTCAATTAAATCCAAATTTCATTTTGTGTAAACAATTCAAATATAAATTGGCTTTCTCAAAAATACGATGTTTAACCCAACTAAGATTAGCTAGTAATCTGGTTATGTACTTATTTGTTGAAGGAAAGGGATTTGGATAAATTGTAACACTGTCCAATATGCAATTCGAGAACAGACGAAACAGTAGAACACTTCTTATTAGTCTGTCCAATGTATAATCACATAAGAAGACAATTCATTGCCAAATTTATAAAGAATATTGTTTATGACGAAGATAAAGTAATGGTGCTCTAGGTCTAGTGTCTAGTCCAACTTGAGTGTAGACAAAATAAACTCTGTGTATAATTTTACCGTGGAAGCAGTTAGAACGAGATCAGATATTAAGCATAACAGATTAAGAGGTTGAGCCAACAGTGATATTATAAACAATAAATATTTATACAATTAAATTTTTGAA
Source organism: Sogatella furcifera (assembly GCA_017141385.1). NCBI lineage: Eukaryota > Metazoa > Arthropoda > Insecta > Hemiptera > Delphacidae > Sogatella > Sogatella furcifera. Next base: position 12,619,912 of record CM029551.1, on the reverse strand, counting down.
TTTGACGTTATTACATTGAATCGATGAAAATATTTTACGTAACTTGTTATATTGTTACCGAAATATCTGCCTCAGAGATTAATCAGTTATAAAAGTTATAATTTTGCCATTGGCGATTTCAGTAATGGATGTGATTAGTCTGCCCAAGCAAAGAAGACTTTCTGACAAGATGGTAAAATGACTTCAACTCGGTAAATAATGGTTCAAAAATTACAAATTTAGTCTTAAATTGTAGAGCAGAATGTTTTCTACAATTTGAGACCGGATTTATAATTTTTGGACCAATATTGACCGAGTTAGAGTAATCTTCCCCATCTTGCCAGAATGTCTTCTTTGCTTGGACAGATCATACCAAAATATATGTCTGCAAGATTAAAGAAATTGGTAATGTCAGCTTGAGTGTTGAATTTGACGCAAAAAGTTGGTTGTACGTAACAACTGAGTAGGTTGTTATATAGAGTAGTCACCGACAACTTCAAAAGCTAGAAGTTCCTTGAATGTTCCACATCAGAGAAGGTAACAATATGCTTGATTGACAAATGTCACTTTCTTACCCATTCTCAGGTAACTGGAGACAAGAAAAAAAATCTATATAAAAAAAATGTTAATGACACTGTTTTTTTATCAACCTTTGATAGCATCGACAGTGGCTTTGCGCTTCTTCCTGATGGCGACGACGTTGGCCGCCCTGCCGTTGGAGTCCACCTGGAACTGCACCGAGTCCTTCACCTGCAGCAGTTCCCGCTTATTCGCCAAACTTGTTATGCCAAACTCGTATTCCGCGCCATTCTCCTCTTCTACACAAACAAATCACAAAGCGTTAGAATTTCATTTCGATAATGATTAAAGGTTCTGCATCTACATTCTAAGATCGGTTTGAATAGCTGCCACCATAAAGTAAGGCGGTGTCGTCTACTCCTAGTGCGCTCTAACAGCTGATGTTGTCAATTAGATAGTTATCATTTGGATATGACTAGATGATATTTTTGAAATCAAAAGAGCCAATAAAATAGAAATTTCATTTACAATATCGTTACAAGGCCTATGGTAACATTTAGTTTATAAAAGATTGCATCAAAACAAGTCTTTCGGGAGGGACAGGTGACGCAAAAATGGTTCACGGTTTAGAGGTCTAATTTTTCCACAGCATGGACACACTTTACTGGTGAAGGGTCCGTACTGAAATGGGTATAATTTTTCAATGCTTTGCCACAGAGAATCAAAGAGAGTGCTAATCCTGATCTACAATATTCAAAAATAGCCTGAAATCTAATATCAATGGAATTTGCCCCTATGAAGTGGACGAATGTTTTGATAAAATCTCCTTTGTAATTTAATGATGGCAATTTCCTAGTTTTTAATGTATTTTACATAAGATATCATGATGTCATTTATCTATACATACAATATTCATTGTTCTTATTTATTATAAGGATAACATTTCATACATCCCCAGACCTTCGCTCTGCGGATTTCATGTGAAAATTGTATAATAAATATATTTTTTAGGTAAAAAATAGACATTTGAATTCGATTATGTGAATATATCTTTGAATAAATGAATTGAATGGAATGAATATATTGAAAAAGTAATAGAAAGAGAGAACTGACCGGCGTTGGTTTTGATGAGGCCGGCGTACTCGCTCTGATCGGGATTGACGGAGCGCAGTGGCCTAAGCACCTTACCCTCGAGCACATCGTCCTGGATGGTGACGCCCAGGTTGATGGTGCCCGCCGGCAGGGTGCGCACCATCTCCGCTGAAATACAACTGCCCGACGACGACTTGCCCCCCACCATGTACTCCACTTCCATGCCCAGCTCCAGTGTATCCGAATCCCCCTCGTAGTTACTGCAAACACATTCAATCACATCAAGCATTATAGCATTGTCTTGCAAAAATAACTATAAAGACATTTTATTATTGGATCAGGCTGAGAAGACATTATGGTGTCTCTTTCTAATGAGTTATCTTACAAACTAAGAAAACACTTCCCAGGCAAATAAATAATTATTTGATCAGGCTGAGAAGAAATTCTGGGAAAATGACCAGGAACTTGAAGTGGGAGTTTGAATAAATGCGCAGATCTGGGAAAGTATGGTGGATAAGCACTCTCAATATACAGGGTGTTTCAGGAGGAATGTGCAATACTTCTCAGGCTGATTCCTTGCACCAAGTAGACATTCAAAATATATCAATTTTTCTAATTTTTTAGAGGCTTTAGTGAGGTTCTAAAATAAGCAATTCCTATGTAAAATTAGCTGAGGAATTCAATGAAACCAGTTCCAAGTGTGTCACGTTAACGGTTATTGAGGTAATTGGAAAAATATGCTAGAAAACGCCATTTTTCAACAATAATGGTTATAACTGGATAAGGAATCATAAAATTGTATTTTTTATTAATGGAAGTTGAAGAGAGTCGGATTCTAAAGAAAAAGTTGAATGGCGGCAACTGTGTAAATCTTACCCAAATCTCAGAAATTGCGATCAAAAATCGCAAAATCGCTACTCAAAACAAATTCATCACTTGTGCTATGTTTTGTCAATTTAGCGATTTTTGATCGCTATTTCTGAGATTTGGGTGAGATTTATACCATTCGCCGCCATTTAACATTTTCTTTCAGTGAATTTCTACTATTAACAAAAAACAATCACAGTATCATAAATAATAATCCAATGAACGTAACAATGCTGCAAAGCCTCAAAGTTTTTCAATAAATGTGATGAATCTCATGTTATATTTTCAAATTCATACTCTAATATCAATGTGGCTCTAATGAAACCATGAAAACTACAAAATTATCAGTAATAATGAATTAATATGATATATCAAAAGATACTTACCAAAAACGAAAAAATACTTCACGATTGTGAGACATTGCTTCAATGAAGCCAAATCCATCTTTTAAAGCTGCAATAAAGCCTTGGCATACTGGTTGATTAGTGATTCCATTTTTTGTTGAGTTAGAATGTTGATTCTGTGATTTTAAAATAATAATATCAAGCGCAATGATTTCTTTGTTCCTTTTAACTTGGCATATGCTGAATTCGACCTGTAACATACATATTGCTGGATCAGTAACCTGTATCAGAAATCAAATATGGTTATACATGATGCATCTCATTGTAATTAGTTTGTACCTAAGGAAATGCTATATTGGGAATATTTTTTCTTATATCAGGAATAAATGACAAAAACTAATAGAGCATCAGATAAAATTGATGGATTTTTGTTAAAGCTCAGCCTAGTTTGAAATCTAGTTTCTGACTTTTGTAATTTCTAAAATTGCTGAATCAATATGCAAGGTCCATTCAATAAGTATCGAGACTGGTTCTCTGTAGTCTCTAGTATAAAGTGGAAGGGGGTCCGACTAGTCGGGCTCGGTAGAGGGGTTCTTTACCGTTCATGAACACTGTGATTTAGCCTCTCAAGTCCATTCGTTGAGACAGGAGGTCGATTTTGGAGCGGAGTGTTTTGAGAGCGCGTCGCAGTGGTTTGGAAGCCAAAGTCAAAACATCAGAGACGAAACCCTGCACTCACAGCGGCTTTTTCACTTCAAGTCAGGTGAATTGATTAGGGGTGGGGGTTACTATGACTTGGCACCGCGAAATTTCGCCAGTAGATGCTTCACTATAATCGCACTGCGGCACAGCGCCACAGATGGCAAATTCCTCACTATTCTCTCATCGCCAAATCATCCGTTTCGATGGTGTTGATGGTTTCTACAAGACCGTTCTTCTCACTGATAAGGGGACTATTATACGCCTGTCAGAGTCCAAAACTTCTGTTTTCACTATCCAAGCCCCATCTCAAGGGATTGTAAGGCGTCCAACGCAAAAATCGATTTCAACGAGTTTGCGCCACTGAAAAACTCTTACGTGACTCAAGGAGTATTCCATGTGAGCCTCTTCAAGAAAGGAAAGAATCTCAGACGCGGATTTTCATGTTTGAAGAAATAATTTCACAGGGTAGCTTTGCTCTATGGTAAGCTCCTGTTGGTGCTGCGACGCGAGGCAAAAATACTCGGCGCGGAAATCGACCTCCTGCCTTAACGAATACTTGCAGGTGACTGAACCAGAGTGACTCTTATTCGTAAAGATGCCATCTATCGATCACCACCGATCAGATCCCCCTATGAAGCTCGGTTGAGGCTTCATTGAACCAGTCTCGATACTTATTGAATCGAGAAATTCAATAGTATTTCTATAGTATTTTATAGTATTCTTTTAATAGATGGAAAAAATGAAGAATACAAAATACTTTTTTAGCATATTCGATTTATATTGAAATGGATGAAGTAATGAGAAATTTCGTATTTTGAAGTAGGCCGAGGCTCGAAATTTCCGTAGTCATGGATCAAGTGAGTGAAAATTCAATTAGACTTGATGTAAATCAATAATTTAATGTAATTCAATCAAGATAATGTGAATAAAACTTAGAAATGACTGATATACTTACTTTATCTCCCACATGTGGAGTACATTTAGGATCACAGTCTTTTGCATAATAATTTATAGTCTTCTTAATTCCATTAATTTGGTATGAGATTGTGCCGCACTCTTGATTCTTTTCTCCGTTTCCAGGCGACTGAAAATCAAAACAAAAATAGTTGTAGTTGCAGAGTTGGATAGAAAATAGAAGCTAGAAAGTGTTATTAGCGATTGAATTCCGCGCCCGCTGAAAATAAGATTTTACTATAGAGTAACCAGTAAGCAGCTCAACAGCTGTATACAGAAGTAATTTATTAATGAACGATATGGCAAGAATCATCCCTGTTGTATACCAGAACAGGTTAAATAGAATTGCACACTCTATGGTGCAACTTGAATATAACAACATTTTCATTTATTATTATTAGTTAATGGATAAGGTATTGGTTAGCTTACAATTTACAAGTTTAATTAGAAAGATGAATAAGAAGTCGTGAGCCCATCTGATTATTCGTTATACTTTTATTAAGATACTTCAACAATATGTAACTTACTCTCAATTTTTCAAGAGTAATAAATGTAGGAAAAGTTCTAGTCAGTGAATATTCAGGTGTGATGAACTTTCAATTCGGTCATACTCTCAACTCACATGTTTATGTTTGTGTTTATAAGTGAATCAAAAAACTTTATTAGAAATAATTACCAGTTCAATAAATGAGCTCGATGAGTAAGCATGAATTAGAAAATAAACAAAAAGTTTATCAAGTGAAATAGGAAGATTTTTATTATAAAGAATAAGACTTCCTACATAAATTATAGTGATAATGACTTTTCAAAGAAACGTAGAAAACACTCACATTCAGCAGTGATGATGATGATGATGATGATGATCGTTCCCGCCTGGCGATTGCCTACATCAGACCATCATCACTGATCAATTGAAGTGTTTTTCTACTTTTAAATTTTATTTAAAAATTCAGTGTTAATCTACTAATAGAAAAAGGACGGATACACAAAATAGCAATAATTTTTTGAAAATGAGAAATCGAAGAGATGAATAGGAAGATTTGAGAAAGATAAAGTTGAGATAGTTGTGGATGTACCTGATTATTGCTTATTATCTTAGTTGGGCTCCTCGGTAGCCAATTGTTGGGCGCCTCTTTCGTGACGACACCCGTCACATTTCTTTCTTGCACGATTTCAAATTGAACCGTTCCTGGAGGCAGGTGTTGAATCCTAATCGCACTTTGTCTACTGTACGCGTTAAATGATAAAGTCGAATCCTGCAACAGAATCAATAAACACATTCATAGAACAATAATTAATCTAGAGAAATCCTGATTCCAATAGCTCGCTTTTCGGAAGTATTTGTTGATTTCATATCCGGTTATTCCAAGCATGATTAAACTAACGATTCATAGTTTTCTATGAATTATTGTCAAACTGAAAACTAATTTACCAATGTTGAAGAACGTCAAAAAAAAGTTGTGGTAACTTTGACGAATCGTCAATACAAGTCACCAAAACAATGAAGTGCATGTTATAGGTATAACATGGTTATAGGTTATAACATGCAAGTGCATGTTATAGGTATTCTGAGTGACGGATTGGTGCGAAAATGTGTTAAGGCCTTTAAAACGGTACTAAATTTGAAAAATACGCCTTCAATAAACATGAAAACATTTAGTTTTGATTCTGCATGAATTCTGGAGTTAACATCAGGAAATCTGCTCAGTGCTCATGTCCCTCATCCAAAGGCAATCTTTTACACTAAGTGATCAATAGTTTGTCTTTGCCCACACTCACAGAAAAGAAATATTTTTCCTCCATTCAAACAATAAATCGACACACCTACGAGTTTTGTTCTTATTCTATTCAGAATGCTGACAATTTTCTACGGGGTAGTCCAAAACCTGTTGTTTTTTTAGAAAACTATGGGATGTGATCTTGCTGTCATGCACTGGGCATTTGAAATGCTTCCTATTTGGAATTAATTGCAGATTTGTAGGTAGTTTTCTTGATCGCAGACGAGTTTTATTCGCTTTTTCAATATCCTCAAGGATTCTCAGGTCTTGATTGTCAACAATGTTATCATACTTTCTAATGATTACATTCTTGCGGCGCGGGTTTGTGGGTGGTATGTGGCTTAATACTGCAAGCCATTCTAGTAGGTAGGTAGCGCCAGTGATCATTCTCATGGTATTGATAAGTTGGGCATCCACTCCATGAGTATGAGGGCCGTTTAGCCAGACAGGTGCACAGTATTCAGCAGCTGAAAACACAAAGCTCAGAGCTGGTAGACTAGATTGATAGTGTTGGAGGAAGAGGAAGATAGAGAACAAGAAAGTATGGCCATTTGATTCACTCTTCGGTTTTTTTTGGGAACTTTACATACAAATCGTTACAATGATTGAAAACTAGAAAATGAACATACCTGGACGATAGTGAATTCCACCTCATCATTGACGTTAATTTCTCGATCAACATCGAGTACCTCGCAGAAACGGAAGAATATTTTCGGTTCTCGTTCGACACACTTCAAGAAGCCGTAGCCATCTTTTTTAGAAGCGATTATGCCCTGTTCTCTTCGTTCTCCCGACACTTGGAATGACTCCGGTAGCAGGGCGATCGACGACGCTCGTTGCAGTTGGTCTCTCCTGTCGGTTGCTATCAAGAACTGCACCCAATCACCGTGCCTATTAACACAAATAATCAATATCTCAATAAATTGTTTACTAACAATATTTATTCGAGTTATAATCAAATATTCATGTTTCATTTATTTATAACAATTATCATATTCACACAATCGTTTCATAAAGATACAGGAAAGAAAGAAACAGGCTTAACCCCTTTCTATCTCTTCCCCAATTTTGAATTGGAATATGGTCAAAAATTGTTAAGTTTTGCACTTGAACAGAGATACTTTGGTCCCAGAATAATTCCCAAGAAAAATATGGTAAATAAGGAGTGTAATGTGCATCAAAAGGGACATTTCAGAATACCTGAAAGATTTTTGTCAATTTTGTTCAATCCAACACTCTATTTGTTCGAATCAACTTTTAGGCTCGTTTTCTATGTTAGCCAACGTCACAAATTGCTTCCGTAATTCAAAATTTTAATGATACGGTATTTCTTCTGGACGATAAATTCTTAATTGAAGTGCTGTTAAAATATATAATCTACTTTCGAACTTTATTATTCATCAAAATTTAGTATAAAGACGTTTTGGACATTAGTCTGTGTTTTTAACCAATAAGTTCAATAGTTCCTGTGAAATAAATAAAGCCTTTATTTAGTCTCCAGAAATCAATCAACAATACATTCTTCGAAAAAGAACAATTCTTTTCATCAATCATTATAAACAGTTAATTTTCAACTTTAAAACTCATTGAATTTAAATTTAAACAGTTTCCCCTTTAATAAACAAGAGAAATAGAGTCCTTCCTTTCTTCAAATAGAGTCCATACAATCTTACACTTTTAGTTAATTCTTTTGTTAAATTGTAGTTGTTCATTTTTTTCAGTCACACTATTTTTTCACAGTTCATTTCTTTCAATCACAATTTTTCCTTCACTTCTTCAAATAAAATAAAATAATATCACTACCAAATAAACTGATAAATTCATGATAGTTCAATAAACAAGAGAAAAGAAAGATAATAAGAAATATTAAAAAAAAAAAAAATTGCAATTTTCTTCTATTTATGAAATTCAACTATTGTCTGGAAACTAGGCCCACTAGCGGGCATAGGCCTCCCCCAGGTTTCTCCATCTCTGCCTATTTCTCGCTACCTCCATCCATTTCCTACCTGCTTACCTAGTATTATTGTATAATTTTTCCAATTATTATTGCTTTTATTTTGAGACAAAATCGTAGTAGGCTTTTCATAAAAAAGTTCTTGATCTAACACATGTGACTCAGCTGTAGGAGAGTAAATTTGATAAATGTTTAACGTTTTACTGGTTCCCACTCTCAATCTCAACACTGCAATTCTTCATGAGAAACCTTTTAGTTCGAGGATTTTTCCTTTTAAATGTTTCTTGATTAGAAATCCAACTCCTTTTTGACCCTGTGTCTCGCCGAAATGATAAAAAATGAAATGGCTCTTATTTCTGTACATGATTTTTTCAGAATTCCTCCTCACTTCTGTCAAACCAAGAATGTCTATTTGTGTCTTTCAATGCCTCTTCTAATTCACGACCTCCGTACGAAGAGTTCTTACGTCTAGTGTTCCTAACACAAATCCTGGGGGGTTACGGTCACAATTCCCCTCGGTGACCAACCTTTCTGGGGAAAATTTCTTTCTTGAATAGCTTTCTTTTAATATCTTCTTGTTTTTTGTTTGTTGACAGCCTAGTTTCCATTAAACGCTAATCCTTCCTATCCAAGTTCTTATCCCTACTTTTAATTTGGAAATAGTTCTCTATGGGACCTTTCCTCTCCTCAATGCTACATTCCTTTCCTGTCTTTTCTGATACTGTATCCTTCTGCTTCTCATCTTTTGCCCTCATTTGTTTTGCTTGGTTTTCCTCACTCGTTGGAGAAACACTTAATTCCCTCTTTTTATTTTCTTTTTTGTATTCCAAAATAACTAATTTGTCGTATTTGATTACCGCGTATTTTCCATCTTTTCTGGCTGCTACTAAATCGCTTCTAAAGCTCTTTCTAATCTGTTGAACGTCCTCAGGATAGTCTTCAGAGATGGAAATCTTAGATCCTTTCAATTTCTTACTATTTTTCAAAACTTCAATTTTTCGAGACAGAGTTGTTAATGCAAGAACAATTGGTCTAGCTGTATTCTCTACATTCTTCCCTACCCTTCTGACAAAGTCCACCTCCCAGTTATCAATTTTAATTTCGAGTTTCAGTCTTATTAGATCAAGAGCCAAACTTTTCAGATCTTTTGTATTATCGTTTTCCAGCCCGTGAATAACTATGTTCCTCTCTCTGACCTTTTTTTCCAACCGATTAATCTTCTCTTTCTGCTGGTTAAGTGTTTCGTTTATATTAAGTAGTTGTTCCTTCATAATATCTGCAACTTTTTCAGTAATAACATTCACGTTCTTATCGAATTCAATCTTAAGCTCTTGCCTTAAATCTGTTTTGAATTTATCGAGCATATCAACGAGGTCTTTAGGCTCCATTTTTGTTCTCTCTCTAACTTACAATTAATTGATTATTGATTTTTTTCAAAATTATTCACTAATAATATGTGGGATAGGAATCATAGGAATAGAGGTTGCGCCAAGAGAGCGTACGTGGCTTTGGAACAAAATAGGAAGCTCCTGAAATTGATGGATATTATTTAATGGAAAGGGAGATGATAAGGAATAAATGAAAGTGACACAGTTATTTCTGTATATGATGTTGTATGTCAGAGAAGATCCCAGAATAATAGTAAACAAGCCGTCGATAATTGTTATAAAGAGCTTAGTTGTTCAAGAAAAGAAATAACAATGAAGAGATAAATGCTGTTTCCTCCCGAATTTTTCAGATAAGATAATGTTCAATCGTTCTGTAGGTCAATAGAACTTGGATACCGCAATCGTCAATATACGAGTATCAATGTTGGAACGAAGTTTTCAACTGATAGTTTGATGATTTGCTCCCAGATGGAGTTACGTACTGAAAGCATTCCAATTACCGACACAACATCCCTCAATCTATCTTCTTAACATCGAGGTCAATTCGTTATTTATTCGTTGGCACTACCTGAGTCCAAAGTACACTCCTCTTTGAAATACTGTATTAACTGTGTGCCTGACGCAAAAATGGCTGATCGCATTATTAGCTTCTAAAGAGAGATGTTGTTGAGAGAGATACTTGCTACTCACAGTTGCGTTTTTTAAGGCCACTTTCTAGTGTCGGTCCTACGAAGAGATGGTAATAGAATCTTTTGAACACAATAAAACTTGACTCAAGAATTGTTTCACAACTAATTTAGCTTATTTTTCGAGAGCACAAAAATTTACGACTTTTCCAACTGCAACCAGTGTTGCCAACCGTCACAAATTGCTTCCGTAATTCAAAATTTTAATGATACGGTATTTCTTCTGGACGATAAATTCTTAATTGAAGTGCTGTTAAAATATATAATCTACTTTCGAACTTTATTATTCATCAAAATTTAGTATAAAGACGTTTTGGACATTAGTCTGTGTTTTAACCAATAAGTTCAATAGTTCCTGTGAAATAAATAAATATAGATAAGGATCAATACAGTTGTAGAAGATGTCCTACGTATTTGAGTCATGCCTAGAATTACCCAAATCCGAACTAAACTAGTTCGGATTTCTACTATTTTCAACTAGTTCAATTTCTACTAGTTCATTTCTAGTTCAATTTCAATTTCTAGTTTCAATTTTTCTACTAGTTCGGATTTTTTCTATTTTCAAATAGAAATCATAAAATAGTGTATCAACCTAATTGGTACTAAAAAGAAACCTTCAAACAAGGTATCCAAGTTCATGAGAGTTGAATTATTAAATAATTGAATTAGTTTCCAACAATTCAATTGAAATTTACAATTTCAATTGAACCTCCCTGGTTTCCAATCATCAGACGAAATTGATGCAATACAGCTGATACTTACTTTAAAGTGAAATCTCCCCTCTGATCCTTATCTCCAAACGAGATTTCCTTTTCGGAATGATCAGGAGCTCGGTAGCGAATTTTGCCCGGCAATGGATCGTTTTGGTGTCTTGCCTCTTTGCCCCTTTCCAGCGGTTTCAGAACTTGACCTTTCACTATATCGTTCGCTACATCTTCAAACACCACAGAACCTTGAGGAAGCTTTATTATATTGCAGGCTACTTCTTTTCCCTAAAAAAACAATAGAATTTTATAGTTAGTATATGTTATAGTTACTGTTATAGTTATATGTATATAGTTACTTTTCAACTTTAAACTATTTTGAAAATATAAGTAAATAGCCACATCCACACAAGTTTCTTATACCAGAATATCTAGTCAGTTATTCAAACTTTGTGTAATTAATAACACAATTTCACTAACAATTCTGTGCTTGTTTGATTGTTTGGACACTTTACATAAATTGTAGTTCAATGATAAAAGTAATGCTCCAAAAGGGAAAAACACCAATTACAGTTTCAATTCAAGATCTATTTTTTTGACCATGAGGCTACAAGAGCAATAGGCAAATTATACTAAACTGTCAAAAGTACACACCATTGCAAAATATTACACAACAACATAGTTCTAATTCCTAGAATTGCTTTAAAAACATATCGAAGTCACATGAGAAAATTATGAACAATTCAAAACAAAATTGCACTCATGGACAAAATTCATAGCAAACAAGTCACTAGAAACACGGATAGAAAACAAAATGTTACATTAAAAAGCATTTCACATTCATCTTTAAATTTAAAAAAGGGTTTGAAGGTTATGTTGAGAAGGGACGGATTTAAGTATCCAAAGATTCAAAGATCTTCACACGTCAACCGAACCTTAATGTGTGATGCGTTAGGTTAGTAAGTATACTTCATTTTACTCATTGATTTAGGCTAGATCAATATATGCAATTACTGTACTTACATTTCTAGTTTGAATAATGAACTCAACATCATCTCCTAGCTGCATTTCTTCCTTGGTGTTTGTTTCAGAAAAGTGAAAGAATATTTCTTTCACAACATCGGCTCTTTCTATGAAGCCGAAAGACTCCTTCATTGAGCACACTACGCCTTGATACTTGACAGGATGAGCAGGATTCTCTAATCTCACGTGACTGGCTCCAAGATTACCTCTGCGAATAATAACAATATTGATCATAGAATAATTAGATAAATTGTCCAGATAGAATTACAAAAACAAATAATTTACAGTTATGTAACTTATATTAATTGAAATTGTTCACACTGTATTATATCAATCATTATTAATATTATCAACGAATAGCTGTGATGATAATTATAAAAAATCGTCTAAAATCATGTCTAAATTGATAATAATAACCATCATACTAAGGGCATTTGAAAAATTTTTCACACAAATAAGTTTTGATTTTATGTGAATGATTATTTCATTTTTAAACTGTATTCAAAGTTCTTCTGTATTTCTTCAATTTTTCTTCAAACTTTATTGCAATTTGGCACCGCCAGATTACAGAAAGAGGCCACTCAATCACTCAAATAACTTCTTGCCGAAGTTTCCTTGGGTTTAGTCAGCTGATTTAAAATGGGTGTTGAAACATACGATCTTGAGTTGGATCAGATCCTAATGTCGCTCAAACCTGATTTTCGTTCTTGTGAAATATGGTCTTAGATTCAAATATGAAATTAAGGATATGATGAATAATTTTTCATTTGGAAAGTAAATTAAAGGAAGTATAAAGAAAGGTCAAGTGGGTGTCTACCAACTGACCCAGTTCCCATTTGACCCAACCTTCCACTAGACCCAATTTTTCAAAGTAAATAAAAACCTCAAGTTGGGTCAGTTGGTTGACCCCCAGGTCAAGTTGCTAACCTGTGATTGGTGGCGATTTGAAAGCTGACTTTGTCTCCAGCACGCAGTGTGACATTGCCTTCGACATCATCCTTGTTGTAAGGCAAGAAAAAGCATTCGCCGCGATTTTCGTAGCTGATCCTGCCCTGAGTGTCACCACCCGAGCCTTCGCTTCTCAATTCTGTCGTCACTGTTCCAGTCACTCTCTCCTCACTCAATACCTACAATCAACAACAACATTTAAACAATGCATAATTGCGCCACAAAACTACATGGAAATTTTTCCCACGATTATACGCCAGTATATGAATGAGAAGGGAGATAAAAATTAAATTGCCAAAAATAACCAACAGTAAAACATCCAAGTGGTCAAAAATTAAAGGTGAATTTTGTTAAGGTAGCATTTGTAAAAGTAATACATTATATTGACCACTTGTTGGCCAAGAATACTGGATAGTGTGATCAATTCACTTCCTGTACTTGAAATGAGAGTTATGTATGCTTTGTTTAGACTTTAGAGGAGGAAAAAACAGTTCATTCATTATACATATTACATTAGTAAGTAAATACTGTAGTAAGTTATTATAAATACAATGATTCAATAATAATAAAAATAGTAGCCCTGAGATAAAAGAAACAATAATGATTCAAGTTTGAACTCAAAGAAGGACATTCATGCAGTAGTGGGCTTACATAAAAACTTCTCGATTTGCATTAGTAACTTCTTGATCAAATCAAATTATTGCTATGGAGAATTCACATACAGTTTCAATATAAAAAACAAATTCGCGTCCAATAATAATGATGAGTTTGATGGCGACCCTTGACCATAAATAAATAAATGATAATTTTTATAAATAAATACAGTGTCGTCTTATATGTGACTTCATCCATTCAACTCAGTTCAACTAACACGCCACTTCCAACAAAAAGCTATGTCAAGAGTAAGACCCAACTTGAATTAAGTAACTTCGGTTAAAGGGCCATCTAGGGAACTTTTCATCAATAAATACTACTAGAGTTTGAGTTTCAATGAGCTTGAGAAAAAGATAGGATTTCAATTCAAGAATTGCATATGCTGATATTTAAAAAATATCAATTATTAAGGAAATAAATTGAAGTAATTTAGTCAGAAGTGATTGAATAAAAGAAATATAACTGATTATAACTGATTGACTACTGAATAACTAACTACCTCTAAATTGAAAGACTTTGAAAGACACTTACAACATCAGGTGCTATTTTAGTGACGGTGCTGGCAATAGGTTTGCCGGTTCGACGGTCGTATGTCATCTCGAATTCAACTGGATCACCAATTTTCAAATGATCAATTTTACCACTGAACTGGCTGAAGTGGAAGAACAAACGAGCTTGTCGATCACAGCACTGGATAAATCCGTAAGAATGCTAAAAAAATAAATAATATTGTAATTAAACGAAAATATTGAAATACAGTAACCTGCAAATCTACAAAACAGTATTAGGCTACAAAAACAAAAAAACAATGGAGCTCTTCTCAACAATTCAAATAGGACCTCATCTGATATGATTTATCTGATTCGATTTGTCAAAAGAAAAATTTAATACGTCATTATCCGTTATTTTGGCAATACTGCCAAGGACATCTAATAATGGCAAAACCCATGCTAATAAAAATTGACTACACGTTTTGATAAGCATTAAACTAAATTAATTTGGTCAACGCACTTACAGAAGTGTGTAACGACTAACTACAATAGTATTAAAAATATTATAAATGAGCAAAAATTTTCTCAAAATAAAAAATTCCTAGTTTTTTTAATAAATAAATGTGAGAGATGGTTTATAAGCAGACCGGCATAGACCAGAACACCGGTATAGATGAAAGTCTATTTCAACTAATTATATATGAAATAAAATATTGGATGTATTGGAAATATTCAATTTTATTATTTAAAGGCTAGAAAGTCTTTTAGAAAGGCTAGAGAGTCTTTAGAAAAGTAACAACAATAGAATCTAGAAATGAAGAAATACAGTACGGTGAAAATATAGGCTACCTAAACGGGAACCAAGCAAATCAATTCATCAATCAGCTCATAATATTTATCACGCCTTTGGAGAGTCTTCAATCAATAAGAAATGCTTTTATGAACAGTTTTCTCTTCTATCAAATTAAAATGTACGGAACATCAAAAAACTGATATTATCAAAAAAACCATTACATCTTAAAAATAAAAATCTTAATCATCCATTGCAATCACGCCCACTTACTTTTGGAGAAGAATATACTGTGAAATTATCGAATCAAGCCACTATCAAAAACATATTAACGCACATGCATCAGTGAATAGCATTGAATAACAGATCATTGCTCAAAAACAAGAAATAACTAGTGCATTGGATTATTATTTTCGCTGCATCACTAAATATTTATCCAAATAAGATAAGTAAGAGCTGAACAAGTTAATTTTTTATCGGACTCCCACTTATCTCCAAATAATTTAATTGTATTTCATGACATGATAACATGGAGTCGATTCAATCCCCTCTCACTATCAACAATAATTATATCAAACACAATAGACGTTAAGAAATAGTCTATAACGTCATGTTATAAGATAAATGTGTTGATCTCGTATGAATTTAGGATTTTTTCATTTTGTCCATTCTGTATATCTTTCCACTCACTTGAAAAAATCTGGTGTGGTACACTCACACAACTTTCCTTGCCATTCATTTTTGCGTACGGTACCTCATACAAGTATTTATACGTAGTCATCAGCAAGTGAAAATTGCAATAGTCCATTACTTCCTCTTCTTCTGGTACTTAAGCGTGCTGTACACGGGGACAGTACTGTCGGCCAGTTGAATATCTGTAGCAAATCACAGCCTTTGTTGTTTGACTCAATGACAAGACAAAGGCTGTGATTGGCTACAGATATTCAACTGGCCGACATTACTGTCCCCGTGTACAGCATGCTTAACAGTGAGTTTTTCACTCGTCGCTGAGGCCTCGCGCCTATCGGCGCTTCGGCCCATCATAATATGTATGATTTGCAATTATCACAAGCCCATGACGCCTCGCGCCTGTCGGCGCTTCGGCTAGCAAAATCCATCATCCTCAACAATGCTTTGGATCTTCTCATATTTTGCCAGGAACGAGACTCATGGCAGTCGATAGGGCTTATGTAGGACTATTTCGGGTATGAGTTAAAGAAAAATCGTTAGAGACGTTTTCGAGAAAATCGTAAAAAACACCATTTTTGGCATATTATCCACCATTTTTCCGTCATTTTGTGATTAATTTTCTTCAATTTCTTCGAGTCGGGTCCTCATGGTATAAGATCCTTAAGTTTGAAGTTTCAAGTCAATTGGTCATTAGGAATCAAAATATTGCAAAATCCATTATTAGCTGACGATCTTCTGCTATTTTGCCAGGAACGAGACTCATGGCAGTCGATAGGGCTTATATAGGACTATTTCGGGTATGAGTTTAAAAAAATCTTTAGAGCCGTTTTCGAGAAAATCGTAAAAAACACCATTTTTGGCATATTATTCGCCATTTTTTGATGAATTCTTTTGAATCTCTTCGAGTCGGGTCCTCATGGTATAAGAACCTTGAGTTCAAAATTTCAAGTCAATCGGTTAATTAGGGATCGAGATATAGTGTATACAGACACACACACACACACACACCAATACCCAAAAACCACTTTTTTGGGACTCAGGGGACCTTGAAACGGATGGAAAACTTGAAATTGAGGTACCTTAAATTTTTTTGGAAAAACAATACTTTCCTTACCTATGGTAGTAGGTAGGGCAAGGAAAGTAAAAATATGCTCTTAATGATTCAGTTCGCCTCCGAACCGGGTAAAAATGATGGGATTTATTTTACTTATGGAACATTTCGTACCTGAAACTAAATTGGGAATCAACATCTAGGGATACCATTTCTATAAAATTTGAAATAAAATAAAAAAGGTGGACCTTTTATGATAACAACTTAGATGGCTAAAAACAGTAAAGGATAAAATGGCTATCTTGGTTTAAGTATTAATATTTGAACATAGAAACTGGAAATAGAGGTGCTAATGGAACATTTTCAATTTAATCGTAGCCTAGACCAATTTAAAATATCAATGAGAATTTGCAGTTTAACAAAGCTGTAAAGAATTTTATGAGAATTTGTGGAATCTATTGGATGCAATGGAAATGCACATCCATATTTATGCACTTTCTTCACATCCTTATTGTTTCATTTTTGTTTACGAGAGAAATTTTCAAATATCCTTGGGACTGCCATTAGCGTCAGTCTTAGTGACTTTTTTCTGATAATTGAGTGGTCTGTCTTCAGTGATCCAACCGTTTGATTATCCGCCTAATGATTAAACTTTACTATAGAGACTGTATAATCAGTATGATATATAACAGCCAATTTAATCAGTATGATATACAGTGTCTATAAACTTTACTATTCATCGCCGCCAATTCCCACTATGGTCAGTTATCACACGCAAGTACCAAGTTTACCAATTCACGCGATTTTTGCCCTTTGGATTTCATCAAGGATTCTTTTTATGATCCTCGGCTTCTCAAATTTAGGAAGAGGATCCAAGAAAATGTTTCAGCAATTACCGAAACAAAGCCGAAAAAACTTTGCTGTGGACTTGATATTGTGTGGCAAATGCAAACCACAAATTAAAAACAGTTCGAGTTGCTCTCTCATTCAATAAAGCATTTTAAAGAGTGAGTTTAACCTGATTAATAATATTAAGAGTTGAAACCGCGATATTCATTTTGTAAAAACCCGGTATGACATTTATTGTTGCTTTTGACAAAGGCTATGACTATCTAGGGAGTTTCGCTTCGACAGATAATTTCAATTTTCCCCCAGTTATTTGAGAAATTTGGTCTCACTTGGTAAATTTGAATGTACCTAGAACTTTAGAATACTGGCGGCTCGTGCCCACGAAACAGGTGAAGTGCCCGTATCTTTTTTTAGCTGTACAGTAAATACATAGCTTTAGAAAGAAAGCTATGGAAAAGCTTGTCCAAGAAAAGAAGACATTCTGGCAAAATGGCTGATTCAAAAATTGTAATTTTGGTCTCAAATTTTAGTTAACATACTGATCTACAATTTTAGACCAAATTTACAATTTTTTAACTAATAGTGACGAAGCTGGTGTCCTCTTCCCATCTTGCCGAAATGTTTTCTTTGCTTGGACCTAACAACTCTCGACTGACCTGTAATATGTAAATAAGGAGGCGAACTCACCAGCAGCTTTTCAATGATTCCGGTTTCGCGCGTGCCCTGGTTGCCCTGCGACGAGTCGTTGTAGGAGGCGTTGGCGTTGTTGCTGGACGAGTCGTTGAATGAGGAGTTGTTGAGCGACGATGACGACGTGTCGTGTCCGTTGAATATGTCGTTGACGTCCGGGTTGAAGGTGGTGATTGGCGGAAAGTTACGCGAGTTGTTGGCCGATGAGTAGACGTTGTAGTTGGATGATTGCGAGTAGCTGTTGTTGGATGACGAGTACATATCCTTGTCTGACTGATGGCTGCTGCCGCTGCTGCTGTTCCGATGATGCATATGATGTTGCTGCTGCTGTTGCTGGTGGTGGTAGTTGTTGGAAGAGGGACTGTTCTGATAGGTCATCGACTTGTAATCAATAATATCGGTGTTCATGTCTGGTGGCGGCTGGAACTTCTTCCACTGAGGATTATTTGACATGGCTTTCTTGTTTGTATTTTTTTAAACTTGCTTGTTGTTTATGATAAAATTTATCGCCACAAATTAAAAGAATCGATACCCGATTATTTAAATTATTAAGCTACGTAGTAAGAAGTAGACTAAACTTTCAGTTCGTATTCTTTTTACATGTATGTACATACATATATAAATATATTAATAATAATTTATCACAGAAAACTTCTATCTTAGAACGCTTTTGTACACTGCAGCGAAGTATAAACAATCCACCACAGATCACAGAATGTG
Source organism: Sogatella furcifera (assembly GCA_017141385.1). NCBI lineage: Eukaryota > Metazoa > Arthropoda > Insecta > Hemiptera > Delphacidae > Sogatella > Sogatella furcifera. Next base: position 12,601,039 of record CM029551.1, on the reverse strand, counting down.
GTAGAGAAGTTATACTTCGCTGATAACTAAAAGTAATGTTTGATTTCTCCTCGAATTATACTTTCTTTACGATAAAATACACAACGAAAAGAAATAACGGACGTTGACTATCGAATCCTAAGTTAATTATCTATAAGATAAAATCACTTGTAAAAAACCGATGCAGTTTTTTCACGAGTCCAGCCCTAAAGTCTAGAATCAACGTTTATTACAAATGTTTTTACGTAACTCACTTCTTATACAGAGAATTTTACTTTTTAAGCCGACATAACTATTCGTATTATATTATATATTTCTTATAGAAAACAATTACGCGTTTGCACAGTTCACAAAAATATCATCGACGATAATCTCTACGTAGTAAATAAGATTAATTAGAAAAAATAAGCAAAATCCTCAGATGTCTTCAATGCTAGCAGTGTTTGGATTGTGTCTGGTTGTCAATTCTTCTTTTCTGGTGATTTCCTTTCGATCGTTGCTTCAGTTGGTTGGTATTCAGTTACACAAGCTGAAATCACAAAATACACCAATTACAAATAGAAATAAATACGGTAAATTTAATCACAACAGAGAATAATTGTAAAATCATAGAACTTCTGAAAAATAGTCTAAGGGATACACTGGCGGCTCGTGCCCACGAAAAAGGTGAAGTGCTGTACAGTAAATGATACGGGCACTTCACCTGTTTCCTGGGTACGAGCCGCCAGTGATGGGATAGGTATATGTCTTTTTTGGATAGCTAAAATTGTAAGGGTAGTTCCACACATCTTGGTAAAATTTACAATTTATTAGATTGAAAAATTATTAAATGTATCTGGTCGATTCTATCGATCAAAGTTATTTTCAACGTTGTTTCTACTAAAAGAAAATTTTGAAAATAATAATTTATTGCAATCTACATCGGAATTTTAAAAAAAAGCAAAAGTATGGCGGTTGGCAGGAAAATTATGATTCTATAGTACTGTTATGGAGCGCTTTACACTAATGGCCAAATTCAGAGTTAGAGACTGTAGTTTGTAGTAGAAACAATATTAACAAAAATATTTCCAACTTACAGATAATATAACTTACAGAATCTAATAATATACTCATCAGAAATAAAAACAAAACAAAGGGGATAGTTCAATTGTTCCACTAATTTCACTTGAAATTATTGAAAAAAATCCAGTATAACTTAAAATTCTGTATTACTTATAAGAATTATGAAAAAATCAGCTTATTAACAAGTTCAATGCAACAGCAGCTAAGTTATTAAGTTCAAATTATTAAGAATAAGGTATGACAGTTTTTTCAATTCTGCTTTGATGGATTTTCAAATATTTTTGTTGTTTTTGACTAATATAATATATTATTATTGTATGTTAGTCGGTTTTGTGATTTAATAATATGTTATGTTTATTTAATGTTTACTGCACTCAATGTTGTTTGTATGAATAATTTCTCAAAAACAAATAAAACTATATTATATATATTAGGTTCAAATTATTTAGAATGAGGTATGATAGCTTTTTCAATTCTGCTTTGATGGATTTTCAAATATTTTTAGGGAGAACTGCGACTATTATAAGAAGTTAATTCACAGAATAAATTTAAAAACGCAATCTAGACAGGGTTGAACAATTAGGTAGGCTAAGACTCAACATATTTAATCTAATCACATCTCAAATTAATCAGTGAATAATGTGGCCTACAATAAAGAAATAATTACCAATGTATTTGAATACTCTGTCTCGTGTATTAGCATAAAATAATATCAATCTGGAATATTTGCTAAATCTGTCCAAACTCAATCTTGAATCAAATTTCTATCTTATTAGCTAGGCTACAATGGATGGATCTAATTCAGTCTGTATTCATCAGGATAAGGCAAATAAGGTTAATAAGTTATAAAATTTGTAAACTCAAGCCCTTGGTGTAGTAAGTTTATTCGCTTTCATCCAATTTGAACATTTATTACAATGGTAACTAGAAGAAACTAGTATTTCAATCCCTCTGTGTTGGTAAGTGAGTGAATGATGCTTGATTTCAAGTATAATTAAAAATTAATTTACAATACCCCACTTTTCGTTGGAGCACTTTCACATGAGCCCTACCGTAACGCACGATTAAATCTCTTCATTTTTAAAATTTCAACACAAAACTATCTTTAAATTCATCTAGAAACTTTTAATACCTACGTTAACAATAGGAAAAAATGAGAATTGCTAACTAAGAAGTAGAAGATTTAGAGAAGCTTAGTTTCATCGATTCTTTACACAGTAAACGGGACTAGGCCGTGCTAGATATCGAGAAAAGGATTCATTACATAAAAATGCGTGGTACTTATTGGAAAGAACTGAAAAATGAGAAGTTATTAAATTAGGCTACAACGAATATTAAAAAAAAACAGTTTTAAGTGTATTTATAATTTTATTTTTAAATCCAGACTAATGCGGTCGTAGACTGAGACTGCAATAAACATGATTAACACTAAATTGAGGTTTCACAATCCTAATATATTCATAGAACAGTTAAAAAAATCTTAAAGAATTTTTACAGAGCTAATAAATAAAGAAATAATAGCATTTTATTTCAATTTATCTTTAAAATCTTACCAGAACACAGCATAGCACTGACGACATGCCGCCATATTGAATGTCAACAGTAGACCTCAATATAAAATGGTCAACTTCCTCTGTTCTTATAATATATTTTTCAACGATCAAATGTAGATTATTCGGTTAATTATCATCGAATAAATCATTCAATATATTCTTCATTCATCAGGGAGAACTAATTTTTATGCGTTTTACATGAACACTGAGTCGGGATGATACAAATGTGTACCACCGACAATCTGTGCCATTCTTGAAACGACATCCTGTGATAATTTTCATTTCTTCCGCTCCCGACATTCTATACCACATTCCTGAGCTATCACAATCTGTCGTTTGCGTGCAGCGACATTCTGTACCATTTTAAATTCCTTCACTACCCGACAGAATGTACCAACGACATTCTGTACCACATTCTAGAGCTATCACAATCTGTCGTTTGCGTGCAGCGACATTCTGTACCATTTTAAATTCCTTCACTATCCGACAGAATGTACCAACGATATTCTGTACCAAATTCTTGAGCTATCACAGACTGTCGTTTGCGTGCAACGACATTCTGTTCAATTTTAAACTTTCTTCGCTTCCCGACAATGTGTACCAACGACAGAATGTACCACATTCCATTCAAAATGGTATATCGATTTGGAAAAGTATCGACTCTTCAATTTAGTCGATTGGTGACTTCAATTCTTGTAGCTTTGAACACATTATATTGTATAGCATTATTGCTACCAACAAGTCAATGACCATACATCAAACTCATCCATTCTCTCACTCTTCTATCCTTCTCTTCTTTTCTAGCATGTAGTCTGCTCTTCCTTTGTCAAAAATTCCCATTCCCAATAATATCACTGAGCTCTGAGATCTGAGAGTGCATTCGGCTTTTATTTGTGTTTTTCTCCCATGTCATTTATCATATAATATAAATAAAGTCGTGTAATTGAATACTTTTTAGAAACCAATAATCTGTCCAAGCAAAGAAGGGAAAATTGTAGATCAGAATGTTTCCTACAATTGAGACCAAATAAATAATTTTTGAATCTAGGTAGGTAAAGTGAAAACAAAGTTTGTCAGATCCACAAAGTTTATTTAGAATACCATACTTCAGTTTCAATGCACAGGGCATCATCATTGGTGGAAAACGATGATGATGCCCTGAGCATTGAAACTGGTAGGCTATAGTATTCTAAATAAACTTTGTGGATCTTAAGTTGTTGTCTTTGTAAGTCTTTGTTTTGACTCAAGTTACCTAAATTATGGATAAGTTCCACATCATCTCTGATAAAAGTGTAAATTCTTGACCAATAATATTGACCAAGCTGGAGTCATATTATCATCTTGCCAGAGGGTCTTCTTTCCTTGGACAGACTATATAGTCTGTCTAAGCAAAGAAGAGCCTCTTGCAAGATGAGAAAATGACTCCAGCTTGGTCAATATTGGTTAAAAATTATTGATTTGGTCTCAATTCGTAAATCAGAATTTTTCCTACAGTTGAGATGGAATCTCCCCTTTGCAAAGGGTAGATTGATGTTGCCTCTTCTCCCAGTATTATGGCAATGCAGCTGGCCCCTCTCCTGGAATACATGAATCTCCCTCCATAAAAGCAGCAGCGAGCTAAACATGTACTACCATAGACTGTCAGCACTTGCAGTTGTTTGAAAATTGGCTGGCAGTGCTACAGATAATATAATGAAGTTATGATGCAGAGAACTTTCTTCTGCAGGAGGAGAATCCTTTCACAGCTTCCTGCATGGCCCCACAGTACTATTCCATAGTTTATATGACTATGGAACACCCCATGATAAGCAGGACCAAATAGTTGATAGGAACATGTTTCTTCAGTTTCCACATCAAAAATGTCACCCTGGGTAGTCGTCTACACAGCATGCCAATTTGCTGCTCCCATGATAAAGTAGGATCCATCATGTAACTTGATGATAGAGTGCCAAAATTACTTACTTTTTTACTTGATTTGTCTTCATTCAGCAATTGGTGAATTATCAGTTGGAGGAAGTCACATGTGGTCTATCACTCAAACTGGAGAGGGTTGAAACTGATGGGATTTCATGAATTCCTTCAGCATAGAAGATAGAATAGTTGAGTCATTCTGGGGTTGGAGGTGGAACTAAATGCAACAAAGATGTTTTATGGTGGAAATGGTAGCTGATACCTTCCTATTCAACATGTATAAAATCCCACTCTCAACTCGTGTTGGAAAGTTGTTTTTTGGCCGAGATATTGGAAACTTTTTGCCCATTTTTTGGTTTTCTTGGAATGTCAAAACAAAGCGTTGGACAGACAAAAAATTACTGAACCTTTGTTTTAGTGAATAAAATTTTCAAGAGAATGGTGGTGAAATCATCTCTCTATCTTTACTAGAAACCAAGTTACAATTTTTCAAAAAATAGACAAATTTTCAAGAAAAACTATAATTGAGTATTTTGAGTTTTTGTTTGCTCAGATCTTTTGACATATTCTGTTGAGTTGTTCAATTCAAAATACTTCTAGGAATAATTTTGTCCTCTACAATCTTAGACCAAGTAGACCTTTCTACCTTGTATAGTTTCTAGATATTCTTGTATTTGAAAAAAACCTATATCGGGGGTAATGGTCACTAGGAAACTATTGCGGAAATCAGACCCAAAATGTCGTTTTAAAAATCTACAGTTTGCCGATTGTACACTTTTGCTGCATTTTTATAATCATAAGTTTTTAATCAAAAGTCAAAACCAAAACAAGAAAATCCATTTTGCCGCAGCAGATTAGAATGTCACAGATAGTCCACAAGTAGTATTCTATTCATCAAAATTCAAGTTAACTGTAAAATTTCATGTAGTCTTGAAAATTTTTTAAACAGGACAGTTCTTGCTAATTTTTATGTGTGAATATTGTAGAAGCGGGAAACGTGCTTGAAGGTGTGATTTCAGGGTTGGTAGAAAGGTTAAGTCATTGAAATTTGTGTGATAATATGCTGCTAGATTATTAAATAATGTGATGTTTTGTATTTAATATCAGAACAGATTATAAAATGGAAAACTCAATCTTCATATTCGGTAGACTATTCTAATGAAAGTTCATAGTTTACTGAATAAAAGTGACAAGCTGGAATGATCACTTAATGCGGCTCAATTTCGGTACGTAAGTAGTCTTGGTTTTAAACGAATTATTATTCTATGGTTTTAATAATAATTATTTTATAATATGTAATTTTATTTGTCATAAATATACTGACATTTTTGTGCTAGGTTTCCTTAGTACGGCTAGGCTTCAAATGGATAGATCGAACTCAATCATCTCAATACTATTAGCCTACTGTAAGTTCAATTACCGTATGCCTGTATCTTTATTATTTATAGATGAAGTAGCCGAGGAAGAAGTGCCACAAAAGCGATACATAAGGCCAAAAATTAATTTACAAGTAAAAATAGCTTAGTTACAGCATTTCTCATTAGGTTGAAGCTGATGAAAATGAAAAATTAAATTTTTTTTCATACAATTCTCTAGTGTTTCTTGAAGTTAATTTTTCATGCTGCCACCAAAAATGTATAATTTACGCATTTTCCTAGCGTAATTAACCTAGGCCTTTAGCTGACGCGAAATGTCCCGGCTAAAAACAGTCGTCAAGTCATGTCAGAGGCCCTGAAATTGATCAGGAGCGACCTGAAAACTCTGACACTAGACCTTAACCAGCCAGCTAGGTTACACGAATATTATTATTATTAGCTGACGCCAAAACGTTTGAGCGATTTCGCCTGTCTCTCTTAAGTAATGTAACCTACATAAAATTGGTTGGTGTAAAGTAGTGATGTGGGTCGGGTAAATACCCAGCGGGTAGGTAAATATAAATTGGGTATTTACCCGAGGCCCGGGTAAATACCCAAAAACTGGGTATTTATCATTTTTATTGAATTTAGAAAAGATTTAGTTACCTTTTTGCATTCAAACGCCTTTAATGATAGTGGAATGATGACAAAATGCAAACAAAAATGTTTTATATAGTGACAAATAGCATTTAACTTCCGAGCATCATTGACATAAATACCCAGGTACTGGGTATTCATGATTTCATTTGTTTCTGTGTTGTTTAATCTTATTGAAAATGACAAGAAATTCGTTTTGAATAATAACTAGAATTTAGCGTTCAAAGAGAGGTTGACCTAGTATGTATCACTTTTCACTTGCAATCCATTTACTAGGGAAAAACCATAATAAAACGTAACCATAATAATATAAAACCATATTTTATTCTTTTTCTAATCCTGCCAGAGAGTTTTCCCAGACATGAGACCTGGTGCAATCTTATTTTTCCATCACAGATATATTACATTTCAAATTTCGAGGAAATCGTTAGAGCCGTTTTGTAGATCCTTGGTTCCACAAACATACATACATACATACAGAAATTATTGCTCGCTTAATATAATAGGATGTAATTTTTATCAATCTTTCCGTTATTTATGGACAAAATTACACGTTCTTTATGTGATTGGAAAACCATAAAACAGATTATTTACTCAGTTTTTTATTGAGATTTCTTTTATGGTACCGTATGGTCTGTATAAGCAAAGAAGACATTCTTGCAAGATGAGAAAATGACTCCAGCTCCCGAAATATCAGTTTAAAAGTGATAAATTTGGTCTCAAATTGTAGATCTGAATGTTTCCTATCTCATCTTGCCAGAATTTTTTCTTTGCTTGGACAGACCATACTAAGTGTTATTTAGGCTAAATATTTCCAAGAGAACAAAAAATACCTAACTCATCAGGCAAATATTGGGCGAAATTTTAACGTGAGGATATTGTTCAGGAATCTTTTTCATGAAAAGCCTACATCCAGGACACCTGAAAAACATTTCTTACAGTCTAAAACTACACCCAATCTCTACACTCAATCTTAAGATTGCTCTATGCCAATAGGTCTCTAATTTTTAGAATGTTGATAAAATAAATTTCCCAATGAATTAATTTTATTTAAAGTTAAATGTTTGAGTTCGATCCATTTTTATGCCCTTCATCAGCCTTAAAAAATAATATCTGGTACCGAGCTTCGCTCTGAAGCTGCGGCCGAACTGTTGAATTACATAAATATGTTATTGTATAAAATCAAGGAACCTCCTTGTAAAAAATAAATTCAAAATTGATATTATCACCTCTCACAATTTTTTGACAGTCATGAACATGTGTTCTAGACTTGAATGTAACTCTATTCACTCCAGCTGGATGGCGTTGGTCAGCTAACGAAAACAGCCGTTATACACAGAACTTGAGACTATTCCTGAAGGAATATTTAATTCTTTCATTAATCCTGCCAGAGAGTTTTCCCGGACATGAGACCTGGGCCCTGGCTTATAAACATTCTACAATCCACATTACTGATAATTCGTGGATTTTATGGGCGTTTCTGTCTCATAAACGTTTCCAATAAAAAGTAAATTCTACAGTTTCAGCTGATTAAAAAAATGACATGGAACGAATTTACCTCAAGTAAATAGAATATCGGAATATCCAATGCTATTCCTTTAAAACCAAAACTTTGCTCCTAATTTAATGATTTCGATATATAAATTGATTTATTATTATGAATATATTTAATAATAAATATCAATCATTATTTTTATAGTGAGATTTTAACAGGAATCATTATTGTCGCTAGAATATTATCATAACCTACAAACAAAATTGTAAACAAACCAAGTCAGAAGACCCTAGCCTTGTAATCTAAAATGGCCGCGATGATTCGAGTTTGAACAGCGATATCGTGAATTTTTCGTCTGAACCAATTCACATAGACATATAACCTACATCTTAAACCTTCATTATTCATCATCACTCATTCATCCTTTGCTTAAAATACTTGGAAACCAAGTCGCAATTGTAAAGAAAGAATAAAGAATACATGGGATTTCCTATTCCACTCGAACCATCGCGGCCTTTTTGATTCGAATGTTAGGGTCTTCTAGTGAGTTTTGGCTGATCGTTGATTCAACAGCTGATCCTTTCCAAAATTTGGAACATTGTAAATCGAGAGTTTTATTGGTGAATCTACAATCCCAATCACTTGTTTTTCATCAGAAAAACAAGCTGTAAATCTTTATAAGCCAGGGCCCTGGTGCAATCTTATTTTTCCATCACGGTCATATTACATTTCAAATTTCAAGAAAATTGTTAGAGCCGTTTTCTAGATCCGTGGTTCCACATACAAACATATAAACATACATACATACATACATACATACTCGCTTAATATAATAGGATTTCAATATTATTTGTTTCCATCTACAGAATTTTAATTCATGATTCAATTAAAATTACAGATTTATTACAATTTCAAGTAGATACATAAAAATATGCATAGAACTGCATAGGTTTTTCTTGACACAAAAAATTCGCAAAAACATTTTCTAAGAGTTAGTTTCTCATTTTTGTTCTTAAATAGCCTTAATAGCCTTCGCGAGATTTTTACGTTTGTAACTATTGGTTCTAATTTTCTTCTAATTTATTATTTTTATTCAGTAGCCTATAGTTTAGAGTAGAAATATATACATAAAACTCCTGCAGAGTTTGTCTAATTTTATTTACCCAGTTTTTTCATGAAAAATCCTATTCATTCGAAACTTCAAGTAATACTTAAAAAAACTATATAAAGTCATTGAAAATAGCAAATAAGTTTTTATAATATTATAACAATACTATTACTATGCCAATATATCATCAATGACTCAATAAATACCCAATATACCCGGGTATTTATTAATTTTGGGTATTTACCCCGAGTTTTAAATACCCGGGTATTTTACATCACTAGTGTAAAGCATTTAAGATATTATCTAACTTATCTCTTTTGATTTCAAAAACATTATCTAGGCATAGCCCAATGACAACATCAGCTGTTGGGGCGTACAAGGAGCAGTCGAAACTGTCCAAATTTTTGGTATCAGCTATATAGGCCTACCACTGAGTCAAAGAGACTCTGTGACCTGAGTCACAGATTCTCTTTGACCAAGTTACTAACTTGAGCATGTTGCACATAGTTTGTATAGCTGACTCCAAAAAGTTGGGTGGTTACGTCTCAGCTGATACTGACGTTTTGCAGACGAGCCGTTTCGTCTGATCCTTGTGCGCTCCAAGAGCTGATGTTAGCTGAAGGATCCGCCTTACTTTTCTGGCGTAAGCTGTATAACGTTAATATAGCTATAAAGTTAATATAACTATTGTATTGTGTATAAGAGGCAAAATGGGCTTATAAGCCTGTTGCTTCCATTAATAAACTATTATATAACTATATAAACTATTATATAACTATGAAGTTGTAACTTCATCTAAACAGATATTTTTAGCTAAACCCTCAATTTTTTTTAGGTAGCTAGAATTGTTTTTTTAGGTAGACTAAGTTATAAGGTATTGATAGAGCCTTATGAAATACAAATACTGGAATAAAATAAATTTCAGGATGTGACTGAGTCATCAGTAGAAGAAGAGCGTCTTCCTGATTGCTCAACAACACAAGGTCGATTTTGAGTCAAGTATACTTAACCAGTAAGATACATAGGATTAAGTAGAAAGGTCATGTATACAAGTCAAGTATACAGGTCAAGTATACAACAGTCATGATACAGCAGTAAAAATTATGCCTGTTGATTGTAATTGCCATACATAAAAGAACCAATTTTTCTTGAAATTGATAGGTGATATACCTATATTTTCAATATTTAGTATCAATATCCAAATATAGGTAACTTATTTGCATTATCAACACTTTGCATAAGTTTATCTTCTTGATCAAGTCGACTTAACTCGAAATCGACCTCATGTGGCTAAGCCATGAGAGCTTGAGGAAACTAGGTTCAATTCCTGGTAGCGCTAAATGTTTTTGAACTGTTTAATATTTCAGATTTAAAATTCAAAACAACATTTCAAGTTTTGGGTTTCATAACACGATAAAAAATAACACGATAAAACACCTATGTTATTCATTCATTTTTTCAATGAGTTTTTCTAGTAGGTAATCAATTTGTGAATGCGGCATCCCTTCCAATCATTTTGTGAGAATATAGATTCGTTTACTTATTTTTAAATTTTGTACAATATAGGCTATCCATATTTTTAAAATTATAACAGGATACCAATGCCTCTTTGAAGAGTTTTATTAAACATTCAAATATAATACAGTATTAACAAGATATTATTGGTTAATTAACTAAGTTATGACATTTAGTAAAAATATAATACAGGTAATTGATTTGAAATGCTACATTTGAGTTACACGCTCTATTTCTGTTTCGATTCCTCATATTATTGGACTTTTGTTATTTTCAGATGTTTTTCAGAAGAAAGCATCACGCCTAAAATGGAAAATAGTGGCATGTATCGGAGATTTTCGTTGAATCCAACAACAGTTACTTCTGGAATTTTGCCGCAAGACAATGAAGAAACAATTTTCAACACAAAACCACCTCTGTCGCCTGGACTAGATCTTTCAGATTCGATTTGCAGCTCCAAGAGTGTTCGACACCGCTGTGAATCCGAGTCAAACGGACATGGGAGTGAGATTGATACCGCTGCTCAAGACTTTTGCTCCGGCTCAAACTACAATTCGGAACCCGAAGACATGCAAGACTACATTTCTGTTCAAAACAAGAGTAGGGCGAATGCTTCTGGCTGTATGAAAACCAGTATCGATAAAGACAAATCAATTGACAATATGGCCAAGTCGGATGATTTCGAACAGTTTGTAGGCCTTTATACTAGTTCACCGTTAGCTTTAAGAGGTAAAAAAGTGTCTTTATCATTGCAAGACATGTCTTCTATAGAAACATTTCCTCTCCTTCCAAAAACTAACAATGGATTTTCATCAGAAACAATACCTAGTCAGTCTTTATCATCCACGTCCAAATCGAAAGATTCTGGCTTTCAGAGATCAGCTAGCTGTTTGAGTTTGAATAGCGGCAATCGAACCTATGATCATGTTCAAAGTAAGGTTAGGCAGTATATAAGAGACATTAAAAATTCGGAAGAATCCAGGAAACGACAAAAACAAGCAATAGTTAGTGTACCAAAAGATTATGTATTTAGTCAAAAGAAAAGTGATGCATCTTCTATCAATTCTATTGCTGAAACTGTCGACAATGATAGTGAACTTTTCAGAAGTGTTTCTGTTTTGAAAAATGAACTGAAAGAGAAGGATAGTACGATAAAACAGTTGCAAGAAAACTACAACTTATTACTTCAAAAGTACGCTGAAGCCGTTAATCAGATGGATTTAATGAGACTGCGAAATTCTTTGAATAACTCCTACCGATCTGATTTCACTGTAAGTAACGAAGACCTCACAGACAATAATTTCAACTACTCCAAGAACTTGTTTTCTCATCGCTCAAATAAAAATATCAACGCTAATGAAAATGAAGATTTTTCTTCAAGTTTACCAAATAGATTGTCTCCATTGAGTATTCAAAATATGTATGAACAGCGACCTGAATTGATTAGGAAACCAAGATCTGAATCTCTAGATTACCAAATATTCAATTCCAAACGAGATTCTAGACCGTTACAAACGAAAGAGGAACGCCCACAGTCATCCAGCTCCTCAACCATTGTTAGTAATACTCAGAGAACAAGAACAATAACTCTGGGGCCCATCAGCAAATACTACAGCAGTTCATCTAGATTGGGCAAAAATCAAAATGCGCCGCTTCCTTCATCCAAGTCTGGAAAATCGGAGCAGTTGCCACTATCTACGATGGATGACTCTCCATTGCGCAGCTATCGGATGCGTAATATTTCGAAAGTGAATCCTTTTGAGAGAGTTCATACCTATCTGGAAAACTTCAAAAAGGTGAGAAATATGCACTTGAAATTTATGCATTGTAAATTTAATATCATCTTTTATTTTTATTCAACAATGCAAATGTAAGATTATAACTTACTAGAAAGATTGGAATTTGATGTTGAATATTAAAAAAATGATTGATGAAGATTTTCCAGCCTAAATATATCAAGATTTATCAAATGTTATCAGAATTTTATACTTGGACCAATAATTGCGTTATTTATTGTTTATTAAATCAATTTCATGTACATTAATTTTGACTAGGCTAATGATATTTTATTCTCTAAACCAGATTTTTTAACTTAGTACTCTATATTTTATCATTTTGTTTATACCCAGCATTGTTTACTCCCAGGAATGGTCAATGAGAAAGCATTTAATGAAATTCAGTTTCAAGTGGTAAAATATTGAGTGATATCATTCTAATTACATTCCACTTGGTCGGATTACCACAATAAAATTTTCAAATGTTATTAATTGGTTAATTTTCTGTATGACAGTTTCAGATATAGGCCATCATAAAATTTCTCAACAAATATAACTTGAAAACCATAACTTGATCATTCATTGTGTCTGATTTATTTTGAAATAAATTACAGTAAATAAATAAACTGAGTAATCTACTGTTGAACACTGAGCACAACCTTTTGCTTTCATTGCTCATCTCGCAATCTCTCTAAAACCAAATGCTCTAATATTATATTTTAGTGTGCAATATGTCTGTTACTTATTAATTCTTGTTTGCGCAATTTTCAGATGAGGGAGGATTCTCTACCAACAAAGATAGATTCAAATCGGAACAGTTCCAGCGATGAATCAACGAATCTAGCCTATGAGCCTTATTTCATTGAAACGAATATTTCGAAAGATAAGTGCACGAGTCCAAGTAGATTGTCCAAACAGGATGAGAGTCATCGAACGAATCGCAGCAAAAGTGAGCAAAACCTATTCAGTAATCATAAAATGTTTACTGAACTCCCAAAACAGAAAGGCCGGAGTAGTAGCGGTGGAGAATCTCTACAGAACAGTGGTCGAAAGTCGGTTGCATTCCTCGGTTCCAATGGAAAGAAAAATGTTAAAACCGATGCATTTCAGTTGAGAGGCTCTGAAAACCCCGGTAAAAAGTGTAGTAGGAATTTGCTCGCTCGTAGTGAAGCTTTTGATAGTCACTCATCGCTTGATGAAAACTTCACTGATGATGTAGATGATTTCGGGCACAATATTGGAAATCACCTATCTGATGACAGCTCCAGTATATCTTCTTCTATTTTCTCTTTGCCCAAAGATGATGGATATCCAGCGAAGAAACACAACAGCAGATCAACCGTTGTAACTGATTGGAAAACTGTTTCTCATTCAAAAAGCGTTAAATCGACCGTCTGGGAGAAAAGAAAATCCTGTCAGACGCTATCTCAAGCCTCTCCCAAACGCAGGAAGCCAGACCGTGTGTGTCTTTCTCCCAAGAGCCGTCGTGTGTCTGAGAAGAGATCCACCCCAAGCCAAGTAGAGAAGCATCGTACTACTCCGTCATCCAACAAGAAAACTGACTTCCATGAGAAACTGAAAATGTACACAGAAATATTGAAGGCGAAGCCAAATCGAGATATCGGCGTACAAGTTTCAGAAACTGAGGATGAAGCAAAGCAGTTGTTGGTAAGTTAATTTTCATTTCACTTTAAGTTTAGCTTTGTTAAGTTGGATTTTCTTCTGATTGGTTATTTGGACTAGGATCATTAAAATAATCTCCAGATGTAATTCATTTCTTGTTGGTTCTTGATTGATTAGTAAGACTTGAAATATGAAGGAGACTTCAAATTCAAGCCATTAGTTTCCTACTCCAATTCATTCCAAAATTAAGTACAGTAATTTTATTCTTCAAATGAATGAATACACTTTTCCACTGCAATACTTGTTAGTAGTTGAATCTTTGTTAAGGATTACCTTATATCTTCCTTTTTTTATTAATTTATGGATGAATTTTCCTTATGTGATGAATTGATATAGAATATTATATTTTATTTCTTTAAAAAAATCTGTATGGAGAATTTCTACTTCAAATTGCAATTATAAATAGCTCATACTCACATAATTGAATTGAAATGACCTTCATTTTATATTTATACCCTCTATTGATATAATAGGCCTACCTAATTTTTGGAAATAATTATAGCCTACCTGAATTATATTAAACACGTGAGTCTTATTCCTAATTTGTCAAGAGGATACATACTATAGTCCATTATATTTCATACTTGATACGATACTTTTCAGTTTGATTGTTTCATTCAAATATGATACAATAGAAGAATTTTATTGGAAGATCTTGTCTTGCATCATTATTGAAATGACATGTTTCGTTTGAGCTATATTATAGCATGTATCAAATTTTGAATGGCTTGATATCTTCTTGAGAGTGGATGGTAGTGGACGGCAAACTGCCGAACGGCAAAATCAAGCCCCATAAGAACAATGTAATTTTTATCAATCTCTTGAAACAGATAGAGCCTCTATTTATGGACAGAATTTCACGTTCTTTATCTCATCGGAAAGAGAATTCAATTCTCCAGCAGCGTGACTTTACTTTATCGATTTTTAGTTCATTTTAATAATTATTGTATAATTAATTGACTATAAAAGTATTGAACTATAATTATTGAAATAAACTAAAAATTGAAAAAGTAAAAAGTCACGCCCCTGGAGAATTGAATTATCTTTCCAATGACATGAAGAACGTGAAATTCTGTCCATAAATAGAGGCTCTATCTGTTTCAAGAGATTGATAAAAATTACATTGTTCTTATGGGACATAATTCTGCCGCTCGGCAGTTTGCCGACTACTACTGCCCACTCTTAAAAGGGAATTGAGCCATTGACAGTGGACACTCAGGTCAACATGTTCTTGTATCAATTACGTACCAGTCACTTAAATACTTTCTATAGGTCTAAGGCTATTTGTAAATTGAAATGTTGAAGATTTTCTCTTGACACTTGAAAAAAATTATATTGTACCAAATAATTTTTTAACCTTCAATAAATAATACAATCATCATTATACTGATTTAAATTGTAGTGAACATCTGTTGTTAATCAATTGGACACATAGGCTCATTTGAGTTGTTCTTTTTCAATTTATTGACGTCAATTTGCAACTCGTTGAATGCTCACTATCCACTCAGATTGTGTCTCTAATGTTCTGTATTACAGTATAACAATTTCATCTCCAAATTATCATCTATAATTAGAAATTTTTATTCTTACTCACTATCGTTTGGCAAATTTACAAAGAGATAAGAGTCTACTAATGACCTCCTAGGAGAATACAACTGAATGTTACAAAGATTATCTTATCTAAATATTTTGAATTTTCAACAAGCCTATTTATTATTTGTGCATGACTCAATTAATAAATTAATCCTTTTATCCACTATCAAATGAATGGGAGCTTTCTCCTATAAAAATAAAGCGTGGTATAAATTCACATGCAGCTTTACATGTATTAAACTGTATCCATGGTAAATAATTGGAACCCTAATAAGTGGAAATTTTCTTCATAAAATTGACTTTTGTATTTAATTTGATTCGATTTTGTTCATAATAATGTAAACTTGAGTCAAGACATCATGTTATGAAATAGGATTGAAAGTGTAGTGAGGGTTAAATTGTGTTTTTAACCTTACATGATGTAGGCTACATGAGTACAATAAATACAGTAACTTATACACTATCTCTTATCTGTAAAGTTTTTCTCGTATCAGCATGTTAAACACTAATTCGAGCACTGAAGAGGAAATTTATTATCTTCAGAAATCAAAGACATATGTATGAGGGATATCCCACGGTATTTTTGCATTACCAAGAATATGAATAATTAGAATTTTCTCAAATTTTATTAATTGGTTTAAAGATCTTCGTGATAGGTATAGTCCATGCAAAGAAGACATTCTGTCAAGATAGGAAAATGATTCCAGCTCGGTCAATATTGGTTCAAAAATTATAAATTTTGTCTCAAATTGTAGGAAACATTCCGATCTACAATTTTATTATTGTTGAACCAATATTTACTGAGCTGGATTTCCCAACTCGCCAGAATGTCTTCTTTGTTTGGACAGACTATACTTTGATATTATCAGGAGTGATATGAATAATTATTAGAATTTTCTCAAATAATATTAATTGGTTTAAAGACCATCGTGATGAGTGATTACAAGCATTGATTTCAGCAGATGAAAATCCGCTGAATTCCAAATAAAATTTATTCAAACCCCATGACTGTTAATTTTGTATCAACGAATTTTCATCTGCTACAAATGGTTAGTTGTTCAATGTTTGTCATCACAAAGGCATTCAGACCAAATTAAAAGCATTTCATAAAATTCGAATTGCATTAGTCAAATGCTATTCAGCCCAACATCGTAAAATTATTGGTTGATTGATTGTAGAGAAACATGGATTATTAACTTATTTTTATTAGTTGAAATTTGTATTTGTATATGAAAGGCTAGGAAACTAATACAACGCTATATTTTTTGACAGGAATCTGAAGATGTATCCAAAATTAACCGGCTGGATTGTTTGAGCGAAGCAAGTGAATACCTGAAGCAAATGAAGCAGGGCATGGATCGATTGTGCGCTTATATCGAAAATCTCAAAGTCGAACCTGGAAATGAGAAGCGTTAAAGGTTGGAGAAGAGGTTATAGTTCCAAAACATGTGAAGTATAATATCTTCATTGGGTATGTTACTATTCTTATCTATTTATTATTGTGATAATTATTGTGTACTTAATTTGTGTCATATAAGTAAAACTAATATAATTATAGTTTAACCATATCTTTGTGGTTATTTATGTTTAATATGGTACTTTTATCGTTTTCTTCATCTGTTAATTACGAGAAAATCAATATTTATAATGTTTTGAAGGAAATAGCATCCAGAAATCGAATAATTTTGTCATAGAATTATGCTTTTGACGCAAGCTACATTGATTTCGTAGCTGATAACAAATGAGAGTTATTATTAAGATGAGTACCTTTTGAGTCCAACTCAGCTCTAAGGAGATTGTTAATTATTTATTTGTTTTCGCGCTTGCAGTGATTTTGTGAATCAAGCCCTTTCAGGAATAATACTAAATTTTTAGGTGGATAACAATAATTATCCAAACATATTCGTCTTCAATATTGTGTATTATTTACCTTAATAACTAAGTTATTTCCAAAATCACATTCTCACTGCCAACGTGAATGATAGCCAAAACATTATCATGTGAAATTATTTTTATTGGCTATTAAAATATCAAATTCCACAAGAGAGTTTGACTCTCTGAATTTCATTGCTTCACGTTAATAAATTACTTTCAAGGATATCTCATGTATTTAAAAGTCTTAATAATAATATTATTGGCTTGAAAAGTTATCAAGCTTTTTTGGACTTTGTGCTCTTTTTTGCACAAAATTATTATTCGTTGCTCTGTTATGTTTCTTCAACTATTGTAGGAATGTTTCTTTGGAACTACTGATTGAAGTATCAGATTCGAATTCGTTAAATAACCACTTTGAAATTACTATCCTTCATCTGAGATTTAATTACTGTTTATTATAATATTCATTTGAAATGTGAGCCCTAAGCAATAATATTATTCATTCATCTATTTACTTATGATACATATACGTATACTTTACCCACATCACTTGGGTAATGTACTAAGTGGAAAAATAAAGTCATTTATCTATCTATACATAATCAAATTGGAATTATTTGGTAAATAAAAACAGGCTTAATCTCTCGAGTTTTGATAAAAGTTGAAATAATATTACAAAAATATGTTATGATATCACATCACTTTTCAAACAGATCATTTCTGAAATCATATTAGAACAATTTAAATTCAGAGCTTGATAGTAAAGAAACAATATAATCAATTCACCAAAGAAAACAATCAAAAACTCTAAAAAATTTCATTCAATTGTAAATGTTGATGTCCTAAAATCACGAACTTACTGACTATGAATAATTACAAATTTGGCATTTTTTAATATTCTCGAAATTCAAATCTACTATGAAAATTTTGTTCTTTTTTGGATTTTAAAAATGTTGTTTTCGGGATTCCTCTAATGGTTTGTAATATCGTAAATAATGACAAATTACATAGTTGAGACTCATTGAGTTGTAAAATTGGATACCAATAATTTACTATTGTTAATTATTCCCAACTATTTCAATTTATAGACTCATACGTTATCAATTGAAATCTACTACATTTTCGTATAATTTTAGAAGTTCTATGTTATCCTAAATTCCATCTTCCCAGTATTCCAAAATAAAGTGAGTAGGGTTTTGCTTATGGAAATTAATACACATTTGATATTGTCCACATTCCAGCTTATAATTAAAAACAACATTTTTTGCTAAAGTTGGCTCGATAAAATTGATAAGTGCGATTAATATCCGTGCCTTAAACTGTCTGCTACATAAACGCATTGCTTGAAATCTTCTTTTTTTTCATTTTCCAAAATTCAGTATTTTTTCTCAACTCCAGTTTTGTTGGAAGATTTCCGCATCAAAAGACTCTTGTTATTCTTTTTTCCTGAAAATTTTGTTATATCCCTAGAAACTAGAATATAAAATAACTCTTAATCTATCATTTAAGATTTCAATTTGTTGCCATAAAGTATCTTGTATCATTACTTAGAAAAACTTGAAAACACTTGAAAATCAGTTTCTTGTTTGGAAAATTAGAACGTAGTTGAAATTATCACTAAAATTATTATAAATATTCACTTAAAATATGTTCTTTGTTGGAAATAATTGAACAATTAATGGTAAAATTAATGATCATTAATGATCCATGGCATAATATTTATTTGCATTTTCAAGTTGCTGCCTTGCAATCAATATCCACTTTCGATAGATTATTAGAATAATTTACAAATAAGGAGTGAAACTATGACATGTCTGTGTCCACTGTCCAGTTCATCGTCGCATCTTAGTTCATGAAAACTTTATGAATGAAAATAGTTCATGAAAATATTCTTTATTATTCCACTTGAAATGAGGTAGCGGTCATATTTCAAATCACGGATACTAGAAATGTATTTTATTATTTATTCATTCACAGAAAATAATAAACTTATTTGCTAAAATCACAGACTAACGTCCAAAACGTCTTTATACCAAATTTTTACAAAAATAATAAGTTTGAGAACAGGTTATCTTTTTTGCTTCACTTAATTATCCGTAACTTCAAATTATAATGAAAGCACAAATTACCACCTTGCACATAGCAAATGCACAAATAATAGCTA
This sequence comes from Sogatella furcifera, assembly GCA_017141385.1. Taxonomy (NCBI): domain Eukaryota; kingdom Metazoa; phylum Arthropoda; class Insecta; order Hemiptera; family Delphacidae; genus Sogatella; species Sogatella furcifera. Next base: position 12,581,314 of record CM029551.1, on the reverse strand, counting down.
ATATAGTCTGTCCAAGCTAAGAAGATCCTATGGCAAGATGGGAAAATGACTCAAGCTCGGTCAATATTGGTTCAAAAATTATCAATTTGTTCTCAAATTGTAGGAAACGATTTGATCTACTATTAAGAACAAATTGATAATTTTTGAGCCAGTATTGGCCGAGCTTGAGTCATTTTCCAATCTTGCCAGAAGGTCTTCTTTACTTGGACAGACTATACGTTACAGTTTTTCCATTTAAGAACATTGAGTCGGCAACAGATACAAATCATGCGTGTTGACTTGGTTTTAACATGAAATTTTGTAATAAACATTTCTGGATGCTATTTCGACTTTTCATTAGTACCTGAATACAATTTTGCAACAATTAAATTAGATGATTCTGAAAACATTAAGCCTCATTTTTTATTGATTGAATCTCTTGTTTATAATACTTCATGTTGTTGATGTATTCAATTGGTTTTAATGTGATTAATCCAATTAGAATTTAGAAGGATTTATAATTATGGATCAAGTAATAAATTTTCTTCTAATTTATAACAATTCAGTTATGAATAGTGTTTCAAAATCAAGATGGTGTTAACGTTTTACATTTGAATGCAAAAATTTTATTCAGGCTGGTTGATGAGATAAGATTACAATTTCAAAGAACGGACAATACTATTCACAATACTCCTAACAATATTTGTAAAATGTATAAACTTTTGTATCTCTGGAACTCTTTCTTGTTCTTTAAATGTTGTAGAGCCATTTTTATATTTGTAAGTATATTTTTTAGTACAAAGAGCTGCCTAGTCGTGTCTTAAATCTTATAAGTTACCTTATAAGCTACCGTGTCTTGGTTATCAATAATAATAATTTAGAATAAATGTTATGTTAGGCTACTCGTATGTCAGAATTCAATGATGCCTTAACATTAATGAAGACTGTCCCAACTAATGTGAATTATCTTTTCCAATCCAAATGTTTCCATGTGAATAGAATACTCTCTACTAAGAATAGAAGTTTTTAGTTGAAAATTAAATACCTTTGTTTCTGTAGAACAACTAACTGTAATATTGATAGATTTATACGTTGAAATAATATATAAATAAGATTTCTAAATATCATTCCAATCTGTAACCACTTGAGATAGTTCTGTCGCATACCATAAAAATATTTTATCATTTGAAGAAGAACGTTCATTCCAGTCCACTGTTCCTTCAAATATTAGTCTACATGCTTTAAGTCTTTGAGTTTGTCAAGTTTTGAGTAGAATGTTGTTTTTCTTGAGGATCTCACCCATGCTATTCTAACATTCCAAATTTTCCTATTTTTGTACTTAGATGTAATATTTATTGTGATTCGATGTTCATGTGTATCTTATTTGGCAAATTATCTAATTAATGCAATACAGTAGCTAAATTACCTCCTTTAATTTTTTTCTAATCCAATGTTAATGTTCGACTGCTAAGTATCAGATTGCGAGGTAGGCAGTCCTAGGTGAAGTTTAATATTTTTAATGAATAAATCAACATGAATGGAGGTTTTTGAAAGCTATGAAACCCCACTAAATAGCCCATTGTAATGTGAAGTCGATGAAGTGAATCCGCTTAACGTTTTTCGTAATTATTCATATTAGCCTATAGTGCTTAATTAATTAGCATATAATTCCTAATCAAATAGCATTAGAGTCACTGTGAAAATATTCTTAGCTGTATCAAAGTAAAAGATGTACAGATTATTATTAAAAGATGTACAGAAATAGTATGAGATTCGGAATAACTTGTGATTCTAGTTTTCAATTTCTAGTGAAAATTAATTTGCCTCAGTTAGCTTTTTATATGTGCCATATTTTCTAATTTGCTCTCTTTTAATCTTACAGTAGATCCAACACTATTTATTAGTGGTGAATTTTTTAAAATCTCTATTATTATGATGAAATTGATGATTCATTATTTTGTAAACATCAAACAATAGTTCACTTGAAGCATTGTTAGATAATACGTTTTCGAATTCCGTCTTTCAGATAGTTTTGGCTTCATGATTCATAATTACATCTAATATCTGTTGATTTTTTTACAAATATTGTCAATGAGAATACAAAACCTACCAAAATACCAATATTATGTATGTTTAGTACAATTACAGAAGCGCACCTATTCAATTACTATTATTTTTAAGACTGTAATCGAAAGCACAATTTATTTCCTGAAATTCTTGTCACATTTGGCGAACTTTATCCTATTATATTAAGCTAGTAATTTCTGTATGTAAGTTTGTATGTGGAACCACGGATCTAGAAAACGGCTCTAACGATTTTTTTTTTTAATTTGAAATGTAATATGACCGTGATGGAAAAATAAGATTGCACCAGGTCTCAAGTCCGGGAAAACTCTCTGGCAGGATTAATAAAAGAATTGAATATTCCTCATTCAGGCATAATCCAAAGTACTGCGTATAATGGCTGTTATCGTTAGCTGACCAAAACTATCCAGCTGGAGTAAATGGAGTTACATTCAAGTCTATAACTCATGTTCATGTCAGAAAAATGTGAGAGGTGATCATATCAGATTTTGAATTAATTTTTTACAAGGAGGTTCCTTGATTTTTTACAATAACATATCTATGTAATTCAACAGTTCGGCCGTAGCTTCAGAGCGAAGCTCGGTACCAGATATTTATCTACTAACCAGATAGTTGCCACTATAGAGACTGTATAATCAGTCTCTATAGTTATCACTATCAGCTGTTAGTATCAACTATCTCGTTACACTGGTTCCACATACCACGATTTTTAGACGTCCTTACAAATTTCACTAGATTGAACAGAACTTAGCAAACACATGATGTGTCTCTGCGCACATCATATTATGTATGCCAAGCTTCATTCAATCCAGTGAGATTTATAGGGACGATTAAAAATCATGATGTGTGAAAACTGTATTTAGCAGGTATTAAAATACACCAAATGGTATTAGACTTCAAGAAAGGACCTTAAAAGAGTCAACTCGAAGAAAAATCTATACTTCTTGGAAAGTTTAGCTGAAACCAATATTGTTTTGTTAACCGTGAAAGACTTTCTTGTATTGTCAATTGTCTAGATCTAGAATATTACGAGTATTCTTTTTCTATGAATGAGAAATACATTAGACTATTCCATAACTTAAACAGTCAATTTGATAACAATTACCTGATCTATATCTATCTAGTTAGAAAAACTGGTCAATAAAATATGGAGGCTGATTAATATTTGATAGTAGTGTTATACCATTTTTAGATCTTACAATTCTCCAGATTCTTTGGATGTGCCAGTACTTGAAAATTACTCTAGTCGTTGTGTTATAAGTTTTTTCATTAATTATTATGCAAATTATTGATATTAGATCAATGATTGAATAATTGACAATTTAAATATTAATGTTAGCTTATTATTGTCACTCAAAATTGAGCAGCTGTCACGAAATTGATTTTGATGTCAATATTATTAATATGTGTGTCTTGAATTCAAGAATAAACCATTCTTGTGTTGGCAGTCATTTTAAAGCAATAGAGACAATAATATAGGAAATAAAATTTGAAAATTGTGTAAAAATCCATTCTATGATTTGTAAACAGTGAATCGCACACAAGTTTCTCGTATTCTTTTTCAAATAATAAGCTATATATATTGACAATAATGTTGGAGAATATGTTTCTGAATTTCAATACGGTAAATTGTTGATTATCACAGTTGTATGTTTCTGAAAAATATATAGTATTTTCAATAACAATGTTGACCGTAATTTTTAAAACTTTTTCCTCTTAATTACAGATTACGAAGTTTTCATTCTTCTTTTCAGTATTTCATTCTTATTGTATTTGTTTTTAAATTTGTTTATTTTCATATTATCAGCTTATTCAACAAGCCTGATGATCAATCAATCAATCACACATAAATTACTTGGGCCTACCGCGTTACTGGTAGGTAACTCTTTAACTTTACTTATTAGATTTATCACAAAATTAATATTTCTTCAAGTAAATTGCCAAACTAAGAGTGGATCGCAGAGTTGATGAGTAGAAAAATGTGAGAAGAGCAGTTTGTCATACTCTGTATGTCAAATTGTCATCAATACGAAGTTAGAAGGAAATAGGATATTGCCTCTATTAGATGAAAAATCTATTCAATGAATCTCTCAATCAATCACTTGATATTCAAAAGACATTAGCTATAAATAATCATCAAAAAATTATTATCATCAATCAATAGGTGATGGAATAACAACTTTCATCCCTTCGTTTTTTCATCCGGTTTTCCGCATTTGGTCGATTTTTGTGTGATACAAAGCATGCGGTCATTGCAAAGCAGCATGCTGTATAGCTCACATAAAGCGACCAAGTATCGCTTTAGCGATTCTATCAGAACCGGTTGAAGAGACTCTTCAATAATGATTTTTTAATTGAATGTATGCATGTTATTTTCGATTATTACAGCGAAACTGAAAATTTAATGACAAGGCCACACAACTGAAAACAATGAATTCCTCATAATAATAAACATTACGAATGAAATGTGTGCTTTCTATTATTCTCATATTGATAAAAAATCATTTATTTGCTTTGCGACATAGCTAGTTCAGAATAAAGCATTGTGAACAGGAGGTAAATTGAATAGTTCTAGTTGTTCAGTGCACGTTTGCCAAACCAATGTCTCGGTCAATATGAAGCTGTGCTCTTTTTACCTATTTGAGTGCTGTTGGCTGGACTACCTCTATTTGAAAAGTTTTTGTTAGATCCTGAAGATACATAATTTCCTATAAAGGTATGTGAACTTTTCCTTTCAAGTTACTTTTTTACCTAAGTTTTTTTTTGTACCTATGATTTTCTACGATTACGGTAATTTTTTTCCAAGAAAACTAGTGATTAATTTTACTCTCAAATTTCTATAACTTATTGGGAATAATTTTGTAAGTGCTATGAGTTTAATGCATAATTTTTCTTTCCTTTTTTTACATGAATAAAATGTCAATTAAATAAATCGAGATAAATCAAGTTGATTGAACTACAATTTGAAAAATTTATCTCTTTACCTGTTTACTATGTTCGCAACAGAACAGGTTGATGCTCAAAATATTCTCAACTTTTTCTTAAATTAAAAAAAATATTTCAAATAATTATAATTTTTATTGATAGGAGCCTACTTATTGGGTGCCAGAATATAGGCCTATTCATTTTCACAGCATAGATAGATAGATAGAAAAAGTGTTTTATTTTTCAAATCATATATACAATACAATTATATTCAGCACACACATTTACGGCTTGATTCGTAAATCGTTTGCCGGGTAGTCGGAAAAAAAATTTGATTCAAAAACAAAATATAGTCTGAACTAATTCTAACGAAACAGAACATGTAAATTTTCACTCATACTAGAAAAATTTCAAAAGTAAAATTTGCTTCCATACCTTATTAAACGTCAGCAATATACTCATATATAACAACTTATAAAGAGAGAATATTAATAGAACCAAATAGATAATATAATTTGATCAATGCAACTTACTCCGATTAGAGATTCTATTCGCAATTACTTGAATTAAGATTTGCCTACCAGTTGAAATCTTCAACCATCACTCGTCTATATCTCCAAGCGTCTCTACAATAAGATGCTAAACTTCTCCAATCCAGGCCATTCATTTATAACATAAATACCTCCCTTGAGAGAACCGCCGCCCGTAACCATTTAGCTCTCCATTCTTTTAAACAAGGACACCGACCTACAAAGTGGAAAACGTCCTCAACATCCTTTAAATTGCACATGGAACAAGTATAGTTCTTATCAGCTATCCATGGCTTGTAATTCCAGTCTATCAGCTCGCCCCTTGCTTTGAAACCCCACCTCATCACCCACATATCTAAATCATTTTTCTTTATATAGTTTTTTTCACCCAAATTCAAGTTGAGGGTTTTGTACATAGTATGGAATCGCCCGGCTTGAGCGTCCTGCCAGAATTTATCCCTATGTATTGCGCTCAAGCGTGTAAGAATTTTCCTAAATTTACCATTCCAATTGATTTCGTTATCATTACTTATCTCACAATCATTACATAACTTTTTAAACTCTTTAAACCAGAAGCATCTCTTTTGAATCACTTGTTGGACTAGACATTTTGGTAATCTATTTTCTTTCATTTCAGTCACTTTTACGATATAATTTTGTAATGTAGCCGAAGACAGTACTCGAAAAGAGGTGTGAGTTCAGTTTAAAAGAAAAACATATAATTTGGCGAATTTATGGGGAGCGAAAAAACTTTCTTGATGAAAAACCGCTGGAATTTTTCTATAGTATCATACTGCCTAAAACCCCACACTTGAGCACCATAACACAAAACTGCCCTCGCACAAGCTTTGAACCACTTGCACTTAGCTGTGAAATTTACCTCGTTATTTTTCAGAAAATCTTTCCATGCCATATTCACCGCCAGTTTTGCCTTTTCCGATTTCTCTTTTATCTGTGCTTCAAAATTCAGTGTTGGAGTTAGAACCACACAACCACACCCAGATATTTGTATCGGTTCACACATTCAATCTGCTCATTTTTAAACTTCCATTTCTCGCACCTAGCTAGTTCACCTCCATTCCTGAAAACCATTATCTTCGACTTCTCCTGATTCACTTTCAAATTCCATCTTTCACAGTACCTACCTCTCTAAATTATTTATCACGTACTGGAGCCCTACTGGTGAGTCCGAAACTAAAGCTATATCATCAGCATACAATAAAACTTTGATCCTTTTACCATTTATCAATATCCGCCTAGTTCCTCATTTAAATCATTCATAAACAAAGAAAATAGTAAAGGGCTCATTAAGCACCCCTGTCTTAACCCTGAACTAGTTTGAAATCGCTGTGAGAGATCACATTTTCCTGCTTGTTGCGTGCACCATACTCTAGTAGCTGTATCTTCATTCAACGCTCTTAAAATATTCAGCATTTTAGTTGAAAGTCCCAAGTTACTGAGTTTATATAACAGAGCTTTTCTATTAATTGAATCGACGCGGCTGAGAAATCCACGAAAAAACAGTATAATTATCCCCTTTTCTCAGCCAACTGAAGACTAGCAATAGATGTTATAGAGAATATGTTATCAATAGTTGAATATCCTTTACGAAATCCAGCCTGAAACTCGTTTAGAATATCATTTTCTTCCACCCAACAATAAAGTCTATGGAGAACTAGCCCTGCAAATATTTTAAAGAATGCTGTTAAAAAACTGATAGCTCTGTAGTTACCTACTATATTGTTCGCACCCTTTTTAAAAATCGGAAAAATGATTGAAGATCTGAAACTATTTGGGACTCTACCTGATGTGAATATAGCATTGTAGATATCCAGCAATCTACCTAGCATACTATAGCTGGCGCATTTTTATAAAACTCAAAAGGAATCTGATCTTCTCCTGGCGCTTTATTATTTTTTACCAATTTTAAAACTTCATTTAACTCTTCTGGACTGAAGACACTATCTAATCTATCGTTCAAAATGAAGGGCTCCGCATACAAACAAGGCAATGCCAACATTTCAGGATTCAATAGGTGACGGAAATATTCTACCCATTGACATGGAGTTATTGAATTATTCACAATTTTTTATCTTTTTTCAAATTTATACAGTGCATGTTCCACTTATTGGGTGCCAGAATATATAGGCCTATTCATTTTTACAGCATACATTTCCAAATTCTTTAAAATTTGAAAAACCTCTAATTTAAAAAACTGGGAGAAATTTATCATTAGAACTCATGATAATTTTATTGTCTCAACGTTGAGTTCAGAAATTTTCTCCAACAATTTTTACCATTTGCGATGCGATGACGTATATTTTCCTTACCGTAGTTTCTCGACTATTTAGCATTTCTACACTAACTTCCAAGTAACTTTAAATATTTAAGTAATAGCCGGCGCAGTTTTTAAAATCATCACCAACATCTTCCTCTTGAAGATGTTCAATTATCAAAACTAAATATTGAATAAATATTATTACATTTGTTTTCCCGTACCGGTATGATAGAAAATTAAAATGGTAGTGAATTTTTAACCCACCGAATAAAATTATTACTGTTATCAGAAAAACGTTTTTAATAATCGAAAACCCTAATTTTATTTTTTCACAAAGCTAAGAGCAGGAATGACGTTGGACTAATCTGAAACTTGTAACTGTAGAACCGTAAAAATCCAGTTTTCACTCTTCATTCAGTAGGACAGCATTTAAGCTACGAAGTTTCGTGGCACGGTATTAGTATAGTAGTTAATAATAGACTAGTTGAATCTAAGGAACAGAGAACAGTTCCGTTTTGAGTAATAATTAATTGTAGTCTTAGAATCAGACAAAACTATATTTTTATGCACTGTTAGTTCGAGTGACAAAACATTATCCAAACTGTTGTTTGTGTGTCATCACTACCGGTACCGGCATACTTACTCGAAGAAGTTCGCGTTCCTGTCGGTGTCAAACCAGCTTTCAGTTTTAAAGTGAGCCACTTTCAAATTGTACATATCTTATCAGTGTGATGGCTCCTTTCGTAGTTCTTGAAGTTTTTGCAGTTTCATAGAACTTCAACAAAGGTAGATAAATTTTACAATAAAAATATATACATTTCTCTTTCATTTCAGTTGAACCTCCAGGAGTTCATCATGAATTCATTGTTTTTCATTTCAACTTGCATGGGAATCTCGTGGACACTTTTCTTTATTAGTCCATGCAATTGCTTTAATAATTTTTTTAATAATGTAAATACCGGAGACAATGTGATTATTGGGTTTGAGGAGGATTGCGCTACGGATCCGAGTTTCGCTCCCGACCTAAAAAACACTGTGAGTATAAAATATCATCTTGCGATATTGCTTCCATTTTTTTTTAATACTGCTCCAAAGAATATTATATTATTCCCCATAAAAAGCATATCATTTTAATTTTTATTCATAAAGAAATCAGTTTATTATTAGTTTGATGGAAAAAATAATATTCAATTAGCTATTTCTATATTTAAAAAAAACCAGGTACCCTTTCCTATATTTTATTAATGCATAACATGTTATTTTAATAAAAAGTAGTGTTTTCATGAGAATGAATCATGATTGAAGGAATCGTTCCATGATCAATAAGTTTCCAATTTATTCAAACTGTTCAATGAAATATTTGGTTGTTTTGATTTATAAATTATATCAAGTTTCCATTTCACCAAGACTATCGCTATATATCTAGGTACCGTTTCAAATAGCCTAAGCTTATTCTTGTATTAGCAAAGTTTGTAAATTATTTATTATTGAACGCACCTCCTTGTGTGAACTAGGTCCATATATTCTCATTTTATTCTTATTCATATTCTCTGAACAAAATAAATATTAATGAACAACATTTTTGTTAAAGGTTGAAAGAGCGGCATTGCAGGGTTTTGAATGTCAATGCCATTCAGTGGTGACTTCGGACAATTATATTCTCAGATTGCATCGCATTGGATCGTTCAAAGGTCCTCCGATTCTATTTCTCCATGGATTTCTAGCCGCCTCAGAACAATGGCTGGTGAGAACGCGCGATGAAGATTTACGTGAGTTCATTTTATCTAATACCGGTAATTTAGTTACATTTCAATTATAGAACATCATGCATTGGGTTGTCGATGATAACTATACAGGCTATATCTACCTATAACTTAATTCAAATTCAAATTGTAATTCAATTTAATGATCCTTTTTACAGCATATAAATTTTACAGAGTAAACATAGAAATCAAAACTTTAAACGAACAAAATAACTTAGAATATAAAGAGCTATCATTAGTCCGTCCAAGCAAAGAAGACACTCTTTAATAAAGTGTAATTTCCATGAAATATGAGCATAAAACTTTTCTGATGAAATTTCTTCTGTATTTTCTGTACTGGGTTGGGATGGTACGGTAATTAGCATAAAAAATGTATAACAAACAAATACCATAAGTAATAAATGCATATTATAGTGGTATTTTGATGTGCTAATTGTTACGAATTTTATAATTAAATTGTTATTAAATGAATCATTTGTAATCTGTTGTTAGATAGCCAGTATATTAGCGGACATGGGCTTCGACATCTGGCTTGGGAATTTCAGAGGCAACACCTATGGCAGAAATCACACCTATCTCTCTCCTGATCTCGAAGACACCAAATATAAATTTTGGAACTTCACGTAAGACAGCTATTTCCATTTCAATCAATCTAAAATTGATAAAACTTTATGAAATTGTCAATTCCACTTTTTGCATTCAACAAAAGTTATTGTTTGTATTAAGCAATACTTATTCAGAATTTCAAACGGTTTCAAAACATTTATTCAGACTTTTCAAATTAAGTCCTCCATTATTATTTTTCATCGTCATTAAGTTTGTCATTGTTTTAAAATAGTGTTAGAAGCATGTAATGCTTTAGTGAAGAATATAAAAGGGTTCTTGGGATTCTCAATTCATTAGAATCAGTGGTAGTCCTATAGAAGAAATTTAATTTTTAGAAAGTCTGTTGTTGAATTCTATTAATTTTCAGCCTGCATGAATGTGGATACTACGATTTGCCGAGCATGGTGGACTACATAAACCAAGTGACGGGACGCCGGACTGTGTCGTTTGTCGGCTACTCGGTGGCCTCGTCAGCATTTCTCATAATGAGCAGCACTCGGCCAGAGTACAACCACAAAATCAACATGGCCGTTTTGCTGGCACCTTACTCATTCGTGTCCGAAGAACAGAATATCCAGGCCATACTCAACCATCTTCACATAGGCGAACGAATCCAGGTAATGGCATTTCCTAACAAAACCTCTAATCAAAATCAGTATTAAATCTATTTCTACTTGCAATATATAGATTACTTTCAATTCTAGTTGTGGACCAGTGGCGTAACGTACACCCCCGCGACCCTTTCGGGGGAGAGGAGGTGCTCTGCTAGGGACCGGGTTTATAATGCATTACTGTATTCATAAAAATTTTAAAAAGTACCCCTTTTTAAAGTTTGATAAATACAGTAGCCCTAAGAAAGAATAAGAATTACTGTATTCAATATAATTGTATTATTCGGGGCTGGACTTGAAATAATATTGTATTTCTAAAGAATGGAACTAAGCAATAGCCTGAGACATAACGTATAACATGAGCTGATTGGAGAAGATATCGTGATGAGGCTCGAATTAAGCCCAACAAATAAATTATCATTGATCATTTAGATTAATTATTCACCAAATTCATTAATTGGTGATACTGTGTATTTGATGGAACAAAATGGCAACATACAATATTATAATGAAGAAGAATTATAGAATTTTATCCATCAATGATGAAAATAATTCCTTTTAATATGTAATCGTTGTTCCTTGGATATGATGTTGGGGTGATTGAAGGAATGTCTGTGGGTTTTCAATTTTCATTATTTGGGATAATATGAAGTTTGATGTGGATGTGTGCGAAGGTATGCCTAAAACTCGCCGCACATTTTTTATTTTCATGTATTAATGTGAGTGTGTTACATTTTTGATTACATCCTTTTAAAAATCGACGAATCTTTTAAATAAAATCACTCCTCCATCTTTATTATCAAATCAACTCAAACTTTGGTGAACATCTCATTAATAAAAATCATTACTTTACTATTCACTGACAACCATATCAAACTCCATATCCTCCAGATTGCCTCATGTGTGTGTCATAAGATATCAAGTTATTGTCTGCACTATCATAATATTTAGATCGTTATCATTATGATCTATCTATTAAAACTTGAATATTGAAAACGTAGCAGAATAATTTACAAAAAAGTGAAACTTGAGATATATTAACAGAAATTATTCTTGAAAAAGATTATGCAAAAATTACGAGAACAAGGATACAGTCCTTTCAGTGACAACGGTACAATATAAAAATCGTATGATATAGCTCAATTAATATGAGGATTTTTCAATTAATTGATACTGTATTTTAGTACTTTCCAGTTCAGATTGAAACCAAAACCGAAGCTTTCATTTTGTTTAACGATCACTCTTAATTAAATTATTGATTGTCTATTATTTGAATCTCACTAAATGATTTATACAGGATCTTTATAAAATAAAGATATAATAATAGATAGATGTAAGTTAAGTATAAACTATAACCGGTCTCACTATATCGTATTCCGACAGTCGTACATGCATTCCGAGGAACCAATGGAAGTACTATCAAGAAGGAAATCAAGAATAAAGTTTTTTAATCGGAATTGCAAGCCGCATTCTCTAAGTCGCTTCTCTTGCGTTCGTTTCATGGTTATCTGCTTTGGAAATGGCCAAGTACATCATCTTAACAAGGTAACTCTAATGACACTCTTTATCTTCAATATATTGTTTTCCAATTTTTATTCTACGCACCATTATGATTTCAGCTTAAGTCTCTATTAGATGATATCATAGCTTTCTTTCGTAGAAGGCCCTACCCTATAAAATACTAATAAAATAGCAATGTTAAATACTAATAATACTAATGAAATGACAATGTTAAATACTAATAAAATGGCAATGTTCTTATATGAAAAGACTGTACCGTATAGTCTATCCAAACAAAGAAGACCCTCTAATAAGATGGGAAAATGACTCAAGCTTGGTCAATTTTGGTTAAAAAATTATCAAGTCCATCTCAAATTATAGGAAACAATTTGATCTACTACTAAGACCAAATTTATAATTCTTGAATAAATATTGACCAAGCTGGAGTAATTATCCCATCTTACCAGAGGGTATTCTTTGCTTGTCAGACTATACGGTACAGTCTTTTCATATAAGAACATTGAGTAGGCGACCGCTACAAATCATGCATGTTGACTTGGTTTTTCCCTCTTCTAAGCATAATTTTCATGAAATAGGTTCTTGATACTTTTCGAATAGAATTCCTTTTGCGTTTTCTGTACTAGGTTGTGATAGATATTAGCAAAAAGATTGAAAATAGTAGACAATTATGTCTCAAGATAGCTACGATTTCTAGCAAGTCAAATTTGAGAACGCACACAAGAAACGCATCTGTTAAAACAGTTATTGCTTCAAAAACGATTTTAAAGCTTTTGAATGGACCAACTTTCCTACTCTACATAAATGCCAATTTTAAGGCCATGGCATTATATTGAAGGAAGCTATGATGAAACTTACATGGTACCTATTATAAATTTTATGAGTTTTTTGTACTGTAGTTGCTAAATGGAACATCAAACCTACCAAAAAATGTATTTTTTAAATACTAGTTTTTCATGGAGTATTCATTTTTCCGTCTAATTATATAGCATATAATTAAATCAATTATATCAAATACAACCATCTCCATTTCTCATGCTATTACATTTAGACCATTACAGTTACCTTTTATAGGTACAAATCAGATGAACAACAGAAACCTACAACCAAGGTACTTCATTTTTTGCAGTTTTCACGTACTAAAATCAATTATTATAAAATTGATTCCTAAATTATATATTTTCAGGATGCTGTCTACAGAATGTTGAATGCTTTCATGGCAGGAACATCCAGCAAACTCGTAGATCACATACTGCAAATGCTTGATACAGGTACTGGCTTTACGTCTACCTATTTTGAAATCAGTAAATTTTATATGATTTTAAATGGAATTTTATTACTAATCTAGTGACTGAAAACAGTAAAACGTCAAGAAAATTAACAAAAATACATTAAACCCCTCATGGCATTTCCTTTACAGAGTTAATTTTATTTAAAATTAATAAAAATATTGATAGTAATATAATCATGTTGAAGTGAAAACTTAGTAAGAGTATAAATATTTGGTTAATTATATTAACAAATTTTATATTTCTAATGAGTAGTCATAGAAAAATCTTTGAGCTCTTTGAATCAAAAGAAATCCATGATCCTGAAATGGTAGCTCTTCAATCTTCTAGATCGCTTACTTCCCACATTGTCATACAATCTATTTTTTTATTTTACCTCTCTCAAAAAAGGAAACTTGTATTATATTCCATGTTAATGCTGTTTATATTTTTTATTATCTATTGATTCATTTTTTTCTCAAATATTATTCAATTTTGTATTATATTTCGAATCAATGTAAATCGATTCCGATGTTGCCATAGATCTCCTCAGACCTGGTAAAGGATTATTATATTCAATCAATCAATCTATATACCAACTCAAGCAAGGGCTAATCTCTAGAACTGACTCATTTTAGTTAGCGATCTCTCTTTCTCTCCCCTCTTGAATAAACCTGTGATTACACACATATTCAATTTATAATACAGAGAAAATATTTTATTTTGGATTTAATAAGTTATTGGTGAAGATTGTTTTTATAGTAAAAAATATTCTAAAAATAAAATTTGTAAATATCTCATTTGCAACAACGCCTCACTCGAGAACAAGGTGCTGAGAAACATCCTGAGTAAGTATCTCAGTGGTCTGTGAAGGGCCGTATAATTGCTCGTATCCTTTGCTCCATACTTACGTCTTTACAAAACGTAGGTACTTTATTTATACAAAATTTAGTTCCCATATGTTCGACCGTAGCAATTATTGATCCCGAAACATACAGTGACTTAAATGCGACAGTGACTTTAAAACCTTTATAAGAGGTAGAGGTAAAAATTTCAATAAAAAGAACGTAATTTTTACATCTCCTTGAGAAGATTTCCCCTAATCCCATGACATTCTTCTTATCAAGGTATGACTGTACCACAGAGTTATTCTGTTTCAGGAAAATTGTTGAAGTATAAGTACAACGAGGATGATAAGACTGAGATTTATAATCTGAAAGGTATCACCGTTCCCATGTCTATACATTCCAGTGTAACAGACAGCGTTGCTGACCCATTGGTAAGGTTTTTTCAAAAATTCAAATTAATTAGTGTTAATACATTATCCACATATTATTTATTACTGATTACATACCTATAAATCTATACATACATACGTTAATACTATCAAATTGTACATCATTAACTGATTGAGGTTTTCAAACTATAATACCCTGGCGATTTGTCAATTCTGGGTCTAACTTTTATTCAGCGCTAAATAAATAAATGAATCTTCGATCTGATACTTTTGGCTCGCACCTGATATTATATTGCCATTATCATGAAGGAATCATTCGTATGTTGATTCAAATGAAAGATACAATTTTATCCTTCTCAAATATTCATTCACGTGTTCACAATGGATTCCTGGCAACGTATGACAGGTGATTGGGCCAGGGTTCGAGTTAAAACAAAAAATGAATGAACAATATTTAATTAGTCTCTGGCTTAAAGTAGGAATTGATATTAGTATCTAATAAATCTTTTCAAAAGTTCATTCAACTTGAGTTCAGGATAACTTCGCCGCGATTGATTTATTAATTCAGTAATAATTATTGACACTTATAATGGAAGCTCAAAAGGTCCAACAATGAGGATTCAACCTTAACTGTTCAATAGATATCTTCAAGAATTTAATAATAACCTTTTAACAAGTGTTATTAACAATTTAATGTTAGCAATAACAAGAATTTAACAATTATTGAATTCAAACTGATGATATGGCAAAAAACACATTTCAAGTACAAATTTTACTTACATTTTAGTATGGCCATCTTCAGTCTGTGAATTTTTGATACAAGGCCACCAAGATGTCTGAAGATGGCCGTACAACAGGCAGAAACTTGAAGTTTCTATAAGTGAGAGGAAAATTTCTACTTGAAAAGTGTTTTCCTTATCAGTTTAAATTTTAAGTGGAAAAAAGAATGAATATACAACACCATAATTGAATTTAACTTTCAGTTGAGATTAAGACTCAAATTTGGATAGTTTCAAAGATATTTTTGTTATTCTAATTGCGTTCTATGGTATTGCTAAAATGCTTCTTGGTTTCATTTCAGAGCATTGAACTCCTTGTCCAGAATCTACCTGAAAAATATCTCGTCGGAAGATACTTGATATCAGACGAGTATACGCACCTGGATTACTTTCTATCCCATAATGCGAAAGATGTCGTTTTCCCCGACATTATCGAATTGCTATGCAAAGTGAAGGACAATCAGGAAGTCTGTCTACCGTACATTAAAGACAATGATGATGAAGTTGAAGTTATAGCAGTCGATAACTTTCCTTAATTCAATACTATCTGATTCAAGTACAGTACATCAATTTTCAAATGAAAATATTAGTTCCAAAAATAAGTGGTGAATTCATGTTTGTTAAAGTCAGTATGCTCCTGTAGGAAACACGGAGAAACCGCTATTTATGGTTTTTTATGAAGACTTTAGAGCACATTCCCAATAACAACTCATTGAATAAAACTTCAATGCAATAAAAAATATGGCCGCTCTCCCACCAGGGGTAACCCTGTACTACAGAGACTGTATAATCAGTGTATACGTACACAGTCTCTGTAGACTTTGCAGATTATACACATCATCTATAAATTTACATTGATATATTGTATTATGAATCGAGCCTCATGTTTTGAAATTTATCTCTATGATAACAATGTTAAATATCCAGTATTATAATCAACATATTTCATTGTAAGGACAAATTTGAAAACACGAGGCTTGATACATTATGCAACAGACCAATGTGAAAGGAGACTTAGCCTTTACTAGTAAATTTATATTCACATGTATATAGACTGTACAGAGTGGGGCAGGCAACTATGCCTAGTTTTGATATGGCACTGTGAGTGTTAGGGGCATGCTAGAAGAGTGGTATTAGGCTTGAATGAAGCTGTGGTTTGCAAGATTTCATTTGGTTCCCCTAGAAGTCGTAGACATGGCTTGGTTGACTGTGGAACGTGCTTTTGCCGTCGAGGCGTATTTTTTGCAAAATCCTTTGAGCCTAAACTCTCTTTTGCATTACACTAAAACATTCACGGAAGTTATTTACTCACAGCAAAGTGGATTTGCGGTCCAGGAACAGCATTGTTACTAGGGGTTTGATAACGAGTTCGCATTGCACGCTGCAGTTCAATAGCATACTAGTTTTGGCAAAAATACGCCTCGGTGGCAAAAGCGCGCTGCTCAGCCGACCAAGACAAATCTATTATTTATGAGGCTACCAAATAAAACCTTTAAAATTTCTGCGTCATTTTAGCCTCACCGAGTGTCCATTAAACAGACAAACCATATCAACGATATGACACAGTCCTAAAGAAAAGAGATGTCCACATATGCATTGCCAATACTATGACGTGCCTATGCCACGTCGTTTATTGGTATGGTGGCTAAGGTAGCCACCCCATACTTCAACGCACAAACACGCAAAAAGTTTGTTTATTCTGTCTAAAGATATCTTCAATAGGGTATAGTCGTCATTCCTTATACCCGCTGGGAGAGCAGTCTTATGCCGGGTTTTTCCAAGCACACTCAAAGTTGATGGACCCTCAAATTTTTATGAACAGCTGACATTTTCTATGATAAGTATGGGAAATGTAGTAAAGTGTAGTAAACTTGAGGGTCCCTCAAATTTGAGTTTGCTTGGGAAAAACCGGGCATCAAAGTTGATGGACCCTCAAATTTTGATGAACAGCTGACATTTTCTATGATTTAGTATAGAAGATGTAGTAAACTGTAGTAAACTTGAGGGTCCCTCAAATTTGAGTGTGCTTGGAAAAACCGGGCATCTGGCTGTTGCCACACGTGCAGCTAGTTGCTGTTGATTTTTTTGAAAATTTGGACAAGTCGGAGGACAGTTTCATAATGCTACAAAAATCGACAATAGTTAGCTGCATGTGTAGCCGCGGACTAAATCTAACAAACTCTATTATATTCCAACAAACCCTACAAGATACTTGAGTTAAACGTATGAAAATAGTCCAGTCAGACTTGATGCAAAATTGCCAATTCAGCTGATTTAAAAAAAAAATAGATTTTCATAATGCACCCGATGCATAACCATCTATCAATTCTCAGACCTTAATGTAGCTATCGATTGTATGGAAAATGGCGGACGTAATTGCCCTACTCCAAATTCATGATTTCATAGCGTTTTGGTTATGTTGACAAAAAAAAATCATATGTTTTATTATAAAATAATTTTTGCAACATTTCATAAGCAGGCCTACTGAATGTTTACTAAGTTGACAATGGATTACACTTACGATTCGTCTTGTTTTATGTTAAAAAATATGGCATATTTTATTGAGAATATGATAATTTATTACAAATGGGTCGTCTGTGTTGTGTTTATGATTGTGAATATCCATGTATAGTAATTCAATTAATATTTATATTTTCACGTTTCCTGAAAACAAACTCTCAATGGACATATTGGTTAGAAAAGTTTTTATCAAAATTTTGAACTGAAAGACAGTTCGATAGTTTGTATTAATCATTTTGAATACCGTTTTATTATCAAGAAAGACATTTTTCTTGTCATAGACGATTAACTAATTGGAGTGCTACGAGAAAAACATTGGAGTGCCAAGAGAAGTGATGCATTTCCTTCAATTCCAACAAACTAGGCTCCTATGTGCTTTTTTAAAAGTGAAAGACAATAATTAATGGAATCAGTGATCTGCCTTGTGTACCAGTTAGCTTCAAAATATCAAATGATTAGGTTACAAACAGTGCTTAATTTGTGACTATAGCCTACAATACGGTAGGCCTACAACGCCGGACTAATTATATTTTTTCTTAAAGTTTAAATCTGAGATATGTAAAGCAATGGTAAAAATACGCAACTAAAAGCTTAAATAACACTCTAAAAACAAGTTTTGAGAAGTTGAATTTACATTTTTGAATAGAATAGAAGAAGACAATAAGATGTCTCAAACTTGCAAGCCAAAGGAAAAAAACTGAAAATATTGGGGGAAAGGTTCAGAGACGGAAGAAAGTTGAAATGAGCAGCAAGTGAAGTAGGCTACAAACATGTTGGAAAAACTGATTGGAATTTGAGTGTCTTGAATTTCTATTTTTCACATAGAATAATAAATCAGATTCTAGTTTGAAGTCCATCATATTGTAATGATTATTATTTTTGTATTGGATATTGATTATATTGTAATATCATAATGATTAACAATAAAAAATATGCTATTTATGTCTTATTACTTCTAAAGAATAGCAACTTCAACTATTGCTATTACGCTTGGCTAGGCCCATATTGCCGCCATCTTGCTTTGTACATTAAGGTCTGAGAATTGATAGATGGTTATGCCCGATGAAATGGCAACTTCTATGGGTTCGAGGGACTCAGCTGTTCGAGTTTCCATCGGAATATTTTCACGCGTTTTACTACAGTGAGTTAATGAATAATTTGACAACTTAGCATCAGTTGTATAAAATCGATTTAATTTCTAACAATAGTAACAATTTATTACAAAAAGTGAAGACACTGAAAAATAGTTCCTAATTTAACATAATTTAAAGTCTTGTTAAACCTATGAAGCCTTGCAACAGCCTTCAGGGTTTGCAATGTAATTACAATAAGATATTCGTACGGTAATAAAAATAATTTATTTTATGTAGATAAAATTCGAATAATTGAGTATAAGCATGGTGATAATAATTTGTAACTATTATGGTGATATCTTGGCATATTGTTCAAATGCGTTTCAGTTTTGATTATGATAAAATTAAAACATAAATGTTGAAAGCTAGAAGGTGTCAATCATTAACCCAAAAAACTTACATGCATTATGAGTACATTTAAATTGATTTAATTCTCAAGTTGAGTTTTTGTGCGTATTTAAGATTTAATAATATTATTGTATTTATTATAACGTTGTTTTCTATTATTATAGATTATTTATTTTCTTAAGATTTACTCAAGTTGAGTGAGTCAAATTTCGAAATCATGCTGAACAATGAAATGAAGTTGTGCTTCAACTAGATATAGTGATCAAAAATCATTTAGCTAAGAGCTAAATTGAATAATAATATAAATAACAGTCTATTTCTTATTATAATATGGAATTTAATCAATTGAATATTACATTACATTGTTTCAATCACATTCCATCTTGGTCTCAGTGTGCTTGACTATCCATTCATGTTTCTTGACTTTCTCCAATGGTAGACGAGCACTAGGTTCCACCA
This sequence comes from Sogatella furcifera, assembly GCA_017141385.1. Lineage (NCBI taxonomy): Eukaryota > Metazoa > Arthropoda > Insecta > Hemiptera > Delphacidae > Sogatella > Sogatella furcifera. Next base: position 12,561,275 of record CM029551.1, on the reverse strand, counting down.
CAAGAAGCTGAAACAATAACAAATTTATCAATATCCATCTAGAATAAAGAAACTATCAACCGATTGAGCCAATCCTATACTAATCTTTCTCGCCGTTGTAGAATGACGGGCAATAGTTCAATATGGAAATTTCTGCAATAGTTATACTGTACTGAATCACAATCACAGCATCATTTGAGATGAAACTAATCCTTTCCACTGTTGTAAAAATCGGATGACAGCTTTATCAATTGAATTATAAGTATGTAAAAGTTTAGAAAATTACGAAAAACTATTTTTTTAACTTTGCCTAAACAATCGTAGCTTAATAATAACAGTAGCATAATATCGTTTACCATATCAGTAGCATTAAGAAAAATGAATAATTAGATTTGTCAGAACAAATACTCTAGAATCTGTAAGTTCACCCACAAAATGATTGATGGTCATGGTTTACCAAAGGACATGGAATTGATCATCAAATCTGCAATCAAATACTCCAATGATCACTAATCTTTATTCATATATCTGTTCTATAGTACCGTATTAGCATTGTATGGAGCAGACAAACAATAATATCAAATTACATTTTTTAAATTGACAACAAAAGCATCAACTTGTCATTCTTGTGAACACCCGCTCTTCAGAATCGGCTGATGGGAATGAAGCCCTCATGCAAAATAGAGAGCGCATTTTAAATAATACTTACCCTGGTGATGAGATCTCGAGCTAGAGCCGACACATATTCGGGGATTGTGTACTGCACGGCTAGTATTTTACGGTAGGTGCCCTCATAGGTCTTGGTCTCAAAAGGAGGTTTTCCAGTCAACAGTTCGAAGCACAGCACACCTAAGCTCCAGATGTCCACTTCTTTTCCGTGCTTCTTGCCGGAGATCATTTCTGGTGGCAAGTAGTCCAGGGTGCCGCAAACTGTGTTCCGTCTACAAAATAAAACATTTCATTACATCAAAGGAAAAATAAAAGAATGCTTGATTAATTCGTGCAGCGCACTATCAAGATGCATTAAAAGTTGATAATTGACCGAACGTAAGTGAGGTCTAAATTCAAGACGACGATTTTGTATTTCTCTTTATGTTTGTTTGTTTGTTCCGCATTAACGACAAAACGCGGCAATAGATTCTGATGAAATTTGACAGGAATGTTCCTCTTGAAATTGCGCGTCGATGTATATGGTAAGGTTTTTTGGAATATTGCATTTTAAGGATAATATGAAAGGAAGAGGAATTACCTCCATGCTAAAATATTACTATACATTTATACTTCTGAACATAGGAAAATTCACACTATAGAATTATTCATGATGAACCAGCTGTCGAGTTTATTATTAATTGCATTCAATGACGCATGCAATTAATGAAACTTGAAACTCAACATAACTAAGTATTCCCTTCGTGAATAATGCCCCATCCATGGGTGACTTCTACCATTCGTGAGGTCTACTGTTCACAGAACTACTAACATTAGCGTGCAGTAAGCGAGAGATAAAAAATGAGTTCAATGAATCATTGATATACACAGATAATACAGATTTTGTTTTATTCATATCATCCAAATTGTCCTTCAACTAGTAATGATTTTTGTTTGCTGATGCCCACGGACCTTGTACTTGACTACTTTCATTTTGGTGGTTGACTCCGATAATATGATTTACTAACTAAATTTCTCATTCATTGTAATGTTATCCAAAACAAGTTTTTTAACATAAATACCTCAACTCAATAGCTCAATACTAATACGTGATAACGAGCGATTTTTTTTTAAATTTACAACTTTTCATCTCATAAGAAATAAATTATTACCTTGACGAAGGAGCATGCACAGACCAGCCAAAGTCCGCAATTTTCAGTTCTCCTTTAGATCCAAGCAGGAGGTTTTCCGGCTTAATATCTCTGTGTATCACATTTTTGCAATGACAGTAATGCAAGGCGTCTGTCAATTGTGACACAATGTTAGCAGCTCTGTAAAAAACAAGAAGTGTCAATTGAGAAAATTGAAGTCAGTGTCAGGATACATTATATTTGAAATTAAACGGCATGATGCAAACAAATGCTTAGGCTAATACATTATGCTTTGAGATCTTTCATGATTCATCAACATCAAAATATCACAGTGGGTGTGAAAAGTTTGGAAATGGCTTTATTTCAAACAAAAGTAATCTGATGGTGAAATTATACTAAAATTGAAAGTATATTTTTCTGTTACTGTGAATTCTGTCAAGAGAATTTGGTCAGTCATCCTGGATTTAGGCCTCAGACTTACCATATAGAATCTTAGATCTTATATAATTTTTAAATCTGGAAGCGGTTAGTATTTCCAAGCAAAGAAGACCCTCTGGCAAGATGGGAAAAATGACTCCAGTTTGGTCAATATTTGTTCAAGAATTATAAATGTGGTCTTAATAGTTGATCGAACAGTTTCCTACAATTTGAGATCAAATTTATTATTTTTGAACCAATATTGACCGAGCTTCAGTCATTTTCCCATCATGCCAGATGATCTTCTTTTCTAGGACAGACCATATCCTGAACATGATTTTAACACAGAATTTTGAAACAAAATGAATGGCGAAAACGCACTCATTAATATGTCAAAACGCTTCCGAGATATATTTCATTCTAACAAATAATAGACAGCATTAACTACAGTCAAAACTTTCAATTTACAAATAAAATAGACATAATAAATTACATCTTGAAATGAATTTTCGTAAAAGATGAATGGACAAGACTAAAGTTATTAATATTTTAACAGAAAAGGAAATGAGATGTGAGTACTCACTTGTCTTCTGGCAAGCGATTATTCGGCGTTTCTTTCATGAGTTTGAAAAGTTCACCTTTGGGAGCATACTCCAAGATCAAATACACTCGAGTATCATCGTGAAAGTAGCCATACATCTTCAATATATTCGGATGCCTGAAAAAATATGTTAATCTACTTTACCATAGTCTAGTCTATTCAATAGAAAACATTCAAAGAATTTCAGCTCTTTGACCAACTAGTATTGCATAACTTACAGTGTATAAATCCAAATATTCACAGATAGACGCATAGTAAGGTTAATGCAGCATAGTAAGGATTGAACTGGAAATAGAAGGAATGCAGTGTGTAATCTTATTCAATTGGATAGCAAAGCAATGTTGCTGAAAATGCCAAATACATGATAATTTCATAGTGACAGAGATTGCTGTGTTTATAAAATGAGATGACTTGACTGTCAGGTTGACATAAGATGCATAGCAAGGATAATTCAGCATAGCAAGGATTGAACTGGAAGTAGGAGGAATGTAGCGTGTTTTCTTATTCAATTGGATTGAAATGTTGTTGAAAATTCCAAATCCATGATCATTTCATTCTTACAGAGAACGAATTATAATTCTCATTCATAGTTGAATGAGATGAACTGACTGATAGGTTGACATGAGATGCACTGCAAGGATAATGGAGAATAAAATGGATTAAACTGAAATAGGAGCATTGCTGCGTGCTCTCTTATTCAAATGGATGGAAATACTGTTCAAAATTCTAAATCGATGATAATTTTATTTTTACAGAGGATGTCTATGTTTATAGTTAAATGAGAATTATATTGTCATGTTGACATGAGATGCAAGATGCAGCATAGCAGTAGCAGGGATTAAATATCATCAAGCAATTTATCCTATTTTAGTAGAGAAAAGAAATTTTAAACAAAAATTTTAATAAAACAAATACCTTAGATGCGTCTGGATCTCGATCTCTCTTTTCAATTGGTGCTCTACGCCAGCATTTTGAATTTGTTTCTTAACGAGGCATTTTAAAGCTACGACAAACAGTGAAGTTTTTTCCCGAGCAAGAAAGACAGCGCCAAACTTGCCTTTGCCCAAGTAACGGCCTATATCAAAGTTATTGAGGTTCCACTTTTTCCTGTTGAAACAAAAAATATTTTTATAGATAATATAACAAATCGATTAAGCCTACAACCAAACCACCAATCAAATAACGTATACGCTTTTAAAATTTTTGTAGAAATTTCATATTATACTACTGTATTTTCATGATCGATTACAGATCGAGACTTATAACTGCATGTACTATTTGAAACCATGTTAATACACATGTTGTAAACATTGAGTCTATTAACATGTCCTCTAAGGTTGGTTGAAAAACACACAATTCTGTAATGTAAAGCAATTCAAGGTGAGGAGTAGGCTAGTTTGGTTTCAATTAAATTCCAAGATCTGAAATATTAAACTCAAGTAGCCTACAAAAAAAATAATTAGCCTATATACTTGTGCCTATTAAAAGCAAGTACTCGAAGATAAGCAATGCCTGTCCTAGATTTCACATGTTCAGTATAATTGATCTCCCATACTCTGTTCAGCGAGTCTTTGGAGCAAATTAAACCTTTCAAGTGAAATAATTATCTTTACCATATTATTGGATTGCGTAATAAGCAAACACAAGATTGAAGTTTCTCCAACTCTCAGGGTGAGTTGAACGTGAAGTTATTTTAGAAAGCAGGACATTACTAACCGTTAACTGAATGAATAAAATTGAAGTACTGTAATGTAATAACTTACATGCTATCGCTCTCTTGAATATCCTTCTTGGATTCAGTTGCTGGCTCGTTCTGTTGAACAGTATCACTAGCTGTTTTTAAATCACAATTCTCAGGCTTTTTTGGTACAATTTTATTTTCCCTGTAGATAAAAAAAAACTTTTAATGATGCAAGCAATATTAAAAATGAAGCAATTAACGATATTGAATACTCTTAAAACGCCTACCAAAACAGAAAACTGTGAACAGCTTTCTAGGGTTAAGAGAAAAATTAAATAGATAGATACGAATAGGCCTACAACACAAATTATTTAGTAGTTCATAATTTAATTAGTAATATTATCGTGATGTAGTAACATTTGATATATAATTATTCTATTAATATGTCAAGAACACTGAAAATGAAAATATCCTTTATTAGGCGGAGTTAGGACTAGGAAGTCCTTTCTACCACTCAACCTTGACACTGCATCACAATGAAGAATTAACAGTGGAAGGATAATATTTTGGAATTAGATAGGACTCTTGATACTGTAATAGAAATTACATTAGTAAACATTGTTTTGTCATCAAATCTTTGTTGTCATGTCTTTGTTTTTCGTCATGTCCACACTTTGTTGATTATTCTGAGCTACAATGCTTAAGCAGATGCAACATGAATTGCAACAAACAACAAATCGACTTATTTAGTTGATTATTTTGAGCTACAAATCGACAATAGGAATAGACACTGCTCGTTTCCTGCACAAACTGAAACAGATTTCAAAAAGAGAAAAAATTGTGCAATGTTTAAAACGTATTCAGCACATAAAAATTCAACGCATGCGGACATAGGGATGGAAACAGCTCGTTTCCTGCACAAACTTGGAAAAACTAGTAACGAACCTTTCATGAGCTGTCACTACACCAATTGTAGCACTGGATAGAGTAGGAGGTGGTGGCGGAGGCATGAGGGCTCTATCAGACAATGTTGGTTGTGGCTGCGATTGGCTTGTTGATTTGGCTGCCACGGCTGCATTGTTTGTAACAGACGGCCGATGCTGTTTCAATGGCACTGACTGATTCTGAACGGTCACTGCTTTCTCTGGAAGCTTTTTGATTTGAATGCTAGTGGCAGAGGTGGGGACCGACTTTGTGCTGTTTGAAAACGAACCTGGAACTGGAAAATAATATATATTTATTTAAGACAAATTCAGAACCATTTGTCGCTTTTTTCTACATTATAAATTGAATAGATTTATTCATTCATTACAATTATTGTGATGAAATTGATTTTCATGTGTATATTCAGACAGTACAATTAAAGAATAAACAACAGGTATTTGCATCCCAACTGCTTCAGGACACTATTTTGTAGTTTCCAACATATTTTGTAGTTTCCAGGAACATATTTTGGAGTTTCCCAACAAAATGCACCATTGACGATTTGTGGTAGGGAAATGCCTCTGGCACAATACTGGACTTGACAATGCCTTGAATTCAATGCCTTCAATGCTCAGACATGAAAAATTAAATAATCTATCCCAAATCTATTGGGTGTTCCTGAAACAAACCGACAAACACCATGAGGTGTTTCCTTACATCAGAATATAAAAAAGGACCTAAAATACTTCCTCATTGAGACAAAGATGGAGGAAGTTTTCACATTTTTCTTCAAGTTTTCTATTTTATAATTTTGTGGAGCCTCATGAGGGTAATTTGTACTTGATCAATTCTTTTGTAAAATCAGCTCAGAACTCCAATGGGACCAGTCAGAAGTTGGCATCTTTGATTATTATCAAGATAATGGGCGAAATGAGCTTAAAAACTTGATTTGCAGTATATGAGGTCAACTTCAAAGATGACATAGAGATAGGATGCCTTGTTGTTGATCGGCATTTCCAACTATGTAATATTGTAAAGAATCTAATTTTCAAGAAGAAATGGTCAGTAACATTTTCGTCTAAATCACACCTAACCCCCACAAATCAGGATTTAATAAAAACAAAACAGCAATTTTTAAACAATGCTTCATCTATTCATATCCTTAAAATCTTGATTTGAGGTTTGGTGTTGAAGACACAATCAGTAACTTACATTTGTAAGTAGCCTTTGTTTTGAATTAAATACGGATTGATTGAGGTTTAAGTGCGTTTTGGACTAAAAATTTTACTCAACATTTTTTCTTTAGAATGAGATTCTCTACAGAAATCGGATAATAACTTACCAACACTTCTTCTTTGAGTAGTTGCAACATTTGAAGTAGTTATCCTCGGTTGAGCTGCTTGACCATCACTTGGCTTCACCGAGGATGATGAAGAAGAAATTCCAGCTCTAATATTTTGGCGATAGAGAGACGAAAGAGTCTGTTTTACCACCGGTTTACTAACATTTTCTGATTTTTTTGGAGGTAATTTAAGTTTGTCAGTTGCGCTCGCAGGACAACCCGAATTCAACTTACTAGGATCTACCGATCGTCTAATCTGGCTCTGAACATTTGTTCCTACTTTCAACGGTTCTGTGTTTAGCGATTGTCTAACTACTTTATTTGTTACACTTGGATTTGATCCCGGTTTACTGATACAATGGGTTGTATTCGATGCTGTTTTAGCATTCAGTTGGCTGATTGGCTGGACACAACGGTTCTCTTTCCCAGTTCCTCGCAACATAATTTATACTGTAACAAAATAAAAATAATCAATTTCAATTTAAATACTAGATACAAACTAAATTTGGAGGAAATATATTAACGGTTTACACTGTTCTGGATGGCTGTAGTCATCACCATCAGGCATCAATGCCTTGCAGAGAATATAGTATTCTAGTGCTTAGCTTCCAGATTCCAGAGCTACAAGATGGGCAATATTTTTAATGCCATTTATATTGTTTATATTTTTAGGCCCACATATCTGGAACCAAAAGGTTTACTGTCATTGGCACTTCAATTTTAATAACATATCTTGGATTTTACACTTTAGCCCCACTTCACTAAGAAACTTCCAAGTAGGCCTACCATTACTTTTTGTTTGTTTCAAATTTCTACAGTTACGTCTATATTATTTCAAATATATGAAAACCATGAAAAAGTTTATACTCTTTCTCTATTCAATCGAAAATAAAATATTATTTATACTGATATCAATGCTAGTAGGCTATATTTATTATGTTCATACCTTGTTGAATCTTGCAGAAATTGAGTGCGGTACTTTTTTGCTCCAAATAAACATTCAGATACAGTGCTAAAGAACAAGAGACATTAATCCACGTAAAATTAACAGTAATTTCTTGAATATAAATATTAAAAATAAGCACAAATATAACAAAATAATTATAGAATTAAAAATACTAAGCAATGTAAACTATTCACTGTCAGTTAACGGTCGTTTCTAAATGGCTGCTTTCCTGCTTATGCTTTTGGTTTTGGGCCGATTCAAGTTTGTGGATTTCAGCAGGGTGGCAACTTTACAAAATATGCATCGTTAATGTAAATTTTATTTTTTTGAATAACAATGCGCAATGTAGACCCAAACTTCTATAATTCAATATTAAAATATTATAAATGGACTATGATCTCTAATCCTTCAATTGTTAATGAGAGTTCCAAAATTTGAGACTTCCACTGGCAAACATGGCGCGGTTTTTTGAATGTGATTATTAGAATGAGCGGAAAAATATTATAGAAACAATTTCATTTTTAGATTCAAGAGTTTAAAAAAACATTTTAGTGCATTGGTTTTAACATGATCGAATCAATAACAAGTTATTTATTGAAAGTTATAAAACTTTAAATAATTATTTGTTTATAAGTACATACTTATGTTAGCCTAATTTCATTTTTTATTGGATTTTTTTAAACTTCGCTTTCCATAAGACAGTGAAACTTCAAAGATTATCGAATTATATTATTTATAATTGAAGAAATGGATTGGTAACAAAAAAGATTAACCGTATAGGCTATTGGAAGTTATTTTACTGAAATCATAATTCCATAGCAAAGAGGTCCATACTATGAGACGTACCGTAGAAAATGTTATACTGTGTAGCCTTAAACCTACTTATAAGTTTTGCAATTTTTTGTACCACTCACTCTTCAGCAATTCAATTCAAATTCTTTATTCCAAAAATGCACAGTTACAAGAAATAAATATTACACTTGAAAATTGGTTACTGGAATACCCTACAAGACTATACGTCTGTGTGTAGGGGTGAGTTCTTGGTAGCCAATTTATCAATAATTATTGTAAAATAGAATAAATATTTTTTTATTGTAAAAATATGGAAACTATAGACTATTAAGTAACTAGTCTGATGAGATACAGAACAACGACATAAAATAATATTAAGTAAACAGAAAATACGAGACTTCTCAGACCCACATGGGAGAAATATGGGAAAACTCAATCATTATAACTAGACTAATAAAATAACTAAAGTAAAAACATGTTTTAATGATGGAAAAGAAACCAGCGGATTCTCAGGACTCATCTTCACGAGAGAGATTTTTCTTGGATTTTTTTTTAAACATGAAAGGAAAACGCTAGAACAGCAGAAGTGCTCAGACTAATTTAAGAGTAGCAGTCACGTCCAGTATGATTTCCTCGTTTGGGGACACTCTTCCACATACTGAGGACATCCTTCTCTTGCAGAAGAAAGCCTTGAGAACGATAACGTACAGTGAATTCCGAGCCCATTGCAGGCCAATATTGGTCTGCTTACAGTGTATGGGCAGGGCAGTACATTTTGGCCTCTCTCGTATGTCAAGCATCATGGCGAGTCTTCCCGCACACGAATGGGGAGGAGAAACCTTGACACGCCACGCTACAGACTGTCTCTAGAGTCCCACTATTAGATATGAGGCAGAGTAATTATCACCTATACGGTTCCTTGAGGACGACTTATCAGAGGTGTTGCCAGACACCTCATAGCAAACATAAATTTGCCAGTTTTATTGAATGACAAAGCCAAAGTTGGACTATATTTTTGTTTTTTGTTCACTTAGAAGTTTTGTGCTAATTGACGTGATCCCTCCAGGACACCTGGGCATTGATCGAACGTTGGAAATATCTGGCCATTATTATCCATGCATTGATGTATCCGTTAACAAAAAATCCAATCATTGAAAGCAATTTGGTAGATTAAAATTTTTGTAAAATTCAAATTCCTTCAACCTTCAATTAAGTAACTTACCTATTCAAAATATCGGATATAATAAGCAGATCAGGACTTCGGCTGCCTCCCAGCCAATGTGATACAGCCACCAGTACAGTGTGATACAGTCCACACCCCTTCGGTACATGGCTAAACTGTTCACCTCCGCCTCTCAAGTTTATGTATAAAATGTGAGCCAAGTAAAATGACTTTCACTATTTTGACCCATGAGTCAGTTGGGGATATATTATAGTTGTAGTTAGTCCTATGACGATGAGTTTCATATCGGAAATTTAAATTTGTTCCACCTATTTTTCAAGTGAATTAATAATCATTCGATGAAGGTTTATCCAATATTTTAAACTGGGAATTCTAAAAAACAGCTATCTGCGGCCTTTAAAAAATGAATAATTTATTTTGCAATAATTATTATTGCTCTTAGTGTGACCGCCAGGGGTTCTATGAATGTAAAGGAAACACCCCTTCAAGCCAGGATAGAGGATACCATACTCTATCAGCGACTGAGCATAGGCAAAATATACTTTCCTGCACTGATCCTGACCCATGACTGGCTGAGCTCAGAGAAGGCGAATACCTTCTAAGGTAATGATTTCTCAAGTCTACCTTATTTGACACACTGATCATGTTGTTATCGTCAGCATGCACATGAGAAAATATAGTTCAATTTTGTGGGTATAGTGGTAGGCTATAAATGATAAAAGACAGTACCTGATCAGTAATGATGTTCATGAATCTGAAAAATATCAAGTAAGTTACCTTAAGCCACGTTTACACCGGAATGTTAATAACTTTTATATAATAATAATGTGCATATAATATATAATAAGTAAGAATAATAAATAATTATAAGTATAATAAATAATGTGCAAGTCTATATAATAATACGTTATTCACAAAAGTTATTAACAATTAATGTAATTAACATTCCGGTGTAAACGTGGCATTAGACTTCGGTATTCTATAATAGTGTATGGTTTTTTGGTATTGTCCTGAAATGTTAATGACAAGGTCGTTTCATTATCTCTAAAAATATCCTATTTGAGAGGAAACAGCCATAATTTGTTCACAGATAATTGAAATTCATATACTAAGTAAAGTCTATTTTTGAGTTGAATTAAAAATAATTTCAATTACATTTTGTATAGAATGTAAAACATAGGCTACGTTATTAGTTTTGCATGAAAAAATAAATCAGAAGATTCAAGATTGCATGAATATTAAAAATTCTAATTCTATTATGATTGATAGTGGAGAACTATTTTCCGCGCGTTATGAGAAGAAGCATAGAGTAGCCTATATTCTTACATGAATACACGATGGACTGTTCTCATTTTATTGCACACTCCATAGTGCTACTTTTTCCATAAATTTTTTCTAGACGCGAGGACAATATCAATGATAGTATAGTCGGATCGGAATAAGGCAATCATGTTCGTATAGAAAGTTCAGAAGTATGAATTTATTAAATACTGTACTTCATTGAACATTTTTTTCTTGAGTGAGAATATTTCAATAATTTCTAGGTAATGCATTTACGTGCTAAATGTGTTCAAGATAACACTTCAATATTAAGGTTCAGACTGTCTCAAAAATGGATGAGTGAAATGTACGGTAACAAGTGAAGCCTAATAAAATGAGACATTCGATTACCAAAGGGGATAATAACTATTGTATAAGATACAATTTAAATAATTTGACGCGATATTAACATAGAAATAAATTAATTTATTGCTCATGTAACATAATATATGATACAAATAAAACCTTTAAATTAAAAATACTATACAAAGCAAATAATCGTGTATTTGATACAGAACATAAAAATCTAATAGATAATACGTTTTATTTATTGTTATAATGACAATTATTAAGCGCCAGTATAAACTACTCAAGTAATAATTAAGTTTAACAGTGCAAGTATTCTCAGTTTAATAATTTGAAAAAAATTAAATTGATGGAATGAAAACTCCTAGCAATGAAGTTTATTGAGAGGAAAATGTTTAGGTGATATTAATTTGAATGATTTTGTTAAGGGTAAGTTATGACTTATTCCTTTTAAAGTATTCTACATTTTCTTCCCTCATACAAGATAGCTCTGCACCAGGAAAATTGAACCATCTTACACTATCAATTAGCTCACACAAATTATATTAATTAGCTTACATTATACTGTTCATTTTTAAAACTCAACTACACTTCTATTTATCCAATCTATTTTCAACAACTTATTACTAAAGTTGGCAATTATTTATTCTTCAATTGGTCAAGCTACATTATAACTATTGCAAACAATTAAACTGTGATCTTAAAAAAACAGAGCATGGTCGATCATGATTCATGAACGATCAAATAACAAATATAGTAATAATTCAGAAAACATAGGTACCGATACATCGAGGGAGAAAACATAGTATGAATACTCATAATATCAACCATAAAAAGCAAATTTTGAATTGGAATAAAAATTTTCAAGTCTTGATAATGATGTTACTTTATGAATATAATAAAGTAAGCAGACAAGTCCTTTAGCTAACATAATCATAAGACAATTGAACACATTTTACAAAAATAATTATGTAAGAAAAGCAAATACAAGGTTTAATACGATTTATTGGTAAGGAAAATTTCTACGTCCAGCCATAATCGTAATTTTGATATGAAAGAATTATTGTGATTAAAATGTTTAATCATTCAAATGTAATCATAATTAAAATCACGTTGAAACATCAAATACACAACATATTGGTATGCCAATAGTTAAACCAATTATTCTATTTTGCGATCTAAAATTGCATCTAAAAAAAATCCAACTGAAAGGAAGTGATCCATGTTGCTATAATAGAATCTAGGAATTTAAACTTTTCACTAGTAACTTAAGAACTTGAAAGAATATTAGATTCATTTCATTATCTTTTCAAGTACGAATACAGTGAATTTCAATGGATTTTATCGTGATTGTATTTGAATAGCAAGTACAAGTGAATAACAAAGGGAAACTTACTAATTTACTATAATAAAAAAGCATTATATTCATGTCTTATAGGAGGTGTATGAAAAAACCTGAAGAGTCTTTTGAACAACTTTATCAGTTCTAAAGACACTAGTTTCTATTAATAAAGTGACTTGTATAATAATTTGCTCATTTTCTATGAATTTTATTTATTACCGCACTTGAGAAAACGATCTTCATACTTTAAACTCTGTCTGTAACAGTTTAAGGATTTAGAGATTCCACAGTCCCAATAATAAGCTGACAACAATCTATATCTACTTGAAAATTATAGCTCAATAATGTTTTTTCAATGGTGTTCAATCAATTCCACATCACAATATACAATCACGACAACAAGTGATACTGAATATCAACTACTTGAAAAGTTTATCATAGTACATGATAAATTCAAATTTTTATAGTTTATAAAACAACGAATTCTAAAACCCTTAGTTGATGCTTGAAACTTTCTAGCAATAAAAATTATTTTACACAGCATTTATTACAAATTATGTCACTGCAATAACAGTGCCGTACATAAGTTATGATCCCAACATTCATTGTACAATTTTTGTATAGATTACTAATTGGTGTGGAAGAACGAAAAAGAGAGTAGAATCCAATGGAAAACAGATATTACTATTATTTTAATAAAATATTACTGTGATTAAAATGAATACAATATAAAGGATAAGCATAAATACAATGGTAATTGGTAATTCATTGAAGTAATAGGTGAGTCAGAGCCAAATCTTCAATAAATGAGCGTAAAAAGAAGCTAAGTGATCAGTTTTTCAGTCCATATACAATTAAACCTTAAAATTTTAACCATCATACGAGTTGAAAAATCGATACAGTATAAATTAATGAAGACTGAGAACAGAAAAAATGTATCATTCTCATGGACCTAAAATTTAAAATAAAGTTTTTTTTGTGAGGATGCCCTCATTTTGTGTGGAGTGCCAAGCGAAATTGATAATGTGCACCTTAAAAGAGTGTCTAATACGAAATGTAACGATAATACATTTTATACGATTAAAAAGAAAAATCATTGTAAGTTTAGAAAATTCAAGCAATATGGAAAATGATTCGTTGATTAAAAATTTTTATAGATAGACATTTTCATCTTATAATTTATAATGGGCATTAAAAAACTGACGAATTTTTAAAAGCCCAGTAGAAATGTAGGTAGTAAGAAAATTAAACATACTTTTTAATTTTACTAAGCAACAATGTATAGAATTTTGATTAATTATTGGAATAAAACATAAATGAACAAGTCACACTCAATTCAGATTGGCTTGCAATCTAGATCCCCTGATAATTCTAGTGCCGTCTTATGAAGAATATTATTATTTATATTCGAATAAATTTTTTGGAAAATATTCTGATTAAAACATCAGACCTCTTTCGAGATGTGAGTGATTTCACATTCGACTTCTGACTCACCAAGTAATGTAATTTTTTCAATAAAATAGGTGATTCAAGTAATAATCAGTTATTGTATAATAGAGGGCGAGTAATAGTTCAGGCACCTAGCAAAGCTATTTTGTTCTGTGAGCTTATAAGCCGTTGACGGCAGTACTGGGTGGTTTAAGTAGATCACAGTATTGCAGCAGTGCCTCTCGTAGAGCTTCGGACACTTGCGGCGAGGTGGTCGCTGTACAATCAACCAGGTGAGGATAGAGATTGATCAGCTGGTCCCAAACGGTGCTTTTCACCTTATCAGGTGACTTTTTAAGAGACACTACCAGCGTTGCGACCGCTTTCAACACAAATGATATTTCCGAGAGTCTGTACCTAGGTAGAGGACACGTGCCGCTTTTGCTCTCATCTTCAACGTACTGATGTAGAACCTGCTGGAAGCGATGCAACAGTGCAGTGACCGCCAGTCTGCCAGCTAAACTATCGCTTTCACTCGGACTCTCACTGGGACTCCCAGCTTTCAAGCTCAACGAAGAACTACTTGTACTGTTGCTGCTGTAACCATTACTCGCGTACATATCGCCTTCCAATCCCTCCAACAGAGAAAACTGTAGCAGCGTTTCAAAACAAATCTTAGCCAGCTCTTCTCTCAGATTAGCATTCACCTCTGATCCAATATACGACTGCTGCGACGATAGTATTGAACCCTTATTTAGAAGAACCACCACTTTCAAAATGAACTCTTTCGGAATCAAACTGGAGTGTGATAGCACTTCATCTTTCAACAAATCTATTATTTGGCAGTCTACACGCTCGTCCTCTAGAATCTCTTCAGGGGTCATTTCGGGTGGCGGATCGGCTTTTGGAAACAACAGCTGGTCGAGTGTGAGTGCCAGCTGAGGCCACATTGTGCTGAACTGCTTGTAGTGAGTGCGCGCCAGTGGGATTCCTGTTGACAGCACACGCATCAAACTTGAAACTGAAAGATTCCACGAATTGATGTATCGTCGGTCGTAGCGTCGCGACAATGGTACTATCAAAACTTCTAATATTTCTTTCAAAATGTTTCCCTCAATGACAGGCAGTTCATGAGCTGTTTTCACATAAATAGAAACTACCATCTGTAAAGCTTTCTCACCAAACAGTACATAATTCACATTCACCCATTCGTTAGACTTGTCATCAAGCTTTTTACAAAGAGGAGACTGATATATACATTTACTTAAAGACAACATTTCTTTAAACACAGGACAAATCATCTTCTTCATGTTTGCTTCATTTACCATTGCTTCTTTAACAAGTATGTCGACAGAATGTAAAACCACTTCTTGTAATTGGGTTAACGAGTTTTCTGATGGCAAGATGAACATGGACATTTCTCCCTGAACTGGCGTGCTGATTGAAATCTCTAATACTTCACAAAGTTTGTCCAAGTCTGCACTGGAGAATCGACTTTTAATATGTTGGAATACGGCTGGGAAAATGTGGAGCAATGCTGTGAGAAATGCTTGTGATGGCACAGAGCTTTCTGGGGTATTTTCATACCGGCTTTCAATAGCGATTCTCAGCCAAACTCGCCACGCTATGTCCCACATGTTGTCAGCTTCACTGTTACTTGTTTTGTCGGCTTCATTAAGGTGTAGTATTTCTTGAAATGAACGTAGCGCAGCTAAAGAAACTTCACTATTTTTACTGAGAGCAGCATTTTCAACAAATTCCAATAGCAACGACCAAGCCCTTGGAAAATCACCCAGCGTTTGTAAGAGATCGCGCTTATTATTGAATACTCTAGCAACTCCAGAGAGAGTCAAAACCTGTGTTTCAGCCCATTGTTTTTGCGCTGTGTTACGTGAATGGTGGATCGATATAGTTCCTCCAGAGTCAACTTTCTCATTGCTAGCATTACTAGAAAGACTACGGACACGGTCGAGGAGTGGAAATAGCACTTGCCAGAGCACCGCCTGCCAGGTGGGCTGTGACAGAAGGCCAGCGTGAGCGTTGATCGTTAAAAATAGAGTTTGTCCGGCTGATTTACGCACAGCCGGCCTAGTATCAACACACAAGTCACCCAGTCTAGTGTAAAGGCACATCCATAGCTTATCAAATGGAGGCATGTCTGGTGTTCCGGGAAAATCGGGGAAAACTGACGAATCTTCAGCCAACAAATGACTTAGTTTCTCTTTGTTTTGAAACGAATAATCGGAAATGTTCCACATGAGACCAATGGCTGTAAGTGAGATGTTGAGCTCTTGCATTTGAGAGCCAAACTTAGCTGTTGTTTCAAGGCAAAGCGGTAGACATCTCCACGGCATGAGGGGAAGGAAATCAGTAACAACAAGCTGTAAACATTGGAAAGCAATTCTGATGAGTTTTTCTCCCTGTTGGTCGGAGATAGCACCGATGATGGTGAGAACAAGAGGCCAACCATGCGACAGAGTTTCTCCAGATCCGTGCAACACTTGCAGAACACACTCCAGTTGGCGCTGCCTCACATCGCCATGAGGCACTGATGACAGTTCCGCCAACGGACTGATCAACAGAGTTTGCAGCTTTTGATTTTCTTTTAGAGGTGGTTGATACTTGTGTGCAAGAGCAGCTTTAACTAGATACGTGATGGCTTCAACACCCCATTCACGCATTCTTATATGAGGATGCTGACAGACTTCTAGTAGATGATTGGTTAGTGGTCTCCAAAGTACTTCAACTCTAGTCAAATTAACAATACCGGTTTCAAGAAGTTTGGCAACAGCAAACAAGGAAGGCTCTCGGTTGCAGTAGGCAAGCTCCATGGCTTCATGAGACAGCTTACATAGAGCATCAATCAAATGATGGAGAGCAACATCACTCAACGCCTTGCTCGATTCAAACAGTCCGCTGAGCATGCTGGAGAGGACAGGTAGATCAGCCATCACATAGGTGGTTATGACTGAGTTGGCATCAGCCGCGCCTCGGCCAGCTTTTAGGCTGCCGCCAGTCGATGGCTTCAATCCGAGAATCCAGACGAGGTGTTGGAGAGTTGTTAGAACCAGATGCCAGGAGGTGCCCAGTATCTCACCGTGACATTGAGCTAGGTTGAGGAGTGCGCGCATGCACTGCAGGTTTTTGGCGGTGAGCATGACAGGGCCGGCGTGCTGGTGGGCGCCCATCGGCATCGAGGCGGTCGGTAACGGTGTACCCACTGCCACCACTTGTTGCTGCTGCTGTTTATTGTCCATCTCATTACTGCCGTAGATGCCAGTTATGTTGTACTGACCGTTTCCATCTTGGCTGAGCATGCCTGTGTGACTCCTGGTGTGTCCGACGCCAAGGGGAACGGCATTCACAAGAACAGTCAGAGTGTAGTGGGGAGGCAACGATGCTTTACATACAGTAGTGATGAACGCATCTCTCGGTGTTTGTAGATTCAAATTACCACAAATACTGACAAAAGTCTGTATAGAGCAGAGAATGTTCTCGGATGTATCGTCAGTGCTAGCGTCGAGCAGAGGACTGAGAGCAGTCAGAAGCCCCGCCCAGCTCGAGTTCACCAGTTGAGCGTGCAGACGCGCGCTGCCCTCTCTATTACCATGCACTGCTATCGAAATACTCTTCATTATATCAAGCAGGCAAGCGTATGCTATCGATATGCCATACCCATCTGGAATAGCCGGCGGCTCATTTTTGTCTTTCATTTCGAGGTAAGCAGCTTTGGCTTGCCCACTGGGGAACGTGATGACAGGCAGCCAAACGTCACGCGTGAAGAAGCCGGATTGTGGCGACATGCCAGGACCAGTAAGAGAGCTGGCTAGTTGTCCTTGTTCGTTCAAGCTTCCACCAACATTCGACTGTCCAATCATCTGAGGATTCACAAACAATGACTGTACGTAAGCTCCCAATGAGTTCACAATGTCTTGAAAAACATTCGTTGTATGTGTTTTCAGATCGTAACACTCACAAAACGAAATGAGTAGTTCTGGTTGAATACTTAGTTTGTGTAGTACTTCTAATGCTAAAGAACGCTGCCATACAGGTTTGTCTGGATCCAAAAATTTAACAATCAAAGATAAGAATATTTCACACTCGGTGACAAGAAGGCTGTGGTATTTCTGTACAAGTATTGAGACCACTCTCAATAGTCTTACACTGATTGGAAAACAAGGCTTATCGAGAGAGGTGGCTTGTTGTATACTTGCTGGAAGCGAATTTCTATATTTCACATTTGGAGAGAATAGTTTGATTACCAGAGCACAAACTCTTTCTTTCAATAAAAAACTGAATTCAGGATGCTGGAAGAATACATAAATGAAATTTGTAAGAACAGATTCAAGTAGTTCAAGACCAAATGTTCTTGTCATTTCAGTCATTCCTACAAGCCAGTAAGGTTGATCAGCATTAACAAGCTGGACTAAATCCTGAAACATGAGATAAGCATCTCCTGCACATGGGCCGAGACTTTTCGGTGGTATGTTGCTTGGAATTTTTAAATCTTCAAGATTAACCTCTAGTCTCTGAGGAGCATCTTTCACTTTGAACATTTCATCTTCAGTGATCACACGTTCAAAAACCAATGATACCAACTGGCGAATAGTAGCACCGGCAGTGTTAATCGTTGTAGAGTCTTTGGTGAAATGCAGTCGGAAACACAACACCAAGTTCCTAGCAAGGATATCGCCATGAACAACAGTGTTGGTGGTGAGAAGCAGAGTAACACTCTGGAGCACTTTAACTTCCTCAATTCCAGACTCCATTAACATCCAGAGAGTGTCAGTGATGTAGCGAGCTCCTTTCTGATCCACAGCCTGATTGGTGATGAGGCGCTGAATTATGCCAAGACACATTTTCACAATTCGCTGATCCTTTGTCTCGCATCCTTGAACAACAGGGTACAATATTTGGTTAACAAGATAATAAATTTGATTTTGTGAATTCGCTGATGTGTTTCTCAATTTGATAATTCCTTCCTCACATGATTCCTTGATCTGAGGAAACTTTTTCTTCGTTTCTATTGACAAATTTTTCAAATCGTTCTGCAATATTTCCAGAAATTTTTGAGGTATATCATTGCCTCCACCGGTCACAAATGCCATTTTTAATTGGTTGGTGTACACAGTTTAACTTGGATTACTAGGGAAAATTTTCAAGCATGCTTTGTACTCTAATTAACAATCTAATACTTGCACTTGGTTTCATATAAAATTGAAATATTCATCTTCTTCTATTGACACCTCCATCAGAGAAATCCTCACTGGAAGAACAGCAACCCCGTTTCATTTGAAGAGACAGCCATCTTGTTTGCGAATCTGGAAGAAAAAAAACTTGTTCAATAGAATTAAAATGCAACCAACATTAACTTCAATCAAGTCTAAAAGGAATATAAATTTAGAGGCAATAACAATTCGGACACATAGATCAAAGAGTGAATACAATGAACTGTTACTACAAATAAGATAAGAGTTCATCTGACATCATTGTTTGCTCTTCCAACAAAATTATTGATGATAACTTGAACAAAGAGAATTTATTTGACTCAAGTCTTTGGTTTTTAGTTTTTGAAATGTATTTTGTTCTTGAAAAATATATTAAAATGTTATATTTTCATACCACAAGAGTGAAATGTCAAATGACATTAAACTTTTCAAGTCGTTTCAATGATATCAGAGTTATAACTAATCACAAACCCCTCTCAGTACCCTTTTACGTGGGGTATAAGGTTCAGAAAAAATATATTTACAATTTTATTCATTAAATGACATACAAATTATCCAAGTTTAGTACGAGAAGCATCTGCTATATATAAAGTTGAATTAAGTATTTCAGTTTTGAACTATTGCAGAACTCTTCGAAAGTAAGCCTCCATTGATAAAACAAAAAACTATTATCTGAAATGATTTAAAAGTAATATTTGCATGAAAATTTCTGATTGATTAAAGCTTTGTTTCAATACTGTTCGATTGACTTTTAATTCTATACATTCAACATGATACAATTGAGTGGGAAGGTTCTGTAACGCTTTAAGATACTGAAATAACTTACTTAACTTAGTCAAGAGTAACTTATTAAAAGCATCAAATTTAAAGACAATTTTACCGTAAATATAGTTTTTAATTAGAAATATTTGTAATCTGAAGGCTGTGCTAAATGGAAATAGGATATGAGCTTTTGAATTATTACATTTGATT
This sequence comes from Sogatella furcifera, assembly GCA_017141385.1. Taxonomy (NCBI): domain Eukaryota; kingdom Metazoa; phylum Arthropoda; class Insecta; order Hemiptera; family Delphacidae; genus Sogatella; species Sogatella furcifera. The sequence continues at coordinate 12,541,015 of CM029551.1, read as the reverse complement.
CACATTGTCAAGTATGAATATAAGTTAATGAAAATAATATTTTTTTCTACAATAAAACTAGCCTTTATTACAGAAAATAAGTAGATATTTTACATCTTCATAGAAATAATCCTACAAGACTATTACATCATTTGTGTAGGACTATTACATCATATATGTAGGGGTGAGTTCTACAGCCTACAATAAAAGTGTAATAAGTGTATTTGTAAGTGTAATAGGAGAGAAGCTCCTGTATGAGTTACTAATATGCCCATAATAAATGTGGACATTAATAAAAAATGTTCAAATATTAAAAAATTTTTTATTAATATCTACAATCATGTCTTATGGGCATATTAGTAACTCATACAGGAGCGCTTCTCTACTCAAATTAATAGTTTATTATTATTATTATAGTGTAACTTATTAGAATTAGAAAACAGAGAACAGCGGATCCTCAAAAAATTCAAATGAAGTAAATAATAAAAAAGAGGGTGATTTTTTAAGATTTATCAAGTTAAGTTGGATTTAATGCCAATAAATGAACCGAAACAGAACTTGCAAAACAATTCAGTAATTCAGTATATTCCATCCTTGACCGGCGGTTGCCAGACAGATTTCGTCAATTTTTAAAAATACATAAAAACAAATTTCAACACTAGATGGCTGCAGATGGACTGCTTCAGGTGGTCCCGCAACCCAACAGTACAGTCTTTTCACAGAAACACTACACAGTCTCAAACTCCTTTATAAGGTTACTAATTTCATCCTCTCTCAAGGAATAGAGAGGGTTGTTGAGGAGTTTTTCACACAATAAAACTCAGCTATGAACTATCTTGATAGCTAACTGTGGTATGTTACTTGATTAAATGAGTCCTCATAGGAACTCCTAGGTAGGAGTGGAAGTGGAATTGAAACTAAAATAATATACGCAATCTACGTTGAATGTAAGTTAAGTCTGTATTGTATACGTATACTTCAACTAAGAAATTGTACACATAATATTGACATTTGACGTATAATACGCAAGTAACTTATGTAGCAGTCGCTGGAGCATAGACATCCAAAATGTCAACATAAGTTTATAAAAAACAAATTAATATTTTAATTTTAAATTAATATTGTATGGGCCTAATACAACCCAATCAATTCCAATGAAGTTACATTAAATATGTTGTAGAATTACCGATTTTCTCACCCAATATAATTATGAGTAAATAAGGAAACTCTTTCTCAATCGAGAAGCATATTTGACGTTTCAATTTCGGATACGGCATAATCATAAAATACATTCAATTGAAGATATTATAATAACTATTGAGTGCTAGAGATTAATATTCACATATTACTTACAAAAAACGAAGCGGTAATGGTTCTTCAACAAATATCAAATAATATTTAATTAGAAATAGAGTAATAGACTAATTTTTAAATGTGAGAGGTTAGACAACGACGACAGCCATATTTTTCAACAACAGCATCAATGACAGCTGACAGCAGAGCATAGACTCAGTACAAAATTATGAAAAATTAAAATGCCACAACATACAGACATGAAATATTCAAATTGATTAGTTTTTTCAAATTCAAGCAATGGTTTTTATTGATTAATTGAAAAATCAAGATCAGAGAAGGGTTCTGAACTTGAATTTTGAAATGAAACAAATTCTATCATATTTTCCAGCCACTCTATTATTTCATGAACATTGGTAATCTTTGCTTTTTTTCTATCAGCTGACTTTGTCTTGTCATGTCTCCTGTCTTGTTCTCCTGTTCTGTTCATGGTTATCGTATGGCGTATTAATATCTATCTATTAATAGAAAATATTTAAACGCTTTCAAACAGTGAATAATAGGAATTATTTTCTTGTATAGAACAGTCAATATATCTATTATTGATTTTTTGAAATCCAGCTGTTGAGAGGTTGAAATGTTGATTATCTGTCCTTTGTTTTATAATCTATCCCTTATAATTGAAAACCTCGTTTTGTTTCAAAAACATTGCCACTGTTCCTGATAGCATTCATAAAGGTAAGAAGAAAATGCTTACATGTTGGCCATTCAAAAATACAATGTATCCATCTTACTCTCATTGTCAAACTAACAAAATACGTTTTTTACATAAGTTTATTTTTGTGTCAATTGCTATAGCCTGCAGCTTTAATCTTGCAGAGTAAGCTATTATAACAGCTGTATAGTTTTTAGTAAAGTTGCAAGAATTTTTAGTTTCTAAATTTTCAAAGTTTAAAATGTTGAAAGTATTTAAATTATTGATTAATGATTATTCTTGTCTCGTAATTATCATAATCCTTTATAAAATTCAAAATTTGTTTAGTTTTTCCTTTTAAGTGAAAATTTTTTGAAGTCAAGAAATGAACTAAAGTGGCATAACCTAAATATTTGGACTTGCTATGAAAAATTGGTAAAGGGACAGTTTTAAGAGTAATCCTGTTGAACCTTCCATTTAGTATATGTTGTAACTTGATAATAAATAAATAGTGCAATATTATTCTTTTAAAAGTGAAGTACAGATAATTTAATATGTATTCTGCTTCATTCTACCCATTCTTTGGGGATCGATGGCGGGTGTAAGTTGGCGTTTAGTAGGCTAGTGGCCCACCTAGCTAGAGTCAAAGTTCTGGCTGTTTAGCTTCGATGGTGTTATAAAACTGTAATTCATATGGTACTGGTTGATTTTCCTAATTAAGAAAACTCCACGTTGTGGATAGCCTTTATCTGACAACACTTGACTTAGTCGGTTACTAATTAGAAGGAATAGTTCTACCTCAAGGCCGTGATAAGATTGAATGCATGTAAGTGCGCACTGCGAGCTAAAGCAATTTAAACATTGAACATTCATTGATTTGTATTACTAGAAACCATTAGCTACTGTATACAGGCCTGAATTCAGTATTTGCTTCATCCAGGATTTAAACTATCGGGCACAGTCAAGGCGTATGAGACTATGCAGGCTGCAGCCTACAGTCCTTTTTATTGAAAAAATATTTACTGCTAAAATTTTATTTTCTGATGTAAGTTACAGTATTTCTTATCACTCAAATCAAATTTTTTGATAATATAATAATTATTAATGTTATCAATAATCATTGATATTAGCCTAGACCTAAAGCAGCCATTTTCCTTGCTGTTGATCGTTCTCATTTAACATTATGATTTTAAACGTTTTTGTCTCCATTTTTTCCAGTTGAATGATGGAAGAAGGAGAAAGTATGAGTGAGAAAGAACATCTACAGAATGAGATCGATGTTCTATCAGGTAAGTGAATTTTTTTCTTGTTATCAAATCTAGATGATATCACCTATTCTTGAATAAGAAATCTGAGAAATTTACTTTGAACTTATCTAACTTAATGTGTGTTTCTGATATTCTAACATAAATTAATTGGGCTTAAACTTCCATGTTTCTTAAGTAATTTAAAACTTATTCCCATTTTTTCGAGAATTTATGAAATAAATAAATAAAAAATAAATAAATTTTATTTACTCAAGAATTTGTTACACAAACATGGAGTATTGTCAGAATATATTTTCAGTTTCAGACCTCAATAGATTTCAGATCAGTCTTATAGTTTTAGAAACATAACATTTCTAGTTGAAAGCTCTAATCAATATCAAAAGTTGTCACAAAATAAAGAGAGGAAGAATGGCCCCATAGTTTAAGACCATATTCTATGTGACACTGAAACAAAGCTATGTACACAGTTCTCAATTTATCTAGAGGAATAGTGTCTCTAAGTTTCCGGAGAGCATAAGTAACTCTAGACAATTTATTACAAACACCATTCACATGAGATTTCCAGTCCAATTTTGAGTCAAGATGGATCCCAAGAAGTTTTACAAATGGTACCTGATTGGTGAGTCCACCCCTTAGACCACAGATAATTCGTTGAGTTTTTGTCTCATTGAGAAGCAGCCCGTTTTCAGAAAACCATGATGCTGTCTGTTGAAAAGAATCATCTTCAACCTGCTTCAACATCTGCAGATCAGTGATGGCAGGTCGCCCTTGTATCAGATGGTGTAACATTTATTGTATCTAGACAGTTCGACATTTATTAGAAGAATTTATTATAAGTTCAGTAGGCTTATTTAGAGCTAGTAATTGAATTTGTTCTTTGATGGCTCCTAGTTCAGCAGTAAACCACACATTTTTTCTAGCCAATTTCTTCTGTCTCTTTCTGAGAGGAAAACAATAACTGTCACCAGATCCATTCTTATCAGGTCCTTGATGAAAATATCTCTCAGAATTATTAGTTTCATCTCGTTTTCTCTTGTTTACAACTTCACTCCATTGCATTTCGTTTGAAGTGCCATTTGCTAAAATATTTTCTCCCAAGTCGTCAACAAAAACTGATTGCGATTTTTCATAATTTTCATTAACATCGCTACCAGCAGAATCACGAACATAGGTTATGTCATCATTACAATGTTTATCATCGTCAAGTCGATTTGTGTCAATCATCGATGGCGTGTTTCCTACTAGGTCGATCTTAATAATCGACTTTCTTCGAATAGTCGATTTATTGCGATTGCGTCTGTTCTCACAAGCACCATCAAGTCCATCATTCACTTTCAAATTCAAACTGTCAGTTTTACACAGAACATGTTCAGGATAGTCAGTAGAGTTTAGAAATGTTTTAAATTTCACGTCAATCAAAGATTCAAGCCTTTCGAAAAGTTCATCATTAAAAGAGTTGATTTTGTCCAATTTTGTGTCCATTTTACTCACCTTCTCAGATAGAGATAAAATTTCGTCAATATTAATGTTCTGTTTTTTCACTTCACCTAACCTCTCTTCACAGACTCCACAATGCCATTTCACATCGTCACCAAGAGCTTGAATTCCTTCATATTTTTCTTTTGAAAGTTTAACACACCTGGAATGAAACCATTTCTCACAGAACAAATCACAAAATATAGCTTCTACATTTTTTCCTTTGATAATTTTACTGCACAGACCACACGGTACGTCAACCACTTCGTCCACCGCCATCTCGATCTCCACAAATCTCAACAAATATTGTTGTATTTCCTCATAATTAAAACTGAAAGACATCAAATCAAATATTCATTTATTTTGATACTTGAGCAAAACAGTTTATCAAAAGAAACAAGTTTTATAAGAAAATGTAAGTATATATCATAAAAAAGGTTTATCAATAATGTTTCATATACAGAAATGCCAAAAGCTGAAAAATGTCAAAATAAATATACTACTTGCTAAATTATAAAATTTGCTCGCAAGTAGGAAAGACATCAGTCTAGTTGAGGATGGGACATGTTTAGCCTTGAAACCAGGGTACGTGGTGTACTTGTAGTAGGTGCTCTTATCCCTGCTGTATTTGTGTCAAATCTATAGCGTGCTCCGACAGGAATTGATTTGGGCAAGGAGATACTGTATCTCACTCACTGGATGCTCTCAATATTTTTTTCACTGACATTCCTGTTAGTTTGGATCGTGCCCGAGCTCATTTTAATTCTTTACCTGACTCCCAATCACAAGAATTCTATTTTTCTTCAGTCTCCAAATAAAATGCGTTTCTAGCCATTGGTAGAATTAAAAGCAATGCTATTGGTGCTGACTGCATACCAATGAAGTTTGTCAAAATAATTATTCCTCTATTACTCCCTTTCATTACCCATGTTATCAATACATCGCTCCTTACATCCGTTTTCCCTGATGATTAGAAATTTTCCTTAGTAATTTCTCTGAATAAAGTCTCACATATTATCTCTCTATTCGATTAGAGGCCTTTCAGTCTCTTACCAGTTCTATCCAAAGCCATAGAAAGCATTATGCTTTCTCAGATGAGTGTATATATGTATCCAGCTCCAAGATAATCGGTGATTTTCAACCAGGGTTTCAACACCTTGTGAGAGTCACTGATGATATTCTTAATGCAATGGATGTCCGTCTAGTAACTATCCTGGTACTGATGGATTTCAGCAAATCATTTGACAGTATCTTTCGCCCACTTCTTCTTCACAAACTTCGTAACATGGGCTTCTCCAACTATTCTGTGTCCTGGTACGGTCTTATCTGCAGAATGGGTGTTAGTGTGTGAGAGTTGGGGGTGCCTCTTCGCAGTGGCAGGAAGTGAGCAGAGGTGTTCCTGAGGGATCATTCCTAGGGGTCCTCTGCTATTTACAATCTACATAAACGACATGACTCGTACCGTGACATCCACTAGATGCAATCTTTATGCTGATGATTTGCAAATTCACAAGAACTGCAAGAAAGGCGAATTTTATTCTGCTGTAGATGAGTTCAATACTTACTTGACAAGATTACTTGAGTGGACCCATAATAATAGATTTAAATCAATTAGGCAAAATCTCAGGCAATATGTATTGATTATTCTAGATTTCTTGACACTTGACATTTCTAACGGACACTATAAACAACATACAATTACAGTATAAATCTGATATCAAAAATCTAGGACTGACAGTCACTAAAACCTTCGACTGGCCAAGTTAAGTGAACTTTACTTGCAACTTGTTTATTGCTGGAATCAAGTCCTTGAAAAAGATTGCTCACTGCATTCATTTTCTCACCTAGGTTCTACTAGTAAAGCCACTTATTCTCCCATTCTTCAACTACTGTGACATTGTAACACTTGGCTTGACAGCTCAACTTTTACAGAGTATGCAGCGAGCTCAGAATTACTGTGTTCGCTTCACCTTCAACCTTATACGCAATGACCATGTGACAGAATACTTTGACAGACTCAAACTTACAAAGCTGCATGAGTATAGGTCATTTCATGTTGTAATGTATCTTCACAAGCTCCTAACCAGGAAAATCCCACCATTCCTTACTAGTCTCAACCTTACAGTAGGCTATTGTTTTCTTTTTCTCTTAGTTCATATTCTCAAGCATGATTTTCTTTGAACCATTTAAACTATAATTTAGACTTTTTTAGTTGTTGACTTGTAGAATTGTAGCGGAGGTTTTAAGCCTGCTGTACACGAGCTTAGTAGTGTCGGCAAGTAAGATCTAAGTTTCGTAAGTAACCATTAAGTTTCGTACTGACGTACGCAAGGTATGCTTTGGTTTGAAAAGTTCTCTTGAAAGTTGAAAAGTTGATTCTCTTGAAAGGCATTGTTATTGGTCAATTTTCGAGGTAAATAGAATTAGCTATAAGAATAAGAATGGATGATTTTGAGGTAAAATTCAAGAGAATTCTCAAATTAGCATACCGTGTGGCGTGCGCACATCAGTACTAGGCTTAATGACTAGGTCTTACTTGTCGGCACTACTTACCCCATGTAGGCTTGAGTTTAAGAGAGGGCCGTCTGCGCCTCCCAGGTAAAAATATAGGCAATTATTCTAGTATATTCTATTGTTTCTCTCAATAATACTTTTCCTTTATTTTTACCAGGTATGATCAGAGAACGTGAGAAGAAACTGCAAACCATGACTACTCAGCAGTCACCAGCAATAACATTGAGTGAAATCAGTACAAAAAATAGTGGAAACACGAATTCTAGTCATTCGTCAGCCAAGTGTCCTTCGAATTCCACTGTCAAACCTGTGATACAAGAGAAGAAATCCCAAGCTAGCTTTAAAACTACTGAACGTGTGATACTAAATTCAAAACCGGTAACAGGATCTCATCAGCCATCATTGATTAGCAAGCCTACTTCTCGTGCCAATAATATTTTTATAAATCCAAAGTTTCAGAACTCCTCTCTTTTGAATAGATTAGCAGTGGAGTCGTTGAATAATTTTGATAAAGTAATGTCGCAAAATACAACACAATGCAATAAAACAATAAATGGAGTCCACGTTAATCCAAAGTTTAGAAGTAAAATGATTCAGGATTCATTGTCGCGAAAAAATTATGATCAGCAACATGAAGATACGAAGATTGGAAGTAGTGGTCATAGAAACAGTTCCGCAAGCTTACCAAGTACTTCTGCTCATTCCATCATAAGTGAAATTAAAAATGATACATCTTTCAAAGAGAAACCAGGAACGTTGTATGTTAACCCCAAATTGATCCAAAGAGAATCTCTAAACTCAATCTACAAGAGCAATAAAATGCTTGTAAATAATATCAAATCCAAACCGAATGAAGTTCTGATGATTAATTCAACTGGTAAACAGCCGCTAACATTACGAAACTCTCAAGATGTTTACCAGAACAAGTCAAACGTTGAACAACATAAAATCAATTCTGGGGAGAATTTTGAAGTGAAATGCCTCGTAAAGAACAATAACATTCAACGTTTTCATTTGAGCAAGGACATTATTCAGCCAAGCTCAATGGGTAGTACAAGTGGTGGATTATCAAAAGTAATATCAATCCCGGTGGAAAATAAGATCAACCGTAAAATAATGAATAATGATGTCCATCCTGCGAAAATCAGTGAAACCGGTTTGAAAAATAGTGTTCCTTTCAAACTCCGTAACAGTTTGATGAATAGAGGAAGAAATTATGCATGGCCAACGTATCCTAATAGAAGTACTTTTTCCAGGTTACCAAATGCTCATTATAAATCAAAATATGTACATCCACAGCTCCATATAAACAATTCAAACATTGTAAATGTGCCTCAACTGGAAAATAGGTGTTGGAAAAAGCCGCCTGTATTGAACTCTTCTGTGAAAACTCAAACTGTTTCTACATCGTCAGATAATAACTCGTTGCAAATTGGCAGACAGCAGTTAGGATCATCATTAAATATACTAAAGCCTATCCCAAGCACATCGAAGACAACATTGGTTACCGTTAGTCGTACAAAAATAGTCAGGAAATCAAGAACATCCCTAAATGAGATGCGTAGTGTAGGCACAAGTACTGTGACTAATGGCATGAACTCTTCAAACTTGAGAAATGAATTGAAACAAAACATCAACCAACCATCTTGTTCAAAAACTGCCCTGGTGGCTGTTAGTCGAACAAAAGTTATCAGAAAACTAAAAAATTCTCCCAAAGTCTCACCACAGAATTTGAATCCCAAACATACTGCTGTCCTCCGGAGAAATTCGAAATTGTTTGAACAGAGAAATAATAAGTATCCTGAAACTAGAATTGATCTACTGAGGATGAAGAATAGAAGAATTGAAAACTCTTACAGGAACGTTAATCGCCAGCAAACTGTAAGATTTAGTGCATTGAAACCAGCGAATCAGCAAGCTAATGTTGGAAGTCGACAGAAATTGTTTTCTTGTCAAAGGTATAAAACTTCACATTTTAAAGCAGCTGGGTTACAAAGCTCATCACGTTTAATATCACTGAGTAGAAATAAATTGGTACGTGAACAGACGAGTAACTCGAAACCGTTGTTGAAGAAGTCTCCGGTTGTGACTCATTTTGTATCCAGAAATAACCGAGCAGTCAGAAAATTTGATACCTCATCAATAATGGCTATAAATAGGAATCGTTACTCTTTGATTCGTGACCGGTTGAGAATGAGAAGGCAAATTCATCCACATTTCCAATCGGCTGATGTTTTCAGGATGAAGTATAGGAATTATAACACATGCAATAGGCGATATATTTTGCCGAGGAACAATAATTTCAAAAAGCAATATACCTTGAGCCGTAGTGGTGGATTGAAGCACTCTCCGAGAAAAAGGTAAGTCGTGAGATCAATTAAATTTGAAGCCAACTAAATTTAACTGCTGTAAAAAGGCTCAGTTGAATAATTATAATTGGCGATCGCCTCATTTTTTATACGTACAGTATACAGTATCAATAGAGTCAAACTGTTCACAGAACAGCATGAAACTCTATAATTGGTGTTAGAATGAATGTTCAACAATCTCCTCGTCAAGGCTATTCATTTTTAAACGTTTTGTTTTTCGAGATAAGCTAAGATGGTCGTATAATACATTATTCAAAATTAAATTATTTCCAGTAATGCATAATACAGTAATACGAGAAATAATTTTTCATTTTCCATTTAAAATCAATTTTCATTTTTGGAAGAATCCAGCATTACCTTTATCTCCAACAATTTGTCGTGAAGCTGTACTCTTCTAGTGATTTTCAAGTATTCGTCTTGATTTGTAATATTTTGAAACTAATTCTATTCCATGTTACTTATTATATATTTATCTATTTCTTTATATACATCCATTTACTATTTAATCCATTACTTAATCTCCTCATTTTTTTATCATTTATCCATTATAAATTTGAACACCAACTGTTCCATAAAGGTTCCCTATCTTATGAGTCAAGACATATTCGGTGTACTCAATAAAGATCACACTTTTTCAATAATTAATTTATGATAACATTACTAGATATTCTCTAACCATAACTATATACTTGAAATTGCTTGTTTTCGGTTCATTACAGAATGAAGTCTCTGACAATAGAAGGAGTCAAATATCACAGCTCTCGCCTAAAACTGCAGCGAAAACCATCAATCAGAGGTAATAATTATTGATATTCTTATCTTTTCATGCTTAGACAAGTCTTTTTTTTAATTTTAATTTTGTGACTGGTATTCCATCTCCATTCATATCCCCAGAATATATTATTGACTTGCTTCAATCATTTAAATAATCTTATACAACCTAGGTTATTAAAAACAAAGGTTTTCAGATCCACAAAGTTTAACTGAAATACCATACTTAAGTTTCAATGCTCAGGGCATCATTATCAGTGAAAAACTGAGGCTTTGAAGCCCTGAGCATTGATTCTCAAGTATGGTATTTTAAATAAACTTTTTGGATCTGACAACCTTTGTTTTCACTTACATAAATTATGGATAAGCTCCACAACATATCTGATATAAAAGTGTAAATTTTATACAACTTAATTGAAATTGAAATGCTTTGAAGTGAAAAAATTGAAACAAATTACTTGATACTACATTATTAAGTTCTCTTCTAATAGAGTTTATTGTTACGCTGAACTTCTGCTACTGATTAAGATTATTATTACACTCAACTGCTCTCTATTCACCGTCTGGTTGGAGCAGATTCAATATTTTAGGGGTTATTAAGCTTTTATCCTCCTTCGATTTCTCCAACATTTTTTCAGGGTGATTACACGTATATATATGAGTGGGGCTCTAAAAATATGAGATAGACGCAGCATCCCCCATTCCGAATCTTTAACTGTTAATTGTAATCAACCAACATTATCAGTTTTTGGATAATTTTCACAATATTAGATGTTTGATTGCTCATTCATTTTGTTATGAATTGAAATTTTGCTCTATTATTTAGAATTGGAATGGCGGATGCTGCGTGTACCCACTCTTCAAAGCGCTTACCTTTCTTTAAGGTAGGTTTTCCTTTATGCGCGTCCGACGGTCGTCGGTCGAACCGGTGTAGCCAATCACAGCTCTTGTTCTTTAAGCTCAAGGACAAGACAAGACCTGTGATTGGCTACATCTGTTCGACTGCGGTCTACATTGAAACGCTTCTATTACGAATCTTCATTTGCTTTCAAACAAATAATTTCAATTATTTCATTTACTTTTTGTTGTTACTGTAATCGAATGTTTTCTGTCTTTGATTGTTTGTATGATGTTGTAGATATGAAAAGTTATGACAAACAGCTAGTGAGTGTAAGAGGTGAAAAGTTTGAAGTGGGTAATGGCGGCCGAACGTTGAAACGCGTCGGCGAGGGTCCTGTCCGCCTCAATAAGGTCTACCTGGATGGCGTCGCTTTCATCCAGTCAGAAGAAAACGAGTCAACAATGTTGAGAACCAATACACACAATGTGCGCCATTTGCTGAGGTAATTGCATGTTGTTGATTTTCTATTCTAGATTCATTTGAAATAATACAATATACTTGTAGGATAAAACACAGAAAGTCAAGTCCAAAACCTCTTTTTTCAAAATGTTGAGAAATATTTAAAATGGCCTGGAATTTATGTTTACAATTACCCACGTTCATTTCTTACATTTCTTTGGTGGCTCGTTGGAGGAGTGATAAAGCGCCGGTCTGATAACCAGTTGGACTCTGGTTCGAGTCATAAGCGGGGAAAAATTCTTTGACCACAGCTCAATCACATAAATACGGACATCCCGTCTTCCGGGGTTGACGGTCCCGACTACCTAAAAAGTAGTCGTCATCTATCATCCATCTCATTACCCACGCACAAGCCTATGAGCTCATGTGGGCTTTACCCTCATAAAACCCATATTTTCATTCACAATGATTAAAAAATTATCATTTATTGAATTGGAATTTTAAAGGTTGATGAACAAGGCAGAAAAACACCAAATATGCAATAGAAGATTTGAAAATAATAAAAATAACACTTGAAATAATTTCAAGTCAAAAGTTTTGATTTTAATTCATAATCTTTCGTAGAAAAGAGGTTCATTTCTTTGAGTTACTAACAAAATATTGGCGACTGGCGTTGTATGTTTTACAATGCAGGCTTCAAAAAAATTCAGTATACTCATAATACCCATCATGCCTGAATGTCTTCTCTGCTTGCTACAGACTATACTGATAATATCAGCAATTTATTTCAATAGCGTAAAATATCAACTTTATTGATGAATCTCCTAGACTATTATTAGATGCCGGTTCCAGGTACATGGGGTCTGTGTCTGTTAAATATAAATGAACTTTCATTCAGACAAATATAACTGCATGTCACCAGTTATTTGAGAATACAGAGTTCCATTTACAATCTACGAAATTATAATGTACTGCAAAAGTTGTCCTTGGAATCCGTATTTTGAAATAAGAGTGATTTAAAAGTTTCCAAAAAGATGTATTATTTCACAAATGAATGTTTATTACAGGTCCATCCAAAAAATCGCTGATATTCAGTTCTAAAGCAAATAAATTTTATAACATTCATAGAATATTTTGTTTTTGTAATCTTTAAAACAGAATTTATTTGATTTGAATTGAAAAATAATAATTTCCAGACAAGCAAAACAGAGGAGCATAGCGCAGCTTACAAAGAAAATGAGGAAAAACAACGAGCCTTGTCCAATTTTCCACCGATTTGGGAAATGCTCTGGAAAAGAGAATGGATCATGCAGTAGGGTGCATGACAAGAAACATGTGGCTGTATGCAGACGGTAGACTCATTTTTCCATAATTAGTATTTTTAAGCAGTTTATTTACGCCGTGAACGGTGATGCACTGATACATTTACTTTCCAGATGATACTGATGTATCACTGTGTTGTGAAAATCTGACTGTTTCAATCAACTTCAACTCTAATCACTTTTTCTACATTTTACATGATTACAAGTTAGCTATTTTATTCATCACAAATAGTATTGCCTCCTGTCGATTATGAACTTTTTCCCCGCGCACGGATCAGTAGTCCATATGAGGAAATAATTATTCCACATATTTTCATCTATTATGTACAGTGTTTTGTTTATTTGGAATAAAGAATTGAATTGAATCAAACATTCAAGAAGATGACATGTATCCAATGAAAATTTTTCTCTCCTATTATTATGATGCAAAAGCTTTGTATTCTATTGCTTAATTTGATACGTGTATCATCTTGTAAGTAAATGTTTCACCGTTTACACATTACTTTATTGATTCAAACGAGTTCGGGAGGTGTAGTGGATCGATGGCTCACTTATTTGCTAATCGGTCTTGGTTTTTCATGGTATGAAATACTACTTGTGTTTACTTCACTGTCAGTTTACATGTGTTACTGGGTCGCTATGGACCCATTGTTTATACTATCTATCCTGCTTGATTCTTATCAAACATATAGATTTAATGGGAGAACTGATCATACTCCTTGAAGTTTCTCTCTGTCTATTCAAGCTTTTGGATTTTGGGTGTTATTAGATGGTTGGTGAGAAATGATTGTAATGAATGTATTTCTGGCGGGCTTCGGCTTGGTCAGTGTTGGTTCGGGGACTGTGAGTTCTGATTGAGAATTTATGGCTTTTGGGCCGGTATTGGCCGGGCTGGGGCCGTTTTCCCGTCGTGCCGGGTGTCCTCTTGGCTTGGACGGGCTGCATAGTAGAGTGAATTTGAAACTGGCAACCATCTGGTAGGCCTAAACCCTTCATGGGCTGTTGAGCCAGACATACATACATACAAATAATGTAGTGAAACTTTTATACCTTGGTATGGAACTCAATGTAAATAACAACCTCAAATTGAAATTTACTGTACACTTATTAGACTTGTAGTGACTTATGGCAGTGTCGCTTGGGTTTTTTGCTCTCAAAACATGAACGCATTGAGGATATTTGAAGGGAAAGTCATGAGAAGAATTCTTTCTGAGGAGAATAAGGAACAATGTGCAATGGTCAAATCTTGCAAGGAAAGGTTATAGTGAGGTATATCAAGTCTAGAAGAATCAGTTGGCTCGGTCATTTACAAAGAATGTAGCAGAAAACGAGGCAGGCCTAGAACCCACTGGTTTCAGGATGTGGAAAGATATCTAGCTTGCTTAGGAGTGATGAACTGGAGGAGGCGAGAAAGTCAGAGGGATGAATGGAGGCGAATTATCGTGGAGGCCAAGGTCCACAAAGGGCTGTAGCGCTTCGTGAATACTAAAAAAATGTAAAGATTTTTGATTCGGATTAGTTCTTCTGTAGATGAATTATGTATATTTGAAAATGGGTGTATCATTTGTAATAATCCTGTAAATAAAGAACTAGTTGAACAAAATTAATGCAAAATTTGCAAAAATCAAGTTATAAAAAATTGAATCCTCAATAAGTTATAAAATAAATAGTATTGATAATGAAATTTTCTGTAATAAATGCATTTTTCCAGGTTTTTGAGAGGCGATTGTGACAACAAAACCTGCTTACTGTCACACGAAGTTGCCCTCACAAAAATGCCAACTTGTCGTCATTTTCTGGCCGGCATTTGTACGCGAGACAACTGTCCTTATCTACATGTCAAGTTGAACAATTCGGCTCCAATTTGTATCAACTTCCTGCAAGGATACTGCCAGCTGGCTGAAAAGGTATTATTCAATTTTCTTCATTTGATCTACTAGCTTTCACGTTGAAAAATGTCACCGACTTTTATTGGGGAAATCATGAAAATAATTTCTTGGAAATATCTTGAAAGAACAACTTTCTCACAATTTACCAACCCGCATAAATATCCCGCAAGAGTGTAATAACCATCAACGAGATATTGCCATTATCAGTCTTGTATTGCTACAGATAGCGACATTTCCAGCATCTATTGTGAGAGAAATAATGCTATTGTGAATCAATTGCATTGATATATATTTTTAAATAAGTATTTTCCAGGATTGATTTTATTTATGAGAATTATTATTACTGGGCTGCTGAGTAATTGGATTAGGTTACTCGTTATAATCCATCAACAGTACTGATTTGTAATTTTCTGTTGCAGTGCAAGAATCGACACATTGAAATCTGTCCTGAATACGAGGAGACGTCTACATGTTCCAAAGGTAAGTGTTGTCCATACCCCCATCCAAAAAATTACCACCGATCACAGTTGATCGGTATGCAAACAAATAAGGTAGAAATTGAAAAATCCGATGAAGTAGTTATTGAGTCTGAAAGTTCGACGAAAAGCAAGCCCGATGTTTGTACGGTAGTGGACAGATATTACACAACTTACAATGATGCCACCAAAATGGCCCAAGTATCACATGATTTGCCTGTACATAGAGCAAAAGAAAGTGGAACTTTGTGGTTGAAAACTCGTCCCAAGATCGGACAATTAGAAGCATTCATTCCATTCGAAGAAAATAAATGATTATTGATCTGAGAAAATTCCGTCAGCTGGATTCTATGAATTTTTTGATCTCTTTGTTACTTCTAAAAAAAATGTTTTTAATTTTATGCTGAGCTTTTATTGATCTTGCTATTTTGTTTTATAACTAACTATCCAATATACAATCATTTTTCAAACATGATTTTTTCCATTGTAGTTAATTTGAAATTACTCTTGGTTCCATGTATCCTTAGTAGCCCTTTCAAAATCCATGACACATTTGTTCTATCTTGAATTCTCATGGAATAAACATTTTCGAATTCTTAGTGTTATGCCTGCATGAACATTTTATTGAGTTTTATAAATTTTATTCCTTGTTTTATCCCCAATCGTTTTTTTCATCCTATTTATGGTCATATCCCATCTTCTCAATGATGATTTAAATAACCATCATTATTGATATCATTAGAAAATCAAGTTTTTGTAATCACTAATTAATTCTAACAATTTCGGTATTCAATTAATTGTTGTTGATTGAATTTTCGAAAAGAACAAGTTTTGTATTATTTTCTACTGCGTTGAGAGTTTTAGATCTGTGCTAATATTCTAGAAACAAAATATTAATCGAGCGTTCTAAATATCTCGTTATTTTTTCTCATTCAGACGTTCGCATCTGCATAGCCGAGTATTTTATTATTCACCTGCATGTCCAAAATTTATTCAAATTATTGCCTTTTCTCGTTTTAACCCCTAAAGCCAGCTCCAAATAGCGACAGTACATAATTATAATTATATCGTGTTATGTCAGAAAAGGGTTATTACCTTATGTCTGGAAAGATGGCAGCTATCCACAGTGAGTATTCATCATTTCAGTAAAATGTTTTTCCAAAGGATCTTGATTGATTTCAATTTAAGTTTAATGGCTTATTTTCAGTCAGTCAGTATGCTTCTCATCATCACAACATAATATTAAATATTTTGTTTAGCTTATAATATTATAATCATTATAATTATTAGTGAAGAATTCAAGTAGAATGCTTTAGTAAATATTGTAATGAATACATTGGTTGTATTTTATTTATATGAAAAAAGAAGTTTCAAGTAGTTAATAAATACTCAGTGAGATATTAAAATACCTCAATTATTTCCAAAATATAAAATATTTGTACTTTGAAATATATTATTGTCATTGTATTTTTTTTTTTTTTTTTTGTATTGATCTATACTGAAAAAATGTTTTCATTTTCATGAGAATTTGTATATTGTACTTGAGGATATTGATTAAATAAAGTAAATATTACAAAGGAACGATATGTTTTTATCCCTTAACTCTCCTGCTACTTTTTTGACAGTAATTCTTACACTCTTAACTCAATTTCTCTTATGTTCTACATCCGCTATCAGTTCTCACTATGACAGTGAAAGAACTGTAAGTGGATGGGGAAACCGTCAGTCCAAAATAGCTGTAAACCAGCCATTTTCAGGGTGTCTAGCACTTTGCATGAATGAAATTCAAGACTTTTTTCAAGACAAAGTTGGAGTTTCTCAATAAGTTTTTAAACGTTGCAACTCGTTATATAGCCCATGATTCTATCATCTAATGATTTTATGTCTAAAAAATACCACCCTATGTCTTAAAATAGGGTATATTTTAATATATAAAAAAAACATACGAATAACATTTTTATGTTTATATACAGGATGTTTCAGGAGGAATGTGCAATACTTCTCAGGCTGATTCCTCACACCAAGTAGACAAAAAAGTTCCATGGGACCAACCACCAAAAACGCTTTCTTACAGAGATAATAATGGCAAAAAATTGAGATTTTTGAAAAAATATTAATTTTTCTAATTTTCAAGAGGTTTTACTGAGGTTCTAAAATGAGCAATTCCTATGTAAATTTAGCTGAAGTTTCTAACTTTAACGTTTACTAAGATAATTGAAAAAATATGTTAAAAACGCAATTTTTCAACACTAAGGGTTACAACTGGATAAAGAAATTATAAATTTGTGTATTTTATAAAATGGAAGTTGAAATTGAGTCGGATTCTAAAAGAAAAGTTGAATGGCAGCGATTATTGTATAAATCTTACCAGAATCTCACAAATAGCAATCAAAAATCGCAAAATCGCTACTAAACACAAGAAAATTATAACTTATTGCTGCTTTTTGTCAATTTTGCGATTTTTGATCCTTATTTCTGCAGGATTTGAGTAAGATTTACACAATCGCTCGCTGTCATTTAACTTTTTCTATAGAATCCAGAATCTCTTCTTCAATTTTCATTAATAAAAAATACAAATTTAATTCTTTATCCAGTTATAACACTTATTGAAAAAATTGCGTTTTTTTTTCACATTATCTTAATAACCGATAAAGTTACAAACTTCAAAATGGTTTCATTGGATTCCTCAGCTAATTTTACATAGGAATTGCTTATTTTAGAACATCAGTATAAAGCCTCTAGAAAATTAGAAAAATTAATATTTTTTGAAAAATCTCAATTTTCCTCATAATTGTTATCTCGGCAAGCGTTTTTTCCCATGCTTAGTGTGAGTCAAAAGTATTGCACATTCCTCCTGCATTTCTGTATAGTACGGTGCAATTAGACTCGAACCTCAACATCAAGAGAAAAGGACGATTTTACGCCAACTTGTTCTATAGGCTACAAAAATTATGTCTCAAGTGTCAAATTGAAGAGAAATGAATTTTGCCGAGAGGGATTTTGAAATTCGGATGTAAGTGTTTCCATTTCGAAGTTACAAACTTTCAAAGTAACGGAATAATTCCTGTGAAAAAATTTATTTAAAAAATGAACATAAACGGTTGACGATACAGAGTTGTAATTGGTCTCTATCTCTTCCAAATTTTATTCCCTAGAAAGCCCATTCATGAAACTTTTTCGTCCGACGCTTGGTTTGGCACGAATTCACGAAACCGACTTTTTGTAACCCCCACCCCCCTCACCCAAAAACCGACGCTCAACAAAAGGGTGTAACTTTTTACCAAAAAATAAGGGGGTTGTAACTTATAGAACAAGTTTGCGTAGGAATCGTTCTTTCTCTTTGGATGTTGTTGATAAGCCTCCTTTTTTTACTAATCACACCGTACTAATATGATTTAGCACTAGCTAGGGAAATATCGAAGAAACAAAGTGGAAACACTGAACCGTCCCCTCCCCACTACGTTCGCTCTAGTGTCTGGCCATCAATGTCAAAAATATCGGATATCGGTTCATTTACAAGATATTGATGTTTGATACCAAACACTAGTTCAGGCCCGCCCAATATAGTACGGGGGCAAGTGTTACAAAAAAGGCTTTCCGTGAGCCTATCGAGTAAAGAACTTTGGAAGTGGTATCAATCTCTTCGTTTTGACCTGGAAAAAAGAATATCGGTGGTCATAAGCTCTCCGAGGGGTGCGTCACCTGTAATTCAAGATGGCGTCGGAGAATTTCAGAGTTTCACTGTTTCGGCCATAACTCAGCCATTTTTTAAGATATCCTTTCAAATTTTCTCTCAAATTGTTTTTCGTTATATTGTTAACCATTTGATATTTCTTGGTGATATTTCAAGTTTTCTTCTCTCAAAATGTTCTTCATGAACAGTTCTACGATATTTATACAAGAGAAATGTGTTCAAGACCCATAATAGATGAGTTCAGATTGTTTTAAAGATGAGAAAAATTCCATAACATGCCAAATCTTACGTTAAATTCATCTCTAATAAATTCATTGTCCAACTAGAAAAATCAAATGTGAGAAATGCATTGAATAGAGAAATGTTTCAGCTTTCTAATGATATATTTAGAAAGCTTGTTGGTACGCTAATGATGTATAGAGCTTCAGCAATAATGGTTAACAATATAACAAAAATCGGCATTTAATGGTCGCCATCTTGTATTCTCGAGATGACAAGCATTTTTTAGTTCATAATTATAGATATTCTGAATATAAAGAGAAAAAAAATTCGCTCCGGCAGCTGGCGGTCGGAAAGAGTGCATTTCAAATGCAATTCTATGATGGCTCAAATCATATGACTTATAATGAGCTATTCAGGGTATGAATTCAAAGGCGCCGTTTTCGAAAAACACAATTTTTGGCATTGTGTTATTCGCCATTTTCTCTGCCATTTTTTATTGGATTTTTTTCGTTGATGGCTCAAATTGTAGGGAATAATAAGGGTATTATACCCACCAATTTTCAAAACGATCACGTTATTGGTCGATTTGTAGTGATTTTTCAAAATTTTCATCCCCCAATTTCACCCCCTACCCTTGGACCAATTTAACTGGTTAACGAACTTGACCTAGATATTAACACTAATGATTTTTGTGCAAAATTTGGTCGCTCTCCGACAAGCCCTTCGGGAGTTATCGTGTTAACAAGAAACTGTACATATATAAATATATATATATAGAGATATATGAATTTGAACGGACATCAGATTCGTGTTCTAGGGGCTCGGAAACGTGTAAAAAATATATCACATCATAAATTTTCGATTGTCAGGGCAAGACCAATATATATACTGCTCGCTGCGAATTGTGTGCAGCGTTTGCCTCACTGCTAGCAAACCCGGTATCGACAGTCCGAGGCATGTGTGGCACATAGTAGACTAGTAGACTAGTCTACTAGATAGTAGACTAGTAGTAGTACTCTTTTTTGTGTCAACAGACTGTACAGCGAGGCATTCGTAGCACATGCCTCGGACTGTCGATACGCGGCTTAATCCCAAGTACTGCGTATAATGGCTGTTATCGTTAGCTGACCAACGCTATCCAGCTGGAGTGAATGGAGTTAAATTCAAGTCTATAACACATGTTCATGTCTGTCAAAAACTTGTGAGAGGTGATCATATCAATTTTGAATTTATTTTTTACAAGGCCGGAGGTTCCTTGATTTTTTACAATAACATATTTATGTAATTCAATAATAATTTATGTAATTCAACGGTTCGGCCGCAGCTTCAGAGCGAAGCTCGGTACCAGATATTTAATATTATAACTGAAATACATTATAAGAGTGCTAGTATACAAGATATTCATCCACATGCTCATAAGTATGTGCAAAAAAGGATGAAAACTATGAAAACCATCCGAATATTTTTGAAAAATAAAGACTGTAAACTTTCGGTGCAGATCTTTATTACTGACTTTAAATTTACTTTGTGAGCTACCAAAATATCTTGAAATTAAAATTTCAATAGCTGTAAGATACCAACTCGCTTTTGAATTAACAATCAATAAATGTCTCAAACAAATTACTGTTATTTGAATCTCTTAAACTATAGAGAATTGAATCTTTCAATTAATCAATTCTTTGAATGAATGTGCGGGTAAATGAACTCATAGGTCTAGTTCTTTATTTTTCGAAAGTATTGTGAAGTATGTAATAGAGATGAAACACGTAAATAAAAAATACTCTAGTGAGAATAAATGTGATGATAAATAGGCTGAAGATGTCCTTTTATATTGCAAGTCTTTATTAAAAGTTTAAGTTACGTTTGCTTAATATAACAAATACTCATAAAAACCAATTTATTGCTCTTTCTCTTAAACCGATAATAGATGATGGTAAAGTAAATTAACATCACTAATGCATTTTGAAGTTATAGTGATAGGTTTTCTAGGTTTAAACTTATGTTTTCCCATTTGTGGTGCATTTTCTATGTTTGCACATGAATAAACTAGATATTATAATAACAGAAGTGCTTATGGTCAGAATACTCCATTTTACAATGTTGATGATTAGCAATTGTTCGATGATTAATTCGTTCAGTTTATCTACCTCTTCAGGGCCAAGTTGTGAACCCTGAAAATTGAAATAAAATAGTTAATCAACGGTTCAATAGACAAATGCATTCATTAAATATCCAACAACAGTTTCATGTTAAATTATGTAAAGTACCTACCGTATTCGTAATTTTGAAAACATGCTATAACTTTTTTTAGCAGAATAATGTATGGTCACTAGATAAAAATATGTGGTGTAATGGTTGCTTGATGATCGTGAGGTTGAGTCACGAAAACTATGGACTGCTCTCGGATGGATGACCAGTATCTAAACAATTATATATTGGCGAGGAAGAACACCAAATATTTCCCACGAAAATATTGACATGCTACAGCACCATTTTACTATCTTCAATGTATTGAATAAAAATACAGGAGTTGTCGTGTGAATAAGTCTGTGATAGTTGGTATTTTAGGTTTATAGTTGTCACTTAGAAATCACCATTATTATTCTCATAACCTACCTCTTCTACCCAGAGTAGAGGAAACGTTAAATTTCTCAAATCCTTCATAAGTGTCATCGTAGTTATTTGACTCAATTTCAGATTCACTTGTATTCTTTGGTAGCCTTTCAAAGGAATTCCAGTTATCTGAAAAAAATATTCAATTAGGTAGCCATTTTGTTCTTGAAAAGAGCTGTAGCTGACGCCAAAAAGTTTGGCGGTTTCGTCTAAGTATTGTAACATACTACAAGCTGATGTGAAGCATCTATCACCTCTTTTCAATTAAACAACATCATCCAGGCATAGCTTAATGACAACTCCAATTGACAACATCTGCTGTTGGTGCGCATAAGGAGCAGACGAAACCGCCTAACTTTTGGTGCCAGCTCTATCATTTCTAATGTTTGAATCACAAAAATTTCAAATAATTATAATCTTGTAATCGCAACAAAAGTACAGTATTTTAAGCCGGGAGACAGTTAATTCTAAACGCATGATTTAAGTAGTCTCAGATACTTGAAACCAAAATCAGTACACAATAGCGCAACTAATATTAGGTACCTATAAAGATTACCTCATCAACCTTAATTGTTACATTATTGAGCGGAGCGAAGCGAAGCTCTAATGGATTAGGAAAGTCACTCTTTGTATAACTACTCCTCCGGAACCGCTCGACCAATTTGATTCAAACTTGCCATGGTGATAGTAGACATGGACGACCAGGTTATAGGCTATAGAGCATTTTGAAAATTTGCATATTAAGGACGAAAAAAGGAAAAAAAGGATTGCTTACACACTATTACTATACACATTATTCATGCTATATTCATGCTCTCTGCACTGCAGGATTGCAACCTAACATCAGTTTTGAGAAACGTTCCTGGTCAGAAATGTTTATTATGCTCTTGAAATCATGTTGGTATCACTGGCAGAATCGGCTCCTCATCAAAGCCTCATAGCCCAGTGGTTAGCGACGTGGACTAGTATTTCACTGCTTACCAATCAGAGGGGTTCGAAACCTGAGTAGAACATTTTTTTTTGCCGATTATTTTCAACTTAGAACAACTTTTAACATTATTTTCCAACGAAATAAAAGAAATAAACGACCTTTTAATATTTGTTTGGTTAAGAGAAAATTAAATTGAAAATTAAAGATTAAAATTTAAAAATTAAAATTAAATTAAAATTTAAAAATTAGAAATTAAAAATTAAAAATTGAAAATTAAAAATTAAAGATTAAAAATTAAAAGAAATCGGTAAAAAATGTTGATATTTGGTGGGCAGGTTCAGATGAGACTAGAAATGTTGTGTTAGAATATTTTTGAAATCTGTTCAAGATTAAGCAAGTAATAAGTTTTTAAAAATTGTAGATGTATTGTGAGTTGCATATCTTCCACCTTGATACGACAAATCCAAATTGTAAGTTCAATGGTTCAGCAAGATTATAGATGAACTAATTTGGAAGATATTGAATTAAGTTTCAATCTATGTCCAATATACTTTCCAAAGGTTACACTTCATATTAGCGTTTTACTATTTTTCAGAATTTTCGGAGTTTTTCTTAGATTTTTTGAGAACAAATTGGCAGAAAATGTTGAAATTAAGTAAACAGGTCCAAATAAGGTCTAGAAATGCTGTGTTCAATAAATTTCTAATCCCTTCTGAACGGAATTCGCAGGCGAGCAAAGCGAGCCTGTTTGTCTCAGCTGACACTGACAGAGGTTTTGCAGGCGAGCGAAGCGAGCCTGTTTGTCTCACTTATACTGCCTATACTGTCGGGGGTCCAGGGGGCGGAGCCCTCTGGCTAGGCGGAGAAGGCGAGCAGAGCGAGCCTGCCGGCTAGTTCTGAATAAAATGGTGCCTGATTTGTCAGGATTCAATGATAAATAACTGAGATATGACTATTTCAATTTTAATTTCAACCTTTCACATTCAATATGGAAGTTTGGAAAAACTTAATGTGTAATACGGCCTATGGCTTGTGCTTAAGTGTTTCTCTTGATGCAGCAAAATCACTCTTTGCGTACTGATACACAAATATCTATATTGTACTGTGTGAAGGAGGCAAAATGGGTTTTTTACCTGATGTCTTTATTAATAAAATTATTTATTTATCTGCATTCATTCAATATTTCTCAACATGCTAACAAACAATGGAAGCTTGTTGTGGAAATACACCAAACTTTTGCCCAAATTTCATCCAATAGTCTTATTTTTTCGCAATTTTTCAAGTTTATATTGATTTTCCTTTATAATTTGCTACTGAATAATTATTTTAAACAATCAGAGCACATTAGAGACCAAAAAAGGTACGTCAAATGCTGTATTTACAAAGTTGAACCACTCATAGAGGAAATGACTCCAGCTCGGTCAATATTGTTTGAAAATGATTGATTTTGTCTCAATCGTAGGAAACATTCTGACCTTCAATTTGAGCTCAATCAATATTTTTTAACCAATATTGACCAAGCTGGAGTCATTTTCTCATCTTGCCTTATTTTATCAAAATAAACACTCACTTGAGAAAACATTCACTTAAAGGTCGTTGCTCATATTTTATATTCTCATTTCATAACATTACATGGTAATAATATGAGCCACTTTCACCATCAGCTAGGTTTAGCTAGGCTTAAAATACCGGGATCAAATTCTCGAGTCCACACGTTTCAAAAATTTTTGGACAAAAAGAAAGCTCGCTCCGCTCAATTTGCGGCTGCCTCCGCATGCGCTTCCCTAGTATTAATTTCAGCAATAGAAGTTGTTTGTTGTTAACCAAGACATATCAATCAGATGTGTAATTTTGAAATAACTTGTACCGGTACTTTTAGTACTACTTACTACTACTAACCGGTACTTTACTTGTAGTAATACTTTTAATTACGGTACTCGTATTTTTCCTAAATTACTGTCAAACAGAAATATTTAATATGGAAATAAACCATTTGAGTCTACGCCTTTCCTTTCTAATTACAATAAAAAATTCACGTACTATGGTTTATATTTTTTTATTGTTCTGCGAATTCTTTCAAGTGCTATCAAATAAGTCTAATAACAAGACTTTCAATCTAGAGCTTCTAGACTATGTTTTGCAGTCCGAACATTGAAATTATTTTATGTAAATAATTCCATGAACCAAACCTCATAAAATATGAAATAAGTAAGGCCTATCAGTGTATGGGAAAAGTGTTCTTACTGTTAAAACAGAGTTTCTCAATCGACTTACTGGCTCAATGTCAAAAAATGAGTTATGCATTTCTGGATCCGGCTGCAATCCATCAACATCGTTCAACAAATCATCGGCAGCATCCAAGAAATGAGGTTTCGACACAATCACAGGGACATCTATAATTTAA
This sequence comes from Sogatella furcifera, assembly GCA_017141385.1. Taxonomy (NCBI): domain Eukaryota; kingdom Metazoa; phylum Arthropoda; class Insecta; order Hemiptera; family Delphacidae; genus Sogatella; species Sogatella furcifera. The sequence goes on along the minus strand of CM029551.1, from coordinate 12,515,800 downwards.
AAAATATATATTAATTCTTACCAGTGGTTTCTTAATGGAATTACGACATGCAGTAAATTTTCACCAGAAACCTATGTCAATATCGCTTGAAAAGCGCTCCAGTCAGTGCTTAGTATGGATATGAAACTTGTATTTTCACATATAGTAAACATGCATGTTTCTACTCTAGCAATGAATCGCAGGATAAAAGCATTCTAAACTTTAATTCTTACATTAAAAGTGATCCATTGTATAGGAATTGCCCACAATGAATAATTATTTATTGAATAATAATTAATTAAATACATTGCCTGTACTGGTAATTTCATTTGAAAAATACTTGAGCATAAAATGAGTAGAATTGATGGTGATATTGTGAAATCTCTCCATAATAAGAAAACTTAGTGTTTCCTTAATCTCAGGGCTAATTTTATCAGTGTTTTTTTATTTTAAATGATCATCAAAGTACCCTTTTTGAATTATTTTTTCAATGCATGACATTTTTCAACTAATTATACATTTTCAAATGCATTTACTGGGGAAGCTACAGCTGAAGATGCATTGGTAAAATGTTGATCCTGGTTCTGTAAGCTTTTATAATAAATATTTTGTGAAATTCGACAATATCTAAGTTTTCTTATTACTTAAGCATAATTCAATTGAAATCTATTGGAACTTCTACATTGAGATGAATATATAATAAGCTACCTCTCTTGGAGTAGAAACATTCTCCTTTTCACTTAAAGTAGTTTATTATAATATCTATTACTCTCAACTTATGTCGAAGTGAAAAAAACACTATGTGAAATTTATATTTTCAACGTGTAAAATTTTTAGAAACTTCAGAAATGTTGTACAAAATAGTTTAGTGACTTACCCATGCAATTCGATATGTCAATTGCACCTTTAGGTGCGCAGGCACTAGGTTTGGTGAGTCCTTTGATCGAGCCATTACAGTAGCAGGAGGCATCTTCATTGGCGAGTGGGTCAGCCAAGAATAAAGAGCTGGGAGTGAACCTCAGCCCTTTAACACCTTCATAACTAATGTCTTCTTTGTATACCAGAGGCACCATGCTGTGAGAACATAGAAAATAATTTTTTTGATGAAATCTAGGTAAGCTATAATTGGGGAAGGGTTCATCCACTGTAGTGAAACGCATGGAAATAGTCTATTGGAAAGTGGAACACGCCTGGGCCCCCCTCACCATCCGGCCCCCGCCACCTTGGATGTTGCCATTTCGTCATGCGTCAGGTGTATTATGAAATTATAAATTAATTGGTTAAGTCAAAGTGTAATAAAGCAAATCCAGTAGCCTATTAGGTAATTACGGAATAAAATACATAATAAAATTTCAACAGTAAACCATATAGGCTACTACTTTCCACGTTTCTTGAGAAGGCAGAATATGAAGAAAATTTTGTTCTATTAATATTTTTTGTTGTGATGATCATGAATATCATGATACCCATATAAGCTCTTTATTGTTTTGTGTGAGTAATGAAAGGAATGATGATGAGGGATGGAAAGACCTACAGCTTAAGTTGAATTCCAATATTTTTGTAATTACATAATAGGCTACCCATACATTCTACTAATTATTTCTATGCATTATAATCGTCCACTCAGTAATATTTGCGGGATATAACATGGAATATATCACCTCATTTGGTATACCGTATAAACAATGTATCCCATTTTAATACTATGTTAATAATTAAAAAAAATCATTTCATCTATTCCAACTTAATCATTCCCCTGGGTTCGCCCCTGGTTCAAATGAGTCAATTCTTACTATTGTGATTTGACATTTGGGTCGAGTTCCATAATTTAGGAGTTATAAACAAGTTCGGTATCGGCATGCTTATCAAAAGTATTGAATTCTATCGATTAATCACCTGCATATGTCGGTGGAGAAGACACTTAGTAGGGACTCTTTATGGAGAAATGGAGGGAGAAGCGTCACATCACTCCCTCCTATTTCATTGCAGCGTTTGCCTGACCAGAGAGACATGTCTGTTTTCTTGTTCCAACGCAGAATCTCACCCAGAGCTCCCGGATCTTTATTTCCAGCATTGATACTGAACGTGCCTAGGCTTTGTCGCTGAAAATCAAGATTAGGCTAATAATTGATGATTATTAAAAATTTCAAATTGTACAATTTCTGAATTAGAATATTTTGTGAGTGACGAGTATTATTCATAAAGTAATAGAGATAGTCGTTCATTGTATGCAGTAGGCCTAATGTTATGGAACTGGAAGTAATAAAATGTATTGTCAAAATTGGTCTGAAAACAAGTAATGTACCATGGTTAAAGATGGAGAGAAGACATAACTTTCATTCAGTGTTGGGTAAACTACTTTTTAAAAGTAGTTAGCTACAACTACAACTACTTTATTCAAAAAGTAGCTAAACTACACTACTACTACTCATTTATAAAAGTAGCTAGCTACAACTACAACTACAAAAAAAGTAGCTAGCTACTTTATCGCTACTTTACAAAAAGTCATGTTAGAATTTTTTTCGTGTGGTTTAGGCAAATAATGTCCATCAAAACGAAAAAACGTTATGCTTAGGCTACACATTTACAATATTGATTGACATTCATTTATTATACAGAGTGTTTCAGAAGTAGTGTCGAGCATTTTAGGGTATTGTTCCTTGGTAGAGAACATACCTAAATATAATTTACAAAATAAATTCTGAAAAGAATTCTGAAAATTCTCAATTACTCACACAGCCGCCATTTTTGTTTTCTCATTTTCATCTAATTTTTGAGAGGGTACTATAGTGGTCAATTACTATGTAAAATCAACCGAGAAATCAATTAAAACCAGTTAGAAGTTCGTAACTAACTTTGATGGTTATTGAGATAATTAGAAAAATAAGCTGAAAACTATATTTTACAACTTTAAAGGGATAGAAATAGGATATTTAATTGTTGACTAGTATTTTAAATTATTTTATATTGTAAGAAATTCAATTCTGAAGGAAAAATGTTCAGTAACATTTTCGTCTAAAACTCACCCAAACCTCAAAAATAAGGATTTAAAGAAGTCAAAACAGCAATCTTTTCATAGCTGCTCTTTATGTCTGTTTTGTCTTTTTTAAATCCTGATTTGTAAAGTTTGGGTACGTTTTAGACGAAAATGTTACTGAACATTTTTCGTTCAGAATTGAATTTCCTACAATATAAAATAATTGAAAATACTAGTCAAGAATTAAATACCCTATTTCTATTCCTTTAAAGTTGTAAAATATAGTTTTTCAGCTTATTTTTCTAATTATCTCAATAACCATCAAAGTTGCACGAACTTTTAATTGGATTTTATTCGGTTTCTCGGTTGATTTTACATAGTAATTGACCAATCACTATTATAGTAATCTCTCCAAGGCCGCCTACAGAATTATAAAATTGAAAGATTAGATGAAAATGAGAAAACAAAAATGACGGCTGTGTGAGTATTTGAGGACCTTCAGACATTTTGAAAATGATATTCAAGGTATAAGTTTCTACCAAAGGAACACAATACCCTGAATTCTCTTGACACTACTGTCTTCTGAAACAATCTGTATAATATCAATGTGAATATAGACCATACTATTGTAGAATTGTTTTTCATTTTAAATAATTATCAAAGTAGATACCCTTTTTGAATTATTATTATTTTTTTGCATGGAAAAATTATTCAAAAAGGAGTACTTTTGATAATTATTTAAAATAAAAAAACATTGATAAAAGTAGTTCTGAGATTAAGGAAACACTATTGTAGAATGTATTATAATTATATGCACCATATAGTGTAATAGAGAAATATGGAACTGTTACAAAATCATTTCTATTCCAACATTTTTCATATCATACCAATTCACAAATCAGGAACAAACAAAAAAATTACTTGAAAATTACAGACCTATTCTCTCTTACCTTCTGTTTCTTAAATTATTGAAAAGTGTGTCCATTTTGGAAGTAAAATTGATGGAATATTTGGCTTAAATAACGATATTCTAGCTTATTTAAGATCATTTATTATATAAATAATTATGTGGCCACTAGGACCACTGGGCTGGTACTATCATTGTAGTACTGGATCATTGTACTATTTAGGTGAGTTGATGTATACCAAAAAGTAGCGTGATAATTTACGCTACATACTACTATTGAATTGTAGCGCGCTACTATATTTATACTATTTTTTAAAAAGTAGCGTCGTTACACTACAAACTAAAAAAGTAGCGCGCTACTCTCCCAACACTGCTTTCATTCGTACTTTGGAGAAATAAATTTCCAACTTCTACGCTAAATTTTTAACTTATATTATGGTGTTGTATAGTCTATCCATTCTTTTCCCACTTTAAATTTAAACTGTTTTGAAAATCAATTTTCATGTAGCAATTTTACTTACATTTGTAGTAACTTGAGCCTGTTTTATGGCCATTTTCAATTGTATATGGCTGAAACTTTGGAGTTAATACTAATGTAAGTAAAATCTCTACTCATCTATTTTGTTTTCCATTACGAACTGCTAAAGTAAATATTTTACTCTTAACTATTTTACACGTCACTGCAGTTATAAAATTGAATATTAGTTTAAATATAAACTACTTCTCACGTGTGGAGCGCTTTCGGATTTCACTCCATTTTCAACAGTCGACACTGAGCGCTCCACACGTCACACGTGAGTAGTATAGTGGTTTATATTTAAACTAATATTCAAATTTATGGCTGCCGTGTCGTGTAAAATAGTTCAGAGTGAAATAAAATTTCTACTTGTTAAATTTTAGTCAAGTAATATTTTTTCATATCACTTAAACTTACATTAATTATATGAAAAATTTATTTCCTTACATGCCTTAGAATTGCCATAGAGAAGTCCCCATTGCTATCCCATTCTAAAACTTTTATTGGCATCATGTGGTGGAGAGCCGAGCACATGGAGAACACTGCGATATTCTTATCAGATCTTTTACAATCAAGTTTAATGCCTGAGAATAGTAATTCCTTTACAGTGGCGTTGATAAATATTGAATCTGGGGAATTAAGCATAGGAGGAACGGCCAATTCCATGAATATTCTCATCATAGACTGCAATCCTTCAATTTCGTTTAGAATATTTGTCACGCCCTGTAAAATTATAAATGCATTTTATTTTCGTATGAAAATAGGCCGTAAATTCATCAGTGAACTAATAAAAAAAAAACATTGGAGCAAAAAAAAACTACAAATAATCTATATTATACAAATAATTGAATTACTTAATGTATTTATCCCTGATATGGATGAATGAAATTTTAAAAAATGAATTTATTCTTCCATTATACGTGAATATATGTAATGAATAATTGATAGATAAAATTAAATAAATCAAATACCCTTTATAAACTTTAAAAGTTTATCAGTGAACTGATACTATAGTCCAGTCAATAGAGCATTATAGAGTGCATGAAATATGCCCCAATTTTTGACCTCGGGGATTTGTTTAGACTAGTAAGGAGGTTAACATACTAATGCCCGGTTTTTCCAAGCACACTCAAATTTGAGGGACCCTCAAGGTTACTACACTTCACTACATTTCCTACACTTATCATAGAAAAGTCAGCTGTTCATCAAAATTTGAGGGTGATTGGAAAAACCCGGCATAAAAGTCCCCAGACCTGAAGGGTGAGCATACGGCGGGAGGGGGGGTAGAAGGTACAATTTTTCTGTTTTTCGCATAAAACACAAAAACGGTTAATCCTAGAAAAAAGTACTCTCAATAGAAATTAAAGAGGACTAAAATCTGCGTCGATTAAAAAAAAGAAAATGAAAATCGGCCGAATAGAAAAGGTTTTACTTTTGATCAAAACTCCCATTTTTTATGAAAAATCCAAAAAAATTGTCCCAACTGCTTTTAAATGTGATGTAACTCATGAAGTAAAAATAAATCCACTACCCTCTCACCCTAAAAGTTGTCGAGCATGAGAAGTAGAGTCAAAATAACATATCAATATTGATATTTGACTTATTTTTGAAAATTTAACAATCACTTTTCCAAGAATGGAATTCCTTCAAATTCAGCTACAGGTGGTTATAAAACTTTTAAAGTTTATAAAGGATATTTGATTTATTTTATTTTATCTATCAATTATTTTAAATAGCCCTAAGTTCAAAGTTTGATTTCCATGGAATGAATAATAATTATATAAATCCAATAAAAATTATTAGAGGAAAAATATTCCACACCAAACTCTTCAAGTAGCACGAGAGGATTCATAAAAATATGAAAATGAAAAGATTGAAACAACTGACCACAAGTGCAGGATTCACAACAGTCAGAACATCGTCTTCATCAAGAGGATATGATAGATTTTTATCAAAAGAATATGTGATGTCTTGCTGGTACTCTACCGAATCCTCCAATGTATTTACGTGAAATGGAATTTTTCTTCTACTTTCCCTGAAACACGAATTATTATTTTCAAAATATTTCTATTGACTAATGTTCAACGTTACATTGCGCAAAATGTTCAACAGGAGAATAAAACAATATCCTCCTTCTGTAACTAATTGATTTACCTAGTCAGATTTTTGTTACTGTATTTAAATTTAGCTTAGCAAGCAACATTTTTTAATTGTCCCACATGAACATCACATCTAGAGATTCAATATAAAATTTATAGGTTGTTGAATAAAATATTGGAAGAATTCTTACACGAAATTACTTCATCAACATACCGTACCGTGCTTTATAAAAACTCTTCATGTGGCTAGGTTATTAAGCCTCCCACATTGGTAATAAGTTGTACACAAATAGATACCTAAGTTATTTAATATGAAAATAATTTCTGATTCTGTTGGCTTATATTTTAAGGAACGAGACTTAAAATTCTTTACTTTTGGTCATTTAAAAATTTTTTACTCCTGCTGAAAGTAATTTTGCGCCAAATTGTTCCATATTAATTTATTTATTCAACTTACTTTTAACTAGGTAGTCTACATGTCGAAAAAGTCAATTTTTTAGGGCCTAAAACAAAACACATATCTTTTTTTTAGTTTTTATTTGTGTGATAGGCTACGGCAGGCCTTCAGAGACCATAATAATATGATATAAGGTTGATCGGGCAGTGAATGGGTTCTATCATAGAGGAAGAATATAAGTATAAATAAATATAAGAATACTTATATTCTTCCTCTACGCGGTACGGTTTTTTTTATCTAAGAATACCATATAGTTGACTCAAACTTCCATCAGTGGATAAATAATATTAGATAGCGATTAGCCTGTACTCACTTGTACACATAAGGTCCTATTTCCTTCAGGTTCGGCTTTCCTCCTGAATTTACCACATCTGGATTTGTAACTGTGAATATATAGATTTTCAAAAAAATCGGTATTGGCGTATCTATCCATCTATTCCACGAATCACTGCCGTTCCTGAGGGCCAACTCCTGTACACATTGACAAACGATTATAAGAAAATACTTCAATTGAATTTCAAGAATAGTGATATGAGTTTGAGACAATAAAGAAAATAATTTCGTTTAGACTAACCTATAAGTATAAGTTAACTATAAGAAAAGACCTACGAGTCCTAACTTTACCTTAGTAAAAATTCAAGAATAATTTAAAAATAAATGAAAATCGAATACCCTTTTTAAAACTTTAAAATTATTAAAACACAGACATGTTTCGGGACATTAGCCCATTATCAATGTGGATAAAATAATAGTTATTATTTATTATTATCCACATTGATAATGTTATCCACATGGCTAATGTCCCGAAACATGTCTGTGTTTTAATAATTTTAAAGTTTTAAAAAGCATATTCGATTTTCATTTATTTCAAATAGCCCTAAGTTTTAAAGATCAATAAATAAATACATAATTGTGTGTAATAATTTAGGATCTTGGCACTTGGCAGATGACTATTATTGCTAATTTTAATAAATAGATTTATAGCGAAAATTAAACTTTAAACTTAGGGCTATTTAAAATAATTTATATATAAAATGAAATAAATCAAATACCCTTTTTTAAGCTTTAAAAGTATTCTTTTTACACAGACATGTTTCAAGCTTTAGTCCCATTGAAAATGAAAATGGGCTAAAAATGGGAAAATGAAATTGAAAATGGGCTAAAGCTTGAAACATGTCTGTGTAAAAATAATACTTTTAAAATTTAAAGAGGGTATTTGATTTATTTTTTTATCTATCAGATATATAGAGTTATAGACATAACTTGATTACGGTAGGTACTTGAGTGATTGGTCATTGAAAATAGGCTATAGAATCTACTAAAGATTAGAGAGTAATTCCGTGTAACTTACTTGTCCAATTCTTGAATTAACAATTCTGTCTAGAAGGAACCAGTCCGTCAATAACGTTACTATCACAGTAAATATTCCTATAACAAGAGCAAATGTGAGTGCTTTCTGAAAATCCATGCTTGAACTGGCAAAAATGCAATATAACCACTTGAAATTATTCGAGTGAAAATCTTATCTTTCCACTATGGAGAGTCTTGTTGACTTACTTGACTCAAAAGGGAGTAGCTCAACCAAGGACATCCAATAGTTTCAAATACCGATCATTTTGTTGTAAATAACATGAAGAATTTAATTCTAAATTGGTAGGCTATTTATAAAATTCATCGAATTAAATTTGAACCTACCGGTACAGACCATATTAATATCGATGAAATGATGATGCATTGGCTTCATTAATATTTATCTTAATTAATATCTTCTCTATTTTTGGGCATCACCTTAAGAACATATTGTTGGCTTCAAGTTTACAATGATAACTGATTGATTTTGAATTACATTTTAACTTTTCTATTAAAGTATTCATTTAAAATTTTTGAAGATTTGTAATAAACTATTTCAAGGCTTGATCTTGAAGACTTTTTGGTTTAATTATAGAAAGTGTAATAATTTCACCAATATAGTATCACTTATTACAGGTCGTCATTACTTCAAGATAAAAAATTTTATGTTGTGTATTTATAGAACAAAATTATTACTTTCTTTTTCATTTTTTGAAGTAAGATATATTATTATTACTGTACTGTAGTATGTATTACAATTACATTGTAAAACGTTTTCGCGAGAAGACAAGCTTACATAACACACTTTACATTAATCATTGTTCTCATATCTTCTTATTTTACGAACTGTACCGATTTGTAAAAATGAAGGCTTGGGAAACTCTCATGGGCCTCATACATAACGGACGGTAGGCTTTTGTAAATGATGAAAACTTGATTGCTTTTCTCTATTGATGATAAAAAATTCCAAGATCTACTTTTCTTGCTTATCTTAAGGTGGGTTTCCATTACTAAAAAACACGGGCACAAGATGCAGTAGAGTTGTATAGAGCCAATCAGCCAATGTTATTACTCTAGATTAACCTTGGTGTAGAGCAGGGGTTGTCAACTCAATTTGGGTGGGGTCCGGAAATATTTGAAAATAGGTTTGGGAAGGTCTAAACGAATCGCGTACTCACTTATAGGATATAGTTGCCAACTTTACTGCGGTCCAGCTCCCGGCGTTCCGCGGTCCGCCAGTTGACGACCGCTGGTGTAGAGCAACACCTACTGCTCCATACTACTACGTGTTTCTATTGCATCTTGTGCCCGACAAGTGCCAATATTTTGTAGTAATAGAAACCTACCTCAAGTTATAAAACAATATTCATATTTCATCTGTTGACAGGAGAAGATCAATTAATAAGCCATTTAAACATAAAATTTACTGATTCATTAACAAGCATTGGTATAAAACTACAGTATATAAAAGCATTTAACATAGTGATAGCTTAACAAGAAACAGTACACAGTCGAAAGTCAAGACTTGATTGGAATTCGTAACCCACATTAAGATGTTATTTATTAAAGCATAATTATTATTACATATAACTTAATGACAAAAAATCATCACACACAACCTTGAACAATAATTACAATTTTCATTTAATAGGAGGTATTGTTTTTATACCGTGTATTATGACAATGGTCAAGCTTCAATTATATTAAAATATGTATTCCGAATCACAATACAAACGTAGCTAATTACTATTATAGTGTTACATTAATAATCAAATAAGAAAGTAGGTATTCGAAGTGAAAAGTATATAGCAAATATTCCAAGTGAACTAAAATACATAGATTTTTACAATTGAGAGTCAATTGGGCTTATTGAAAAATATGAATACAAAATTATAGTCATTCAAATAGCTAATCATCGAACAAAAGAGCCTTATTTGGTTTGAATTGCACGTTCTCCTTCTCTTCAGTCATTAATGTTTTTATTGAAGAGGTGCATCTTTGGGGCGTTTTTGACGTGAATAGCGATTGCCTTGTGCTCCTTCTCACTGGAGTTGCGATGTAGTTCAAGTTATTCAAGCTGACGCCAGATTCTGAACTGAAACTGAAAATTTAGTATCAATTAGACTAATTATACTCGTAGCAGTAGTAGTCGTAAAATAATATTTTTCAAATGTTAGATTGAAAATTAAAAAAAGCGAATGTACGTAGATTTCAAAACTTGTTTATATAGACTATAATATGTAATATTTCTCAAAAGCTAGGTTCATTCGAACAAATATACCGTAATTTATTTGTCTGTCCAAGCAAAGAAGACATTTTGGCAAGATGGGAAAATGACTCCAGCTTCTCTGTCAATATTAGTTTTAAAATTATAAAATTGATCATGTTTCCTACAATTAGAGACCAAATTTATAATTTTTGAACCAATATTGACCGAGCTGGACTCATTTTCCCATCTTGTCAGAATGTCTTCTTTGCTTGGACAGACTATAACCATTAGGTACAGAATGCGTTACAGCCCTAATAACTTTCAAAGTTGACCACTTTAAACCTTCAAGAAATACAAAATATTTTACATTTAAAAGAATTGAACACGTTCATTCCCAGCATCAATTCTCTTTTAGATAAAATAACGAATTTAAGTGTGAAAAAACACATTTTACATTACAGTCACGAATTTCAGACAATATAATAACTGGTTCAATTTAACTTTCTCTGTAAGTAATTACCTAGTACCTCCCTAATTCTAAACTCGGATTTATTAAAAATCAAGATATCTTTTTCGGTTGCAACATCATTATCAATCTCTTGGACTTAGTGTTATTTCTAGAAAACTTAAATTGTTAATGTAACCAGAGTCTAGTTTGACAGAGATTGATAACTATGTAGTAACCGAAACCGGTATCTCAATTTTCAATGAATCGGTGGTTTTAGAACATCTTGTCTGGACAACTAACACAATATCACCTTTACAACAATTCGAACTTCCATAATCCGAAAACCGCTAGAATTAGTATATATTATTTTGTTTTTTTTCCTTGAAAACTACCTCATATTCGTGAAATATTTTTGGCACATAATGTAGCCTCTAAAATTCTAATTATTGCCTACTCAAGCCTCTAGAATTCGAATTTTATCAATACCAATATACAAAATATATAATAATTGATGGAATGGTCCTTTTCCAACTTGTTGCTGTACCTTAATTGGAATTGTAGCATCAAAAATTGAAAATCAACCTCCACAATTTGAATTGAGACCGTCGTAAGGAGCCACATTCACATCCAATGACAGTTCGGACCATGACAGTCAACGAATGTAAGTGGAAGGGGAAACCGGCAGTCCAAAATAGCTTTAAACCGACAGGCCGTTCGTTGAACGACGATCGAACTGTCAGTACGATCTGACAGTGGATAAGGACAAGGACCCTGAGCCTCTAAAAAACTAATTGAGTTCCAAAAACTCCTGTTGAAACATGAACTAATGCGTATCTCGTCTGTCTCTCTATCCTTTCTTACTTATTTTTACAAGTTTTTTTACTCATTAGTCTATACTGAGTAGTCTATAATCTGTTCACGCAATCGAACTTTGTAATTAGTCTCATTTTTTATTCTCAAAGCATAGGATTTGAACCGATTCACTGTTTTATGAAATCTACATCTACATGAATAAATTTATTGAATCCGAATCCTTTGTTGTTTTGTAACGTTAAACGCATTCAGTCCACCGATGTCAAATTGTTTTTCAGCGATTGTCTTTTCTTCAAATCTTTTTTCACATGATCGATTTTTATTAATTATCTTATATTAATGTGATTATTTACTTTTTTATAGACAACTTTGCTAATTTTATTTAAAAATATATATTTCTAACTTCTTATAAGTTAATTTGAACTAAATTTATCCAAATAAGTAAGACTTCTGCTGTAATTGTAATAACCAACAGATAAATTAGAGGCCAAATTTATAATTCTTGAACCAATATTTTCCAAGCTAGATTCATTTTCGCATCTTGCTAGAATGTCTTCTTTGCTTAGACAGACTAAAACTCACGTTTTAACTTTCTGCTGCATCAGAGCAAACTGAATCACACTTGACTTGAAAATGTTCTTGGCGTCAACTCCAATTCTTTTCTTTCCATCCGCCTGCCTTGGTGTGTACGGTTGACATTCCAGTTTGAGGGCGCTCATCTTTTCAAAAAGACTATCAAGGCATGTATCTATGTGAGAAACCTGAAATAACAAAAATATTTTATAGAAGCGCATTGAGATAGACACTGCAAAAGATTATACAGATGTGAAGAAAATATTAGTTGGCTTTTATAGAAGGGTGAAGGGCCTTAAGGGTAGGTTACACCATAGAATAATTTCTCAAATATACTAAAATCCTCTTTGGTTCCACTATAGATGATTAAGCTTTATACTTTTGCTATATGTAGCAAATTAGAAGACAGTTGTATAACAAAAAATAACAATATCAACAAAAATATGGAAACACAAACGAGAGAACTCATTAAGACAGTTGTGGTAGGAATGCTCGATTGTTCAATTAGTCTGTGGGTATAATGTGTCTTATAATTTTATTTAAAATAAGCCTAACCATCAATTTTTTACTCTCATTTCTTGTAAAATAATCAATTTCATGATATTGAAGTCTTCCAGAGCCAGTGCCTTCAGAGCACTATTCTATGATTGCACCAATTTTTCAATTTCAATAACAAATTTTCAATTTCGATGAGGCTGCCCCAGCCCTTCAAGTCAATTATTGAATTTCTTGGTTGAACAATAAGTGATGTAATTTATTATTTTATTGTATGATAAAAAACACACAGCAGCTTATAGAACAACGAAGTACAGTAAGTGATATTGAATATGATTTGACAGGAAAAACTTGTCATTGTCGAGGAATAGTGCCAATTTCTGATCGATCTTGCTCCAGTATGAGGGGACATTTGATGTGCCAAACAGTAGTTATAATACTTATTTGGGAATGATGAAAGTTTAAATGAAAATATAATAGGAAATGCTTAAATTCTTACGTATCATTATCAACGAATGAATATTATTTCGCTTCTCAAGTTATTTGTTCCCAAGTTTATTTGGAGTAATGAAAGTGAAAATGAAAGCTGAATATTATTTTGCTGGTCAAGCAGTAGTGATATTCGTTACATTTTTCAAGTGATAAAAGTGAATAAATTGAGTGTAATATTACCTGGGCACCACGCATCAAGGCTCTCTGGTAGGAGTCGACAGCCATCTGCATGTCTCCTTGCACCTCTTCGAGGGCGGCGAGGCACTCCCAGTAATCTGCCAGACTCTCTGCGTCCGGATTGCGACTGCGCAAAGCAGTCAGCCATTCTTTGCAAGATTCCCAAGGATAACCCTGTCGAAAAAAGACTTTATATTGATTTTCTACTAATTTTACATATTTGACGTCCAGTGAGATCAGATCAGCCTTACCATTTTCATCGCGCTAGCAATTGATAAAAATAAAATATGATCTATCAAGAAATAGTGAAATGTCATAAGATTAATCATATTACTGTAATGATCGAGATATAATGAAAGATGTAAGATGTAAAAATCAAGAAATAGCAAAAAGTCATAAGATTTATCTTATTACTGTAATTATACATAAGTTCATTCGGTACGTTCATTTCGGAGCTGTGATAAACGTTCTGTGATCCTAGCAACGCTTACGTTCAATATACAAGAGCTTTAGAACTCTGATATAAACAGGCTCATTAGAAAGCACCTCGATATTATCTAGTATCACAGCTTCGACATGAACGCTCCCTAATGCAGCTGCATGTTATCTTACTTGGAAGAATTTGCTCATTGATAATTGATTAATTCATCTGTGAGGCGAGTTTCAAAAGAATCTAATGAAATATTAGTCATGAATCTTATCAAGGAAATAAATCAATGTGTAACACATATATGAAAATGTGGATATTTAGGTAGATAGCCTAATATTAAACTTAAACTAATATATAAACTTATATTCAACACTATTTTTTCCCATTGATAATAATCATCTAACATCTTACTAGAGTTCATATCTGAACCATAGAAAGTCTGAATCATTTTTCTAACTTACAGTATGAATTAGAGTGAGCAGCTCATGGAGCGCTTTGATGGTGGTTTCCTTCAGGTTGGCTGAGTCCAACACTACAGTTGTCTCGTCAAGTGGCTTGTCATTATCTGCAGATGCTGCTTCATCCTGATTCTTAGTAGGAGAACAAGTCACCTCTGTATTTTCAATATCAATGGTCAAATCACCCTTACTGTTCTCCTGTTCTTCATGGATTGTTTCAATTACAATGGCAGGTATGTTTGTTGGTCGTGGTTTTGGTGCAGCCGAGGCTCTCAATGGTCCACTGTTTGAAACCTGTGAAATTGAATAAACTTTTTTCAATGAAGTGCTTATATTGTGTTCGTATAGTCTGTCCAAGCAAAGAAGACATTCTGGCAAGATGGGAAAATGACTCGAGCTCGGTCAATATTAGTTCAAAAATTATAAATGTGGTCTCAAATTGAAGGAAGCATTCTGATCTAATATATGAGATTAAATCTATAATATTTGAACCAATATTGACTGAGCTGAAGTCATTTTTCCATCTTGCCAGAATGTTTTCTTATCCCCTGAATCTCAATGCTTATAGCTCAGAAATAAATTTAAGAGATTGGGCGAGTTACTCCTTGGCGATATTATTACATTGCTAGTCATATTTAGACAAGCAGACACATTCTGACATTGATTCAATATGAGCGAGAAATTTGGAAGCTAGGTTTCGGATAGTTGGACAGAATATTAGATAAATTAGAGAGAAGAGTATATTTATTAAGTTATAAGTCCAATAATACAATATCTCACCGTTAACTTCAACAACCCATTAATTCATTCGATATAAATAAAATTAATTCAAATGGAAAATTTATTAAATATTGCAGTATTGCAGTTGACTTTTATAAATTAAAACCATTTGGGAGGTAGAAAACAGACTTTGTCCTTACTATTCATCTCCCGAATCATAATGAAAGTTTATAAATAGGGTAATGATCACTCTCTATAGTCCATTCACGATGGCTTGAGACGAGATAAACAAAAGCTCTGCATGTGTGTGTGCGCGACTGGGGTGGCTTCATTTCAGCCACGACATAAACAAGTCACAGCAATGCTGATATCCCGAATTTTGTTGTAGGCAATTCAGAATAAGTATCTTTTCCTACAGATATCCGTAAAATTGCAGTTTTCGCACTGAAAATCGTGTTTAAAACGGTCCATTCTTGAACTAGTAATAATTAGCATGCGTAAAGTAAAAATTAGCGTGCCTAAAAATTTTTACACACTCCAGATTTGCAACCTAACAACACGAAATAGTAAGTGTATCAAATGGATGTTCCTTATTTAGAATTCAAAATTAAGGCGGCAGCCCTGGCTGACGACCAAACGGGAGTCGATCAGCTGGTAGCGGCAAGTTGGAATTGCGACCAAAAGGTAGTACCCCGGTCAGACCGAGCGAGACCGTCCGTCTAAATTTTTTAGGTTATTTTATTGTTTATATCAATACCGTGAGTAAGTTACGGGATAAAAGTTCTATTTATTCTCAGAGCTTTTATGATAATTATGAGATTAGGGATTTATGTTATGAATACCGTTCAATATTGTTGGTTATAGAATCTGGGCTTGAAATGTTTGAATGCGGTAAGATGATTGTCATTTGTTGATCTTAAATTTGGTTCATTTCATACAGTAGTTGACTCAATTTAGGCTATCAGAATTCGGTGGCAAAATACATTATTATGATTTTTTAATGTGAAAGTAACTTAATACTTTAATACATACAACTTTGAAGAAGACTCTGGCACCATAATTACTGAGATTTTGAAAATACTGTAGGCTAAAATGAAATGAACTCAGATCACATTTACTTGATCTGACTACTTCAACTACCATGTATGTAAGTTAATATACAGTATAATGAAAGTGGTTGAATGCATGATATAGAATTCATAGTAAATGCGACATTCTTATTTAATACTATCATTAAATTACAGCTTCAGTTCAATTAAGTCTCATTGTTGGCTGGTTCAGCTTTGAACCTTGCACTTAATTCATAAAGTAGGATTCTGTTATTCAATGCAGGTGACAGCCGACGACTAAATAATTTTGCATAAAAGCATGATAAAGTCCTGAGAATCATAAGCAATACAATTGTAGCCTTGCATAATTTTAACATAGAAGCAGTTAGCTTCTATGCTTAGCTTCTATCTTATGCTGTAGATTGCCTAATCACTCGCGGGTTGCATCAATCAAAAGCCTACCTGCTGGAACTGATGAGATATTTTGTCTCAATTGATATGAAGCAACAAATTTTTTTCAGAAAGAATAATATACAGTACTTTACATGAAAGTATGTTATTCATAGCACTATTAGGTTATATAGGCTATCATTTCAATGAAAATAAAACCATGAGTTCAATTAATTGTGAACTAGAAGATTCTAAATCCAGTCACATTAAATAGTGTTTAAGAAGTCTAATTTGCACTGAATTCTAGTAAATATGATTATTCAAAGTATGAAAGGGCGTTTTACACTTATCAGTTACCTGGAATATTTCAAGGTCTCAAAAAGTAGTTTATACTGATTTTAGCTCATAACTTACTGGTAAATATTACAGTGAGTATGTATGTCTGGCTCAACAGCCCATGAAGGGCCTAGGCTGGTTGCCAATTTCAAATTCACTCTACTATACAGCCCGTCCAAGCCAAGAAGACACCCCGGCATGACGGGAAAACGGCCCCAGCCCGTCCAATACTGGCCCAAACGCCATTAAGTACAGTGAGTACAATAATTTATTATTCTATAGTCACTGTGATACATAGAATAGATGAAATGTTTGAATTATATTACTTCATATTACTCAAATAAAAGTAATTATTTGATAATAGATGAGATTGGACATTGTAGGCTTCAAAAATTGAAAGTTCCAACTCAAGATTTCCGCCATCTTGGATTTGTAAAAATTGTGAGATGATGGTACTTTACATGATTCTTATATTGATTTCTAAGGCAAAATAAATTGAGGAGATTGCGATAAAAAATACTTGAAATTACACTAAAAAACACATTTGAAACTTTTTCCTACTTTTCACACTGGCCCAATGGTAACTGTAGGAAAAATTTAATGTGTAACTCGAGCATAAAGTGTTATTGCTGCACTCAAGAAACGTTTTTCACTCGCCTTCGGCTCGTGAAAAAAACTGTTTCACTTGTGCAGCAATCCTTCACTTTACGCACTAGTTACACAAATAACTATTAAGTAATCTTTTTTAAAGATTCACATTGGGAAATTGCTTGTTTCGGTTCTTTCTCGACTGCATGGACCTAAAATGAACAAACAATTATAATAAAAGTTTTTGTGCCAATGCTTTGGTTACAGTCCCGACAAAAAAATTCGGGATTTCGGCATTGCTGTGACTTGTTTATGTCGTGGCTAAAATGAAGCCACCCCTGTCGCGCACACACACATGCAGAGCTTTATACATGCAGAGTAAGTAAATAAAATCAACTAGTTCATAATGAAAATATAAAATTTCAATTCAATTAATAATTTATACAATACCTTGAAAGGCTGTCTGATCGGTATTCCAGTTCCTTTCTTGTGATGCAAGAAACATTTGAGATGTTGAAATCCTTCAATGGACTTTCCTTTATTTTTCAACCAAGATGATAATTTCTCACTGAAAAAGCCAGAAATAATTATCAATGAGTTTTATTGAATTATCCATTCTATATTTACTAAAGAATATGAGGAGTAATTCATGGAAAAAATATGAAAGATAGCAGGGCATAACGGAATGGCGATAATTTTAATATTGGAATGATCATGAATATTACAATACCATAACAGATATAGATGGGGCAAACAAATAAGAAATTTATTCAAAATGGCAGCTGTTCAATGCTGCTAGCAGTCAAAATGAAAATAGTCCCATTTTTTCCATCAGTCTCTCATCACATCTCACCAGCGGTATGTTGGCAGAAGTGATTTTACACTAAATTTTTACGATCTGCGCATGCATAGTTACACTTTCGCTAATTGGCCATTTCAAAGGAATGTCTTCTTTGCTCGATCAGACTATACATCCATTATTCAATAAACAGCTAATAATAATGATATTGATAATATGTTGAAAAAATATTTGTCAAATTTGATTGGATGGTTGTGTATTGACTCTCATGTCTTGATTAAAATTAACTTCATTGCTATAATAACACATTAGGGAGCAGATAGACAAATAAGAATAATACTTTAGGGCTAATGTATTCATTTAAACTTTAAAATAATTCAAATCAAAGTACCCTTTTTTAAATTAAAAAAAAGAAATTTTTAAAGGGTAACCTAACTTACTTTGAAGTTTTGAATAAAAATAATGTTTGTAGCCTAATTTGAATAACTAAATTAATTTGAGAAGAAAAAACATCACGTAATTTATCTATTAATAATTAATTCTACGAACCTCATGTACTTCTCTTCAGGTGTTGACGATTTTAAAGGTGTTGATGATAAACGCCTTGTTCCAGCAGTCATAGCTGAATCCTGATTGGTCCCATGAATAGGAGACAGAGATTCACCATCTGAAGTTGAAAAATAAAATTTTCAATTCGTTAATTTCCCTGAAAAGCCATAAGTTAGTTAACC
This sequence comes from Sogatella furcifera, assembly GCA_017141385.1. Lineage (NCBI taxonomy): Eukaryota > Metazoa > Arthropoda > Insecta > Hemiptera > Delphacidae > Sogatella > Sogatella furcifera. Next base: position 12,496,806 of record CM029551.1, on the reverse strand, counting down.
ATGCTTTTGGAAAACTATTTTCGGTTTTTATTAAACCAAAACATTGTAGATGAAATGATTCAAATCATGCTAAGGGTAAATAATCTTAAACTTATCAGGAGCGACAAGAAAACTCTGACACCAGACCTTAGCCAGCCAGGCTACACGATTATTATAATGACAGTAACTTACCTGAAAATATTCAAGGTTTGAGATTATTTTTACATTTTATGAAAAATTTAAGGTTTGAGATTATTTTTACATTTCATGATAAATTCAAGGTTTGAGATTATTTTTATAATTTTTAAAAAGAAATGAGATTAAGAGCTTCCAAAGCCTCCTAGTCTAACTCCATTTTAAAGCTAGCAATTTACCTTTGGAGATTTTGAAAATGTTGCACAATTTTTTGCACTCCTATAATATTAAGTAATTGTTTCATTCTAAAGTGGGAATTTTAATAACTCTTAAATCCAAATTGTACTTCAACGTAAGATAATAGTTGATTAGCCTTTGTGGAGAGAAATGTAGAGGAATAGTAAGAATATTGTGAAACTCAAGGAAAACATCTTATAATAGAAAATAAGCAAGTTCAGTTCAGCTACTTTTTAAATAATGCAGTCATTAAAATTCGAGATATTGTTTCCAGTTACAAACAAGAAGTAAAAAAATGAAAAAAGAATACAGTGTTATAAGCATTCGCAAGATTTGAGTATAAAATTAACCCACAATTGATATATTAGTTTTTTGGCAGGATTAAAGGAGAGTTCAACAAGGTAACTAAGAAGCATACGCAAAAACATTGCACTAATCATGAAAACAAGTTCGAAGGAACAAAATAATTTTTTTAGAATCTAACTTAATATTATTCTAACGTGCACGAAAGCAATATATAAATTTATAAGAAAGACTCAAGCATGGAAGAAAGCAGGAAATTCTCAAGCAAAAAAACAAATCAAGCATAAAAGCGAATAATCGTACTTGGAAGTGTGAAGGTGGTATTGAGATCTTCACCAGTGAGTGCATCGATTCCAGCAGCAATGCCATCGTCCAATTCATCTTTGACATTATTTTTCACAACAATTTCTGTCTTTTTTGTGTCATCTTTGGTACTAAATTCACCATTTCCTCCATTGTTTTCACTCTGTAGAGTGGACTTTGTGTTCTCTATAGCGGCCAGTGTCTTTCTCATCGATTTTTTACGATCTTCATCGTACTTCTTCATTATATACATTCTACTATCTTTGGCCATTGTCTCTCTATTCTTCTGGGAGCAATTGTTCTGATTCTGAACTGACTTCCCAATCCTATGCATCGCCAGTGTGTTGACATGAGTTGCAGGGTTCAATGTGTGCCTCTTTTCCACTCTACCCTTTCCGTCTTTTGACAGAGCAAGAGGAGCTAGGGACTTTCTGAAATTATTATCGCTCTTTGCTGGTTGTTGATAGCTTTGTGATTTTTGTTGACCTAGAATTAAAAATTGTAAACATTTAAAATATTTCTAAAATTATGGTGCAGTCTCAATGAACAGGACTGGTCTTTCAGATAAGTTGCTACCTAAAGAAAATTATTCAGTAATTAGCAAAAAATAAAGAAACTTTCTGAATTAAAAACGACTTATAAAGAGTGAAGCATCTGTGATAAAATAATTCAATTTAAAATAATAATTAACGATAAAATAATTTTGGTAGTTGGAAATAATTATTTTCAATATAATTATTATTCATACATACAGACGGCGGACAAACAGAACTCTCTGAGTATATACTACCGGTACCTCATTATTAGGCTACTTTATTACCTCAGTATATACATTACACCCTGGGTAATGTATACTTTGATATTTCCTTCTCCTTAGGGCTACTTTATAAATATTTCCTATTTAAATAAGAAAATCGCAGTAGGCCACCCCTTTAAAATTATTTTATTTTTGCATAATATGTTTCGACTCTAAAAATAATATACAAGCTCTGTATTCATACATGTGTACATGACTGGAAATACTAGATTTTAAAGCACTTATTTAACGTTATTTTCATGAATGAACAGAAACTATTTCATTCAAACAATGTGGGTTTCTTATCTGCAAAAGCCCCCAGATTTGATAGGCCTAATTATGAGAATATATTTCAGTTTAGTTAGAAAAAATGCTGATGATTGAAAAAGGGCACCGGTTTTGATATATCATATTAAGAGGCCAATTTAAACGAAAAATAAAAAATATATACATCAACATGTTCAATGTTCAAGTCACTTTCCAATCTGATGTATGAAAAATTATGCTTGCATGCATCGGTTCTGCCCATGAAGAGTCGACAAATTTCACTCACTGCACGACAAATTTCCTCTTCCATTTCGCCTTGCGAATTTCATCTTTGGGGACATCTGGAGTCATTGTGTAAACCCCGAAACATCAATGACAAGAAGGTGTAAATTCAACGGGTTATCGGTGAAATGGAAGTGGAGACTTGTGATGCAGTAATAGTGAAATTCATAGACAAAGTTGATGTTTGCCAGGGCAGTAGAGGACACGGACACATGCATGACATCATTTTTCACACATAAGATTGGAAATTGGCTTGAACATTGAACATGTTGATGTATTTGTTGTACATGTAATTTTCAATTTTTCGTTTAAATAAATCTCTTGAATAAATGTATTAAACCTCTTAAAATATTGTAATGCACTGAATTTTCAATATATAGATTGAGAGTGAGAGACACATTAGGCAGTTAACGAGAAAAAGGAGCAGAATATTATGAGACTGACTTGTGTTGGCAGATGCACTTCCAGAGGGTTTTATCCCTAGAATAGCTGATGAAATTGGAGATGAAGTTGTTGGCCCAAGAGGATTATTTCTGTATAGCCTCGCCATCAATTTCCTTTTGCGCTCCTCTCTCCATTTATGAATGAGTTCTCTGGAAAAATATGTTAATTCAAATTCAAATCACGTATAATTTGAATAAAACGAATTAATTCCAAATAAAATACAAAATACAAAGTACAAAGTAGAAAATTAAAAGAAAAAATACATATTAAAAAAATACATCTATTATTAAATTTTATTGAGCGGAGCAAAGCAAAGCTCTAATGGATTAGGAAAGTCACTCTTTGTATTGCTACTCCTCCGGAAACGCACGACCGATTTGATTCAAACTTGCCATGGTGATAGTAGACATGGACGACCAGGTTATAGGCTATAGAGCATTTTGAAAATTTGCATATTAAGGACGAAATAAGGAAAAAAAGGATTGCTTACACACTATTACTATACACATTATTCATGCTATATTCATGCTCTATGCACTGCAGGATTGCAACCTAACATCAGTTTTGAGACAGCAGTATCGAACCCTCATCGAACCCTCATAGCCCAGTGGTTAGCGACGTGGACTAGTATTTCACTGCTTACCAATCAGGGGGGTTCAAAACCTGAGCAGAACATTTTTTTGCCGATTATTTTCAACTTAGAACAACTTCCAATATTATTTTACATAGAAATAAAATGAATAAATGACCTTTTGAGATTTTTTTGGTTAAGAGAAAATTAAATTGAAAATTAAAATTAAAAATTAAAAACTAAAAATTAAAACTAAAAATTAAAGATTAAAAATTTAAAAAAATCGGTAAAAAATGTTGATATTTGGTGGGCAGGTTCAGATGAGGTCTAGAAATGTTGTGTTAGAATATTTTTTTAATCCGTTCAAGATTAAGCAAGTAATAAGTTTTTAAAAATTGTAGATGTATTGAGTTGCATAATATCTTCCACCTTGATACAACAAATCCAAATTGTAAGTTCAATGGTTCAGCAAGATTATAGATGAAGTAATTTGGAAAATATTGAATTAAGTTTTAAACTATGTCCAATATACTTTTCAAAGGTTACACTTCACATTAGCGTTTTACTATTTTTCAGAATTTTCGGAGTTTTTCTTAGATTTTTTGAGAACAAATTGGCAGAAAATGTTGAAATTAAGTAAACAGGTCCAAATAAGGTTTAGAAATGCTGTGTTCAATAAATTTCTAATCCCTTCTGAACGGAATTCGCAGGCAAGCAAAGCGAGCCTGTTTGTCTCAGCTGACACTGACAGAGGTTTTGCAGGCGAGCGAAGCGAGCCTGTTTGTCTTACTTACACTGCCTATACTGTCAGGGGTCCAGGGGGCGAAGCCCTCTGGCTAGGCGGAGAAGGCGAGCAAAGCGAGCCTGCCGGCTAGTTCTGAATAAAATGGTGCCTGATTTGTCAGGATTCAATGATAAATAACTGAGATATGACTATTTCAATTTTAATTTCAACCTTTCATATTCAATATGGTAGTTTGGAAAAACTTAATGTGTAATACGGCCTGTGGCTTGTGCGTAAGTGTTTCTCTTGATGCAGCAAAATCACTCTTTGCATACTGATACACAAATAACTATTGTACTGTGTGAAGGAGGCAAAATGGGTTTTTCACCTGATGTCTTTATTAATAAAATTATTTATTTGCATTCATTCAATATTTCTCAACATGCTAACAAACAATGGAAGCTTGTTGTGGTAATACACCAAAATTTTGCCCAAATTTCATCCAATAGGCTTATTATTTGCGATTTTTCAAGTTTATATTGATTTTCCTTTATAATTTGCTAATGAATAATTATTTTAAACAATCAGAGCACATTTGAGACCAAAAAAGGTACGTCAAATGCTGTATTTACAAAGTTGAACCACTCATAGAGAAAATGACTCCAGCTCGGTCAAAATTGTTTGAAAATTATTGATTTTGTCTCAGCACATGAACCACTAAACATAGAAGGGTGAATTTGGTCTCAAATTGAAGAGAAACGAATTTCGCCGAGAGGGATTTTGAAATATGGATGCAAGAGTTTCCAATTCAAAGCTACAAACTTTTAAAGTAACGGAATAATTCCTGTGGAAAAAAGGAGTTTTCAAAAAATTGTAACTTGGAAACGGTTGATGATACAGAGTTGTGATTGGTCTCAATCTCTTTCAAATTGTTTTCTAGGAAAAACATGGATGAAATTTATTTGTCCGACGCTTGGTTTGGCTACAATTCACAAAAAACTGAAATTTTGCACCTTTCACAACACCCCCTCTCCCAAAAACCCGACGCTCATAGGGGTGTAACTTTTTACCAAACAATGAAGGGGTTGTATAGAACAAGTTGGCGTAGGAATCGTCCTTTCTCTTTGGATGTTGAGGTTCGAGTCTAATTGCACCGTACTATAGCTAAACCTAGCTGATGGTGAAAGTGGCTCATTCTATTACCATGTAATGTTATGAAATGAGAATATAAAATATGAGCAACAACCTTCAAGTGAATGTTTTCTCAAGTGAGTGTTTATTTTGATAAAATAAGGCAAGATGAGAAAATGACTCCAGCTTGGTCAATATTGGTTAAAAAAATATTGATTGGGCTCAAACTGAAGGTCAAAATGTTTCCTACAATTGAGACAAAATCAATAATTTTCAAACAATTTTGACCGAGCTGGAGTCATTTTCTCTATGAATGGTTCAACTTTGTAAATACAGCATTTGACGTAGGTACCTTTTTTGGTCTCAAATGTGCTCTGATTGTTTAAAATAATTATTCAGTAGTCTTTTTTTGAACTAATTACACCGTACTACTAGACTTAAAATACCAGGATCAAATTTTCGAGTCTACGCTTCAAAAACTTTTGAACAAAAAGAAAGCTTGCTCCACTCAATTTGCGGCTGCCTCCGCATGCGCTTCCCTAGTATAACTATTGGAATAACTAACAGCAAACATAGACACATCATTTTTTCTGTGCGTTTGCTGGAGTTCTATTAATACTACTGCACATTAAAAAAATTTATATTACCCCTAGAGAGGAAAAGATGGTTAAAACCTTTTTATTTCTTTAAATGCTCCTGGTGAAATAGCAACACATTAACCGCAAGCTGGAGAGTGGTGGGGGAGTGAGATTCAGTCAGTCAGTCGTCAGTCGACAAGTCAATAAGTAAGTTAGTCAATGGGTCAGTTACAAAAGAGTTGGTCAGCTAGGCAGATGGTCAGTCAGTAATAGTCAATAATATAATATTCAACAAGTAATAAGTCAGTTGGTCACAGAACAGTTGGTCAGTCAATCCATCATTTAGTCAACACGGTGGTGTTGATAATTAGGTTTAATAATGAGGTCGGCCTCTGATATCGGTGTATCAAGTAGCAATTTTTTTAACCGCTTTTTCAATAATGATACAGAAGGAGTTTGGAACAAAAGTATGTCGTTGCAAAATTTTTATATGTTCCGGTACAGAATTTGTGATATATAAAAAGAATTAGTGGTTGAAAAGGCAAAGTTTAATTGAAGAGTTGCAACACCAATGTTAGACACATATCTAGTGTTATAAGTGTGATTTCCTGGAAAATAGTGCCAAAATTTTTGTAAAAATGAATAATAAGAGTTTTAATGAATAATTGGCGCACTGTGAGGACGGATATTTCTCAAAACAAAGCGTGAGTTGGGTGTCAAGTAGATTTGTTGAAGCCAACCTTCAATATTGCTTTTTGGATGATGAACAAGGGATCAAGAACATTATTATAACTTCCTCCCCAACCAATGATACCAAACTATAATAGCGACTGCTCATACGCAAAATAAACAGTCTTCATCTCTTTTTTGTTAATACAGAACTTATGAGTCTGAACGCATGAATAAATTTCCTTATTTTATTTTTTAAATATTCAATATGAGTATTCCTTTTAACTTAAGTAGAGGTTCACCTGCTCCATTTGTATCACAGCCGCAATTGGGGCACAGGTAATTACCACAACTGTGTATTTTCAAATAATCCAAGTTGAAATTTGTATTTCTTGTTAAGGAAATAGGCATAAATTTTGTTTTAGAAGTACTGAGCGAGAGTTTGTTCTGGTCCAGCCATTTTTTAAGAACCATAAGATCATGCATGCCTTTATTTCTGACCTCATGCCATGATGACCCCTGCAGGGGTAGATAATAGTATCGTCTGCAAATAATATATAATATCATATAGACTTATCAAAAAACTGTACGAAAATTATCGTAGGTAAAACGAATAAAATGGCTACGTCATTTATAACTCAATCATCTTCAACAATCAGTAGCCATAATTATGCAATTAGTCCACGGGATATTACTTTTTACGGCTCGCTCACTACACGTGTGCACTAGTTCCCCATCCGTCTTTCCAGTGCTCTGTTGATCCCACAAACTGTGGAACGAGAAATCGGTTCGTTGATACTATACAAACTGTGGAAGGGAAAATCGGTTTACGCCCTTCATATAAAAATAATTTTTTTCGCGTACTTGAGATAAAAAATGGATTTTATTGACAGTATATCGTATGGTTTTTTCTTTCAACAAGATACAGATACCTTTCTTACTAACTTTTCAATTTGACATCTACGCCAAGTCAAAAATGGATTGATGAATACAAATACAATAGCGTATTGATCTATTGATTGACATCATATTGGTTTTTATAACTCATTCATCTTCAAGAATCCGTAGATATAATAATATAATTATGCAATTGAAGATCTATTCTACTTTAAATGCAATACGGTACAGTCTACTTAGCCAAATGAAAGAACAGCACTCAAGCAAATTTGACGATTCCCCGATCTAAGGACCGTGGTGAAGACAACGGTTTTGTTTTGTTTATGAGGGTGAAGCCCACATGAGCTCATAGGCTTGTGCGTGGGTAATGAAATGGATGATAGATGACGACTACTTTTTTAGGTGGTCGGGACCGACGGCTTATCGTCTCCTCCGAAAGACGGGGTGGCCGTATTTATGTGAATGTGCTGTGGTCAAAAATTGTTTCCCCGCTTGGGGCTTGAACCAGGGTCCACCTGGTTATCAGACCAGCGCTTTATCACTCCTCCAACGAGCCACCCCAATCGGTAGTATCAAGTAGACCTAAGTAACCTACGAAAGCGATTCATGTCTAAAGAGTGTGTCGGAGCTGTAATAAGCGATCCCAGCTTTGACACTAAATAAACTATCTTAGCATGTTAGCATCGATAAGAGTAGCAATCTTGACGCTCTTTTTCTACCGTATTAGCATATTTTAAGTCTGACAACACGGGTGTAGAGTGCATGCAATATTTCAGGGACTAGTTAAAAGGTAAACATACTAAAAGTCCCCGAACCCGGGGGGTGTGCATAAGGTGGGAGAGGGTTGAAAAGGTACAATTTTTTAGTTTTTCGCATGAAACTCGATAACGGTTGACCCTAGAGCAGAATGCTTCATTGGAAAATATTGCAATGCTTGATTTCGTTCTTTGGAAAATATTCTGGAGCCCCCTGAAGGGCCTTCTAGAACCTAAGTTAAACTATGTAAATCTGTTTCAAAAGCTGCATGCATTACTTTCATATAGATTCAGGAGATCTATGTTCCAAGTGTAGGCCTAAACTAGTTTTTCATGTCCCTAGGTCTAGGGACCCCAAAGTAGGCTACTCAAACTTTATGGATCCGCCTTGTAGGCTGCATGAAAATTTATTATAAAATACTGTAGGTTATTCTTAGTTTTATGCGTAGGCTACCTAGGCCCATAGCCATAGGCTACTAGTTTCCAAAATTGAAAAAAACGCAAAAACAAAAATGTTTTTGGATGTGGGCGCCCTTTGCGATCGCTGACCTGCGTCCGACACTGCCAATTCAATGAATTAAAATCCAAGCAAATCTAACAAAGTCTAAAATGTTTTGATGTCATAGAGGCTGGACCTATTGAGGTAAATTTGTAAATTGATCGAAGACTTACCGCCTATCCTCCTTGACTGAATCCATCATGATTTACTCTTGAAAGATGAATTCAGTATATAATTGAATAAAATATTTCTCACAGCGAAAAAAAATGTAATAAGATTGATTACAGCACAAATAAAATGAAAAATACAGAAAGACGCTAGATCGTTGACGGTTGGGAAAGTTTGATTTGACAAGTTGAGGTTTGTCGTTTGAAACGTAACAGGTTAGCCAACTGTTAGTAAATTTTAGGCTGTATGATCAAAATGAAATGGAATTATCCGTTATATTCCAAATCGATTAAATCCATTTATTTTCAAGGATTTAAAAGGTTGGAAAGATAATCATGGATAGATTTTCAGGTAATCGCAGGATTTTTAGAACCTCCGAATCGAATCACAGAGCTGCATGAAAATGGGGCTCCAATTTATTTTCCCAGCTAGACAATTGTTCGCCTAATCAACAATTTCTCAGAACGTTTAAAACAATCTCAACTCAAATGGAAGGGTTGCGTGATTTTCCAACATCCACTTTTGAGAAAAAACAACACTTATTATACTGATGTTTCAGTAGATTTAGTAGACACGCCACCTCACAGATTAGCTGTGACGTTTGTATGATTATAATTTAATCTGATTTCAACAGCCACGTTAAAGTGGAGAAATGTTTAGCCGAGAAAGAAACTGCCACCTATGATTTTCAAGGACTTTGGGGTCCTGGGGGACAATTAGTTTGACATATTATGACGTCATATAACCTTACATTAAAGTGATACCGATGATGGTGATGATGGGGAAGATGTTTTGATGATCCATAATCGCATAAATACACTTGTTATTTGTTAACCTATACAATCTTAATTGCGTTGGAAATTTTGAGTTAATTTAACATTGAACAAAGGTAAGTCTATGTTTTTATAAATTCCAGCCCTAATATTGTCTAATTGGCCTCCATTGAATGGTTAGCTTAGAATTCCTCAATAATTTTGAGTAATTATATGGCCTCTAAGGACATATTGACTTAATTAGAAATTGGTAGGCCTATTCATATTTCAATATCATGTTTCAATAAAGTTTTCTAATTCATTCATAAAATATGCAGTAGAATTTTGCTTTTTATATTAAAGCTCAATAATAGGGCCTAGTTTTAGCTTGATCTACTCAACTCTAACAAATCAAGCTACTGTGTAGATCACACAATCACAATAATGCAATCATTAGTAAGTAGGGAATTAGGGATTGAATTCTATTGGATTTGTATCCTAGGCTACTTGATCCATTTGAGCATTTTTGAAGTGCAGATGAATTAGCATACCAAGAGTATACAAATTATCTCATATATTTTAGTTCATATTGCTATAAATTATCTTCTCTTGGCAAACAATACAGTCTAGAAATTTTAGATGAGAGAAGAAAAACACTGTTGAATTTGTCTAATTGGAATTCCATAATTTCAAACCTTAACTCATTATTATCTAAGGAACGATGCACAATAAGACACCTACTATGAAACTTCATTCCTTATCCTACTTAGAGCTGCTTGTCAAATCCTGAACTTTGGTAGAAGTTTCCAAAAGCTCACTTCAATCTCCAGTTCCACTTGTTGGTTCGCTATCTTAGCTTCTTTGAGAATTCTTTGAGGTACAATGAAGTTTCATCTGCCATGTTTCTGGGAGTGGAGCTTCAAGGTGGTCTGAAGTGGGATAGGCCTCTGAGAGCTCTGATGAACAAACTATCTCATGCTTTTTTGCCTTGAGAACTATATCAAGTGTTTCAAATCAGAGTACAGCACTTAGGCTGAGGCCACACTGCCGGTGGGTAGAGCCTGGAGGGTGAAGGGTAGTTGGTAAATCTATAGAACATACACACACCATCCACAGTAATACATTGTATGAATGGTATGACGTCATTCTATTTTTTGAGGTTATGTTGTCCATATTTAAGAATTTCAAGATGGCGGCTGAACACATACCATTCATACGATATATTACTGTGGATGGTGTGTATGTTCTATAGATTTACCAACTACCCTCCAGGCTCTACCCACCGGCAGTGCGGCCTCAGCCTTAGGCCCATTCTACACGGGCGTAGGAAACTCGGCGTTAACGTCGCGTCGGCAACGCGTGCTCGACAGAACACATTGTGTTAAATATGCTTATCTACACAAGCGAAATAATCACGCGTTTTCACAGCGTCAGCGGGCGTCAACGCGTTGCCAACGTCAAGGTCGGCGTTAGCTGGGCGTTAGCAACGCGTTGAGAACGCGTGATTATTTCGCTCGTGTAGACAAGACCATTCAACACAATGTGTTCTGTTGAGCGCGCGTTGATCAGCTGGGTTTTGTATCACTTTTTCTAGGTTAGGTTCATCAGCCATTTTGATTTTCTCTTCACGCGTTTGCTACGCCTCGTGTAGTTTGCAAAAAATTTTGACGCGTTAACGCCGCGTTTCCTACGCCCGTGTAGAATGGGCCTTAGGGTAAATCATGGATGTTTTGTGTCTCTGATTCGCTGCAGTATTCTGTTTTGGATTTGCACTTTGGCGGATTTGCGTGAGTTCTTCCTGATTAAAAAAAGGAATTCGTGTTCTTGACAATGTTAATAATTTTGGCCATGACTCCTGCAGACCAATTTTCATAAACTTAAGGCTTCTGACAGTACCAGCCATATATTAATTGGAAGCAATTCTGATTGTAAAAAGAATGGGTAAAAATTACATTAAAACTCTGACTCAAAAGCTGTTGGAAGGAGTACCCTACTCTTTAGATGAATGCTATGAAGCTGACAAGGTTGTGAATGCATAGAATAGTATTAAAAATTTCATGCTGCAGGAGCTTTGCTCATTGAAGTAGTTTATTATTATTACAAAAATTATGTTTTTTAGCTTTTGAACTTTGTTAGTGATCACTCTCTGGGTGTATGCTCCAGATGTATATATTATAGTCTATTGTATATTTTCGGAGAGTGTTATAAAAAAGGAAAAACCTTCCAGACGAACAACACCCAACATTCCCCAAAAAACCCAAACAATTTCTGTGATTCTTTGCGGAAGTAGGGGTACTAAAGCCGTCTGAAAGGTTTATATATTATTTAGTGAGCTGAAATGAAGATGACTTAAAATAAAGATACTAAAGCTAGAAGCAAAGATTTCAAATTGTTGTGTGACAAAATTCAATTAGCTTTTTCGACACATATTTTTAACCGAGTAATACTACCAGAAAAGATGAAATTCTCCAGTTATTATCAGATAATCAAAAAGCCTTGTTATTTATTGATGTTTAATGGCCGATGTTTCCAAGCTCCAAATAAGTTTGAAGGATAGAAAACAATAAGTTTAAAGCAAAACATTGCTCTGGGCCACGATGAGATAAACCTTACTGGGTCACAATGAGCCATATTAGTACGGTGCAAATAGTTATAAAAAAAGGCCGAACCACAAAATCCAAAGAGAATGGACGATTCCTACGCCAACTTGTTCTATACAATACCTTTAATGTTTGGTGAAAAGTTACACCATTTTGAGAATCGGGCTTTGAGGGGAGGGAGGAGTGAAATGTGCAAAATTTCAGTTTTTTCGTGAATTGTAGCTGAACCAAACGTCGTACAAAATAATTCAATTTATGTTTTTTCTAGAGAATGAAATTTGGAAGAGATTGATAAGACAATTACAACTCCAAGTTACAGTTTTTTGAAAACTCATAATTTTTTTACAGGAATTATTTCGTTACTTTAAAAGTTTGTAACTTTGAATTGCAAACACTTGCATTTGTATTTTGAAATCTCTATCAGCGAAACTCATTTCTCTTCAATTTGAGGCCAAATTCACACTTCTATGTTGAGTGGTTCATGTGCTACAGCGATTTTAAAAAACCCTTAATAGCTGGTAGCTGCTACCTGATAGCTATTGAATATGGTATTAGCTATTAGCTGAGTTTTCTGCTGTTTTATAAAACAAGAATTTTTTTAGAACTTTTTTGCAGATAATAAATTTAGCCAAATCCTTCAACCAAGGCAATTCATTGAAATTTAGTTATTTTATGATTTATATCCATTAATTTCATGATCATGATTAAGAATTTGTTTTAATTTAGTTTAATAATTTTAGTTGAAAACTGGCCACATTTATTAAATATAGATTTAGAATGGATAACCTCAACAAGTATAAGTTGAGTTTAAATTTTTTATTGTTGTTTTCAGATGTTCATATCAGAAGATGGGTGACTGACAATGAACTACGGAACGACCTTTGATGGTGGCATTGCTGGCAAAACAACCTAGCTCTACAACTCACAATAATATGCGTAAACGGTTTTATTTTTGTAATACTAAATAAATCTATTAGGTACTAAATATCAGTCAGAATGAGTGAAAAGAATTCGCAAAGCATCCAGCCGATCGTCAAGATCGGCCATTATATATTAGGACAAACTTTAGGAGTCGGAACGTTTGGAAAGGTGAAAATAGGCGAACATCAGTTAACAAAACATAAAGTTGCTGTTAAAATCTTGAACAGGCAGAAAATCAAAAGTCTCGATGTTGTTGGTAAAATTCGTAGAGAAATTCAAAACTTGAAACTTTTCAGACATCCTCATATTATCAAATTGTACCAGGTTATCAGTACTCCAACTGACATTTTCATGATCATGGAATATGTTTCGGGAGGAGAACTGTTTGATTACATTGTGAAGCACGGTAAACTGAAAGAGTATGAGGCAAGACGATTTTTCCAGCAAATAATTTCTGGGGTAGATTACTGCCATCGTCATATGATTGTGCACCGGGACTTGAAGCCAGAGAACCTCCTTCTGGACCACAATCTTCACGTGAAAATCGCTGACTTTGGTCTCTCCAACATGATGATGGATGGCGAGTTCTTGAGAACAAGCTGTGGTTCTCCAAACTACGCTGCACCAGAAGTCATTTCAGGCAAACTTTATGCTGGACCAGAGGTCGATATATGGTCGTGTGGCGTTATTTTGTATGCACTTCTTTGTGGAACACTTCCGTTTGATGATGAGCATGTACCAACACTGTTTCGAAAAATAAAATCTGGTATATTTCCTATACCTGAGTACCTCAACAAACCAGTTGTCAGTCTTTTGTGCCATATGTTGCAAGTGGACCCAATAAAGCGAGCAACCATTGAAGATATCAAGAACCACGAGTGGTTCCAGAAGGAGCTTCCTGCTTACCTGTTTCCATCACCAGTTGAGCAAGACTCGTCGGTCATTGACACAGATGCTGTGAGTGAAGTATGTGAGAAGTTTGCTGTGAAAGAGCACGAAGTACACAATGCATTGCTGAGTGGAGATCCTCATGATCAATTGGGAATTGCTTACCATTTGATAATCGACAACAAGAGAATTGCTGACGAGGCAGCCAAGGCTGAGCTGAAGGACTTCTATGTAGCGAGCAGTCCGCCACCAGTTGTGTCGTTCAGTCCGAGCGAGCTGCAGCAGCCAAGTCCGGTGCGGCCGCATCCCGAGCGAATTGCGCCTCTGCGCGAGAGAGCCATGAGCAACTCGCTGATGAGGGAGGACAGGAACCGCGGCACGCCCGTCAAAAGGGCCAAGTGGCATCTGGGCATACGCTCACAGAGCAAGCCCAACGACATCATGAACGAGGTCTACCGAGCTATGAAGGCGCTCGACTTTGAATGGAAGATCATCAACCCTTATCACGTACGAGTCAGGCAGAAGAAACAATCGGTTGTGACCGGCAAGTACACCAAGATGTCACTGCAACTGTATCAGGTCGACTACAAGAGCTATTTGCTCGACTTCAAGAGTCTCAGTGCAGAAGAGGATTCAGCCGCTGTTAATCCTATTGAGCCGGATGCCATTCCTCAGCAGAGCACCGGCCACCACACCATGGAGTTCTTTGAAATGTGTGCTGCCCTAATAACGCAATTGGCCACTAACTAAAAACCACTCTAGTATTTTCGAGTGTATTGAGGCGCTCTCATAAGCTTCTAGTTACCGATTTCCTAAAACTAATAATCAGTTTTATTGTTTTACTTTTATTTCTTGAACCATCAAGTAGAGTTTAGAATAGGGTGCAAGGTATTGAATTACTCCTTAAGCTTGTTTCTAGGTGATTGAGTATATAAATAATCTAGTTCATTGTATGGAAAGTTTTATAGTAGATGACTAGATTCAAAGATAGATGAAAGAATCAAAGTAGAGCCCTATTTAAAAGTTTTATATTGTACTATTTAGCCTCCACTTGGAAGGCAGTACAGTACTTATAATAGATTTATTTAACTTTGATTTGTTTCTTTAATCTTTCCGTAAATATTCTGTAGATCTTGCCTCACGTTAATAATGTATTTATCATAAATCAGTATGCTCATGTAATAAAATATGAACTATTTTCAAAAAACGTTATTTCTCTAAACCTTGTTATCTATGGATTAGAAGGAAACGTGTAGGTCAAAGAGCAAAAGTCAATTATTTAAATTATTTAATGGTATCTATAACTATAATTTGAACAGTTTGCTACAAAATGCAAAGATACATTCAAACTAAGATACTTGTTAAAGAATAATATGCTTTGAGAGCAAGATAGAAACGTTATTGTCAGTTGAATGAAAATCCAATTTAATTTAACAACTGTAGAATATTATTTTTCACTTGAATCAATGACTCTCGAACCAATCACCAAATCTACCGTCAGTGCAATGACGTGATTTTAGGGTGGTTATTTTCAATTGGATTTTCTCGCATCTGGTTGTTAGACTTAACACACTTTATGGCGCAACGTAAAGCAATAGTGAAATATTGTATTCGGTATGTTGATTTCATCAATTTTTCTGTTATTTTATCAAAACCTACATGCCTTTCAAGCCACCGACTATTGTCTTACCACCGACGCCACTACTGGTGGAGACGTTAAGCCGTCAGTCCCTACAGTCTGAAATGTATTAATTGTTATTCTAACCTTCCATTAACAATTCACGAGCTTATTTTTGTATTACTATATAAAACATATTCAGGTTTTCAATAATATCCATCATCGAATTGTAATTAGATTTTTTAATTGATATCAGATTTGAAGTAGCGATTTCTTAATTATGTGATTCTTGTGTTGAAAATACAACCAATCCGGTATGCATGTCATTAAACAATTGTCTGCTTTGAAATAATTGGTTGTCGGAAAGTATTGAAAAAACAAATAGTAAAAGATGAACATAATCAATCAATCAAATTTATCCATAAAAATACAATAGTATTTAGTACAATACATTTTTAGTACATAATACACAATATCTGGTACCGAGCTTCGCTCTGAAGCTGCGGCCGAACTGTTGAATTACATAAATATGTTATTGTAAAAAATAAATCCAAAATTGACATGATCACCTCTCATAAATTTTTAAAATTGTGATAGACTTGAATGTAACTCCATTTACTCCATCTGGATAGCGTTGGTCAGCTAACGATTACAGCCATTATACGGAGTACTTGAGATTATTCCTGAAGGAATATTTTATTCTTTTATTAATCCTGCCAGAAAGTTTTCCCGGACATGAGACCTGGTGCAATCTTATTTTTTCATCACAGTTATATCACATTTAAAATTTCGAGGAAATCGTTAGAGCCGTTTTCTAGATCCGTGGTTCCACATACATACAGAAATTGCTCACTTAATATATAAAAATATCTGGTACCGAGCTTCGCTCTGAAGCTGCGGCCGAACCGTTGAATTACATAAATTATTATTGAATTACATAAATAAGTTATTGTAAAAAATCAAGGAACCTCCGGCCTTGTGAAAAATAAATTCAAAATTGATATGATCACCTCTCACAAGTTTTTGACAGACATGAACATGTGTTATAGACTTGAATTTAACTCCATTCACTCCAGCTGGATAGCGTTGGTCAGCTAACGATAACAGCCATTATACGCAGTACTTGGGATTAGGCCTATACCTGAATAAGGAATATTTTATTCTTTCATTAATCCTGCCAGAGAGTTTTCCCAGACATGAGACCTGGTGCAATCTTATTTTTCCATCTTGGTTATATTACATTTCAAATTTCGAGGAAATCGTTAGAGCCGTTTTCTAGATCCGTTTTCCACATACATACAAACATACATACATACAGAAATTACTCGCTTAATATAATAGGATATCTGGTACCAAGCTTCGCTCTGAAGCTGCGGCCGAACTGTTGAATTACATAAATATGTTATTGTAAAAAATCAATGAACCTCCTTGTAAAAAATAAATTCAAAATTGATATGATCACCTCTCACAATTTATTGACAGTCATGAACATGTGTTATAGACTTGAATGTAACTCCATTCACTCCAGCTGGATAGCGTTGGTCAGCTAATGATAACAGCCATTATACGCAGTACTTGGGATTATTCCTGAAGGAATATTTTATTCTTTTATTAATCCTGCCAGAGAGTTTTCCCGGACATGAGACCTGGTGCAATCTTATTTTTCCATCACGGTTATATTACATTTCAAATTTCGAGGAAATCGTTAGTGCCGTTTTCTAGATCCGTGGTTCCACAAACATACATACATACATACATACATACAGAAATTGCTCGCTTAATATAATAGGATAACAACTTATGGTTTACTTGTAAAGATTATGTCATGCATAAGTATAGCTATACCCTATTCACGATCACTTGAGACGAAATTAACGAATTTTTTGCGCGTGTGTGCGGGTAAAGGGAGGTATTACTTCATACGACGGTCGGCCGCAGTCGAACAGCTGTAGTCAATCACAGTTCTTGGCTTTTCCTCAAACTCAAACAAAAATAGCTACCTGTATATGCAAAAAGTTTCTCTACTTCGTCTCAAGTGATCGTGAATAGGGTATAGTGCGCTGATGCATTCATCAGTTTATAATCTCATTCACAGTAATAAATAAATAAGTAACCATTTCTATATTTACTTGAATAAACAAAATAATCTTGATACTTCTATTACATAAGCTGCCAATAATTCTGAAATAAAATTTCTTTTTTATCCTATCAACTGATTTCAAACTAAGTTTACAAGTACAGTAATTCAATTACTTGAAAACGTAATGTACGGTAAATTTTATATTTAATTGAGCGAACGCAAGTGAGGTCTGTGATTTGACTCGGATTTTCTTTTATCTTTCTGTCTGTTACACGATTAGGCATACTGCCAAACGCGTTGATTTAATTGCATGAGTTTTGGATGGAATATTCCTTTTTTTTAAATACGCGTCGATGTAGGCGTTTTCTAATATTTTTCAATTTGAGGGCAAAAGATCGAAAAAGGTGGATTGGCCTACTCTCTGATATAGGTATACTCCATACACTTACACATGATCTGATACTATATATTTATTTGAACATGAGATATGACTTCCAATAAAAAAATTATTATAGTATACACTAAGGTATACACAGATACTAGAATACATGTATTTTAGTATCCATGACAGTATCTTCTTCAGACAAACTTCAAGTTATAGACTTTGATTGAATTCAGCTGATATGCATTATAAATGAATAATAATGTGGAAAAAATTATGATCGAGTTTGATGTGAGGAGTTAACTTAGAGCTTTTGTTGAAATAAAGGATTGTTGTGGCCGATTCCAAAAAAGTGTGTAGCTCCAGCTATGGCCATAGTGACGGCTACTGCAATAGGTTTAACATGCTGACTTTTAGAATCGGCGCACACTCTGAACATTAGGGCTATGAGGATGCAGAGGTGATTGCGTGAGGTTTACTATTACTGTTCACATAACAACTAGATAGTTTTTTTTTTCAATTTTTTATTATAATCATCCTGATAATTTTGACAGATTCCTTCGGATATACGGTACCTTCTAAATATCATATTTTAAAAATAATGTATTGCTGTGTGTACTAGGTAAATCACTATTGTTGCAATTTTCCAATTTGCACTAAAATATTTAGTGAAGAAGAAACAGAAAGATTGCCGCTCAACTTGGGCTTTGTCATATAATGAAACTGGCCACTTTATGACTGGCAAAACTTCTGATAGGACATCCTCTAAGAATTCGTTCACTGCTCAGCCTCACAAGCAGCTAGTGAGACTGACTCATCCTGAAGACAGTATAGGTAAGTTCACAGGCAAGTGGTTAAAAATCGCCAGAGAATCTGTCACGCAATCTCGACTGCCTGCAGCGAGGCATGTCAAGGTTTCCCCCATTCGTGTGTAGTGCTCATGGATTTGCCCTCCTGACATACAGCATACAGGAGAGAAAGGCTAAAATGTACACCGTAAGCAGTCACAAGCGCTAAAAAATTGGCCTGCAATAAGCGCAGAACTCACTGGACATCATTGTTATCAGGGCCGCTTTCTGCAGAAGAAGGATATCATCGGTATCTGGAGAGTGTCCCCAAAGGAGGATTCCATACTGGACGTGAATGCTGAAGAGAGAGTGGTACGTACATCATCAATAGGTGCTGGAAACTAAGTTTAGTCCTCAACATATAGCACGAGATGTAATATAATATAGAGTATATATTGTATAATTATATAGCAGGAGATAAGTTATAGTCTACTGCCGGGTTTTCCAAGCCCACTCAATCTTGAGGGAGCCTCAAATTTTGATTAAACAGCTGGCATTTTCTATGCTAAGTATAGAAAATGTCAACTTGAGGTCCCTAGCTATAGTTTCACAAGTAGTGTTCTTGGAAAAACTGGGCATACAACTCTCGACACTTTACCGTAGACTTTAAAAAACCTATGTGCTGCTCCCAGCGCAGCTCGCTGTCGATGGTATAACCTTTCATATACAGTAAAGTTTGTTATACTAGAAAAATAAGACTTTCCTTCAAAATGGCCGATTGAAGTGAGTGTACAACTCACATATGAGCAGATCTGAAAATTTTAGTGTAAAATCACTTATGCTAAAAACATACCGCTGGTACGAGGGATGTGATGAGAAACAGTTGGTTTAGAGTGGAATTTTTTTCATTTCGACTGCTAGCAGTATTAAAAAGCTGCCGTTTTGAAGGAGTGTCTTGCTCTTCTTTGCTCGACAAAACTATTATATAGGCCAGGGGTGCCCAGAGGGGGATTCAGCAGCGCAAATGCGCTTCTGCGATTTTTGGGGGGGGATTCTATTTTTTAGGTCATTTTCTATAAGTTGGGGGATTTTTCTTAGAAAAATTAGCCCTAGAATGTTTTTTTGTGTTATATTCAAGCACTTGTAGAAGATTTTATTTCTCATATTCAATTCTAACATTGTTAGGGGATTGTATTTTCAGCTTTTATTTTTCATGACTATCCCCAAAATGATTTTTCTTATATTCATTCACTATTCATCTAAAATTTAACTATTCTATTTTCGGATGATGAGTTCTATTTTCAGCTTAGTCCTCTATCTTATAAGTTTCGGGGAGTTTTTTTTTCAAATTAAGCTCGAAATGTTTCTCATTAAATATTCAACACTGGTGAAATTTTTTCCTATTAGTAAATATCCTATTCTATTATCTGTTCATACTTCTCAAGTCTTGGGGGGGATATTTTTACAATCAGTCCTCAATGGCTTTTTTTATATTCATTCATTATTAACACTTTCACCAAAAATTCACCTCGAAATAAAATTATTTCAAAAAATTCAATTATTCCATTTTTTGGGGGGGGATTCTGTTTTCACCGTATATATTATGAGTTGGAGATTTTTTTACAATAAGCCTTAGAATGTTTATGTTTTATATCCATACCGGTAAAAAATACCTTTATAATTATTAAAATTCAAATTCCTTTATTTTCTGCATAGATACAATTGGCAAAATAAGTGCCTGTACATCATACAATCGTCATTATTCTAGCACTGGCGACTCGTGCCCACGAAACAGGTGAAGTGCTGTACAGTTGAAGATACGGGCACTTCACCTGTTTCGTGGGTACGGCCGCCAGTGTATGCTAGTTATAATATTTCAATTGGTAACTTATTCTGTTTTCAGCTTATAGATTTCAAGTTTTGAGGGGGATTCTTATTTATAATAAGCTTTGATTTTCTGTGTTATATTCATCCACTATCAAAACTCGTAAAAGGTTTTCATCTGATATTAAATTTTTATATTTTTAGGAGGGATCTCATTTTCCTCTTGTATCCTCCACATTGGGGGGAAGGAGATTTCATCTATACCATTAACACTCATGGAAAATGTCTTTATTTGACTATTCAAAGTATAAAAAAGAATATAATTTTTTTTAAGAAATAGGAGATTATGTTCTACAATTTGAGCCCAAATGCTACTTTTCCCCACCTATGGCTTTCAAGATGGTCGCATTTTAACACAAATGGTAGCCTTTCCCTTGGTACGGTACATGAAAATGTAATCAAGATAAAGAAATTCTTAAATTTCGATCAAATTTAACAAATTATAAATGCATTTCAAACGCCTTGATGAGCTGAGAACAACAAACAATGGTTTGTCAAGATCAGTTAACTTTTACGAAAGTCACGGGTCTCCTTATATTAGTTTATTATCCTAGAAGTCTCCTACTGGTAATGTCCTGAACTCAAAGCGATATGTTAGGCAAGTTACTTTATTAAAACATGATTTCAGAAAAAATATTCTTGTTATAAAACTCAAATACAGGAATATAGAGACTTATTTTATTAATTTAATTGGGTACACTCAATTTTTTTAAAATTATGTCTGATAAATGATATCATTCTCACTTTTTTCCTTTCAATTTGTTCATAGTTTCTCGTGTAACTTACGGTAACTTCCCTTGGAATGGTGCCACTTTCCTGCCTAATGGCATATTTTATTTATTGCAGAGTTCTGGGACGATGTTTCTTGTCACCTGTACATTATGCATTATGCATACTTCGAATTCGAAACTCGTCGCAAATTCATATTAGACTTATTTGAAATGATCAAAGTCGATTAAGACGATTTTCTTATTGAACCTTTTTTTTTGGAGTTGAATGTCTTCATTCATTTGTTGGTCATTCGATCTTTTTCTTAACCTTTCTGCATCTGTCAGTAATGTATTTAGCTTGTTTAGCTTCTATCTTAGGGTTTTCTTCCATTCTTCCTTCCTACCATGAAATGATAAGGAAATAATACTTACCTATAATTAAAAAAAATTCCTCCGAAAAAAGGGGCAGTCAGTAGCCGTAACTTATATTTATTGATGGGTCAAAGAATGTTCCCCAGTCTAGAATCGGAACTGGGGTCTGGGAACCTGGTTATCAGACGATGTGTTACCATTAAATCCAACCAGAATGTCTATGAAATATTATAATTTATAAAACCCCTAGGTAAAATGATAATTGAAACATTCATAGGCCAAATTAGTTGTTTATCAACTCATTTTCTGCTGTTTTCTCATACTATGCAGCATTAATTATCATTTTTGAATTTCGTTCTCATGTATCGCCGTATCGGTACCAACGTAACGGGTAATAGATCACTCAGTCAAGATTACTCATTGATAGATTTCTTTCAGTTCTTCAATTAGATGAATATAAAAAAATTGAAGCTAAAAACTTTTCATTATTTTTCAATATTCTAATATTTTTATCACAATCATTTGACCTGCAGGCGTTTTACCCAAAATGGCGCTGGTTATTTGTACAACCCGGGGATGAAAGACATGTTTTGACGACGTTACTTTCTGCTCTCAGGTAAATATTTAGCTTTTATCCGTAATTTAATACATTTTTGTACATTTACTAAGCAATAAGAAATACCGATGAAATATTTCAGTTCTAATCACTTACTTTCCAACCCATTTTAAGTTGAGTTATTCCTTTGGATATTCCTACATCCAGATTTATCATTTTATCGTTTGGTAACTATTCAGATTCCTTGCAAAATGCACCCCAATCAACTTATATTTCATTCTTTTTCGACTGATTATAATTGGTCAGCTTTATCATTCACTGAACTAGTCTTGATATATTTTTTATCAGACATTTTCGTGCAATACTGTATTCACGATCACGATAGGAGAGGTTATGATAAAGTTTTGAGCTATGTCATGACTCACGATGATCAAGTCAAATAGTATAATACTTCTATACACAATAGCTATTGAATTATAGATAGCATAGATAATATCTGTTTTTTTATTGTAAACCGTAGTAAAAAGTACAATGCTTGTGCTGCGCCGTCACCTTTAATTTCTATTAGATTACTATTTTGATAAGACATTCAATTAGCTACCTTTTTACCCCTGTTAAAAGGTTGTATCGAGAATATATTAGTATATATATACAATGAACATCCAATTCTATACTTTTCTGTCAGTATTGTAAAATAATAGATTAATGATAAGTATGACAAATTCTGGATATTTTAATAAGGTGTAGTTAAGGTGTTTCAATAAAACCTGTATCCTGCAATACAGTCCTTTTGAGAAGCGAATCAAGTATTCGGTACAATAAATTGCTGCTACTGTAGTTTTCATCATCTTTTTATTCACTGCTCATGCTGAAATTCAATTTGAATAATTCTGCATCAAGTTGAAAGATAAAAATTTGATTATAATTTCATTTGAAATGCCTGATAATTGCGATCTTATTTTCAGATGTAGTAGCCTACCAGTGAGTTGCAGTAATCCAAGTGATTTATAATAAAGAAAGCCAAGTAAAGAAAAAATAGTGGTAAGTTATTAATGTTAATTTCGCTTTTATTAAATTATTTTTTGATGGATTCCATTTTTCTGGATTCTGGTTCCTTCACTAAAAGCTTTTTCATCAATATTAATGTTGGTTATGAGAGAATATTAGATTTTTATCATATAAATTTAATTATTATCAATAATTATCAAGCTTAAATCATATATCAGTAAATGATATTAATAAATCCTTTTTTACTTTTTATGGAATGAATCGCCCTTTTTCAGATAATTGATATCAGGGAATTTATTTATTCATCATCACATCACATCATACTTCGAGTTGAACTCATTTGACTGGTGACTTGTCACATTTCTAAAACTAAGTTACATACAATTTCTAGAAATTATACATATATAACATCTGATTTCAACACCTGTTTTGAATCTGATTTCTAAGTTCCTAGATGACTTTTTTTATTGTGGATGATGCCCACATAAGCTTTTTAGCTTGTGCGTGGGTAATGGATAATTAGTGATGATGAGGTGTAGAACAGCCATGCTCACTGGGTCTCGAACCCTGACCAGGCAGTGCTAGCGGACTGAAGGTTGTCGCCCAAGCCCACTGTGCCAACTGGGCCGACTTGATGGGGTCTTCGTACTTAGAGCACGAAAACCTTATTACCAAAGTTATATCTAAATTTCAAGATTCCACCATCTTGAATTAAAGACTGTGTACCATTGAGTCAATGTCATTTTCGAGTTTAATCTTTTATACAGGAAGAGGGATATAACAAGACAAAAAGGCTTTATCCTTTAGAGATTGTAGCTTCGCCAAAAAAATCATTTGAATTAACCTCATCCAAATATGTAGCCACAGTTCTGGCTCTTTTCATTCTACTTTATTTACTGTTATGATAGAAAAAGATCAATCAAGTTATTAATTATTAATTTAAAATACTGTTATAACTTATAATTGATTCACAAATCTTAATTTATATTCAAATCGATTCAATGAAATTACATTTATTCTACTTATTTATAATTAACTTACTTTATTCTATATCTTTATATTTTCAACAAACGACCAGTTAAGAATTTTCCTTTGTTTCTTGAAAATTTTCTGGCCATCTTGTTGACTCCTCGAGAATAATTGAGAACAACCAAAAGCTTGAAAAAATAGTAAGTTATTGTGTGTTCACATTTTTAGTCATTTGAGCTCAAGTGTTTATTTAGTAAAATCGGATAATAGCTTACGCAACGCAATACTATTGATTCATCTTATAATATTTAATCTACTCATCTCAATCTAGATGTAGAATGCCAGAGAAATAATTTTGACTTATTCGATTTAGAAGTAGATATTAAAACAATTTTTAGTTATTCATCAATAAATATGCTTATTAGTAACTTTTAATATTTTTCGAACTTATGTCAATTCACAAATGAATAATTGAATTTTTCGTGAAACTCAATTTTGATTCTAAAGTGGCCACTATGATTCAGTAGTGGCCACGTTATGTTTCATGCTCATTGACTATTCAATTTCTCAAGCTGCTCATTGTAATCATTCAAATAAGCTAATTTTTCATTCCAGACATTGATTATAACGCCAAAAATAATAATTGGTCATTTAAAAATGAGTAGAATTGGTAATGCATTGTTGTTCGTTACAAGCCACTAATAAAGTGAGGTTAAACCATAAAATAGAAATTGTAATGTTATTTCTCCTTTGTATTCTATTTGAAACAGTCTAAGGAGAACATAAATTCAAATTACATCAACTTCTACAACAATATCTATTGGGTGGCCACTACAACTAGATTATTCACGGTTTCTTGCTCTAGTAGTGGCCAGTCTGCTTTTACGCCAAAATTTTAGCTTTATTTGGCTAGAAACCTTCTGAACGTCATCTAGACATTCTAGGGAATGATTATAACACCAGAAGTAGCGAAATTTGCATAATCTCTAGCCATAATACAACAATTTGTATACATTCCTTCTTACTGAAACGTGTAAGAGAAAACTGAACTTCTTACTGAAACCACACAGTCGAGTGAAAGAGCGGCAATGAATTTCTCTCAAAAATCTCTAATGATGCTCTGCAAGCTTCTACTTGAATTATTTAGCTGCTGAATAGCATAAGCTAAGTCTCTAGCAGGTATACAACCCATTTGAAGGCATCAAATCCGTATTTTAAAGAAAAAACCATTCAAGTGGCCACTACTGAAACAGTGTCCACTACTGGTGCTTTTCCCTTAATTAGCAACAAATAGATTCAAAATTCAAATTTATTTCCCATTTGTAAAATAATGAAATAATTGAATAATAACTTACATACATTTTATGCAATATCATATGCATAAAAAATTACAGGAATATACTCGTACATGCAGAGGCTGCCTGAGCCTGAATATTATATTGATCATTCATACAATGAAAATGATGGAATGGTAATCAGTAAGACAAACATAATTGAAATTAAATGAAGATAAAATGAAAAAAATAACAAGTCGAATTCTTTGTCAATCGTGAGCAAAACATTATAATTACTTCTGGTAAACAAAAATGCCATGTTGAAAGGAAAGATTACTAATATCACCGTCTAAGACCAATTACAACTCTGTATCATCAACCGTTTCCAAGTTACAATTTTTTGAAAACTCCATAATTTTTTCACAGGAATTATTCCGTTACTTTTTAAGTTTGTAATTTAAATTGGAAACACTTGCATCCGTATTTCAAAATCCCTCTAGGCGAAATTCATTTCTTTTTAATTTGAGACCAAATTCACACTTTTATGTTCAGTGGATCATGTGCTACAGCGATTTTAGAAAATCCTTACACCCCCAAAAACCCCTAAAGTTAAATTTGATCATAAAAATATTATTTGATCATGAATTGGCTATCTATGCTTGATAGAAGTATCTAGTTCATATAGAACTAATCTATGTTATCTAAATTCTCAACTACGAAAGTCTCCAGGATGGTTGATAGCACAAAAAGCATTACATTATTATGAAATTACAATAAATTGAAAATAATGAATTTTACTTATTTCTCTCACAAAGAAATGTTTACAAATAGTGGAAATGACTTTGACCTTTCTAATGTCTACTCCACTACCCTATAAATATTATGCAATGTTTATTATTTGGTTCAAGTAGTATTCTCTTGAACATGAACGGCTGTTGAAGCTGTACTCTGTTCATTGCTGAGCCGTGAACAGTTTTTTTGTGCGGCTCACACCTCTTCTTGCTCTTTATATTGCACCCGGGACTAAATATAGCCGCGCCGTTTCCTCTTGTCCCATTCCTTGCCTTGGTCACTTTTCCCTCTCCTTTCACCCTTCTCCTCCCCACCCTATTCCTACTCTGCTTTAGATTCTCTGGTCTGGATCTTTCAATATTGGTTGCTTGCCAGAAAGTCGGCTATTCAGATACTTTGAACTTTCTGAGATTTTTACTCTAGTTCCATCAATGTGTTTGTGTGCTTGGAAATAGTAAATTTACTCATGAACATATAGATAGTTCCATCCTTCTAATATTTCAGTTTATTGTTGAATATTAGCGAATCTGAGCATGTAATTTTAGTGCGTGTAATTCTATTTCTGTTCAATTAATAGTGTAATTAAGTAACGTGGGTTGTTGAATGATCTAGAAATTTCCATCCAGCTACTCGTGTACAGTGTTAAATTTCAAAAATTATTCTCCTCTCACTGAAAACGTGCACTTTACTACCAATAATTAATCTTTTCAACTTGGACAACTTGAGCTAGAAAAAATGAAAACATAATTATGATTTTTTGAGCTAGTGATAGGCTATTCAGCACTTAATGAATCGTGCCAGTTTAATTTTAGAAGACCAAATACTGTAATTAGGTGTGATGATCGGTGTGTATTTCGGATCCTTCGACTATCTAGGCCGATTTAATGGATGTTATATAATCAAGGGGTTTATTTTGTTTGTGAATATTATTTTGAGTGTTCTAATATACTTGAAAATTATTCTTAGTACCTAGTTCTCAATTACAATTTCAAATGGCATCGAACGGTTGAGTTTAAATAATTGGAAGCAGCATGGCTGAAAATTGATATGTATTGACCAACTGTGTCTTTGGGATCTATTTTAAGACTTGATTTGATTCACAAATTTTCGGGATTGACTTTTTCATTATTTTGTTATATTACTTGATACACCAAATGGTGTGACTTGTTGGAAGATTCTAATTGAAATCAAAGTTCTAAACATCTCGCCCAATTTTGTGTGATTTGTGCTATTTTGGATTATTGGTTTCTCACTTGCTCCTACTACAAAAATAGTTCTGCTTCATAAACGCAAAAACTGTCTTCCGTCAAGTTTTTTGCGTCTCTACGTAATTAACTCATATCTGTCACTTCTTCCCCCAACCCAACTAGAAAAAATCAACTAGATAAAGTGTACAATTTGAAAGTATATACATTGATAGTCTTTTTATGACATGCTTATTTTATTGCTAAGAAAGTCAGGAATTAAACAATCCATTCCATTCACAATTCCACGCTATAACCCACGTTTGAAAATAACTTTTTGTCTTGATTTTATTCTCCAAAACTCCCTTAGCTCTATTATTTTTTTCTATTCATTGTTCTCTCTCAATACTTTTATCAATATCAAGCAGTTTCCAGTCCAGTGTTATCAAGATCACCATCCCACATATTCTAAGAGAATCTTTTTATACTCTTTTTTTGAAAAGGTAAATGCTGTTGAATATTGATTTAATTTATAAAAAAATAGAATCATTATTTATTATTCCCAATGTATTTGTCTTAAATTGTGAACCATCACTGAGTATTAAAAAATTTAAACAATTTTCTATCCATTTTACAGATACTGATTTCAAAGCAACCTTTTAATGAATTTGTCTCGAATTGAGAAGTATGTTTGAGTATTGAAAACTTTCATAAATTTTTAATTAATTTAATCAAAACCGACTTCCGAAGAAACTCGGGGCTTGAACGAACACCATGAATTTACATGATAAATAGTTTACTTTAGTTCTGGTAGTTGAGTATCGGTAAACCGCTATCAAAATATTTTACAATGGTAAGAGTGAGACTAATGAAACTTTTAGAATTATCTCGGTTTCTATTTTTATTTTTATCAACGGTATTTTTCGATGAATGGACAGGGATGGGACCAATTGATAACGGGCCTACACTATATCAATGGTATATTTAAAAAAACTCCGACACGAGTTAAGAGTGAGATTTTTTACACGTTGAACAGGAAGGTTTCAGATACCAGTTCTACAAAAAAAACTTTATTGCAATTTGTTCCACCTCAAACCCTAGAATGACTTGATTATATGACTGTGCTATACAAGAGCTAAGCATTATCATGGATCAAGCTCAATAAGGATTGTAAAAAAATTAACTTCAATAAAAAAATATGAATTCCTAGAGTATCTATTCAGTTGAGTCTTGCCTACTCAATTTTTTTATAGACAATGAATTTCTATATTAATGTTGCTCTTTGTAGTTGTTTAATAGTTTAATTTTATCACTACTTTGATAGTACAATTTATTTTATTGTGAATAAATTTACAGATGAAAACGTTTTGCACTTGTAGTTTTAAAAGTTAGAACCCCATGATATACTAAAGAGATCTACATAAACAATTTTTGCATTGAAATTTTGAATCAGTATTTGATTAATTTGGAAGTGTAGTAGTGTTGGAAATTTATTGATTATTAGTGACATTTGTATTGACACCATGGAAGCAGCTCAGAGTACAGATCCGTTCATGAGTTATTGGCAGTTAGTGAAAAAGGTAAACCATTATTGGGAATCATTAATTGAATTCAAATTAATTTCATTATTAAATGTTTTATAACAGTCATTCGCCCACCGTACCATACAAGTTCATACAGTACAGTAAAATTATTCAAATCTTCTTATATTGCCGTTTCCTGTTATGTTAAGGGCATTTGAATAATTTAAAACAGTACAGTAGAATTATTCAAATCTTCTTATATTGCCGTTTCCTGTTATGTTAAGGGCAATTGAATAATTTAAAATACTCACATTTTAGTGTTAATATATGAAATATTGGTTTATATTATTTTAAATTTTGTACACTAATCGCTTGAAAATTCTTGGATGATTTTAGTAAATTTCAATCTCTACTTGAATTCAAAGCTAACTAGTAAAGTCGATTTAAAACTAATAACTATACATCATTCACAGTAACTTGAGACAAAGTACGATAAGACACAGTCCCAACATGAAAAATGCGGACAAATACACACCCATACGCATTGTCAATGCTTTCTTTACTTGGTCGTGTATTGGTCATGGTTTGTCGTAGTTGAGGTTGCCACCCCATATTTACTCGCTCATATTCGCAAAAAGTGTATTCATTTTGTCTCAAGTTATCGTGAATAGGGTATAGGAACTACCTTTATCTACTTTTGTAGTATTTATCTTGAGTAGGTACAATAAGAATCAAGAAAGGAAAGCAAGTAATTTTTTAAATTAGAAATCAAAATCTGATTTTCAAAAGGTTTTTAAATAATGAACAACTGCACTTTCCTTTGACATAACTGTTCCTATAGTCGGCGCAATCTAAGTTGACGAAAACCCCCTCCACCCGAGAAATAGCTAAGTTGTCATTTTGAGTGAAATTGAAACTTCTAACGCAAACTTATTCAACTGAATGTTAAAAGTGACAGCGTAGCTTCGGAAAAATCACGTGGTGTTGTGAAACTCACTATTTTTATGATAAACCAGCTGTTTGCCGCTCGAATATCCAAGTCAATTTGCTTCAATAACTCCAATCTTTAACATACAATGATTGATGCCTATACCGCTCTCCTTACTTTGAAACTCTTGAGGGGCCAAATTACGATCTTCCGACTATTTCTGACATTTGGAAAAATAATTTCAATTGTTTTTGAACAACTTTCTTGCTTTCACCACCCACTTATCTTCTCAAACAAAAAAGTTTCTAGATCATCAAAAATTTTATGTTTTCTGTTTGAGTAGACTCAACATTGAGAAACATATTCATTAATTGAAACATAATTATTGGTCAGATATAGAAAATTCAAAAACCATTAGGAAGCTCCTTTTTTTTTTAAATGGGTTGGGCTTTGTAACCCTTAGCCACTGCGACCGCTATTTGATCTTTTGTGGCATCCCCTCTTTGGCTTATGCCATGTTCCATAATCCAAGGCCAGAGCAGAATTTACTCAGGGCCTTGAAGTCCAGTTCTCTTGCCTCCTCTGGTAGGAGGGTTGCCTTTCCAAGAAGTCTCCTCTCATTTGCAAGAGTGCTGGACATTCCAGCAGCAAATGTGCTGCAGATTCTGTCTCTTCTATGCAGAATCTGCATTCATCATCCTGACACAGTCCCTTCTTCCATAACATATACCTGAATGGGCCGTGTCCTGTCAGGAGGCTTACTATTTGCCTCAGCTCCCTCTTCTCCAGGCTTATTACATTGCGGGAAGCCTTTGTTGAGGGTTTAATCAACATTTTTGATTGTCATAGTCCTTCTGTCCTATTCCAAATCAAAATCTTCTTCTTTTCCTCCCATTCTCGGACTTTAGCTTTACAATAGCTAAAAGGAACCCCATAACCTGGTTCCAGTCCTACAAATGAAGAATCTGCACCTTTTTTTGCAAGGCCATCAGCTATTTCATTTCCATAGATACCCTTATGCCCCGGTACCCACATCAGGCTAACCTGATTCCTGACAGCCAGTTCCCTTAGGGACTTTTGACACTGTGTTACCAGCTTTGAGCTACTGGAACAGGCCTGCATTGCCTTCAGGGCTGCCTGGCTGTCACTCAAAATAGAGATCTTTGCCCTTCTCAGTCCTCTTTCAATGAGTTGATTAGCACACATCTCTATGGCCATAACCTTGGCCTGAAAGACAGTTGCCATTTTTCCCAGGGCCTTATAGAATTTAGTTCCTGGCCTATAAATTCCAACTCCTGTCCTTCCCTCCCTGTGTGATCCATCAGTGTACCACTTCAGGGCGTTCAACTCCCAAGAATACTCTCTTCCACCCCTGTCACTCTCCAGGATTGTGACTTTGTAGGGGCAATACATTAAGTATTCCCTGTTTTTAAAGTCTGGAACAGCTAAAGCCATAGCTAATTCAGGAAACTCCTTTAATATTGTCAAATGACCTTTCTCCATGGAGTTGTTGATATTCCTGTTACTGGTCATTTTGAGGGCACTTAGTGCTGCCCTTTTCTTGACCTCCTGTGCCAGAGGAAACATTCCAAATATTGCATCTAGCACAGCTGTTGGGCAGGAGCCTGTGGCTCCATTAATGCCCAGACCTGCCAACCTCTGCAATTTTTGGAGTTTAGTT
Organism: Sogatella furcifera; assembly: GCA_017141385.1. NCBI lineage: Eukaryota > Metazoa > Arthropoda > Insecta > Hemiptera > Delphacidae > Sogatella > Sogatella furcifera. The sequence continues at coordinate 12,465,158 of CM029551.1, read as the reverse complement.
GCAGTAGTCTTCTGTTCCACCTTAGGCCACCAAACCAGTGCAGCATAAGTAACCATAGGCAGTATTACAGTCTGGTAAACCCAGAACTGCATACTAGGCCTCAGCCCCCATTTCTTACCACACAGCCTCCTGCAGGCCCCCATAACCTTTGTGGCCTTTGTAAGAGTCCTCTCAATATGTCTATTCCACAGAAGTTTTTGGTTGAGGACTATCCCTAAATATTTCACTTCTGTGGAAAATGGAATTGTTGTTCCTCCCAGAGTTGGAACTGTTAAGTTCAGCTTCCTTTTCCTGGTGAATGGAACAATTACCATCTTTTCAGGATTGATCTGAAGATCCTCCTTTTCACGCCACCTTCCTATGAAGGAGAGGGCCCTTTGCAGCAGGTCACACAGGGTGTCTGCTGATTTGCCCCTTATAATGAGGACCAGGTCATCAGCATAAGCTTGCATCCTGTATCCTCTGGCTGCCACTTGTTCTAGGAGATCATCAATAACCATGGTCCATAGCAGAGGCAAAGAACCCCTCCTTGGGGGCAACCTCTCAGGGCTGTTACAGTTACTGACTCACAACCCATTTCAGCAGTAAAAAAAATAATATTCTTATGGCTTTTATTGGTGGGGAGACCCTTGCGGGTAGTTCCACCTTGCCAATGTGTACTTGGCCAGAACCGGTCACCCATCCAAGTGCAGTCCACAGTGTTTGTGACTTAACATAACGTTCACCGATAGATCACCCTCACTGAGAGACCAATTGCCAGTACGTTTCAGCAGTTATCAGCCTATTCCTGAGCATTGACATAATCCAGGAGGCAGTATCACTATCAACCTCCTTTCTCATGATTGCTCTTTCAATAGATGGAAATAAGGTGCTATCAAAAGCTCCTTCCACATCCATAAATGCCCCAATTAGTATCTCCTTCTCCTCTAATGCCTTTTCTACCTCCCTTGTGAGGACATGTGAGGCTGTTATAGAGGAACATCCAACCTGATAGGCATGTTGGGACTTATTTAAAGTGTTATTGTTAAACACTTCATCCCTTATATATCTATCAATTACCTTCTCCATGGTTTTAATTATGAAAGAGCTAAGGCTTATTGGGCAGTATGACTTAGGCAGAAGAGGGCTTATGCCACCAGCCTTTGGCACAAATACCACCCTAACCTGTCTCCATTTTACAGGAATGTAACCCATAGCATAACTAGCTTGAAATGCTTTCACCATTGAGGACTTAATTTCTGCTGTGGCGTTTTGTAGCAGGGCTGGAAATATACCATCTGCCCATGCTGCTTTATAAGGACTGAATGAGTTTATGGCCCATTCCACCTTACCTGGGGTGAAGATGTTACCCGCTCTTCTTCAAGCCCAGGCTAGTTCCCTTTGGGATTTGCTAGTAACTCTGGGGGATTCTTCAGCCCCTGTCCCCCTGATCTCAGATCCAGGGAAGTGAGTATCTAGCAGAAGTTCAATAGCCTCTCTATGACTATCTGTCATCTCCCCATTATGGTTCAATAGGGAGCCTAGTGGGTTAACATGGTCTTTCTGCAGGACCTTCTGTAGCCTGGTGGCTACTGGAAGTGACTCTATACCTAAGTCAAAGTCCCTCCATGTTTTTTGTTTGGACTGTCTCAACTCCTTGTTGTATTTGGTCAAGGCATTTTTATATTCAGACCAGTTTCCAGAACTTTTTGCCCTATTAAAAAGCTTTCTTGTTTTAGCCTTCATCCTGCTAAGCCCTTCATTCCACCAGGGTACATCTCTATGCACCCTGTTGCTTCTGGAAGGGCATGCCTTGGTGTAGGCTTCTATTATAGCCTCTTCAATTTTTGTGACTTTGCTCTCTAAGCCTTCCTCAGTCACAATGGGAGGGTTTATCTGGTTTGTGTTTGAAGCCAGTTCCTCCCTATATAGAGCCCAGTCTGTAGACTTGGGGATTCTATAGGTATGCAGAGTCTCCTCCAGAACCTCCAGGTCAAACCTGATATGTCTGTGATCAGACAATAAGGCCTCAGATGAGACTCCCCATCCAGACACCAACCCACTTACCTGCCCATCAGCCAGTGTCAAGTCTAGGACTTCCTGGCAGCTAGCAGTCACAAAGGCTGGTTTGTCACCTATATTCATAATCTCTAAGTCATTTGAGTATATGAAGTCAAGAAGTAACTCACCTCTGACATTGATGTTGGTGCTTCCCCATGCTGTGTGGTGGGTGTTTGCATTGCACCCTATTATGAGGGGCGTTCCTCTACCCCTGGCATGCTGCACCAACCTCTCAACCCCCGGTGTTGGAATGCTGTCCACATCTCCTGGGAAGTAAGCAGAGGCTATAATAACCTCTTTGCTACCTCCAGGTGTGGAGATCTCAATGATCACCGCAACAAGGTCCCAATCTATAAACCCTGTCAAAGGAAAGCACCTAACATTATTGTTGAGCATTATTGTAACTCTTGGACAAGAATGTTGGCAATGGTAGATCAACTTACCTTTTTGGCCTGTGAGTCCTCTAACTGCTCCTCTGCAGACCCAGGGCTCTTGGATGAGGGCAGCATCCAGCCCCTGAATGGCAGAACTCCTGTCCAACACACTTGATGCTGCCTTTGCATGATGGAGGTTGGCCTGCAGCAGACAAAACTTCATTCTCTTGCTGCAGGGCCCTGGGTGGATGTCCTTGGCCTCTTTCCTGCATCTTCCACTCTGCCAGTTTGTGCAGGCTGTGAAGAACCTTTCACCTTCCTGGTTGTCATGGAGGGGCCTTTGGTGTCTGCTTTCCCCTTTTTGAAGAACTCCTTGGATGGAGCCTTCTTCTTTCTTTTATCTTTGAAGTAGCCTGTAGGCTTCTGGACAGGAGGAGCCGCAGCGGTGGGCTGTTCAGCCCTAGGCCACTCCTCAGATCCCACCCTCTCTTCTGCACTACTTGCCACTGGCTGTCTTTCTGGTCCAGTCTTTCCGGCTGCAGGCTTTTTTGCTCCCTGTTTCAGCCAAAGTTGCACCTTGCCAAACTTGTAGGATACAAATGATCCTTTCTCTTCAAGTTTGGCAGCTGATGTACCATCAATAGAGAGGGTGACTAGAGTGACCTTACCCTCTTCACTTCTTTTGAGGAGTCTCCAATTAGCCACCCTCAAGTCTCTATTTTGGACTCACAAGCATTTAAGAATGTTCTCGCTTGAGTCCAAACTGCTATTTGGAAGGTAAGCCATTACAACATGCAATTGAGGAATTTCTCCCTCTAGCACCGCCTTCAGTTTAGCTCCCTCCCAAGACATTATTCTCTTTACTGCCTCTGTCAACCAGGTTGATGTTGGTTGATCATCACAAGTGATGATCATGTACCCTGGCTTCCTGCTCAATCCACTGAATGTGAGCTGTTCAGCACCTTCCACAGCTTCTTCCATGGCATTCATCAGCTCTACCGTTAGGAGCTCGTCTGGGTAATTTTGGTGGATAATGCCCACCCTTACCCCTGCCAGCGCCTGCACAAAGCTCTTGCTGGGGGGAGGGTGATAGATGGCATTACCTGCTACCCTTGACATTGAGGCTTCCTGAGTCTGTTTAGACCTCTTGGATGCCTTTTTGTCTGGAGTGGAGCCGTCAGATCAATTTCTCTTTCCACTGGTCCCCTCCTGGTGCATAATTGTCATCAGCCAAAGACTGCACTTCTGGGCCTCTTCAGCAGAGAGACCCTTCTTCAACCAGAACTTCATCCTCTTCCTCCTTGCACCTCCTAGTCTGGAGCTCAACCAAAGCTGCTTTGAGACTTCTTCATCCAGACCATCAGCTATAGACCCACCCTTCTGAAGCTGTTCAACTTCTGTCAGGGATGGGTCTGCACAATCCTCAGATTCCATTGCAGAATCTTCAGTTGTAGTGCCTCCCTCTACATGTACCGTTTCCTGGCAGGTTTGAGTCAGCAATAACTCTGAAACCTGTTCCAGGTTGGTAGAGTTTGGGGGAGATCCCCCATCCTTGTTATATGTTTGAGGCTGTTCAGCCTCTTTTGTTACTCTTAAATTGGTATCCATAAGATTCCCACAAGTAGCTGGAGACTTATTCAGTCACCCTGGGCAGAGCTCCGCATTCACCCAGGGAAGGCTTCTTGAAACTGGAGGGCGCCTGGTATCCAGAGTTTGCATACTTGATGTCAGGCACTCCCCTGACCATGCAGCCATCGGCGTGTGCTGTTCCACCATATGTTGGCTTGGATTGCGCAGTTGATGCTTCAGGTGTTCCTACTTGAACACCCTACTTTAGCTGGGACGCAACGGTGTTAGTTGCCAACCAGCCTACATCTACCACTTGCATCAGGAACCCGGAGGATTGCCACACCCCAGACAGAATAAATTCTGCCCCCCTGTGGGTGAAGCTCCTTGTCATTTTGATATAAAAAACTTCATTTTTACTACAACCCATGATTGTGAGAGAAGTGATATACAAAAGAAAGTAATATTTTTGCGATTTTCAAATTTTTTTCAAAAAAATCAAATTTCCTTTGAATTCTTCTACCCAGGAATTTTTTTAATGCAAGATAAAAATTCTACGTCTAGATATGGGGTTTAATCGCGAATTTGAAGATGTACCAATTTCACACAATCTGGCAACGCAGCTATTTCCCGGGTGAACAGAAAAACAGTCAACTTAGATTGTGCGGACTATAATTTATGGATCTGTTAAATTTCTTGATGGTTCAAGTGTTTTCAAATAATAATGTTTAATTGTGTTTATAGTGTAATAGTAATAGTGTTTGTAATGCTAAGGTTTTCTAGAAATTGTTTTCTAGGTTGACAATTGAGGGTTAGGCTCCATGCTTAGGTCTGTTTACTAGCAAATATAATTGAATTAATACTGTTGTTGCTTAGTTGCATAGCATAGAGTAACCAAATAAAGATAGATTGATCACTGTTCCCTAGAATATCCCTGGTACTCTACATCAGAATAGACTACTCTTTAGTTGAACAATTATTATTTTCTCTCCTTAGGCTGACTATACCAGACTTTACTTTTCATAGTAAACCAGGATCTTTCTTATTGTACAGTATATCTTGAGCACTTCAAATTTGGACTTTATTAAGATTGTTGATTTAAATAATGTTCTGAGTGATGCACAATCGAGTACTAAACTTGTAAAGAATAATGCAATGATGAATGTACAATAATGCTGTCAATACAACTTTACATTTCAGTTTTAAATTGATTAATTTATTATTAATTTTAATATAATTTCCAGGTAGCCTAATTGAAAAATAATTTATTTTTACTGTATTCAATTCTTGAATATAAAGTGTTATTAACAACATCAATGTCTTCTCCTTTTTATTATGGATAGATACCACATTTCATCTTACATAATTGATTTCCCAACTTTTGTTCATGTAAGAATGATATATAAGATATATATAGATGCTATAAGACTGGATTACAATAAGATTTATTAGAATTGCAGTTTTTATTGTGATCTAAACCATAAACTGATTGTTGGATGTCTTGATGTAACATTTTTGAAATGGTTAATGTCAATCACCAGATTAGTTGATGTTTGTTGCAGGGTATGGTCTTCAAGCCAGAATCGAAAGTGAAATGCATTGTCCATACTCCGGAGTCCGGCAAGATCACATTGGACGTTACTCCTGACTATCAGCTGCAGACCTTGTTCGAGGAGATTGCAACCAGATACCAGTATGAAGTTGACTCCTTCGAATTGACTCTGCAAAAGAATAAGGTCAGAATGAAAGTGATTCTGGTCGATTCAAATAATCCATCAATAGATTTTCTGCCATGAAAAACATCAAATACCGATGGTCAAAATGCACTAGATTTAAATTTGTATGTATTGATTGATTTATCATTATCAATTTACAAAATAATTATAGGAGTGCTTGACAGGCTTACGCCTTAAATCCTTTTCAAACCAGTCCAAATGTTAGCCATTTTTGCATCCAATTTATGTTCTACTTTATTTCACTGTCTCCAATTTCCTCTCTCAATCAAACTAAACAAAATTTTAATATTGTTGAATGTTAGAATAGAATAGAAAAGGTCAAATACAAAATGTTGAAGGGTAGAATTTCTACGCTTTTTTAGAACAGGCTGTTCTGGATTGTGATAAATACTCATTAATGAACTATAAAAACCTGTTTTACAAGGTAGTTATCTACTCTCTTCCAATTATCTATATTTTCTTCCTCCTTATTTGTAAATTGATATTTAATATTTTAAATAAAAAAAAATCTTTTAGGCTATTATTATTTCTTATAACCCTATAATTGGAAGAGCTTCTGATCCTCTACCCTTCTTCACCACATAACATGTATGAATTGCTTTCTAATATTGTAATGTGTTCTCATATTTAATTCATTTATTTCATATTGTAATGTTTTTTTATTGATGTAATTAATTGTTTTTCAATATTGATGTATCTTGTGTGTGTGTGTGTGAATAAATAAATTGAAATTGTAAATAAAACACTGCTATTGTAAATTGTAGCCCAACACTGTACATGATTGTAACACAGCTAATCTTAAACTGCTCCCACACACGAACGTTATAGTGTATGTGGGTTGTAATATTTATTTTATAATTATGTAATTGAGTTATTATTCGTATGATACGTGAATAAATTTAATTGAAAATTGAGTTGAATTGATGATACGTCGAAAATGAGATATTAATTGCATTCAATTGTTGTATTGTTGTAGACGATTCTGAGAGGCACAATGAGCGGCTCACTGGAGGAGCTGGGCTTCGAGGTGGAGCCCGACTCACGCAACACCCTGGTGCTCACCATGCGCAACAAGCCGTCGTCGAGAGGCGGCGCCTCCGCCTCCAGCCACATAGCGCCGCCGCCCCCGCCCCTCGCCACACACCAGCCACCTCCACCGCCCCACTTCACCTACAACTCCAATATCAAGCACGACACCGGTCAGTCATTAGGTACCAGCCCCTCATCTCACTCAATAAGTCTTATGTTTTTTTGTGAAACGTGACAACGTACATCAATAACGAATTTATTTATTTATTAACAAGATTGAAATACAGTAGGATTGAAACACAAAGTCCAAAACGTCTCTTCTTCCCAATTTTGGTTAAAATATTCAAAATAGAGGTTATGTCCACACTTGAAACTTAAATCATACACAAATTTCAACTTCTGAAAGTAAAAAAACTATGAAACCGTAATTTAGAATTTGGAAGGTTGTTACATAAATAAAAAGAACCAAAACACGGATAATATTATTTAAAATATTAATTTTCACTTCAAATTTTGAAACCTAAAATAGATAGACTTTCATGAAATTTCATAATGAAATGAATATGCAACGCAAATAACTTATTGTCTAGTTGTGAAGGCTATATTGTTGTAATTATCCATATTGAATAAAGTGACAAGGTATTGTGAAAGCACATATTTATTAAAAATCGAGATCCCGGTTTTGGTTGCTACAACATTCTCATCAATCTACGGTAAAACCTCTGGTAAATCTTTGGTTTGTCAGATAGCAGCTGAAACCGGTATCTTGATTTTTAAGCAATCTGTGCTTTGGAAATATCTTGTCGCTTTATTCAACGCAAACAACTTAATTGTTAAGGTTATACCGGGACAAATATACATGCTTTTTGAAACTGTAGTAATTTCATCAAGTATGTTTCTACTCACCTCCCGACGGTTCTCTGCCGTAGAGAATAGCTCATGGTACAGTTTTATAAAAATTGCCCAGACTATTTTTAAAATTTGTATAAAAAATAGACCCGATAAAGACTTTTTTATATTAATTTTTATTATTACATTTCTACTTGCTGTACAAGCTGAATCGTAAGTGAATTGTACAGCAATTAGAAGTACCTAAGTACTTGTTTCTATTACGGTTGTAAATCTGGAAAATCAGATTTTGCCTCATCTATAATTATCGGCGAAGTTTTTTTCTGGTGAAAATTAAGAACCCTTTTTAGTAGAAATATTGTCATCAGTCATTTTTACGGATCAATAATATTATCTTTCTATAAACTATCCTGACAGTTCGTTTATTTTTAGGTTTGTTCGTACTTGATATTCTTATTTTCTATCATATGCTAGTTTACTCATTTCTTTTAATAGATGCCTTCACCTAATTCAAATTCTTTATTTACACAATCTGTACAAGTAAATGTAACAACAATAGTGTATTGTCATAAAAGGTAATGTCTCACTCCTCTTTATTAAGGTTCCCGTCCAGTGTTCTAGTAGAAAATTGACTTGATATTAGGCATCTCATCAATGTTTTATTTCGTACACTGTATTAGTTGACTTCAGAGTGACTTTTGACTGTAAAGTTAATATTTGTTACATTTTGACAGGTAAATTACATGTGATAATTGTATCCAGTTTTTATAGTGATGGTTTTTTTAATGTTTCAGCTTACGTAGGACTTGTGAATCAAGCAATGACGTGCTACCTCAACAGTCTGATACAAGCGCTGTACATGACACCTGAGTTCAGAAACGCGCTCTACACATGGAAACATGACCCAAAAGATAATCGAAATGAAACTCAGTTGCCTTTAGAGCTACAAAAGCTGTTTCTCAATCTTCAGGTGAATTTAATTAATTTTTTCATTTTTCACTCCTTATTAAATTCAAGATATATTTATATTGTTCTATTTCATCAGTTATCAGTTATTAAATCATTTAGTTTTGTAAGTGATTTGATAATAGCTGGTGTCAACCAAACTGATGGTTAGCGAATGACTGTTATTGAGCTCAGCTCTGTCAGGACAGTCTGAAACGGTTTGCAGACGTCGCTCTCGACTCGATATGCTTTTGCCGAACGCTCGTCAATTGTCTTGTTAGAGCTGAGTATACAACTTACAACTTGTAAGTTGGTATTATTTGATCTTCAATACACTTTTCTTCTTTTTCCAGTCTCTAGCGTAAGTCACTGCTTACAATATGGATTATTCAGAACTAATGTGAAAAGATCATGTCAATTTTGGAATGAAATAAGAAATTTTGAAATCAGTAATGAAATCCGAATTCTAAATAGTGGAATTTGAAAGTATTTAATGGTATTATAAATACATGAAATCCGGATTATTAGTACTTCACTGTTACTCAGAATGGGTCAATACAATATCTGCAATAAATAATAAAAATCAATGTAATCATTCTTCGCTATTCTAGAAGCATTATCAATTTCCAACCAAATTCATTTAGGGGTAAAGCAATAAGAAACTATCATATCTATAATTTAGTACAAATCAATTGATAGAAAAATCATTATAAAATAAGAACTGAACTAGAGCACTATAAGCAAACTATAGCACTTGTAGTGCTATTTGCAGATTACTTTTTCGAGAAAGCATAATCAATTTCAGGGAAACGAATTGGCTACAGTAGGCATACCGTCTTCCAATGCAGTACACTAATCTTCCGTCTGCCAATATTTTAAAATTAGTTTGTATTCTTCTTAAGATTATTTCAATACAATTACCATTACGTTTTGTCACTATTCTTTTCATTGAAATTTTTCAAACTATAAGCAAATGAAAAATACGCTTGGATGTGTTTGTTGCAGACATCGAAGCGCAACGCAGTTGAAACGACGGAGCTGACTCGCAGCTTCGGCTGGGAGACGAGCGACGTGTGGCAACAGCACGACATTCAGGAGCTGTGTCGTGTCATGTTCGACGCACTCGAACACGTACTCAAGAACACCGAGCACGCTGATCTCATCAATAAACTCTATCAAGGTAATCAAGCCTACCAGTGATCAGTTCTAGGTTCAGGTCACGATCAGAAGGTTTCAGAAGATGATTCACGTATTGAACAATCGAATTAGAAGGTCTTGAAAGTTGTTCAGATATTTATAATTATAGTTTTGTCGAGCAAAGAGGACATTACTTCAAAATGGTAGCTGATCAAAGCAGTCGAAATGAAAATAGTCCCACTCTTACCATCTGTTTCTCATATCATCTCACCAGTGGTATCTTGGCAAAAGTGTTTTTACACTAAAATTTTCAGATCTGCGCATGCGTAGTTACACTCTCTTCAATCGGTCATTTTGAAGGAATGTCTTCTCTGCTCGACAGGACTATTCTAGGGCCGTGTTTCAAAAAACTTACAAGTACTGTGAAAAACCATAATAATTTATTAGATGCAAATTTTTACTTCCTCATTCTCTTGTTCCACCTCTCCCTTTTCCTCTTGCTCCACCTCTTCGTTTTCTTCCTCCTCTTTCTTTTAATTTTCCTCAAACAAGATTATTTTTCCTAAATTTAGATTAGATCGTACTGAAATTCTAAAAATTATAATTATCTGCTAACTGATAGTTATTTGTTGATCTTTTATGTTAAATTCAACTTTTGAAATGCCCAAGCTATGCTTAAATGCTCCCTGAATCTATATCTATAAAAGCGAAATGGCACTGACTGACTGACTGATTCATCACCAGAACTAAAAATCCACTGAACCGAATGCGTTCAAATTTGGCAGGCATGTTCAGTTGGACGTTTAGACGCGGGCTAAGAACGGATTTTAGAAACTTTCCAAGGATACACAAAATATTGAAGTTTTTCTATAGTTTTCAGCGTTTTCTCAATTTTTTCGAGAACGAATCGGTAGAAAATGTTGATATTTGGTAAGCAGGTTCAGATAAGGTCTAGAAATGTTGTATTGAAATATTTTTGAATTCCGTTCAAGATTACGCCACTTATCAGTATTTTTTAAATTGTAGATGTAGTGCGGGTTGCATATCTTCCGCCTTCATACAAGTAATTCTTACTGTAAATTCAATGGTTCAGCGAGATTATAGATGAACTAATTTGAAAGATATTGAATCAAGTTTCAAACTATGTCCGATATACTTCCCAAGGTTACGCTCAATATTAGCGTTTTACTATTTTTCGGAGTTTTCGGAGCTTTTCTTGGATTTTGCGAGAATAAATACGTAGAAAATGTTGAAATTTGATAAACAGGTCCAGATTAGGTCTAGAAATGCTGTGTTCAATGAATTTTGATTACCTTCTGAGCCGAATTTGCAGGCGAGCGAAGCGAGCCTTTTTGTCTCAGCTTACACTGACAGAGGTTATGCAGGCGAGCGAAGCGAGGGGGACTGTCGGGGGTCCAGGGGGCGGAGCCCCCTGGCTAGGCGGAGAAGGCGAGCGAAGCGAGCCTGCCGGCTAGTATTTTATAATTGAGAAATGTAATAAGCATACAGTATTTTCAATATGGCGGCGATTCATGACAGTTTCTTGTAAATTGATATTCATTAGTTTTTGTTTTTTATCAGAAAAGCAAACATGTATAATAGGTTTCAACAATGAAACAAGATATTGAATGAAATGTTTGTTTCTTAATTATTGTGAAATACATTTCAAATTTTTCCAAAGTTACCTTTTCATGGATAGGAACTCACCTAAATTGTTCTAGTCACCATCCATTACCCCACCTATACTCAAGGTAATCAAATTACAAATAGGTTACTCCTATTTGAGGGAACTAGAAAAGTGAAGGGGGAAACCGGAAAATGTAGTTTCAATTTCAATCAATAACATATTTTTTAAATGAAAATATTAGCGCATGCGCTAGAATTTCTGATTTGAACTACATCACATTTTAGTCTCCCTCATCCGTTAATCATTTTATATTGCGGATGACGCCCACATTAGCATTTTAGCTTGTGCGTGGGTAATGGATCTTGAGTGCTAAGGTGATTGATGAGGTGAAAAACAGCCATGCCACTGGGATTCGAACCCAGACCTGCGGCAGTGCTAGCGGACTGAAGGTTGTGACGCCCTAGCCCACTGCGCCACCGAGGCCGGCAAAAACCGGCCTAAAGCCGCGTATCGACAGTCCGAGGCATGTGCCACGAATGCCTCGTGGTACAGTCTGTTGACGCAAAAAAAAGTATGAACTCATTTACTCATGGTTGAGGCATTTGAGTGATCTGCAATTTTTGTAAGACCGTTATTACACGATAATAGTTCTATGAGCATATCTGATCATTTATGGAAAGAGATGAAAATACCAAATCATATTTTCATATGATCATTTCATAGAACTATTATCGTGTAATACCGGCCTAACCAAAAATGCGAGCACGCGAACAAATTGACAAATTGACTAGCGCCATCAAGCGGGAGACAAAGCAACTAAGCTCTGACAATTGATAATTTTGACTTTGGAGGTTATTTTGTGCTCAATTAGTAGATAAAAATTTAAGGCAATGTTTATTATTGCCTATTACAACCTTCTGCACCCAAATAGAATTCTCAATCACAAAAATGCATAGGAATGGGGTACAATGTTGAGGTTAGTTTGTAGAATTGTTCGTTGTGCGTTGCGAGGCAACAGGCACTGCTCGCTGCGAATTATGTGCAGCGTTTGCCTCGTTGCTAGCAAACCCGGCTTTATACCATTTTGCTCTATATCAGGCTATAGGGTATCAGGCTAGAGGGTTATGGAGCAACTCTCTCAATAATAACCTAGACTTTTACACCCACGAATTTCGAGAAAAAATATAGAGAACATAGTTTGCAAAAAAAAAAATAATTGAAAACTAATGTTTTGTAAACCTAGATTAATCCTAACATGCTTCATTGGGAATTATAATCCCATCAAGTTTTTGATAGGGATAATATTACAGTATTATTTTTGCAGGTAAAATGATAGACTACGTTAAGTGCCTGGCCTGTGGGAGAGAAAAAACTAGAGATGATACTTTCCTTGATATTCCTCTACCACTAAGACCCTTCGGTAGTACAGTCGCTTATGGAAGTGTGGTAAGTTGGTCTTTAATATCAATTTATAAATCAATTATCACTATTATTATGTTCGTTTCAATTGATTGAATAGAACTATCTAGAGTAGGAAGTACCTACGTTCATCTTTTACATTTTTGCATACTCCCAATATAGGTTATGTGTCATGTATCAACATGACCTAATAAAACGTCCAACACAAAAATTAAATTCAGAAATTCACTTGATGATTGATAATTTATTCGTCTAAATATTTTGTATGGAATAATCTAAGTTGTTACGATTTATCATTCTGGTTTTTAAATTGTAGTTGAGTAGGAGAAAAATAATGACGTCAGATTCGTGTTATGATAGAAAGAGTTTCCTTGTATACCAATTTTTATAATTTACTTTGAAATATATTTTCAATCATCTTTGCTAATAGCATGTTCTTTAAAAAAGTTGATTGTTTAGGGGTTGGGTTATCTTCATAACTGCAATACGTGATGTCGCTTCTAAATGAAATTTGAGTTGTTGGAAGTGGAAAAAATGTATTAGTGTACTGCAGTTTGTCTTTGGAATTTAGGTACTACATTTCCTTTTATTGAAATTCAAGTATTCATTCATTATCATAATCTATTAATTTGTTTTTTCAGGAAGAAGCTATGAGAGCGTTTGTCCAGCCAGAGACCTTGGATGGCAACAATCAATATCATTGTGAAAATTGTCAAAAGAAGTGTGATGCTCACAAAGGCCTTAAGTTCTCAAAGTTTCCCTACTTGTTGACACTTCATCTCAAGCGATTCGACTTCGATTACACCACAATGCACAGAATAAAGCTGAATGACAAGTATGTTGGTGTTTCATTATGTTCATTTATTAAAATTATCAAACTATGGTAATTCAATTATTATTAATGATCATATATTCATTAATGGAAATATATAATAAAATATATTTAATAATTTGAATAATGGTTCATATTCCCAAAGATATTGTGAAATTTGTGTTAAAATTGAAGTACGTTCAACTTCAATACAATTGGATTAGGTAGAATTGGAATAGGTTCAGGCCTAGGTTCCAACTACTAGATACAAGATTTTAATATCCGTGGCGTCTTGTATTTAGGTACAAAACTTGAGACTACAATCCATCATTATTTATGACTGCTAAGATGAACAAACATTGGGTTTCTAATTGAAATAATATGCTTATACTTATCTTCTGTTTCACTCTATGTATAGTTGTGAAGCTAAAGCTATAGTAGTGTAGTTTTCTTCTCTCTATTAAGCTAAAAATATAATTGAAAATTATTTTGGGACCGAAAACGTTTGTGAATAAGTGTTTAAAAACAAAACCTCATCTTGACTAAACTTTAAATTTTGAAATCATGAGTTAGATGGTAACTTATGTGTTTTCTAAGTCTGTTTTCCTTTCCGCAAAACTTTAAGATTATGTGTTGTATCAAATTGTCAGTGAATCAATACAAATGATAAAGAAATAAAAATTGAGAATCAATTTTGACTAGGAAATCATGCAAGGAGTTATTAATAGTGAAAGTGTAACGAATTGTGCAGGGTAACGTTTCCGGATACACTAGACCTGAACAGCTTTATTGCACATGACAAGGAGAAGGAGGGCGAGGAAGGCCTTGGGGAGGAGGAGTTGGGGGGCGCCGGAGGGGACAGCAGCACCACTGACAGCGGGTCGGCGCTCGATGACGAGTGCCCCTCCGCCCAGGGCGCCACAGCCACTGCCACCGCCACCGAAAACAACCACTCTCCTCAACAGGCCAACGACAACGTAAGTTTAGTGCGTTCAATCAAAGAAGACATTCTGGCAAGTGGAGAAAAATACACCAGCTCGGTCAATATTGGTTGAAAAATTATACATTTGGTCTCAAATTTTAGATCTGAATGTTTCCTACAATTTGAGACCAAATTTATAATTTTTGAACCAATATTGACCGAGCTTTAGTCATATTACCATCTTGCCAGAATGACTTCTATCTTTGATTGGACAGACTTTATCATCAATTCACTCAAAGAGTAATCCCAAGTTAAAGATTTCACTGAAAATTAAAAAATTTCACTAAAATTAATTATTATCAGATGGATCTTTAATCATGAATCACTATGATAGAAATTATTTAACAGGAAAAAATAGGATCGTCTTTAACTCTTTGATATGAGAAGTTTATTATGAATTTGGACATTGCTAAGCTTTTCAAGTTGAAGTAAAGTTCAGTAGGATTTATCATCGACATCCAGTCCAACGTTTTTACTCTCCAAACTGTTTAAATTAATCTACTGTAGTGCTTAATGTGTGTTGCTCAACTAGAGTTTTTAATTTAAACAGTTCTCTTACAGTAAAAACGTTGGACTGCATGTCGGTGATCAATCCTAGTGAATTTTACAAAAGCTCGTCGTGGATCAAGAAACCGCAAAGTAATTGTGTGGCATGATGCTGCATGCAATATTTATTCGCATGCATTCAATTTCGTATGATTGTACGTTTAGAACGCACTCCGATTCCGAAAAACTGCGCAAAAATTATCTGTGGGCTTCACCATCTGTGGCTATAGTGACGGACGACAAAACTAGAGCGTGACTGTGGCCACTGCAATAGCTGACTTTCTTGTGCCGACTTTCGGAATCGGCGCACTTTCTAAACGTACCGTTAGGACAGACATGGCTGGATAGGATGCAGGGAACGTGGATGACTTTGTGAGGTCTACTGTTCACATAACTACTAGTTGATTGGATAATTACTACAATATCATATTCACAATTTGTGTTTTAGGAAGATGATGAGGGAATTGACGTGAGTGGAGGACAGAACGACAACAACGAAAAGAACCGGCAGCTGGGTCAGGGGGGGCCTAAAGGGCCCTACGTCTACGAACTGTTCTCCATCATGATTCACTCGGGCAGCGCCTCGGGTGGACACTACTACGCTTACATAAAGGACTTCGCCAACGGCCTCTGGTTCTGCTTTAACGATCAAAACGTTTCACGGGTCAGTTGAAGTTCCTATTCCTTGTAAATTTCATATTGCATATCGTCGCCAGATCCAAACTACACTCTATTCACGATAACTTGAGACAGAATAAATAAACTTTTTGCGTGTGTGTGCGTGTAAGTATGGGGTGGCTACCATAGTCACGACAAATCATAACCAATAAACGACGTAGCATAGTCATGTCATAGCATTGGCTATGCTTATGTGTGCGTGTGTGTCGGTTTTTGTCAAGACTGTATCGTATCGTTGCTATGGTTTGTTATTGCTACGGTAGCCGCCCTGTGTAGGTTTGTTTACTTTGTCTCAAGTCATTGTGAATGAGTTATAGAAGGATAGAGAACCGGATAATAGAGTTCATCTTTGACTTGTCAACTATACACTAGCATCACTTGAACGCGGCTTATTTTCACTGAGAGAAACATTTCAGACTTGAATCTGAATTTTTCTTTTCTAATCATTTTTATAATTTGTGAATAGATCAGGAATGAATCTTTGACTTTGCCTGTATCCAATTTAAAATAGATTTAAATGAGTGGAATAGATATTGATTTAATAGTGTTCTCTACCAAAATGGTCAGATTAGTTATCAATTATGAATAAATGAAAGTCAGATTAGTTATTATAAATGAAGCGAATAAATTATTTTAATAGTATTCACGACTAAAATGGTCAGATTAGTTATTGCATTGAAGTTATTGATGATAGATAAAAATCAGCTTTTAGCCTAAAACTGAAAATGACAGGTTTAGCTGTAATTTTTGTTCCAAGCGAGTGAATGTAAAACAAAATGGAAGAGGACGCAGAGGCAGATAAATTTATGGTTTTTATCAAGTAGATTGTTTTATCAAGTATAATTGTTTTTTATTGCAGATAACTCAGGAAGATATTACAAAAACATACGGTGGCGGATTTCAGAGACAGTACTATTCAGCTACGTTCAGCTCTAGCACCAATGCTTACATGCTCATGTACAGACAAATTGATAAGGATCGCAATTGTGATGCTATCACTGTCGAAAATTTCCCTCCGCATATCAAGGTACAGAAATACCATACATACGTTGAATAGATGATTGGTAATTGATTTCATTTTTAATCGATTACAATTATTTAATTGTTAACAAGTTTCCTGTATTCATTTACGGTATTCTAATCATCAATAGCATACTCTTTGAATTATACTTTATTCCACATTTTTCTTTTGCATTGAAAACGTTGAATTTCTCATTGGAATTTATCTTTCCTTTTAAATTTTTAAGATTGGTCAGATTCCAAAAAAATCGGGAAATTCACCATTATCAAATATTGTTAGGAAGAGCTCTAGCTTGAAATTATTAAGATCAGTAATTCAGTTGAGTGGAAACAAAGGTTGTATAGTATTTTAAATAAACTTTGTGGATCTGACAACCTTTGTTTTCACTCACCTAGATTATGGATAAGTTCCGCAACATCTTTGATAAAAGTGTAAATTTTATTACGATCAGTTTGAAATAGATTAATTTCTCAAGCAGCTATTACATTCTTATGAATGTAGGAATGAGCATTTTAAAGTGTAGTGAAAAACATAAATACAAGGTCCATTCAATAAGTATCGAAACTGGTTCTCTTAAGTTTCGACAGAGAAGTGGAGAGGACTCCAACTGGTCAGGATCAGTAGACAGGTTCTTTACCGTTCAGGAACACTGTGGTTTAGCCTCTCAAGTCCATTTGTTGATGTAGGAGGTCGATTTTTGCGCCGAGTGTTTTGAGAGCGCGTCGCAGCTGTTTGGAAGCCAAAGTTATACAATCAGAGTCAACCCCCTGCACTCACAGCGGCCATTTCACTTATAGGAGTAAGAAAAAAGTCAGCTGAATTGTTTAGGGGGTTGATATGACTTGGAAACGCAGAATTTCCAAAGTAGATGCTGCACAACAATCTCACTGTGGCACGGCGCCTCAGTTGGCAAATTCCTCACAATTTTTCTCATCGCTAAATCATCCGTTTCGATAGTGTGGATGGTTTTCATTACTAGACCTTTCTTCTCACTGATGAGGTCGACTATTGTACGCCTGCCATAGTCCAAAACTTCTTCTGTTTTCACCAACTAAGCCCTAGCTCAAGCGTTTGACAGGCGTCCAACGCAAAATTCGACTTCAACGAGTTCTTGGCCTTCCTGAAACATTTTGCGTCACTGAAAAACTCTTGCGCGACTTGAGAAGTTTCCCTCGTATGCCTCTTTAACAAAGAAAGGGTCTTCGACGCGGATTTTTCATGTTTGAATCATAATTTCACAGCATGGCTTTGCTTGATGCTAAGCTCCATGTTGGTGCTGTGACGCGAGGCCGGCGCGGAAATCGACCTCCTGCCTCAACGAATGCTCGAAGGTTATTGAACCAGAGTGATTCTTATTCGTAAAGATCCAATCTATCGATCCTCACCGGTAGAATCCCCCTATAAAGCTCGGTTGAGGCTACATCGAACCAGTCTCGATACTTATTGAATGGAGTATGTACAGTACTTGTTGACAGTTGACTGTCACTCAGTTATAATTATATACTATATAACAGTTGACTCTAGGAAGAGATTCACGATATATTTTCTTGATTCAGGATATCACGATCATTATGTCTATTCACCGTAAAATATCTTAGGTATGACACATTTTTCTACAATTTACAAGTTTTTATTTTTAGGAATTGTACAGGCAAATGCAAGAGAGAGAGGAGAATGACAGGAAAATGAAGGAAAAAGAATCCGAAGTTTGCAGGCTGAAGATTCACTGTCTCCATCCAGAAAGTAAAAAAGACACAAGAATCCTTGTTCGTCATGACAGGACTTTGTATGAAGCTACGGAAATAGCTTGGAAGGTAGTGTAATCTCTTGTATTAATTCAAAAATCTCTATTTTTCAATATGAATTACCTCCTTTACTTTCAATGCTAAAACACCTCTGTGTATTTATGTCTGGCTCAACAGCCCATGAAGGGTCTAGGCCTACCAGCTGGTTGCCAGTTTCAATTTCACTCTACTATACAGCCCGTCCAAGCCAAGAAGACACGACGGGAAAACAGCCCCAGCTCGGCCAATACCGGCCCTAAAAGCCATAAATTCTCAATCAGAACTCAACTCACAGTCCCCGAACCAACTCTGGCCGAGCCGAAGCCGCCCCCAATTATTTAGTATAAGTTATTTTGTATAACAATTATTTTAGTGGTAAGTTGCTAAAGCCAATATGTAGCGAATATATTTTGCTCAATCCCTGTAAGAAATTTACTCAACTTCTCTATAAGACGTGGTGGTTGTTCTCTCATGTTTGACCTCTAACAAGTGGTTTTCAAAACTAAAATTGACTCACGCGATAGTATTGGATTCTTATAGAGAAATCTCTATTAGACTAATAACGGTGGTGAGAAATTCGATAAAGAACCTTTCTACTATAGTCTGTCCAAGCAAAGAAGACATTCTGGCATGTGGGGAAATGACTCCAGCTCGGTCAATATTGGTTCTAAAATTATAAATTTGGTCTCAAATAGTAAAGCAGAATGTTCCTACAATTTGAGACCAAATGTATAATTTTTGAACTAATATTGACCGAGCTGGAGTCATTTTCCCATCTTGCCAAAATGCCTTCTTTACTTGGACAGACTAGGGCCTATACAGTATACATATATCTCCATAAAAAATATTTTCTTGATTACATGACATTATTCTTATTGAAATTTGATTGTGACAAAATAATAATAGGCTGGTAATTATAGTGCCAAACAATAGATACTAGAATTATATATTTCCTGTAGATAACTGTGTATATTTCAGTAGATGAGATATTATAAGTAATAGATGAAGGTTGACAGTAATTTGAACTGATTGAATGGTGTTGCTATCAGGACGGGATAGCGGCCAGACGTACTTCTCTGTTCCGTCTTATCTGTTTATTTCGAAAGGTTCGTTTATTTTCAGTTTTAAACTAGTTCATCATAATCGTTTTATTTTAGAATAAATTAAGTTTTCGTATGATTAGATTCGTCTAAAAATGGCTTTTTGCGATGCATGTGACAAGGAAATCCCTGAAAAAGAATTTGTGAAGTGTAGTGGGTTTTGTAACCAAACTTTTCATCCATCTTGTAGTAGCATAAGAACAGCTGAGAACTATAGGAAACTAGGTGCTCAAAAAGATTCTTGGTTATGTGAAAGCTGTAAAACTAATAAGAAACTGGAAAGTAGTAGTAAGGACGATTCTAGTGGTGCAATCACTCAGGAATTCATGAAGAAACTGTTTGATGAGAATTTCAGCACTCTATCAAAACAAATGGGTGAATTACAAGGTGATGTATCAGGTATGTCTGGTTTATTGGACGACGCGTTAAAGAAGATATCCGAGTTTCAGACACAAAATGAGAAGTTAAATAAAAACTTTGCCAAAACTGAAGCAGATAATGCAAATTTGAAGACAAAAGTTTCAGTTCTTGAAAATAAAATCAACGAAATGGAACAGTATTCCAGGCGTATGAACATACAAATCGATGGTATACCGGTTTCCCAGGGTGAAAAGGTATCGTCGAGAAATTGGGAAATGTGTTGGTAGTAGTTTCTCCGATTGAAAATATACTTTCCATGCACCGTGTACCGTCTATCAACTCCAAAAAGTGTCAACCAATCATTGTACAGTTTTCTAACCCTACACAGAGAGGAAAGTGGCTGGAAGCATACCGCAAAAACGAAATGTTACTTCCGAGTATATCAACCCAGGCCTTCAACCAAAAACTAATATTTATATCAACGAGCATCTGACGAGGGAAAATAAAACTTTGTTAGCGGCAACCAAGGTCGTGGCCAAGGAGCGAGGTTACCAGGTTGTTTGGGTGCGGCATGCAAAAATCTACGTTCGGAAGGAGCCCAACAGTAAAGCAGTAAGAATCTTCACGCATGATGACATACAAAAACTTATTTAAGAAATCCCTATTATTCAGTACGGGTACTGTTTTTATAGCGATGCATTACTTTTACAATGCAATTTCTGGGTTTTCATTGGAGAACTGTAAATTTATTTATATTTCATTTACTTTTAGATTTTTATCAATTTCATTTTCCCATGTCTGGTTGAATAGGATTATCGTATTATTATCTGCTTCATATGAAGTTACATTATGTTATTTGTATTTCTTTTATCAATAATAATAGTCTACTGTATTATAAACTTTCAATGATATATGGAGGATGATAATCTAGATTTAGATGAGTATAATAACATTACATTTGATAATTAAGATCAGCTGATTAGCGAGCGTAAAGTAACTCTTCTGCTCATGCGCAGTTGCTGAGCGAGCGTAAAGTAATTCTACTGCGCATGCGCAGATGGTTAGCGAGCGTAATGAAGATTCTGCTCAGAAATGGGCTTCTTCACGAGGAGAGTTCAGCTCGTAAAATCTTGTTTTACGCGCAGTTGTAGAAAAATAATTTATTTGAGAGTATTCTTACAATGAATAACAATACCGTTGTTACTGATTCACTAACTATTGTCAAGGAGTTTAATAAATATTTTATAAGTGTTCCCAATAATGTCAGGGGTGATCTACTGAGGAATATAAACCCGAATCATCAATTTACACCAGAAAAATACAATAGAGTTTTCAAATAAAATATTTCTAAGAATTCCATATCTATATACCCCGCTACTGAAGAAGAAATTTTCCAACTTATCAGATTGATGCTCTCAAAAAAGGCGACAGGATGTGATTCACTTACAAGTGATACTTTGAAACACATCCTTCCTATTATACTGCCTGTCTTATGTTACTTATGTAATGCTAGTTTGTCGCAAGGAGTGTTTCCCTAAGCCTTGAAAAAAGCAGTTGTTGTCCCAATTTTCAAAGGTGAAGATAAACTATTACTGAATAATTATAGACCCATAGCGCTGCTCTATTTTCTCGAAAATATTAGAGAAGCTAATGAAAACCAGATTATTAAAATTCTTGAATAGGTATGACTTTTTAGTAAAAACCAATATGTCTTTCGTGAAGGTTTTGATACCGAGCGTGCCCTAGTCGACTTTATGAAAATTTTTTATAACAATGTTAACGATGGGTTTAATGTAAATGCTCTATTTCTAGATGTAAGAAAAGCATTCGATACGGTTCAGCATGATCTTCTATTGAATAAGTTTCCATAAGGGGCGTGGCCCTTAAATGGTTTAAATCTTTTCTGAGCGATAGAGTTCAATGTACAAAAATTAATGATACTTGTAGTTCATTCTCAACAGTAACTTCAGGACTCCCACAGGGGTCAGTACTTTCTGCGATTCTCTTTATAATCTTTGTGAATGACCTATGTGATGCTAATCTTAATGGGAAAATATTTTGTTATGCTGACGACACGGTATTAGTTAGTTCAGGAAAATCATGGGAAGAACTTTTCAACAGAATAAACCATGACTGTAAGTTTCTTCAACATTGGTATCTCAAAAATAGACTAGTAATAAATGTTGAAAAAACTAAATTCATTGATTTCTCTTTGCGCGCACCAAAAATTTACCACCAGCCTATAATTTTCCATCTAAATAGCTGCACATATGATTTATTATGCAAATATCCTCCTATAGAGCAAGTCGAAGAGATTAAATACCTTGATATTTTTATTGATTTAAAATCAATAAACTTATAAATAGACTTAAATTGGAAAACGCATACAGCAAATCTGAAGAAAAATATCAATAAATATCTTTGTAAATGCTATCACTTGAGAAATCTATGTGACACAAATACACTTCGCACAGTATACTTTGCTTTAATCAATTCAAAATTAGAATACGGTATTGTATGTTGGGGAGGAGCTGCAAACGTGTACTTTAGTCCCCTGCATAAATTACAGAAACATTTTATCAGGCTCATACCATTCAAAAGTCGAAGAGAGCATTCGTTTCCTTTGTTCAAAATATTACGTATTATCCCTCTTCGTCATCTTTTTGTTTTTAAAGTCTTGAGAATCTTCTTTTTGCGAAGTGGAAACGATGGGTTTTTTCAGACCCAGCTTTTCAGAAAGAAGAAGATTAGAACTAGTATCAAGACTACCTGAAATAAATTTTAGCTTTTTTTCAAAATCTTTCTTATACCTTGGTCCTAAACTTTTCAACACTATACCAAATGCTGGTAGAAGAAGTAGAAATTTAAAAGAATTTTTATCAATAATAAAAGACTGGCTATTTCATCATCAAGAAATTGAAAATTTTTTCCTTATTCTATCCTAAGAATTCATCACATAGGTACCTCAGCTATAATGGTTTTTAGTATTTTCAGTCAATTTCTAAATTTATGTGCTACTTATACTTTTTTCCTTAGCTCAAATGTAATTAACTTAATTTGATTATTGTTTCAATATTGCAAAAATTAGTAACACTGCACTTGGATATTTGTATTTCTAAATCATATTTTATTGTTATTTTTGTATATATGAATGACTTTGTACCGCAATAGCCGCAGTATACTATGCTTAAGTTCAAAATAGCAACTATATAATATTCAAATCATGTACTTATAATTCATGACACTGGCAGCACCCATGTAAAATTGCTGCCAGTATAATTCTAAGAAAAGTTATTGTGTAAAAGATTTTTGTTTGTGCAAGAGGAGAATAAATTTCATTTTCCATTTGTTTCAGCAAATGGGATTAGAGAATGTAGTGCCGCTAGAACAGTGCCGACTTGTGACGTACGATCCGATCCAGGAGATGATCGAAGAGAGCTACGAAGGCCACGAGACAGACTCCATCAGCAGTATTCTGGCACAGCGCAAGCACATCAACCGACCCGACTTCCTGCTCGAAGTCAGGCTCGAGAATGCCACCTTCGAACACTACCAGCTGGGAGGTATCTTCCATTACAATTTATTTTCAATTTAAATTCAGTTTAAAATAACTGTTGGAGGTGTGCTCTCCGTAACGTGCCTCGCACAAGCGTACGGCGTACAAATAATTGAGCCACTGAGTGGAAGCTAGCCGAAATTACTCTTCGTTCACTCTGAACGAAAGTGGTTTTAGAGAAGCAAAAGCAGACTAATATTTTCTTGTTCGAAGTTCGAAAATGTCAGATGTTTATTTGTATTGCATGGGTTATTGTTTTCTAGCGCACTTTATTTCCATCCCTTGTTTCATTAAAAAAATTGAATCCGATATCTTGAAAAATAGTTGAGATTCAGGCGCGCCGTTCAACTACGACCTACCTAAAACAAATGGAAAGTCGGAATTTGAATTTTAAAATAATCAATCGTGGATCTGATTTGAAGGAAGGATCTAACTAAAACTGGTGCTTTTGAACCAACTGGTTATCAAAAGAACGTCAAGTCATTGAAAAGAACTGATCCAGTTCATGAAAGTGATAAAATGGTTTACTATACAGTATACTAAAAAAACGTAGATCGTGGAGTCCCAAAAATGGAACGATAGTTCTTTAGTGCGCCAATGTGAGAACAGTTTCATGAGAACACGTAGTTTTCTTTGTACGCTGTGCGCCGGCGTAGTTTCGGAAAGCACCCTAAAGATGATGACTGAATTTTTATGGAATTACTTTTAATTTGTCTAATATTTTGACTTTAAATTGATTTCAGACGTATCGCTGCAGGCGCAAGTTGTACATTTAGATAAGGAGGAAATCGACAGTCCAATTCATGTGCGTGGCGACTCGTTGAAAACTATAGAACAACTGAAAGAGAGTCTGGTGCAAATCCTGCATCTGACATCACCCGCCTCCAAAATCACCATTGCCATGGAGACTTACACGGCGGGCGTCAAGCCCATCAAAGACACCGACGCCAAGTGCTCAAAACTGTCCGAGTACAGTTCTCAGGTACCCAAAATACTCAATAACTTCATTTTTCACTCTCACTGTGTTCAAAAAGTACTCAAAATACTGAATAACTAAATTTTCACCTTCGCTCTATTTAAAATGTACCCAAAATACTAAATAACTAAATGTTTCACCTTCACTGTGTTTAAAATGTACCCAAAATACTGAATAACTACATTTTTCACCTTCACTGTGGTTAAAATGTACCCGAAATACTACATAACTAAATTTTTCACTTTCACTGTGTTCAAAATGTACCCAAAATACTGAATAACTGAATTTTTCACCTTCACTCTGTTTAAAATGATTGTGTCTATCCTTAGATGACTCTAATGTTGTTATAAAATGAGAGAAGATGAGTTAGAAGCTGTTGATAGTCGAAATATGTGTATTGTAATTGCATTTCAGTGTATTATTAGTTGATATTGCTAAAACAGGTCATCAAGTCTCCTAAACTTGATAATTCAATGCTCATTCAACACATCAATTCAGATGTGGAAAAAGGAAAAATTACATGTCTCAACTTGAAGTTATCCTCATTAATGTAGTTCATTTATTTCTATTACTGTATTTGAATAAATTGCTAGAAAATATATAATTTTGTAGTTCATTAAATAAAATGTAAGATACGTTCATAGTATAAAATACCAACTAGATTTAATAGAATAATGTTCGACTTGAATATGTCTTGTCAGATTTCCCCTCTCAGATGCCAAGCTCTCCACAGTCCCTTCCAACCAAGACATGGTTCCCTCACCTTGAATACTGTAAAATGAAAAATTCATGGGTTTACAGGTCCTATACGTATGTGATGGTCATTGTGATGAAGATCCGGAGAAGCAATTCAACCAATCAAAAATGTACAAGATCATTCAGCAGTACATGAACTCTATAACCCTTCACGTCACACTGCCTGATACTGACCCAGGTAAGCGAAACACTTCAATTACTAACCTGAAATTTATTTGTCGGTGCACTCAACCAAACATATTTAGTTGAACCAAGCAAGGTTGTTGACCATAGTATAGCAGATTCCACTTAAGTTGGCGGTTGATGAATTTCTATAGTTCAGCTCGGTCAGCAATCTGCGAGAGCGTAAAGGTTTAGCTCAGGCTGCTCTCGACAATATGCTCTTGTAGATCCCTCGCTGACTGTCATGAAAAAGCTGAAAGTATTATAAAAGTATTTCGCCATTCGCTAACTTTGGCTGGAGTCTGCTGTGATGCGGACACAAAACTTGATTGAATGGTTGAAAATTTCTGAGCAATAGGATGATTAAAATTATTATTTTCCGGACTGTGCTATTTTGAACTTGAGGTAAGTTATAGTCTGTCCAAGCAAAGAAGATCCTCTAGCAAGTTGAGAAAATGACTCCAGCTCGGTCAATATTGGTTCAAAATTATTGATCTGGTCTCAAATGTAGGAAACATTCTGATCTACAATTTGAGACCAAATCAGTAATTTTTGAACCAATATTGACCGAGCTGGAGTCATTTTCTCATCTTGCCAGAGGGTCTTTTTTGCTTGGATAGACTATACATTCACACCGAATTCAACCCAACAAGATGTTCACTTTGAGCGAGTGAAACGGCTTTTGTTTAGCATTTGAGTAGTTGAGACCAATAATTCACAATATACTAGTCCAGGCGTTTTAGGATTTAACCTCCCAATGAGAGCAGCTAAGCTGAAAATTGGCACAATTCACTATAACGCCATTCTAAATAAGGATTCAAAAGTCGACACCTGTATCATGTCCGCTAACTTTTTTATTCGAGGTCAAAGATCACGAAAATCAGTTTTCCGCGAATAACATGTTTCCTCTCCAAGTGATGTTTTTAAATGTTATTATGAAAATTGTAGAGCTCAAAAATCCCTACAAGATTGTTTATATGCACTTTTATCGAAAAACTGAAGGTTTCCGAGATACGGCGCGGAGAGGGGGGAGCGCGCACTCTATCAAGGGATAATGCCGCATGAACTATGAAGTAGAATGTTCGATTCGCTATATTATGTTGATAGTGCAATCAGATACTATTGTAGTTAACAAATTGATTATTGAAAACTCTTCTTATACAATTTACCCACAATTTCAAAATTATAAATATTGAAATTCATTTAAATTATAGGAAATATAGTCAATTATTGGAAATAAGTAATCAAGACCCTGCGAAGATTCAATAGCAGGTTTTAAGGGTCATTTTAAATCTGAATCAATACCTTTTGGCTTATTCCTTGAAAAGCCACTTTCTCGCTTTATTATAATCATGTTACATTCCACAAAATGTTTTTTGTGGAATTAACAATATGCCTACTGAACTGCGTGGAATTGCGAGTGTTGATATTGATGACGGACACATTGAATATTTGAAAATTTTGGTAACTGTGACTGTGCATATGTATAGACACTACATATCACACGGAGAGTTAATACTATTATTACAGGAATTCGATTGTCTATTCAGGTAGGCCTAATTATGATTTTGTAGATAAAAAAGGAATCAAGAGGATTCCCATACCGGACTCGCCCCGTAGAAAGAGTTTTGTTGCTTCACTGGCGGCTTGAGCCTACGAAACAGGTAAAGTGCTCGTATATCTTACTGTACAGCACTTCATCTTTTTCGTGGGCACGAGCCGCCAGTGGTTGCTATTGATCTAAAAAAGTTGTGTTGGTATGTTTCGCAGTACAGCTGCTGATGAAGTAGCAGATCAGAAGCAGCCGATTTGAACGGATAACTAATAATAATTATTTCTAAAGGAAGTAGGCCTACACAAGAATTCGGATACACTAGTTTGCGAAAAGCAGAAAACGAGGAGATCGGTGAGAACTTGGCAGATCGGTGGAAAATCGGATTCATTGTGAGCACGATGTGGTAGCTGCCATAGCAAAATATAACTTAGGAAAAAATATTAGGCAGGAAATTCGATCTGTTGTTGATGTCACGACTTTTTCTCACATCAGTGAAATTTTTCACAACATAATATCTTGTAAATAATTAAAAAGTACTAGTAGTAGTAGTAGTATTAAAAAGGTTTGTTACATTTTAAGCGGGGAGTAATCATGATGAAAAAAAAGAAGGAAACAAGGATATCTTGGGAAGGAAATGTACAGCGTTAAAGCAATACTATATGTCTTTACAACGATGAGTACAGTCTTTTTCTTCACCACTACCACTATGCATATACGGTACCTATTTTCTCTTCATTGCATATGTACGGTTCAAGAAAACTCATAAAAATATTATTGAGTTTTTCTGCTAGGTATAGCGACACTGAAAAATGAACGTTCAGCTATTCTCCACACGTAAATTCATATTCTACTGTCTGAGTCAGGGGAATCTCTAGTGCAATACGTGTGTAGCAAACATGAATATTTATAGTCTTGATGGACACTATACTATCCATTTACTGCGATTATGAAAATAATGTGAATAGAATAACTCCAGAATCAACTCTTATTACTGAGGGAAGAGTGAAGAAATCTACATCAAATCAAAGTACCAAAGAAGTGGCAGGAAAGGTGTTCCTGATTTGAGATTGAAAAAAATTAATACCTGAGATTAATAGACTACCTTGAGACTCGACTGAGCGAGATTCAATTCCAAAATTTTGAAGTTGTGGATAATTTGTATAAGAGGAGTTTTCTATAATCAATTTGTTAACTAAAATAGGCCTAGTAACTGATTGCACTATCAACATAATATAGCGAATCGAACATTCTACTTCATAGTTCATGAGGCATTATCCCTTGATGACGTGCGCGCTCCCCCCTCTCCGCGCCGTATCTCGGAAACCTTCAGTTTTTCGATAAAAATGCATGTAGCCAATCTTGTAGGGATTTTTGAGCTCTACAAAATAACATCTAAAAACATCACTTGAACAGGAAACAAGTTATTCGCGGAAAACTGATTTTCGTGATATTTGACCTCGAATAAAAAAGTTAGCGGACATGATACAGGTGTCGACTTTCAAATCCTTATTTAGAATGGCATTATAGTGAATTGTGTCAATTTTCAGCTTAGTCGCTCTCATTGAGAGGTTTCACCTTTTTTTCGTCTAAAATGTCTGGACTATACGCAGGCCGCAGCACAACATTTTCTATAAAAGTGCTGTGCATTGGCGGTTTTGAGAACGAGCATTTTCTTGTGTTGGGTTAGTGTGAGTACACCCTCTCAAATCAATTACATCGATCATTATATGCTGTAGTATCATACTTCCTTTTCAATTGCGAGCTAGCTATTTAACGCTTCTCTGTACTACTGTAACACTACTTATAATATCAATTTAATACTATGAATCCATTTTTCGTGTTGAACAGAAACATTGGAGCGATTAGCGATACCGCCTCTCAATTCAGTCGGCCACAACTCTACATCCTCTTCTACTGAAAAACTCAACGATATTTCCGAAAACGATAAAGGTAAGTTCTCTTCTTCAGGAAATATATAATCTGAAGCATCCAGTATATTTTACATATTTCATGAATTGATCTTATTGCAGCTGGAATTTGGTAGCTGAAGGATCAATCTTCAATATTATAGGAAATTTATAATCTACATGTAATTCAATGAAAGTAAGAAACATACAATTACAGGGGAAGAAACCCGGTTTCGATTAAAACTGGGTTCTAAACACAAATATTTTTGGGTGAGAAAAAATTATTCTTACTGAGACATGGTTGCACGATGGAATTCACAATGATGAGCTATTTGACGAGCGTTATACTGTTTTTCATAGGGATAGGCTGGGCAATCAGGGTTTGAGAGGGGGTGGGGTTCTTATTGCCGTTCGTAGCTCATTGAATCCCACGTTATTGTCGGAGTTCTCTTCACCCAATATAGAGTCTGTTTTGGTGAGGATATTTTTGAATAATGTACCCTATTACATTATTTCCGTTTACGTTAAACCTTCGACCTCAGTGGAAACTTACCTCAATTACTTTGAATGGATTGAGTCTTTCAATTGCATTTTTGATAATAACGTTTTAGTTGCTGGAGACTGGAATATTCCGGAGATTAACTGTTCTAATTTTGACTTCAGTGGGGGGTCTCGTCTGGCAGTTGCTCTGGGTCTTTTCATGGGAGTGCTTGGACTGGAGTCTTATAATGGAATTTTGAACTGTAATAATCGAACCTTAGATCTGGTCTTGAGTTCATTCACTGTTAGGGTGGCTAGATCTGACGACTTTCTGGTGGCTGAGGATACCCATCACCCTACTCATTCTGTTTCTTTTCCGTTGCCTTGCGCAGAGCCTGATCATGTAGATGAATGTAACAAGCTTCACTATAATTTTAAAAGAGCTAATTTCCTTAATCTTTATGAATCGATAAGAGATGCCAATTGGGCTGCTGTTTACTCGTTTTCCAATGTCAAAGAGGCAACCGATTTATTCTATCAAATAATATACTCATGTTTTGATTTATTTGTTCCTAAGAAAGCTGTTGCCAATGCAGTGAGTAGGTATCCCCAATGGTACACTAAAGATATAATTCGTGACATCAAACGTAAGAATAAGTGTGCTAGGAAGAGGAGAATCTCAGCTTGCCATGATGAGGAGTTTAGGAGGCTACGGTCAGCATTAAAAATTGAAATATCAGAGGCTCATCAGAAATATATGGATCTGGTTCAGTCAAGTGTTAGGGGTGACATGAGAAATTTCTGTTCTTACATTAACAGTAAGCGTAAAGGCAAGCGGACAGAGAGTGTTATGAAGTGGAATGATAGGGTGAAATTTCTGAGGGGTTTGCTGAGCAGATCTGTCTTCAGCTGGGATGATGGTCTGACCTTGGCATCTGACAACCTGATTGGACACTCTCCTTTTCACATGAATGCTTTCTCCTCAGATTATGTTATGGGGTCCATAAAAGATTTGAAAGGCTCTGGATCTGTAGGACCAGATGAAATCCCACCCTATATTGTCAAAGGTTGTTGTGAATTGTTTTTGAAGCCACTTGAATTCATCTTCAATCTATCACTGAGGACTTAAACATTCCCGGACTTGTGGAAGCAGGCCAAAGTGATTCCGATTTTTAAAGCAGGTAGTAGACAAGCTATTAATAATTATAGGCCCATATCTATAATCAACTGTTTGCCAAAGTTTTCGAAAAGTGCATTTACAAAAGAATTTTTAATCATGTAAAACCATTACTAGTTGAGAACCAGCATGGGTTTTTGCCAGGGAAATCCACTGTGACCAATTTGTTGCATTTCCGGAGTGAGGTATCAGCATATCTTGATAATGGTTTGCGTGTTGATACAGTGTACACCGACTTCTCAAAAGCTTTTGACACTTTTGT
This sequence comes from Sogatella furcifera, assembly GCA_017141385.1. Taxonomy (NCBI): domain Eukaryota; kingdom Metazoa; phylum Arthropoda; class Insecta; order Hemiptera; family Delphacidae; genus Sogatella; species Sogatella furcifera. Next base: position 12,434,323 of record CM029551.1, on the reverse strand, counting down.
TCAAAAGTTCTCTTTGAGTCACAAAGTTCTCTGTAATAAATTATCACTATTTGGGTTTTCATTGTCAAGTGCAAAGCTCATTAGCTCATATCTGTCAGGCCGAGTTCAGTTTGTCTCTTTTGGTGGAGTCCAGTCAGGAATCTACACTAGCTCTTCGGGTGTTCCTCAAGGTTCGAATCTGGGTCCTCTACTATTCCTGCTATTCATTAATGATCTGCCTGGAGTCATAAAGCAGTCTTCTTGTCTACTCTATGCTGATGATGTAAAGATCTACAAGGTCATCAAGTCAGAGGCTGATTGTCAGACACTTCAGGATGATGTGGATCGCTTGTTTTCTTGGTGTAGGAATAACAGGTTGGGTATTAACATTGAAAAATGTGCGACCATATCTTTCACAAGACAAAGAAACCCACATGTTCCCATCTATAGAATTAATAATCAGGTTGTGAAAAGGGTTGATCGTTTCAGCAGGGACCTTGGAGTGATTTTTTATTCTGATTTGAAGTTCGATTTTCATATTAGCAAAATATGCTCTAGGGCCTGTCAGCGAATTGGTTTTATTTTGAACTTGTTTTCATTTTGATGACTCATCGACCCTTATCTTGCTGTTCAATTCTCTAGTCAAGAGTTTACTGAATTACTGCTCTGAGGTGTGGCATCCATATCTCAATTCGCAAAAGATAGAGGTGGAAAGGGTTCAGAATAAGTATTTAAGATTTTTGTATTTTAAGCGTTTCAATTTATTCTGCCCTTTCGATTTTCCGACTGCAGAGTTGAGAGCTATGTTTCAAATGCATCTCGGAACTGTAGACTGCTTTCGTTCCTCTATGGTCTTTTAAATGGCAGGAAGGACTCTCCATACCTTCTCTCGTTGCTCAATGTTTATATTTCTCCAGTGATGCGGCGTTCTTTTTTCAGGTTCCAGCTTCCTCAATGTAACTCCAACAATCAACAAAACTCTCCAATTAATCGAATGATGAGTTTGTATAATCAGAGTGGAACTCATCTTGACCTCTTCCATATGTCTCCATTGCAGTTTAATAATGCTTGTTCACTAATTTATCCGTTTAATTTCCTAAGATAGTCCCTTATTATCGATTCCCGTTTTTTTTTCTTCTTCTCTCATTGTTCTGCTTTCGTCTCAATCATCATCATCATCATCATCATCATCATCATCATCACTTATCATCATTATTATTATCATTATCATCATCATCATCATCATCATTCAAAACACATAACTGTTTCTCTCTAAATCCTATGTATTTATCTCCTGGGTTGACTTTAATTTGATTACATATTTCTTATAATCTTTTTTTATCTTTATCTTTATTTTATTATTCAATTTTTTACAATTATTTGATTTCATTGTATTTTTCGTAATTTTACTGTATGCTAATTATTCCTTTGTACTGTAATGTGTATGAGACATTTTTGGGGAAACCCGTTGTCTCAATTCTTAATAAATAAATAAAAAAATTAAAAAATTAAATGTCAATACAAGAAATAGATGTAAAAATTCATTCAAATAGTCCATTTGAAACGAAATAATATTGATGAAACTTTGAAAATGTTGAGCCAAAATAAAACACCAACAGCACACGCTGATTCCAAGTGTGAATTTTATAACTCAAGTGAAGTATTGAACGTAACCTAACCTTTGACGTTTGTGTAAGTTCAGCCCTTACTTTTGAAAGTACTATAACTTGTAAGTTTTATGAAACCGGCTCTAGATGTGCATTGGGTAAAAATGTACATTTTTAATGCACATCTAGAGCCGGTTTTATAAAACTTACAAGTTATAGTACTTTCAAAAGTGAGGGCTAAACTTACATAAACGTCTAATGTATATGTTTCTTGGGTTACAAGTTGTGGTTATTATTTTCAGTTGTGTCAGACAGCAGTAGCGGGAGAGGCGGCCTATCGCTGCCGCTATCGAGTGCTGCTGCCAACTACAGCACTTCGCCATCAGTGCTGCCAACTGTGGAGACGGAAGAGGCGGGAGCGGGAGGCGGCGACCACAGCACCAGTGAGGACAGCAGTCTCACCGACAGTGATAGGTCTGTTTCTCTCACTCAAACTAATTGCAATGGGAACACATTACCAAGGACCCAATTATATCACCTTCTGGCGATTGTAAACATGTCTGTCGTATGCAAGATATTCAAATAATGGAAGATTATACACTTTTGAAATTTGTATTGAACATTGTCTCTTTACAAATAGAGAAAGAGCTTATCATTTTTTACATTGAAGGTGGATTTTAAGAGGAGTAAAGTTTTTCTTTTATCTAGTTTTTATCGTTTTATTTTCTAATAAGAATTGACTAGAATATCATTAAAACTCAATATCACACTTGCAAATTTTAGCATTAAAATACATAGGTTGTCCTGACTTTATATTACAATTTATGTTTCTACTTCTGTATTCCTTTCACGAGTTTTTGGAGTGAACTTAATCTTCAATAGCTATTTGTGACCAGCTGATGTGTTCTATAGCTATATGTGTTATAGCTATTGCCAAATGAGTTATATGTGTTATAGCTATTGCCAAATGAGTTGAATTTAGATTTTGGCCAGACTATTGAGTTGCATCAATAGTTTTTCCGTTACCCAAGTTATTATCATCATTATCAGAAGTTCTGAAACAATAATAAATAATTGAAGCTTATTGTTACTTGTGGAAATTTAGGCTAATGTCCGAAAATTGACCATTGAACAACCGATTGATATAATATGAGGCATAATCAGATATAGCAGCTGTCCAGGTATTTTTATAATTTTTGTTGTGCAAGCGTGCACACTCATGCAATGTGATCATAACCTTATCATCAATGTTTGGTAGGCTCTTTGGCGTAATAATCATTATTGAAAATGTGCGGGTCTGATAATTAGACGTACCGAGCTCTGTGAACATCAATAATGTATCAAACGCAAATATTGTTTGAAAAGTTATTGATTACGAACTACTGTGACAAAAAAATATAAGGTTGAATTCACACCTAGCTCTCTGTCAACAGAGTACAGTACCATTGAGAAATAATATCGTTATTGTTTTTCTATGATGGCTGATGTAGCTGATGAGCTGTTGTGAAAATGATCTTTTCTTGGATGGTTCTAATTTATTGCAACATAAATTCTAAATAACATGTGGTCAGATGGTGACTGTACAACATGACAATATTTAATCATGACTGGATATGGTTAACAAATTATTCAATCTAATTTTATTTTCAGAACTCTGATTGGGGATGACCCGGAAGAATATCCTATGTACAATCCAAGTGATTTGACCACCGATAAACTGATACAGATGGGTGGAAACGATAGTGAGGATTACAAAATTTCAACCCCAGAGGCAACTCCTAACCAGGATTCTACCACAAACTCTGTAAGTTCAGAACTATTCCATTAAAAATTGATAGCTACTGAACCAGAATAATGAAACTTTGATCGGACACTTTAATTATTTAATGTTGATCGAATTATTTCTTTTTTAATTTGGGTATTATTGTATTGAAAATCAACCGCTATAAACCATAATGGAGCTAAATTAGCTATAAGCTAGGGTATCCGAATGTTGAAACCCTAACATAACTAGCGAGTAGGTCAGATCGACAAGACAAGGATTCGGTTTTATTGGTGTAAGAAGACGTGGAAAATCAAAAATTAAATTGAGAGATATATGCTGACCCCGTATAAAATGGGAACTGGCAAAGACAAAATAAGAAGATGAATGATGTTGAAAATTCGTGTGGGACATAGAAATCTGTTTATGTTTGCTGCTAGTTCTTTGTAATGAGAAGTTTTTCATTCAGGTTGATTTTTTTCGATTGTTGATGATTTTTACTACCTATCTGTAAATATTCATGCAATTTAATTAATTTGTTTTATTAGCAAAAAAATACATTCATCCTGTACTCAACGTGTGAAAAAATAATTCATAACATCAATACGAGAATATATTATTGAAATTTTCAAATACAGTACATCTAAAGAGTATTTATTTTATTAATATGATTTTTGGACTTGTTTGAAATGTGATAATTGGGAATGTTTATGTTCTTTAGAAAGAAGAAGGCGATAAATGGTTTGAGGCTGATACAACTGGAGAAAATGCATCTGCTAATAGTGAATATTCGAAATCTAGCGCAAGCCAGTATAACTATTTCAGAGCGACGCCGTATTCCAAAGTTCTCAAGCCAAATCAAAAACGTAAGTACACAATTGAAAGTGAAGCTTGCCGATTAATCATGAACTGATAGAATTTAATAGTTCAAAAACATAGTAGAATAACTAAAATTTTCTCAAAAATCCCATTAATTTCGTATTCTGAAACTCTAAATGTTCATGTTTTGTTATGAATACTCAAATATTTTTAATTTGTTCTTATCCAGAATAAGATATTTTTTATCCATTTATTCCATGAGTTCATATGAGTACATAATATAGGTGCATAATCATTCAAAATAATTATGATTGACAAGATATTGTCAAATAATAGATTTATTAGAAAATCGAGATTCCGGTTTCGGTTGCTTGTAAACTAGGCAAAGTCTGTACATATTTTCCAAATAGATGTTGATAAAGTCATTAATACCAACAAAACTACAAACAACACCAACAACACAACCTACAAAACCTACAATTCCAACAACATAATCAATAACACCACCAACAGTAACATTGCAACAACATAAAAAAACCAACTACATCAACCACATCAATACCAACAGCACAAACAACACCATCACCATCAACAACAACACAAACATCAACACAATAATTTTGCCTAGTTGTCCCAACACTTGAATCCGGTCCTGACGAAATAAAATAGGATGATATTTCTATCATTCGAAGATCTACAAAAACAGTACTACGAAGGGTACAAACACCTAAAAATGTATTAATTTTTGACTTTTAACTGTATCAAGACACAATATTCTATCTTCAACTGTGGAGTAATACCGGGTTTATAAAATGACAATTGTCAGAAGACAGCTTCAGTCTTCAGAAGACAGTGTATCAATCAGAGTTTTCATTTAGCCATGCCTAGATTTAAAATCAATAGATACTGAACATCAGCTGTGGGTTTTAGAAGACATATAACCCCGCGTTGAAATATTGTGTGTTAGAATTGTTGCAAACTGTTGAAGATGTATGTATTTATGCAAGCCATATAATAAAAGTCTATTGTATTGTATTGCAGTACTGAAGGTGCACGTGGACAAGCGAATGACAGTTGGCAGACTGAAACAGTGTTTGGAGTCGTACGTGGGAGTGTCGGCCAAGTACTTCAAGATGAGTGTGACGGGTGGCACGCAGGACGTGGAGTGCTCGCGCCTCAACGACACCCTCTCCACCTTCAACGATCTCGACAAGGTCCAGATCAAACTGGAACGAGTTCTGCGCGGTGGCGAGCACACCGTCAAGCTCTTCCACTTCATTTTGGACTCTTCTCAGGTTGGTAGCTTGCTTTTCACTCTACTTGTTTAGGTTAGATTAAGTTGGGTTAGGTTAGAGTTTGTTGTTATGCTTTTTTCTTGGTCTATTTAGTCGCAGGTTCGACGTCTAGTGGGATTGGACTCCTGAACTAGTTGAGTTCAGGGTAGGTTGAGTGGTTTGTTGTTTCTACCAATCTTTACTTAATTTCATCCCCTCCACTTTTCTATAAAATTCAATATTAAATTGATCTCTAAGCTTTACCCTTCACACTTATTATTATTATTATTATTTATGTGTTTCTCAGAGCTCTGCAAGTGAGAAGCTCTACTATAATAAATGAAAAGACAAGATGTTGTCAAACCACTGATTTATATTTTTACTGGTTTCGGTTGTTACACCATCATCAATCTCTGTTAAACTTGAGAGATTGGCAATCCCTGGTAAGTTTACCAGAGATTGATAATGGCGTAACAACCGAAACCAGTAAAAATATAAATCAGTGGTTTGACAACATCTTGTCTTTTCATTTATTATGGATAACTACCACAATATCAACTTCACAACTACTCAAGGAGCTCTACTATAAATTCTTCCATTATTACTCGGACACCTGAAATACTTGAATATTACGTAGATAATATGCCTTATTCAAAATCTTGAAAAATAATATCTTTTTAATTTTGTAAATTATAGTTGAGTAATAATTCCTCATAGTAGTCTCCCTAAGTATTAGGACATATTCCATATTTCTCACATTCAGCTATTCTTCTGTGGCATAATTTCTGTGAAATTTAATGGAATGGTCAAATTACAGTAATCGATTTCTATGCTTGCAGTTTGCGGTCGAGCTATCAGCATTTAAAAGCATTGAAATGTCAAAGTCTGAATAATAATATATAAATAAGTAATTTGTCCACTGGAACAAAGGCATAAATATCCAGAAGTGAAACCAGAGTGGTCTGGGGCGTTAAAACCTTCAGTCTGCCTGCACTACCTGATAGTGGGTTTGAATCCTACCAGAGGCATGGACGTTTGACCATCTCATATCACCCTAACACTCCATTACCCACGGTCCTCCATTAATACTTGTGTGGATGTCAACCGCAGTAAATGAAAATTGCATTTTCCATTTTTTTTCTAATATTCATTTATATTACTGTAATTTTTGCACATAGGCACAACTTTTGGTATTTTTGCTGTCTCTAAATTGAAGGTTTTTGAAGAATTTACTTATTAGGTGATGCCTGTATACAATTGCAAGCTTTCTACTAGATTTCATTTATTGCATTGACTTTGCCATAACGTGTCTTTTTTAATTGAACTTTTTATTCCATTTTATTTAGACCTGTAATTAAAAATTTATTCAGTTTATATCTTCAATAATTATATTAATTTAGCACATAAAACTTGTATCATTTTCTTCATAATTATGAATAGTTTTAAAGTTTGTACAGACATTGGATAATTTTCCATTAGGCCTCTTCAAACACACATAATTTTTTTGTGTACAATGTAAGTGATGCGTCTCCAGCCTTATCATCTTTCTACATATCCTTTTATTTCCATCTTCAAGCTCCCCTTTTTCTAAGTACGATATAAGAACACCTGAAAATATATCAATATATCAAAATTTGAGACATTTTAATTCATACAAAATTTTATTTTGGCGATTTTCATTGTCCAATTCAGAGTTTCAGGACATTCATTTTTTTATTTTGCGATTTTTGGGGCTCACGCACTCATCAAACAATTGTATTTTCCAAGTTGATTATAGCTCGAATACTGCTTCCTTTCTCCTTATTGCGCAGTGACAAGTAGACAAAAAATATTACAAGGAATGCGACGATGATGACAATAAAGATGCGGCAAATTAGTTCGCAAGTGGCGCATGCCCATCTGGTCAGAGCCTCAGTGTCTACGTTTTCATCGTGTATAGTTTCAGCTGTCACATCTGTTGAATAGAAAAGTAGAGAATTAGTTTTTCCAATCAATAATTTATTTTCTGAGTTTACAATAAACATTTTCATTTTTATTGAATAAATATTGATTCCAATCGAAGTGTACATGAGGAGTATTACACTCAAATAATAGGTGATTAGAATAAGGTTTTGTGCAAATTAATTTAAGCAATTGAATCCAACAAAATCATTGAAGTATCATTATTTTCCAAGTTTTATAATGATTGTTCAAGTACATTTTTTGTTCTTAATTTCTGTGTCAACCTTCCAAATTTAAAATTGTCTTTGGTGTATTTTTCTGAGTGGAAAATGTGTGAAGTAAGTAGGCCTATTGAAAAGGGAGATAACCTGAATTTGGACATTTTAATCAAAATTTGAATAGAAGTTTTGGGCTAACGCCTGTTTTTTTCATTCCTTTTGTTGGATTTTTTAATGAAATATTGAGAATAAATGAGGAAGCCTTCAATATCAGTTATAAACCCCACATGTAAAATCACACCAAGGCTTCAAGGAACACATACGATTGAATGGTCAACATCTGAAGGATATCATATTCACGAATTAAAATTTACTTATTGATGGCCAGTATTATCTTTATGTTTCCAAAAACACTGAATTATGTAAAAAATGGTCATCATTTAAAGGATATTTTTTACAAGATTAAATCTTTCTTGTTGAAACATTTAATAGAAGTATTTTTCTGTATGTTATCACTATTGAACGTTGAATTTTTATATCGCTCAACCCTGTAACCCCCGTCTCACGCACCACAATTTTTGTAATCCGTATTTCTGTCGTCCCTGTAAATTTAAATAGATTGAATATCTATTGGCAAATATCTATTATGTGCGCAGAGATACATCATGTGTTTGCTTAGTTCTGTTTAATCTAGTAAAATTTATAAGGACGGCAAAAAACCGGACGTCCAAATATCATGGTGTATGAAACTATGTATTTCTTCAATATTTCCCCGTTTTCATGCATAATCCTTGATTCATGAAGTGAAAAAAGATAGTTCAAAAGTGACTTGATTTTGAATGCCTTGAAATGATGCAATCTAACGAAAACAATTTTTCAATCATCTTAGGGTCTGCATCCACTGTTAGTTTTCACTGTGTCAGTTCAAAAACTTGGAGTGGATAGAGAAACCAACAGTCCAAAATAGCTGTCAACCGACGGACAGCTCGTTGAATGATCAAACTGACAATGGATGTGGACCCTTAGAGTGATCAATTCTAGTTTGTTTTGCTGCAAAAGTATATAATATTGTTGTGAATCAGATGTGTCTTTCAACACAGTATTGAAAATTTTGTTGAAATGAGTAGGTAGCTATGTTCTAATGAAACAAACATGAATGATACTTTCTCATTATGATGTCACTCAATAATTTTTCATTTTGTATTCTGGTATCCCGGTTGTTTGTAATCTTCCTTGTCGCGTTCTGGATTATCTCGTTAAATCTGTAAAGTGCATCACAATTTTAAATTAATATGTTGTAACTTTCTTTTTTACTTACAATTCATGATGCTACAAACCCAATTATACTGTGAATTCTGAAACCGTAACCCACATTTCACACTCCACAATTTTTGGGCGTCCGGTTTTTCGCCATCCCTATAACTTTTACTAGATTGAATTGAGCTTGGCAAATATATGATGTGCGCAGATACACATTATATATTTGCCAAACTTCATTCAATCTAGTAAAATCTACAAGGACAGCAAAAAACTGGACCTGCGAAAATATTGGTGTGTGTAAAACGGAATTAACTTGATGTTCATAAATGAATTTGAGTCAATGTTTACGAAAATGAATGAGTTAATGAACTTAATTTGAAACTGATAAATTTAATTTGTAAAATTTCTGAATTGATAGTTTTAACTTTTTTGCATATCGTGTAATGATAAATTCGAGAAGAGGAACTTTTAACTCATTTTGATTTTCCAGATATTATTTTTAAAATATATAAAATCATATTGATTACTGAATTTTTATTTCAGCCGTTCAAGTTCCTATGTGATTGGGTTATAGTCAAAGGCCAAACTGTTGGCAAAACGAAGCAAGATATTCTCAACGAATTAAGTAAAAAGTTCAACATTAAAATACCTTATGACAAGTAAGTTGATTAATTTATTTATTATTACTCTATTTAGCAATAAAAAAATTTTCATTAAAAATAAGATACTTGCTATAAATAAGACGAGATACATATTGTTTGAGAAAAAATCTCTTTATATGTTTTCCATTATTTCAGCTGAAATGTAAAAATTTCTCTCCAAACAGAATTTTCTTGTATTTAACTGGATTGAATTGATAAATCGTAAATATCTTTCAAAAATTGAGACATATCATTGTTTTAATTTGCAAAACATAGGATTTCAATTACTAATAACGTTTATAGTGAGAAATCACTAACCTTAATCCTTAATGTATAAGTTATATGTGCAGAAGTTAAGTATCTCAATGTAGTTTTGGTACACTACACTGCATCGATTGAAATTAACTTTGAACTTTATTTGATCCAGTTTATTAAAAAGAGAACTAATTTAGGCATATAGATATAAGAGGAAACCGAGATTGTATATTGCATATATTTACTCATCATTTTATCAAAATAATTGCTAGTTCAAATCATCTCACTTCAAGTGCTTTCATTTCTTAAATAAGTGTTGTATTTTAATGCTATCACAGATGTAGATTACGCAAGAAGAATTGGCGCAACCCTACCAAAGCATGTTTGGACGACCAAATCTGGGAAGAAGACGTAATGCTTACATCGAATCCCGAACTACTCATACAAGAACTACCCGAAACTGAAATAGTTACATCACCTTCACAACTATTAGTTTTCCTACGAAGGTGGTATCCCTCAAAGCTTCAGCTTTCAACGCTTCAGGAGATTGCCGTAGAACGAGACAACAGTGTACAAGGTCTCAAGTCAAAGGTACACACTATAAATCTTGACATGTTTACAATAATATTACATTTTGTGTTTATGTCACTCCTAAATAATGTTCATATTTTCAAAATCAGCTGGTCTGAAACTGTTTTCTAGCAGAATACCAATCAACCGGTCAAATAACATTGGGAATAGAGATTAATTCATAATTCACAATTATTTTGAATGTAATAATTAAAGTAATTATAATCAATTGACAGAAAATTCCTTTTTAATTAACAAATAGATTTTAAAGAGATGAGATATTCCGAGAGTATCACATTCAAATCTGCATTTCTGTTTGTTATTATTTGAAATTTTTTACTATCAGATTGAGTTATTAACCAATTGCTAACATCTACAGAGACAGCACTTTTATCTATAGTGTAGTCTTTGATGTGAAAGGAATCACAACCGGGTCTTTATACATTTTGCCTGCCACCACCAAAAGTTTTAGTTCTGATATGGTATTTCAGAAAAACTTGAACCTATTAACTCATTTGTCAATCTTTCTCAAGCTCAGGTTACTTTCAAGATAGCTCAGGCATCAAATGAAACCAGCGGATTGAAAGCTCATGTATGTTGTTTCAGTATTGAAACGTTTTTATAATGATGCAATTTATTACTCTCACTTCGGTTGTTGTTATATTTTTAGATATTTAATCTTGAAAGTGAATCGCACTGTATGACACGTTTTGATTTGTTGTTGATGTTACTTCATTGTCAAGAAGAATGTTACAAAGAGTTCATTTATCTTCTAGTCTGTTAGTTAACAATAAATTAGGGCGGTGTGACCACGGTTCATGATCCATACACACACGTATTAAATGGAACTATCGAACTTATATGTGATGTATCTTTATAAAAACGGTTCAAGACATTTTAATGGGGGCTTTTTCATTTGATTCGTGTATGCTACTTCAAATATTATACATATACACTATACACGAATCAAATTAAACAAACCGAACTGAAAGGTGATGCATGAATCCGATTTTTTCATTTGATGCAAGTAAGATCATTGCGCAATTAGAGTTGGAAAGGGGATTGACTTTCAAAATTTCCTATTAATTCGAGATAGAGCTGAGTTCATTGGCCGAGTGATAGATGCAGTGAAAATTCATTTTGAAAAAACTGATGCCTATTTACTTAGTTTATTGGCACCTTGTATGTTGCAAAGACTTGTGTGGAGAAAAGTGATCATTTGTAATAATTTGATTTTTTGTTGCAGATCTCCGAAGTGAGTGATATTCCGGTTGAGTTTGTAGAGTTCACCAAGTCGACGGCGGGCTTTCCCAATGACGTCTCGGTGCTGTCCGTGCAGGACATGGAGTGGAACCGGCAGGCCGACACTATCGACGGATGGCCCCTCAGCATCGACGATGGCACTGTACTTTTCTACAGGTTAATAAATCTATTTATACATTTTATTGACTCGAGAATTTAATTTAACAACATAGAGTTCTGTAAAAATAAAGCGCATCTTTTCAAATACAGAAAATTATCATTATTTATTAATAAATCTAGTCTTTTAATTTTAAAATGTTGAATTTTCAAGCTTATTGCCCCAGACATCTGAATAATATATAATGTTGATAGTAGATAACAACATAATAGATACAACTGTATAATTGTAGGAATTGCTCCCTCACTGGAACAACTTCTACTGAAATTAAAACTTCTCGATGGTAACTCACATAATCTTAGAACTCTTTTTATAAGAACGTTCTTGCATGAGTTCCATTTATGAAACATGAAGTTACAATTTATGTTAAATATTTTGTTGCATACATCAGTATTAGGACTACTAATGTATACTTAATTAATCAATAATCACAGAACGCTTGAAATGAGTTTATTTTTCTTCAAGTCGAACTAAAGTCGGAACTAGTCCTGCACCACAAAGTAGAATGGTATCTTCTCAAACCATCTTTGTAGCCCAGACTCATAATCATTCAATGGAAAAATTCTTACATGGAGAAGCAGCCATTCTCAGTAAGTTATTGAAAAATAACGGATACTCATTATTCAGAATTCGCACATACACATAATCATAGAATGATTTGGCCATGATGATAGCCATCATATTTCGAAATCGATTCAAAGCTTTTGCTTTAACATCTATAAAAACTAATGAATTGGTTGCACAGAAATCCAATTTATTCATTTGCCAATACCAAATAAAACTACTTTGTGAAAACCTATCTCCAGTATTAGAACTTCTTCAGTGAGAGAGAATGGTTATGCTTGATCTTTGGTGAATCAGAATAGGATATACATCCATGCTGCTCCTTCATACCAACAATATATTTTCTCATTTTGTGTAGCAGTGATGGTGATATTGTGGTAATTTCTTCTGTTCCCTATGCGTTCCATCTGCGTTAGTGTACCAGCTAACTAAGGAATAGAATTACGAATATACTCGTCAGCTGGAACATACAAAGAACAGACGAAACCGCCTTGATTTTTGGCACCAGGTATACTTGTTTCGGTTGCTGCACTATTATCAATATATAGTTATAAATATAGTAGGCCTATACCAGAGATTGATTATGGTGTAGCAAGCGAAACTACTATTAATTCAAAGATGCATTTACATCATCAAATTGAAATGATTTGGGAAATGAAAACAGGATTTTCCCTTACTATTTATCTACCGGATTTTTTATAAAAATGGTTATTTTAATGAATATTTGAATTGACAACTTAATTCATTGTCATAAATATGTGACATTTAATATGTAATGACAACTTCTATTGTAGCTATTTCACTAGAAACTTTTCTATTCGCGCGCCGACAGTAGTAGAATTCATGTGTTGTTACTGCTCTGAACATTTGAGAATAATATTGTTGTCTTCTCTCAGAGTTCAATTGAAATGATTGTGTGTGTGCTGTTGCAGGGATAATCGGGAACAAGTAAAAACGCTGACCAACGAAGAAAGGAAGGAGCTGACGAACAAAGAGAACGCACGCCTCGGCTCCACCTGTCACTTCTCGTCGCCCAGAAAAGAACGTCCTCTGAAAATCTACTTTGACGGCTCGCGCTCCAGTAACACCAACTCGAACACCTCTTCCTCCAATGCCGACTGCTCGGTCTGAGTGAGGCTCAATGCCGCTCCCACTTGGAGAGCTCTAGCCTAATTCTATTGCAAGCGTCTCTTTTCATACTTGATTTTTTTAAACTTCTCCCGAGTTAAATTGATGGCTCCGTAAGCTTGGTGGCTTGTAGCACTATCGAGGAATATTTACCCTCATCGCATGTGATTTTGCGCTCATTTTTCAATCTTACATTAATAAAATAAGAAATTATCTCGTAGAGGAATCAATCGAATGCTTGGTTAAAACTCTGCAGAGCATTACAACATGTGCATTTCATGTCTAAAAAAATGTGGTTTGTGTGCCAGTGTTTTATTTACTGGCTTATTGGCTTATTTATTTGTTACATATTTGTTTATTTGTAAGTTATTTATTTGAAATATATTTAATTGTCTAAATCCAGATTACGACTATTGGATCAGCATTGCAATCTACTTATTTTCTTAAGATTCAGACGTCTCGCACTCCAGATTGTCGAATCAACAATCAACTACTAAATAGAGAAAAAATATAACGGCTGTTATTGGTGGGAAGACCCTTACGGGTAGGAATCACCTCGCCAATATGTGTCTGGTCAAATACTGGTCATCTACCCAAGAACAGTCCACAGCGACCTCCACGATCACTAAGCAACCGCCCTCACTGAGCAAACAATTAACCACACCAATAGGAAACAGGCATTGCTCTGGCGTGGAATATCAGCTGAAATAAATTGGAGATAATATATTATCTGATTGCATTTTGCTGGTTGCTTGTTGATTAATAATCTGGTGTGCGAGCCGCCTTATGGATTGAAAACTAAAATATTTTGAAGAGTTTTATAAAACAAAACTTGAATCTCACCTCGAACGGTTTAAACTGAGAGTTTAATTTATTATATCGATATTTGAGTTTATATATTTATTGTACTGTTTTAGGTCTTGTCTAATTTGGATTCTTGGGTAATTGTATTTAATTATTAGGGCTTGTCCTTTACAAAATTATACATGATACTGGAACATCTACTACTTAGAGAAATTAACTAACTGCCAATTTCGTCTAGCAAATTGTCAAATGTGCTGGAATCACATGCTTCTCCAATGTGCTGTTTATGGCTTTGAAACAAATGTTTGGATAAGAAGGTTGGAATAATGTTATTGGAACATTGATTCACAGAGCTTTGAGTGCGTTAGGAAATAACTGACTAAATATCGAACTTTGTTGAAGTCTTGTTTTGCCAACACTATGTGATCAGATATTTTATCGAGCAAAATGGCAATGAAGAAAACTAATATATATTTGTAATTAATTGTAAAATATAATATATTGTAATATAAACTAATTATCTGCTCTGAAAATTGTAATGGAGTTTCTATATTTTTTCGAAATAGAACTAAGAAAAAACAATTATGGATACTTCCAATCTGCAAAATTCTCGCTTACTAATGAATTATTGAAAATGAAAAAGAAGAATTTGCTATCAAAATTTACTTGTCTTCAAGTGAGAATTTTCTCTAATTGTGTATGCATTTCCAATAGAGCTACTACTATTCATCATATTCTATTTAGATGGGGTTTTAAAAAAACTTGTGTATTTAAATTCGATAAAAACCGAACAGAAATCCAAATTTTATTGATAACTTTGCTTTAAGGTTACCCATTATTTATGGAGGTAATTGAAGATTAATGATACTTTGAATATTATTTCAGGAAACAAGATGTCCTGTTGAATTTTTATCCTAGTTTTTTTTTATACAAAATAATTAAACCCCCTGAATATATTTTTTGTGTTTGATCACTGACTGTTTTACGATTACTATCGCTTAATATTCTTATAATCTAATGTTAGAACTCTTGATTTTTTATTGAGCAGTATTATTCTGTACCGTTATAGATAATTATTTTTTGTGCCTAAGACTAGTCAATATTTCGAAATAGATATTATTAAACATCAGTGAGTTTTTCCAACGATCTTCATTCAAATTGAAATAATATTTCTTTAAACCGATGCAATTCATAATAAAAAGTAATCTTCAACTGGATTTTTATAGTTGTCAGGTGATAATAGTTGTATAATTTATGTATTATTGGTAATGTCGATAAATTCAAATTTGAACCCGAAAATTAAAAACACGAAAAGCAATAATTAAAAAGTGGAATTTCATCATTTTGTAAGTGTTGCTTCACATTGTTTTTAATTTATTGCATTTATTGTGGAAGCTTCGTGAGGTTCAAAATGAAACGTACTTGCTTGTTATCGTTAATTTAGCCTTTTATCATTGAATGTTCAATTGTTCATTTCAAGCATTCATTATTTCTCAAATAATGGCTTATTTGATATTTTATGTAGCCCCTACTATAATTTTCAAATACTTTTGTCTAGGAATTTCGTTCTTACAGTCTTCAAACTCTCACATTATGAACATGGAGTTCACATATTTTGTGAAAAATATTTTCAAAATTCTCAAATATTATTTCAAACATGCGCTGGTATTTTCAAAATTTTTGAAATCTTACTACCATGTTCCAATCTCCTACGTCATCCCCAAGATTTTACATTTGAAAAAATTACCTGTGATTCAACTTTTTAGACTAAAACGAATTCGCTGCTTTCCAAACTGTAATATGTCCTCGGGACAATTTGCTTTTTTATTCAATGCAAGTTGAATGATTTTTACTTAAAAGCCAACAGGTTTCATACAAAACAATAAGCTAGATAGCAAGACTCAAAATAGGAGAATTTAAACAATTAACTTTCAAGCTTTTGCTATTGCTAAGAAATGGAGTAGGCTACTGCGCATACACTTGAATTAGGTACCGAAAAAACAGAGTAGGGTGGCGTACGTATTGGGGAATTTGTGCAAATAGTATAACACGTGTCTTATTTGTTGAGCATTCTGGTTTTCGAATCAACTTAGTACAATATAAAAGTACTTCAACTTTAAATAAATAATTCATGATAAAAAGATTAGTTCAAAGTGCTGGTCGTCTACATTTAAGTTATCTTGTTACGTTTCTGTTTCTTGTTACGATTTCTATGAAAGTATTGTATTGTGCAGTTAACTTACTGATGAACTTTCAAATTTATTTATTCCTATTTATTTTATCTGTAAAATTAAAAATCATTTGAGAATTTTTAAGGATTAAAATATTTTCTCATTGAAAAATGTTTGTGATTAAAATTGAAAATCGTGAAAAATTGTTTTTGTTATCACCTTTGCCTCTTGAAATAATCTTGAGATACAGTATTAATATTACTTCTTTTGTCTTCTATTCATTCTACTTGAAGTGTTGATGATAATTAACTTATAACTTAGTGAATATACGTTAATAGGTTACCGTACAACGTATAAGAAAATATTCATATTATTGTTGCATTAGCTGTTAAAAATGTTATTAACTACTTGGTCATACTGACAATCTATGGCCTATGGCTCGTGGTTAAATTAACGTAAGTTACGGTACTACATAAGTACATTCTCTCTAATCAAATTAATGAATTTATAAAATTTAGGTTGGTGTAGTATTTATTTTGATGGAAGGAAGGATGGTGAAGAGCAAGATACTTTCTAATGCCACGTTTACACCGGAATATTAATAAAATTAATTGCTAATAACTTTTTTGAATAACGTATTATTATATACACTTATATATTATAAAAGTTATTAACAAATGTTTTTGTTAATAAACATTCCGGCGTAAACGTGGCTTAAGAGTCTTGGGAGCAGAGGGAGGTGTTCAACACCCGGCCGGACGCGTCACAAACTCATAAAAATAATATGCAATGGGTGTAAATTCAATAATGTGATGTGATGTGTGACATGACGATGTCACCTATTATAGTTACTCCAGAGCTGTGTCGCCTTTTTTCGGAGCGTTTATTTAAATAACTAATAAAAGCGGCTTAATGCTGCATTGGTCGAATCTCCAGCCAACTTCTGCTGCCCAATTTTTTTACTTTCCTTGCCCTACCTACTACCATAGGTAAGGAAAATATTGCTTTCCAAAAAAATTTAAGGTACCCCGATTTCAAGTTTTCTATCCGTTTCAAGGTCCCCTGAGTCCAAAAAAGTGGTTTTTGGGTATTGGTCTGTGTGTGTGTGTGTATGTCTGTATACACTATAATCTCGATCCCTAATTGACCGATTGACTTGAAATTTGGAACTTAAGGTTCTTATACCACGAGGACCCGACTCTAAGAAATTAAAAAAAATGCATCGAAAAATGGCGGATAATATGCCAAAAATGGTGTTCTTCAGGATTTTCTCGAAAACGGCTCTAACGATTTTTTTAAACTCATACCAAAAATAGCCCCATATAAGCCCTATCTACTGCCATGAGTCTCGTTCCTGGCAAAATCGCATAAGATCCGAAGCATTGTTGAGAAAAATGGATTTTGCAATATTTCGATTCCTAATTAACCGATTGACTTGAAATTTGGAACTTAAGGTTCTTATACCATGAGGACCCGACTTTAAGAAATTCAAAAAAAATTCATTAAAAAGATCATTCCGTCATTCTCGCAATCAAGGCAATCCGCATCAGGGTTAAAGAAGACGTAAATCACATTTGAAAGAAGTATTAGTGTTTGGTAATAATTATTGGTAAAATACCAGAGTTATGGAATCAAATGATCCATTATAGATTCCACCTTTTTGATCCGATATATTGGAATGCTACAGACCAAAAAATCTACTTTCATTCAAAATCCAAATCAATTCAGCTAAGAGGTAGCCGAAGCGCCGAGGCATCATGGGCTTGTGAAAATTTCAAATCAAACACAAGATGTGCCGAAGCGCCGGCAGGCGCGAGGCGTTGACGGTTGAAAATTTCACTATAGTAATTTCTATAATAGTCTTATTCCAATTTATAGTCTACTATTGCAATTTTGCAATAGACTATAATGAAATTTGCACTCGCTGGTGACTAGGTACTGGTTCAAGCTACTTTTGTATTAGGCCTACGCAAAGAATAAGAATAAGAATATTTTTATTGCCTTTGAACAAACTTAATTGCAATGGGCCACGTCAGAATACAGTCAGTTTTGAAAATATAATATAATAAATATATTACATTTAATAAACTTTAAAACATTGTACAAAAACATTCAAAATATACAATACAAATCAGTCTTTACAAGCTATTATTATTAAATTTCACTTAAGTCAGATACTAAATATTCATTTATATTATAAAAAGGATTATTCTTCAACCATTTGCTCAAAATTTGCTTGAAAGTCTTTACTGGCAAATTTCGTACCCATAGTGGAAGCTTATTGAATAGAAGTCGTCTCTGATAAAGATGGCTCTTATGTGTCCTTGACAATCTAATTTGAGGAATAGCAAGATCTGATCTATTTTTAGTGTTATATGAGTGTCCAATACAGTCATACATGCTTAAATTACTTTTTACTTGAATTAAATTATGATATATGTATAATGTTGGCACTGTCATAATTTGAAATTTAACGAAACTATCTCTACATGATTCTCTTGGCTGAAGATTGTCAATAATAATTCTTATTACTTTCTTTTGAAGAATAAGTACCTTTGTGGCAGTGCTACTATTTCCCCAGAGTATAACTCCATATGCCAACAAGGAATGAAATAGACCAAAATATGTTGTCAAAAGCACATCTAAGCTCACACAGTATTTCAATTTTCTCATTAAATATATTACTCTAGACAGTTTCCTACACAACATATCCACTTGTTCCCTCCATGTTAATTTACTATCAATATAGAGACCTAAAAGTTTTACCGCTTGATTTTGATTTTCATTATTTAGTGAGAAATAGATCAGCTCAGTCTTATTATCATTTATCACAAGGTTGTTAGCCTCAAGCCAGGTTTTGGATGCTTGTATACACTTCATTAGCTTTGTCTTAACATCTGACATATTCTTATGAAAGCACATTAACGTTGTATCATCTGCATTAGGCAAACCTAATGGAGTCAAACCACAGTGTATGTCATTTATCAATATTAGAAAAAGAAAAGGTCCAAGGATTGAACCTTGAGGAACTCCTGAAGGCACATCCAAAATCTCAGATTTCAGATTATCAACAATCACAACTTGCTTTCTCTTCAAATACGACTCAACTAGTTCAAGCTCTTTACCAACAATTCCATAAAACTGCAATTTAGTTTTTAGTACACTATGCGAGATACAGTCAAATGCTTTTCGCAAATCCAATAAGCCAACACATGTAATCAATTTGTCTTCAAAAGCCTCTAAAATCTTATTTACAATAGTTTCAACAGCCATCACTGTACAATGAGCAGGTCTGTAAGCATACTGATGACTATATAAAATATCATTACTATCAAAGTACTCATACATTTGGGAAAACATAATAGATTCAATAATTTTACCAAAAATGGGAACAAGTGCAATAGGGCAATAACTATCTGGTTGTGTCTTATCACCTTTTTTGTACACTGGACTAATCTTACTCAACTTGAGACAGCTTGGAAATATTGCTTCAGAAAGAACAGAATTTATTAAAAAAGTAAGTGGTATAATTATACTAGTAATGATATTTTTTATTATTGAATTACTAAGTCCATAGACATCACCAGCATGAGATGAACTTAGTTTCTTAACACTATACAAAACAGTTTTAGAGCTCACCTTTTTCCATTTAAAATTCCATTGTAGTTCAATAGGCCTATCAAACTTATTAAGCAACTCTACTGGATCTTTTGCAGGAATATCAACATTATTAACCTTATCACATACATTAATAAAATAATTGTTCAGCACATCAACTGATACTGGTATTTCTTGCTTAGTCTTACTTTTACATGATTCTGTTTTTATGATGTTCCAAGCTGTTCTACATTTATTTTTTGAATTTCTGGTACAATTATCATGAGCTTTAATTTTTGATTCAGCAATAGTTTTCTTGTACTCTTTTTTGAAAGCTATGTTTCTCTGCCTATTATCATCATTACCACTTGATTTCCAGTTATTATATAAGGTCAATAACATAACTCGCATATTAGCAATAGTTTGATTAAACCACATGTTTTTTTGTTTATTCTGTGGCCGTTCAATATAATTCACCTCAGGACAACAGACATTTAAATTGTTGATTATTACATCCATGAAATTTTCAAAAGCATCATTGACATTGTTTACACTATACAAGGGCATCCAGTCAACATTACTTAGACACCTCTCCAGTTCACATAATCTGAAATCATTTACAATCCTCTTGGTTTCAATAGATTATTTTATTATTGGTTCATTTACTATAATAGAAAGATCTAACCACACTCCAGCATGGTCAGACAATACTCCCTCCTCCAACAAACTGACTTTGTAAGAGTCAGGCTGCAGATTCGCCGCAATACTGTCCAAACATGCCTTGCCTCTTGTTGGCAATTTATTAGTGCAGAACAGATCGAAAGTTCTGAGAAGGTTCAGAAAATCTCGACTTTCCGCCCTTGCAGTATCTAAAATATTTATATTGAAATCACCTGTTAGGAAAATATATTTGAATTTTTTATTAATAATAAAGTTCATAAGATTCTCTAAACTGTAGAAAAATTCTTTGACGTCACTATCTGGTGTTCTATAAATATTGATCACAGCTATGCTAAGTCCAGACAATTTTACCGCTGATGCTTCACACACGAAGTCCGTACTATAGGCAGTGAGATCGATGGTTTCAAATTTGTTGCCCTTCTTCACGTAAATTGCCGATCCACCATGCAACCTAGGCGGCTCTCTACAGTAGAAACCCCCCAGAATATAGTTCTCAGGTACAAAAAAAACTATTTCATCCTTAGCTGTCCAGTATTCACATACACATACGATATCGGCCGCTTTGGTGAGTAGATTAGCCTCAAGTACACCCAATTTATTTCTTATCGATTGAGTGTTTATAAGAAAAATTGTCAAGTCAATATCCTGCCGGTTGGTCTTTCGTTTATTCTTCTTCATATTCACAAGGGAAACAGAAACTGCATTATCTAAATTTACATATTCAAGACATCTATAATTCCTACGATCATCTATTGAGAAATTTTCAGAGACATATCGATGTCTGTACTCCTTTCTAAAAAAACATTACTTTCCTCAAAAATGTTTAATTTGTCAGCTTGCATATCAAAAGATTCGTTGATAGTCAAGGGATGAATTGAAATTTCTTGTTGGTCTACCTGTTGCATATTGTCATTATCAATTATCTCATTCAGCCTTGGAGTTGAGTTTAACATGTTCATTTCCGCTTGATGTTTTCCTGGAGAACAGTTCCCTACATTATTCAGCTGCTTTGATAGAAATCTATTCCTAACATATTCAATAATTTTGTGAGCGATATACCGTTTTCCAAAGTAATTGAAATGTAGTCCGTGGGTTGTATGAAACCTTCTTCCAATCCTACTCACATCCAGAAATTCACAGTTGTCATGTACTTTACATAGTTCAGCAATTTCATTATAAACTCTTTTTATTTCTTCATTGACACATGACCAGCCAAGAAGGTCATGACGGTGGGGTACTGAGCATACTAATATATTTGTATCTTTCATTTTTAGTAAGTTATACTATTACGCAAAATAGACAAAAAGTTATCAGCTTCATTCTTAGCTATATCATTACCTCCTCCGAGAAAAACTATATAATCATTTGCTCCAAATTTTTCAGAAACATTTACTGGTGCAATACTTTCAAATCTAGCCCCTGACTTTATTGTTAGCCTAGTTGAGAACTCGCTTATTCTTCTGTCTATTATTCTATTTATATTCCTTCATTGACTATCAGTGAATAAGTGAATTATTTTTGCTGTTTTCAAAAATGATAATACAAATATATATGAATGGCAAAATTTATGAATTTCACTATAGTAATTTCTATAATAGTCTTATTCCAATTTATAGTCTACTATTGCAATTTTGCAATAGACTATAATGAAATTTGCACTCGCTGGTGACTAGGTACTGGTTCAAGATACTTTTGTATTAGGCCTACGCAAATATATATGAATGGCAAGGAAAGTTGTGTGAGTGTACCACACCAGATTTTTTTGAATTTACGCGCCACTAGCTTTTGGAAAGTGCCCGTAGGTTCAAAGTGGATCAGAATTATTTAAAAACTATGATCTAGTTAGAATAATTATCGAATTTCAGTTTTGCATTGATAAAATTTTTCATCTTGAATTGTTATTTTTTAAACCGTGTGGTGCACAGCTTTGACGTTGGCAGTTGGCATAAATGTTTTGATTTTCTTTTTTCAGCCTTCGATTTTCGTGTCGACAGCGCGAGCCGCGAGCAGCTCGGCACCGATCACAGTCACAGAACCGACCGACTGTGCTTGTGAGACTGAAAAGTGAGAATCAAGTTTCATAAAATCATTATTTATTCCCTTTGTTTTTACTGCTTCATTCTTGTTGTCTGTGGTAAGTTGTATTTTATTTTTAGATATTCAAACTATAAATTAATCTATCTTGACATGTTTAGTAAAGCACGTAATTTGAATAATTATGGTTCATTACAATAAGTGCCGGATGAGGGAACGCCTACTAAACCGATGTTAGCATAGAACCATACAATAATAAATTCCACTCCTAAGTGTTGATATTTTCTCATAATTTTTATTTATTAAGATATATTTTAATAAATCATGATATTTTCCACATTTATAGAGGTGTGCTATCTCTAATCAATCGATTTCTCTGTCATGAAAGGCTGGTCGGCCATTGTTGTTTTCTGTTTCATTGTTGTGGATGCTGATTTTATTGACCAAGCGTTGATTTTATTATTCCAGCTACAAATAAAGCTCATGTAATATTTTTTCCAACTCATTCGCAACTTAACAGAAACAATTTAAGTAATGAGTTGATTGTAAGTAACTTACTTTCAATTCTGTATTTTTGGGCTTGCTCAACTTGGACCATGATTATTGATTTTGTTTCATCTTTTCGTTAGGCTACTGCTCAGATTAATAAAGCTTTTTATTACTTATTGAAACTCATTGTCTTTAATCTATGAATGTGCATTTTTCACTAGTCACCGTGTATTGTATGAATTGATTTTTGTTAGAAAACCGTCGTCCTTTCAAATGTGTTACTATGTATGTGACTTTTCGCATATCCTATTGTACAGGATATGGACCTACAGAGATGCTTCCTCCTGATTTATATTATTTTAGGTTATGCCTGTCATGTTCATGTGACAATTTTTTAAAGGAGAGGAAGAGCTTCAACCACTCTTTATCCTTATACACAACATCCCTCCTCTTAGAATCTACAACAATGCAATCAATTATTTGAGAGACTTCTGTGACTGCAGACGGTCCACTTCTAAAACCATGTTGAGCTGTTGTGTACACCCGCCCTTTCATTTCTGCTTGGTGAATAATTGAAATAATTATGTTACCTTTTCAGAAAATGTCATACCGGAGAGACTCACGCAGGGATAATCCCAGGAATTCGGGCGGAAATTATGGCGGCGGTGGAGGAGGAGGTGGGATGAACAGAAGACAGAACTATGGTGGTGGGGTGGGTGGAGGAGGTCTGAATCAGATGAACCCGTGGCAGGGTGGACTCGTGCCTGGCGTTAATCAGCTTGGGCTCCTCCAATCTCACGGCCAGTCCAGCCTTCTTTCTCAACTCTCCTCTCCCGAGGCCCAGCTCGCCATGGCTACCAACCTACTCAACAAGATTCTATCGCCTCAAGAGCAGAATGTGAGTAGCCAAAAACTTAATAGCTTGAGTTTCTAAAACTATGACTGAGAGTTTCGTTAACTAAGAGTTGAAGAGTTTCGTCGATAACTAAGAAAAAGTGAATGGATCAGCTAATCAGAGTAACACTTTCTTAATCGCTTTTTCTAACACAATCAATCTACTATCTTTCAGCGCAGCATTAACTATTAATCGATAAAACATCAGTCGCCAGTTTTTTATCTCTACTCACGTTATGAAATCTTTCGAGACACTTATGATTGAAGTCCTCAGACACTGATCACTGGATAGTCTAATAGGGCTATTGGAGAATTTGTTTTGATAAACGATGTTAACAGGTGTGTTTATTGAAGACCGCATCATACAGTGTCTAAACTTCCTGAATATAATATTTATTCACCTATATTCTGTACGGTACATTAAATCAGTTTTCTTACAGAGTTTAAAATTCGAATCATAGGAAAAATTCTAAAGAACAAGATGTACAGAATAATTACCGTATTACTTTGTCATGTATTTGGTGATTTTTCTTCTGTTACAAATTCGAATCATAGGAAAAATTCTAAAGAACAAGATGTACAGAATAATTACCGTATTACTTTGTCATGTATTTAGTGACTTTTCTTCTGTTAAATATATTATTTTTGAAATTCAATTGAACCGTCTTGCAATTTTAGGCTGCTACCAACTCATGGTTTGGTTCGGTTGTAGTACATTATTCTACTTTCAATTGATTTGTGGAAGAATAGAAAGTTTAATTTTCATATTGTACTTCTTTAACATCTCATAAGTGCTGTAGGCGAAGTTGAGACGTGAGAGCCCCTTCCTTCACTCAACCTTCAAGTCAATTTATATATTCATTCAGAGACTAAAACAATAATAGTAGCCTAATATGAGAATTCAAAATGAACTAGCGTAGGCTACCATGAATTGAATTGATTTACTTTATTTTTTGCAGACAACACCTCCATCTCTGTTGAGTTTGCCGATCAACCGCAACATAGCGGCTTTCAACGATTCGCGTTCACGCTGGGGCGGCAACAATTCCTACGCAGACCGCAATCGACGTGACAGGAACGATCGTCGACCACAGCCCTACAACAAGGTACGCAAACAGCCCGGGTTCGATTCTATTTTCGTAATGGTCTCCTGGCTGTATCTGAGTCTCTTATTGTTCATTTCCCCCCGCAGTAGCCATCATTTTATCTGGTCGTGGACATGACTCATTCAGTCTGTGTACAAATACATTCACTTTCAACTTGTGATCATGTGCTGTCTTATGTTATTGAACAGGTAGCTGACAGAATTCCATCATGTTTCTGGAGGTGAGTTTCAAACCAAATCAAGTATTTTCTGTGTTTTTTCCTCACATGAGGCTGTCAACTTCATTTGCAGCATCACCGATTCTCATCAAATCGAGATTAGGACATTCAACAGGTTGTCATCTTCTGACTCGTATTTGCTGACATCAATCCTGTCAGCAGGTACTCTAAACTATGATGTAATGATGCATTTATGTAATCTTATCTATCAATAGCGATTCTGGCATTTATCAATAGTTATTCTCGCATATATTATGTGACTTTTTCACATTGTAAATAATTACAGCAACGCTATATTTTTATTCTTGAGACCGAAATAACATTTTCATACAAGCCTTTCATACAAGAAGAAAATTGTATTTAATGTACTCCTATCCTAGCTACTCAAAGCTTCTCTCAAGTCACTAATCAATTTTGTTGGAAATGGCATGAATCATCAAGATCCCTTTTGAATGGATATTTCGTGCTTAGAAGGAATTAATTTCTAAGTGCTTTCTCATATTAGTAGTAGGCCTATCTCACATTCATTTGTGTTTTATAAACAATGGTTTTTATGGACTCTCAATTTTATATTGCAGTTATGTTGTCTGCTAATTTATCAAAATATTCCTAACTATTTCCAATAAAAATTTATCTATTGAATAACTGTTTCCATTGAAACCATTTAGAAGTTCTATTCTGTGTCAGCGACCGGATATTATGATGGCTTTTTCCAATATATTGTCACGGAGTAGTACTTTCTCCACTTTTCTTTTTATATGACTCATTCAGATTTTTTGTTATTGAAATTTTTTGCATTGGCGATGTCTTTTCCCCCTTGAAATGAGTATCTTGTATAGTATGTTTGTATTCTTCAATCATTTTAACTTTTGTGATTACTATACCTGACTTTCCATTGTTGAGGAACAATTGATCAAAGCGCAGCTGTTTTAAATCTAGTTTTGTTGCACTGTCCTGATGAGGGTTGATACAGTCATCTCACTTCTAACTGTTTTAACAAAGCTTGCAAGTTTCAGATATTGTTCTTTCTCCTCAAAAGAGGCAGCCGATGTTTATCATAGACAATTGATTTTCAGTCGGGCTCTAACCGTCATCAGGACGGCAAGTCCCGTTTCGGTTCAGAAAAGAACTCCCGTTATAATTCTGACAAGAGCGTTTCTCCAAACAAGTCCAAAAACAAAAAGGATTCCACTAACGATGTTAAAATAAAAGAAGAGGATAAACTGAATGGCGATGCTGATGAAGATAAGAAAGCCAAGAGGTAAGCCGCTTCTCCAACATATTCCCTTATATTCCCTCATTTCTCTTATTCTTCAATCTCTCTGAGCTCCTTAGTCTTTGATCAGCAGGTCTTAGT
The DNA here is from genome assembly GCA_017141385.1 of Sogatella furcifera. NCBI lineage: Eukaryota > Metazoa > Arthropoda > Insecta > Hemiptera > Delphacidae > Sogatella > Sogatella furcifera. The sequence continues at coordinate 12,407,535 of CM029551.1, read as the reverse complement.
CTTTGATTTGTCCGTCCCAGTCAGCGAGTCGACCCAAATCACAACCAACAGTTTCTGATCACCCATCTGTCGCTCACCGAAAATGGAAAATTATCTTAACACAGCCATTGTTATCCTATCATAGAAATCCTTTATTACACTTTCAGCATGTTTCAACAATATTCCTCGTTGGCTGGGACCCATCACTTCTAGATCTCATTTCATAACTGCTGTATTCAAAAACTTCATCTCAGTAGATGATTAATTATTTTAAAAACTACTTTCAAATCATGATTCAATTATTTGGTCTGGATAGATTGATACATTTCAAGTTTTTACAACTCAAAACTGTAGATATGATTAAGAAGTGCTTCACACCAATGCACTGATATCTTACTGCATTAAAGAGTAATAAACTCCTATTGCTTCCCAGTTCAATGTTGTTATCATCATAATTAACTGCTGTATTAAATATATTCTATTCAGACTTGAACTTACTTTGCCAACCTTCCAGAATGGAAAGTCATTTCATCCTAAAAAGGGTGCTTCAAAAAGGAGCTTCTTTAATGTTTATATTTGACCGAATCGTTGAGACACTCGATATTCTAACGCACTATCAATCTTCTTCAATGATACATCCAAATACTTTGTTGGATATACTTTCTTATAAAAATATAAAGATCGATAAAATAATTGGAAATTTCAAGTCTTGATTGCTGTCCTTGAATTATATGGAAAATGTGTTCCTTCTTCGGCTTAATACATTTTGCAATCTTCGATGCACTCAAAACACTAATCAAGAATCATCGTTGAAATACTCAACAATAAAATAATGGCATTATTAATCCAAGTTGAACAGTGCATAGTTTTATGCATTAATAAATAGTTATGTATGTAATTTGTATATTCATGAAATCTTCCATCTGCTTTTCTAAGTAAGACTGTATTGGTTGAAGCCACTCAAACTATGTAGGCTATTCCATCCAAATAATTCTGTGCTCGAAAATCTTTTTTTGGAACTATGTGCAGTTTGAAATGATGTCAGACATTATTTTGTGAGTTGAATTTAGAAAAAAAGAATTGAAATTACGTCCAGGTATGGTATAAAATTTCAATATTTGAAAGGTGATCAAAGATCTATAAATAGTAAGAGTATGATTGATACAAACTTGGAAATCTAAACATTTTTACCATCGAATAATTCTTGATGAAATAATTATTCGCGCAGCTGGAAATTAATTATTTTTTCTATTCCTATTCGCCACGCTGTAGCGTGGCAAAACTCAGTAATAATTAATAAGCGGTTTAGATGTTGGCAATTCAAACTGTACTTTATTCAAATTATTTCTTTTATCTGGCAGAATTTGGATTGAACTTTGTTGACGTAGGCTAATGAGCTATATTGAACTGAATAGGCCTAATATCATTCAGCAGTTGAAGATGTTTGATGTATTGACAGAAGAGATTGAATTCTATATTAGAGTTTTATGTATTTGTATCTCACAATAATGTTTCACTAAGTAACAGCTATAGTTCGAATAATTTAATGATCTATTTTGCTGAGTTCATATCAATCTTTTTCAAACATTGTGTACTCATTCTATTACAAGATGAAAATCTTGAAGCATTTTCAAATAAATTTGTGTGATTTTTGTTTTAATTCATGCACTCTCATTTAGGAAGGAGGAGGATGAAGATGATAATGGAAAAAAGAAGGATGATTCTAAAGATGATAAGGTAAGTTGAGTAATATTTCGAAATTTACTGTATTCTATGAATGAAAATTTTATTCATAGAATTGTTATGACTGGTAATTACAAAATATCTAATCTAATGATAAATGTAGCCTGATATGTTGATAATTTTCATTTTTATATTGGTAAGGTTTTAAAAATTCAAGTAATTTTCAAATTGAAAAGATTTTTTTAAATTCAAGTAATCTCCATTGTTCAGACATAGAATGTATTAATATGAGTATCCATTTTTCAATAAACAAAAATAAATTTCATTGGTTTCAATGCTGAAAATGATCCTGGTATGAGGTATTATCAAGACTCGATTTCATTTGATTGATGCGATGTCATTATTGCGATCGATTCCATTTGAACATTTGAGTTATCCAAACAATATGATAATATTAAGTAGTGATTTTTATCCGTGTTCGTTTGAAGGTTTTTAATGATAATTATCTAATGAAATAAGTGGATTATCACTAGCCTAATGCCAAACACATTTCTGATAAAAATAAATATTAATCCTGGAGGTACAGGACTTGTTTTTTTGAGTAGCTCATAGCAGAGACTTGAAACTTGATTCTTTGAAGGGCCTTTGTTATTGGCTCATTTTATTAAAAAATATAAAAAATGTTCTAAAAATATTGGTTCAATTTTAGTAGGCTGGCTATTCCAACCTTGAACTCATTCAATCAGCACTGTAACATTTTTTAATTATGAATGCTAAACTTTACCTCTCTTTAATTGAAGTTTTCCTTGTCTTTTTCACAGGCTTCAGCTTCTGTCAAGTACGCAGGCATCCCTCAAGGATTGTTGGCCTGTCACGTGTGTCATAAGAATATGTGGGACGCCACTGTAAGTATTTCTGACTTGGAATATTTTCTTATATCTTTCTGTATTCGAACAATAACATTTTTCAATACTTCACAACAAATTCAATTATCATTGTAGTAATCTTCTACGTTGCAATGAATTTTATTGTTCATGAATAATGAATTAGCATTTGGACTTCTTTGATCAAAATACGGTAATACAGGCGTGTTGTGGATGTTTTTCATACTATTGGAAAGTTTAGCTCTCTACCGATAGTCAGCATACAATTAGGGAGGTCTTACCTTCTCTGTTTTAAAGCTAGGCTAGGTTAAAACATACAGGGTCTGTCTACTGAGTAACCGAACTAACCCCAAGAAATGTTATGCTGGCAAAATATGTACAATTTTCCGTTGGCAATCTTCAAAGTAGTCCCCATTCAAGTCGATAACACGCTGAAACCGGATTTTCTAATCATTGAACGCTCTGTGAACGAATCGGTGAACCCAGACGAGTTTTTTTTTATCAATTTATCGATTCCGATCTGCGATAGCCCGAATGCTCAAACAAAGCCCACTGTTGTCTCACACAACACATCACGCACTATTTGCACATTCGTGTCCGTTTGACTCGTTGATGGAGGACTGACGTGCTGTTTCTCATGGACGTAATCGCGGCCCTCCCAGGAATTTTTGTGCCACTGAAACTCTTTGGTTCTGGACAGAGCATTCTCACCGCAAGTCTCTTGAATAATCTGAATAGTTTCCGTGTCCGTTTTCTTGAGTTTGTCTCAAAAATTGATGTTGAAACGTTGGTCGATCGTACATTTTTATTTTCACTCCGACGAGGCAACTGAACATGCACTCCGCTCTTGCTTGATGCTACCTCTCCTTGGAGGCAACTTCTGCTGCCCAGTTCCCTGGACCCCTAAAAACCACTATAGCACCGGGTACCGGTTAGCAGACGCTTTGACGGCGCGGGGCAGGCTCAGTCCGGCTACTTGGTAGAATACGAAATTTATTTCCTTACGAAAATTGTCCGAATTTTCATGAATTAATCATTCTCTAGCCAATAAAATTTTTGAAAGAGGAGTGTAGCATCACATCTTATTGAGGAGTTATTCTTATAATTCTTTCTTATACTTGGTTAAATATACATTTTCAATTGGTAACTTGATATAGTTGAGAAGTCGAGTATATTCATAAGTTGGTAATAATAATTTTAGAAATATAAAGATGATAATCAAGTTATATAGTTGGAAAGCTTATCATTTCGGTTGGGATAAATTTTAATATGTTATTATAATATAATTGGTGTTTATATAATTTTTGTTTTCTCAATTTGCAGTCGTTTGACAAGCACGTCAGTGGTCGTAGACATCAAATGATGATGGAGCAACAAGATGAGACGTACAAAATCAAAGTCGAACTTCTGCGTCACGAGCAAAGGGTGAGTGTATTCTCAGATAAATTCACACAGTTCGTGTGATGAATTTCTCTATTCACAATTTTTTGCAATCTGTCATTAGGCTATTGTTTAATGTACTAGAAAAGTGGAAGTTTACTATTCAATGAAGATGATAAACAAGGTCCATTCAATAAGTATTGAAACTAGTTCACTACAGTGAACTAACAGAGAAGTAGAGGAGATTCCGACTGGTCGGGCTTGATAGACGGGTTCTTAAGCGTTCAGGAGCACTGTCTTTTTAGCCTCCTGAATCCATTATTCAGGACAGGAGGTCGAATTTCGCACTGAGTGTTTTGAGAGCCTGTCGCAGCTGTTCGGAAAGCCCAAGTCAAACTATCAGAGTCAAACACCTACACTTGCAGTGGCCTTTTTTAATAAACGGTATGGAGCATGTTGGAGATGCGACATGCTTCCAAAACACACAGTGTGAAAATTAACCCTTGTTCTTTTGGGAGGCTAAACCTCAACAGTGCTCCAGAACGCTATCAAGCCCAATCGTTCGAAACCCCCTTCAGTTCCCTGTTGAGGCTACAAAGAACAAGTGTTGATACTTATTGAATGGAGTATGTAAGATCGTGTATAAAATATAATCAATTGATTCAATGCATTAAATGTCGTCGATTGTTTTGAATATTGTACTTTTCCCCTGATTTGTCATTGCTACATTCCGACTTGTCTTGCCTCAAGACTTGTTTTGAGCTGTGATTGGCTACAGCTGTTCGACCACGGCCGTTTCGCATGGAAGAAGACCTACCATTACACGCAAAAGTTTGTTATTTCCTCTCAAGTGAATAGGGTATAGTAATGATAAGAAATGTTGATAGTTTTGAGTTTGAAATCATTCCATGAAATGTTGTTGGAATTAGTCAAAATATCATATTAATATATTTTATCATCATAACATATTATCTATATTTTACTGACTCCTCCACTATTTAAACTGTTGATGAGCCTCAAACTAAATGTTATGATTAATTTGATGATTGTATTGTTTGAAAGGCTGCCGAGTCTCAGCGTGAAATGGAAATAGAACGACTTCAACGCCAGGGCAAGAAGGTGTTCAACAACAAGCGTGCTTACTGCACTATGTGCGACCTGCATTTCTTTGGCAATCTCATCTCTCACAGAAAGAAGGAACGCCACCAGGCAAGTTTTTTCAATAAATAATTTTTTCCACTTTAAATCTAGAATCAATTAATAGTTCAATCAAACTAATTCTAGTCAAATCAATGAAAAAAATGTTTCAACTACTTTGAGTTATTTGATATTTTGTCCTTTTATTTACAAGGATACCAGAGCTCCCCTGATATAGCATAACTAGGTGATCTATCTATAAACCTCAACACTTCAGGACCTGAACTTAGAGGTTGTAAAATTTGAGTGAATGAATTAGGTTTTGCTAAAGCCGCGTATCGACAGTCCGAGGCATGTGCTACGAATGCCTCGCTGTACATTCTGTTGACACAAAAAAGAGTACTACTACTAGTCTGCTAACTACCGCGTATTGACAGTCCGAGGCATGTGCCACACATGCCTCGGACTGTCGATACCGGGTTTGCTAGCAGCGAGGCAAACGCTGCACACAATTCGCAGCGAGCAGTGCCTGTTGCCTCGCAACGCACAACAAACAATTCTACAAACTAACCTCAAAATTGTACCCCATTCCTATGCATTTTTGTGATTAAGAATTCTATTTGGGTGCAGAAGGTTCTAATAGGCAATAATAAGCATTGCCTTGAATTTTTATCTACTAATTGAGCACAAACTAACCTCCATTTATCAATTACCAATTCAAAATCAGTCCAAATTATCAATTGTCAGAGCTTAGTTGCTTTGTCTCCCGCTTGATGGCGCTAGTCAATTTGTTTGCGTGCTCGCATTTTTCGTTACAAAAAATGCAGATTTTTTATTATAATTTTTTTTTATAATTATATACTATATACTATACTATAATTATAATTATTTTCGATTATTGCAGATTATATTCACACATATGCCTCAGCCATGAGTTTATACTTTTTTTGCGTCACCAGACTGTACTGGGAGGCATTCGTGGCACATGCCTCGGACTGTCGATACGCGGCTTAATTGTTGATGCTGTTCTCATACAATATGAGATTCTATTAAGTAGATCGTATTCGAAATATGTCTGCTTCAGTGAAATCCAAATAATAGGTGGAACATTGCCGGTTCTTTATTTTCAACTACAGGTCAAGAATACAATTCAATAGACTATGGCTGTATCTTAACATCTGTGGGCTGAAATAGGATCTACATAGAGAGTCACTGTTTAGATTTTATAAATCTGTGAAGTTATAAATTACGCTGTACAAGGCATTTAAACCAAACCCTTGTTTGACTGAAATTAATAGTTATGCTGCTAGTCATCAATTTTCTCAGAAATCAATCAATTTGAGATATATCAACTTATTAATCACCTCATTAATAAGGTTAACCTCATTATTTTTGTGATGTTTTTCAGAGACTGAAATCGTTCCTGCACCCCAAGTGCCGAATCTGCCACAAGGAGTTTGCGAATCGCTTGGAATGGGATGATCATAAGTTGACAGCTTCCCATTTAACGGTAAGCTGTTTTTTCACATACTATTATTTATATAAGTTACATTGTCTTTGTAAACTTTATAAATCACGAATAGTTCAATCAAAGAAGACATTCTGTCAAGATTGGAAAATGACTCCAACTCGGTCATAATTGCTTCATCAATTACAAATTTGGTCTCAAATTGTAGAAAAACTTCTGCTCCACAATTTAAGACCAAATTTATGATTTGGAACCAATATTTTACCAAGCTATATAGTGATTTTCCCAACTTGCAAGAATGTCTTCTTTGCTTGGACAGACTGTACATATGTACATGTCTTTTCATGATTTATACATATAATCTTTTCATTGTATTTAAATACTCGCCTTGAATAATGCTAATCCATCGCTATTATCTACTATTTCTTGTTATCATTGTTCTGAATGTTTGTTCAAAATTGAATAGGCCTAATAGTTCTCTGATATTTAAAAATTTGTTCCTGAGTTTTAACACTAATATTTGTTTTTGATTTATAGAAACTGGCGGATACCCTTCGTAATAAGCATCCTGGAGTCAAGGATGATAAAATTGATTTCCTCGACTACGACAGTTTGGATGGTGAGTCTTATTTCATTTTCAATCTCATAATGATGATGACCCCGTTGTCTGAGTATGAAATTTTTAATTAAAAATTATTTCGAGTTTTGTGAGATACATAGCTTTTTATTCCTTGAAACTTCACTCTATTTAATAATTTATATTTCAATTGAATATATATATTATATAAATATATAATATATAATACAGGGTGTTTCAGGAGGAATGTGCAATACTTCTCAGGCAAAAAAGTTCCATGGGACCATCCCCCAAAAACGCTTTGTTACCGAGATAACAATGGCGGAAAATTGAGATTTTTTAAAATATATTAATTTTTCTAAATTTTTAGAGGCTTTAGTGTGGTTCTAAAATAGTCAATTCTTATGCAAAATTAGCTGAGGAATTCAATGAACCAGTTCCAAGTTTGTAACTTCAACGGTTATTGAGATAATTGAGAAAAATATGCTAGAAACGCCATTTTTCAACAATAAGGGTTATAACTGGATAAGGAATCATAAAATTGTATTTTTTATTAATGGAAGTTGAAGAGAGTCGGATTCTAAAGAAAAAGTCAAGTGGCGGCGACTGTGTAAATCTTACCCAAATCTCAGAAATAGCGATCAAAAATCGCAAAATCGCTACTAAACACAAATTTATCACTTGTGCTATGTTTTGTCAATTTTGATGTTATACGTAAATGTTTGGATTGTTTCCCATTGTTGAAGTTGTTCATAATTTTTATATCCAATTCAAAAAAAAAATTGTAGTACAGTTTTGAGTACAGGGTATGTAGAGATCCAGTTATATCAAGATTTAATTCTAGCAATTTTTAAAAATCGGGTTACATGAATTTTTATTTCGCTCTGTTTTTATTATTTCTTCTGAGCAGTTTCTGTAATCTATAACGTTTTTTGCAGAAAATGACGATGATCTGTTCTCTCCGATTAAGGAGAAGAAGATTGACTTCGACCTGACTGACATTCCAACCAACATTGAGGATTATGACCCTGAAAAGTCGGTTGGTGAGTTGAAAACGTTTTGTCCGTCATCACTAGTCACTAGGTATTATTACTGACATAAAACGCAAATTTGTTGTGAGACAGAATGGTTGGGAGCTAATGTTGGTTGAAGCACAGGAAAGATGAAAGTGATTGGTTTATCATCAATATTCTCAATTTAAAAAAGATTGGGCAGTTCTACGTAAAATATTATTGTAGATTATTCTTTTGAGACAACCCTCCATTGGTTGTATCCAAATCTTTGAGTTTGATATTGCCTGCTTTAATCTAAGCGGCTTGAATCTATTTGAAACCAAATAAAGATTTAATATTGAAACCGTGCTATTCTGAAATCTTTCTCTAGTGAAACCCTACAACACCAACTTCGGTATATTCCAGGTTCAAGCTTGACTGATATCAAGTGTGTAGCTTTCAAATGCTGATCAGTCAATGAATACATTTATTCACAAAATACAATAGTTAGCACAATAAAATTTTGTAAATTATGCACATGAAAATTTATAGATAACTCGTTGGAATTATCCATACATCAGCAAAGCTAAGCTTATGCGCTGATGCATTCATTAGATACTACAGTCTGTAGATTTAATAGTGTATTGAGTTTAGATTTCAATTTAGTAATATTTATCTACGTAGCGTTTGACTAATCATTATAATCAATGTAATACCTAAAATTCACATTTACTCTAGCACATGGGTTTCCCATAGTTAAGTAGGTTAATATCCGAAAAAATGAAATTTTATTATTTGTACATAACTGAATTTAAATGTAAAATGCATTTATTGTATTTCTTGAAGGAAATTATTTTATTTATTTAATGTTACCATCGTTAACGAGTGATGCTGTATTTTGTCTCGAGCAAGTTCATTTTGTAAGAGCGTATCTGTCCAAGTTTGGCAAGTGCAGTTTTGAAAAACATAGAATTTTTTATACAATTGCCTTATACAAACATAAGATACAGCATACAGCCTTATGTTTTCTTAAATGTGGAGACAGGCAAGCATGTATATGAAAGGGCGTGCTCAACCGTCCATGTATTTCTGTATCTATTTATTCCCTAATTAGTGCTTTAATAAGAATATTTTACTCTAAGTGGTACATGTCACAGAAATGAGTTGAGCTTGGTAGATTATTATTATTATTATTATTTAGCGTATGGCTTTCAATAGTGGGGAGACCCAAGGGTAGTTCCACTTCGCCATATAACCTAATTTTTTTGAATGGAAAAATGGAGAACCATGTAGGATATAGTTCTTTAAATAATACTCATTTGAAAACAGAACTTTTGAACTCGAAACATTATTAACTAATAAATACTATCAAAGCTTGGTGAATATAGGAAATTAGTAGATTTACCTATGGATAAAATTTGAATCTTTTCTTTCATATTAATTCAAATTTTTATTATCATTGTAATTGATTTTTTATTTTTTTCAAAGGTGCTGTTTTGGTAACCGATGTTACTGGATTCTTGTGCCGTGGGTGCAATAAATTCCTGGCCACCACGGAGGAAGTGGATTCTCATCTCCATTCCTACACACACTTCAAAAGCTTTTCTCAGCTGGTGAAGGCTAAGGTAAATATTAATTCATATAAAACTATCTCATTGTCATAAGAATCTTGAGTTTGTCTAGATGACAGGTGACATGTCAGTAATGATAATACTCAAAACTATCCCTTTATTATAAAATGTATGCTAAACTGGGGGTGGCATGTTGGAGCAGTAGTTGATAACGCACCGCTCTGATATCCAGAGGATCCGAGTTCGATCGTAGTTGAGGAACGGATTTTTACCTCAGCACAGATGTCTTTCATAGAAGACGGTAAGCGGTCGATCGCGACTGCCTGAAAAGTAGTTATCTCATCATCACCTCTCTCATTAACCAAGCATAACTTATGCGGACGTGAGCCTGATAAAAATTAACTTCAATAGATTTGATTAATTTATTCATAAATACAGTACTATACAATGTCTTTCAAGACTGTGCTAAACTTCTCAAATTCATAAATTTGAGAGATTTGATTCATTTATTCATAAATACTGTACTATACAATGTATTTCAGGAAGAAGGTACTAAACTTCTCAGGCAGATTCCTTTCCTTACAGAAAATCAGAATGATTCCTTAATAGTGAAAACTGTTACTTGAACTCAAGATAAAGTCCAGAAACGTGAGCTAAACTATTCATAATATTGTGTTTTCAGGTGAAATTGGAAAAAGAAAAGACCAAGAAGGATAAACCAGCTAAAGAAGGAGAAGAAGATGAGGAGGAAGAGGAAGAAGAAGAAGATTACCTAGTACCTGATGGTGAGGGAGAAGAAGAGGATGAGCATAGTGAGAGTGAGAAGCCTTCCGCAGTAAGTGATCATTGATTATTGTTTTCAATTCATGACGTATTTCCAATACAAACAATGTTGTTCTCTTCCGATCTGTTGTAGATCACAATAATTATTATTAACCTACTCAATTTCTATTGATCATTGAAAAATATAAAAGCATCACTCTTGAAAGGATGTAGTAGGCCCTGATCGTGGAAAAATTACAAGAACTCTTCATTCTTTTCAATTATTAGTAAAATGTGGATAATAAATCTATTTGAAGAATTCCTATTTCCCAAAACTTGAGTTCAAGCTGAATTGCTTGATTTTTTTATTAAAATTCCAGGATTATTAATGTTTCTTCAATCCCAGTTATAGAAGATAGCTTACTGAGTTCACTGTGTTTCAAAAGTGAAGGGTTTTACTTGAAAGGTGAAAATCTTTCAATGTTCTTATCGTGTTCTATTATTATCATCATCAAGATTATTTTTTAATTATTCTGTAAGAATTTGATTTGGATTTACCAAAACTTGCCGTTACCGGCTACCATTCTTCATTTAAGCTCAAATGACTTTTTCCATTGTTTAAATTCATTTGTGTATTGATGCCAAAAAATTATTTTAAATTAATAGAAATTCTTGACTTTTGGACGTCTCTTTCTGTTATAATGTATGTTATTCAAACCGTTTTAAAAATTTGGGAACTTGGAATCTTTGGGAAAAACAAACAAGTCTGAACAAATAACCCTCGAGGATTCTTCATATGCCTTTGAGTGTATAGTCTGTCAAGAAAGGAAGACATTTGAGACTCATCTTGCCAGAATGCCTTCTTTGCTTGGACAGACTATAATATTTTATATATTCTTAAGATCCTTCATTATAAGAGTCTCAGAAGAAGTAAATTATTCACATAATCATTACGTTTTTCTATAAATGAGCAGCGCTTTGAAAATTCCAGCTATTGAATAAGACTAGGCAGTTCATCACTTGAAAATGAATTTGGGTGTAGTTCATAGACTACTGTGGGTAAAAATTTCTCGATTTTAAACCTAAGATCTAAAGAGATCTAAAACATGAATCTTGCATCTTGAAAGTGTAGATCAACTTTATCGTCTAATTTCTTGGTTCAATCTGGATTAACAATATAATTTGGTGTTTGTGTTTTGCTGTATTATTTTCTCTTTCTGTGTTATTTTGTTGTTTTATTCATCTGTTCAATTTTGTTTATTGAACCACAGACAAGGTAAAGATTACCTTCTCTATGATTTTACTATCGCATACGATTACAATATTCATGAAATACTATTTTATCCGTAAGTGACGGTTAGAAGCTATGCCCTGTAAAAAAATTTATTCAGATGCATTGTTTCCGATGAACACATGATACTTCTGTTCTGAGGTCGGTAACTGCATCATATCAACCTATTGCAATATTTAATAAAACTTCTGTCATAGCCATTTATAGGCCATGATATCACTTAGATGATCTTGCTCTAGACTCGCATTCCACAGATTGTGAAGATCCACCTTTCGATGTCTGCAGTTTTGGCATCTTTTTACTGTGATGTCAAAGTTACTATTCTGTCGAGCCAACCCCATTTCAATTGAAACTTTCCAACAAAATATATGTAAATCTTGAGCTTGAGTGGGCATCATCCTCAATTATTGAAAGTCTTGAAATTCCGAGAAACTATAAAATAGTCCATACCAGGTCATGGTTATCTTGGTCATTTTTTTATACTTTCCTGTTGGCTGGAATATTCATCAATGACGAACAATTTTAATTGGTATATCAATAGTTCTGTTTGATGCTTTATGTTAATTACCTGTCGGGAATGTACGTTTCAATTTATTACACTCACAAATTATTACAATATCAATAACATTAAATTGTTGAAATCTATCGAAGTTTGAATCAAGTATATTATTGGAACTTTAAAGTGAATCTATAACTAAATTCAAAATTGTTTGAAGTGGATATTAGTATATCAAAATTCCTGATTTGTCAACCCGGTTTTGGACTGAAGTATAAATTAGAAGAGGAGCAGTTATAGGCATAAGCCTATTGCACTTACCTATTTGAATGATTGAATAAATAATGATTACAGATTACATCAACAATAAATTGATTATTTGAATTGAAAATATTTACAATATGAAATGTTGATGAATGATATCGTTGTCAGGGTAGTACCCATGATAGTTATTGTATAGTGGTGATGGGAAACTTGATGAAGAGAGTTGTTGTAATTGAAGTAATTGCACTTGAAGGGAGGCGACAACGAGGGCACGTGGAAGAGACGGAAGCGGGGAAGTGGAGCCAACGGCAAAGCCAACAACGGCGAAGAGGAGGAGGAGGACGACGAAGACGAAGATGGAGCAGGAGGAGAGGATGAAGGAGATCAGGTGAAGATCGAGGTGAAGGAGGAAGTCAAAATGGAAGTGGAGGACAAGAGTGACGAGAAGTACGACCCCGACAAGGCTGCTGAAGACGAGGAGGACGTTCCGAAAACACCTCGCACACCGAGAAACAGAGCCATCAGGGGTGCGGTGCGCGGGGGAAAGGCTCGCAGGGGCGCCAAATAGATTCCATCATTATCAATGATAATATAGTATTTTCAACTATTAAATAATTCTATTTCTTATGTTTAAGCATCACAAGAGTGATTAATGTATTGATATTGAACCGCAGAGATATAGTAAATATTCATATATTATTGATATTGAATCGCAGAAATGGTCACCAACTGAATTCTGTAGGTGGGATAAGAAAAATGGTATCTTATCTAATCTTATCTTATATGTGTCAAAAAGTTGTTTTTGTCATGGAACCTAATAGAAATATCTATTGAAAATAAACTTAGAAACAAGTAGTAGAAACATGGAATGTCGGTAGAGGTTTTTTATAATTCTGAACAATTCTCTGGGAGAAATTGAATGTTTATTTATAGGTGGAGTAAAACTTTACCGGATGGCGACTGTTCAGGAGATTTCTCATGCTTCTCCATTCAGTCATCAGCCTAAAAATTCTACTTTATTATAATTTTTAATTGATTTTTTTGTCATTCAAATATCAATTTTACGTTATTATGATGAAATAATGTAAAATAAATGGAAAATCTTTGAAATGAGTTTGATTCTCAGACTAGTCATGGCGACATTTTAACGTCTTAAACTATATTTTAATACTTTTACAATAATTGTAGTATTTATCTGCATATTATAGTGAAGTATGGAAATTTTGTAATGGGATGTACAATATTTATTCATTTACTTATAATTGACATAATCAATCAATAATGATCAAGGAATTGGAAACAGACTCCACTTCAATGCCAACTGCATTCGGTCATACTTCCATTATTTCTTGATGATTCTTGACAACTTGGGAGAATTTTGAGAGTTATTTATCTATAAAGATACCCACTCATAGTCTGGAGCACACTTATCTAAGATGTTGATCAACCTAGATATTCGATTCAACTTTCCCTCTTTATAATAGAATATAACGTCAACTTATCTACCAATAATAATCATGTACAACTAACTCTACATCATCACTCTAAATCCCATCTGCACCGAATAAACTATCAAATATTTGCTCCAATATTTCTTCAATGAGGATTTTGCTAGCTTTTAGCCGTTGTCTAATAACCTTTTCGAAATAGTCGTTATTGTCTTACTAAGTAAAAATGTCTACATATACTCTCAGCTATTCGTCACTAATTGAAACTTCTTGAGTGCATCGTAGCTGTATCTTTGTAGCAATTTCTAGTATAAACTCGTAGCTTGCTAGTATTGTTTGTCCTATATTATCAACATTGTCTCGTCTTGGCTATAACCATAAATTTAGAAGTATCGTATACAGTATAAAGCTATACAATTTTAATCACAAATTCACAAATATTACTCGGATTTGGCTGTATCTATTCTACTCTACTTCTTGTTCTCCTCTTCTATTTGGTATTAATCATGTCTATCGTATACTTGCTACTGTGATGTTCTCAATCACAGTAACACACTTGTGTGTGTTGTTCTCAATATTGTGGGTAAATAATCTTTGAATTGTAATACTTATGTTATTGGTTCCAAACTTGTTCCTCAGTGGACTATTGCCTTATGCTAAGTGTCTGTCATTCATAATTACTACAGAAACCATTGATCTCAATTTAGAACGATGAAAAGTAATTATTCGCTACTGAAAGTAGAATAATTGAATTTAAAATGATAGCGTTCCTTCTCAGCGGGCTCGAACTATGGCAGTCTAAGCTATCTATTATTTCTTCTCACACTATCAAAAGCGAGATTCATTATTTTGAGATCAAAGGCATCTTGCAATATTACCAAATTTTTTATTGTTATATAATATTTTCATTTTGTCGGTAATATTTGACTATTTTGTTTAAAATGTCATCATTTGTTTAATCTTATATCATTCAAACTATCATTGTTTATTGATTGTTTCTGAGCATCGACGTCTTTGTTTTGTATTGAATCGCTATCTGTTCATTTCTGTAGCAATGTTTGTTCTTTACAACTTCATATTTTCTAGTTTAAATGTTTATGTGTTGATAACTCATTTTGTCAATGAGTTGCACTATGGATTTGTATTTTAAACTGAATAAATATTGAGACCAAGAATCTGTGTTTTCCATGATATGTAACATTCCAGTAAACTCCCGATTATCCGCGGGTTGGATGCCCCAAATGGTTGATAAATAATGATAATTGCACTTAGAAATAACAACAAGTGCTTCAAGTAAGTTGATAATAAAATATCTCGTGTCTATAGTCTATTCGAGCATAGACGACATTCTGGCAAGAATGAGAAATGACTTCAGGTCGGTCAATATCGGTCTGATTATAGATCAGAAAATTTCCTACAATTTGAGACTAAATTTATAATTTTTAAACCAAAATTGACCGAACTGGAATAATTTTCCCGTCTTGCTTGAATGTCTTTAAGACTACCATAGAAGTATACAATAAGGTACCTGAGAACAAAAGTTGTAGATTTTGAGAAGTGGAACGTTATAGCTGACGCTTAAAAGTTTAACGGTTTCGTCTGTTTCTTGTATGTGATGTAACAAGTTAATGTTCTCCGAAATGAGGTTTTACCTTGTTTTTCATGACTTCCCCATCCACATAAAGGAGGCGGAAAGCTTGCTCCGTTTTTGTGGAGTTGTGCCCTTACAAGGTGGCGGACTTCCTTGAGAGATAACGATGCGCGTATTTTTAATAATTAGTAGGCTAAACCTTCGACGTTGAAGGACGTTGGTTCAACATTTTATAATTGAGCATAAAGTCTATATTCAAACCGGCCAAAATCGTACAATTTATTTTCAAACAATAAATTATACACATGTGATTGCTAGCAGTTGTGAATTCTCAATAAATTAATTATAAATATTCTTGTTTTGCTTGTCAAGTGTCCTATTTCCTGTAATGAAAGCCCCTGTACTTGATGACTAGATACGTTCCAATTAGGAATAGAGTTGTCCAACCAGTGATTGATAAAAAGCCCTTGTAGATGTGAGGGTGAGTGATGGGCCAGTTCCTGGCGGTTATCCCGCGCATAGCTTCTGTTGACAAGGCCAATGGAGACCACCAGATCACATCTCTCATTGAACCATGAATTCCTTCAAGCGGCCACAGTATGCCTGAAAAACAACAATCACTCATTAATGAAAGATTTTTTTATAAATACTCAGAACTAACTTTTTCGGAAACGTGTTACAAGGGGTTTAAACACGGCACGTGCTTCCATGCCATGCCGGTTTTATATAGTGGGTTCTACATGTCTCTATAGCACGCTGCTTCATTCTATAAAGATAGTATATTTATAATAAAACAATAATCAAAGTACCCTTAAAATGTGTTTACCTCTCCCCCAACTAGTTTCGATCTTTCAAGTGAAATTGAAGTGGAAGAACTTCATGTGAAATTTCTCTTGATAATGAGATAATGACTTGATAATCTTGATAATGACTTGAAAGTTCGAAACTAGTTTTGATAAAAGTCAACTTATTCTAAGGGTATTTTGATTGGTTATTGATTTATTACACTTTAGCGTACACTCTTACACTTATTACACTTTACACAGTAGCGCTAGTAAGTGAACTTTGATAATATCTTTATGTTAAAAAAGCCATTATACGAAGTGTATGATTCGTGTCTCAATGTCTCAATTTAAAAATACATATATTCCAACTCATGCTTAACTCTTTTATTGGAGGTTTTTAATCTTACCACTTGTGAAAGTAACAAAGAAGAAAATGCCAGTTCCACTCATCATGGCCATAACGTGAGAATTTGAAGCCGCTGACATAAACAAACCTGCAACATTAATAAATTTAGCTCTTGAAATATTTTATATGCTTATGCTGTTTAAACTACTGAACAACATTTTCAATCATTCTTAATTATTCACGTTTGTACTGCGCTCCTCGAAATTTATGGGGGAAACAAATTAATACCTACTTATTTAATCTTATCCACCTCTTATTTCTCATCTTCCACCACTGAAAGTACTTATTGCGCAGAATATCAGAACTAATATTAAAGTACCGTATCTCAGTAGCAAGGACTATTATTTTAGTAATTTATATTGAAATTTCCATAGAAATTACAGTTAACAGTGTAATGTTGTTCATATAAAAAGTTGCTTGTGAATTGCTATCAAGCATTCTTTCATGAATAGGAATAGGTCAATTATTTTAATGAATTTTCTAGGGATTAAAGAATTATTTTTTCTAGAATTCTGTAATGAAAATTACTATAAGACTCAATCCAGATTCCCATACTATGAAATGTAATAATTTTTGATGCGGGCTATTTATTATTATCATATGAAAAGTATTCAGTACGGTACCATTGTTTGAGACGTTACTCAACCTTTAATTTTAATAGTAATTTAAGCAGAAGTAATAAGTTATATTTCGCTCGAGTAATTTACAGTTAATATTATAAACAACTCTTTACCCCCAAGCGCTCATAACCTATTGTAAATATTTCACTCATATCATATTACATAGTTTCTGTAATAACCTTTATTGATCTTAATCTCTTATCAAGTGTATAAAATTAATGATATCTTACAGGTATATCTTGGACAGGTCTGTCTAAGCAAAGAAGACATTCTGGCAAGGTAAGAAAATAATTCCAGCTCGAACAATATTGGTTCAAAATTATGAATTTTATTTTAAATTCAAGAACAGAATGTTTTCTACTACTGGAGACAAAATTTATAACTTTTGAACCAATAACGACCGAGCTGGGGTCATTTTTACATATTGCCAGAATGTCTTCTTTGTTTGGACAGACTATAACTCACCTAAACACATTCCGCTCATTGCTTGCCAAAATGATAGAAGGAAAGGCAGCCACACGCTGCACACGAACGGATTGTCGAATAGCACATAAAATATGAAATGCATCAGAGCCGTTTGCAGATTTGTTATTACAACTTGTAGAACCAAGTGTGCTAAGATCAATTCTAGTGGAGTCAGACCTATGAGAACAGAAATCAGAAAATGATTATAGAAATCAATAGTTAGGGTAAAGTTGGAGAAAATACGTTGTAGTCCTTACTCCGCCTATTAAACAATATTTTCATTATTCACTATTTACTCATAATATTGTATTGAGCAGATGAAGTATCTATTGATACAGGTGAAATCCGAAACATTTTTATTGTTATTCAGAGATTGGTTTTGATTTGACTACTGGATAATAAAATCGGTAAATTTAGTAACGGACCATTGAAAAAAAATAAAAATGTAAGCATTGTATACCGATAATTGTCAAAAAAGGCACCAATTTTAGATACATTCTTAGAATTGAACTTTTTTCCAACTAGATAATCTTATTTCAACTTGTTCATTTTGTTCATATATCTTGTACTATAATTTATGATTGAAAATTCAATTGCTGCAGTACTTTCACACAATATTATAGTCCAATAATTTTTGTGAATATTTGAAGTTTAATATTCAGCTCACCTACGGTCATAGTCCTTTCCAAGACACCAGACACCTTTTCATGTAGTAGGAACGCAGTGGTGAAAAGGAGTGGTAAATAAAAATCAAACCTGGAATCAGAACAATATTATTGTACAATTTGATATTTTTCTCTAGAAACATTAAAATGCATTTCAAATTTTCAATAACTAGGCTATGGTTGAGCGTTGAGGCTACATATATATACAGAGACTAATACAGTAAGCTCTCTCTACTATAACGATTCTCCCTTCAACGATAATATTTCTCTATAACAATGGATTTGCCAAAGTTTGTTTGGTCTACCATGAGTTATAAGACTCCTTACAATTATCTTTCTCTGTAGTGATGAAATTGACTGGTCCCGTCAATATCTTTACAAAGAGAGTAGGTACTGTTTTGTATGGGAGCAACACAATGCCTGTTTCTTTACAAATCTTTTAGAATATAAAATAACTATTCCATTGATAGGCTACTATACCTATAGTTACTTTACCTGAACAAAGAACTTTAAAACAGGGCTGTTTAAAATAATTGAAAAATAAATAAAACTCAAACACCCTTTTTTTTTGAAAAACTTTAAAAATTATAAAACTTTTTTGTTTATTTTTTTATATATTTATTATTTATTTATATAAAACTTTATAAAATAATTGTGTGTTTTATAATTTTTAAAGTTTTCAAAAAAAAAAGGTGTTTGAGTTTTATTTATTTTTCAATTTACCTGAACAATATTGATTATTACTGTCTTAGACCATAACCATCTATCAATTCTAGATGGTTATGCTTAGACAATCTTATTACTATAAGCTATATTATTTACTATGTCTAAAATTTCTTGACCATTTATCCATCACAAATTTATTATTATCACTGCGATGTGAAATAAATAATTTTTAATATTTTTTAAATTTTAATAATTCCTGCAACTATCCCTTACGCCACAAGAATAGCTGGCGACTGGAAGTGAGTGAAAATTGGTCTTCTGGTACCATATATTGGCTCCTCGATCTAAAACAAAAAACAAACTTTTTAATTAATAATAATTTATAAGCTAATGTATTCTTATCATACTATTTAATTAAATACAAAAGCTATGTTTTCAATATGATCGCCTAAAACTCAAGTTTCGGTTAACGTACAAACATGAAATTTTACACTAAGATTTTGATTATACAGAGGATTGCTTTTAAAATACTGTACCCAAAGTTCTTTCATTTAATCTTCAAAACTTATGAAGTATTGATTAAAATGTTTGGATACACTATTAAAACCCCCACCAAAAAACTTGATATGGGTATTGTTGATGAGATAAATTATTATGATTCAATTATTATAATTATAATCCTTCTTAATCTCTGTGTTCCAGGTTTACTGAAATCTCCAAATCCAATGATCCTTCTTATCCTTCAACCAGACATTCCAAATCTATTATTTTTTTTATTACCATTAGTTTAGGTTTTTACTACTATCTTGTTACTGTCAGCTTCTGAGTCTTATTAGTTTTATGTGCTCCATAAGTTTCTAAGTATCCTGAGATTCTCAAAAAAGGGGTATAAAATATTTTCATGATTTGTAGTCATTTTTATCGAACTGTTGGACTATACTTGAAATATTCGGATAAAATATCAAATGACAAAATAAAACATTTATTTCAAATACTCGAATTATCATGGCTTTTTTGTGAAAGATAACTAATTTTAAATAGCAAAAGCTGTCGGTTAGCGAATGACTTCTATTAATGCTCAGCCTCAGTCAGGACAGTCTGAGAGTGGTAAACAAGAGCATATCGAGTCAGGATAGCGAGGTCAGGAAATCATTTCGCTCTCGCAGATCGCTTTTAGACTGTCCTGACTGAGCTGAGCATTAGTAATAGTCATTATCCAACAGTCAGTTTCGTTGGCACCAGGTCCAGCTAGTTATACTCACTCGCATTGGTAGCTGCACCACTGTATCTGGCCAATTGCATTCATGGAATAGATTTCTCAAGAAATCAATTAGTATGGTGGACAAATCCATTTCCATTATATTCGCAATCACATGATCTGCAAAAAATATTAGATTTCAAATAGATTTTTTCATACATTTAGTCGAGTCATTCTAGGGTTGGAGGTGGAACTAATTGCAACAAAGTTGTTTTATGGTAGAAATGGTAGCTGACACCCTCCTATTTAACGTTTTAAAAATCCCACTCTCAACTCGTGTCGGAAAGTTGTTTTTTTGGCCGCCATATTGGAAAATTTTGCTCATTTTTTGGTTTTCTTGGAATAACGTTAAAACGAAGCATCGGACGAAAAAACTTTCTGGACCTTTTTTTTAGTAAATAAAATTTGCAAGAGAATGGTGGTAGAATCATTTCTTGATCTTCACTAGAAACCGAGTTACGATTTTTCATAAAATAGGTTAATTTACAAGAAAAACTATAATCGAGTATTTTCAGTTTCTGCTCGCTCAGATCTTTTGACATATTCCTTTGAGTTGTTCAATTCAAAATCCCTCTGGGGATAATTTTGTCCTCTACAATTTGAGACCAAGTAGACCTTTCTCCCTTGTATAGTTTTTGAACTAGAGCAATTAAGATATCCTTGTATTTGAAAAACCCTATTTTGGGGGGAAATGGTCTCCAGAAAAATTTTATAACGCGCTTGTATTGATATTTTCTCTGGTAATAATGTCTTTCAGATCAATTTCTAGTAGATACGCTACTCACCGACCTGAATTTAGGTTATGTTCAATATTAAGGACCCTTCAAGGATCTCAATCCAAGGATACCTCTAACTATTGTAAACGTCATCGGATCTGAACAAACCATATCTCATTCTTTTTAGCTGATCAAGGCGGTCTAAAGTCATATATCATATGTCAAATTCGGTCAAAATTGTGGAAAATAACTCCTGAGAGAATATTAACTTTTCCATCATATACCAAAAAAATGTATTTTCTTGCTTACAAATGAGTATATCTTCAAAGTCCTTGATGATAAAGAATTGTAAATAGTCTTCAATTCTTAAACACAATTTTATCTCTCATTTGCATATAATATTACTACAATTATCTGTGTAATAGGAGGAAAAAATATTAGTTCTTATAAGGTAAAGAATGGTCCATAATTCTACTCATTTCACTTTTCAATCATATTGTAATTGAACAAAGTAATTCAAAAGGTCAATGAGACAATTGAGCATGTAGAACTAATCTTTCTCTACAATTTGAGCCCAAATACGTGACTTAATCTTGCTCCATTCTTGATTTAGAGGCTATTGATTGATTGACAGTTCATTAAAAAATAGATGTTTTGAATTTCACCATTTATTTAAGTTGATGCAACTATTTCAAATGCGTAATGTCATAAAACTTATTTATAGGAGATTGAAGAGGAAGAATTTAGCTACATTTTTAATGTATTTTCATTATTTTTTAACGTAGGACTTCGAAAATAACCTTATTTGTAAGCAAAAAAAGGGATTTTTCTGGTATATGATGGAAAAGTCAATATTCTCTCAGAAGTTATTTTCCACAATTTTAACCGAATTTGACATATGATATATAAATTTAGACCGCCTTGATGAGCTGAAAAGAATGAGATATGGTTTGTTGAGATCCGATGACTTTTACAATAGTTAGAGGTATCCTTGGATTATGATCCTTGAAGGGTCCTTAATATTGAACATAACCTAAATTCAGGTCGGTGAGTAGCTTATCTGCTAGAAGTTGATCTGAAAGACATTATAACCAGAGAAAATATCAATACAAGCACGTTGTAAATTTTTTTGGAGATCATTTCCCCCCAAAATAGGTATTTTCAAATACAAGGATATCTTTTAATTGCCCTAGTTCAAAAACTATACAAGGGAGAATGAAGGTCTACTTGGTCTCAAATTGTAGAGGACAAAATTATCCCCAGAGGGATTTTGAATTGAACAACTCAGAGGAATATGTCAAAAGATCTGAGCGAGCAGAAACTAAGAATACTTAATTATAGTTTTTCTTGAAAATTAACCTATTTTTTGAAAAATCGTAACTCGGTTTCTAGTGAAGATCAAGAAATGATTCTACCACCATTTTCTTGCAAATTTTATTTACTAAAAAAAAAGTTCAGAAAGTTTTTTCGTCCGACGCTTCGTTTTAACGTTATTCCAAGAAAACCAAAAAATGTTCAAAATTTTCCAATATGGCGGCCAAAAAAAACAACTTTCCGACACGAGTTGAGAGTGGGATTTTTTACACGTTGAATAGGAGGGCGTCAGCTACCATTTCCACCATAAAACAACTTTGTTGCAATTAGTTCCAGGTTGACCCCTGTTTTGAGCTAGAATGACTCGACTAATTAAGTTGTAAGTTCATAATTTATTAAATCATAATCACTCTACAACATTTCGCATAAGCTGTACAAGCTAAGCTATCATAATAGAATTATTGTTCTACAAGCTTCAGTCTTCATTATGAGATGAGGCTAAAATTGAACACCATTGCATCAAGATTTTACTGCTACAACAAACCTTTTTTTAAATCAATTCCATCCAATTCGAACTTAATTTGTTGTGTTGATTTTTCTTCGCTTTGGTTACTTCGATTATTAAAATAATGTAGAAAATTCTATTAAAGTCTGCTCAAGTGCTCCTAATGCGAACTATGATTGAGTAGTTGCAACCAAAGATTTTACAAGAATATTCAGACAAATCAATTTCAGAATGGATCACGTACCGCTCTTTTAAAAATTCTCATGGTTCTCAAATTATTGAGTAGGCTACCTTTTGTCAGTATGATTCCCAAGCGGCAGCTCGAGCCGCCTGTCTCTAAATTCGCTGCTAGTGCTGCCCAGCTCTAGCCATCACAACTCTATTCACATAACTATATTATACATGTTTACTCTGTTATTAGGGCTAATAATGTTCAATAAATCAATGAAACTTGATAGATGGCCAAACTCAGCTTCGCTTCGTTTGGCCATTCTCTATCTCGTTTGGCAATCACCGGTTTTGCGCACAAGTTGCACAAATATCTATTATAATCGCCAGGAATGGAGTGAATTGATCTGAATTTTCTGAAGTATAATGCAGAAAATAGTTATGATCGAATTGAGTAGCCTATGCAATGCAAGTTTGTCCACAAAAGGGCCTAGCTCCCGAAAAAAATGATGGATGACTGGAAATGGTCTTGATAACTGTGGGCATCCCAAATAAGTCTAATATTATAAGATTGTGGAATCTCTATATCCTTGTATTGGAGTTTTCTACTGAGACATTTATTGTGAGATCATATTTGAATACGAGTATAATACGAGAATACGAATATTTATTTTGATCTTGTATAATACCGACTATACCGCCCTTAATTCAGGTTGTTGCAAGTAGGAAGGACTCTTCAAGGATGAAAAAAAGGACCGCCGTAACTTTCGTGAAACTTTATAGTCGCATAGAGCATATATAGAGCATAGACTCTTTTATTATTTTATATGTGGAAATCATGAATTGGTCCTACTGAAATTGGATTTATTAACAAAAACAAAAACTGAAAATTCACTTTTTCATTTTTCTCTATTATCACGATCTCCAAAATTCGATTGTAAATTAAGATTCATCAGAGTATGGATGCGTTTTTAATTTCTAATCATAGAGAATTAGAATTCCTACTATTTTACATCAAAGAAACTTCCATGAATTAAATCAATCTCAATTTAAAATTAAATTTTAAAGATAGTGATAGTAAGAAAAAATGAAAAATTGAATGAAAAGTGTGAAAATTCTTCAATTTTGATCAAATTTTACAAATAATATATGCATTTTAACCGCCTTGATGTGCTGAATAACTATAGTCGGCGCAATCTAAGTTGACAAAACTCCATAGCTACGTTGTCATTTTGCGTGAAATTGAAACTTCTCCTAACGCAAACTCATTCAACTGAATGTTAAAAGTGACAGCGTAGCTTCGGAAAAATCACGCGGTGTTGTGAAACTCACTATTTTTATGATAAACCAGCTGTTCGCAGCTCGAATATCAAAGTCGATTAGCTTCAATAACTACAATCTTTAACATACAATGATTCATGGATATACCGCTCTTCTTACTTTGAAACTCTTGAGAGGCCAAATTACGATCTTCCGACTATTTCCGACATTTGGAAAAATAATTTCAATTGTTTTTGAACAACTTTCTCGCTTTCACCACCCACTTATCTTCTCAAACAAAAAAGTTTCTAGATCATCGAAAATTTCATGTTTTTTTGTTTGAGTAGAGTCGACATTGGCAAACATATTCATTAATTGAAACATAATCATTGGTCGGATATAGAAAATTAAAAAACCATTAGAAAGCTCGAATTGTCCTTGTCATTTTGATATAAAAAACTTTATTTTTACTACAACCCATGATTGTGAGAGAAGTAATATACAAAAGAAAGTAATATTTTTGCAATTTTTCAATTTTTTCAAAAAAATCAAATTTCCTTTGAATCCTTCTACTCAGGAACTTTTTTAATACTAATGGCATATCAAGGATAAAATTCTACGTCTAGATATGGGGTTTAATTGTGAATTTGAAGATGTTCCAATTTCACACAATCTGGCAACGTAGCTATTTCTTGGGTGGAGGGGGTTTTTGTCAACTTAGATTGCGCCGACTATAGTTATTCAGCACATCAAGGCGGTTAAAATGCATTATTATTTGTAAAATTTGATCAAAATTGAAGAATTTTCACACTTTTCATTCAATTTTTCATTTGTCCTTACTATCACTATCTTTGAAATTGTATTTTAAATTGAGATTGATTTAATTCATGGAAGTTTCTTTGATGTAAAATAGTAGGGATTCTAATTCTCTATGATTAGAAATTAAAAACGCATCCATACTCTGATGAATCTTAATTTACAATCGAATTTTGGAGATCGTGATAATAGAGAAAAATGAAAAAGTGAATTTTCAGTTTTTGTTTTTGTTAATAAATCCAATTTCAGTAGGACCAATTCATGATTTCCACATATAAAATAATAGAAGAGTCTATGCTCTACAATTTGGGCCGAAATGCAAAATTTTCCTGTCAATTTCAGTCAAGATATACGCATTTCAACACTAAAAGTCGCATTTTTCTCGGTATATGTGGATGAACTCAAAGTACTCAGGGTCGTGAAATTCTTCAATCTTGATCAAGTTCCACAAATAATATATGAATTTTAACCGCCTTGATGAACTGAAAACAATGAGCTAAAGTTTGTCAAGATCCGTCAACTTTTACGAAAGTTACGGCGGTCCTTATTTTATTATCCTTGAAGAGTCCTTCCTACTTGAAATAACCTGAATTGAGGGCGGTATTGTAGGTTTTCCTCCTAAATATGGTCTCACAAAAAATAAAAAATATTATTCAGTAGAACACTTCAATACTAGGATATAGAGATTAATTTTGGCTATTTTTAGTAAAAATATGGTATTTCTTGTTGTACAAGGAAATATATTGATATCCATAACTTGGAAACCAATATCTATAAAACCTTCTAATCAACGGGAGACGATCACAAATACTATTGCCAATACCTTTATCACTGATATTCTATCGAAAAAAGTTGTTTTTAAATTATGTCCACAAAATTTGTATTGTAAAGAGATATTGAGAAAAACATTTTTTTTAAAAGGGGGGTTTCTGGATTTAGGTAACATTTTATCACAAAATGTGTAATAACCAATATTGCAGAGCAATTTATTGTGAATCGATTGCCGTTAATTTGAAGATTCTATCATCACTGGTTACCATTCTACAAGCATTTTCTTGGAACGCTAAAGGCTCAAAACATCCGTCATTACTCGGGCCAGTCGCGACACTCAGATGTAAATCAAGTGGTTTGGGTATTCCTAGATACCCCAGTAACAGAATATCAGGGTCTCTTGCCATGCTCACGAAAGTGCACACGGGATTGCACAAGAAACCGGACTACTTGTCGAGACACTCGATATGTCTTTATTCCTTTGTTTTTCGTATTGGGCTATGCAACTTGTGTCATTAATGGTCTTCTTAAAATTACTGAAACTTAAACAAATAAAATTGATAAAATTATTAGTGAATCATTGATTCAATTCAGTTTTGTATGTAGGCAACGCCAATTTTATGTGCTCAGTTTTTATATGTATGCTTGTATGATCTGGAATTGGATAATTATTTACGTACTAGACATGTCGAGACGAATATTGACTGCTCCAATGTCCAAGACCTCATCAGCGGTGTTGAGAACTGAGGCGTTGACATACCTGGCAGCTATTGCCTGAGTGAAATTCGGAGCAAAATAAAGCAGACCCCAAACGTTGTTTCTCTTCAAATCCCTTTCTGCTTCAAGTAAGTTGTGTTTATCAACCTGCAACATGGATGAAACTATAAGTATTGTCAATTGACAAAAATATATGAGGAAATTTATCATTTGCCATTAATTATAATGACAATAACTATACGTTTAAAAAATTTAAACTCAAAAATAGTTCTTTGAGTTTGACCTGAATGAACTTTTTTCAGTTCGAATACTATTCAGATAAATTTTATTATTAGCTGTGATGCCAGAATATTAAAAAAAGTTTGAAAAAGCTAGCTAATTATTACCACTATTCTTAAAAAACTGAGGTGGTTATGCGATTTTAGTACAAAATTTCATGCCAAAATTGATTATGGAGACCAAAAATCAATCAACCCAACCGTTTTGGAGAAATTAACTGATTTAGAATAATTTTTTCCATTTAGAATGTAAATATCTTTATAATCGTTTGAGATATTGTTGTGCGGTTTTTGGCATACAATTTGTCATAAGACTCTGCATCGAAATCATGTATCACATGACCATATTCACATTTAAAAAATGAGAATTTAACTTGGATCCAATATGCAAGATGGCTGACAATTGTTTGTCACAGTTGAGTCATTTCCCCATCTTGCCAGAGGGTCTTATTTGCTTGGACAGACTATACCTTTAATTTACCCTTGTATAAGAAATATCAAGCCGTTTCCAAACTTTTCACCCTCCCTGTATGCTGTATGTATTATGCAGCCCATACACTGGTGATGCCAAGCTAAACCAAACCAATACCATCCAACAAATTGTGACGTATGTGATACCCAAGGTGTATAGAAGAGTATCATTCTACACACCTTGTGTGATACCATCCAACCAATTCATCCAAACAAAACTGTTATCAACATATGTTATAATGATTCCAAGATTATTCAGCTGAACAATACTGAGTTTTATTTTCTCTTTAAAATACAATAAACTCTTGGCGCGGTTATTTGAAAACATTTTTGGATAATTATGAAAGGTTTGATATAAAAATTTTGTTGGTTATTCATTTATTATTTACAAAGGCAACTTGGAAAATGTATTTGAAGCCTAGGTGATTGATGCTTTTATATTTTAAAAAATTAAAATGAAATCTATTCCCGTTTCATAGGTCTACACAATTTTTTCTATTAGAATTAAACTAGCATTAATTGTTCATAGGCACTGCCAGAGTCATAAATCATTAGTGCATTAATATTTTATATATTATTATAATATATATTATATAATATTAAATATTAATTTCATATTATTATTTATCTACAGGCGTATTGAAAAATTCCTATTTCAGTTTTACAATTGAAATTGAAATGACTACCATTTCAAAACAGAATCTCAGAACTGTGTCGTAATGAACGTTTTTTGATACAGAAGGAACTTCAAGATACAGTCCAAATTCCACTTTATGATACATTCCTTGTTTTGTTTTGAAATCAGGTGATAAAAAGTAAACAGTGTTCAACTAACCTCAAAATCAAAACTGCAACTGGGATTGAGTAGCCTACCAGTATTTTTCAATCAATATTTCAATTTATGTATTTGAATATTCAACTAATTTAAATAGTCCAAAGTTTAAATAGTTGAATATACTTATAACTTTGTTAGTGAATATGTTAATAACTTTCTTTTTTACAACAACACTCACAATTTTGTTGCTTGTTGAATGCGTTTTGTGGTTCTGACTGATATGTTATTTCTATCATATTTAACAAGTAATAAGTTGATTATCATAACAGTTCAAGTAGGATGAAGACAAAAGAAGTTAAATAAACGACGGTATGTTGATTTTTATAATAGCGTTCACTTACAGATAGCTTGATACTGATGGTCTATAGCTTGATACTGGTCTGATACTGATAACTACAACGGTGGTTGTAGATAAAATAGTGTATGCAACGGTTGTATTAGGCCTTTATAGCATTTGTGAGATATTTAGAGCACTCGCTTTGCTCGTGGCTCTAACTTACATCTCACCTCATGCTATAAAGGCTCCCATTA
Organism: Sogatella furcifera; assembly: GCA_017141385.1. Lineage (NCBI taxonomy): Eukaryota > Metazoa > Arthropoda > Insecta > Hemiptera > Delphacidae > Sogatella > Sogatella furcifera. Next base: position 12,378,765 of record CM029551.1, on the reverse strand, counting down.
TACAACCGTTGCATAAACTACTATTTGCTAATTTCAAATTCAAGCTGAGTATTTTGTGGCTACTGCTGATCTAATTAATATGCATTCATATGCAAAAACAACAATAAAAATAATTTAGAAATACAAAAGCGCAGTGCTATATGCATTGAATGATACTGAAACAATAATTTATTGATCACGTATGGGCTAAGGAAAAATATGAAAAACAAAGTAAGAAGAACTTGGAAATTGTCTGAGAATTGATCAATTTTATTATAACTTTATTCTATATTTATGTTGATAATAGAAATAAAGAATGGATTATGAAAAAATAAGATTTTTAGAAATAGATTTTAGTATTTTAGATTTAGGTTAAATTATTTAAACCGAATGTAAACACAAAACAATTCCAGAAAATCTTAAAATTCTACGAATCATGAATGCAGCTGACCGATGATTCAGTCAGCTGACTAAATTTTCATAAAGCCACGAAAAACCGTGCAACCAACTCATCCAACCGATTTGGTATCACGTGGTTGGATGGTTTGGTTTGGCATCACCAGTAATAATAATAATATTCGTGTAACCTGGCTGGCTCAGGTCTGGTGTCAGAGTTTTCAGGTCGCTCCTGATCAATTTCAGGGCCTCTGACATGACTTGACTATTTTTAGGCAGCCGGGACCGACGGTTTGTGTCCATCTGAAACACGGGAAAGTGCCCTGAGAAAAATTTCTGGTCTGACTTGGGTTTGAACCCGGGACCAACGCCAGCACTTAACCCACTCAGCTACGCCACCCCCCAGTGTATGGGCTCTATTAGCCCCAATGTAATGACACAACTTGACATATAGCAGCTGTCAATAGGTATATAATAATAAATTCTTGACATAAACTATATCACTTTACATTAATACTAAACCTAATTATTACAATTCAATAATCCTGTGAGTCTTATATTTTTATATCACCTACACACTATATTTTGCCCATAAATTCTCTGAGTAAAAGGGGGTGACTCAAGAAGAACATATCTAGAATATGTTTGAACCTTCTAAAACAGAGTTGTCTCACCTCACTACAAATCCTATTCAGTATTCATCTATAAAAAAGTCTTAATTGCCTCATATTATGGACATTGGTCTGTTCTAGTATAATACAGTGCAGAGGTTCATTGATTGGACGTGACATTAAATGTACAGGGTTCGCCAATGAAGTGGGACGAATTGAATAAGCAACAGGTTGTTTAGTAAATTGTATTTTTGTTATTTTTTATCATAAATAGAAAGTAGAAATGTAGCCATCTAGTGTAAATCATTTATTGGCTATAACATCTTCCAAATGTCCTCCATTGGAATCTATGCACTTTCGCAGCCGGGCCTTAAAAGAAACGGGTAGATCTTCCAACTTTGAGCGTTACATCGAAATGATTCATAACTTTCTTACATCAGAACTCGTCCGTTTTCTATTGAATGAACAAACAATATGGAACTAGCCACACTGCGAGAATTCCCATGAATGCTGTGAATTTTTTGTTTCCAAGCCGCGTCATTTCTCGAAACGGGGATATCCCTTGGCCCCTCCCTATCCAGATTTATCAAGCTGTGACTTTTTTCTATGGGCAAAAACGAGATTTTCTCAAAGCGATCCACTCAGAACTATCCCAGCTGTAAAACAACGGATTCGAGATGAGATGGGAGCATACCACTCAATATGCTGCGAAATGTCATGGGAAACTTCCAGGCCCGTTTGCAAAATTGCATAGATTGGTCCTTCCAAATGGAGGACATTTGGAAGATGATGTATTCAAAAAATGATTTTTCACTTATTGTACACTAAATGGCTACATTTCTACTTTCTATTTATGATGAAAAAATTACAAAAATACAACTTCTCAAACAATCTGTTACTCATTCAAATCGTCCCACTTCATTGGCGAACCCAGTATTATACGACACTTAATAATATTGTTGGTGGAATTAAATAAACGGTTGATATCAAATTAATAAATAAACATGTCTTTAAATTGTTTTCTACTCACAATGTAAACAGTATCGGTAGCGCCCTTTAGGTAGTTGAGAAAGCGACAGCTGATAGGCGTGTCCCAGTCGCACGCGTGCGTGTGTGTGCGAGAGTGCGCGCAGTCGTAGTGGTCGTGATTGACCACGGCTATCGGCAGTTTGGAGGGATCGTGGCCGACGGCCACATTTTGAAATGTGCACTGCATTATTGGCATCAGAAATAGGATTAATAGTAACCTGAAACAACGTTTTTCCATTAAATAACTATAGTCTGTCCAAGCAAAGAAGACATTATGGCAAGACGGGAAATTGACTCCATCTCGGTCGATATTGGTTCAAAAATGATAAATTTTGTCTTAAATTGTATAGTCCGGTTCCTTGTGTAATTCCGTGTGCTAGTTCGTGAGCATGGCAAGAGACCCTGATATTCTGTTTCTGGGGTATCTAAGGATATTCAAACCACTTGATGGACATCTGAGGGTCGCGTCTGGCTCGAGTAATGGCGGGTTCAAAATGGCGGATATTTTGAGACTGCAGCGCTCCAAGAAAATGCTTGTAGAATCGTAACCAGTAAAGATACAGATTTCAAATTACCGGCAATCGATTCACAATGAATTTTTCTACAATTTTGGACATCACACATTTTGTGATAAAATGTAACCTAAATCCAGAAAAAAGCCTTTTTAAAAAAAATGTGTTTCCCAATATCTGTTTCCAGTACAAATTTTGTGAATATCATTTGAAAATAGTCTATCATTTCGATAGACTATTGGGAACAAGAGTATTGGCAATAGTATTTGTGATTGATTCCCGTTAATTAGAGGGTTTCATGAATATGGGTTTCCAAGTTATGGATTTCAACATATTTCCTTGTACAACAAAAAATATTATATTTCCACTAAAAAAAGAGTTAAAACGAATATTTATATCCTTATATTAAAGTTTTGTACTAGAATATTTTTTGTGAGATCATTTTTAGAGGGAAAACCTACTATACCGCCCTTAATTCAGGTTATTTCAAGTAGGACTCTTCAAGGATAATAAAATAAGGACCGCCGTAACTTTCATAAAAATTGGCGGATCTTGGCAAACTTTAGCTCATTGTTTTCAGCTCGTCAAGACGGTTGAAATGCATATATTATTTGTAAAATTTGATCAAAATTGAATAATTTCACGACCTTGAATACTTTGAGTTCATCTACATATACCGAGAAAAATGCGACTTTTTGTGTTAAAATGCGTATATCTTGGATGAAATTGACTGGAAAATTTTGCATTTCCGCCCAAATTGTAGAGCATAAACTCTTATATTATTTTATGTATAAAAATAATGAATTCGTCCTGCTGAAATTAGATTTTTTAAGAAAAACAAAAACTGAAAATTCACTTTTTCATTTTTCCCTACTATTACTATCTCCAAAATTTGACTTTAAATTGAGATTTATCACAGTTATGGATGCGATTCAGATCTCATATCATAGAGAATTAGAATCCGTACAATTTTAAATCAAAGACACAACCATTTATTGAATCAATCTAAATTTAAAATTGTATTTTTAAGACAGTGATAGTAAGGAAAAATGAAAAAGTTAATTTTTAGTGTTTGTTTTTGTCAATGAATCCAATTTCAGATAATCGAAATCATGATTCCCACATATAAAATGATGGGGGAATTCATGCTCTACAATTTGAGCTGAAATACAAAATTTTCCTGCCAATTTCATTCAAGATATGTATATATCAATGGGTATACCCATTTAAACACCAAAGGTCGCATTTTTGTCAATATTCGAGATGTGGATGAACTCAAAGTACTCAAGGTTGTGAAATTCTTAAATCTTGATGAAATTTAACTAATAATATTCACATTTTAACCGCCTTGATGTGCTGAAAACAAAGATCTAAAGTTTGTCAAGATCCGTTAACTTTTATGAAAGTTACGGCGGTCCTTATTTTATCATCCATGAAGACTGAAGAGTCCTTGAAACAACCTGAATTAAGGGCGGTATAGTGGGTATTTTATTTAAATATGATCTCACAAGAAGTATTCCAGTAGAGAACTTCAATACAAGGATATAGAGATTCCACAATCTCATGATTAAACTTATTTGGGATGCCCACAGTGGTTAAAGACAATTTCCAGTCATCCATCATTTTTTAGGAGCTAGGCCCTTTTTTGTCAACTTGCATGGGCTACTCAATTCGATCATAACAGTTATTATTTTCAGTTATTATCATAGTTACTATTTTCTGCATTACGGTACTTCAGAAAATTCAGATCAATTTACTTCATTCGCGTAGATTATAAAATATATATGCTGCAAAAATGTTATGAAATTTGAAGATTTGATATCATGCAGTTTGCTTGAATAAACTAAATAGATTATAGATTGTGGAAACTTACTGCAAAATCACACGTATACGGAATTTAATATGCTGAAAGTTATATAATTCGTGCTCTATTTACCGGAAAGGTAGATTTCACACTCATTAATGTCAATTCCTGGACCAGAAATATATAAATTTAAAGGACCAGAGAATGAGACGAAAAACCGAAACCATTTTAAATAGAGAGACAAACGGAGGAAGTCTTATGAATATCCTGAAATATTTCTACTCAAATCGGCCCTTATTTCTAATCTATGAAATCAAATTAAATTTACTCATCCTTAATGATAATTACAAGTTTAAAGCTAAAAATATATAGTACAATATTCAGATATACAGTAGGAAGTATAAATATGAATAATAATATAATATAAGGATGGTCCCTGCAAGGTTGAAAAAAGGATGACCCCTACAAGGTCATAAGGATAAATATAACGAGATTGTTTGAAGGTTGGAAGAGCGCTATTAAATAGACTCTGTGCGCTGCTCTGCTGAGTGGCAAACTTGACGCAACTTTACCTTTGAATTTCTATAAACAAAAATATGGATCAAACCTATTAATCACCAGGAAAACATTATAAAAATTATTGGTAAAGACTTTTATTACTGAAATTCTCGAGTAATTTATTTTTAAGATGATTATTTTAAAAAAATATATACTGTTGTGAGAATTTAAAAAAAGTTTTTTTTCTGGATTTATGTTACATTTTAACACAAAATTTGTGATAATCAAAGTTGTGGAGATTTCTTCAAGCACAGAAATGATTTTCAATCTGATGAACTAATTATCGTATCCAATAAGATCAAAGTAACCACTCTTGACAGCCCAATTTCATGAGAACCATTTCTCCATGTAGTAAACATCTTCAAATAGGGAAACCTATCTCTTGGAAATCAATAATATTCATAAATCTTTCCAATGAACGGGAAACTAAAAATCCTTTTTTTCAACTATCGTAGGCCTATCCAAAAAAACTGTTTTATAAATCATTTTCACGAAATTTATACTGTAGATTGATTGATTGATTGATTGATTTTTATTTAGTGCTAGGTCTGGAAAGACCCATTGCACAACACAACATACCGGTACATTACATCTCAAAGTTACAACTGTAATATGAACTTATATTAGTATATTACACTAAATACCTAAAAATTATGTAATACATATTTTAAATAATAGTTACAAGAAACGAAAAGAAAGAAAGAAAGAGAAAAGAATAACGTACTGTAGCGTTGAAAAAGAAAATAAATGACAAGTATGAAAAGTAGAGAGATATTGAGAAAAATATTTTTTTGAAAGAGCTGTTTCTCTGGATGTATGTTTATAACAAAATGTGTAACAACCAGATTTGATTTAATTCATGGATGTTTCTTCGATCTGAAATTGCAGAGATATCAATTCTCTATGATTTGAGATTCAAAACGCATCAATAATTCTGATAAATCTAAATTTAAATCGAATTTTTGAGTTATTAGTGAAAGTAGGGAAAAATGGAAAAGTGAATTTTCAGTTTTTGTTTTTCTTAAAAAATCTAATTTCAGCAGGACGAATTCATTATTTTTATACATAAAATAATATAAGAGTTTATGCTCTACAATTTGGGCGGAAATGCAAAATTTTCCAGTCAATTCCATCCAAGATATACGCATTTTAACACAAAAAGTCGCATTTTTCTCGGTATATGTAGATGAACTCAAAGTATTCAAGGTCGTGAAATTATTCAATTTTGATCAAATTTTACAAATAATATATGCATTTCAACCGCCTTGACGAGCTGAGCTTTTTAGTACATGATGAGAAACTCAATTTTACCTCAGCAATGAATTTCGTCAATTTTGGCCGAATTCAACATATGATATATGAATTTAGACCGCCTTGATGAGCTGAAAAGAATGAGCTATGAATTGTTGAGATCCGATGACTAACAATAGAGTTAGAGGTATCCTTAGATTGAGATCCTTGAAGGGTCCTTACTATTGAACATAACCAAAATTCTGGTCGGTGAGTGGCTCATCTGCTGGAAATTGATCTAGAATATATTATTATCAAATAAAATCTCAATACAAGCACATATAAATTTTTTTGGAGACCATTTTTCCCATAAATAGGGGTTTTTAAGATACAAGGATATCTTTGTACTGCCCTAGTTCAAAAACTAGACAAGATAGAGAGGTCTACTTGGTCTCAAATTGTAGAGGACAAAGTTATCCTCAGAGGGATTTTGATTTACACGATTCAAATAAATACGTCAGAAGATCCAAGCAAGCAAAAACTAAAAATACTAAAATTCTCATTTTTCTTGAAAATTAGCCTCTTTTTTGAAAAATCATAACTCCGTTCCCAATAAGGATAGAGACATGAATCTGATACCATTCTCTTGGAAATTTAATTTACTAAAAAAAGATATGAATGATTTTCTTCGTCTGACGCTTCGTTTTAACGGAAATCGTGGTAGACTAGAAATGGAACCGAAATTTTGGCCGCCATCTTGAATTACAAAAAATGCTCAACTTTTACAGCTTGGCATCACTCGGATTCGGAATCTACACATCAAAATCTATCATAATCGATCAAAAAATCAACGACATACCACAAAAAAGGTTACCCCCTTTTTTCGCATTTGGCGCCCAGACTATAAGTAATAGCTAGTTTATGTACACATGAATACTTTTTTTTAATAGCGTGAATGGTGAGTGAATGTAGCATTCAAAAAGTTTTTCCAACTAGGCCTACTACTCCTACTTGCAAACAAATTATTATTAATTTAGCAAGTAGTATTTTATTTCGACTTATTATTATTATTATTGGAGATGATTTTGTTTGATTGTAAGCACAATTTGTTTTGTTTCTGGACTTTTATTATTAATAAGGCTTATATCATTCTGTAAAGTGTAATAGTTTTAGTTGTAATATGTCACAATAAAAAGTGATTTGATTTGATTTTTCTACAATTTGAGTTTAAATTTATAATTTTTGAACGAAATTAAATCATTTTCCTGTCTTGCCATAATGTCTTTATTGCTTAACTATTGTGTTATTCGCGCAAGCAGAGAAGACATGCAGTTACAACGCAAATTGTATTGTTTCGGCGTGTCTTCTCAGATTTTGTAAACTATAACTTAGGTACTTGAGCTGTGAGTACACAACGATACATTAACTAAACATAACTTATTATTATGGAAGAAGAGTGACATCACGTATTAGATATAAATATGGAGATATCAATAGGGGGAATAGGTGAATACTGAATGGATCTTGTATCAAGGAGTTTCCTTACTGTATCATTTTTGTATAAAATTTTTTAATTTTAATCTTCTCTTCAAAGGTTCAAAGTAATTGAATTTTAGGGTGACTTATACAACACTTTACATTTTCGCATAACTATAATAACGCTTAACATAAATAGTGATAACTTATCGCTGTTCAATCCACGTAATTTTTGCATTCATTTTTATCTGAGGGTGATACCCAACATTTGCTCCTACAGGCCTGTGCGTGGGTAATGCGTGGGATGATAATGAGAGAGGACGACTACTTTTTGAGTTTCTTCAATCTAATTTGCCCAATAAATATTTATTGTTCAATATTAGTGTAGTATAAATCGGTAGTCTAGAGGAGTTGTAGTTTAGGGCATGAGCCTGTTGCACTCACCCAAATATATTTTTGAATAAATGATGATTGATTGAATATTATCCCAGTATGAGTTTTTTGACGAATCAATCTTCTCAATTTTCGTAATTATCCAATGAATTTAATAATTTCTGAATGACATTTTAATATTGAATATGAGTTATCTTGGTTTCAGTAAATAACTGTGCAAAATTAATTTCTGATAGTATAGCTAAAATATCCAAGTTACTAGTGATATCAACCACTCATATTGAGAGTGTTCATCTGTCATATTGATTTTTATTCTAAACGTGACATCTTTGAATCTACTCTGTGAAAACTTCAAGAAGAGAATGCGAATTCTTACACTGAAAGAGTGTGTTTTCATCAATTATTTAAATTATAGCGTTTCTCTCAGTCACAAATAACTAGGCCTACCTAATTTGAATGAACCGTTTGAATTATGTCTGAAAAAAGTTTCAAAAATTTTCAAGCAGCAACAGAAAACAAATATATTAAGAATCCTGTCTCAAATTTTTTGATTGACTTGATCAATCAATTTTTAAATAGCAGCAAATTATTCGTGCTTACGATCGTGAAACATCAAATCTTGTTTGGACAAATGTCTTGATAATCTCCATAAAAAGCGTCATATATAACTTATTGTTATTTTCGTTTTTCTCCCTGACTATTGAGGGGATAATGCATTTTTAATGATTATGGTACTCAACAGTGTAGGATATTTTGGTTTTTCGTTTGTTCGAAATGTTCTTAAACATTTCTACTCACAAGTAGGCTACACGTTTTTCCGAGATAGTGTCTTCTGATAATGTTAAACTCGTTAAGTCTTCGATAAATAATTGACCGTATCGTGTCAGGTATATTATTATCCAGTAGAATGTGAATCATTATTGAACTTGAACTCAAATAACAAATCTGGACACAACATAATAACTCACTTATTATGATTCATAAAATACTAATTAAATTTCAATTAGGCCTACTGCTTGTAAGATCAACTACTTACGGCACTTCTCTTGTAACATAAAGAGTGTTTTTGAGGAGTTGAGCCTTGAACCTACTGAACGAAAAGGATGTTTGCTTCACAATAGGAGACCGAAGCTTCAGTGATGGCTCTTGATTTTTAGTTTCATCAGGTAGCTGAAAAATATCAAAATTTATAACATAAAGTTATCTTAAACATTTGAGAAACTATAAATGAATGAAACTATAAATGAATGAAACTATAAATGAATTCATCATTTCTCTCGCTTATAAATACTAAACTGTTAGAATTTATTTTTATCTTGAAGTTGATTGTAATTATTTTTACTTTCCTTGCCCTACCTACTACCATAGGTAAGGAAAGTATTTTTCTCCAAAAAAATTAAGGTACCCCAATTTTAGGTTTTCTATCCGTTTCAAGGTCCCCTGAGTCCAAAAAAGTGGTTTTTGGGTATTGGTCTATGTGTGTATGTATGTGTGTGTGTATGTGCGTGTGTGTATGTCTGTATACTCTTTATCTCGATTCCTAATTGGCCGATTGACTTGAAATTTATAACTTAAGGTTCTTATACCATGAGGACCTGACTCGAAGAAATTCAAAAAAATTCATTGAAAAGTGGCGGATAATATGCCAAAAATGGTGTTTTTCACGGTTTTCTCGAAAACGGCTTTAACGATTTTTTCAAACTCATACCCGGAATAGCCCTAAATAAGCCCTATCGACTGTCATGAGTCTCGTTCCTGGAAAAATCGCAGAAGATCCGCAGCATTGTTGAGAAAAATGGATTTTGCTATATTTCTATCTCGATTTTCTCGAAAATGTTTCAAACTATTTTCTTCAAACTGACACCCTATATAGTCATTAATAAGCTCAATCAACTGGCATACATCCCCTTTGTGTAAGATCAGCAGGGGCGCCACACCCAGACTTGAAAAGTTGAGTAGTTTGTAGATAGGCAACCCGCACTACATGACTCGGTAAGTGGAGTTTGAGCAACGCGGGCAGCGTGCTTGCCGCTCGTGTACAAAAATTGTATCAATGCCATCCCGTCAAACTCGCAATCAAAACAATCCACATCAGGATTTAAAGGAGACAAAAATCACATTTGGTGTTTCATAATAAATTTTTGGTAAAATACCAGAGTATGACATATAAAACTTTCCTTGCCAGTCACATTTGCTTAATAAGAGTAGGCTATCCAATATCCATACCTAGTCATCGGCGAGTGCAAATTTCACTGTTAGTATCGGAAGATGAGCAAGTAATAGCGTAATGGAATTTGCACCCGCTGATATTCTTATTACTCTTATTAAGCAATCGTAATGGCAAGGAAAGTTGTGTGAGTGTACCACACCAGATTTTATTTTATATCTTTTATTACTTACAAGTCCTATGATACAGCAAACCGGAAGACGCAATTCAGCACAAATTATCAAAGTTCAGTGTCGAAATTCATGTTCAGTAAATTAGATAGGTACAGTCTATTCAAGCAAACAATACAAGATGGGAAAATGACTCCAGCTGGGTTAATATCAGTTGAAAAATTATAAATTTGGTCTTAGAATGTAGGAAACATTCTAATATACAATTTAAGACCAAATTTATCATTTTTGAACCAATATTGATCGAGCTGGAGACTTCTCCCATCTTGGCAGAATGTCCTCTTTGTTTGGACTGACACTATGCGAGTAAGTATCAAAGTCTATACCATACCTATATTTTCAACTCTGCTTTTTGGCCTTTTACATATTCTACTTATTGGTTAAGTCTTGAAGATTGCTCTTGGATGGGTGACCAGCAGTATATGCTGAAGATCAACTACTTACAGGACTCCTCTTGTAAGTTGTAACATATACACATATTGGTGAGGTGGGACCTACCCTCCTATTGATGCAGTAGGATACAAATAAATTTATATGACTATAAAAATCTTTTCTTTGCTTTGATTCTAATAATCCTCCATTGCATATTGCGGGTTTTGTTAGGCATCATTTTGCATTTAAGAAATTATGATAATTTGATCATTTTTACCTTATGAGACTGCTCATCGGCTTGACTAAAAATCAAGAATGTCTCTTCAAGTGTTGAGCAATTGTGACTAGACATGAGTTCCAAAGGAGGAGCCTCTGCTAATATACTTCCTCCTCTCATTAGTCCAACCTGAAAAATTAGAATGATATTTTAATATTATTCACTTGATGTTATATAATGTATGCTGAAGGAAAAACGTAAGTATATGAGATGTAATTGCAAGTTATTATGGTTTTGTACCGATATTTAATTGTGGGAATAAATTTTAATTTTAATCATATAATCTAAATCCTCATAGGTATTTTTTAGCAAAGACCCCCATAATAAAATGATTGTAATCTATAAAATATTTGGAATTTATTTTGCCAAACTTACCACATGAGCGTGCCTGGCCTCCTCAATATAATGAGTTGTCAAAATTATTGTCTTTTTAGTCTTCGTGGTCAGTTCAACTAGATAGAGCCAAATGCTGAAAAAATATAACATAAGATTAATTTTTTCACAGTAGAACCCTCTGAAACAGCAATTGGCTTTTGATTACTTTACCAGAGAACAGTGATGGAAGCATTGCTATTATGTCTGAAAGCCTTAATTCATCATATATAGTGGAAAAATCAGTTTTCATTATATACAGAGTGTTTCAGGGGAATGTGCAATACTTCTCAGGCTGATTCCTTACACCAAGTAGACAAAAAAGTTCCATGGGACAAACTCCCAAAAACGCTTTATTACCTAGATAACAATTGCGGAAGATTGAAATTTTTCAAAAAATATTAATTTTTCTAATTATTTAGAGGCTTTAGTGAGGTTCTAAAATAATCAGTTCCTATGTAAAATTAACTGAGAAATTCAATGCAACCAGTTCCAAGGTTGAAACTTTAACAGTTAGTAGAGTCATTCTAACTCAAAACAGGGGTCAAGCTGGAAGTAATTGCAACAAAGTTGTTTTATGGTGTAAATGGTAGCTGACACCCTCCTATTTAACGTGTAAAAAATCCCACTCTCAACTCGTGTCTGAAAGTTGTTTTTTTGGCCGCCATATTGGAAAATTTTGCTCATTTTTTGGTTTTCTTGGAATAACGTTAAAACGAAGCGTCCAACAAAAAAGTTTACAAAACCTTTTTTTTTAGATTGTCTGAAATCATTAAAAAAAAGATGTATTGAATTTCACCATTTATTTAAGTTGATGTAACTATTCTGAATGCGTGATGCCATAAACCTTATTCATAGGAGATTCAAGAGGAAGAATTTGGCTACATTTTTTATGAATTTTCATTTTTTATCACGAAGGACTTCGAAAATATACTCATGTGTAAGTAAAAAGATAAATTTTTCTGGTATATGATGGAAAAGTCAATAATCTCTCCGGAGATATTTTCCACACTTTTGACCGAATTTGACGTATGATATATGAATTTAGACTGCCTTGATGAGCTGAAAAGAATGAGATATGGTTTGTTGAGATCCGATGACTTTTAAAATAGTTAGAGGTATCCTTAGATTGAGATCCTTGAAGGGTCCTTAAAATTATTGAAAAATAACCTAAATTCAGGTCGGTGAGTAGCTTATCTGCTAGAAATTGATCTAAAAGACATTATTGCCAAAAAAATATCAATATAAGCACGGTATAAATTTTTTTGGCGACCATTTCCCCCCAAAATAGGGTTTTTTTCAAATACAAGGATATCTTGTAATTGCTCTAGTTCAAAAACTGCCGGTCGGGGTGGCCGAGTGGTCTGGGGCGTTACAACCTTCAGTCCGCTAGCGCTACCCGGTCGTGGGTTCGAATCCCACCAGAGGCATGGTCGTTTATGCACCTCATAAATCACCCTCGCACACTCCATTACCCACGCACAAGTAAATTGGAATACTTATGTGGGCATCATCCGCAGCAAAAACTATACAAGGAAGAAAGGTCTACTTGGTCTCAAATTGTAGAGCACAAAATTATCCCCAGAGGGATTTTGAATTGAACAACTCAAAGGAGTATGTCAAAAGATCTGTGCGAACAAAAACTAAAAATACTCAATTATAGTTTTTCTTGAAAATTAACCTATTTTTTGAAAAATCGTAACTCGGTTTCTAGTAAAGATAAAGAGATGATTCTACCACCATTCTTTTGCAAATTTAATTTACTAAAAAAAAATCCAGTAAGTTTTTTGTTGGACGCTTCGTTTTAACGTTATTCCAAGAAAACCAAAAAATGAGCAAAATTTTCCAATATGGCGGCCAAAAAAACAACTTCCCGACACGAGTTGAGCGTGGGATTTTTTACACGTTAAATAGGAGGGTGTCAGCTACCATTCCACCATAAAACATCTTTGTTGCAATTAGTTCCACCAACAACCCTAGAATGACTCGGCTAGGTTATTGAGATAATTGAAAAAATATGGTAAAAATGCCATTTTTCAACAATAAGGGTTAAAACTGGATAAGGAATCATAAAATTGTATTTTTTATTAACGGAAGTTGTAGAGAGTCGGATTCTAAAGAAAAAGTTAAAGGCGGTGATTGTGTAAATCTTACTCAAATTTCAGAAATGGCGATCAAAAATCGCAAAATTGACAAAACATAGCACAAGTGATGAATTTGTGTTTAGTAGCAATTTTGCGATTTTTGATTGCTATTTCTGAGATTTGGGTAAGATTTACCCAATCGCCGCCATTCAACTTTTTCTTTAGAATCCGACTCTCTTCAACTTCCATTGATAAAAAATACAATTCTATGTTTCCTTATCCAGTTAATAACCCTTGACCCTTGTTGAAAAATGGTCAACTTGGAACTGGTTTAATTGAATTCCTCAGCTAATTTTACATGGGAATTGATTATTTCAGAACCCCACTAAAGCCTCTAAAGAATTAGAAAAATTAATATTTTTTGAAAAATCTCAATTTTCCGCCATTGTTATCTCAGTAACAAAGCGTTTTTGGGGGTTGGTACCATGGAGCTTTTTGTCTACTTGGTGTAAGGAATCAGCCTGAGAAGTATTGCACATTCCTCCTGAAACACTCTGTATATAATAAAAACTGATTTTTCCACTATATATAATGAATTAAGGCTAGTTTCTGCATTGAAAAAAATTGAGAATTTAATCGAAATTAATAATTTTACCAGATTAAAATTTATATTGTGGAATATTATTATCATTTCGAGGAATTGAAATTGATAGTTTGGTGGAATAACATTGGAATGATTTGAATATGACTCCACAATATAAATTTCAATATGGAATAATAATAAATTAGTGGGTGTTAATGAATGAGATATGGATTTTAATCTATATGAAAACTTAAATCTTACCTTTGACTTAGCAGTGGGTCAAGACCCACAGTCGGCTCATCCAGAATTAGGAACTCAGGATCGTGCAAAAGAGCGACTGCAAACGACACTCTTCTCTGCTCACCTCCACTGTAAATGGATAATTTTATTCACCCTTATTAGTATCACCCAAGAAATTGTTAACTTGTATTGAAAATTTACAGTCAAACTTCAATTTTCGACTTGAATATATTTCCCTGTCAAATTATTTAGAAAGTATATTTGGAAATATCAAGACTGAAAAATATTATGATGGCATTTTTTACAATTTCGTCACTCTGTAATATCTGTGTAGATATAAAACTACTATTTCTGTCTATTATTAAATTCCAAATACTATACCCTATTCACGATCACTTGAGACGAAATGAACAATTTTTTTGCGCGTGTGTGCGGATAAAGGAAGGTATTACTTCATACGACGGTTGGCCGCAGTCGAACAGCTGTAGTCAATCACACTTCTTGGCTTTTCCTGAAGCTCAAACAAAAATAGCTACCTGTACATGCAAAAAGTTTCTTTATTTCATCTCAAGTGATCGTGAATAGGGTATAGTGCTTAATTCAAATGCTAATTTAAAATGATTCATTCTTTCTCCTTCTCCCTCTCAGAGGTACCGGTACACGGCGTATCGGTGCGTACGGTCTCAAATTAAGTCCAGTTGAATACTTCCATTTTATAAGTGAAGTCATTTTTTCCAAGTGAAAATTGTTGGCCTAATGTAAACTTCCATCGTCTTCTATTAACCTGTAAGCATCATCATTCACTCACTCATTATCACCTTTAAAACACTTGCTATCAAGTCGCAATTGTAACAATAAATAAAGTTCTATCACGCACACTTTTCAAATACTTCTGATTTCTAGGATTAATCATACAGATACAGTATTTTAACACTTGAATGTAACAGACTTTAGAAATATCAATTTTTAAGTAATGGTGCTAAATCGTTTTAATTTCTTATCAAGATTCCATTTTTTCTGAGTGTGATACCATTGCACATTGCCTATCGCAGGCTTGAGTGTGGACAATGAGATGGTTGGCGACAGGAGTTCCATGGAGATGACTTAACGAGAAATCTTTTCTCCACTTTTGAATCATAGGGGGTGACTCCCAAAGAGATACAATACATGGAGTAACCAGGGCCGGATTTGAGAGTATGCCGCCTATAGGCTAAATGTAAATTTGCCGCCCCCTTGAAACTTATACTTTGCTTATTCCGAGTCGTTATGGGTTAAGGGAGTAAGCGGCAGTCAGAGTCAAATCAGTAGTAAGATATATTTATATAAATGGGCATGTAGCAAGAAATATCTCGTGGACTTTATAGTACGGTGCAATTAGTTCAAAAAAAGACCGAACCTCAACATACAAAGAGGAAGGACGATTCCTATGCCAACATGTTCTATACAACCTCTTAATTGTTTGGTGATAAGTTACACCCTTTTGAGCGTTGGGTTTTTGGGAGAGGGGGGGGTGTAAGGTGCGAAATTTCGGTTTTTCGTGAATTGTAGCCAAACCAAGCGTCGGACGAAAAAATTCCATTCATGCTTTTTCTAGAGAACAAAATTTGGAAGATTGAGACCAATTGCTACTCTGTATCATCAACTGTTTCCAAGTTACATTTTTTGAAAACTCCATATTTTTCACAGGAATTATTACCTTAATTTGAAATTTAGTAACTTTTAATTGGAAACACTTGCATCCGTATTTCGAAATCCCTCTCGGCTAAATTCATTTCTCTTCAATTTTAGACCAAATTCACACTTCTATGTTCAGTGGTTCATGTGCTGCAGCGATTTAAAAAAAAACCTTACAACCTCAAAACCCGTTGGGTGGCTCGTTGGAGGAGTGATAAAGCGCCGGTCTGATAACCAGGTGGACCCTGGTTCAAATCCCAAGCGGGGAACAATATTTTTGACCACAGCACAATCACATAGATACGGCCACCCCGTCTTTCGGAGGAGACGATAAGCCGTCGGTCCCGACTACCTCAAAGTAGTTGTCATCTATCATCCATATCATTACCCACGCACAAGCCTATGAGCTCATGTGGGCTTCGCCCTCATAACAAACAAACAAACAAAACCCCTAAAATTACATTTTAACATACAAAAGGGGCTGTACTGAACAAGTTAGCATAGGAATCGTCCTTTCTGTTTGGATGTTGAGGTTCCGGTTCGAGTCTAATTGCACCGTACTATTATAGTGTATTCAGAAATCAAAACGATTTTGTAATGCACTAAAATAATAGGCAAACACGTTCTAAGAATTACTAGTAGGTCATGTTTTTCAAAGTAAATTCAGAACTCGTAGAGAAAATGTAATTTATTGAAATTATTTTATAAATTTTGAAATTTTTTTTTTAATTTGCCGCCTTAAAAATTTGCCGCTCTAGGCTGCAGCCTACTTAGCCTATTTAGAAATACGGCCCTGGGAGTAACCATGTGAGTGTCACACAGCCGTTCTGGGTGGATCATTTTCTGGTATATATATGGTCTTCAATACAAATATAATTACTGTTAGAGCTCTGATATAAAAACCAAAAAATTGTATAGCGTGTGTTGCAACTCATATTTTTTTGTAATGCTGAAAAATATCATATCTGATCAGTACTGTATTATATTGTCACTATAAATTAGAAGGAAACAATAATTTCTCCAGGCTACATCAGAAAATGTATTTTTATTATTTTAAGAATACTTTAGAGTTTCAATTACCTACCCAAACATATTACACTATGAAGAAATGTGCTGTTCTGAGCTGTAAAACAGAGCTCAAATGAAAATTTCTTCAGGGAGGATCGTTCCTCGGAATCAAATTTTAACATTTCACAGGTTAGTACTGAAAAATTAGTAGGCCTCTAGCATTACATATTCAATTATTTGATATATTTAATTATTTGATATAAAATTAGAGCAGATATTTTATAACACTTTTTTTCACGTATATTTCATTATGAATCAATAAGATGAATTGATTGTATACAGTAGCAGCTATATAAAATTAATCTTTAAATCATAACAGAGAAAATTCCCTATTTTCATTCATGGCAATGACTAAATTGGAATAAATATCTGGAATCAATGTTGGAATCACAAAATAAATTACCTTTTATGGATGTGATTGAAATAAGTGTTAGAACTTACATTCAACAAAAGCAATAACGCTAACTCACACCACATGTTGCGCTGTGATCATCTCTACTTTTGAATCATTTCCAATATACCCAAAACATCAGTGGCCAACTCCACCTAAGATTTCTCTATGGGAGTGACCCCAGCTGACTAAAGTGATGAAAAAGTGGAGACAAAGATTTATAATGGGTTGAATAGGATAATATCATATTATGTCATCTCCATGAACCTCCTTTGTTGGCGATGAGAGAGTACTACTACAGGCCTAAACTGTTTGTTATGGCGCGATTTCTTGAGGTCGTTATCGAGTCAAGTCGTCTTGATTAACTCGGCTTGACTGCTAAACGTATCTCGTGTGGTCGATATTTTGGGGTTTCAAGTTGGAATTTCATGAGCAAGTCTCGCCTTAAACTCAAAAAAGTCGATCACACTAGAGGCTTCTGACTGTTAAGTCGCTATAAGGTATATAGTCTGTCCAAGCACAGAAGACATTCTAGCAAGATGGGAAAATGACCATCTCGGTCAATATTGGTTCAAAAATCATAAATTTGATCTCAAATTGTAGCAATTATTCTGCTCTACAATTTGAAACCAAATTTATAATTTTTGAACCAATATTGACCAAGCTGTAGTCATTTTTCCATCTTGCCAGAATGTCTTTGCTTGGACAGACTACATAAAATATGCCTAGGTGGATAGGCTTTAAGGTAGGTTTTTTCAAACAAGATGAGTATGCCTACTTATATAGTTCATATATTGTAAATATCAATAATTATGTGTTCCAATTTCGATTTACTTATAGCGATATATTTAATTCGCTTTACGATAGCTATATTTAATTCTCCTGCATTTTTATTTGGATGATAATAGTACCAGATCAAATTTCATTATTTTTCCTGTAGGTTACTAGAGAGAAGTCAATTTTTCTAAAGCTTATTATATAATTTCAGGTACCAGTGCCGAAAATTCTTATTCCAAAGGTCGATGGAGTCTTGGAGTATCTTAATAAGATCGATGAAATCTTGAAGTGTCTTCATTAATCTCAGAAATTGTGCTCACCTCAAACAACCATTCCATGATTCGAGCGGGGGTAGCTGAAGGAGTTTTTTCAGCTCTTCGGCTCGCTCTTCAATTTTATGCGATGAGAGTCCGAACATTCTTCCATAATAAGTGAACATTTCAAATATGCTCAAGCTTTCTATGAGGGCGACATCCTGAAATCATCACATCAGTGCCTTTATTTTATGTAAGTCCAACTTTGAATACATCTTTGAATGTAACTTACATTGTATCTTTTTAAATTATCTGCCTACATAATCAAATTATGTATTCCTACATATGTAATTCCTACTTTGTATCTCAAGTTATGGCGTTAATTCTGAAGTTACATCAAATAGAGTTTAATTGTGTTATTTCATGAAAGTCGTTACTGTATATTTATTTCATTTATAAATGAGATAATTATTATTCATGTTCATTTGTTGATAATTCTATTATTACTTTTTATATGATGATGTTTATTTTGAGATTTTCCTACAAGTGCTTCCAAATTATTGACAAGGCTTCTGGATTGACTCCAATAAATTTTTTGACCATCCATTTGAAATATTCATTTTATAGGATTAGTTTTTTCTCAACTCCAATAATCAAATTTCCCACAACAATTTCTACTCAAATTATTTGTTGGCTATTTTTCAAATAAAAAAGTATAATAATTACTGTACCACTTGAAAATTTAGTAGTAATAGCAACAATGCATCCACCCAATATTTTTCTCCTTTATCGTAATACGATTTCAATTTGAATACAATAAATAATTAGGCCTAATTGAATTTATTTTTAGACAATACTGTATAGTTAATAAGAATGGGTTGATTAGCCATCTTCAACATTTTCTTTTTCTTAGGGCTACTTATCAATATTTTCTATATTCTATATAAATCTCACTACACTTTCTGAATTTTGCATTTGAAAATAACTCTAAAGAGTTGAAAAATGTCATGATAAAATAAAAATAATTTTAAAAGAGTACTGAGATTTATAATATATTGAATAGAAAATTATAATAGAATATATTTTTAATCTTATCTATAAAATTACTTATTGCTTATAGTTTTAAGTTCAAAATAATCGACTCCGGTTTGAACTCTTATTTTTTTCAAATAATTCAATATCGGCACACGGCATTTGACAACTTTCTTGTTTTCATAGAACCGACGAGTTCTTGTTTTGAAAATTCGCGTATGAGAATGCATTTGAGAAAATTCTATGAGATAAGACAATGGGTACTACTGTTTCTCACCTACTACTCGCCTACTACTGTTTCAAGTTATTTAAATGATGATATTATGATAATTATTATTCACTGTGCAAAATAGGCAGTGAATTACATACTTGTGGCATAAATCCGAGTTGCGATTGTTTTTTGCACGACATGTAGATTGATCCTGAATCGTAATGAAGGTTACCCATGATGCAGTTGAGCAAAGTTGTTTTTCCGCAGCCACTTGGACCAAGCAACCCGTATCTAAAAGATCAAAGATAGAAAGTCATTAAACCTTGAGATTCCAGAAAATGGGTGAGCCTATTATGTAGATCGACGATTCTGACCTAGGCTAGTCTACTAATAAATTAATGCTACAAGCTAGCCACAGATACTGGAGATTCAGTAAATTGAAGGTTTTTTTAACTGTGAATTAAAAATTTCTTGATCTCTTTCTTATACTCATACCATAGCCTACAGGATTATAGGTGAAAACAATATATTTTATAGTTAATTTTTTAATATTCAAGAGTGAGAAAAATTCCTTATCCTTTATGTTTTCACAAAGAAAACTAATAATCATGATGGAGTAATTTTAATAAATAAGCAACAAAGCATTAGGTACAGGCTCATTTATTTGTACAGTAGTTTTTTATGAATTTGCGAGTGGAATATTTCATCACATAATTATTCGTTTTCACTAATAACCACTTTTATTTGTAACAATTTTTGTGTCAACAAAAATGGTAACAATCGTGTGTTTATAATTTTCTAATTAATAAATACAAGCTGAAAGCTTATTATTACTTTTGTCAAAAATTGAAATAAATGAGATAATATAATAGAGGTTTTCTCAAATATAGTAGGCCCATAATAGTTATGCTTCGAACAACTGTGATGAAAGTTAATGATACAACATAGAGAACAAATTTATTCCCTATCTTTATGCGCTGCATCACGAAACTCACTCATAAATGTGTTTGTCAATGTAAATTCAGGTAATATACAAATATAAATGAAACGAATTATTAACTTACATGCATCCTTCAGGTACAGTCATATTCAAGTAACATATGACTTGGTGGCTGTCGTATCTTTTACACAAGTTCTGCACGCAAAGTGCGCTCTTGTCCATGTCATCCATTGGAAAACTCTTCATTTTCCTAAGAATAATTCACTCATTTGCTACGTACACCACATTCTGAAAAATATATTAAAATTAAAAAATATATAGATTTTGTCACAAGACTAATATTATATACGAGTAATATGTTGCACTGTATTATTAATATTGGGTCTTCAATATTATTTTGCTCCCCAGTCTGAACTCAAAACTTGAGTTCTGATACAATGATATATACAGGGCCGTCGCGTGGGCGAGGCGACCGAGGCGATCGCCTTGGGCGCCGCGGCCTGGGAGGCGCCTCAGCATTGTAAATTTTTCCCCCATTTTTAGATTTGAACAACTTGTAATAGTGAATGTAAAATAAATAAATAGGCTACTTGATGAGTAAGCAATCGTCGCATCAACATCCTGCCTCTCCGATAGGTGTAAAATTGTTTTGTACAATTTCTGTAGTCTCGTTCTGTGATTAATGATATAAAAAAGTTTTTTATATGAAGAAACCACGTCCATCTATTAAAATTACAAATTTATGATTTCATATGCAGTTATACCCTTAATTGTTGAAATGTGTCTTTAGCATATTTTCCCAATTATTCCAATAACCGTTGATGTTACAAACTTCCAACAGGTTTCATTGAATTCCGCAGCTTATTTTACATAGGATTTGATAATTGTAGAACCCAAATAAAGCCTCTAAAAATTAGAAAAATTAATATTTTTTAAAAAATGACAATTTTTCGCCATTGTTATCTCGATAAAAAGGCGTTTTTGGGGGGTGAGTCTCATGGAACGTTTGTCGTTTTTCTCTAATTTGTTGCAGGAATCTGTCTGAGAAGTTTTGCTCATTTCTCCTGAAACATCCTGTATATATAATGAATAAATCCACTATATATTAAAATTACAAAAAATGATAAGGTATTGCTACTCTGAATAAATGATGTTACGATACTCTAGATTGTCTAAAATCACGAATTTAAGTTACACTTTCCCAATTTTTTTCTCAGGCCCACCAGAAGGTTCCCCACATAATCCTCTTTGACCCTCTAACTGGATCCGCCACTGCTTACATTCGAACATGAACATAGTACTGGTATGTGAACTGTAGTAGACAGCATGGTGGTGGACATTTAAACGTAGGAATAGCTTGGGGGGGGGGGCGCCGCAGTTGTTCTTGCCTCGGGGCGCTATAATCCACGCGACAGCCCTGGATATATACTTGATGATTAATAATTTTGAGACGTCAATGATGTGTTCCTCAGTCAAATAAAAGTTCTTTATTTCAGTATTTCTTTATTCAATATGTGAACTCTATGCTTCAAAATTGAATGTAAGATTTTTCTGTGACATTTTATTACATTATGAGAACAGAATATGCGACATTTTATACAGAGTGTTTCAGGAGGAATGTGCAAATACTTCTCAGGCTGATTCTTTACACCAAGTAGAGAAAAAAGTTCCTTTGGACAAATCCCAAAAATGCTCAGTTAACGAGATAATAGCGGAAATTTGTCATTTTTTAATAAATACAGTATATAGTATTATTTACTAATTATTTTATGCAGGTACAAGATAATTATTTCCTATGTAAAATGAGCTGAGAAATTCAATGAAACCATTCATCAGTTTGTAACATGAATAATAGGCTAATATTATTGCTGGCCCTCACCAACAGGATCCAGAGTGCTTTTGAGGATGGTGATTCGCTTGCTCTTGCAATGTGCGACCTCAGCAAGGCCTTTGATTGTGTGCCACATGAAATACTCGTGAAAAAGCTTGAGAAATATGGTTTGGGTGGCACTGTGCTGAGGATGATTGTCTCCTACCTGGAGAACAGGAAGCAAGTGGTCCAACTGAGTGGTGCCACATCAAGCAGCATGTCAAGCATGGAGTCCCGCAAGGATCAGTTTTGGGCCCCCTGTTGTTCATTCTGCTCATGAACAATTTCACTAGCAGCCATGGTGCGGTACTCTTTGCAGATGACACCACGCTGATATCCAGGGGTTCATCAGTGGATCAGGTGGAAAGGGAATGTTCCAGACTCATTGAAGAGGCAAAGCTGTGGTTTACGGCAAATAGACTGAAGCTCAATGAGGAAAAGACTAATGTGCTGATGACCTCATTGAAGAGACAAGTAGCTGAGGTGGAGCCAGTAAAATTGCTTGGATGGATGGGAGGTTAAACTGGAATTACCATGTTCACCAGGTATGTAAGAAGCTTTCCAGAGTCATCTACTTTCTGAGGAAGTTGAGACATGTGGTCGACCAAAAGTGCCTAGTTATGGCTTACCATGCACTGTTGTGCACGTTGAGGTTAATGACATTTTCAGGCTACATGGACCACTGTCGTCCCCTATTCAGGAGTCTTGGAGTTCTCACAGTTTACAGTCAATACATACTGTGCTCGCTGCTGTATGTAAAGAAAAATCAAGAGAAACTACTAAAACGTAGTGACATACACAGCCACAACACACGACATGCAGCTAAACTGGAAGTTCCTCAATGCAGACTGGCTGGAACCTACAAGAGCTTCCCAACTCAGGCCATCCGATTTTTCAACTCTCTGCCTAGGGATGTGAAAGACATGCGATATGTTGAGTTCAGTACGACAGCTAGAAATAGGCTGATGAGTAGGCCTCTGTATTCATTACAAGAGTGGGATGAGGGGCAGTGCTTTTGGGTGGATGCTCCTCCACAACACGAATAATCATTCTTGGATTATTATTTTGCAAACGTTTGACACTGCCGATCTGGAAACCCCAGCCTTTGGCAACGACATCAAGTATCAAGTAAGTAAGTAAGAGGTAATTGGAAAACTATATGCTAAAACTTTATTTTTTAATATTATTAAGGGGTATTACTGGATATCAAATTATAAACTTGTATTTTTTTAAGACAAGTTGTAGATAATCGGATTCTAGATAAAAAGTTGAATTGTCGAGATTGTGAAAAAGTTGTCGAAATCTCAGAAATCGCAATACAAAGGAGACAAAATTATTTTGACACTGGCGGCTCGTACCCACGAAACAGATGAAGTGCCCGTCACCTGCACTTCACCTGTTTCGTGGGCACGAGCCGCCAGTGACAAAATATCAAAGTCGCGACTTCGAGAAGCAGATTAACTTATTGCTTTATGTAGGCGTAGGCTACACGTACGTTCTTTTAGGCCTATATCCAGCCTAATTCAATTTTTTTCATCTTCAATATTCAAATGATCATTCACTTCCATTCTTCATCTGAATGATTTTTATTCTTATTTACGTCCACTTGAATAAGATTATTTAAATATCAAAATAAAGTAATAACTGTCAGTAGCATGCACATTATTCCTTACCTCTTACCATCTTGGGGCGCTATTATACTCCCCCAATTAACTAAAACTAGTTTTCACTCGGATTTTAATAGGAGCGATAGAACAGCTTGCACTATAATAACAAGTTTCCGGGACTGTAATCATTATTTACGTCAAGTCAACTTGAATGGAAAATATTACTTTTTACTCTCAGATGTGTGCCAAATTTATGCTTCCAAGTCGAATCCTCTATTACAAAAATGATCACTTTTGAATCATTAATATGCGCCAAATATGTGCTTTTGAGACAAATTCCCTATTATGAAATAGGTGAATAGCCTATTTATGATACATGTATCATGTAGCCTACTATATGTATTATATTTATGTGTAAAGCCGGATGTACGGTAGTAGCAATGAAAGATTCAGAAAGTGGTACATATGTAAGCATTACATGCCGTTATACAGTAAGCTTTCAAGTACTCATTACATACTATAATAAACGCCATGATTTCTGTAGTGCAGAATTCAACATGTACCTTTATTAATTTTTGATACGGGGGCAAAAAAGCGGTTGAAGAGAGAATCGTCAAATTACGATCCATAGGCTATATTTTTGCCTAATCAATTATAGGCTTCTGGAATGGTTGGAAATTCCCAATGATTCTGGTTTCTGGAACGGTAGGTTTAGTTCAACAGTAGGCGAATTGAAGCAAATAACTGCCGCAACCGGTGAGGTCGTAGAAAAACGATTTGGGTTTCGGAAGATGGCATGAGGAGACGTGTAAAACTGAAGATGAGATGGAGAGGAGAGAGAGGCTTGCGGAAAAATGGATTGAGGAACAAGGAAAGAGCGAAGAATATATATTGGACATAATATTGGACAGGGTAGGCTACTGCCTAGCACAGTATAAAATAGACAGATGAATTATTTTATTAGTAGTTGGGGCTTGAGCTTTAAGAATTCTTGTTATGTTTCTGATTTTAAAATTCTTGGATTTATAGCTTTATTGGACCTATTATTATAGCTTTATTGTAAATTGGGTCTATCAGAAGTTATTTTCGAGAATTTATTTTTCATCGTTTTTTTCACACAGAATGACGTAATAATTGAGCTGAAATGGAAACGTGTCTCTTCACCTCGACCATCGACCAACACCTTCTAATACATCTATTAGTAGGTGTTGCCTCGACTCTCCTATGATGCTATATGAATAATACAAATATTTATACTTCATTTCCCTGCAAAAAGCCGCAATCAAAAATCACAAAGCTAATACAATACAAGTACAATACGAATACAATATACAAGTAATACATTTTAAGTATCCACATTTTCTATAGACTTTCATGATACAAGATTCAAGAGTATACCGTATTTTGCAATAAATTCGTATGATGGAAATTTTGTGATTAAATGTAACTTGTGAATGCAACTTGTAACATGTGAAATTTTGTAACATGATAATTATTACACCAATAAAAAAACTCATTTGAACAGAAACGATGCATCAATAAAAACTTGTTTCCCAATGAATGCACTTACTAATTATTTCGATGAGAAGAGAAAGAGAGATCTTGTATTCCGATATGTTTGCTTTTCAAAAATGTACTAAGTTAAAGAAGTTAACAAGATTTAATTTGAGGAACGCCTACTATGGATAAATTATTCCTACAACTCCAGTGTTATCTATGTCAAGACATGCAAGTCATGCCAGTCATACTGTTCAGCAATTTATTATTATAGCGAAAGATTTTGAAATCACAATTATAATTTTCATACCCCAATATAAAAAAAGAATTTTGATGGAAACATTATTAGCGAATCTTGCAGATACGTTCGATGACTAATGATCATCAACAACATGAATATATACTCGATTAGCCTACACCAATCAAATAATTTCATTTGAGTGATTTCTAATTGAATCATGTTGTGTATTTCTTACAAATATCGCGTTATAATTAGAGATGGAATAATAGTTCTATCAATATGAAATCATAATTCATTGCATTTCATTCCATTCACCATTCCCTCATAAGTCCTGAGTACAAGTCAGAGAAAGACTAATGAAAAAAATTATTGCCAATGCTGTATCAGATAGTTATCCAAATAACAACTCAATTCAGATTCATTTTACTCAAATTTGAAGAATATCTCAGCATATTGTAGATAAATACAGACTATGACTACGGTAGCCTATAGTGTTATGTAACACTCATTAGTTACTTTGGAAGCTCCTGTAGTATGTAGATATGATCGAGGTGATATGATCATATGAATCTCTTTATAACGCCTTGAGCTTGAGGTATTAAAAAAATTGAGCTAAGTCTTTTGCTTCACGGATCATCTGAACATTCCTTTACTTTGCTACTATAAATTTTGGACATGTTAAGCTAATGAAAATAATCAAGTGGAATTCATAATTTATGTACCGAAACTTTTCATAATACACAAATTATTGTTCAGGACGAT
Organism: Sogatella furcifera; assembly: GCA_017141385.1. Taxonomy (NCBI): domain Eukaryota; kingdom Metazoa; phylum Arthropoda; class Insecta; order Hemiptera; family Delphacidae; genus Sogatella; species Sogatella furcifera. The sequence goes on along the minus strand of CM029551.1, from coordinate 12,352,128 downwards.
CAAGGATTAATAGTTCCAAGGTCATCTATTAGAACAACTTTTTGTTTTCTATGAAAGATTAGGTAGTTCTCACAAGCTGGAACGTTTAAAAACAATTATCTTTTTCTCTATGCGCTATTTAGTTGTTTTTCACAACCTGAAAAACTTGAACCAAGCAGTTTATTTAAATCAAAAATGAAAGGATTTACGTAACTATCCAGTTAGAACGTGCGATTGCTGATGATTTGTGATGAAAAGATCTATAAATTAGAACTAGAAATTCAATAAATTTTTCCGATATATCTAGATCCACACGAGAATTTGAATTTTTTTATTATTAAAATTGATTTTATTTTAAATTTCAATTTACAATCTATCTTTTTTTTAACTGATGATCCAAAATATTTTTCTTATCCTTTTTTTCCATACACAACGTGCAGATGAAGGTTATAGCTTGGGAAAGTGTAGATCATTCGATAAGAACAGACGGAAATATTAAATAATGATAAAACTTCCTGTTGATTCAAATAATGGTCGAGTCATAGAAAATTATTAATATTATGTGGAACCACTGTCTGTCACATTTCAGTAATTTATGAAAGCTATTGAACGCAAAGAAACTCTTTGAATAAAACTGAAGGTAGCATTAGAACAACCAATGCCTTGGTCAAGGATTGTTGTAAAAACCAAATCAAAGAGAAGGAGCAGCGATGCTAATATAGCAGGTTCCGGCCACCAGTTGATTTTGGCATAATAATATCCAGTAGTATAGTGCACTAAAAATAGTATTGACGTCATATGATTTTTGACAACGACCCATCTCGTTCTCATATTCTCATAAAATAACCGAGAGGTGAAACAACTAGCAGGTTCCGGCCACCAGTTGATTATGGCATAATAATATCCAGTAGTATAGTGCACTAAAAATAGTATTGACGTCATATGATTTTTGACAACGACCCATCTCGTTCTCATATTCTCATAAAATAACCGAGAGGTGAAACAACTATGGGCGTGGTTAATGGGAACCACATGGCAGGACCACGTGTTGAGTAGTATATAGAGATTCTGTTTCTATTATTAATGATGAATTTGATAATGAATTAATTTGTATCAATAATTTTGTTAATTATTGAATAAATTTATGATTAGAAAATTATGGTAACTAGGCCTATAGGTTTTTTCCCTCAATAGCTTCACTGGTTTGGGACGCTTTTTTAGATTATTTTCTATAATTTGTTGTTGCTAAAATAGTAAGCTATACATTTTTCAAACATACGATCAGTTTTTGGAAAATACTGAAAGTTTTTTCGAGGGGAAAATTTGAAGGAAAAATGGAGGGTATCTTCACAGTATCTTGTCAAGTATATGTCAAAATTAAAAGTTCCAAGTTACATAATATTGAAGTACCGTAGCCTATTAATGAAATCCAATGGAAAAGAATATCAAGTAATAAAACGACGTATATCATGTACTTACAGAAAAAAACTGTATCTATCTCCCAATAATTTTCACTGCAGAACTCTAACTTCAGTATCCTTGTACATGAAAATCCTTCACATCACGCTTCTGATGATATAATCAGATAATTTAACCTGATGAGCAGTAATAAAAATAATAATCAGTGAATATGATCCAATTGAGGAAGAGAATTATTGCTCTGAATCACGGTCGTTTAATCTCTACTTCCTAATGCGAATCATGAGAAAAAACATCAATTTATATGCATAATATTGTAATAGGCGTTCCAATTGTTCCAATTTACTGTGGCGCTAAGACGAAGTTTCTTCCTGTCTCATCCAACAATTGGGATATCACTAACAATGCTGAGTTTTTTCCGGCGTTGATGAAGATTTTATGAATTGTGTGCTTATAATTATTATGTATGATAATTAGTGATGCAGCGAGGCGTTAAGAACCTTCAACAAGTCATTGATCATGAAATACCGTAACCTACTCACTCGAAACTATCCATTCAAAGCCCCATATGAATCCTTGAACCATGACTTATGGACCTTGATACCTATGGAACTTAGTACCTCATCCCTGATTTCAATTTAATCATATTGATATTGAATTACCAATGATTACAATGATCAATGATCAGAGATTACAATGGCAACTCATCGGCCCCTTCCTGGCCACTATTATTTATAGTAAAGGTGTAAATCTTAACCGTTAAGGTGTAAATAACCGTTGAAGTTACAAACTTGGAACTGGTTTCATTGAATTCCTCAGCTAATTTTACATAGGAATTGATCATTTTAGAACGTCACTAAAGCCTCTAAAAAATAAGAAAAATTAATATATTTTGAAAAATCTCAATTTTCCGCTATTGTTATCTTATCTCGGTAACAAAGCGTTTTTGGGGGTTGGTCCCATGGAACTTTTTTGTCTACTTGGTGTAAGGAATCAGCCTGAGAAGTATTGCACATTCCTCCTGAAACACCCTGTATAAATAACTCAGCTGGTTAGGTGAATATTGTTTGGAATCAGATTGTATATATTGAAGGAATTGAACCCGTTTAAAAATTTTCATGGCATATTATATTTCAACCCCTAATGTCTTCATGCAGTTGAAATCTATGTACTTGAGATTATCAGGTCTCTCAAGAATTAATTGAGAGTATTTCATTTATAGCTTGAAACCCTTGAATTAGGAATGTTTCATAAAGATGAAGCTCATTTTAGCACTAGATTTGATGGAAAGTAGATAGATATGGTTTGCTTTACTTAGGGTGATGCCCACATCGGCCTCTAGGCCTGTGCGTAGGTAATGAAAGGGATGATATAAGAGATGACTGCTTTTGAGACAATCGGGATCGGCGGCTTATCGTCTCCTCCAAAAGACGGGGTGGCCGTATTTATGTGATTGTGCTGTGTTGAAAAACTTTTCCCTGACTGAGGATCGAATCTAGGAACCTTCGGTTATCAGGCAGGCGCTTTATCACTTACTCCAACTAGCTACCTCAATACATAATAATTATGTACATAATACATGTATACTGTCGCCTGTGAATATCTAATATGTAGAATAATTGTTTTCTTTTCTGTTATCATTTTTTCTCTTACAATGTTTTCATAATTGGAAATAGATCAGGATTTCATTTTCATCTAGACGAAGAGGATTTAACAGATGAAGATGTATGTATGTCTGGCTCAACAGCCCATCAGAACTCAGTCCCCGAACCAACACTGGCCGAGCCGAAGCCGCCCCCTTCACCCCGCTTGAATTAACAAAACATTTTGGGTGGCGTAGCTGAGTGGGTAAAGTGCTGGCGTTGCAATCCAAAGGTCCCGGGTTCAAACCCAGGTCAGACAAGAAATTTTTCTCAGGCTGCTTCCCCGTGTTTCGGATGGACACGTTAAGCCGTCGGTCCCGGCTGCCTAAAAACAGTCGAAGTCATGTCAGAGGCCCTGAAATTGATCAGGAGCGACCTGAAAACTCTGACACCAGACCTGAGCCAGCCAGGTTACACGAATATTATTATTATTTTCCCGCTTGAATTCCCCCCCGGCCGGACAGACCATACAGCAAGCAAATAATCATCAACCAGGATAGAGGTAACGTGTGGTTAGCACGTTGATCCTCTCAACCATAAGCCAGTCTTTGCAACCAATTGGCGGCGCAGAACACCTCTGAATAACATGCAGTTAATGCAACAATGTTGCAGTAATGCAACAATTACTATTCCTTCAGAGACGGGAAACAACCGGCTGTCTTTACTAACGACAGCCATTCTCCCATTCTCTCCATTCATTAAGGAGGGTAACAGATAAAGATACAGTACATAAATTTCTCAGCTTGATTCTGTAAATTTAGAAAGTTCGGTTTGAAATTCTCATTTTAATTTTTATTGTGTATTTAAAACCTCAAGGTTGTCCGAAATAGAAATTCAAACCCATAAAAATGGTTTAAAATTGTGATTTAATTAAATTAAAATTATTCGAAAAATGGTCTAGTCTGAGTCAGATTCTTTAAGTAAACAATGAATATCCATTATTGTTATGGATTAGTCAGTACCGTATTTAGTTAGTAAATTATTAGATAAGTGCCGTTCTTTCAAGCTACTCTCATCAAAAATAATGAAATGATTGAACGGTGTTTCAAGAGTAGAAACTTCATTGAATTTTCAATTTCGATTGAATGTGTGCTTGTGAATAGCCCATTTCAACAATAACAATGATTTCACAAATGATAATGAGGGTATTCAGAGCCTCAAATACTTGTCTAAGAGCAGACACCTATCAAGATTCACGATGACTTTTGAAAAATCCATGCTTTTCAGAAACTTCAACAAAAATCATATTATTTACAATTATTGTAGAATTTAGTTGTGTAATAAGTGACGTTACTAAAAAACCAGTATATATTTACGTAGCTATGCCGGACAGTTCAACATATTTATGTACACAGTTAAACATATACACAACATTTATGTTCACAGTAACTTACTGAAAACATGTTACCCTATATTGTTCTTCTCAAGATAATTTGAAAATAATTGTATTGTTTGTATTCTAAAACATTATTGTTTCATTTTGACTTATTACATTCCATTATTATTTGCTCTATGATAAGAGGCGACACATATTTCTCAGTAAATATTTCAAATCACTTAGACACCTTTTTTGGCATAGTGAAGATGAATTAGATGAGGGATGCATTTCACTACTGAAGAAGAGGAGCTTCATCAGGCAAAAAGTAAGTGTTTTAAAATATTTACTCTTCAATATACGTTTAATCTCTTTATCATGAAGAGTTAATGAGTATTTCGTAATGGAAAACAAGACATAAATTATTTTTTCTATCATCAGCCCAATAATAAACAAACTATGAACCAACTGTGTTTTTTAAAATTCTCAAATCACATTATCATAATTATTTAATTCAAACCTTTCGAGATGAAAATTAATTATTCCACTTACCAATAATTCAGCCTCAATTAGAATTACTTACAAAAACGCGCGCGCGCCCACACACAAGATAAAGGCAAGTCACAAAAACAATGAGGATGAGATTATAGATTTTTCGCGAACTAAATAACAATGGTTCAGATATGCTCAACGCCCGGTGTTCAAATGAGTTATCTTTTTTACTGAGGAAATTCGTGCGCAAGGTACAAACGCTGTGGAAGGAGAACCAGTTTCAGAGGATGTGATTTTCCAAGCACCATCAAGCATGCCATCATCTGTTCCATTCTTGGAATAATCAAACTGCTCTCCAGTTCTCGCGCCTCTAATCATGAATTGGCGTCTCTGGGTACCCCATTCAGTATTCTGATATTCATGGCAATTTAAGATGAACTAGTTATTATTTTATGGGTATCATATCTTCTAAGAAATGAGGAAGTTATATAGCCTACAGTATTGAAATGACTCGTCAGTTATGGTTTCGTTTTGCCAGTTGTCAGACTCGCTATGCCTGCCTTTACTCACCAGACTATGGTTTTGAACCTGAACTGATAAAGTTAGATGAAAGTTGTAGAAATGCATGAAGCACTTGATTGGTACCGTATAATGTTACTTAGTTATGAAATATTTCAATTATAAATCAGAGGACGAGTTGGGTATAGTTTTTTATACACGTATAAAAATAGTAGGCCTACAGTATTAGGGGTACCGGTATACACTTCACCTGTTTAAGAAGTTTTATCCTGTACCGGTATTTATATTTATTAAAAGCATGGTTTTCAAGTCATTCTATATAGTATTACTTTGACTCTCTCTCATAAGGACTAAATTATAAGTTTGTGAAAAGGGTGATATTTTCCTTCATAATTAGCCTATCCGTGAATTCATCTTACTCTTTTCAAATACATTCTGTAATACATGATACATTCTGTAATCGTACAATTTTGTTTGCCGTTAGTATTCAAACTTTCCCGGTGAATTTTTGAAACGCTTACCAACATTTAGATTTCACTCATCAAAACTTGAAACAGGAACAGTGATCCATCCAAGCCAAATAATATATTATTATGTTGAACAAAATCCTTCAGAGAAGAGCTTTAAAACTGTAAAGTTTAAACTGTGAGCTTCAAACTGAAACATTGAAGCTGAACAATGTTGGTACTTAGTGCAGTCAGCTAGCAGTCATCAGCTGTTAATGCTTGCTCGTCTGTTTTCTCTTTGCGTGTCGTCTGTTTGTTTATTCATAAACTGTACTCATTGAAAATTAATTATTTTTATCAAAGAATTTCTGTAGTATTCTCTATGTAAATTAAGGTTCAACTTACAGTGTATTATGACTTCCAAAAGCTTCTGAGGAATCCTGAAAATAGTCTACTATGATGGAGCTGGGAACTGTACTTCAAATTATAACCTAAAACATAGACTTCGAAAAGCGTCATGAAACTTATTATAAGAAAGCGTTTCTTCCCTCAAACATTGGGGGATGGTGTGTTTTTCCTATTCTTCATTCTGGTTTTACCATTTGGTTATTGGTTTACAGTGTTTATTGTCATTCCAACATTAGTTCCGAATAGTTCTATGAGTTACCTGTTGCATTTTATTTGGTCAACATTTCTCCTAATAAGTATTGTAAGTAATTTTGTATACCTCATATTAACGGACTGCAGTGCTTCACATGCGGTAAAGCAAGCCAGCAATCAAACTCATTGGAAATATTGTGATCATTGTGATAGTGAGACTCCACCGAGATCATGGCATTGTGATATTTGCAAAACTTGTATCTTAAAAAGAGACCATCATTGTCGATTCTCAGGTTGTTGCATAGGACATCAGAATCAGAGATTTTTCATAATGTTCCTCGTATATTTATCTCTTGGTACTTTGTATTCAACGTGCTTTATCTTGGCATGTATGTGGACCAGTTCAAATTTTACTATTAATATATTTAGTATCGCCAAAATGATATTCCCTATGGCAGTTTTTGTGTTTGGGATTGATACTTCATCATCCCAGCTCTATTCAGTAATGCTACTTCTTGATTTACTTGGTCTGATTGCATCATCAGCTTTATTGATCTATCATTTCAGTATAATGTTGAAAGGGGCAGTAATGTATGAAAATTCTCATAGAATCTACGAGTATGATCTTGGTTCCTGGAAGAATAATATAAAACAAGTTTTTGGTAGCAGATGGTACATATCTTGGATTTCTCCATTCATAGACTCTGAACTGCCAAATAATGGAGCAGATTGGGACAGTGTCAAGTGTCAGGCAGTAAAATGCAAGTAGTTGACAAGTTTAGAAACAAAAATTTGTTAAATAATCCAGCCATTCAAAGACTTTCTGTACCACTTGGCTTTCAACTTATTTTAGTCAAATGTACTTACAGATTAAAACTGGGATATTTTTTCATAGATTTCAATTATAAAAATGTTCTATCCTTTATATTTAAAATTGATCAAAGTTTTTTGCAATAAAAGTTTTTGAAAAAATACTTTTTATCTACGGTACCTTCTCTTACAAAATTTATAAAAGAATCAATCCAGTTCTTTGAATTGGAATCTATTGCGTAATATTTTCAAAATAGAATAACTTAGGCCTATGAAAAAATATTTATACTGTATAGGCTGATAATCAGTCAGATTATTTATTATTGGATTATTGCAGAAAATTTGAATTGTATTTAAATATTGCAACAAAAAAATTCACTGTTGGCAGTGGTCAGGAATTGATTATTGAAAAGTTTTATTAGAAAGTGAATTCTATTATACGATATATGTAAACTTGGAAATATGGATATGTTACTTGGATATGTAAATATATTCACTGTCTTCCTCACATTTCAAAATTCATAAAAGAATCAATTCAGTTCTTTAAACTGGAATCTATTGCTAAAATCACGTAATATTTTCAAAATAGAATAACTTGGCCTTTGAAAAAAATATATACTGTATAGGCTAATAATCAGCCAGATTATTTATTATTGGATTATTGCAAAAAATTTGAATTGTATTGAAATATTGCAACAAAAAAATTCACTGTTGGCAGTGGTCAGGAATTGATTACCGTATTGAAAAGTTTTATTAGAAAGTGGTTTCTATGGTAAACTTGGAAGTAGCGAAGTAGGCGTGATCATATTCACGCCAGTAAAACGCTGGTAATCTAAAATACTGCTGGTCGAGATCCTAGTTGAAGATATAGATTTTGACCACAAACTCGGAGGTGTTGAGACGTCGGTCTATGCTGAAAGGAATCAGCCTGAGAATGTCGGCTTATTTTAGAAACATTCTGTATAAATAATTACAGTTCTATCTCGAATAATTATTGCGGTTTGCGAATATAATATTATTGTCAAAAATTTGAAGTCTAGGGCTAACGCAGATGCCAGACTTTCAACAAACTGATGAACATTTTTGCATCTAGAATAAATCTGTACCTCGACTTGTCCAATTTTGGTTAAAAATCATTCAATAATATTTTACCACCAAAAAAAAACTTTTATATTTACACCTTCCCACTTTGGGGTACTAGCAAATGGAGTCATTTTTCTTCCAGTCAGAGCCTGTGTAATTGCCTTTCATATGTGTAAACCTATACTCTGATTCTTGAATTGATATTGTTCCAAAATTGAGATGGGTACAAAATTATTTTTTGGTTGTAAAAAATTGGTACCGATACGAATCACCAGTTCAGCTCTCAGTTACTGTTGAGAAAAGGCAACACACCTTCCATCAAGGGGCAACTGCACAATCACAACACTATAGAAAGTTATATTACATATTGATTTACCTCATGCCAGACTTACACGGTCACAAAGAAGTTTCCCTGTCCGTCCACTGAAGGTATCCAACAGGATACCAGTGTTTCTCCGTGTGCAGAAGTAGAATAAACAGGTACTCGAAAGGGGACTTCGGACAAAGCTTATGAACCTGCCGCTTTACCCCCTGAAGAGGCAATAATACAGTGTTTTACACAGTGTAGTATTATTATTATAACTGTCGCCAAGAAGTTAGTTTCCTGGCTAATGCATTACATCTATTGTCTATTTGATTTTAAATACATCATTTAGATATAGCTAAATGACAACTTGAATTGACAACATCGGCTGTCGGAGTGCACAAGGAGATGACGAAACATCCTAACTTTTGGCGTCAGCTATACTGCTGTGTTATACACTGGCTGCCACTCATCTCGATCTTGTGTTTTTTTGAAATAATACATGACGGATATAGGTATACTGAAGCAATAAGATATATTCATCAAGTAGGCCTACTTGTCATGCATGGGTGGTGAAAACTTTAAAACTATAAATTGGGCTTATGTGGGTAACACTCTTAGTACGGTGCAATTAGACTCGAACCTCAACATCCAAAGAGAAAGGACGATTCAAGAGAAAGGACGATTCCTACGCCAACTTGTTCAATACAACCCCTCTATTGTTTGGTAAAAAGTTAAACCCTTATGAGCGTCGGGTTTTTGGTGGAGGGGAGGTGAAAGGTGCAAAATTTCAATTTTTCGTGAATTGTAGCCGAACCAAGCGTCGGACGAAAAAATTTTATGCATGTTTTTTCTAGAGAACAAAGTTTGGAAGAGATTGAGACCAATACCAACTCTGTACCATCAACTGTTTCCAAGTTACATTTTTTCCCAGGAATTATTCCGTAACTTTGAATTGGAAACATCACTTGCGTCTGTATTTCAAAATCCCTCTCGGCGAAATTCATTTCTCTTCAATTTTAGATCAAATTCACACTTCTATGTTCAGTGGTTCATGTGCTACAGCGATTTTAAAAAACCCTTACATCCCCAAAATCCCCTAAAATTACATTTTATCTTACAAAAAAAAAAAAAATACTAAAAATGATTCGGATCCATAGAAAATGATGAGCAATTGAACGATATAGAATCCAACGTACCAATCAAAAGTTATGAGGGAATATAAATTATTAAAAATAAAGGGATGCTTTTGACCAACCCCCATAAATCCTATTATAGTCTTGGTCGTGTCAACAATTTTAATGACATTCTAGGGTCTCAAGAAACAAAATCCAGAAGTATAAGCCAATCCGAATATTTTTAGTATTATTCTTTTGTATGATAGAATGTAATTTTAGAGGATTTTGGGGATGTAAGGATTTTTTTAAATCGCTGTAGCACATGAACCACTGAACATTGACCTCCAGAAGTTGGCTTGCGATTCATCCGACCCGGTCTCTGGTGGTTGATATTTGTACTTAGTGTCTATAACTAGCGCATGCGCAGTACAGAGGCACATTCCTTTGACGACACGCTCGTATGTCAATTGACTAGAATTTTCTGGGTTATTATTCAATTTTATCATTGATTTATCAATAATATCGTAAAGCTATAAAGTATTTATCAGTTTGGAATAGTTTAAGAGATGTATCAGTCAATTTGAAAGCATTTCCATCAGATAATCTGATATCCCTTGCTTATAGGTTAGGTAAGTTAGGTTTGTCCGTTTCCGCCATCTTGAATTAGCTCTTCTCTCCCGATCACGATTCGCGAGTTTTCAGGAGAAGAATAAATAGGAAACCTTTTCCTTCAGAATTGGAATAATTGTTATTGAAATCTATCACACAACATTTGCTCTTGCACTTCGACATCTTTTCTTCAAAAGTAAGCAGTTTTTCTATTCTCAGGTATTCAAAAACAAGCGAATGTTGCTACATGCATTTGAATTTAACCGCGCTTAGGCTATAGACGGCAAGTGCATTTAATGTACACCGGTTGCGCTGGCCACCTTGCCGCAGCTGGTCTATAGAGGTGTGAATTTGGTCTCAAATTGAAGATGCGAAATGAATTTTGCCGAGAGGGATTTTGAAATACGGATGCAATAAGTGTTTTCCCAGCACTCGATCACAAAACATCCCATTCCAGAACTCGGAACGATTCGCAAAACAGTTGATTCCAGAACGCCGTGCGCAAAACACTTGCTTTGCGCACGGCCCAAATTCCATTTTGTGCTTTGCGCACGGCCCAAATTCCAATTACAAATTCATTGAACTCGGAACGTCTGAGAGCCGATTTCACCAGAATCCAATAACGTTATAGATTCATCATAACAATAACATTTATGGCGAAAACTGTTATTAGGCGCTAAAATTTATTGTATTAAATACAAATTTTGTTAGAGCGTAAATTTGACTAAATCTTTCTTTTGAGGATTATCCCAATTTAGTCCAGTTGATTACAGTAATCATCTGTCGACTCGTCGCCTGTCGTTGAGGAATAGAAATGGCGGAGTTTTGATTATTAGTCGAAAGTTAACTGCTCTGTGTTGATATTGATAACTTATTTACAATTGTTTCGAAATAATAATATAATTAGAATGTTTGCTTTGATTATCTGTTGCATAATGATACAAATCAAACTTATTTAAAACGTTTTTTGAACAAAATTATTTACTCTGGTGATAGTACTGCGTTTAGCTGAAAAGAAATTGGCCGTTGTACTGCTTTTAGCTGGGAATCGCACCAAAAGTAGCGAGAAGAATCAAACTTTAACAACTTCTTACATAATCAAAATTGATCGTACAAATTTTATCAATAAATTAAACGTTTCTGGACTGCTAAAATCGATTATACTGGTAGTTAGATTACGCAAAAATGTAATAATTAATCCATTAATGCCATTAATTTATGATGCAAAGTTTCAATGTTGGCCTACGGTATTCCAAATGCTCTTAATCTATTGTTAGGCTAATCTCTCGTTGGTCTGGCATTACACGATAATAATTATAGTTCTATGTCATACATCTATTATCAAATATATTATAATATGTTCTCTATAGGAGAACATATGACACATAGAATATGATCATTGATAATAGTTGGTCAATTACACGATAATATTTTATCATCACAGATGTTCGGTAATAAAAATATGTCATAGAACTATTATCATATAGCCTAATACCCGCTATTCAAAATGCGTCAATTATTATTGTTTTAGAACTTTTATGATATAGAGTGTTGGGAAAAATATTGTGTGCAACTGGTGTGCAAAAGGTTTGCCAAACTCGATAGATGGCCAAACTCAGCTTCGCTTCGTTCGGCCATTCTCTATCTCGTTTGGCAATCACCGGTTTTGCGCACAAGTTGCACAAATATCTATTCCAATTCAAAGTTACAAACTTTCAAAGTAACGAAATAATTCCTGTGAAAAAAATATGGAGTTTTCAAAAAAGTGTAACTTAGAAACGGTTGATGGTACAGAGTTGGTATTGGTCTCAATCTCCTCCAAATTTTGTTCTCTAGAAATAAGATGTATGACATTTTTTCGTCCGACGCTTGGTTCGGCTACAATTCACGAAAAACTGAAATTTTGCACCTTTCACCCCCCCCCCTTCACCAAAAACCCGACGCTCATAACTTTTTACCAAACAATAAAGGGGTTGTATAGAACAAGTTGGCGTAGAAATCGTCCTTTCTCTTTGGATGTTGAGGTTCGGTCTTTTTTTGATCTAATTGCACCGTACTACTCAGAATATGGAAACAAGAAGAAATTTATAATAACAAATGCTTTTTAAAATAGTTAGTTGAACTTTTCAACTAAAACAGTATTTAAGGAAGCTCATTTTGTTATAAATTGAATAATTTTTACTGTGGACAGTTGCCTGAAAATTCTAAGAAATAATATTGTCGAATAATAGTTTTTTGAATGGTCTCAATAACAAAGGCAATGAAAAACTGGTCTTATTTCTATTACCGTATGGTTAGATTTATATAATAGTGTTCATCCTATTGTAACCTACACAGTATTCAAGTAAAACCTACAAGTAAAATTCCTTGGAGTCTTTATTCATACACTAGGAGCTGGGGTGACAGGAACAGAAAATTTTGAATTGACCGCCAGTAGAATTTTGTAGGCTGTAAAGTAATAATTTATACAAATAAGAGAAACGTGTACCAGAAAACAAATTTAATTCTATTCCAAATGCTTTAGGATTAATTTTTTATTTATAATATCCATTCATTTATTGTCATAAAAATTTCACAAAAAAACAAGAAGTTTGTAACGGAAAATAGGTTAGGGTCAGCGTGGGTGGTTCTTGGTTGTTGTTTTATTTTAGATTTTTATTTATTATTTCGTTCTTTTCTACCTGATATTTTGTTAAACACTTAATTAGAATTATTCTAAAAAGCGTCGGTTTTAAAAATACGATTCAGAGAACGTAACACCACTGATTTATTTCCATACAAGCCAATTTGCTACCTACTTGTTGCTTATGGTGGGTGGAGACTTGGCAGTGGCAGTTCACCTGAATTTTCATATTTTAAAAATAGGTTCTTATTTTACATCTTGCTAGATATATGGATTCTTTTCAAACTTAAAATGACTTCTATACGATGAAATACTTTCAAATTGGGTGCGCAATAAACGACGAAGTTTGGTTTTCATACAGTTATTGAAATTTCATATCCAGTGAATGTAATACACATTGCCTTGGGCTTTTAATAATTGATCATAAGTTATGTCACTTCTTGAACTTTTTTGCACTTAGTTCTTGCTCCTGTTCGACTGCTTTTAGTAATTAGACTGCCTGGTAAGTATTGTTATTAAAATTTAATGGAATTATTTTGCAATAAAGATAAGTTACTTTTAGTAGAAGCTTAGATAACATGATAAGTTAGCTAACTTTTCCTTTGTAACTTGAAAAATCATTTTTTCTCATTAGTTTATTCACTCGAACTGAGAGTTTAATTTGTATTATTAATTTTGGCCAGCAAAATAATTTGCTTCTGTTACAATACAAATACGAGTTTGTTAAGTCGATGATTATGAGCCTAAGACCTAAAAGTTATCGTAGCCTGGATAGAATTGAAAAAGGTAAAGGAAGTAGGCTTCCTGTTGATGAGTATTTTTAGTAAATGGCTCATATTGAGTTTTGCAACCTTTCAGGATTCATATATAGCCATGATGTCATGTACTATACAATATTGAATAGTCACTGATGAAATTGTAGAACAGTTCCATAATAATACTCACAGATTTTGTCAATTGTACATTCTATGTATACATTATTTGGTAATCATAATATGCATTTTCTCACATCAATTCTCAGGTGAATTCAGCTTCGGTAAGATGCCACCACCATCAGTGCCTACCTCCACAGGAGGGACAAACTCGTCTTTAGAGGGATTGCCCAAGCAATTCGTTCATGCTATGCGAACCCTCTTCGACATTATGGATGACAAAGGCTATGGATTTGTAGAATTCAGAGGTAAGCTTTCAAATACAATTTTATGTTTCCATGTCTCTCACGCTCACCACATATTCCTCATTTAACCCCAGTGGGAATAACTTTTGTCAAGATGGCAGATTATCTGTTGATTGCATAGACAGACATTTTCTGAACCGCACGTAAGGGTGAGCCCATTTAACAAACCTAATCGCCGAAAATTAATACTCTATGCATTGAGAAGTTTTTCTCCCTGCGATTGATCTATATTATGAGCATGAACAAAAATTGAAATAGAATTCATAGCAGAAAAATTTTTTCTACTAATGTTAGCCTACAAATTAATACAAATAATTCGTAAAGTTGTGTAACTTACAGTGTAATTGTTTACAACAAAACTGGCGTATGAATCAGAAAGATTTTTTGTTGTCTTTGAAAATTTCACAAGATTGAACGCTTTGCAAACACATAATCAGTGCACCTCATGTGCATCAGCCTAAATTCGTGGTGTTTGCAACGGTGGGTAACCATACAAACACTTCTATTATTTTTATTTCTATCTTTCTCTTTCTTGAACACTATCGAAAGAGACCTGAGACATCAGCTGTCTATTAAAAAAGAAAAAAAAACATCATTCGCCTACCACCAGCTTCATTGTCACCAACGGTCTACATCCATTGACAGTTCAATCGTTAATAGCTGATCTCCAAACGATCTGACTGTCGATTCACAGAGGTTTTGGACTGCCGGTTTCCCAATCCACTAAGGGTCTACTGTCATCCACTGTCAGTTTGAACTGTCACAGACAAAAACTGTAAGTGGATGGGGAAACCTGTAGTTGAGAACAATAATTTCCTAAACTGTAATTTTCCTTGATTAACATGTAATAGGCCTAACTCTTGACCCATATTGTATCATATTATATAGAAATAACTTTTGACGGTACGCACCGGTACGCCGTACCTCTGAGTACTATGATGAATAATTTTATTTTTTCATAGAAGATATGAAAAAATACACAAATAGGAGCTACAAAATAACTCTAAAAACGTGTTTTGAGGTGTCGAAATGAAACATTTCTGGGGACCCCCAAACCCCTAGGCTGGTGAGCTAGGTCCCCCTTCCGTACTGTAATCTTTAATTTTACAAATTAAGCACTGCATTCAGTTGTATTATATTTTATATTATGCATAAATTCTTTGAAATATACTGTATAAACATTTATTTAATTTGCAGAAATTCAGAACCGTTGGCAGGACGATGGCACAAAAGGACTGCCGAAGGGTGTGATCGAGAGTCTGGGCAAAGTGACGCCAGCTGACGGACTGCTCACGTTCGAGCGCTTCTGTGCCGGACTCAAAATGTGCCTGCTCAAGAATCAGATGGACTACAGGACCACACAGCCGCAACCTCATCCACAGCCGCAGCGACCGCCGTCGGCGCCCCTACTAGACGTCGACTCTGTCAAACCGCAGCACCGCACCGCTGTCAATACCGCTAAGGTTCGTTTGTTGCTGCTATTCTATTCAAAATATAGCTTTCTCTATCCAAAGCACTGGCACTTCTTGGTATATGAGGTTTTTGGTCATTGAAAATGAAGCAAACAGTAATTTGGATGGAATGTGATGGTTATACATACTATAAAATTCGCTTAAATTTGACATGAATTGCTGCTCTTCAATTCTTTTGTTTTGATTGGTCTTTCATTCACAATGCTGTGCACTTCTTAGGATCTGGGATCTAAGATAAGCTCGCTTTCCAAAAGATGACCATCTTCATTAGCTCTTCTATTCACACCACTAGTATTGACATCACTTCACGCTTCTGGTATTTTTGAGAATTGAAAATTTAGTAGAATTATATTCACGTATTCCTTTGAAACCCCTTAGAATACCAGTCTGTCCCAAACAAATGCAAGCCCTTTAGACAATAGAAGTTGCTAATTGAATCCTTTTAATACCTACTCCTCTGCTTGTCAATGGGCTCTAATCAACTTAGATTGAACTATTGTATTCTCTGAATGTTAATAAATATTATGTCTTATAGTAATCATACTATTTCAAATAATATTATTTTAAACTAAACAAATATCAATGTATCATAATGCTATGTTGATAGCATTATCATTATGGTAAATAGGAGGGCTAATGCGTCAAATGCGTGTTTCCTCAATCAATTAGGGGTAGAAATATTGTTGAAAATATCAAATCCATAATCATCTCATTGTTACAGAAGATACTATGTTGATAGTTAAATGAGATGAATTAACTGTAAGTTGACATTAGATGCATGACCAGGATAATGCTACATAGCAAGGAATAAACTGGAAGTAGGTGGACTAATGCTTGTTTCCTCATTCATTGTCCCAATGTTTGACGATTTGCGGAGATAAGAGGAATCATTCAACATTTCCTTGGATGGCATCACAGAAGGAGGACTCAATAGTCAATATAGACCAGTGGTCACCAAAGCTAGTTTTGCGGACCGATATCAAAGATAAACGCTTGAAATAAAATAAATTCTAAAACAAAATTTCCTAAGAAACCCTCTAAAGTCTGAATAAAATTGAATTATTAAAAACAACCACAATAATGAATTAAACACCTCTTATCATACAACTCTCAATAAAAAATTCAATATTGTTGCATTATTTCATCCAATTATTCTATACCTAGTTAATTAAGCGTTTTAATTTATCTTGGTATTTCAATAGCTAAAAAAGAGATATAGTCAAGGACTAAAATCGAGAATAGTTTTGACAATTTAATAAGTGAGCATTCTCCATATAAATAGAATAAACAGTAGAGCAATTTTTATTGCCAAATCCGAATGGTATAATACCTTTATTTTAATTTTAATATATCAATGGCATGATATCAAACTTCAATATATTATTTAAAGATCATTAAAATAAAAATACACACAGAGTAATAAATATCCCAAATATTTGAATAATTATCATTAGTAAAACTATCAATTTTTCAAAAAATTTCCGGGAGATCAACCCCCCCCCCCCACAACTAGTGGTTTCCCCAGGATGGACCGCGGAAGCTCGCCAAGACTTTGAAACGGACCTCCATAAAACTTAATTGGTGACCACTGATATAGACCACGCGTTGGCAGCAATTGAAAGAAAGTTGTGCGAGCAACAGAAACAGCAAGTCTTAGCAAGCCAGCTCAAACTTTGGAATGAATACATCTCTGAGGATTGTGACTTCAGATTGATCAAGTGGTACTTTAAAGCTAGGAATGAACTCATACAATTGAACAAGTAGTATTCTTTTAATGAAAACATCAAACTCTGCCCATTGTGCAATTTAAAGGAGGAAGAGGATATTCCTCATTTCATTGGAAGATGTCCGATTCTCAGAAACTTCAGGCATAGGTATCTAGGAAAATAGTTTCTTCTGTAACAAATCTCAATGTAAAAAAAACAAAGTTATTGGATATTTTACGAACGGAAGAGCATACACTTTTGAAATTCTAAATACATTATCTTCATGTATAGAGTAAAAAGACTATTGGTTTAAAAATTGAATACTGAATTTAACAAAATTTACAAACAGAAAGTAGTAAAATTTATTTTTTGTGAACTATTTCATTTAATTTTTAGCAACCCACTGAAAATTTAATTCGGGCTATTGCATACTTATCGGACAGTTAGTTAGTTATATTTTCGTCAAGTAACACCACAAAATCAAGCAAAGCTTAGCGGTATTTGACACGTCAAAAATATTGAGTACCTACAGTACTCAGAAAAAATGAAAAAGAGAAGAAAATTTGAACATAAAAAAGAATTGACAAACTCTATAACTCCAGGATCACGCATTGGATATATGTTTGTAAAGAAAATGCTTACACACGCCAACAGATAAAGCATTCCTCGCTTTGTAGTGATATTTTATCGGTTTATTGATCTTGAAGATCGTCGGAGACAGAATCACTATTAATGTTTGTTTATTGAACAGGTGAGACCGAACAACGCGATGGCGGCCCAACAGCGTACGCTGAGCATGCCGCAGCTGGTGATGGGGGGCGGGGGCGTAGGAGGAGACTCGGGCGTGGGCATTCCGATAGTAAAGCAGCAGCAGCCGCTGTACACGATGGGCCCGCCCAAACCGCCCCGCACCGCCGCTGGACTGGAGCGAGAGAGCGCGACCGCACTGACATCCGTACTGCGCTGCACAACTGGCAGCTTGGCCTCATGCGGCCCCCCAATCGCCTCAGCGGCGACGGCCTCTCCTCTGCTAGTCAGTATCACCACTTACAATTTAAACGAGACAAATAAGCACTTATGAAAAGAATGCCGTTTTTTCTCCTTTAAATCAATCATTTATTAAAAAATACATTTAGGTGCAACAGACTTATGCCCTTAACTGCTCCTCTATCAATTTATAGACTGCACAGTCCAAAACCAGGTTATTTTGAATCAATTCATCAAATTTATATGAATCATATCAATTGTAAATAATTATGATCAAATAAATCCTGTTAGTGAGGTTTCTTTTTAGAAGAAAAAGCTACTGATCATTCTTTCTTCAGAATTAAATTATGTACATTATTACATGATTTAAAATATCGGCCAAACATGTGTTATACTATTTATATACATTTGAAGTGGAAAAATTTAGCATATTGTGCTCATTATTCCAATAGACTAACTATTAAAGTTACAAACTGGTTACATTGACTTTGGAAATCGATCATTTTGTTACTTTGATGAAGCCCGTCTTTTTCCTATGCGGCTTGAGCAAAGCTACGGCTCAAGTATAAAAACTGATTTTATACTAATTTACTAATTGAATTCAATCAGCTTTTAGTTAAGCCGTAGCTTTGCTTTAGCTACATTGGTGAAAGTGGGCCTCAATAAGACATGTAGCCTACTACAGTAAATTTTTCTAAAATAGACTGCCAAACTTCTCAGACTGATTTCTTACATAATATAAGTTAGTTCCATCTGACATACCACCAGAAATGCTTTGTTACTGAGATGACAATGGTAGAAATTATATCTTCTGTCCAATGGTATGTCTGATAGAACATTTTTACATGTAACGTATATTGAAAAATATGTAGAATATAATTATCTTCTACCATTGTTATCTCGGAAACGAAGTATTTCTGGTGGTATGTCCGATGGAACTTATTTTACTATTTGATGTGAATCAATCAATTTTATTTGAAATAAATTACAGTATTACATTTTTTGGTCCTTCTAAACCCGTGGGTTTTTTAGCAGGTGCCATTTCAATAAAAAAAATATTCACACTAAAATAAAGAATAAATAAAATACATTTAGCTCATTTGTTGTTTGTAGCTTAAGTCTATTTTAGAAACACTATGTATACGATATAGCAATAATTATTCTCAATGTTTCCTATTAACCATACAACTGAGTCGATAAGTTGTACTTACAAGTCTAAACTCAGCCTTATCCAATTCGTTAATAAAAATAGTTTAGTTGAGAAGTAAAGTATAAAAGTTCGAAGAATAATAGAACAATGTAAAAATTGATACAATTTTACATTGTCAGTAGTAGACTTAAAGACATATCTTAATAGTGAATAGTAGTAGTCGGCCATTTGCCGAACAGCAGAACCATGCTCCATAAGAACAATTTAATTTTTATCATTCTCTTAACAAAATTTTACGTTATTTATGCAATTGAAAAGAGAATTCAATTCTCCAGGGGCTGAACTTCTTACTTTTTTTATTTTAAGTCTATTTCAATAATTAGATATCAATACTCTTATAGTTGATTATAATTATTGAAATAAATGTAAAATGTTCAGCCCCTGGAGAATCGAATTATCTTCTAATGACATAAAGAACATGAAATTCTGTCTTTAAATGTCGGCGCTATCTACTCCAAGAGATTGGAAAAAATTAATCTACATTGTTCTCATGGGTCATAAATCTGCTGCTCGGCAGTTGGCCCTCTGCTACTACCCACTCTTAATTTAGAAGAATTGATTGAATACAATGTATGAAAAAAATATAAAAATCAATTCATACACACAGGAAGTTTTCTAAACTTTATCAAAAATAATTTTACAAATATTTTGGAATACAATGACGTTGTTATTCCCAATTCTTATAATACCTTGTTGTGATCGAATCATGAACAATTTTCATTTTATAAATTTATTTCACAATTCTATGATATTTTAGGTCATTCAGATCAAGCCAGTGCGGCCCAAGTCCAGCATAAGAAAGCAAATAGTCGCAGAAGAGAGCCGAGAAGGCATACTCTGCAAAACGGTATCGATTATAATATGGTGAGTTGAAATGAAAAATTTCTGCAGATTTCTTATCCTATCAAAATGGAAAACCTCATACTGGTTGCCATAACAAAATTATAATGTGTAGAATTTTCAAGCTCTAAATTTCTAGTCAAAATGTAATATTTTCGGCCATGGTCTAGTGATTTTGTGAAGTGTTTCAATTGTAGTTGTTAATAATGCTTTGAAATAAAAATTCTGTTTTAAAAGAACCATAACCTGCATGGTTCTCCATGTTCCCATCTGTGGAAAATGAGTTTAGATGGCGAAGTGGAGCAACCTCTGGGTCCCCCCACTATTTAAAGCAATTTGCTATATGAATAAACTTATACTATTCTCCTTCATTTCTAAAATAATCATGTTGGAACAAAAATTCAATTATTAGAGCAATATAATAGTAAAATATCTTGATTTGAATGTGTTGTATTGTGTCTTGAATGCAATTGAATGAATGATAATAATTGATTTTTGTTGACTTTACAGTTGAAGCGTATGAAGCAAATAGAACAAGAGAAAGAGATTCTGCAGTTGGGTCTGCAGGCGGTTGATAGAGCTCGCGACTGGTATTTGAAGCAGATGGCTGCTGTTCAGGAAAAAATGAAGTATCTTGGCCGAATGGGCTCTCATACGGTAATTCTATGTTTTATTACTCCAATTACATTCTCTTTTGATTCATCTTTGAATTAAAATAATTTAAAAATTCATGTTATGAAGAGCTTATTGACTCCTGCTGATATTAATTGGTGTCTATTCTGGTACAGTGGATGTATAGAATGTAATTCGCCATCTTGGCCAAATCTCTTTTCCCTGCTATTCATACAATGTTCAATATTCAAGGCTTGCTACTGTGGGCTGGAAAGCAGGATGATTATGATCTAATTGTATTTTATTTATACTTTATTTTAGTTTAACGTTGTGATTAGTTTTTGTATTAAAATGGCACCTGCTGAAAAACCCACAGGTTTCGCAGGACCAAAAACTGTAAATAATTTATTTCAAATAGAATTGATTGATTGATTCAAATCGAATGCTATGCAATTTGGTTTGAAGACCTTTGTGCTGCGAATAGTGCGAATAAACCATTTTAGCTGGCAAAAATTCATTGAATACGACGGTTTTTGGTGGTGATGCAGCTAGTGCATGAATCAATAGGCTATCGGTTATCGGTATAGTCTGTCCAAGCAAAGAAGACATTCTGGCAAGATGAGAATGACTCCAGCTCGTTCAATATTGGTTCAAAAAAATATGTATTTGGTCTCAAATTATAGAACAGATAATTCTCTATTATTTGAAACCAAATTTATGGTTTTCGAACCAAAATTGACCGAATATAAGCCATTTTCCCAAATTCCCAGAATGTCTTCCTTGCTTGGACAGACAATAGTAATTATTGCTCTAATTTTTTTTCACATGCTTGCTAGTTACAAATAAATAACTTATTAATTGAAGCATCCCTGTTTTGTCTCATTCACACAATATTCTAATATTTAAATACAAGTTTGAGATGAAGGTGAAATGAAAATATGGAATCATAGATGATGATTTATTTTCAGGAGCAATTGAGCGAGGCCCAACAGGAACGTGTAGAACTGCAACGGGCGCGAGTGCTGGAAGTGAATCGGCACCTGGCCACCCTCACAGACGGAGTGCCCTTGCACATGAATCTGGCCCTCACTGCCCCACCACATGTGCTCACCCGGCTCAAACAGCAAAATCATATTCTCAACGAGGTCAGTCTCCATCTATCGAAATAACCCCCGTTGCATAATTCACTATTTTTGGACGTCCGATGTTTTCCATTTATAAACTCTATTAGATTGAACAGAGCTTGACGAACACATGATGTGTGCAAATACACTCCTTCTGTTTGCCAAATTCTTTTCTATCTAGACGAATTTAGGAAGTCGAAAAAATCGGATGTCCAAAAATCGTGGTGTGTGCATCGGCTCTCAAGGTCAATGCGTACTGGTACAATCAAGACCAGTAAGATCATAGATTTCTTTAATATAAGGTCATTGCCTTGAAATTGGCAACTCTGTAGAGTGGGAAAGTCGGTCCATTTAAAAGTATTGAAATCATTTCTCAATCAGTTGTTTCAGCAGAATTAGTTTCTTGTGTGCGTTCTCACATTTGACTTGCACAGAAATCTCTAAACATATTTGTCTGTTTACAACCTTCTCTGCTATTTTTTATCACATCCAGTACATGAAGCCATAAAGCACAAAAATAATTGTAAATTAGCAATTAGAAAAGTTTCATGATCATATCTCTTGAAAATGAAGCTCAAAAGAGAGAAAAACTAAGTCAACATGCATGATTTGTACTGTTCTCAATACTTTCATATGGGTAGTCTGTAACTATGGTGTGACGTTGCTATTTTATTAGGACAAGGCCCTGCCTAAAGAAAGCTGTGATAAGATGCAATAGAAGCACTATGTTGTTCGGAGCAACGAAAATGAAAATCAACTGTGCGTTGCTCTTATTACTTATATCTATTGCTCTATATTACTTCGTGTTTCTCTTGCATTTTCACTGGGCTCGGTTGTACAAGCACGCGTTGACCCTTGAACCTCACTAGGCCTATCCATTATTATATGGCCTCTCGTTTATAAAAAATGAAGTTTATGGCTCACCCGTCCTCACCAGGTAGTTTTTGAGACAAGTCGCCTTGATCAAGTAGCTGTGTTGAGTAGATAAATAGAGAGGCTACAAATAGAAACTAGGTTAATCAATCAAGATGAGAACTAATAATATATTACAGAATATACCGATTCTCAACTATCCACTGGGTTTCTGCTATTATCAGTAGTGATTAAATATAATTTTTCATCACATAGTAGATTAAACCTATATACCAATTCTCAATTATCCATAGGGTTCCTGCTATTTTCAGTAGTGATTAATAATATAATTTTTTTATCACATAGTAGTTGTAAACGTCTATTTTTTGTGACAGGAGCTGACCAAGAAGAGCGATCGCATCACATCTCTTGAAAGAGAGAAAGCTACACTAATACGGGAACTTCTTCAAACAAGGGCTCAAGCTCGTCGTATAGAACCGCCACAAGATGTTAACGCATTTGTGTCAAACATTTAGTCGAAGCCAGTCAGAACCTGAGAAGAATGTTTACCATAACAAACGCTCATCTTTTATAGCAGACTCCAACGAAATTGGCGGTTGGCGAATGACTCAGCTCTGTATCGACAGTCTAAATGTAGTGACGTAGCTAAGCATTAATATATGACATTCGCCAACCGACTGACAATTACGTTAGTTTGCGTCGACTATATCTGTGCTCAAGGGTGCTCATCAGTCTACCTATCATATTATGTACTTATACCAACCAGTCCATTACCGCCAATCTGTTATTTCATAATTGAAAATGTTATTATTTTATAAGAAAATTAAGAAAACTTGATAAAATATCAATAAATGAAGTCTGAAGATTACAATAGTGTTGGTGTTTCTGGCATATCTCAACATAAGCAGATCCGAAACAAATATTGTTTTCTGGAAGATATCCCAGCAATACTTACACTATTGTAATCTTCGTTGATTAATATTTTATTAATTTTTTTGTGCGAGATTTTAAAAGATAAAAATCATAAACTTAACTTTTTACTGGAAATATTTGCTGTTCAACTATTCAGCATGACTTCTTGTTTAAAGACATGCGTCTTTAACTTGCAAAATTGAATTTGAGTAGTTTTCCAAAAATTGACTTGGAAAATCAATTTATAGTAGTGGATACTAAGTAATTACCTCAGAATTTGATCTCATGTCATGGTGACTGTTGTCTTAGTTGCTCACCCTACAATTTTTGGACATCCGGTTTTTTGCCGACCTTATGAAGCAGTTCAATATCAAACAGAGGCTAAAGCCGCTTATCGGCAGTCCGAGGCATGTGCCACGCATGTCTTGCGGTACAGTCTGTTGACGCAAAAAAGACCCTCTGGCAAGATGGGAAAATGACTCTAGCTCGGTCAATATTGATTCAAGAATTATAAATGTAGTCTCAAATTGTAGAACAGATTGTTTAGACTCTTTAACAAATATTGACTGAGCTAGAGTCATTTCCCATCTTGCCAAAGGGTCTTTTTTGCGTCAACAGTCTACCGCGAGGCATTCGTGGCACTTGCCTCGGACTGTCGATACGCGGCTTAAGATTGATGTCGAACATCCAATGTAGGTCTTGTTGCATTCCGTCCATTATGAATAAAAATTTTTATATATTTATATACTTTCTAATTAATTTTTGTAGCCTTTCGATGATAAAGGGTAGATTTATTTTGAGCCTTCTATTCAGGCCGGAAGCATTCCATCTAAACACTAGTGCTAGTTATTTGTATACATTCCATGTTAGAAATTAACAAATTTATAGTTATATTTTTCGTTCACATCAACTCCAATGTTGAACGAATGCATAGTGCATAGAATATCATAGAGCTTATCTACTTATTTTAGTACCTATAATTGTAGTGCTTATCTACTTTTTTATCAATACACATACTTTTATGAAGTCGGTGCTTTTATAACTACCATTTTTAAGCTACCACTTTTCTTGTTTGTATTATTTTTTATTCTAGAACTTGATATTTATCGCGTTATAAAAGTGCGTCATAGCATGAAATTATGAAGTATTATGTAATTTTTGTATTATGTTATTGTTACTAGATATAGCTATAGCCTATGTACAGGGTGTCCCACGACGTTTGTAACGTAGATAATATGGTTGTTACAACCTTTATGGTTACTCTGTATATTAACAGAAACTTGTACTTTATTATTCTTGTATACTTTTTGTACAACACCCAATATGTTCAAGAAAGTACAATTATAGAATTTCTCTTCTAATTTTAAAAGTATCAATTAATTGCTGATGATTATTTTTATTAATACTACAGAGCAATCAAAACGTCGCGTAACCTAATGTTTAAAACCATGAAAAAGTAAGAGGAAAGTTTTTTACTCAAATGTTTAATTATTTCTAAGTGTAGATTGTGGCTCCAATGCTTGATCACATCATTGATTGCCAATGATCCCAGCAATAAACGAAATCTCAAATAAGATCCGAAATTTACTTTCAGCAAAACCAAAGTGTTTTTCAAATTAAATGAAAAATAGTATAGTTTTTTTTGTGAGGAACCTTAAGAGTAGGTTCTGTATAACCTTATTCTTGTGACCCATCCAGGAGGTTTCGTGAGAATTTGTGACTAATTTTCATGTTCGCTCATGACTATGATCTTCATCTTATTTATTTTGTATTCATGCTTGATAAAAATTCTGTTTTGATGGGCTCAAAAAATATGAAGACCAAAAATTTCTTCACACCTCGCCATCTCCCATTTTTTACAGATTCAATGTCTATGGAATTTTGAGTGGGTTATCTGAAGGCTATTGCTTTAATATTGATTTATAAAAATCCACAATGAGGGTACCATGCTGTCGCTTAAAAAATCTTGTATAGATAAAAATGTTGAATTTTATCTTGAGTCTAATTAACTCTTGAGAAAAAGCATTTTGATTTTGATTGATCACTTCCATTTTTGCCAACCAATGGTGTTTTCTAACGCTGGATCCACATTTCACACTAAAAACAAACAGTAATTAGTGCAAAAAAATTATTTAATTTTCCCACTACTTCGCTACACACTTTTAAACGGGTTGCGCGACATTACGATCAGCCGTTATTAATAATTCTAGCAATTCGTTAATTAAATTCAGTGTGAAAGAAAATTTGATATTAAAATAATTCCTAAGCTTGTGCAATATTCACAAAATAATTTTGTTTCAATTTCCAACAATTAATTTAGTATATTCAAGAGGTTATATTTAATGAAAAATGTCAAATTAATATTATGAAAGGGTGCTGAGAATTTCAATTTCTGTTGAACATTTTTGAGTAACTCGCAATTGCAAAGTGAGCATTATTATATTAAGTTATATTATTCTATGTTCGTTATTGTTGAATTGTTATCAGCTACAGGGATTCAAAAATTGATTCTCAGGGCCTCAAAAATTCAGCTCAGTCACTACCTCTGTTTACAGCGTTTACAGTGGTAGCGACTCATTACAAGCACTCAGTTAGGTTCTTCATGTCCTAATGAAAGTGTAATTTTTGTTTATTGAACGTTTGTTATTCTGGAGGTGCTGCCATTCTGAAAATGTTCGGAAGTCAACCATAAATAATCATTATTAAAAGATCTTTGTATTTTTATTTTCTGATTTTATTTTTAATCTTATTCTGATTTTGTATGAATTGAGTGACCATATAATGTGACCAAGGCGAGTGGAACTTATAAGTATAGTCTGTCCAAGCAAAGAAGAGCCTCTGCCAAGATAAGAAAATGACTCTAGCTCGGTCAATATTGGGTCAAAAATAATTGATTTGTTTTCAAATTGTAGATCAGAATTTTTCCTACAATTGAGACTAAATCAATAATTTTTGAACCAATATTGACCGAGCTGGAGTCATTTTTCCATCTTGCCAGAGGCTCTTCTTTGCTTGGACATACTATAGCTCCTCACCAAGAGACCCATAATATGCATATTTTCATAATTGAGAATTTCGATAGAACATGTTTATTTTAAATTCTGGTTTTGCTATTGTCCAATATACTATGTTGAATGTTTTAAAAAGGTTTTCAGACAAATATTCTTTCATTAGCAACCCAGTTCTTTCATCAGTGATCCAATTTATGATATAGCCTAATATACTGCTGGACATGACAATAGGCTATTATTTTTTCATGTCTATTTGTAAGTTACTTTTGAGCATTTCGGCAAGATTTCCATTCATAATTTCATCATTTAACAGGAGGCAAGTTATCAGATTGATTAAAATACATTTTCAACTATAGTTGATAATATAGGTTATATAGGCACCGTATATAACATAGGTGAGTACCTACATTAACATAATATGTACTTTGTTGTTGCACTGTTGAATCGCAATGGGGATTTTTTTATTGCACGATGTATTGAAGCTGAAGATTTTTGCAAGAAGAGGAAGAATTTTGAATACCGGCCACTGCACTATAGCTATATAGCTATTATCAGTCTGCCGATATTTGAACTTTTATGTATTTCAGAGGTGTTTGAAGTAAGTAAAATATCAATCTATATGAAAAATAAACGGAGAAATCAAATGAAAGTGGTTTCAGAGTTGCAAATACATTGGTTTTTGCATAAACACAAGAAAAATCTTGAAATTGAGGGACTTTTCCAAGATACCAGAGAAAGTACTCGAGATTGAACTTTGAAACACGTCTCAGATGATTCCTCAGGCAATGATACAAAAATTATATGAAATATAATGATACAAAAATATTACATGATACAAAAATAATTTGAAACCTTCAGCTTTCTCCATCGTTCCAGGGAAAATGAAAATAACATGGACTATTGACATCTTTGAAGGGTTGTAGTTTGATAGTGGTTGATTTTTCATATGAGTTCATCAGATGTAGCCTACCTGTTCTTCACGATTTTCCTATAGATTTTCATGACTTCAAAAGGAAAATCTCAATAAAATTGATTTCCATTTTTTAGTTTTCATTATGAATTTGAATTCAACAGGAAGTCAGGAAATATAATAAAATAATCTGGTTAGCAGGTTATAATAATTTAATAATATAAATAATAATTACAAGACAACAAAATTTAACAAGAAACAATGCATACATGAAAAGGAAACCAATAAATGATTTTTATTACAGCAGTCTATTTTCCTTATCAGTATAATAGTTTTTTCCAATAATTAACTGTCTACCCTACTACAGAAATCCAAAAGGCTACAATGGAATGAATAATTGTTATATCCAATCGTAAAATAGAAATAATCATGTATTTATTGAAAATTAGAAATTCAAGGAGCATTTAAATCACAAGCTTTTTCTGAATCTTGAAGATCGGGGTCACTTTTAACTTCTTGGAAACCAAGCTGAACCTGCTTTCAAACGCCATGAATTATATCTAATGACAAGGCCTTATGAAAAAATATATCACTCAGAGGTTGTCAATTCCACTAATTCATTTTTAACAACACTGGAGCGCGGTTTCGATTCACAGTTCCTGTACTGCTGAAAATGTGGCTGGTCAAGTCACAAAACTGCGGTTCAATGTTGTAAAAAATAAATTAGTGGACTTGACAACCTCTCAGTGTTTCATTTCATCATAGAGTTCCACAAAATGAATCAAAATTCTAAAAATAAGTTTAAAGTAGGCTAACGGAAAAGTTTGAAATATATTACTCCAAAATTGACTGCCAATCACCTTATTTCAAAAGCCTATGTTTAATGATACATCAATATCATTAACAAAACCAAATACATTGTTTAATTAAATAACATTGATTGCTTTGTTCTTGTAACTCTTTTCGATTATTGCTGTTATAGATTTCCGTATTGTGCAAGAGAATTTAAGCATTCTCTCAGAAATATGAGGCATGTAGTACTAAATTGAGTTCATTCCTTTGATATCAAAGACTGAAGGTAATTTTGAAAGCAATATTCCAACAAAAAACTTCTTAATAGGCTACCCAATACCACTGCCACAGAAACCGGTGTTTTTGTTCAAATTTCATAAAACTACTTTTTAATTTTATACTCCTACATACATTTCAATTCAGTCATAAACTTATCTTAGGTACTGTCATCAGGAACTGACATATATTATAGGCCTATAATTTTTCATGAAACCAGTATTAGTAAGAAAAAAATTTGGAATTTCGAGTTATTCAACTTAAGGGTTTATATTGAATTAATTATTTTAAATTCTCAAATAATATAATATTAACGTGATGAACACAAAATTATTTAACGTTAATTAAAAATAGACTTGATTTGTATTCTTAGGATATGCTTACATTATACATTTCCAATATTAGTTTGTAATTCTATCCTATGTGAATAAAAATAAACTGAAATATGTGATAGGCCCAATTTGAGCTTAAGAGTGGGTGGTAGTAGACGGCAAAATCAAGCCCCATAAGAACAATGTAATTTTTATCAATCTCTTGGAGCAGATATTGCCTCTATTTATGGACAGAATTTCACGTTCTTTATGTCATTGGAAAGAGAATTTAATTCTCCAGGGGCGTTACTTTTTACTTTTTTGATTTTTAGTTTATTTTAATAATTATCGTATAATTAATTAACTAAAAAAGTGTTGAACTGTAATTATTGAAATGAACTAAAAATCAAAAAAGTAAAAAGTAACGCCCCTGGAGAATTAAAAACTCTTTCTGAAATTCTGTCCATAAATAGAGGCAATATCTGCTCCAAGAGATTGATAAAAATTACATTGTTCTTATGGGGCTTGATTTTGCCGTTCGGCAGTTTTCCGTCCACTACCACCCACTCTTAATAAACAAGTTAGTGATATTTTATCGCTAACATTAGAACCTTATTATTAAATTCACTATACACAGATATTTTGATAATGGACAAAATTTTTCTATACATCTAGAATTGGTACAGATTTGAATTTACACTAATTACACTGTACAATGGATTAATTATAGAATAACATAGAGTTCGCACATCTGAAACCATCCAACAATTTTAACGTATCAACACATTTCAAGATTTTTGTGAGACAACAGGAAACAAAATGGTTTATTAAATTGTTTCAATCAATATCACAGACCATATAAATATATAAAAATCACCATTTCTAAATTGACGTATAACAATAATAGTTTTCAGCTAATTATAATAGGTACTAGAAATACTAAATGCATATTAATAAAACTTGCACCACTTAAAATATAAGGATATATCATATTATAAACTACAATATAATTGAATATTGTTATACTATAAATAGTGGAGCCATAAAATGGACAAATTTGAATACTCTATAATTTTGAATGATTTTTCAGGTAATTAAACAAGGCATGAATAAATTTTATTACTTTTTGAGATAGTTATTGCATACTAGTATTCGTTCCACAACTCCATTCAGGGCTATTGAAATTTAATTACAATATCCTATTGACCTATTCTATGTCCAGTCTAATTTAGACCGAACATCAAAATAGGAATAAAACATGTTTCAACAAGCAAAAATACTGGCGTTCACTTCAATGAACAAAATTCATTTATTTTTATATACAATTTGTCAGAAAGGTCGATTTTAGAAGGAATTTTTCCGTCTAAAATAAGTTAATTGATATAATTATTAAGGTTTTGAATTTGATACCATATTTCGAACTCTAAAATTTAAAAGCCTAATAATACTACAAAGTTTGCATTTCCGGAAGTACAAGGATAATAATGTTAATTATGTTGGGAAAAGATGTTAACAGAATACCTTCTATTAATTTCGGAAAATTTCAATTCAACTTACAGCTAAACAATTGAGATCTATTAATAGAATGCATGGAAAGATGAATTTTGCAGAAGAAAAACCGAAGAGACATGTAGGTTTAATATTAGAAATACCTACTTGAAAACAATAAATTTCCAAGATAAATATGAAAGTGAGCAAGTTGATACAACAGTTTTGAAATGAAAAAGACTGAAAAAACAATGTCAAATTTTCAACAGAAACTAGAGAATGATCTATAGTTACAATAGTTAAAATAAATTAAAAGTTATAATTAAAAAATTGACAGTATTCTATTACTAATAATATAATTATAGTGAACTATATGAAAGATTATTCGAATCACACAAGACTTGATTTAATCATTGCATGTAATTTATACAGAAATACGAAATGTCAGGTTTTTCCAAGCACACTCAAATTTGAGGGACCCTCAAGTTAACATTTTTCAACAGTTTACATTTCCTATACTTATCATAGAAAATGTCATCTGTTCATCAAAATTTGAGGGTCCCTCAACTTTGAGAGTGCTTGGAAAAACCCGGCAACATGTCTTCCAAATTAATTCTATAAAGTTATCACCGATGATCTCAATACGATTTTCAGACTGTGCGTGAATGATAGTGAGGGTTTATCACATTTTTTTGTAAAATTATTTATTTTGATGATACAAAATTATTTAAAATAAAGCAAAAATCATAAAATAGCACACAATTAACGGCATTAACAGGTTTAAAATGTGTAATTGAAATATTTGCTCTAACGTTGTTTTAAAAATTCTTTCAAATTGAAGAGTTTTAAAAAGACAGTGATTTTTTAAAACAATTATATTGAAATGCTGCTATTTGAGCAAATATTCTTAGCTAGGTTATCAATTGAATTAAGTGATGTGTCTTTCCACAACTTTACAATATTGATAGAATGAACAAATTTGTTTCTTAGATTGAACTTGAACAGAAATTATAGCCTATAATTTCAAAATAATAAATCTTTTGCATAAAAAGAGAAGAAGTAAAGTTTCAACTCTAAAATTAAAAATTATTATTTGAAAAATTAAAAATAATATCATGACTACTAGGCTAGAGTGAGTATTTCAATAAAGCTATAGAATGTTATGAGTATTGATTGGGGAAATAAATAGACCTAAAAAGCACCAAGACATAAATTAATACTTTTACCAATTAATATCTCACATAGAAAATACTATTTCTATTATTAAATAACGTGGAAATTTAAAACTGAAACAACGCTTGAAAGCATACTGAAATGAGAAAAAATTAATTTTCTAAACTAAAATATGATACTCTTTTATCTTTATTTTTATGATTTAAAAAATTACAAACAAAATATATTTGAGACAATCTATTTGAAATAGTACAATACGATGATAAAATTTGAATAGAAATACAATAAGTAATTGATATTACGAGTAATGTATCAAATTTTAATTTTACATTTTTACTCGTACAATTTTTACACCTATCACATATCATACCTAAAAAACCAAAGGGGCACATCTCGAATAAAAATAATTTGGGAGGAGAACTCTTGATCTTGGTATTCTTAAAAATCCTTCTTTCTGGAATCCTCATTTGTATGAAAAGTGAAAAGTTTTTTGACTGCAGATTGGCAATTTCTGTATCTCACGTGCGCACCACCACTACAAGAGTGGTCCTTATGTTGGCAATGTCAAAACTCTAGTGATGAAATCTTATTTATTTCAACAATTTTTGTTAATTCTCTTGTACTATGAATTTGGTTAATTTTTTAATTGAAAACTATATTTCTTAGCTATGGACTTTTTGGGTGGTGCGCCTTTGGACTTGTGAGGGCCCTGGGCATAATTTTTATTTAGTTTTGTGAAAATTTAGGAGACGATTTAGGTTTAGGGAACCTTACAAAGGTAATTTGATGGTTTCTGACATAGGAGATCGTATTGAAATTGAACGTTATACTAAATTTCAACATTAGACATTTGGTCAGCCATATTAAATCCAACTTTTTTCAATAGGAAGGTGGTCATATTATGCATGATTTCGATGTAGATTTTCAGGAGAGATCGAATGCCACAAACCCCACATCGATATTACAAACCATTCAGAAGCTATTTCAATTTTTTATAAGATATCCAAATCAGTTAATAGCTCCAAAAATGTTCTACATAACGATGAGCGGGCTTCGTCATTCATTATGTCTGGAAATTTTGTATCGAAGTCATGAATAACATGACCACAACAGTGACTTTTGAAATTTAGTCCAACATCTTGCATTAAAAAAGTAAGATCGTTATGTTATACATGATTTAGATACAGAATTCTAAGGCAAAATAAATCGCGAAAACCGCACATCGATAATAATGATAAACGGGTTTGGAGCTATTAACTGATTAGTAGTGGATACCTCTGATTTAAAATTGAAATATGACTACATTTTCATTAAAAAATAAGTTGAATTCAATAATGCAGACCAAATTTTCAATGTTGAAATTGAGAAGAACGTTCAATTTATTACAATCCCCTACGTCACCAAACATCAAATTACCTTCGTATAATAAATATTGAGCCGTTCTCAAACTTTTCACCCACCCTGTATGTAACTAGTAAATTGTACTTGTGACTGTTTAGCCAATCCAAAAATTCATGAGTTAAGTCTAAGCTCATAAAACACAAACTTTAGGGATTCGCCCAATTAGCTGACTGAAATCTCTGAAGAGGGTCGTATAACATATTCGTGACTGCTAAAACAGAATTAGAATACAAAATAATCTAATTTAATTTATATGAATTAAGAGATTCGAATCAGCTTACTGGGCACAAATATCAACTACTATAATACAATTTTCTATAATACATTGGTACGGTACATAGTGGATTATTACACACGAGTATACAGTCGATTGATTTAGGGTAGGTACATTAGTCATAATGAATAATCATATTAATTGATAAGAATAATCTTAAAATTATAATCTTATGAAAAATACGTGGTTATACAAAAATAATTCACATGTGCTCTTTCATGGACCGATTTTTTTTATTTCCCATTTGATTACGGACTAGTTTGTACGAGATGTAGAATAATAAATTATACAATCAATTGTATAATTCGAGTATTGTATTATTTATTTAACATTGGCATACATACATTAGATACATTGATGAGTTCTGGCACAAGCCAATCAAGTTCGAATGTTAGGAGCTGAGTTCAACACAGCAGCAAAAGTACAGGTATAGTCTCTCCAATCAAAGAAGACATTCTGGCAAGATAGGAAAATTACAAATTGTAGGAAACATTCTGGTCTACAATTTGAGCCAATTTATAATTTTTAAGAGTGGGTGGTAGTGGACGGCAAACTGCCGAACGGCAAAATCAAGCCCCATAAGAACAATGTAATTTTTATCAATCTCTTGGAGCAGATATTGCCTCTATTTATGGACAGAATTTCACGTTCTTTATGTCATTGGAAAGAGAATTTAATTTTCAGGGGCGTTACTTTTTACTTTTTTGATTTTTAGTTTATTTAAATAATTGGCTACAATTACTCAACTAAAAAGTGCTGAACCGTAATTATTATAATGAACTAAAATCAAAAAGTGAAAGTAATGCCTCTGGACGAAGTTTCAACGATATAAAGAATAAATTTTACCCATGTTGAGGCAAGATTCGTCCAAAAGATTGATAAAAATGGCATTGCCTTCCATGGGTTTGATTTTGCCCGTCTGGCAGTTTTCCGTCCACTACCAACCCCACCTTAAACCAAAGTTGACCGAGCTGGAATAATTTTCCCACTGCGCCAGAATGTCTTCGTTGCTTTCGAACAGCTCTCTTTAGGCATTCGAATTAATTATCATATTTACACATTTCCATTAGCACAATCCAGACGAATGTTGATGTACAATATTATGTAAAATGGAAATCAATAGTGTGGAAAAATAATTTATTATTAAATAATGCTTTGCATTAATAAATTCTAATAAATAAGCTAGGAACAAAGTTTGTTGCCAAATGGATCATTCACTTCAGAATTGATATAGTAATTCGTAAACATAGAAAAATAATTTTGATGCCAAAATAGATTCGAAATGAATTATTTTTATTCACTTTAAATGAGGGGTCTCGACTCTTTAAATTTTAGAAATGAAAACGAAACCCAGCTTGGACCATAAACTAGTAAACAAGGCATTATAGTAATGAATGTACACTACAATACATTGTTGATATATCGGTGATAGTACGCTCTCTTTTGGCTTAGCTATGTGGTGTAACAAATTGTTGTTTATAACAAAAACAAATACAGAGTGACACGACGAAATGGGTCAGTTTCTTGAGATATATAGAATTTACAAAGAGGATGCTCAATAGCAGCTCACAAGACGTGACTGAGGGTCAAGCAATTCCTAAGGCACCAAATAGCTAATTCTTTGATCATAAAGTATTTGTGTAGAGGGAATAGAAGTTAACTTCCAAGTATGTCACACAAAAATGAACTGAAAAGTGCGTTATCACTATTGACCTTGGTTTAGTCGGATATTAGATTATGACAGTTCTCAGGGATATTTGGAATAAGCATTTAGCTACAATTCTTCTGGGCCATATTTTCAACCGGTACGCAAATGGAACGGTGTTGCAGAGTTTTTTCGCTAGGTATACTTCATAAATGAAATGGTGTTCCATACCTTTTGGCCATTTTCAGAATTAAGGATTCCAAAATCTCATTTTGTAAGAAAAAGTTCAACAAAATCACATTTTCATCTAATTTTATAAGACATGTTACTATCATGCAGTTTAATGAACGACTTCGGTGGTTTAGAACGATACCAAGACGAATAAGATGCAATAGAAACACGGAATTGTATGGACTCAATACAAATCGGGGCAAAATTCAGCTAGACTAGTGTTCGTTGGCTTATTAATTCGTGTTTCTATTGTATTCCTACCGGTGTTGGTCTTGCTTCAGAGTTGAGCCTTAGATTATGATAGACTTATGAGATAAAAAATAGAAAATGTGTATTCATATGACATACTATCAGTAGCTTACCGACCGAACTGCGCCATCCTGAAGTGGAAGAGAACAGATTAGGAGCTAGCTATGGCCTGTGTTAATCGAACTTAGTCCAGTTGGCTTGGCTTCCGGTTCGCTGCAACGACAAACTGTTGAAG
The DNA here is from genome assembly GCA_017141385.1 of Sogatella furcifera. Taxonomy (NCBI): domain Eukaryota; kingdom Metazoa; phylum Arthropoda; class Insecta; order Hemiptera; family Delphacidae; genus Sogatella; species Sogatella furcifera. Next base: position 12,316,259 of record CM029551.1, on the reverse strand, counting down.
TCGAGGCCGTACCCTGGAGCAGGTCGACGTCGGCGGTATGGTGGCGCTGCTGGGGCGGGGCGGCTGGAAGGTGAGGGCTGGAAGCAGGGGTGAGCGTGGCTGGTGAGGGGCTTGAGGGCGGGCTGCGGGTGAGGGTGGCGAGGGTGGGCTGGAGTGGCGAATTTGTTTATCGCCGCCCTCACGGCGCAGCAGGGGTCAAAGTCCTCCACACTCGGCGTCGAAAGTCTTAGCCGAATCAGGTTGTGCTCGGACACCTGCTTAACACATTTATTCAATTATTAAAGCGTAATGTAGGGAAAATAATACTATAAAACCAACCAACTACCTAAGAGTAAGTTAGTATTAAGTTTTTTATTACTAAGAGTAGTATTATCTTTGATAATAAGTATAGTAAGTAATACCATCAGCAGGTGAATTAGATGTGCTTTTGAATAACTTGCTTGTATAATGAGAATTAGTTGAGTCTCTTCACGTTAAAATTTGATAGTTTCGCCACTATTCCTGCCATCTTGAATCTAAGTTTAAATTTGTAGGTTGTCCCCGTTACTCTTATAACTGAAGTGTTTAGAGTAATATACCTTAGGTATAACTAAAGTTTACAACTCATGCTACAGCAATGCAGGCATATGCGAGGATTTAATCCCGCTGAGAGAGCTTTGTGCCATCGATGACTAGTTTCCTAAGCTACTTTTTCACCATCTTAAGCCTAAACGTTTCTGATCCCGAATTAGTTTGCAACGAAACAAACAATCAACATTTTAATTGAGTTAGCATCGATGAAAGACAGATACATATCGTTCACTCAACATGGTGCTTTACTCAAGTTCTGTTGAATGTACTGGTCGCGTCCAAGCTCCCGGCGAGGGATGCATTGAGTTGGTCTATTCACGATCACTTTGAGACAAATAATAAACAAACTTTTTGCGTGCGTGAGCGTGAAATGGTAGGTTTTATTCTATGCGAAGTGGTCAGCTGTAGTCGAACAGATGACTCTTGTTTGGAGATGTGATTGGCTACAGTCCGACTTTATGTCTTGTCTTGAGCTGTGATTGGCTACAGTTGTTGGACTGTGTATTGACCGTTTCGCATAGAAGAAGGTAGGTCTTCTATGCACGCACAGCCATGCAAAAGTTTGTCATTTTCGTCTCAAGTGATCGTGAATTGGTTATAATGAATGTGTTTGCGTGCGAGTGATGACGACTGTGCTCTTTATAGTGGCTTGTTTACACTAAAACTGTTTTGAAGTAGAGTTTTCGCCTCTTACCAAGCGCCTGGGAGCTTCAGGGCTTGAACGCGAGCAGTATAGAGTTACATAGACTGTAAATATTGATCGTTACATTTTTGATTGATTATCTGGATCGATTCCGATAACATTTACAATGAAAAAGATCTGAAACAATGAAGATATTATATTCCAAAATTCAAAATTACGATTCTTAACTAATAAGATATCGTTCAAATGAACTCAGATATAAGATTCTCAAGCCGAGTAGAGGAATCGTTCAACAGCCAGCGCGTGTAGCCTATAGCTTCTGTCCAAGCAAAGAAGAACCTCTGGCGAGATGAAAAATGACTCCAGCTCGGTCAATATTGGTTAAAAAATTATTTGATTTCGTCTCAATCATAGGAAACAATTACATAGTATTTTGAACCAAATCAATATTTTTGAACCAATATTGACCGAGCTGGAATCATTTTACTATCTCACAGAGGGTCTTCTTTGCTTCGCAGACTTTACTAACAATTGAATCAAATTCATCTAAGCATCTACTTGATCAAGTATACTTGAATCGTGTATCTGAGGCATTAATAACTTCCATAGTGGGAAGTAATGAACTTACAGTAATCAAATTTCGATTTGATCAAGCATCAACAACCAACGTACAAAGCCAACAACTTGTGATTCAATCAAATATAGTAAACAAGTAACTTCTGGATAAGAGTATTCATTGTGAATTCGGTTTTTAAAAGGTCAGAGTATTCTAGATTATAATATTTTTGTCCATACCAACGTACAAGCCAATAACTTGTGTTTCAATCAAATAGTAAACAAGTAACTTCTAGATAGGAGTATTCATTGTGAATTCGGTTTTTTAAATGTCGAAGTATTCCAGATTATAATATTTTTGTTCTCAAGGTTGAAGCTTGGACAAAAATGAAAAATTGCTATTTATTTATGTTGACTTATAATTCATCTAAAGTAATTTATCATTCACTTTCATAGCAATCGTTAGTCAGTGTCAGAGGCCCTGAAACTGATCAAAGACCTGAAAACCCGACACCAGACCTAAATGAAGCGCTCTTCCGATATTATTATTATTATACTTTCACTTTAACAACGGTACTCACGATTTTGTTGCTTGTCGAGCGCGTTACCAGTATTGAGCCACATTTTCAGCGTACAAGGAGTAACTAGATACCTAGATTTAGTATCTCCTTGTGAGACTAGAGAGTATCTAGTTACTCCTTGTACGCTTAAGATGTGTCTCAGTGCCAAGAAACGCGTTCGACAAGCAACAAAATCGAGAGTACTCTTTTGTTAAAGTGAAAGTTAACGTATTTATGTTACTAAGTTATAAGTTGATTATAATCAACAGTTCGTGTAGGATGAAGACAAAAATGAGAATTCTAATTAATGTGTTGAATTTAACTCCGGAATTAGATTGAAATTTCAAGTGAAAGGAGCACTTACCGTCCTATCAACAGCAGGACTTGAGGCGGGCTGTCATTCAGCGCAGAACAATTTCTGAATATGACATCCTGAAGGTCACCCATCAGGTCCATATCCAACGGAGAGAGGTCGGGAGATGAGTGACCAGTGTTCAATGGACTGGAATGATGTATGGCTGTAAAATAAACATTGATTAATAAAAATAATAAATGAGGGAAAATTAATCTAGCCTCGAAAATGAGTGAATCTTCCAACGAAATTTACTTTTTAGACTAGACCCATTGATATTGGATTGAAATAGAGGTTGAACATTATTACTTAATATTAATAATTTGGTTAGGATAATACAATACAAAGGTAAGAAGAAAAAGGCGTTCGTTCAAAACTTGTTTTATTCTAATATAGTTCATAAATGTCTCAAATTAAGTGTTATATGCCCAGTATTATAAAAAGGAATTAATTATCTTCAATTCCAATTACCACTATTCATTCTTTGAAAAATGACATGATGCATAATTATTGTTTCATAGCATTTACAGTTCAAGTTACATTAAAAGAGCAGACACATCAACAAAATTACGTCACAGAAAAGTGAATAATATCTTATATTATAAATTGATTATCGTGGCCTATGAAACTATAAAATTTATAAAATTGTATTTATCTAATGAGATGCATTATAATATTGAAAAGCTATAATATTGAAAAATTTTACCGCAGAAAAGCTGGATTGGCAGACGTTAGTCAACAATTTAATGCTTTTTCTAGAACAAGGGAAGAATTATTAATAACCATGAAACATATTCGAAGAGTTTGCCTATTAAGAAATAATAATATTATTAGACTTTTCTTAACGTTTGTTTGTTTGTTGGTTATTTGAGGTAAATTATCTCTCAGGTCTCAACTTCGAAATTTACAGGCACCCTTTTGCTGATGACCCCAATCTATTTCTATCTGGTGGAGTTGGGAGGAAAGCAGATTTCAACCTGAGAAGGTGGCAAAAAGTATTCTCTTTAGAAGTTGACGATCGAAAATTGACTTGACTATAATAATGTGTGATGTGTCTGGTTGTTCAGTGAAACGGCTGCTAGGTGATTGTGATGATAAGTCACAAACATTATGGTTCACTTTTGGATGTAGACCAGATTGTGACCAAGACGAGTGGAACCTACCCATATAGCTCCCCACAACAAAAGCTATAGGCATATTTTTTTACTATAATAATGAGACTTTAAATCATAAGAAATATTTATTCATGACCTTGCTGAAATTTGGTGTGAGCTCCATAACACTAAGGCTGAGGCCGCACTGCCAGGTGAGTAGAGCCTGGAGGGTGGCAATCTATAGAACATACATACCATCCACAGTAATACATCGTATGAATGGTATGACGTCATTCTGTTTTTTGAGGTTATGCTGTCCATATTTAAGAATTTCAAGATATGGCTGAACACATACTATCTCATATCGATGTATTACTGTTGATGGTGTGTATGTTCATAGATTTACCAACCACCCTCCACCTCCAGGCTCTACTCCACTGTGCAGTATCAGCCTAAATGATATTAAAAATGAAAATGCCCTTTATTAGGCGGAGTTGGGACTAGCAAATCCTTTCAACCACCCTACAATACTGAATTATTAACTGTAGCTTATTAATTAAGCATAAATCTATTCTTTGAGATTTATTTTTTGTATGTGATTTACCTACAAGCTCAGTACTGGAATTAGATCTTTGATCTCAAAAAAATTGTTTGTTGCGTATTTTAGGAGAAAAAGTAGTGTTGGGGATGTGATTTTTAAAGATCGTACTATTACTTAAATTATGATATCTGTATCTTACGAAAAACTATAATTTGAAATAATAGACAAATTAAAAAAAACAATTCAATAATAACAAATGTAAACAACAATGTGATCTACATTACATTGAAAATGTAAATAACAATGTAATAATAATAAAGTTATAAAGTTAAGAATCGTACGTGGAGTATCAAGTATTATCAACGAAATATCTGTATGACTATTGTCAATGCCAACTTATGGATGGTCAATGACATTTCTATGAATAAATTGAATAAAAAATGTGAATAAGATGGAAAGCCGCTTTGCCGGCAACCGAGAGGTACCGAGTTCGTTTCCCGGTCTGGGCACAGTTATTCAAAAGTTTCATTCAACGAATCTCGCCTGCTATTTGGTGTATCATTGGAGATTCGAATTAATTATTATTTAAATATAAATAACAAGAAACTGAAACAAGCGAGTTGTAAAAAAATTAAGTGATTAAGTGAATTGGAATCTAATTTATTCCGTAGAAGAATCAAGACAGACAGTTGCAACAGTTGTATTTCAGTTTTCGATCAATTTGATTTGAATGATGTTTTCTTGTTCAGGTTGAAATTAATGGTATTGTACTTAGTGTTGCTACTGACTTAATTTCAGCGGCCGATGCCGAGTTGCGGTTGCGGGGCGGCATGAGATCGCGCTTGTAGGAGGAGGAGGCCGTGTAGAAGGAGGCGGTGTGGGGGCGGGATGCGCGCCCATTGTGGACGGGGCCGTCCGCCTCACTGCGCCCATGTGCGCCCCCCGCCGGAAGATCTTTCAATTTCGACCGGATGCCTTTGTACGCCTTGCCAACGTCTTTGCCTCTCTCCTTCACCTAACAAACAAATTGTATTTTGAATTCAAGTTATTGTATCTGTAATTCAAGAAGTAAATAAATCAATTTCAAACAGAAGTATAATAGTTGGTGCCTAAAATTACGGCGGTTGGCAAATTACTGTTATTAGTTTTCAACTCAGATAAGGATAGTTGGTGGGCTGTCTGCGAGAGTTCATCGAAACGAAAGCGACCACAGCTACACTAATCCGCTCTCAAAGATAGCTTCAGACTGTCCTGACAGAGGTGAGCATTAATAACAGTCTTGTTATTCAGTCAGTGTACCAGTACCGTCAGTGAAGACGGTAGGTATATGTATAGTCTTGCCGAGCAAAGAAGACATTCCTTCAAAAAGACAGCAGTCGAAATGAGAATAGCCCCACTCTTACCATCTGTCTCTCATCACATCTCACCAGAAGTACTCGTATGTTGGTAAAAGTGATTTAACACTAAAATTTTCAGATCTGCGCATGCACAGTTACACTCTCGCTTCAGTCGGCCTTTTGAAGGGATGTCTTATTTACTCTATACAAGAAATAACTATACAAGATGACTATACAAGAAATAAAGTACAGTTTGAAATCAAACAGTATGGTTACAATACTTATCAAAAGAGCTGGAAATACTATTGAATACAACTGAAAATCTATTAAGTTTTCTAAGAAGTTTTTCAATGTGCTGACCACCAACATTACAGAAAATGTAAATGAATTGAGTACAAACGAGAAGTACTTGTATGAATACAGACTGTATACTGTATACAAAATACAAAGCCTCTATAGTTAAGAAGAACCTGTTTGACGTAAAATATATTCATACTGGCTTGGGTACAATATTTTGATGTTAGCTCAATTTTATGTTGGCTATATTTGATAAATTGCAATGCGGTACCTTTGTTGACGTTCTTGCATTATGTGAGTTTCTTGACAATAAATGATTGATATCTTCTGCTTTCTGAGAATTAGTATAATAAATGATTGCATAGGAATTGAATAATACAGTATTTATATAAAATTTTGGAATTCTGTTGGACGCAGCAAGCATCGATATTTATCATAATACAATGAAAAAATAAACACAATAGTTTAATGATAACAGTAACATCATTCCATTTCAACAGTATTCAATTATGGAAAACTTACTTCAAATTGAATATGTATAAATAATAAAAAAGGATAAGCAATAATAATATGTACAAAATAATACCACAACTGCTCTACTCTACAATGAAAGTTATGTGAAAAAGATTAAGAATTTGTGAGGAGTTGAGAATTTAGAAGTGATGCTAGCTTATTAGAAGGTTAATGAGCTTATTAATTGTTTGAAAAAATGAACACCAATATTTTTATTATTGTATCACTTTGTTAAAATTCACAGTGGTTTCAAAGATGATGTTGTATCAAGTGCTATAGGACATTCTAGAACTTTACTACCAAATTTTTTCAATTCAATTTAAACACACATAAAGACACAATGAATAATATAATACAAAAATTGATAAAACAGAATGATACATTATTAACAGATTCAACAGTTACTGTGGTGGGGTGTGCTTAAAAAGATGGAGGGGAAATGCCCAGCCAACTATGGTTTCCCATAAACAAGGACTGAGAGACAAAACGTTAGCTTTCTATCCAATCTTCTCATCTATTTCTAAATGTAGATATTCTAACCAAAAAATCTACTTACATGTTTAACAGCAGACTTCATAGCAGGATTGGCCTACAAGAAAAGATAAACCAAGGTAGCGAATAAAATAAAAAGCAACTTATTGAAACTGGGGTACTGCATTTCATTTCTAATGACATGTTAAACTACGATTAAGAAAACTCTACTGCAGTCAAAAATGTTAGAATAAAAGTACATTTTATTTAATCAAATTTGGAATTAATGATAAATTATAGGGATCAATCTACTAAGATACCAACGAGTATGCTATAAATAATCTAAGCTCCATATTTTTATCAATTTAATTCTACGAAATACATAGATAGAATAATTCACTCAACTGGAACATTTTTAGAGGGTAATTTCATAATCCAATTAATATATCTCCAAAGAGTTTTGGAGATATTTTTCTGTTGAATCAATTAATTAATCATTTCATACACCATCTATTTGGACGAAAATTACACTTTGAACACATGTTTACATATTGAGATTTTAAAAACCACTTATAGACCATCTTGCTCGAGAAAGATAGTTTGAGCTTAGATGAGAGATGAACTAAAATTCTAACCCACAATTTAGGAAACAATTCATCCAAAATTTATCAAAATGAAAGAAAACTAAGTAATGAATTAAAATACATTGAAATGGCACAAAAAGTTAGTTGATAAAAAGCTGATAGCCAATTAAAAAGCAGCAAAAATGGCAGTATCACCTACATCTAAGTAACTCATTTATCCCAAATCCACCAAACTAGTTGTTGAAAAAAAGCATTGAGACATAAAACACCATCCATGATTTAGTAATAGGCAAACCATAATAATTCGCAGTAATAGAATTGTTTACAAATTTTGTTACATTATGTTAAAAAAGCGTTTGAATTTCTTACCTTGCTCTTAACACTCTTCAGAAAAGCAGTGCCTTCTTTGCGCATTGTATAGGTCCACTCCTTGTATTGCTGCTTGAGCCGTGAACTGGTCTTATCGGAATAATTACACGCTTCCATTTCAAACTCATCAGAGAAGCCCAATCCCGCATTCAGCATGTCTAGCCTCTCTTCTATGAACTGATAAAAACGTACAGATGTTAGAAAATGTAAGAGAGAGAGATAGATAGCATAGATAAATAAATGTATTCATTTTTCCTTCTAGTACATAACATAAGTGCTATGGGCGCAGTTGAGGCACATGAGACCTTTCTTCCATTCAAGTTCTTGACTTAAGACAAGATAATCTGATAATTAATAAATGTTATCTGATGATTAATATTGCTCAAAATTTGATGGCAACGCCAGAAAATAAGATACAGTTACTCTAAATAGAAGAGTATACACAGTCAACCAATTCAATAGGCCTACAGTAATTATACAGTAAGCTCGTTGAGAAACACGAAACTATTAGATTGTTGATACGTGCATCATTTGTATCATCTTCAAATGAATTGTATCACTGTGTAAACACCGCTCAATGATATAATAGATTGAAAGTTGTGAATAAGGTTTAAAAAGATACATTGAGAACCCGAAATATGTGAACCCTACATTTGAAATGCTTTTGGAAAAATAGGAGAAAGTACAGTTTTGAGCATACAGTACGGTAAGTAAGTTATTGATGAATTAAAAGTGAAATATGCGAATAGTTCGAATTGCTGTTTTTAAAACATGAACTTATTTTGGACGCTAATCTCAATCTAAATTTGGGCAACGAAACAGTAAGGTTTTGAAAAACTAAATATATATAAATAATAAAATGATATATACAAAAAAGACCACAACTGCTCTTGTCGACTGCTATACTTTCATGTATACTATCTAATTAAAGTTGAGTGATGAAGGTTTAGAATGTCAGTTTCTCTCTCCCAAATCATTACATGACTGAGTGTTCATATTTTATATAATAAATGATAAGTGATTAAATTAAATTGACGTACTTGTTGGAAGATTTGCAGTTGCAGCATTTTACGCAGAAAGGGTTGCATGGAGGGAGGCCGCGACTCAACGAATGCGTCCGGATTGAATTTGATACTCTCGCCCTGATGGAACTTGAGCGCATCGCGGTAGCCGCCAATCAGCTGGACCAGAGCGCGCAGAAACGCCCGTGAAACGCCATCACCCAGCAGGGCGGCACGATTTTTCAGCTGCGCTTTCAGTTCCCTAACCTGAAAAATAATTAATAATAATATTCAGTGGAAATGATAATGAGGTTAACAATTCATAAACATACTACTCCACAATTGGAAGTTTGAAAACATAGTTCTGGATTCACATACAGAATTTACTGCATATTTTATATATTTTAGTTATAATAATGTATTCATTACATGAATTCATCTGTATTATCAAAGATTAACTAATAATTCTAATTCTCTTTGGTAAATAAATAAATAAATAAATATAATTTTATTGCCATAAAATTCATAGAACATGGACAACGTCAAGATTAACAAATTAAAAATTTAACAAACAATGTTAAATACAAATAATCAATAGTCAATAAATAGTCAATAGGTATTATGTAATAAGGATTTATTACATTGTAAACGCCACCGTAATCTTTCAAATTCATGTTAATGTTCAATTATGATTGCATACATTCTGATTGAAAATAATACTTACTACATCCTGTGGAAGACTTTCTAAATCACTAAACGGAGTTTCTATAGAATTGTTGTCGGCATCCAATATCACAACTTCACCCATATCATGTCGGTTGACTTTCTACAGAACAAAAAAATTTCAATTTCAATTGAAATTGCGGTGACCAAACTTCATGGATTCAATAAGAACCGCTACAAAACAACAGATTTTGGAATGACCCAAATAATTAGTTGAAATATTATTTAGTTTGAGAGAACTGTTAATAAAATAGATTATATTGCATCACAATAATCTCTAATGATTCCCAGAATATTATTTGTACTTATTGATAACTAGCCGGCAGATAAATGATCAATTTAGTATGTAGTATTTAGCTCAGTAGTATGATTGTTTGTCATTGTCAATGGCTCAACAGCCAATGAAGGGCTACCAGCTGGTTGCCAGTTTCAAATTCACTCCACTATAAAGTACGGCCAAACAAAGAAGACACCCCGGCAACCCGTCAAGACTTATTAGTAGTATGTGACATGTCAAAACAAGTTATTCGTAGTCTCTATAACAGATTACAAACATCTCATAATACATTAATTTTAATACTTACCAAGATATTTTGACTATTCTATCAGCCGACTTTCATCAAGTCGAAATGATTTCAAATTGATATTCATCGTGTAGCAGAGGCATCAAAGTTGATAAGTATGAAAACTCAAATATTCTACTTTATATAGTCTGTCCAAGCAAAAAATACATTCTGGCAAGATGGGAGGATGATTTCAGCTCGGTCAATATTGATTCAAAAATCATAAATTTGTTCTCGAATTGTAGATCAGAATGTTTCCTACAATTTGAGGTCAAATTTATACTTTCAGTGTAGCCTGTCCAAGCAAACAAGACAAGATGGGAAAATGACTCCAGCTTGGTCAATATTTTTCCAAGAATTATAAATGTGGTCTCAATAGTAGATCAAATTCTAAAATATGAGATCAAATTGATAATTTTTGAACCAATATTGACCGAATTTGAGTCATTCTCCCATCTTGCCAGTGGGTCTTCTTTGCTCGGACAGACTATACCAAAATTGACAGAGTTGGAGTCAATGTCCCAACTTGCCAGAATATCTTCTTTACTTGGACAGACTAAACCAAAAGAGTAAAGATACGTTGTTACTGTTGCGACTGGGACGATGATCGTTTGCAGTCGATCAGCTGCAGCCAATCACGATAGCAAGAGTTTTAATATTTAATAGCAAGAGTTGTAGTTGGCCACAGCTGATCGACTGCGAACAATCATCGTTCCAGTCGCACCAGTAACAACATACCTCGAAACAATAATTTGCAAACAATAAAACACATACCTGAAGTACACAATGAGGAACGCCTATAAGATAGGGCATAGGTGCAAGCAGATAGTCGACTAGCACTTGGGGTAAGACAGGGATGAATATGTGTTGCCAGTTCATGGGATAGATGATGGCATTAGCCGACTGCACGCAAGCACTCAGCCGGTACAGTCGCTTCGACGTGAATAGGATCCGCCTCTCGTACAACATCGACGCGAATATTATCATCATATTGTTACTATCTACTGCATTGTAATATTCAGTCAGGTTACGCTGTAAAACACCAGAAAAAAATAAATAATCAAACAGATTGCTCCAACTCTAAGATTTCGTGCAAGTGACAAACACTAATAAATTATACATCAAATGAAAAACCAACTCAAAACAGTTTTTAAATCTAGTATTAAATATATGTCATACGGTGCACATCCCAGTTTTACCAAAAGTTGATGAATTTTTTCAGTGTAGCGGAATTTTCATTTGACCTAATAAACACATAAATCCCATGCTAATTTTATGGGGGAAATGAAGCTGAGAGCTCAATTACTTGACACCATGATAACGCTTTCAAAATTTCGACCTTATATGACATCTACACAATGAGATCTTTCAAATGATAACTCAAAACTGAGAAAACACGGAGGAGTTCTGTTTACAAAAAAATTAATGTCGAAGTTTCAGAAAACACCTCATATTTTCAATCAGGTTAAACTTACACTTCTTTGAAATTATACATCAAATGAAAGAGTAACTGAATCATATTCAAGTACAAGTGTTGCATTTGATAATGGGGCATTAAGTTTACAGCCAATTATTTCCAAAATTTGAGAAGTTGGTATTTCGTAATTGATGGAACAGCTTCTTTAATCCTTATTGATTTAAATAGTTTATTCATAGCGGAAGCAAATACACACAATTATTGATGAACTGACTAGGGTAAGAATCAATAATGACTAGGGTTGCTTTTTCATAATTTTCTTGAGTCGCTTGATAAATAATTTATAAGTGTAAGTGCAACTTGATTAATAATATGAAGCATTTAACCCTCTCTTTTGATTTTGAAATACCCGGTATTATTGTGAATAGTCATCCAGGTTACGAAATTGATGATTGATGTTTGCAGAATAATCAGATTAATGAAGAAAAACACTACATTTATAATAATTCAGATTATTTCAACAGATATTGAAAAAATACTCACATTTTCAGGTATACTTGGAAGAGAAAACTGGCATGGACATTGGCAAACAAATTTCTGAAAAATATTGAAAACGTTGGAGTAAACATTTAAAAATAAGAATTAATCAATCATTATGTACACCAAAATCAATCATCAATATGTATACCAAAGTTATAAAATACAATTGAAAATAAATTACTATTTTAAACAGATAGCTTAAATAAATGAATAATTTTTTTAAAGCTGGCAAAGAGTTCAAAGGTTTGAAAAGAGCTGAGAACAGTAATTGGCTGACAAGGCCAATCTACATGATCAAGTGGAAGCTCGGCTCTAAACGAGTCGAAATAAAAGCTATTCAGTCACAATGAGAACCACAAATCGTTGGTATAGTTGGGCCAAGAACAGAAGAGCCTCTTGCAAGATTGCGGAGGGAAGTGAGAGTGTAACTATGCATGCGCAGATATTTTCAGGTGAAATCACTTGGCTGAACTATAGACTCGTATTGAATATTGAATATTCTAACCAATTTCAATCTGGATACTTTTTTAGACAGCTGAATTCTAGTTTTAATTTCTTTTTTGGCATATCTAACAGCTGACGTATCTTCAGTTGTGTCAAGCACAGAAGAGCCTTTGGCAATATGGCTGCCATTCACTACTGCCAGTAGCCGAAAAGAAAATTGTTCTAACATAACCAAGGTAGGTTGGCTAAAGTGATTTTTCCCTTTAAATTTCAGTTATGCGTATGCGTAGTTACACCCTCACTTCCCTCAACCATCTTGCAAGAGTCTCTTCTGTTCTGGACACAACTATACTTGATTAAGTCGACCTGACCTGAGTAGGCAAGGCATTCAGTGCAGTTGGTAATATTTTATTCTTAGTAAGTTAAATCTTTTTATTCATAAATTCAAAGTGGAGAATACAAAGTATAGAGTGAGCCATAAGTCACTTTTCAAAAATTCATTGCAATGGTAAGTATTTTAGTCAGGTGACCTGTGGTCCACCCTGTACAACCCATTCCATTAAAACGTGGAAAAATAAAAACAAAGCAGTAAAAAAGCATGAATAAGTTATATGAAATTTATTTGAATGTTCATGAATAACAGATCAACAATGAAGCTTGGTTTCAGAGTGGACAATAATGATTAATGTTGCATTAAAAAGAATAATCGTGCATTTGAAAGATTAATTTAAATATAATATTGACTATTGTTTTGTTACTCACAGAGTGAGATGTCGAAGTGGGAACCTGGAGAGTGCCACCTGGTTCTGGTACTCGGCTTTGGTAGACGGTTTCAAGAAATTTCCACAGGTCATCCGAGTGATCATTATGCGTTAATTCGCAAATTATGTTCAAAAATCTGGGGGAAAAAATAGCAAGTATGAGAAACTCTAATAGTCAACTACTGCGATTTAAGAGCGGAATAAAAATTAATAAGCTCTTTCAAAGTAATTACGCTAATGCATCACTTAAAATATTAATAACAACAAAAATTCAACGAGTGAACAAAATATTTGCAATGTTGAAATTTGAACGATTAGTGGAAAAGTAAATATATAAATAATTTATTGCTGCTACGATCATATCGTTCATTGTAAAATTATAAGGCTACAATTAAAACCCCTATAAAAATTTCATAAAAGTCTACCTATGTTGTCAGAAAAATCATAAATTTATTATGCTGGATATTTATGGAGTTTAAGGGCGAAAATATCATTTTGAAATATACAAACATTCCATTAACTGGCCATCAGTGAGCAATGGAGAAGTTTTCATTCAAAATTTACTTTTTTACAAAAAAAAAAATCAGAAATAATTCAGAATAAAGAAAGCGAATAAATGATTTAACTGGAAGAATGATTTCAGTTCTACAATTATGTGGATCGAAGAATATTAAATGCTTACTTGTAAAATGATTCATGCCAAGGGAGAAAGCTTAAAACAACCAGTGCAGTCTCGGACTTTGGATCGTGCCTGCAGAATCCAAAAGTCCACTTCGAATCAAGATTTGTTAATACGAATGAGTAGTGCTGGATATTCGAGCTGTGAATAAAGGGATAATAGCACGAAAGATTAGTTAAAACGCCACAATAAAATTGATTACATGTAGAATGTCGAGTAAATGTTTCCCTTGAAAGAAATGGATGACACTGAGTTAATACAAACTGAAAAAGGGAAACTCATAGAGTAGGCTGACTGGAGAGTTCTTTTGTTGAATTGTCGGAAGAATTGTTTTCTGATTCTGATAACTTACGCTAATTTTTTGGTTGTTCTCAAACTTCGAATAATGAAAATAATGTTCAACAGCTACTTGATCAGGTTTTACGTAACATTAGGGTGCATTTATAAACAACAAAATGTTCGCTCCGAGCGAGGAGGACGACTTATAATTGGAATGAGTTGAGTCGTATCTAAATACACCCTAAAAGATATATTAATACCAACTCAATGATATGGTAATGATAACCTCTCTAATATTAATTTTGTTAAATAGGTACTGGTCACCCAGCCAAGTGTTTATGACTCGACCAATACTCCACATCACAATTTATAAGTTATTATATTATAAGTTTATTTTGATGGGAGACTTCTTGTATAATTAATTTTATTCAGAGGCTGTAGCCTACGCCTATTAATCAAAAATGTGTCATTCAACTTATGAGCATGCGTTAGCGTTTTTCCATAGATATTTGCCCCTTCTAGACTTTGAAGTGTTTGTTGTAACAGAAGTATAGTTATCCGCAGAGAATTGAGTTTACTCAATTACTCCTGGCAGTGTTTGGGTGAGGAGAATGAGGGTGAATCTGTGGCAACCTGCTCAGCAGGCCCAATGTCTTGAATGATCTGTAGACGACAATGTACTAATTTGGTTCAGTTTATTATAGAAAATTTCTGATATTCACTTGTATCGTGGTAGGCCTATTTCTGTCTTTCTATAGATGAATTAGGTAAATTAAAAAATTGACTTATAAAGGCAACATACGGTAGGCTAACTTACTTGTCGAACTGGCATGGAAAAGCAAATTTTGGAACAGACTTGAGAACCTCTTCATCTCTGTAGCTGTCAGGAAATTTTTGGATGATCCATGGATCAGGTCCGTTGGGTTGAGGCCCAACTACTTCACAGAAACACTCAAAAAGGTGTCTCACATTTTCTCTGCAAAGATCAAAGAGATAAAATATTAGACAAATAATTTTCCATGTCAAACCTGAATAGTACTTTTTATTCTAGTACCTTCTGATCAGGCTTCAATTTTAATGGGATAAACTTCTTCATCTGCACTAACCTATAATCAAATCAAGAACTCAAATAATATGTTTTAAAGGGAATATGTTCTTGATTTCGTATCTGAAAGTATCTTCAATAAAGCAGTACGAAAGTGTGCTCGAGTAATGAGGATGAAGGTTGTTATCTCAAGTCCTTGTAGTCACTTAACCTTAAAATCAATTTGACATTTCATCAGCATTCAATCCGATATTCTAATTTAGGAGTTTAATAACATAAAATGTGAAAATATTAGAATTTTGCATCAAATGACACAGTAAAAAACAAAAGAATAGTTCAGGAAAAGAAAATTAACTCACAAACGATGTTGGTGTTTTACTTCTACTGACTCACTTAGCTCCAACAAAACAAAACAAGGTTGCAAAAATAATTCAATATTACTTCATATTCCGTGGCTTACCTTATTCTGGAACCCATTCTTCTATAACTGTTATGTGACCATTTCCTTTTTCAGTAAATTATTTTTAAATGACAGTAAAGATAACCTTATTGACATTTTGCTTTGCAATTTTTCACTCCATTTCCAGCAGACACCACACCAGACGGGTGTACGCCACAAACTCCAAGAATCATTAGCTCCAAAACCAAACCGCCACACAGTTTCAAAAACTCCAAGTTCACAAACTCCAAAACAAGATCGGGGCACGAACAAGAAGGGTACAGTATCATATACTCGTTTGATACTGTATCAAGTACTGAAATGATACTGTATCATCAATTTAAATGATACAGCCTTCTACAATGATACAATTCAGTATTTCAGTGATTTTCCCAAAGTATTCTCGTTAATATTATTGAGTCATAAAATAATTGAACATGAATAGCTGATGTCAGTTAGGCGGTTAGAGAATAACTGTTATTAATTCTCAGCTCTCTCAGGACAGTTGGCGGGCTGTCTGGAGTGATGAACTTTAAGAAAAGATAACTTTTGGTTTGTAAATTTTAATTAGGCTATCATACCGTAGGCCTATTTCCCTTAAAGAATTTCAAATTTATTTATTTTTGGAAAGGAAATTTATTTCTTCATGAATAATTTCAAATAACCTACATCTATCTCAGTTTTATTTAAAAATTAGGCTTATAATGACTCAACTCTCGACAATTTTTCATATATGGCTAAGTTATGGATGCTCCAACGCAATAAATATAATCAATGTGACACATTTAAAATGTTCTGAGAGCCGAAAAATTTCTGTGCATTTATAAAATACTTTCAACTCCATGAAGGATACTTTTATTTATTTTGTTTTTGAAACAATTATGAGTTTCAATTTATTATATTTGAAATTAATTTATTCATTAATTAAATAATAGCTACATTATATTCTCCTATTGTTGAATTTTAATTTTAATCAATAATTTGTTGCTTATTGTCAATTCATCACGCATTAATCTTTCACAATTCAAATCTAACCAAGAATGAATTCATAAAGAATTTTTTTGAGTTATCAATTTCTTATTACATCACCAAATACTTTCTTAAAAAATTTTTGTTTATTCTATAATAAATATATTTGAAAAACTTTCATAAACCGACGTTTTTAAATCCGACTAACAAGAAGAAAATAAATTTCTGGTTAACTTTGAATCTCTTTATGTAAGTTATTGAATTATAAATATTTTCATGAAACCTTATTGGTTTGGAATTCCTTGTAGCCTACGTGTTTTCTGTAATGGTTTGTGATAGAGATTAGCAGATAAGATTGAAAATGGACAATTATGTCAAAAGATAATAAAAATATTCTTATTACTTTTAATGGTGGGGAGACCCTTACGGGTAGTTCCACCTCGCCAATGTGTACTTGGCCAAATACTGGTTACCCATCCAAGAGTAGTCCACAGTGTTCGTGACTTAACAATGTAGCTATGATTTGTAGCAAATCAATGTGAGAACGCACATGAGAAACTCTCCGATAAAACAGTTGATTGAGAAATGATTTCAATTCTTTCAAATGGACCGACTCCTACTCTACATGGTTGTCAGTTTCAAGACCATAGTCTTTTTTAAAGGTGGCTATGCTCTAGCTCGTGTGGAAGTGGATGAAAATTAATTTATTTGAGCCACAGTTAATTTTGCAACCTGCTACAAATTCCTTGTACATACATGTTTTGTGTCAATAACTGAATATATACGATAGCCTAGTAATATTGAAATCTGAATTTTATGTTTGATTTCTGTTTAGTGGCAATGATTAAATTGAATAATACGTAGCCTGAATTAAGACTATCGATCAAATGCAAATCATATAGAAGAGTTTCCAGTGCTAAAAACTATCTAATATTAATATAAAAAATGATTCAAGGAAAATGAAATGGAATAGTATATTTCGTACCTAGGGCCGAAAATGTGCGTTTTCCAGCTCGAAATCGGTTTTCAAGTCCGAGGCCGTAGGCCGAGGACTAGAAAAGATTGAGAGACGGAATATTACATTTTCGACCTGTGGTGTCGAACTTTATTTTTCGGCACACAACATCAATGAAAACAAAACAAAATAAATTATCAGTTAATCAGTTCCAAGAACAGCTAGACCAGTAGCCTTATTATGCTATCTTCCCCTATGCTGAATTTGGAGTAGGTGCCATCTGCTTGCTATTGGAACTTCGCGTCAAAAGTTTATTTTATTAAAAGTTTAGTGACTGAATATTACTTTATAACTATCAGTGTATTCGATTTTATTAGTTCAGAAACGTTTAAGCCCAAGATAATTTTTGTACGATCATCCTAAATTGTACAATATCAATTCAAAGTTGTTGATTTTCGACAGATATTGGCTAACAGAGAAGCTTTGTCTAGTTGCATTATCAGCTGCTAGATGGCGCTGGCTTACCTGCTAGACGAAGTAACACAGAGTCTGACAACAATAATTTTGTTCAAACATGGATTTCACGTTCATCATTATTCAACATTTAATCAATACAAACATTTTTAATCTTATCAAAGTTGAAGTATTAGTTATTGAAGCAGTTTTCCTTTATTATTCAACTACTGATTAATTTGAAAACTTTCAACGTTCAGTTCTCTTGACAAGGGATCTTGACAATCATAATAACAGATGAGAGACTACCTTTACTTCGAAATACCAATAAGTCGACATTGACTCCCAAAACAGCTGACATTTAATGCAATCAAACCGGGATGCTACCTATTGATCGACTAACCCTTAAATCGACAACGACCTTCAGTCAGCTGACATTCAAGGTTATTTTACCGCCCTAGGGCCGAAAAACGCATTTTCCCGGCGAGTTGCTGGCGACCTCGCCTGAAAACGAGTGTTTTCGGCCTCCGTATAAAGCATGTAAAACAGTCCATTTC
Organism: Sogatella furcifera; assembly: GCA_017141385.1. Lineage (NCBI taxonomy): Eukaryota > Metazoa > Arthropoda > Insecta > Hemiptera > Delphacidae > Sogatella > Sogatella furcifera. Next base: position 12,297,548 of record CM029551.1, on the reverse strand, counting down.
ATACCAGTGTGGCGAAAAATAGTTTTAAACGTTTATTGGTCAAACAGTACCAAAGATTTTCCACCAGTGAAAATGTACAAGCAACTTAAAACAAATATCACAGTTATTTTTAAAATTAGTTTTTTAGTACATATTTACATTGCAATATTTTCAGTGGAATCAATAGGTGAATTCCTGATTCAGGAAGCCTATATTTTTATTTTTAATACCCAATATTATTGTACTGTATCCAAAATTATTACCAAATCTTATAGCATTAGTTAACGAATTTTAACCTATCTAGTGGTTTTTTGATAATGTGTAAAATAGTTACTTATGTTGAAGTTCAAAGGGGAAATATCCCGATTGATTGAACCTAGCTAACTACAAAATATTGTAAACATTCGAATTATTAGAAAAGCATTCTAGCAAACATTCCAATAAAGAGAAGAGAGGAACACAAAGAGAGCAAGTGTCAGACTTTTACAACATTCATTGTTGTGAATCAGTTGTTGATAACATATTGCCATATAATTCAACTAGTAACATAAATTAACTTGATCCAAAAATTATCACTATTGATTTTTGGACAAACAAATTTTTACGTAAATTTCAAAAATGATGATATTGTAATTATCTAATGATTGCATTCACTATAAAGAGCAAATGGCTGTTTTCAGTCTATCTGATATAAGGCCGTCTTCAAATTCAAAAGCCCGCCGTTTCCTGCGAATCATATGCCTTGGCGCAATGATTGGCCAATGGCAAAGCGGCGCGCCAAAGCCAGTCGAAGTGGAAGGTTTGAATAAAAATTTGGGTGCGTGACGGTTTTTCAGACGTATATTGATAACAACACCAACAAATTAAAAAAAAATCATATAGGCCTAGCTGATGCCTATTAGTTGGGCAGTTGGAAAATTAATTTTATTATGCTTAGCTGCAGTTAGGACAGTCCGAATCTGTCTTCGATAACGAATTAGTATAGCTGTGGTTACTTACGTTTTTGTATTCTCGCAGACAGCTCGCCAACTGTCCTGAGAGAGCTGAGAATTAATAACTGTCATTCGCCAACCGTCCAAGTAATTGGCGTCAGTTACTATTCACTATAGTATAGACTTCAATTTGAATGATTTCCCTATAGACTAACAAAGTTATAACAATTTTTCTTTTGAACTTCCATTCACATAGTACATTATAGACATTGATTGGGTGTTGATGGTCACAATGCTTTTCATTTTTGTTGATTAAATTAATTCAGTGTCTTAAAACTTATTAAACTTTTTCAGAATGATTCTCCAATTCATAAATTTTATTTTGTTGGTGATATTTTCCATGGTACGGTACGTAACTATTATAGTTTGATTGCACAATTTTTTAATGAGAATGCTTATTTAGAATAAGAATAAAATGCTTATACTATATTGAGGAAGCACTCGTTGAATAATATTGAAACTGATGATAATGACTGTCATCACTTTTTTCTCTCAAGTATCTCTTCTACATTTTTCCACATAAGAAAACGCTAATATTGAGCTGTCTTACATAAAAATGATTCAGGAAGAATCTAATTGATACAAGACTCTCTCTTATTAAATGTTTCTTGAACATCATAACCTAGGAGTAAATGAATCACTGGTTTTATAATGCTCTACTCATCATCTTCTTTCTTCTTGATCAATTTCTCTCTTTCTAAATTATTTTCTCATCTTTTCAAACTTAGTATTGGCGTAGATATACTAAGCTGTATACTGTATAGTTAGACTATGGTATTGGTTTTCAAACTACTCACCTCTATCTTGATACTACCCACCTATATCTTGATAGGAATGGAAGAAGCCTACATAGCCTAATTACGTGCAAAGGACTTTTAACAACACAATTTAAAACGGTTTGAATCTCAATTAGATATAATAATCGTAATAAAAGTTGAGAGTCACAAGTGTTTTTTAGCTATATCAAAATATGTTCTGGCGGACACAACACAGACATGATACTTCATGATATCCTCAAGAGTATGAGACACTGCCTTAAAACTTGAAAAATAATTAAAAATTAGAGTAATATTAGAAAATAATTGATTGATTGAATACCCTTTTCAGGGCGAATTTAGAGCTCCAGATCCCCTCTACAAGAGAGAGAGAGAGAGAGAGAGAGAGAGAGAGAGAGAGAGAGAAATTAGATTATATCTCTGGTAGATTTTCAAAATTTAAATTTTCCTGTTTTGATGTTCGTACTTGATAATGTTTTGATATGAGCTTCAATTTCACATAGTAAACTTTCTTTACAATGTAGTTACATGTAACAGTAGGATGATGGTTCAGAAAAACTGGTATTCAAATATTACGTGAAAGTAGCTGAAAAAACTATTTTGATGAAGGATTTTTGTGATTGTAAAATCTAAAAATGTTAAATGAATGGAAGCAAACATTTTTTGGTATTCAATTATTGAATATGTGAGACAACTATTGGGAGGGGTCTTTAGGGTTTGGAATGATAATTCAAAGTTCTGGTAAAGACAGCTCTATATTCTCCGCCCTTAGATTTTGGGGCACAATAAAAAACTCTTCTCTGAATACAATTCGTCATAAAACGATAAAACTATTGAAAATACAAGGTAAGAATTGAACTTAAGGACATATTTCTTCCAACTATGTGGAATATATTTTAATTTGAAGAGTGAAATAATCAATGACTTGTAAATATACTCTTTTTTCTATGTCACATCCAAACAATAAACAAGACCAGCTTGAACTTTATTGAATTACTTAGTCTGTATTGTACCATGTATACTGTAAACAACATTTTACAGTATAATTTAAAACATGAAGGTTCGTATTATATTGTTAACTGACATTTCCTATAGCATTGCATGTAAGCATTGAAGGAATAAAAGCATTTATTCTTATAATTATTTATAATTATTCATATTTTATTTATTAATATTATTATTATTATTATTATTATTATTATTATTATTATTATTATTCTTATTCATATTTATTCTTTAACTTATTATATTCTTATTCTTATTCATATTTACTTTAACAAAAATTGAAATACAATTAAATAAATACTTGGCAACAATAATGAAAGATGCTATTTGACTTGAAAACTTGGATTAAAAGTATAGTTCATTTGATCTTCCTCAGTATGAAAGTGAAATAACTAACAATAACATTTATTCATCAAACAAAATATGAAAATTACATATCTTTCCCACTCAGAGGCAATGGATAGGCTAATTTTGCTTGTCTATTTCGAATACTGTGGTGGTGGTAGCTGCTGCTGCTGAATGATTCTGCAAGAAAACAAAAATGAATTGGTACAACATAAAAGACATAAAAACTTCCATAATTAATAAATGTTGATCAATATTCACTAGTATCATTGCAATAGGCCTACATAGTACCTTTTATGGAATTTGTGGAGCTGATATTAGTTTGATCAAACGTTTGATGCAACGTGTGTTTCTTATATAAAAAAAATTATTATTATTAAAGACGGTGATAGTAATAATATAGAAGATGCCAAATCCCTTCTTATCAAGCTCAAAATGATCACAACAGTTAATATCTATGCATAGGCTACATAATTCTATTCTATTACATATTAAAAGAGGCTCGAATAACTTACATATGAGACTTGATAGACATTTGTATAACACAATGAATTGTAAAAAAATTATATCAAATAATAGATAAATTATAAATAGATAAATTTTCTTTCATCAAATTTTATACATGAGTACATGAGGTTTCGAAAATGATGCAAGATCTTTTGATTCAAATGCCGGACCAAGTAAGTGGTGATTGTTGTGAATAGGGTCTAGGTAGTGTAGGGTCTTACACACCTCTCGATAACCCAGCATTCTCACACTGTTAACACAACGAAGGTTATTAGATTACAGTAATCTAATCTAATTACCTTGAACGCAACAGTGTATCCATTCTGTGTATAACACTCATCTGGTGTTAATGTGTGAAGAGCAAGGAATAATCAATGTACCGCAGCAAATTGTGATAAAACTATATTCCGTCCACTGAGTGTTTGGACCCAAGCTCCTCCCCCGAGGTTCTGATGTCATGATCTGACCAGCTCACAAGCGGTCGTAATTGCCATAAACGTGGAAACTTCTAATCGATATTGGAACTTTAATATCGAATTTTTGAGTAGCCTTAGAAATATTGATGTTTTATGGTTGTTCGACAAAATTTACATCCTTCTAACATGAGATTGATCATTATCAATATCACTTGATAGAATTATAGTTGATTGAACATAATATCTCATAATAATATTTTTGTGCATAAAAATATTTTGAACTATAAAAAAATAGAAGCAATTGGAAATACCATAAACATATTAGAAAGAAAAAAGGAATATTGACCTTACCCAAGTATAATCCAGACGCCTTCAGATGTTTGATATCAGGTAAGATTATGTTAGTGACAGCTATACTTGAGCAATCTTCTTCCATCTCACTCTGTTCACTGAAAAAAAAGAAAAAAAAATGATCAAAAAATTATATTATTCAATAGCTTCCTTTAATAAAAGGTCATGGCCTAAAAATTGACAACTATGTACAGAAGGAAATTGGGTTCATTTAAAAGCATTGAAATAATTTTCCAATCAGCTGTTCTAATGGATGCGTTTCCTGTATGCGTTCTCCCATTTGACTTGCTACAAATCATAAGCTATTTTAATGAATAACTGTCTATTCTTAATCTTTCTTGCTAATCTCTATCACAACCTATTACAATAAACACAAAAAGAAATTCTATACGAAGAGTTTCATGAACGTTATTCATGAAAATTATGCTCCAAGAGAGAAAAGCCAAGTCAACATGCATGATTTGTATCTGTACTCAATGCTTTCATATGAAAAGACTGTGACTACGGTGCGACGTTGCCATATTATTAGGGCATAGCCTTTTATTAAAGGAAGTTATGATTATTCTTATTACTCTTAAGATTCTCTACTACAATGTTTCAAATGACACCAACTCATGTTACAATTGATATCATCAAACAATGTTTCAAGAAAACTCATAGTTCATTGCTTTTCACATGATTTTTGGTTTGATGATTTTATCAATTAATTAATAATGAAAACATCCTTGAATATTGCGTCATTGCATGCAATTGATAATGAACTCGACAGCTGGTATAAAAGTGTCATGTATTTTTTTTCACATGATTTTTCTCTGTAGGTACATTATTCAATCAGATCAAGGAGGTTCATGAATCAAATCGTCCTAGACCAGGAATGATCACTTATAAATTTATATCAATCAAAGTTTCTATGAAAATAATTTTTTTTTAGATGATGAGTAAAGCACTTTGGGAAATTCATCAAAAAAACAGCTATAAAATCGTCATATATCACTTTTCACGTGATTTTTCTACATACATTATTCAATTAGATCGTCCTAGACCAAAAATAATTACCTATAACTTTTCATCAAGAAAAGTTTCAATGAAAATAATTTTTTGCAGATGATGAGTAAAGTACTTTGGGAAATTCATCAAAAAACCAGCTATAAAATCGTCATGTATCACTTTTCACATGATTTCTCACCGTACATTATTCAATTAGATCGTCCTAGACCGAAAATAATCACCTATAATTTTTTATCAAGAAAAGCTTCAATGAAAATAATTTTTTTCAGATGAGGAGTAAAGCACTTTGGGAAATTCATCAAAAAACCAGTTATAAAATTGTCATGTCTCCTTTTTCACATGATTTTTCACCGTACATTATTCAATTGAATCGTCCTAGGCCAGAAATGAACACCTATAATTTTTTATCAAGAAAAGTTTCAATGAAAATAATTTTTTCAGATTATGAGTAAAGTACTTTGGGAAATTCATCGAAAAACCAGCTATAAAATCGTCATGTATCACTTTTCACATGACTTTTCTCCGTAGATTATCCAATTAAATCGTCCCAGGCCAGAAATGAACATCAATAATTTTTCATCAAGAAAAGTTTCTATGGAAATAATTTTTTTCAGATTATGAGTAAAGCACTATGTATCATACATTTCTACTGCATCAATAATCACACATGATTTTCTCAGGTGAATCATGCGATCAGGCGATTAGACTCAATCATAATCATCAATGATTTTTATTGAAACACAGTTAAAAAAAAAATTCACTTTACTTACTTTATGCAGTATGATGTTGACTGGTTAGGAATCCAGTATCTTTGTGGAGAAAATATTTGAAGTTTAATCCAGTTGCAAATTCGAAATCTCCAAGTGAGAATGAACTGCCTGTAAAAATAATGATGAAATTAATTACACTTTGTCTATTCATTATAAATAATAATTCATAAAATTACATTTACTTATTGTGGCTTGACACTTAATTTTCAATCATTGAATATTGAGCAAATATCTGCTGTACGAGTTGCATGAATTTTGACAAAATTATTCCACCTGTAGGCCTAATGCTAGAATCCACCAAGTAAATGTCAAAATCCACTTGGAATAAAACTTCAAGTTTTTCTAAAGACTTCTGCACCGTGCAGCAACTCTTGCATTTGAAGATAATCTTTTGCCAGAACCCAATTTAACAGTGTATATTTTAAGCCTTTCACCAAGGAAGAAAATTACAGTAATAATAATCTTAAAATTATTGCTAAGTTAGGTAAAGCTAGTAGCCTACTCATCGTAGTCAAGAACCAAGTATAATGTAGCCTATAATTTATTAGACTAATTAAGCATTCAATTACTGTTTTATGCCTCTAACAAGAGAGAATGATCCCTGTTGCCAAATTTCAAAAGCAACAGATACAGCTCAAAAAGTTACAGATAAGTTTTAAATGCAGATTGATGAGAATATTGGGTTCTTAATATTAAACTAAACTCAAGTCTTGAAGTAATCATGTGGTTTAAGGTTTCTCTAAGGCCTATAGAATAAGGCAATTGCTGAAATGTTACTGAAATAAAAGTACTGTAACTAGAGAAAAATTAACCTATCAATATCGATGGTAGAACAGCATGAAAGAGTTCATTGGGCAATATTAGCTTATACTAGCTAATCAATCCAATGAGATTGGAAATCGATAATTAATTAAATACTGCATGTGTTTTAAGCGTTGAATAATCAATAGACTTATTATTTGGAAGATGGAAGTAGTTATGTGGGTAGGCCTAAGAAGCTAGAATAATATTGCTGAAAACTCACCCAAATGTTAATTCGTGGTCCTAAGTTAACTGGATATTAAACAGTAAATAATCTCTATTATCATGTTTAAATCATAGAGATTATTTGTTGAATAGAACATATGAATAGAAAAAATAAAAAGATATTCAACTACTAAACATGACATAACATAACCTATTTTGTTATGGTATCTGATAACTATCTCTATCTGATCAGATCTGATTCTGATACAGCCTCTAGCAATAAAACAGCTCTGTATCATTCTGTATTTATAATGCAACGTCGTGAACGTCTCCAAAACATGCTGTATCTAGATCGAGAACTGATGTGCAACGGTGTAGCTGACTGTGTATCAGCCTGCAACGGGATTTTGGAGTTTGTGATTTTGGAGTTTTTGAAACCCCTCAAGTCCAATTTCATCGGCAACCCAAATTAACATTGTGGAGTTTTTGATCCTTGGAGCTAATGAGGCACTCCCCACCAGACCAGACAGAAGCAATACGATCTTGATTAGAGAAGAGCACATGATTAGAGAAAATTCCCCCTCTACAAACAGAAAATTGAAAAGACCGCCGACGTTCAAATTGTTTGGAAGTTCAAAACTTATATATTTTTGAAGTTTGTTTTTTTAACAAGAACATTGATGCCGTAACTAACTGATTCATATTTTTCTCCAATTTATCGCTAAACTGTAGGGCCTACTATTTACATATTTCTCTTCTCAAATACATTCTATGAATGATTTTTTACTATTTTATTGCTTTTTAAGGTGGGTAGGCTACCTAGGTGCTACCTACTGTACCTACTTCATTTTCCAGAAAGCAAAATTATTGAGATAATAATAGGCCGCTGTAGGCCTGTCAAATAAAATAGTAACTTACGTAAGTTACCATAGGTAACAACGTACCTACCTCAAGAATACCTTCACAATTTGACACTTCCAAGTTCAAATTGTCCAAAATCTTAAATTTCAAGTTTTTTAGTCTATATATTTTTAACTAGCCGGCAGGCTCGCTTCGCTCGCCTTCTCCGTCTAGCCAGGGGGCTCCGCCCCCTGGACCCCCGACAGTATCAGCATTGTCAGTGGGTCAAACAGGCTCGCTTCGCTCGCCTGCAAATTCCGTTCAGAAAGGATTCAAAACTTATTGAACACAGCATTTCTAGACCTAATCTGGACCTGTTCACCAAATTTCGACATTCTCTACCAATTTATTCTCGAAAAATCCAAGAAAAACTCTGAAAATTACGAAAAACAATAAAAGACTAATATTGAGCGTAACCTTGGGAACTATATCTATTTTTAACTATATCTATTATTAACTATATCTATTATTAACTATATCTATTCTAACTATTAAGGTTGAGTGGTAGAAAGGACTTCCTAGTCCTAACTCCGCCTAATAAAGAATAATTTCATTTCATTTATATCGGACATAGTTTGAAACTTGATTCAATATATTCAAAATTAGTTTATCTATAATCTCGCTGAACCATTGAATTTACAGTAAGGATTGGTCTTATCAAGGCGGAAGATATGCAACCCGCAATACATATACAATTTTGAAAAACCTAATTACTGGCGTAATCTTGAACGGAATTCAAAAATATTTCAACACAACATTTCTAGACCTTATCTGGACCTACCTACCAAATATCAACATTTTCTACCGATTGGTTATCGAAAAAATTGAGAAAACGCCGAAAAACTATAGGAAAACTAAAATATTTGGCGTATCCTTGAAAAGTTCCTAAAATCCGTTCTTAGCGCGCGTCTAAACGTCCAACTGAGCATGCCTGCCAAATTTGAACGCATTCGGTTCAGTGGATTTTTAGTTCTGGTGATGAATGAATGAATCAGTCAGTCAGTGCCATTTCGCTTTTATAGATATAGATTCTATATTAATTTAATGATTTAAAAACATTTAAAAATTTGTTGATGAGACAAAAATGATTAATATACCTATTATTCATAAGGGGGCGGCTTCGGCTCGGCCAGTGTTGGTTCTAGGACTGTGAGTTCTGATTGAGAGTTTATGGCTTTTAGGCCGGTATTGGCCGGGCTGGGGCCGTTTTCGCATTGTGCCGGGGTGTCTTCTCTGCTTGGACGGGCTGTATAGTAGAGTGAATTTGAAACTGGCAACCAGCTGGTAGGCCTAGGCCCATGGGCTGTTGAGCCAGACATATACATACATACATAGAACAAATGTATGGCATAGAACTATATTATCGTTCACTTAGTTATTAGGGCTACTATAATGAATAATCACAGTACCTACTCTTGAAATGATTTTATTTTTATCACAACTGGGTTTTCAACTTTCAAGTAATTTTCATGCGAATTCACTTAAAAATGACTTGGAAGTAGAGAATAATTGGGGATTGATCGATGGCGTCAAATACATGAATACATACAAAAGACATGTTCAGCAAGGTATTCCAAAGTAATCATCAATTAAAAAAATATTCCCGAACAGCACTTTGCTTCAAGTGCTTGGACACAACTCTTGACAGTTGCAGATTTTAAATCTTTAAAGATGCAGATTTTAACTTTTTAAATCATGAAGTATCGAAGTATCGTAGTGCTGAACCCTTGAAGCAAACCTGATATCTCTGGAGACTCACCCAAGAAAACAGCTATCTATATCTTATGTTATAAATATGCACCTCATGTCCTCATTCAAAGAGATTCTGTGGGTTCTTCTTCACGTAAGGTAAAAGAGGCAACCAGTAGTGGCCATTAGCGAAGACACTAGAGACTCATCTACAGTACACTGTAGCATTGACCGTGTATGGTGTTCCTCAAGTAATCGCGCAACATAGGGCGTGTTTGGGCCGATTGTCTATTGTACTCTATAGGTTTTTAATATTAATTGATAATTCCTTATTTGTCTAATAGATGGCATTAGCTTGTCGATATTCTATTCGTTATCTACCTTTCACTGTCTTATAGACAGTATGAAACTTGTTCTAGTTCCTACTGGTTTACAGAGGCAAGTCTGTGTACTTGTTCTTCTTCAGTATGCTACTGGCTGGGAGTAGGCCTAGATGTCGGCGCTTCCAGATTTGAATAATTCGATTCAAATTAGCCACTCACTTTTTCGTGTAATCGTATTTAGTGTGCTTCGATCATTGACTAGAAATACATGTCGGTATTTTTCTAGCATTTGAATAATTCGATTCAAATAATTAGCCACTCATTTTCGTATCATCAATGCTTCAATATTCAAGAAATTCGTCTTGAATTCAGCCTAATAAATTTATTTCATCGTAATACAGAATTGTTGTAATTGTCGAAACACAATTCAAATCGGATTAGAACCATTATTTGGGAGATCGTTCTGTGCCCAATCAATCAGTGTGTGAAATGAAATATTCTACAGTGAATTCGTGAAATACATAAATCGACGCACATTAGGTCTATCTCCACTTTCGAAATAATTGAAGATTACTCAGAGCTCGAAGTTATCAACTTAGTAGCAGGTCCAAATTCCTGGGGGATTCCTTCCATACACTTGTCTTCACCTTCGACCCCTCCTCCTGCTAAAGGTAACTTTATCATACCGAAAGTGGAATCATGGTGATTAATCTGCTAGCTTATATTATTTGAGATTCGACTGTGTAAATTTAGAATTTCCCATTTGCTGTATTTATAATTTTCACCTATTGGAAACATACAGTCCTCTAATAATTTCGTATTATTACCAAACAGGGCGAAATATGCGAAGAGCAACAGACTTGAAGCCTGGTGTGGTATTGCTGTGAATCAATATCGTATGAATGAAAAAATAATTATTCCAAAAGGATTTAATGTGTGTAACAAACACTTTATATACAAATGAATCAACAACCAAATTGTAGATAGCCTATATAAAAATCTATGATTGCAATTTCAATACATTTCGTTATTAGATAACAGCATTTACATTAATAAGGTTATGACAAGATTATTTGGTACCTAACTATATTACACTAATAATTATCTATGCAGATTATGACGAATATGCTCCATCGAATTAATCAAGCACACAGTTCAAACAGTGTTCCTCTGGTAACTGCTCGCATAAATATCAAATATAAGTTTATTCAATATAACTATGATAAAATTTAAAATAATGATGATTGTTCAAATGATTCTTCCGACTAATCAACTAAATTTTACAATAATAAACATAGATTAACAGAAGATCACATTAATGTTAATTGAACTACACCTTAATATGAGTAATTATGATATTAAGGAAAATGTCTATAATTTACACCACTGGCGGCTCATGCCCACGAAACAGGTGAAGTGCTCGTATCTATGCTCATACAGAACTTGTTTCACCTGTTTCGTGGGCACAAGCCGCCAGTGATTTACACACTTCAGCAGTACTCAGACTGAATAGTTCATTTTTGGCATTAGTGGTTAAAAATCATAATATTGTTACTTAAAAAAACTTCTATGTGAGTTATTAGTAATTAATTACAACAATCAATAATAATTATTGTGTCAAACGAAATATCATAATAAAAATCCCAACTTGAAAAAGATTTCAGACTTCATGATATTGACCTACTCCATATTCAGCTCACAGTTTTACTTTTACACAATGTGCATGTTCATTTCTTCAATAATGATATTTCTCAATTACTATCATAAGTATTTTTAATATAAGGTTGAACTATATCCAGAAATAATAATATTGATCCGACTTATACAATATTTGTTTTATTTGCACTTAAACATAGAATATCGTCTCCAATAACGTTCTGCTCGGATTAAACTATTTTGTATTCAAACTCAATAGCCTACATATAAACGTCGATATAAACAATTGAGTGTCTCACTTGAGTCGATATCAGTGGCGAGGCGTGGAATCCTTTAACGGTTTCATCACAGGGAGATACTAGTCCTTCAATGACTTTAGCCTTCCAAAGTCATTATAAACAAGAATTTTGAGTGGAATGATTTAATGGTGGTCAGGATGAATAGTAGAGAAATTAATCATCAAGAAAAGTCAAGTTAGGGTGGCTCGTTTGAGTAACTGATAACGCGACGATCTGATAATCACAGGTCCCAAGATCGACTCTTGACCGGGGAAAAATAAATTCTCTGACAACAGTATAATCACAGATACGGTCACCCCGTCTTCCGGAAGAGATATAAAGTCGTCGGTCCCGACTGCCAAAAAACCATTCTCATCTATTATCACCATCTTCCTTCTCCTAACCAACGCACATGCTTAAAGCACATGTAGACATCAACCTCAGAAAATTAATTCCAACTTAATTACATTTTCACAAACAAAATCAATCCTGCTAGTTCTCAAGGTATGATCATCTGACTTTATTCCTGATTTACTGTTACATTAATTCTTCAAATTCATTATTTCTACACATGCTTGTCCTGAAAAATACTTTTCTGATACTGAATTTCTCTTAAAATGAAATATTCCACTTTTAGAAAATTTATTATATGAATTACAACTTTACTAGATATGAATATTACTTTTGGTAGGTCACTAATATTCTACTTATGTCAAGGTACCACGCTATTACTTATGTAAATTACGTCAAGTTACTATATGTTTATAGGATTCTTTCAGATAAACTTTTGTTACAAATGCCGATATCGTAAAAAGAAAACTCGTTATTAGCACGCTAGCTAGACTGATCAATATCAGTTTCTTGAGATGGTTTTGAATTTTACTCATTATAGCCTATCTAGAATTAATTATTAACTAACTAACGTTAATAATAACTATCATCTTACAATCTATAGTTCAAGGCCTTTTGTTACAGTTCTAGACAACGACTATTCAAACGACAGTACTAATGAATATGACGCCGGAAGCATTAAAAAGATTGAGAATTCTAATTTTATTACAAGACGTAATAAATATTCTGTCGTTTGAATAGTCAAGTGATAGCCCTAAAAGCGTATGTATATGATCGAATTATTCACCCAATAGAATAAAATGGAAGCGCTCGTATAATAGATGAAAGCTTCATAAACACTTCATCGACGATCAGACATAATTGATGGATTGTCAGAAAATCATTGAAAATACTTTAATGTCTTGTCGAAGGTTTAAAACAATCCAACAGACTTGCCGTTTTGGACAACGTTTCAATTATTTCAAAGTCTCTGAAAATACTTTGAATTCTTTTCAAAATTTGAATGTTGAGTGGTAGAAAGGTTTTTCTAGTCCTAAATCCGCCTAATAAGAAGTATTTACATTTTATTTCAAAATACTTTGAATTATTGAACTATTTGAAGTGATTAGAATCAATGTCAGTACTCCATGAATGTACAATACATAGAAGTATTCGAAACTATTTTCAAATTGTTTTGAAACTTAACAGATCTCATTCAATCTTCTACTATCATTGGAAAAGTTTTCAAGATTTTTTATTCAATTGGATAGAAAATTCGCTAGTGCACATACGCCTTTAAGAAAGTGATAGTTCCCAACATCGAAAGTGGGAACATCTTTTGTTATCTTTTATATTACTGACGTCTTTGCTATTTGGTTTTTTGACAATAAAATGTTATTAATTTACTGTCTTTTTCTTTTTCAAACACTTTGAATCTACTCTCTTTTAGGATAGTATCAAATTTTTATTGGAAATCGCCAGTTCGTTGTTGGGATCTGTAGTTAATTATGCTATAATTGATTTGGTTTGATTTGGGCGCACTAACGTCGCCGGATTGAATGCTAGTCCTCCCACTCGTCGTCATCCTCCTCTTCATCGTCCGAGTCACTCGATTCGCTGTGAATTGCTCGCGAGCGCTCGGCCAACGCCCGAGCCAGCGCCCCCGCCAGCCCGTCCTCAGGCCCTGCGCCTCCACCCGATCTACTTTCCACCTGCACCTGAATTATATACATTTACAAATTAATTGTTTGCCAACCCTACAATATAATTTTATAACAATATTATGATAGAGTAATAATGTATGAGATTTAAAAGCATAATAATAATTAACGCTTCTATTCGCCGGCCTGGTTGGCGCAGTGGGTTAGGGCGTCACAACCTTCAGTCCGCTAGCGCCTGGGTTCGAATCCCAGTGGCATGGCTGTTTTTCACCTCATCAATCACCTTAGCACTCAACATCCATTACCCACGTACAAGCTAAAATGCTTATGTGGGCATCATCCGCAAAAAAAGATTAGGCCCAATCGAGGATGAAATACAGATGATTTACCACAACTCCACGGAACATTTTTATCAAGAGAGCATGAATTTTAATCTTTATCATTCAGGCCACTGGCATCATGGCTCGTTAATTAGTCGAATAAAGAATTTCGTAGCACATTTAAGCTTTTCGAAACCTTTTCGAAACGACAATATTTCTACTATCATATAAAAATATTATTATTCAGCTCTGCTTTATAGTGGAGTGAATATGAAACTGTCAACCAGCTGGTAGGCCAAAGCCCTTCATGGGCTGTTGAGCCATTGACATACCTTTTCATCCCTATTAATATTATTTCATATGTAATAGAAAATATTATCGTGTAATACTGGCCTGAAAATATAAAGAGTTCCTTCTTTAGATTCACTGGCGCTAGGGTTAAGCTAAAATGAATATCTTCATAGATATATGGAAATAAAACTTCTGCTCCCATTTTCCAATGTGTTGAAGCAGAACAAAATGGAGTCCGAAGCAATTAGCCAATAGAAAACAAGATATGAGATTCCCACACTGTATAGTAACTATAAAGAGTAACTGTAGTAAGAATAAAGAGTAACTGTAGTAACTAAAGAGTTATATATGAAGTTACACGTAAGGTACAAGTTATGAAAAATCGCAAATTGTAACTACTCACAAACCAATATAAACGCAACTTACTCTGCGAACGAAAAAATTGTAAAATTTAATGGCTAAAACGATTTCACGACGAAAAAAATCAGAGAGTTTTACATTTATCCATGCAATAATAACTTGGATCCATATGTCCATATCCATTTATATAGAAAAATTCTTACCGGCTTCAATTCAATGCCCTGGCGAATTTGATCCAAAAGTTCACCTCTTGAATCCATCGACTTGACGGACTTATTATCGGCATCAACCTCCACATGCTGTAAAATAAATTTTCTATCATTAATGATAATTTTCAACCTCAATTCTATATTATATTCTCAGCAAACTTGATTTTAGAGTTGAGGCAAAAAAATATATATAGCACAAGAAAAGAGAGAAATAATTTGTGTGTTGTTTTATTCAATTTCAATTCCAATTTATTAAAACACACAAAAGAAAAAATAATACAATAAATTTCAAAAACAAATATACATAACAATGACACATTAAACAAAAACACAGGCTTCATGGTTGGGTGTGCTGGGAAGAAAAGAGAGAAGAAATAATACCTAACCAACTATGGTTTCCCATGTAATAGGCAGGTAGGATGAAGAGATAGGAAGGGGTAAGACGTTGAGAAAAAAAAGTAAGGAAGAAAGAATACAGAAGGAAGAACAAGCAAAAAGAATGGTGAGCGAGTAAACTTTTAACCGAGAGGAAAAAAAAGTCATAACTAAAAAAAAAAACAATGCAAAAAAAAAGTTTGCGCAGAAATCTTGAGTCTCATAAATCTAAATTGAAGAAAAAACTACTATTGGTCCAGTTTTTTATATTTAGTTTAGTTTTTCCACTGATCTTAGAGTTTATGAGAAAGTGATCTGGAATAAGGTTTAATACTTTAGTACTTATGTAAATCAACTGCCTCCTTATACATTCAATATTAGTATTATATGTTACATATTTGTTAGCAGTATTCCTCAGATTATAATTATTGAGTAAAGAGTTCAATGTTAGAGGAAAATCAGATTTATATTTTATTAAGTATTCTATCACGGTTTTTATGTATAATTGTCTTATTGTCATGACCCCAAAATCACTAAAAACCATATCAGTTGAGTACAACCTAGGTTTGCAAAGAATAATTTTGATAATCAGTTTCTGTGCTACAAATAATTCATTAATATGACAGTTGAAACAGCCACCCCATACAACTATGCCATACTGTAGAATTGATTTAACCAAAGCATGATATATCATTTTCAGATGGTTCCTATTTAGAATTTTGTTTACATGGTAAAATTTGAAAGATAGATATCTAATTCTTCTACAGATGGATTTAATATGAACATCCCATTTAAGGTTATCATCAATTATAATTCCCAAATATTTAATATTAGTTACTTTTTTTATGGTGGGACAATCACAATTATCTATGTTTAAATTGCATCTTGAGTGGAGTCTCAAGTCCTGATTATTGATAGGCTGCCCTATTCTATTTACAGAGAAAGTTATGTAATTAGTCTTGTCTATATTTAAACATAAGGTATTTCTGTCAAGCCAATTCTTAATGCAAACCAAGTTTTTTTCAGCTATTGTATGAACCATCCCAAGATTTACCGTGAAAAATAGCTGCAGTATCATCTGCGAAAGATACCATAGTTGAGTTCAGAAGTCTTAAATTAAAAAAATCATTAACATAAAGTATGAAAAGTATGGGAGATAGCACAGTTCCTAGAGGCAGACCAAATTCCGTTAAGTTAGTGACACTAGATTGATCATTTATGGCCAGGGACTGGGTTCTATTACTCAGGTAGCTTTTAAACAATTCAAGTGAGACTCCCCTGAAACCATAGGACTCAAGCTTATCAAACAAAGAATTGTGAGGTATTGTATCAAAAGCTTTGCGTATATCCAGAAAAACAGCAATATTTTTCATATTGGAATTTATATTTTCGGAAAGGGTATTGATGAATTTTATTAAAGCATCAGATATACTTTTACCATTTTGGAAACCAAATTGGTTCTTATTGATTATATTGTTTTTATTCAAGACTTTATTAGTTTCTCAATAATTTTAGCTAGGTTGCTGATAAGACTAATTGGTCTATAATTACAGGGATTAGTTGGATCACCTTGTTTGAATAGAGGTTTGATTTTGGCAGATTTGAGATGCTTGGGAAAATATCCCTCTTCAAAACATCTATTAAATATGAAAGAGAGAGGTTGAGATATGGAATTGCCAATTTTCTTTAAAACAACATTACTCAAACCATCAATACCAGGACTACAGTTATTCTTGAGACTCTTAATAGTAGCCTCAACCTCAATTGAGCATGTCGGTCTCATGAAAAAAGTGGGATTTATCCTGATTATATCCCCATCTTGTGTAGGAAAAGCATCGCCTGTATTATGTGGAATATTAATAGTTTGAGCTTGTAGTTTACCCACATTTGTAAAAAAATCATTAAGAGAGTGAGCATCAAGTTCTGTACTCTTTTCCTCCTTTCTGTTCTCACCTATAATTTCGTTTATACACTTCCATAACTTCATGCTGTTGTTATTGCAATCTTCAATTTTCCCTTTATAATATACTTCCTTAGCATGATTTATGATCCTGTTTAAACCATTACGATAAACATTATACTCATTCTTAAGAACATTGTTATTAGAAAAAAGTATCTGAACCTTACCTACACCAAAAGCCACTCATAAAAATCCTCGTTTGTCACGTGTTTATACAAGCAGCAGAGCAGCCTCCGCTTTTCAGTTACAATTGCACCGTATTGCATTGCATTATCGTAATTCCAAGCTTCCACCAACAATTTAGATACCTAATATCGCTAACACTCCTACAGGGATATTTAATTAATTCCTAGAGGGATTGGGATTCATAATTAGATTGAGTATTGTTCTGTTGCAGAGAATATATTTTTCACATTTAGTCATAAAGCTTTCGCTATATTTTCAAATTTTTGTCATAATTTATTCCAGCAGTTGTAATAAATATACTTTCTTATATTATCATCATAATTATCCAATAATGCCTTACACCGAATATCAATGTAATTATAAAATTAAAAAATATAATAAGTTTAGCATACCTTTAGCTTTTTGCCGGATTTAATGGCATCCATGAGCGCGGACCGTGGATCGAGGGGAATAGGGGCGGTGGGAGGGGGCGGCGCGGAGGTTGAAGAGGAGGAGGTGGAGGTGTAGGAGGAGGGGGGCGTGTCGTCTGCGGGAAGGCTCATCATTGGCGGAGGAGGAGGAGGGGGTGGTGGCACTATTATAGGTGATGTCATAGGGGGAGGAGGAGGGGGAGGTGTCCATGATGCTGTAAAAAATAAGAAAATTATGTTAAAAACGGTTTAGTGAAGATAGTATAGTAGTTGAAAACGAATACTGTATTTGACTGGTGTTTTGAGCAGATTCAAATTATGAACTGTTCAAATTGTTCATTATTTCAAACTGATGCTCCATCCAAAAATAACACTATTGAACAGGTCAAGTTTCATAAAATTTATATTTCATTCAACCTAAAATCTATTAGAGTTACATTTAATGGAAGTGATATCCAATGTGACTCCTTGGAAACTCCAAACATGATACTCTTTAATCGATATAGACGTAAACGAAACATAAACACTGATGATGATATAGTCTGTCCAAGCACAGAAGAGCCTTCTCCAAGATGGCGGAGGGGAGTGGGAGTGTAACTACGCATGCGCAGATCTGAGATTTTTAGTGTAAAATCACTTCAGCCAACCTACCGTTTTTGCACAATATTATGGTTCCAGGAGGCTGAATCAACAAAGCACACATTGCGACTGTTTAAAAAATCATAATGATATTGATTTCACAAATGAAAATATATTTCATTTAAGAATATATTATATATTTTATTGGATATATTTAATAATATATTGTTTGTGACAGATGGTGAGAGTAGAACAATTTTCATTTCGACTGCTGGCAGCATTGAATGGCAGTCATGTTGCCAAAGGGCCTCTGCTTGGTTGGATAATACCATGAGCATTTTGTGTCAATAATACAGTTTCACTAGAATACGACTTGACATCACAATTCACTAAAAAGCAATTCAACACCACTTATTTTTATACTATAAAGCTCAATCATCAACAATCAGATATTAAATCTAATTAAATTCACTCTCGCTTCAATCGACCTTTCCAAGAAGGAATGTCTTCTTTGCTCGACAAGACTACGACTACATATTGTAGAGTTGAAATAAAAAAACTATCAAAAAGAGTGTTGTGATTCCAATTTTTATTTATAATCTGTCCAAGTAGTAGGCATTTTAGCAATATGGGTAAATGACTCCAGCTTGCCAGAATGTCGTCTTTTCTTAAACAGAATACTGTATAGGCCTATCCAATTTTGCCTCTCTTGTGTTTGTTCAGAGTTCAAAAAACTTTACAATAACTTATTATTACATTACAGTTTGGTCTCAAATTGTAGATCAGAATGTTTACTACAATTTTAAATAAAATTTATTTTTTTTAACCAATCTTAACCGAGCTGGAGTCATTTTCCCCATCATGCAAGAATGTCTTCTTTGCATGGACAGACTATACTAAAAACCTTATTAGCAATTCATTAAATTGGATTGAAAGTGAAATCGAATAGGAGTTGACAAGAGTATGGTGAACTTGAGCGATTTGACCAATCACAATAATTGTAACAATAAATTCAATTGTGGCACTGCACTGACTTTGCGACGACGGCGGCCGTTGCGGCAGTGTGCGGAGTGGAGGCGGCGGAGGCGGCGTGTGTGAAGGTGGCGGCAGGGGCGGTGCAGGGCCGGTGCGTGAGGGAGGCGCGGGAGGTGGCGGCGGAGGTGGCGCCTGGCGGGAGGAGGCGGCGGTGCGTGCGGGCACGGGGGGCGGCGGTCGCACGTCCTTGGTGACCGCGTCGATTCCGCCGTTCTTCTGAATGAAGTCGTAGATGAACTCCCGCGTCGCCTTATCCTGCAGGTGGTTGTCTGATACTCCCGCCTAACGATCACAACCATAGATCAAATCAGCTTTACTAAACATTACAAATGACTCACATTTTCTCAATCAACTAAAAATATAGGTCTTTCAAACAAATAAATTACAAAACATTACAAATTATGAAGGTTCATAATTAAATAATAAAAAATGACGTCATTTTGAATGAAAATCTATCAAAAAGCTAAACTTTAAAATATCATATCATATCTTTGGTTCATAATACAAAATCATAATAATGACGGGGACCGAAAGAACAGACATAGCCCTCAATTTCGATTCCAATTCACATATGATAATCATCTCTGAGGTTTCTGTTCTTAATTTACTTCAACTTCAATTTTCATCTACTATACATCCTATTGTGAATTTTCAATAACAGTAGCCTAACATTTTTTCAAGTATTGATTTTTCAATGAGTTAAGAACATTTGATTCATTACAAGTGAATATTGAAAAAAATATTAAAGTGAAAGAATTATTGAATTTCTATTAATAAATATTTGAATTGTAACTGGAAAGCTGACACATTATGATGTATATCCTGTCTTTTGTTCCATGAGAATGGAAATATTATAACATATTTCAAGTAAGAAAGTTCTTAATATCTTGATACACGTCATTCTGCATGGTTAAAGCTATACTGGGATTAGCGACTTGTAGTTTATTAACATCGTAAAATTTTCTTTGACTGGATTTTGATAATTGTAATGAGAAATCGAAAGTGCGCTTGATATATTATGGTCCTTTTCGCTTCAGAAGAATAGAACACATAAGACTCATCAGTTACAACCAGTACAATTGCATCACGACTTTATTGTACTGATGTGAAAGAAGCTTCAAAGTCAATGATGAACTTACCTTGGAGAAAAATTCTTTGAGCTCTTCACTGTTCGTTTCCAATTCAAAGCCTTTATTAGGATCGAATCCCACATGTGAAATGTGTTTGAAATCCTGAGGTTTTCCAATGTCAGCTTTGGTTATTCTTTTTTTGCCTTCTTTCTCTTTTCGTTTCCTAGGTTGTTCTTGATTACCTGAAATTAGAATAATACAACAAAATTAGACTCACATCGATTGAATTAGATTTTTTTCAAATCAAAATTTTGACTAGACAATGATTTTCCACATGTGCTATAGTGCTATGCTTCTCTATTTTGTCCCCTTTTAATCGTGATTTTGGATAAGTTCTACACTTCACTGCCATTTGACATTTTGTTAGAAATTTAATCCTCAGCAACTTTTATTAATTATAAAATATCTATGATCACATATGCAGTTATAACCCTCAATTGTTGAAAACTTGTGTTTCCAAAATATTTTGCTTACTTTATCAATAACCATTCAAGTTATAAACTTTCAACTGATTTCATTAAATTTATCATAACTAAGAAGATCAATGATAGTCAATACCTTTTGGAAGAGACTTTGAATGTGGAAATGGTGACGAGGTACCATTCACCATGGAACTTCCACGTTCTTGTTTATGGTTCATACGTTCTCTCTGATTATTCCTGCATTTACGTTCTGAAACATGAAAAAGATACAGTATTCACATTAATTATCTATTTCAACCTGAAAAGTGTGTAGGAACTGAAATCTCTGGGTTGAAAGTGTGGAAGAGTGATCAAGAGTAATTATTAGTTTTTAATTACCCCATTTTTGTCGCCTGTCTTCCAATTTCTTTGATACAACATCGTAAACCCACACTGCTTCTTCTGGACTGGCAAAATTGAAACCAACTATACAGTCCTGTAAAAAAGCCAAAAATATTATTATTGTAGTAGCTATTACCCACAAATTATTCAGTTTAAGTCTCTCAATATACTTTTTCATCACTTTTCATCAAAAGATAAATTGAGGTCAATTCAAACTTTTTTCGTTCTTGAAAAACAAAAACATACTTGAACAAAACGCTAAAATCAGCTAAAATACAAGAAATCACTTGCAAGGAAAATCCTGTGCGCAGGTGAGGTTTGCTAATATGATTCAATATCTCTTAAGAAAGTATCTAATAAGAAAAGAAAATATCTAATAAGCCATTAAGAAAGTAAAAAATGAATAAGAAAGTCAATATTATTATAATAGAAAAAATGGAAGAAAGGCAAATATTTTAATTTAACAAATTGCCATGATAGCCTCGTTATTTTGGAATTATTCTTCATAAAATTCATTCATCCTATTACAATTTTTAAAATAGTTTTATGGCCCACAAGTTCAATCTGTCCTAGTAATTTATATTTCATTACATTATATTCTAACGGTTACTTCAAGAAAAAATTTCAACTTTTTATAAAGATACAGCAATAAGTCCCTTATTAGAAGGTTATTATAAGTCCCAAAATATTGAATTAGAAATACTTTTGAGCAATAATAAGTAGTATATAACCATTGAGTATGGATATATATATACTTATATCCATGCTCAATGATATAACTTACCTCTCCTTCGAAAGTATGCAGGAATTGTCTTGGAGCTAAATAATCCACCTCTTGGTACATCTCATGTTCCCACACCAATCTTCTTCTAGTCGGACAATACAATCGAAAGAAATATGCTTTTTTCACATTGTCTTTCACAAAGCACAGTACACCTGTGTCTTTTTTAATCCATTTATTATGCTCTGGAGCATATGCCAGGAATAGTTGAACTACAGTTGTACATAATGTCTGTGAAACAGATAATCAGATTGAGGTTAGCTGCTATTCTATACACTAAATTCAACATTTCTAAATGCAAACTAATAAGATACAGATAGTATATGAAAACAAAGGATTATGTACTTGTTTCCTACATAATTTATCATAAAAATGAATGCAATAAACAATTGAATATACTTGGTGATAAAACTCATTTTATAAATTTTATCTGATCCATAGACAGAGGAATTTTATTACGTAACTAATCGTCTAGCTAGAGTACTACATCTCTATAATATTTGCAGATAGGGAATTTATAAAATGCATAGATAATTGGATTATTTGACTAAGGAAACATTGTATTGAATATACAATAAAATTTGTAGGTGTACAATAAAATTAGAAAAAACTCAAAAATAGAAAAATTTGCAGATTTTAGTTAACACGGTATTGCAATCAAGTTTTGTTTAAGCTATAAGAATTTTGTAGGCCTATTTGCAAGTGGACAGTTACAATTACGTTGAAAATGTACTAACCTGACATTTTGGACCCAAGAGATGGAAAATCAGCTCATTTTCTTCTTTCGAAAGAAGCCCAGACTCCCGCTGTGTGAGGGGCGGAGGTGGGAGTCCAGACTTCATCTGAAAAATTATTAAAAACTGTATAAAAATATATAAAAAAAAGATAGTAAGACTTGGCTGCTTGAATCATGCCCGCGATAGATGATTAAAGTAGTCTAATAATAGCCTATGATTTATGCAGGGGCTGAATAAGATTTTGAGATTGTCAGAAAACTTTATTGTTAAGGGTCCCGCTTCATCTACATTACATGTACATAAGTCTTATCTATATTGCAAGTCATATTATAACTTACTTTAATTCAATAATTTTTGACAAGCTCAAATCTGTACATAAAAATTGAAACTATGAAGTCAAGTGACAGAAGTAATATTCTGTAGTTAAAGTAGCTTTCAAAGTAATTTTATTCCAGTGTAGGCCTATTGTTCGCTTTTTTTGGAAGCTTTGATTAATGAAGGGTTACGCGGCATATCGCATAGCTTCAATTCAATCTGTGCTTTGTGATCTATTCTGTCCATACGTTATATTCAATCATTGAGATTCATTGAAAACACTCCTTCTAGCTATTTCGTTTTGCATCTGGTTCAACTATTGAGATTCACAAATAGGCTACATAATTAATTCAGTTCTCTACTGAATGTGCACCTCAACATGGACAGTCCCAAATCACGTAAGCTGACAAACGTTCATAGGATGTTCGGACACTATTGGACCAGTCTTCAACCAACAAGGGGACCTTATTGTCTTGACAGTGTTGCCACCAATGATTGTGTGACCAATTTCAGCGTTATTGTTGTGGACCCATTGGTCGCTGACCATGATGCTGTGATTGTAAATTTGTAAGTATATCTGTGGAGACTGAAACTCATGAGAGGCCCGCTTGCAGTTGGGCAGCTGACTACAGATTCCTGAAAAGAAGAGTGGATGAAGCTAACATACTGCAGTTTTGGAGACTCCTGAGTGAGTTTGATTGGTGTCAGCTCTACTCCCATCCAGCAGGGGAGGAAAGATTCAATGCTTTTCATGAGCTGCTCATTTCTATTTTTGAGAGGTCCTGCCCAGCAGTATCATTCAGTCCGCATTCTCGGAGTGCTGTAATGAGGAAGTCAAGACCATCAAATTGTGTCCCCTGGTTTTCGCACGAGCTGGACCGGATCAGGTCGCTGGTGTTGATGCTGCGTGATGTGTACAGGTTGGAGTTGGATCCTGCACTGGTTGAGTAAAGATACCGGAGTTATACCAGGGCAAAGAGAATATTCAGAGCTGAGATAGATAAGGTCAAGAAAGCAGCTAACATCTGTTTCATAAAGGAGGCTAATAATCCTGTGAAGGCTGCATGGGGGCTTATCAATGACTCCTACAAGAGGAGAGCAGTGATGGAGTGCAGGGATAGTCCGGATGCAGTGAACAATTACTTTGTTGGAGTGGTTGCTGAGCTGGTTGGGGGTATTCCTGTTTCTGCATCATTGATGTTTTGGCTGACCCACAGCTGGGGCTGCTGAATGTGTGTCTCAGGAATGGAGTGTTCCCGGCTTGCCTGAAGGTTTCCAGGACGGTTCCCATTTTCAAGAAGGGTGACCCAACAGTAGCAAGTAGCTATAGGCCAATCTCAATTGTGCCAATAATTGGGAAAATTCTGGAGTCCATCATGGCGCGGCAGCTGTCCAATTACATGGAGGGGAATCAGCTGATGGGTGAGATGCAGCACGGCTTCTGTAGGGGCAAGTCAACCACCACAGCATTGATCTCCCTAGTGGAAACTGTACATGCAGCTTTTGAGATGGGTGAGTTGGTTGACCTCATCATGTGTGATCTCTCCAAGGCCTTTGATTGTGTGCCACATGATCTGCTTCTCCAGAAGTTGATGAGATATAGAGTTCATGGCGGGGCATGGAACCTGTTGGGGAGTTACCTGAGTGGAAGGAAACAGGTTGTTTCCATGATGGGCGCCGCATCCAAGGAGAGGGACGTGGTCTTTAGTGTTCCGCAGGGCTCCATGCTGGGACCACTTCTTTTTCTTGTTGCAATAAATGACCTCCACCTACACAGATCCAGCCTGTTGTTTGTGGACAACACCACGCTTATCGGCCAGGGGAAGAAGCCGCTGAGTGCAAGGACAAGTTCCCAGATTTTCCTGTGGGAAGCTAAGGAGTGGTTCACTGCCAACAGACTGTTGCTGAATGAGGCAAAGACACAGAACATCTTGTGTACTCTTGACAGAACTGTTGTGGATGATGCACCTGTTGCTCTTGGGCTTCACCATTGATGGTAAGCTGCGCTGGGAGCAGCACATAGTTAAAGTCTGCAGTAAACTGTCAAGAGTTGTGTATCTCCTGCGTAAGTTGAGGACTAAGCTTAGTCTGCAGCACCTGGTGATGATGTACCACTCACTCTTCAGCAGTCACGTCCAGTACGGCATCCTCCTTTGGGGACATTCTCCACATATTGAGGACATCCTTCTCCTGCAGAAGAAGGCATTGAGAACCATGACATCAAGTGAATTCTGCGCTCATTGCAGGCCTCTCTTCCAGTGCTTGGGTCTGCTAACAGTGTATGGGCAGTACATTTTGGCCTCTCTTCTGTATGTCAAGCATCACCGCAAGTCTTTCACAACAAGAGGACAAATCCATGAGCACAACACACAAAGGGGGGGAAACCTTGACATGCCTCGTCGCAGGCTGTCCAGAGTGTGTGACAGTTTCCCTACCCTGGCACTGAGGATGTTCAACCACTTGCCTGTGAACCTGCGGAATGCACCCATCACTGTCTACAGGAGGAGTCTGTCTCACTATTTTGTGAGTTGGAGCTATTATGCAGTGGTAGAATTCTTTGAAGACAACTTGTTGGAGGTGTTGCCAGTCGCCTCATAACAGTCACTAAGTGCCCAGTTTTATTAAATGACAAAGCCCAAGTTGGGCTATCTCTGTTTTTGTTCACTAAGGAGTTTAGTGTTATTTTGATGTGATCTCTCCGGGTTGCCTGGGCAATGGGCATGGATCAAGAATTGGAAATTATGGAATTACAACAATGACCTGCACTTGTAGACGGCAGCAATAGTAGATCAAACTTCATATAAAAACACAAGATTGAGATGGGTGACAGCCGGAGTGCCAAAAAGCCTTCTCAATTTATCTCTTAATTCAAGTAAGAAAGCTTGACAAGCTTTGCCATAACAAGTACCCTTTCAAATACCTTTCTTCTTGCACACAGGAAAACACTGACATTCTGTTGGAAATCTTTAGTGCATAGACAGGGAAACTACTGAGTAAGTCTGGTATTAGGGAGATTAATACCAACCTATCTTCTAGTTGGTTGTGCACTTGTCCTTTTTGATGAAAGGTATGCTGGCCTCTTCCCAAAAGAAACAGGGAGCTGAATAGGTACTGGCTAAAGTTCGTCATAATTTTGAGTTATCAAGTTATTTTAAGGTATTTTCCTGTGCGTTTTGTGATTTATTTTATTTATACGTTAAATTAAATTTACGACTCACATTTTGCTTGGCAGGGGGCTATGCCCCCTGCACCCCCGATTTGGGGGTAAGTTAGTTGTTTTTTTCAGGAAGTGCCAGTGGGATGGGTTGTATTTCTGTTATTGGTTTTGTTAGGATATGTGAGTAGGTATTTTTTGACTTGTGTTGGTTGAAAAGTTCATCTTTTCCTTTCAGTGGTGGAAAGGGCACTCACCAGGGGGGTTCGAATCCTTTGATGATTGATGGAAAAAAATTTCATACTTATTCATGATAATATTCTGCATTCCTCTAGTCATGAAGTTTGTAAAGCATGTTTGCATGTTTGTAAAGCAAAGTTTGTGAAGTTTGTACATTGTAAAGCAAGCTCAAACCTTGAGTGAGTGAAAGCAATTGGCTTTCTTTGCATACATATCTTAGAAGTTTACAATGCTTTACAGGCTCTCAATTATATATGTGATAGAATTTTACTTTTTTTAGGCTATCCAGATCAAAAACCCGAACTGGTCAATCATTATAACAGTTGTCGAGGACAATAATAGACTGTTGTAGGACGAATATGGTAGTTTAAAGGGTTAAGTAATATATTAATACATAATTGATAGTAATATTTTATATTACCTACAGAATAGTAGTACAAAATAAGTATTCAAATTGATTGGATATGTTATGATAAATTGCTCTCAATAACGTTAATAGGAATTCAAATGCTATAAATTTTTTCTTTCTATGATGTCAGGACTCTTCCTACATGAACAATAGCATATATCACTGGATGGAAACTAAATTAATACTATAAAAGTCCCGGACTTTGATAGGCCTACTTTTTGCGCTGAATCCAATGATGTGGATTAAAAAAATTTCTCGTTTTACAAAAAAACTCAACATGTTACACATCATTGTTTCAGGCTTGTTGAGCTGATCACAATGATTTACATAATAATATACTTTGATCCAAAACTGAGCCCTTGAGAGCCAATAAAAGCAGAAAAATGTAAGGTCCAAAAGTCAGTTAAAATGCAAGATAGGGGCTTGTAAATCCTGAAAGTCTCTATCGGGGATAGATACTTTACTAGACCTACTTTTTGCGCTGAATCCAATGGTGTGGGTCTCGATTCTACGCGTATGTCAAAATACCCCTATTTCGGGCCCCCAAAGTTTGGCAAAAAAAGCTCATTTTTCAACTCATTCCTGTACCTAAGTCAGTTATTATAGTTTGGAAATGATTCAATTTTTTAACAAACAATTAGACCTATTCAAGAAATTAAAATGCCTTATGAAGACCATGAAGTTTTGAAAGAATAATACAATCTGTCAAGACCAATAGTAAATATGATGATGAAGACGTTGAATTTCAGCCTAGAAATGCATGCCAATTCTAAAAAATAGCCCAGATTTCGTTGTCAATCAATAATCCTGTTGCCAGGAATTTATTTCTTAAAGCCATCAGTAAATTGATAAATGAAAGAGAATTTGAAAGTTTCCTGATTAAGGCTTTAACCTACCGTACTTGGGTACAAGTTTGATTTGGTTTGAAATGTATTCAATTAACCTAGTTAATAAAAGGTAGATCATTAAAAAACTTACATTCATTTTGATAAATAATTATGGCGTAATGTTGAGTGAAAACAATAAATATTTAAGAAATTCCCAAGTTTCAGCAATCGAAAGAAAACACAACCTCCCAACTCCAAACGAAATAACAAGGAAGCAGGGCAAGCAGCGAAGCAGCTGATGACAAATCAATCGGGTTCAGCATCAATGCTGCCAACATACATTTTCATTGATTGTGAGAAATGATTATTGATGATCGAGACGCTACAAGCGGTGATCTGCACAAGCTTTGACATCTGCTTTCTCACATGTATCACAGAGGAGAAGAAAAACAGACAAGCTTTCTTCTCTGTGCATGTATTTATAGTATAGTCCAGAGGTCACCAAATGGCGGACCGCGGTCCGGATCCGGACCGCCAGCTAGTTTTGTGCGGACCGCGGTGTCATACCGATCTCAACGGAAAAAACTTAAAATAGATCCTAATACAAAAAATCCATAAGAACCCTCTAAAGTCTGAATAAAATTGAGTTATTTAAAAACAACCACAACAATAAAATAAACACTTCTTATCATACAACTCTCAATATAAATTTGGCTGCATAAATATTGTAGCATTATTTCATCCAATTATTCTATACTGTACCTATTTAAGCGCTTCAATTTATCATGGTATTTCAATAGCTAAAGAAATATAGTCAAGGACAAAATATATACAGAGTAATAATTATCCCAAATATTTGTATAATTGATTAAATTAATGTAGTAAAACTATCAATTTTTAAAAAAATTCCGGAAAATACCCGACCCCCTCCCACCCATAGTGGTTTCCCCTGAATGGACCGCGGAAGCTCGCCAAGACCTTGAAACGGACCTTCATGAAACTTAATTGGTGACCACTGGTATAGTCTGTCCAAGCAAAGGAGAGCCTCTGGCAAGATGAGAAAATGACTCCAGCTCGGTCAAAATTGGTTAAAAAATTATTGATCTGGTCTCAATTGTAGGAAACATTCTGATCTACAATTTGAGAACAAATCAATAATTTTTGAACCAATATTGACCGAGCTGGAGTCATTTTCTCTTCTTGCCAGAGGCTCTTCTTTGCTTGGACAGACTATAGGTAGCAAGGTAATTAGAATAGTCCAAGCAAAGAAGAGCCTCTGGCAAGATGAGAAAATGACTCCAGCTACAGCTTGTTCAAGAAATATAGTCTAAATGTGATCTTTATAGTAGATCATCTTGTTTATTGCACTTTGAAATTAAATTAATAATTTGTATTGATTACAAGGGGTACTAAAGTCTTTCCAAGCAAAGAAGACCCTCTGGCAAAATGGGAGAATGACTCAAACTCAGTCAATATTGGTTCAAGAATTATAAATTTGATCTCAAATTTTAGGAAACAATTTTATCAACTATTACGATCACATTTATAATTCTTGGGCAAATATTGACTTATCTGGAGTCGTTTTCCTATCTTCTTTGCTTGGACAGACTATAACCCACCCCAGTTAACCAGTTCCAATGAATTTGTTAGCTGCAGCTGCAGCTACTATAAATCATGATTTCACATAGGAAATGATCACTTTAGTACCTGGATATAGTCTCTAAGAATTATAAAATTATAGAACCTATTGAAAATATAAATTTTTTTTAAATATTAAATTTTAATATCTAAGAATTATAAAATTATAGATTCTATTAAAAATATTAAATCTTCATCCGATGTTATCTTAGTAGCCTTCAGGTTGCCCTTAGCAGGTTACATATTAGCCTTCCGTGTAACAAAGCGTTTCTGGGGGTACCGTATCGTATGTTCTATGGAACCTTTTTACTACTTGGTGTAAGGCGAAAAAGCCTGAGAATTTTAGCCCTAATTTAGGTAAGTGGAAACAATAAAGGTTGTCAGATCCACAAAGTTCATTTAAAATGCCATAAGTTACGGTACTTAAGTTTCAATGCTCAGTTTAAATAATGGATAAGTTCCACGACATCTCTGATAAAAGTGTAAATTTTAGCCCTTTCCTCCTAAAACTTTGTATAGATTACAGACTTATATTATTATCATAGGCCTAATTAACAATCTATACCTATTGCAAATAATTTCCTCTTGAAGATAACAACAATATGTTTGAATATGGAGATTGAGAAGGGTAAAATAGAACAATAAACTGTTTTTATTTCATACAGTGAAATTATCCCAACATTTTATTTAAGAACCTACGACAACAATATAACATTATTAGACTCCTGATTTATCACTACAGGATCAATCTTAATATTATTATCCCAATCATTACTATAATGTATGGTAGTTGTAACATTGTGCATTTGATAGAGAATATAATTTATATTGATTACGGCAGCCTACGGTCGGTTGCAGGACGGTATTTCTGAGTCTATTTCAAAAGGAAAGTATGAACTTGCACAACAAACATGATGTAGGCCAAACAGTAAGAGACGGCCTGAAAAAGTAAATACATAAAAAATAAGAATAATTTTTATTGAAATAACTCATGTACAAAAACAACAATGTTCAAGTTTAAAAATAAAAATATAATTACACTCATTTAGTAAGCTTATAACATAAGTTTACACTCATAAGTTAGCATATAACAACGTAACATACAAATAAATACCTAATTAACGAAACCTCTTTATAATCTCTATCTTTTTTTATATTGGTTCTAATAAATGTATTATTGTAGGCCTACTATCTATAATTTTGTATTAAATACCGTGTACCGTACGTAAGGTACCTAATTTTCTTTCCTTGACATTATACGGTAGGTACCTACTCAATTTAACCAGTGCTAACTATAAAGGTAGACCTACTAGGTAACTTAATTATTTATTGAATAGATGAATTGAATGTTTTTACATTAATAATAAAGAAAATGAAAGGTTTGTACAAAAGAGCGGTGACATATAATATACTCATACTCTATAAATGTTTCATCTTCTTTGAATTTTCAAGCAAAAATTAACTCAATTTTATTCATTCATTAGTACCAGTAGCCTACCTAGGTCAATTGGAGCAATGAAGTATACCTGTAGTCGAATTACTCTTTTAGAAAAACAATCATTCAATGTAGGCTACTAATAAGTAGCTACTCTCATAAATAATACATTTTTTAAATACGAGTATATCCGTTCATGTTTACAAAGTGATTGAAAAATGAAGGGTTGACTGCTTGTGACTCTTTCTTAAAAAAAAACTTATATTTTTTCATATTTTGTCTTACAAAGTAACAAAGTCTTGAGTACTGTTGTTAAAGTGAAAGTTATCAACAAAATCAATAATTAAAAAACCCACGGGTTTAGCAGGACCAAAAAAATGTAACAATTTATTTCAAATAAAATTGATTGATTGATTTATCAAGTTATAAGTAACGGTACTCATCATCATAATAATAAGTAGTAAAATAATAATATCTTACGTACACTTTTAACATTTTCCTTTTTTATTGTGTAGCAGCCGAATGGTGATAAACGGACATCAAGTACATCAATTGTGATAATGAAAGTATTTATCTGTGAAAATAAAAACATTGAGAAGTAATTCTGTATATCAATTATTAGTAATTCAGGTATTTATCCGCAGGTGTTGAGATGTAAGATAAATATAAAAATATGAAGATTAAGATATAAGATATTTGGTCACGTTTCTCCTATAGAGATTCAAGTTAATTATAAAGTACCTAACTTTGAGTTGATTATATCAGTATATTCAATAATTCTACTTACTATACTCATCATATCAGTGGATAATATTTCACTGTGGTCACTGATTACCCTTCGAAGAGCATTCGTAGCTTTCTTTGCCTGGAAGCATAGCAAGACAGAATAAGTGAAAAGTTTATAAAAAATATAATCTATTAAAAAAAAAACTGTAATACTGAAATTATCCAGGTCCACCCATGGAACTAATTATTATATATAAGCTACCTCTTTTAGAAAGAGCGTCCTTTTCAGAACTTTTCCACAGTTCTAGTAGGTAAGTTATGTATAGGCTTGATATATTATTCTAGCTCGTCAAATCTTCACGTACAGTAGATAATAATGATATAAGATACTCAAATACATAGAATTCCAGAATATAGAATGGTTTATTATGTTGAACCACGTCATAATCGCTCTATTTTTTCTGATGGTGATGCCCACATCGCCACATGTGCTCTAAGCATGTGCATGGGTAGTGAGAGGTGTCATGATGATCGGAGAGATGACGACTGCTTTTGAGGCAATCGGGACCGACGGCTTTACGTCTCCACCGAAAGACGGAAGTGGCTGTAGGTATATTATTACCTGGGTTAAAAGTTACTGAATAAATCCTACTCACCAATAGTTATTTGATATAACTTATCTACTGAAAATGATTCCAATATTATTACAATAATAATTATCACTTACATTTAAAATATTAAAAAATATAAATTAACTCAAGTACAATATTAAAATATTTCAGTATTGAATGAAATGTATTACCTTTGGAATTATTAGTCCGTATATTGTCTATATCTGTATATATGTAGCAAGGAGAGGTTATTGATCAGCAAAATAAATAATGAAATAAGTTACTGATGGAATAATTTGAATAAGAATTATAATTGTGCAGGATTTAAAAAAAATTGTAGGGGTAAAAAGTTTTTATACAATTATATGACTAATAAATACTATTTTTTCTGTTTTTATCTTAGCAGAAGTCATCAGTAAGGAAAGCATAATATTAAATTACTATTAATAAATAAAACCCAAGTAGGTAGCCTTTTGAAAACTTTAATAATATTATTACATCACAGACATGTTTCAAGCCATAAGCTCATTTTCAATCTAAATAGAAACGACATTCTATTCACATTGAAAATGAGCTTATGTCTCGAAACATGTCTGTGATTATAATAATAATATTTTTAGAGTTTTTAAAATGGTAAGTTACTTTATTTTTATTTTCATTTGTTATAATTTGAAGTAGCCCCCTAAGTGTGAATATTAATTCTTAAATTACTATTCCTTGATAAATATGGTACCTGGGTACCTGCTAATTATAGGTCTACAATACCTTCTTCGTGAGTAAAATCTTCTCTATAGAAATAACTCACCTCTTTGTAAGCGTTTTCATTGGCTTCGCCAATCAAGTAAAATCCATACATTCCTCTGAAGGTTACACTCAAACAGTTGACTAATCCATATGTATCGGATGGATTCAGATTGAAAATAAAATCATGCTTAAGGATAATGGTTACCATCAGAGTTAATTGACATATGCACAGAATTGGTCCAAATACGAGATTTATATATTTCATGTGAGTGCAAAGTTTGATGTAGCGTTGAGAAGCGCTCTTCATAGAGTCAACATTCATGTGTCTCGAGTTAAAACTATTTATGGTTGAATTAATGTCTTTGAATGAAAGCTCTGCTATTTTACAATAGAATATTACTGGGATACAGTA
Organism: Sogatella furcifera; assembly: GCA_017141385.1. Classification (NCBI taxonomy): domain Eukaryota; kingdom Metazoa; phylum Arthropoda; class Insecta; order Hemiptera; family Delphacidae; genus Sogatella; species Sogatella furcifera. Next base: position 12,263,909 of record CM029551.1, on the reverse strand, counting down.
AAAAATGACAGTACTGTCAATGAAAATCCACATTAGGAAGTAGGTGGATCTTGGAAAAACCCCAATTCTATCCATAGCAAAATAAAGAGGTAAAATAGCAACGGTAATTTCGTAAATAATAAAATTGGATCTGGATGGAAGTATGTGACTATGTTTCATTGTCAACAAGAATTGGATTGAATCATTAAAACATTTTTTGTATTCTTTGATCCGAATCGTTGAGAAGTAGAAGCAGACCACGAATTTACACATGTGACATATGAAGTGAACTAATACAGCTTTGGTAGACACCAGAAAAAGTCGGATGGAAAAGCAATATTGGATGTGGACTAGAAGTAACAAAAACGTTGAAATGGCGCTGATTGGAGAAATCTCGGCACCTGTGGAGTATTGAGATAAACTTGATAATTTTTCAATATACAGTATATAGACCAATTAATCAAGTTGGTTACTTAGTCTCTAAGTAGACTACCCACCTAAAATTGATCGAAAGTGAAAATAGTTGAGATATTTATCCAGTAATCCATTTTAAAATGCATATAATTATTTTGTAATGTATAAGCTTCAAAATCTAAAATGCAGCATATATTGTGCTTATGAGGTATAGCTAGAGCTGCAAGATTAAAGACAAATGCCAAGGAGAGCCGTTAGGAACGTTATGCAAAGAGTTGAACTATAATAAAAACAAATAAATAAATAATTTCTTTCATTGATAAAGAAAATACAAGAAAGTGTATTTTTTAATCAGCTTATACATGATATATAGACTATCTTGAAGTGTAAAAAATTTAGATTTACAACTTTTAAAAAAGTTTCTAGCGGCATATAGGCTATAATACGGCAAGACTACTCTTGGTCTAAACATAAATATAATTTACTGTACCTAAGTCAATCAGTTACCGTATCTAATTTTATTGAAGAGCATCCAACATACACATCTGCCAAGAGAAATACCCTGAAAATATAACTTTGCATAAAAATAAGAGTTTTGCAAAAAAACTTTCTAGTAAAATAAATTAATAATGATTTTACATGCAAGCGAATGCCAGGCTGAATTACCAATTGAAAAGCTTAATAAAAGTCAATAGAATAGAAATTAGCAGGGCTGAATACTGTAATAAATTTATTTCCAGTAAAATTGATTGATTGAAGATATTCATACTTGCAAGGATAGGTCCTTTCTTGAAGATTTTTATTTTCAAAGGAAAGAATCCGAGAAAACTGCAAATGTCGAAGCTCATTTTTAGGAAATGTATTCTTTTGTTTATGAATTCTGTTCTTGAGAAAAAAGGTCCCTTATTCCATTTAGAGTACTTCATGGATTTATTAGCAGTTGGCTCTTGAATCTCCCAATTCCTTGACATGCTTCAAGTGTACTTTCAATTCACCAATGTTTGAAAGGTATCAAGTAAAAGAATACCATACAACGTGATCTAACAGGAAAATATTTATTAGAATAGAACACTGTGCACAATCAAGTGACTTGAACTTATACAGTAGAAGTCGTTCGATAAATTCTCTTAAGAGATTACAACATTTTCATATCAATCTCGCAAATAAATTATCTTCTAAACGTACCGTAGACAAATCCCATCAATAGATAGGTTTTGTATTGACATTTTTGAAATATGCAAAATAGAATGCTCTCAAAATATATGATCAATTTAAAAATTACAATGTATGGACATGGAATTGTGATTTCTCACTTTGTTTTCTGCACAATTTTACTAGATTAAATTTCAACAATTCAATGTAATTTACTCAAATAAAAAAATACACAATAAATAATTTTTATAGGCCTACAACTATACTCAGGTAGGTTTTATTTAACAATATGGCAAAATTGAATGGAAAAATTCTGTTCCTGATTTTGAAAGTAATTAGCTGACTTTATTATATATATTATAAAAACCAATGAATATTATTTGACTAAATCAACATTTTCGTCAATTTTCAAACAGTAGAATTTGGCGTTTTGATCATATATGCTATGAATTAGAATAAAATAAAAACTTTACAGTAAAATTAATCACGTTTTTGACGCGACAATTGTTTAGTGCTTAATAGGCACTACTCTATTAGTGCTATACTCAGTACTCTGAGTAGTGCCTATCAAGCTTGACAATGTGCAATAAACAATTATCGCGTCAAAAACGTGAGTAATTTCACTGTAAAGTTTTTATTTTATTTTAATTCACATCAGCATATTCCCATCAGATAGTAATCGATTTTATTGATACATCATTGAAAATAGATTTAAGAACAAATATAGATATGCTGTGAATTAATCAAACTGTATAAATTAATAGGTATCGTACTTGATGCGATATATTACATTATAGATACCCTAGAAGCCTTAAAAACTGGCTTTATACACTACATTTTGATCTTTGCCAACAGGCCAAAAAGCGGCCATCTACTTTCTACACTGATAACTTAACTTCTACAACTTGAATAATTTATTTATCTGAATAATTATCAATCATAGTTTCCAACATTGGGTTGGAATGAGTAATAGCTATAGGTACAAGTGCCTCGTAATCACCAGTAAAAGAACACAATGCGATCAGATAGGCCTAATATTAGTGATTAAGAAGATAAATTTTATCCTAAATTTTATTAGGATAATATTCAAATCTTGATATTATGTTATGAAGAAAGAAAGTTCCGAACACTTGGGACATGAGACTTTCACTACGATAGCTTGTACGTATATTTATTTATCTAGAAAATAAGTTTTCTCTACTACTTCGAAATCCATCACTTATTACCAAATGGCCTATGTTCATTTCAAGGTATAATTTTGTATTTGCATTACAAATAAAACGTAGGTCATGTAGTATGAAAGAGCCTGAAACAGTAAAGGGGTTCCAATATTCAATAATCATAAGTTATAACTTTGCAGCATGGTTATGATTATATCGCTTTAGGTTTAGAGGATAGAGTCTATATAGATAGAGTATGATATTGCGCATATTGCTAGGATCAAAAAGAGGATAGGCGAATATGTTGCATCCTTCCAAGTTATTTTGAAGCAAAAAATAATTGCCATTGACAATTAAGTCGGTGTTTTTATAGATGAATTACAAATCTATAATATATTGTCTTGTAATATTCGTTTGGTAATAAAATTATAAACGGAATCTATTTTGTAATTTCATTTACGGTATATGTATATTATATTAAGCAACCATAAATCATAATAATAAAAAGATCTTGAAATAGAAGAACTTAATAAATCTTGAAATCTTCATAATCGTGCATTTTGTTCAATCAAATATTCATTTGATCCATGTAGCTTACAATAGCTTTCTATAGAAGCTATTGAAAGAAAACAAAATGAAAAATTCACAGTGAAATTACTCACGTTTTTGACGCGACAATTTTGTGCTGGTATTGCATTTTGAGTAGTGCCTATCAGGCTTTATAATGTGCAATACCAGCACGGAACACTTGTCGCGTCAAAAACGTGAGTAATTTGACGTTAAAGTTTTCATTTTATTTTCTTTCAATTGATACATCAGTGAAAAAACATGGAAGCTAAGCTAAGCTTTGTATAGAAAGCTATAGTTAAAATTAAACTGTGAAAATGTATTACGGTATCTAAGGAGAGGATACTCACGGTCTTAACATTCTCTCTTCTTATTGTAAATCCGTAAGGTGTCAAATAGACATCATAGGTGTTCACTGTGACCATTAAAGCCTTTATCTGCAATAAATTCAGTACGATACTTATGGGATATAGATCGGGATTAAGCTTTTGTACAGATGATTAATGATTAACATAATAAATTGAATGAAAACACGCAAGATATCGTCAAAAATAAATTGCCAGCTAGTGGTTTACGCAGTGGTCTGAGGCGTTAAAACTTGCAACCTCCAGTCCACTAGCAACGCCTGGTTGTGGGTTCTAGTCCCAATAGGCATGGGTATTTTTCACCTCATCTATCACCCGCCTCGCACTCTTTATCCATTGCCCACACGGTCAAGCAAAAGTGCTAATTTGGGCATCACACTCAATAAAATATAATAATAATCTAGGCTACCGGTACTACTCAAATTATATTATTTTATAAATGAACCTCATCCATAGAAGCAATAGCTTGAGGCATGAAAAAATTAAATGTTTGGAAATTTAGAGAAATTATATTTGAATAAATTGAAATTAATGAAATCTACTTACAGTGTCGATCATACCCGAGGACAATTTTTCACCATGATCGCTGACAATCCTACGAAGACAATTCATTGTTCTTTTTGCCTGGAAAACAGTGTGTTCAATAAATCAATTATAAATATTGTAACTTGTAAGATTTAGACCTATGTGATTGAGATTTTACTTTGAGAGTAGTAATCACGTTCTGTTCATCAGTCAGACGTGTTACTAGTAGGTATAGAAAAATATACAGGCTAATCCATATACGCACGCTGAGAATACACATATAATATAATTTCTATCATGGATCCATTCTAGCCCTAGACAATAAGGAATAACCTATTAAATTGCCGAGTGCCATATTCAAATTACAATACATTCTGGTACCATTAATCCATCAAACCTATAAACTATCATAGATTGATTGATTTTTATTTAGTGCTAGGTCTGGAAACCCCCATTGCACAACACAACATACATTACATCTCGAAGTAGCAAAACTGTAATATAGAGATCATCCCTGTAATCTTTATTGGTTACGTCGGTACTTCTGCTATATTTTATTATTTTGTTCTTTGTATTTTTTCATGTAATAAAGTTATTCATTCATTTATATGCTCTTCTATCTCTATTTTGAGATTCTATTCTCAGCGTGCTTGGGTATTATATCGAGCACTACTTAGTGCTTTCATTCATTGGTCAAAAGTATTGAAGAATTTGAAAAAACAACGTTGCACCTATTTAAATTAGAAATGCATGGAAGAGCATAGAATATATTCATATAATATAAAATGTTTTGAACCTCTTGAAAAGTCAAAATCTACTATCAAATAATACCAGTCTGATAATTCAAGAAATGCATGTAGGCTCCAATTTTCAACATATAGTATTTTAAAGAGCTTGTCAACTGCTATATTGACTATTATGTTTTAAACCGAACAATTTGAGAATCCGAGTTAAAACTAAGCTATGGAGAAGAATTTAAGATTGTCTTAGAGAATGGATCGAGAGTCTTCTTGTCTAGGATTTATTATAAATGAAATAAATAAACCAATAGTGAAAAGTCTGAGACTCACTCACCTCCTTGAAAGATTTCTCACTGACATCTCCCATCCAATAGAACAAAGCGATTCCCCTAATGCTTGCTGTTATGCAACTGATTGTATTAAAGTCACTGTTCATGTTCGATGAGAGGTATAAATAATTGTGTTTGAATATAGTATTAACAGTGAAAGCTATTTGAGAGATCAAAACAATCGGACCAAAATGTCGAGAAATATCTTGCATATGATTGCAAAGCTGCAGGTAGCGCTTGGAAATACGTTTCATAACATCTTCATTCATATGCTTCAAGTTGAAATTTTCCAAAGTTAAATTCAAGTCTCTGAATGACAGCTCTGATATTTTGCAAATGAATATGACCGGAAAGCAGTGGAATATTATAGTGTTGTCTGCGTAAATCCATACAGAGAAGAGAACCAATTGATATATTGAATTAACGTTTAGTAGAGCAATTGGCAAAGTTAAAAATGCCAAAATTACGTCAATAATAACTAAATAGGAATTCGATGGAATTATATGACTTCTTTTCACAGTCAACAGGAATCTTAGTGACTCATCAATACATCTCTTGAATTCATTCAGTTTGATAATTGTGAAATAGAAACAAAATAAAAATTTGAAAATTGTCATCATGAAAGAGAATAAAATTGGAAAAGAAAATTCTCTTTGTAGCGATAAGAATACATTTACAGTATAAATTGAGTACAGAAACACCATCAAATACGTAGTGAAAACTCCTGTGGGCGACAACTCTGAACCTGCAATTTTAAAAGATGTACCTAATATATTTTTTAAGCAATTAATTCTATAACTAGAATATTAAAGCAAAATTGATTACTAATATTCAATATTCAGCAATTTCGCTAAAGAATGGAAATTATTTTTCATTGACCAATTATGTTTTAAGCTATTTTTCATAAGAGAACGGTAGCCTACTTAATAACAAAATTTTTAGTAAAGACCTGAAATTCTTCACTACTTCTTTTAACCTAGACCTAAAAAAGTTAATAGGATTCTTCACTCAACAGAGAGTAAAACGTTAGATAAAATATAATATCTTTTCGATGAAATAGGAGTTCATCTACTCTTTGTTTCTTCTTATTCATTATCTTGTACAGATTCATTAAGAACAAAGTCAGTATAAATATAAATAAATGCAACATAAAAGTGATTAAGAACAGACATAAACCTCCAATAAAAAATGTCAAAATTTATTATAATTCCAAGTGTATTACAAATTTTGTTTTGTAAAACCAAGAACAAAACAGTTCCGTAATTCAATCTAATTTTTATCTGAAAGATTTCATTTAATTTGATTACAAATACAATAAAAGGATTGAAAGAACAGGCGATCGTCTGTTATTATAATAATAAAATGATGATTTATGTCTGAGAAATAACTTACAGGCAAGAACAAGGCCTTCTTCAAAGATCCTCACTCTTAGAGGAAAGTAGCCGAAAATTTTACAGACGTCAAACGTCAATTCGAAAAAACTCAATCTATCACGAATCAATTGAACCCTTGAAACAGAAGGGTGGCACCATTTCGAATTATTCATACTGTTCGAGTTCATCATACTCAAACCAAGTTTCGCAATATTATTTCTCAAGACTCTATCCACTCCATGAGAAAATACAGAATAGTTTTTTTTCAATATTCCTTACTGAACAAATCTTCAAAGAACGGTGTATTATTGTTCTTCGAGCAGGAAATTGGACTATCACTTATTTGCATTGAATATCGAGAATCAGTTAGGAATCCATCTAGTTTATCAAAAAGATGATGACCCCTAATGTATTGTGAGTTTGATTGACAATGACAATCAAAAGCGATCATTTTTACAATTCTTTGTGAATTCCGTTGGCAAACTAGACACTACCAAACTAGACATGAGACGAATAAATGTATATTTACACATTTTAAGATTTTATCCACACATAATTGATTTATTCACAAAATTTTAAAGACTCAACTCAATAGCATGTTATTAAATTAATATAACAGTCATGTACATATATCTGTTTACAGATCATATCATAAAAGTTAATTTATTTTTGTTTCAAGTGGAATTTAATATTTTTAATATTATTATTAGCGTATGGCTTTATTTGGTGGAGAGACCAAAAGGTAATTCCACCTCGCCAACATAAGCATGTTTCGCCAATAGGAAACATGAGAAAAGTATTGATTATTTTCACTGTAATTTAGATTTCGGGAAGTCCTCCACAATTTAGAAAGTCCGAGAGCACTAAAACACAGGTCAAAACACTAATCCAAGACTGGAAAATTTGGAATTTTTAATAATATTATTCGTATTTTTTGTTATTTTTCAGCTTTAATATTTTTAATAATATTATTCGTATTTTTTGTTATTTTTCAGCTTTATAACAAGCTTCCAGAGATTGATGTTTCATAGTTTTTCAGCTTTAAAAGTGAAAATTAGTGTCATTTAAGGTGAATAAGTTTCAAGTGAGGACATAACTTTTATTTTAATAATTATGGGGAAGAAGAGACGTTTTAGACTTTGTGTGTGTTTCAATTTATAGTTTTTTCAATCTCGCAAATTAATGATATCATGTATTTGTGTGCAATCTCTGTAGATTATTCTTGCCAATTAAGGTTATTATAGACTTGTAATAGCCTTGCTTTTCAATGACAATAAATTATACTTGATTATTATTGCCAATTTCTATAGTCTGTACAGTTACGGAGTAAGAAAATAGTCAATCGGCAGCAGAAAATATAAGATTAAGTATGAGAGGAAAACGCAAATAGTTCTTGAATAGTACTGTAGTTTAGTAAGTGGTGGGCATTTCTAGAGGATGGATAGGATTAGGACTCAGAAACAATGTTCGATTACACGTATTCCTACTAGTTTTATTAACAATTTATCTATACTACAAATTATATAGAAATACCTAAAAATGGTATAATATACAATTCATCACTAAATATTATGCGAATTTATTTATTACACTGATAAAATTTTCTTTTCATCATGACATTGAGCGCACATCATATTAATCATTACTATAGTTGATATTATCAACAATAATTATCTATTGATATTAAACAATATAGTTAGAATTACCACATCTTACACATAGATTCTCATGAAACACTCATAAGACCCAAATTAGCTGCAAGATTTATAAATGATTAATAGACTGCTATACTAATGTAGGGCTTACAAACCCAACAAATACTTCTTATTGTGGTAAATGATGGGAATGTGCAATATTAATTCCTATGTAGATCCAGGATATAAGGTCATATTTGAATAATAAAAACCATCAAAATGAAGTTCCTTGACATGACATATTTTCCACGGTTGAAAGAAAATAATATCAACAGTTGAAATTTGAAAAGAAGGTTTACAATAGAAAATGGAAGATTCAATGCCAGTTGAGTTGTTTCAATAATAAAAACTCAAGATACAAAGAATTATCATATTATAATAGTATGCTTTTAGGCCGATATTAAATACAGAAGATGAGTTCTAGTTCTTAAAACATAACAGAGTTCAGGTCGAACATTATAGTAAAGGAACCCAATAGAATAGCTACTCTTGTTTTGAAATTGTTTCATCATCTTCTACTGTATTGTGATTTTTTCAAATTATTTAATTTTGTTTTGAATGATCATTGTTTTACGTTCTACAATACAATAGTTAGATGGAGTTTTATTATTATTCTCAAACAAAATAATATATAATTTTTAGAGCCTTAAAGCTATAGATCTGAATCAAAATCAGATGGTCCCAATACTCGATGGATTAAAATAAAAAAAGGATCACTTCCATGAGAATCAATCATTCTAAATACAGTATATGAATAATATGGAAATCAGACAAACCTTGATTATTAGTAGGCTACACTTATTCAAATATTTAGAAACAGAGATAGATTAAAATTTATTGCAAGTATTAAATTATTGCACATAATGATTTCAACTCAAAAAATAAGAAATTGATCAATTTTATTTCATTTTAGGCCTAATAATGAAAACGGAATGTTTGAGATTCGTTTCTCATAGATTATGTTCAGATCAGTCACATTACTGATTTCTATAGAATCAGGGAAATCACTATCAATTTAATTTCTTTTTACAAACTGGACTTGAAAAAAATCATCAAGCAGCCTTTAGTGTTCTATACAAGAGTGGGCTAAGTTGTATTTTTGTAAAAATACAAAATCTTCTCAAGGATTATCTTGAAATATCATCATTTTAATGAAAAAATGCAAACTATTAGGGACCATCAACAGACGTGAGGTACTAAATTTGCATATAGATAGAATTGTTAAAAAATAGCTACATGTACAGAGTTTAGCAAACTCTACATTTATGCAATACCAATGGAATAAACCGATTAAACACAGAATAATCCAAGTTCACGATATCTGTGTAATCAACACCAAATTAAAATCACTGACATTCATATTATTAATAAATTATTATCACAAAACACGCAACATTAAAACATAGAATTAATCACAATATAGATTGGTTACAATTAGTTATAATAATAAATAATACCATTCATCAAAAAAGACAAATTATAGGAATGACAACATTCATCCATTTCTAATACAGCTATATGAACTTACAACAATTGAATTATTTCTACTGAAATGCTACTCACTACGATTATTTACAATATGAAATGTAAGCTGTTTCAAAACTTTCCATTGTCTCAAAGAGAAGATATGATGTTGAGTTCACCGAAGTTATTAAAATATATGGGGAATCATTAATATTATTAAACTAAATATTAATTAAAAATTTAACAAACAATAGGTAAGATTTAATATTGATAGAATACCTCAACTTAATATCAATATGGACGGACAAAATTATTAAAATAAATAAATAATTACTTTATAAAGCAATAAATTCTCACAAATTCAACTCAAAATAGAAATATCTGAAAATATATACTTGATAAAAATAAACAACATTAAATAAAACAAATGACGCAGAAAACAATAAAAAGCTATGGAATTATTTTTTCATAATACTTCAACTATTTACTAAGCTAATAAATTTTAAATACTCTTGTCTCATACGTGGATACATAAAATTATAGTAATGTAGTATGAATTAAGTATAGTTGCAGAGATGAGATTCAAATTAGATAAGCGAAATAGGACACTGAAAATTCGAAATTATATGAATAAAACGGCTCTATTATATACCTCTGAGTCAATTTTACTGTATTGAATACTAGTTTTAATATCTTGTTTGTAATTGCATCAAATTTATCACAGAATACATGTATTCTAGTATCCGTGAAATGTAAAATCTCCACTCGATTCAAAGTTAAAACTCGTTAATTAGCAATGCGACCGTTGTGGATTGATGGTGAACCGTATCAAGCACGCTGAAGAATTTTATTATTCTCAGAACTGAAGTTCTATTCTCAATTTCTATCAAGTATCTCGAAAAATCACAAGAGCTAATAGCACCACAATATAGGTCTCCAAAACAATTTCACATTTTTAAAAAGTGGACAAGAAACCTGAGTGAATTAATCATTGAGTTGAAAAATTTCATTTGGAATGCTTAAACAACTTGCAATATCCAGATTGCATCATGCGTTACATAATATCTTTTTTTTATTTGTCGGATTGTTGGGAATGTAACAATATATTTATCTCTTCCTTTTTTGTTTTTCATCAGCGGAATTATGCTTCATGGAATTTGTATTTCATGAGCGGGATACTGGAGGAGAGACAGCTGAAGTGGCTGGGGCACGCAAGCAGGGCTGACGAAACAAAGAAAATAAGGCAGTTCCTTGAAGCCAAACCGGAGGGAAAAAGACCAAGGGGCAGACCACGGCTAGCTTACCAGGATTATATGGAGAGGTTGGGGGAGGTGCGAGGAAGGAGTTGGCAGGAGATGTGGAGAATGATGGGCGATGGAGACTGGAGTGAAGACGATGGACCGAGGACCAAAACCACCCGACGCTGAGAGGCAGAAGGGTTCGATAAAGAAGAGAAGAAGAAGGAATTTGTATTTTGAGTACCGTATCTCATTCATACTCAGTACTATATATTCATCAGCTATCTCTAATTCAGTTTTGGGGACTCAAGTATTTATCAGTCTAGATAGATACAAAAGTTAATTTTTGAAGAAGTGCACAGTAATAAAAATTCAAACAGCAATAAACAAAATGAACGTTTTATATAGTTAAAAAAATACTAGAATAATAATGATACGGAGGTTGAAGTGATGGGAGTAAGACTATTTAATGGAAAATGAATGTGATCAAACTTCGGGACTGGATGCATCGCTGTTGAGTCGCAGATGGAAGTCGCAGTTGGGTTCGTCGTGCTCGCTCTCAGTATCCACGGATCCCGACCGCTGTTGCTGAGGACTCTTTCCATCTCCGAACCTCTGTTTCCACGACTCTAGTCTCATGATCTGAAAAATTCGAGAAAAATTAAAAATAAATTTATTCCCAAATATTTACAAATTAATTGTATTATTTGCAATATTGAGAAATTAATAATATTATTTTCAATATTTACAAATCGATTGTATTAGTTGCAATATTCATAAATTGATTGATTTATTTGCAATATTTACAATTTAATTGTATTATTTGCAATATTATATAAGGAACAGACAAGAGACTATTGGAAGGGCATATTGACATTCTCAATCTTTAGCCGACTTTGAACAGGTAATTCGCAAAATGTGAAAATGGTTAGTTATTAGCAGAAAATTAATTTTTTTGCGTAAAAGTTTATCATTACAATTGTGTAGCTGAGATGATAAAAAACGACCAACACTTTTCTCTCTCTCTCTCTCTCAAACACACATCTGGCAGGGCAGTAGGCCTATTGTATTCCATAAGCGCAATGTTGCATTCTGAGGTTTAAAATAACTATAGTAATATTGAAACAACACGAAAAGCCGATAAGACAAAATAAGAAAGATTAGTAGCATTTTTCAGAGAACAAGTCACAAGACAAAAAATAATAAATTGAAAAAATGAAACCAGTAAAATTACCGCACTCACATCTTATAAAGGTACGTACATTTACATTTGAATACACGTATGTGATACTAGATTCAGGAGCAAACACCTCACAAAGGAAAAGTGTTAATTCCGAATATAATGTTTAAATAGTGGTTGAAACTCATACACATTTTGTGAGTGCTTGCTTCTGGATTTTAAGTAGATAATATACTAGTTAAACAAGATTGTTACTAATAATAAAATTATTTTGTAATAACCTTGCTACTTGATTACATTGAATCACTGATATTTTGTATAGCCTACTGTTTGCACTTATACCTTAAATTAACAAGCATCCAAATATAAACGTACCTTAAAATAGAAATATTCAAATACTATGTCTAAGAAGTTTTTTGGAAACTCTGGTCACATAAGCACTCTTACATGTTTGTAAAGAATAAAAGCCCATGCATATCTGAGTTATGCATGCTAGATGGCGTTTACAAGATAGATATAGATAGATAAATTGCCTTTATCAAGGGCGGAGTTAGGACTTTTGGTCCTCTCTACCACACAACCCTACAAGGATACAGATAATACATACAAAAAATACATGTATAAAAAAACACAACTATAGGACCATACCATGCTGAGTTGTTAATAATCGAACAATGTCTACAAAACGAAAACCTACGTCACACAGGGCAAATCGAGAAAGTATATAAATTATAACAGAGGATAACGAGAATAGAATCAGTATGGAGACTTGAATTGTTTGGATTTTAAGTCGATACTCAGGCAAGGGGAGGATTTGTCATGGCTATAGAACCACATGCAGCTTTCAGCTAGATGAGACGAGCTCAAAAAATTACAATTATGGGTAAAATGAACTTACTCTAGCCATTTCCATGGCTCACAATCCGGACTTGAGGGCGTCAACAGCTAAACAACAAATTCAGGTTATCTTCAATTTAGCTTCAACAGCAACACTTGAATTTTATACTTTCATTTCAAAACACTGTCTATGCTTGTGACCCTAAATAGTTAATCAATTTCAACTGGAGCCTTGCTACAGACATTCATGTTGGGGCAATCTTTCAGTCTAATATAATGAAGCCAAACGTGAGTGATAACAGTTATTTCAGTGCACCTGCTACAGACACCAATATTTACAAGTAGGATATAAATATTTACAGTAATTTGAATAACAGGAAACAAGCAAGAAGCTAGATTATTGATTAGTTTAGCCAAAGTTAGGTTATTTTAGCCTAGATTATTGATTAGTTTCTATGTAAATATTTAGTTGCCTCCAAAACAATAGTTTCTTAATAAGTTGTTAACAGTTATAATAAGTTTAAACCTTCTTGACTTTGTAAAATTTGTAAACAGTTATTGTCATACCAACTTATGGATGGCCAATGACTTTATATGAATAAATATTGAATTGAAAAATAATTTGTTAGCAGCTATTTCTTTCACGAGGGTTGTTGGCGGTCTCTTTCTAGTATTTTTTCTTAGTTACAATAATTTACACACTTAACTTCAACTATTGAATCATGAAATCAAGTCGACTTGCTCAGAATTCAACTTTACCATTTGAGTTTGCATTTTGTAAACGTGATAAAACTAAATAGTGAGTACTGAACGAGTGAGTACGATGAACTGTTAGAATGTTACAGGTATGTCAAAGCTTGACAGAACAGCCTCGTGGAAAAGCAAATATTCTGTGAAAGCAATTTATTATTATGGAATTGCGTTTGAAGACAACAAACAGTTTTCGATGTGATTATTATTGAACACTGTTGATTTGAATCTCATTTCAATTGTAACTTACCTCAGCTTTCATGTCGGCCATTTTGTCCTGGAGTTCCCGAACTTTATCACTGTCATCGATATTACTTCGTAGTTCACCTTCAGCAACCATTTCTTGATTCTGTTCGAAAAAATATTAGAATTAGGCCTACTTCCAATTTTTCAACATTAGAAAAACATCATTCGAATTGACGCTCATATCTAGTTCGATGCAGCAACACAATGCTAACATATAGGGAATCAATAATAATGTTCAACATTGAAACAACTAAGTTGATTGAAACTGTCCCAATTCATAATTGAATATATCAATATACTAATTGAGGTGATCTACTAACGGTGAAGATGCTTGATGACTTGCTTCAGCTGATTCAAAAGTAGATGAGGATGATAAAAAATATTAATAATTTTACTCCAAATGCCATAATGATGAAGACCTTAATACTCATGAGATGATCTAGTAGTCTTTATTTTACAATATGAAAAGAGATGGATTCAGACTAATATCCATTATTTTACAAATTTATTGCATTCTTTTACTTCGTTCTGTCAATATATAAGTCCAAGAACATAAACCGTAATGACAATAGGTCTCTACCCAACATCAAGGGATATCTGAATTAATGTTGCCGTACCTGTAATGTTTCAATCAGAACTCTGTACTGTAGTTTTCAAAATCAACAAGAAATTTCCTAATTATGAATTAATCAACAAGATTCCTCTGAGACCTTAGTAATTGGACAATACTACAGATTTCAGAAAATTCTTATAAAATTATTCATATCTACTATACTGATAACGCTAATTACTGTTGATTATCTCAGTTATCCATCTTTTTTAAGGAATTTTGTAATTTAAGTTTAATGTTCTCACCTTCAGCTCTAGAATCGATATCTTCTGAGTTAGTTCAGCAACACATTGCGTATGTTCGGCGTCACGAATTCTGGCCATCATCTGGTCATCCTTGATCTGTAACAATAAATTCAAATTATGATATTCTTAAATTTTACAAGCCAAGGTTTGGAAATAGTCAATTCAATTTTATTACATGACATCAAAAAACAAGAATTGCAATTGCAAACATCTAAATTTGATTTGAAAAAGTAAGTCTATATTCTAGATCTAGAAGACGTTATTAATTAAGTGAAAATATTTATTAACAGTATTTAGAAAATATTTCCCCATAAAATTTGGAAATTATCACACAATGCAATAACTGTTGTAATGCATCCATAATTGGAAGCCCATGGGTTTTCCATGTCATTCAGTATGGACAATGTTTGAATGGTATAAAAGAATTTGTGGGTCTAACTCCATCTAATTAATAGTTTTCATTTCATAGTAAGCCAGTTTATTATTGGTATTGTCAACGCTATGATTTATAAGATTCGCTTGCTTTATCAGTGGTGAGAAAATTTTTCTTTGCTCAATAATCTCAAGCCATGGAATACACTATGACAACAGTAATCAATGATGAAGCAACGTTTTAAAATGTATGCCTATTGTAGTATTGTAAGTCAAGTAATAGAATATTATTACCTTTGATTCAAGTATTGTAACCTTTGATTCCAGTAAGTTATTGTAAGTAAAGTAATAAGTTGATTACCTTTGACTCAAGATCAGTGTATTTGTGCTGCTGTTCGCGCAGCCTGGCATTGAGGTCCTTTTCGCGGGTTTCAGCTGCCTCCAACTTCTCCTTCAGATTCTTGTTCTCCTCATCTTGTCTCTTCAACTGGTTTCCACTCACGTTCACCTGGGTCTCCAGCTCCATAACCTTTATTCACAATTAACTGTTATCAATACACATCTATGTAAAGTGATACTGTAGATACAAGCTAATTTTTTATGCATATCAATACAATTATAGAATGATATTTGAAATTATAATAAGCTATGAATGCAACAAATCAGTAGCCATGTTTTATATTGATAGTATAATTGAATAGATTGCATTATTATAAGTAGGCTATTATTGAATAGATATATTATTAAATGTGATGCATAATTCAATACATTACAACTTCAGGAAGCTTCAAGTAAACTGTCGAATTTTTTTTATAGAATTCCATCATTTGCCAATATCCACCAAAACTCTAAATTTATCAGCTGAATGTTATGAAACTAACTTTGGAAGAAATCATACAGACATGGCTCAAGGCATAGCTTCCTTTAATAGAAGGCCATGCCCTAATAATATGGCAACGTCGCACCGTAGGAACAGTCTTTTCATATGAAAGAATTAAGTACAGATATAAATCATGCATGTTGACTTGGTTTTTCTCTCTTTGAGCATAATTTCCATGAAAAACGTTCATGAAACTCTTCGCATAGAATTCCTTTTGTGTTATTTGTAATAGGTTGTGATAGAGATTAGCAAGAAAGATTAAGAATAGACAGTTATTTATTAAAATAGCTTATGATTTGTAGCAAGTCAAATGTGAGAACGCACACAAGAAACGCATCCACTAGAACAGCCGATTGGAAAATGATTTCAATGCTTTTAAATGAACCCAATTTCCTACTCCACATAGTTGTCAATTTTTAGGCCATGGCCTTCTATTAAAGGAAGCTATGCTCAAGGTCATACACAGTGCTCAACTTGAATGAAAAAATGTATTGCATTGAAAAGTTGAAAGTAGATCATCTAATTCAGCTTGCAATCTTATCAAAAAAAGATTCACTCATTAAATATTTGTAATAGATTTTTTCAATAGATTGAATTCGAATCAACTTGTTTTATAGATATTTTATTAAAAACAGAGTGAGGCTCGAAAGCAGCATCATTAGAAAACTCAGTTCGACTCAGTTTCAAACTTTGAATTTATGTCTAAGCATTGAATTTGTCGTTCAAACTTTGAATATAATCCACAGTTTTAATAGAGTTGTTCAGCTCAGTTTGAATAGAGCCGGTGCAAACACGGTTAACACTGAATTTCAACCACACACTCATGTACAACATTTCATGTAACACGTGTGGGAAAGATATGTTTATAGCTTACAACTAACTAAATTGAAGTTAGAATCTACTGAAACTACACAAAATTAATGGAAATGGAGAAATAACAACAAGTAATTCAAGGTAATTTAAAGGTATGCTTTCATCTGAGAATTCTACCAGAGATTGGTATTGGTGTAAAAGCTGAAACCGGTAACTAGATATGAAATTGATAGATCTGAAGTTACAATTATTTATAGTATTTTTATTCAATCGTCAAAAATATTTGTAAGTATTCAGATAATGATATTACCTTCAGTCTAAGCTCTTTCAATTCAGTGAGTGCCTCCATCTCCCTGAGCCGTGTGGTCATCAGGTCTTCTTCCACTCGCTGCATTTCACTATTCCTACTCTCCCAAGACAACAGGTTTCCCACTATTTTCTTTGGTGTGGAGTCAGGAGCTGGAGGAGGCTCAGATCTGTGCTCCTTTACAACAAACATAATTCTTATTGTTTTAAATACTTTAAAATAAAAACATTCATCTTAGTGAGAGAGAATGCAAATTTCTAGCATAGTAAATAATATAGCATAGTGATAGTCCATCTGGCATATTAAATAATTTTAAATTTACTAACCAATCAATATTTAACTGCACACTGCTCAAGAGGTTAGAAATTATCATCTGTCTCACAGAAATGTAAACGCAAAAAACTAATGATATTGTATTAACAGTGGAAGAATAGGAACTAAAAACAGAGATGTCATGGCTATCCAAAATGCATGACTAAGATAATTATGACAATTATTATTGTTAAACTCGGAAATAGCTGTTCATGTTGGAGCTTCGAGCATCGATCCTAGCTTTGACACTAGATAAACGATGCTAGATAGCATCGATCCTAGAAGTGAGTCACGCTTTGCTTCTATCAGCTGTATTGAATTGTGTAACGCATGTACAGCTAATATAAGCAAAGCGTTATCTCTTCTAGGATCGATGCTATTATCGTTTATCTAGTGTATAGAGCTTGGATCGATGCTTGATGCTCCGACATGAACCTGAGGAATCAACAAAAGAGCAATTATAATAATATAAGGAAGAAGGATATTCGTCATCTCTTGGAGGAAGTAAGGATTACAGTAAGAGTTTACAGTAGGTTAAATCGTAGATGAAGCATTACATATTGATTTGTTTCTAGTGGATTGTACACGAGCGTTCGTATAGCTGACGCCAAAAAGTTATGCGGTTTCGTCTGCTCCATCAGCGCTCCAACAGCTGATGTTGTCAAGTAGAGTTGTCGTTTAGCTATGCCTAGATGATGTTTTCGAAATCAAAAGAAACAATAGATGCTTTACATCAGCTACTAGTAGGTAACATTACGTACACGAGACAGGCGAAATCGCCCAATTTTTAGCGTCAGCAATACTTGTGTATCTATTTAATAAATACAGTAATTTTACATTGCATGCACCATCTTTATGGTTCTTATAACTAATTAGTATGGTATGGTATTAGTATGCGGTTAACTAATTAGTCTGGTTGAATAATTACGATTCAACTAACTAGTGTAAAAAGTTGAATAATGATAAAATATTTACGATATTGGGAAACTATAATTGATATTTTTCATCCATTAAGTGCTTATTTTTCGGAAAATATGAGAGATGTTTGCAAAAATACAAGCTACCTGAAGATGCCTCTGCCATTGCGCACTGAGCTCAGAGAGCCGCTGACGCAAATCTTTCAACGATAGGTTGGCTTCAGCCTCTCTCAGCTTCACAGCAATCAGCTCCTCTTGCAGATGAGCCACAGAGTTATCAACAGTAGATTCTCTGAGAGTTTTCTTATCCTGCAAACATCAAAGAAATTTCTTAATAAAATACACATTACAATACGTATTCGATACGGTACTAGTAATATAGATGGAACATTATGCTAAAAGTAGATATAGTTCATTCCCATGTTAAAGAGTGACGGACAAATTTTGAACGTAGATGGTGGCGATATCTCTTAGAACTCTGTGTTTCTCAGTGTGAACGAAAGTGTGTTTAAATGGTGAACCACCAGAGTTAAATGCATGAAAATAATACAGCGAGACTTGATGCAACGTTGCCAATTCAGCCGATTGTGAATGAAAATTAACTTAAATTTTCGATATTTTCATAATACACCTGCAGAAGTGGCAACGTCTATTGGAGCGGGTTGTTGAAGGGGGTACTCTGATGTTCCAGTTTCCATTGGACTATTTTCTTTCGTTCAACTCTAGCTTGTAAGGACAGGAACTAACTGAGAGGTTAGGAACAACATCTACTATACTAGTTTCAAACCTTAAATTGCAGCATAGTCTTATAGCAATGCATTTATCTACAGGAATAGCGCACTGTTGCCATTTATCAGCTATAATTGCTCAGTGATTGAATAAAATTGACCTTCGCTCTCTCTCAAACATCTGGCAGCACTGTACTCCATAAGCGCAAAGCTGCATTCTAAGGTTTGAAACTAATATAGTAGGTGTTGATGGAAATCCATGTATCATAAGAAGCCATGATACCAATAATTATGAGAACAATTCACAAATAATTGAGTACTGACTGACAAAGCACTACCTTGCAATAAAAAAATGGACTGGAAAAAATACCTCCTCAAGGTCCTGTATCCTTGCCCTTAATTCCCGAATGAGAGCATCGTTTTCAGCCTCTCTCAGTCGCACTTTGACCAGCTCATCCTGCAAACAGCGCAGCATGTCTTCCTTTTGTTGTAGCAGCTCTCTCTTAGCCGAAATCTCATCTAGCGACGACTGTGAAGAATGGTGCTGCAAACACGGTACCATCTATCAAACTCCAATAGCAAAATAATACAAGTGTATCAAGTTATAATATTGGATGTGTATTTTCTAAATGTGAGATATGTTCTGAAAATAAAATTAACAGTTACCAAAGAATGACAATGGAAAATCGGGTGGTGCGTGATTGGAACCTGGTTAACACTCAACTCACAAGAAGACTGAAGAGAACAAAGCTCCTCAAGTTAGAGTAGTGCTAGTGAAGTGGAAAAAGTGAACAGATGAAAATGAAAAATAAATATACTAATACAACACAATATAAGAATATAAAACAACTATAATAAACATTTATTATGCTCTCAGAACTGCTTGTGTCATCGATGGATGAACGGAAGCTTTTTAGTTTTGTTGTATTTCAAGAATCATATTTATAGTCTGCCCAAGCATAGAAGACATTCTGGCAAGATGGGGGAGTTACTCCAGCTCGGTTAATATTGGTTCAAAAATTTTAAAAAATTGGCCTCAAATTATAGATCAGAATGTTTTCCACAATTTGAGACCATATAAAATATACTTTTTGAAGACATTTTGTCCGAGCTGGAGTCATTTTCCCATCTTACCAGAATGTCTTCTTTGCTTGGGCAGACTATACGTATGATTCTTGAAATACAACAAAACTAAAAAGCTTTAGTTAATCCATCGATGACACAAGCAGTTCTGAGTACATAATACATGTTTATTATATTATTTCACTAACTCGAAGGGATTTTTCTCTTCCTGGAAATGCAGATAAATAAAATTATGTCTTTACTTGCTTGGACAGACTATAATATTTTATATATTTGTCTAATATTTTGTCTATATCATTTGGTAATATAAGAATAAGAAATCATACATTCGTCTCTTTTAATATGTCAATGAACTATTACTGACTAATACTGGCCTGAGTCAGTAGGAGTTAGTCGAGTTATCTTATGAATACATCATAGAGCATTGTTTATGATAGGTACTAGTAACTCACATTCTGTTCGATGATGAGTGAGAGATTCTGTATCTGTTCCTTGGCGAGCTCGAGGCTGTGCGTGGTCTCGAGGTGCGAGTGGCGCAGCGCGGTGAGCTCTCGCTTCACGACGAAGGTGGTCTCCTCCTCCTCGGCTCGGCTCACCTGGCCCCTCACCAGCCTGTCGGCCAGCTCGCTCGACTCCGCCTCCAGCAGCTCCACGCGGCCACGCAACATCTTATTCTCGGCTCTCAGTCTCTGCAACCACACCCAACAATAATTAGAATCACTTCTTTATTTTAATGATGAGGCAAAAATTGGACAGTTATGTCCACTCTACCACTTGACCAGGATTATATTTTAAATAAAAATTGGGAAATAAATATTAAGTGCTTAACCCTGTTTTTTCTTTCCTAGATGAGTATATTAGAGTCCTTGATGAGTTTTCTTGACAAATACGATGAGTATTTGTAATGAGACAATTGTGAATGAATAAATAAATCACAACACGCTCACCAGACGGGAGTCCGATCCCACAAGACGTGAAATCTGCGACATATACAGAATGTTTCAGATGGAAGGTGCCAAACTTCTCAGGCTGATTCCTTACACCAAGTAGTTGTTGCTATACTCCCAATACGGGCTGGGATAATTTGTGGCCCTCAGCTAGAACCTAGAAGGGGCTAGAAACCCAATCGAGGTAGGAGGAAGGTGAGATTGTTGAGATTATGGCCGGGGGATCTTGCCTGACCGCCACACTATTGTTATAATGTGAATTGATTGGTACAAGATATTGTAATCAAGTAACTTTTTTGTTTGTCCACAAAATGTATGTTGATGGCTCAACAGCCCACGAAGGGCCTAGGCCTACCAGCTGGTTGCCAATCAAGTAACTTATATGATAGATTTAAAAAAAATCAGAAATGTTCTTCATTTTTAAAAGCATATAATATATTTTTTGTAAAACTAAACAAACACTAGACTAGAACTGTAATCAATCTAAACACTCCACTCCTAAAGAATAAACTCAAGTGCTTGTCTTCCACTAGAGATAACCAAAAACTTTATCACTGTATTGTGATTAAACAATTATAAAAAACAGACCAGATATTTAGAGAACAATCGGCACCGGAAAACATTGAGAAATATAAACAATCACCTTATCCATACTGACACTGATTACTGCTACATCCGAACTTGAGTGTCTGATTGGTTTGAAAATGTACATTGAAGAGACTGTATTCATAGATGATCAAGAAAATTTACAGAGCCGCATCTATTGTATGATGGGAAATATTGGTTGCACTACTTTCATAATTCGCCTGAGAGTTCACACATTCAACTGGAAAAAAGTCGCTAATAGAACACTTACAACTTAACTGAGTGCAATGGTATGATAAGACACGACATAGACAAGCACGATATGATAGCAGCTAATTGCTACATAAATAGTGTTATAGTTATGGGTAGTCCAAGCAAAGAAGACATTCTGTCAAGATGGGAAAATAACTCCAGCTCGGTCAATAATGGTACAAAACTTACAAGTTTGGTTTCAAATTGTAGGAAACATCCTGATCTACAATTTGAGATCAAATTTATAATTTTTGAACCAATATTGACTGATCTGGAGTCATTTCTAAATCTTGCCAGAATGTCTTCTCTGCTAGGACTAGTTCGTGTAAATACTGGCATACTTTCACTTTTTGAAATATTGTGTTCAGGATTTATTTGAAACAAGTTTTTATAATATTTTTCATAGAAATTTTATACGTACAATTGAATCTTTGTTAAATGAAATTTTGAAGAATTTAATTCTCTTTAACTCTTGGATAAACAATATCAATGGTATAGAATTGAAATACTCACTCTTAATTCTCCCATTTCTTCTTGTTCTTTAATCTTCATTGCCGTATATTCCTTTTCCAATTTCTTCATTCTTTTGGCATTGAATTTCATGCTATAGGCAAGTGTCATTAATCCATCTGGATCAGAATCCGCTCGTGGAGGCAGATCCTTTTGAAAAAACTGGAAAGAAATATTACAAATTGATAAAATGTCAATACACGAATAAACAATTATTCATGATATTCTCATTATATTATATTCTTGATTATATTTTATTATATTCTCATGAAGGATTGATTTTGAGAGAATTGTAGCGCGACAATAGAGAAGACAGTAGGAATAAATATTTTAGTGAGCAATTTTTGGGATTTTCCCTATATGCACACATATTGTACAAATAAATGAATATTATACATATTTCATACTTAGACCGTCATAAAAGATCGTCTAAAATAAATACTAGTGCTGGTTACAGCATAACTTCCAGTACTGAAAATTAATTAATAATTAATTTGAAATTTGAAGTGAAAAATAAAGAATGACAAATTACCTTGAGCATTCCTTCCATATCTAAACATAGCAGTTCTTCTTTCCCAAGAGTTAAAAGAGCTAAAGCTACTTTAAAAATGATCTCCATTCCTTCCAATAGAAAAACGTCTATTATTCTGAAACATAAAGGATACATTCATCTATGACTAGATAATTCAAATGGAAATGGACTAACAAATATGAGGAACATTAAAATTTTATACTTCCAACAGATTAAAAGAGGATTGGAAAGCTTTGGCAGTAGTGAAAAGCATAATAAACTATTGTTACCAACTTGAAAATCTTGTACTTGCTTTGATAAAACAGTTGGAAATTCAATGAGTATTTCATACATAGATCATTATAATAATGCTTTTTCATTTAACAAGTCCATCTTGATCACAATCATAATATGTTTCTTGCATCAAACTTCATTTCTCTTCAACTTTATAGAAGATTGATATCTCCTATAAAAAATATATAAAATTTATCAATCTTTTAGATTTCTCTCAAAAATTGAAAAAAAGTTTATAAATTTCATCATATTACAGAATATAATAAGAAAAGTTTTAAATTGTAATAAAAATAACAAGATAAAACTATCAAATTAATAAAATTAAATCAGATTAAATTAACAAGATTAGAGAGAGAGAAAAAAAATTACCTGCACGCTGTAGTTAATGCTAACGCCGTTGTAAACAGTGTCAAAAACCAACTACTTGCATACATACTAGTATGAAAACTTTGGGATTGGAAATGCACATGTAGTTCTGGTATTTGCTCCTGAAAAAAATCACTCATTCATTATCACGATAAATTTTTATTCCATTCAAAGGAAAAAGAATTATTTCAATAAATGGTCACCATAATTCACATATTTTGATAATTATTGCTTATTAAAATGGCTACAATTATGTCAAATCTCAAATATAATATTTCGGCATTTCAAATTTCAAAACATGAAATAACTGGAATATCATTGAACCACGTTGCACATAGATAAATCACAATATCATGAGTCAATCTACTATGGATTGAATAGACCAATTCAGTAATATATGTCTCATAATATTATATATTACACGTAATAATATGTGTAATAAGCCATACATAAGCTGATATGGTGCTCAGCACGGTTTTATTCTATCTACCAGAAATTTCCTTGTCCTATATTTCGTCATCCTACATTCCACCATGAAACATATCATCTCCACCTGAATCATCTCAACTGAATTTTTTTATCCACTTACTTTCTATATAGGGTGTTTCAGGAGGAATGTGCAATACTTCTCAGGCTGATTCTTTACATCCCGTAGAGGAAAAAGTTCCATGAGACATACCCCCAAATACGCTTTGTTACCGAAATAAAAATGGCGGTAAATTAAAGTTTTTCAAAAATATTCATTTTTATCACTTTTGAGAGGCATTATTCAGGATCTGAAATTTACAATTCCCATGTTAAATTAGCTGAGGAATTCAATGAAACCAATTTGAAAACCGTAAGTTTTACGGCTATTGAGATAATAGAAAAAATATGCTGATAAGAATTACCATTTGAGGGCAAAATCACAATTAAGGGAAATAACTGGATATAGAATCATAAATTTGGATTTTTGATGTATGGAAGTTGGAGAGAATCCAATTCAGAAGAAAACGATGATTGTGTAAATATTACCAAAATCTCAGAATTCGCGATCAAAATGGGGCAAAATAGACAAAATAGAAAAATCAGTGATTAGTCGCGATTATCAGATTTTCGATCACGATTTCTCAGAACTTAGAGTTTTTGGGGGTATGTCCCATGGAACATTTTTCTCTAGTTGGTGTGAGGATTTAGCCTGAGAAGTATTGCACATTCCTCCTGAAGCACTCTGTCAAAAGCATATTAGTTAGTGACCTGCACTAGATTCTCCAGCTGGTACATGTAGACCCCGAGCTCGGCCATAGATGGCTTGAACATGTCGCGCATCTTGTAGTCCTGCATGAGTTTGACGAGGACGGCGAACGCCTCCTCCTCGGGCATCTGCATGAGGAGGAGGCCGACAATGAAGCCCGAGCCCTGGCAATAGCCAACCTCTCTGTCGTGCAGCGAGTACGCCTTCATCACGTTGAACAGACTCTCCTGGCCCAGGCCATCCTTCTCCTTGAAAAAGTCGTGCTCAGGATACGTCCTGGCAATGTCTCGTCTGATCACCTATCAACAACAAAACCAAGTTATTATTTCAAGTTAGAAAGTAATTTAATGAAGAAATTACAAATTTATGGAAATGGGAATGAATTACAAAAAAGATTCAAAGATATTCCTATGAAATATGTAAGCTATATTATAAAAATATATCAGTCTGTTTACAAGTTAATAGATTGTTTGTATTGTTTATTGTGTTAATTTGTTGACGTATTATAATTACTGTTCTCTTAATTTCTACTCAAAATTCAATTTTTTGTCCTTCTACTCAAAATTCGATTTTTTGTCCTTGACTGACTACTGTTCTCCTTATTTCTACTCAAAATTCGATTTTTCGTCCTTGACTGACTGATTCTGTTCTGTGTTTCAGTTTTGATTTTCTCAAAAGAAGAGTTGTTGATGTTGATAACGGTCAGAAATGCTAGCTATAGAATTCTGTTTCTAAATACAAGACTATCATTGAGCATTCATTATTGAGAATGGAAGAAATCTGTGAGATACCTTTTCACAAGCTGATGTTGCTTTGATATACTCGGCGAACTGCAATTTAATTGCTTTGGAGTCGTGAGCTCCACAAAGGTGCTGCCACACAATTCCTCGGAAATGGTGTGGAACTCCTTTTCGGACCATCTCCTGCAAAATATCAGAAAACTTTAATGAACAAAACACTTCCAATAAATGCAGAAAACAAATCATATTAATTATATCACAAAATTTGAAAGCAGTATCATTTTAATAAATCTTAAATTATTTTATGTACATTTCTCATAAGTTATTTTCCATTTAAAAGTATTTTTCATGAATGTTGAAGTATTAAGTATGGTATTATAAATAGTATTATATTCATATGAATTGTTTTATTGGATGGTTCTTTATGGTTTATGAATGGTTTAATTCAATACAATAGAATATTTCAAATGTCAATCAGGAACTATTCTTAAAATGCAGAATAAAAATGGAATCCCTCTATTTAATATACTGTATCTGAACGCATTTCAAATAAGTAATAATTTGTTGGTTTTGATGGTAGCACAATATTTCTTCATATTAGCCTAATTATTTACAACCTTGAATAAAATTTAAATATTCAAATATTTCTGTTAACTTGTACAGAGTGCATCATTGTTTTAGCCTCACAATATAATTATCTTAAAGTATTTTTATAATGCTTTTTCAATTCTTATTGGCTTATTGAGAAAGAAATTCAACGTTTTGTTGCTAAAGAGTTGATAAGATTTTGGTCTTACCCGCACATAGCTATTTCTCTTTTTGAAATAGCTATCCCATTCGTTGATAATTTTCCCCCAAGTGGTCCAAACGTCTTCCTCCCCATCTTCAGCTCTTTCCTGGCTTGAACTAGTACCTGGGAAAATTAACAAAAAACAAAATTATTCATTTGTCTAATGTATCATGAGAAATCTGAAATAGTAAGAAGATGAAATAATTTTTCACATGTAAACGAAATGAAGATTTTGGGAATTATTTCAGTGAGAAAAATATGGGTTGATAGAGTGTTGGATATTTCAATCTATGTTCTAGATTCATAGGAAAGACAGAATGGATAGATATTATTATTTAGAGAGAAATAAATTATTCCAACAAAATAGAGATAAGCTTGTTTGTAAATTATTATCACAGCTTTATAATCTCGAAAATTTGACAGAACTATGATAAGAGAATGACATACAAGGATGATTTGAATTGCAAATTGCAAATAAAGAAATTAGGAACACCGGGTGATAGAATTAAGACTGACTAAATGCGGAGGAATGAAGTTTCCTAGAACTCCAATGATGGAAATTATAGAAAAGACTAATACTTATTTCCAGGTAGATTGAAACATTACTACAAAAGAGATTACAATGTTCAACTTTAAAAATATTAATGAGAAACTGAACTTCGATAGTCTACTTTTCATAATAGAATGAGCATATGAATAGTTCTCTCCTTTATTGTATCATACTTAAAGTATAAATCATTGTAGTATGAAGTAATTGGAATGAGAAAAATATACTGCTCACAACCAATAAGGAAAGTCAAATCTGTGAATTAGAAGATATAAATTTCAGACAAAAGCTTTAGTGAAAGTATGAGTAAAAAAACAAAAAGACATTTACAGAAAACTATTAAACACAATTGAATTGAGATCTAAATATGAAACTTACATCATTATTAAAACTTACAAAACTTACACATCTTTATTGGATTCAAAATAAACAAGACGAAATGAATTATTATTGTTATTGGATACAGGAACATTCTAAAATTCATTGTTATCAACACTGTGAAATAATATTTTTACAAAACTTTCAACCCATGAATTTCCATTAACTCACTATTATAGTAAACTAGAAACTAATTATTATCAATGAACTTATTATACAGTATTATTAATACTGGAGGGTTCTTTCAAGAGTATTCAACGCAGGAGATCTAGGTTATGAGAGTAAAAAATAAGTGTGTACGTTATGAATAGCTTATAGATTAGAAAAAACTCAAATTCATCCAATTTATGAAATCAGTAGAATAATTTTGAAGTGAAATGATGTAAGATGGCCGGTCATTGACTTGTGAGTCATTTAATTTCTCACCAGGCGCTTTTAATTCTGAGCACATGCCATCTAGTCTAGAACTACTGTTAAGTGCCACTCAATTGTTCTCATCACTTGCTATGAGACGACAGGCAATCCTTTTTCGATTCGGAACCAGTCTTACACGCAAACGGGTCATTATTAACGGGTTACAACACAGCGGCCTAGCAGATACAACCAGGTATCGGAGCGGCTGGGATGTTAAGTTTATCCAAGCAATGAAGACATTCTAGGAAGATGAGAAAATGATTCCACTAAGGTCAATATTGTTTCAAAAATTTCAAATTTAGTCTCAAATTGTAGGAAACATTATGATCTACAATTAGAGAACAAATTTATAATTTTTGAACCAATTTTGACCGAGCTGAAGTCATTTTCCATCATGCCAGAATGTCTTCTTTGCTTGGAAAGACTTTACTCTCATCGTGAGAAACAACAATGTTGAGGCACTACATTATTGCGAACTAGATTGATCCAGAAATTAATTAAAGAATGGATTGTGAGAAATAAGGATCGAAAACATTACTCATTCAATTCTTTAGTTCTTTTGATTTTCAATTATAATTATAATTTTAAAACCTGGGAGTTGAAAATTAAAACATCAAAGATATAATAACTATATTCACTCAATAATTATCTTCTATAGTCGGCGCAATCTAAGTTGACGAAAACCCCCCTCCACCCGAGAATAGCTACGTTGTCATTTTGCGTGAAATTGAAACTTCTCCTAACGCAAACACATTCAACTGAATGTTAAAAGTGACAGCGTAGCTTCGGAAAAATCACGCGGTGTTGTGAAACTTACTATTTTTATGATAAACCAGCTGTTCGCAGCTCGAATATCCAAGTCGATTAGCTTCAATAACTCCAATCTTTAACATACAATGATTCATGCATATACAGCTCTTCTTACTTTGAAACTCTTGAGAGGCCAAATTACGATCTTCTGACTATTTTCGACATTTGGAAAAATAATTTTAATTGTTTTTGAACAAATTTCTCGCTTTCACCACCCACTTATCTTCTCAAACAAAAAAGTTTCTAGATCATCGGAAATTTCATGTTTTCTGTTCGAGTAAACTCGACATTGACAAACATATTCATTAATTGAAACATAATTATTGATCGGATATAGAATATTCAATAACCATTAGAAAGCTCGAATTCTCCTTGTCATTTTGGTATAGAAAACTTTATTCTCACTACAACCCATGATTGCGAGAGAAGTAATATACAAAAGAAAGTAATATTTTCGCGATTTTAAAATTTTTTCAAAAAAATCAAATTTCCTTTGAATCCTTCTACCCAGGAACTTTTTCAATACTACTGGCATATCAAGGGTAAAATTCTACGTCTAGATATGGGGTTTAATCGCGAATTTGAAGATTTTCCAATTTTACACAATCTGACAACGCAGCTATTTCTCGAGAGGAGGGGGTTTTCGTCAACTTAGATTGCGCGGACTATAAATTTCTCATCCCACAGCTCCTTTACTGAATTTTTTAACTATTTTATATTGTTTACATAAATTATCACAAGGTCCATCATCAATTTCAATTATTATAACTAAACAATTATTCGTATGTGTACATATTCATTCGAATGATATTTAAATGAATATAATACATATGAATTATATTCTACACATTTTAATTGAATTCACTTTGTTAGTAGTTGACTAGATTCTTTTAAATATCATAATTCATTCAAGTTTTACAACATTTTTAGTTCACCATCAAGCTGATTTTTACAATTTTTCACTACAAATAAACAGGAACTTTGATTGACTTATATCTCCCTACGAATTTGTTGATTGCGGCGTTGAAAGTTTTAGTTTAGAACAAATTTAAAATCCTCTAATTTCTTAAAATTGGAGATTAATTAATTCATTAATCGAGTACCGACAGAACTAGTATATCTGAAACGGCGGAGAACAGGAACAGAAACGAAGACTGAACTTGATCATTGTGCCTGAGGGCAGAGTAATGAGAAATAAAAGAAATGTGAGCATCCATAATAGATGGGAAGCAGGAAGTTTTCAATCTTTCTACTTAGATTGTTTGGAAATTAATTTTTCATCAAGTATTAATAATTATACATGGCTGATAATTTGAACTTTGATTACAGATCTGAACTTCATCAAACAATTTCTTCATAGCTTAGAAACCGGTACTAATCTTGATTTATGTGAGATTCAGCTAGCTTTCACTTTCAATCATCGAACTAAAACACAGTAGACTTGAATATACAGCTAGCCTGTAGCCAAGTGTTATTGATCTTTAGGAAGCATTACCGGTATCCAAATGTCTCGATTACATTCAATGTAATCTCTCCCAAGTAATGTAATCAATATACAGTTTACACTGGTAATGTAATTGAAGCTTACAGTTAGACCGGTTGCTTATGAAATTCAAGTACTGAACACAAGTTCAGAACATTGATTAGCGCATGGGAGGTACCTAATAACAATACATTATTGACTTTTACATTTGACTTTGTACATTTTGAAGATAATTTTCGATAAGGTGATGAAAAATGAAAGTGTCGTAATTTTATATATAAGTAATAATAATTTACTTATATTATTATTATTAGTAATTGAAAAAATGAAATTATTCTTTGTAATATTCCCAAAATGTAATGGATGTAAGAAATAAGATTGTAAATTCTCACCGGAAGTTAATGAGATTTGTGATGTGTCCGAGCTTTTTCTCGAATGACCACTGTTGTTGGAGATGGAATTCAGCGACTTGGCATCGGCTTCTATGAGCCTAAAACATACACAATAGAAAATATAATTGATATTATGGAATATACTTCAACAAAAAATAATGAGTTCCAAATAGTTTCAATCAATTACATTTATAATATTTGAATTGTAATAATGATATACTTGAAAAAAATTAATGTTGTGCAGGGTATTAAACCTTGATTAACCTTGGATTTGAAGTATCACCTTGTTTAAACTTGGATTTTTCATGGTGAACAATCTATTGTGGATGGTGACTACTGTGGCTAGACTTTGGGAATAAACCATTCGCGATTAATAGAATATTGACAATGTTTTTTTTTTTTTTGCTGCGGATGATGCCCATATATTCAAATTTACTTGTTATAAAGCCGCGTATCGACAATCCGAGGCATGTGCCATGAATGCCTCGCGGTACAGTCAGTTGACGCAAAAAAAAAGTATGAACTCATGGCTGAGGCATATGTGTGATCTGCAATTTTTGTAAGACCGTTATTACACGATAATAGTTCTATGAGCATATCTGATCATATGGAAAGAGATGAAAATACCAAATCATATTTTTATATGATCAGGGCCGTATTTCTAAATAGGCTAAGTAGGCTGCAGCCTAGAGCGGCAGATTTTCAAGGCGGCAAATTTATAAAATAATTAAAAAAAATTACATTTTCTCTACGATTTCAGAATTAACTTTGAAAAACATGACCTACTAGTAATTCTTAGAACGTAGTTGCCTATTATTTTAGTGCATTACAAAATCGGTTTGATCTCTGAATACACTAATAGTACGGTGCAATTAGACTCGAACCTCAACATCCAAAGAGAATGAACTATTCCTATGCCAACTTGTTCTATACAGCCCCTTTTGTATGATAAAATGTAATTTTAGGGGTTTTTGGAGGTGTAAGGGTTTTTTTAAATCGCTGTAGAACATGAACCACTGAACATAGAAGAGTGAATTTGGTCTCAAATTGAAGAGAAATGAATTTTGCCGAGAGGGATTTTGAAATACAAATGCAAGTGTTAATTCAAAGTTACTAACTTTGAAAGTAACGGAATAATTCCTTGGAAACAGTTGATGATACAGCAGTGGCGGATCCAAGGGGGGGGTGGCAAAGGGGGCGGTTGCCGCTGTACCACCCGAGAATCCGAGGACAGAAAAAATTGCGTATTTATTTCTAAATTATTGAGGATAACAAGTGCCACTGGCTACACAGAAGAGAACTTTATAGTGTATAGAGTGTGCAATAGTGGAGGACTGTGCAATATGGTATAGTCTGACCAAGCAAAGAAGAGCCTCTGGCAAGATGAGAAAGTGACTCCAGCTCGGTCAATATTGATTCAAAAATTATTGATTTGATCTGAAATTGTAGATCAGAATGTTTCCTACGATTGAGACCGTAGGAAGTCAAATCAATAATTTTTGAATCAATATTGGCCGAGGTGGAGTCACTTTCTCATCTTGCCAGAGGCTCTTCTTTGCTTGGTCAGACTATACTTCTTAGACTAACTCCTCAATGTGAATAGTAGATGTGAGGCGGAGTGAAGCAGCTGGCTGTGAAAGTTATAATTTTGACGTCACGGAGTTCCTCTAGTCAAAAATTTAGCATTGATTTCCCTATCCTAGACAAAAAATTGCGCACTTTTTCTCAATTTACAAATTACAGAATTGTTTAATAGGTAAATTTCTTATATGAGCTTGTAGAGAAATTCAAGACCTACATTTTGAGTGATTTAAATCTATATTTTAATCAAATTTAACATGAGAAAATGACCGTTAATGTGTCTTGGAAATGCACTGCAGCTGGGCTGATGCGATTAAGAGTAGCAATGCTATTATAAGATACAATTATAATATCATTGCATTCGATTGCATTGCTATTCATAACTTGCTTTAGCCCAGCTGGAGAGTATTCCCGAGACACGTTAAGAGACTTTTTCTCATGTTAAATTTGATTAAAATATAGATTTTAATCACTCAAAATGTAGGTCTTGAAATTCTCTACAAGCTCATATAAGAAATTTACCTATTAAACAATTCTGTAATTTGTAAATTGAGAAAAAGTACGCAATATTTTGGCTAGGATAGGGAAATCAATGCTAAATTTTCGACTAGAGGAACTCCATGACGTCAAAATTATAACTTTCACAGCCAGTTGCTTCACTCCGCCCCACCTCTACTCTTCTATACACCTTGCTAATTCCTAACACCAAGTAGAGAAAAAGGTTTCATGAGACTCATCCCTAAAAAAGCTTCGTTACCGAGATAACAGTGTTTAAAAATAGAAATTTATGATTTCATATCCAGTTATACCCTTAATTGTTAAAAAATTGTGTTTTATAGCATATTTTTCCAACTATTTCAACAACCGTTGGAGTTACAAACTTCTAAAAGGCTTCATTGAATTCCGCAGCTAATTTCAAAGGTTTTGAAAACTTCCGATGGAGTTATAAACTTCTAACAGGTTTCATTGATTTCCACAGCTAATTGATTTTTCATAGGATCTGATAATTGTAGAACCCAGAAAAGCCTCTAAAAATTAGAAAAAATGTAAATTTTCCGCCATTGTTATCTCGATAACAAAGCGTTTTTAGGGGTGAGTCTCATGGAACTTTTCTCTCCACTTGGTGTAAGTGTAAGGAATCTGCCTGAGAAGTATTGCTTATTTCTCCTGAAACACTGTATATTCAATGAAAAAATCCAATTACGAGATTTAAATTACAAAGAATTATCAGGTTTTAAACTCTAGATTGTCTAAAAACACGATTTTCCGTCACATTTTTCCAAAATTTTCCGCTGGGGGTATTCCATAACCCCCAGGCCCCCCGGGGGGTTCCCCACATAATCCTCCTTGCCCTCCCCCACCGAAATAATTTCCTGGATCCGCCACTGTGATGCAGAGAATAGAGATGTAATTGGTCTCAATCTCTTCCAAATTTTGTTCTCTAGAAAAAACATGAATGGAATTTTATCGTCTGACGCTTGGTTCGGCTACAATTCACGAAATACTGAAATTTTGCACCTTCCACCCCCCTCCCCCAAAAATCCGACGCTCAAAAGGGCGTAACTTTTTACCAAACAAAAAAGGGGTTGTATATAGAACAAGTTGGCATAGAAATCGTCCTTCTTTTTTGGATGTTGAGATTTGGTCTTTTTTTTAACTAATTGCACTGTACTATAAAGTCCACGAGATACTTCTAGCTACATGCCCATCCATTTAAATATATTCTACTATCTCACTACTGATTTGGCTCTGACTGCCGCTTACCCACGTATCCCCCTTAATCCATAACGACTCGGAATAAGCAAAGTATAAGCCTCAAGGAGGCGGCAAATTTACAATTAGCCTATAGGCGGCATACTCTTAAATCCGGCCCTGTATATGATCATATCATAGAACTATTATCGTGTAATACCGGCCTAACCAGAAATGCGAGCACCCAAACAAATTGACTAGCGCCATCAAGCGGGAGACAAAGCAACTAAGCTCTGACAATTGATAATTTGGACTTTGGAGGTTATTTTGTGCTCAATTAGTAGATAAAAATTCAAGGCAATGTTTATTATTGCCTATTAGAACCTTCTGAAACCAAATAGAATTCTCAATCACAAAAATGCATAGGAATGGGGTACAATTTTGAGGTTAGTTTGTAGAATTGTTCGTTGTGCGTTGCGAGGCAACAGGCACTGCTCGCTGCAAATTATGTGCAGCGTTTGCCTCGCTGCTAGCAAACCCGGTATCGACAGTCCGAGGCATGTGCCAACATGCCTCGGACTGTCGATACGCGGTAGATAGTAGACTAGTAGTAGTACTCTTTTTTTGTGTCAACAGACTGTACCGCGAGGCATTCGTAGCACATGCCTCGGACTGTCGATACGCGGCTTTATGCTGAAAAAACTTGATAACAAACCAAAGGACTTGGAACTCTATAGTGTGAAGCCGTACTTATGCAGATGTATTGTTTTTATACACATAGATTTTATATACATGTTTTAATACACATGGGGTTACATAGATTCTCATGAAAAGGGAATAGGAAAGCTTAGTACCAGTAGAGTTGGCGATTATTTTCAATCGAATAATTATGTCTATTTAATAATTTATTCTCTATTGATTTATTCTATTTAATAATTTATAACATAAACTGTAACATGTAAAGTAACTGCAATACATACACTACTGTGACATAATCTGACAAAAAAGGAATGTAAGAATAGATTAAAATGTAGCAAGTATTCATCAAGGTGAATAGAACAGATAGTGACACATAAAATGTTACTTGAATGTCAATTGTTACATCATATTAATTGAAAAACTTACTTTTTTTCTACACAAATAATATTTACACTAACAATATATACAATGAGAAATATTAGATTGAACAAGCTTTTTACATGTATATGAAATGGAACATGCTTTTCACATGATATTTTTCTCGACGGTATTAGTGATACTGGTTTAGCATGCTATCAGTTTATCTCAACAATGTCATATCAGTAGTACAGGAGAATTGAACGATTATGAGAAGGTAAGTAAACGACAGTAAAGTTTCATTAATAAAAGTTGATGATCAGATTTGTATACTAAAATATTAATATATTATGTGGTGCACTAATTAGAAATTAAAAATTAAAAAATGAATACAATGCAATATTACCACTCACAACACATTAATTGTAGACCTCTTAAAACTGTTAAATTGGTTAAAATTCGACAGATTCAATGATTCAAATAAAATCTACAGATTGGCTAAACGAGTCATTCCGATGTATGTTATCTGTTAGTGCTATTCGGTACAAACAAAAACTCTGATATACCTTCACCAAAATGAACAAGCTCAAACAATACACACAAACACACATAGTAACAAACACAACACATATAATACAAGTAGTTGGATAAAAATAATGAATTAAATCAACAACATATAAATTAACATGGGAATTATAGAGAAGCTACATGAAAATAATTATTCCAAGATCGATTGCAGAATTTTTCTGTGTTATGAGGGCAATAATAGGGTCTCACTGGTGCCCTTGAATACTGTAACACTTCAATAAATGAATTTAACAAACTTTTCACTAAACCATTATTGGAAGAACAGTTCAAAAATTAAGTTTTCTTTGTAATTTGAAATTTGATTACTAAATTGTCGACATCACTGGTAGTATTTGATCAATATTGCAGGGAGCTACTATAACGTAAGTGCTTTCCAGCTCCATGTAGTTCTAGTTCCATGAATATTCACGAGACTATTGCTGTTAAGCTTATAAATTTGTCACTAATCACGATACTATAAACATGAGTTTAAGGGGGTTTGTAATTTGATTTTTTGTGAGAAAACATTAAGAAACAAACCAACATATGTCCCCAATGGATGCAAACAGAGTATCACCCCGCCACTTTTTTATTGGATTCAATCTACTCACGGTTTTAGCAAAGCTGTAGAAAGGGGTAACATGCTTTTATAAATTACAAGTTCAGTAGCCAATCAGGGTACATCATCTCGAGTGCATTCAATTTGTATAATTTTCATGTGAGCTTCCTTATCCTACAAACGAGATAACGATTTCTTCATTATTTCAAAGAAGATATCAAGTAAATCAAAATAACAATGATAAATTTGCATCAATGTTTGAAAAATATGAATTTAATTCAATCAAGTAATGGTTATCCATTTTATAGTTAAGTTTATTGTTGATTGATTAATCAAATTTCTTACAGAAAATTTCCAAGTTTCTTCTTCCTGTTTAGTAATTTTAATTACTGCATGTTCATTTTGCATGTATCATTCTGATTGAAATTCAGGCAAGATAACTTCCTTGAATCAACTTTAACATGAACATTTTCATTAGGTTGAGAAAAGCATATTCAATATTTTGAAAAAAAAAAATCATAAAAATGGGGAATGGGATTTCTCATTATTCCTTGTGAGGGAGACTTTATATGCTTGATGTTCAAATATTATTGATCCCTTCTATCACCTTCCAATCACCTGAGGGTTACCACAGCCTATACCTTGACACAAAACTCAATTTTGATTAGCTGATTATTGGAAGAAGATACTCTGGCGAAGAAGGTAAATTTTAGGTACCAAAGATCCTCACATTGACAAGAGATAGCCAGATTCTCCCTTTCTTCACTAAACATTTAACCGATTACTCTACTTCCAACCGTGTTACACTACTACGTACAGGGAAGTGAATGGTATTCCTTCGAGGCCTCCTCGAGTTTAACAAACTTGCTATCAAATGAGGGTTACCACATTCCTTTACACGTACTTCATTTTTCAAGACGAATATCGGATACAGATATTTTGGTGAAGAAGCCAGTCATAGTAATAGAGATAGTGATAGTAATAGTAATAAATAAAATGGAGATCATAGTAATAGAGATAAATAAAATTGAATGATGGATTCAGCATATTATTGGCTTTCTCGGATTTATCATACCTTCTTAACAACAAAGGGTTAACATAATATTTAATCACAAAAAACACAAATATTCTATTCACTAGGCCTTACAGACACTAAATCCTTCATATTTTCCACTATTTCACATAATTACTGTATAATTAAGTACTGTGGCCTACTGTGTTATACTACTTGGAATAAAAAATTGGACAGGAGAGTTCCACCTTGTATTCTTCTCGAGTTTATCACATCTTTTTATAACCGAAGGGTTATCATATTCCTTCAACTCCAACATATTCTAACTTTTAACTCTCTGTCGAGTTTTTCCAAGCACACTCAAACTTGAGGGATCCTCAAATTTTGATAGAACAGCTGACATTTTCTATGCTAAGTATAGAAAATGTTAACTGTTGAATGTAAACTTGAGGGTCCCTCAAGTTTGAGTGTGCTTGGAAAAACCCGGCATTACTCTAACACTTCTATTCCTCTATCTCTATCATATTCTCTTCACTGGGTCTGACAGTGAATATACAGTATTATTTAATAATTTACACCAGAGTTCATTACTCTACGAAATGCGAGTGAGTGTTAGGTACCTATTGGCCTCTTCGAGTTTAGCGAGCAGCGCCAGTTCTTCGGGTGATGCCTCGTTGTTGTTGATAATAAGTGTTGTGGTAGTTGAGTTGTTGTTGAACTCGTTGGTGTCGTTGGAGTGTGCGACCATGACCGAGATCATGGCTGGCGGCCCACCGCAATGCGTGGCCAGCCGCGGGCCTGGGTTGCCCACCAAACAGTACAGCCCATTACAGATCGCCAACTGCCCTCTGCAACACAAACAATTCAAATTATTATAATTTCTACTAGTAATAAAATGAGTTTAAAAGCATTGAAAGTAATCTGTAAATGGAGGAAAATCATCTATAACAAGTAAAATATACACCTAAAAATTTCACCAAACAGTACAGATCGTTGAAGATAGCTAACTGCCCTCTGAAACACAACACACAAACAATTATACACTTTAAAACAATTTTAAAAAATTCTCACTTGTAAATGTTTTTGAGAGTAAATTTATATATAAATTAAATATATTTGATAACAAATATATTATCGAGTTCATGAAGTTGTACAACATCAATATAAATTCAACAAATCATTAATGAAAAATTTAATACATCTAGAATTCTAAACCAAATTGTACAGTTCATAGAGACTCTTTGCAACAAAACACAAAAACAATTACACACAGAAGTCGATTTTTGAAATAAATATCTCAAATCTTATACTGAGTAGCTGGGCCTGAACAATGGAGTCAAATATCGCTTTTAAGTACGTGAAGTTTGTCTACCTGAGTAATTCTTGTATTTATAGTTGAAAATTAATTCCACATGTTCTGAGAATAAGTTCTTCTGGAATAAATTTAATAATTGTTTAATTTGAGAAAGAGAGTTAGAATATGTGATTTTCCAGAAAGGGGAATCGTGAAGAGAAATTTTAGTGAAACATTAATCCAATTAGAAAAAAATTGAAAATATTGTATTATGAAAAGTAGGGGACCAAGAAGGTTGAATGTTATTATGTCATAATTTATGCAATTAATGTAGTTGAAATAACTATGAAATGTAACCTAGTAGCCTGGGATACCAATAATTTATTTAACCATGAAGAAGATGAAAGAGAACAGAGTGGATAGCGGAAGAGCGTTCAAGCTGCTCTAACATCTCTTCTAATGGAAACCTATAAAATAAGATCAAGTAGGATGAGATGGGATGAGACTAGATGCGATAAATATGTGCAAAATTATTTACAACCGTATTACATGTAGGTTAGTGCAGTAGTATGTCATGAAGCATGGAAGCTGCTACAAATCTACAATACAAAAATATCTTCACTAGGAAGTTCAAGAGAAGCAGCATACACTTTCCAGTCAGTATTTGTAATTAATGTATCGGAAATATTTCATTTTTATGGTTCGATGCGTTCAGCTAGGCTTTCGCCTCGTATATCATCTAAATATTCTTCTTCTCTTCCTCTCACACGTATATGCATTTCTACATTTCTAGCATCAGAATTTCTTGATTTATATTTGCAAATACGGAGTCATAAATAAGGATAATATTTGTTCCAGTTTATATAAAGAAGAACTCCCATCTTTATAATAGATATTTATGATATTAACATTTACTATTTACTTTAACAACTTTATTCACGGTTTACTTGTCGGAGCATTTCGAGGCACTGTGCCTTATCTTCGTCATACAAGGAGGAGTAATTAGATTTAGATAGATCTTTGGATCATTTTAAGCCTGACAATCAGACAATCGAGTTAACACTGATATAAGCTTAAATCTTATCTAGCAAACATTGTTATAAACGATAATATGATCAGCAAATATACGTATGAAATAGGAAAGATGTGACAGTACATGATACAGTACTCGGGTTAGAATGACCATTCAAGTCTGAAAGGAACTCTCAAAACAAATTTTGTATAAATAAATGAAAATATCATTATTTTGTATATCACAAAGTATTATTGCATTATCGTTTGGTTATAAAATCTCTTCTTGAAAAAGTACAATTTTCTCTGAAGATCGAGCGATATTGGTTTATATCACCCTCGTTTTTTATCCACAGCCTTTATTGACTACGATTAAAAGGGACGAATAATAGCAGCCTAACTGAGAAGAGACCATCACTGAGCGAATGAAATGAAAGGGTGATCAATCATAGTCTATAATCGTAAACTGAAGGTTATGCCCTGTCGATTCTGTCATCTACAACTACTACTATCCATGGTTCCGACTTGAACTTCAAAATCAATGCTCCAGTCCTTGTGAGTTGTGATGTGATACAGTATTGATATGATTGTTGTGGAAATTTTCTCTTCAATCCACATAGAAATACAATCGCACACACTATAAAATAGGGCCAAAAACAAAACTGTTGAAACGGAAAGCATAGTCCCTTTTCAAATTTGAATAATACAGTGATCATTTTATTATTAACAGTTTTTTCTGTTGTTTTAATTGGTATTTCTCCTGGTATCAAGCTCTTGTATAAGAGCTATTCAATCGACTACAAATTCCCATGCTAATTAAAATACAGTTTTACAGAATCACAGGTTTATGCCATGAATATTCAACCATGTAGGTAAAGCTGACGCCAAAAATTGGTTGGTTTCGTCTGCTCCTTGTGCGCTCCAACAGCTGATGTAGTCAATTAGAGATGTCATTTAGCTATGTTTGAACTTGGATGTTTTTAAAATCAAAATAGCCATTAGATTCTTTACATAAGCTGTTATTGGGTTGCATCACGTACAAGAAACAGACGATACCGTCTCACTTTTTGGCGTCAGGTATAAAAAATGAAAAAAAACTAGATCACTTTCAGTTGAGTTAACAATATTGTTTCTATTTTGTTTGTTTCTCTTTTATCAAATTATCATACAACAACATTTATAAACAAAATAATAATCCTACATTTTTTAACCTGATAATTTCATTTCGCATTCAAAGGCCTCAGCTATTGCCGATAAATACAAAAAAGGGTGTGGTAGCTATCTAGTAGATAGGAGAAAGGGGAGCTTTGAACTGTATAGAGGTTTATTTGAAAGTAAATCTTAACGGCAAGTTGGCCGTTTAAAACAGTAGGCTTGTTAGGGCGTGGCTACTATTTGTAATTTCAAGAGATGAGATTGTTACAATTAGCAAAAAGCCACCATACAATCATGATCATTGTAGTCATGATATGGTAGAAAATTACTCACTATCATCATCTTCAAAAATATTGCGTGAAACCGATTAAATACCATGTTTCAAAACATATCATGATTTTCATGAATACAGAAAGTTTAGTCGAAGATTTAAAGTTTTTTTTATTTATATAATCAAATATAATCGATAAACAAATAATAGTCTGTCCAAGCAAAGAAGACATTATGTCAAGATGGGGAAAATGATTCCAGCTCGGTCAATATTAGTTCAAAAATTATACATCTCAAACTGTAGATAAGAGAGTTTCCTACTATTTGAGACCAATTTTTGAACCAATATTGACCGAACTGGAGTCATTTTCTCATTTTGCCAGAGGGTATTCTTTGCTTGGACAGACTATACAATAACCGGCACGCTTCACGACTCAAATTTGCATTATTGAGCAACAACAATGTGATTGGAAATTTCGTTTAAAATCATCTGGACTTCACGAGATCAATTTGCTAACTTGATTTGTAAAAGAGGCAAATAAGGAGTAAACTATCTTCTCCATAAATAGGTCTAGATGAATTCAAATAACAAAAGATTATTTTTAATAATTAAAAATTTTCTTCAAGATTTTTAAAGGTTTATCAAGAGTCTCTATAGAGCTGACACCGAGTAGTTGGTTTTAAAAGGAGCTAAATGTGTAGCTGGCAGGCTGAGTAGAGCAAAGCAGAGCGCCCACATAGTTGGACGCTAACATTGAACCGAGGCAGACAGAATTCAGTAACCGGTCCCGGTGGAACAAATCGGTGATTGAGCTGGACAAGAATCGAGCGTGACTGAATGAAGGGAGAAATCAATGTTATTTGTCAGTCACTTTCCTTCAAAGACTCTTATTTCTGGCAACTGATCAGCAAAAAGCATCTTATCTCAGACAAGAAATCTCAATCATATGAAGAAGTTTAGCTGTCTCAATGAAGTCCTACACAGACTCTGATTTCTGGAATCTGATCTGCAAAAAGCATCTTATCTCAGACAAGAAATCTTAATCATATGCATTAAATAATTTTGCTGTCTCAATCAATCAAGGACAGTCTTACTTCAGACATCGCCAAAAATATAGAAATCCATTATCTAATTTGCTGGGTTGAGTTAGGACTAGAGTCCTCTCTACCTCTCAATTTTTCAATACCATACCTGGCCTAAATTCCACATTATGTAACACAGTTTTCAACCATTATGCTATCATATTTATTATATATTAGGCTATAATTCATTTAGATATTCCCAAAGAGATTTGTTGTCATCTTTGTACATACTATTCCACTCCTGCTGTCACTCATAATTTAGCTATAGATTATTACGACTTCTATAGATACTACGATTTATAAATAGGTATACGTTGTTACATAGATACTTCAACATTTATAAATAGATATAGTTTGTGACAATATAATCATATCATATAATATCTTCCAAGCATTATTATACTATCAAGAATCAGAAGGACAATAAGTGGGTGTAATGTTTGGAAGGATCATTTGGTAAGAAAAGTATCTACAGTTATAAATGCTTTTTCAGTTTTTACAATAATCCATCTGAAAAGCTAATGATTACTAGTAGGTAGCCTAAAACTACAACGATCATTATTATCAATATTGAAGGATACTTTTTTAGAGATGACACAGAAATCAATGCATAATTCTTAGGTTGAAAACTGGTGGGAGGTGACTGCAACAGCTTAGTTGAAATGAGTCAGAAGGATGACTCACGGGTCACAAACCTTGACACGTTTCACTTGCAAAAAACACAATTAGAGAGAGAAAGAGAACACGTTAATAGACACAAGATAGAGAGAGAACGATGAAAGAGAATGAATCAATTTGAATACAAGAATGCAGCGGAGTCTGGATGAACAAACACAGGACATTGCAGAACTGAATTTCCTAATTTCCTTTTAGCGACTGTTTTTGTTCGCTATTTACTGTACCGACAAAACCAGAATTACCGTGAAAATATGTAGAGTACATAATTAGTTAGAGTACGTAATAGTATAGTAAATTAGTAGTTGTAGAAGGATGGTAGATTAGTATTTGTAGAAGTAAGTTATAGAAATATAGTAGTTGACCAACTTGTCACAAAACTATTCACATGTCTAAATTATCGATCAGGAATCTTGCTTGCGAGAGACTGGAAAATAGACAGAAGATTACACGTAGTAATTTTTCCGAAATTAGTAGAATTCTCATTATTTGTTGAACAATACTTGAAACCTGAAAACTTTAAGCAAGAGTTTTTGATAGATGGTTCATTTTACAGAGGCACCAGGATTGTCAGAGGATTGTGACATCTCACAAGTTATTACAATTAAAATGTTCAAAGTTTTAAAAGAATTCAATAATAATTTCAAGATTTTAAGCATGATTCTAGTTTGTTTCAAACATTTTTTGCATCGAATCAATTCGTAACAGTGATTGATTAGACGTTTCCATGACCAATCGGTGATCAAGCTTAGAAGAAATCCGCTCTGTTATTATGTAAGAAATAATAATTTACCACAAAACCATCAGAGCTGAAATCTAAGTCGCAGTGAAACATGGCCTACTCATTCACTTCTTATTATACCTTCTTTGCATTTTTTGTTTAGAAAACCTCTTACATGAACTCTTTTCTTTAATTTTATAGCCTATATTATAAAGATTACTGTAAATGGTAAAATATTATATTTGAATTAATATACGTAGTTAATTTAGTCGACAATGAATTTCGAGCATGACGAATCAGATGGCATTATGGCAGTCATCGTACTATCAGAATTGGTTGGTTGCAAAATGCATGATAATCTTGTTATGAAGACGCACGCACAAATAGATCATTTTGAAAAATAAAAAATTTATAAAACATTATTTTTACAAGATTAGCGAAACTGAAGATGATTTTCTTTACTGCAAGCAATTCCATAAAACCTGTAACTGTAACTAAGCCGATTCATAGGAAAGAAAAATGTTAAATTGTTTACTGTCATTTTGAGTTGGAAGTTCTCACACTTTTTGTAAAAAAATCTAACCAAGCGTAACTAGGTAGATCGTAGATGTCAGTTTTGGAAAATATATACAGTCAGCCAAGAGGCAAGAAATACCTAAAAAAGCAAACTACTCATCATAGAGCCGTTTGATAGGCAAGAAATACCTGCAAACAAACTAATCATGCAGCTGAAGGTTATTGGAGCTTGAAAGATGGCAATGAGAACAAGTAAAGCCGATAAAATTGACATGGGAATTGGAGCAATGGGTCATCGATTGTCGCAATTCTTTGTTGCTTTTCCTCTGTTTGTTTCACAGCAGAGCATCTTCAATTGCCGAAGCAAATCTTCATCAAACCCAGGGTCATGTTCAAATAAAAATAGTAGAACTGGAGATTAGGCTATATTAAAATTTATTTTGTTCATTCCAAATATTGGGACTATTGAATATAGTCCCAAATATTCAGGACTATTGAATATTATGAGTAGTTTGCGACGGTTTTGAGTAAGGCGTAATACAAGGTTGCTGAAAGAACAATTAATGGAGTTATGTATCTCGACTTGTTATCAATTATTTATTGCTTTCCTCAGCTAGATGAACTCGAAAACATTCATCAACTTCATTTTCAACAAGATGGTGCTCCCCCGCACTTCAGGGCATTGGTGACGGACAAAAAATTTGAAGATTCATGGATAAGCCTCCAAGGATATATGCTGTGGCCTCCAAGGAGTCCAGACCTGACACCTTGTGATTTTTATTGCGGGATTACATCACAAACATTGTTCATTCACAATAAATTCGCGACCCAAACCATTTAAACCAAAACATGATTAATGAAGCAATGACAGCCATAAACGAAGAAATGTTAGCAGATGTTTGGAAAATAATTGACTTTTGTTTGGACATTTTTCAAGCGACTAAGGGCTCACATATAGAAATTTATTTATGATGTAAAAAAACTTTTTGAGACGACAAATTAGATGAATGGGGGAAATTAACTTTAAGTGATTTGGTTTTTCTTCAAACCATGTTTGGAACCGCACCGTTCTTATAGGATAACCCTGTACTTTATGCTATACCGGTACTGTTTGTTATACTGTATTTTGTTCTCTAAACTGAGCGTCGAACAAAAAATTTATCCCCATATTTTTTTTTAATCAAGTGCATTCTTCTTTATCCAATGAGTACCGAGTA
This sequence comes from Sogatella furcifera, assembly GCA_017141385.1. Lineage (NCBI taxonomy): Eukaryota > Metazoa > Arthropoda > Insecta > Hemiptera > Delphacidae > Sogatella > Sogatella furcifera. Next base: position 12,218,967 of record CM029551.1, on the reverse strand, counting down.
ATTAATATTCAAAAAGTGTTAGCCTACTGTTTTAATAGAAAATATATCCTCGAGAAAAAGAATTTCAAGATTAGTCATCAAAGTTTCAAAATACCCCCAGAACATAAACACTATCATCAAGAAATTTCAATTCCAGCATTTATTCGAGGATATAAATAAACAAAACAAAAATGATCTAAAATTGAGTCAGCAGTATCCTCTTACATAATTTATTGAGCAAATGTTTTGCTTGGACAGATTAGCAATCAGCAGAATGTAACCGAACGATTTTCAATCTAGAATAGAAGAAAGATAAAATAGCGAATATTCTATTCATTGTTTTTGTTTAATGATTATGAGATTCAAATAAATGTTTTCCCCAACAAACATTGAGTGTTTATTTATCAATAATTGAGCTGATCGCTAATACCCAATATTTCGCCCAATATTGAAACACTACTCACAATTATTTTAAATATTTATTGTCAAAAAATGTTGATTGATAGTTGAAGAGTTTTCAGGAGTTAGGTATTTTGGGAAAGTTTAATCAAAACCAACATTTCAAGCCAGTAACGGTGTTGCAAATAGATTTCGGAAGGAATCTAATCAGGATTCAGGTCTGGTATGCGCACAAGGCCAAATTCGTAATTGCAAGATATTGAATAAGAAGATCGAGAATACGGAAACGCTTCTCTGGAGAAAAACGTTCGTGATAAGCGATGAGGAAGAAATCACCGTGGAAAAACGTTTTCCGGCTTTCCCCTGGATTTTCCCCCGAAGGGCCACGAGACAGATAGACGGAGGGAGGAAGGATTCCAGTTGAGATTAATATAGCAATTTACCGGAATGTGCTGCGGGGCTCGAACAGTCGTCTAAATGCTACAATATTTCATTTCTGCCTCGCCCTTAATTTGAGCCCTAATCGTCCCATCCCCACCAATAGTTTCAGGGTGTTACTAGCAATTTATTGTTCCGCAGAGCCAAAGCACACTCACAAGATTTGCTAAATACCCGTAGGCCTACTGCGCAAATTCTTGTTTCAAATACTAAGGAATTCAAACGAAGGCAATATTTATTTATATTTAATAATTTATTATAATACTGACGTACAGTATAAGGGAACCACTTTATAAATTGAGGTTAAAACTAGGTCAAACGATAAATTGAGCATTTCAGTTATCCATAGAGTAAGGAAGGAATCGATAAAATTTTTAAAAAGACAAGAAAGAAATGAAGAAAATAAAAAAAACACACAATTTTCAAGTGGTGAAATGTACTTCATCATGAGGAAACAAATAAATTTTAAGGCTTAAACTATCATAAAGACATTATTACAAATACTAAAAAAACTTATATTTCAAGTTTTGTAGAATAATGGGACTGAGTAAGAAGGATGTATTATACAGGCTGATTCCTTACACCAAGTAGACAAAAAAGTTCCATGGGACCATCCCCCCAAAACGCTTTGTTACTGAGATAACAATGGCGGAAAATTGATATTTTTCAAAATATATTAATTTTTCTAATTTTTTAGAGGCTTTAGTCAGGTTCTAAAATAATCAATTCCCATGTAAAATTAGCTGAGGAATTCAATAAAACCAGTTCCAGGTCTGTAACTTCAACGGTTATTGAGATAATTGGAAAAATATGCTAAAAAACGCCATTTTTCAACAATAGTTGTTATAACTGGATAAGGAATCATAAAATTGCATTTTTTATCAATGGAAGTTGAAGAGAGCCGGATTCTAAAGAAAAAGTTAAATGGTGGCGATTGTGTAAATCTTACCCAAATCTCAGAAATAGCGATCAAAAATCGCAAAATCGCTACTAAACACAAATTCATCACTTTTGTCAATTTTGCGATTTTTGATTGCCATTTCTGAGATTTGGGTAAGATTTACACAATCGCCGCCATTTAACTTTTTCTTCAGAATCCGGCTCTCTTCAACTTCCATTAATAAAAAATACAATTTTATCATTTCTTATCCAGTTATAACCCTTATTGTTGAAAAATGGCTTTTTTAGCATATTTTTTCAATTATCTCAATAACCGTTAAAGTTACAAACTTGGAACTGGTTTCATTGAATTCCTCAGCTAATTTTACGTTGGAATTGATTATATTAAAACCTCACTAGAGTCTCTAAAAAATTAGAAAAATTAATATATTTTGAAAAATCTCAATTTTCCGCCATTGTTATCTCGGTAACGAAGCGTTTGGGGTTGGTCGGAATCAAGTATTGCACATTCCTCCTGAAACACCCTGTATTGAGATAACGTTGAATGACAGTATGACACTCTGTTTAATTTCACCTCATCAAAATTCGTAAGAAGAGACGTTTTGTACTCGTACTTTGTGTTTCAATCCTATTGCATTCTAATCTCGTGAACAAATGATAAATTTATCAAATAAATTTATAAGGAGAAGAAGAAGTCGTAGACAAAAGTAGAAGTAGAATAAATAATTATGAGAAGCACATATAATTATTCCTAAATTTACAGTAGCCTATTCACAATTTCGTCTTCAGCTACACAGAATTGAATAACAATAATGACAGTTTCTTTGCGGTTCTGACCTATCTAGAAATGATAACACATTATCAGCATGACAACTAGACAATTGATAAGTTATAACTTTGCATAAAACAAAACTTTTTCTAAGAGTTGGTTATCAGAGTTTCAGATCCAAACTTACCAATGGCACAGTATCTCGAGTGAATCCAATGACAAACTTCAATCACAAATGATTAAACATGTACGAAAGTAGGATACTATTCAAACATCACAATCATCAAATGTCACGAAACACCTTTTCTCGAAGCACTTTTTTATCAGCGACACGAATGAGATAAGACAAGTTCTAAACACAGAGATTTTACAACCGTGTGATATCAATACTTTTGTTTTGAGTTGAAGAAGTGAGGTTATGTTTTGTTCATCTCCATCATGAGCTCACCAGTTGAGGTGAAAGGCGGTACTGGCCTTGGACGGCATTCCCAACTCGTGACTGTGGAGAGACAGCATTCTTTCCTACCACAAGATATGGTACTTGGCACAAGCTGAGAAGACACGTCGTTACAGTGTAAAGTGTATTGCAACGGCGTGTCTTCTAAGGCTACGTGAACTTTACAGGCGACGGGGATAGATGGTGTAGTGTTAACTCGGAAGCTTATTTCAGTGGTGACCTACAGTAGTGATTGATTGATTTGAATTTTTTATAGCCATGAGTAACATAAAGTATTGCTAAAACACCCATAACAAAACCTGGTTGGTTCAGTACGGTACTTACATATTTATTTCTGTTCACACCAGGTTTGCCCAGTACATACGAGAACTTCTTCAGCATCCTGATCCATATCAAAATGGATGAAATAATAGAGATACAGTGGAAATGGAGATAATACGATTTGAAGTTCGTGGACCACTTTACAATGATTCATGTAATGTTATCTATCAATAGTTGATATCTAGTTTGTGGTTAATATCAAAATAACTTCTAGACTTGTATTTGTAGATAGCATACAGAAACAGAAAATTCAGATTGTTTAGTTCTTCGTTGAAACTTGTAATATAACCATTTAACGACCGCACAGGAATTTGAATAATAATCAATATTGTAGCAAAAATTATGTTAAGTGAGTAGTATGATTTGTGAATTAGAATTATTATTTGACACATTACGGCCGTGAAAAGTCAAAGAAAAGATTTATAAAATTTTTCAATTGAAATACAGTATCAATGTATCAATAATATCAATAGTATTAAATTTTTGAATTCAAATAGTATCTGATTGGATTCCGGGCTCCAATGACAAATAATTTCAATCTTTTCGACCAACATTATAAAATTGCTACATTTTAGTACAATTTTTTCTAGTATCAATATTCTAGTACAGTTCACGAACAGCATGCACAATGTATTCTATCTAGTACACTGGTACACCCTCTTTCGATCGATACAACACCAGTATATAGTTAAAAATTCAACACAAAACACAGTATGAGTGTTGGGGTAGATCCCGCATTACAAATAATTCCCCCGGGATGCAAGGCAACCGAGAGGTTCTCGAAAAACAAATAGCTGTGCTGAAGAATAGTTAAACAGAGGAGGGAATAGTGGGATGGCACTAAAGGCAGCTGAAAACTTTTCCTGCGTTACTGGGAGATTTGCAAGGAAAACAATGAAAGGCTGAATGCTGAAAGGCTGAATACTTCATAAAGCAAGAAGAAAAGTACAGTACTAATATCAGAAAAAAACTTGAAATGATGATGTAAGCAGAGAACAAAGTCTTCAGGATAACTTATTTAAAAACCCTGCAAAATAATGTGTATTACAATTTTACGCTGGAACAGAAACGGATTTAAACTTTCAATAATTATACTCTCTTGAGAAAAAAAAACATTTTTGTCATTCTTTAAATTTGAAAATATCAATCCAATAAAATTTTGTAACCCATTAAATTTCTTATTAATTTGGACATTATTCATGAGGAAAAAATGGGAAATTACTCGTACATTCATTTGAAAAACATTAAAGAAGTTTAAAATGATGCAATAAACTCTTCCTGGCTCAATTCACTCTCCGATGAAATTTTCTTAATAAAATTATCGTCATTTTGAACATTGATTGATGATGAAGCCAAGAAGACCAACGCGAGATAACGTCTAGACTAGTTAACGTCAACTAGGAAAGAATAGAAGCCTGTCAGTCAGTGAGTGTATTTTGTAATCGATCGCACCTAATGCAATCAGATGATGAAGGTGGACAGGGGGGTGAGAGGTGTGCGGAGGGGAGGATGCACTCAATATTGGAGGTTTGGAACGGGGAATGGATTCTCGCAGGGGATCCGGCCGCCGAATCCAGGTCAGGCAATTATATCTGATCAATCGCATCGCATCGCATCTCCCGACAATGAGTCAAATCGCATTTCATCATCGATAAGTGGATTACAGTTCGCAGTCAACCATCGGCATGGCTTGTTACATTACAGATAGTTTGCATTCAGGGGATTGTTCCATAAAATTCTAGAAGTCCACATCAAAGGTAGAATGAAAGACTTACTAATAATGAGTTTATACGATGCCAATTGGTGAGACAATTGTCAGAAGACTGCTTATTGTGCGCTCCAACAGCTGATGTTGTCGATTAGTTTTTCCATTTACCATGCCTAGATGATGGGTTTAAAATAGAAAATTACAATGGATAATTTTAATCAGCTGTAGGTTTCGAAAGACAATAAATTGGTATCGTATAAACCCGGCATTAGGGTCTACATCCACTATCAGATCGTACTGAATTCGATCATCACAGCTGATCGATCAACGATCGGCCTTCCGGTTATAGCTATTTTGGACTGCCGGTTTCGCCATCCACTTACAGTTTTCACTGTCTTAATGCGAACTGTCATAGTCCGAACTGACAGTGGATGTGGACTGTGGAGCCTCAAGCTTTAGAGAGTTGAAGTGGGAGTGAAAATAGAAAGGAAACAAGAGCAGGAACTAAGCGATTTAAAAACTTAAAATGCAACAACTTGGATACCTCAAGTCACTCCAATACATAAATTTACATGATAATTAACAAGCTAATGCTCCTTGAGGCATTTAAATTTAGAAATTTTCAAGTGTAAACGAACTCACGTGATGATTAAAATGGAGGCCACTTACTTTCAATGTTACCAAGTGATCAAAGCAACATTCAAATGCTAATGCAGTTCAACGTACCTGAAACATTAAAAAAGTAATTATTATTTCTTATCAACAAATTCTTCAAAACAATTAAGAGATGAAAATGCATTTAAAGCTAAAAGACTGTAGCTGTTTCATAATAGCAGTGTTACAGTTTTACAGTGAATGTAACACAGTTGATTTTTCTTCAACAACTTAATTTTCTATTTCTCTCTATTCAATTTCAAAATACAGCGGTCACGACCAAATAATGAGTCATCATCTCTCTCATTACCCACAAAGAAGCTGAAGAGCTCATGTGGGCATCGACATAAAACAATCAAAACTAATTTTTGTTAACTCAGTAATGTATAGAATTTTGAGTCTAGAAGTACGTAAGTAGTTTGTATCTCTCTCATTACCCACCACACACAATCTCAAGAGCTCATGTGGGCATCACCACAAAAAATTCAAAACTCATTAGTCAACTAGTAATATGTAAAAGTTTGAGTCTACTACAAGTAAGTAGTTCGGGAAGTGCTATAGATGAAATAATAAAAAGTATGGGTCTGTAAAGGTTTGAGTCTGACTGCACTTCAACTGAATCCTCCACAGAAATTGAGTTAGCTTCCAATTCAATGCCACCATTCAATATCATTTATCAAACAGACACGAACTAAAAAAATTGGTCGTAGAAATATCCATTATGCAATCAGGAAAAATATTCTGCTTTCCAACACTATTTGTTACCCATTATACCTTTCAAATTCCAGGTGGCACTATTCCTTGGTATTAGGAAACCTGAATAGTTGAAAGCATTTCAATCCAGCCTTTGGAGGAGAGTATCTACTATTATAGTAGAGTTCGGCTTTGGAATTGAATACAATGAGTATGTGGCAAAGTGCCAGCAAAACAGGAGACGTTGACCCGAATTCCTCATTGAATGGAATGAAAAGCCGAAAGTGCGGATGTTGAGAGTGGTCCACGGACCACGGTTCAATGGTGCAAGTGCATTAAGCACTACCACTATACTCTATTTGATGTAACTTCCGACTCCAAATACACTCAAGATAGTGAAATCTTGTAACATGTAGGCTATGTATTACCCATCTTGTATTCTTACGTGTAACGTCAAGTAGGAAGTTACATGAGTTGTAGTATAAGTAAGTACACGTTGCCTATATTCACGAGTCAAAATATCACAGAACCGACTTTTCCTTCCTGCAAAGGCATGTTTTTGATAACATCACCTAGACTTCAAGTAGGCTACACTCTTGTTTTTCGCATCTTATTTATTTGATTACAAAAGTGCTATAGTATCCCTCTAGCTGCAAGCTATTTGAGGGATACATTCAAGATATCAAATTACATTCAATAAACCAAACAATAACAATGATAATTTTGTTTTCAAAATCAATCTGATTGTACTATTTTCTCAATTTTTGTTACTGATTGTTCTGTTTTGTCCATTGCACCATGAGAACACAACTTGGTAAGCGTCCATTCTACACTCACATCAACACGATAGGTAGGTATCACTTCGGTCTACATCATATTGGGTATTCATTAAATATTATTCACTTTGAAACAAATATTCTATTTCCAAAATCGCAATACATTCTAATTCTAAAACTAAACTATTATTGAACACAATAATAAATCGCAATACATTTAGATTTCAAAATTAAACTAGTGGGACTAGTGATTGTTTCCATTTTGCTGGTACATACTATGAATACACAAAATGGCGGAACCGATAATACATGAAATGGTGGATACGATAGGCCAATTGACAAAATGGTGGAAATTCAGCCATAGTCAATATTAAGACACGCCTTCCCCTCACCTGATATTATTTGTACAGTAATTTGATATAGACTACATTATGTTCAAGAAAGGGAAACTTCGAGTGTTAGCCGATCAAAATCAATTTTCTCCATTCGATCTATCGACCGACAAGACAATGAACCATTGTCTAAACACATACGGCATTGTGACCTAAAATTCAGAGCATTCAACCTGAACTGGAAAAACATCATTCCATTTGACTATTAAACATATTCCATTTCACTATGAACATATTCATAGTTGACTTTTTTCATCCTACAAGCCAAGACTTCATTTTCGCTAAAATTGTGAAATGATAACTCTATCATTTTCTGGAAAATGACCAGGAAATTTCAACCAAAATGCACTCCAATGCACTTTGTGAAAGCAAAGAAAGTATGAAGCTCAATAAACGCTATCGTTTCACTCGAAGTTGATTAGTTGCTGTTAGAGGAAGAATGAAGAAGTGAATTGAGGAAATCCGATGATTTATTCGCTACTCGGCGATCTTTCGCTTTCCGCCAGTCGTAAATTCAAACAATGAGACATTGCCATTTGTCAATTGAAACTGAAACTACGAAGAAAGTGAATAGCTGAGATATCGAACAGCTATTATCGATTGGGAAATGAATGAATTCCGATACTTCTGAGTTATTCATCTTATAGATTCCATGATACGAGTATATCGGGCAGGTGGTACATTGGTCTGTGGAGTCACAACCTTCAGTCCGCTAGCACGACCTGGTCTGGGTTCGAATCCCAGTAGGTAAGGGTGTTTTCCACCTCACCTCATCAATCACCCTCACACTCAATATCCATTACCCACGAACAAGCTAATTAATGTGGGCATCACAATGTGAACATAGTTAACATAGTGGGCATCATCCGAAATAAAAAAATCTATCTAATATGTTCAGGATTCGATGAAAGGTTCTAGCAGTTTCTACACTGATTAATTATGTTTTATTGTGTTGTATTTTGTATGGGTTGGAGATTCAGCAAGGCAAGGATTAGAGACAGAGAACAAAAAATAATCAAGATAATGAACAAAAGAAAGGGTGGATGAAAATCATGAGAATTAATTCGAAATTAGGCAGAAATAGAGAACACAACAAATAACAAAGAAAATGAACAATAAATAAAGCACAAAAAGAGAAAGCAAACATAATAAATCTGAATTTCATCAAGATACTAACGTATAGACTACAGTGAGTTGCAATGTCTACACTCTACAGTGAACTGAGAACATAGAATAACCAAAAAATAGAAAGAGGAAAAGAATAGATTAGGAAGAAGGCGGATCCATTATAACAGAGATTATTCATTTCGTTCTAATGAGCGTCACTTGAACTCAGCTCAGCCGGCTGAATATATTCGAATTGAAACAAAAGGTGGGACCGAATTAATGATCAAACAATACCAACACGTAGGACGACGGTTTGAAAAGTTCACATACGCAGGCAAATCCTCAACTCTTTTCATAGTACTCTTATGCATGCTAGTAATAAAGTGATAAAACATTGTTCCGCATTACAACAATGCTGTGCTGTTGAAAATGCAGAAATTCAAAAATGAAGAAAGTACAGAATAATGTGTTCCACATCCATCTGACTGATAATCAGCCATCCACCTGACTGATAACCAAAAATAATTGTAATCTTGAATAATAATTATATGTCCGTATTGTTCAAGTTTTTCAAATACTGTTTGAAAAGTATTATCACAGATGAGCTAAATCCTCTGTGGATTTAGCTTCTCTGTGGTATTATTTTCTAAGCTCATAAAGGTATGATGTTACAAGTTTTAAAAGTTGTAAGTACTACTCCAAAATGGGCAGGCACACCCTTTTTAGGCCATCTGAAATCAAATTAATATCATGTAGAAAAATTCACTTTTTAGGAATGGTTGACTGGGAAGGGAATGGCAGAAGTACGAGAATCCAATAGAATTTGAACGCTATGGATACCATATTGTCTATTGATAATATAACTGAACCAATGCACGATAAGGCTTCAATGTAATGACGCCAGTTTACGGTTGTTACTAGTTAATTCAATTAAAAAATTTTGAAACAGGCTTCAAGTTTTAATGAAAGAATATAACTGAAGCAATGTACGATTAGACTTTAATCTTGAATGTGATGAAGCATTACTTCATTGTAATGACTGTGGTTACTGATTGATCTATTGGATTTTTTTAAACCTGGCCGAAAATTTTAAAACAGAGAGGAATTTTCTTTCGGAAAAAAATGTACTAATCTAATCAACTTGGAAAGGAATGCTATTAAAACATCTGCAGTCGCATCTTAGTAACTCCAATAATGGATAGACGAAGTTTTTGTATGGATTAAGTTCTCTGAAGCTCGCAACTCAATTGAGTTTCAAGAAATGGACAAATCAGTGTTCATTTGCAGTTTCCAACAAAGACAAAGTAAACGCGACTGTCGGTTCAGATTCAATTTCAACTTTTCCCAGTCAACCCTGAAGCAAAAACTTCTCTCCCACTTGAAAATCTAGGCATCCCTGGTCTTCTACAGTAATCTCCTCTTGTTACAGATAATTTTGTTTTCTTCTATAAGGTCTACTAAAAAAATATTGAGTAAGAAGCGCGATAAGTTATTAACATTGGAGCCTAGAATATAACGAGACAGGTCATTTGATCAAGAGCAAGACAGATTTTTAATAACATATTAATTTAAGTACAATTATAGTCTGTCCAAGCAAAGGAGACATTCTGACAAGATAGGAAAACGACTCATCTCGGTAAATATTGGTCCAAAAATGATAAAATTTTAGGAAACATTCTGATCTACAATTTGAGACCAAATTCATAATTTTTGAACCAATATTGATCGAGCTGGAGTCATTTTCTCATCTGTCTTTTTCGATTTGAAAGACTACAGCGTAGCTACGTAATTTTCAGAATTTTTGTCATGATATGAGGTTTTGTTCTACAGTATCAGGTTTTATACAAATACAAGATTATTCTATTTATCTTGAGCTTATGTTTTGGAATTCAAAAACTTTATTCTATTTATTTTGTAACTTAATTCCCAAGTATTTGGTAAGTTATCAACATCATTTATTTATTTAAAATAAATATAAATATTCATTATTTATTCATTTAAATCATCATTAATTATTGAATGATATGTAGGTGCGTGAGAGTTAATCAATCGAAATTCTCCCTTTTTCAACTTTTTCTCATTATACTACTCCAATCATTTCAAGAGACCCACTTTTACCAGCATAAATGGTGCTATACAGAAACACCGCATAAGCTGCATAGCTCAGAATTAGTGCGTAACATCCAGCGGCTAATAACTGTGAGAACGCATCACCATCTTCCAAAATTAATTACTGCAGAAACATAAAACACGATAATCACTGCGCTAAATTAACGTCAGTCATTTTGACGCTTAATTACTTACAGGCCTGAAAGCAGTGCGTAGACCTTCATAGCACACTGCTTCCTCAATTTTAATCAGCTCCTTATCTTCTAACCTCGTTTGAACAGTACAAAGCCTCTCGATTCAGTTGAGAAACAGTGTCTACCACCGTTCTATGTTCACATGACGGGGAAATGTTGAATGCAGGATGAGGAACTAGCTAGTTCCCGGAATGATAAGCAAACAACACACGAGAAAGTTAGTTTGGTACTTTATTCAATTGAAGTATGTGAGATCCGTCAAAAAGAAGATCAACGCTATAGTTTGTCCAAGCAAAGAAGACATTCTGGCAAAATGGGAAAATGATTCTAGCTCGGTCAATATTTTTTTTGTGGATGATGCCCACATAAGCATTTTAGCTTGTGCGTGGGTAATGGATAATGAGTTTGGAGGCGATTAATGAGGTGAAAAACAGCCATGCCTACTGCTACTGGGTCTCGAACCCTGACCAGGCAGTGCTAGCGGATTGAAGGTTGTGACGCCCCAGCCCACTGCGCCTACCGGGCCGGCAATTAGTTCAAAAATATTATATATTTGGTGAATGTTTCCCACAATTTGAGACCAAATTTATAATTTTTGAACCAATATTGACCGAGCTGGAATTATTTTCCCATCCTTACAGAATGTCTTCTTTGCTTGGACACTGGACATACTATATACTATCCTCCAACTGATGCCTCTTCCAACTCGGCGAAACATTGTAAGATATGGAATACAATATATTTCAAGTCAAAAGTTACAACAAAGTCAAGCTTACAACAAATATAGAGTTTAAAAGAATATTCATGCAAGGTTCATTCCATCATATTGGAACTCATTTCAGTTTTCATTTATCTAAAAAACAATGTTTTGTATTCCAGGATTTTTCTTAATTAAAAAGTCCAGTTGTAAAAATGTTCATTGAAATTAAATAGTGGAAAGAATTGGAATACTGATAAAGGGGAATTGAATAATTAGTCTGAAAACCAACCAACCTTTTCCTGGGTTTTGTCTTCTGCCAACGCTGAGGAACAAGTTTCTGAAGTACCATACTCTTTTCCGAGGTCAGAAACTATATTCAACTTCGTCCCTGCACCACACAAGCTCCTCAACGTTATATTCTCTTTTTCAAGTTGTTTTTAATTGAAATTTTACAAATTCTTGTCCTAAACTTGGCTGAACTTGCTAAGAATCGAAAGGTGAGTGAGTACAGTAGGTCTATTTTGACTGGGTAGGCTTTCAAGCATACTGCATTTATTTGTATACTTTTTTATTAGTTGATAACTTGCTAGTTTAAAATTGAAAGACTGGATTAATTTGAAAGCAATCTAGTCTATTATTTTCTTATTAATACAAATTTATTTACACTGTACTTATCTGGGGTTTGAATAATTTTCAACAAACCATTAGATAGAATATTCAAAAATTAATAAGAATTTAATTGCCAAGGGTGTAAAATGATGAAAATTATTAACTTTCAACTTTAGGGATAACTTATTTTTGCGTTGAAATAAATAGAAGAGCAAGAAAAGTAGGATATTCAACATTGAGTTGTGTCGTCATTCGATTTTATTTTGTATTTAACTAAAATAATTGTCAATTGTTTTATGGTTTCCACTCTTCTATTTCGTACTGCATTTCATATGTTTATTTATTTCATTTTCTACAAAGAGAGGATAGTCAATTTGGTAGAATATTAATTGTAATGAATAGTATGGTAAGTAGTAGTATTAGCAATTTTCAATTTATCCATACAATCCTCTAAGTAAACCTTGAAATGTTTCCATTACTCCAAGCCATATTTTATAGAAAAGACTGCAGTAATAATTACTTATACAGTTCATTTAAAGCTTATGATTTTATAAGAGAAGAAATAATAGTGTATGTACTCAAGCGAAATACGTTGAGAATCAGGAAAAAGTGATATTATAATATATTAAATCAAACTAGAACGTTTCTATTTTACTTAGCAATTGAGAAAACTCCAACAACTGAATACAATAATAACTGTACTATACCTTACTGTAACAATCCTTTTGCATGCTTACTTATATTTGTTGAGGATCATATATATATATAGCAATTAGAAATAAAAATAGGAAGAAACTAGGCTTGATATTCATTTTGGCCAGAGTTGTACCCGATCAAGCACTTATTAAATATGGTGTGATTCTGATAATACAAAAATACTAAGCACAAATAAATAATTTACTTGCAATAAAAGTAACAAACAAATTCAGCCTCCAATTTTTAATCTTGTTGATTAGGTTCGGCTGCAGATCATAGCACATCTAGAGAATATTCATTGGATGCTAGGTTCAAACAATTTTCCGTAGTCAAATAGGTAAGAGTTAAAAGGGATGTGAAGATTGAGCACAGAAAGCAAACAATAACAATTAACAAAGAGAAGTTGACGACGAGGAGCTAGGCCGGAGCTAGGACTTCGCGAAACGATGGCTCATGCACCGGGATCGCACTTGGACTGACGGTCTGCTCGCTTCCCCCTTCCCAAAAAGGGGGTGGCTAACCCCCTTCACCCCCTCAATTGTCTGTCTCCCCTTTTCTGGTCCAGACGAACCCCCAGCTGCACAGGGATGTCGGGAAAACGGGAATATTCTGAACATTTTCTCCCTCATGCGCGCGACTCTGTACACGGTACAGTATAGTCTGTCCAAGCAAAGAAGAGCCTCTGGCAAGATGGGAAAATAGCTCAAGCTCGGTCAATATTGGTCCAAAAATTATCAATTTGATCTCAATTGTAGGAAACGATTTGATCTGCTATTAAGACCACATTCATAATTCTTGAACAAATATTGACCACACTGGAGTCATTCTCCTATCTTACCAGAGGGTCTTCTCTGCTTGGACAGACTATTATACAAGGATGCGGGAAATTCACATCTCGGAAATTTTGTATGACGTCAAAGTACAGTTAAAAAATTACCTGACTATTTAGCGAAAAAAATACCTGTTAGTCATACAAGATTTGAACTTTAATTTTAAATAAATTGAAGTAGAAAATAAATTGATAAAAAATAGCAATTCAATAAAGCAGTAGCCTACAGAACAATAATAATATTATACCAATTTGTAGATGGATTAACTATTTCAAAATACAATAAATTAACCCCTTTCAACATCAGCATTGATTATACAACGAACAATAGGTTGATTGAATTCAAATGCATACATTTTTTACCATCAGAATGATTGAGTGTATGAAATAGTAGTTTATGCAACGGTTGTATAGTCTATCCAAGCAAAGAAGAGCCTCTGGCAAGATCAGAAAAATTCGGTCAATATTGGTTCAAAAATCATTGATTTTGGTCTCAATCGTAGGGAACATCCTGATCTACAATTTTAGACCAAATCAATATTGTTTGAACCAATATTGATCGAGCTTCTTTGCTTGGACAGACTATATAAAGGGAGCCTGAGCATTAGATGAGATATGGTTTAGAGTTTAGAGCCACGAGCAGCGAGTGAAGCGCATGTTGCATACAAAAACGCCCGTAGATAAAAATATTGGCGTATAAATACAACATCACTACTTTTTTAGTGAAATCTAATGAAAATTCTATTCGTCCAAATTGAAAATACTGTATTCCAATTTGGACGAATAGAATATTCATTAGATTTCACAAAGAGCAAGCGCAGACATTTTAATACACTTAAATATTATCTATCCAAAACTTTGTAGTGAAAAAAGAATAATAGCGGAAAGTTATGAAAGAAATAATAAGTAGATGTCTATAATTTGAAGAATAAACTGTAATGAAATAAGGTTTTCATTTTTAATTTAAAACAAGGAGTAAAAAATAAGGAATTCAAGGCAGGAAATTGAAAGCCACAATTGCCGCTAATGTATAATTGAACACAATTGAATTATAAATTGCAGTATTTCAGCCAGTATTAATACAACAGGAAAGGAAAAAGACGCTCGTAAATCTTTTACTAGCAGGCGCACAGAAGTTATCTACTGGGGTTAAAAAGAAAGTGGGAAACGGAAAGGGGCCAAAATCGTAAAAAATGTAATATTCCTGGGAGCACGGTAAAGAAACACTATAGATATGATATGAGACCAGACACCACAGAACATCTACTCATCCTAAACCGTAAAGATTATTGCTGGTGTAAAAGTGGTTTAGCATTGTTTCAGAAAGCAAGTGCGTCTTAATAAAATGCTTCTGGAAACTGTACAATGTACATGTCTACTACAATCATAAGACTTGGATTTGGCTGGTTTAGAAATCTGAACCATCCAAAATCAATTTACTTCACCGGAACTAAACTAGGAACAATTTTTTTGTAGTATTCCTATAAATTTATGCTTAATATATTTTTATATATTTTTTATTCATGATTATAAATTTTTTTATCACAAAAAAATCAATATTTTTGGAGAATTACAAACTTGCTGGTGATTATTAATAAACTATTATTCTCTAATGTACTTGTTTTCACCGTTGTGAATTATTATGATTCTTCATGGTAGTAATGTAGTTTATTAATATTAATAGTGTGAGGGCCGGTTGTTCGTAACTTTGTTAAGTTTTAACGCCGTGATTATCCTGGATAACGACATCTAGTTATCCGCAAACTAACTCAATTCAAATAGAGAATAGAAACATATAAGTTATTAAAAAGCCTTGATTTTCATTTACAAAACTCGATGAAACATCATTTACATTAAATTTTAATGCCTAACAATATTACTAACCTTTAAATTCATGAATCAAGTTTAGATTTATTATCATTGAGGCAATGATATCAATGAGGTAATGGAAAATTTCAATGGCGGTTGTTTCAAATTTAACAGGTCAGCAGCTGTTTAAATAGAATTGAATACTAATTTCACAGTACTAAACTAATCGGCCAGAATTAAAGGCGTTAAAAATTTTAACATAACCATCAGCTGATGATTAAATTTTCAATAAATTATCTGAAAACAATAGCAGCTAAAGGTTTTCGATTTTTGTGGTACTACCATCTTGACAACAATTAATTTGTATCAGCATGCAATTTCCAGATCATGTTTTTGTTTTATTAAATAAATAATTTATACAATAATGAGATAATTATTGATTCTAATATCTATTTTGAATAAGTTCATTTGAATATTTTGCTACTACTATCACATTTCAATACTTTATTCATTTGAACGTTTTTCCACTTTGACACGGTGAAATAACGGTGATAAAACTAACAGAACGTACGTGCAACCGGCCTTGAGTATTTTATACAATTAGAAATTAAATACCTTCTTGATTTAATTTGTAGTTTAAATTCAGCATCGAATAGAAATATGAATTCACTTTGGTTTTTATACTATGAATTTTCAAATAATTTTATATATTCTTCTATAATGATAAACATACATTGGGAAGGGAAAACAGGCATAGCTTATTTCTACCACAATATTCATTAAAACATTTTCCAAATTTTCAGGTTCACACTTGAAAATATGTTTGATCGTTGTTTGTTGTTATTAATACAAAGAGCAACTTACGCAAATCTTTATCTTGACATTAGTCAAATTCAAACAAAACTTCATATTGGAGGATTCCTACATCTCACATGACCCTCTCAAGGGAACACATGAAAATAGAATTAAATGTTTTGTTATTGACTTAATCGATTTTGAATAGAATAAATTTGAACTTTAAGAAATACATTTTCATTTAATAAGGGATGAGCAATGATGGAGCAAGTGCCTGCGGGAGTCGGATGAGTGACTAGCCCCAAATAATTATATAATCAAGGACTTCGTACTTTCTTTTACCCATACAAAATTCAACAAATTACCAACAATCATACTTGAAAAGTTGGTCAATCTATCAAGATATCTCCAAGCAGTGAAGGCCCTTCATATTTCACATTTCTACATACAAAAATATATTATTAACAAAATTAATAATGAACATTATTATATTAAAATAGTCATTTTAACGCTATTCATTTGAATTCCCAAACATGTTGAAGTAGACGAATTTATATGAAATTCTAGCAATGTTTAGAAATGTTTGAAATGGTGAATTTATTCAGAATTTCAGGATTGTTTAGAGCTGTTCAAAGTTGTCGAATTTGATCTAAATTTCTAGCGATATTTAAAGCGGTTTAGAACTGACAATTTCTCTCAAAATTTCCAGCGATGTTTAGAGCTATACAAAGTTGGCGTATACAATCAAAATATTTCTAGTGATTGTTGATATTTTTTATCGAGTTTTTCAAGATATTTCCAGATTTTTTGTCGAATTACTAGTCAGAAGCACAGTGCAAATTGCTCAAGAAATAAGAGCAGACTATGAAATCGGCCTGAATGAATCCCCGCATCGAGTGCTGGAAAATAATGGTGCGCTCACTTCTGGTGAAAGCATGGTTGAGTTGAAGCTCAATGGCACGTGTGAAAGCAACCAACCATTCACGCCCAATCCAATACAAGTACGTGAGTGATCATTGCATTCAGAAATACGGCCGCACCGCAGAATGCATATCGAACGGGCTGGAAATACTCACTGCATGAATACAGGAAAGAGGAAACTAATTGCGATGGAGGACTATTTACTGCCACTCTACAAAATTCGTCTCCCTTCGAATTGAAAATATGAAAACTTTAGTATACTGTCGTTTGGAATAATTGAAGAGATTTCCCCGATATTTATGTTACCATGTGCAAAAGAAATTGAAGAAATTTTAATCAACAATATTAATTACCAGTATCAGTAAATTAGTTTAGACATAAGGATAGTTTAAGAGGTATTTATGTCAATGGCTCAACTTCTCATGAAGGACCTAGGCCTACTACCAGATGGTTGCCAGTTTCAAAAATTATAAATTGAAGATATTTTAGTCAAAATTAATTTCTAGAATCAGTAAATTTATTAAGACATTAGGTTAGTTTTTGGAGGTACATCATAATAATCGTAAGGAGGTGTTTCTACTCAAGGCCTAATTCAGACAGAAGAGACTTGCTGTAGACGTTTCACATCTTGATGAACCTTATACAAACAAATAGTCCAATGTACACCAAAATAGTAGCAATATATTTTTCATAAGCACTTGGATAAGACATGATAGCATTATAATATGAGCTATATTATAGAATATTATATTATAACTAATTTACTGAGCATGCCTGCGCCACATTTTGCCTGTGTGCGTTGCTACATTTAATAACCTGGGAGCGATTTTTCCTCCGTCCGTCTGTTACTATGTGCGCCTTGCTTTACACTGCATAGCATCTTTGAAACTTGTTTTCAATTCACCTTCTGCTAAGTATCTGAAGTCGATTATATTTGGCAACAGGTCTCGCTTTTATCAATAATCGAGCCAGTCTGTTCACCTTTCAAAGCTGTTATTGCCAAATCATTTTCACATGGCCTTTACTTTCCAAAGAACAGTTCTGCAGATTTCTTCTTCCAATATACACAATTATTATCAGTAATCCATTTATCTCCAAGGAGGCACTATGTTCCTCATCCAAACTCAGAAAACCACGACAAAGTAGACGAAAGAAACGGCCATGGTGGCAATTCACAGGTTGTTATATTCGACGACTCACCTTGGCGGCGTCGGCAGGTGGAAAGTGGAACAGCCTTAAACGCCGATTATGGGAATCCTTGCCATTTGCAAACAGAATGATAAGATTATTTGTAATTGTTCGACTGTCTTATTTATTTACAAGAGACCTGTCATTGTTTCTATCTCTGTCAACGGTTCCGAGCAAATCAGGCGTTGAATTGCATTAAGGTGTTTGAGGTCGCCAAATTTATCTATTTTTTCAACAACCAAGGTAAATCCTTCTGAAATTATTTTAAAATCCAATCAATTCTATGATTTTGACAATTTTTCATTGTTGAATTTTGTAAAGTTTTAAATTTTATTTTGTATAATTCAAAAATTACTGTAGTTACATTGGAGATTTCCAAGTTATTTGTTAGCAGTAGGTTGATTGTCATCTGTTTCATTGTCTTCAATTGATAGGATGAGGAGATACAATCACCATCATTCATGCTTCATTTACTCCCTTAACAGAAGCATTATAATGTCGCCTACCTAATAAACATGATTCACTCATATGTAGTGCAACAGCAGTTCTTATTATTATAATCAGCAGCAAGAAAGAAAGGCTGTTACTTAAGAAATAATTACGTATTAATCAATCAAATTTGATTGTGATAGGAATAATTGAAAAGGTAAAATAAAAATTAGGCTATATGTTGAACTGAATTAAAAGCATCTAATTTCTAAAAAGTGAAAATTTAAAATTAGAAGTCCATCAGAACAGTTCATCCAAAATGAAATTAAGTTGGTGGAGTGAAAATTTAAAATTGAGTTTAATCTATATTAATTCTCAAAAAAAGGAAAATGAAGCTTTAGAAGAGGACGAAATTTAAATCGAATTGAAACCAAGATTATCTCAATATAATTGAAGAGTCACACAAATTCAGTTCCTGAGGAGGTGAAAAAATTTAATTTTCACAAAAATATGAGTCAAACGTAAAATACTGAAAAGGAATAGAGTAAACTTTGAAATATTAAGGTTGGCCAGGTTCAATAAATTCGAAGAATTGTATATTTACAACATAATAATAATTTAAATACTGAACAGAATTACAGAGCAATGGTTAACTTGAAAAAAACTACATTAAAATTTACAAATGATAACATACTTGAATAATGTAAGCGCCAGATCCTTCTGGTATTCTAGGAGAACCCCCATCTTCAAACAGTACTAGTTGAGAGACACCTATAACTCCGAATCACTTTTTCAAATCCCAGTCAAAAATCTCATTAAGTACGCGGCGCGCGGGTGAACTCGATAAACATTGGATTGCAGCGACTACTGTAACTGCTGCAAGAATTTTCCGATAAACTGGGAAATGATGGAACGGTTTGACGGACGGACGACCTCGAGGAAAAAGAGGGCAAAGGGGCGAAAAAGAGAGAGAGAGAAATGTACAAGATGGTGGGGAGTGGAAAACGGCTCAAAGATAAGCGGAAAATGAATAATATGTCGATATCAGCCACTATGTCATTCTGTTTTGACAAGTGTTGTCCACCAAATATTCCGGGGAGACGGAAGGACATTACTATCTGGGTCACCGTCGCAAAACTCCCGAAATGACGGCGTTTAGACATTTGCAATTGTGTAATGCCCACCGACAGCTAAACATTGTCAACCGACATCTAGTTTTACTGCAAATATCGCCGAGCAAACACAAGTTTGTTTGGATGAACTGACTCCTATTCTTACTGTAAGTGCCGCAAACAAAACAAACGTTTGTTTGGATTTCAATTCTTTGAAAGGGTTGTGAAATTCATCAACAAGAATAAGCGAAAGATGTAATGATGCTGATTTTATTTAATTCTCATAAACTATGGTTGTGAGATAGTATTGGAATGCTGATTAGGTCCAATGAAAAATTTTTGAAGAGTGACAAAAGTTTGATTAATGTATGAACTTGAAAAAAAAATGATTAGAAAATGTAAATTAAAAATAAGGGCGTTAAACCGTTAAATGATTATTCATCATATTTTTATCTGAAATTAATAGATTGAATAAACAGAATACGTATTAAGAATAAGTTACATATTGAAGTTTCATTTCATCAAAATTTAACATTATCACAATATTTTCATCAGGGTACAATAATGCTCACAGCCCAAAACATAACAACGTAAAAATAAAGCTAGTGGCATCATGCTAATGCTGTTGTCGATACATGTACGTATTGAGAACTTTCATGAATTTCAAAGGAAACCTAACAAGAATTTTGGGTGCTGATAATGATCTTTCCATTGCTTTACCTGTGATTGGTCGGACAAAATCTAGAATATAGATTGCAAATTCGAAAAGCCAATAATACTCAAGTTTGAAATTCAAATCGCCAATAAAAATAACAAAATACTGTAAAAATGAACTTAGGAAGTTGGAATTTCTTGGAGTCATTAATCGATGAAGTCATATTCAGCACTTGGAAAGGAACTCGTAAAATTAGGGTAATTGAAAGAAAACAAATTCCAGTCATTTTTTACCCAATCGGTTCAACCCTTACCATCTCTAACATGGATGTTGAAAAGTGAGCGTTCATTAGCTCTCAGTATAGCTGACCAGTTCCCCCATTATTTACACTTGTTCAAGCTGCGGTTTTGAAAAAAGTGGGGTTCCCCTTCCAGAAAAAAGGTTATTCATCACACAGCTTAATAGCAACCTCCCATTTTTGCATTTTTCTGCCTTATCAACCTCAGAGGGCAACCTTTGGCCCTACTACAGCTTACATTAGGGTTAATCAATGATGGGATTCTTTTACTCTCAAACAAAGATCCTGGATTTAACATTGTATTTGCATACAAATTGCCAATTAACATACTAAGATTACTGAAATAGTTATGCTCGGTTTCGAGATATCAGTCAGCTGGATTATGATGATAAGGGAACATTCATGCATTTCACATACATCTATCAAGGAAAATAAATTTTCTCTATTTGATTGAAATTTTTCCCACTTCACTTTATGGTAGTACTGAGATACATATAATGAAACAAGTTTTGCTAATCCAAGTGAAGGAAATTGAGAAACTACGATAAATAAATAGCTAAATTAATACTTAAATTAAACTAATAGATAAATTAATACTTTATTTTCCATCTCCATTCCATTATAAATTATTGATATGATAAATAAGTGAGTTTCGAAAACAGTATTGTGAAGTATTGCTCATAGACTTATAAATGGAAAGAAGATTCAAACTTTCAACAATCCAATATACATACTCATTGAGTCGATACGTAGAGATTGAACTAACCTTGGTCAAATTATTTGTAGAGAGAGGAGGGAAAATTCGAATAAATAAAAGTTTGAGATGTTGGCTATTTCATATTCGATAACTCAAACAACAGTCAGCATGAATCCATTCAAACATTAAAATCGTAGCTTTGACCCAATTCCAATTTCATTGGTGGTTGTGGTTCTAGACAGAAAAAGGGGTTGAGAAATCCAGAATGACCGTTCCACAAAAGAATATTGAACCGTACTGTTTCTGGTTCATCTCTTTAATGGAAACGTACTATGTCAATAACCCACAAAAGGATAGTATTTTATCTCCTTGTTTCTTCACTGGCTTTCTCAGTCAATAACCTTTTTCTCTCTTTTCCTCCAGTTTTAGAGTAGTCTTCAAGTCTTATGAACAAAATAATTCAAATGTTAGATACGATATGATTTCAAAAGTATTCTGATGAGTTGAAACTTAAATCCAACTTATTAGAAATAGAAAACGAGTAAGTAAATACGCAAGTTTTATTACTATATACATTGAAATTGAAACAAAATAACAGCATAATGAATATTGATTATTAATTAATTATCGATCATTCGGGACCTAATATTGAATATTATAGAAAAGTTGAACTCAACACACTATGCCTAGCTAACATGAGGGATATAAGCTTTTCACAGTAGAAATGTACGATGGGAGCTCGAGAGCGCTGGCTAGCAATTTAGGAAAGTGCAATATTTACTGTCAAATATCCGAGAAGAGATGTTCCAGGGAGGAAAGTTGCGATATGAGAGTAGTTTCGCCCTGCAAAAAGAGCAGCACACGTATCCGTGTCTGCCCAGTTGAACCAACTAAACACTCTGCCTTATCGCGGTTTCAAATTATATTTCACCAGGACCAGAACCAGACTACTTAGCATGCCACGGAGCGGTAGAATAAATAATATTGTAGAACATGAATGTTTTACCAAGGCTATACTCCGTTTACCGAGTGTTTGGAGCAAATTACAACTTTCAAGTGATACAATTCATTGTACCTTGAATGGATTGCATTATTCAGAACTCTTTCAGGAAAGTCTGGGTCACAGGAATTCTTAAAAACCGTAGTACAAGTCACTGGCGGCTCGTGCCCACGAACCAGGTGAAGTGCTGTACAGTAAAAGATACGGGCACTTCACCTGTTTCGTGGGCACGAGCCGCCAGTGGTACAAGTAGAGTAGAGAAAACTTCTTTTAAGTTTAATTTCCTCCAATATCTCAATTAGCGAGTACAAAACTCACAAAATCAACTGTTGATATTTTTATGTTCTTGTCTTGTTTCATTACTGCTTAACATATTATCAATAAATAACGTTCATATCTACACAACAGTTTGTCATATCAATTTAATTGCGATACTTAATCACTGCTACTGTCTTATTATCAAGTTTGTGGAATATATTTAAAACATTAAGCCTTTCACATACTTCACCATTGTCAATGCATAAAAATTAAAGTATATTGAAATTTAAGGATCATTGCTTTGTACATAAATTCAATGATAAAGTGAGTTCCCCTTAAACCTCATATTTATTAGTTTATGAATTTTATTCATTTCCAAAGAAATGACAAAAAAGAATTGCACGAAGACAGTCGAGTAGTTCAGGTCATCAAGTGACTAAAATACGGCACGGTCTTTGTTTACTTTCAGAAGTGGGCTGACATATGTGTGTGAGAAGCACGTCACCGCCACGGCACGTTTCTGCACGTACCTGCCAACCCAAGAGAGGAGAAATGAAGGAGAAAAGAGAACGCAAGAGAGAATGAGACACGAAGGAGAGATGGTGGTGGAGGTATTGATCCAACAGATAGGAAAAGCGGCTAGCTACCAGCTCCAGTAGTCTGATTCTGGAAAATCAGCCCTCCCTCCCCTCCACACTCCCTCACACTCACCACCCACACCACGCGTGTCTCTCGAGGTATCGTCGGCCGATTTTCTCACAAATTTTCCCTCCCACCAGCAGAATTTCCCTCAGCTTTTCTCCCTCGAGGATGTAGGAGGTAGGCCACCAACACATGATGAAAATCTCATCAGACTACCAACTGTTATGAAAAATGGATTAGAGCGGTCGACAACAGTATTTGCCAGCAGTTACAAGGATTGAGCTCTCAGTCGAGTACCTGGCAGTATTGTTCTTGGAACAATTTTATCATTCAAAACATGTAGAAAAGATGCATTTTTGAACTATGAAAAATTAAACTTACATCGTTCAAATTTCAAACTTCATTCGTTTAAATTTTGATAGATACCGTACTTGGAATAATAATTATGTAGAAATACTCATCAATATGATTGAAGACTAATGTTCACTAAAGTTAATAATATGGACATCTTTTGAATACAATTGAAATTTTAATCCATGTACAAATAATGAACATATTCTTAAGCTATTGCTGTAGCCAGTATTTTTTTAAAACCTTGGATTTTTTCAAATCTAAACCTGAATTTAGTGTTGTTACTATAAACAAGCAACTTTTCAAGTTATTCATTTCAAACAAACAAATCAATAGAAAAATACAATTCAATTTAAATGATAAACTGTTAACGAAGTGTCAATAACCACCGTTATTAGGTCAAATTTGTAAAACGTTCTAGTCGAAATCACGTATTACACAAGTGAAAAACCGTATCTAGAACAGTAATAGAAATACAAACATCAGTGAGAGAAAAGGAGGGTGGACGAGAGCTGAGTGATAAGAGTTAGAGAGTAACTTGTACTTTTCCCGAGATATAAAATTCCAGGTGTGCCAAGATAGTTAAAGAAAGTCGACATGAGTAACAGTGAGACATAAATGTCGTCTTGAGGAGGGCAGGGGCGTAGTAAGCCCTCCTATATACTACAACTCTCCATGTGCAAAATAACTGGGTGAGGGGCCTCTAAGGTGGACTTGAGCCACTATAAATTATGCAACATTATTCCGGCCAGTAGCCGTTTCGCCATCACCACCAAGCTAGACGCTACACCCTCGTAAAATGTCTTCAAGTTGAAGCCGATATATTATCGGAGGACTGCAACACCCACGAATAGCAATATGAATAAAAGTTGGGATAATCATTTTTCAATAAGCTGAACATTCAATATATATAATTAGCAATACAATATAATTAGCTAAAAAAATGAACATTCAGTTCATTTTGCTCATAAGATATAGTTGTGTCAAGCACAGAAGAGCCTTTGGCAACATGGCTGCCATTCACTGCTGCCAGTAGTAAAATGAAAATTGTTCTGACATAACCAAATTTAGGAAGAAATAGTACAGGCTCAGACTATTTTTTCTGTCCTAGTTCATAATTATGTTATGATTTGTGCTATAATATGTCAATAATTGAATAAATAAATTAATAAAAAATATGTTCATTCGTGAAATCAATGTGATTATGATTAGTGTAAAAATGGTAGGTTGGCTGAAGTGATTTTTCCCTGAAAATTTCAGTTCTGCGCATGCGTAGTTACACTCTCACTTCCCTCCGCCATCTTGCAAGAGGCTCTTTTGTTCTTGGCCCAACTATAGTTGCCCAATCATTCAATCATACACATAGGATTATGCTCGAAACTGTACATATACTAATTTTTACTAACAGTCCAAATTGAAACCAAGTCATGCCAGATCATGATACTTGATTACTATAATTTCCACTTGAAAGAAAAGCAATTATTTTCACAAAACAAAAAAAAAATGAATGGTTGATAGCACAGAAACTCTAATAACAAAGTTAAAAATGTTATATAGTAGAGTTTTTTAGGATTGAAAAAGACCGGAGTATCAATATGGAGCAAGACTCTGTATTTCTTAATGATACAGAGCAAAGCTTTTTGTCACACAGAGGGGGGAGGTAGTCAACATAATTCAACATTAAAGAGAAAATATGATTTGATGAATTCCTCCTAAAATGGATGCAAAGATTTCTGTTGCCAAGTGTAATCAGCTCATAATGATATGAGAATAAGTTTAATTAGACAAGAATGTTCCTAAAGAATATTGTTCAGTTCCCATTGATCGCCAAGTTTTCCCACAGGACAGGTTCAATATTTTATTACTTTCCCGCTAACTTGTTTTCCCCAATCTCCACTGGGAATTGCAAGGTACAAAATTCTCGTATTTTACTCCAACCATGAGTAATCTAGTAACCATGTCAGTGGGTTAACTGTTGACTCTGTTGCCTCATACATTTTCACAGTGGAACACCTAAAAGGATTTAGAAAATAAATGATGAAAGAGATGACTTGAGAGATAAGTAGTAGTTTGGATGTAAAGTAGTACAGATGGAAAGTACTTTTTATGATACTCACACTACAATACATCAAATAATTATGAAAAAAATATATGGTAGTGTGTTTATTCAAGATGACAAAGCTTGTAATAATATTGTTGTGAAATTTAAGTGTAATAAACTAGTGCATGGCTGATAAATAAAACTTTTTTGAAAATGCTAGTTTTAACCCGGCTAGATTGATTTCTCCTTCATAGAACATCATAATTTCTTTCATGATTATGTTACATTTCATTCTCAGAGAAAAGAGAATCAAACCTTCCAAGAGAGTTTCAAGGAAAATATTTTCATTTCACTAAAAAAAACGGAGCAGGAAACAAGAAAAACACAAGAGAGAGAGAAAATTCCAAAACTTTTACAATATGAACGAGGTGGTGGTCCTAACTCAATTAACAACCTAAAAACTGAAAACTCGTATACCAAGCACAAGAATGGAGCAAGATTTTAATGGGTCATTCATTTTTCTGTATTTTTATGAGCAAAAAGTACAAGTGTGGAATGGGTGAAACAGTTGAAGACTTTTTAATTATCTTGCCCTACAATTGAGGAAGGAAACATCTGGTGGATATAAACGTTATTCTCCACAACATTGCTCTCTGGAATCACTAATGGTCCAAGTTGGGTTGTTTCTGAACAAGAAATTATACAGTTTGGGCTAAATATCTCAATCATTAGGTCAAGATATTACACTTTCCTGAAATTTCTGGAAGGAATTAGAATGTATTTCAGATTATTATCATAGAACTCAACACTTCTGAGATCAAAATCGCTTGTAATCTACATTTAAGAAATTCAAAATGAATGAAACCATAATTTTAAATTGTATAAAACAGTGATAAAAGTGGCCCTGAGATTAAGGAACCAATGTAAAATTCAAATACAATATTGATTGATAACATCAAATATGTATGTAAAATTGCGTATGTAAAAATAGGTATGTGAAATTATTAGCCTCTTTATAACACGGCAAAGTATTAAAAAAAATGTTTGATTTAAATCATGAAAATGACATCAATTGACTGGAAGTCGTGGACTAGGGACTTTCTCATTGAATCACTCCTCATAACATTCTCAAGTTATCAAGAAATCTATAAAGTTATCAACACATCTTAACCCCTTACACATCCCCTTACACACTCCAACACATCTTAAAGTTATCTTAAAGTTTACCCCTAAATATACATTCTCTGGAAATGAGCAATATTCAATGCTTCCTTTTTATCCATCAAAAATTTCTGGAGAGTCTAATTTCTACAATCAGCTCATTGAAGGCTCATGCAGTATGGTTCATCTTCTTTTCTTTTTTAGTTTTTCTACCTTCATCTACTGATACACATTTATGGTCAATATTATTACACTATAAAACCTCCACTTTCACAAGCCATTTGTGGAAGGTTTTATAGTAATTTACAAAGAAATTGAAAAGTTCTTTTTCAAAAGAAAATATTGAAAGAAATCAACGTTCAATATATGAGTTCATTCTAAACTGGACACAATCAATTATTTTCACCCTCACCTTTTTCTACGAAGCGACATACTGACATGTAGTGGTTTATTCGAAAGCAAATCGTTATTCCCTCATCCTGGACATTAACCTATTTGAATCGAGCGAAATCCGAAAATATTTCTGTCACTGTACTGGAATATTCTGTCAAACCTAGACTGAAACCATGACTAAATACATCAGTACGAAATCCAGTGACAAAGAAGCTTGTCAAATTCTATCAAAACTGTTCCAGTGGGCGTATCCAGCTGATAATTCCGTACACGATAAATGCATGAAACAAGAGAGATTGTTAAAAAGGGAGAAAGCATAGATGATAGGTGTGTGAGAGGAAGAGAGACTTAGCAAGAGAGAAACCAGGAATAGAATAGTCAGACTGCTTTGATTTAGATGTGATGTGACCTTTCAACGAAATGAAACCGCTGTACTGGTGTGGAATAGAACTCAGCACTGTTCATTAGTTTATGCCGGCTTCGAATTAGAAATGATTGAAACGACGAGCCTGCAATATCCTTCATTATTCCATGTCAATCGCGTGTGGCGAGATACAATATCAACGCACATCATGTTTCATCAGTGAATTTGGAAGATGTTATTTGAATTAATTTTTACTGCATGTGAGAAACACCATTGAAATTTATTCAAAGAGAAGCACCATATCTACTTGCACCAGATATAAATATTCTGTGACTTTTGACCATTGAATTCCCTTTCTTATCAGAAATTGCACCAGATATTAAGATCCTGTGACTTAATGTGACTTTTGAGTTGAAATACATTGTATTCCCTTTCTTATCAGAAATTGCACAAGAGTATATAAGATCCTGCTAATAATCACAAGAGGCCGTCCAACGCGCTTAATATTTTGTTAGCTATTTGTTATTATTTATTTGTTAAGCGAGGGAATTGAGCAGGTGGTGGTGATATGAGCGTGGATGCGCTCAAGTGCAGTGCGCTTTCTGAACCCGAGGGACGAGCAGCAGCAATCAGGATGGGAAATTTGGAGCTGTTGCTTGACGGATAGCTTTCAGTCACGCACTTTTCATTCTTCCTCCTCATCTTCCATCAACAGTCTTCTTCTTTTTTTGTGTTTTTCTTCCTCTTATTTTTCTCCCAAATCTTAGTTTAATTTTTCTTTTTCTAAATCTTCATCTTATATCTCTCTATTTTACTTTCTACATCTTCTTCTTGATCTTTGTACTACATTGATTTTTCCTCCTTCGCCTTCATTCTTCTCTCCTCCTGCTATTCTTCTTCCTCATCCACCTCTTCCTTTTCCCTATTTCCCACATTTTCTTCTCTTTCTCTTATTATTTTTCAATTCTACCATTTCATTTTCTTTCCACTCGCATTTCTTCATTTCCTTTCAGCTCGCATTTCTTCATTTCCTTTCCGCTCGCATTTATTCTTTTCCTTTTCACTCGCATTTCTTCTTTTTCTTTCCGCTCTCATTCCTTCTTCTTCCTCCTTCCGTTCTGCTCTTCTTCTACCTATACCATTCCTCCTTCTACGTATACTCCTCCTTCTACGTCTTGTTCTTCTTCTTCTTTTCTTTCTGCTACATTCCTCGTTCTTCTCTTCTTCAATCTACCACTTATTTTTTCCGTTAATCTTCTTCATCCTCTTTTTTCTTCAACTTCTTATTGTTCCTCATCTATTTTACTCCCTCCACCATCTACCTCCAAATTCTCTTCACCTCCGTTTCTTCTTGCTCCTGTTCTTCCTCTACCATTCCTTTATTGTTCTTTATCTTTCCTCGTCCTTTTTATCATCACCTTTTTATCATTGTCAGTCTGCATGTTTTGTCGATTTCTCCTTAGCTGCGACGCAACTCGGATCATCTAGTACTATAGTCTGTCCAAGCAAAAAAGGCATGGGAAACTGACTCCAGCTCGGTCAATATTGGTTCAAAAGATATACATACATTTGGTTTCAAATTATAGAAAACATACTGCTCTACAATTTGAGACCAAATTAAAAATTTTTCAACCAACATTGACCGACCTAGAGCCATTTTCCCATCTTACCAGTAAGAATGTCTTCTCTGCATGGACAGACTATAGTTTGTTATTTAGTGCTTTTCCCTTCCTATTTCTGTCAGTCAGTCAGTCCCAACTCAACACTCGCCGACGATTGCACCATTATTATGTAAGACAAGATATTGAACTACTGGTGGAAAGTGAAGAAGTGAAATCATTTTTCTCTTCTACTTTCGTGCCTCGTGGGATGGTCGCAAAAGTTACATAAATACGATTTCTGTTCCTTGTCGTATAATTCAATTGATTCAAGGATGTACGTGCAATGACAGGCTGGGAATCCATGATTCAGATCTGTAATCCTGTTGGAAATTATACATTAATATTTGTTGTTGAATTCTACTCTCAAGCCTACAATTTCAGATTCATGAGAGAAATTGAAGTACAAGGAGTAGACATTACCAGAAATTCCTATTAAAAAAAGGCATTTGTTTTACTTCGATCTTCAGTCTACAAATTTCAATATGAAGAGTAATTTCAATTACAATTCAATTGTAAATTATTTACACTGAAGCGCTTGGTACAAGATGGCAAAAATAATTCGAAGGTTTTTTATGAGGGTGAAGCCCACATGAGCTCATAGGCTTGTGCGTGGGTAATGAAATGGATGATAGATGAAGACTACTTTCTAGGTAGTCGGGACCGACGGCTAATCGTCTCCTCCTAAATTAATTGGTTTAAAATTAAAATTTTAAAGTTGATTATAACGTGTCAACAATATTTAAAAGTTAGCAATTTCAATTCTTATGACTTGTGAATAACTGTTCAACATTTACAATTGCAATAACATTACAATTCATTATTTAATAGTTGACTAGAATTCCTATTCATTATTGAATAGCATTAATTCATCAACGATCAATTAAAAAAACATAACAACTTTGTAGTGAAATTACTCAATTTTGGCACGATAATTCTACCATTCATTATTTAATCTATTTTTCAACTAAAATCCACATTCCTATTCAAAAATTTAAAACAATTCTCAATCCACTCCACAAAATTTGTACGCAGATTATATTTTCCTTCAAGCACAGCGACCTGGCATGGGACCCCGCTTTGCAAGCACAATCCGTAACAAAAGCCATTGATAAAGTGAGTTTTTGCGTGCAAGTCATCGATGCCAGTCGAGATTTGTTTGTGAAAGTGAGTTGCAATTTATGGGGGCGACATCACCCCCTACAGCCCCCCTCCCATCAGGCAACTAATTAATTCAACTGGGAACCGAATTTCCGAACGCAGAAAAAAAGCGCCCCGTGATTGGGTCACCTCACCTCATCGCTATCAGTGCCTCTGCACTGATAACAGGATGTGATTACTGGCTTTTGTCATTGGTCAATGGGAGACGGGGCTAAAGTCATGAGAGGGGGAACGACACAAGCATGTCACAGAGGGGTTATCAAAGCCTCGCTCAGAATTCATTATACTGTAGTACTTAGGAGGAAGGTATACATGTTGGAAGTTTTTTCATCCAGGTTGTAAGGTACGATTGTTGATGGAATTCCTAAATATAAAATCAAATAGCTCCAATACAAAGCTATTTGTATGATATTGAATATATTCATAGCGTTGATTAGATGATATTGAGTTTTGGAGAATTCAGAATATTGAGCTTCAAATTACTCATCTAGCCTACAATAATATGAACCTGGAGTTGGATTGCTGTAAACGATTTTTTTTCTTAATCAACATCCAAGCAAAACATTACTCACGTTTTGCACTAAATAACAAAGAATAGAAATTCCAAAACTGAATGTTAAAATTAATTGAAAATAACCATACCGAATCAAAATAACTGTGAACATAATATTCAAGAACTTCAATTTCCTGTTCAATTTTAACTTTGAAGAGATTGAAGAATTCTTTTTTGGATAATTATTATAAGCAAAAGTTTATTCAAAAAAAAAATCTTTTTATTTATTTTTTCTGCGTTTTTGTTTTTAAATTTAGTTTCCAACTTCAATAAATGTTTGTTACTAACCAAAGCACATAGTAAAATTCCTTCACTTGATGATAGAGAGATCAATTTAATATTACACTTGAATATTGTTGTTTTTTACCAGTACAAAAATTAGCTCTACTATTCCAATTGTAGAGTCAAATTGTAAAGTCACTGTTTTTGTGAGTTTAAAAAAATTAGCATTATATTAAATTATTTTTTGTTGCTGATAGACAAAGTTTTTCTTTTCTTTAGATGTGTTTTTGATGCAGCTGTCTCTTGCAAGTGTCGTTTTTTAGATGAAATTTTTGTGTAGGTAACTTCAACTCAGCTGAAGCTAATGAAGTGCCTCAACATAACTCAGTCGTTTCTTTATAATCCTGTTTCTTGATTAACAATGATGTAATAATTTTTGATTCTGCAATTTTTGACTTTGTAACTTGAACATTGTTTATTTTATCCATGAGTTATGACAATAAAAATTATTCTTATTCTTATTCTTACTTCTACCATGTTTCCTACTAAACAAGGTTATGTTGGCGAGGTGGAACACCTTTCGGTCTCTCCACCAAATAAAACCATAAGCCAATAATAATAATAATAATAATAATAATTAAAGAATATTCTAATATAATCATATTGTCAGTATTGAAACCCAAAATTGATAATTTCAAATAATAATGACATGGAGATTTGTGAAATCTACAATATTGGAATGAATTTATGATTCTAAATTCACAATTAACTTGAGGATTTACATTTTCGTAACTATGAGGTGATTACAAATGGAAGAATAGTTCATAGAAATCATTTAGACTCCGTTATAAACTCAAATTTATTAATACTGTCACACGAATAAACTCTTATTTGATAGCTGGTCACAAAAATTGGTAAAAACCAGGAAAACAATGTATTCTAATGACTTATTTTATAAGATAAATCAATAGTTTGATTCAAGATGAGAAAATAATGTAAAGAATACACTAAAGCTCTATGAATATACGGTACGTGGATGAAGGAGTTTAGCAAGGGATAAATCAATGTCTTCATTTGTGCAGATTAAAGGCAGAAAGTCTTGAAACGAGCTCTTTCCAAGGAAAAAAACTGGAAAAAACAAGATTGTAGGGAAGATTGGCCAAAAGGAATTAGAGGGAGGTTAATTGAACGATCCTTAGGCTACTTTGACACTGTAGGCCTACCGATACTGAATTTTTTCATCTAACTACCCTTTGATACAGATAATTAGCAGAACTGAAATCTAATTTATTGAAGATCCCGAAAAATTACAGTACTGACATCCAATTATTACAATCTTCACTTCAGATTGCAAGTTTTGAAAAGCGAGGTTAATCCTTAAAGGATGCTTCATTTGCTAATGAATAAGCTTGATAAATTACGCTTCTAAGATAATCTCAAGATTGAGCACTTATAATATAATGCTCAAAGAATGATTCGTTTGTGTAATTAATAAGCAAAATAAATTGGACACCTCTGTTCTAATTGATATTGATATACTGTAACACTAAATTATTCACTTTCTAACTTTCGTACTATCAAATGCTTTCAACAAGTGATATTTTGAATACTTGAAGTTTGTGAAAGAACTTTTTCTAAAAGTTTTTGAAACCATTATTTTTTTCAAACATTTCGTATTGAATGCTTTCAACAAGTAATATTTTGAATATTTCAAGTAGGTACTGTAGTTGAAATTTTTCCCAAATGTAGTCTAAACTAGGTTTTTGCTTGGAATTTTTATCGAATAATAAAAGCATAGCCTAACTGCAATTAATCCTTGAATTCTGTATTGCATCAAAGTATTGACATACAGTATTCAATGTTCATTACCGATCATATTCATCTATGAATATTGATCAACAGATCTGAATAGATTCAATAGATAGTTATAGTACAGGTTTGTATGACAAATGCACGGCGCAAGACACTAATCAAGCAAGATCAATGAGCACTGATATTGATTATCAATTCCATGCTCATCTCTCAATTGCAGTAATTAATCTATCAACATTATCAATGTTATCTAGTACATGTTCTATAATACACATCTCCAATCGACCAATGGATATGGAACGAGGAGAATGTAATCACTAATAATGGTATTATTCGCACAAGCTGAGAAGACACGTCGTCACAATACAGTTTACATTGTACGGCGTGTCTTCTAGCTTGTATAGTCTGTCCAAGCAAAGAAGACATTATGGCAAGATGAGAAAATGATTTCAGCTCGCTCAATAATGGTTCAAAAAATATTGATTTAGTCTCAAATTGTAGGAAATATTCTGCTCTACAATTTGAGACCAAATCAATATTTTTTGAACCAATATTGACCGAGCTGGAGTCATTTTATCATCTTCCCAGAGGGTCTTCTTTGCTTGGACAGACTATAGCAAGCAGACATCCATTGTGTAACTACTGCAATATTACCCCAAACTGAATATTTGTGTGTTGCGCATGCGCGACGTTGCTTATCACGAAATTTGAGTTGAAATCCTGTTCATATTTCGACATGTGCAGCATGTAATACATAAAGTACATGAAATTTATTCACTGCACACAATAGATGATGAGCTGCTAGTCGGGAGTGTACGTGACCCAATTTCAATGCAGTATTGTCTCCATTAACAGAACGGTGATAAGGATGATGGAGCAAATCACATTGTGTTATTAGACTAATCGGCACGCTTCACCACTCAAATTTGCATTATTGAATGACAAACAAGATAATTGGAAATTTCGTTTAAAATATCAGATTTTTGGGAAAACTGAGATTTTTTAGAAGTTCTAAATGTTTTCTTCTTGTTCGATTAACGAAAAAATCTACTTTTACATTGAGTTAAATACAAGATTATAATTGTATTTCCAGAAGTAATTAAATGCAACAAATTAGTTTGTGGGGAGCTTGGAAAATTTTGAAGTTTGTGTATATTATTATCAATATAATTATTGATCAATAGGAAACATTTACCATCAATAATTCAATTCCATAGTTTTTGGAGAACTTGGAGACTTTTGGAGTTTGTGCAGATTATAATAAATATCATGAATAAGGAATATTTGCAATCAATTATGTTGAAAATTACTTTGAATAGTAGCCTATATTGTCGGTTACATTATAGCCTATATTGTACTTTATAGCCTTTGGAGTAGGCTAATGTATTGTACTCTGTACTGAAAATATTTTGTTATCTGGATGTACTCGTATTGATGTTTTCAAGATGTTTGCTAGTTCTATTGAACCGATAGAATATTCTATATTATTGAGTATTAAAATTACGGAATCAGTCAAGTGACCATTAATAAGCTACTTTATTTCTAATTCAAGAATAATCTGTAGTCTATACGGTATTTTTCAAGCCGATCTAGAATCAATATTTAATTATTAAAAAACCCTCAAATGCGATTCAAAAGTAATATTTTATTCCGACATCCCACTACATTTAAAGTGAGGACGTAAAACTCCTTTCTTCCACATTAACATTTATAATTCAGACAAAAGTAATACTGTACTTTCATACTGAAAAAATAAGAGAAAGGGCAAGCTAAAGGCTAGATTTTGAAACTGGGTAATTTCAAATGTTGCAATAAGATGAATGAAGAATAGAAGTTGAGATGTACAGTAAAAGGATAGAGCTTGGAATGAGTGGAGACCAATAAGGAAATAATTCAAAAACTGCCAACCAAGAAACCGCATTACAGTTGACTGCTGGTAGAGGAATGTAACATTTCTTCAAAATACCGTTTTAGGAGAAAGACAAATTTGGCCCAGGATCAATATGAACTTTCCAATTCCTTCACCGATTACATCTCAAGAACCAACTCAATAGTACCGATTCTAGTTGAATACTTTGAATTATGGATGGACATGGGTAGGTGGTAGGTAAGATATTCAGATTACCATGCAAAACGTATCTCAGGTAAATTTAGATTCAGTTGAAATCAATATAAAAATGACTATTTTCTCACTTTAATCTGCTTTATCCTTCGTGAAAGTACGCTCACCTGCAAAAGAGAAAACATTTTGTTAGTGATAATGTTATAAGAAGAAGTTTGTTAGTGGTACTGTATAATTCCCATCAAATAAAACAAGCTTGAATGAATTTCTAGACCTGACATTAAAATGTAGCCTAATCCAATTTGATACATTTATTTTATGCAAATGACTATTGAATGACAAATCTCTTTCCAAATGTTCAAACAACTTCACAATTAAGATAACTAAGATATAAAAGAATAAGAATAGATCCGATTCAGGTTTTAATCGAATCCTAATTGACGAGGACTCAAATTCAATTGAAACCCCAGTATCGAGGAATAACGACCGGTCTATTATTTAAATTTATCAAAATGAGTTTACTTGAAGAAATTTCCAAAGATGAAACTAATTACTATACAATTTCTTAAAGATCTTCCTTGAAGAAATATCAGTTCGCCAATTTCTAATTATGAAGCTAAAACCCTGATTGATATCTTATAGTCGTATCGTTGGTGGGCTGAGACATGTATAGAAAGGATAAACGACGTGGAAACTGAGCGCATAAAAACACCATTGTCAGATCAACATCGAAGAAAGTCCTCCAATTAAGGGAACGATAATTGCATACCTCATGATAAAAAAGTATGCCATTGTCTTTGTGCAAGTGTTCCGCCGCGCAAGGCAGGCAGCCAAACGAAAAATTCAACTGCATTCATTCAAAACAAATTCCAGCTCTCATTCCGGCTCACAAAATTGTATGGAAAATTATTCTACCGACATCATCTCTGCTTTCAAAATGAATGAGGGTACAGATTTTCATATCGCTGAATTCTGAATTTTCTATTTTCTCAACAGTAATTGCATGTTGAAGTATGGTTCTTATACGGAATGAAGAGCTGCACTAAAGGTCAAACAGTACTCGTGAATAGAGATGAGAAGATTTGAGAACAAAATTTCAACGAATAATGTTTGAATGATTAATTTATTGCATTCAGTCGACGAAAGTTTCGAAAATTCAATAAAAGTGAACAGAATTTCCATGTTTCATTAATTTTTACCGATCCAATAAAGCATTCGATAAATTAATATATATCTTCACCTTGATTGATATTTGAAGTGAATGAATTGCGATCCAATGGAAGACAATGAAGAGAATAGAGAATCAGACATTTATCTGAATTTTCTACAATTATATTCTACGTAAAACCTCAGTAGAAGAAAAGATTCAAGGCTATTGCTTTAAATTCATACACGATTCATTAATAATCTATACAATGTCATCTATAAGTTCAAATACGTAATACGAAAGTCATTCATTTGTTGACATTGATACAGACATTGTTTTTTACAAAAAAGTTTCAAAATTAACTGACAACTAGCTTTTAAAGATGATAGAAATAATTTATTGCAGACTCATAAATCGACAGAAACCCTATTTCTATATTGCATATGGCTCGCTCAAATCTATGATCGAAATCAACCCAGTTTTGTTTCTCTAATCCAAATCCAAACCTTAATCTGACAATAATTTGAGGGATGATAAAATTCGCACCAGATACTAGGTCAAAGATCGTCCAGAATAAGTAATGGAGTGTTGAATGAATATGAAAAAGACAATTAAAGCGCGCTAACTGCAAGGGATTTGTAACGAATAAAACAAGAACACTTGAATCACCAGCCATTCTAATCTCCCCCATCGTTCTCTCTCACTCCCTCCCTCTCTCTCATTCTCTTCATGCTATTCGTGTGAACCGAGGCGTCGTTTCGGTTTGAAAAAAAATGGGAAAAAGTTGGAACTCTTGTTATTCGGATGATGTACGAGGTCCCAGGGCGAATTCTCACCCCACACCCTACGTTTCACTTTTTTCGGACATGACAATTGTGGGCGATGGGCCGACACCCATGTTCCATCTCCACTCCATGCTCGACTCGATGTGGGACGAAATTAATTCGTTCAGCGGAGCGAATTCAACTGACTGCAATATTCTGGCGGTCTAACAATGATCTTAATTAGAGCTGCTAACAAGTCACAGTGAAAGCGAAGCATACAGTATTCGGTACAAATTATAAAATGTGCAAGTTAGAGCTCTTAGTGCAACTAATAATAGTCCACGCGCACTGACAAATGAGAATAAAGTTTCACCAAAGAAAGCAGAAGCATAGAGTAACCGAATAACAGTGCATGGATCATCTCTGGTGTATACCAGATTAGGCTAAAATAGGACAATCTATGGTGCTACTTAGATCATGACATTATTTTATTAGCGTGCGTGGACTACACGAATTATTATTATTTTATAACATTATTATTATTATTATATTATTCTAATCCACAGAGTATAGAACCTCGTACAGTCGTACAGAACTAGCGATTATAGATCCCAATCATCATAGAGTATGGCTTTTCAATGTTTCCTTTTTGTCTGGGGCTACTATCAATACTAACAACAAAAGTCATAATACTCTTTTAAATAAAAAATACTAAAAGGGTACTGTGATTTCGATTTTCATTTATAATCGTATGGCTTTAAATGGTGGGGAGACCTGAAGGTAGTTCCATTTCACCATATAACCTAACGTTTCATGTATTGGAACATGGAGAACCATGAGAACAACTATTTGTAAACAGTGTTTTTGATAATATAATTCATTTACTAGATTTATCTTTATGGAAAATGTACATTGATGAGGTCTACCTCCACCTTATAGTTTCAACAAAAGAATAATCTACAGTTAAACTAATACCATCAAACAGTTTTCGAATTCCAATACAAGTTCTAGCGGAAACAGAAATTAATCTTCAGTAGTCGAAGGTTGATTGACAATAAAAAAGTATATAAAACACAAAACAAGAGCGAGCAACAATAAAACCTGAACAAAAGAGGCTATGACCTCCATATTTGAATGAATGCAACGTTCATTACAACCGGCTCTTGTCGAAATTATGTTAGAGGTGTTTTATTCGGAGAAAGGCTTCAAGATAAGGATAAAAGAGCGTGAAAATGGAAAAAGACGGAGAAGGAGAGAGCAATACGGCCCGTTATGCTTTCATTCGATCCATTTCCTACACATCTTTATTCGTTTCACTTACGGCATCATTCTTATTCAAGCCTTTCTTCCTTTCTATGGCCGCCTAGCTCAATAATGTATAGTCTGTCCAAATAAAGAAGATATTCTGTCAAGATGGAAATATGATTCCAGATCGGTCAATATTGGTTCCAAAGTTATAAAT
Organism: Sogatella furcifera; assembly: GCA_017141385.1. NCBI lineage: Eukaryota > Metazoa > Arthropoda > Insecta > Hemiptera > Delphacidae > Sogatella > Sogatella furcifera. The sequence goes on along the minus strand of CM029551.1, from coordinate 12,180,282 downwards.
TTGGTCTCAAATTGTAGAGCAGTATGTTTTCTACTCTTTGAGACCAAATTTATAATTTTTGAATCAATATTAACCAAGCTGGAGTCATTTTCTCATCTGGCCAGAATGTCTTATTTGCTTGAACAGACTTCAGCAGCCATTTCACTTGTACTGAGTCCTGAACACGAGACTGGGTCCAAATCCATTTGAATAATTGCGAGAAGTCTGCAAAACGACCTTCAGTGCTGGAGAATTAGATGTGGCAGTTTTGGGAAAAGTATAGGAGAAAGAAACATCGAAAAGGGTTGAAGACAAAAAGCAACTAACAAAGCAATAGAATTCTATCATTTTCGATGAATACGATGTAGTAGTTTTGGGAAAAGTATAGGAAAAAATTAACATTGGTTAGAAATAATGCAAACTAGAATAAAGTTCAATGGAAAAGAATTGAATTTATCATTTTCAAATAACCATGAAGGATAGGCAAAATGTAATTTAATCTATTATAATTACACAAATTTCATGTGTATAATACGAATTCTTATAAATCATTTATTTATTTCAGGAAGAACAATGAACTTCAGGGTGAATACACAAACATTGAATCGAAATAGTCATCCCAATTTTCATAAAAACTGTAATCCAAATATTGTGCGATTACAGTACAGTATTTCCAATTATCAGTATATGAAACTAGATAAAAAAGAATACAGAATTTGGTTGACCAAAATGCAAAACTATTTCAAAATCAGAATAATATTCCTGATTTTAAAAAAGTATGTCAATGGATTAATTCATACAATATTCAATAGTCTCATAGGCCTGAATGTAAATTTAGCAACTTTATTACGAGGTCGGGGTAGAGTAATATTCCTGATTTTAATGTAGTAGTAGGCTATATAATTAGCTCAATTCATACAGAATCAGTGGACCATTCAACTTCCTAAAATGAATTTTGAACAATGTAGAGAACACTCATGATGGATCCGTCCTTTAGGTGCATCCTCTACACACGCAACGATGCAACAAAATCTACATTCACAGCCTGATTCTATAATTTCCGGTACATTTTGATACTGTATTACGACACTTGTTTGCTAGGGTTTTACAAGTTTATAGGGTTTGCTAGTTTTATACAACCAATAACGCACCAACTGATACTGTATTTTCTTTCATCAGAGAAGCGATTGGTATAAGCATTTGATGTCAACATTTGGTGCTCAAGAGATTTATAATTTCGTTTAATAGGTACATTATTCAGAATACAAAACTATAGCCTATTGATAAATTTATTATTAATGAGCTTTGAATATGCGTAAATTTGCAATGTGAAAATATTTTAATAGAATTATTGTATAGATTGGAATGCATAACCGAAAATATATTTTAGTTCCATTATTAGTTATTTGTTTCAATTTTACTATTCAAGTTACTAAAATTTACATAAGTATAACAGTAATTGCACAGTTTATACTTAAACTCGTACATACATTTACAAAACAATCATTAAAATATGAAGATAGACTTGAAGAGAACATAGTAATTTCTCACAGGCCAAGGCTTAATCAAAATCAGTACTGGAAGAATGTTACCAACAAGACAGTTGAATTTAATTTATTACTACCGACAAGGCAAGTACTGAGAAATCTATTTTAATCCAACAGGAAAGAGTTTCATCAATTTACAAAAATTCAGCGATAAGAACTTTGGAACTGACATGAATTTAATTCGAACAGATTAAAACTATTCATCTCTTAAAGTCCAAACAAATATCAGGATGAAAAGTGAATTATTTCCCAATAATCAAACTCATTTTCGATATCCTCATGTTTTCATGGAACTGTTCTACTATTTCTCTATTGTGTCTGTTATGTGTTTTTTTCCTTCCAGAACCGTTTTAATAATTTGTAGATAAAAATATAAATAACAAATGAAGGAAACCTCAGCTCTTCATGAATGAAACTGAACTATCAAAATTTTTCAATACATAACCAACTATTTACTTCAATAGTCATACATTAAGGTAAGTTCAAGTCAAAATATTCAAATCAATTTCAATTTATTAACCAATTTAAACCTAATCTCTACATACAATCTACTCCAGAGGATTATTAATGATTTGTAACAACTAATACCTTGAGGATACATAAAAATGATTTACTTTTTATGGGAGACAAGCGTAATTTATGTACATGAAATGAAATATTTTCACATTAGAAGACATGAAAATTTAATGGATAGACTGGCAAATAGAATTTTATACGGGAGAACCAACAGAGTAGGTGCGTGCGCGTTCAAGTGTCTGCCACAAGTTTGTCTAACAAAATAATTAGATGAAACTTTGTAATTTGTAAATGGGCCATTATACGGCAATAGCAATTAGCCACCTCACAATGTGGCCCTGGAGACCGCAAACAAGTGGGAAATAAATTGACTGTAACATAAATCTCCAACTTTCACGTGGAAGGTTTTAGACTGCTTTTCACTTATTTCTTTATTGGTAAGTTAACTGTTATTGAACCATTCATTCTATGAAACAGAATATATTTTCTTAATTAGAAACCACATAAAATACCATTTATCAAAGCGAAAGGAGAATATTGTGAAATCTATTTCACAGAACATAATATTAAAGTCAATTATTTAAAATGTGAGATAGCATTAAAATAACTTATTTAATTTCGTTGAGTATTTTTTTAAAAAGATCACTGTTTTAATTTGTCTCTGATCAGACGGTTCTCTGACTCTTATCTAGAATAATTCTTATCTTATAGTTCTCTGATTCTCATCTAGAATATCTCTAGATATTATGTATGTTTGTTTAAAATTAAAAGTATTATTATTTCCTATGTTGGAAAATGTCGAGTTATTTGATAAAATATGTCTTCCAAGAGAATAAATTAATATTCAGTTTAGTAGAAAATGTGATCAAACTAAATATTTCAATCCAATCCTTTCAGAACCACACTCAATTCAGGAATAACACGCATGATATTCCAGTTTCCATTGAATTCAAGTATCCAACCAACCAATTCAATTTTAATGGTACACAAGGAAGAGCTTTCACATAGGAAATACTCCCGAAGCACAATACTGTAAGTAATTCAGACAATGTTACTGAAACGCCACAGGCAACACTATAAAGGCTCAGGACAATCAGCAACAGTTGAAGATAATAGTTGAAAGGTCTGGGATTGGCTGCTGGATTAGGATTGGCTGGTTCTCTATTTCAAGTACCACGTGTTTCAATGGAGCCATTCATGCTAAAGGCTTGCAGCAACATGCTGGCCGCATGGGATAATGTAAAGTCTGGTCGAGCAAAGAAGACATTCTAGCACGATGAGAATATGACTCCAGCTTGGTCAATTATGATTCAAAAATTATTAATTTGATATCAAATTGTAGAGCAGAATGTTTTCTTCAATTTGAGACAAATTTATAATTCTTGAACCAATATTGACCGAGCTGGAAGCATTTTCCCATCTTGCCAGTATGTCTTCTTTGCGCGATCAGACTATACTATGTATCTATTACTATTGCTAGAGCAAGCCCCAAGCGTGCGGGATCTTGGATAGAAGCTCAGAAACAAGAGTTTATATATAATATAGATAATAAGGTCCTTGATAGAAGTTGAAAGGGAAAGTATAGTTAGTGCAAACCGAGAAGACACTCCGTTACCATGTAAAGTGTATTGTACCGATGTGTCTTCTCAGCTTGTACGAACTATACTGTTGTTCTATATATAGGCGCCAAAACAGGAACACCATTAGCGTGAATCTTGCACTCAAACTAGAAGCTTTTCATGATTCACTCCTATGTTCTATCATAGTGTATGTATACTGCTCCATTTGAAAGCATGCGGCTCATTGTAGTAGAGATAGATAAGATACACTTTGAGATTTATAAACGAGAATGTCCAAGTATATTTTTGTGTCTAGGAGAGAACTGGAGAAAAGGATTTATTTTCAGACTTGATTGATGATTGATGAAATCTTATAGCAGGCTGCTTCTTCTATCCTCAAAACTCTGTGTGGGCGACTTTTAATAATGTTCAGAGTCTCTACGTTGTTCACTATTTTCCTCAAGTAACGATTCCCCATAGCAGAGGAAATAATCCTTCCATTTCAATCTTCTTTGATAATATATTTTGCTACATAGTTTATGATTTCTTCATTAGGTTTGATCATTGTGGCAACACAGGCTCTCATAATAAGATGCCTGAGTACATCACCCTCAGAAAAAAATCAACAATATTTCCACTAAGAAGTTAATTACAACCTTCAACTTCAACTACTCAGGTCTGTAGAACATTTTTTTAAATTGTTTTGATTTTGATAGCTGATAGTAGTTTTGATTAAATCATAAGATTTAGATAGTAGTTTTCTGTACTATCGATGAGAATTGATATTTGAGTTTTTCTTGTACAAAAATGAAAAAAATAGACAATGAATTGTTTTCATTTCATCATGAATAGTGCAAGAGAGGTGACAGATGAAGAGCGAGCTCTACAAGAGGTGAAAGAGTAGACAACAACAGTGTGAGATTTCATCATGTATAGTCTGTGTCTATTCAAGCAAAGAAGACATACCGGCAAAATGGAAAAATGACTTCAGCTCGGTCAATATTGGTTCAAAAATTATAAATTTGGTCTCAAATTGTAGATTAAAATATTTCTTACAATTTTTAACCAAATCTATAACTTTTGTACCAATATTGACCAAGCTAGAGTCATTTTCCAATCTTGCCAGAATGTCTTCTTTGTTTGAACAGTCTATAGGCGGGCCTATAAAATAAATTGGGAAGTAGGGGTAGTAGAGAAATGATGAGGAGTGGGGGAAAGAAGAGCTCCACCCTCATCATTATAAGCGAGCAGACGGTTTATTAGAAGGGTTGGCGCACACTACATCCAATCTGGAACAGCACCATTATCACCATTCAACCCCTTCTCAATCCCACACTATATGTTGCTACATACAGATATACAGTCAAGAAAATAAAGCACAAGTTACTTAGATCCCAGCCTCCTCCACCTTCGTACAAGAGCAATAACCTATATCTCTCCCGAACAAGATAAGCCTTCAGACTAGATTTTATACTGGTGTATATTCTGGGTATACGTAGGTTTAATAACCTACTGTACACCTCTCCTGAACAAAATAAGCCATTTTATATAGGTTTATATTCGACGTTTAATAACCTATATATCTTGCTAACAGAATTAGGTTTCCACCATCATTATATACAGGTGTAAATTTTGAGTAAACATGAGTTTAATGGGAGCAAGTGGGGTGAAATGATGGTTCCAGTTTATAAACTGAAGCGAAGCCACCTTACACTGAATTATTGCAATTCACGATCGACACAGGTTCAAGTTTTGACAGGATAGAGGTTTATACGATCAATCTGAATAAAATAAATACCCTATATTGTAATAAAGTTACCGTAATATGAATATTTTCACAGTTATATATATTAACTTAAGAACTATATATAAAAATAAGGTTTAGTGACTGAACTTTAGTCTATAGTGCATCCACAAGAATTATTATTGTAGACATCATTTGAATTGACATTATTCTTTTTCTCTAGTATTTTAAAGGTTTGTTGTTACTGGTTCGATGACCGTTTATCCTGAACGATGATTGTTGTAGTCGAACAGCTGTGGCCAATCACAACCCTTGTATTTGAATAGCAAGAACAACCATCGTTCATGGTCAACAATTATCACACCAGTAACAACATACCTTAACACATAAATAACATACAGTATTTTTATTTGTAAATTGAACAATATATTGAAGTTTGAATAGGAAAAACTAAGAAGTATACGTATAATAAAACAGACACAGTTGTACTTAACAATAGTTGAATGAAATAGAGGAGAAAGGCACTGAAAACAACGGACCAATCGCAGAAAAGTTCCAGATTGAGACCACGCCCAAGTATGGCAGGCACACCTTCAAGCTCCGCCTACTTTCATTTTCTACCTCCCACTCTCTTTGTTGGTTGGCTGAAAACGTTTTTCGTAATTCCAGCTATAGGTGGCAGTAGCTACTGGGTCATCTACACCAATTCTTTCTTACTAATACATCAGTTTAAGGAGGGTATTACACAATAATAGTTCTATGACATACTTCTATTATCAAATATCTGTGATGATGAAATATTACCTTGTAATGAACCAAATATTATAAATGATCATATTCTATGTCATATGTTCACCTATAGAGAACATATTATAATATCTTTGATAATAGATGTATGACATAGAACTATTATCATGTAATAGCGGCCTTAGTTACTTCTGGTATTACAAGTTACTTCTGGTATTACAAGTATTAGGCTGATACTCTTCATAATTATGAAGAGTAATAAAATTACTGAAGATGATGATACAGAAGTGGCTAAAAGCAGATAAACAAGTTCAACAAATGGTAAAAAAATCACAAAAAAAAGCTCTGCATGAATCTCTTTCAGTAATTATTCACCATGATGAAAATATCACTGTATTCACATTGCTGAAGTGTTGAAAGAGTTGAACTAATAAATGGGTACCGTATAGAGAAGTGTTGTAGAGGTAGGCCTACTACCTCTTACGTGAATTTCAGTGAAAATTTTGGCATCAATTTATTTGTGAACAGTTCGATTCTTAGATTCTATCAACAAGGAATACTTTTAAAAGTATTCAAAATATGAACTGAAATTGTGTTAAAAGTTTTCAATACTTTCAACACAATTGAGGACAGGGGGACATGTCCTCTATTCTATTGAGAATAGAGGACAGGGGGCTGAAGATCAGCCGTAAGAAAACGGAGTGCATGGCCTTTAATGGAGAGAAGGACATTGGAGAAATTTCCTTGCTGAATGAAAGGGTGAAAAAGGTTGATAGCTTTAAATACCTTGGTTCACATGTAACATCAGACGGAAATTTTGATACAGAAATAAATCATAGGATTAAATGTGCGTGGAAAAATTGGAAAGACGTTTCAGGAGTGCAATGTGACAGGAAAGTTAGTGTAAGAGTGAAGGGTAAGGTCCATAGAACAGTTGTAAGGCAATGATCTATGGTGCGGAGACATGGACTATTGAAAAGGCACAGGAAAGGAAACTGGATGTGGCAGAAATGAAGATGCTTATAGTCGTTTTGAAAATACTTCTTACTCGTGGGGATCTGGGGAGAAGCAACATGTGGGGCGCAGTGTTGCCGTTGCCTCATTGATACGACAGTTTACTGGAATGCCTCAATCCACGCACTAGACACAGACAAGCTAATCTAGTAGTTCCTCCTTGCTCAGAGCATTTTGTAAAAATGCACCTGTGCGTATGGGAGTGGAAAGTTGACAACAGCGCGTGCATCATTTACTCATTTCTTGTTACTATTGGCTGAGCAGACTCTCTCTCTCCCATTGAAGAGAGGACTCCCCTCCAGTCGAAGTAAGAAGTTAAATCAATTCAACCATAGGTGGATGTATGGAGTCACTAGACTGGATAGGATTCGAAATGAAATTATCAGAGGGGCAACTAAGGTGGTAGAAGTATCCAAGAAGGTCCAGGAAAGGAGGCTCCAATGGTATGGCCATGTTAAAAGAAGAGATCAACAATATCTAGGGAATAGAATATATGATATGATAGTAGAGGGTAGAAGAAGGAGAGGAAGGCTGAAGATACGCTGGAGGGATTGTGTGGAGAGAGATTTGAGAAGCAGGGGAATGGAGCTGGATGGCAGTGAATATGAGGACAGAGACACTTGGAGGCGACTGACCAGAAACAGCGACCCCGTGTAGAAACGGGAATAAGCTGAGGAAGAAGAAGAAGACTTTCAACACAATTGAATATTCATCCAACCAATAGTTTACAAATCAATTTATTTATTCTCACATGTAAAATATTTGTCTATTTCTTTCTCGATTTGTTACCCATCTCGATTTTTTATAAATTGAATTATTCTTAACACTATTGTTAAGGACTTATGATACATTAAAACAAGTTGAAGTACAAATTATGAGATAAGAGGTTGATCCAAAAAGATGGGAACTATAAAACAAATCTGTCTCAGCCTGATAGAGAATACAGTATTTTCATTTTACTTCATAAGTGATATTTGAAAATTAAACTTTAAACTTAGGACTATTTAAAAATTGATAAATTAAATAAAAAAATCAAACACCTTTTTTTAAAAACTTTAAAAGTATTATTTTTCACGGACATGTTTCGAGCTTAAGCCCATTTTCAATGTGACTAGAATAATACTCAGTGATAATAATAATCTAATAATATTTGAATATTGAATCCCATAATACTGCACACAAAATCAACTGTTGCCTAACTATTCAACATATCCTATTCTATTACTCGATAAATGAATATAACAAACAAAATACCGAAACCCAATATAAAAAATTCAAAGCAAACAAGATTGATTGTACTGTAGATGGAGGTTAGAGGCGCACCATCTGCATATCCAACGCAATATTTTCCGAGTCTTTCACCTAATATTATTTTTTGTAACAAAGAAATGACAGAATAGATTACGTTGCAAATGGCCAAAATTCACTTGTAAACTGGCGTTACTTACGCAAGAACAAGCATAACGGGCTGAAGAAGTGGAGCAGCCTCCGTTATGATGTCTCCGTAATTTACATAAGGTCGGCTTGGCCATTTTCATCACGTCAAACTCAGATACGGAACATGGCTCACACATTATGCACGTCGCACATTAGCAACGAGTGCCGAGCAACTAATGTAAAGTATAATTTGTAAAATCATACTACTGAATAAAGTATACTTGGATGCAGTTTCCAGAGGAGCAACAGCTGCAAAGCATGATTTGCCTAAATTATACTTACAGTTCATAATTTGCGAAATCATAAATAGCGATGAGAAGCATATTTGAAGTTTCTTGATGAGTGTGAAGCTTCAACACTGAATAAACTTGACACTCTGTTCACAAGACAACTGTAAAATTACAAATTTCCGGGACGACAGAAATTTTAGTCTTGGTTAAGAACATTATTACTGTACTTTATGAAGATTTGCGATTTTGCATTCAGCAGTGAGAAAGGAGCTAATGCTTCAAACAATGCTTTTGAATATCTTGCACTATATTTTCAGGACTTGTAAAATCAACTACTATAATTTCCAAAAATGATATACACCAAAGCCTAACACTGGTTTAGTGGTTTTGTATATCATTAATGTCGAACGATTGTAGTGGCAGTAGTCATTATTTCTGAAAATGAATGTAATAGTTTCAGCAAATAATATGAATTTTTTGTTAATTTTAAGAGTATATAGTACGGTATTACTTTTATTTCAATTTAATTGTCAACACAATTGTTGAACTGGTTTTCAGTCCATATTATAAATAAATTAAAAATAAATTTTAATAACTGTTCAATGTATAATGTATGCAAAAATTGAAAATGTACTTTTTAGATTTTATGAAAGGATAATAGAAACATAGGGGCAAATTTTATAGAACAATCTTGATATAAAAACATAACTTAATGAATGTATAGCATTGACATTATCTATCAGAAACAGGCATCAAGATCTGAACAAAGACTTAAGACACAGAAGTATCAATCGCACCTTATGAAGAGAACGCTTGTTGACCTTTTGAGTGGGTTAATTCATAGTCGAGAAAGAAATAAAAGAAAATGGATAGGCTGGGAGTGGAGGTGGATGAGTGGGCTGTGATCAGCCGAGCATAGGAGACAACTATAGTCTGTCCAAGGAAATAAGACATTCTGGCAAGATGGGAAAATGACTCCAGTTCGGTTAATATTGGATGAAAAATGATAAATTTGGTTAGGAAATGTAAATTTGGTTACATTATAATCTACAATTTAAGACCAAATTAATAATTTTTGAATTAATATTGACCGAGCAGGAGTCATTTTTCCATCTTCCATAATGTCTTCCTTGCTTGGACAGACTATACAAGGAAGACCTTGACAGACTCCTTGCACTTGGACAGAATTTCAATCTGGCCAAACCCACAGCTATTGGTTACATCTGACCACAAGCTCATCTCAACTTCAAATTTAAAGAAACAGTTTTTTTTATAATAATGACAGACTGTGTGAAATGAATTTTAGGACGATGTGACCTTTATAACGAGAGAGTATAGAATAACGATTTCAATTCGAATTAATAAAAAAATTAGAATAAATTTGAGTTCTATTCTATCTGTAAATAACTAATAGAAGGTTTACTTGATAGATTGTTAAACAATATTTCCTAATATGATTTATTCAGAGTGGTCGAGAGAGGAATCTATTCAATAATATTAAGAAGCTCCTCATTATCAAATATTAGTTTTTCTTGCATACACAAGTATCAATTATATAAACATATATTATTGGCTAATCAATTGAACAAACGTTGATTGAAATTGTCATAATAAGTATTCTATTCAATTTTTACGTAAGTTACAGTATATGCAAGGTAGTCTATTCTATTGATCAATTATCAAGCTAAGTTAAAAAACATTATTTTCCTTCACATTTCATTCATTATACAGCTCATTCACACATTTTGTTTGTATTTCATTGCTTTCACATTTTCATTTTTGTTTCATAATTTTATTCATGATTAAAGACAGATTGAAAGTAATCATCCTTGAAGAAATAAATCCACAATTCTCAAGTGAGGAATGTTCCAATTTTCGTCAAATTGATAGAAAAATTGGTTGAAAAATAAATTATTAGTGACCGGAAGAGAGTTTGGAAATGAACAAACTAAAGAAGGGAAAGGCGTAAATTTTGCTTGGTGGCAGGATGTCTCGGGGGTGGTATGCTTGGACTCTGGGGAAACGAAACGAGAAATTACGACACTGTTCTCCCAGATATAAATCGCTGTATCAAATCGCATTATACGCCGAAGTTTATTGCCTTCCAGCAGCATAAAATGAAATAAGAATACTCCACGCTGCCTATGTAGGCCTGTAGGGTGAATAGAATATTTTGTTTTGAAACATGAAAATGAATTTACAATTTTTTCTGAGGGTTATGCTCAGATAACAGCCTTCAGATAATATGCTCAGATAATAAGCCATACGTTTCTGGCTCATGTGTAGATAATGGGGAGGGAGATAATGTGTATAATAAGGAGGTAAGGTTCCTTCATTTATTTAATCTCCAATTCAAATACGCCAATGAAACCCAAGCACTCCAATGTGCTTTCAAATTGACATTAGTTAACTTCATCATGTTTACTCACAACTGATAAGAACAGGTAGAAGAGGAAATGCATGTGAGAGTATTTCGCAGTAGCATTAAAAAGTTAGTAGGTTACACACTTTGGCTTTTTTTCTATCCAGCCAGACAAGATCAACAACTACAGGCCACAGCGTCTGACCTAGCAGTAAGGTTTCACTGCATGCGTGACCGCGAAAAGTTCATTTATTTATAAATTCCGCAGCAGAAAGTGCGGCGGCAGATACCGGTAAACGGGTAAAACACGTGTTTGGAGATTTAAAAACCTACAAGAGGAAGCTAGACCACTACCGCACATCGCATTCCATTCAGAACTTTAATTTTGAGATTTGTAACTGGATAGTTGAACATTTATTGAATTTTGAATTTATTGTCAAGAATAATATTCATTATATAGGCTATATAAATTTGGAGTTGTATTGAACCAATATTTCATGCAACAACAATACAATATTCATCCACGGAAGATGGATAAACTGATACATTTTAGGGCCTTTAATACCTTATATTCACTTATTAGACTGAAAAAATGTATGAATCAATAATTAAAATGTCAAAATATTTTTAAAAAATGACTGGTGAACGCAGTGTTTGTTGATAAAATTTTCTGTAATAGATATAATTGATGAGGTAGAAATCAGAGTCAAGAGTAGAGTTTGAAATTTATGAACCTGTTAATTGGATTTAGAAATTTCTTGTAACATTACAGATAACGGACTCAGAACATTGTAAAATGTAATTTATGGCAGCAATTAAAGGAATGGTCCGACGTGTGAAGTGAGTCTAACCGTGAAAAAATAGAACGAGAAATGAGTTATTACCACTATGTGATTAACGGCAGAAAATGTAACAGCTACAGGTCTACAGTTAACTCATGAAAGTCTATCAACTACTGAGGGAACCGTTATTGGGCTACATGAAGTTTTTTTCAAATGAACTCAATTTTTTACGAAAACTATTAAAACCTAAAACCTAATGAATTTTAGGGTTATTGCCAATTAGCAGGAAGTAGTTCTTCAAATGATTGTAGGATGGGGGCTCACTGTTTTATTTCCTATCAGAAGATATAATATGACACATGTATCAAATGGAACAATGAAATTTAAAGGTCTCATATGATTAAAACGTTTCGTATAGTATTTATAATGTAAAAAATTTGATGGACTTGATTTTTCTTGTAGTTGAACCGTTGAGTGTGGACCAGCGAGAATAGAATACATTCATATTTTCATATTCTATTCTCTCTGGTGTGCACACATCGCTTCATTTTTTTCTATAGCTTCAGGAAACAATAACTAGGCTTATTTTAGATGAGAAGAACGCACATAATAACTGAACCCATACATAATATACAGTTACCAGAGGTGCCTATCCCCCCCAACGTCTATGACGCCAATCCCCCCTAAATGAACTAAAGATCCTCCCTAATTTTTGGGGTTTTCTGTTGAACAAGTGAGAGTGAAATGTGAGACAGTGAGACTATGCAATAACTTAGTACCTAAGTAAAATGTTGGGGGTGTGTACGCCTCACCAACTGGTCCAGGGGCGAATCCAGAAATAAATTTCGGGGAGATATAAAATCAGGGTCGAACCCAGGAAAACCCCTTTCTTCGAGATGTTGGTGATTGCATGGAATATCTATAATGTGTTTGCCTTCTCTCAACAAACATATAAACATATTCATTTTTTTGCTGTGTAGAAAAATTCATTCACCAATAAATTATTGTAGATTAATTGATTTGAACAAGAGCTTTTGGACCATTTTGGTCTCTTGTAGTTGTTGTATATTGTATTGTACACTATTATTGTTGAGTTGAACGTTCTAGTTCTCTAAGCTGCGCTGAAAGATTTTTTCTGTCATTTTGAATATAAACTTAAGAATGGCCTATGTGCTCTTGATACTTAGTATTGCGATGTGATTGGATAATATATAAATATAGCCTATACAGTTGATTGATTATTATACCTTAATTCCAAATAATGTTTATTGATAATTGTATTGGAAACAAGAGATCTGTACCTGATTGTCTGAATCTTCATTACAGAAGTATATTGTATTCAATTAAATAAATGAAATGAAATTGTTAAAGTTATATCAAATAACCACTGGCGGCTCGTGCCCACGAAAGAGGTTAAGTGCCCGTATCTTTTAAGGCCTGTATCGACAATGGAGGCATGTGCCGCGAATGCCTCAAGGTATAGTCTGTTCAAGCAAAGAAGAGTCTTACTCCAGTCTCCAGCTCGGTCAATATTGGTTCAAACATCATTGATTTGGTCTTAAATTGAAGATCGAAATGTAAGATCTATAATTGAAACCAAATAAATAATGTTTAAACCAATATTGACCGAGCTGGAGACTGGAGTAAGACTCTTCTTTGCTTGAAATGACTATACCTTGAGGCATTCGCGGCACATGCCTCGCACTGACGATACGGGCCTTTACTGTACAGCACTTCGCCAATTTCGTGGGCATGAGCCGCCAGTGCAAATAACATAGAAAATCCTATCACAAAATGAAATCTACAAAACGCAGAATTTATTTTGATACAGTTTATTCGACATATGACCAGGGTCAACAGAAAAATCTCTGTGGATGAATAGTAGGGCTTAATCATTCAAATGATTCCAACCAGTAACATTCCTCATGTAAGATTTTACTCTTTGAAGGTTTGAAAAGAAGTGCTTAAATAAAGAGGAAGTTGCTGTTGTAACTGAAATCGTTGCACCAATATTCAACATTTCTAAAAACATTTTGCAAGGAAAAAAATGCTTGTTGCATTCATTTTAGCGAGAACTGCAATTACATTAAAAAAAATTACACTTTAGAAGTTTTCAGCCTAATTAGTAAAAAATTTGGCAACACCAACAAAGTGCATTCTACCTAGTGTAAGATGAACCCCAATTTGGGGGGGATATATATCCCCTCAATCCCCCCCTGGGTTCGCCCCTGCTAACTACAACTTCCCAGTTGGAACTGTTATTCTTCACAATAATTATTAAAGAGAATCGGTCCTCTAGGTTAAAATTAATCCCACCCAAAAATTTGTATGACGCCTTGGCGTCACGTCCCCCCCTTGTAGGCACCCCTGACAGTTACAACGAACATATTGAAGAAGAAGGTTCCAGGTTATCACCAACACATAATTATACTCGTACATAGTAAATTTAAGTATTGAACTACCGGTACTTCAATGAACTTGTGGTTTTATCAACTTCCAATCTCTTCGATATGAATATTGGTTAGAGTTATAAAAATACAAGTTTAAGTACCTCAATATCACCTTTATTTCTATCAAAAAATAACAAACACAGATTATGGACATACTCAAGCTCGGGTATTGAATTAAAAATCTTTTATTGTTTACATTAACATTTCATTAAAATCATTTTAAGGAAATCCTCCGTTCACTTAATGCCATTTTCTAACTCTCTTGTACAAGTTCAAAACCTTTTTGTAAGTAGTCACAGTATCTCAGTAAATTCAATATTACTACAGTTTGAAGTAAAATTCCACAAGAAAGGAACAATTCCATAAAAATATCTTTGAAGTTTGCCACGTTCTTATTTAGCCTAAACAGTAAAAAATTTTCTTCAAACTTTGAATCATGGAACCGAATTTGAATCAATTAAATAGAATATATTAGATTAGCCAAACATTATTATTCACTGATATGAAAATGTATGAAGCTCAACCTGAATAGAATTCATTGAAAGAGTTCCGCTACATGGGAAAAGATCCACGACTCTCATTATGAGGAAACTGAATATAATAGGCTGCGAGGTGGAAGATGTCTGAAGAGGTCACCGACCCCTTGCTTTACCATCTGACATGAAGCAGAGTCTAACGCTTTCCTAATTTCCATTCCAACACATCCATTTTCCACTGGCGGTTCATGCCAACGAAACATGTGAAGTGTCCGTATCTTTTACTGCACAGCACTTCACCTGTTTCGTAGGCACAAGACGCCACTGCCATTTTCCGAGATCATTTGAACAATGGCCGTTTCACATCATTCATCACAGAGGATTATTAGGCACTCATCTTTCCGTACATTGTTCCGCCTATTCATGCCTTCGCCACGTCTGCTTTCGATGACATCAGAGTATACAGCATTATTCTATGGTTTTAGTTCAATGCATCTGAATAATTGTCATTCATTACGTGACAATGGCTTAATTAGGCAAATTCGGTATTCCTGAACAGGTACCACCTGTATTGTGCATATACACTGGATTTCAGTTCAGGAATATTCGTCTCAAACGTAAAAGAACTTGCCTTTGATATAAACTTCTAGATATGATCACTCATATACACTGGCGGCTCGTACCCACAAAACAGGTGAAGTGCTCGTATCTTTTACTGTACAGCACTTCACCTGTTTCATGGCACGAGCCGCCAGTGCTCATACTACAACTTCCCAGTTGGAACTGTTATTCTTCACAATAATTATTAAAGAGAATCGGTCCTCTAGGTTAAAATTAATCCCACCCAAAAATTTGCATGTCGCCTTGGCGTCACGTCCCCCCCTTGTAGGCACCCCTGACAGTTACAACGAACATATTGAAGAAGAAGGTTCCAGGTTATCACCAACACATAATTATACTCGTACATATAGTAAATTTAAGTATTGAACTACCGGTACTTCAATGAACTTGTGGTTCATATATATATTATATTCATGTAGAATATTACTTTTTTGCCACTAAAAGGGCTACTTATGAAAAATGGCTCTAAAGAGTTGAAACATATCATATTGAAATAGAAATCATTCAAAGACTACCAAGATTTATATTTTATTAAATGAAATTCATATAGAATTGATCAACTTTACTTAAAGGTTCATTCTCCCACTGCCATCTTGATCGTTACCACTGACGGCTCGTGCCCACGAAACCGTTACCACGTGAAGTGCCCGTATCTTTTACTGTACAGCACTTCTCTGTTTCGTGGGCACGAGCTGCCAGTGATCGTTACACGTTGTATCTACGATTCAATTTACTTTCAATCAAGAAGATTGATTCATTTTTCAAGAATATGATACAATTTTGTGATGACCTTTCAACTAAATTGTTCCATTTGATACATGTATCATCTAAAGTATCATATTCAAAGTACAGTAGTAGGCTATATTGATTTGTGCACACAAAACTTTTGTGACTTTTGGTTTTTGTATTGTGTTTTGAAGTCATTGTGGATGATGAAGAAGTATTTTAAAGATATTCACTAAGGCAAAGCATGTCCCGGAATAAATACAAGTTAAATAGAGGTATCATATGGAATGAAGATGGCTACACTAAAAAATTTATTCTTTGTCTAAATTCAAGTATTATAGACAGCATGTCTGCAATATAATCTTGGTTATATGATAATCTTAGTCACAATAAATGATCTTAGACATGTCTCCAGGACATGAAGAAAAGGTGTAATTTGATAATGAAAATGAGTGATTTACATGAAACCATGTGAAATGACTCGTATGTGGACCGATAAAATAACACCATTTCTTTCTTGGTAGAGAGTAGATACTTTATCACGTCTAGTTCAGTTCATTCCTGGCAGACAATCAGCACAATCTCAGAACAAATCACAATCCCTGTCGTCTTGGGAACTTGTAAATTAGGATCAATTTTTCTACTTCCTTCAACGATGTCACAGGGTTACAACGCAACCCTGGAAGATCGTAATCGTGACAACAAATCTAACAAGTTACCCCAATGCCCAACGGTCATTTATGTTGCCAGTTCCTGAAATCCACCTTCAATGTAATACTTGACAGCCACAATCTCACAACTATTCTTTTATGAAAATATATGTCTTTTGCTCTCACTTTTAAGCATTGTCTGTTGCCTTGTATACCACGTTAACGTTCATAGAGATATAAAAATATTCCAAGAATCATTAGCTCTAATGGTATGCGTTCATGAAATATACACAATATGATAAATGTATAAAATTATACAATCGAATTAAAAATGTATATATCATCATTGAAACTTATTTGATTTTGAAATATACATTCTGTATATTTTGTGTACATTTTGATACGTGTATCATCTTGCCTCGGGAGGCTCTTCAAGAATTTTTTCATAAAAGACGTGTTAACATCACTATTAGAAGCTAGAATGAGCATAAAACTATTTAAAAACCCAAACACTGTAGGACTGACTACGACTGCTCACTATCTGGAAGTCGAGTGCACAAATATTATAAAGATGATCGGTTCCATTCTAAATTCGTACACATAGAGTAGGGAGAAAAGAAATACCGCTTTAAATCTTACATGCAAACACTCCAATAGCAATAATGAAGAAATAAATCAATATTATAAATAAAAATTATGATTATTAAATATAAAATATAAAACTGGAATTTCCAATAGTTCGTCTATTTATTCAATAGATATGCAATAGATAAAATCAGTCGTTATTGGATAGATAATAGGTACAATACAATTGGATAGATGATAGCAGAATGCAATCATCCTAATTTTTTTTAAATTATTTTTTAAACAAGGCACCAACACACTAATTTTCTATCCACGGCACTCAAATTAAATTGCAGCTTTTACTGGAATGAAATTCAATTTTTTATTTCAATTCCACCGTTTATAAGACGATTTAAATGTTGGTATAGCTGAGAAGACACACCCTTAAAATACATTTTACATTTTGACGGCGTGTCATCTCAGCTTGCTCGAACATTATTGAGATGCCAAAGCGGAGATATTCATTGGCTTGCATTTAGAAAGTTTCACGCTGTTTTAACTGAATTAGAGCCTTTTCTTCTCGATTCCCATCTCCGATTATAATCGACTCTGGCCTACCATAAAACACGGTCGACGCCGATTATTGGAGCTGAACGATCAATTAGCACGGCGCGTTCTGTCTCAATTTCATGATCAACCTAATCACAATCCATTGAGATAATCCCAGAGAGAATAGAGCTAATATACTTTATGGATAATTCACTCTAAGAAGCTTCCAATAAGAATTATTTCAAGATCGCATTAACTGTTAAGTTACTGTCAAGTGTCAGTTGGAGTTTTTAATGGTTGAAGTGAGTTAATCAGGACTAATTCGTCTCTAGGAGGACCATGGAGTCGTCAGTCCCAACTGCCTAAAAACAGTCTTCATCTCATCATCACCCCTCTCATTACCCACGCACATGCTTAGAACATGTGGGCATCACCCTCAGAAAAAAGTAGGCTAATAGAAAGGTACAAAAGCACCTTCCAGTATTATTTATAAAAACTCACCATTATTTTCTGCTTGAGGAGTTGATCCAAAAGTTATCAACAAAAAGGTTATCAATCAAAAGAGAATAATCCAAAAACAAAGAAATCCAAATTTGTCATGCAGGAGATTGCATGTAAACAACACCAATAATATTTTAGTCAAATATAATTAAAGTTCCAATCACTTTTTAATATTTTTTCAACAAACCAAAGCATAGAAATTCAATTGAAGAAAAATCACTTTTGTTTTTTTATAAATGTAGCAAACCACAACACTAAACGTTAAAAATGAATAAAACTATAGGAACTTCAATCAACCACAGGTGAAATAGTCAACGCAGTTAATAGCCACAACAAAAAGAAATAGAAATAGCCACAACAGTAGTCAACGATAATGAACGCCACACTCCCGTTAAGAAAATAAATTCAATAGAAATTAACAGTTATGTCACTAATGAATGGACAACCTGTCAGCTGTCACTGTACGGCAGACGGTCAGAAAGTAACTGAAATGAATACACAAGAAAACTATTCACTATCACAATCCTACCATGCCGAGCCTACGGATAATTTCGCCACGAATCCAGCGCGCCGTAAACTGTTTATAGAGAAAGGAAGCTCAGAGTTTACAAGTAAGTTACGTTGCCGAATACCGGCGATACAGTACTTTTACTTTCACTGTAGTAATACAGAGTTAATGAGAGGAAATCTGTATATTGAAGAAATCAGATTAATTGAAATCAAATTTATTTGAGAGACCTGTATTTGTTGCTCAATTTTTACTAAAGAGTCAATAAAGAAGTGTATGAAGATTATAATGCCACAAATCAAAGTCAAATCAAATTCTTTATTCCTCAACCAAAAAATAATACAAACAGAATAAAAACAATTCTGTCACTCGCATCATCAGAAATATGTTAACAAATACAACAATGTTACTTTCTTATCTAGTGTTAATTCCTCTAAAAATGCAAGATGACAGGCAAATCAAATAATCCAATTAAATTTAACAAGATATTATGTAGTACAGTAAGATAAACCTTCATCAAGATATGCATAATAATATTCATGAATATTTCCCTAACTTCTGGGTTAATATGAATACGAATT
Organism: Sogatella furcifera; assembly: GCA_017141385.1. NCBI lineage: Eukaryota > Metazoa > Arthropoda > Insecta > Hemiptera > Delphacidae > Sogatella > Sogatella furcifera. The sequence continues at coordinate 12,160,739 of CM029551.1, read as the reverse complement.
ATGTGTTCTAGAATATTCATAATAAGACTAAGTTAGTCTACATAATTATATGTCTGTAGCTAGAATATCTAGTTCATTAATATTAACTTTCTTATGGAATCCCATCGATCATTGGAAACAATGTATTCAATACATTAAATGTTTTTAATACTTCAATTCTTCAATAGTTTTGTTGAGATCGAAGACAGTAAGTTTGGTAAAATTAATTATTTCGAAAACATGAAATTTTGATCTAGCTACAGAATAAAAAATTATTTTCCAATACCACAATATTATAGTACTTGATGTGTTCTATATAAATTATCTTCCACTATATGATAGCTTCTTGTTTCAACATTATAAAATATTTTGGATTGAATATTTGCAGAATGAGAATGCGGGCGAATATTATAAGCAAAATTCTGGTTGGGCCAAGATGTAGAAATTCGGGTTACGTTGTGTTGGATTGATATTAGTCAATTGATAATAATAATCAATTAAAAGGTGCCGAAGTCGTACGGATAGATTATAGGACTAAATTTTGATTTGAAGTATTAAGCCGTACTTTTAGCTAGATAAAGTTTCTCGATGTATGAGCTTACCTGATGTGAAGAGATTATAGAAGTTGGAAGTTGGGTTCAGGGACTTGGAACTTCGTCACCACCTCAACGGTTCAACTATAAGCTGACATTTCAGGAACTTCGTATCCCCCTCCCAAGTGATTTAGTTCATACCCTACAACAAAACAAACAATTCACAGTAATTACAAAGTTTAAGTGATAAACATTAAACATAATATTATGATTTGAGCCTGTATCAATGAATTAATGAATACATGAATTCAACTCAATGTAAAAGGAAAATTAAATTAAAAAATATATCAGAGGATGTTTAGAAAGAGAACAACAAATTTCTTTTTTAAAAGTCATCAATTACCTGAATCCAATTATAATTGAGTAATATAAATAGTAGCATATTCAAATTCTTAAATTATAATTTTGTTTTACTGGATAATTTTGTATTGTCTTTACTTGGGTCAATAAATTGAAAATCAAGCGCCTGATCCAAGAATGAATGGAAGTTATTCAACTACAACATTTGATTCTATTTGTTTTGGTACTGCCTTCTATCTAATAAATTCAGAGACGTAAATCCAAATTTGTAAATTATGATCAAATCACTATTAGGGTAAGAACATGTCAAATAAGGTGAAGATTAAGGTTAGGCTGCGGGTGCTACATAGTATGTACATAGTTCCACATCTATATCATATATCACATCATATGATTCGTATATCATAGAATAGTATAAACCCTAAGTCTAAGCATCACCTTTTTGACATATTCTTACCCTTACATAGTGACATATTAGTAATATTACAGTAGTGTACTCTATATAACTAGTGTACACTACATAGTTACATATCAATACATATGACAGAAAGTATACTTATTTATTCAATTCAATTATAATAATATACATATAGACGAGTGCAACAGACAGATGCCCAAAACTGCTCCTCTATCAAATTTTAAAAGTGTACGTTTTTGGATAAAATTGTTGGGAGTAAAAGCTGAACAGGAGTTTTGGTGACTAGAGTTTCTCGTCTCCTACTTCATACAGTGAGGATTTCATGAGCTGGAACGCCATATAAGGCGATAGTGGAAAGATATGTGAGGGCTGGAGCAGATTACAAGAAAGACTAGTATGAGAGAATAGGGCGGAGAAATTTTTTTGGTACAACAGGGGGAAAAGAATGCTCGTTACTATAACAAGTCACTGTAGTGTAAATATTGGCCAACTTCCAAAAAATAGTGATACTTTGTTATATTCCTGCTATCATGCAGAATCCAGCACATAATATGAATAATTTCAAGAATATCAAAATATAGACAAATTAAAAGCCTGAAGAGAAGAAGACAAATTAAAAGACAAGAAGAAATGTGTAAAAAATTAATACACTATGCAAATTTCTATCAGTAATATTTATTCTTCTGTAATCAATTTTTACCGAATTACTTGAAGAAGAGACAATTACTTGAAAGCTAAAAGAAGTGACAATATATAAAATTAGTATACCCGTGATTTATATTAAAGGAGACAAGTTTTAGTAGGGTTTGAGCGAAAAAATGTTTTAAGGCCGGTATTGCACAATAATATTTCTATTACATTATTTATGAATAATACTGGCCTAAATACGGTAAATCAAATATGTGGAATTTCAACAATATTAACATGAACTATTATGGAACAAAAGTAACCATGTTATTTCAAGTGAAAAATTTCTTACTCAATAAAAAATGGATATTTCTTTCTTGGTAAGGAGCTGCCCGTAACATTTTGGGTCACACATAACTATGATATAATAAAAAATTATACAATTTCAACGAGACAGGCGCAATTTTGAGTTACATTTCAATTTTTTTCAATTTTTGTTCTTCTATGAGTGAATAAAACTTATTTGATAATAATGCTGGATATTGAATGGTATTGTTGCATGAATTTTTGTTATAATGTCCATTGAGGTTTGACATACAATAATAATGATTGGAAAAAGGATATAAGAAATCTATATACATTGGGTATGAGAGATCAAGTAAATAGCCTACTTGGAAGAGTTTAAGGAGCAACAAAACTTTACTTTGTATCATTTCTGGCATTGAGCGTTCTACAATATCTTCGAAAACAACCAGCTGTTGAGCTATAAGGTTGAGGAACTAAGTCTTGTAGATCTTCCACGTGAAACTCGCATCACCTTACCTTTCCAACATTTGCTTTCTCCCTCCCACTGATAACCCACACAAGGCCGTATAAGTCAGTGCAACAAGTATTGTATATATGCTATCACACATCACCACAAGAACATTTCAGACATCTTCCTACACGAGAGGATTACTACTAACATAGCAAGATTCGCAAATTTCAAAATAACCCACTAAGTTATATTTTATGATAATTCTTACATCCACTTAAATTTTGTGGACATGTTTTTTGAGGATGCTCACACGCCTCCGAAACCTATACGAGAGACCTCGTGAAATTAGTCAGTGTGTCGAAAAGACAGGCGAAGGGTTAGACACAAAAAAAAATCTCGAAAATATAGGGAGTGAGGGCTCGGTGAGAACAAAGAATTCAATATATTTTTGACTCTGGCACAAGAATTAACATACAACTTCGAATGTAATTACAAGTTTTTTTAAAATTCAGCAAGTTCTTTATAACTCATAATATTTGTGCCAAAACCTAATTTGACCGCATTTAAAAAATTCTACTCATTCCTGACTCCAAGATGATTCGACTGCCTGCCGCCGAATATATATCAAGGAACGTGTAGTAAAAAAATAATTTTCTTAGATTATTACGTTCTCACTTGTTAATGGAGGATGATGTGGAAAGTTATTCTAATACAATTGTTTAAGAAATTTTTCCCTTATACCTTATTTATTATGTTCGACTATTTGATTTTTTAAAATTTATCATTTTTTTATAAAATATTCTAGTTTAGCCACTGTTTCGGAAACCTATTATGTTTGTAAATACTGTATTTAAATTCAATAATATAAATGAGACGTTATTTGGCTTTATTTCCTCCAATGATTTTTTATACGTTAGGCTATATGATTTTGTATTTTGTACTGTATATATTTTATGTATTGTTATATTATTTTGGACAAATAAAGAAATTTCAAATACAAAAAAAAGAAAAAAATATCAAGAACTGTTCTACCGATAAAAACCCAACAATTTTCACTATTTTGTCAGGAAAGCTACTAGTACTTATTTTAAGTCATGTATCCACAATACAGTATTCTACTTTCTGGTCGACAAAGTTGACGATTTTAAAATTTTCTTAATTTTTTACCTTTGAATTCATATTAGAGGATAAATTTTGTAATGTATATTTTTTAAATAGCTTAATTATCATAAAGCAATTAAACACTATGAGGTTTACTTCTAACTCAGAGGTTAATCAAATAACTAGATAATATATTAAAATTACATTAAAAATTCCACTTTAGTCTTGTTCAACTGAATATACATTCTGTAATTAATTTAATTCAATTCCGATAAATGAATTCATACATCAAAGTAATATTCAACACAATACATTTTATTATACTCATTCATCCTAATAAATTACAAACAATGAAATACAAATACAAGCGAAATATATAACAAAAAATTGAAAATATTTTCAATAATTAATTAAGAACAAACTCTTTACAAGATGATTAGAATACAAAATTAATGTTAAATTGCAAATTAATTATCAGCAGTAAACATTATAAATTGCGACTAGAATATCAAATCAAATCATTTATTGTCAAAAAATACACTTGGTATCATAACAATGTCAACATGGTATCATAACAACATTATATAAAATCACATAATAGTAAACATAAAATATTCAAATCAGTTACATAAAATTAATTCAATAATTGTTCAATAACTAACACAAAATTAATTGTTCAAGCTAGTACCGTATCAAAAAATTCTCTATCATAAAATTCTCAAAAAAATCTATTATGCACAAAGGAATTGAATATACCTCAACAACTTTCAATTTTGAAACACACGGTGATAAAATTGATTTTCTGTCGATGGTTCTTCTACACAAGAACTATATTAAATTTTACAGTATAGAAATGTGAACCAAAAACGTGCTTTTTTAGGTCTACATGAATTTCAGTATAAAAAATAAGTAAACAAGCATTATGGAGGTGAGCCTACAGTAAATAGGTCCTCATGAGGTAAACCAACGCAGCTAACAAAGGAATAGGCAAATAAAACCGCCATTTGGTGCTTTCGACACAATTGACTAGAGATATATGTTACATTGTTTATAAATGTATTCATATTTGCATGATACAGTACATTAATATAGATGTTGAATATCATTTTAGCTTTGCTATATGACAACATATAGAACTATACCGTATAGGTATAGCAGAAACAAACTATGGACAGTACACACTATAAACTTACTAAGTATTACGTATATTCTAGTATAGTGCACTTCAGTATAGTATAGACATAAGGTACCAATTCTGTACAATATAGACATACTACAATATAGATTACAATATATTATACATATGACTATATTACAATATAGACTACAATATACATTATATACATGTACAATATACTATACATTCTCTACTCAATTGACTACAGTAAATATAGGTCTGGCGTTTAGGTATATCTGATAGATTATACAGAATATAGATATAAATGACGGTAGCAACTGTCCTTTTTAGACTGGTGAAGCAAACAACAAAATAGCCGACATGCAATCAACAGTTGGAGGAGGGAGCAGTGTGGGGTGGTATGCGTATCAATTCCATGGCATGGAGACAAGTCGACTTTTTGTCAACATTCAAATAGCGACTATCGATTGGTGGCCTAGATATACACAGTAGTGTTGCTATCTGACACAAAGAACTCCGACTGGACAAATGCAGTAGTAGAAATGCGGGTCAAAGAACCTTATTTTTCGGACAAGGATAAAATATGAAAAACTAATAAAACTGCAAAATTTGCCAGGAAAAAAGTCCATATAATTGAACATAAAAAGCTCAATCTGTCACGCTCTTTGCTGTAAGCTATCACTGAAAGGGTAAAATTAGTTGATCATAATATGAGTCATGAAAGGCTCTGAGCTTCAGTGCATAAAAAATTGGTAAAGGGACAGTTTTGGAAGTAATCCGGTTGAACCTTCCATTAAGGATACGTATGTTGTAACTTGATAATAAATAAATTTTATTTTATTTACATAATGTGATTGAATTGATTCGGTCTCAGCCTGAATTAGAATAGTTGTTTGTTCACTGGTAGCAATTATTAAGATCTATATACTAAATTTCATCAATAATTTGTATGGCTGTAGCCTACATCAAAAAGACAGAAACTCAGTAAAATCAAGGTAGATAAAATAAAAATATGAAATAAAAATGTATTGTGATGAAAACCTTATCCTCCAAGTAGGTACATAATTTTGGAGCATGTTGAATTATCTACTCAAATGAAAAATTAGTAGATTTGAATTTCTCAACAATACAGTGATTATTTTTAGAATTTTTAATTTTTTCAGCCTTATTTCATCAAACTTTAAACTTTACATGGGATAAATAATTGAGAATCATTTCTCATTTTCCACCAAAATAACTTTGTTCTACAGTCCCATACAGGCACAGTACAATCATTTTATAAATGCATAGAATGTCAAGCTTTGAAATTCATCAATTAAGACGAACATAAGTAGTATCCTATACTTCCAGACCATCCAAACTCAAATATTACGAGTAAATTGAGAACAATATACTCAGTAAAATGTGGTTCATGTTTAGAGCTCTTTCATCTTATAAAACTATCAGAATTTTATTTTGGTTGCATCTAGCATGCAAGATAACCATTCTATCAAGATGTCTGAGTATGAATAACATCAAAATTCTCAAACTACTTGAAAGCCTTAGACATCCAAGAATTGAATTTTAAAGTAAACTCAAACTTTTATGAAGTACCTTCTGAAGTTCGCGAGTTGCTGGAAATATGAGGCTGCTTTTCATTACCTCGTTGAGCACCTACAAGAGCTTCATTAAAATTTTAAAGAAGACTGAATTGCCCGAAAAGAGGTCAAATGGAATAATTTCGTCTTCAGAATTTGAAGAGTCTGCTCAACCCACCAGCTGAAATTTTATCACTTTTAGCACGACAAATAAGGACTACATACTCCACTACTTGGAGCATCTATAAGAAATTACTGAACATCTAGATATTACCAAACTACAGAGTGGTTCAAAAACACTTACCATGTCAATGTATTCCTGTCAAGTGACTTATGGTCTACTCTGTATACTTAAGTAGATAGTATCTACAACATTGGCAAAGCAAGTGGAAGATAGGGTTTAGGCTTCAATGTATTCGAGTTAATCTATTCAATTTTGATAACCATGTTGGAAATTAATTGGAAAAAATGGAAACTTATAGAAATCTAATCGTGGTCATGAAAAATATTAGGTATTGAAAAAATTATAACTGGACCATAGAAATATTTATTTGGTCACAAGTTATTTGAAAATTTGGTTCATTTTTCAAACGTCAATGGAAGTACTTTGATCCTAACCAATTCTTTGATCTACGTATTTTAACGATCTCTATCGACTATATGCTATTATTAAAAGCAAACGTTTAGTTTAGTGAGTATTCACATTTTTTCAGTGTACAGGATTTTATTTTTTCAACTCGGTAGCCTAGTGGACATTCCTGAATATTTCCAAATTATTATTACCAAATAATAGTAGTGGACATTCTCATTACATATTCCTGAATTAATTATACAATACTATGAGACTTGTAAATTTTGGTTTAATTGCTAAAGTATGGATACAAAATCGACATTTAGTCTTAAAATAAAGTGACATCAATTATACTGGAACATGTAATTCAGAAAGATTGTTATTATGAAAAAATAATTCAATCGTGGTCAATTCTACAATCACTTATCAAGTTTTCTATTATAAAAAAGATACTGCAATTTATGTCAAGAATGTTACTTTATGAGTTCTACTTTCTGTAAAACTCAAATAATATCCTATTGATTTAGAGGCTACGAGATGTAAGAGTGAGTCGCTTTCTGGTAATCCAGAATATGTATCTAATCCAGTGTGCAAATAAAATTGGCAAAGAGATTATTATTTCAAGAACAAACTCAATATCTAGGCTACTTCAAAACTCAAACAACACTATTCGAACCCAACTGCCATTGGGGTTTCTGGAAGGAAGTAGGTCACTCATTGTTTCTAAAGTTTCTTGGAGAAACTTAATCCTTGTCCAAACCACAATTCGATTAATATCACTTTCGGAAACAAGAAACCAAGCAATAGAGTAGGTTATTATATCTGAAAGTTATAAGAGCTATGGGTTTAAGAGGTTTGGTGGATTATAAATGAGTAACTTGATATAATCTAATTTAAAAATTTTGAATTGTTTTTTTCAGAAGTTTTACATGACATAACCTTGATTTGGACTTCTAATGTAAACTGGTTTAAGAACAGTTTTGGGCGTTATACCTACTGTACTCATCTTTGTATACAATTGATTGAATAAATAATTATGATTAGTTTTTAAAAAAACAAGAGTAGAATAGTAGGGTGCTGCCTGATAAAATTAAGATTATACAGAAATTGAAAAAGGATCATTCATATAGACTAATGAACCAAATTCAATTTTCAGAAATAAGGCATTAACAGGCAAACGTCAAAATTTCTATTCATGTCAATAAAAAAAATAATAAAGTACGAAAAAAATATGATAATGATATGAAATGAAATGAAAATATTGAATGTATTTAGGATAAAATATGAAATGATAGAGGAATATCTTCGATACTGAGTAGGTATTTGTTGATTCTATTTTTGATATGTAAAACAAAAAGATTATTTTTTAATAGAAGAGCAAAATTATATGTTTCAGGAACACCTGAAACTTTTTTCTAACAATTGGCATTATTAAGGGGTATTCATATCTGATAATTCCATGAGGAAATTAAATTAAATTACCTACTTCATCAATTCATGAAATGAATTTATCAATATTAATTTATGAGATTGATAAAATGAGAAAAATTTGAAACCGATGATCAAGTTGAGGTTTTTCATTGAGGTTGTCTAAATTAGGCAATTCATCCTGGTTGTTTGGGGAAATTTATCATCTGCATCGAGCCGTGCCATTGGTGTGCCGATACCCAATGATAAACGCAGTTGAATTATGAAATTATAGACAGTGTTTCAGTTCAATTCAGCCAGTCAACGAAGCGATTTGTTTGCATTTTCAATGTTCAACGACCGTTGTTGGCAAATTGATTAATAAAACACAATTGAAATTGACTCTTCTAAGACTAGACCACTTTTATAACTCTATTCAAACAATAAGCAAATAGACTTCTCAAGAATTCTTCTATAACTAGAATCAACACTCTTAAATTAGGTTGCATCCAATAAAATATTTTTCATGGATTTTTCCCTTTGATTTCTTACAGGAAAATACTGTGCCTATCTAAGTACAAGTTACTCAACCGTAAATGGTTGTAAAGATGTTTTCTTGATCAAGCCATTCGAGAGTACCCTGTGGTTTAATCTTGTATTACAGAACTAAATTTCAGAAATGTATAAAGCGGCATATCAACGCTATTTCACCATTCAGAAGAATAAAATTTATGATTGATTAGATATTGATTTTTATGTATTTTCTGGATTCAAGGATTCAACATTGAAAAGCCAGTTCATAATAACTTATGTTGTGTGCAAATTTCAATCTCTTTCATACTTTCCAGAAGCTTGCTCCATAAACAGTTTGAAGCTTCTCTGAAATTACTAAATTTATTTTTTTCAAGTCAGAACTTGAGTTTTTGTCCAACTGAACTAAATCTTCAGATTATTGTAATGGTATTGGTATCTATTCAAGGGTAGGCTATATCCTGTCTATTATTAACAATCATAGACAAATCCTATTTTATCTATGAAGAAATATTAAATTTAAATAAATATCAATAGATTCTATATTACTCTCATTATTTGACAATAAGAACCATCTCATGAGATGAAGAGTAAGATCCGAGTTCAACCTCTAGCATGGCAAGCTATATTCAAGACCCTTTGATTTTATTATTTTCATTATTATAATATAACAATTTTATAAATTATTCAATATTTAATATGTAATAAAATTATTAACATATCCAACTCTTTGAGAGTAGCATACCAACACACATCTCTATAGGAAACAATATATTACCTTAAATTCCCAACTTATACAGTTGAATTAATACACTCCCTTGGATATTGAAAAAATTGAATACCATTACAGTATGATAATGATCCATGGTTCATATACAGTACACAATTAGGGATCTATTAACTTAGAACCTAAGGTAAAATGAGGAGAAACAGGCATAATATGATTTTCAAGTAAAGTACAACACACAATTATAGAGCTCGTATGTAGACAAACAAGGTTAAGCAACTGATTAAAGTATTCAATTTTGAAGCAAGAGTTTTCAGGGAAAATCTAACCATGATGTGAATAGAACCGAGCAAAAGACGCGGAAGGACGCGGCTAGGCCCATGAATTTAAATTATCGCGCCAAACAGCGTGTTGGTTTTGGCTAGCCACAGAGCCAATCCACTCACTTTGGGCCATAAGGGACGTGGGACAAGCATGGCGATTGTTATGCATAAATTAAATGCAGTAAGGGTCTGGAAACCACGAAATGGATGGGTGTGAGAGATAGAGACAGGTCAGATATATATAGTCTATCCAAGCAGAGAAGATATTCTGGAAAGATGGTGAAATGAGTCGGTCAATATTGGTTTAAAATTTTTTAATTAAGTCTCAAATTGTAGCTCATAATGTTTTCTGCAAATTGTGTTAGAATTTATAATTTTCGAAGTAATTTTGACCAAGCTGGAGTCAATTTTCCATCTTGCCAGAGTGTCTTCTTTGTTTGGAGTAGATGGGTGTGAAAGAGATCGATAATATCTAAATATTATGAGTGCGAGAGAGATGGATATAGAAGAGATAAATGAATAAGAGTGAGACCTACCCTTATGGATAGCTCCACTACGAAAGCTAGATGCACATTTCCAAATATCTTTCGAATTGATAAGGTAATTAAATTCAATTTCCTCATTGTAAAATTATCAGATTTGTTTATTGAAATATGTTTGAGTTCTTCCTCAACCAATTTAGTATCTCGGTTCATAATAAATGGTGTAGAATATAGAGACAAGAGACAAGAGACATAGAGATATATTTTATAATTGTACTGTCTCTCGGTGAGTGTGATCTATCGGTTAACGTGATGTTAAGTCACGAACACTGTGGACTGCTCTTGGATGGGTCACCAGTATTCGGCCAAGTGCACATTGGCGAGGTGGAACTACCCGTAAGGGTCTTCCCACTATTAAAAGCCATAAGAATATTTTTTATTATTTTATTTTGGCTGAACTTACAATATTTGGTACTAAATTTTTTAGGAGAGAATTACAGTATTAACATTTGAAATAGATATTACGGCTAGCTGAAGTGGGAGAGAGATGGAGAAAGAAGATTTATGAGTCGGAAAGAGACGGAAATGTAATTAGAACATCTTTTCAAACTATTTTAGGTATTCTTTGATAAGAGAAGATATGCATTGGTGTGGAGAAGATATCATTTAAAAGTGAGAAAGACCAATTCCTATTCAAGAGAGAGGAAAAGAGAAAACAGATATTACAGAGAGAAGGGAGAGATTTTAGATTTCTTTATTCATTTAGATTACAACAAAATATTTATGCTTAGTTTCTAGATTACAAGAGTTACCATTAAATCCAATTATTCTATAATTCTTACAAGTTACACACTAATTTCGATATTTTACACTATACTTTTTACAGGTTATTCTATAATCTATTCAATGAGATAGGTTACATGTGAATGCAAAAATCATAAAACAATTACCAAACAATATGCTACTTGCTTGCAATCTTACTTGTTGTGCATTAAAGTATCTAAATGAAAAGGCGAAGTTTGGACATAAAAATGTCATTCTTGAGAAAGGATAAGTATATCCTTTCCATTAACACTTGGCCTGTAAAGAGATAGAGAGAGAGAGAGTGATGGAGAGAGAGAGAGAGAGAAAGAAAATGAAACCACCCTCATCCAATTCCAGTCCCTGATGGTACCACAGTATATTATCACAGCAGCCAGTGTCATTAGATGAACTGTTGTCAAATCTTGACCGAGAAACGGAGCTCAGTTTTGAAGAGAAGCAATTACAATTAACACGACACGTACAATTTCAAACACCAGCGCTGTTCGCTTTTGTTGGAACATTCTATTTGGGAATAAAATTTACAACCCACCATCATTTGCAGGAGGATCAGTTTTTTCTAAACTAATCTAGAAATGTGTTTGAGGAAAAATTTAGATTTTCAAATACAATTGAAGATATTTGTTTATTAACAAATACAATATATGAGAAATGAAAAATGTACAATTCAAATGCAATAACTGATAATGATCTATTCAAATGTCTCTGAGGAAAAGACGTTGTGAATGGTAGCCTATGGAGGTTTGAATATCCAAAATCATGGGGCTAATTTCACAAATTTCAATAAACCACTGTTGTTAATTTATACAGTAAACCATTCTGAACTCAACAGAAATTGCATTGCTACAGATACAGTCTTTACAAACGTATAAAATTGAATCTAGTGGCCTCCGTCCATTCGGTAGTCTGGTCGAGCAAGGAAGGCATTCTATTCTGCCAAGATGAGAAAATGAATCTAGCTTATTAGATTCATATATGGTCAATATTAGCTCAAAGATTATAAATTTGGTCTAAAATTTTAAAGCATAATTTTTTCTAAAATGTGAGACCAGATCTATCATTTTTGAACCAATATTGAACGTACTAGAATAAAGCCACATTTACACCGGAATGTTATAACATTTGTTAATAACTTTTATATAATATATAAGTCTATATATATTACGTTATTCACAAAATTCATTTACAAACGTTATTAACATTCCGGTGTAAACGTGGCATTAGTTTCCTTTCTCGCCAGAATATCTTATTTGCTCGACCATACCGTAGCTAGAGCAAGGTAGCTATTACCCATTTAGCTATTAGCAAGCTATTTCCATTTTTCCGCAAGGTGGAGCCTTTCAAGCCTTTAAGACTTCTAAGCCTTTTTTCACTCATATTTGAGACTTGGGAGCATGATAAATTATTACAAATAAAAACTTCATTTTTGTATTTTATTTTTTAGTAATTCATTCATAGCATATGGCTTTTAATGTTAGGGAGACTCAAAAAGTAGTTATACTATGACATAAATAAGCTAATTTTCCTGAATAAAAACCTGGAGAACCATGAACGTTTTCAAATTAAATCTAGAATGTGTTAGGCCTATAGATCTTTGAAACAATTCATTTTTCCAGCAATGGCATACCAGCAATTACAAGCTAGGAATTGAAGCATTGAAGACAAGAACCTTTGATTAAACAATCAGAACATTTTTTGCTAAATCAAAGTACCGTATACTCTATCTAAGCAAAGAATACCCTCTGGCAAGATGAGAAGATGACTCCAGCTCGGTCAATATTGGTCCAAAAATTATTGAATTTGTCTCAATCTTAGGAAACATTCTGATCTACAATTTGAAATCAAATCAATATTTTTTGAACCAATATTGACCTAGCTGGAGTCATTTTTCCATCTTGCCAGAGGATCTTCCTTGCTTGGACAGACTATAGGCTACTTCATTGGCTAAAACTATTCAAACCGTGTGAAAGTTATTGTTGCACTGGCGGCTCGTGCCCACGAAACAGGTGAAGTGCTGTACAGTAAAACGTACGGGAATTTCACCTGTTTCGTGGGTACGAGCCGCCAGTGATAAGATGCGAAGTAACAGTGATTGAATGAAAAATGATTACTGCTATTTCAATATAAATATCGAACATAAGAACAAGTATGCAGATATACACACTGGAACTATTTCAGCATTAAATTTCCCCAAATTTGAATAATAGTTGATTGAGAACACTGGCATCGCATTGTTCATCTTATCCAAGGCTATCAGTCTGTCGAAACGCCATCGAAGTCAAAGCCGCCGTGGACCAGACCAGATCAAATTTCGCGCAGTTTATTTCGCTTGAGGGGAAAAGGAATCTAGGCCGTTAGTGAAAGTTCAACTAGCCCCGCTACCCCTCTCATCCAACGGGATGCTGGAATATGTCGCGATACAAAAACTAATAATTCGTTACGCGCTAACCCCTTCCCATTGACGTATTCGACCTGACGACCTTCGAAAATAAAATATTGTGGCAGCCGGCAACAATAAAGGAGCAGAAAGGAAACTGTTGTTGATAAATCGACGTGCGCTAAATTCAATGTATAGTCTGTCCAAGCAAAGAAGACCCTATGGCAAGATGAGAAAATGACTCCAGCTCGGTCAATATTGGTTCAAAAATTATTGATTCGGTCTCAATTGTAGGAAACATTCTGATCTACAATTTGATACCAAATTAATCATTTTCGAACCAATATTGACCGAGCTGGAGTAATTTTCTCATCTTGCCAGAGAGTCGTTTTTGCTTGGGCAGACTATAGTTGAGGCACAACTTTATTCTAATAGACTACTTTATATTTAAATGATAAGATTACTTTATTCAAGTTGATAAAAAATATTTCGGCTGAGATTCTAGATTGAAATATACCGTAACTAATATTATTCTAGAAATTTCACAAATTAAAAACTTCTAGTACTTAAAAAAGTTTAACAATAAATGTAATTTAAAAATTGACAAAATTAAATGAAACGGTGATAAAATGAGAGCAAACTTGTTGGTTTTCAGTGATGTATGTATTCGTATGCCTTATTCGGTGGGGAGTTCCAAAAGGAAGTTCCACCGGCACTATAACCTTAATTTCCGTCGATGGGAAATCATGGTATTTCATGATAGGACACACTGAGATTTGAATTTTCTAAAGTTCTTCCGAATTAAAAGAGTCCAAAACACGATTAAAATCACCAGAATCACCATTTGCTATCGAAAAATATAGAATTTCGAAAAAATTTAGAGCACAAAAATTTTAGCTTGTTTTCAGTGATGAGTATCAAGTATCTAAATTAAAAGGCGAATATGGTGTTGTGTATCCATTCTTTATTCCAATTTAAAATTTAAAACTCAATAAAAATCACTTATAAATGGAAATAAACTTACTTACATAGTAGTTACTAGTTTCGACCTGTTGTGGAGGTCATCTTCAGTCAGCGAGTCTGAAGATGACCACCACAACAGGTCGAAACTAGTTACTACTATGTAAGTAAGTTTATTTCCATTTATAAGTGATTTTTATTGAGTTTTAAAAGGCGAACTTTAGACATAATGATATCCTTCCTTGATTTTTTAGTTTCTTGGTAAAGGATAAGCTTAAGTCTATATCTTTTCCGTTAACACTTGGCCTTATTGAAATAATACAATAAGTTATTTATAACACATATGAATTATAAATAAAATGTCCTGTGCGAATTTTAAGACTAGATTTCATGAATTTAAAAAAAGAGAGTTGTGAGGAAGGAGAAGTTAAGCGAAATTTATATTTTATGAAATATGTAACTTATACTGAATAAAATCTACATCTAAATTCATAAAACTTATGGAGCTCACATCAATCATAATATTGAATATTATATTATGCTCAACACTCAAGTTACAGAGAATAGTGTATGCAACAATATAATTACCTTGATAGATGAATAAATGGTCCACTTAGGATGAGATACAGGTAAATCTGAAAAGATGATTATGATTAGGTGAGCAAAAATCTTATTTTAGAGGTTTCTTTGTAGGACTCTGAAAGGCCAGGTAGTGTTTTGAAATAGCATTTTACTCAGGTTAACACTCCTTTCAACAGATGAGCATCTCACCTCTAATAGGAACGACAGTTTCATAAATAGACGATAATGTCGTAAATTGTTGGGCATATTCAATAAATAATAGTAATAATACATTCAAATTCATTTCAATATCAACAATTACTTGATAGAAAATCTTTTATAAGTTACAAAGATATAAAATAAATAATAAAATACTGTCAAATTATTTTAAAAAATTATTGAGAGCTGATTTTACTGATATTAGGAATCTGGATCGCCTACAGTTATTTGAAATAGGCCTATTGAATGTATTCCAATCACCCTAGTAGTTGAAACCTTACGAATCATGCATTATAAGAATATTATAAAATCCAACTAAAGTCTTGATAGCTAGTCTGGCCAGATAGGATAGCTATATAGGCTATAATTCAATATTCAAGTGAAACTAAAATTACCATCTTGGAATAGAATCGAATAATCATACAATACAATATCATAATTTGGCATATAGATATAGGCCAGTCAATACATTACAGAATCATAAAAAAGTTTTTATACAGTAGCCTACATTGTATTCAATTTCATTGTCATAGCAAAATATTATAGAAAATAATCGTAGAGTCGTAGCTATTAATAATATGGAGAATATTATTACATAAATTAAAATAAAAAACTGCAGTAATAATGATGACAATAGCGAATAATAATTGAAATAATATGCAGACTTATAGTACAATAAAACAAGAATTTTTACAACACAACGAACAGCTACATTAATAGGACTCAACTTTACATTATTCGTTTTTTCAAATCCTCAAACTTATATTTCCCATAAAATTCCTTGATAGAGTAGAAGGTACCATCTAAGGGTAATATTTTTTATACATCTCTGAAACTCCTGTACTCAAGTTGCCTTATTTCAATGGAAATCCTACTGATAATTTTTATTGCTGTATTAGAGGGGTTCTGATTTGTTTAGTGGAGTCTGCTTCATGTTACATTGAGAGATTTATTATTTCTAGTATTAGCCTATATGAATGTGTCGCACTTGACACTCAGTCAACTCGATCTTATTAGGATTAGCTATCAAGAAAAGTAATTACTGTAATAATTATTATTAAGAGATCAAGATGGCAGGTGTTCGAAGTGACAACTCGTGTTGTTCGTCGTGCAATAAGGTTGTAGAAAATGATGATTCTGCTCTTATGTGTGATGGTCCATGTCACGTATGGTTCCATATAAAGTGCGCGATCGTTTCAGCATTGAATTATAAAAAAATTCACGACTTGGGAGAGAGTATTAAGTGGTTTTGTGATCAGTGCTCCATCATCGTGTCGTCACTGGTAGAAGATATGGCTAAACAGTCTCTTTCAGGCAAAGTTGACATCGAAATCCCAATTAAGTCTTTAATTGGTCTTTTCAATCAAGTGAATGTTCTACTTAGACAAAGCTAAACCTCTCAAGTTGAGCTGTCACCGCTCAGGATTTCACTTCCAATCTCACATTCTATTCAATTTCCTATCTTATTTTCATTTCAGTGTAATGTGATTATATGAATCTTCAAGTACAATAGCATTTAAAATTGAATTGACATAGAGTGCAATATGATTTGATTACAAATCAGTTAAACAATCAATTCTGTGAAGAGGTTAACTTATAGTAGGCTACGGTACAATTTTGCTTTACTTATGAATAGGTAATGATCAATTTAAAGAGTAGCGCGAATTGGCAAAGTGGTAAAATGCGCCTCAATATTTTCAAAAGCTGTGCCTAAGTTATAAGTTCAAGCGAAATAAAAACATTTTGTACTACATACGTTGGAAAGCCGCCAGATGATTGAATCAACCACAGAAAGCTGCACTTTAAAATAGCGGCATACAGGTATTAAAATTGATACTTCAGTTTCGAACAATTTATTTCACACAAATATCACACAATGAGTTGAAGCAGTATCATGAAATAACATAAAGCATCAGACTGTGGTTTTTGTCAACGTCAACCTCAATCCTAGAGACACAAAACTCGGGATTCAGGAGAATGAAAACAGTATTCAAGAAACAGCTGATATTTAGCAGAAAAGTAAACAATACTTCTAGATGTAGACGGCAGTGCCAAATGTAAAAGTTCTCAACGTACAGAGATTCCTATTGGGTAGGAGCCTAGAACGTTGACTTCTAGTTCAAAGATCAGCCAATGAATGTTGATGTTCTATAAATACAGTATACGGAATTCATCAAGTTTTCATTTTGCGAATTATTTTTGCATGGATTTGCCAAATGGATAAATATTTTATTGATGAATGAATTTCACAAGTGAATTAGTACAGTTTGACCAGTGAAATGATTCAATTCCAGAAATTAGGGATCTGGAACATTTATGATTGAAAAATTCAATAGACTACACATTGTGATTTTGTTCAGTAAAGAATAATATTATTGAATCCATAAAGTGTCTTTCAAGTGGTGATTCCTCATTGGAAAAATATCAATAATTCATTATTATAAAAATATCAAAGGATAAAACACTTGAAAGCAATATCTAGAAGGCTATGTTTCGGCTTCCTGCGCCATCTGTTTTGTGAGTTGTGGATTCTGTTTGTGATTGTGGAAAATAGAAATTGAAAACGCTGTCATGCAGTATTAGCTATTTTCTATTTGTAATATTTCTCAAATTTTGAATATGGCAGATGAGCAATTACCAGCAGGGTGGGAGAAGCGTTTAAGCAGGTCCACTGGTCTGTGTTTTGTTCAATTTATTTTAATTCTGATATAAAATTATTAATTTTCATGGGCACTGGGCAGAATCCCTCGGGTTTGATTAAGCGGCTTGTTGGTTGGATTTCTCGAAAGTAATAATCAACTGGTGACTATTGCTAGTTAAAAAGACAAACTATATCCTTTCAATATTGAATCTTACTTTGAAAAAGTATATTCAATGACATAGCCTAGTATCTATTATCTACATTCAATTTCTTGAACTGTCAAATTTGGTAATAGGCTATGCATTTATGCAATCTTGAAAATGCCGGTCTGAATACCGTAGACCTACTTATTCTGTTTCGAAAAAGCTTATCATTTGAAACCTGATTTGATTTGAAAGTGGCTTTTAACTTCTAAGATAATTCATTAAGTAATCCATCCTCTAACAATTTCGATTCATATTCAATTTTTTTTGCCCAGTTTGTGAGATAATAAATTAGATAATGAGACATTGAAGCATACTAAAGAGTTTTCATGAGGGTTGGTTAAGCCCACATGAGCTCAAAGGCTTGTGCGTGGGTAGGGTAATGACATGAGTCATGAATGATGGATGACGAATACTTTTTTGGTAATTGGGACCGACGGCTTATCGACTCCTTCGAACGACGGGGTAGCCGTATTTATTTGAAAGAATTTTGCCCTGGTTGAGACTCGAATCAGAGTCCAACTGGTTATCAGACCGGCTCTTTATCACTCCTCCGAGTCACCCAATTCAATTAAATTAAGATAGTTGTACATTTCATTAAAATTTTAGCTCATTTGATTATTATTATCTACACCTACATAGTGCCTCGGTTTCTAGAGGAAACTGATAATTTCTTTGAAGCAAGTACTTTTTAGTGGTTCAAATATCCAAAATTTTGATCGATTGCCAGGTGCTCCTGGACATTGATAGATCGCGTCAATAAAATGAAAGTTTGAACTTGAAAATGAGATGGCATGGTGTCACAGTTCCCCAAACAAAGCTATCCCTAATGAAGTCGCCCACACTGTAGTTAAGCTTCTTTTAATCAGCCACCTTGATTCTTGATAACTCATTGAAGACACCAATAGGGTGATCCATTGATAGACAACCTACAGAGAGGAATCTCTAACTGTAGCCTTCCTCGAGTACCGTAAGAATGCACCTGACACCTGCTCATCATGTTTGCCATGTTCTTCTTTACAGCTGTGAGTGTGAGCAAGAATGTACAGCCCGATGCCGGTGTGCAGTCTCAGTCCAGAAGCAGGATGTCCTGGATGTGCGGAGAATGGCCCCAGATGAGAACTCCATACTGCTCATGGCTGTCAAACATTGCATAATACATCATTAGTAGTTGATTGATACTCTGAGCAAGTCTTAGCTTTCTGAACAAGTAAATCATTCTTGACAGTTTCCTGCATAGGCTACCTGGTCAATAATATGAGCTTAAATTAATTTGCCCAACTTAATTTGGCATCAATTGCAAAACCGAGCTAAGTAACTGTTTCTTCTCTTGGAATATTTGATACTTGATGTCGTCGTCCTTGACTGGGGGTACCAGACAGACTGTGTCAAAGGTTTTTTTTTAAATAGTGGCTCCTCAGCCAGCTCAGTCAATGAATAAATTGGTTTGTTTATCAATGCCTGTCTGATGAGAGAGCAGAATCTTGTGCGAGGTGCATTTCTCACTTCAATTGGGAGTCTGTTGTAAAAACTTATTGCAGCTGATGGAAAACTCCTCTGCGTGCTGGTCAACCGGCTGCAAGGAACTTCCAGATTGGCAGCATGGCGAGTGTTGTGGCTGTGAATTTCGTTTCTTCTCACCAACTTATACTGATTGTCCCTGACATAGATCAAGGAGGACAGGACATACTGACTGTATATGGTCAGGATTTTCAGTTCCCTGAAGATTGGCCTACAATGATCTCTATGACCCGCAAAAGAGATGATTCTGACTGCCTTCTTTTGTAGTAGTAGCACATCATGACAAGAGGGTGCATGTCCCCACAACAGTAGTCCATATCCGATGTGACTGTGGAACAGGGAATGGTAAGCTGATAACAGGTAATCCCTGCAGACAATCGGTTGGCTCGTTGGAGGAGTGATAAAGCGCCGGTCTGATAACCAGGTGGACCCTGGTTCAAGTCCCAAGCGGGGGAACAATTTTTGACCACAGCAATCACATAAATACGGCCACCCCGTCTTTCGGAGGAGACGATAAGCCGTCGGTCCCGACTACCTAAGAAGTAGTCGTCATCTATCATTCAATTCATTACCCACGCACAAGCCTTTGAGCTCATGTGGGCTTCACCCTCATAAACAAACAAACAAACAATATGACTCAGCTTCCTGAGCAGGTATATCACCCTGGACAATCTCTTTCAGACTTCTGTCACATGGTAGCTCCATCGTAACCTGCTATCTATCCAGAAGCCAAGAAACCTTACAGGCTCTGCTTCCACTGTTGTATTCTTCAGGGAACAGACCAGAAAGTTGGTTTTCTCGTTGTTTAGCATCAGCCTGTTTGCTGCAAACCAGGTCCTGGCAACATCTAGCTGGAGAACTGATCTATCTGCTGCTTCTTCCACAGTTTTACCTCTAGCTGTCAATGTGGTATCATCTGCAAAGAGAATAGTGCTCTCGTTGTTTGGAAAGTCATTCATAAGCAGGATGAAAAGCAGGGGACCTAACACCAAGCCCTGTGGCACACCATGATCCACATTTCTAATGCCTGATGAGGCTCCCTCAAGTGAGACCACTTGCCTTCTATTTTCCAGGTAGCTTCTTAGTGTGTTCAGCACTGTTCCCTGTAAACCATACTTCTCCAGCTTTTTGACAAGTATATCAAGAGGCACACAGTCGAACGCTTTGCTCAGGTCGCAAAGTGCAATTGAAAGCAAATCTCCATGCTCAAAAGCTGACTGTATTCTCTCTGTCAGGGCCATAAGCACACTAGCAGTTGAACAACCACTTCTAAAACCATGTTGGGCCTGGTTGAGGAGGTTGTTCCCTACAAAGAAGTTTGTTACTTGCCGCTTCATCTCTGTTTCAGGAACTTTGGACATTGTAGGTACTATGGAAATAGGTCTGAAGTTTGATGGAAGTTCTGTATTTCCCTTCTTGTGGATTGGCAGCGTCCTTGCTAGTTTCAATGTGTCAGGGAAGACTCCCAACCTGAAGCAATGATTGACTGCTGCAGCCATTGGCTCTGCAATAAGATCAATGGTGTCTTTCAACACAAATTTTAATAGGCCAAATATGTCCTGCGTTTTTTAGCTCTTCAGGCTCCTGACAATACATTTGACTCTGTCAGTGTTTATTTCCTCCCATACATCCACCTTGTGAGCCATTTTGGTAACATTCTCCACTGCGTCAGTGTCTGCTGCAGCCATTCCAGTCAATACTTCCTCAACAGAACTCACAAAAAAGTTATTGAAATTGTCTGGGCTAATATTGGATTTCACTAATATTGGAATGTGCGTACTAAGAGAGCATACCATCTCCTGTGTCTTAGCCTCATTTAGCTTGAGTTTGTTCATAGAGAACCACTCTTTTGCCTCTGAAAAAAGCTCCTGTGCACAACATTTTTCCTCCCGGGGTCCACTGCCCTTCCCCACTATAGATGTGTCATCGGCAAACAGCAGTCTGGTATCATGCAGATGAAGGTAGTTGATAAGAATTAGAAATAACAGCGGCCCAAGCACAGATCCTTGTGGAACTCCATGTGTTATTTTATTTTCCTCTGAAGTGGTGCTAAACACCGAAACACCCTGCCTTCTGTCATTCAGCACCACCGTGCTCCATGCCACCTATGCACCTTATTAAGCAAGATGTTATTCGACATGCAATCAATTCAGATTATCTGCCATAATGCTCCATGCACTGTCCCTAATGCCATTACCTGTGCAGCTCAATTAGCAAGATGACTGTTATGTGACATGCAATCAAAAGCTTTTGTCAGGTCACATGAATCAGTCAGATTGAATGAACATGAACATTTAAGTGTAAGAGAGGACCTACTTCGACTTGTGAAAAGTCAATAAGTAAACTCCATTATCATGGCTATAATAA
The DNA here is from genome assembly GCA_017141385.1 of Sogatella furcifera. Classification (NCBI taxonomy): domain Eukaryota; kingdom Metazoa; phylum Arthropoda; class Insecta; order Hemiptera; family Delphacidae; genus Sogatella; species Sogatella furcifera. The sequence goes on along the minus strand of CM029551.1, from coordinate 12,138,537 downwards.
TGAGATTAATAAAATAATTAACTGTGATGATTATTCAATTTTATTACAGTACAAATATAGTTGTTTTAACGTTTTTGTTACTATAATCATTATCATAAAATGAAAGAATACAGTTCAGTATTGTATCTTACATATTATGTGTGTATGGTTTAAACTTCAATTGAGAAGTGGGATTTTTTCTGCATTTTTCTAAATTCTTCTTAATACAATTTATTTTTTATTATAGTTGTTCAATTTGTTTTTTTTTTTTGCTATACTATTTTGTTTATTTAAGAAATCCAGTTTAATTAATCCAAATGTTTAATTTTCACTTTCTTGTGTCATTCAAAGTTCTGTACTGTATTGTTTACTTTTGTATTGTTCCTTATCGCATTGTATTGTATTATTTTTGAATAAGGTTGAGTGGTAGAAAGGACTTCCTAGTCCTAACTCCGCCTAATAAAGAATATTTTCATTTCATTTCAGTTCTCATCGTATCCAATAAAGAGCTTGAATATTATACCATTTATGATTTAATTCAAGAATGAGTACATAATTTAGCGACAGTCATAAAGTATCAGTATGTATGATCTTTTTCATTGGGAGTACAATATCAGCACAAACAATTGAACAAACAATACTCAATTCGTTTAGAACTACTTTATATGTCTAAATTCATCAACTCGTTTCACATTCTTTTCAAATGTGCCATTTCAATTATGATTTTCATTGGAATTTTAGAAGGTTTGATAGAATAATTATTTCGATCATAATATAGAGCTCCTGGCTTTTATTGTGAAAAGTAGTTTATTGTATCCCATATATTATCAATATTTGCAGATTCTTAGTCAGTCTTAAGGATTTCTTGACCATTTAAGAGAATGAATACCATTACTATACCAAAATACCATGGCAAAGGTTGATGGAAAGTGTATTCTTATGCCGGGTTTTTTCCAAGCACACTCAAAGTTGAGGGACCCTCAAATTTTGATGAACGGCTAACATTTTCTATGATAAGTATAGGAAATGTAGTGAACTGTAGTAAACTTGAGGGTCCCTCAAATTTGAGTGTGTTTGAAAAAACCAGGCATTAGACATCTTTTTTAGGAATGAACATTTTTATGTTCAAATATGGTATTTTTCTGTGCAAACTCCCGAAAATTCATCTCCAACACATTACTATCAATATCACATCCACTATAGTGTCTCATATGCCCCATTCTGTTGAAAATATTAAAAGCCAATAATTCCTGAAATTTATCACATATTCATTTATGAATATTACATAATTATTCATATATGAATATTACATAATTATCTATGTATGAATATTACATAATTATTCATATGAATAATCTAGTTATAATTTTCAGTAATGCTATTGAATTGCGTTAAAGACCATTGAGATGAAAAATGTTGAAATTTTAATAATGCATTTAAAAAAATTATTCATTTAAAACTAAATTATTTATTGAGATTGTCATGCGATTCCCCATCTCCATCTTCCTCACACAGTATGTGGCATGTATGGCATTTGGTGGAGAAGCAATTTCACTTGTATTAGTCACTAAAAAATAGAATTAATTGATTGAATAATGAGTTATGCTTACTGTATAACCTTTTTATGTAATCTAAAGTAAAAATATATTGTGATCTACATTCATGATAAGAATGTTTTAACATCCACCATTGAGATCCAGTTATGCATTAGAAACTATACCCATTTTCACTTCGCCAATAATATTCACTACAAATATTTATGGTGAATCGAAGCTTCTAAGTTATTATTAATTAATCGACTATAATATAACTAATTAAAACGAAGCCTATATAATTAATTATAGTATTTTATGTTCACACCTTGTGTGTACCCTGCTTGGATTCCGTTTTCATAATTTTTTATGAATTACTGGGTCACAGTACAGAGACTGTAATAGAGACAGTACAGAGACAGCCTCTAATAGAAACTGTCTATAGGTCACAGTATTTGCCAAAACAAATGTTGAAAAATGCAAATGAAGTACCAAGAATTATCAGTCCTAGAATATAGATAGATTCACTCGAAAAAAACTTGCTAAACAGAGAATGATGAAGTGTTGGGATTGAAAATAATGTTGTGTTTCGTTTCAGGACAACACTACTACCTGAACGTGTACACGAAGGACAGCCAGTGGGACAGACCCGACAAGCCGGCCGAGCCTGAGACCAGTTGCCCTGGTCAGGTGCAGTGCAGCCACCTGCTCGTCAAGCACGAGGAATCCAGAAGGCCGTCGTCCTGGCGCGAAGACAAAATCACCCGAACAAAAGACGAAGCGTTAGACCTTATCAAATGTGAGTAATGGTTTTACGTCTTGTCGACGTTGTATACTCTTTGTGATGAAAATCAATTGGATTAAGCAGCCTATACGATAGAATTTAATTGCTCAACCACACGAGGTCGATTTCCAGTCAAGTGGATTTGATCAGTGAGAATGATACTTCCGATTAAGTAGGTAGAGATGCTGATATTCATTTATTCTACACGACTTTTTTGGCATGAAAATTTCAACCCTAGTATTACTTGGATAATGATGATGTTGATGCTGGAGATGAAGCGTGAGTTTATGATAGTGTGGAATCATATAATTAAAAGTATTTATATAGGCTACCTATAATATTTATAATATTAGGCGACTCTAACTGATTAACTGCATGTTATTCAGAGGTGTTCTGCGCCGCCAATTGGTTGCGGAGACTGGCTTATGGTTGAGAGGATCAACGTGCTAACCACACGTTACCTCTATCCTGGTTGATGGTTATTCACCTCTGCTGTATAGTGGAGGGAATTAGAAACTGGCAACTAGCTGGTAGGCCTAGGCTCTTCATGGGCTGTTGAGCCAGACATACATACCTATAATATTGCATGTATCTTTTGAAAAGTTTTAGGCCTATCGGCCTATGTATTATGTAATGAATTGACTGACAAATAAACTCCTCTGGATGTGTTATTTAGCATCCAGAGAAATTATTATATTATAGTTTCTTATAACAAAATACTTATATAATTATAAAATATCTGGTACCGAGCTTTGCTCTGAAGCTGCGGCCGAACTGTTGAATTACATAGGCTTAATATGTTATTGTAAAAAACAAAATTGATATGATCACCTCTCACAATTTTTTGGCATGAACATGTGTTATAGACTTGAATGTAACTCTATTTACTCCAGCTGGATAGTTTTGGTCAGCTAACGATAACAGCCATTATACGCAGTACTTGGGATTATGCCTGAATGAGGAATATTTTATTATTTTATTAATCCTGCCAGAGATTTTTTCCAGACATGAGACCTGGTGCAATCTTATTTTTCCATCATGGACCACGGTTATATTACATTTCAAATTTCGAGGAAATCGTTAGAGCCGTTTTCTAGATCCGTGGTTCCACAAACATACATATAAACATACATACAGAACGCCTCATATTCATAGAACATGGATATAGTAGAACATGGTAGAGATAATAGGAAGAGAAAGACAATGATAGAATAGTTAGAATAGCAATGAAACAAAATTATAAATTGAAATAACCGAACTAAAAAAGAATCATTCATAAAGTTGACGATTTGCATATGTTGATACAAGGTGTAGTTATAATGTGTGGTTTCTATTGTGACTGAATAGCCTAGTTTCTATTTGTATTCCTTCTACTAAGTCGACTCGACTTGACTCTGAATTAACATCGTGTGGTTGAGCCATAACAGATGTGAGTTCTAGATTTTTTGTTTTGTCTCATACTATCGATATTAGTGGTGAAAATCAAAATGGGTAGTCCTATCCTATGAGATATAAAAGAATAGACAGATATAACTCTAAATATTCTTAGAGTGTCTAAAAAATTAATCTTTTTTGTGCGGGTGATGCCCACATGTGCTTGAGCTACTTAATTAGGCGAGAAGTGAGGACTACTTGTTAGCTAGTTGGGACCATAACTTATCTTCCCCTTTTAAAGACGAGAGCAGCCGTTTTAATATCAAAAACAATTTTGTCAACTGGGTTCGAACTTGGAACATATTATTTATCAGACTGTCGCCTTTGAATTGACTGAAAATTTTAATTTTTTCTCCATTGTTATTTCTGTAACAGAACATTTCGAGGGGTATGTCCTATTGAGCCTTTTCACGACTCGGTGAAAGGAATCAGATTGAGAAATATTGCCCATTCCCCCTGAAACACTGTATACTGTATACAGCACGCTAGGCCATTCTTCAGAGATATGAAGTCAATATAAGAGATAAATATTGGAGAAGGTGGTTTCTTGATCCATGACGAGCTGATGTGTGTATTCACTGGGATATATCACCGACAATGCAGTCAAAAGTTTTTTACAGGAAGGAAACTGTTTAAATTGACTTGCTGGAGTGGAGGCCTTCCGTTCTCTTGAAAAGTTTTTTGATCTCTTAAATAGGTGGGCCTAATTAATTTATACAATTTTCTTTCTGTAAAATACTTTTGAGTGCATTGTCAGTGATGTATTCCAGTTAATATAAATATTGGAATTGACTTTGATGATGTGGAATTGAATTAAGGATTTCAGAGCCCAATTAAATTCTATGAAGAAGTTGGCCAGATTTTATTGCAAGTTTAATATTATTTTATGGTGATGTTATACGGATGAGAAATGCTGAGCCTCCAGTTGCTAAGAAGTTACAATTATTGTGCTGTTATGTTTTGTCGCAGTATGTTATTTTCAGCGTTAGCGTGATTCACACCCTCATTCTAAGTGTCAAAGACTGAATAAACAAATTTCAAACTTGATTCAATTAATTTTAAGTACAATTATTGTGAATTGAGTACATTGTTTTCTCTTTTTGAGTGGTTGTGAAGGTGATATTGTGGTAGTTATCCATAATTAATGAAAAGACAAGATTTTGTAAAACCACTAATTCATTAAAAATTCGAGATACCGGTTTCGGTTGTTTATTTCATTATCGTTTATTTTTTATTATTTATTCATGATCAATCTCTGGTAAACTCAGAGTTTAGAGTTTGAGAGTTTACCATAGATTGATAATGGTGGAACAACCGTAACCAATATCTCAAATTTTTAATAAATTAGTGTTTTGACAACATCTTGTCTTTTCATTTAACTATGTTTTCTTTCTGATTAATTAATCTTGTTTCCATTTCGCAGCATACAGAGAACAAATCGTGTCAGGTCGCGCCTCTTTTGCTGAGTTGGCACAAAAGTACTCGGACTGCAGTTCGGCGAAACGCGGCGGTGACCTAGGTCCATTCGGCAAGGGTGCCATGCAGATTCCATTCGAACAAGCCGCTTTCGCTTTGAAAATCGGAGAATTAAGTGAGCCTGTTCACACTGACTCGGGAGTCCACATCATTCTACGCACCGGATAATCAACTATCTTACGAATTCCAATTTCATTTCATTTTATTCTATTTACGATCATCGCAAGTATATATTTTAAATATTGATAACTTGTATCCGAAAGTATACTATAGCCTACATACCAATGCTGTTCAATTACCATGTATATTCTCTTGTATTCGGCTGTATAAAAACTGTTCAATTGCCAAGAATAGTATCTTGTATTTGACTATATTTTATGATAAAATTAACAATTTCTAGACATTAATTTTTGGCATATTGTATAAAACCTCGCTATTGAGATTAGTTTCTGTTACCAGAATGAATAATGATAGTTTATTTTTAAACTGTGTTGTCTTTTAGTTTATTGCTCTAACTTGTCTTCTATATTAGGCATGGAAAACTATTTTTATCAATCCAGAAATTCTGCTAAACGACTACTTATTTAAATCTATAAATACTAGTGGACCAGGCTGTTGTTTTCAATCAGATTTGGGTATCTAAGATAGTTTTGTGTAATTCGAGTATATGCTTTAGATGTGAAAAATCATCAATAACTTAATCAATCTTTGATTTTGCTATTGTAAATCTAATAATACATCTGTATTGTAATCGTTCTGTATTATTTGTATAATTCTTTTCCAGAAGCTATTAATGTATAAGTTTCAATAATGTTGAATTTAAATATTCTTGATGAAATATTATGTTAAAAATATACATTTTCTCCCATTACCTTCTTGCATGTATTACTAGAACAACTTTACTGTTTGAGTTTTTAGAATCTTTGCTATAAACTAATATTTCAACTGGTTATTGATGGGACGTTGTTTCCCAATTTCTTTCAATCCTAATTGTATTAATTGGATAAATAAATTGTCGAATTTTCACTATAATTAAAATTTTATGGATTACAGATAGCCTTACACTTGTGTCATTTTTTGTCCTGCGTATTCTAGAGAGTAATTATTCATGGATTGGAATTTCAATATAGAATTCTGACTGCAGACACAGAAAATAATAACTTAAATGCATTAAATTTACAGTAAAGCCAGCTCCATACATGCGCTATTCGGCAAACACCGAACACCTAGTTGCCGAATCACGACTAGTGTGGAGCGGAGTGTCTGCTATTCGCGAAATAGCGAACACGAATGTTTGTGTGTTCCATCCATTGTCGGTCTTTTGTCCACATCAAAGTGGACGAATGTTCGGCAAATAGCGAACTTTTTGCCCATCCACACATTCGCCTTCATGTTCGTTGTAAATTGAGGAAAAAGTTTCTTCGTGTTAATTTAATACATAATTTTTTAGACGAGATAAATATCAACTTACAGTCTGTGGATGATTTTTAAGAGATATAATCAATTTTGATACTATGAAATTGAATTTAATTCAATTCAAATATTATATTGAAAACTAGTGAATGTCCAGTCCATTTCAGGTTACTGAATTATAATCTTGATTCTTTAAATGTTTTAAAAATTCCTACAAACATTAATATTCAATCATTGCCAAGATTAAAGTTGAAATCAGTACCGTAATGTTAGATTTTTGAAAGTTGAATTTTTCGACAGTATTTTGACATTATTGACCTTGAAAATGTCACCTATTGGGTTGACGATTTGCTATTCCCAGTACAAATGCGTGCTCGGAAAACCACGCATGTGTGGAGATGTGTGCTCGTTAAGTTGGGAAATAACAAGCAAAACTGTTAGCCAAATACCAAATGTTCGGTATTTCCCAAATACCGATGTATGGAGGCGCCTTAGGTTTAAGATTTAAGGTAACTTAAATCTTCCAGAATTATTTTTTGGTACTCAAAAATATAGCTAAATGACGAGTCTAACATCAGTTGTGTGAGCGCAAAAGGAGCAGACGAAACCGCCTTACTTTTTGGCATCATCAATATACACTTGTTGGTAGCTCCCATTGTTTTGATTATATTTGTACTTCCAACTTATGGAGGTTCTATAAATATATAGGCCTAGGCCATTCATACACTATACATTATTGGCTTATGTACTTCACTGTGCATTTTTGGCTAAAATTATTTATCTGAATTTTCTCCAAGCAATACTTTAAAACGATATTTTTATATTGAGAGTTCAGAAAATTATTCTGTATGAACTTGTATTTTGTATATTGAAGATAAGCTTTTTCACTCATGCAACACTGTATTCAGATCTATTCAACTAACTAGGTCTACCTACTTGGGGTTTCATTCAACATTATTGGCATTACATAGATGTTGAGCTGATGTGCGGATGTGTGTATATGAATCAATGCAGTCAGCAAAATATCCTAATAAGGTAGACTGAACTTCCCTTTAAACTCTGGGAAGCAATAAAATTTTATAACTGCTTTGATTTTTGCGGAACTAAGACTCCCATGAAAAATTAATGAAACCTTAAAAGTTACCATTAAACTGAAGTCTGGGACTCTGGCTTACAGAGAAGGTATTGTGAGACACAGGGGCAAGATATAAATAGGTGAATATATAATAGGTGAACCATAAATGTATTTTTCCACTTGGCACATTGCATAGGTCACGTGGTTTGGGTGAAGTTGAGGGCGTTGAGGCAGAGGCACAGGAACTCTTCCCACACAATAAGGTTCAGCAATCTTTTCATAACTTATTTTTTCTGTTTTGTCTTATTTAAATCCTGATTTGTGAGGTTTGGGTACATTTTAGACTAAGATCGACTTGACTGAACATTTTTTCTTCAGAATTTAGTTAAGTTACCTACCTACAATATAAAATAATTCAAATCGGCCCATAGTTAAATAATTAATATTTCTATTCCTTTTAAACTAAAAAATATAGTTTTTAGCTTATTTTGCTCATTATCTCAATAACCATTGAAGTTACGAACTTTTAACTGGTTTCATTCGATTTCTCAGCTGATTTTTACACTATAAGAGTGTTAAAGAAGGAATGTGCAATAAGTACTTCTCAGGCTTATTCCTTACACCAAGTAGGCTAGACAAAAAAAAATCCATGGGACAAACCCCCAAAAACGCTATGTTACCGAGATAAAAATTGCGGAAAATTGAGATTTTTCAAAACTTATTAATTTTTCTAATTTTTTAGAGGCTTTACTCAGGTTCTAAAATAATCAATTCCCATGTAAAATTAGCTGAGGAATTCAATGAAACCAGTTTAAAGTTTGAACCGTTAAACTTTAACGGTTATTGAGATAATTGAGAAAATATGCTAAAAACGCAATTTTTCACCAATAAGGGTCATAGCTAGAAAAGGAATAATAAATTTGTATTTTTTATTAATAAAAGTTGAGGAGAGTCGGAATCTGAAGAAAAATTAAAATGACGGCGATTGTGTAAATCTTATCCAAATCTCGGAAATAACGATCAAAAGTCGCAAAATCACTACTCAACATAAATTTTTCACTTGTGCTAGGTTTTGTTAATTTGTTTTATCTAAGTCTAATTTTACATTGAAATGCAACCAAAAGTTGAAAAAAGGAAAGATTATTCAAATTTGAGCACGAAGTCAACTCAGATCTGAGAGCAACGCATAGAGCAGTAGAGCCTAGAGTGTGATCTCTCTGCGAGTGGGATCTCTCTAAAAGTGAGTAATGAATAATGATTTTATTCAGTAATAAAATTTATCACAAATTTGAATGGAACGAATTATTTCGTAATAAATTCACTGTTTTATATTGGAATAAGTTCTGTTATCTGATAATTTTCCATCACTATCATAGTCCATCTTAATCGCAGAAGTTGGCTAACCTTAACTTGCTACCTCCATTATATTTCCGTAGTGCTCATAGTTCATAGTTCAAAAAACATTTACAGAAGTCGGAAGGATTTGGTTTTTTGTTAAAGTTTGGTGAAAAACATTTGATTCTAAGAGAAGTAAGTAGTTAATAATAACATTATGTCTATTAAATCGATTTAGATCTATCATTACCAGTTTCTCAATTTATTCAATCTCAAAGGTGATATTTTGAAGACCTGCGTTCCCCGATCGAGAAGCGGGTAATATCTTAGCGAGTTGTCGCTAGAATTATTTAAGCTTCATCCTACTAATAACCAAAAAGTATTATATTTTACTACTCAAAATTTTGACTCATTTACTTTTCAGTTTATTTCGCTTGATAAGAAAAACACTCAGAAATATTTTTATCTTGACGCCGATGGCCGATTCCATCATACTGGAATCTGGTAAGACTTTTTTGAACTTTAGTATCCGAATAAAAAAAATGTTTTGCCAATTCCAAGGATACATGTTTTAATTGATCAATTCATCGCATCACTTTTCAAGATTTTATATTTAATGTAGAAATATGCGAATATTTATTCAACTTTTAAATCCTGAATACATATATATATATATACATGTGTGTGTGTGTGTGTGTGTGTGTGTGTGTGTGTGTGTGTTTCTGGTTTCAGCTCAGAGCTCACGAGCTCAGCGACAGCTTTGATTGAATGGACTGATAAAAATTGTCAAACCAATCTTGATTGAGAAATAATAATATTTGAAAAATTTATGAGCTTAAAAAATAATAAAATGAAAAATTATATTGGATTTTTTTAAAGATTTCTGTTTAATTACTTAATACTTGAAGTCTTCATCTTTGACCAGCAGGGCTGGATTGATTGCGTCAAGGCTGGGCTAGGCAATGTCCCTGTTGGGAAAAAATGAAAAAAATCCCCTACCTTTATCTGGTTTGCTTTGCTTAGTTTTGGAATCGAGCAATATTTGTAGTTTTGTAAACAGTGGCAGGGGCGAACCCAGAAATAAATTTCGGGGGGATATGAAGGCTGAAGGGTCGAACCCAGGAAAACTCCTGCTCCCGGAATGAGGGGGAAGGGGTTGTTTTTTGCATGGGATATCTATTCGCTGTGTGCAAGTGAGTGGAAAGGATATTTTTGGCGATCGAGGCGCTATTGGCGGATCATTTCGGCGAAAAATTGAGAGAATTAACATTGGAGGAGATAGGGCTAAACCTAAAATAATGTCCTGGAGAATTTGTTGTGTTCCGGATTGTAAAAATAAAACACGCAATGGAAATTTCAAGTTCTACACTTTTCCAGTTGCCATACATAAGTTTCATCAATAAAAAGAATGGTTCACCGCATTGAATAAATATTGATAGGTGAAGCTAACCTGTTTTGTTACGTGCAAAAGAATTTATCAATCAAGTAGGACCATGGAGTGCTCCATTCTAACTTGTACATGAAGTAATGTACATGAATAGTTTTTATGTTAGTTAATCTAATAAGCTGTTATTATCAACGCAAAAACTCTATTAATTATGTTTTAATAAGGAATATTCATATCATTTAATTTTTCAAATAAATGTGAGCTTGCACCAATTTTTCATTTTCATGTAAGATAACTTATCAGCTGTTATCTCGAAGTTTTTGTCGACTCTCAAATACATCTGTTTGCGGTTGTCTGCTCTCAAATACTTGAAAACTAGGATTTTTCTAATATAATGAGCTATAATACTATCAATAACTAACATTCCTATCCTAAATATCATGTTCTAATTACTGAGAAATGCATGAAGCAGCAAATAATTCCACTCTAATTATAAATGCGTTTTTCCCATTTAGCGCTATGCTTTGTATGCTAAAACGCGCATAAAAGTACACACGATAATCCACCAGAGCCGCAGCACGGTAGATGCACATAGCAAATAGACCAGCTGCGGCAAGGTGGCCAGCGCGACCGGTGTACAATAAATGCACTTGCCGTCTATAGCCTAAGCGCGGTTAAATTCAAATGCATGTAGCAGCATTTGCTTGTTTTTGAATACCTGCAAACAGAAAAACTACTTACTTTCGAAAAAAAGATGTCGAAGTGCAAGAAGAAATGTTGTGTGATAGATTTCAATAACAATTATTCCAATTCTGAAGGAAAAGGTTTCCTATTTATTCTTCTCCTGAAAACTAGCGACTCGTGATCGGGAGAGAGGAGCTAATTCAAGATGGCGGAAACGGACAAACCTAACTTACCTAACCTATAAGCAACGGATATCAGATTATCTGATGGAAATGCTTTTAAATTGACTGATACATCTCTTAAACTATTCCAAACTGAAAAATACTTTATAGCTTTACTATATTATTTATAAATCAATGATTAAATTGAATAATAACCCAGAAAATTCTAGTCAATTGACATACGAGTGTGTCGCCAAAGGAATGTGCCTCTGTACTGCGCATGCGCTAGTTATACACACTAAGTACAAATTTTGACCATCAGAGACCGGGTAGGTTGAATCACAAGCCAACTTCTGGAGGTCAATAGCCTAAAGCCGCGTATCGACAGTCCGAGGCATGTGCCACGAATGCCTCGCAGTACAGTCTGGTGACGCAAAAAAGTATAAACTCATGTCTGAGGCATATGTGTGAATATAATCTGCAATAATCAAAAATAATTATAATTATAGTATAGTATATAGTATATAATTATAAAAAAAATAATTATAATAAAAAATCTGCATTTTTTGTAACCAAAAATGCGAGCACGTGAACAAATTGACTAGCGCCATCAAGCGGGAGACAAAGCAACTAAGTTCTGACAATTGATAATTTCGACTTTGAAGGTTAGTTTGTGCTCAATTAGTAGATACAAATTTGAGGCAATGTTAATTATTGCCTATTAGAACCTTCTGCACCCAAATAGAATTCTTAATCACAAAAATGCATAGGAATGTGGTACAATTTTGAGGTTAGTTTATAGAATTGTTCGTTGTGCGTTGCGAGGCAACAGGCACTGCTCGCTGCGAATTGTATGCAGCGTTTGCCTCGCTGCTAGCAAACCCGGTATCGACAGTCCGAGGCAAGTGTGGCACATGCCTTGGACTGTCAATACGCGGTAGATAGTAGACTAGTAGTAGTACTCTTTTTTTGTGTCAACAGACTGTACAGCGAGGCATTCGTAGCACATGCCTCGGACTGTCGATACGCGGCTTTATGTGTTTGCCTTCTCTCAACAAGCATAATCATATATTTTTACCGTGTAGAAAAATTTATTCACCAATTATTGTACAACAAGAAAATAATTGATTTGAACAAGAGCTATTGTTTTCTTGTAGTTGTATATTGTATTTAACAATACTATTGTTGAGTTGGACGTTGAAGTTTTCTAAGCTGTGCTGAAAGATTTTTCCTGTCATTTTGAATACAAACTGAAGAATGCATGTGTTCTGGATACTGAGTATTGCAATGTGATTGTATAATATATATGCAGTATATTTGATGATTATACATTATTTGATGATTATACCTTAATTCCAAAAGTTTATTGATAATTATTGTGTTGGAAATAAGAGGTTTTGGACCTGATTGTCTGAGTCTTCATTGCATAAGTAGGCTATATTGTATTTTATTGAATAAATGAAATGAAATTGTTGAAATCATATAGATTAGCATAGAAAATCTTATCAGAAGATGAAATCTACAAGACGCAGAGATTTATTTTTAGACATTTTATTCAATTATATGAACAGGGTTAACGGGAAAATATCTGTGAATGAATAGTAGGGCTGAATCATTAAAATTATTCCGATCTATAGCACTTCTCATGTATAATTTCACTTCCTGAAGAGTTCAATAGAAGGTCTTAAGTTGAGAAAACGTTGTTGTTGTTGTAACAGAAATCATTGCGCTAATATTCAACATTTTATGGGACATTTCATAAAGGAAAATATTCTTGTTGCATTCATTCAAGCGAGAAATGGAATATTTGGGCTTGTGATGCTTAGTTCCAGATCTAATCCATTTTTTTCCAGATTTCCCCGCGAGGGGAAATTTTTTACAAAAAAGTACCCTAAAACTATATTTTTTAGAAGTTTTAAGCCTTATTAGTCAAACATTTGGCAACTGTAACGAAGTGCATTATATCTAGTGTAAGATGAGCCCTAATTTCGGGGGAGGGGATTTATCCCCTCAATCCCCCCCCCCTGGGTTCGCCCCTGAACAGTGGACCTCACGCAGTCACCCATGTTCTTCACCGGAATAGCCCTTTCTGTTCTAACGGTATGTTCTGAAAGTCGATTGAAAAATCGGTTCGAGAAAATGAGCAATTGCAGTGGCCACATTCACGCTCTAGTTTTGGTCGTCTGTCACTTTATGGCCACAGCTGGTGCTGCTTGCTGCAATTTATGCGCAGTATTTCGGAATCGGCGTGCATTCTGAACGTGTAATCAACAAAATTGAATTCATGCGGATAAATATTGCATACGACACCAGTCCGTTATCTCTTTTACATCAATTTATCTTAAATATATCTAACCTGAATTCAATCAAAGTCTATATCATTTGAAGTACCGTATAGAGACTGTATAATTATAGTGTGGGTATTGACTGTATCGCTTTTGATTGGTCAGCTCGGTCAAGACACTGTCATATATTTTTACAAGTCTCATTAGACTTACATTGATAACATATGTTTTTGAGATAAGTTATTCACTTCTCATCGAGAATTGCCTCTTCCAGTTCTAGTTTTAAGATTTTGAAGCTTTTAAATAAAATATTTTATTCAAATTTCATTATGCTATTTTATTGCAAGTTGAAAATAATGATTGTGGTTTGTGTTGGCCAGGTATGACTGTGGATTCGTACGATGACAAATGCCCCCGCTGGCTGAGGAATGGGCAGGTGCCTCCTGCCGCTCTGTGGGCAGAGCACTTCAACCGCAACGCCAAGAAACGAAACGTCATCTACACTAAATATTTGGAACAACGTTTGGCCGCCTGCAGAGCTAAGTATGGCTTTCTGAACCCGGAACAAGTCTTTGGTATGGCTCTTGCAGAGTTGAGAGTACCAACATGTGGTTTCAAAATTAACCAGTAAGTGAATATTCTATTCATTTTTTTAAATATCAGAATAAATCTCTATTATAATATATGGAACATCAAAGATTAAAAATGAATTAGGCTACACTTCAATATTTATTAAGTTTATATGATAATAGAAATAATAATTTTAAAATAACAAAAAAATTCAAACATTATATCTGAACAAGCCCTTTGGCTATATTTTATTCAAAGCTGTACATAACCAACAAATACTGGCCATGGATTGAGAATACAGTAATACTGAATAAATTGTTCTAGTGGATCAAGAATTTATATTTGTCTCAAGTAAGATGTTTTTAATGTGCTGCAACATTAATAATTGTTTTTCCCTGATTGTTGTTCTGATGAATAAATATTCGCACAATAATTTTTAAATAGAAATTCAATTACCGTATTTATTTTTATTCAAGAAAGAATGTTGAACTTTTACTCTGTAGTGATTTCATATACGATAAGTTGAGATGAATGTGGATCTCTCAGCAGTATGTAATTTGAAGGAATTTTAATTGTTCTAAAATTAAATCTAAGTATAAATAGATACTTTTTAATCTGACTTCAGTAACTTATTTGTTTTATGTTCAATTTTATATTTTACGACTTCACGACTAACTACAGGAAGGCAATTGTACTACTATTGTTTCTTAGGTTTTTGGATAGGTAACAACATTTTGTTTTTATTCAGAAAGTGACGTTCAAAGTCAATCGTGGGTATTAAATTTATGCTTACAAAAATATTTATCGAACAATATTCTACATACTTTTGAAGTATAGATAATTACCATGATTACCAAAGTTAACTTTTTCTCTATTTTTATCGACTGTTATCTTATTTAGAGTTTGAAGTTATATATTCTTCTATCGTTGTTTTCTCATTGCTGTTTCTATACTACTTACATTTCTATTTTAATTATTTCTGAATACAATAGGTCTACATGATATTGAAATATGTTGTAGAGGTGATAATGTAGTTTTTTCGGATTACTTGAACCTTATTAAAAAGTAAATTCTAAGAATTATAATAATTATAAAAAAATTTATCGATTTATAATATTTTTGACTTGAACTAGTTTGATTAATATATAGTATTATCTAGTAATCGTACCTTCTGTTCAGATTATACAATACAGTAATGCAATTCAGTACAGTTTCATCAAAGTCAATGACTTGATAATATTTTATAACATATACATATGCATTTCATATGTATTTTCAATGTTTCATTAAGTTACTGCTCCAGAGACTGTATACACTATATACTATATAGTGTATATGTATACTATATATGCACAGATAAAATCTTTTCCCGCCAGCCACCAAATTTCATTTGAAAAAATTTAGATAGGATGTTCTGTCAAACATTCAAATTCTGATGAGATTTAACAGTAAGATTTGGAATATTCGCTCATCTGTCAAACGTTTTGCAAGAAGAACGACATTGATATAATCAATCCTCTGAAATTCAAAACCGTCTATACTTCTAGTATTTGTACTATACTTCTAATTCGATAGAAAATAGCCCTGACAAAGTGGCATAGGCGAATTTTTCAGGTTAGAAAATTTTCAATTCAACATGATGACATATTATTTAATTATAACTTATTTTTAATGTAAATCTTATATGAAACTCAGCAAAAGTAAGTTATGGCGGACTTGACCGAACTGTCCAATCAAAAGTGACACAGTCAATGTTCACATTATGATTATACAGTCTCTACCTAGGTAATTACTATACAAATATTCTATGATAAGAATTTTTCTCTACTTCATTCAGGTTACTTCACCAACATCATTCTCTACTTCACCAAAGGAAATATTATCGTTATGTTAAGTTTATTAATTGTTGAAAAAATTTACTTCAATTATTGTGTCTTGACTAAAAATACATTTTATTACTATCTATTTAATAGGTGCAGCCATACAGATCTAGTTCATACGGTACCTTAGTAAAGTGTAAGTAAAGTAATTAATAGAGTTTGCTGAATGGCACTAGTGGTTGATGGGCACCTGACTATGTACGGTTTGTAAATGAAAAACTCTTCTTTGGGCTTTTTAAAAGTATTGTTCACATACCAATCTTTTGTGTAAAGGCTTTCCATGTTGTTCGTCTGTGTATTCAATTAAACAATAACAAACTAACTGAACAAAAATGTTTGTTATCTCTAGGCTCGAACACATAAAGATTTTTTATGTATAGAGTTGAGTTTTTCAATGATAATATGCATGAATCGCTATGTGTAACGTTCTGGTGGTAGTATGTTTAGACACTTATTTTGATTCATTAATGCATAAAAGCATGTACATCAATGTATTAAACAGGAAAATTATTGTGCTCTGGTAATACACTTAATACACCTGATGGCTGCATGTAGCATAATACTTACTTACTTTCGGGCCCTTCAATCCATTATGAACCTTGGCCTCCAACACCAAGCCTCTTCTCCAATTTGTCTGCCACTCTTGCTTTTCAACCTCTCCTTCCCATAACTCTCAGATCCTCCTGAAAGTTGCCCAGCCATCTTCCTCTTGTATTAGTCTACGTTGCCTTCTTCTTGATATTATAGTCTGTATAAGCAGAGAAGACATTCTGGCAAGATGGGAAAATTACTCGAGCTAGGTCAATATTGGTTCAAACATTATCAATCAGGTCTCAAATTGTAGATCAGAATATTTCCTACAATTTGAGACCAAATTCATAATTTTTCGAACCAATATTGACCGAACTGGAGTCATTTTCCCATCTTGCCAGAATGTGTTCTTTGCTCATACAGACTATACCCTTTACTTGTAGACACATTTTGGCAGCCGTGTGCTTCCCATCCTTTATGCATGTCCCAACCTCTCCATCAATCTGTGATTTTATCAACTTTGCTGTCTTCTTTTCCCAAGCTATGTGCTATCTCGCTGTTTTCTCGTCTCATTATCTTTTATAGATCAGATTGCTAGAAGTTTTCTCTCAGCAATTATCGTATCAACTATCTCGTACAACTTTCTCTGTGATGGTTCGTACTTTCGTATGCTAGACGTATCAAGCTTCTATAGATGCATTCATGTCAGTTTTTTATTTATTTTTTTGGAAAGCAGATTGCTGTGTGATCCAAAACTAACTGTTTATTCAGTTTTTGTTTATTCAAAATAAGGTTGTAATTTCAAAATGAAAAATAAATAATATTAATATAGGTTCCCCGCTTGAATGGCATGTCCGTGATTTGGGAAGGGTAAAAAAATTATAATGTGTATCAACTATAAGGAAAATATACTATAAGTATTTATAATTAAAAATGTATCAAGGTTCCCTCAAGTAGAAGCTCAAATTCATCAGTGCTTGATGGTTAATGAAAATTCTATTGAAAAATTTCTGATAATTATTTCAAATAAACTTTATTTTCTTTATGACAGAAATTAGAGGTTTAACTAGAAGAATGGACAAAATAGTAGCAAAAATGCAAGATATTATAATATATGTAGGGATGTAAAATACCCAGGTATTTGAAACTCGGGGTGAATACCCAAAATTCATAAATACCCGGGTAGATTGGGTATTTATAAAATCATCTATGTTTATACCCCTGAATATGTTATTAGTGTCATTGATGATTCATTGGCATAGTCATAGCCAAGTTATAATATTATAAAAACTTATTTGCTATTTTTCAATTAATTTATTTTTTTCATGTATTAACTTGAAGTTTGTTTTATAGATAGGAATCTTCATTTAAAGGAGAACCTGGTTGATTTGGAGTAGGCAAATTCTGGAAGAGTTTTGATGCATATATGCATCAATATGTATATTCTAGCTAAATGAAAAATAATAAATTAGAAGAAAATTGAAACCAATAATAATATACTATTGCAATATGCAAACTCGTTTTTTATTACAAACTCGCAAATCTTGTAGAGCATGTAGGCTATTTAAAAACCAAAATAAAAATGAACTCTTTTTAATAAAGAGAGATAAAATATTTTTCAATGATACAGACAGTTTGGATTATAGCACATGTAGATTTGAAAAGTATTTTAAATGTCCTTAAACTGATCAATTCAAAGTGACAATAAATTTAGAGAATACTTTAAAAATAATTTCAAAATCAATAAGCACTTTTGATTTGAACTTTAATCAGATTCGCTTAATTCAATCAATTAAATTGTCATTGAAATCATGTCAACACCGCATTAGAAAAATGAACATGCTTCTCAATCAATTTTATTTGAAATAAATTATTACAGTTTTTGGTTCATTTTGGAACATCCAAAATGGTGGATGTTGCATTCCATAGAAGCGTTCAAAGAACGGGAATCATCAGTGATAAAAACTTCAAGTAAACGGGATTTGTTTTGAAATTCAATTTTTACACGTTTTTTACTACATATTTAGGGCTGAAACATCATTTCCATCAACAAGAAATCATTTTTCAATTTTTACATCGCTTTCTTAACTTGGGCGACTTAAAAATAATTATAATAAAAAATAATTTTCTGTTATTTCCTAATAGAAACTGTACTATTTTATTGATAATCCGATAATTTGATAATGAAAAATTATAATGTTATTGAGAACAAGAACAATTCTACTCTTATTTTGTTATAGTAATGATTTTTAGAAAACGGAATTGCAAGTGGAAAGTGATACTAGGTCAAATTTCCCTCTCTCTGTACTCTAAATAATAGTTTTTATTCAAAATATTTTTTTGCCAATTTCAATAAGATTCAACACCACAAAAAGAAAGAGGATCATAAATACCCAGGACCCGGGTATTTATATCCATCATGGTCAGAACTATGACGCTATTTGGGAATATATAAAAATTGTTGAATACATTTTATCAGCATTAAAAGGATAATTAAAGGATATTAATTGCAAAAATACAACTAAATATCTTCTGGGTTCAATTAAAAATTTAAATATCCAGTTTTTGGGTATATACCCAGGCCTCGGGTGAATACCCAATTTATATTTACCTACCCACTGGGTATTTACCCGGCCCAAATCACTAAATACTAAATCACTAATGTATATGCTTCGTTTGGTTTGAAATTATATTATGAGTTATTGTATTCTGATAATTTTGCATAAGTTGGCAAGAATATTATTGTTATGTTGAGAAAGTCAAGTTGGATTAAATTAGATTTAAATAATTTTGTTCTTCAAAATCTTGAGATCCTCGAGTCAGTGAAACAACACAAAGAAAAGTACTAGTAAAATGAGAAAAATGATTAAATATAGTGCGAAATGAAAAGAGCGTCTACGTCTATAGGTTCCAATTTAAAGGAGCCAACAAACGCCTGTAAACAGCATTACTGCAACGCTCTTTTCATATCAGCTCTATGGAAAGTTGAATATTCGTATTTAATCTATTCCTAGTACGGTAATCATGTTGCAATTCGATAAAATCAATGATATTTTTTAATATAGCTCGAAAGATTTCTAATTAAGAATAATTAATAAAAATAATATTCTTCCTTGAAAAATTATATCTTTTGTTCGAAAAATATGCTCTGCTTCCAGCTCGAATTATTTTTTAATGCTCACTGACATGTCATCTTCACACTTGATTTCAATACCCAAGCATAGTCTGTCCAAGCTAAGAAGACATTCTAGCAAGATAGGAAAATGAGTTTAGCTCGGTCAATATTGGTTCAAACATTATTAATTAGGTCTCATATTGTAGATCAGAATTTTTCCTACGATTTGAGACTAAATTTATAATTTTTAACCAATATCAATCGAGCTGGAGTCATTTTTTCCATCTTGCCAGAATGTCTTCTTTGCTTGGACAGACTATAGCGAAAATCTCTATGTAACATGATAAATTACTGTTTTCAAGCTTATAGGTATAAGGGCGCATCCACTGTTGCAGGTTGCATGGAAATCCAATTAAATTTAACAGCCGTAAAATAACAATTTTATTTATAATACTGATTTGTCTCATTCAAGTAAAAACTCTATGATATAGAGGAAGGATATAAGTTCTATATAGTTTATTATATAGTAGGCTACTTTACTATTCTTTCTCTATGCTATATCTGTCATGTATTTTTTTCCTTAGTATTGAGGTGTATGGTAGAAATTATAGTGATAGAATTTGTATAATGTATGATGTCTGTATGAATAATATAATAATGGTAGAAATGAGTAATGTGGTAATAATTATCAACTATACTCAATTCACGATCCCTTGAGACGGAATAAACAAACTTTTTGAGTGTGTGTGCGTGTAATGGAAGGTCTTCTTGTATGCAAAACTTTCGGCCACAGACCAACAGCTGTAGCTAATCACAGCTCAAGACAACAGTCTTGAGACAAGACAAGTCGGACTGCAGCCAATCACAGCTCTAGACAAGTGTCAGCTGTTCGACTGCAGCTGACTTTCTCGCATAGAAGAAGACCTTCCATTACACGCACACACACGCAAAAGGTTTATTTATTTCGTCTCAAGTGATCGTGAATGGACTATAGGCCTACAATAGAATAGTGTTTGGAGCAAGTTATCTTCCTTACCTTGAGTAAATTTGGAATACAGTGATTGAAAGTCGTAATAAATTGTAAACTTGAGAGTTTTTCACTCTTATCAATAACGTTGTATCAACCTTATTTAACCATTATATCCTGGTTTCTTAATATTGTAGTTGATGATAATAGTTGACAAATTAACTATTTCTATTCAATTTGAAAATAAAACACGACTACATGAAATGTTAATATTTGTCTAAGCTAATAAAAATGGGATTGGAAATAGTTAATAATTATTGAGAAAGCAAATCATTCTTAGTGACTAATTCATCAATTATTTCTGCATAATTATTAATTCTTGGTTGTAAGATTCAGTTGAAATTTATTTTATTTTTAATCTGATTTATGAATTCACTATCTACGAATGGATATTATAAATTTTTTAAAAATATTTTTGTCATCAAAAGACCATGTCAAACTCTTCTAAAAGATATTTGTATATTTCTTCCGATTGAGGACCCTCATATTTATCGTATATCCATGAGGAATTTATATTATGATTATGATATGAATAAAAATAACTTCATTTTTGAAAGAATAATACCATATATTGTAATTATCAAATAAATATATATATTGGCTAAGATTTCAGCCTTCACAAAATCATTATAATACTAATCAACTGCCCCATTAGTATGCTTTTCATGAACAAATAAATTTATTCTATTTACTAATCTACTGTCAATATTATTTAACAAGATTATTCTGGAAATCTTTCTGTTGATCCAATTTTCTTCAAACTCTAAGCATGATTTTTTTGCAATAGCCCATCAGCTTGAAAATAATTCTTGTTGAAATTCTTAAGAAAAATTTTCCTTTTGCAGGAAATTCCTCAACAGTCACAAGGCGAATAGGCGTCAGAGTAAAGGCGATTCGAAGGGGAATGAGAAATCCAGGAGCTACTGTCTCTTCGAAGATTCTGAACCGTCATTGGAGGAAGTCACCGTGGATAAATGGTAGATACCAACTTCTATTGGTCGTTTATAGGTCCTACAATAATTCTAATAGTAGTGTAAATAATATTATTTTTATAATATAGCATAAGCTTATTACTAATTGAGAATGAATTTCAATTAAATCATTTTTAATATTAATTGGATGGATAATTTTTCTATTATCTATTGCATCGTTTGCATTATTATTTGCTATTATAATTGCATTATTTATTTATATCTGTGTAAATTAGGAGTTGCAGCTTCAAACGAATTGAATTTATTTTATCGTAGGCCTGTGCGTAAGTAATGAGAGGGAATATGATGATGAGAAATGAAACTTGAAACTTTTCAGCATTATGCTGTGTTACATGCACATTTTTATTGTAAAATTCATTCTATGAAATATCAAAAGCTTATCTGTGTGTCTTTTATGTGTGAAATATCGTCAATGCGTATGAATGTCGTATGAATATGTGAAATATACTGGCTACACTTTGTTAAGGAATTAATTTTCGAATCTTACTCACTCTTTTATTATTAATGCAAATTGATAGTTGCAGCCAAGATATTATTAGGTAGCTGTCATATTTCAGGAATAATGCTCTAATTATTTCCGATATTTATGGATAAAAATAAATATGTTTTTTTAAGTAAAAAATTTATTTAATCATCAAGCTAATCAGTGGCTTAACAAGATTAATTACGAAATTAGGTTCATGATTCAATGTTCTCCATATTATTTGTTTTAGTGCATTTCATTTGAAAAAATGCACTATTGGTCTTGACCGGATAATCGCAAATATATGATGCGTTATATTTTTCACACGTTTCCGAGCCCCTAGAACACGAATCTGATGCCCGTTCAAATTCATATATATATATTATTTATATATGTACAGGTTCTTGTTAACACGATAACTCCCGAAGGGCTTGTCGGAGAGCGACCAAATTTTGCACAAAAATCATTGTTAATATCTGGGTCAAGTTCGTTAACCAGCCAAATTGGTCCAAGGGTAGGGAGTGAAATTAGGGGATGAAAATTTTGAAAAATCACTACAAATCGACCAATAACTTGATCGTTTTGAAAATTGGTGTGTTTAATACCCTTATTATGCCCTACAATTTGAGCCATCAACGAAAAAAATCCAATCAAAAATGGCGAATAAAATGCCAAAAATTGTGTTTTTCATGGTTTTTTTCAAAAACGGCACCTTTGAATTCATACCCTGAATAGATCATTATAAGTCATATGATTTGAGCCATCATAGAATTGTATTTGAAATGCACTCTTTCCGACTGCCAGCTGCCGGAGCGAATTTTTTTTCTGAAATATGAGCTTGAAAATAATTTGTCTCCCGTTGTCCCCATTGAGAAATAAATAAATAAATTTCTGTTCTCAATTTTTTCAGGAGTTTTCCGAGCAGCAACAAAAAGAATAGGCGACAGAGCAAAGGCAATTCTAAACCTGGAAATAAAAATTCACGGAGCTATTGTCTGTTCGAAGATGCCGAACCGTCATCAGATGAAATCTCTACGAATGACTTCCACCACCGAAATCAGATTTATGAATTTCCATCCTCACCGACCAGATTCGTTCAAAATGATGACATATTCGGTGATCTGTCGGAAATGTTTGAAGAGGTTCAAATTCAGCCTTTCAAGTCACTAACACGAAAAACTCGACCATCAGACGTCTCTTCATCTACTAAACGGAAAAACATCAAGAGCCCAAAGGACAATCAACTTCTCAACCAGTTTGAAAAATTTAAAGAAATGGTAAACTGTGACGGCGAAATTACATCTCATGAAACAAGAAATGAAAGTGCTAAAAAAAGTTCAGTCATCCTACCGGTACCGGTAGTCAACGCTGTTGCTAAAAATTGTTAATAAAAGTATATTGAAAAATAATAAATCAAAAGGAAGCGTTTCCAAGACTTCAATTCATGAAAAATCCGTACAATTTAATGAGAATTTGGAAGAGGTTCGTGAATACCTTGCATTTGAGGATAACGATGACAGCTCAACTATCGAGTACAATTCACCGCTTGACAGCAGTCTGAATATTTCTTTTCAAGAGGCATCTAAAACTATGTCTGAATCAAGCCTACTTGACGAAAGTAGTATCACTAACGTGGAAGAAATTGTAGCCTCAACCCCTCTACCAGTCGAGGAAGAATCAGTTATGGAAAATGTGGAAATTGAGGAGAATGAAATAGTAGAAAATGGTTCAACTTACACTAGCCCTACAATTCAATCGATTGAGAATAAAGACATTGAAGAAGGAACAACATGCGGATCTCCTCTCTTTGAAACATCGCAGACTGAGGACTGTGAAACTGTATCGCAAAAGTCAGAAAGCTCAGATGGATCAATTATTTATAACTCATTTGTAGATTCATATAAATGCACCATACCATTAAAGAATAAATCAAACGAGAAATTGCTAAATGAAAGTCGAGAAGCGATTTCAATTGAAAATAATATCTCTTCAATGAAAAGCAACACAATATGCTATGAACAAGATATGCAAGACATTGAGCACAGTTCCCCGATTCAAGTAATATGTGAAAAAGAGGTGCAGGAAAGTCACCTTTCAGATGACAGTGACTACGAAAATTACTCTTTGAACAACAGTGTTCAAAGCGACAGTGATGAAGGCATTGAAGCGACAAACGTAATATTCAACTATGTTGAAATGAACGAGGAGGACAGGCGTGATATTAAATTGAGACAAAAATACGCAACATCTCAGAATTCTGACACTTCAGATAGCATTGCTGTTAATTTAGAGGTGAACATTGATGTTGATTCAGAGGCAGAGAAAATTGTTGATTCAGAGGCTGAGAACGTTGCTGATTCAGTGGCAGAGACTGAATCTCAAAATGAAGATACCTCAATAAGAAGTGAAAAAATTGATAGTTCTGAACTCAACATCACCAATCAGAACAATCTGGCAAATAATATCGATGAAAGCATTGAAAATTATGAGAGTTATTGAAGATTCTTCTTCTTCTTCAAAAAGTGAGCTAAGAGATGAAAATGGAGAAGTAGAAACTCCGAAAGTTACACTTCAAATAAACAAGCAGAACAGTTGTGTTGACGGATTAAAGCAATACACCAACTCTCAATACTCTAATAAATCTCCTGAGACTGGTATCATAGCTAGTAGTAGGATGGAAATGGTCTCAAAACAAAACGAAGAGTTGCCAATGGTACAGAAATTTGCAAATATAGATCTGGACATCTTGAATCAAAATAATTTGTCGGAAACTATTGAAGACACTGAAATTAATAGAAGTATGATAGCTTCAACAAGAGCTATTTCATTAGAAGACGTGGCTAAAGATCAACAATATGATAAATTTGAAAGTGTGAGTCAATCTGAAAATGAACTTTTCAGGAAAAAGCGATTGCATTTTGTTAGTGTAAGCGTTCCTATTTGTCCTGCAGATGTAATTGGAGATGTCGAACTCCCTCAAAATGAACAATTTGAGATGACCTCAAAGGATAATCAACGTACAGATCTAGGCACCACCTACAGAAATAATTTGTCAAAAATTCATAAAGACACTGAAATGAATATGAGAGCTCTAACTCCAACCACAGCTCATTCAAATGAAGAATATGTGACGGGAGATCAGAACAACAAAAATGTGGAAAGTTTGTGTCTATTGGAAAATGAGATAAAGAGGAAAGAGCGATCGTATTTTGAGAGTTTGAAAGTTCCGATTCGACCTACGGATGAAACTGAAGATTTCTCTACAATGGAACGACTTTCTGAAGAGATTGGAGGCGACAATATAATAGATTATAAATCTCAATCAGATTCAAATTCTTTGGATAACATTACTGTTGAGAAGAAAATTTCAAAAAATTATGAGAGTACAAAAATTTCAATTGCTCCTAAATTGATTGAAAGTTCTAATTTGAATCAGGAGAGTAATGTCTTATATCTACAATCGAAAACTCTTCCATTTGAGCTTAACAAACAGATCAAAAGCAAACAACCATCTCATCTACAGAGCCCTACAATTGTAATCCATCCCAAGAAAAGAGTAAATTCTGATAGCAAAATAAGGAGTCCCAAGGAAAGTATTCATCTTACTAAGGGCCAAATATCTCACCTTGAGAGTAATCGTATTCCATTTCTCAATAGAAATGAGGATAAAAATTCGTCAGAGGGACATATTTCAAGCCAATTGCTTGATATGGAAACCCAGACTCTCAATGATCTGAACTCAAACTCATCTTCAGATTCGTCAGTCCAACTTGTCTCTGCAGCTTCAAATAAATCTGCTAAAAAACGAAATTTCTCTTCAATTTTCGGTAATTCATTGGGCAAATACTTGCCTGGAATGTATCCTGGAAATGCGGTAAGTCCTAGCAGTATTGATGAGCGACCTTGTACCAACTATGACTTATCTCTGGATGAAATAATTAACATTGAGGATGACGATAAAGAGTCTTATTTAAAATTGAATGATTCTTTTTTCGATGAAAAAAGTTCTCCATTCCATAAAATTCCATCATTTGAAGACGATTTTCAACTGATTCAATCTGACGATTCACTGGCTGAATTCTGTGCCGCGCTTCGCAAGCCAAAGGACTGGAGGAGCAAACTATACAGTCAGCTCAAATCAGATGATGAATCTTTGGCATCATCGTTAGAATTTGCTGACCCCAAAAGAAGAAGGCGTAACGCGGATTCAAAAAAGTATCTTGAACCAACAACAAAAGAAAATATAATGACATCGCAAACAACAAATGTAACAGAGACAACGTCAATTGCAGAGATGCGGAAACTGATCTGCACAGATTGGCTTGCTCATAATGAGTTTTTCAAAACTAACACGGATAATTGGCTTACAACAAGCAATACACCGATAACTGACTTCAACATCCGAATCCCCGATGATACTACTCGAGTAATTCCAATGGATGATGGCGGAGAGGAGGACTCACATCAATTACCTGTAAGTAAATTATATACATATATATCATTGAAAATAAAAATCACAGTACCCTTCCTAGCATTCCCATGCGGCAGGCCGACTCTAGCTGCACTGCTCTAACCATCACAACTGTAGGATGATTGAGAAAGCGCGTCGGTTTTAATATATCAAATTTAGAGGGTTATTCAAACGAAAAGTTGGAAGTAAATACATCAAAATGATCATCTGACCTTCCAATTTGATGTATGAAAAATGTCTCCTCTACTGCGCTTGCGCGCATCAATTATGTTCAGTTAATTCACTATTATCGTCTGGATACATTCTGACAAAATGAAAAATGACTCCAGCTCAGTCAATATTGGTTCAAAAATTATAAATTTGGATTCGAATGGTATAAAACATTCTGTTCTACAAATTGAGACCAAATTTATAATTTTTGAATCAATATTACCCGAGCTGGAGTTATTTTCTGATCTTACCAGAATGTCTTATTTGCTCGACCATACTATAAAATATAAATGTAGTGAATTTACATGTTCAGAGTTCATGTGTGCCAGAGCCGTAGAGTATGACATATATTTTCTTACATGAAATCGGAGAGTCAAATGAACATGTTAATGAATTTATTTTCAGTTTTTCGTTTAAATATACTTTCTAATTTGGTGTAAATTTAATATAAAATAAAAAATGCGTAAACCTTCTAAACCGGCGCTCTTTTTGAATCACTCTATGTACATTATTATAAATTTTACCTTTTTATTAAGGCTACTTATTATTACTATATTATCGTATGCCATATGTGGTGGAGAGTCCTAAAAGGATGTTCCACCGGCAAAATAACCTCAATAATTATCCTCGATGGGAAATTGTGGTATTTCTTGAATATAGGGCTACTAATGTATAATGAATCAAATGGTGAAATTCACTCCTTTTAAGTTATTTTCAAGTGAATCTCACTTAATTATGATAATGATCATGTGGCCACTAAAGAATTGAGTTTCGAAGAAAAATGCAATAATTAATAATTTGGAAACTGAGATACTATCCATTTTAAGGAACAAGTCAATTAAGAATTATCTGAGTTTATTGAGTTTTAGATAAGATAGCTTATGAAATGAACACAAAATTCTGCATAAACTATAGAAAGTTCTTGGCCACTGCTCGTGCTTTTACCTAGATTGGTAATGATTCTAATCTTTTTTGCTTATACTATTGATTGTCACTTGATTACTAATTATTTGTATTCCTAAAATTTCAACTAAAAAATCTTGCCTCTATTTAATATTCTCTGAAGAGTTTAAATTCTATGAATATTTTTTATTACATTTCAGGACATCGAATTCTTGAGCAGCGAGTACTAAATGGGTCCAATCAACCAGCTGATTTCATTCTTTGATGGAAACCCCATCATCATTATAGTAATAACCTATTCTATTCCATTATAATCATCCATAATTTGTTCATTTTTGAGAAAAACTCAGATATAAAATTCTGTTGTTGAATCCAGCAAACAAATGATGCAATGCTGTGTGTTAAAAGAAGTTCATAATTTTTATTTTATGTAAAGTATAATCACTTAATCAGTTTTATCGAGAAATAAGTTCATATTTTTATTTTACATAATGTAATATATATTTCATAATGAATATTATCCATGTTGTTGTTGGCAAGGTTCGTGAATAGTTGTGATACTTTAGTTGAAAATGTTATACCAATCTATTATCTAAAGAATTGTAATTAATGTTGAGAAGCAGAAAATTTTTATTCCTTTCTAATTTTTGAATAAATTGATAATGTATCTAAATTGTCTACTATTAATTTGCTTTCTTACATTTAATTAAAAGCCTTTCACATAGCAGTGGACGGATGGAGGCTGGACTGCGGTATGAAATGACTCGATCAATGCTCCAAAATTATATAATTGCGGTTTGATTTCATAATTATATTTAATTTAGGAAATTGAATTCTTAAATTTAGGAATAGAATGAATGAATGAATATGATGATCCACAAGGAGAAGAGATTTTAATTGAGAAAAGAGAAGTTATTTTTAAAGTCCTTCAAGTAATGTAATTAGGTTTGAAATTCTAATAGCTGCTGTTCTATAGGATGTATGTAGTGTTCATTTTCATCGAGTAAGGTTTTAAGCCACGTTCGCACAGGAATGTTAATAACTGTTATATAATATATAAATCTATTTAATTAGGTACTGGATTTTAGAATCTATATTGGCATTTTTCAAACCCTCTCAACCCTTACAAAATTCGGCATTATCGATTTTAGATTTCTTCCAGACTAGGCATCCTCTCAAAAATCGATAATTCTGCAGCTTATAGCGCGTTGAATGCTATGAAAATGCACTAGGATTTAGGAAATTAACTGAGGAATCGAATAAATTTATTCTCAAACATGACACTTACGTAGTTTCTGAGTAATAAGTGTTTTAATTAGGAAAACATGAAAATTTGGCGGTTTTTTGACAATAGCTTCAAAACTACTACATCTAGAAGCACGGAACTGGTCTCAATCGATTCTCCAGAGCGTTCTCGATTTTCAATACCAAAATTGATGCTCACCAAGTCCTAATTACGTCAGGAAAAATAAAAATTGTGAAAACTTCTACAACTTTCAATGATTTTTTACTCCGTAATCATGCGTTTTTCTACATTTTTAATCAGACACTTTATTTTTTTTTTTGTGAAGAATCCAATACTATTTTTCATCTTACGATATCTTGAAGTTAAGAAATTTTGCAAGAAGAATTTTAAATACTGGCCATGGTACTATACACGAATTAACTATACTTATATAGCTGTCTTCGGTCTGCCGTAATTCAGTCTCTTTCGGCATTAGTGCTTCATTTCGCTGCTAGATGTCTGGTACAATTGAAATCGGTTGTTTTACGATGCGTTTATTAAAATTTTAGGTATTTCAGGAGCGTTCGAAGTCTCTAGAATATCATACTCCATGTAAAATAAACCGAGGAATCGAATGAAAATGGTTTCAAAGTCGCAAATACATTAGTTTTTGCATAAACACGAAAAAATCTTGTAAATGAGGCGCTTTTCCATGATCAGATATCTGAAAAAGTACAAGAGATTTTGAAACACGTCTCTGACGATTCCTCAGGCAATTTTACATTAAATTTTTACTGTTCGATTTCCTGAAGTTTCAAATTTGTAAACCCAGTATCTCAAATTTTCTACTGGGGGCTCTGGAAGCTTTGCATGTACCCTTTACTCAGCAACAGGAGAAGAATGTTGCGCTGCTGAGCTGATTAGATTCCTTGGTGTTGACCTGCAGGGAAATGTAAAGTGGGATAGTCACGTAAAAGCATTAGATGTGAAATTGTCCCGTGCTATTTTTGCTCTAAAAACGATAGCCCGAGTGGCAAATAGAAAAACAGCTCTAACTGTCTATCATGGCTATTATGTCTCATGTCAGATACAGTACCGTATTCTATTCTGGGGTAGCAGTCAAACAAATCTTCAAAATATTTTTCGAAAGCAAAAGAAAGCAATCAGAGTTATTGAGGGGCCGAATCTAGGGTTTCATGTAAACCAATATTCAAAAATCTCAAGTTGTTAACAGTTCCAGCCCTTTATTTTTTGGATATTGCATCTTTTGTTTATAGTAATAGGCAGAAATTCATAGAGCATAACATCTCACATAGGTATCCCACTAGAAATAAAATGATTACCCTGCAGTACCCCACTCATAGACTTTCACTTTTGGAGGGGGGACCACATTATACGGGACTTGGGATTTTCAATTGCTTGACAGAAGAACTAAAAAATCATGACAGTCTCAAAAAATTTATTGCAGCTCTCAAAACTATACTTATTGAATACTGTCCGTATTCATTGAGAGAGTGCTATGATATTTTCTTGTTGAAGTACCGGAACTCTAATGATGAATGCCCCTCTTTGGGTCTCGCTGTACCCTTCATCGAGGCAGAAAAAACCTTGAAAACCACATGGTTGTGAAGCTAAAAAATAGATCTACAACTTATAGATTTAACATTTTTCTCTAATGCATAAAAAAACTAGAGACAGAAAAACGAAAATTTTCATAAGAAATTCTATCATTTTTTATATTAAAACATTTATAACTTATTATTAATACGTTTTGGGAGATATGTTTTATATAGGACATCTAGATAATTTTATAAGGAACAATTTGAGAGAAAAATTAAAAGGATATCTTCAAAAATGGCTGAGTTATGGCCGAAACAATGAAACTCTGAAATTCTCGGACGCCATCTTGGATTACAGGTGACGCACCCCTCGGAGAGCTAATGACCACCGATATTATTTTTCTCCAGGTCAAAACGAAGAGATTGATACCACTCCCAAACTTGTTTACTCAATAGGCTAACGGGAAGCCTTGTTTGTAACACTTGCCCATGTACTATATAGGTGTAGTCTGTCCAAGCAAAGAAGACAATCTGGCAAGTTG
This sequence comes from Sogatella furcifera, assembly GCA_017141385.1. Taxonomy (NCBI): domain Eukaryota; kingdom Metazoa; phylum Arthropoda; class Insecta; order Hemiptera; family Delphacidae; genus Sogatella; species Sogatella furcifera. Next base: position 12,107,504 of record CM029551.1, on the reverse strand, counting down.
GGTAAATGACTCCAGCTCGGTTGATATTGGTTCAAAAGTTATACACTTGGTCTCAACTTGTAGAGAGGAACGTTACAACGTTTTCCACAATTTGAGACAGAATTTTTAATTCTTGCACCAATAATGATTGAATCATTTTTGATTGGAACGTTTATTAGCCTATTCTTTAGTAGAATATTATTAGCCTTAAATATTATTCTTAGCCTAAAGTTTATTAGCCTATTTGTGAGAACTCATTTGTTTTTAATATTACCGCTACCGGTTCAGTAACGGTATGCAGATTTCAAGTTACTAGTGGTTGAATAAATTAAATCATGAATACAGTTGTACACAATTTTTCAAATAATTTATTACTATCTTTATTATGCGAATCTAACACAGTAGTAATACAATAGTTTACAGTCTAGTTGTGTTTCTTTTTTCTGATAGATTCATGAAATTGATCGGTTACTCAATACAGCAAAGACAATATTTATTTTTTCTCTTCTGTTTCCAGTTAAGTATACGGTACTAATAACAAATAATATCTCTTGTTCAAATTGAACGGAGTATTTTGAGTAATGACAAGTAAATTGTGTTTACATTGATTAACAATATGAATATGGTACTATACATTGCGGTTTCACCTCACAATTTGATTGTGATTTGAGATATGATACATCAGTTGGGCAAATAACTTATTCATGACTGTTGAATAATACAATAGATTGATAGGCTACATATTTGTGTTTAGGCTCAAGAATGAGATTACAATACTGTTATCAAGCAGGTAGGTTCAGTACAGAGTGTTATTTTATTTAAATAACCACTGCGGTTTTACATCAACTGATAAGGTACATATGGTTGTGGTAAATTGAGTTGAAATCGAATACATTAAAGTAGAATTATTTGTTAAATTTCCACTACAAGAATAAGTTAAATCGAAGTCAATCTTATCTTATTGATAAATTTTCAAGATAACAATATAATAGATAATCGAGAGTTATTTTGATAACTGGAAAAGTTAAACAACAAGATGCTCATTTAAACTGACAGACGAACTAAATAACTACCTACACAAAAATAATATACAATTAACAGAAATAATCCTTGTAAAACCAAACGAATTTGATAGAATATAGTTCGTAAATTTTAAATGTATTATTTAGGTCTTAGTTCTCAGTGATGTAGCTTTTAAATTATTAATATAAAAAAACACTCTGTACGGAAATCAATGTCGCATTTCAGATGGAAGGTGGATACGATATCTGAAGTACGGTTGTAGTCAAAAGTTATTTTAGAAATAAAAGATGTGGTCGATTTAGATCGGAAAATGGAAGGCACTTTAACAATTTTCAAAACTTTTCCACTAATTTTCTCTGAACACAATAATGTATACATTTTTATTTATATTAGTAATAATAATTTCATCCAAGACAGTAGACCTAGGAACAGGAATTATAGATATACGAGAATATGAAGGATATAATTTTCCATTTTAAAAATTTACATAAAAATACCGAATTAGAGGCACTAGCTGATGAATGCTTCCTTAAAATTGCTTCCTCTAAAAAATCGAACTTTAAAATTATATAGAAAGAAAATTTGAAACTTTAACGGCCAAACGTGGAAAAATTATAAGTTATAGAAAAGCGACAGAGGGTATTCGAAAATAAACACTAAAATAATATATTTGACAATAAAATTCGAGGCTACTGCTTGTAAAATTGCGTTTCTGCAGAACTGTTATCCAAAAATTATTTTTAAATTTCATTTGATTCTTTGTTTGAATAAATTTGTAGCTTAAAAGTTTAATAGATAAATGACGCATAAAGCTGAGAGGCTTTTTTCTTGTATAAGCATAGAAACGTTTTAATCTAAAATAGTATGGTATCTTCATTTATAACTACATCAGAAAAGAGATTGATTGATTGATTTATTTATTCCATGCCAGGCCAGTATATTAGAGGCGGGATGGGTACAAGAAAATGTGATTGAAGAAAATCGTGAGGTGTCATATAATATCTTCAGACTTAATTTTTCAGATCATATTTATATTCCGTTTAATTTGGTTTTCAAAAGGAGTGGCTTCACCATTCCTTACTGTTTTAATTCTAGACTTGAATTGAATGAAACTAGGACTTTTCCAATCTCGAGAAAGAGATTTTTAAACTCAGGCCTAACTGTACTTATTTTACTATTACACTTTCAGTTTCCAAACAAAGCATAGTACTTGAGAAAATGATAGTAATGAATATATTTGAGCGAGGATGATGAGGTTTGTGGTGCAAATAAGTTATTGGTCGCCATCAGTAGGCCCGATTCGAAGAAAATAAAGGGATGAAATAAATTTAGAGAATGAGTCAATTACTATCGAAGTGGAGATATTAAAGTGTCAAAATAATAGAGCAAATACTTCAATTATTACATTTTAAAACATTTTTTCAAGAGAAGACATGAAAATCTTCAAATGCTCTACTCGAGCACCCTTCACAAGTTGGGCCTAATTGATTTATTAAGACTATATATTTTCATTTCAAATTCAAAAAAATTACTTTTCAGGAGTTACTGTCATGCTCTATTTGATAAATAAATTCAAAGAGGTACCTACAATGGATCGTATATACTCTTGAACATCTCTTTTCGAAGTAGTCAATGTACAATGGCTAATATTATTTTTAATTTTGAGAAGAAAGCTTCTACACAAATGGAATGTTTCGAGATTAGATTCTACTGCTTCAACATTATGTATAAATGATTGTGGAAAACGCATGAGCTAACCTCAATGAGGTCTAGTACTCAAGAATTTTATTTTTCAGGACAAAAACTAAATTTTTATGGAGAATAAAACTCCTTCAGATAGCACGCGTTCAAAATTGCCGCATAAAATCTAAAATTCAAATTAACGATGAATATCGTGATATCGATGATAAAAGAAACATGCAGTTTATGTAACAATATATTGTATCAATTTTCACTCTCAATACTCTAGACTCTAGAGGTTCTGATAACAGTAAAAGTTCATGTACGGTACGTGTTATTTTTCATCATAAATATTCACAATGAAACTTATTCTTATTCACATATACATGAGTTCACGGTACATTATATAAAAAAATCTAATCACTGAATTACAAATAACTACCTATTTCTTTGAAAGCAATCATAATAAATAATGTTACATTTAATAACGATTATCATTACCTATGTGATAATAATAATTACAGTGTATAAACAATTGAGAATAGTGTGATTGCGTCACAGATAACAACAAAAAAGCAAAAAATACTTTGGTAAACAATCAAATATAGTGATAATATTGATAACAATAGCTCAAAGTCAAAATTAGGCTAATAATGTTTCGTAATATTTAAATAAAAATGGAACTGAACCTTATTATAGCTCTAATAGTTAACAGCGGACATAGTCTGTCCAACATCGAACCTCACTTAAAATAGTATTTGATAATATTACAATAATTATACACGACATTATCAACGACAGTGCAAAGGATCGGTATTAGAAATTCTCAAGGAAGCATAATTTTTGCCACTGAAATCTATAATTTCTCAATAAATTACTTTTATTAAAGTGTGACCGGTTACAGAACGAATAATAGCACATATTGATTTAGCATTTTATTTGAGCTCGATACAAAATATCAGAAAAGATTGTCAAACTTTTATTACAAAATTTATTTTCTGTAACATTTTAATAAGTATAGAAAAAGCTTGAAATTTTGAAAATTATTACAAGGATTAATTTCTTTGATCTAAATTTCTAAACTAATAAATCTACAAATGTTTCCATGAGAAAAGTGATTACAGTTAGTAATCAATAAGTTACTGGCCTTGATTTGCTCTATTAAAATCTAACGCGGGAATAAATTAAACTGTAAGTACAAACACTTATTAAGTTGAATTTTCCTACATGTTCCTTATTAATAGCCATTATTTGTTCTGTAACAGCCAAGATGTAACAATACAAGACTACCCACTTCAAGATCATTGATTATATTTATTATTATTATATAACATGATAATATATCACCTTATAATATAAGTATACTTTGTTGTATATTTAATTACTCATGACAAGGACATTTCAACTATATTTATATGCACAATCAATTAAATTACTTATAATAATGTCTTATACTACTGTATTTATATATTTACAAATTTCCATCAGATCTGTGGATTCAGGATTTACGACACAACTAATAATTAGAAATAAATAATAAAAGAATATCAAATTCGTTATTCACAAAGAAACATTTACAATTAATCGATATTGATCATATCCATCCACTTCAAAAATTAAGGGAACAATTACACGTACAATAGAAAGTTTTATACATAATTAATAATTATTCAGTAGTAGAATAATCTGGAATCTACCATTCTTCAATACTGGTTTGTTTATTTTTATCAATGGAAGATTGGAAATTTCTCCATCAGAAAAGCTGAATGCAAGATCCAGAAAATGTGGATGAATGTGAGGGAGTTTGAATTCAAAGAATATTCTTCAGGATCGGATCAATTTTCGAGACTATCAAATCGTGGAGCTATTAAATGAATAAAATTTTCTGGGTTTATACTTTTTCTTTTGAGCTGTGTGTACTGTATTTCAATTATAGAAAGAATTATGAATAATTAAGCTTAGCAATTATCTATTTAGGTATCTAGGCTACTTGACTGGATCTTCTAGCAATATTTGATGACCCTCTTTCAATTGGGATTAGAACGATAATATTTATTTTGATTCGTTTTCATAACTAGGTGAACAAAGTTCCACTCTATGAATTCAACTTTTGTTAGACAATTATTTTTAAATTCAATTTCAAATGGGTTTAATGGTTTCTGTAGACAATATTAGAAATTTTTCTGACAGTCTGCCATAAAGTAAAGGAATAATTATACTGTATATGCTCTATGCCTTGGAAATAAGAACTCATTTTAGCTCAGAATTTGATTTAATAATTTTGGCTATTATGTGGTTACTTGAAATTTAGAAATACATTATGAGAAAACATAGCATTATGGCAAGATTCTGTTCAATCAATAAAATTGAATAACATTGTGTTGAACCAAAATAGTAGGCCTATAGTGCCAATAAACTCCAAGTCAAGGATTTGAAGATTATTCTTAAAAATTTTTATAAGACGAAGAGTTTTCGGAAATTAATATTTGCGATTGTTTTTGTAGTTTTCAGGAGATGCTAATATTATAGAAAAAAATTAAAAGTACAAGAAACATCGTTGACCTCTACATCTGCAAGTTATGCTACTTAATAATTCTGACCATAATGAAAATTAGCTTCGGATTAAGTGGATATTATTTCAAACAAGACCTATCGTCAGCAAAATGAATGAAAAAGAAATACTCCTTCAAATAATATCATAATAAAAAATTCAATAAAAAAGGACAATATTCCCATATTTTACTGATGAAATAATTTTTCTCTTATCTACTAACACAGTAAGCTGAGAATTGAGCTTATGGAAACACTGATTCTCTTTCTATTATTCACCTAATAGTACGGTTATTTTATGTATAACAAATCAATCAAGTATCAGACTCTTAGCTGATCCCTGATCTACTTGACTATTTTATACGTACTTGAGTGACGAATGAAATGAATAATTTCAGGATAGTTATGTTTCTTATTTTGTTGATTCCCACTTCATTTTCCCCATTTTTTGAATGAGCTAGCCTAGTACTTGATAAAGCAAATCAATCGGAAATTTCATGAAACTAATTGAATTTATAAAATTAGAGTTGTTGTGAAATTAATGTACCTGTATAAATGAAAATTGAAATGACAGTAAATTGGAACAACATTATTCTCAGATTATTCTCCAAATAATGACAATCCATTGGGAATGTCAGACCTGAGAATTTGGAATCCTTAAAATCCTATGATACAAGGGAAAGGTGATAGCACACTTGACTTCCAAAGTTGTTTCATAGTATGGTCTGATAAGCAGAAACTTCTTGACTGCAAGGTATTTTGCGCGGAGCATTTGAGTTTTGTCAGCTGTAGGTACCAAAACGGTAGATACGGTACCGTAGTTGGTTTCATATACAGTATGACACAATTACGCTTTCACACATTACCCAAGCACAATACTAGAGCTTATGTTATTGGCATCACCCCAAAAACTTGAACTGTGTCCAGAGTGCGTCAGCCTTTTTCTGTATCACATGATTATTGCTAACATAGGCCAATAGTTTTCAACAAATTTTACTGGAGCCAGTTCACGATTAAATCAATGATTTCAATTTGGTACATTCAATAGAATGTAAAGCTCATCAAATTATTTTGATTCGCCTTACAATGAATAGAATTGAAAATGATAAAAGTAATTTCTTCTCGATCGTTTGAATAGTATTGTAGTAGTATTGTTCGTGCTACGGAGATTGTATAATTAGTTACACATTCTCTGTAGTTCATGCAATTTGAGAAGACACACATTTACAATACTTTTACATTTACCTGCGTGTCTTCTCAGCTTGCAAAAACTATATCATACTAAATTCAATATAAAAATTCAAATTCATATATCAAATATCACATTCAATATCATATTGAATTCGTGCAAACTGATGAGACACACAGTTATATTACTTTTTACATTTTTCTGCGTGTCTTCTCAGCTTGCGCGAACTTTATCATATTGAATTGTCTGCTTGTACAACTTACTGAATTGAACCGTTACCCTCAGCTTGAAAAAATGATAATGGAGTATGCGTACTGCCTGTAGCCTAATAGACGGTGCGTGAATTGGACTAAGATAGAGCGGCGGGTGGAATGATTATTTATTCGATGCGCTGTTCGACCTTGAGGGGCATGGCTGCGGTGGCCTGCTGGTCGTTGGCGGTGGGCGTGGGTGACTTGACTAGTTCGTCGATCTCCTCCTGGAAGAGGGCGTCCGCCCCCCGCGCCCCCGTTGAGTAGCTCTCGTTACTCGGCTTGTACGTCATGCCGATACCAACCTAAAGACAAACAATATTATTGTTTTATTGTAAATAAAATAATTATTATACACTTATGTAACAGTGTCCGGTAAGATTTATCTCGTATACTGTCATGGCTGCACTAAATAAGTTATACAGAGTTAATCTTGATGAATGGCCTTGATAGAGTCCGTTCCATCTCGTGAGATAATTATATTATTTAGACTCGAGATGGCAACACTGCTGCTGGAACATGTCTGTATTCTAATGAAGTTATGTGATAAATCATTTATTAAAATTTATTTATATATGTATACAGTAATACAAAATTTTAAATATACTTCTGTTGAAGTATATTGTGATAAATTTATACATAGTTCATTGACATTTAATCATCTAAATTTTTCAATTTTTTAAATTTAGTGACAGGTGTGTATTTAAAATGTCTAATGCTACATGTTTTTGTATGGAAATTGACCTATTCTACGATGACTTCCACGTAGATTTGTATTATTTTGATAGAAAAAAATGAAAAAAGTGAGCCAATAATTCCTATCTCATCTCATATTATTATATATATATATTATGTCGTACACTACAAAAGTATATCTCAAGCTCAACTTCTATAGTCATTTTAAAGCTTTTCATTAATTTTCACTATTCTTCTCCTCATTCTATAACATCCTCTAGTTAAACCACGGTTACAACAGTGCGAACGAGCGGCAACGAATGCGAATTCTGCATTAAAATCAAATGAGAAATTTGTATTCGTTACTTCTTGTTCGATCTGGAGTAACCGTGTTCAACTTGGCACACACAAATAGACTAGACAAAACTAACCTTCACCTTGGATGGTTCCGAGGAGGCGGAGCTGGGCCGCTTGACAAGATCCTCGATCTCGTCGTGGAAGAGGTACTCGGGTCGCACCAGGGTGAGGCCGCCCGCACCGCCGCCTCCATTGCCGCCCCCACTGACGGGCGGCTTGTAGTTGGAGATGGGGGGCACCGAACCTGTGTGAACTGATGACTGCGAAACGGGTGTTGTGGGCGCCTGTGGTGGTGACTGAAAAATACACACTCAGTTATCACTAACCATTTCACAAAAAAATATGATTATCTCATGCAATACTAGCTATTTTATTTAGGCCTCTATAATCAATATAGTCTGTATATACAGGGTAGATTCAACTATACCCTATTCACGATTACTTCAGACAAACTTGAACGAAACAAACTTTTGGCTATGTATCAACATTTAGGAGGTTACCAATTCACTATTGTGGCTACCTTGGTCACGACAAATCTCAACCTAAAAACGACGTAGCGTAGACATAGCAATATGCTAATTTTAGTTTTAAAAAAGACAGTGCATTGGGCTTAAGCTACTTCATAAATTTATTACGAAAACACTAGAACAAAAAATATAAAAAATATGATACAATAGCTTGCAGAGAACAAAGTTTCAAGTTCAATGTCGCTTCTTCAAATACACCTTAACCAACTTTATTGGAGAAACCCCCAGAGCAATTCAATACAATAGTTTTCCAAGTACGGTATAGTATGGTCGAGCAAAGATGGAATTCTCGAAATATGGGAAAATGACTCCAGCTCGGTCAATATTGGTTCAAAAATAAAAATTTTTCTCAAATTGTAGAGCAGAATGTTTTATACAATTTTAGATCGATTGAATAATTTTTGAACCAATTACATATTGACCGAGCTAAATGTGATCTACCCATCTTGCCAGAATGTCTTCTTTCCTCGATCAGACTATAGCATTCGGGGTCAGAAATTTTCAATACAGTGTAAGTTTCATCCACACTGACCTTGACTTTAGGTGTCTCCGAAGACTGGGGCCGCTTAACAAGGTCCTCGATCTCGTCGTGGAAGAGCTGTTCGGGCCGGAACACGGGCAGGCCACCGCCACCGCTGTGGCCGTGGTTGGCTGCGGCTGCGGCTGCCGCCTTGTACGACGACAGTGGAATGCCGCCCGGGAAGATGGACGTGCCGCTCAGCATGTGACCGCCGGCGGCTAGCGGACTCTGCGGCGGGCCCACGTGTTGCTGTTACAAACACAACACTCATTACAAAAACCTTGACCATGACAGCCAACTAAACAAAAAAAAAATAATAATAATAATACGTATTATTCCATGCAGGAAGAAGTGAATGATTATTTTTTATTTTGAAAATAAATGATTATGATTAAGATGGCGGATGTCCGTTGCAGTGATAAACTATTGCCCAGATGGCAGATCAATTAAATGGAAAGACAAGATGTTATTAAACCACTGATTTATAAAAAAACGAGATACCGGTTTCGGTTGTTACACCATTATCAATATCTGACAAACTGGTGTAACGAACTAGTAACTGAATAATGGTGTAACAAAAAAACCGGCATCTCGATTTTTTTTAAATATATCAGTGATTCGACAACATCTTGTCTTTACATTTGATATGGATAATTACCACAATTTCACCTTCACAGCCACTTGAAAATATTGCAGATCAACCTGGTGGGGGGTTAAATGCCCACATGCGATGCCTATATTGAATGCACTAGTGAGAAGAATTAAAAAATTTCGATGTACTTCATGTACTATTTGTCAATTTAGAGAGTGAATTTTATGTCAATTATATAACTACATTTCAGCCTTTAAAGACTGTGAAATATAGTTTTGACAATGATATCCCTAAAATTTTCCGGGGGAGAACTCCCTCTATATGGCGGTATTACTAGCATTTTCTGGGAGGGAGGGGATTGCCTAGTATATGAGGATATTGAGAAATATTTAGTGAGGAGTTGTTAACGCTACTGTTCTGCCACCTCAGTTACGTACTGAAGGGCTGAGAACACGCCTATGCTGAGTATTAGTCAGGTATTCAAATACTTTTAAATATTATATGAATAATACATGTAGATTTCCATTGACGAAATGACCGGTTCGAGAGGCATTAAATAAGCTAATGCCTTATTAAAACTACCTACTTTAAAATATACAATAATATGTATTTAATTTAGTCTGTTTTAATGCTACATTAGATAATTCAATAACTCACGAACCGGGCCTAAAGAACACGTTAATTCGTAAAATTATCTAACATTTATAAATAGTGTGGTTGAGACTGACCTCTAAACTGTTGTTAGCGGCGTTAGCATTAGGATTGGCAGCGGAAAGGGGCGAGGAGCGAGGTGACGAGTTGACGGGGGAGGGGAGCGGACTGTGTACGCCCGGTATGCCGGCGCCCCCGGTGGTGCCATTGCTGCAGTGAGCCGCCAGGAAGTTGAAGTGCGCGTCTGCCGCGGCCGCATTCGCTGCTGCTCCGTGGTGGGCTGCCGCTAGCATCTAAGTCAACAAAATTAAAATATTAAATCAAATTTTCCTTGGCTCAAAACATTGAATTATGTTTTAAAAACGACAGGTGTAAAATCGGTGCCAAAAATAAAATAAGTGGTATCATCTGTCCTTTCTGTACCACTGAGAATGTAAATTTACCGTCAATTTCCTCTATTTGAAGTTTCCTCCTATTTCCTTTTATTTCAAATTTACATTCTCTATTTAAGGTAGATTTACATTCTCTGTTCTACTTGTACATTCTAACAGCTCATTATATTTTGTCTGCAAATAGTCTGAGAAACTATATTTACCTAAGCTGTCTACAGTAAATTTGTAATTCTATTCTCTAGTCAGCTGGTCCGGTACAGCTCTTAACGTTCTCCACATGCACAATTCAAATATGATATATTTAAAACATTAAGTTATTAAAATATTGCTATTAAATAATCATATTAAGCGAATTACAGTACGTGAATAAAAATAAATTAAATTTTTCCAACTACTTCAACCATATATGAGAGGATTTTGATCCTTTAAAATAATTTCAATGAAGTTGAAAAAAAAATTAATTACGCATCATTAATATTTATCGCCAATTACAAATTGCCTTTATATTACCTCATTTGCCGCCATTCACATTGGTGTACTGTAGTATTATGTATCGAGTTTCCTATTTTGAAATTTGTCCCTATAATAACATGAGTAGATTAAGATATTGGATAGGTATCCAACATGATACGAATACAACACATCAATGTGAAAGCCAGCTTGAATTGAATTGCAATATTTCTTATCTAAGTGATAAGTTGATGAGATTACCTGTTGCCTTAGGTTCTGTGCGACAGCGACGACTGCAGCTGCAGCAGCCGAGCTGGGCGAGACGGCGCCTCCGCTGTTGTCGTTGCAGCCTGGCGAGCCGTACATCGGTTCCTGCAAAATCCAACACAATTATTACAACATACAGCAATTTCTTGTACTTGTAAACGAGGAAATTTTTTTCTAAACATTATTACTGTAAGGGAGAGTGGGGAACAGTGAGACACTTTTTTTTCAAAAGCCGATAAAAAGTTTGAAAAAGCCTTTTTTGTTGGTTTAAGTATTCCAGTAGATAGTCTAGAATATCTACTCTAAGAAAATCAATCATATTAAACATTTCTATCGAAATTAAAAATTTAAAAATTTAAAAAGTCACATAACCTCAAATGTCTCAGTGTTCCCCACCCCTGGGGAACACGGGGACACACCATGGGGAACAGTGAGACAAAAATTTTAATGCAAGAAAAATGATATATTATACCAATTTTTTTCAATTATCAAAAAGAATCAATTATTAAAAACCAGTATAGTTATCTGTAACAAACAAAAAGAATGTATAAGCTCCAGGAAATTCATTTTAAAATTCAATTCTCATACCAGGGAACAGTGAGACACTTCAAAAATAGGCGAAGTTCAAAAGGAGGTCTGGCTCCCCTAAAAATATTAATACACCTATAGAACAAAACTAATACACCTTTTGATACCCCTAAGGTGAACTGGCCCCCCACAAGACCAAGTGGTAAACTCTGCCCAAGCGCCTATGCGTTCAGCATAGTCTCACTGTTCCCCATTCTGTGATGTCTCACTGTACCCCATTCTGTGATACATGGCTTTTTAGTTTAAAAAAACATAACCTCAAAATATTATCAAGTGAATTACATACTGCTTCAATCAGCATGAATAACTGTATTGAGAACATCCTTGGTTCTTGTCATATTTCGAAAACTCATTTTCATAGAGGAAAAAAACTAAAGTGCGGGAAAAAATATTTTATACCTTCAAATGAAGTCAAAATTAGATTGAAACAAATCGTCGTCGTGAAGCCATCAAACACGGGTGATACATCTGGTACTCTAGTAGAAGCTATTGCCACTGAACAGCGCTGTACGGTGTCTACATTTTTTATTAAAAATCTTGTCTCACTGTTCCCCGTGTCTCACCGTTCCCCACTCTCCCTTACATTAGATAATTATATTTTAGACTATAGGACAGCTGAAGCAACGCGGGCTGCACGTCCAGTGTACAAAAAGTTTACTAGATATCTAAAGATAAGCTTATTCATACATAATTCTTATTATTTTCTCTGATATATTCTTATTTGCTAATTTATTCAATCACAAATAAACATTGGATTTTTTGTTACAATTATCACAAACTTTCGGCCTCTTATTTGCTATGTAAACACGGAATGAAGGTCCAGGATTAGTTCATATTAGTCAACAGCATCCAGAATTAGCGCATACATGTATTAGAAATGATAGCATCAGAACACGAAAAGATAATGAAATACTCCAATAACTAAACATAGTGAATGACATTCCTCTTCACTGAACCAAAAATTGTGATTTAAGATATTTATTCACTGAGAATAATAATTATAGGTCTTCATTTATCATAGAGTGTTTCTCAGTATTTCGTTATGGAAAGCAACATAAATTTGATGATATTGTTCAAAATGCAATATTATACAGAGTGAATTCTCTAAGCCGGCACATCTGGATATAATGCAATGCATGAGATATCAAAGTGAGACCTCGACCATACCTTATACATTGCATATAATATAAAAGCATATTATATATTGCTCAAAATACTAGCATACGGTATGTTTCATTTTTAATCTATGAAAATCTGACCTGCATTCGATGATAACCGAGGTTGATGGCTTCCTCCTTGATATGCTGCGGATCTCTGAATACGACCGCCCTGATGACACCGTGGATGTGGTCTTCGGGCCAAATTCCCAGCAGGATTCGTTGGGGACGACCCCTGCCTTTCGGTCGCAAATCTGCTAGTCGCACACAAATGGACAAAAATGCAAAATAATTATCATTGCTCCAATAAAGTAACGAAATGTCATTGAAATCAAGACAATATATTTTTCAATACAAACTATCTATAGAATTATTAGCTATGATAATTCTATTACATAATGATCGAAATCAAATTAGTTGTATAAATGAAAACTATTGACCAAAATTTTTAAATGAATGATTGATTCAGCACCGACCTGTGCCGCCATAATATTTCAGTGGAAATCTTGAGTCAAAATCAACCATACTAGCTGTATTGTATTACTGAAAACTATGGACTAAAAATTTTTAATGAATGATTAATTTAGCAATGACCTGTGTCGCTATCGAATTTCATTGGAAATCTGAGTTGAAAATCAACCATTTACTATTAGCTGTATTGTGTATTACTGATACGGTAACTATTCTCTAAAACTTTTGAATAAATGATTGATATAATATAGCACCGACCTGTGCTGCCATCAAATTTCATCGTTGAAATTTAGAGTTTAAAATCAAGAATTTACTATTAGCTGTATTGTATTACTGATAACTATTATCTAAAACTTTTGAATAAATGATAGATTTAGCACCAACCTGTGTCGACATCAGTTATTGAAATTTGAGTAGATAATAAACTAATTACCGTACTATTGTATTGTATTAATGAAAACCACAGATTCTAGAACACATATTCAATTCAATCAATTTGAATTGAACATGTATTCTAGTATCCGAGATGAAAACTATTTACTAAAGCTTTTGAATAAATCCAACCTCATATAGAATATGAGAGGCTTTTGTTCTATTCAAAGAATGTCAATAAAGCTTATCTATTTATTTGAATAAATGATTGATTTAGCACCGACCTGTGCCACCATCAGCCGAGGGACCAAGCATGTTGTGCACTCGGTTGGCGTAGAGCACAAAGGTGGGATAGGGTATGTCGTACTTGCGCGCCGCTTGGGACAGCGAGAGACCCTCCTTCAGCACGGACAGGATCGCCTCGGCCATCGTCTCCGGCCGCCACGACTTGAGCGGACCGCGCTCCCTGAAGCGCAGATGGTGAACGAGACTCTGATTCGTGTTCCAGCACTTCTGCCACATCGACTGCAACTGGTACTGGTAGCTGTCTGCTGAAAACGCAAACACAAAAACGTCAAAACAACTCTGTTCTAATCAGATCAAACCAATTAAATTTATAGTAAAGTAAAACATTTTAAAATTGATAAGAATGAATTGATGTTCTAATCACATAAAAAACAAATAAAATTTATAATGAAGTGAAACATTATAAAATTGAAAAGAATGAATTGATGTTCTAAACACATCGAAAAAACAAATTAAATTTATAGTAAAGTAAAACATAGGATTGATAGAAATGAATTAAATTCGAAGTTGAATTTATGCTGCTAATGCTTTACAAAATATTTCCAAGTACCGTTACGTGTAGCGATAGAAACATTGAGTATAGTGATAGGTTCAATCAGGGATTTCATTTATTTGTGATGGTACACACTGGTACCGCTAACCGCTAACTCTACTCCTGTAGGTAATTATTTAAATTTTTCATTGAAAATATGGAGAAAGTGTAGTAAAAAACACAACAGCTTTAAAATTACTGATTTTTCCCGGAGTGAAGAGCAGGTTCCATTCTCCCTTTGGCTTTCTCCTTCATAACGGAGCCTTGAAAAATTAAGCACTAGTTTTAATTACAAATCTTTCAAGCCCTGTTCGTGAAACATTTGATTATCTGATGCCTTATTAAAAGCACACTAAAAGATAAAATCATAATTCTACGATTTCATATTATCTCTGTAGGTGTAGAAAGTTTTAATGCTTGGGACATTGGTTAATTTAATGTTCCACGAACCTCGATGTTTTAATGACTTGAGTTTTACTCAATGTTGGTGTTTTTCTACTTCAGTTTTTTTAATCAATGCAAATGCAAATACATCCGAATCAGAACAACTCCGTTCTGATATGGAGTAAGTTAGAATATAACAGCTTGGTAAAAAGATACATTAATAGTAAAATAAGGTACTTTCCTATTACTATATTAGAAACGCTTCTATATAGAACTATTTTATCGATTTGACAATAGTTCAAGATTGCAATGTCTTTATCCAGGGTTCAAATTGTCATGATGATCATCAATATTTGTCAAAGAAAGCGACTAAAAAAGAAGATCCAATGGTGGCAAATTATTGAATAATTCAATAAAAACTGAGAAATCAATTAGGTAATAATATTTATCATTTAATTATTCATATTCTGATTACCAAAAAATCTATCAAACTGTGTGATGTATCCTCTGAATAATTTCCTTATCTTTTATGAAAAGGTTTTCTGAAAATTTCAGCTTTATTAAGAGAACTGAATTCATCAATTTTCGTAAAAATAAGCCTTTTTTGGGACTTAAAATGTCATAACTAACTTAAACTGGTTGCAACCAAAGACTTTAAATATAATTATACATTCTAAAAATGAAAATAATTGTTATCGATTTATTAGAACATTTATTAAAAACTCTATATTATTGAATATCCAATATCTGAAACTTCAAAATGAACAAATTTCATAAATTTGATCGTTCAACAATTTCTGGAATTTTACTGCAAAAAATAGCAATAATTGAAGAAAGCATTAAAATAAAATAACTCATAAGCTATACTTTGAGCAAATTACAGAAGGATATAGGCCTATAATAAAAAACAATTAGGAATGTTAGAATTTATTGAATAATTAAAAATCATTTAAAAAATACTACGCTACATGTCACAAAAATATATCAAAATAGTTTACAATAATTTAGGAATGAAACTTTAAAACCTATTTTAATAATTATAATTAACATGCTGAATGTCATGGCAAATTGGATTGAAATAAAAAACTAATGTCTCATTAACTTATAAGCTAGGTTACTTAACTTACATTATGAGAAATATATTAGTAAAAGTTTGAAAATTTACAGCTATAGTAAAAATTGAACCATAGAGAGGAACTAAAATTATAGTTCATTCATTCCTTTTTTTAATAGTAAAAATATACAGCAACTAGAGAGTTATAAATAAAATTGAAGTGAGTTAATTAATGGTAGTTCCAGCTTAGTGAGCATAAAATAGTAGTTACTATGTTTAATTGCACCATAACAATGCATTCAGAAAAGTTAGGAACAAATTTTATAATAACTAAATGGGAATATTTCCAAATGAACATAGTTAAAAAATCATATAGAGGTTACTAGAAACCTCTCTTCTAGTCGAAGTTTCAATGGTAATATAAAATACTAATCCTATTTTGATACTGGAGATACAGTCAAAAATTCACAAAATTAAATAGATTTTCTCTAAAAAAAATTGAATGATATAATATAAATGAAATGTTATGTTAGGAAAAATAATAATACAAATGAATCACTTTAAAATATTGAAATATGTAGACTACGTTACATAAAATATATCAGAATAAAAATTATGTGTATTCATTAATTGTATTGAGATTCGTATTCCAATATTTAATTTTTCCAAGTCAAACTTTATTTCTATTCAATACAGTACACATGACGTACTACATTAAATAAAAATAAAATTTGACTTGAAAAAATTCAATCTTTGGACTTGCTTGGAAGCTTGATTTCATTGCTCCATTCTGTTGAGCTTTCATTCACAGTTTTTTTAACTATAGTTGCTCTACTATTTGCTTCGCTTTGTATAAAAATATAAATGTAAAAAAAACTTAATAATTTGAGAAAATCATGTTGATCAAACAGAGACAAAATTTAAAAAAACTCTAAAGCTCTGTGGAGGATTATATAAAAAGCTACTCGCTCTTGCGAGAAAGAAGTGAAAAATGCAAAGAAAAAGTGAATAGGCCTATACATTATTTAAAATACTTGAACTATAAAAATTTGCTTATCAGGCAAATATACGAGCTTCAAATATGCTCATGGAAGTCTTCTATAATTACTGTATTCTATAAGATGGCACTTTTTTCCAATACCATAAAAATGAATGGTGATAATCATTGTCAAATTATGAATTAAATTTTTTGTTCTTGAATTGCAAACGTGATATATAAGGATATTGAAACTTGATAATTATAAGAAATAAATAAAAACAAAAATGTTGATTAATCAAAATTATTGAGCTTCTTATCAGTCTTCAGCCACTAACAATACAAAGAAAGCATTATCATGTGAATGGTAAATTTGTAATCAAAGGGTATATGATGATTATGTTGGGGTATCTTATTTTCTGATATTGTAGCCTAATCTCAAAACTTCTGAAATCATCATATTCTATTTAAAAACTAAATTTGATTTTTTGGAACCACTTTTCAATAGAATAGAACACTACAAGATGCTTTAGGGAAGGTGCACTTTCAGATCTGATTGGGCGTATGCTACAAAATGTAATAACATCTTTAAAAGGTTGAACGATACAATATACAAATAAACCATGTTGAATAATGCAAAAATATTTGTGACTCTGTCATAATTAATATGGCAATATGATAATAAAAAAGAAATAATATTATAAAACTAGACTTTTTCGAAATTGACAATATAACAAAGTGGAACATATGAACAACAAGGCACTAGCTTCTCCTTTTAAAATAACAATTCATTTTTATCAAAAATAAAAGCAACCGTAGATCAATATTGAGAGAATTAATCTCTGCTACAAATAAAATGCTCTGGAGTGCTCTAAAAATCAATTCATGTATTTTTCTAGAGAATGTACTGGAATGTAAGAATTTTGATCAAAAAATAACAACGATTAGTAAAACTTAACAGATATTTCAACGCGTTGGAATAAAAGAGGCAAATTATTAAAAAACTAAACAAACTACATTATTCGGGAATGAGATATTAACCTATTAATATATTTTTAAAAAGTAATTAATTCCAATAACAAGAAGATGAATAAGAATGACAAACAATGGTAATAAAAATTAGTATAAAAAATTGAATATCAACTAAATAACTAATGTCGTTTTCTATACCAACTTAAAATTATTAAAAAAAGAAAGCACAAAATCAGGAATGAGACAACTTACGTTCTATTTTGTACACTCAAAATTTTCAATCTTTGAAAAACGAAAATTCAACTTATGATTATCACAACATTAGTAACGATAATTACTCCAAGGCATCAAATATTTTTAAAATGCGTGAAAATAAAGTGTTAAAAATATTTAAGCATGTAAAAATATTATTTGTTCTCATCAAGTTGGATTTGGATAGGGCTAATGATCGAGAAGTTTCATTTTGAACAAAGATCAAACTGATTTCGATCAAAATGGTGCAACAGGTTATCTATGTAAGAATTTTGGATAAAAGTAGTCGTTTACAAAAAAAATGCGAAATGTTCTCAATGTATTCAAGACCTAGCAAGTTTAAAAAAACGTTTATTACAGCCTAGCCTCCAAAATTGTAAGAATAGTCAATAGATATTGAATAAAGATATAGTATGAGGTATTTCTTGGTATTGAAGAAGTCTCATCATGAAATGGAACAGCTATAAATTTGACAACTACCATTGATGTTCGATGAGAGATCGATATGATTTTTCACTAAACAATTTAATTTAATGTTATTACAGTGATAGATTTTTTCTATTATTAACAATGAGCATTATTGTTTCAGCAAAGTATGTGATAAATCAGTGTAGTGATTGAAATAACGTTCACTCTGTAGTAAAATTTAGTAGGGAGTTCCAATAGAACTTATAGCGATATTCCAAGAAGTAGGAAAGCTCTGCTCTAATCAACAACTGAATAATTAGTTGAATTAATTCTTTCAAAACCCTACTTTCATGAGATCTCCAGTAGTATGATTCCATAATTTTTCAAGATCACTTGGTGAATGATACAATTAAATCAAATTAGAATAAATAAATAATTGTTTATAAATTCAAATCAAGAAAATTGCTTATTCAATGCCTATTCTCACGGTAAAATTTTCATATTATGAGCTGTCATTAAAAGTTTATTAATACAGTTACTAGCGTTTTATGTGTTAAAAAATATTGTTCAATCATTTATTTAATTAGAATAGATACTTATTTTATAGGCAAATTGTCAAATTTACTCAGCTAAATGTTTTTCATTGTTTAAATTATTTGTTAAAAGTTAATGTTCAATTATTTATTCAATCAGAATAGGTACTGTACTTATTCTTAAAAGCAAATTATCAAATTTGTCAAGATAAATGTTTTTTATTGTTTCAATTATTTAATGAAAATTATTGTTCAAGAATTCATTTATTCAATCAGGATAAGTTGGCCTACTTATTTTTAAAGGCAAATTGTCAAATTTATTAAGCAAAATGTTCTCATTTCAAGTGGTATCCTCCATGGAAACTACTTAACGTTTTCCACCAACATCCAACTTTTCTTTTTTCGCGACATCTCAGTACTGTTTCGGTGCTTGCCGTTTGGGGCTTGTGCGGGAGGGGGAGTGGTGGGAGGAGAGAGAGACTCATCATTGTTGTTGTTATTGTTATAATAGAGAGAAACTATGCTGTGTTTCTTGCAAAATGCCCACCACCAGCGAAAGCCAGCCATTCCCGTAAACATGAACTTGGGATCCTTGGCGCGTTTCATTCTAGTGACAAAGTCGATGACTTGGTCGAGCGATTTCTTGGTGCGGCGATTGTAGGGCGAGAGCGAGATCTCGCAACAGAAGTCGAGAACCGCCGTCTCCTCATCGATGGTCAAGCCGGCTTCGTCGAGCACGACCATGCGTCGCGTTTTGCCGAGTATGTTGTCGTAGAGCGTGCCCTTGGGGATGCCGTAGCGCGTCGACGCCTGCGTGAAACGCATCTTCTGCGTGACCACGGCGCGTATCGCCTCCTTCAGCTGTGCCTGCGTCCACGTCGGCGCTTTCACTTTCATCAGATACGACGATTTCGTCGTGCAACCATCTAAATACGTGACACAGCAAACAAACACACGTCTACATTCGCATCAAAATAAAAAGCACACAACACATTACGCAAAACAATAAATAACAAGCAAAAAACAGAAACAAAACTATAAAAAATTGATAGAATGAGGACCTATTTTATCAAACACTGTATGCAAAATCAAAGTTATACTCTGATGTTACTTCCAACTCCGAACACATTGTTCTTCCTCTGTCTATTTTTGGACAAGGAGTATAATTTGGTTGAGGAAGAGTTTTGGGTTTTAAGGCTGTTGTACTCACCTATGTATTTAATTGATTTATTATATTATTTTGATCTTATATATGTTACTCCATTCGGAAGTTATATCGAATAGAGAATAAATAATCTAATCATCATTAGTTTCAAACTTGGTTAAAAAGCTAAAATAATTTAATACAAGGTTATTTCTACAAGAATACTGACTAGGATACACGTTAGGGATCATGAGTAGAAGTTTGAAGCGGTTATAACGCAGCTATGAGCCCAGTAGCTATGGGAACTTTAAATTGTCTACTGGGTTTCTGGCAACGTTACTCAAAATCAAGGTGATCCCAGAGAGAATAGAATAGAATTATTTCTAATCTCTCTGGGTGATCCGTGCCGTGTAGGCTACTCTAGTATCCGTAATTCTATCAACTAAATCTACCCTGTTCAAATATGTTCACCACACTTTCAACGTGTGCTGTGATTTGTATAATCGTTTGACAAATCCGTGTTTTAACATGAAAATCTCAAACAGAAAAATAAATTGAGGAGCTGTGTCAACTAACGAAAGATTTCGAAGCTGTTCAAAAATATACCTACATGTAAATTAAAAAAAACATTCATGCAAAGTAACGAGCTATTAAATAATTCCGAATTATGAATTTGGTTGAAATTAAATCATTCATTTTAATCTGAATAAATCAACAAATTGAAAAATTACATTCTAAAAATTTTACATGCTGAATTACATTGTAGTAGAATATTAGCATATCAGAAAACGAGCAAAGAATCTCCCAGAAATGTTTAATATCAATTCCAAAGATTTTCAATAACAACAATCAAAATTAAAAAGAATGAATTCAAGGTTGAATTTGTAGTTATAGATGGATTTGATCATTGACAGAGAGTGAGTTAAAGAGGCCTAATTCGAGTCTAAAAATTTTCTATAATAGTACAGGAAAGAAAATAGTGGGAAATCCAAGGTATACATTGGAGGATTGGATTGAGAAGATTGGAAGGAAAAGAGAATAGACAATTCCAGAGATACGAAGAGAATGGCAATGGATTTGAGAAATTGACTTGACAATGGAATTCATGGGAAAATGGACTGAGGCTTTTTAACCCTCAACTTTTTTGGACCCCAACTTTTTAATGACATTTCAAGGCAAGGAGAGATATAGAAGAAAACAAATTGTTAATCGTAGACATAGGTCATCAATATTACTTTTAAAAAGGACAAAATAGTATTCGATGTCATGTTTTATTTCGCCTGGAAAGAATAACTTCATCAACAGATCATTGATTCGGTGCGAATTGTTTGGAATAGGATGATGGAAGTGTCGTGTATATGATTCATCAAAATAACAAAAACAAATTCTCACACAAGACTACTTCTTTGGAAATAACAGATCGCTTTCAAAGAGAAAAACAGATTGCAATGCAGCCACTTTTTTCTGCGACTAAATTTTACACGCCGGATTCCCTTTGATGACAGAAAAATATAAAATCATTTTTTCGCTGCTGTCATAATTCATATTCTTTGTGTCTGTCATTCGCGCGATTGAATATCAAAAAGCGGGCTCACGCACCTACATGTAAGTCCACGTGTGAATACAACTACAAACATCACTGATACATCTTCCATGTGCTCTTCTCCCCAACACACAAATAACGAATCCACTCAATTTACTTCTATTAATCACGAACGATTCTCATACGAATCCTGCATACAATTCCTCAGCGCTTTTTCCACCCAGTGTGTTGCTCATTACAACCCGATTTAAAAAATGGATTTTCAATAGCTTTTCTTTCCTTTCAGAGCATATCTAACAGTGTAACTTCCTCAATCAGGAGGGTTTGATTGAAGGTTTAATTAAAGTTTTTTTTAAATGAACGATAGGTTGTTATCTAGTCTGTGATGACTAATAGCAATTTTCTTCTGCCCTAAACTACTAATATAATCACTTCATACAAGAGAATCCTCCTTAGGATTTCTTACTCACACTCTTATATTCTTAGTACCTACATTGTTTATATCTGTACTACACAGTTGATTCAAGTGATATTTGAAATAGTTTGTATTTGTAGCAATCTTGAAAAAGATGTCAAAATTAAACTTGTACATCATTCCACTTGGTCGTCAAATAAAGACTTTATGAAAGTTTTTTACTAATTTTTTCATTCACTTGATTCAAATTACGGTAGAATAACAGGGTAGAAAAAGTTATATACTATTCTCAATGACAAAATAAAGCAAAATACATGGATTGTAAGATCTCTTGAGGTGAAAAATCTGGTACCTATTCTTTCCACTAAAGATGCTGGAGAGAAGAAAATTATGAGTTACAATTTTTGAAGAAAATGAGACAAAATATTGGATACCGAGCTGCTTGCTCAAAGTGGCCGACTTGATGGAGCCATCAGCTAGAGAAATCCCAACAACGTAGTAGCATAACTAAAAATAAACATTTTTGTTTAATTAAAACGCCTCAGAAAATTAATTAAAGCGTTAAAAATTTGGCGGAGGTAATTAAATTTCACAAACTAATAAGCTCTTTTCTGTTTTTCTGTCTCTTTTCCTCATCAACCCACCAACCATCGTACACTATTCTTTTTCTTATGATTTCATACACTCTAATTAAAATTAGAGGAGTGGGGATATTTTTCTAGTCGACTGTAGAAGAGGAACAGAAGATGAGATGAATAATATTGTAGAAATAATTTGTGCTGCGCATGAGCAGGGGATAATGGGAATAAAAGAGAAGAGAGACAAGAACTTAATGGTTGATGGATAAACCGCTTCAAAATTCTTCAAAAGAAATATCCCTCTCTCTTTCCTATCCACCTTAATACCAAATTTCTCTCTCTTACTCCCCCCTCTCACTCTTTCTCTTTCCCTTTTTCTCTCTTCCCCCTTCACACACACAAAAAATACTCAAAATTCATCTCTCCATTCATATTGAATAAATAATATACTGGAAAAATTTTTTTGCAATTACTCAACCCCTCTCTTCACAGTTCAACTTGTTTCTTGAAGAAAAATCGAAATCTTTAATGAAAATGAAAATTTAAATTATCAGTCTCAAGTCCACTTTCCTCATTCTACGCGCTTTCAATCTCTCTCTTTCCCTCCCTTTTTCTCTTTTCATTTTCTTTTACATTTCTTTCTCTAGAAACTATTTCCCTCACTCGAAACTACTTATTCCTTCCTCACAGATTGTTGATTTAGCTAGAAGCTGATATTATACATGGATCAATATTTATTTTCTATAACAGAAATATAAACAGAGAATGCAATCAGTTTGGAAGTATCCTATATCTCAGCGGCAAAGATATGACGCCAATTTATACACAAATATATCCGGACATACAAATAGATAATAACGAGCAATCATATTTCGCGTTACAGAGGTAAGGAAACCGCTAGTAATGTACAATCATAATAATAAAACAAAGTTATGACGAGTAGATTCCTACTACGATCTTGCGTAACTGTATATATTCCCCATAAATATCCTCAGAATCCAGACATCTTCGTAAATGTAAAGCGAAATTTACTCTTTGACGGGGATCGTGCGAGAGCTCATATATACTCCTGTTATTCATCCAAGAACTTGGACAACTCAAACAACACAAATCTAGAATTCATATAACTCTTTTTTAATAAATTATTACTCCTTTTTCACTTTCATCTTATTTGAAATATATTTTGTATTGTTTCATAGGCGTATTTCAAAGAGAATTTAGTTTATATTACAGCTTGTCATTTTTCAATCGCTACACCAAGCAAACATTACACTCTGTTGACATTGAAGCAATACAAGGAGTGTCTCGATCAGAAATTAATGAGATATTCTCATTACGAAACTTTTATTGAACTCTTAACTTGTCCCCAGACTCTTATACCCAGAGAGAATGGGAGATCTCTACGTTGTGCTCTCATAATGCTGATCTGCAAGAGATAAATCTGCAATACAAAGACAAGCTGCGGAAGTTGATTCGTGTTATAATAAAGTACAACAGCCCTTGCAACAGTTTGGTTATCGGTGAAAACGAGAAGTAAGAAGATAATACTGTAACGGAGCTGAAGAAGAAGAAGAAGAAGAAGAAGAAAAAGAAAAGGAGAAGGATGAAAATAAGAGGATTGAAAAATAAGAAGTCGGAGGAGAAGATTTTCTTTCAAGATATAGAAGACAAAGAAGAAAAATTAGAAGATGAGAGAAAAAGCAGAAGAAGGAAAAAAGGAAAGAGGAGAAGAAAGAAAAAGAAAGAGGAAGAGAGAAGAAGAAAGAGGAAGAAATAAGAAGAAGAAAAAATAAAAAGAAGATGAGAGAAGAAAGAATAAAAAGAAGAAGAGAGAAGAAAGAAGAAAAAGAAGAAGAAAGGAGAAGGAAAAAGTAGAAGAAGAACAATAAGACGAAGATGAAGAGGAAGAAGAAATAGGATGAAGAGGAGGGGAGAAGAAGAAGAAACAGAGATAGAGACTGAGAATAGTGAAAACAAGAAGACAAGACGAAGGAACAGAAGTTGCAGAAATAAGTAAAGTGAATAGATGGTTAAAGAAGGTGGTAGAAGGAAAGTTGGTTAGAATAGAATGTGGCCGAAAAGGTGGGAGAGAAAGATGGTTTACGAAGACAGGGAAGAGAGGGAGAAAGAAGAGAAATCGATTAAAACTTGAAGACGAGCTGAAAATGACAACGGGCTTTCAAGAGGCGGAACCAACCCAATGAAAATGTTATTGAAACAATATGAAATTATTATTAAAATATCCATCTACTCGGTCAGGAGATGGTGGTGGAAGGGAGGGGTGGAGAGAGAGAAGGGAAGAGGAATAATATCAACAGAGACGGAGACGAGTGGATAGAGTTTGATATAGCATCAGTGTAACTCTCAATCTAAATTAATTAAAAACCCTCCTCACTTCCCAGTTTCCTTTATTATTCGTCCCCTCCCCCTCCCTCTTCCACAATTTTTTCTCAACTAACTTCTGTCACACTGACAGAGAAATTTCTGCATTAAATTTTATCTTCCGGCTAGAATTTTGTCCCCGGCCACAAAAAGGGCAAATATTTGTTTTCCTCCTAGATATTGATTGGTGAAATAAGTGAGTAAGACGAGTTGGATGAGTTTTTATCCAGTTTCCATTTTCCTCCAGATGGGAAAACTTTTTTAAAATTTTCTCACAATGAGTATTTACTTCCGTGATAATCAAATGAGAAAAATTCATCATTATCTTGAGCATAGAGTTAAAATGTCCTGATAAAATTGTAACAATTATAGCAACATCATTGGACCTATCCATGAAATATAACCTCAAGGTCCTCAAGGATATAACTACACAAATTAAAAGTATTTTGGAATTTGAAAATCTACTTTATTGAATTTAGATAGATTTAGAAAATAAAAAAGGTCACTTTAATAACCTTATCGATTTCAAGAAGTTCATCAAGAAGAATTAAATCAGAACCAAAGGCATTTTCATCTCCACTCTATCTATTGGGAAATGGGGGATTAATCTATTCGATATTCAATGCATAAGAGAGCAATCAGAGGAAACCAAAAATGTAGAGTATAAAATTCTCCATTTATGAAGTTAAAAAAAAATTCTATTAGTAGTTGTCAGGAGAAACTATCAATTTGAGTCGCAATACCTTTGAGCCTCGTGTATACAAGTTTATAAAAATAAATGCAGTCAAAGATGTGCTATTTTGAACAAAAAACCATGTGAAAAAATGTGTTGGTCAAGTAAAATTCGACAATTTCTGAATTGTTCGAAACATCAAATTTAATCAACTATTGAAATAATTGGCAAGGAAGTTGAATCTCCTATAACCACATCATTCATCACTATATGTAGCTCTTTGCATAGTACTGAGTTTCAGAGGAGCTGATTAGGAGAAGGAAAAGTTGAAATATAGAAAATGGAAATACATTTATGTTACGGGAAAAAGTAATATATTATATCGATTTATTTAAATTTACAATTTACCAGAGTTAGCCTACTTATGAGAGTGTGAGTGTTCTGGGACCAAACTCAATGTAAAGCGAATGAAAACTCAATACAAGAGAAATAACTTTATATTGAAAGAAACGGCAGATGTTTATTCTAATTATTAAAATGGAAACGCTGGCGCTGGTGGGGAAAGAAAGAGAAACATTAGGTTTGAATGGGTGGAAGAGAGAGGAAAAGCGATAAAGAAAGATGGAACGGGAGAAAGATCCTTTTTAAATTTCCGCAAGGCACCTGCTACCCTCCCTGCAGTAGCCTACTTGCGAGCGCCGCCATATATTTCATGAATAAATAAAACAATATAAAATACCCCTTCCTTTTTCTTGTTAGGTAAACGAGAGGCGAAGCTATTATTTTTAATAATGCAGAAGAAAAACGAAGAGCGAAAGTGGGGGAGAAAGAGAAAGAAAGCAACAACGAATATCTGCAAGCAAAACTCACAAGAACACACGCACGCGCACACTCACCATCCTCACCAACCTCAAGTCTTTTTTTAACTTATTTCACAACAAAATATCCCTTAAAATGTACTACGGCAGCTATTGAACAAAATAATTTTTGTTTACGAATTCACTTCACTAATTCGGAAATGTTCTTTCTGAAAAATCATAATTAAGTTGAAGTTGATGGGCCTCTCGTAATTCAAATATTTTACAATGTATAATAATTATGAGATTTGATACACTACAGAAGAAAGAAATGATTGTTACTACTTAATTCAAATAAACTTAGAAGTAAACATGGGGGTTGGAATGATTGCCCTACATTATGACTGTGGAATTATGTTGAAAATCGAGGAAATCAGAAATATACCATACGCTTCAATCCATTTGATTTTTCTCAACTCATTGATGATTGTATGATTGTTGGAACTATAGATTTATTTATAACAATAACCTCACAAACTTCTAGGAAAAATAACTATTCTGTATTTCTTCTCCTACATAAAAACTTTACTTGAGAATTAATTGAGTGTTGTTTTTTTTTTTAATTAAAATGGAAGAAGAAAATTTGATTACTAGTGAAATTTTTCTCTCTCAGGAGATTCTTTGCTTATTTTTTAAAACTATTGAACTAAAATCTAAAAACCCACAAACAATGATAACATGAAATCACATCAAACAATAAAAAAGCAGATTACAGTGTGAGCTAGGAAAAATACAACACATGAAAGCTAGTAGGCTAAATAATTTTATAAATTACAAATTTGAATTCAACTTACCGGCCAATGATGAGGTGGAGGCTCCGAGCCAAGAAGCGTGGGTCGATTCCAGCATCTTGGCCTGTAGAAAACAAAATAGAAATCTGTTAATAATTATAATTTACAGGAGCACAAATTAGTAGAACAGAAACATAAATTTGAAAAATAGAAGCAAGATAATAAATTTAATTAAAAAATAATGAGTTGAACATGAAAGGAAATGGAATTGTGTACACACAGTAAAAATAACTGTCTTGGATTTTTAGATTACTATAGGATCTCAATAGCTTCAAATAAATAGCTTTTATGATGCCCAAAAGTTGAATGCATCATTGATAAATGTTACTCATGGCGGCATGAATTGCAACTTATATTTTTATTACTGCTAGCCTATTTAAATAAATCAATTATTTCAAAAGTTTTCTTCATAACTTGAAATTTCAATTGGACTTCCTCGCTCAAACGTCTAGCACAAAAACAACGTCAACCAACAACGATGCGATTAAAAATAATTCCGAGCAATAAATTTCGAGTATAATTATCATTTCCAGTCGGAGCGCTTGTAGTTTTATTGTTGAATATTACCGCGCACAGATTTCACAGGGAGAAAGAATATAATAATATATAATCTTAACGGCTATATCATCGTTTAGACATGGCCTCACCAGCAAAGTAAAGAAAATAATGACAATATAAATGTAGGTGGCAGAGAAGCATATTTATTACTATGAACAAGACGGTCTACGGTCATGTTAAAAATGATGGTACAAGAGAAAAAAACAAGTCTAGTATTTATCATGAAGGGGAAATTGTTATTAGGGAGAGGGAACGGAAGAGGAGAAACCGAATAAAATAGTGAAGATGGAGGAGGAGGAGGAGAGGAGGAAGGGTGAAAGAAAAATACAGGCAGAACACGATCGAAAAAGCAGGATCCGCGGGTTTTTATTGACCCTCCACAACTGTCTTGGGGATCACAAAAGAACTGTGCTACAACTAACAAAAAATGAACAAGATGAAGAAGAAATTGACTGTAAATAATAAAAATAATTGCAGTTCTCTGCCAGGACGTGCTTCCTCCATCAGACCCGGCCTCGCAATTAATTCCAGCAATTAACTAATAAAACATATCGGCCAGTCAGACGGTAACTGACAGAGCTTGTACCACTATTCAAAAATAAAAAATTGCTTCAATATTTATAATTTCCACTTCATTCTCGTTCAAATAATAGATTGAAATTCTCCTAGTGCACATTATTGTTGAGATGAATCGATGTCTTATTGCCTATTGTTCCAATCCTGAACGTAATTCCAATCAAATAATAACTCAGAAAATGTTTTTCAACTTGACATTTGAAATCATACTTGATTAGCTTTAGAAACGATTCACATGTAAAACAACAGGTCATATCTGAAAATACATAGATGATAGATCTCAGTTCATGTTTCAAAAATCGAAATATCTTCACCATTTGACGATGCTGATTTTTCTCCGATCAACCTACTGCTACCCTGGATTCAAACATATTTTTTAAATGGATTTATTTATTATGGATTTATTATGATTTATATATTATCAGGATTAATCAATCCACATCATTTTAACACTACTGCATTTTATCTTAAGAAATAATAAAGTATAATACAATTTTAATTTATAATATTATAATACGAGTACAGAGTTAAAAAGTACAGATTCGCCAATGTTTCAACCTTTTTTCAGTACAAACGTTAATTATTGTGAAGTATTAATGGAGTTTATTCCAACTTTCTACTCATCTACATAATATTACAACAATATACTCGTAAAATCGTAGTAGCCCCTCTCAACAACCGAAAGTTGAATCAAATTGGAAGAGGGTAACATTGAAGTGCGCAAAATTTAGATTCAACGAATTACTCGTCCATTTCGTTTAGCATAATACACTAGAAAATAATGTCGGAGAGGCAGTTGAGTTGACATGTAATTTTGTTGATATAGTTGAAGAATCAGTTTTAATGTATTCAACATATGCGCAGTGGTGTTCGGCGGGCGCGAAAAACGAGACCTTTCAGCAGACACTCACTTGACGATCAACAACAGCATTTTGACAATGGGGGGGGAGAATTTGACAGAGGGGGTGTGTTGAAAGGGGTACACAGTTGAGATTTCTGACCGGTGGCATTTAAAGGGGGAGGGGGGCGCAAACGTCAAAAGAGCAACACTAGTGGAGCAGCCAGGTCATGTAGTCGAATAAGTTTCGTCGGACAGAAACCAACAGCGATTTGAATAAATGTGTCCGCCCCTGCTTTTGACATGTTTATGTTAATTTTGTACGAATGCAAATTTTAAGGCTGCCAACTTGTGTCAAGAGCCTAACGCCACTGCATAAATTCCGCTATTTGCCTGGTCGCGATGAGTAGCTATTGTTTACAAAACTATTGAATTTTTGAAAACTATGTTCATCATGCGAAAAATCAAATATTGAGACCGACTGTAATCAAACTTTGAACAGATTAAAACAGATTAATATTGAATTATTACGATTTCTATTAGATGAAATTGTTTATACTTCACCCTGCGATAAGAGAAAAATGAGCTCTTTAAAAAATATCTAGTAATGATACGAACTAGTTTCATAAACGCATTCAACGGATGTCTCTTCTCACAGGCTCAAGTACTTTAGTGCTTTCTAGATAGCATCCTGAAAGGCATCCTATTGTTTCATTAATATTGCCCAAATTAATCAGTTCTATTGTTTCAAAATCAGAATTAATTCAAAAGTAATTACTTTTAAATAAGTATTTTTATGACGGGCCATTACGGTGATTGTCCCGTTCCCAAAGACAATAATATCTGATTTGAGAGTGGCTGTTATGCATTATTAAAGAGTCGTTACGGCCGGTAATAGAAAAGAAATGGAAAGATAGTGAGTGATATGAATGTTGCGCAGATCTCTCAAGTAAGTGCTGGTCTATGGTATCAAGATGGAAAATTATAAGTGCACGCCTTTTTGGCCCGGCCTGACGGCCTGGTGATATGAGAGACTAAACTAAGTGATCTTATTGTATCTTCTTCTTATTCTTTCCTTCTTTGCCTACTTCTTCTTCTTCTTCTTTTTCTTCTTTTCCTCCACCTTCTCCTTCTTTCCCTTCCTCTCATAGATGCATCATTCATACATCCCGATGTTATTCTTCATGTTTTTCCATTTGGACATGTCTTTCCGGTCGTTCATTCATAATTTCATGCCGTTGTCCGCCCGTCTCCTCCCACCAACGGGAAATCTTCTCAGCATTTCCATTCTTTTCTTCCACCTTCCCTCTTTCTACACCAATCCATCTCCAAATATCGTAATTGCTTTTGTTTCAACCGATAAAAAACGGCGATATAATAATAAAATGAGACGGAACGGCGGAATTTCTGAATAGTTCAGTTGTAAAACAATGGCAGGAACTAATGTGAATAACTAGGTTTCATCGCATTGGAAATGATGCGGCCTACAACTGGATTGTAATGGATGTGATGGTTCGAGCTACTCACTGAATCAAAAATGAAATCAGCTATTTGATTGGGCAAAGTGTTTCATTTCAATAAATTTCACGGCAAATCTTTCACCAGTGGAATAATGTCATTCCAGTTCAATCTTCCTGCTTGAATAAGTTTTAGACTACTATAGTTCTGTAGTCATTACAACCTATTTATCAAAACAGTGAGAGTCTAACAGCCAACTGAATTCAACTGAATTGGAAGATATACTCTCCTGTTAAAGTCTATAAAAACAAGAAGACATTCTGGCAGGATGGAAGAATGTCTCCAGGACGATCAATATTGGTTAAAAGATTATAAATTTGGTCTCAAATTGTGGATCTAAATGTTTCCTACAAATTGACACCAAATTCATAATTTTTTTAACCATTATTCACAGAGCTAGGGTCATTTTATCATCTTGCCAGATTGTACTTTTTGCTTGCACAGACTATACCAATATAATAATAATAATAAAGAACTTTAAAACTTAGGGCTGTTTAAAATAATTGAAAAATAAATAAAAATCGAACACCCTTTTTTGAAAACTTTAAAATTATAAAACACACATACATGTTTCGGGAGCTAAGCCCATTCGATTTTTATTTATTTTTCAATAATAATAATAATGTTATTATATATAATAACACATTATGCATTCTAGATTCTCATCTAGATTCAATTTTAACTGTTAATGATAAAAACGTACACAAATTTGGTTTGATTATTTTCAAGTTGGAAAAACAACGACGAGATAATTGATTGAATTTTGTATTTTTGAAGGAAACTGTGTCAGAAGTATAATTAATATTGTGAATATGAATTGCTATGAAAGAATTTATCTATTTAATGTTATAATGTCCAAAGGAAACCAGTAGATAATCAACAATAACGAATAATAATAAATCCAGCTATAATTTAAATCTGAGGATCAACCAATGGGAAACAACTTGGGAAATCTGAAGATTCACTTTTTATTATAGCTTTCCATGGGTTGGCCGGCCAGAAAAACAACCTTCCTTTGATTCAGATAAGATATTATTATTACAGTCACTATTATTTTCATCAGACTCGGTTGGTTTTGTTTCTTGTAAGATATGACCATAAATCACTTCATAGTCCGAGCTCTGTGTTATTTCTTGTTTGATATTACAGTATAAGAAAGAATGGGCTCGTATAATAATTCACGATACGTACGTCTGTAATTATAGCAGAACATTTAAGCTGAGCTGGTTTCAAAAAGCTAGTTTCTCATGCTTAGTCTACTATACAGTAGAGCTGTACTTGAATAATAAAGGACAAGTGTATACTGTACAGTGCTTTCAAAATAATATATCTGAAGAAACTAATCTCATGTTTTTAATATTCAGTTGTATTCTAGACTTATTCATGTTACAAAAAAAACAATACAAATAGTTGAAATCAATAGGGTTAAAAAATATATGAATGGAATAATTATAATGAAATGATTGAATAAATAGGGTTCAAATCACAACAAACCACTATGAATACACTCACAATGAATCATGAATAATTTATATTTTTTAATAGGTTCAAATCTTGTCCTCTAAGTTAATGATACTTTTTGTTACAGCTACAAGTAATGGTCATGATAAAAAATCAATAAAGTAAATAAATAATACATCAATCCCAATTTACATTGCATTTTACCTGTAGAAAAACGTTCAGTGATAAAAAAGAAACAAAGATTATATCCTTCCTTCAATTATTGGGGGAGGGATAAATAAATTAACATCAATTTAAATTCTAATGATGAAAAACAATCGTAAATTCTTGTTTTAATCACACACATCACCGCATGGTATTATTCCAACCAGCATGTAATAGAAATAATATTGCATTGGAGAACTGCCACTTATGTCGACAAATCAACGAATAATTGATTCAATTTGCTTAATATGAAGATAGCTAGAGAAAGTAATAACAATAAATTTTGAAAATCAAATTTCAGCATCCAATAACAGCATTAGTGAATCCATAACTTGGTTATAAAATAACTTCCTAGGGAGAACAATCCCATCTTCCATAATATATGTTTGTTGTATCTGTATAGTTCCTGCGACGTATATGAGAATTTTAATTTCTTGCGAGTTTCATTACCGCTCCCAACTTTGGATTTATTATCCGTAAACAGTGAGAGCACTAAGTGGGAGTGCATGATGGAATTGAGTTTTGTCCAACTAATTTCACTGCTAATTCGTGGAGTACTTCGATACAGCTCACTCACAATGCCCATTTCGCGGGTATTGTGTAGATTGTAGAGAATGGGTTCTCCATAACATAAATCTATTTCAAATACAATAAATTATGTTCTATTTTTAATATTTCTAAGAATTATTTGATACCGATCCAGCTGCTCAAAATTCATCAAACAAGATGAATAATGAACAAGTTTTTGGACTCAGATATTTAGACTCGGGAATGAATAAGTAATAACGTATATTGGAAAATTAGTATGTACTCCACAATGATACTCACATCAAGTTCAAGCTGATATTCAATAATCAATTGGAAAAACTACAGTAATATGGAATAATATATTATGATGTTGAGTATTATTTGTTGAGTTATGTTTGGAACAAAAACTGATACTATTGTTTTTTATTAGTTCTTGATGAAAAATATTAACATTATTACAATTATTGAAAACTATGTTTTTTTTAGAAATATTTTCAGTAAGTTTATCACATATCTGCAACATAAGTCACAGCGATTAAAAATTAGTAATCAATTGAGATAAATGCCAACATTATTCGGAGATACCATTCCACTAGAACTATCGTACGGAAAAATATTGTAATAGAGACATAAAAAGGGTGTGGCAAGCCTGTCCAGCCTTTTCGGCCCCCAAAACATGAAACATACATTCGATGAGAGTTTTACCTCTTAATCTCCACCCCCAACAACACACAACTAAATATAGATGAAAATGATAATAATTAAAAAAATCAAGAGAAGGGGAAAGAGAACATTAAAACACACACCATTATAGGAGAAGACGAATAATAAGATTATATGTTATCGTATATATATGTTAATCGTATTCCACGTTCTAGGTTCTGTTAATGAGAAGTGTGATATGAAGTGAGTTAGAGAGAGGGGGGAATAGAAGAGGTTGAAAAAGGATAGAGAAGAAATTTAGGATTAAAAGAGTGAGATAAATATATTGAATTGAATAGTGAATAATCCATTCATATGAGAACACACACATGTTTTTATTGATACAAAGTCATGAGACGACGATCTCTCATAAAAGTAGAATTTAATATGGGGTTACCAACTCTTCAAGTCCCCCCACACACGCATACACCCGACATTTGGTATCATTATTATCATTAAAAAAATGAAACACCAGAAATAATGACGTTTTCACAAGCTAAGTTGTGTTTTATTCGAGCCGTACAGTTATTATATTAACCGTTCCATTCTCATTTATTCATACAACGCACGTTCTATCTGATAACAGACGTTCATTACTTTCAAAACTTTCCCCCACCCCTACCAATACCCTCCCTCTTCAGTGAAACCACAACAAACTAAACAATCACCCACGCGATTCAACTTCGTTTTCGTTTTTCCACTCCGATTGGCTATAATGATATCGAACTTCAATAATATATTCTGTATCACATACTCAAATAACTACTATACTGTCATTTTACTTCGATCAGCATGAATTTTTTAAACAGAGGAAATATAGATTGATAAGATTGCTTGAAACCATTTTTTGTAATGCTTGTATCACTAATAATGATAGATTGTCAAACATTATTGAGAACAAAATTCATAGTGATGGCAGTGTTACACCAAGCAAACAACATTGAATTTATTTTTAATTAATTCTTTAAAAAACACGATTGAGAATGCTCTAGTCTAGGATGGGTAACTATTATTCTATTACTATTATGGAACCCACCTGTTAGGCCTCCTCTCCCATAAAAACCATATGAATATCTTGGAAAAAACATCATTAGGCTAACAAGCAACCGAGCAACCAATAACCAATATTATCATTTTTATAGGCCTACATTATTATTGATTTTAGCCAATTCACTATAATTAACATTCTTTACTTTGATTTCAATTCTTTTCAATTCTATTCTATTATGTCATTGATATTTCCTACCTAGCCTACATAGGAATATTAAGTTCTCTACACAGCTCAAAACGTTTATTATTAGCAAAAAATTAGACATTACTATGAACACAATACTGATTTTAAATAATTATTTTATCGTTGAGGCCTATCTATCTATCTATCTATCTAACAGACATGATTTATTCACAGTGTATCTGTATCTAGGAAGATCAAAAATTAATAGGCTTATTGCAGATGGTAATTATTTGACCAGGTTAGGCGGATGAGACCCGAACTATTCAATAAATATGTACAGAGTCAACTCAATCATCAGCGTCAGCCGGAATCGGCAGGTTTCGATTGTTAATACAAGCTGAGAAGACATGCGATTACAATGTAAAGTGTATTGTGACTGCGTGTCTTCTCAGCTTGCGCCAACTATATCATCTATTTAGGTATTGTTATGGTCCGAACTAATATAAATAAAGCATGACAACGTCACCCACTTGATCCGATTTATATTATGTGATTCCTAGAGCCTAGATACTGATTCGTTCTTCATAATTCATTAACAGGCTGGCTTCAACCGAATAAAGGGTGTCCTGTCCTCGCAATGCACGCATACATCATCACTTGTCTGTCATCCTCTCGCTCACGCATCAGCTGATTAACTATTTCTACTTTGATGAAAATTACAACATTAAATTGAGGTCTATATGGAAACATTTGAAACATTCAATTGCTGGAATTCACATATAACTCATATAATGATTCACACATATAATGATCAATATGATGTTTTAGGACGACTGCCTAACAGAAAATGGTAAAGATGTCGAATTCACTAAAATGATGCCCGGGTTTTCAGTCATTTAGTAGATAGTTTACTGGACATGGACCCAAAAGGGGTATCCTCTAACCAGTAGTTGAGTCCTGGTATTTGTTGAATCCATTAGAAATATTTTCTAATGTACTGCTATGCATTGACAACAAATAACAGGATGAATTAATCTGAGTTTGTAATTAATGGCAATAATTTTCATAAAAGAAGTCAAATTTTGAAGATCTTGCAACTGAACAATCTACTCGGAACTCAGAACATCGTTTGAAGAGGTTTTAAATAGTAAGTTGCTGCCTTGAAAACAACTCAATTATGCATTTAACAACATGCATTTCATAAACGTAAGTGGTTACATGCAAGTAACATGTGGTAAATTTTTTCTTATTCAAATAATAAGATGTGATGGGAAGGTTTTTCTTCTACTAGTACTTCCTATTCGAACTAATAAACTACAAGAAGTAAGCGAATTTTGGATTTTCATGAAAGTGGTAAGGGTAGTACAGTAGCTACCGGGCAGGATGAATCAACATCACCAACACGGATGAGACATTCAGGGAACGGAAGGCTTACGCGCGTGTGTATGTGTTTGCTTCACGCGGAAGACGCATAAATCTAATAACAAATTCACTAACAAAGTTATAATTAATGACAAACAAGAGAACGTACACACGAGTACGCATGCGCGCTACGCTCCTTATTACACACCTTTCACTACATCAGGGTGCTTTGCTTTTGTCTACAAATTCCAGTGAATCCATCCCAAGAGATTTCATAAATCATCAACTATCAAGCCGAAGCGCAAAAATAGCCAATGATCTGATAGAAATTAGCAAGAACAAAATACTGTAGGTTTAGAACAGTTTTTTTTCTTCAGTAGCCACAGAACATTTTCTATATTACTAATATTAATAATAATAATAATGGTGAAAATATAATTCAAAAACTACTTTAATATACGATTCATAACGAAACATGAAGTAAATATTATAAAACATGTCAATGACAATATTTTAGGGTGCTAATTGTATGTTGCAAGGGTGATGGTATATTGCCATGTCAATTGCATTATCTATATCTATAAAAGCGAAATGGCACTGACTGACTGACTGATTCATCACCAGAATTAAAAATCCACTGAACCGAATGCGTTCAAATTTGGCAGGCATGTTCAGTTGGACGTTTAGACGCGCGCTAAGAACGGATTTTACGAACTTGTCAAGGATAAGCAAAATATTTAAGTTTTTCTATAGTTTTTCGGCGTTTTCTCAATTTTTTCGAGAACCAATCGGTAGAAAAGTTGATATTTGGTAGGTATGTTCAGATAGGGTCTAGAAATGTTGTGTTAAGATAGTTTTGAATTCCGTTCAAGATTACGCCAGTAATCAGGTTTTTCAAAATTGAAGATGTTATGCGGGTTGCATATCTCCCGCCTTGATACGATCAATCCTTACTGTAAATTCAATGGTTCAGCGAGATTATAAACTAATTTGGATGATATTGAAACAAGTTTCAAACTATGTCCGATATAGTTCCCCCCAAGGTTACGCTCAATATCAGCGTTTTACTATTTTTCGGAATTTTCAGAGTTTTTTTCGAGAATAAATTGGTAGAAAATGTCGAAATTTAGTGAACAGGTCCAGATTAGGTCTAGAAATGCTGTGTTCAATAAGTTTTGAATCCCTTCTGAACGGAATTTGCAGGCGAGCGAAGCGAGCCTGTTTGTCTCAGCTTACACTGACAGAGGTCATGCAGGCGAGCGAAGCGAGCCTGTTTGACTCACTGACACTGCTGATACTGTCGGGGGTCCAGGGGGGCTAGGCAGAGAAGGCGAGCGAAGCGAGCCTGCCGGCTAGTTTATAATATATGCTAACGAAATCCTCAGTAATATACCGCAATCCAATCTTATGCGCAATAAACATGTTTAGGTACTCTTGTACTCGATAACCGAAAGGTAATTACCAAGGGTTTCAATCGCTTAAAAATAACTTGTACAATATTAGGCTATAGAACATATAAGAGATTTAGAAAAGACACACCCATATCTATTACGATGAATGCATTTAAAATAACGAATAGACTCTGATCAAACTTTAAAATATTTATTGGACTAAACGGAAGCAACCTATTGAATGAGGCTTTGTTGCGATGAATGGGTCCACTTATCTGCGCCATTCTTACAATTACTTATACTATCATAACTATTATTACAATGAATTGAGGTCTCAGCTCTATGTCTGTTATAGTAGTTGGGATCACTTATAATAATTCAGTAAATGATATTAGCTGAATCTGACAAGTGGTCGTTGGATTCGTTCTCATAGGTTTCATATTGAAGATATTGAAGATTCAGAGTGGTTGATCCTGGGTTTTGGATTTAAAAAATCCAAAGGATGTGGATTTCAATAGTTGGAAATTAGAAATGAAATAGGTTTGAATTGAATGATTTATAATTGAACCTTATCAATCGGCTCCCCACTCAATCATCTGAATGACATCAGTTTACATCACACTAGAGCTGCTATGGTTGATAAATAAGTAATACAGTAGTGTAGAATATGAAATTACTATAAGATTCAGTCTCCTAGGATTTCACTATGAAAAAAGGTGGTGTGTCTAGCTGCTAGATAAGGGCGGTTGCTCGTGATGCTCAGTCACAAAAACATTGGACTGCTTTCGGATGGGAAACTAAAATGTGACTAAGGCGAGAAGAGCCTACCCTCTCGGGAAGTTCTCCACTCAGAAAGTTATATACATTTTTTAATTATTTTAATAGAGTGAGTTTATTATTATCTTAATATTTTAAAAGTAGAATGCTAACATTTTCTGAAAATGTTCCTTTAGTGCTGTTTCAATTTCGATTAAACGGTTGGCTTGGAAATAAAACAGGAATTTCACCCACCCTATTATTTTTCCATTGCAACTTGTAATTCAAATAAACAGTATATTTTCAGTTTTTATTAGGTGGTTTATGTATAATTCTCCATCGCACGCACAAGATCCCGCACACGTTTAATTATGGTTTATCACGCAATTCGAATACACACAAATTGCTGCCACAGTCCAAAATAACAAATGGCGT
The DNA here is from genome assembly GCA_017141385.1 of Sogatella furcifera. Classification (NCBI taxonomy): domain Eukaryota; kingdom Metazoa; phylum Arthropoda; class Insecta; order Hemiptera; family Delphacidae; genus Sogatella; species Sogatella furcifera. The sequence continues at coordinate 12,068,510 of CM029551.1, read as the reverse complement.
AGAGACAAAGATGGTAATAGGAAATATTGGGGGTTGGAAAATGAGAGAAGTAGTGAACATGGTTGGTGGGGAAGAAAGAGGTGATGATGGGGAAGGAGGAGGAGTATTAGTAATGGAGAAGCTAGATGAGAGTGAGGGTGAGGACGCGAAGGAGGAAAAAGAAGAAGAAGTGAAGGAGCGGACAGACAGACAGCTGTGTATAACAAATTAATATTTCTCGTTCTATACATAATAGATGAGCGCCTCTTTCATCAATCCACACACAAAGTACAACGTCGTAATGATGTTTGTTCATTTCAAAAGGTTTCCATTGAGTGAGAGGGTGGGGGAGGGGAGGGGGTAAGCCAGAGGGGAAGACCGTGTCCATGGAACAATCGTTCCTCAACTAACGAAATATTTTTCGACGGAAATAGAACTGGGAATTATTAATGAAAACGAGAGCAAGGAAATAGTCTAACTCCCCCTCCCTCATCCCTCACACAACCAGACAATCGTGATATTATTTGGTCGATTGCTAGCTAGAAATTGTTTCTAATTTCTAAACGAATGAAGATTTTCCAGGATGTGACCCTGTCTGTCATCCCAGCTTGATTTTAAATCATTTTTTAAAAATTGATTCTTCAATTGTTTCTTTAACTCATTTTTTAATTGTCATTGATTAAGATTAATTAACATTCAATTCTGAAACTATTAAGGGAGTACAGTAAATCTTTATATTTATCTATACTATATTGCTTCAATCTCACTTAGCTATCTAACAAAACTTAACGTTAACGGAACTCGTATTTGTAGCTATTAAGTATAGCAATCGCCAAAAAGTTCTGCGGTTACATCTGTCTCTTCTAGTGATTTAACCTACAAACAGCTGATGTAAAGCATCTATTTGTTTTTAAGAACATAAAATAAATAAATAATATTAATGAATAATATTTATTTATTTATTTATTTATTTAAGAACAAAATCTAGGCATAACTGAATGACAACTCTGATTGACATCAGCTGTTGGAGCGCAAAAGAGCAGACGAAACTGCTCAACTTTTTGGCGTCAACTATAGTTATTCTTATCATTACTATTGCTTTAATTTTACTTGCCTATTTAAAACCATAACAGTTCATCAATTAGATGAATTATTAATGAATAAAATAATTATTTGAAAGAAAATTGAAGGATGAATAATTTCAGTTATTCTAAAAAGTCTAAGAATGATTGGATGATGAATAGCAAAATGTTATGAAATAATAATTGCAAAAGTGACTGAATAATATACAGTATAAACGATTTAGCAGCCTAATTATTTACTTAAAACACGATACCTGGCACTGCTATATGGTACACTGCAAAACGCATTCGAGTTATACTTTCCTTTCACCCCTCCCCTCTTCCAACAAACTGGGGTAAAAACGATTGCGATAAACGCTCAGCTTATCTCTTAATTGGAAAACGTGTGCACGGGACTTGCAAACACAACAAATTCATACACAAATATATGTACAACAAATGTGGAATAAGTAACCCCAATAGTTTTGCCTCGCATATCTGTAGCTCTACCCATCCCACTGTAGAGACTTCTGGAAGCCACCAACTTATAATGAACTGTCGAATGTGGTGGTTCATACCACAAAGAGAGAGTGAGAGAGTGTGAGTATGATAGAGAGAGAGAGAGGGAGTGAGTGAGAGAGAGAGAGAGAGAGAGAGAGAGAGAGAGTGATAGTGAGAGAGTTCGACGGCGCCAGGTAGGCAACCGGCATACACTCTGATAATATCAATTAATAAAATTATTAATTAACGAAATTCTCTATCCGTTCGTCATCGTGTCGACCCGGTTATAACCAAGCACAGATATTGCACACTTCTGCTGCTATTAATTAAAGGGCAAGAAGTAATTATTTGCTCGCATAATGAGCAATTACCTAGGCTGCACCGCATCGCATCCAACTAGGCTACCAAAAACAGGCCGAGTCACACCACAAATACATATCAATAGATATGCGATTCACATGTTAGGGAGAGCTATGTGCGCAGTTATTTTCATCTAAATATATGCAGCTTCCCAAATGCATTGTTATCATAACTTATATTTAAGCACCTGGATTTCATTAATTGGTTACTAAATGAATAACTTTGATATTTCCTATTTAGATATGATTGTGAATTTATTAAAATTTTGAGACATACCTATGATTGATTGTACGAGATTAATCATAAGTATATCATATCAGATATCGGGCTTTTTTTATCAAATCGTAAAGTGTATCAAGTATTCAAAGTATTCTTCTACAGTTGAATATAATGATCGATATAAATCTCCCATCCTATTTAGGGTTGTGTGAGAGAGAGGACCAAGAGTCCTAACTCCGCCCTTAATAAAGGCAATCAATCAATCCACATTTCATTATGTATGTATCATAAGATATTTATGATTTATTGCACGATATTGCTATGTTTGATTGATTGTAATATTAGTATGGTCTATACTGGTGGGGAGGAACTTGAATAACAATTGATTTGAACGGTGTCACTCAAAATATTATTATAATATTGCCTCCATATTTTTGTTGGAAATGAGTAAATAATGAATTCTAAACAAATGATTAGATTAATTGTTAGCGATAACTTATGGTTGTGCTAAGTAAGCACCTTCAATAAATGTGTATCACTTTGTACATTGATAAATTCAATAACACTGATAAAATCTACTGACATCTATTAAATCATACAGAAATTGATTTCATTTGAAAATTATGTATATAGACCATCGACAAGTTGTAAAAGTTATAGCCGACTAACAACTCAATTTCCATCACTCATTCCGAAGTATTAATTTTTAGGCTTAAGAACAATATTATAATGATTCAAAACTGAAAAAAATCAAAGACGTGAACTGAAAGAAGTGAGAAATTCAGCCCAAGGCAACGATAGCTTGAATTATAATAGGCTAACTAAGCAACAGGAAATCATCTATTATGATAATGAGGAGTAGACTTTCCAACAACACATCATAAACTACTATTAATTATTCTTAGTGCTTCAGTTATCTTGATTATGTTATTACACACTGGAAGAATGAAGATAAGAAAACTGCCTTCATTGTTCAACTGCAATTTCCCAACAGTAATACCTCCGATACGAAGAAAAGTTAATATTCATAAAACGCCGTGCAAAATAATAAATTGTGATATCAATTTGTTATGTTAATTATTATAAAAAAGCGGATAATCAATGGCGCGACAGCTGGAATCACTTTTATCACGCCGAAAGGCACTTCCTTTGCGAAAAAATCTAACTTAATAAGTACAACGCTAATTATTATTCGTACATAACATGATAATATTACGATAAAATTTAACAAAATTGCTGCAATCACTACAAAGCTTCAATATAACATGTGCTGAAAAAGCACAAAAGTATCTTCATAGAGGTTCTTTTAGTGCCAAAAGTACCTTTTCAAGTATGTGGACCATTATGTTGGCAATGCCAAGTGGTAGACGGACTAATTTGTGGTGATTAACTAAATTGGGCATAATTGATATAAAATTGACACTAAGAAAATGACTACTAGCAAATTGAAAAAATTTGCAAAATTTTCAAGATCTGCTGTATTAGAATCTGTAAAAAGAGGCAGCTGTTCAGGAGCCCTTAAAGTTTTCCTTGGTACTACAGGACGACATTGTTGAGAAAACTCAAGTCTTGAAGAATGGAAAAGAACAAACTAAGGGAAAAGCACCAGCAGTGGCCACTGTTTCAGTAGTGGCCACTTGAACAGTTTTTTCTTTAATTCACGGATTTGGTGCCTTCAAATGGGTTCTCAACTTGCTAGACACTTAGCTTATACTATTTAGCAGCTAAATAGTTCAAGTGGGAGCTTGCAGAGCATCATTAGAGATTTTTGAGAGAGATTCATTGTCACTATTTCACTCGAATACGTGGTTTCAGTAAGAAGTTCAGTTCCCTCTTAGAAGTCCGTTTCAGTTAGAAGGCATGCATACAAATTCTTGTATTATGACAAGAAAGTCCGTAAATTTCGTTATTTCTGGTGTTATAATTATTTCCTAGAATGTCTAGATGATGTTCAGAAGGTTTCTAGCAAAATACAGTTGATATTTTGGCGTAAAAGCAGACTGGCCACTACTAGAGCAAGAAACCGTGGATAATCTAGTAGTGGCCACCCAATAGAAATTGCTGGGCAATAGATATACTGCTGTAGCAGTTGTAGATATTGTTGTAAAAGTTGATGTAATTTGAATTTATAAACTCCTAAGACTGTTTCAAATAGGTTACAGAGGAAAAATAACTTTACAATATCCATTCTCTGGTTTAACCTCACTTTTATAGTGGCTTGTAACCAACAACAATGCATTACCAATTAAACTCATTTTAATATAACCTATTATTATTTCTGGCGTTATAATCAATGTCTGGAATGAAAAATTAGCTTACTTGAATAATTAAAACATTCAGCTTGAGAAATTGAATTTTAAATAAGCATAGAAAATCATGTGGCCACTATAGAATCAGTACCTGGCCACTATTGAATCATAGTGGCCACTTTAGAATCAAAATCGACTTCCACGAGAAGTTTAATAATTCTTTTTTGAATTGAGATATCAGCCATTTTAAGAAATGAGTCAATCAGGAAGGATCTGGGCTACATTCTTTTTGTATTTTGGATGAGATAGCTGATAATATGGTCCCACAATTCGGCATAAACTATAAAAAATTCCTTAAACATGGCCACTACTGGTGCTTTTACCTTATTCAGATCTGAAAACATTTGCTAAAAAGGAGATTTTTAAAATAATTTTTCTTGATTAAGTTTGACTAAAACTTAATCGAGAAAAAAATTATTTCAAAGTTTGACCCACTCTCTCACCACCCATATTACTCTCAATATTCAATTTTAAAAATCACTTCAACATTAGAAAAATCTACGAGTAGTTTATAAATGTTATTCTATAAGAATTTCAAATTGAGTACTTCCCATAAAAAAGCATTACGTCTCCTTAATGTAGTGTTTATTCAAGGAAATAGCAATAGAGCCAGGTTCCACAGAGCGTCGAATAGCAGGATAAACAAGAAAATGGATCGGTGTTTTTTATCGGTCAATGAAATGTAAACGGAAATTCAAATTTATCCACGTCTTTTTCTTTTTCCTCCTCTTTATTTCTCTTTCTTTTACTCATCATCAATTCAACATGTAACACTGCTCACAATCCGCAAAAGCACATTATTTAACAAACCACAGAGTATGTAAATCGTGAAGAAAATGGATTCTACGTTTTTATTCTCCTGCTTTCTTTCTACTTTTTTCCATTTTTTCATCAACCAACTGATTATTTTGCTTTCCCTCTACTGCATTTTGCGCGGTTTTTACTTCAAAACATATTTATATTAACTTTTCTTCTCTTTCGTTATTTCCATCATTATCATTTCGCCTTCTCAATCCAAACTCCCTCTTAAACTTATTATCAAGAACTTGCTTCTCTACCTCATCCGATCATCTATTCTTCGTTTTTTTCTTCTTCTTTTTTTGATCTTCTTCTTCTTATTCTCTACGGTATACAGAATCACCCTATCTCTTCTATGTAACGTGGTTCTCGTTATCGTTTTCTTATTTAGTTACTGCATCAATATTGCTTTTTCACATTTTGCTTTTAAAAATCTAATTCTTTCTCTTACTTTTTGTCTCCAATCTCATCGTCTTCTTCTTCTTCTTCTTGTTCTCCATCTTCTTTGTTGTCTACTCATTCTTCCCTTTCTTCATCCATACATACACCTTATTCCCCTTCATTTCCCTCGTTATCAACATCTTTCCATTTTCAACAATAATCTCTATTTCTTCCTCCCTATCTTCGTATTCTCTTTCCCATCCATCTTCGCTTGACTGCACCAACATTTTGGAATGTGTTTTTCGCGGTTCATTGTGTACTATACGCTGCTTAAAAAATAAATGGATGAACATTATATACGCGAAAAAGAAAGAAAGAATAAGAAGCAACGCCGAGAAGAAATACGGAGCGAGCTGGAATTTTATACACATCATTCTCTATCTGTCGACGCTTTCATTTGAATATCAATAATACGCATTTCTTACTCCCTTACTCCACCATCATTATTTATATAACTATATACACAACTTCAACTTCTTACCATTAGGCTGCGGCGTTCAGAGCTCAAAATACAGACGCGCCATCATTCTCTGTCTATTTCACTTGCTTTCATAATATTATTCTAGATATTCTCCTTCCATTTGTAGACCCACTCATTTCCTCTCTCCCATCTAAATTCTATATTCAGTTCATCCCCCCTCCACCCTACACCACTATTCACATCATTCTTTTTCGAAATTATATTATTCCATTCGTCTCGGATGTTATTTATTTTCAACCAGTGTGCTGGTGATGCGGAGAAATCGATATTTCACATTAAATATTGAATGAAACGAATAGCCTCCTTCTGTTCTTAATGTTGTGGGGCGTCCTTTCAACCCCCCACCCCACGGCATTACCCCACCAACAACCAAAGTACGACTCTCATACGCGCACACACCCCTTACGTGTACACATAGCTCCTCTGCACATAGCTCCTCTGTTTACACAATGACTGAGTCATAATGAAAGATCGACTTATCCTTCCCCCCTCTGGAGGTCTCATCCCCAAGCCAGACTCCACATAGTTGTGAGTTGTGATCTTCTTTATCGTGTTATCTTCTATTCACTAAAATTCAACTTTCAAACATGAACAACCCCATTCAGTATGATATTCCGTTTTGCAACCTTGTTACAATATCGGGTTTTAAAATATTTGAAGGAGAGTAAAAAAACAATAAAATTTAGTTTATTCATTAATAAAAGATCAATGAAAACATTCATTGACTAATATAATCGAATATTGTCAGATATTATACTATACTGAATAGCAAGCGGAGTTTTAACAAATGAACATCAAGTTAGGTATCCTATTTCTATCGAATCACACTTTAGATTTGAATAAAATCACATAGACACACACCGCTTCCCAAAAACATACATACAGATAAATTTGATAATCATTTTAAATTATCTCAACTAACAATCGAATTAAACCAGAGCGTTTTCGAGTTACCGCATTGTGTATGCGATACAGAGATGCCCAACACACATACATACTTAAATTCATGTTTCATCAGTCAATATGAGCGTCATTCGGCCGGTTTCGAAAAGATATAGATTGAAATTTATGACAATTGAGACAGCAATTTATCATCGTTTGAAGCAGTAGAAAAGGAGAGAGGTAGGAGAGCGAGTGTAATCTGAACGTTCTCTTTTTCTCTCTCTCTGAGAGGGTGTAGAGGAGAGACAAATTATAATATTAATAACGTTGCCGTTATATTGTAAATTATAAACAATCGAGAGATATTCATTGCTTCCCGCTTAACCCTCCCCCACCTCCTGCCCAAGTGACTCCGTTGTGAAGGCCTAATTTATGTCGAGATGCGGCGCTAATTTTCAATTTTCGTTTGGGGAGTGCGCGTGTGCGTGCGTGCGAGTGCTTTGTCGCGCTTTTCACTGTTAATTATGTATATATTCTAAATGCGGGTCGGTGCCGGGCTTTAATTTTCCGATTGCGGCGTTTTATCATGAGCCATTGTTTATTATCATCGATGTGTTTGGTTGGCTCCACTCTGTGTGCGTTTGTCGTCTGTGCTGCTGACTTTAATCGTCTCTCGGCAACAATACGACAATTAAACGTCACTCAAAACTGCCATTTTCTGATTTGACTATTACAGGCAAGCAATAAATCACCGAAAGTAGGAATTTCGAAGCCCGTATATGGGATTATAATATTATCTCCTTTAAAACTGAGCTTAACAAAGTTTAAACCATAAGACTAAGTATGAGCTTTAACGTAAGCTAAAAAATTACGTTTAGACTAATATTGAATAGATTAGACTAATACGTTCAGACTAATATTGAATAGACTAATATTGAACGATACGGGTTTAAAATAGAATCACAGAAAACACAAAAACTATTCTCTGACTCACAAATGCTGATTACCAAGAATAATTCGCACAATCTGAGAAAACACGCTATAACCATGTAGTGTATTTCAACCGCATGCATATCTTCTCAACTTGCTGAAGTTCATTACATTATATTGACCCGGAAAATAATCTTTAATAATTGGCATCCACCCATGTACAAAGTTGAAATAAGTATTAATTTATTTTTATTTTTTTTGTAAATCAACTATTGATACATACTGATTTCTCATTGAGAATTACAAGATGGAAACTGAAGTAAGACAAATTTTGGTAATAGAAATAATAATACTGTAAATTCCAAGTACAGTAGTCGGTGCTACGTATTAAAACCCAGGCCTGATTCCTAACTGGAATTTGCTACTAAGTAGCAGCGATCTCGCTAGCACAAGATAAATTATCTTGGATTTACCACAAACCTCAAAGAATACATAATACTCGTACAGTACCTCATCTGTGATGTGAATCAGGATTTTATGCTGTTACAATATTAAATTCCAATTTCAACAATATTTCAGATATAATTTGCCATGGAATTTTACTAAAATATTTGGAAATAGTGAAGGGCTCTCTGTAACTAAAATTATTATGAATGTTTGACAATTCCATGGTGGATTGTGGCCAAGTGAGACCCAACAGCACCTAAATTATAGCAACTTGTGATCGCAGGGATGATCCCATGCTGTGACTGTGACACTCTGGTCCGTTTGAAGCGCGACTCTCGCAAGCGACGCGGTCCATTCTAATTAATTACACACTCTAAGTGACAGTGATGCGTTCATTTCTCCTCAACACATTTAACTCATCCCCCTACCTCCCTTTCCTTACCCCTGACCCCCTCCTAATAGCTCACCCAACTCCCTGAAACATTCGTATGTTGCTACAGTCTGTCCAAGCAAAGAGGACATTCTGGTAAGATGGGGAAATGACTCCAGCTCGGCCAATATTGGTCCAAAAATTATAAATTTGTTCACAAATTGTATAAAACATTCTGATCTACAATTTGAGACCAAATTTATAATTTTTGAACCAATATTGACTGAGCTGGAGTCATTTTCCAGAATGTCTAGAAACTTGCCAGAATGTCTACTTTGCTTGGACAGCCTATACCTCACTCCCTATTAATATTAATAATCGAACATAGCTGTAGTTCTGTACGTCTGTACTCCACTTATAGAGCGCAACATTATTCGAGTTGTTTGTTATGTCACTCTTGTCCCAAATTTTGACATCATTCAATGTTCAATTAAACCCGTTGCATTTGATTTGGAAAATTGTTTAAATTTATTTTAATGAATAATTGAAATACAGGTATTATTTATTTATCTTATAAACACTATTACAATACTTATTTCTCTTAGACAGACGCTGTATTTATTTCTCTTGTTTTATTACATTATTATAGGCTATGTTTCAACAAGGTTCATTAGGCTCTACTAACCTTGATGTTTCAACCCTAGAAATTCGTTATCAAATGGAACACGGTTTTGAAAATCTGTGAATTTCATTCCTCCTCAAACAATTGGATTCTATTGGTGGTCTATATATAACTGACGCCGAAACTTTAGGCGGTTACATCTGCTCCTTATGAGCACCAACAGCTGATGTTGTCAATTAGATTTGTCATTTAGCTATGCCTTGAAGATGTTTTTTGAATCAAAAGAGACAATAGAAGCTTCACATCAGCTGTTAGTAGGTTATATGACAGACGAAGCCGCCTAACGTTTTGGCGTTAGCTATACTATACTCGGAAATACTTAAATCTCCACTAATCTCACAAGATTTTATTTTTTAATGAATAATCTTATGTTCCATTCCATATCTTCGCAATTATACCAATGGCCAATAGAAGTTCAATAAATAATCATTAGATGGAAATAAAACAAGTGACATTCCTTGTGTGTCGATTGTAAAGTTGGAACCAATTCAGAGACTCGTTCGACAGTTACAGTCGAATCGTTGAACGACCATGTCGAAAGTACAAGTGCTTTTGCTAAGCCACACAAGCAATGCTAAACTCACCCGCTTGTAGCGAATCTGTGATTTCCAACTTATTCTTTCGATAAATCTTGAACATGGTTGTCATTACAATACGTGACCCTTACAACAACTATTACCTCGTTGTCCAATAATGGAACGAATCTTCGTCCATTAATAAAACCGTGCACCGGTGCAAGCTTCTTCCCATTCTTGGCGAAAACCACATTCGCTACCCATGAGTTACAACAGCACTGCACCGGAACTAATTTGTTGATAAATTATAATTTACTTTTTTATCAATTCCAATATTAACTATTAAGACTATTCATGGAGTGAATATGTTAATGATCCTTGCATAACTGAGTTAAAACACATTTCATCAGTAACTCTATGGTGGGAGATAATAATCATAAATATACAATGTAATTTTTCAAAGCGTTACATTGGAAGTGAATTTGTAGTAGGCCTACATAATTTCAAACTATTTCAAAGTTTGTAATCTCAAAGTATTTACAAAACAAACAAAGATCATACAAAGTACAATGAAATATAAATGGAAATACATTTTTGTGAGTAGACTACTATGTATTGCCGTAATGAAGAATATTTCATGAATAATGAATAATTTAGTTCAATAAAGAAAAAATTATTTCATATTCATGTTATAATATACATATTTGGCCTAGTATGGAAGATTATTTTTCGATTATTTTACTACTACTGTAGCTTATAAGAAGAGAGCTATAATGATTAACCGCCCTCTGTTTCACCGATATTGATATCAGCCGAATCAAATCCATCCAAGGAAATTATCATTTTACAACAATATTTTTATAACTCAAGACTTGGCAGAGATCAGATTCCAGGCTGAAATCCAGCTCTTTTCAAGTACGAGTAAATAAAATGAATCCAATGTTAATAGTTTATGCACTATTTTTGAAGAAATCAATGACTATAAAAATTTCTTAGTACCCAAACATAATTTTAGTTATGCAGTAGTGGGCTGCAGTTAAATTATTCATTACAGACAATAATTGACAGTGCTGTGAGCGCCGAACTGATATAATTATCGACTACAAACTAACCAAATACAAACAAAGACAGTCAGGAAAATATGGGGGCCATACTTTTCACACCTACACAAGAATAATAAATCGAACGAGCACATTTACAGCAGTAATAGCGCAATTATAATAATTGTACAGCCTATCCAGGAGCCATAGCGCACTTATGCCTTACACAAGTTTACATAGACGGGGTCAATGCACGTTGCTCAATTACACCTTCCAAAAGCAGGGGAAGTGTGAGAATAATAAAAATATTAATAATTGATGGAATGAGAGGCTTTCATGTGGCACCAGTTACAAACCATTACGTACAAATAGTTACAACAAACAACATTACGAAAATGCATACTAATTGATAATAATTCTAGTTATACAGTGAGGTTAATGAGTTTCAAACATCCGTTTCTCCAAGAGTACAGGTTACAGGTTTCAAATGAATAGGCCTACAAGAGACTTGTTTTCTGTTTTCAGTGAATAGTGAATCTAATCTCTACGGAAAAAGATATTGATGAATACAATACAACTATGAAGAAGAAAAAATAAAGGGTACATGAAGTAGCACCTTAAAAGTATGTGGTTATTTAGCATGAAAGAATCTATGCTTCCAATTAGATTCCAATATGAAGATTCTCAAACCCCGATACAGTACAGCTTAACCTACTCAACAAAGAGATAAGTCTCCGTACACTTATCATAAAAATAAGTGAATAACGGCCCATTGTACTTGAAATGATGTCATCTGATAGAATCTTGGAGAGAGAGAATTTTATTTTCATAAGTCTAATTTATTCCCACCATTTTTGATAGTTTGTCAGTGAATATTGCTATCTGCGCGGTAACAAGAGTATTCTGGCTAAAATAGTAGATGCCTTGTAGATGGCGGTAAATCGAATTAATTGTGATAGCCTTCAACATAATGCATGCAAATTCAACGTCCGGCCAGGCCGCAACTTTGCACTTCCTTGTGAAGGATCGACTAACGCGATTTGCGGCGTGGTGAGCGCATAGCGCAGCGCACTAATGTCAGCCTGTGTCGACTTTGGGCCTGGCTAATGCAGCCCGCTAATATTGCACAGGTATTTATATTAAAGCAGAAGCAGCTTCAAAGCGAAACGCCTGGTTCTTGTTGGTTGCCATCCCGAAATCATTCACGTCACACATAACATGCAACATTCTGACCTTCAAGCGGATTTGTTGAGTGTTGGCCCAACACGAAAGCCCTCTTTTGCCCTGCACCGCGGGTTTCCTAGTTAGTTAACACATCCTAGCTCCACTAGATTGTCATCTGGTGCCGTTGTCGAATTTTGTACAACATGCCACGCAGCTACTCGAATAGCAACGTGTAGGATTAAAACCCAGCAACGCAAAATACCACCGACATGTTTATTCCAACCAAATAGTCAAATCCTAATGGAATTTACTGATTAAATGAACAACGTAGGAAGATTCTACACATCATTCTCCTGAAAATTGTACTCTCTTCCTCATATTCATCCCTTGTTCTTCCTATTCTAGCGACTACCGAAATAGAACTGTAACAAACAGAAGACAGTAGCCTCTGTCACCAAAAAGCTAACTTAGCTCAGCTTCAGCTCCAACCAGATTGCACAAGTGGTAGACAGCAAATTGTATAGTCTGTCCAAGCAAAGAAGACCCGCTGGCAAGATGGGAAAATTACTCCAGCTTGGTCAATATTTGTTTAAGAATTATAAATGCGGTCTTAATAGAAGATCGAATACTTTCCTACAATTTGAGATCGAATTGATAATTTTTGAACCAATATTGACCGAGCTTGAGTATTCTCCCATCTTGCCAGAGGGTCTTCTTTGCTTGGACAGACTACAGCTTCAGGAGTAATCATTCCGTTTTCCAACCTACTACACTATGAACTTGAGAAACAACTACTATAACGTACTTGAGCGTTCCTATTTTGAGCCCTTTCTTGTAACCAGTGACCACATAATAATTATGTAAATGGAATTTGGAATTGTAACAGATATTTGGATTACGTGGTGACTGGTTGTACATCCACACGCTGGTGAAAGCATGCCCTGAAGTATAATATTTGGTTCCCAGACATTTGATTCCAATTTTAGAGAACTTATGACAACAACAACAACAACGAAAGACTTAAATCCATCACTAGCGGCTCGTGCCCACAAAACAGGTGAAGTGCCCGTATCTTTTACTATATAACACTTCACCTGTTTCGTGGGAATGCGCCACCAGTGACATCCATGAGTTGCATAGATGCATTCATGATTTGGCGAAAGAATCAATGTTTTTCTCAACAACTCGTAAATTTTCAATTTTCTCAATTCTACTCGCAAAATGAGGAAAAATTCTAACCGTGAATGAGGAATCAATCCGAAAGTGGGGACGAAAATTATGCCCAGTGCCAGTGGTACTAAAAAACGGTAGAAACCTCAAGCCAGAGATATTAGAAGCTATTGGTTGGAACGGACAAGAGTGACAAACAATAAAATCCAATAACAAAATTAGCGAAAAGCCCCCTGGAGGCGTTAGCAGGTCACAGAGCCAAGTTGGTGAACGGAGCAAAATATTAGTGCAGGAGAAATTGTATTCCGACCAACGAAAACGAAAATGTGGGGAGGGAAAGGGAATTGGTTAAGAGAAGGAGGGGGAAGGGAAGGAAGGATGAATGAAAACAAGCCAAGCTGTGCAGTTGAGGATATTTTGAATTGAGTGTGTGAGAGAGAACGATAAAATGAAGTGAGAGATTTTGTGGAAAAGTGAGACAATGTAGAAAAGGTGCTGATGTAGCGGCAACAGCACGCTGCGAAACGAAATGGGAAGGAATGATATTTTAACATCGCCATATTCTCGGCCTGTTTAATTATACTTTATGTTAGTTTTGAATTAGGGGTCTTATTTCATTTCGGCGAGCACGTGAAATTTATGTTATTTTCAACGCACAATTTCACACACTGCCTGCTGCGCAGCGCTGCGCTGTTTTCCCGCCGAAAAGAGACGATTTCCGTGTGCAACGAGTGAGAAAGTGCTGCTGGGAAAATTGTTAAATCGTAAATCAGTGATACAATGGAAAAGCATGTTTGGTGTTGTGCCTTGATTGAAAGATCAAGAGCATTCAGAATCGACAGGTGCTGTACATAAGTTTATCGATTGACCAATAGACTTATATTAAGCCTCAACATGTGATGTAAACAGTGATGCTCCAAAACCTATCTATCGGATGGTATATATGAGTGCTGTATATTATGATGGAAAGTATGGATAATAATGTATTAAATGAAAATCACATTTGCATTATTTTATCTCATGAGATTCATGAAAATCAGGGAATTCAACAACTAACTTTCAATTGAAGTAATTTAAAGCGGGAATTTGAAAATTGACTTATCACAGTTATTTTAAGAGTGTGACTTTCATAGTTTAATATTTCAGAGTAAGATATTTTTGAGCTTGGACGATCTGTATTTAATATATTAAAAAGATGATATTATATTGTATATTAATTAAGACGAGCTCAATATAGCCTTTTCTTAGTGTCAACCCAAATATCCTAAGCAATTATTTTAAAATACACTTATTTTCAGAAATTCGCAAAGTTGAAAATTTATTAGAGATTTTTTACTTATTTAAAGAGCCCTTATGTTATAATGTTTTCAAAAATATCAAACTTTTCATGCGAAATGACTTTTGAAGTGAATACTCGTATGATACATGATATAAGGTACAGTTGGTAATATTATTTTAGAGCAGCCACCTCGTTCATTTATCTAGTTAGTTGTGAGCCAGTTGCCTCATCACAGCTTTATCAACAATGACTTGATAACTGCATCAATGAACGGGCATAAATCTAAATTAGTTCAAGTGGCAGGCAACCGCTTTACACATTTATATCACTTGTGAACAGCTTTATTCCTCCAGTCACAACGTACAGCATCCTTTCTCAACACAATATTATTGATTTGATCCTATTTTGAAATAGCTGTCGAGAATATGTGTGAATTCTCAACTATTTTCGTTCCAGTAGATGATATTATGTAGTTTAATTTAATATGAAAACATTCATCTCAATATCAGGATATTTGTTATAATATTTCTGTGCCACAAACCTAACGATAAACATTAAGGATAATTACCTTATGTTAGGAAATGATTTCAGAGGATGAGAAAAATCAATTCATGGAACAATTATTATGTTGAGTAATTTAAAACCTAACAGATCCATATAATCTGATTTCCTTATTCGATCTTGTCAATAAAATAAAAATTTTAGTCTAATGATGATGAAGGAAAATGACAAAATAATATCTTCCAGAAGTAATTTATTGAGTTATACCATTAAAATGGTATTCAATTCTTACATGACCACACGTAGTACAATCTTCATGATTATCACAGTTCATGAACTATGAATTCAACCAATTCTTGTCTAATATAATCAGTGATTCAGCCTAGTCTGAGCCCGACCTCACTTATCACTTATAGTTGATGTGGTCCACCTTCCATAATTCATTTCGCATATCCCAGTTTCCTATTCGCGTAAAATACCGAAAATATTTCAATCATGTTTATGTTGTCTAATAATACAATAGTTAACATTTCTGTTATAGTCTGCCCAAGCAGAGAAGACATTCTGGCAAGATGGGGAAATGACTCTAGCTCGGTCAGTATTTGTTCAAAAATTATAAATTTGGTCTCAAATTGTAGAGCAGAATGTTTTCTACAATTTGAGACCAAATTAATATATTTTGAACCAATATTTACCGAGCTGGAGTTATTTTCCCATCTTGCCAGAATGTCTTCTTTGCTTTGGCAGACTGTACAGTACCATAGACTGCCAACCGACTAACCAAATCTAGCCAATCAATAACTCAAACTTATCTAAGCCATCACACAACCCTACTTCTATCATTCCCAACGCATAGCCCACATAGCAATCACATTGCACACATAGGTTGAGACATACACATAGGAATAGATATGCAATTCTACGATTGCACACGGCTTCTGACACATTTACCGCAACCACGACACGCGTGCCTCTTCTTTTCTTGTCCATATCTCCGGTTGCGGTCCGCTCACGCTGATTCCCCCCTGACATACCCGTTAAAATTCCGTCTCCTGACCGCGGCGATCTCTCATTCACGTCCTATTCCCTCCGGTCGACGTTCGAAACGACGCCTGTCTCATTGGCGACCGATGAATTAGGCACATGCGTTTCTGACGCTACCGCAGCTGAGCTGAGATGCAGTCAGTGACCGTGAGAGTGGAGTGGGAGAAAGTAGACGAAAGGGAGCGAGATGAAAACCATGCATGATTGAAAAGGGGTGAGAGAGGCACGAGAGAGTGGAGGAGAAATGCATCATGATAAGCAAGCGAGAAATGGTGCATGATACTCGAACTTATAGAGGGAGACAATAACTGTACAGGTTGGATGCTTATCTGTTATCTATACGTATAAAACCTCTTTTGAATTTTTAAAATTAATATGTACTTGTACGTGACTGACCAATGAAAACGTTTTTAATTCGATCCAAAGGCATGGACTATACATACTTAATAAAACTTAAACTAATAAGAATTCCATGGGCTATACATACTGAATAATACTATTAAACTTGAACTTGTCATTACTATTTAGTTTGTATTTCATTGATTGAATGAATTGAATAAAAAGTTTTAAATCTAGAAATAATCATACAGTAGTAATAAAAATCAAAAGACAGATCTACTGAGAATTGCTTTCTTTTACTACACTAATATAAATATCTGATAAATACGGAGACGATATGAATACGATAAAAGGTGATAAATATACGATAAGTACGGAGACAGAGAATTTAAGATAGGAAAAGTGAGAGTTTTAGATAGGGAGAGAATAAATGAGAGAAAGAGTGAGAGAATAAAAGAGAGGAAGAGAGTTGTGGAGATAGAGGGAGAGAAAATGAGTGAGATGGAGTGTGAGTGGTTATAGATCGACCGCGACCACCTCTGTACCCAGAAGACACCACAGGCCACGCTCGGCTCTTTCTGACTAATTGACCACAAAGGCCTTCCCCAACCAACATCCTTCTTCCGTTGTCTATTCCTATTCCCTATTCCACATTTGTCTATTCCCTCCCTGTCCGTTTCCTCCTCTATTTTGCGTCACCATCAGCTATACACCCTTCCAAGCGAACCTCCTAATTTTCAATGAAATGCCAGCTACGGTCTCCTCCCTTCTGGCAGAAGAGATTTGCGGTCCTTGCGGACATTGGCGGATGGAAGCACTTATCAATTTGTTATAGTCATTAAACAACCACCGATTCCTTCCATTTTGAATAGTCAATTATTGCCACTGTACACGTGCTCAGTACAATAATACACCAATTGTATACCTTACTATTTGCGAATTTGGTATTGAGTCAAGTATATTTTATTGATTCTGCTATTGAATCAAGGGAATTAATCTATTTTTCATTTATTATTATTCAAGTCCAACAATTTTGTTGTCTGATTGTCTCTAAAAATTCAATCTATTCGCAAGAAGTTAACATAATTCATACAAACGATTTTACTAGGTTTGATAAAACTTTTTCACCAAAATGGTTTTAAATTTCCATATTCACTAGACTTGAATATTTCAAAAAAATCAGAATAGGACATTAAATTTAGTTTTGGAATATTTATTATTTGTAGACAGTGAAGATAACTCAATACTTATATTGAAATAGAATAATGTGTTCAACGGAAACAATTCCAACAGCACACACACAACATAATATTATATCAGCTTCAAAAATCACAAAAAAAGTTGAGTATCCACTAATATTGGGGTTGAAACCATATTTACAGAATAAACTATTCAATGAATAAATTGTTCATCAAACAATTTAAATTGTTGTTTTCCTAGTTATTGATTTTATTTTGTATAAGTTTTTAAACTCAGAATTGAAAAAATCATGAGAAATTGGGAACTTAAATTTTGTAATACAATAATAGAAAATCCTACTTCATATAGTGTATATACAAGTGAGAATGCGAGAAGAATGAGACAATCGTTTATGCAAATCCCATCCGGGTGCCTTCATAATATTCGGTGGGGTCAAAGTTCATCAGCCTGAAGCATTAATATAAGCCTCAATTCTTATAACAATTAAGACCGTTTGACTCGTATGTCAGACCTCGACTCACTGCATAGTTATTTTTATTGGTTACGTCCCAAGTGTACTTATAAGTGTTCAGCTGCAAGACTAATAAAATATTGTTTGAATTGAATTAAATAACTTGGGATTGGGAGTGAATGTTTCACGAAACTTAAGCTAGCTTTACTGTTATAGAATAATAAGAATATGAATGACATATAGTGAATGAATAGTGTATGGCTCATATTTAACAGATCTCTCAATTCGCTGAATTGGTATAGAATCAAAGAATTTGATAGACCATTTCAATGTCATGTAACGAGATAATGTTTAAACGAATAAATACCACAAGTACATGTTATCATTGATTATACATAATTCAATAATTCATTTTATGGGCAACTTGTTAAATATCGATGGGTCCAGGTATAGAGACTGTATAATCATAGTATTATAACCACAATTTCACAGTTCCAGGTAACATGAATAATCCATAGTGTATTGAGTTCCAATGTATTGCACACGTCTTTGATTTCTAGAGAATGTTTCCAAAGTACAAAACGAATTCTATGCTAAGCAGCAATATTCTAGTACTGTACTCATTCAACTACAGTTCACAATTCAATTTAAAATTAATGAAACTTCCGACGTGGAATACATCGTATCTCTCATACAATATACATTACGCCAGGTTAGAAGTTACATCAATTAAAATTAGATTATATTTTTGTTTAGAGAATTAAGCTAGAATTTATCGAACTATCCTAGTCAGAATTTCAGTATAAACCCTGTAAGTAAGACATTACGATCGTGAACGAAATTGGGCCAGGCAAGTACATAATGTAAAAACGAGATGAAGTGAATGAAAACAATGCTGGGGGAATGGAAGGCCGTTCGCCAATCTTGGGGTGCGAGAAGGCTCTCTCAACCCCTTTCGCCTACCCACTACGCGAGATACCCATTCTCAACTTTTGAGTTACACGCACACAAACACACACACACGAGTACACAAAGGGTGGCCTACTAGGGTCGATATTATACGTTGTTAATTATTCAGTCTATCGATCCACTAGCTGCTAGTAGCATCGTCACAAGCAAGCGGCTCAAGCGATAGGGGGAGTCGTAACGTAAAGAGAAAGAGAAGGATAAGGGGCTATAAAGAGGGATGAAAAGAGATGGAACCAGGAAAGAAGGAAGAAAAGAAAAGGGAGATGAGAGAGGAGACTTTGAGACTAACATGGAAGCAAATTTGAGAAAGATGGAAATGGTGAAGAAGAGAAGATAGGGAAAAGCGGGATTATAGTTTGAAGAGGGTTTAAAAGAGATGGAACAAGAAAAGAAGGATGAAAGGGAGATGAGAGGAGAGACTTCGAGACTAGCATGGAAGAAAATTTGAGAAAGATGGAAATGGTGAAGAAAAGAATATCGGGAAAAGGGAGGTTATAGTTTGAAGAAGGTTGGAAAGAGATAAACTAAGAGAGGGAGGATGAAAGTGAAAGAAGGAAAAGGACGAACATAGAGAGGAGGATGAAAGAGAGTGAAAAAGAGAAAGAGGAAGAGAGAGATATCTTGTAGAAGAGAAAATAGGGGAAAAGTAAGGGCAAAATTTGAAAAGAGTTGGAAAGAGATAAACTGAGATAGGAAGGATGAAAAGGGGGTCAGAAAGCAGAGAATGAGAGAATACATGGAAGGAAAGAAGAATGATGAGAGGTGAGAAAAGAAGTCTATCACAAAGATGAGATAGATTACATGAGGACATTCAGGGACATGAGGACAAAAATTTGGGAGATAAAATCTGGGAAGTTTTGGAGTAGGGGTGAGTTAAAAGAAATTTAGAAAGAGGACGAGAGAGAAGTATAAAATGAAAGATGAGAAAGGAGAGCCAAGGAATAAATTTGAAAAAGATTGGTGAGAGATGGTATGGAGAACGAAAAATAAATGTGAGAGACGAAGGGCTAGTTTGGAATGGGTTAGAAAGATATAAAACAAGAGAGTTGGGAAGATGAAAGAGGAGAGAAGAGGAACAAGTTTGAAGAAGACTAGAGAGAGATGTGAGGAAGATAGGGAGGAAGAGGAATTACGAAAGACGAGGGGCTAGATTGATGAGGGTATATAAAGAGATAGAATTAAGAAGGGAAGAGAGAATTAGGATGGAGAGAGAGAGAGAAAGATGAGAGAAGAGATGGAAGAAGTTCTAGGGATGAGAAGGAACAAGGAAGGATGTGAACGGTAATATTACGAGAACAGATCCGTGGTCATAGGTAAAGAGAGTGGTGTGTGGGAAGAGTGCGGGGAGGGGTGTAGTCAAGTGACAGCGACTATGTTGATAACGCTGTAAGGGTTGATAGCAAGGGGATGGGGGAATAATATAAACTGCATTTATTATATAATAGAGTTATGTACCGTCGGCGCCTGTACAGTTCCATACAAAAGTGAGACAACTCGTCCCGGGTCCACCAATATCATCAGTAGTTGCTGATAGCAGGCTTTCTAAAACTTTCATATTTCCTGATCAACAAATTGTGAGAACTATTTAATTGATCTCGAAAATTTAAATAAATATTTGTTTTTATACGAGTATACAATCCAAGTAAAGAAAACATTCTGCGAAGATGGCAAAATGACTTCAGCTCGGTCAATGTAGGAAACATTCTGTTCTACAATTTGAATTTATAATTTTTGAGTAATATTGACAGAGCTGTAGTTATTTCTCCATCTTGCCAGAATGTATTCTATGTTCGGAAAAACTTTAGTTGAATGGACGAGGAGACCAATAAGAAGATTGCAAATAATAATGGATTGAAATAGAAATGACAAGAGAGTAATAATTGTATTTGATATTCGAATTATTATTTTCTACGATACTTAATTATTTATAATAAGATAGATAATTATTTTCCACGTTAACCGATAGAAACATTTTTAAGCCAAGAATAACAAATAAAGTTTCACACCGCATTTGTGGAATAAATGACCAAAGCAATCGAATTACGTTTGGTAAAAGCTAGAAAATTAACTGCAAACTTGAATGGAAATTCTGATTGAACGAAATTTAATTGGCCTATTGAATCTCAACAAAAACAAACAATAATATCGCACTTGTATCGAGAACAGTGCGCCGGAGTTGGGCAGTTTACTCGTTTTGCAACGATAATAATTAAATAATAGCCGAGAGAAAGGAGAACGCGTCAGTGAAACGTAAAAACACGTCATATCTGGATTAAACGCGAATAATATTTAGTAACGGATAATAACGATAATAATGTCGCCAGAACGAACAACTGAAGTGCAGCCGGGTTTTTGCCAGGGGATGAAATAATACGAATAATATTAATAATGAAATGCTGTTGTTGAGTACTGTTCAAATGAATGTGTGTTGGTGTAGCCTGTATACACGGGCGAATGTGGAACGAGGTAAATGGCTTGAAACAAAAAACAAGGAAAACAAACAATTTTACGTAATCTAGAAATATATTCAAACGTTACACGCCTCATCTACGGATCAACGTTTTCACACTTTCAAAACAAACGCCACCTCCGCACCCGCACGCTCACACGAAAAATAAGAATTAAGCTATTTATTATGTGCACTGAACCTTAATGGATACACACACACAAACAGTGAGTTACATACACATTCAACCAACAACACAACCATCCCTATAAATAAATGAAAAATATTCAGCTTTTATTTATTTTTCAGAGGAAGCGCTCACGCCTGAAATGCCGTCCGCTTGTATTGTTATTATACCCATTATTTCACTCCAACATCCATCCTCATGCTTTGATTTTGTTTTATTATATTTTTTCATTTTTTACTCATCTCTGGCGCAATCCGGCCGTCCATCTAATTATAAATTAATGATCGCCGAACAAAATAATAATTAGTGCCAGCCTTTTATTTTTTCAACCCCGCCGCATCCAGATAAAAGCCTGAACGCATTATAATACAAAAAAAAAATGAGAGTGATACCAATTTAATGATAATTATTTGACAGAACCGTGTTGTCCATTCTACTCCACGTACAAAAATACAGTATTAATAATGAGAACATAATAAATTTACAACACGGATAATAATGATTGTCATCCTTTTTCACTCATATCATATTTCCATTCCATGAAAAACTTGAAAATAATAAATTGGATTAATTTATTATCATTGTTGGAAACACGATGTGTCATCTACAGCTACACCATTGTAAAAATATTTTCATTATTATGTCACTTAGAATTTCAAATACTACTTACATAATTCATCAACTAATCAGGAGTTTACTGTTTATTATCAGCAATTGTTTTAATGAGCACTCACCTGCAACAAAGATGAAAAATTATTAATTTTTTCAGCAAAAGAAGAGTGTTATTTATTTTTATACTGGTATCGATAATATTCAATGAATACATAAAGCTCAATAACAATAACAATTCATTTGAAGGGTAGCATTTTCTCCATTAATTCAATTTCAATTTTCAATACCTAATAATGTAAATTTCTGAAGTACGAGTAATAATATTCCTAAATACTATACAGTTCCATAGATGGATAATTTACAAATGGATATTTTTAATAAATGAATCCGTGTATAATGTATATGGCAAGCTAGTTCTCATGCTAAGAAACAATACAATATTCAAGATTTCCCCACCAAGGATCGTTTTCAATGTGATTGCAGGCAGATAGGATAGGACCGTAACAGGGAGTGAGTAAATAATAGTATAATAGCTATACTGTCTGCAATAATTATATCTGTTACAAGACAGCGGCTCGATAGAGGGTGAATTTATTATAGCCTAGAAATGGGTCGAAGTCTGACAAAATAAATGATAGAAAGTGTTGTTGTTTATTGCCGATTAAAAAAGGCTCAAACAAAGGAAGTTGGCTTTACGGTGCCGTTGCTCTACTGATTTCAACGATTGCTACTTTTCTCCATTGTTTCAACTCTTGAATAATATTATTGAAGTGCGTAAAAGAAACAATCGCCGTGTATGATAAGCATGACTGCAAAGTTTGAATAGGAAAGCAGTCTCTTTAAACAGATATTTATGATGTAAACAGTTTTCAACGCTAATGAGCCAATGCTAAAACAACATTTGCCACAAATGGGTACTAAGGAAGTTAACGAAGCCTATTTCCTACAATTTTCTAACCATTGTTGAGTCTATGACTATCCAATTGATAGGGATATTCTATTTTTCTATCATAGATCAATAGTTATTATCAAAGATTGAAAATCTGAATAATCGTGGGAGATCTCCTTTTTTATTGTGTTTTATCATAGCTTCCTTTAATATGTTAAAGGAGGCTATGGTTTTATCCATAACGTATTGTATTTTCTCAAATAAATTAATGAATGAATAGCACATGCATCTGTTTCTATATTTTTACGCCTTGAAATTGTTTTCATTCCAGATATTTTCAGATAATAAATATAAGAATCTATGCATGAAAGAACCCAGAGAAACGAAAAAATCGAACTCATTTCTAATGAATCGTTGAGCAAAGAAAAACATGAGAAGAGAAAATATTAATAATGTTTCCAGGCATTCAATTGCGTATAGATTTGGAAATACGATGTCTCCTCCAACAAACACTGAATTTTTTTAATCTTTTTCAGAGAATACGATATTGTTCGAAGGAAGTGCTTCTGAAATCGAGGAGGCCACTCATGGATAAAAGGGATTTTTAAACACTATTGAAGAGAAAAAAGTGTCTTTGTCGTGGTTTTAATATGCCAAGTTCGATTGGTGGTGAAGGGGAAATCGAGAAGAAGAGAGGAGAAGATTAAACAAGCGAGAGAGAGAGAGAGAGAGAGAGAGAGAGTGAGATAAAGAGAGTTCAACAAAGCGCAAACAAAAAATGTGTTAACGCCCGATCATGCCCAGAAGTATCGGAAGTAATAAATATGTTCTTCCCCTCTTGTACCCAAGTACCAATACTAAGCTATAGGGGGCCAATGGGATCCGAAAGGGCGTTGCATGTATCAAGCAACAGTGCTCGATCAGTGTAAGAAACACCGGAATTGGTCTTTATAATCCTCTGTTGCGTGGACACTTGTGCGCAGAAAGGACTACTCAATTAATTTTTACCAATCCCACCATCCTCTTCCATCTTTTCTCTTACCAATCGTCTAATAGCTCTACATTTTCATACTTTTCCACTTTTTTATCAACAACCTTCCTTTTATTGAAAATTCATCTAACTTTAGCAAAGACCGTTCGGCTCAGACGTTCATTCAACGGACAATAAAACACTGATTCAAAAACATGAGTTGGAACGGATTGGTTATTTCATTCTTCACTTGTACGAAACCCAACAAACTGTATTTTTTACACTCCAGCAAGCAAAGTCATCCACGTCTTTCTCCGATCCTGCCCTTTAATCTATTCCATTTTTCTTTCAGAGCAATTAGACTTCCACTTGATTCTCTCAATATATCAGCAACGTATCAATATGTTTGTTCTTCCCGTTTTCAAAGACAAAATTGCTATTTAATCAAGCCCATCAATCGGCTACTTCATCACTCTCCTTCAGAATTTCATCCACCGTTAATAACAATGAGTTGTTTTTTATAAATGGTTTTCAGCTTCGATTGAAATCGACAAACATGTGTTCTTCATAGCATCATCTGAAGCATTGAGGCACAACTCCATCAATTAATATTGGAAGAATTCAAATTAGAAATCGTGAAAAAGTGGTGGACCTTTCCTCAAATACGCTCGAAAATATCAATTTCTTCAAATACAGAAGCATCAGGAGCAATCAGAACTAATTGTTAGTAGGACAATGGCACGATATATGAGTCATATGACAAAAGAAGATGAAAGTGGAAGTGGTAATCAAAAAATCAGAGGAATCAAAAAATGGAAGTTGATTGAAGAGGAGGTGGAGGATGAGGAAGAGGAAAAAAATATAAAAAAATGAACAAGAAAATGCCCCTTGGAATGAAGAAGAAGAAAGCAAGTTGCAGAAACATGGCGCGAAGCAGAGTAGCGGAAGAAATAAGGCCTACAGCGCTGGCATATTATTGCCCTATCGCATTATCATTGTTATTATTTGAGTATATCACAACCCTTTGCCGATCACATCAACTGTATCTGCACTGTTATTATTTTAACTGTTACTGTACTGTTATTATTTACAATATTATCCGGTTCATGCCGCTTTGCCATTGCAGTGTTTTGCTAATAGGTTTTTCTTACGGCGTGCACAATACTATTAGTCTGTCCAAGCAAAGAAAACACTCTGGCAAGATGGGAAAATGACTGAATATTGGTCAATATTGAATCAAAAATTATAAATTTAGTCTCAAATTGTAGGAAGCATTCTGATCTGCAATTTGAGAATAAATAAATAATTTTCGAACACAAATTGACCTAGCTGTAGTCATTTTCCCATCTTGCCAGAATGTCTTATTTGCTTGAGCAGACTATACCAATATCTAATACAGCTTCGCAGACTACCAATATCCACTAGGATATTATTGTTATTGCTATTGTTGCAATGCAATAGACGGCCGCATTGCGTTTATATAAATAAATTTCATTCAACTACTGAATGTTGCGCCCAGCCATTTCAGCACAGCGCACAGAACAGATGTCGGAAATGGTATCCTGGCATGTTATGGACTTCAAGTAAGTTTCAAAACCCTTTCAACATATACAAACACACAACTCAACTGCCATACTATTATTGCTGGAATAGCCTACATTATTACAAACTATTCGATTATGGATTCTATTCTGCTATCTGCCTGCCTTATCGTAGTTCCTCCCGCCATTCAACTATAGAAATACAGGTACTTGCTTTGCTCCCTATAGCAGAGCAAATTATAAGTTACAATTAGGTATTTCTCAATAGAAAGTAGATGAAAGGAACAAATGTATTCTGCATAAAAAAATTTGTCTCTAATCATCTTACATTGTTATTGATTGGGAGAAGAATAGATTTGACCGATAAAAACTAAATAAATGACGTCACTTTTTTCTAGAAACACATCATTTCCATTGAACTGTAATTCTTCCTCGCAGTACAACATTCTTAAAATAAAACTTTTATAAAGATATATTGTGTATTATTCTAGGCTATTTTATAATTACTCTTGTGCGTAGTAACCGTCATTTATCGAAAGTTTATAAACACATTTTTATTGACGAATCAAATAGTTTCAGTCTCAATTTTACTTGATTTGTGAAACTTATGAGGATTGGGTCGAAATATTCATACCTGTGAAAAGTCAAGCAAGTGAATATTGTGTAGAAATAGCAATACTGTTTCAAATGGATTGTAGCTCATGAAAACAAGAAAGAAGAATTGAAGGCATTACGAGTCTAAGAGTCACTAAAAATTTGTAGGTAGATGATAGAATGAAACAATTTGACAAGCATGCCAATAATTCATTAAAAGAATGGTATTAATAATACGAAAGACAATCTACTTTTGTAAGAATTGTCTTTGATAATACTCATTTGAAAAGAACTATCAAACTGGAAATAAATATTCAAGCATCTGGCGTCGAGTGGCAACACGCATACCATGTGTAAATAGTCGCAGACATATCACATATCGGAACTCCCAAGCTACAATCGACATTAAAACAGTACGACAATAGGAAATAACATAATAATTAATGCAAATCGTACACGATAAATTTTAAGAGGGCGAAAAAAAGATATAATAATATTATGAATATTCAGAAAAAAGTAATAATGACTTGCATCGGGACGGAGTGACATTTGAATACAAATGATCATTAGTGGAGAATGTCGCCTTGTGGGAGGAAAGAGGAGGGGGGAGAGAGAAAGAGGGCAAAATAATTAACGCGAATGAGAGACGAAAATTATGTGAGACGTTGATTAATAACCGAAGATGCTGTTATAATTAATAATAAAGAAGGTGAACTAAAAAACAATGGAAACAGACGCCGGCCGATAAGGTGGAAGGCAGGAATCAAAGGAGGAAAAAGGAAAAGAAGAGGAAGGAGTAAAAGGAGAGCGAAGCCAACGACCCGACCAACGTTCGACTTCTGAACGCATTTTTCAATTGGAAATTCATTTTCAAATTGAACGCTGCTACTTTATTTCGGTCAGTATTATTTCGATACAATGGCCTAGGTTTCTTTTATCGCACATTTTAAAAGCACCGGTGCCATTCACCCCTGCCATTCTAATTCATTTTAAATCAACAAATGGAGATCCAGATTATCCATTTCTTCAACATATATATTTGGGTGTAGATCTATTAGGGCAATTCAAATAGAAAACGTAAACTAATGTACTATACATGGATCTTATCTCATTGCGAAAATTAAAAAGTTATCAATAATCTGCCAAAAATTATCAATTAATTTATCACCACTTATGAGAAATTTTCAATTTCTTAACACATCAATCAATGAATCAATGTATATCTACACTTCCAGATATAATAGAGAAATTCGGAGAATTATAATTAGTAACTTGACAACAATAAAAATCTGGAGTTTCTAGCATAAATATTTCGTTATCAATACGAATGAAGTAGAAGTAAATAATCTAATATCTCTATTCTCCACCTCTCAATACATGAACGCTCTCAAGTATAGTTCACGCAAACTTAGAAGATCCCTCTTTACAATGTAAATTGTATTGTGACGAAGTGTCTTCTCAGATTGCGCGAAAGGTACATGAGATGTAAACAGTGGCATTTGAGCGTGTAGAAGGTGCTAGTGACAGACAGCTGTCAATCACAGCATACTTCAGCAAAGTACACCGGCATCACAAGAGATCAAGAGTATAAATTAACATACAGAGACATAATTGAATACATATTGCGACCACGTCAAACCCTTCGATTCCCAATTCGATGTCACAGTCAACCTGTCCACAGGTCTCTCTTTGAGCGCGGCCTTTCTTTGGCTTGCGATGCTGCGCCATTGATGCCCCATCATTTCTGATTGTGCTGCATGATGGACGATAACAGTAGTTGTGTGAAGCATAACCTGCTCCTGAAATCACAGTCTGGGCGGGTGGGCAGCAGTACTCATACGTACAAGTTGCAACGAGATGACATTGTGTCATACCTGACTGACAACAAACATAGGATTGATGAATTGAATGCAGCACAGTCTACTGCATTCATGTAACAATCTGTGTTCATACAGAGCTTCATATGGACTGAATTGTCTGTGTAAAGATTGTGAATATCTTTCAGAATATTAAGGGTCAATATCTTTTGCCACTATCCCCTTATACTTACTGGATCCCCTTAACCTTATCTTATCCACTATCCCCTTAATTTATTGGATTCTTGTTGCTTCCAAGTTATTTTTCTTACAAACTTTTCACTGAAATCTAGAGAACCCATTCAGTATACAGTAGAAAAAGCGAGGGCTACATTCAATCAGATGGCAAAACTGTTCAAGAGTCACAACTTCTTCATATGTGCATCAAAACGAAACTCCTCCACAACGACATATTCTCAATACTCTTCTATACGGAATAAAGTCATGTACTAGAACATTTTTTTTGTAAAAAATCCAATCCAAGTGTTTTATTAATGATATTGTAGTAGTAAAAGTTTGGGTAAAAACGATGATGATAAACCAAACTCTTATACTTTTATCGTTTTTATGCGGGTTATCATTACAATTGGACAAATATTTAAAATAGAGATGTTCAATATCGCCTATTGTAGAAAAATTATTCATTCAAGTCATACATGAAATTAGAATTTCAATCTTGAAGGTAGATTTGACTTTCGGTCAGGGTGATAGAGAAGCTCTAAAAAAGTTCATTTCAGTAACTGCACGTTTTTAGAAAGTCGTGAATGGGTGGAGGTGAGGTAGAATGGAAAAGAATAAGCGGAATAAGAAAGATAAGGAGGAAAATAGAAGAAAAATAGGCGAAAGAGGAGGTCAAAAAAGAGTAGGGGGTGAGGAAAAAGACTATTGAGTATAAACGAATATTGTATTCTTTTCGGAAATCGAGGACTGTTGTGGAGAGGAGGAATGAAATCAAAAAGAAGAAAGAAGAAGTAGAAAACAATAAGAAAGAAAGAAGCAGTGGAAAAAGTAGGAGAAAAAAAGGAAAAGGAGATGTACTAAAAGATGATATATTCGAGAGTGGAGACGGCAGGGAGTGTCAGCCAGACTCCAAACGGGACACTGTTTGTGTATAATGACAATCGTTATTATTATAATAATAATAATCGTAACAATAAAAACTAAAAACCTAGAGCGAGATAGAGAATCTCGTGACACAGCTTAAAGCAGCAACCTAAGAGGGGAGGGAGGCACATAACAATAACAGTTAAAACAGCCTGCATGCATAGGAGGAGGGGCGAACGGTCCTCAGGGGGGAGGGGGGATGGTTCTTGATGCCCTAAGGGCTTTTCTGGCTCAGGCTCCCCGAAAAGCTATAATAATATTAACAACAACAATAATAGTAATAATAATAAAGTTCCTGATTATGATAATATTAACTATAACAATAATCATAACATAACCGGTGCTTTGGATTGGCTAAGATGCCTTTTCAGCTGCCTCCATGCTTCTCATTCGCATTTATCGGGTTTCTAACTTTCTCACTCTCTCTCTCCTCTTCCTCACAATCTCTCAACTAAACTCATAGTTTTTCTCTCTTAGATCATAGATCTTTCGTCATCACAACATTATTCGCATCACCATCACACTACGTAGTATAGTATTATTTGTAATCAACTCATAGAATACGTTCCCCAAGTATAATTTTATTATAACCTGTGGATGAGTATCCACTCGAATGAGAGAGTAATGCAATAAAAATAGAAACTTTTCTATTTGAGTTTTGAGAAAAGTTTGAGGAAAATTGCGAATATACAGAATTTTATCAAAGTTAATTCTCATTGATCCTGATTTACAATAGATTTTAAAGGGTTTCACTGATTCAATTGAACCTAACCCTCTTTATTGAACTCTCAAATTATTTCAGGTTTACAATCAGTTGTTCATTAATATTTCTCTATTGATAGAATTCATTGTTCAATATCAAGAATATTAAATTCAGAATAGGGAGGATAAACCAGAATGACAGAATAATTTTATAAATATTAATGTATAATAATTCCAGTTGGGACTCGATAGTATCGAGGTTTAATACTTATGAGCTTGCGCTCCAATATTTATGGATTGAGTATATTAAACCTTTATGAATATTTAGAAGCAGCCTAGAATATTCCACAACGAAATTAGTAATAAACCTGCAACCGGTTGAATAATTAATACACATAATTGAAGCACAGGTTTTCAATTTGAATAAAATAATAGCTGGATAAATGTTTGTTGAGCCAACAAAATATTTTCAGCACGACTGTTACAAATTTGTTTTAGTGTTTACGATATGTTAGTGTATATCATTACGCGGACGTCAACAAGAAAAATATGTTAATGGAGATTATAGTACGGAGGTAAAATTTACGTAGCCGCCCTGGGCTGAAAGCCAAAATATACAATTATCATTTTATTATAATAGCCGTGAACGGCAGACTGCTTTGCTTAATGGCATCCAACATCCATAGCATACACCCACGCTGTGGTGTAAATATCAATGTTGACATAGAACGAATCCTCCTCTCTTTCGAGATCAGACACCGACTGAAGATGAACCCAACATAAAGGAACACCTGTAGTAGTAAATCAGGGACACTGTAATGTTATACTCATTGAAAAAGTATTAAATAGTCACGCACAAACGCGCAATGCCGACCTCCCATTAGGGCGAGGTGTCATTGTCAATACCTGATTTAATAACCCGCAGAACAAATATTTGAATTTCAAATTCAATTGGTCATTCATTGAATTTGTGTGGCGGTGGTCGTCTGGAAGGATAGAATATTCATTCATAAAAATCATTTAAATGTTTTCAATTTACATTTATGGTTGAATGGGAGGCGGAATTGAAAACTCATTGCTCAGTATGGATTGCCGCCGCCGTATGGCGGAGAATACTGAGAGGTCTTGATAGGGTGGAATGAAAGGTATATAATATCTGATAAAAGTGGATCCGACTAAAAAGGGAAAAAAGTATTTGGAACGAAAGTACAAAGATTCATTGAATTAAATTCTCAGTATTCATTTTAAAGTATTATAACTTTATGAAAATGACATCGAGTAGATAGAGAGGCTGCAAATAGAAACTAAGTTATTCAGTCAAAATTTGGACCACAGATCATATCTAAACTCCTATAATGGTATTATATAGGTTATTGATAACGTTAAATAAAAAATCTTTCCTTATTTGTACGGCTAATTTCAATTTATAGTTTTTGGTTCTTGCTATATTGACTCTTATCTTAATCAATCTCTCTATCATCTAGTGAAGGCATCTCGACTCAAAAACGACAAGGAGTGGACGAGCAATCACAGTTCCTCCTCACGTCATCTACTGATAGCTTAAATAGCTTAAATGTTTGATTGTTTCTAATAAGAGAGAAAATGGAAACTGATGGCCGCATTCTTGGTGAAGCAGAAATCCATAACTTGACTTGCGATATGAAAACTTCAGTTAATTATTATAAAACTACATGAAATTGTTTTGTTTTCAATTCAATTCTCAATATAATTTGACAATAAAATTCGTTCCGATGCAAAATTTCTAAAAACCTGGGGAAAAATGAAAATATACTTCTACCAAATCACCTGCATAAATTCGAAATTAAAATGACAGTTTTTCTCATGTTTATAACACCAACATTTCATTGATGTGACAACTCACTGTTTTAATAGCGTTGGCGCGAAATTCAAAATATTCTCCGATGTCACATTTGTTGAGCGTGAAAATGTATTCGAACGAGACTCAAGGGACCCAGGTCCATCCGTTTTTATATGTTCAACCAGAATCAACAGTGTACTGGACCATTGTCTCACATAAGATTAAATAAAAGTTATAAAATATCAGTCGTTAGAGGGGGAAAGGGAGGGAAAGAGGAAGAGAGAGAAAGGAAGGGTGAGTGAGGGTGGATGGAAAAAAGGGTACCGATGTCTCTCATAATGAACGTGCCAAATGAATCCCAATCTATAAATTTCATTTTTATTATTCCCTGATGTGGAATTCCCAACCCCAACCCTGCACGTCTGATGTCCTATTTAATAATATTTCTGGAATGTTTTATTTCTTTTATTGCTGATATTCCTACACGTCGATTGGATGTACCAACACAATGATACCAGTGTGAATTGAATGTTTGTTGAACACTTTTTTCGCCAATAGGTGTCATGGGTGAACATGTTTTTTGTCACGCACCCCACCACCACCCCTCATATCACCTGTCATGTCAACAACGGAACTTTTCGAAACAAATCCCATTTTATTCAATTCCGTGCGGATTAGAGCACACTGAACGAGAGCTGAGGACAGTGATCTGACAGATCAGAGCATTACATTGTTATTGTACATCATGCGACGAATATCAAGCATTTCAGCATTCATTATTTTGGTAGCTTTATTAAAGATGTTCTTCGATAGTCCTGGATATTCCTATGATTACTTCCTTAAACATTTCAACTTATAACATTTACATTTCAAATTATTGTCAGTCAATACGTCATTTAATTAAATTTTTTGATCAAACACCTATCAATCACATCTTTCCAATTGCCAATTAACTCGAATATTTTTATGCTGCCATTTTTTGTTATTCAACATAGCTTCCTTATCAAAGTACTCAAATGTCAATATAGATTTTATATCGAAGTTTCGTGTGAAATAGTTTCCCTTTAAGACACATTTTGACACTTTTAATGTGCATTATTATCAATTTACATCCCGTTCTCCAAAAAGTTCTCCACGACATTGAGCGACACGCTGGCGAATCATTCGAGATTGGGAAGTAAAACGGGAAAACGCTCCAAAAATACTGTACATACTTCGAGCACTTTACTTCCCAGTGGCAGCGAAAGAATAAATAATAAAGAGAAATAACTACAGTCAAACAAACTCTTATATTTGTTTTGAACGGCGTTGGTATGCGAGTTTGTTCGTGGACTTTTTTCAGTTAAAAAGTAAGGTAGGGTAGGGTGGAAAAGAAATAAAAAAGAATATGAAGAAAAATAAACAAGCAGCCGCTGTTTTAACGGACGGCGTAGGAGGGAAGAAAAATGAAATTATCATTATTCTGGTTTTCTATTTTCGAAAGGGAAGACTGGCCGACTACATATGTGTGCTCTTGCTCTCCTGAGTCGAAAATAGAGTGGAAGAAATAATAAATAAATAAAAAGAGACTACTCGACAACAAATTCAATTATTCAATCAACTCGATGATGTCGGAACAAACGTGCAGACAAACAAAGCCTCTGACAAACAAAGACAAACTCCACTACGTTCGCCTAAAGATTTTGTCCGGCTACGAATGATGATAACTAGGCACAGTATATTTTGATTTTATTCGACGCTTTCCTTCCACACCAACACTCTTCACGAATACCGTTTTTACCGCTCAAATAACGAACGGATTCGTTAATCAAATCTCTTCTCTGTGTTGGTACACTATTGTACATACACAATCCGAAACATCCGAAAGATATTGTACCTTTCCTCAATCTCTCTCAGGTACGTTTCATAATAATTGGAGGATGAAAACCTATAAAACGAGAATTAGAATACAATTTACACCCTACTTGAGCACCCTATAGTAATTAAGTGAATTACGTACTCACAGTTTTAATGATGAAGAGCACACATTGATTACTGATTAGTCATAATTAAAACCGAATTTTTTTCGCAGTTTTTCCTTGGGATGCAGAATTTTTATCATGATAAAAAAACTGAAACAACGAGATTCAGTCAAGGTTAAACCCATATTATCGTCAAATTTAGTTGTAGCGTTATGGTAAATGCTGGATAGGTAACAAAATTCTTTCAAGTGTTAGCCATGTAATAATGTACTCAAGTAACTAGTTCAACAAGAACATTTCTCCCTGATTAAGAGAATTTTTCGGGATGGACAAATTGAAACGTACGGTAATACAAATCAAGACATTTTGTCGGATTCTCACATCACGAAGATGTTGGCAGAGTCAAAATGGAAAATTTGATATTGTTCACAACTAAAAACTGGCGAATACTGTTCTTTCAATGCATTTTTTCTTTCTTTCGTGAACACAATTCGTACCTCCTTTTTATATAGCATAAGCTACTTATTGAAAAAAATAATAATTCGCCCGTCGCCTGTGTTTTTGTTAAGAACTCTACATAATGCAGGGTGGTGCAGAGGAAACGCATCTTTTTCGAACTGCTAGTACGCGGCGACGTACAAATCAAGTCATTTGATGCATCACATCCATCTCGAGACCCAAGAACTTCAACAGCCCTGAAATGGCAGCGAAACACTTTTGGCTGCGAAAGGTACTCTCTTGGTGGGGAGTGAGGCGATTTATGACTAAGCACACGGCTCGTAATTGGCTCGCTAATGTCAAGACTTTGGTGCGGCACAGTTGCTTGTAGGCTCAAGGGTTAATTTGCGACGCTCCCGTCCTCGCGTTTGGGGAAAACAGCGGCGGCCCGAGTTCAAGTTCCAAATGTATTTTGACAACGGCCAACATTTCTCTTGCCAGCCATAAAGTCCCAATTGAATAAATCACCACCGTTGTTGCACCAAGCTTTCAACAGTAACCTAACCTAGAATTATTGATATTTCCGTATGTATTCTCCTGTTGTGGGAGGCTATTTATAAAAAACTTTCGTACGCAAAGCTGATTTAGAAGTTGAGAGGGTTCCGAATAAAATAGGATTTTCGACCGTGTATAAAATAGGATTTCGATGGTAACGACACAGAATAAGTTAGTAAAGGATGAAGATAGATGATTGTTGTACATAAATCATTGATTTATGAACGTTTTTGGCTCTCGATATCAAAGTCGTGGAAAATTGTGATTGAGTTCGGAAGTTCACACCCTCTGAGCTGAAAGAATATACTGTAATCAGAAATATAAAGAATTCTTTGAGAAACAGAAGTCTCGTATAACTTAGTTAAGATTTCAACTTTCATTATTAATAATCAAAGTGTGTTCGGTACAAAGCATTCAACTGAATACCCAGTTTCAATCGTTTTAGCAAACAACCTTCTAAAGGAAACCAATACAGAAGTCGTTAACTGTCCAATGACAACTCCTACTGATAACAATTACTCCTGACAATAATTACTCCTACTGACCCATATGACGAAAAACGTTGAGTAAATGTCTAGAAATAACCAAATTTGGTTTGAGTGAATGCAATTATTGACTCGAGGAGGGAAAGGTTACTTGCTGTCAAGATCCGTTTAAAAATCTGTCCCATTTGAATTACTACAATAAAGGCGATTATGGTGAGAGAAGGAGAAAAGAGATGGAGCATGTATAAGAAGTTTTTATAAATGGGTGCAGCTAGTAGCTGTTAAAAATTTGAACATTATAGTCAGGAGCTTGAATCGTGTTGTTTTCGTGAACAATGTACGATATAAATCCAAGAACAAGATGGGGAGAGGAGGGTGAAAAACATTTAAAACTGGGTTCATTTCAAAATAATGGAATTTAGCATAGTTTTATGCGCGACTGCTACACCGGTAAGTGAGCAGACACCTCCTCCTTGTAGAGGTGCGGCCTACAATGAATTGGCTCTCCAGCATGGACCATTATTGAAATAGCTGCCTTCCAGTACACACCGAATATATTATAAATATTGAGCCGTTGAAATGATTTATATTGGAGCCAGCGAGATTTGCGTGGGTACATGAACAGCGCATGCGCAGCTATTAAATGTTCAAGATTTCCCTTATGTTCAGATTTATTCAAATTCACTAGTCACATTACATGTAGCTTTTACTGCCATTTGTCAAACTCGAAAATAGATAGTAAGTTAGTACACGCATTGAACTACTGTGAGCAAATACAAGGGTCATCTTTCTCATGTACTTATCTAGCTAGCCTTCAATTGGGGCTAGAATGTTAAAAAATGGTGGATCTGTGAGGGAGAAACTTCGAATTGCTGAGACTAATATAATATTTCAATGTAGCTACAATACATAATTTTATCATTTGCCATCAATTTTCACAGTGTATGAGAGACTCAGAGGATATATTGTTACAGAGGAAAAAATGAGAATGAACATTTTTGAAGATATTATTTTTAAGCATATTTACAGATTAACAATATTTTAGTGTCATGTTATCTCATTCAACATGGTGTCTTGTTACTTTTTTAAGGATACGTTGCCCCAGCTGAGATTTGGAGAGAGGCTAACAACAGCAATGTTGGCTATACAGTCATTTGATTTCGGGTATCACAGCAATCATGCAGGACAATCATCAAACTGGAAAGTTTGAAAATCCCTTGAACGATTTGAATTATGAAATGATAAAATATTTCGAACTGAATTGTAGCAACCCTTACACCGAATGTGATGATAGATAGATAGATAGATAAAGAATTTATTGTTCTCTTAATACAATGTACAAATCATATAAATTCATATAGTTATAAAAATGATACACCGAATGTGATGAGAATAGCGCTATTTTTTCAAATCAAATCATTAGTTATTACGTTAGGTCGTGCTATCAATATTTATGTTTCACAGAACACAATCAATGTGATCTTTGAGTTGCCATTCACATTGAGTACAGTACATTGAGACCATTTTTTTGCCGATAGCATTAGTTTATTTTCACTTCGAGTGTTGTTTTGCAACTTGAAGATCATTAAACTATGAACAACGTACAGTATGTTATTATTCATCAACTGCGTTGCTAATGGTGGAGAGGGTTGACTAGAAATAGCAAAAGCATGTTTCTAGCAACAATGACAAGTTAAAGCGTGATCGATGATAAATGTAACTGGTCGCATTCGAAATGGCATCATCTAATTAAAATCAACAACTTGGACGTTTCCGCCGTTAACATATGCTAACGGCCAGGCTCAACTACTATGTACTGATTAAACATTTAACGTTTTACAAGTCGTACCGACAGCTGTCTCTATGTTGCCACCACATAGCTAGCTACACTTTCTATTAAGTTTGAAGCGCTTGTCTAAATTCGGCATTATATTGTGCTGTTATTATATGCAACATCGGCCCAACAAATATAATCAATCGCGGCCCGATATAGACCGAGCAAGTACATAATCTAATTTAGCTGAAACATCAGCGTTGTCTGTCCATTAGCTGGCTTTTTACATGTCACATTGCACGCGTCAAAGCTCACCTGTATTTGTGAAAACCTTTTCCAGAATAATATTATCATTTTTACAACTACGGGAGTGAATGCATTCCAATAATCAAACTCATTTCAATTCTCATAAATGGAAATCATATTTGATGGAATCATGTTAATGCTATTTAGAAGAGTGCTACTTGAATGTGAAGTATTCAGTTACTCACTCAAGACAGAGATCGATAATGCATGAATATGCCTAATTCTTTAATTATAAATCTATAAATCTTTTAAGAGAATAAGTTCAATTTTAGACATATTTCCCTCTAACAATCCCTTGGAAAGTTCAAGGGGATAAGGCTATTGTATATCCGGAAAATGGGCAAGTTCTACTTCATGAAGAAACTTTAAAGTCGTAAAAAAGGAACATAGAAAGATGACGAACAGTTACTACGAATTATTCCTCCAATAATTTACGTCGTTCAGTAAAGGATTCTCTATACACTGGCGGCTTGTGCCCACGAATAAGGTGGAGTGCTGTACAGTAAAAGATACGGGCACTTCACCTGTTTCGTGGGTACGAGCCGCCAGTGATTCTCTAATGAAGAAATTCATTCCATTTATCATAAAAGTGACAAGTATCTACGTTGCATAACTTTTTCATTTTTAAATCATTACACTTCAACAATGATTGCGAAAAATACAAATATCAAATTTTATATTTAATCCTTGATTATAATCTTTCAACAAACGCGTCTCTCCAGTAGTTCTTGGAACACAGGGAAAAACAAGAGTAATTGAAGCACTTAGACTTGTAGCGTACTCAATCCGTTGAAAACTGTTTGTCTTCTTTCATGGATTCAGCTCACGACCTTGCCCCAAAACCGCACACATCCGACCCAAAAACAGCGCTGATATGGGTGGTCGGGGAGGGGGTTGCGGGGTGAGAGAAAGGAGTAGTACCGTACACAACACAACAACTTCAGAACAGTGGAAATGCAGCAGCAGTGGAGTAATTCAGCCTGTTGCTCACCTCCTCACATTTTCCGGTT
Source organism: Sogatella furcifera (assembly GCA_017141385.1). Classification (NCBI taxonomy): domain Eukaryota; kingdom Metazoa; phylum Arthropoda; class Insecta; order Hemiptera; family Delphacidae; genus Sogatella; species Sogatella furcifera. The sequence continues at coordinate 12,030,129 of CM029551.1, read as the reverse complement.
CAGAAACTGCGAAATCTGGTGGTGGATCAGACAACTAACTTCCCATGGGAGTAGACGGATGAAGATAGAAGAGGGTGAGTGGTGAGATAAGGATGGGACACGGTAAAGGAAAGGGGAGAATATGGCGTGATAAAGGGAGGAAAAGCGGAAGGACAAAAAGGAAGATCATAAAATACGAGCGCCGAAAGAGGAGAGATCGCACTCCGTTTCGCGCCAAAATACAAGGAGAGCTCACACTCCTTTTCCCGCCAAAACTCTGCTTTGTCAACTAACCTCACTTAACCTTTCCTCTTCCTCATTGAGCACTTTACTATCATTCAACAATTATAGTTTAGTAGTACTGATATCAAATGCAAGGCATACAAAAGTAGTGTCTTTCAGCTTGTATCGAGTTCTTAAATCAAGTTTCATTCTTCATAAGTTCTATTCAAAGTAACTATAAAAACCAAGTGGGATTTGATATTGAATTAATGATGTAAAAGTCTTTGAATAATCTTTTAAAAACATTTACGTCTCTTGAAAATAATAATAGGAAAACGAAGATTTCGTTCAACGAACATATTTGAGTTTAGGAGTATTGATTTAGTTCCAACAGGATTGGGGAAAAAGGATTGGTCATTATACTGTATTTTTGTCGTTTGAATAGACCTGCCAGCCGCCAATAAAGGAACCATTGGGAGCGAAGGGGTGACCCAACAAATAATTAATAGTAATCGACTTTCTTATATTCAATCGGAACAAATATAATAACAATAAAAACTAACGATAATATTCCGTTACACGATAAATGGAAGTAGGGAATGGTAAACGCTTACACTCACCGCCAAGCCAGAGTTTGATCTTTTTCTCAACGCAGCATGAAAACCCAATCCTAACCGCTTAATAATCCTCTACAGTTAATACTTTTGTTTTAATCACAATTGATAAAAATCCAACCTCGCAGACTAATATTTCTTAAATTTCTTCAATAACCAATTATTATAATTAACTTCGTTTATTACTCGCATTAAATTTCAGTAGGGTATTAGTACTATTCATACTATTCAAATAGTAGTTTCAATTACTGAATAAAATTTGGACCAGAATAGACTATATTATTCAAGTTTTCAAAATAATTATCCTGCCTGTTAATGCAAAAATATAACGTGATAGATTGAGTCTGATGAATTCCAATTCAACTCTTTCTCCGTACAAGCTGCTGGAAACACACCTCAATCTAGTTTTTAATAATACAACTACATCCTAGCAATTTTAGAGCTACTACAACATGAAAAGTCCATTGCAGTTATAGTCTGTCCAAGCAAAGAAGGCATTCTGGCTAGATTGGAAAATTACTCTGGCTCGGTCAATATTGGTTAAAAAATTACAAATTTGGTCCCAAATTGTAAAGCAATTGTCTTCTACAATTTGTGACCAAATTTATGATTTTTGAATGAATATTGACCGAGATGGAGTCATGTTTCCATCTCGACAGAATGTCTTCTTTGCTTGGAGGTTAGTGGTAGCGTTGGAATAAACTGAGTCAGAAAACTAACCTCGCCAACGGACGGGATGAGATTAAAAACAAAAATTACGGGATGTTGTGACGCGCGAGAATTAATATAGACGGATAAGTAATGAAAAAGAGCTTTAGCTTTTATTATTTTATCGCAAAAACGTAATTATTCAAATTAAAAACGAACTGTGAGCACTACATGGATTACCGGCTCACTTCCAACTCTTAATTAAAACGAAAAACAGCTAGCAAACAAAATGGCCGACATGGACAAACGAATTAAGGTATAGGTGGCCAATTAATAATAAACATTATCATTAGGGCAGGCAGTGTGGCAGGGCAGCGTTACAAAAATAATTTCCAATTCACACGGCGCAAAAATGACAGTGACGTGTAGAATCCAGGTGGTAATAAGCGCCAAAGTGAGAGCCGCCAACAAAATAATTATAAATTTGGAACTGAACTTTTATTTAGTTTATACTCATTAGTTCCCTATCCAATACGTAACTGACATTGGATTAACCAGGTACATTTCAAAGTTACAGTTTAATGTCATTCTAATAAAGTTGATTTGAAATCAATTTGATTCTATTGATTCATTATGGACCAAATATACAATATAGGCGAGTAAGGCGAGCCTAGTTAATTATATTAAACATCAACTTTGAAACCAGTAAGTGAAAATATAAATCAGACAAATAAAAGATATAAATTTTTGTATTGTTCAGCTAGAGTGTGATATGGTGGATGTTATGATGAAAATAGTAATCAACATTAACACTACATTCCACTTGGTTTTTCCAATACATCCCTGCTCATTGTTAGAATAGCAGAAGAGTAGTAGGGACCTTCAAACACTATAGTAGGAAAATTCTTCAGAAAATTATTTGCCACCGTAAGAGCATTATCTGATAAGATAAATTGGACATACATTACTAAATTGTCGTTTTTCATCGTAACAGTCAATCTCGATAAGAGAAAAAGCCCATCCTAATCGAGGCAAAATCAATCATTCGGCCAATAATTACCAATCGGAGCGAATTAATCGACGAAATAAATCGCTGAAATAAATAATACGCGCTCAAAACACAGAAAATGCGTTGGTTTGTTTAATTTCAGCGACATTGGCGGCCGTGTTTTGTTTTATTCAGCATCATCAGATCTAATTCTTCCGATTGGAATAGATTGTTCATTGGAGCGCGCCGCAAAATTTAGCGGCGAATATTAAAATTTTTCCGGCGCCCCGGTCTGTTCAGCTTTTTTCGCTTTTGTTGTGTTTTAGAAAATTGTGTCGCGCATCCACTGGCCAATGATAATGCGCCCAATTGCACCCAATAATATTTATAAACGCTTGGAATGAGCGCATTAAAATGCCTTTTGTTTTCAATGGATGGAAGCGGACACTCTCGCACGCGCACACACTCGCAAGCCAAAAATCGAGTTCCACTTTTATTATATCCACGCTTTTCAGCGACTGAACGAACAGAAAGAAAAACACGTGTTGCTCTCTGTATCAATCTCAGTGCTATCAATGATACTCTATCATATAATTCAATTCTTATACAGTACAAATGATTTTATTCTCACTTCTAATGATAAACTGACGATTCAAGTGTAACGCTGATTGGCTAATATAGCTTACGCCAAAATTTTAGGCAGTTTCATCTGCTTCTTGTACGCTCCACCAGCTTATATTGTCGATTAGAGTTAGGCCTATCATTTGGCTATGTCTAGATGATATTTTTGGAATCACAAGAAACAATATATGCGTTACTTCAGCTGTAAGTAGGTTACATCACGTACAAGAGACAGACGAAAACGCCTAACTATTTGGAGTCAGTTGGAATCTAGACTCAATAAAATTAATAATTATATGTAAAGTATAGAAGATATATCAAGGAATATTATTCAAGTACTACAATGAAACTCATGTTGTTGGAGAAGGAAATTTCATTAGAACATAAAATCAAGTCATAGTGCATATGGAATGGATAGAAATAGAAAGCAATTTTGGATCGATCAGTAATTTCCGATGAACCGACAGCAACTATTGTGACAGTCACAGCCTTAATATTCATCAGCTCATTGCTATAATCATAATATCAATAGAATCAATAATAAACGCAAATCAGATTAATTTTAGTTGGCAATCAATACATTATGGCCCATGTAGTGAGAATTGTCTGCATTGGAACCGACATGTACTGGTCCATTATTTAGTTTATTCGCTAATGGAAAAACCCCGACATGATTTGTGATATGTCATTTATACAGTTCTATCAAATTAGAATTTTATAAATGGATATTTGTGTTCTGTTGAAACGATACTTTTTCGGTTCGAATGCAAGACAACAATGGAAAAAATTGACTTTGTAGATGGAAGTCAGTATAGCTGCCATCGCGTTTAAAAGAACGTTTTTAATCCCAGTACAGAACGCGGAGAACTAATTAGCTGTCAGATATTTTGTAAAAAAGTGAAGCTCTCTCTCACCTATTAATGGCCTCTTGTCAAATAAATGGAATATCAGCTTACCTGTAACAAAAAGATTCAACACTTTATTAATAACTCCATGGTGAAAACTCTTTCAATGAAAATAATATTTTTAATTTGATCTCACGATTCATCACAATAGTACATGTATCATGATTTTGCTAGGATTCAAATAAATAATTGAGTGTAGGAGTAATAAATAGAAGAAAAATCTAATGTGCAATAATAGTCATTCTATTTTTCTGATCATATTACATGTGTCTTATTCATGGTTTTGTTAGGATTCAAATAAATAATTGAGTGTAGACGTAATAAATAGAAGAAAAATCGACTCTACAAAAATAGTCATTTTCTGTTTTTCATCATAGGATGCATTGAAATAAATGAAATTTATTTCATTGAGAACAATAAATTATAGAGTAAATAATTCATGAACTGAGAATTTCCGACACTAACATCTAAAATACTTTACGAATGAATTTTTCCACAACACTATAAAAGAGGAACATTTGGATAAACTATTAATCCGTCACCATACAAGAGAAGAAAGCTGTATGACGAATAATTTATTCAGGATGGGGCGAGGCATTCACAAGAAATATATACAAACCGAGCTTGTAAAAGACAATTGTAGGTGTGTATAGCTGATAGAACAAAAGCCCTAACCGTTAAAAAAGAGCGGAAGTGTTTTAGTAATGTTGCGGATAAATAAAAATCAGCAATGACAGCCAGAAAATGTGTATGATATATGGACGAGAGTTGATGCAAAAATATATTTATGTCAGACTTCAACTGAATAATAGGTAGGAGTACAATTGCCAAAAAACAGCCACCGTCCGCAATGTATTATAAATAAATATCGGGCGCTATTGTGTGCGGTTTTTGCGTTTTTTAGATTGGCTACCTGGGCGTAAAATGAGATGAATTTGTCGACGACAGAGCTACTCCAATGAGGGTGTAAAGAGTTTGTTTATGGCGTGTGCATGGTGGATGAGCCACAGCGCTACATTTTATTCGCGTTGGAATCATGCTGTGTAATAAATTGATGCTATGATATTGACAGCCTAATAACGATACAACGAATTGACAACTTTGCGGCTACACACCGAATGCAACCGGGAAAACTTTTGTTGTATATTATGAAAAAGTTCAAAACTTCGCAGAAGATAATGAACTTGTTATTGTGTATAGATATTGCTATAGATAAGTGTAGGCCTATTTTAAACTAGCGATTTCTTGGGTTCTTAATTATTAAATTAACAATAAATACGAGTATAAATTCAATTATACATGTATTTTTGTATACTGAGTATTGTTTGCAATGATTTCTAGTTGGAAAATTAAAATTAAACATTTATTTTATGAATAACAAGAACAAATAGGCAACGAATAGTCTTTGGTGAAGACGTGATATTTCAGTAATCATGGTCCACATCGGAACAAGCACTCATAATTATGAAAGCCAGTAAAATCTTTTAAATCGATGCCATCTTTTGAAAATCAAAATGGAATCAAACACTCGTCAGAGCTACTATTCCTATTGGGAGATGAATCCGTTCAATGATAAAGTTTTGACCAATCACCGAACAAAATGCTATTACAAGGCATATTCCATATATCTCAAGGCAATCACTCCAGTTCATTTTGGGTTTTCACTTAAACAAACTCAGATTACTCTTTCACAAGTTTTTGTGAAATGAGTAATTTGAGAGAAGTTTCAATTCGGTGCAGTAGGTTTCCAACATAAGGAACGAGCAACACTGGCAGTGAATCTTGTATAGTTTATCCAAGCGGAGAAGAAATTCTGGCAAGATAGGAAAATGACTCCAGCTCAATATTGGTTCAAAAACTACACATTTGGTCTCAAGTTGTAGATTACAATGTTGCCTACAATTTAAAAACAAATTCATAATTTTTGAACTAATATTGGCCGAGCAGGAATCATTTTTCATCTTGCCAGAATGTCTTCTTTCCTTGTATACGTATAATTGTATATTGTTTCGCAAGTGCCGTTACTGAGGACATGCAGTGCATGGAGCTCTGTCTTCAGCGTTGTAACTTACCCCAGCTCGTCTCAACTAATCAATCTGTTAACAACAGAGTTGCCATAGTGTAATACATTACTGTTATTGTCGGTCCTAATGTCGTAATAATATTACAAGTAACACCATTACCGGAATTAATTAACAGTCTTGACAATGCATTGTATTATGCTGTAATAATGGCAGCAAGAACAACAGTATTAGCGGCTTGCAAGCATGTCGTCTTGTAGGGGTGGGCCTGTAGCCAGGAGGGTGTCATTCAGTATTCCAAGTTTCTACTACATATTATGAAGCAATTTCCAACAAAATTAATTCTGTAAATAAGCAACAGTATGAAAATTATCAGGTTAAAATCATAATTTTACAAAATTTATGTGAATTCAAGCTCGATTTGGAACAAATTTCTCGCAGACGTAATTCAACTAGCACACATCGTGTTCTCATTTCAAATCAATTAAATCAGGAGTAAAAAATATCATGAAATGGTGTAAGTAATAAGTAACAAAACCATCATATTGTTCAAGTTAAAGTCTTCAACCACGAAAATTTTGTAATCTATTACTGTTTAAAATTGGTAGCAAACTTATTGATGATGAGTGAAACTTTAATTGTTTCTGAAACTGAGTAATTGTTATTCATCCGTCTCCAAAAAACTAATGTGCTTTATTACCTATTCAAAAATCAAAATAAAATTTATTGAGGTTTTCAAAAACAAATCATATTAAAATTAAAGTTTTTGACTTGAATATAAACCAAATATTCTTAAATGAATATTATTATTCATTCATTTAGTTACATGGCACATTTTCAATACAATTATTTAATACGGAATTTTCGACCAAATCATACGCTTGTTACTTACGTTCTCCCTCACTACAGACACGTAATTCACCACCCCACTTCCCAAAGGCCAATAATATACATGTATGAGACACGTCACACACCGGCCATACAGTACAACACAAAATAAACATTCATAAAAACGGTAGGAGCGCCTACTCGGCTTCAAATCTTCGTATTGGATATATGAGAGAGAAAGAGAGCACACTTTTTCATGAACAAAAAGAGAGAAAGAGGAGAGAGAGAGATTGATTGAGAGATTTAAGGGAGGACGGCCAGGAGAGGAAAAAATATCCGTTGTAGTAAATCTCCGTAGCCTTTTATTACATTTTTGACATTATAACATAAAATATTACGCAATAAATACGCGCATGTGGGTTGGCGCGCGTGCGTGCACTGATCAGCCATGGTTTAGCAGTGGAGCCGTTTCATTCATTACGTGACAAGGTGTGGCCTAAGCGCCTGCCTGCCTAACCTCAGTAGTAGAGCAGTGTAGGTACTACAGCCCAAAACAACAACTACTTAGCATTTTAATTTTCATTCAGACATTTGCAAAGAAGATGAACAATGAGCAATTATGTTCATTTGAGTGATTTATATCATTTACAAAAAATGAATGAAATGGATTACGATATTCCGTTGCTTTGGATGATTGAGTAAGTTATAGTTACAGTTGGAGTTGGTTTTCATTACCATATCTCAATCATAGATCTGCCATTTACATGAATATTGAAAACGAAATTTGAAACCACAAATTGGCATTAAATACTTGGATGGGTTGGATTCATTTGACGAATTTTAAATTAGTAACACTAAAGAAGAGATGTCTTGAAGAGATCTTGAAAAATTAACATTCATCATTCTTGAGATTAATACGAAATAGAAAAATGTTCAAGAATAAACGTTTCTAAAAACGCTTGAAAATGTCCAAAACATTTGAAAAGTAACTTCTGATCCGTACTTTCAATAACAGAATGGTTTTCCAAGCCACGTACTGTACATGTTAATTTCCATAGATTTACTTATTCAATAAGCCGTTCAGCTCATGTTTCCCTCAGAGCTGTCAAGAGTGATTGACTGCGGAGGGAAAGAGCACATAAAAAGTTTTCCATGACGTTTCGAAAGTTTTTCAAATAAGGATAGATAGATCTGCTGAAAATCCAACAGCGGGGCGTTGCGGTATCGGTTCAATTATATCAGTCCTGATCCTATCACTTGTTCAAATCTCGTTTCTCCGATGAATACTGTCAATCTGGAAGGACATCCTAGTTGTTTTTTGCTTTGCTTTTCAATTTAGAAAAACCAAAACTGAATTTTCTCCGACTGGTTGGAAGGATTTCTATCAGCGAGATCAATAATTGTGACACTTCGTCAACGCGGGTTTTTATCCGTACGGGAAACTCATCCTCTATCATTCTTCATGTTCAATCAGTTTCAGTGATATTTCCCCAAGTTTTTTAATCTAAAAAAATAATGTTTCATCCAGTTTCAAGTGACTGATGATCCCTGAGTTCCAACTGTAATATAGTAGCAAGCATGACTTCAGATTTTAAAGTAGAATAAGAGCTTTCTTGATAAAATCCTATTTCAAGATTCAAGTATTCCAATTTGAATGACGTGGTCGCTTATTTTATGTAGGTCTATACATTCAGAATTGAATTGCTTAAAAGTGAAGGAACTGTTGGCACCAATACCAATTCAAGTCAAAACGATTATGTTCCACAAAAAATTAGTAGGCATTAATATCTTGCTTGCAGGAACATCAGATGTTACTAGAGAGAATAAAAGTAAATAAGTGAATAGAATAAGTTCTCATTCTAATAATATTATGCTCTCTAGATGCTAATTTTGGATTCGAATGGTCATTCATCAGTGAGATTAAAAAGTAATCAATTCATAAATGATCACCAGCATGAATGTGGAGTTGGGCTATTGATGTTCGAAGTTGACCAATTGAAAACTACTTTTATATAATCAACACATAAACGAACTACTCATGTCCTTTTATCTTTAAGTTACTAGAAAATCACTACCATGAACTATAGACACTTTAAAATCGACAGGGATTGAATCATACACAATATACAGTCTCTTTACCATGAACTATGAGAGGAAATACTATTATCATTCGACTTTGATAATCGTCAAAGTTGTTATGAGTAACTTTATTTCAAAACGGAAATAAGAAACTTATTTCGTAGCTTTATTGATACTTATATCTCTACCGGTCATAACATTCCTAACATCCTTATTGGAAACATTAATTTTATGAACGTATTCGATAACTAAATCACCAATAATGTTTGTTCAGATATTATCGCTTTAGTAAAGAGATGAAATTTTTATTGAATCAGTATCAATTAAGTATCAAATTTTGATAGCGTCTCATGTAGTTTTATCAGCCAAAGTTATTCTCTCTACAATCATCAAACAGATGATACAGAATTAACAATGATTATGCATTCAATTGAACCAGCGACCACAAAGTAACAATTTGTTATGTTCGCTATTACGTGGTTGTTGAATGGTTGAATTCAACTCAATCTAAAGCGACCCACACAATGTATGCGAGTCTAGATCGGAGCTTGATCCACGTGCCCTGGTTCGAACGGAGAATAATTGAACAAAAATTGAATTTAAATTGAGCCGTTGTCTCAAAGCTTGGCATTCAACGTGTATTTTTCAAATAATTTACTTGAATTCTCCAATCCTAGAGCTGCTCCTGATGCTCTTCTAATAAATAACGATGAAAGAACCAAGTACTCTGCATCAATTAGGAAATAGCACAGAGGAGCTCGATTACGAATTTAGCACATCTGTGCTAATAGGTTGATGAAACGAAAAATGATTCCCAAATTTTCATTTTTGTTTAATATTGTATTGATACATTTCTATATAATTGTTGAAAAGATCTTATATTTAAAGAAGAAAAATCAACAATATTATATACTGTAGTTTGATATTGAATGAGTTCTTATCGGTATAATAATAGAGATTTCAAATTTGACCAGTCACATGCCAATCAATGAAAATGTTTTTAATCCAGGAAACGTACCACGAAGTTTCCTCACCAAGTACGAGGGAATCGTAATCAGATTACCAAGGAAAATAATCAGTAGAGTTGATTCATATGCTCCCAGATTGTGAAATATCATTGCCAGCAACACATATGTGGACAGACAGGACAATCTCTCTACAGGTATGCCCCCCTCGCTTGTTTTAGTAAGGTCGCGACGGATATTACAATTCCAGACTTGAAATTAAGCTGAAAATTGTCTATCCTATTCGATCAGTTGCCAGGATATAGGAGGGATATGTTAGTTTATCAGGAGTCCATCAGGGTTCGCGTATAGATCTCGAAATGTGCGTCATATATGTTCGGCCGTTGTTGATTATTCGATTAGGTGATGTGATGATGCATGCACATTTCGAATTTGGCGCGCTCGGCTCTCGCACGCGCACTTACCTTCACTTTTTACTCTTATTTTACACATTTGACTTTCAATCTTGCACAACGGAAATTAATTTAGGACCTTTGGAGTGTTTCGCAAATTACTTCCGATTTGTACAGTACAGGCGCTCCGCTGCTGCTAATTATTCAATGTATGTTTGTTTCTTTATAGAAATACAGTATTAACTCATCCACTAGTAATTTGGTTATTGTCATGGATGATTCAAACACGAAATAACAACATTAACAAGAATAATAGTTACTATTCAAAATTTAGAAAATTTGAATCAGAGTATGATAAGTGAAATATTGTTTTAATAACAATTCATCATTTATCATATTTATGAAAAACACCCATAATGCTAATGACATTTTGGAACATCCCATAAACAACCTTGGAATGAAACTTGGAATGAATTTGGAACTTGCTGCAAAAATAACCAGAATTTACAATGATTATGAATCAAATACAGTGATTTTAATAGCTTCTTCGCAATTTTGTTTGATTCTCACCTCATCCTTCAATTATATCTAAATGAGTGGATGCTTGTCGTTATAAACACAATTTTACTGACTCTATCACTGCAATTCCATCCAATTGAAATGTATAGTTTGGAATTTTATTCAGGAATAATAGGCTATATAATTTTCAATTCTTACATCCCTATATTATTCCAAAATTGATAATATTCATCAATCCATCATTTGTAATTCAATGAATGATTATTTCATTCCTTTCTAAAGTTTATTATTTAAGTCCCCATCTAACTTGGAAAAATATGTACTGTATTACTCAATTCGATTATATCTAATTATGCCTTTCGCCACCACTAAGACCATGAAACATGAAAGCATAATAATAGAACTGAAAAAAGTACCTTGACCATTACTTCAAATTTACATCCCATTTGAATAAAAAAATTTTCCCAATATATCCGAGAAAGTGTCAAACGAATGATGTGGTAGAATATGTGGTAGCAAGCGTCGATTGAAATGTAGCAACAAACAACAAAACTCGTCAAATACGAGCAGACTACTGACACGTCATCCTACATGTCCAAATATACATCGATGAATGACTATCGACGTAGTATATCGATATATAAACTACGATACAGATGTTTCATCGAAAGGCTTCCTAGCCTACTCAGTCCGAGTGGCAATAACGAATGAATAAATAAAACTTATTTTAATATTTTGTCGATGTTCTCAAAAAACCTTCCATGGCATCCGAACAAATGGCCTGACATGCATGTCATACCTCCCCCTATAGAACCCCCTTAAAACCCCCCCATCCTCCACACATGTCATGTGCCTTCAGCTTTCCACGGTTGTAAATAAATAAATTTTGATATCTCTGAAAAAGCCGGTGAACGATTGGACGAAAAAATCGTTATATATTAAATTTAAATATTCAACACCTCTTTGTTTTGTCCATTTTCGACCATTATTGCCGAATCAATTATTCAGGGTCGGTTTCAACGTAAATAAATGCATGCATGAATAGGCAAATTGATTAAAAAACAATATTTGGTCGGAGCGTTTTTATGGAAATACTCGTGTTATCAATTGAACATTTTCCAAGAAACTTGATTGATTGTATTTTAAATGAGTACTTGTAATCGAAATGCGGTTTTGACTGCTAGCTATTTCTTTACTATTTTATTCAAATTCTTTTCTCGATCCATCAGTTCATTTCTTAGATCAATTTTTATATGTTCGAGTTAAAAGATTCAAAATATTCTTCAAGAGCCATAGCTCTGTCTTAGAACTTATTTTTAGATTATAACAAAATGTACCTTAATTCCATGAACTCGTTCTTGAAACATCAGATTAAAAAGCAAGATTGATCTTTTGCATCTCTGATAAACTACTGATAATCTGGACTCTTCACACTTTTTCGTTCTTCAGAGCTACAGTACATAAACAGAGAGTATAGTATAAGACTTCTGTTCTTCCCCCTTTGTACATGACAGATCAACAGTGAAATCCATAATGTTACTTTGAACCTTGAACGTAGAGTTCAATTAAAGTACCGCTGGGAGATGAATTTGTACTATCGTTCACTTCCATTTTAACTATCAAAGTATTTCTCAATCTTTAAAAATTCCTCTCATCCATCTCATCAAATGATACAAATTAGAGAAATTAATTTTTTTGAAAATTGCCAAAATTCAGCCCAAATCCTACAAGATGACTGACCACATAGAAATGTACATTGACTACATTAACCTCAAAGAGGGATTGCTGCTTCTAATCAGGTCCTTAGTTGTCTTTGGCTGGCTACAATGTACTGCAGCAGTAGCAGCCTAACAGCATCTTCATCAACATCACTATACAGCCAGCCCTGAATTAGTCGTTTTAATCTGCTAAGCACACACACATACGCGCGCATGCGCACACACGCACCCACCACGTTTGCTTGCTGTTCGCCATAATCGCACGGATTATTACGGTATTATTGGATGCCATTGTTCCTACTCACAAAGTCCTCCTTTGGCTAAGGAAGGGGGGAAGAGGAAAAAGAAGGGAATGAGAGAGTGGAGGACGTGGAGAGTGAAAGAGAGACAGAGAGTAAAGAAACAGATAGATAAAGAATAAGGGGAAGAGCAGGGACAAAGATTCAGTTTGAGAGATTGCATGAGAGTGTAAGAGATAGATGAAATTTAAATGGAGATGGAAGAGAAAAGTTTTTCAACAGTGCTTGAAGATGTAAAGATAAGGAAGATGTGGAAGAAAGAGTTGCATGAAGGGATAGTGAGAAGAGATAGAATAGAATAGAATAGATAGTGTAAGAGAATTTAACAAGAAGTAATTGAGAGACAAACGGAAGACAAAGATAATGATGAAAAGGGATTGAGAGATGAAATATAAAGTTTTTGTACGAACAAAGATGAGGGGAAAATATGAGATACAAGTGAGAATGATATAGGAGTAAAGAAAAAACTTGAGTGACAGAAATTGGATCCCTGGGTTGTGAGAGGAGAATATGTGAAAAATTATAAATTTATTTTTGGGATAGACGAAAGAAGAAGAAACAGATACAGTATATAAAAAGAGGATAGAGTACCAAATAGGGTAGGTACGATATGTGAAAAAGAATAAAAAGAGAGAGGAACATATCAAGAAATGAGCGATAATATGTTTGATAAAATACAGAGTAGAAATAAAGAGGTTGAAGAAAAATAGGATACTGAGGAAGATAAAGTTTGTGAGGAGAAAACCATAGAAGAAGGAGAGAGACCGAGGAAATAGAGATGGATGATGGTAAAGAGAGAGAGAAAAATATTAGTAAGAGATTAATGGGAGAGAGAGAATTAAAGCAGTAATAATATTCTGCGAGGAGGCTTGAAGAGGCCTAGTGCTAGTCTCCAGTCCCCGACACCATATCGGACCGACACAAAGAAAAAGCATTGTGCAAGTAAAAAACCGGTGGCGAAAAAATTGCTACCCTTCTTTTTCTCTTTCACTCTCGATGACTGACTGCACTGCACTAGTGGTCTCCTCTCCACCGGCTTAGCTCGGCTCTTTTTTCTGTTATAATTTAACTTTTAATCTTTACATTAAATAAGAGGAGAATAATAGCGCTGGTACTTTTTGTCGTCATCTCTTGTATTAGCTGAGGCGGTTGTATGGAGCTGGATGGGGACTGCCAGAAGAGAAAAATTGAAGGCGTTTGAAGTGCTCTCGTGGAGCCTGTAGGGGGAGGGGGGCGATAGAAATACGAGGGGTAAATGAGTTGAGGGGTTGGTAAGATAATGAGTTAGATGATGAAGAGGGTAGAGGGGAAATGATGGTGGTTACAGGAGAGGTTTTTGGATTGCAGAGTTGAGAGAAGATCGGCCGATTATGTGGTAGTGGGAGGTATAGGCTATGTACAAATAATAGTCTGCGCTAAAAATTTCGATCATCAATTACAACTACCATTGCTAAGTTGAATGTCTAGAAATACTGTATATCCGCAACTGATATTCAGTTCAAAAAATGGGAGGAAACTATATAGATCTCATATATTCCAGATCTCAAGAATATTTGATGAAATATATTTTGCAGAGAGAATAGAATGTTTTTATTCTTCATCATACCACTACATTTTAATACTATTCATTTATAACTTTCACAGAAGAATAACTACGGCAATTTCATCCATGCGTTGTAATGCGATCATCATTCACAGCACGTTTTTTACTACTCTTCCAGAAAATTATTAGATCTGACCAGATCCTTGATATTAGAGAATTTTATTCATTAATAATATTCACAATTACTTCAAACATTTCTCATTTTTATTCGACATACCATATAATATACAAAACCAGTACTGAATATTTAATTTCATCATATCTTGTATAGATTGAATGGTTCTTTCAAATTTATCAATTCACTACAAGTATTCTGGGAAAACTATCTGTAATTACAATAATGTAATTTTAGTGCGCTCATAAGTTGCAAGGTAAGGATTAAAGCTTCAGTGGGATAAGACTCTTACAGCGCAAGAGCTCTCCAAACAATTTCAGAGGAACATGATCAAATAAATAATAACTTGTAATCTCCGATCTCGTTATTGGGCAGAGTCTTTAGCGAGTGGCGCAATAAGCATCTTATTTCTTTAAGCCATAGCTCTTCAAGCAATAATTGAACGACCATCTCATAAACAGTAATTTATCGTAGTAATTAAAAACCCACAGAAAGACTACCGATTAAATTGAAGAGAATTTTTAATGGATGTTTATTTAGATAAGAAGTGAAATAATGTTACTGAAGAAGGCACTAGGCACTATGAAACTGTTGTAAATTTCACTGTCTCCATAATTCGTCTGGTAATCAATTTCTGATTAACTTGTTTATTTTAATTATATAAATAATGTTGCCGTGTATTGTGTGTTAGCTCAATTGAGCCCACCCCGTTAAACCTAACTGAATAAATTTATGATCGGATATAATACAGCTTTTTGAAAATTATTTATTACATAGGCATTAGGCAACCTAGGTAGGGTATTAAGTTTCACCGAGATAATCTAGATCTAGAACTACATTTTTATATGAATCATTACTTATACGCTATATATCTATACATGTTTGATCAAGGCGTATTTCAAAATGAATAAAGAGTTACTTAAAGTAGATTTAATATTTCATAAAGTCTCGTTTATCAATTGAAAAATTTGAAAATCGTCAATACAATTCTGGAGTGACAAGAGAATTACTGAAAAACCAACTCAACATTCCTATACGGTGAACATAAAGTTTGATATGGAATATTATGATATCTCTATTTGATCTCATGTAGTTTAACTTCAAGTAAATTCATATCTTATCCACCCTATAACTAACATGAAATTAATAATTGTACCAGAGAAATGAAAGTTATGTTACGAATCAATTTACTGTTCATGTTATAGTGAATAATTACAACAATAGCAACAATTCAGAGTCATAAATCCTTAGTTTGGATTGTTCCCTTGAAGAGTTATCTATAACTTAAATCGTTATGGGTCTAAAATTAATCTAAAATCGCTAAAATAAGTCAATATATAATAATGTTTATTTGATTTAAAGTTCAATACTCAACACATAAAATGCGGTACCGGTACTACTGAGAATATTTCCAAAATCATTCAGCCCCAACAATATACTGTAGTTCACTTGTTGCATTGGTATCGATGAACAATAAAATACGAATTTTAATATCTCGAGTCTAAGGAGACGTCATGCGCTATTTCCTTGGCATCTCTATAAAATTGCGAACAAGAGAAGCGAAAGGGGAGGAAGAGGAGGATAGAGGGGAAAGGGGGAAGGGATGGCGGAGGGGAAAACAGTAGAACGACCGTGGAATATTAGCAAATAGATATAAGTTGTACCATAAAAGATATTTGGAGCCGTATAATAGGCAATAACTTGTGAACTCAATGGCTTGTGTTTGATAAATTGCGAGCAATATGGCCGAACTCCCTCTCACCAGTTTCAGGAATTCGCCAGACTTTCCTTGCAGGCTCCAGAGTCAAGTGGACCAATCTTCGACTACTCCCGTTCCTCAACTCTTTTTAATCGCTGCTCATAGAACTATTGTTCAAGTTTTGATATTAAATTCAACGTATCACTTCGTTCCACTCCAAACGCTATTTGTATGAGGAATCACTCCCAACCTACAATAATCTACTCAGATGTATTCTCTATCATCGGAAGTAACCAAAATTCAACATATAATTCAAAATTGAGAGAATGTATTCAAAATGAAATTCAAATGGTACTATTCAAAACCAGAAAAATCGTAAAATATAACAAAGATAGTAAAAGAAAGAGATAGAATTTTTCACTTTATTCAAGTGGATTACAGCGTTTATAATCTTAAATCCTAGAATACGATAGTTAAAAATGAAATCTTAAACTTGGAGAAATGAATAGAGGAAGAGTGAGTAAGTGAGAGAGAGTGAAAGAGAGATGGTGTGACAGGGCGACGCGAGACGCGTAAAGAGAAAAAGATTGCTCCACTCACTGGGTAGGATAGAAAGGGGAGGATACTCGTAGGCAGCGTGGTTAGTATCCCCAGGGGTAATGTGGAGTAGCGTTCAACTTTTCTCTGTATAAATTATTAAAACTTTAATTTTTTTCCGAAAAATAACCTCGCATTTTTTGCATTGAAATATTTAAAAACGTTGTTTTTCCGCGGCGTTAGTGACTACTACATGATTCTCACTCACTCTGTTGTACATACAGAATCCCGCAGCCTACCATACAATCCACCCTGCATGCATTCCATCTGAGAAACAAAGAATGACTCCTCCTAAAGGGTTGGAGGTTGGAGGGGCGGTTAAGGGGAGGTTAAGCTAGCAGCAACATTCATGAATATTATAACACCTCCCATGAATATCCACTTCCTCCCACCACACAGTTTCAGACGACTTGTTAAACTTTGCACTTTTATATATATTTAATCCGTTGTGTGTTTTTTTACAGACGCCATTTTTTATTTTTCATTATTCCGCCCCCGTTGTGCTTCACAGTGAGCAAAAGTTGAATTGCGTTTTTTCTGGTTTGCTGCCAACCCATTTTTATTCATTCAGCGGAATAATTCTAAAATATTTAAAAAGTTGTGCATTAGCCTACCATTGAGGAGCAGTTCTCACTTTGTAGCACCAGAGAATATTCTCTTTCTGAAAAATACTCAAAATCGGGAAATTTCACAAAATTTCGCAGTTACTCAACAATCTTTTTTTATCGTGGTTCTAAAGAAAACATATGACAATGTTCCCAAATACGCCTATTTGAGGTTTAATAGTTAGTTGACTTCTACATTCTTGAAGAGGCAAAGTTATGACAGAAGGGTGAACTCCATCATTCAATCCTATCGTAGAGGTCGAATTTTGAGGACGAAATATACAAAAACTAAATGAGTGTTCATTTCTGATTCATTTTCTTGCAAAGACAGATAAAAAAATTATCCGGTTTGAAAAACACTTGAAAAGAAAACTATATCACTCGGATGTTACCACTAGTTGAAAACAAACATTGGAAGTTCCATTATTGAACCATTTCTCTATAATATTTTATCAACAATATTCTTCATTTGGCATTTTGTATTCGATAGTTTTTTTTCATTTCATGATAGAAAAGTTTCTCCATGAACTTAATTTGAAATTACTATTTTCTGAGTGGTTATCGTTAAATTTTAAAACAATAATAGAAAAAAGTTTAATGTTATCATTTCAAATGAAGAAATCAAGGAAGTACCCTAAACAATTGCTCAACCTCTTCGAATCTTAAATTTAAACGTTTCTAATCTGGACACATGCTAATTGTTGAAGCCCTATCGTTACTATCACAGTTGTACCAGTCCATTGAGACGTATGTTGAAATGTATCAGTAACACCTAACACCTTTTGCCCCTGATAGCATTGTTACTGGATCGGATAGGAGAATACTCGAACACCCCCTGAGACTAGAATCTCTCAGGTTCACACTCCTCCCCCTCCCACAAGGGGGTGCAAACGTCACCTTATCTAAGTAGCACGCGCCAATGGTAGAAGGTAGAGCCGACACCTCCTGCCATATCTAATAGAGCAGGCAACTACCACTTCTGATTGGGGGACACACAAACACGCACGCATCTATCGACACACTGGTACCAACGAGATACAATAATTACATTATGTGCGTAGTGCGTGTCAATTCTACAATTCGTATTCAAATTTTGATCAAGGAAAAAATAACTCACTTTACATAGGTTTTCTACCCACATTTTAGGTTAGTAATTACGTATGTATTTGAATGATTAGACATCCATAATAATATTCATTGTTTTGCTTTTCGGGCGCGTTTCTAGGCATTGAGCCTCATCTTCAGCATATCGATATTACGATATTATTTCACATGAATATACATGGGCATTTTTCTAAGCACTTTTGTCCAGCTTCCACGTCGAATAGAAAAGTTCATCACTCATGATACAACCCTTTATTCATAATTTTTTATTGACTGATATGGACGACGCCAGCACTCAACCCACTCAGCTACGCCACCCCCATATGGAGAGAGAGAGTAATTTATACCTCAACTCCTCAAACAGCGTTGTACAAAATGGAATTGATGGTCAATCATTTAACTATATTTCTTTATTCAAAATACGGTAGTAAAAGATTTCTACTTGATACACCAATGAGAGTCAGATAAACGCCCTAATCTTGTTAAAAACGTCATATTCTTGCCTCAATCCTTAGCTTAGACTATTGATCAGTGATCATGCCTTAAGTTTTAGTTTCTTATTATTATCCTTTTAGTCATGTCATACAATGTGTCCTGAATTAACAGGTGGCTGATAAATGGCTAGAGTAGCCTCAAACATAAAACGACCTTGCTGGAAGAGATTGGGTTAGGTTAGGGTGAAACACGTCAACGTTTTTGGAAAGATGGCAGAAAATAGAACATGAGCGTGGCTCAAAGCGGCTTGGATTGAGACAGCTTTTCTTGGTTTGTAGCAGGGTTGGGAAAAGAGGTGTGGTGGGGGGAGTTTCCCGACCCTTTTCCCAGCAGCAAGAGACATCCGACTGGTACTCAAGCAGTCGGCTTTCTATTTTCTCTCTCCCACCTCCTTCTTAACCACCCCTTCTCCCCTCTTCACTATCTTCCTCATTGAGGTGTTTTCCTTTCTGTGCCACTGTCCCTCGTGACACTTTCCCTAGCCCCACCCTCACCCTCACTCACAAACTGAGTCATTCGTGTACCCATATCATCCCTCCACACCCCTACACCGCTTGTTGTGTTAAAGCTTCGCTCTACATCCCCCCCCCCGACTCACCAACCAGGACAGAGAAACCCTTTCCTTTTCCGTCTTTCAGCACATCCCCTTTAATGCTTAAAGCTAAACTGCTCATCTATCCAGTTTCCCTTCAATCGAGCTGCACTCAGCTGGATGCAGTGTGTTCTTCACCAAAATTCCTTCACTTAGTTTGTTGTCCTCCAGATCTTCTACAACAATTCTTCATTTGTACTCGATTCATTTTCCACTACTAGAATGTTTACTACCTAATGTGATGTCCAACTTCTAAAAACGTCAGATAATTTCAAGAATTTTTATGAATTCCGCATATAGTACCGTATTGTACCAGGTATTGATAGAACTCCTCTAGAATCCATTGATATCGATATTATCAATGGTATTACTACTATCAAATGTCATTATCTCATTATCAATTGAATACGATACATGCATACAATCAATTAGGTAGTAACCAATCACTGTGTGATACATTGGATATTATGCTGTTTATTAGTGATAATAGTGGTAGTCCATATTTCTACTGTTGTACCAAATAGCCTACCAAAACTAGATAAATAATTCATGATTCAAATATAGTTCTTATTATGAACTATGGCAATGAAACTAACAAATGAATCAGCTGACTAGATGAACACTTTCTTGTTCATCTTTCTCTTTTTCAAAACAACAAATTTACTCTCTTTTTAGCAATATACTGGGAAAGATGGACCACTAGTCGCTAGTTTCGTTGTATGGATACAAAGTTCCCATTCGAATTGGAATCATAACACATTAGCGCCACGCGACAACTATCACTATGCCGCTTTCTTAATTTCACCAACAACAGCGCCGCAAATTGATGATGCATTTGCTGCAAATGAACGCAAAAACAGCAGCCGGCTGATTGCGTGTTTTGTGTGACGATTCGGCGGTCACCGCGCGATAATCAGTTGCATAGTTTGCGGCGCGCGGCCAAATTAGCGTTGATCGTGCGGCCGCAGAATGTGAGCGTGCGTCAGTGTGAACACACTTCCCAATGCGGTTGCATTTTACAGGCCGTGCTCTCTCATTTTAAGGCCCAACCACATTGGACAACTACAGTGGTCATCCTCACTACATCTCTGTATACATCTATTTAAAATACACGCTATATGTATCATGTATCAATAATATTTGTATTTATATTTGTGATGTCATTTATAACATTGACATACGAGTATTAACATTGACTCAATTTGCAATCTTGACTGTATATTAATTACAATAAAAAAATAATGTCAAGATGAAACAATATTTTGCACTGTGTAACTCTTTTCAGTAATTAAGATGTAAGAGAATTTTTTGGAATTTTGAAGTTTGAATTTTTGAGATAATTTTGTAACTTGAAATAATTTTAAACAGAAAAATATTATAACCCAAACACATTTTATTACATAGCGAATACCAATAGGCTACAGTGATTACTAGAATAGAAAGCATCAAAATAGTCTGATAGAAGCTGAAACAACTCATTCCCCTCACCTCACCGCACCAATAGACGTTGCCAATTCGTAAGGTGTATTATGAAAATAAAAATTAAGTTTTACCTAAAATTAGCTGGTTTGAGAACTTTGCATCAAATCTTATTGGACTATTTTTGTGTATTCTACTCCAGTAATCACAAATTGGCCAGTAATCTAAATCCTAATATTGGTCTTCGTCATGTAATAATATAAAATGTGTTTGATATGTTACAATATTCTTCTGTATCATGCATGAATTTCTAGGGAATCGATGAATGATTTTTCATGGCTTGCCCTCTACGATTATCAGCCACGATGCAATATCGTTAACATGCAGAGATTACTACGCGGGCCTGTGGGTGCGAGCACTCAGATGTGTTAGTAGCACCGGGATTGGAGAAAATAATATCGACATGTAAATGAGACCGATTGACGACTCCTAATACACATGCAAATTGAGTCTACCGATTAGGGTTCACTACATAGGGTGATTGTGATGGGATAGCTTCCATCCTGGATGGTGCTACTACTAGTACAATAATTCCATATTTTTTCTATACTTCACTCAACTAAAATCAGACTATATTTCTCTTCTCTATTTCTCCGTTTTCCCTCACTTTTCAAACCTTTCTCTTTCTCCCTACTTTTCCTCTCCCTTGATCCGTGTAGCTTATTCCTTACATCTCTTCATACTCTTTCCTTTCCCATACTTTTCATACTCTAGCTCTCGTTACTCTTCTACTAAATTCACATATTCTTTATTTTCCTCTCTACGTTTCTTTTCCTTCCCTCTATTCACTGTTTTTCCTCCTTACCTCACATACTCTTTTCCTTATTTCTTTTTCATATTTCTCTGTATATTCAGTTTACATTACTTCCATTCATCTAACAATCCTTTTTCCTATGAAAAACGTTTCCACTCTTTAAACATGCACCTTCTACTCCTATATGCTTACGTTTTGGACTTTGATGTCTGTGTTCTACCCTTTATTGTATAATTTCTCGAATAAATAAATATGCCTTTTCTTCTTAGTTCTCACTCTCTCTCTCTCTTTCTCTCTTTCATCATTACATTAGCAGGCATCTTTCTCCTCAATCTATAACTTTAATCAACCTTCCTCTCTTGATCTTCTTTTCATATTTCTTCACGGATTTTCCATCTCTTACTACTCCACAGCTTTCTCTTCTATACTGTACTACACATAATTCCCTCCTCCTCTCATACAATCACCTTTCTCTCCTCAATTTAAAAATTTTCTTTCAATAAAAAACTCAATTTAAAAACTTTCTCTCAACCTAAAAATTTCTTCTCCTTCATCAAAATTTATCTCATCCTTCCTACTTATCTCTCACTTTCTCGCTCTCCATCTCATTCTCAAACTCTTCTTTTTTGTCTTCTTCACATCCTCACTTTTTTTACTTAGTCTATATCAGAAACTAACTCAATTTTCTTCTACCTCTCTACATTCAGCTCATTTCTGAATTTCTGCTCTCACTTCTATTCTCTTATGCCGCACAACTCTATATTTCTCTCTCTTTTTCATAATAAACTCTCCCAGAAACAGCTTCCCCCTTTTTTCAATCACATTCTCGCTGTAGCGTGAATACTCTCTGGTGATCGGTCAGAGAACCACCTTTCAACACAGGGATGCAGTCGATCACCCAGAATTAGTGGGCTATGAAAATACGAGGGGAGAATCATAACTATGGTGTGGAAACAGCAGAGATGCACGCATGCAGTCAGTCTATCTCACAGAAGTTTATGCTCGGACGTGATTGCCAATCAGAGCCACGAAACGGGACGTGGGAGGAAGAGAGGGAGGTACAGAAAAGGGGTACATGCCGTACCCCCACATATACAATCAGCCCTTGTTGGACGTATATACAACGAAGACGCATAATACACAATAATAAACAGGCCTGCCTACGCATTAAGGGGATGAAAATCGGTGCCACGGGGCTATACACTATACACTATATACAGAGTGAGTATTGAGAAGTTATTAGTTAGTAAGGTGCTAGTCGTAGTTGAGGGGGGGAAGTGGTTACTATGATAAAGGAGATAACAAAAGAGAGGAAGGGGTGTGAGACAAATCTATGATAATAAAGGAGATAGGTGTAGGAGGGAGGGAAGGGGGAAACAGGAGAGACGAAGGGAATTTGTCAAACTACGATAATTTGAAGGTGGTACAACAATGGTGGGGTATAATAAAGGGTTCACGTATGAGGTGAGGGGTAAGAATATGAGGTGGGAGGATGAGGGAGATAACGGATTAGAGGTTTATAATAGAGAAAGTTGAACTTACTGGAAAAGGAGTGATGCTAGTGAGAAAGAATAGGAGTAAAAAAGTTGAAATGAGTACCTCATGTAGAAGAGGGACTTGTAAAATGAAATCAGGATAAAGTTAAGAAGGGCAAAAGAAATTTGATATGATTCATGATGAGAGAAGAGGTCACTCAATTTGTAGGTTATGAGGTTATAAGGTTACTCAATTTTGATTATTGGATGGAAAATGCTGAAGTTGTAACAGGAGTTGTATAATAATGTTATTATTATAGATTAGTGGATAAAGCAAATTGAGTCGAGGGTAAATTATCAAGTGGAAAAATAACTACCCAATTACTATTGAGTGAAATTACCAGGAAAACAAGCCTTCAAATATTATATGTAGAAAAGTGTTATTAAACTATCGAGAGAGCATTAGATAATATTATAGTGTGGTACCTACTTGCAATAGTATAGAGATTACCCGGTACTTCAATCTTGTGTGTGATATAGAATTTATACACGTAATTAGGTGACGTAGAATTTTATTTAATTAGCGTACACACCTGATAATTCAATTTATTTCCACATTTTATGAAACAGCCCAGAAACTCAAAAACAGAAATGCTGAAAGATAAACTACAGAACTATCTATCTAAAAGTAACTGCAACTATCTAACGGCAACGACACAGTACAATGACTCGCTTGCCGATTTATTATTGAAGAAGATCCGACGAAGCAATAAATAATATACAATTGTAGTTGAATGCATACATCCATATACAGATCTCCTAGCAATAACCTCCTTTCAGTAGCACCCACCGTTAGGCAGGCAGAGATGGAAAAATTGATTGTTTAAAAAATACAATGGAACAATTTACTTTGAAATCGGGAACGGAACACGAATAATTGTGTTTTAAACAAGAGGAGAAACGGGTACGGATGGAAAGAGCAAGAGAAGACGATGAGAAACACAGGAAAAGAGAGAGAGAGAAGAAGATGGGAAAGAGGAAGAAGAAAAGGAGGAGGATGATGATGATGGTGATGAGGAGGAGGAGGAGGAGGAGGAGGAGGAGGAGGAGGAGGAGGAGGAGGAGGAGAAGGAAGATACAAAATAAGAGGATAAGACCAAGACTCCGTTGCACTAACTGATACTAGTCGCAAAATAATACAAGTTATTGTTCCGATTGAAGCATAACGATCAATCCACTGTATATCTATATTGTACAATATATTTCAAGCAATAAAACCGCTATTTCAGTTTCTGTCGTACTATACCGACTTTGGTAACTCTCATTAAAATAGTTGGGAGATGACGACTGGCTATATTCAAAATGCTTAATAGTATTCCTGATAATATGTTAATCACCACTTCACATGCAAGTCAGTAGTGATGTGTATACGGATTATGATATTACACCAGTCACGGAAAACGGATGAGATTTACGGATAAATTTTGATAATAATTATCTGATGTAAATAGTTGAGTTAAATAAAGTACACTGAAATAATAATAATACAATGTGCAGTAATGAGATTCTTTCCTTCTAATTCCATAGAAACTATTCAATCTTACCAACTCTGTACTAATCTATGCAGAATTTAATGTGTTTTTCATATCTTCTTGAAATTTTAAACTGATCATTGGTACAAGACAATAGCAAACAAACTCTATTTGCTTATTACACCAAAAGCTTACTCTTCACTCCATTATCACTTTATGATTTTAAGACTTGAATTATCACTTTTTATGATAAAAAGTTATCACTTTTATTAGACTTTAATTATGACTTTTTTATCACTTTAATTTGAGATTTTATCAGTAATAAAATATTAAACTTCTCCACAAATGCCACAATAAGCTTAATCCAAACTAGGCCTTCACTAATGATTTATTCTGATTGCATACCCCTGAATAAATATATAAAGAATTGAATTAAAATAAGGGGAAATTAATGATTATGGCTAAGGAGCATAGAAGAGTAACAAATAAAAGATTAAAAGCGTTGAAAAAAGGACATTGGACAAAATTATTGCATTAGAACTTGAAATTGAAACATTTTTGTCACTTTTTCTAAACAGTATTTGGGTTGTAATTTATTATATTGATCGTTGAGTACTTATTAATTTTTTATCATGAATTATTTCACATAATTTTAAAAAAACACACAGTTGGTCAAATTCATGTCAACTTTGAAAGTCGAATATTTCTGTAAATTTATTTATTTATTTAGCGTATGGCTTTTAATAGTGGGGAGACCCAAGGATTGTTCCACTTCGCCAGAGAACCTCATTTTCCACAAATGGAGACATGAGTTATAGTTCTTTTAAAAAGTTCATTTGAAAACATAATTTTTGATTTCAAAACATTGTTGACTACTAAAACTAAAGCACTCCACAAAATCATAGCCAAAATAGCACCATAGCCGAAAATATTGAATTTTTTACTGAAAATTTAGAGCACGAAAATTAGAAACATAAATTGGTGAGAAAGTTGACTTGTCCAAGAAAAGGGTGACTGATAGCGGCAACAAGGCAAGTAAGTCAGAAGAGAGCAGTGTTGTTATGATAGGGCTAGTGACCGCCCGCACGCGCTCACCCACGCACACGCCGTCTCGGTTGCCATGGAAACGGACAAGGGGATTAGGCCCTGGCCTCGCCTCACACTTAATTGAATACAATTAAATTAGCTTAACTGAAGGCCGGCTGTGGCCAGCACCCCCTACCATCCCCCCGAAACAGCCACCCCCCTCATCAAAACAGATCAGCTAGTTAGAAGAGGAGAGAAGAGAAAGTGGTGAAGAGTAGAAGAAGAAAAAGGGAGTGAAAGGGTGAGAAGAGAAAGAGTGAGAAAAGGAAGTGGTTAGCAAAGAGTGGAAGGAGAATGTGGGAGTGAATATCGAGAGAGGGTTTGCAAAAAAGAGAAACAGGTGTAGAAAGACTGAGTAAGAAATGTAGGGAGAAGAATGTTTTAGTGATGTGATGGAAGAGTGGAAGGTGTTGATTTTCACAGATAATAAGAGAGAACTAAAGGGAGAGAAGGTAGGATATGAAGAAACTGGAAGTACTAGAAAAAGTACAAGAAAACTGAACTTTTCTGTTGAGAGGGATAGTGAATGAAAATTGGACTACTGTTGCGTTCGTGAGTCAATTAATTAAAAAGAAACAGCGAGATGTTTGGTAAAAAAGAAAAATAACACAATTTTCATCAAAATTTGTATTTTCAGAAAAGAAAAAAACATCAAAGATTGTATCAAGAAATCTAGTTGTATGGGAAAATAAATAGTTAACAAAAGTCGTGTAAGAGACGAGGTTTGACATTCAGAGGGGAAAACTCGAGTGAGAGAGAGCGAGGGAGTAGTACAGTCAGAGAAAGTTCTTAACAGACATTCACAACCCTATCCATTCTCCACAAGCCTCCCTTACTTCATAGCAAAGAGGATGAACAGTAACCAATGCGAATTTTGAATGAAAGAGTCGTATTCCCTCCTGTTCGTTCACTCCTGTTCGCTCTGGTCGAACCGTTCCTAAAGAAGAACAATATAAGATCGACTTGCTAATCTCATAGCTTATTCTAATCCTGAATCGGAGATGACTAATCAAACAATCACCCATTACATTGATGAACGTAATCTGACAACATAAGCATGAAAACGAAGAATGCAATCAAAGCTTCATGCATTTTCATCAAGAAGGAAAAAATTTATAAGACAAGTGGTATGTTCTTCGTGTAATGAACTAATTCATATGGCTTTTCTATACAATGAAAAAAATTTGCTATGGAAATATTTCGATTTTTTTCTACTAGAAAAGATATATATCAATAATATTCTGTAAATCGAGTTCAAATTCACCGTTAAAATTTTGTTAACGAATGCGAATTATGCTTGAAATTGAATTTAGAAATCAACATTCGTCACTAAAATTAGTTCAGGTGTAACCATGACATGAGAAGAAGAGGATGATGTTCGCCAACGAATTCTCAAGTTGAGGATTAACAAACATTCCCAAACATGTGAATTACAGCACTGACTATCTCTGATGAAGATTTTAGTACAGCAAACGCCGTTGATCAAATGACGCGACTACTACACCTTTGTCCAAGCAAAGAAGACGTTCTGGCAAGATAAGAAAATCTCTCCAGCTCGGTTAAATATCGGTTCAAATATTATATATTTGATCTCAAATTGTAGGAAACATTCTGCCCTACTTTTTGAGATGAAATTTATAATTTTTGAACCAATATTGACCAAGCTGGAGTCATTTTCCCATCTTGCCAGAACGTCTTCTTTGCTTGGTAAGACTATCCTGGCGACAACGTTGGCTCGATTAAATTTAATCTGCGGCACATTGGGCGTCACGCGGCGAAAATTCTTGTAATAAAACGCTTACAGTGAGCGGCCTACTGTTCAGGAGGGGGGCGTCTCATCCCCTTAACCCCCCCCTTCGAACCAGCAATCAGCAGAAACAACATCCATCCACCTAGGAGTCCAATACTCAACCACAACTCAACTGAACAGCTTTTCACTAGCTAGTGGATTCATACAAAGTGTTTCTGAATAAAAAAGCTACAGTAATAATTTTGGAATAACAGTGTTACATTAATTTGTTTCATTGTTGCTATATGGGTCCTACTCAAAATCGGCAAATTTCTTAGACAATATTGTAACTACTGTTAGCCTATGTTCGTTAAATAATTTAAGTAACGTCAATTTTTTATGAAATTGAGTGACAAGCTGATTCCCTCCATCAAGGTTGACTAAAACAGCTTGTTACAGTCTTATACCCTTTGTATGTGACTGATATTGATATTAGGGAAATTTGAACAATACATGTTGCAGATCAAGCGACTCAAGGGTTGAAAGGGTGTCTGCATAGGCACTATGCAACACACTATAGTTCTATTTAGTTCTCTATAGTTGGATTTAGTTCTGTACAGTTATATTAATCTAGTTCTATAGTTTAGCCATGCCCAATACATGGTTGCGTTGTACAATCAGCCGAGTGTAGCTTGAAAGTGTACTGTATGCAAAGGCCTGGCTACTATAAGCAGTTTCTGTCGCCCGCATTGTGGTCTATCAGAGAGGCCCGGCGCAATAATTAAGGCCGAGACGTCGCTCGTCTAGTGTGAACCTGGCCTTGTCATAAGTAGAGTATCGACACAGTAAGGCACCACCAGTGTAAACACACCTTACTCCTCGTGCATTGTTCTCCAGGTAGCTAATTAATTTCTTGTCCAGGAAATGAACGGGCCTGGGGTGGCAAGCAAAGCAGCTCCGTCGTTTCCTCAACTATTGTCTGCGGGTGGGAGAACCGCCACCAACACCTCCCCCTCCCAATACCTGAACCTCCAACTATCCTCTTCATGATCCAAGTGTTTGTTTTACTGTTTGTGTGAAGCGGTCCGAACAATTACCAGGTGAACTAACCGTAAAAGTAACCGTGTTTGAGAGATTTTACGCGCCTAACAATGACACCTGTACGTGGGTATGATTGTACTCCATTTTATGTAACTTCCAAAAGGGAATTAAAGTAAAAAAAAAATATTTTTTTGTTAATATTATTTAAAAGTATGTTCTTTGACCTCTCATTAACCATGTTCAGTATTATGCAGTCATTTCTTCCACCTGGATAAATAGTATCAGTTAAGTAGGACTGGGTGAGTACCTCTTTGCCCTTTTATCACATCCATTTAAAGTCACTAAAGCATTGAGACACTAAAATCTGGGAGAAGAATCTGTGAGGAATATGGATAGGAAAAAACTGTGGAAATCAGATGTAATGCCCAAATTGAAAAGTAAATGAGAAGAAACACATTCAGTTCTTCTTTTTGAGTGGTTCTGAAGGTGACATTGTGGTAGTTATCCATATTAAATGGTAATATAACTCTTTAGAAGTTTACCAGAGATTGATAATGGTGTAACAACCGAAACCGGTATCTCGAACTTTTTAATAAATGAGTGGTTCGACAACATCTTGTCTCTTTATTTAACATACAGTTCTAATGAATGTTTTAAACATTCTAGATAACTTTCAAACAGTGAGAAGAGAAATGAAAGGTAATGGAAGAGATTTTATTTAAAAAATTGAAAAAACCGGAGAAATTTTTACTCCATTCGAAATAATAAATATTGTTTGAATAAAGTACAGTACTCGGTAAGTTTACAACACTGTGGAACACAATGATATACACAAATTACTATGAAACATACCTACATAAAACGGCGGGTCGTACAATATCTCTTGACTAGTTATATACGCAGCCCCTGACAGCAATAGTAAACATAATGATAATAACAGTAATGATAATAATAAAGCAAGCGTAAGCATATCGATGTTCATTACGGGCCTTTATGGCAAAACTTACTGCCGTATTATCTCAGTTTAGATCCCATTACCGTGCCGCATACATATTTTATTCGGTCTGTATTATTAAGTTTAATAATATAAACTAGCAACGAATGAAATAGCAGCACCGGTACGGCACGGCAACGGCAATAGCAAATCCCGATCATGATTTATGCAACGGCCACATAAATCGGTGGCATCATCGCAATGATTGCATTCACTCGTTTACGTGCGCGCACCCGCTTCTTCTCAACTGTAGTTATAGTCTGTCCAAGCAAAGAAGACATTCTGTTGAGATACGAAAATAACTTCTGATCGTACAAAAACTATAAATTTGGTCTCAAATTGTAGATTAGAATGTTTTCTAAAATTTGGGAATGAATTCATGATTTTTGAACCAATATTGACCGATCTAGATTCATTTTCCATCTTGCCAGAATGTCTTCTTTGCTTAGACACTATACTGTACTATACTAGTTTTGATGCTGTTCTTGTTCAACAGTTTGTACTCTTAACGTTGTAACCATGGACAATAGAAAAAAGCAGGATACAGTTTGTTGGTGTGGTTACAATAGAAATGAATTACAGTATACTTTTTCCCAAAGATTACACGATTACAGTGAATTTCCAGGAGACAGTGAGTATAGTAGATGTCAACGAAGCTGGCAATAGAAATCAACGAATTAGGTTTTTTTTTCAATTGAAAGATGATGCTTTACTATCTGCGGAAATTCTACTAGGAAGTAGAGTGTAATGAATATTTTAAGAATTCTATGTAAACAATTAATAACACTGAAACCGCCATATTTATTTTAGGCTTCGCTAACGAAAACAAACATTGAGGTACTCTTCCAATGAAATTGCAACTAATTGGATACAAGTCATTTCATAGGAATACACGCCCACGATTTCTGATAGGTTGTTTCAAAACTCAAAGCCACCATTTTGGAAATCGAACAGACCAATGACTACAACAAATACCTAAAACAAAATCTGAAATAAAATATTGCATAAATTAGAAAATATGTCTCACAATAGCATTCTACACCTACACTGTAGACTAGATAGTAGATACCAAAAATTACTAGGATGAACCGATGAAACCAATAATCAACAATCGAATACTAATGGGGACCGAGGTAGATAGAATAAGGGTACTAGAAGAAGCAATTAGAATCTAGAATGGGAGGAGGGGTGAGAGGAGTGAATAGGAAGCGAGAGGAATAACACTGGAGTTGAGGAGAGAGTAGAAGGAAAAAGAAGAGAAAAAAGTAGAGAGCAACGCTGAATTCTGAGTGATTCTCTTTAACCAGACGTCGTACAGTGCAGCGACGGCAACACAAAATCGAATTAAAACCGAATTAGCGAATCGGATTAAAGTTTAATTCTATTTGAGATTTGAATTTAATTTAATTGACGGATAAATTAAAAGGTAGAACCGGACTGGTGGCGTAACTTTCCTCCCTCCCAGCCTCAAGAATGTTGTTGTGATGTCGTTCCTCTCTCCCTCCCCAAACTCTCTCAATCAATTTATCAGCAGTCCCTCTACTCCACATGCAAATTATTTCCTACAATGTCGTGTCTGTCTCTCGCCTAAACAGATTTCAGAAATTAATCGACAGTGATTTAAAAAAGTCGAGTGCGACACTTTTTCAATTCCGCCTCTGTTGGAGTGCATTCTGCATACAGATGATGCCTTGACTACTGTTTCGAATCTATTGCTGTTCGAACTTTTCTCTAGCTCGACGAAATACCTTGATTTTTGTGGCAGATACCTTGAATAAAACGTGTATGTGACTGTAGTGACTAAAGACTAAAGTGAATGTAGAATGGAAGAATTATGAATATTGCAGTACACCAACTGCTGGAGCATAAAAATGAAAATTAATTCGAATCTTTAATGATAGCTATATAAATAAATCCAAATATTTCAACGAATCTCACCTGCTATTTAGTAAATTTTGCTATATTTGCAGTAGCAGAAGTCCTTTGTTCTATTTATATAGTTATTATTCGAGGTTCAAATCAATTTTTATCATTACTGTAGACTCTTCTATACTACTATAGTCACTGTAATAGATGGGAGACCGAATAGGGATCTATCTTGTGAGTAAGAGGAATAACAATGGAAAAAATTAATACTTTTCTAGATTGACTCTTCAAAATAACAGCGTTCTTGGAGATGTCCTATTAAAAGGCTTTTTAAATATTTCATGAAATAATATCTTTAATTCTATTGGATGTAAAAAATAACAAAAGAACGAATAATGAGGCGTGAACGAATTTTCCACTTGGATATTGACGGAAAAGTGACGTCAAGAAAATGAACTTGGTGTGATGTTGGGAACGGTGAACAGGCGGCGAGACGGCATTTAAAGTGAGCGATCATTACAAGCCACCAAAAGCGCCATGACAATTGGCGACATAATAATGGCGCGTGTTAACAAAAAAAAGATGAGGAAAGTGTTTGAGGGGGTGAGTGATGGAGACGAAACGGAAGAGAAGAAGAGAAAGAGAATGGAAGAAAATGTCGACCGTCAATTGGCCAGAGCTCATCGCCCAACTCTGAACAAAGCGATTGTTCGTCCTTGAAAAATGCCTCTTCAACCCTCTCAAGACGACTGAATATCAGTCCGACTTTCTTCAAAAGCTGACATCCTGTCACTTGTCCTCAACAAATCACCATCAGTCCTGATTTGTCTCCACAAATTTCTCCGTCTACATCAGAAGAATTCGAGCTGAACTTAAACTATCACCAGCTAATTTCAATATAGTTTAGTTCATGTATTATGAACTATATTAGCAAGTGTATATATTTTATTGGACCCATCTGTATCAATAATCTAAAATAAACTGTACTGATAATAATGTAATGGTAAACAGGAAGATCTCATAAGACATCTCTTTTCATACCCATACATGCTTAAATTTCCATGATGAGTAATTTTCTATTTCAGAGTGATAAATGGGCTAATTAATTGATTGGAATGTAGGCTGAATAGTTGACAATTGATCGATCAATAGTCTAACAATATCAATAGCAAGTATCGTTTATAGTTATAACATAATAAACAAATCTTGAAAAGAATATAGCAATATCACAGCCAACAGCAGGATCTCATCTGTAACAACAGACAGAATATCTATATATTCACGTGTGAAGAGAGAGGTTGAGTCCAGGATCTCTTCCCCCTGTAAGAAAACTTGCTATTTACTGTCGACAACAAATTTTTCGACCTTACTTTAATTAAAGATATTAGTTATTTGTAACGGCAATTTGTTGGCGGAGGTGCTTTGAGGAAGAGAGGGGGGAGAAGGGAGACCACGACTATCTTTGCCGGCGAAAAAGTTCGAAGAGAGAAAGCTGGGAATTTATATGGAAAACGAAAAACTTGTAAGAAATGGGAAAGCTCAGGGGAGGACCAGAGGGTGATATGGAGAGCGATGGAAAATAGAGGAGGAAAAGAAAATGGCTGCTAAGATGCTGAGGAGGAGGAGGAGGAGGAGGAGGAGGAGGAGGAGGAGGAAAGGGGTGAGATCAAATCTACCAGGGACAAGAAGCAGTCAAAAATGTGCTTTTCTCACTCTTGGCGAGCATTGTTCAGCTGGCGTCATTTTTTACATCCGTTGTTGAAGGTCATTAAATTTTAGGACTTTGGGGCCAACGAATAATTAAAGTATTAATATTTCGGGGGGGAAAAATGTCAGAGGAACGATGACGTTGATAATTTGAAAGCAGAAAAAAACAGAAAAGATGTTGAGGGAGAAAGTTTAGTTGGAAAGAACACAAATAAAGAGAGGTGATGACGATCAGGGTTCTGGGGGGATATAGTCTGTCCAAGCAAAGAAGACCCTCTGGCAAGATGGGAAAATGACTTCAGCTCGTTAAATATTGATTCAAAAATTATCAATTTGGTCTCAAATTGTAGATCGGAATGTTTCCAACAATTTGAGATAAAAATTTAATTTTTTCAACCATTATTTACCGAACTGGGGCCATTTTCTTATTTTGCCAGAATGTCCTCTTTTCTTGGACTACCACCGTCATTTGACAGCAAAAAGTTACAGCTCTTGCCAGAGTCCAGCTCCTCTCTCTTCTTCATTTTACTTTCTCCTTCTCTCTTTTTTCATTTTCTTTTCCCTTCTCATCAAAAACCATCTCTCTGAGCCTTCTCTTTTTTACAGCAGCGCAACAAATTGGTCTAATATTGAATTCCATGCAGAGTTATGACAAGGCGTAAGTCTGGAGTCTGGACCACCATTTCGACCTACAATAATTCTTTTCCCACTACATAACATTGCAATCGGTTCTCTCTCCCCTATCTCGCATGTACATATCACAAATTCTCACTCTTTCCTGGACGATTGAAATTCGTTCCTTTTCTTGGAGTAGTTGTCCTTGTAAGAAGCATATTTTGGAGTTGTTTTCAACAAATAAATTCAAAAGATGAACACAAATTTTAAATCGTTTTCAAATAGTTCAAAATTATCTCCTACAAAATTCTTTATGAATATTATAAAATCAATTCCTTACCAAACATCTGAGTCAACGAAGGCCTTATTGACAAAGATCTTATAAGAATGTAGTTTCAAAACTCACCTGAAATCAAAGAAAAACAGAATTAATCGATTTCATTCACAGAATTTAATCAAGTGAAGGAAAATAAATTTTTGCCTAAAAATATCAATCACATTTCAAGTATTTAATATATTTTGATGACAATAATAATTATAAAACTGTGGAATGACTGCAACAAAAAAAATATATATTGTGTTTAAATTTGTTGAAGCCTTGAATGACGAGAATATTTATTTTATTCAAAGTTAGTCACGTTAGTGGTGTTTCTGAACATAAATAAGAATTAAAATTTTCTACTCCTTGAATCCTTCTTGACATGTATATTTCTCAATTTGTTACTCTACACACCTGTTCACACCCTCGTAGGACCATTGTTGATTTGTTGATAAGTATAGAAAACAAAATATTACGCGTGAAGATTTGGAGATTTCTATTCTCCTGATTTATTCACGACTAATAGCTAGAAGACGAGCCATTACTCTTGTGTAGCGCTCCAGTAAACACAGGCGGCGGCAACCGGCTCTTTGAAGCGGTCAGATAAGAAAAACACATGTAAACTCAGACGTTATCGCCGTGTATAGCGGATACCGCCTTGCAATAATGAGAGAGAGAGAGAGAGAGAGAAGTACTGTACATGAATGAGATCGAGGGAGAAACGATCACAGGGTAGAGAGAGCGAGTAAGAGAGAGTGAGAGAAAGGGATGGATGAAGAAAGATAGTGGATGAGCGAACTCTGGTAGTTCATGGTTGGTTGCTTGCGCCCCCCCTGATCCATGCCACCCAAGGCATTTAGGGCTACCACACGATGGATGTAAAGCCCCTGGTCACGCAGACCTTGTTCTTGACGACAGGTGAGCGTCGCTCTGTCCGTCCCTGTGCGTGTGGGCGGTACTTATGTCAACAGTAGTAAACGCTGTTTCAAATGGCTCGGTTCTCTTCTTCAGTTGAGCAGCTGGGTATTGAGAAGCAAGATGCATTTTACTCCAATTCCTAAACTATATAGTTTTACCTGGAGCAAAGAGGATTCAAATATTATTCTATGTAATGGTAATCTATTATTTTATGTCTGGAGACAGACCAATCACCCGATAGACATTCATCCATTTCCTAGTCAAGTTAATAACTTCTTCTTCATTCACTCAACTCACTTTAAGATTTATTCTCTAATATAAAAGTCTTAATTGGAATTCATTGAACAACTTTAAAATTATAATTTATGTGTGAAATTAACATTTATAATACAATTTTTAATAAATTAAAATTATAATTTACAGGTGAAATAAAAATTTATCTATAAATTGATATTCATGTAATTCCATAAGTGTTTAATCAATTATTTATTATTTGTAACATTTTCCTGCCATCCAATAGATTGCCATGTGACCAAATTCGTTGCCACAAACAGACTATACTACCCAAAACAAAGCTTAGTTGGAACACGTCTGTTG
Source organism: Sogatella furcifera (assembly GCA_017141385.1). Taxonomy (NCBI): domain Eukaryota; kingdom Metazoa; phylum Arthropoda; class Insecta; order Hemiptera; family Delphacidae; genus Sogatella; species Sogatella furcifera. Next base: position 11,994,409 of record CM029551.1, on the reverse strand, counting down.
GAGCAGTTTTGAATAATTATTATCGAAAACACAACTATTGGAATTGTCATTTGAGGAAGGCCTTTAAAACGCGTTGATCTCTATAATACGCACATTATTTTCTATACATTACAGAGCTTTGTTAGGGATCGTATGGCTGACACCCAGCAGGAGCAATTCACGAATATCATCGAATACTAAACAGGATCATAGGCGGCTTACTGCCGCTGTTATTAGCGTGTGTCAAGTTACAAAGGTAAATGAGACCTAATGGCAGTGTTATCAACAATTCCGCTCCCATTGTTGTTATAATAATACTGCTACATTCGATTATACATATTTGTTAAGTTTGTCAAAGCCTGCAAAGATTTATTTGTACATTAACAACAACTGTTTTAACCTCAAGCAATGATAATTATACAAGCACCTGCATTTGGGCTCAATAGAAGCTGAATAAAATGTAGCTTGGCAGAACCTTTGAGTACCTGAATACTGTAGTAAAATGTTCTATAGTTCTTCAATATCAATATTCTATTGAATAAAGCACTCTATCGATTTAATTGGTACAAGCGTACCTTGCACTACATTTGAATAGATTGTGACTGTAGTGGTTATAATTCAACAAACAAATAAAGTAACTGCAGGTGATATGAAAACCGGATAGTGTATTTTGAACTCTGCAAATTAGATCGAACAATAAGGGTAGATTATTATCCAATCGCCCCAACACAAAATGATGAGGCTTTAATAACAGTTCGGTTGGAGAGAAAAGAAGAGAATGAAAGTTCCTTTACTCATATACAAGATTATTTTCCCTTTATTCATTTTTATTTGTTTTTTAAATATTATTGTACACTGTACACTTGTACAGTAGAAAAACAAGATACGGAAAATGGAAAATCAATGTTATTCAACTCGGAGCTAAATGATGATAAGGGCTAATGACAATACATGAAACAAGAATGTTCATATTTATTGATACGAAGAGTTGAGAAATCAATTCTCAAAGTTTTACCTGAATAAAATTACCACTACCTCATTTCATCATCAAGTGTATAAGGAGAGGACCAGAATCATGAATGTAAATGCTAGAAGTTGAATATTGAACACTTCAATCGATGATAAAGAGTAAATATTTGGTGGTAAATATGACAGACTTTGATGTGATGATGTGTTTGAGGCCACGTTAAAATATAAGAACCGAGTATTGTACTCCCATTTATATTTCAGTGACAGTTTCATTTCAATATCACACTACATTCACCGCCAGCTTCCCAGCTTTTGAAACAAGAAGCCTTTCATCACCAAAATCATCAAGAACCTTGTTGAAGTCTGAGCAAACTTTTCTATGCGGATTGTTAAATATTTGAACCGAACTTGACGAATCGCACAATGGGTGGGGACGGCTAGAGTTTCGGTTATCTAAATAGCATCAATAATTATGTTCAACTTGTTACAAATTTGTTTGCACGTCTCCAAACAAATGTAAAACAAACCGACCGCGAGTTGAGCATATATTCAATTTGTTTATTCTATCCTGCATTGGACAAGTGGCGGTAAATATAAATATACATCTATGTATAAACTATGCGTTATAATATTTTAGGGAGTGTGCGGGTGTTTGCTCAAATGTGATCGGCTACGTTCATCATGTGTTCATTATTTGTAAACTGCCTTTATTTGTCAGACTTCTGCAGCTAGGGGGCTGCAGCAACAGCAACAGTCCTATTAAAATGGTTGACACATTGCTGCAATTTTGTAGTCATACAGTACATATACATTGCCTAGTACTTTTCACGCTAGTATTGTTATCAGTAGTATGATCAATGTATTTGCAAAAGTCTATTAATTTTCGGTGCAGTCATTTGATTGAATGATAGTTTTTCAGGGAGTGAGTGAGTGAGTTAACAGAATTTACACAAATTTAAACATTGATTCAGAAGTTTGTAAACAAAAGCAGTTGGTATTCCGATGACAATTCAAACCACAATCAATTTTGAACTCAATAAAAGATTTGACTTCTAATCAGGATTTGAAAAATATTACAGGAAGTTTATGATAGATTCCGAAACTTTTTTGGAAAGAACTGATTGTCAAGTAGGCATGAAGTATACCATAACTCTCCCACCAACAGTTCTCAGAAACTGAAGAATTGAAAAATGAGATTGTTGTCAACTTTCAATTCTAACCAGATTTAAATAATTAATTCCAACCCTTACTTAAATAGGCTGAATTACAACTTCAATTTCTGGATAAGCTGATATAAAATAGAATTACTCGGTATTGGTCTCTCGGTGAGGGTGATCTATCGGTGAACGTGGACTGCTCTTGGATGGGTGACCAGTATTTGGCCAAGTACACATTGGCGAGGTGGAACTACCCGAAAGGGTTTCCCCATCATTAAAAGCAATAAGAATATTCTTGTAAATAGAATAAGCTGAATAAAATAGAACTGAATAAGCTGATATAGTACGATTACGCTGAGAAGACTCCCAGTTACAATACACTTTACATTGTAACTGCGTGTCTTCTCATCTTGCTATAATTGATCTTAGATATGTTAGACGAGAAGAGAATCAAGAGAAATCAATCTTCTTCTTTCCAAGTCAGGAATACATTTTCATTCTTGATTACCCTGATATTCTTCAATTATAGGAATATAATTTCATTCTCTTCTATAATATGCATTATGAGAATTGTTCATGAGATCAGTGACGATATTTAGTGATAAGTGATTGACATTAGACACATACAGTATACGAATATTCTTTTCGGATAGGATGAAAACATTCAGACTTCAATCTGCCTTACTTGACAAGAAGATGACCGCTGAGCTAAATACCAAACGCCAATTTTAAAAAAGAAAGATGCTCGTTAAATATTAATTATTTATACATTTAATAAAAATGCCAGTCACGATTGGCCTTTGAATTAGCAGACTGTATAGAATAACAACCGCTATTCATTGGGACAGCGTTTGCAGACGATAGAATCAAAATAAAAATTAAAAAAATAGTTGAAATTAATGCTTGAGAGCGTTGGGTATTGACCAGCTTTCAAAGCCATGTTTACACTAGACGTCATAGAGCTTCGGTCATTGACTGAAGATGCTACTTATCTCGTTCAAGTGTTAAATGGCCTTGTATGAATGACAACATGAAAGGTCACTAAAGAAATATAGTATTCGACTATTATCAGATTCAGAATAAGGCGCTATTCACAAGTGATTCAAGATTTTGATAGGCCTACTCAACATGAAAGGCCACAGAAGAAATATAGTATTCAACTATAATCAAATTCAGAATAATGTACTATTCACAAATAATTCGAAATTTTGATACTCCGGGTCCAGGATGAGCGGAATTTGAACGATTGATAGTATTTCACAATGCACTTGAACTGGAAAATGAAACATCTACAAAGAATATAATTTAAGAGTTGAATAAGATATTAAAATAATAATACCCAGCTTCTATAATTTTATTTAATATATATGTTCTTATGGCTTTCATTGGTGGGGAGACCCTCACGGGTAGTTCCACCTCGCCAATGTGTACTTGGACTAATACCAAGGATCCAAGAGCAGTCCACAGTGTTCGTGACTCATCATCACGTTCACCGATAGATCACACAGTTTATTTAATTATATCACACTACTATTTTCAGCTCCAGAATAGATTATAGAATAGCCCTATAGAAAGGATTGGATAAACAATTGAAAAAATTCCAGCATTTTGCACGTTTTTCAATGTAAGCGATATCAATCTATTCAAAATATGTGAAATTCAAATAAAATGAAAGAATGGAACTAAACAAGGCAAATTTATTTTTAAAAAACTATTATGCTACGAAAACATTATTCATTTTTGTATGTTATTTCAAATCAAAAGCAACCCCCAAACGCCAAAAGCACAACCCAAAACTAAAACTAACAAAACTGAACAAACTACTCACAAAATTCATCTTCGAACACTAACTAAGCTCATGCATTCATAATATTTATTTTCTAAAAGTTATTTGCAAGTAGCCTAAGGAATGAATGAATTTTCATCCACTCACCTATAATTTAACAAAACTATTTTGTTTAGGAAGAGAACCGGCTACTAAAACAATAGTGCCAAAAAGAAAACACATCAGATTAAGTGAGTTTGAGAGGTTTTCCACGCAGCTAGCGAATAAAATGTCGCCGTAACGTTCAAATTGCATACAAATAAATAAACAAGCACTTGTTTTGTTTGCAAAACATCCGACCTATTACAAATACATTATTCGAGTTGTTTCAGAATATGGTGGGAAACACTTATATCCTTGCCCGAGAGAAGGAAAAACTGTTTTTCAAGAGTGGATAAACAGGACAAGAAAATTAAACATTGAATCAACGAGTGAGGGTTGGTCATATATGTGGACGGTCATACACAGTAATGTTATCAACTTACACGAATTCATTTATTCGGTGTATATCTTCGCATGAACAAATAAATTTTAGAGGGTCGGAAAGAAAAGAGAAATGTTTGGTGACTAGCAAATTACTGATGTAAAGAAAGAGTGGAATAATTTCACTCGAATTATTACTTTCAACAAAAAGAATATAAACTTTACTTTTAACTCAGATAAACTTTAGGATGGCCCATAAGTCAGTTGACGAATAGGCTATGCATATTTGCCATAAGTTGAAAATAATTGCTAGCGTCAACTGACTTTTGGGCCACTCTGTACAACTCATAGAGTGATGGAATTGTATAGGTACTGCTGTGAATACGTTTGGAATTAGATTTGAATAAACAGAAATGATGCTTCCCACAACAAGGATTGAGCTAGACAGAACAATGCGAAATGTTTAAGCCTTTTCTTCAGTATTAATTAAATTTGAAGTATGCAAAAGTATACTATTTCTATTCAAAGAATATTCAAATATTGAAATCGAGATCAGCCCTAATTTCATTGACACATCATTTTTATTGATGAGGGTTACTAGAATTTAATAAAGAAGAGTCTAACGTTTATTAGAAGACGATTTTCCACCTTCCACGAAATTTACAAATTATGTTACATGATAACAGAAATTCTAGGTACAGTGTGAACAACTGAACATACTTGGTTTACAATACACTTAGTGAATTGATCCACAATTTAACCTAGAATATTACGCAGAATACTGATGAAGTTTACTCAAAGGGTTGATCCACAATTTAACCTAGAATATTACACAGAATACTGATGAAGTTTACTCAAAGGGTTATCCAGTAACTAAACTGAAATTTCCTTGAAGCAAGAAAATTTGTTTCTAGTACAGAGACTGTATTGAGAAATTGGGACAGGAATGAAATTTACAAGAAATGAAACCTAGAAAAATGTTCCAACTTTTTGTGAATCATTGCTACTCTTCCGATATTGAACTATTACCAGAAATTTTAGATTTAAAATTGAAATTGAGAGAATAGAAAAACAAGGATGAGAAATTTCAAACGAAATCAAATTATTTTAAAACTTGCGTTTATGTATTGATAATTATCTTTAAACTTGTGTTTAAGTATACAAGTACCAATACTGTGTATTGGTAATACAGTTTTTACGACAAATCGTCAATTTCTTACAGGAATGAGCATATTATTTTGACACGATGCTCATCAAATAACCGGCCAGATCGGTTTGTGGCTAGCCGAAAAAGACTGGTTTGACAACAGTGGCTGGTTGGTTGTTTTCGATTGCTAATGTGTTTATCAAAAGCATTCGACTGTTATTTCGACTGCCGACACTCATCGACGCCCGTTCCCATTTTTCGGACAATAATTGCCATCATTACTTGTCGATTACACACATACTATCGATCTTAGAACGGGTTGACTCTCGACTGTCGACGCACCAGCAACGGCATCTGATGTGGAATTAATTTCACTTCACAATATCTCGATACTACTGTAATATTCTCACGGCTCACAAAAACACGTTATTTCTATGTCTATTCCTCATCTTCTTTACTATATTTAATAAAAGGCTACGAGATCATTGAAACGAGAACGAGAAACACTACAAAATTATACTTCAGACATTATATACCTACACATTTCATATACATATTCAACTAATTACAGTAGATGTGCTTGGTTTGGTTGGCTTCTTCGTTTTCTTCTTCCGGTACAAGTTTCACAAACCCCATTTCTCTAATAAAACGTTCAATTAGGCTTATGTTTAATATCACCCTCCGTTATCAACTCGACTCCACATCCCACCACCTTGCTCCTCGCAAACAAATTCAATCGCAACCGTCAAATTCATTCTCAATAATTATTATTAGTTTCTTTGAACCAATCTCCTTACAGAAAACCTTCTCTAAATCATCATCATCTGATTCTTCCATATATTTTTCTTCTCATTCCATTCATGAAAGACATTCCATTATCAGAGATTGATATAGTTTGTCCTAGCAAAGAAGACATTCTGGCAAGATGAGAAAATGACTCTAGCTCGGTCAGAATTGGTTAAAAAATTATCAATTTGGTCTTGAATTGTAGATCAGAATGTTTCCTACACTTTGAAACCAGTTGTATACTTTTTTGATAGATATTGACAGAGCTGGAGTCATTCCCTATCTTGCCAGAATGTCTTCTTTGCTTGGACAGACTACGAGTATACAACCGTGTCCGACAAAGGCGTACCGTTATACCAAATTAATTTTAATACTGCAAAAATTTTCTATGTTAATATTTTTACTGTGATATGATTCATGAGGTATTTCCATGATGTATTATTGAAATTCCGTCATTGAAAACAAGCCTCCGTGAATGCAGTACCTACAGGTCTAGTGTAACGAGTACAAAGGTACTCATAACTCTTACTATTCCTGATGCTTGTAAAAAAATATATTTTTTAGAGCAATGGAAAATTCTCACGTTCAAATTCAGAGTCTCTCAAAGTACTGCAATAGCGTAATAAATCAAAATTAAAGAATAGTCTACTTTCAAAATTATATTATCTCAATTATTATATTGAATAATTTAACTCTAGTCAAAGCTATTTAATGTATTATTTCCAAAGAACACTTAAGAATTAACTTAACTTGAAAAGAGGTCACAATAAAGCATTTCAAGATAATTTCAAGCTTTTTTCTTTTCCCAACACATTTTATTATAACGTCCCATGAGTAATATCCTATTCCAATGCAGTCGATTTGGAATCACACGGTCTCACCACTATCAAAAACTGTTGTGATATTTCTGACTAAGGACAGCCAACCAGCATTTTTCTTCAACCGATTATTTCGTACATTATTTTTATTTGTTTATACGCAACAGATGACGTAATTATAAATATAAAACGAAACATGCGATGCGGAGTATTGGAGCACAAAATGTTCAAAACAGAAAAATGAAAAAGTAGGGACAGATGAGAAAAGTATAATTCGCCCATATTATAAATGTGAACGGCCGAGCCGTGTACTTAGCTACATGAATGTGTATTTATGAGGGCCTGTCGCACAACGCTCTATTACACAGAATAATGGTCTAGCAAGGTACCTTTTAATAAAATAAATACAGTGCTGTATTTTATATCGGCCAGCTCGCTTGTAAAATAACTATGTTAATGATACCTACTCGAAAAACGTATTGTGTGCTTTCTGAACGATTATGGTGTATAATTTGCAGGATATACCTCTTTTTTATTATGTACAATCGTTCACAACAAAGAAATACTGAGGGAAGCGGATGAACAACCAAGTAGAACAGCAAAGATACATATTATTAGGCGGCCACTCACATACCTGCTTCATAACGACAAACAACAATGAAATATTATAACCCGTTTATACCCGACGCCCACCCAACATACCATATGATGTTTCCATCTAATTCAAGTTGCACGTCTCACATATTTATGTGTAAGGGCTAGTAGTTTTCCTTTATTTTAAATATTTTCTATTCCACATAAAAAAAAATATTTGTCAAGGAGGAAATTCAAGATTTCAAGCTGTGTAAGAGGTGCATTTCTCAGAGTTTTGTGGTAACAGTTTATTCCCATTTTGGGTAGATTTTCTGTATCTTTAGTATCATGATTATCTTTTGACCATCATGGAATTAATTACATTTGTTTCTGATCAATTACTTGTATACAATGAACAGAACATGTTACAGAAAAATATTTTTCTTTATTGTTAGACCATGTATACAACAAATTTGTTGGAACAATGTGAATAGAAGTTTGATTTCATAAAGTTAACATCGAAAAACATCTGTATTGCGAAATAGAAAAAATATGAGATTTTTGTAAATAATTTTTTTGAAGAATATTTTGTCAGAAACCTTGGAAAATGAAGAATGAGAATGGAAGAGAGAGAGAGAAAATGAAAATGTTGTTTGTCAGAATAAGTGAGAGGCTTCCGAAGTTTAACCCCACCCACTTTTTGAACTTCACCTTATAAAAAATACGAAACAGAAAATAACTCGGTACTTCTCGGTGAGGCAGGCCGAGCGCTTTGGCCGAGAACTCTTGTTGTTATTATTTTATTATTAATTCTTTATGACTGGAATATACACTGTCTTATATTGCTTATTATACTACCCTGCGCTCTTACCAATATTAAACATTTCGCTAGATATTACTTTATATTGCGTTTACGTCGTATAAATTTATTATTCGCCATGGCAAATGGAGAAGATCCGGCGCATACAATTTATCACTCCTCTCCCCTCACTCTCTCCATTTTCATCCTACTCTTTCTCCCACACAATTTCTAAACGTCTCTTTCTTCCTTACTTATAAAATCCATTCATCCCTCTTTCCTATACTGCAACGCAATTTCCATAAACAAGTTTGTTATTATTATTCTTTATTATAATTTCCAATATTCTTCATACCAGTAAATCATATTTCCTCTGGATGAGGGTGGAGCACTGATATGGAATGGGTACAGTAACAATGTAAGGAATGAGAAGCTCTATCCATGTAAGGTAAGATGATACATTATGATAATAAGATAATACAAACAATGTATTATCTCGACTTTGTTGATTGAAGGAGGCCTTCTTGTATTACATTAATATTTTTACCAGTAACGATCGTTGCTCTGAAATCAATAAAATATTTATAAAGAATTCAGCCTTATTACAAAATTTCCTTCATGAGGTTGAGTATCTCAATTGAATACTTTTGTATTATATTGAATAATGTTGTACCTATTTATACAGATCGTTTTTCATAGATATCTATTCATTTGTTGAGGTTAAACAGTTCAAATTATTGTTTCAGGAAACATTGTTCAAAGCCAATTTGTATAATGCAAATGATATGTGTATGACTTTTAATGTCAGAACACTTTGCATGTATTCATGTCATATCAACTCCTATTAACTAGAGATTATACAAACTTATACATATAGATCAAGAATTCTGTCAAAGCATTCTAAATTATTCGAATAAAATTTGAAATGATTTGTAATTCTTTCATGGAATTATTGACGATTGATCTTTGGAAGGGAATAAGTTAGTTACATGTGCAATCAACTACTCTGACTGAATTAAGCAAGTACAGTACATTAAAGTTAATGTTCGTTACACAAAATTAAGAACGTTAAACATTGAAATTTTATTCATTAAATCCGAATGAATTAACGATCAAGTAGATTTCAAACAAGAGTTTAACAATTAAGGATTGTGGCCACGTGCCATAGGTTATCCAAAAGTTTTTACTTCATAATTTATTTAATAATCGTTTGCTTGGCTTATTGAGTTTTGAATTTGAAAAAAATGGTTGATCGACTTTGGTTTCAGCAATATCAGAAATACAAGCCATGTTCAGAAATTACAACATAGATTTATCCAATCGAACTAGTGATCTGATTTTGATTTTCGAATAGCCTACGATATTTTGAAGCCTATATAAAATTCAACCTGACTGGAATACCTTACAGTCAATCAAATTGAATACAATCCACTATGTGCAAAAGTATACAAAATTGAATTCATTAGTACGATAAACAATATTTCACCATATGAGAAGAAAAAATATATTGTAACAATCCAATTTTTTCCGGAAAATGCAATTAATGTATTGTGACACGATGTAGCCCATCTTGCTGGACCATCTATTCCATTGCCAACAGATCTCGTTTATATCACAGGAGAGAGGATGCACTGTGACAAGGGGCAATCTAGATATTAGCGATGTATCCAGGGAGCGCTGCGTTCGAAAAATACGAAAAAACCGTAGAGAACGTAATGTAATTTGTATCGAATTAAAAATTGTAAACGAGACAAATGAAACTTAAACAACGGGAGTTGAGCTTGGGGGAGAAAAAAACTCGTATAAAAACGCGATATTGAATTATCTGCCGACTGATAGTAATACGGAAAAATAGGGCGCGTCTGAAGTCGATGATCCCAGGTATTCACTCGCGTGCGCTCGCGTGCGAAAGCTTAACTGGTGCCAATACTATTGGAAAAGACCCTCATGTTATTGGATGTGACTTATATTTTTAACGAGAGCCCTATGACAATCTCACTGGATCAAGCCGTTACACTTGAAAAATTAACTGGGGAAAAAAGGGAACTGCACAATGGACTCTGGACATGGCAGCTAAATGAATTCGACGCTGGGGATATAAGTAAGTTGCCACGGACACTGGAGATAAACTGATAAAGACCGAGATGGTTAATTCATTTATTCATTCGGTTAGGCTGCTTCTCCGACCCCACCGATCGGAGACTCCCCCTCATACCAATAACCTGACTCGTTCACTGATTAAATTAAAATTTTGGCTCGTTTATTCAATTTTTATCTGAAAAGTTCATATAGTTAGCTTGAATATTTGCAAAGAGGTTGATTGAAAAACATTCTTCTTTACAGTGATCGAGATTTTCATTTATTGAGATAAGAATAAATATTGGGAAGTTGTTAAAATCTGTTATCAAATTGAAGCAATAAACACTGTGTAACTAGAAATCAGGCTTGGACATTAACATATTTTCCAAGATTATTGGTGAAATAAACAGATCAATTCAAATTTTCAAAGATCACTAAAAAACCTAACCTAGTGTATATTTTGACTTCAACTTCAAAATTTTCTCCAACGACTGGATCAAGATCTATGGGTGGTATCCTTACTGCTAGTACAGTGAGGTATGAAGCCAATGATTGAGTTTTTGGAGAGGGGAAACATGCTTTCTTGAAAAATTTGTAAGAAGTTGATGAACACTTACCGCCATTCCATATCCATTCTACGATTTTGAATGAAATATTTGTAAATCTTACCTGGAAGGAAAAAAAATGAAAATTAGAAGAGAAAAAACTAGGGAGCAGATTATTGTGATCTATAATATACCAAAATCAAAGGAGAACAAAATCTAATATTATTATTAGCAAATTGATAATATTGATGCTCTTTGTCGGTGGAATAATCGAATAAATACAAGAGAAAAGCAATAGGATATAAAATTTGCCCAGTAAAATAATATGACATTTCCATCGGAAATGTTTTTGAAAGCGCTAAAAATCTGGCCAATATTATTGTTGGATTGTTTACAAAAGATTGGCATGAGCTGACAATTGAATGCTGCAAAACGAGACTCGAATCGAAACTACATTAATGATTTTAGAATCGAGGAAAGAAAAACATATACAATTTAATTCGCAGCGGCAAATTTCATGTTAAATGGTGCGACCGAGGTTCAATTCATGCAGTGTGCTCTTTGTTGATGAAATGAGTCCAGTGGGAAAAGGGTTATAAACTCTTTAAAACACGAATCGGCGTATTTATTTATTATCGTTGCGTCGTTATTTAAATATTTACTATCGATTTGATTAAACGCTTCACCGAGTTTTGTCGCTCGATTGAGTGCAGCCATCAACCACTGCGATTTGAGCAACATTTTCACTTCTGACTGATTGTGGCCTACCTCATGAATCATTCTATCACTCTTTCACTCTCTTCCTCTCTATCTCTCTCTCTCTCTCGATATACAAATTCATCCCCTCATCACTCTCAACAACTAGCCTACAGCTCTGCTCTCTTCTGGCAGTCAATAGTTAAGCGCTAAAACAATACACCCAGCAATTGTTTCCTATATATTTTACACAGCGTATTTATAATTATGTACACTCACTCGCCAAATACTGACGACTTTTCATTGTGCTGGTCAATTGATATTTATTCTCAGCCCCTTCCCTCTCAAGCCCCCCTCGTCCACCACAACACTATCAACCACAAATTTTGCTTTAGGCGATGAAATTTTCGCTCAATGCTTTCGAATGTGTTGTTCCGCACTTCGAGAGCATTGACGGATTTGTTAAATTTGTCCACTTGTTTTAAATGTCCCCCTATCAAATAGTAACAGCCCTATGCAGAGAATAACATTGCAGGCATCCCGCATATAATAGTTTTTCAATTGTGTTTTCAGTATTTTGATACTTGTGTTTATCTAGTTAAATTAATTCGGCAAACACCAATAGCTCCTGAATTTTCCACGTGTGGTGTGTGATATGACTCACTATTTACAATGAAACAATAATGTTCAACGCTCAATTGACTCATGTGAACAGCGTACTCAATCGATAAACAAACAAAAATCGATAGTTCAAAGACCAGATGCGAAATTTTATTTATTAAATATGAAATAACATTTAGTTACAGTAATATTATTACATTTTCAAATGTAGCTTTCCAATTCCAGTCCCCATCAACAAATTCAGCAGTGTAATGATATTTAAAAAATAGAATTTAAATCATTTTTATTCAACTTATTTATCATGGATTTTATCTAATATTTGACATTGTTGGAAAGTACATAGGAAAGCATTCCTATCTTGAACTTGGAAAAATTATACTCTAAAAATCGACCTAGTATTATTATCGCAAAAATTAAATAATCAGATTCGCAATTTCAGTGATTTTCAATGTGAAACATAATATTGTATTCGTATATGTATAATAATAATATTGTATTGGTACCAGTTGTACTACTATCAACTATGGTTCAAATAAGTTTGAAAAATATAATTATAATACGAGCCATAGCGCCCATAGTTGTACCTTCCTATAAGCATAGCTTCGTTCCAAACCATTTTTCCTTCGCTTGTAGTTTGTTAGACTACATTAGTTACTTCAACCTTCGCTCTGGAATACAAAATCGATCTTCATTGTTCGCCCAATAAAATCCGTAGAACGCCAAAATAGCAGTTGAAGTTTACGGAATAAATAAATCCATGAATCATAAATGTTTTCCGACAAACAGGGTTGCCGATTGTTTTCGTTGGCAATTTTGAAAGCGCAACTTCATCGCTGTATATCAACGCTGCGAAATATTGGGTAAACTTTCAGCTGAAACACTGAAATAGTAATATCTTACTTCAGCAGAGTACCGTGTACATTATATTGATGGCCGGCAAAATAGATTTTGCTCGGGCATGATTCAAATTCCAATGAAAGAAAAATTTGAAAAAAGTTTTCAACTCTCACAATTTTCTCTACGAAAATAACCACTTATCAACATTCCGATGAATCGTAAATTTCGATAAATATTCAGACCATTCTATTTATGAGAGAGGAGTTATTTTACATCCAGATTTGATAAATTTATGTAACCTTATCAAGAGAAAATCTTATAACTCGTTCTACTTGAAATCGAATAAGAGGAGAAGGATTGAATCTGTTTTTAAGATTTACCTCATCACAATAAGATTTTTAGCTTGAATCAAATAAGACACACTTAAATCTTGAGGAGGCTGTGTATCAGTGCTTGAAACGAATTTTGCACGAGTACACCCTTTCATCATTCACTTATACACACGGCGTTATTATAAGCTGTCACAAAGCCGTCAACCTATTCATGTAACGCGGAATTCATAGTAACTGTTGAGTGCAATCAACGATACGACTGAAATCTCTCCAACAAGAATAGTAGCTCACAACTGTCGCCATTCTCCATAGTTTCCAGAGCAGAAATCTGTGGTATCTGCATTCTGGCTACAACATCCCCAGATGCACCAATCTTAAAAATTTAGACAGCTAATTACGGTCTGAAAGAAGTGCTACAAACAAAGAACAACACATAAGAGCTGCTTTCCAGCGCTTACAATAGGCGCACATGTGCATATACAAATAATTAGGAGGCGCCTTGCCACTCCATTCAAACTATAAGCTGAATGAGAAGAAAAAAGGTATGGAAAACTCCGTCAACCATCCTCCAGCTCTCCTAGGTTAGTGACAGCAGAAAACATAAAGAACACCCTGACAGACATGCAGTCGAATTGAAATGCAAGTGCGACAAAGATGTATGCGATGAAAAGAGAAGAAAGTTTAGAGAATACATCGCTGAAAAGATGCAAGCTGTCTTTACAAAACACATATACATATTACATGGAGGAAAATATGAAAAGGGGGAGTACATTTTCTAAGACAATAATAATACTTCAACAATGCAAGCGCGTGTGTATGTGTGAGAGTGTAAATATGCACAAGTAGGCCTGTATTATGAATGTTGAAGGGGTTGAGAAATGATATGTGTAGATGCGCCTCAAGTAGTAGCCTACAATGTACAATGCAAGCCCGCGGGGGGAGTGAAAAGCTGAAATGCCAATACATGGCTTGAAAATAATAGACTGCAGGCCCAACAAGTGAGACGCAATTCTCCCAACAACCCCTTACACTCCCCCCCCCCCTTATAACCACAACGAATATTCAACACAAAAATCAGGGAAACTGAAAAATTCTCTGGGAATTGCGTATGGGTAACGAAGTGTTCATTGCGATGGTTCGGGCTAGAAAAGATGACACCTTCTTTATTATTTCTACTAAGACAGATAAGTGACAACGAAACTGAGGGATAAATCAATGACAAGACGAACACTATCAATCTTTCTCTATCTCTGACACTATCATTATACGCTGAACCGAATTAGACAGTCAGTTGAAATACAACTTAGTTTATGTAGTAGCTAACCTCTACTATAACTTCTAATATCAAGGGGTGTAACCAGTCACTACTCCAGAAAAGCGTCCTGAAAGTGAAAAATCATGTGAATCGTACATCTCAATAATCGGTATCCGAGACAAATAAGTACTCGTTGTTTGCCCAGTGAAAGGAGAAAAATGAAGGGAGAAGGAACAGGAAATAGGAAAATATTTACGATAGGTCAGCTTGCAGGCAGGAAGTCAGGAACTGATTTGGGAATAAATGGGAGAGTGGGTGATATTAAGAGAGAGAGATAGATAGATAGATAAATAAATTGCCTTTATTAAGGGCGGAGTTAAGACTCTTGGTCCTCTCTACCACTCAACCCTTAAGAGAGAGAGAGAGAGTGAATAAGATACGGTAAAAGAGAAATTGAGAGAGAGAAAGATAGTAGGAGAGAGTAAGATGACTTATTGAAAGAGATGAATGAACAAACGCGAGCAAACATCGTAGTTGGGATTTATTCGTTTGGAGACAGGCGTACCGCCAGCGATAAGACCGCGTACCCTGATGCACTGTATCGCGTCAGGCCATCACTAATTACAATTAACACGACCGATCCACCCCTCACGACCCCGCCCTGATTTACCAAGCACACCACACCGGTCAACAAATCACAAACAACAATCGCCTTCTTCTTCTTCTTCTTCGTTCCCTTCGTCTTCTTTTCCTTCTTGATCCTTCTCATTTTCCACGACTACCAGTTATTGGTGGAGATCTCCTCCACCTTCTTTCTGATAGCCTTTCGTTGGATACTTGTTTTAATTTTCATTCTCTATTGTCTATACTTCTACTAACAATTATTCTCTACTCTATAATGTATATGATTCTTTCACTTTTGTCTTTTCTCATCCATTTATCACCAAAAAATCATAGTGTTGCACTCAATCTTTCTTCATATTATATTATTTTCTGATTTTATTCTCCAGATTTTTCTATTTTGTTTTTGTTCTCGCTCAGTTCCCCCAATTCTTGAATTTTCTTTTTCACTCTGATCCTCAAATCCATCTACATCTTTCATTGTTTTTCTCATTTTCATTTTCGAGTCACCGTCTTCTCTTTCTTCTAAATTTTCGTTTCCTCGGTCTTCTATTATAATCTTCATCTCTGTTTTCCTCCGCCTCATAGTTCTCTGCATTCTTTTTCTTCTTCTTCTTCTTCTTCTTCTTCTTCTTCTTCTTCTTCTTCTTCTACTACTTTACTTTTCAACACCTCCTTCCCTTTCATCCTTTGCACCCTTTCCAGTCCCCTTCATCATTTTGTTCTTCCTCTTCTCAAATAACCGTGATAAGTTTGTCACGTGACCACGGCTCCTTTGTCATAATAGTCGATGTTTTATTCGAGTGCAACTTTTCTCTCTCGTGTTCATACATTTTCATCGTGCAATGCAATCGTGTTGTAACATAATCGCTGTGCTGGCAAATCGGTCAACGCCCATTGGCATGTCAGATCAACCAATTTCCAGTCTAAAATCGGAACAAATCCTGATATTTATTGGGGTGGCTCGAATGTTTATGGATAACTTCAACAGAAAATGAGGGGTGGAACATTTGATTGAGATAATATTACTCAAGAACATCACAACTGTTTTTTGAATACGGAATTTTCATGGAGGAAACTAATTACAAGAAAAAGGAATTACAGTAATCATCTGGTTGCATTATCAAATATTGGATTTACTGTGATTTATGTGGAAAAGTCGAAGAGGAAAATGATCATCTTTCTTGGAAATCATCAATTTGATATTGAGTCCGAAATAGACATAGGCTACCTTGTAAATAAATAGATAGGCTACATCGGTATGTGGATGAAATTCCTTCATGTTTGATTGTTTTGAAAATTGGTTGATTAAAATCAAAAGTTTTTAGTTTTCAAACTGGTAATAAATGGAATATCAATTTAGGCTACTTTGTGAATAATATATAGATAGGCTACTGATGTGGATGAAATTCCTTCATGATGTATTGTTACGATAATTGTTTTTTACAATAAAAGTTTCAAGTTTTCGAAACTGGTAATAGAAGGTGAATTTATAAGTTACTGAATTGGTACCGTTGGTAGATCATGGAAAAAGCTTGTGAACAGCTTTATATACAAAATATTGAAGTAGAAGAAGTTGGAAAGTAATAAATGCTATAGCTATGAAGCCCATAACACTCTGCAACCTACATTGAAAGCATTAAATGTCAATTGTTTATCGCGGTATTAAAATGGCAGTACAATATATATTTCTAATATCATTGTAATGATAACTATCATTATAAACAACCATGTAGCAGAAGAGGAAGAGGCAAATACAATGCCGCACAATACAACGTGAACGGAAAGATAAAATAGATAACTGCTTCTTAATATGTACTAGGATACAGAATATTGACTGTGGATGGTGAGGGGTTGGGGAGAAGGGAGGCTCTTGCAGAGAGAGCCTCTAACGAACCGTGTAAATCATTGACATTATATTCTATGAGTAAAGGCAATTACATTGCGACTTTGAAGTCGACTAATTGTATAAAATGGGCAAACACATTAGTAGCGTAGAGCGAGTCTAATTCAGGGATTAGGTTCTTAGAGAATCGATTTAATCAATTTCAAGTGCATTGAACTGTCAAATATAGGTGGAGGGCAGTTGATAAGTTGCTAATCAAGAATATTTAGAAAAAAATAAAAATTAAAAATTTCAAGAAATAAGATTAGTAATTTCTGTTTCATGATAGAATACTAGGACTTGAGTTACTCTAAAAATAGGGGAAAATTTGTTGGCAGCACTTACAAAAGATCTGGGTAGTTTTAGGCCAAAAACATTTTCAAGTATCATTGGAATAAAAAACAACAGATACCGAAACTTTCTAGACAAATCTTTCACGGGAATATCGAAATTATTTCTCGCAATTCTCGGTTGAACTTATTTAAATCGAGAAACTAGCAGATGGGCGTCGCCCTTGGTGTTTATCGTGGCCGAGGGTGTTTAACCCTTATTTTGAGCAGTACAAGAATTAAATTGATAGCGCACAGCGGCAACCAACACAACTACACACCACAAACCGAAACAACAACCAACCTGGGTCGACGAATGGAATTACAAAGAAATTAGTTGCGTCACGAACCCTCTTTTGAGTGTTTTACATTCTTTCTTCATCCTTCTTTCTCTTCCTCTTACTTCTCTACCTTCTTCGTTCTTCTTCCATCACCGCCTCCTTCTTCGTCCTACTGCTTACTCATTCCTTCTGTCTCACTCAACCTTCCTCTTTTCGTTGTTCATGATAAAGTACACATTAGATTCGTGTTCAGCAGCCAACCGAAGCGGGAGATATGGCCGACTATTATCTTTATAAATGTGCGTGTATGCGTTATGCTAATTATTATTAATCTTTGCATGGAAATATTTTTTGTAATAAACCACCTCCGAAAATGTACAATTTCAGTGCTCTATCTGGGCGGATTGTGATAAGCTACAAACTCCCAATTTAATGAATATTATTATGAATAAAATTCAAAATCAGTTTTAAAGAAGCAAATTGAATTTCACCAACGTAAAATTACGTCATTTCACGAATACGAATGGGAACTTCGGTTCATTGGCTACGTTGAATGTTGATATTCTACGGCAGTTGGATTCAATTGACATTAGAAATATTCAATAGTGAAATCGCTAAGCTATAAAAAGAGCGGAGAGAAGGAAGTTTTAAGGTTTTTTGAAGGTAGTCCTATGCTTCTTCAGAAGTGAAAAAATAATATATGAGACGGAAGAAAAGTTTTGCTATCAGTAAAACAGTATCTTATTGGAAACTACAGTTAAAACAGTAAAAAGTTTGTTAATAATGTTTCTTTTTCCTGTTTCTCGTGTGGCCGAACTGAAAAAGATATAGAAAACGAAGAAGGAACAAATAAGATGAAGATAAAGATAAAGAAGAAGAAGAAGAAGAAGAAGAAGAAGAAGAAGAAGAAGAAGAAGAAGAAGAAGAAGAAGAAGAAGAAGAAGAGCTCCATAGAGTGAATGAATGGCTGAGAAGGATGGTAGGTTGAGCACGCGCCAACACTCAGGTGTAGTGTAGGCAAAAGACACCAACAGCTCAGTTGGCTAGAACTGGCGAGGGGTTCGCGTGACTGCAACGAGATTTAATCCGGGCTAACATAGTACTACATTTTGTTAAGTGAAAATAACGTTTTGAAGTCGACAGCACTACGTACAGCTTCATAATAAAGTGAAGAGCTTTCCACCGCCTACCTGCAATCCACCACCCTCTAGATAATAATCGTGTCCAGACCAGACCCAGTCGGCCGCCATCTTGAATATCACTCACTCAACGGCTAGGATGCGACCCACTTCTCAGCCGACATCCATGGACGAAATTTACATAATTCTCTATTTATTGTCATGCTACCTTGTCGATATGTTTTGTCGCCTAAAGTCACGGAATCCTATAGAAAGTAAGATGAGCCGATGAGTATGATGAGGAATGAATTGAATTTCAGCGATCACATTGGATTCTCATGTCACTTGAAGGTTATTTTCTAGTAATTCACAAATGAATGAGAATTTAATAAATTTTTAAAGAAAATTTGGAAATAATGTTGATAGTAGACCACTTTATTAATAAATTGAATATTTCTTCAGCAGAATACGTACAACCACGGATACTAGAACCATTGAGTATGGATATAATATAGTATCAGTATATAATCTAGTATCCGTGCGTACAACGATAGAATAATGAAAAATGAATTATTATGAACGAATCCCATCAATAATAAATTTCAATTTTTATTGTCTTTCTTTAAAAAGAAAGCTGGAGAGAAATTGCTAAAATACTACTTACAAAAAGCTGTAAGTAGGTGAACTTATGTCATGGACTGATGTTTCCAAATATATCAACTTTAATAATTCAATATAGGTCTAGATAACATCTAACATGAATAGAGCAATATTTATTTTATCAATTTACATGTCATTGAGATTCATTTCATCATTGGCGGCTCGTACCCATGAAACAGGATCTTTGTTTGAAAGTGCCCGTATCTTTTACTGTACAGCACTTCACCTGTTTCGTAGGCACGAGCGGGCATTCTATGTAAAGCTACTTGAAAAATTTATATAGATTACAATAAACATGATTACAATAAATCAATATTAATTTCATCAATTTATAAGTCATTAAGGTTTCTTTCATGAATTTTACGAAAAGCTTCCATACCACAACAATATTGTGAATAACTCATCGCGAACCTACAGTGGTGGATTTGAATTTGTGTGCATCAAAAATTTATGAACAGGCAAACTGGCAAAATATTGCATACCGTTATTTGAAATCGTCCGTACAGCGAGACGGATAAAAATCAAAAACAAAGCCCAACATAACTCAATCGACAACTACGCAATGCAAACCGCCATAAAGCATTTGCCAGAATGCGCAAGTTGAACGCGTTTATGTCCCCGTTATAAAAATCTCCCAGTTCAGATCATAAAAATGTATATTTTATTAGGTCCATAGATTTTAAAAAACGTTGCAATATTGCAAGAGACGCGGTCGCCTAGCAACCCTAGAGCTAGAGATCACTCTAAACATGCTTTGCGCCCCTCTATTGTTGTAACTGGGTATTAGGTGGAACACGTAAAAAAATAAAAAGCATACTGCTACAGAAACTAACTCCTGGCTACTTCTAGGTACGGAGAACATACAATAAATTCCATGCGTTCTTCACAAAATGTATTTTTTGTTTTGATGGTGGAATTTGATTTTTATTGATGTGAAACTTCCAAGAATTATGAACTTCAATGCATTTGCGGTGAAGGTGAAATTCCATTTTTCGGACATGGCAGAAACACAACTATTGGGGAATAACATAATAAAAACAATATTATAATGTTCAATAAAAGAGCAAGGACTGAATACCTAATCTTGTTGAGTACCTACCTATAATTTAGGGAGGACAAAACTTCAAAGGACAATCTTCAAACAATAATAATAATTGTGAAACGTTTTTGAGGAAATTGACATAGAATGGAATTTTTATTGCTGACGACCTGTTTCAAATTTTAAAATCGAGATCAATGGAAGCTTCTATCATCCTATGGTATGTGATTAGTTATTTGATCTGAGTAAACAACCTATTGAAGTTTTTTGAAGAAAAAAAAAACTGTAGTCTAGATGTAGACCTAGGGTATAAGTATCTAGAGTAGTGAAAGAGTTGACAATTTTCAAAAGTCAAAAGCGAAAGACATCACTCTCAATGTTTGAAGAATTCGAAGTGATACAAAATAAATGATTCAGTATTATATTACATTGAATGAGAATTGAATAAAACACAAACTTGTCTTACAAAAATCGAACACGGGCGTATTGACATGGTTTTCGGCTATTCCAAGTGATGAAAAATGGTGTTAGATTCCATATAAATAGCAGAAGGAGAGCTGAAAAGTTCGGTGCGTGTCTAACCAACTTTGTCAGACTAATTTGTTGGGAGATTGTGTGGCGTGAGAAAAAAGTGTGGCCTTTGAGAGTCAGCCAGGCCGCTTTTCTTTCCGTTTTCCCAAGGATTCGTTGTTCACTTGTTTGTTGTCGCTAATCAACAACACAGGGGACACTTGAGTGATGTATGAGGAAGTTGAAACATGGTGGAAACACAGGCCAAAGTGCCCCACTAACATAGTTTTCAACTTTAATTCGTACGAAAATAGTTTCGTATTATAGAGATCAATAATTTCAAGAGTAGTGCAAATATTGGTAAATATAAACTCATTTGTACAACGAAGATGATATTGAAGAGACCTATTGATTTCGTATTGTTATTGATCTTATATAGATATTGCATATTGATATAAGAAGAATAATATTGTTGGAGAAATTCAAGAGAAATGCTGGAATTTTCAGATGTAACCTAAAAATTATAAGTATTCATACTCAATGGTATTATCCTCCTCTCTTTTCTTTCAAGCATAATCAACTATGAAGCCTGTGTTTTTAGTTTAAGGTGTCATTGTTTTCAATTTTTCTAATTCAATTTTTTCATTTGTGTGTTTTAAAATATGAATTATATTAAAAAGTTCAATATTCAACTGCTAAAATATTTATGTTTGAGAAATATTGATTTTTATGATAACTCAAGCTAAATAATACAGTATGTACTTTGGGAAATAGTCTATTATAATTGAGAGACGTTATTTTCGCTCTCATTCCACCCTTAAAGATTTATATGCAATCTAAATCAAAACTTTCCTCTTACGAATAAATTCACGGCTGCATAAAATAGTGGTTGCTCTAATTAACGTGACTCATCTTTCATGAAGCGTGCCGAAAATCCATTAAGATATTTTCGAAGATTTTCTTTTTAGTTATGAATGTCGGTAGCCACAAACAAAATCATGCCGGCAGATAGTTTGCCCTTATCAGAAGGCCCTTATCAGCCACTAAGGCGTCTTGCCATTTCACCCCGTCTTCATTCTAAATAATATCTCGCCGATAAGAACGATCCTTGTTGTAAAAAATTAAATTCTGAACACGATTCGCTTTTTTATTTATGTTTCCAACAAACGCGATCCAGGCGCGGCTGGCTGGCTTTTCTAATTTAATTCATCTTGTCTTCAGTCACACCATATAACAAGGCTGCAGTGTTGTATGGATGGATATGGAACATATTTCATTCCATAACATAATACTTTCCTTCGTCAAAGTTCCTTGAAAACAAATTTCGAAAAATACTGTAATTTTTTTTCTTACAGTAAAATTGAAAGGATGAAAAGATTCAATTCATTCACAATCTTCACGCCAAATTCATTCAAATTCTTGATAACTTTCTTCATTACGAAGAACAGTGGGAAGTTCTTCATGACTTTCCTTACCTCATTCATCATATCTCGTATATGCTCAATGTTGGTTTACTTTTTACCTTGGATGCCTTCAAATCAAAGTATTACATGAACTAGTACAACACTCTGACACAA
This sequence comes from Sogatella furcifera, assembly GCA_017141385.1. Lineage (NCBI taxonomy): Eukaryota > Metazoa > Arthropoda > Insecta > Hemiptera > Delphacidae > Sogatella > Sogatella furcifera. The sequence goes on along the minus strand of CM029551.1, from coordinate 11,971,548 downwards.
CAAATATTGAAAAAACCCCTATTGGAAGAGAAATAACAAATAGTATATTATATAATGAGTGGGGAAAAGGCGTTTTTACATACGAATAATCTATGTTTACAAACGAGCCGTTTAGGCGAGTTTGGAAAATAGTTATGAGTATGTAAACCTTTCCACACGAATTATGTACTTCCTTTTCGTTTCTCTAAAGAATTTAAGCGCCTTACTGAATGTTCCAGGCTGTAGATGGTAGGTAATGAGAATATCGACTATTCTCCCTGGCCTTGGAAAACAGAAAATCAAAGAATGAATGAATCAAAGAATGCAAGTATTCGATGCAAACGAAACTTTACAAATTGGGTCGTTACAAAATTCACCGCGATGATAAGCTGGAAGCAAACAAACTTTATTCCTCCTCCATCTGACTCCATTTTTCACCAGATCTTTGCTTAAACGTTTGAAATGATTTCTTGTGATCGACTCCATTACACGCGGTAAATCACTTCATTTGACGGCAAATCATAATTTTCGAATTTATTTCTCAGTCGTCTCCGTTGACGTTGAATTTATTTATGGGCTTATAACTTCAAGTTGAACTTGGTCAACGTTTATTGATGTTAATTAACGTTAATGTGGAACAACGTTAATTATTTCAACGTATAAAATAACGTTAATTAGTTCAACAGTTGTTAATGTTAACAACGGTTAACGTTGATGATATTGAAAGAGTTCAACGAGTTGACGTGATTTTAACGTTGAAAGTGCTCAACGCGTTTACTCTGTTGACGTTGAATGCTATTGTTACGCTAAATTTCGCGTTTCCCGTCGATTACCAACCATTTCCTGAAACGAGATTCGTTTTCGTGGCTGCAATATATCATCAATACCATGTTGAGAGATTCCAGCCAAGCAGCCGTCTTGGCGACAATCAATATTAACGCGGCTAACCTTGTCTTCACCGGGAGTTGGTGGTGGTAGTCTGTCCAAGCGAAGAAGACCTTCTGGCAAGATGGGAAAATGACTCCTGCTTGGTCAATATTGATTTAAAAATTTTAAATTTGGTCTCAAATTATAGAAAACATTCCTCCCTACAATTTTAGACCAAATTTATAATTTTTGAACCAATATTGACCGAGCTGGAGTTTCTCTCATCTTGCTAGAGGGTCTTCTTTGCTTGGACAGAATATAGGCATTTATTCAAAATATCGCCTCACGTCTTCCATGATAAATTGGACAGTTTTCATCATCACTGAGCAGACCCTGTTACGCTCTAAACTGTAATGAGTGTTCATTTTTCCCTATCTTCCTATTAAATATTATACATTTTTCTCGGCGAATTTGAAAGAAGCAGACAGGAATAGGCTATTCATCATCTTGCCATTGATCTGGAACAATACCACGGTCAGTATCAGGATACGGAATTGTGCATTTGATGAGTGCGTAATCAAATTTTGTACTGTGCACTTACTGTAAACAATCTTTTAGTTTTTTTTACCGAGAGTTGTATTCAATACGAGACTGTAAACTTCATGTATTTGATAAGTTCTGCTGTTCACTGCACTGTACTGTGGTTTTCTTGGTTGCATGAACCATTTGCATAGAAAATTAAATCTTAAAGGCTAATATTATAAATCGATCCTTGTAGAAAAATCTCATCTATTTTATAAGAGAAAGTACTGTTTTAGAACGTTATCTAAGAACGATGAAACTTCTTTCTTCTGAATTTTATCATTTTCAGCAGTGTTTCCATTAGAATAAGATAGAACTGACCTCCAATGCGTTAGCGCACTTTAAAATGTATTGAATCAAGTCATTGGAAAATATTTCAGTAGGCTTTATTTTGCTTTTCACAGATGCAAAGTCTTCACAGTTATTATTTGATATTTCATTCGATATTTCATTACTATAATAACTTAATTCGATAGAACCTTGATACCTTGAACCTCGATTCCATATCACCTTGATATGGGAAAATCGAAAAAATAATAAATAAATTGTTAAAATAAAATTGAACTAAATTGCTGAGTTAGAAACAGCGTTCACAGCACTAGCGGCTCGTACCCACGGTACTGTACATCACTCCACCTGTTCCGTGGGCACGAGCCGCCAGTGGTCCACAGAATACAAATTGTATCATTTTGTTTTTTGTATTAGGGGTTTTGTGTGACATCCCCTAGTTTATAACAAACTACTAACTAAATTGTATCATCGCGATATTTGTATTCTGTGTATTCTGATACACTCCTTCTTTTGTAGTCTCTTAAATACAGAGTACTAAATAAGTTCGATACGTAGGAAAGTAAATTCATCACCCCTGAGTTCGATATTAGGTAGATTCGAAGACATGGTTGACAACAACAAAGACGAGCAAGTGAGCGCACCCTCGACTGGTTCACAGTAATGCTCACACACGATGTGATGCCGGATTAAAGCGGATTAATTGTTTGTAGATGGTGTCAGTAATTAATTATAGCACCTCAGCCAGCTTCACAACATGCCTCACACGAGAAGGACTTCTCACCCCTCACATCTATTCACATTCCGACATATCTGACACCTTCCCAATGAAACGTCCTTCTCGTGTAAACAGGGCGAAACTGGAAGGGAAAGGATAGAAAATGATTATCGAGAGGGAGAAGAGTCGTATGATGTATGGCATGGTATATTATGGAAATGGTCAACCACCAAAAATTTGGTCAATGAAAGTTATAAGGTTAGTTAAAAATTAGTCAATGGTAGCTACAATAATTCATTAATCAATGATTATAGTAAGGGAGAAGAGTTTTAATATAGAGTGATATAAATGGAAATGGTCAAACTCCAAAAAGTTGTTCAATGAAAGTTATAAGGTTAGTTAATCAATGAAAGCTATAAGTTTGATCAATAATTAGTTAATAAAAATCAATAATAATTATAATAAGGTTATGAATGATTCACAAGGAATAAAACTCAGAAATTTAGTATGAATATTTTAAATAATTCAGGGAAAGCTTAAAGAAAGTGCTGAGCCTCATGCAAGTGATGGAAATCTGATTATAGTTTTTATTACTAGTGACTGAAGTGACTCGAAACATATGCATCAATATTCTATTCCCCTGAGTATAGAGGAATATCATAGGAACTAAAAACTTTAAAAGAATACTCAATTTAGTGATTCGTATATCAGAATCATCTATTACTAGAATTCATCATCAATTACTATAGATCATTCAGAAATTGAAAAAACTTCACCATTCTATTATTACAAGAACCATTACATTATGGATCACTTGAAAAACTATAAAATTTCCTTTACTCCAACATCCATGATAATTATCAGTTGAATTTTAGAGCCACAAGTAGGGCAGATTTTCAAAGGCTTACCAATGCTGGATTATGAATAATGTGATAATAAATTGTCTTTATCGCTTTGCCCAATAGATACAAGGAAAAAGGTGTGAGCCCAACCGTTTCAAATGGTATAATATATTATTATTATTATTTTTTTTGAATTCCATTGGATTTATAACTCAAAGCATTGTGCAATATTTCAGGTGAGCTGCTGCTATGTGGAACGATAGATAATTCTACTCAATTTTTAAGATGGGATTAACGTATTATTTGAACAATAATCTTTTTTATTTAAGTTTGAGGCAGTAATAAAATATCTACCAGCATATTATCGGTTATTTCTATTGACACAAACATAGTTCCCATGTGAACATTGCAACCTAATGACAGGTTAATCCCATCATTTCATTTTATTGCCCAATTTATTATTTAATTTATCGAAACATCGTTGAAGTGCGAAGACGCACCTTTATTGTAGTTGATGTTAGGAATTAGTCAAACCAATTTCTTTACTCGATTTGTAGCTAAAAACGTCGATATAAGATAACAGCGTCGTAACTTCATAATAAAATATTGTTGAACAATGGAATAGCACCGAACATTCTTTGGATGGCTCATAGTCTACTTACTAGTTTAATAGGTACACATCAATATTATTATAGCTCGAGTTTTTGTTCTAAGCTCGTCACTACTAAGACGAATATTATAATAACTCATCGTAAAAAGGATGTTTTATCAGCAAAGTAGCTCATAATTTTGATTGTTAAGAACTTGAGAGACCACCCACCAAATTAAAACTGAAGATTTAAATGAGTTTCTCGATTTAAATTTGGTTTTTTATTTAGTTCAACGAGTCACCGTTACAATAATCGGAAGAGGTGAATTACATGATAACCGAAAGAGAAAGAGTGGAAGATTGATTAAAAGGAGAGATAACAAGTCTAGAGAGGAAGAGAGAGAAAAAGAGATAGAAAGTGTGTGAGAGAGAGGAAGGAAATGAAGGTGATGACGTGAAAGGTGAGTGTTTAGTCGAGGCTCAAAAAACGTCTAGAAAACAATTTTCAATTAAGTAGAAGAGAATTAGTTTAATTAAAATTCTATGTCAATAAAACAAAGTGAGGGGAAGAAGAAGATAATGAGGAAAGAGAAGGAATGATAGAGAGAGAAAAAAAGAGAGAGAGTGTTAGAGTAAGAGAGACTCTTCGAATACGACAATACTTGATCATAATATCGACAAAATCTAATCAATAAAGAAGGTTGAAGGAGCTGAGCAAAACTGTGTAGTTGAAAAACTAAGTAAACAACTCGTGAATACCAATTTATCAAGTTCTGTTGTTGACAAGCTTGAATCAATCAAGCTTCTAGAACATTGCTTCAAATAATTTTTTAAATAAGAATATTGATTGACCTAGAGTTTCAGTTCATTCTCCAAAAAAGTTATCAAGAATACAGTATTTAAAAAATCAATCAATTTGACAAGTTTTATGAAGTTTGAGGTACTGGATCTAAATTAGTTACGAAAAAGTTAAGAAAATCTCAAGGAATTTCCTAAACTTAATAATATTCACTGAACCAGTTAAGTCGTGGTTTTTGTTAAATCCAATTAGCTGCTAATTTATTTCTAATGTACTACTATAGCATTGACTTGACAAATAACAGCATACCACGACTTAAATGGTTAAGTGAACACTCCTATTATATATATAGTTTTTGTTTGAAATAGAGTCGCAAATACATAGATTTATTCATGTCATGGACTTTATATTCAACACATTTTTTGGGTGTTCACGTTATAGAAAGAGGAGTAGAACCAATACTGAATATACGTCAGATAACGTTGTGCTAATATACGAAGTTTGCTTGTTATTCTGTGAATAGAATTTCGGAAACAAACGAATGTATGCATGACAGAAAAATTATATCGTTGTTCAATTTATTGGTATTGAGAAAGAATATTACACTGCTGAAAAAAGGGAAAAATAATTAACGAAATTGCTGATACAATCGTATTGTTTTGTTTTTTCCAAATGAAATTTTTGTTTGTGTCCTTTGTATGTTTTTAAATGGGATTGCGACTTTATTGTTGATGGTGCGAAATCGCCGAGAAAAAAATTGAAAAGTACAATAACTGTTGTTTAGGAAAAATGCATTTAATGTGGGGATTGTGTGTGTTATTGCTGGACGCTTAGCTTGTTTATGGTGGAAGGGATGGGGGTTTCGGCCCTCTTTTTCCAATTATAATAATTATTCTGTACAGCAGATGACTGTAAATAAAATGACCGGATCGAAATTGCAAAAAAATTCGTAAGGGTTGAGTCGCCTGGGTGGAGGAGGGGCCGGCCAATAAAAGTAGAATAATTTGATTTTTTTGTAGCCGGTTGATCACCCTTGTACGAATGACGTCAAACAATGGCCGCGAAAAAATTGAACAAAAAAACAATCAAGAGTTTCCAATCTCGGTTGTTGGTTGTTATTTTGTTATTTGCAGCACAATAATAAAATAATAATGAATCAGTTTGGAAAAAATTGATGACAGAATCGTTTTGTATTTTTCAATATGAAGGAAGTAGTGGCCTGATTAATGAGGGTTCATTTGTTGTTTCTCATGTTGGCGACTCAAAAGACCGAAAAATTGGCCCATCTATTATTCAGGCTCCTGTCTTTTTAGGTGCTGATAGTTAAGTCAATTTCCACTCCAATTTGCAAATCGATATTTCCTATTTAGTCAATAAACAGTTGCTCTTTTGTCATATAGATTTGAACAATTATCAAATTTGACGATTAAAATTACTCATATCATTGAAAAGAAGTTAGTCTTATCAATTGATTGATTCTCATAATTGTTTGAAAGATGTCAATCTTATGAATGTTACCATTTGATAGCATACATTCCAATATCCACTCATCAATTAAAAATTATCGAGCAACATGATTCCAAACTCAAAGCTATTTTGCGATTCAATTACAAACAACACAACATGTAATCCTATTCCTCAATTCTCAAATAATAATCCATCTTTCGAATCATATGCTTACTGTCTTGTAAAATCTTTCTGCTCAATACAAATAAAACCTACTTCTCAAATTTTCACTTTTGAATGTCAATAAAAATTCATAATATATAGCCTAGTTCCGTATAAAATCTACTTTTCGAGTCTTCCTGAGATCCTCCCTCATATTAAATCCTTCAACTAAATATGAAATAGTCGTACTGTACTCATTGACATAGAACACGGATACAAGTAAAGATTTTGTTGAAAACAGTGGGAATAACTCCACTGAGGGTAGGGGTTAATTCGAACCTCGAGTGAGATTGGGCCACAGGTGGCTGCAGGCAGTCTGCGGTCCACCTCAAGCCAGCCTCACTCCTTGTGAGGAGACCTCACCCTCAGGGGGGTCCCTCACTAGCATCGACCCAGCTGTTCTGTGACCGCTGCAATGCTAAGCGTTCGACCGCCAACTCCCAACCAATTCTCTACTTCAATTTGCATTCTTTACTCACTGGTCTTCCAGTTTATTGCCGCTTCTTCAGTAAACCAAACGTTTAAAACCGTCCAAGGGGGGTTTTTAGCAGAAAATAATCATCTGTTCTTTTCCTAGTAGTCTTTTTTAGGAAAAGACAAGTATTCTTTCACAATTTCATGCTCTAATACAAGCAAATTTCTAGCAAATAGGTATAAATATAGGATAAATTATGGAGTAATTATTTAGTTAATTTCATATTCAACAACATTCAATAATTAGACTTATAAAGACTGACTGGACTAATTGATTTAGGTCACTATTCACAGTTCTACCAAGTACAAAGTCCAATATTAAACATTGATTAAGGAGCTTTGAATTAAATTGACTGTTCCAAGTTGAAACTTTGGATTATATTTGAAACCAAATGAAAAATATGTTTAGTTAGCTTTAGTTTGAAGTTGAACGGAGCTCAATACTGATTTTGTGACCAGATAAGGGCTGATGAAAGAAACTATCAACTCTACTGTATAATTACTTACAAATTGCTCGCTTCAAATTATAACATTTTTTTCTTCTACTCTACAATAACAATTCGGCAAATTGTTTCTTTCAACAATATACATCCACTGTCAGATGATGAATAAAAAAGTATTATCCAGCAGAATCAAATTCACCGTATCGAACACTATTATTCCATATCATATCCTCAGCAAGGATTATTATCTTCTGTAAAACTGAACAATAAACAATCCGTTTACATATATAGTTTACATCGTAAATATAGCCGTTTAACAATCTGTGACTAGAACTTCTTTCCCTGCAATCGATAGTCGTCGATGCGTATGAAAATAATGGGCGTTACTCTGTTTACCAGATTTTGTGCGGTTCTAAAAAAAGCGTCGGTGGCCCACTTTGACGCCGTCTGTCCACTTAAACATTCACGAAGGTTATAGATTTGCTAGATGCGGGGGGAGGGTAGGAGTTGCTGAGGAGATACTAAAACATTGATAAGACCTGGCGTGAGGTCGGGACTGACTGACTGACTTGGGATTGCAGCAGACAAAACGACACGCGCCGGATAGTGTCGTACGTCCGTCAATACCAGACTATTGACGACAATCATAAAGGTAGCTCTGCTATTAATCCCCTTTTTTATTACGACCCCTAATTTACCACCCGAAATAACCATTACTCCTCGCTGTTCTTAAATACATTAATACACGACTTTACATAGCGCCTTTCTCATATAAAAATAGATCACTCTGCAGCAATCCTTACCACGGTTTCCATGACAACGACTACACAACGACAATGATGCAAGCTGTCTCATCTATTGGCTACTGCCTTCGTTTACCGCCTTTTAGAACCATCAATAATTAATTTTTAATGATATTACACGATTATTATATTATCTGTCGTCGGGTTGTGTACTTTTTCTCGTGTCGCGCAATGATGACAGACTGATCATTATCGTCATTATCAGTTCTACCGGTACTTAGTCAGTTGGCCCCGTCTGCCGTGATAGCGACCAAATCTAACCGCTCTGTAGTGGCATCAGACTTTTCCTATCAAGATTCCATGAGCTTCTATTATTGATGTAGTTTTTGTTCTCTCTTTTAATGCACCGCTCTCATTTTTCTTCGACTACCTCAACTACCTTCTCACTTAGTTCTATTACATCTCTCTTTTTATCACTATCCAGGTATTCTCTTGAAAATATTTCTTCCTTATACTCTTTTTACGTCACTCAATTTCCCAGTTCTTACCACCTCTATAACATCAATTGTAGAGTTATGAAGTGTAATTATCTTCATATCTCTCCCACACACTCATATTTTCATAATTCTCTTTCTCACTCTTTTTCCTCCCATTTCCCTTTCAATTTATCCCACTCCAATCTCCCGCTCTTCTCCCACAGTTGAAGAAATTTCTCCGCCTTATTCCAGTGATCGTTTCAATATATAGCTTCCATTTTTAACGAGCAGACTGTGCAGACAATTCCTCTATAATAATTTTGTTGTTATTGCAGAACAGAGTTCAGACGGTAACTAAAAGATAAACATCAATACACAATACAGAATAAATTAAATCAACATTAATAGTAGAGGTTCCTTCAACTTTTATCGTGTTAACAATGTATCAAACAAGAAATAATTCATTCTTTTTTGTTGTGTATCTATCCGTATCTCTATAGTAAATTCCTGAGTTCTTCTACTTCAATAGGTTTCAAAATCAGTGTTGATTTATTTTAATTCTAGTTCTTCTTGAATTTTCAGCAAAGTACTTTGAAAATAAGGCAGTACTCAGAAATTATTCTTAAATCTCAATAATCTCCATCAGCCTGTGTTTATTGAGCCTTTTGCCTGGTCCAAACGAACGATTGCTTGAGAAAAAAGCAATTAGCAAAAAAGGACATAGCTTCCCGTCTCATCATGGTAGACCACCGCCCTATTGACCCTCCCCTACCCCTTCCATCGACCTCCTGTCTATCGCACGGGAATTCTAGACATCTCGAATATTTTCTAATAATAAATTAGAAGTCCTTCATCTTTCTCACCCTCCCCACCCCCTTCACTCCATCATCCCTCCTAATCTATTCCACGCTCCAAAGTAAAGTGCAACTTCTTTTATTATGAACGTCATTAATTTTTTCCACCCGTCCCCCCATCGTTCATCATCGCTATTCTTCATCCTTTTCTTTTCCTCTTCCACTAATTTCGCTTCTCAGTTTCCCCCCCTACCACCCCCGAGAATCGATCCTCTTCTAGCAAATTTCTCCCTAATATTATTATCAAAGAAGGGGGTTGAAGCTTTCCGACATTATCATCAAGATCAATATCGTCATCGTAATCATTCGATATGGATCGGTTCTGTCCGTTGATGAACTTTTCAAATTCTTGCCAATCGCGGCGCCCTCGTTCTAATTACCTCTATCCATCCCTCATCATTCAACAGCATATTATAGTTCTAGTTAGTGTAATTAAGCATAAATTTCAAACATTTTTCTTCACTTTTGTCCATTACATTTTTTCTCTCTTCTTCTATACACGCAGGTAATTGTGCTTCGCCACGGGGTCTCAAAAATTCCTTTGAGGTAGATGAGGTGATGAAATTGTGATATTCAGTCTTTGATAATACGATCCCTTCATTTAAGAGAAATCCAATTGCTAAGGGTACATTGAAGATTCCGGAAGCACTCATGGTCGATTTTCATTGTATTTTGAAACTGGTAGCAGATCTATAGAATGAGATAACTCTTGAAGGTAATAAAATTAATGTTTTTCAAAGATTATAACATTTTTATAGATATTTTACAGTTTTTTTTCTGGATTGGTCCAGCTCAGTAGACTGAACCAATCCATAATATCCATAAATACGAATATTCCATGAATATGGAATAACCAATCGATTACATTCACAAAGATATTGAAGCGAATATTTTATGATAATAACGTATAATATTATTGTTTATGAAGACAGAGATATTGTACAGACACATTTCCCTTCAAATGAAATAAAAATCCAGATACCTTTAAATAAGTAGCATCAATAGTAGCCCTTCATGACAAACTGATTATATAGACACATTTCACGAGGTTTTGTTGTAGACGATGAATTTCAATCACTGACTAACCACAAGCGCTCAAGCACAATGACAATAATAATGTGTGTATCTTACCTTGATGGAACAGGCAAAAACAAACCAGCAATGATAACAGACAACATGAGTTGACAAGGAATCAAAATTGAGGTAAGGTGAGTTGATGACAATTTAAAGCAAGGCGACAATTGAAGCAAAGATGGCGCCCGCTAACTGGAGCCAAATTAGCTGGACCAGACCACGTTTCAAATTACAATTTCGCCCAAGCAATTACCGGCTCTTCTCGAGGCCCACTTGTTCACGCGGCCCCTTCACTCCTCGCAGGCAAGCCTCAAGTTTCCCCAACAGGACAATAATTGCAGCCCGGAATACTCACAGCAAACCGCGGCTAGAGCACTTCTCTCCGAAAGCCGGCTGCCCCAAGTTATTATGTTTCGAAGGGATCGTTTTGTTGCACTGGCCAGCCCCAGAAAGCTCTGCCCACTTCATTCTGCACTTGCAAAATTAGATGTCACTAGCAATCGTCTGTCAGGCCACAATATCCAACTTAGATCACTATCAATCAATTTTGAAATAACCGGATGTTATAAGTGAGATTCATTTTTGACTGGGTGATATGAATTTCAAGAGTGATCCAGGATTCAATCCACAATAAATTTTAATCGAGGTTCAGATTTTTTGACAGCTTATTCAAAATATTCGAATAAATATATTCTGATTGAGACCAACCTGGCGCATTATGTAGGTCTACCCACTCTAAACAAAGATAAGAAGACTTTGGAAACGAATTCTGTAATCTTGACAATAGAAATATTTTATTTTGATTTCATGTTATTGTTTCGACTTTTTCTTTTTCTAATTTTTATTTCATTCACCCTTGATAAAGAAGTTTCATGTTCCATAATCAAGTGTGAATACAAGTATTTTGAGAGTACTGTCAACATAATATTTAATATTATAATACATAAAATATAATATTAAATACGATGAATATTGTACATACAACCAGAACTTAATCCAATATCAACCTCCAATTTTTTGCCTAATCAGCAGTTTAGCTGTGAATTTTAGTCAGTGGGTGAGCCACTCACTCTCTTGTACGTTCATACTGCAATATTATTTTATTATTCTACTATATCCTAGTCATGAAGGTTTTCACAAGTTTATACTCAATTGAGTAGAAAACTCATTCTATCTTCCTCACACATTATAACCCGCTTCCCCCGTTATGATAACTACCTTCTTGGATATCTCTGTCTCTACTACCCTCTCAGACCACTCTTGGTCCCAGTTTCTCATATCTCATACCATCTCTCTTGTCAACTCTTTTTCTCTCTCTCTCTCTTCTCTCCAGGCCAACGCGCTCAGCTGAGTGTTCGCTGAATGAATTAAACAATTAGAGGAGACCACTATCCTCACCCTCACTCCCTCCCACACACCTTCCCCCTCCCTTCACAACCCCGGCTCTATTCCATTATGTTGTCGACTTGACGGCAATTAAATTAAGCCGAGGGAAAGTTGAACTTTATCTGTCGTTCATTATTCATTAGGCCAATCAGGATGCGGTCGTAGCGAGTTTGCTAGCTGCGTCTATCATATAGGGCGGGGGGTTGAAGGGTTTTCACCCGGATAGGAGAGGGGGCGAGGTATTGTTAGATGGATGAAAGGGGCAACTTGCCATCACTACTTCAAAACTACAAGATATTGATCGTCATCTTTAGGGGTGATAATGGACGTTAAAACTTATTGATTGAAGCATTGGACGGCATTATAACTACCTAATTGCTGGTTTTCTTGCAATCTGATTTTCATTATCAAACCATGTTTTTCATTTGTTGTTTAATTTGAATGATTATTATACTGTATTGAAATACCTTCTCTAGAGTTGCAAATCATAAATAACTCCACAAAAGTGTAATATCTTACATGAAAAATATGTGAATTCTGCAAAAGCAGGTTTATAGTGTGAATGTAGTTTACATTATGTGTGAACCCGGGATGTAAAAGCCCGAAATCTATAATGAATGCTTCTACTATCAATAGGATTCTTTATGTTGAAAATGTAGTTTTTTTTAAACGTATCACTAAACAGAATTTTACAGACAGTAAGAATACAGTACTAATACATTACGGAAAGGCTTTCATTCATTTTGAAAAACTCCTAACACTCTTAGCTGCTCTAAGGGTATTTGAAATCACAAAATTCCTCCATGTGAAAAATAAAGTTCCATGAACACGTCATAAACCAATTCTTGCAAAGATTAGATTATTGCTATTAAGCTACACGCAACTAAAGTTTCAGTTCATATCAGCGAAAGTTTAGTTAATGGATCTGATAGCCTGCTTCACCAAGTACCAGTTTTCAAGTTCTTGAAAAGTACAATAATAAATTTTGAAAATAAACCATGAACTGTCTGCCACTCTGTGACATGAACTTGATGTAAATTTCTTGAAAAATATTTGAAACTTTTCAGTCAACAACGATATGTAGAAGTTGAAGTAGAAAAGGAACTTTTTTGATACTTCCACTCCCACTTGAGAAACTATTCAGTCATGAAAATGAATAAAACTTTGTTTTCATAAAAAGTAGTAAGCTAATAACCATACAAAAAATGACACGAAAAGCTTGAACATATCATGCTTTGTTCACATTCTTTGTGTTACTAGAGTTCTCTATACGCAGTTCTGAAGAAGTTAACTTTACACTTTACATCTAATATTGATCAATAATATGACTGTACAACATTTTAGTTGCTGTGATAGTTTGCGTTAACGCGTTTCCAGTTGCTGCTCGTTCCCACGAAACAGGTGAAGTGGTATCAGTAAAAGATACAGGCACTTCACCTGTTACGTGAGCTTTGAGTACGAGCCACCAGTGGCGTTTTCGAACTTACAACCTGGAATTTCGATCGCAATGCTCAACAATTTACAATTTTTGATTTATAATAAGTATTGCATAATTATCTATGATTTTCTTAAACATCTGACCGTTACTGTACGATATTATTTTTTTAAGAAGAAATAAAATCCAATATTGACCGAGCTGGAGTCATTTCCCATCTTACTAGACTGTCTTCTTTGCTTGAACAGAACAGGATATAACCGATAATCCCAGAAAAATTGATTTAATCTTTAAAATATTGGATTGGATTCGATTGGAATTTCGGTCCTTGAACGGGAAGTCTTCCCCGCTCTTTCTGGTGACATTAGGCGCGTGCTAATGGACTTTGGCACACGGAAGGAATTCAAATGGCGGACATCTAGAATGAGCTGCAGCTGTGTGAACAGTTCCCTCTAATGGCAGCAAACAGACCGGACCGCGCTGGTTAATTTCAGTGTGCTAGCTACCATTCCTCTGCATGCACTGCTAATTGATTTTCCGGTTCGTAAAATAAGAATCGGTGACCGCTCCACGTCAATCGGTAATGAATAATGACGACATTCTACTCCAGACAGATTGAGACATACTTTACATAACTTATATGTAGACATGTATAGTCCTACCAAGCAAAGAAGACATTCTGGCAAGTTGGGAAACTCACTCCAGCTCAATCTATATTTTTTCAAAAATTATAAAATTGGTCTCAAATTGTAGGAAACATTTTAATCTGCCATTTCAGAACAAATTTATAATTTTTGAACCAACATTGACCAAGCTGAGGTCATTCCCCATCTTTCCAGAATGTCTTCTTTGCTTGGACGGTCTTTAAAAATACTCTACTTATCCAATATGCACCAATATGACATACATCAACGCATACCCGCATTTTGTTTAGACTACGAATTGTTCTTTCTCAATTTAGTCCGCACCAGAGTTCGGTGTTTTTTTCAATTAAGAGCACCACCTTTCTTTCTTTTTTCCACCATTGATTTTTCCCCTCAATTACAGCCAAAACATTAGTGAACAGAAGTGGAAATCATAACTTGCTTGACCTTTCAGTAAGGTTCACTAGCGTCGAGTCAGGAGCCTTGCTTGAATTTTTATGTTAATTTCGAATTTTGAAAAAAAATATTTTATATTTTGGGTAAACAGAAATTTATGCATAGCCTGAAATTTTGGACTATTAATAATGTGATCAAATCAGCAATAATAATTGAAGGAGTTTCGAGCGATTGTCTTTTTTCTTCCATCATTTCGTATATCTGTACTCTAATAAATGAATGCATGAATATACATAATTTTATCAAATCAAATCAAATCAAATATTTTTTTTTTATTTTGCATCAAAACAAATACAACATATTATAGTACAAGTTCCTTCTCTTGCATTTAATAACAAAATTTAAAACTAAAAAATATATATAATAAGAGAAAAGGAAAAAACAAACTTATGATTTTCACTGAGCAAAATAAAATTACTACTAACAAAAAAGAACAAAGTCTTTTGCCCGTTAGTAGGAGCTGACAATACTGCTAATTTTTATCAAAATGTACTTTCACACACGCAGACACACACACTCTCACACATGCAAATGGGAATCAATTTGAGCTTTACCATACAATTCAATAATAAATAGTCACAACCAACAACTAATTCTTGATTAAAATATTCATTCCATGGTAATAAAACAAGGCTTATATTGCTCAAGTATAGATGACATTATGAAGAGAAAAGCAAAAAACAATAAACACTAGCTTTAAAAATAACACACAGATTGTCAACAAGGAAAAATAAATTCCTCACTTAGAAGAAAGACATTACAACAACAGTATCACAGTACAGACAAAATTGTGAAAAAATTGCAATAATAATAATATCAAATTAAAGACAAGGTTGTAAAAAAAACTAATTAATGAGTACACAAAAATATTAAAGTTCATTAAACACCACTGAGATGGTGTTTAATTATAGACAAGCTCGTAGAACTCATCAATGCGTACAACAAATAAAAAATAAATTAATAAAGGTAAAAAAAAAAAAAAAAAAAAAAAAAATATTAGAGTTCAGTAAAAATCATTAAATCTTCAAATGACAAACTGAAAAGCCATTTCTTTACTTTCACTTTGAATTGTGTCAAAGAATTGATTCTCCTTATGTCAGTAGGGAGCAAGTTGTAATATTTGCATCCTAAAAATACAAAACTCTTTTTATACCTGGTACAATAAGGCCTTGGTGTTGCTAGCAACTCTCTTGTTCGTTGCCGTGTTACCACTACACCCATTGGATGAGTTTCAGGCGCAATCCCCATATTTCGGTATAAGTTTATAAGTTTATAAGTTTTCGGTATCCCCATATTTATAGTATAAAGTTTAGTATAGATAAAACATCTATTATAGATTGTTTATATAATTATATCGAGAAATACCCCGTATTGTAAATGGCTCAACATCCCATGAAGGGCTTAGGCCAACGAGCTGGTTGCCAGTTTCATATTCACTATTGAGCAGAGGTGAATAATCATCAACTAGGATAAAAGTAACGTGTGGTTAGAACGTTGATCCTCTCAACCATAAGCCAGTTTCCGTAACCAAGTGTCGGCGCAGAACACCTCTGAATACCACCCAATTAATCAGTTAGAGTGTAACTGATTACTGTTCCTCAATTAGTGTAACTTCAATTACTGTTCCTCCAGAGACGGGAAACGACTGACTGTCTTCACTAACGACAAGCCAATCTTTAAAAGGAGGGATTAGGCAATACAATTAATTAGTTTTCAGCCTGTCAACACTGGCGGCTCGTGGCCACGAAAAAGGTGAAGTGCTGTACAGTAAAGGATACGTGCACTTCACCTGTTTCGTGGGCACCAGCCAGTGCCTGTCAATAATAAATCCAATCTGATGAAAGTTTGCTGAAAATGAGACTCATCTACATCGTTTATAAGCAAGTACTACAAAAAATTCATATGCTGAACAAAAGAAAATGTGGATGTATGTACTATATTATTCTCTGAGTCAGATCTATGTTGATAATTTTTATTTCTCAAGACACTCTCGATACTCATGACAGGCCTCTGTAGAATTGCTTTGTGACAGGTATTGATTGAGCTTTATGCTTCCTCAGTTAATGGCCACTCTCTATTGGAAGTTGGGTTGTGAGTAGAATGAAGCTAGGACACGGTCATAAGTGAATTAGTAATGAGAGAACGCACTAATGCAACTGAATGCACACGTATGTGCCTGCAATGAAAGAAATAAAATTACGTCAAAGGAGCACCGACACCGTGAAAATACCCCCCTTCCCCCTACCAAACAATCTCATCCCACCCCTTACAACAAGCACACACACCCACACTTCCCGAAGCGTTTCAATTTTATTGATGTGCATACTTGAATTTGTATGAAGCTTTATATATTCTTATGCTCATGTATTCATTGCACCTCTCACATTGATTCAGTATGCAGGAGTGCATCTACAGAGATGTGTGCGGATGCATTGAGTTGTCCAAGTCATAACAGAGTGTTGAGGTAGGTTATTGCTCATCGGAGTCTTATCTTATTGTAATAAAATGTTTTTATTGGGTATACCACAGTAATGTTCTGAATATTGATACAGTGTATCAATCGAATACTGTATAACTGGAAGTTTTTAGATACAGGAGTCTCATAGAGTTTTCATAAAAACTCTACCAATTCAAAATCAGTTAAAAAGCCTACACTATCCAACAATGTAAGTCCTCTATTTTGTCAACTGTTTTCTATTCAAGATATAAATCTCAGTAACCTTTTTGTATGATTTTTATATTATCATGACATGTTTCAGATCATAAGAAAAATGTATCATTTCAAAAAGGGTACTGTGATTTATATTTTAAATAGAAAATATTGACAAGCAGCCTTAAGAGAAAGGAAATATTTGTCACCTATCTAAGCATGAAAGGGCATCTCAATGTTCATATTGAAACTGCATTGGAATTTTTTAGAGTAGCTAGATACAAAATTCAAGTGTCCAAGGACAAAAATTAGAAGAAGATTCATTGTATCTATAGATTGAAATTGGTAAGCTTTGAACATTAGACAAATCTTAACGGAACTACTTATTCTAATGATATTCATAGAATATTGAAATTGTATTTGCATTCAATCATTCTATGAGTCGAGATCAGCTTTTATGTAATCTTAATATCGACTTGGTAGGCCTACTATGTCCTCCTCAGCGTTTTATAGAAAAAATAAGTTTGGAGCTCAGATAACTTCCAAATTTGATCAAATGGGCACAAAAACTGAAATATTGTTAAACGATTAACTGCAGACTAATTCAATATATTGAATGATTTCGCAACACCTCCAAAAAATCTTTAAAAATACAGATCCGATCATTCCTCCGCTCAAAAACTTCTGTAGCTGAGAGGAAGCTGTAATAGCATTACTATTTGGGCGCGGCATCCCTGATCAAGTTGTAATGGTGACACACGCACGCGCAATCGCTTCTTCCGATAATGCATTCAATTTTGACTTCCATCACACATGTTTGGTTAGTTACATGTGTGTGGTCGTATGCTGGGGATTCAATAAGCACTCGCACGCGCTAAGACAGACACACGCGCGCATAAAGACGCTTTACACTCGAGTAGAGTCATCTTCAATATATAAATAAATCACCGACTCCTATATTCATATTTATTTACGGTTACTGGCGGGTCTTTGACCTCCTACAGCAGCAGCATACATTCTCTTTGAAGGATCAAAAATCCTCCCATTCAATAAGTACTGAGTCTATGCTACTGAGAGAAGTAGTGATAACTTCCATACAACTCATGTTAAAAGAACATTCTAACTCGAAATTTCCCTATTAAAGAATAACGGGCATTCTGAATCAATCGATAGCACTTACTAATACATTAATGTTCAATGATAATAATTTTTTATAAAGGCAAACTTAGAAAAGTAGTTGCAAGTTGAAAGTAATTAAAATTAAAGAAAGAGACCCAGAATAAAATAATATGGGGCAGAGTTTTGGCGATGTTTTAGTTTCACAATTACCCTGGTCAAGTGGTAGAGTGGACATTACTGTCCAAATTTCGCCACGTGATTAAAATAAAGTAATTCTATTCTATTCTACTAACTTAAGGTAGATGGAAAACAAAAACGTGTAACTTACACATTACCTCAAGCCATATTCCATTGTACCTTAGTAGTAGTAGAAGAATTAAAACTCACCTGCAAATAAAAAAACTTAATTAAAATTTTCGAAAAATGTCAAATATTGTAAAACAAAAGGGGTGAAACAAAATCTTGAAAATTTCTAATTAATTATGCTTATGCGAGATTCTTATTTTAAAACATGAATTTTTACCCAAAAATGAGTACTTAATACTATTGAGAGAACTTCAATCGATATGACATGGAAATTAAATTGTAATAAATAAATAAATAAATAAATAATAATAATTTTATTTCTTAAAAAAAACAAACAAAAAAACAAAAAATGAACAAAACAGCAAGCAAATGTAACGAGTACAATGCTAAATTTAAGCCAGTTAGTGTTTAAAGAATTAAAGAATAAAGTTTCAATTTTTTATTTATTTTTATTGGAAATTAACCTACTCAACTATGGGAACCCCCATGTGCTAGAGTAGGTGTGAATTTTGGGTGGGGGTGCGAATACTTTGGGTAAGTGAGCTCACATACTGTTAGAAATAATATTTTCTATGTGATGTCTTCCAGTTGTTATAATCCACTTTTTAACGACGGCTTTGAATTTTCTTGGGTGTTCTATCATCTTGATGTGTGCAGGAAGTAAAGTAATTGTGATTTCTTGGTGCTAGGTGGTTGTAGTGTCGTGCATTGATATAGTTGCTTCCCCAGTAACGTTTGCGATCAGATATTTCTTCATTTTCTTGTGTTAAGGGCCGGCTGTGGTTTCCCATTGAAAGTTTTCCGTTTCCTGGTTTTTTGTGTAGTCTGCAAATGATTTCCAGGGAGTAGAGCTGTCTTGCATCCATCACCTGAACCTGGTCAGGCAGCTGATAGCTGATCTGATGGGTAGCAAAGTGGTTTCTGCTTAATAATTTTCATTACTAGTGTTTTGTACTTTTTAAAAGAGGAACATCAAGGTGGAGAACGGAAGTTTGTCCCTCCCCATCCCACAATCCCATAGGTAATCAAAGACTGGACTAAGGAATAGTACACCATCTTCATACACTTCTCATCTATTTAATGTCAATGTCCTCAGCATTTTGAATCTGTAAATAGTCTTTCAACTTCTCTTTGGCATAGGTTGTCTATATGATGGTCCCAGCAGGAAAGAGTCCAGTATGATTCCAAGATATTTTATTGTTGGGTTTTCAGGATAGTGTATGCAGTGCTGTTGGAAATGTTGACTGTTAAAAGAAGGTTCTCTGTAGGCTGTCCATGCTGTGTAGCTGAGAAAGTTAGAAAGTGAGTCTTGTCATAGTTTAGGGTGAGCAGATTCTGATTCAACCAATGTGAGAGATTCTCTGTGTCCTATTTCAGCCTTATTCCATGCTATTGACCAAGTCAAGTTGGTCCTGAAAAACAAAAGTACAGTATCATCGGCAAAGGTGGTGATGTTCTCAATTTCCATACTGTACAGGAGGATTTGATAGCAAATCAAAAATAGTATTGGACTGAGAACTGTACCCTTGAGGTACTCCATAATCCACTTTGAGCTTTGCTACTTATTTTTCCATTGACTCTGACACTTGGGTTCTGTTTGATACATAACTTTAATAATTCCTATGCTACCCTCCTCTGATACCATAGTTGTAGAGTCTATCCAGCAGAATATCATGTGATACTGTAGGTCAAATGCTTTTTTCAGGTCCAGGAAGAGAATATCGCTCAAAGGTTTCTCATCACAATTGATTTTTTCTTGATATTTGTGAAATAACATTGTGGATTGCATCATTGGTGTACTACAGTTTGATCTAAAGCCATATTGATTCGGTGATAAAATATTATTTCTTTCAAGGAAGTTGATAAGTCTAGACTTGATAATCTTCTCAAAAATTTTTTCGCCAGATATTTAAAAGTGATATTGGATATTCATATAACAATTCAAATCTTTCTTGGTCTCCTGATTTGAAAATGGGACATATAACAGCTTCCTCTCAAACAGTGGGGAAAGACACCTTCTTGTAGGATTTTGTTGGCAATTACTGTTAATGGTCTAGTTAGGGCTACACTGTTTTGTTTGAAGAGCTCTGGTCTCGAAGTAGTTCAAATTAAAAACTATCTGATTTGAGACTGGCTGCACTCATCTGGATTTGAGAGACTGCTGATTATTTTTTTGTATTTCTTCTTCATCTACTGGCGTAAAAAATATTGATTGACATTACTTGACACACTCTTAGTAGTGGTAACTCGTAGGTTCATCTGCAGGTTGTTGATTGTTCAATATGTTTTGTGCCAGTTCAGATCCAATATTTTTGAAGAATTCATTGAAAATTTTGCTATGTCTTCATCATTCTCTCCTGTTTCATTCTCTCCAGTTTCAATTCTCTTCCTTGTACATTTATTTGTTTGATTTGTGTTTTTGGTCTCTGAACTGAACTTCAGTTATTTCTTGAATCACCTTTCCATGTCTGTTTTGCATTTTCAATCAAATCTCCAAACTTGTGAGAGAAATATTGTTTTTTTGCTTCTTCTATAACTCTGAAGTTAATAGGTTTCTGAATTTTCTTGTAATATTGATTTAGTTGAGATTAGGGATACGCATTATTTCACATTGTTTACTGTAGTTTAATCTCGCTTCTTTATAGATGTTATTATTCCCACGTTATCCATAAGCTTGATTTTCTTTCTTCTATGGAACTGCGAACTATGTTTCAAGCTTATCTCTTACATTCTTCCAGGCACCCATTCATTACCATAGTAATAAACTCTTTCAATGGCCTTCAGTACTATCCCGTACGTGAATGGAGTTCCAAGTTTCTTCTGAAAGCAGCTGAGGAAAACTCGACTTGACCTATCAAATTTTTCTCTGTGCTGCTCTTTCTCCACCATTATTGATGTTTCTGTTGCTTTTTATTCCAAGAATAGTAGTGTAGTGGTCTGTTATTGAGTTTTAAATGAAATATTATTGGCATAAGATCTTTTTGAAGTTCACTACATGTGATCCAGTACGGGCGTATTGTTTGCTGACTCGAGTAGGCTGCTTTGATGCAGTGAACAAAGCCAAATTCACTGAGTAAATTTTCATAATCATCCAGTTGTCGATGCTTGTTTGGTTCTATGGTGTTAATATTGAAGTCTCCTCACAACTACATGGGAATGTTGACTTGATCCCTCGAATACTTGTCTCATACTATTGATGAATTCTGTCAAATCCGGATTGGAAGGTGACCTATATATTGGCGGTTGCGGTTACAATAAATATACTTTCTCCAGTTTCCAAGGCGGAGGTTCAAACAGTTGGCGTGTTGAATTTCTGGCTCTTCGACCTCAGTGTTAATTGTCAGCTTTAACATATACAATCACCTCCATCATTCTGCAGCTGATTCTTCTCGGTTGCATATAGATTGTAGTTACTTATGACTCGCGTGAGTTGTATTGCAAGAAATCCAGCATTCTGTTAAAACGTCACGCAATAACATCAAAATCACACTGTAAGTTCTTCTAGTTGTATCAGGAACTCGTCAATATTCTTGGTTACAACTTCTAATATTAAAACCGATAATTTTCAGGTTAAACTGTTTCAAGCTATCACATACATATTTCGGATCCAGAGTTGAAAAATCATTTACATCTGCTAAGTCAAGCTCTTCTATCAGATTATTCATCAATTTTTTTATAATTTTTGTTTTTTGTATCTTGGATTCTATTTTCTAAGTTTTTGTTGTTCCATGTACCAAAAGCTCTTCATCTGTCCTCCTGTTTACTTATCTATCAATAATATCCTGCACTGCATCATTGTAGCCTGTTGTTAGATATCCTGCATTATCCTGCACTGCATCATTGTAGCTTTGTTAGATGCCTGGAAGCTTTCTGTATGCCTGAGCATGTGACAATAGCATGCATACACTGTTGTATATTTTATTGTCTTTTGTGTCAATCCTCACTAACACCACATCCTTTGAAGTGAAGCCTCTGGAATTGTGGGGCCTTGCGCTTCGTGAATTGTGTTAATTTCCCCTTCATGGGGACTTATATTTTCATGCAATCACTGAGAACTTTTTTTCTTTTTTATGTGAATGTGAATGAGGATTAGAGTATTCTTCCTTGAGCTGATGGGTTTCGCCGTGCTGTTCTTGAATGTTGGAAGAATTGATCTTACTCGGGCATTCTTTGTGCTTATCTCCTTGATAGAATGATTGAGTACAAAACATACATCCATTGGACACCGCTTTGTTACTGTTATATATTCTTCAGGTTCACAGAAATCTGAAATTTTATTCCACTTGGTAACTACTGGTGATCTCTCGATGTATGGTATCTGGTTGGAGTCGCCCACAACTACTAATTTCCACTGTGTAATCCACTCAATTCTGCAATAAAGCCAATGTAACCAGCATGCATCATTAGCCCTCATCAATGTATACTTTTTTTCATATTTCTTGCCTGGATTATTTATAATTACTATGATGTTACTGTTGTGCTACTGTCCCAATCAATTTAGCTGAATAGGTATGTTCTGACTGGCGTACTTTGCTGAAACCGAATTCTCTATATCTTTTATGCTTGCTTCTAGTTTGTTAGTACTAAATATTTTTCCTGGAGAGTGCTTCCTGATTATATATGTCGATTTCTACAACCAGGCACTCCTTCTATCCAACTTATTTGTGGTAATCTAGGCTATTGATGCCTAATTTTGTTTATTTTACTAATTAGCTCACCGTCTCAGCATGAGTTCTGTATCTCTAGTGACTATGTATTTTTCAGTGGTTTTGAACTTATTTTCCTTCTACGATTGTGTTACTCATATTAAAATAGTTGATTTCAATCATTGAATTACTGATACTTATTCCAGTAAAAATATAACAATGATGACTCAATTGCACGCACTCATGTATTCGAATCTGGTTCAAGGAAAACCATCATTAAAAAGTCCTTCAAAATTGATAATTTTCTTACTTCTCGCCGTGTAAAGAAACTAGCGCCCCAGGATGTGTTCCGAAACAAAATAACATTAATAATAATTATTGCGATTATTATAGCGAGAACAATGGCGTCGAGCTGTGGAAACAATTAAATATGTCGAAATAATAATAGCCGAGGAACAAAAGTACACTGAACACAAGACAACAACAATACAGCGGAGCAAATCTATTTAAATGTGTATTCCGGGGAGAATATTATTAAAGTACCATGCATCCAGGTGCTGACTGACAAATAGAGTGATTAAGTTGCGCGTCTCTAATTATATGGCCGGAAAGACAATGTACAGACAAAATTAATGAATGTGTGTATATGTTATATTCGGATGGTTGGTTGTTGGACAGAGATGGAAAAAACGTGTTTAGAATTTAGGATAAAGATGGGGAACGAAAGAGAAGCTGAGAGATGGAAAGAGAGAGAAAGAGATAGGAGAGAATTGATGAATGGGTTAGAAAAGGAAGAAAGATTGGTCGAAAAGAAAGAGAAATATTCTTATACTTTTAAGCAATTGAGAGTGAAGTGATAAAAAGTGAAAGAATGTGATAATGATGATTGGAGATTGGGAGAAAGAATAAACGTTGGAGAGAAAGAGTTGTGTTGATGGTGTTTGGTAGGAAATTTCGTTTTATTTCAACAATGAGCCGAATGCCAACGCTGTCACTACTGAATTAAATCCAGATAAATGCTGCTTTTACACTGAATGGTGTCGAAATACCCTTCCACGCCTCTTGGAAACAATAATTATAAACTGTCTTGATTTACTGATTAATATATAAATAAATAAATGTTCACCAGAAGCTTTATCGCTGTGAAGCTATCAGTAGATAAGAACGCTTTAATTTTCAATTATGTCGAATATTATTTCGAAAAATGTTGAGGCACAGGAATAAAAATTTGGAAATAAATTAATATAAATTGTCAGGAAACAAATTAGGATATAAATTAGTTCCCTGAATTATCCAATACAGAAATCGAAAAGCTGAATACAGCAGTAATCTTGTTCACATTTCAAATCGAATCTCTTCGGATTATTAGGAGGTAGCTGACGCCATCTATTAGCGAACTAGAAAAACAAGGTGCGAATTCATAACTAGCTTGTGATTGGCTAGAGGCTTGTCTAGTTGACTACTAACCAAACTAAGCAAACGAACCAATCATGATGTGAGTTTGAAAAAGAATCCTCTTCAGTTACAGTGACTACATCTTATATAGTCACTGTATTTTCAGTTACTTTCACTATAACTAATATGACTGTATGACTTGAAATAATACAGTACCATAATAATGAAGATAATAATTCGAAATGGAATCATATATTTTGAATAATCGTTGTCCGTTTTCTTCCATCTCAAATTAAACATAACATTAAAAAATTCATGTCTAATTTGTAAAGAAACTAGACTATTACTGTAAATAAACTGACTGTTTCTACAATGGAACCCATATCTGTTGATAGGTAATTTTTATAGAATCTGATAAAAGAATCTAGCTTAGTGAAAAATAGTTCTTATTTGACTCCTAATAAATTTTAATGCATACTATTGGCACTATTCCCATTCATTCATTCGGCTTTGACTTATTGCCAGTCAAAAGTGTGTAGTCATGTGTGAGAATGGGGGTGGGGGGGTCGCACGTAGTAGCAACATATGAAATTGGCTTTCTATATTATTATGGAGCATCTTAACGCGTCTTTTGGCAACAGAATAAAGAAATTTCTCGAATAATATTTTTCATTATTTAAAATATATCCAATTTATCATAATTACTTTCCGAGCGAAAAAGAGCGCCATGCATCGCTAGTTATTAACTGCCTCAACTATTTTTAATCCTGAGGCGCTAAAAGCTTTTTTTATAACCGATGTCTATCTTATTTTATTTACTTACTGCTTCATCATTTCATTGCCTCACTGGTTAACCTTAGCCAGAAGGAACTTTCAAGTTTTAGAAGTTTATTCAAGTGTTTCCTTCATCTTAGGGCTACTTTATCACTACTTTTAATTTTAAATAAGAACCGCAATACCCTTTTCAATTATTTTTATTAATGCAAAATAAAAAGCAATTGTTATTATTTATTCAAGTGTTTTGACGTGAAATTTCAGATTAATTCGATTCGAAAACTTCCCGAATTGGTTATTAGGTAGTATTTTTAACAATATCAGATCAGTATTCTTCAACGTTTATAAAATGAATTCGATAGATGAACCATTCTCAGATAGAATGTTCGTTCATAAATTGTAAGAAATAATATGTTTCCTATTCTCTCCTGAAATGGAATTGTAATTCATAAGTTTTTTGTAATCTTTTACAGTATAGTGGCTATAATAACATCCGAGGACCGGAGGACCGACCAAACAACAGCCTGGACCAAATCGTCGTGGGAGATCAAACGTAATTTTTTGATTTGACTAATTCTCACTTTCCTTAATCTTCTTTTGGAGAAGGTGGGTGTACTAGCGATTGGTCAAATATTATTTCATTTCATAGAAACAAAAAAAGAAAATATAGCCAATATTGGCGATCTCTAGAGGAGATTTCAAATCCACTACACTAAGATAGTGGTACAGTATTTGAAAAAATATTGTGATACAAATCTTCTTGAACAAAGTAACTGCATGATAAGCAAGAACTGCACTTAACCAAATGCATTGCAATAATATGCACATTACTAATTATTGTGCTGAAAATAGTAATTACAATGCAACAACAATTTTTCATTAATTTGTGTAACCCTTTTCCCACAATCCTGTTGCACTAGTGCATACCAACTTACACAAAAACCTTGACCAATCCTATTCAATGAACATTGTGCAAATTGGGTCGAAGAGTTCCGGTTATCCACATATTTTTCAACGACTTTTCCTCGTATTGTAATACGATTACATCATAATAAACAAAGATTTGAGAAAATTCACACAAGAAGGTTTTTTCTTTGTGGGTTGTGAGCTGAGAGTAGGCTATTGAAGCCGTGATTTGAGAGAATAGTATTGCGAGTGTGAGGTAGAGAAGAGGTAGAAGATGGACGCTAGGAGGGATTAGCCAGAAACACGTCTGATGTATACTAGCAGTCCACCAGCGTTCGTCACACGCGGCACTAATTATAGTAAATATTAATTGTCAATTTCTAACTAATTACTGTAATTATTCAACTGCACTGATGTGAGCGAGTGTAGTGGTGGAAATTATACAGATATCTGCGCTGTTGTTTCTCTGCGCGACCAATCCTAGACAGTTTTCGTCCTAACTAGATGGTGGGTGCGAGTGCGGTCGCCATTTCGCCGACATAATGATTTGCATAAATAATCAGCTATTTCGAAATTAGAGCCGCAATTCGGTTGGGCCCGCTGGGATTTCTAGTGGGTAATATTTGGTAGCGGTGGTCGTGGTCTACTCTGTGTTCTTCTCCGGGTGACGTTTGCATCAATGCTGTTTGACCAACGTCCTCCTCGCTGGCTCGCTAGATAATAAACACCAATTCCGTATTCGATTTACAACGCGGAGAGGGTGCGAGCAAACTGCAGGGAATGCTTCACAATAATATTATAAATGAGGATGAATATAACTACGTTATAGATTGCTACAACTTGCAATCATTCACATTTCGATGTTGATTTTGGGATTGGATAAAGGGGATAGAACTATATTATTGTTTCATTTTTTTTAGTTCTGGAATTACGAAACATTTCGTCAGGTAATAATAAACGAATTAGGCTACTAAAAAACATAACTTACTCTATTTTAGGATAGGTTCATTTCTGAAAAATGAATGTGTTGAGGATATCCAGATTCACCTTCATTGAAAAGATTAAATCATTGATAATACGCATTTTGATCTACTTTAATCACTATAATAGAAAAATGGCGAAAATTAAGAAAATAGAAAAAGGTATTTTTGAGAATCGAATTAGTCACAATACTTGAATAATGCAGTAGTTTTCAATCGATCATACTCTTAAAATAATTGTATTGAATTGGAACTAGAATTGATCCGAACTCATACTTGGTTGTAGCCTAAAATTTGACTTAATAGCTCAACGGAGTCAATTTTAGTTATATATTTAAATAGGTTTCAACCGGATCTGATTCATTCAATACTTTTATTCGATGATACTAACCAACTCTTCAAAGTCCACCTCTAACTGCAATTAGGAATTTCCTAATGGTTAATTGTGAATTTTCTTGAGTATAATTACAGTATTCTGTAATTGTTGATTTCTTTATAAACATTTGACTACAATGCTCACAAAATTATTTCTCTCAATGAATTTTCCTCTATTATTATTTCGTTTCTCGTTATCATGAGAAGAGAAGAGTGGAGGGGGAAGGGAAGAGGAAGTGGAATGAGAAAAAGGAGAGAAATAATTGCAAGTTGCATTACAATCCGTGACGGTTGATGATAATTTGTGCGGCTAATGAAAATAATAATATTAATAATACTGTAATATACAACAAGCGACACGAGGTGACCTTGAGAAGTACAAATAAAGGTATTATTACGAAAGAAACACAAGTGAAATAGTGATATAAAAGACAGAGATGTAACTAATTTTATTATTATAAATGATGTGTTGGTTTCAAGGCTCGACCTTGGCTGAGGCCGAATTCAATGCCCGCGCTCTACGAATAAAATTAATTGTACAACAAAATTATTATTGCTGCGGTTACCAAACTCCTTCAGGACACGACAGACTTATTATTATTGATATTATAAACAGCATCACTGTAGTCGCCATAATTGTATTCTTCTCCTCTCTTTCTTCTGTACTCCTCCCAACCAACATCTCCTTTCTACCCACTCATCCTTCGGCTTTTTTCATAACTCATCTTCTTATAATTTCAATTCTGAATAATCCTCTCAGTTTCCGGCAGCTAAAGATCACAAAGACTATTTAAGTGAAAAAACGTCTACGAGTAACCTTGATTTCTGAAGAATTATTATTTCTTTATAGTATTTCCAATATTCCAATTAAAATTATATTTCTCATCAATATCTCAGTTGGATTTCAAGATAAATTGAATGCTGTCAATTCTATCCAGTACATACATACATCTGTATATTCTTAATAAAGATTTTTCCAATACCAATTTTTTCCCCCCTTGGAAACACTTGAATTGTTTGTACATTCACCCTGGTAAGTTATTCAGATTCACATTAGAAAAGAAGTATGATATTTATAATAATGAATGGATGTCTAGCGTGCCAGTTCCTACTATCCAAACATGACTCTGACATAAAGATAATTTTCTTGGATGAAGTTTTATATAGTTCAAATCACATACGGCTGAGCTCCTACCGCTCGAAAACCGGTTCAAACGTAATACAAATCATACAAACAAATTAAACAAGTACAGCTATTAATTTATTTGAAAAAGTTGAACTAGAACTAGAAAAGAAGAACCAAAAAATTTACTCAGCTAGTGAAAAACTTAGCTCAATATCCTTAAAAAGTGACTGAACGAATGACAGAATGTTCATGTGTACAAGTAAGTATTATATAGTGTGTCTTGTTGAGAGCCAGACTGACAGATGGCCAATGCTAGGAATCGGGAGGAGGGTGTCCCTATAACCACCTACTCCTCCACCCCCCTTTATAATACACCACACGCACTACAAACAAAAACAAATGTGCCGTTCAAGGCCTAACTACACTCTCCAACGAACTCCTATCATCAACCACCATTCAATTCCATCCGATTTCTTTATATTTCATTAATGCCAGCTCGGCCCACTCCACGATTATTATTAACAACACTCTTTACACTTGAAAAAACTACATATACATATATAATCACTCCAAATAAATAATGATATAGATGAGGCCCACGTACTTAGGCTTGTGTACATAATGTGTCACATCTGTCCGTCTGCTGGCTGGATTACTTATAGTTTAAAAGTATATAGTTATAGTTAAAAATGCTGGCTGAGGCGGGTGTTTGTATGGTAAAAAAATATGGCAGGCTGCTTTTTTCCAAACAACTGAAATAAAATATTGATTGTCTCTATGCGTCCTACACAAGAACAATAATCCTCAAAACCATAGGGATTTTTAATCCTCAAAACCATAGCTTACTTTATATTGGAATCAGTGGGTTTGGCGGACAAAAATATGAAACTATACGAAGGTCAGTTATCATCAATCATGCACTGATTCAGATTAAAATTGGTTGAAAATCAAATTGTATTTTGTGACGAAGTATACTCATCAATCCTCTTTGTATTGTTTATAGGCCAAAAATTACAAGTATTGATTGATATAGATGGACCTGGATTAAATAATACATAATTAATATTGAAAATTATTAGTATAAAGTATAAAGTGTGGAAGATTTGGCATGTTGTTGTACTGTGCCGTTGAAATCACGGTAGTAACTAATAGTTAGGTATAAATAAGTAGGAAAATTAATTGCTTCAACACAATCTTTGCAAATAATTTCTCCAAATTTAGTTTCAAAATTGAAGTTAATTTTTAGTAGTGATAAACGAGCTGACCCCAATGTGTGATGTGTGATGACTAACCTACTACTGTACTAGCAGGCTGAGCAATGCGGGTTTTAAGAATAATAAATTACTTTATCGTTGCAGTCAGTCTTCTTGAAAAGTTCAAACGCGAATAATAATTTGGTTGGCTTGTAATATCAACGACCCGCTTCCGGGAAGTGAGTCGGCCTATTTCTATTGTTTTAAACACGCCCCCCTCAACCCCTTCCCACTACTCAACCCCCTGGGAATCCACTGTGAGTGTAAAAAGTGTAATGACTTTGCTTTAAACTCTCTTCATCGTAAATCTTGAACTGCCTTTAACTGAGTTTGAGTAAATCCAAGATTTAGTTAATTAAAAAAATTTGGTTTACATAATTCATTCTGGATATTATTATTGTATCAATCAATAAATCTTACTAATTTTAATAATTATTATTTAAATGAAATCCCAAACATTGAACTTTCAAATCATTACTAATGTCAAGGTTCATCCTAGTAAATTAATGAATTAAATGGAGGTTTAGAATCAATGTAGGTTTTTAACCAGATAGAAAAAGCTTATAAAATATTATCTCGCAAGATCTCTTTGAAGATAATAATTTATGAAGAACATTTTTGAAGCTGAAGAATACGATATAAAATACGATACAAATTTTATTCAAGATACAAATCTTGTTATTCATTTCCATCACGATAGTTCAAATTGAACCCTAAACATTAATTAATCAGGATCAAACACCACCACACTCCAACTCCTCACAAGAGGAATAACGGACAGAGATGAAGACGAACCAGCTAGCGGACTATGAAAGCAGACCGTGTATAGTCTGTCCAAGCATAGAAGACCCTCTGCCTCTGGCTAGATGAGAAAATGACCCCAGCTCGGTCAATATTGGTTCAAAATATATTGATTTGGTCTAATATTGTAAATCAGAATGTTTCCTACGATTAAGAAAAAATCAATAATTTTTGAACCAATATTGCCCGAGCTTGAGTCATTTTCTCATCTTGCCAGAGGGTCTTCTTTGCTTGGACTGACTATACTGTACACCGACCGCAAGCACATTAGTTGAAATCCCAGCTTGTCCTATGAATGAGAAGCAGCAAGACACGGAATCCTCCTCCCCTTCCATCACACGTAACCCTTACAGTGAAAGGGGTTTGTTGAACATTTGTAGAGGACAGGGCTCTGCATCATTGGATTGCGCCATCAATAACCAACGGCTACGGATGGACATTGATAGACGGTTAATATCGGCAATAAACAAGCGCCTTCATTAATCAGAGGGCGGACAGCAACAGCCCGAGGATCGAATCCTTTGCTTGGCTCCCTTGGCGACCAAGTTCCTCCTGCGCCTCTATTGATATAACGTCTGGCTCCAAGATATGCAGCAACTCCTATCCTTGTTGACTCATACGACAACTGCTCCATGTCAGACACAGGGATCCGCGCAAACGTTTGTTTGCCTTCAATATTATTTGATCCACCGTCTCCAAGACTCCACGTCACAGTTTTGCTGTTCAAATCTTTACACGCATCTTCCCCTGTGCATCACTGTCTATGCAACACGCACTACTAGCTTCGGTTGAGATTTGGGGGCGGCACAGAACAGAACAACCAATAACTACGTTTGTCGTGTTGACATAAATTACTCTATGTAGGTCTGCTGCTGTTCCCAACGCCATGTGTATACGGTACAACAGAGGTATGGTTTGTTATAAATGCATATATTGGAATTTACCGTCAAATAGAGTTTATTCTACGTAATATTGTATAATAGACTGATAGGATCTGTGTTATAGCACTATAGTCTGGAATACATTTATTGAGATTTTCTATGTATATAGTGAGGTCTGTGATTACATTTTACAGTAGATATAATTTTTTTGGCCTGCAATGGGGCAACTGAAGAAACGCAAGCAGCGCGCCTGGTTTGCAAAAAGTGTACCAGATGTCCAAAAAATTATTTTTATTATTGTTTTATTCTGATTTGATAATTAATTATTTGCGAAGAATTTCAAAATCTAAAGAAGAAACTCATCTAAAAACGTTTTGAATAATAGTATACTTTAATAATAGATTCCCTCCACTCCATAAAACCATCGTAAACTACTGCAGGACTGGCAACTATATTTCTACACTGAGGGGACCTCGGTGGTATCCTCACCAGTATTCAACAATATCCAACAGCCACAAATATGTAGTTCCACAGGTAATATTTTTAAAACATCCATCCAAGTATTGTAGTGTACATACAGAACATATGAATAAATAAATGAACGATTGCATCACCTTACAAAATAAAAAAGCTCGCATAATAAAGATATCGATGTATGGGTTTCCTTCTGGCCCATTTGAATATATTATCAAGTCAAATATAGGAGCGTAGTTGCTAGGATCGGTATATTATAATGTGAATACCCCTTGTTCTTCTCCCGCTGGTTTGTTTTATCTAGTGTTTTTGGCCCCAAGTATTCCCCGTACATAGTTTAGGCTACATACGAATGTAAAAACAAAACCAGCCAAGAACGCACTTAAAATGAGAAGAAAAATACACTGCCCGAAAGAGTATCAACTTCTATCCTCGACTAATAACCATAATTCCATATTTATCGTTTCATATTCCCAGTCTGACCCCGGGCCCGTGGTCTACCATTCTTATTTACATACATGTTATTTTTCCTGTGCGGCCTTTGTCTAATACAATTCAACTAACCCGGGGCGGGTGCAGGTGAACTCGCGTCCCCATGTCAGCACATAGTTATAGTTTCGATAAAAAAATATTATCATTTTATTCGTCTTCTTTCAAAAATAAAATAACAGTAATAAGAAGTCTCGCTACAATAATAAGTTTTCTTTTGTCTGGCGACTATGTGGTATTTATTTATATTGAGGTCCAAACTTGGACCTTCATAGTTATTACACCTCGCCATAATAACCACTCACTCACAGACTCCCTCCCTACGTCTCACTCTCTCTGTCTCTCTCTCTCTCACACACACACACTCCTACTCTCTTACTCACTATCTCTCTTTCATCATTGTCTCTAACATAACACCCATTCTCTTTTTTCTATATCTTCTTATTTTATCTTATTCTGTCTCCATATTCTAACATCTACTTCAGAAATATATCTTTCTCTCTCTTTTATACCACCCAGTCTTTATCAAACTCCTTCCCTCTCACACATTGCTCTTTCACTTGCACCTCACCATCATTTTTTCTCCGTCTATACTCTTTCACATGTAGACTTCCTAATCCCTACAAGTATCCTCTCTTCTTTCTCAATAATCATCTTTTCTTGATCAATGTTTCTCTGTCACACTAGAGCACTAACTTTCATCCTTCCTTTTCTCAATATTACTCACTCTGTCTGCTGCTCACGCTCTCTTTTCTCCAACCATTCTTTTTTCCATCATGAATTAACAATAGATTTGTCGTCGACATTCATGTATATACAGTCGGTCGTCTGCTCACTATTTTTTCTGTTGATTTACCATACTCCTACACACACTCACCCGCACGCACACTACACAAGCCATATAATATTAATAATATATACTGTACGAGAAACATTCTCCACCGAAATTATAGAGATGATTCGTTGAAAAAAGAAGGGGAACTGAGATCGAGACCGAGATAAAAAGAGAAAGTACACTTATCCGTATATTATTGTTATTACGGCGGCCGAAGGGGTCTCTAGATGCTGGTATTACGGGACAGACATTGTTATTATATTTTATTCTGTTTCCGGCGCACCTGCCTCTTTTTTGGATACGATTGTTGAATTATTATTTTTTGTCGTTCTCTCGTTATCCTCCTATTCTCCTTCTCACATCTTGCTTTGAGCTCCGATTTATTCCCCTCTCCTCCGCTCCGCCATTTACTCACATAATATGAACACTAATAATCTCCGTCTTTCTTCATCTCAGAAAAGATAACGTAGGATGATACTAAGTAAATGTAGTATGTCTTTCTTCTCTCAAAGATTATCAGATTGTATTGAACCTCATGGATTTTTTATTAGTTTCTTTTTTCCAAATACGCAATCATCTAATTCTGAAGAATTTTCCTCCATGAATTTGAAAACTAAATATTTTCTGAACAAAATCATTCACAATAGTTTAGTTTGTAACAGCTTGCATATCCTGCTTCAACAGCTTGTCAAGATTCTCTGAATGAAATATTTTCCAATGTAATATAATTTCATAAATATTTATATAATATAATATTATTGAAATATAATTTTAAATTCATATTTTTGAATGAAATATACTATCCTGAATTGAAATATTTCGCAGAGGGGTTGTCAGGTAGAAAATTGCAATAAGATACGGTAAGAAGAATTCTAGTGGAGATAAGTCGTAAAGAAATCAAGTGAAATTAATAAATTTTTGTGATTGTAAATACCTTACAGTCTGCAAAGTGTAGACAAATACAAGCACTCAAGCACTCACCTGCAAAGAAACAAAACATTGAATCAGTAATTGAAGCTGTTAATAAGAGAGAATAGAAGTCAATTCCTATCACAATCATTGAAATTTAGAATTGTTACAATGAGTCAAAAACTGTAAGTGGATGGAGAAACGGACATTCCAAAAGCTGTAAACTGGGCTAAGGCTGATAGTTGAGCGATCAGCTGTGAACGATCGAACTGTCAGTCCAAACTGACAGTGGATGTGTACCCTAAGTAAGTGCTCAATAAGGATACGTAACTGAACCTGTTAAAAAAATTTCAAATCATAGAATTATGTTGATGGGACGGAGCATTCAGCATCAGTGGACAAATTCATCATAAACGATTAGCATCAGTGTTGCATCAGTCATGCAATTATGACGACATCCCTCAACTCAAACACATATACCAGACATATCATAACTATCCTGCAGCAAATAGTATTACAATAAGGGTGATAATATTAACGTCTCTATCCCATCATAATGCTAGTAACTATAACGACCTGCATTACTATTTCGTATTGTAAACATTAACTGAAGATATATCCGGTTGGATAGATAGAAGGATAGCTTTAGCTTCGTTCAAATTCAAGGCACCTCCCAGAATTGCACATATACATTGTCTCGTATATGCAATATGCTGAGATTCTGGCAATAATTTGTACGATTATCCATTGGCTATTACTGGTATCTGTAACTAGGATAGTTTAGATGATAGATATGCAGCAAATTGTTCCCAAACTAATAGTCCCAAGTTAACATTGATTAAGTAACTGATTACAATAAAAATAAATTTATACCTCTCATTCTACACACTAATAGAATTTTTTTCTCATTTTTTCTTCTTCATCACATTCGTTTCTCTGTTCTCTATTTCTTTCTTTCTTTTCTTTTTCGGATGAAATATGAATATGTGTGAATTCGACCGCGTCCCATCGAATAAGAAATAAGGGTAGAGAAATTTTAATACAATTCTCACCAGATTCCATTACATTTCCAATATGTGACCAGCATGAAAATACTGAGCACCATACCAACAGCCAGTAGAGCGTGAAACGAGCCTTAGAGAAAAATGTATAGGTAACATGCTTTTGCTCATGCTCTGATTTTTAGGTCTCTCTAAAAAACTTGATAGCCTATTCCGAAGGATCTTCACTCATTTTTTTCTACTCTTGGAGGACAACGATTTTTATTATTCGTAGTAGTAGAGTATTAATAGTTGTTGCTTATTAGTAGTTAATTGATGTATTTTCATGATTTTTACAACAGTTTTTCAAAGAGTAGATTTTGATATACAGATACATTTCACATTGATTAATTGATTGATTAATAATTATTGTAGATATCAATATCTGCAATAATTTCTACAATTTTAATTTTGGAAAACATCAAATTTTGGCGAAATTTTACAATTCCTCAACACCTGAACTCTACAAAAAAATCTCCCCTAGTAGCTTACTAAATACAAGTAAATGTACACCACATCTAACAGCCAACTCAAGCTATATTAGTAACCACCACACTAATTTTAGATGTTTTTCTATTTTCCCCAACTCAAGCACAACCGACGCCTGAGTAAATGATTTTCTTTAACGGCCGTTATTGCTAAACTCTTTGGACGCCTTGAACAAATAGTGGCTCACGCGATACTCGACTATATAGCCTCTAATCCACACAGTTATTCTGTTTCTAGCTTCTGGTATAGTCTGTCCAAGTGAAGAAAACATTCTGGAAAGATGGGGAAAACGACTCCAGCTTGGTCAATATTGGTTCAAAAATCATAAATGTGGTCTTAAATTGTAGATCAGAATGTTTCCTAAAATTTGAGACAGCATTCATAATTTTTGAACCAATATTGTTCGAGCTGGAGTCATTTTCTCATCTTGCCAGAATGTCTTATTTGCTTCATAGATTATATCTACTTACACTTCTTGAAGTCCCAAATAGATATGATAGGCTATCATAGTGATTCATATACTGCAATATAGTTATACTGATCCTACTTTCGGTTACTGTAAACGTGAAGATAGTCTGTATATAGTAATACTGTTTCTAGTTTCTGGGATTATATAGATACTTCACATACTATAAACACAGATATACTACAGTATATTCAGTTCCCGGTGTCAGAGTAATAGACAGTCCGTGGTCTAAGTGTTGACTGTTGCTGTTTATTAGGGTGGTTGTTATTTGAGGGTGATAGGATTCGAACTTTTGGCGTGAACAAGTGTACCACACTCTTTGAAAACTGGTACGTCAAAGTATCGACCCCTTCTAAACACCTCGTGACTCCCTCTCTTGGCGAGTTTTCAAAGTGCAGCAGACGTCTGATGCATTTCCGTCACGATATCGCACCAGAAACACTTTCCATAGTAATTTTCCCCCTTAAATTACGCCATTTCTTGAAATTCAACTTTCATACTATACATAACTTCGACTGGTTTCATACCTTATCAAGCTATTGTATTCCTCGCCTTGGATGGAATCATTTTTTGTGATTCTACTAAACAAAAAAACTTAATAAATTTTACTGTACTTATTGTTAGGCTGGCTTTATACAATTTTGAGCAGTGTGCTCTACAATTCATGCAGTGAGTATAAAGTATGAATTTTGAAAATACAATGAAATATCAAGCAAATAACCATTTCTACATAGACATTTCCAACTTTTCATTTAGATTTGAAGTAGAAAACTATGTAATAATCGACTGTGAAACAAGTTGTTAATATGGGGGAGAATTGCTACAAATGGAAACAAACTTTGAACTGCACCTGAAAAATGAAGATTTTGCACAAGGAAAAAATTAGACTTACCCTTGGAAAAAGTTATAAAAAATTCAACAATCACTAGGAAAAGCTTCAACTCTATAAGTATCTATGACTGATGCAAAATTACATGAATATGAGTATCATACTTGAAAAAATGAAAGTAGCTGATTTCTAAAACTTTACCTACAACTTGTTAATAGATTCGAAGAACGTCGATACAGCACTCAGTACTATTTGTAAGTATGTACAGTCGAAA
Organism: Sogatella furcifera; assembly: GCA_017141385.1. Lineage (NCBI taxonomy): Eukaryota > Metazoa > Arthropoda > Insecta > Hemiptera > Delphacidae > Sogatella > Sogatella furcifera. The sequence goes on along the minus strand of CM029551.1, from coordinate 11,934,214 downwards.
GGAATAAGACATCCAACATCCTTGGATATAAAGAGCTACTTCATATTATTCACTCTTAATAAGGGTAAGAGCAAGGGCTAGAGAAAGATAGTAGGGTAGAGAGGGAAATTGATTGATTACATTCTCCTTTGTAAGAGAGAATCAGAGAGAGAATAGGAGAGAAAGAAAGAATGAAGCAAGAGAGAGAGAGAGAGAAAGAGTGAGAGAGCGGTTGGTAGAATTTGGAAGTTGAAGAGAACGCGCGAAAACGGAAAGTGAAGCTGGGCGGCTTATTGGGCATGTATGGTGGATGATGCATTTGCATGTGATTAGTGCAAGGCGAGCATATGCGAATGGATGGACAGCGCTTGACCCGGGCGAAGGCCGCCGTGTCTTTGCAGAGAAGTGGTAACGAAGAGAGGAACGGATTAAGTATGAGAGCTAAAAGGGAATAACCAGGGGAAGAGGTTTGCTGGGCAACACATAGGTAAAAGGGTAATAGAATAATGGGACTAGGGGACTGACGACTGTTACATATTGCTGGGTGCAGTAAGCTCATCCCCGCAACAACAACAAGCAGGCGAGGCGCGCGATTAGAGTTGCAAGTGTGGGGTGGAGGATAGTGCGTGTGCATAGGTTGGGGGCCAGGGCGTCAATTAATAACCGACTCTCTGTCCGGCGTTTAAGACCTTTAGCATGATCTACAACGGCGATGATGAATAGATGCGACAAATCTGGCCGGATTTCGGAGGTAGCCGCGCACATTTGGGACCACCTACCGCCCCACCCAACGAAACAACATTTCTGCAATGGATTTGTTCGCGACCATCGTGAGGCCCGGAGGACCACCTTGCCTGTCTTGTGGGGCTCCCAACACGCGCGCTGCTTTATTCAACAACCTCTTCCGCTGTCAAAACCTAGCCCGGCGACCGCATGAAGAATCAATAACCGAACCCTCAGCTGACTCTGAAAACCCTCTTGCTGTTATTAGGACATGGCTGCACACTGCACTGCTGCACGGATCGCTTCATCCTCTATTTAGATGCCACCTTTGCACACAACGTGACTGTTGTCCAGTGGAAAACAGGCAAGTAAACGTACTCTCCAGCTATTTGACTGCTGCTGCAACTGCGATTATTGTTATTTGCGGTGGTCTGCTTCTCTTCCAAGAGTCCGCTGAGAGTCCTCCATGTTTATCTTGTCCATTGCCTTAATTGTTTGCCGTACTCCAGTTTGGGCGGCATTAGATGTTCAATAATTCAGCAACAGCTCAGGTCAAACAGTGACTGGTGACATTTGTTGTTTGCCTGCATTCACTGTTACTGTGCGTGTCAACTTGGATAAAGCTTGAGTCAACCGCCATCCCCAGATCCTTACCGATTTTCAATCCGTTCAAAACAAGTCATGCATTTTAAAACCGAGGAATGTTCCTAGAATTAATCAAAATGTGGGTATGTGATCTCATGGAAGCATGTATTCATTTCCTAGAAGTAAATCATATTAATTGCATGAATTTATACTGAATTGACAGTTTCATGAATTTAGCTAATTTGAGTGTAATAGAAACCGAATAAACTATGGGTTTCATTATAGTTTGATAAACTTTCAGTGATTCATTTATGGAGTTACATCAGAGAAAGATTTCTCTCTTAAATTATTGAAAAATACAGAAATTTCCATCAATTCAGGCTTTAGCTCAAACATTGAAGAGATTATAATTTCAAAATTATTATAAAACTTAGAAAGAGGACTGACATTACATGGCTGCACCAAGCTGTAATAATGTCTCATCAAAATTCTAGTAAATGATTGAACATATCCGATAATAATTTGTTGGTTTTAAAATTTATTTGTAGAACAGAAAATATCTGACCATATCTAACAACCTCCCTTGGATCTTCCCATGCATTTCATTAATATTCATATGATTTTATGAACATTAATATACTGTGATAAAGTGAGAAGATGTCCAGAAAGAGAGAGATTGTGAGAGGGAGAAAGATGATAACAGAAACGATGAGGGAGAAGATAGTGCATGTGTTGGTAGAGTAAACACTATCTAGAAATGAGTGGTGCGGTTTGGGGAGACGAGTTGGAAGAGAAGGATGAGGAGGAGGAGGGGGGGAAGCTTATGTGAACTAGAGGAAAGTTGTGTCCCACCCCCCTCCACACCAAACCACCCACAACCCTTCTGCAAACATACAGTACAGCCTCTGCCGAATAATATATAATCTTGTAAACTTGACAAAAGCAAGTATGGGCATAACTAATTCGTAGGGGCACTATCAGTGGGGAGGGGGTAACCCGCCACCGAACGATGAGGAAGAAGCGAGTGTCACATGCGTGTGTGTATGTGTGTGTGTGTGTGAGCGCGCGTACGAAGAAGTTACGAACAAACGTCGACGAGCATAGCTGGTGCACCGAGCGTGATTTACGTCGAGCCATCCGGCGTGATGCGCGCGTGCGAGTGCGTATGTTTAATTAATGTTTTAATGTCGTTAGCCCGCCGCCTCTCACGTACGCCAAACCCCGCGCACCCACCAATCGATAACCGAGAAATAGACGACGAATAGTCAGTAGAGTAGAGAGGGCTTATTAGTGTTTCTGTGATGAGAAATAATTAAAATATAACTGAATAAGGGTGAAAAGTTATGGTAATTGGTCATTGACGTTTCCTGAAAATATAAACATGATTTACTTAACATCTATTCTTCGCTAGAGAGAACGTAATATTATGGTGATTATACTTATAATTATTTTTAAATATTATGGTTATGAAAAGTTGGAAGGCGACCGTAATTGTGTTAAAATTGTTTATAAATTGTGGGATTTCTCGTACACTGACAATTTTCTAGACATACATAACCGGGTTGTAGTAGTGGTGAAGAGCAAAGAGTATTGGGATTTTCCAACTATATTGGAATTTTTTATTAAAAGAGAAATCCTATATTTTTCAAATTTAAAAAAAAATCGAAAATATATTTTTCTGTTATATAAATGGTTTCAAGCCAGAAAAAGTTTTAAAATTGGTTATGGTTATAATGCTGAATTTGAAAATTCAAATTAAATCAAAATAATAAAATTCTCTAGGTTAGATTGCTAAAATTCCTTCACATTTCAGATGAATACATATTTTTTTGCTGATAGTTGATTGAAATGGTCTCTCAGCAAAACAGGAACTGATATAGCTTGAGTATCCATGGTATGGTTCTGCTCCACTAATCTTTTTATGATCAATCCTAACATATTTCAATTCTGAGAATGATTTTTCTAAAAAAATATGCTTCAAATGATTTCTTAGTAAGCCATAAATGGAAAAGCAGGGTGTTTGTCCCCCAACTCGTCAATAATAATTCTGATTTTGCCTCTCAATGATTGCAAGGTAGCGAGGTAGCTCCACTGTATTGAAGGTCCTAGATAGCCGGCCTAGAGTGATGAATGGTGGGGGAGGGGGTTGTAGCACAGTCATGATGGGAGGTTAGAGGGTAGATGAAACGCCGTTTGGGATGATTTGGTTGCATAATTTACGAAGAACATGCAATAACCCGATTGGTTGATTGCTCCTACACCCTCTTCTAACCTACCACCTCCCACCCCCCCAATCCGCCACAACTATCACGGTCGACAGGTTGCAATCTATATGAGAAAATATTTTAATACACACACACATACTGTACTGGGAATCACATTATTAGCCTTAGTATTATTAATCTCGTTATAATACCACAGAGAATAGCACTATTTCTAAATTCATGAAAAGCATAATTATAACAAGTGAATGAGATTCAATAATATGAAGGCCTATCCCTATTGAACTCCTGCTAAATAAGCAGAAAATCATAATCAACTTTTAATTCATTGAAAAAATTAATTCTAATCTTTGGTTAAGGGAAGGTTAGTTGATGCTGTCACTACAGATTGATTTTCAGGTGATTTTCATGGGTATATTAAAAAAATAAAGAAATTTATTCAATTCATTTAAATAAATAAAGAAATTTTGATGGAGATGAAACCCTTTCAAGTTGTTTCACTACATGAGAACAATCAACGCTACGTGTATGAATGAACTAAAAGTCGAAAATTCTCTGGAGATTTGACGTAAGAGCTAAGGTTTAGGCGTAATCTCAGTGAAGACACTTCGGAGAATCCGTCATGATGCACCAATAATCCATTACTTGAATAACTGAGCCAATTTACAGAAACTTCAATCAGCCAACACCCAAACATGCAAACCGAGTGATGAAACGAGTAATTTCAATATAGAGGTCAGTAACAATTGAACTGAAAATCACCGCGAAGCGCGCAACTCAATATATTAACAATATTGACTTTAGCTTACTGAGTATAAAGTATAGCCAATATGGTAATATATAAAGATCATCTTTTCCATGATATAGGAGAGTATAATATAAATAGTATGTCCAAGCAAAGAAGACATTCTGGCAAGATGGAAAAATGAATCCAGCTCAGTCAACATTGGTTCAAAAATTATAAATTTATTCTCAAATTGTAGTGAACATTTCAATCTACAGTTTGAGACCAGATTTATAATTTTTGAACCAATATTGACTGAGCTGGAGTGATTTACCCATCTTGCCAGAATGTCTCTTTTGCTTCTATAGCTTACATAGTATTACAAAGGTGGTTGGTTTCCTTTACATTCCACTAACACCAACTGAATGTTGAGGGCATTAACGTGTCTTGGGGAGCCATTTATTGATATCCGTTTAGGAATAGTAGGTGCTGAGTTGATTATGTTCCTAGATTCAACCGAGAAAAGTCATCAGTCAACTGTCAAAGAAGTGGTCAAAGTGAGAATTATTCTTCGATTAGAGGAGGGCAAAGCCACCCCAAAGGAAACTCAGTCGGCATGCGATCTGACGCGAAATTATTATTACTGTACTACACTTTCCACCACAGAATTTCTTTTTTTGATCGTCTTCTTGCTGTGTTCGCCTTTATTTAATGGCAAATCGTATTTATTGTGAGGAGACTCAAATAACTCTGTGATTCGATTGATCACTTGACCTCAGAGTGCTGGAAATCAAGCAATATCCCTCAATAACAATGATAGAAGAAAAAATTATGAAGAAATAGAAGTAAAAATAAATGTCGATTATATTAGTTGATCTTGAAAATTATGATAAGTTAACAGTCGTTAGAAATCATGTTGGCTAATGGTTGAATAGAGCTGTAGGCTTCTCAAAAGGTGAGAAACATATAAACATTTTTTACCGTTTAGGATAAATTTTCTCATACTACAATACAAGAAATGTGAATAATTCCACAAAATAGATTGAAAAGGTTAAAATTGGTAAATGGAAAATGAAGTAATTAATTTTATTTCTCTAATGAAAATTCTCAGTAGAGAAAATTCTATCATTTCCAAGTGAAACATTCTGTTGGATGAAAACGTTTAGAAAGACCAGAAGAGAAAATATATGTTTTTGAAGCAATGATTCAAGGTTTTGAAGAGGCATTGTGTTGTAATGCAATGATTGACAGTGGCTGGGAATAGGATAATCAATAGAAAATTTAAAATTATCTTAGTAAATAATGGAGAAAAGATAGGACATCTGATACTCGCAATTTAGGAGTATAAAAGTATACACATTTTTCACAATTTTTAGATTGAAACCTAGATAGAATTGAAGCTGTTCAGTGAAGGCCTAACAATAGGCAGGATATGAGATGTACATTAAACAGCTTTGTTCTCCATCAACACAATGAGCATAAGTACGTAATAAATATGCGAAAATGACTAATGTTGGCCTCCTTGCTCAATTTTGTTTTTTCACTAATGATAATGCTAACGCTCATTCCAAGTCACGTATTATGATTTGCCTGTACTAATGCGTCAACATGTCTGCCAACTGATTTTGTTTAATATTCCACCCACTCTGACATTTCTTTGAGACAAGTGAGATAGGAAAGTGTAGGCATCGGAGAAAATTGAAATAAATTATGGAGATTGATAATGAAGACAACTACTATGGAGATCATTCTGTGAATGTCGAACAATATGAAAAATTGACTTCATTGAAAAATTTGTAGAAAACCCATTCCGTTCAGTTAATGATAAATTAGTATTGTTTCAAAAGAGCTAATGACAATTATTTAAATTTGTATTAAATTTTTTAGTAAGTTGTAAAAAATTCCCCAAGTGGTTCAAATTCAATATGAAGATGAAAATTTAACAAATAATAGGGTAGGATGCAAGCGAACTCTACAAGTTGATACTGTAATAAAAATAATAATAATAATAACAGGGGAAGAAACTCACTACTTTTTTAAAACAAAATTTCTACCCTCTCTGAATTTTGATATATTATTCAACACGTATGTTGATACGTCAGAAACAAATGTTGATTGAAGGCCTATCCACAACTTATTATGGTATGATGATTGAACCCTGTTACTAATAACAGGGTCCGAAACTATCGAACTCTAAAAATCCAAACAATAGGAATATATGAGCAAAAAACTCAAACACCATACATTCTTTAACATCTCATACTAATTTCGCATTCGCATGTTTGTCAGTGAGGGAGTATTTGCACAGTGCACAGATCGGACACACAAGAAACGACGGTTATCCAGAAACACATGCATTATTGAATTGTCACATGTGGAGAACTTCCCTTGGTCGCGGGGCACTTGCTCTGCTAATTAGCATGATGAATGCTCGTTGGACCACCCTCCACACTCTTACAACGCACGCATGCACGCCAATGCGCTCGGGGGAACGATAGTCGAAAACTTGACGGACGTCGCTATGTGAATTATCGATAAAGAAAGATGCTATAGTCAGATACCGACACCGTGATTATAGAATACGATGAGTATAGATTTACGTACTTCTATTCTCTCTGGACCGACAGAGAGATTTTGGGCACGGACCAAACGAACAACATCTCCTTGTTTGTCACAAACGACGCCTGCCAAATAATCGTCACACTTTGCTGCCAAATGACGTGTACTTTAATTATGTTGGACGACTTTGTCTCCTGCTACCAACGCCTACTAAATCAAATCGTTTACAATACAATGACACCGTTCACACAGAGAACTTCTAATTCGATGTAGAGAATGCTCAGCTATAGTCTGTCCAAGCAAAGAAGACCCTCTGGCAAGATGAGAAAATTACTCCAGCTCAGTCAATACTGGTTCCAAAAATATTTATTTGGTCTCAAATTGTAGATCAGAATGTTTCCTACTATTGAGACCAAATCAATAATTTTTGAACCAATATTGAACGAGCTGGAGTCATTTTCTCATCCTGCCAGAGGGTCTTCTTTGCTTGGATAGACTATAGTAAAGTCCTCGTAAGCTGAGAAGACACGTCCGTACAATGTTAAGTGTATTGTAAAGGCGTATCTTCTCAGTTCGTGTGAAACTATACACAACGCGTCATTCAATGTTGTGTGACACCGATGTTTAAATAGCGAGGGAGTCAGTCTATCGTCATTGCGGTTTTCAGTGTGGTAAAACTGCGGCCAACACATTTGCGGATAACGGAGGGTGCAGGGGACAATCCGAAAAATCCCCGCCTCATAACGTATTTAGTGGTGTTTTTGCGGCATGTTTAAAAGTAGGAAAGCTCTGTCGGTTACAGGGCCAGACCTCGCGCCAGCATCATTATGCATCGTTCAGTAGTCCACTACTGAACATTGGTGATCACACACCAATTTACATGCACCCTCTCACAATGTGTTATGTGTATTTGTTAGAAACCTGTACTCGTTTAAAGCGCTCATCCTCAACACCTAGCCACTTCGGTGAGTTTTCATATTGGCTACTGACTGATGTTTGGAACTTGAAACAGTTAGTTAAATCATCACTACCCGTGTTTCGGATAGACACGTTAAGCTGTCGGTCCCTGCTGCCTAAAAACAGTCGTTAAGTCATGTCAGAGACCCTGAAATTGATCAGGAGCGACCTGAAAACTCTGACACCAGACCTGAGCCAGCCAGGTTAAACGAATATTACTATTATTATTTACTATCTCGCTTGTACAATAGGTATGTCAACTCACATCACCACCTACTTCTCACAATTAAGAAAGTTTTATGAAACAAAATATCAATTAATTATCTTCCTAATCATTATTTCCGACTCCTCTGGACAACTGACAGCTACAGCCTAGAAGTAGAAAGAGATAGACCGATAAAACAGTTTGTTGACTACTGTAAAAAATATTAATTCGAATATCCAATGAAAGCTACATAAGTAGAACCTGCTACTGCAAATATTTATCGAAGAATTAAATAGCAAAAGGAAATAGAAGAGAAAAACTACGCCCAGACCGGGAATCGAACCCGATACCTCTCATGCAGTATCTGGCCGAGAAACTGAAACTGTTTTTTGAACTGAAATATCTTATAACTCTCCCATCAGTTTGTCAACTAATTAATCCCTGGAACAGTATCTCACTTTATTAATATGTTAGTCACTAAAATGTATTATTTATACATTTATACATATACAGCCCAGGGCTGATAAATGCTATCAATAAAAAAGATAAAATGTACAAAAAACTAAAAAAAGAACCATTTAATAATAAATTGAGAGAAGATTTGAGAGTATATAAAAACACATTGAATAAATTGATAATCTCAACAAAAAATAACTATTATACAAATGAAATAAATAGAAATAGTAAAAATCCTAGAAATCTATGGAAATGCATAAACGATATCATAGACGAAACCAACAACAAAAATGCAGACATTAAAATAGAAGCATCTGAATTAAACAGTTACTTTGCTGAAGTGGGTAAGAAACATGCGGAAGCCATACCAAAAAGTGGTAATTTAGACAATCTACAATTCAAAAACTATGATACCCTTCAAAACTCATGGTATCTAATGCCCGTTGAAGCATCAGATGTAGAAAAAATTATACATAAATTAAAAAATAACGCCAGTCCTGGGACAGATAACATTTCCAACTATACCTTGAAACAAATTGCGCAGTATATTGCGGAGCCTCTAGCAGATATTATTAATAAAATCTTTGTAACTGGGACTTTCCCCAATCATTTTAAAATTGCTAAACTCAAACCTATATTCAAAGGGGGTGACAAAACTAAACCAAGTAATTACAGGCCAATAAGCCTTCTAAGCAATCTAGCCAAAATAGCTGAAAAACTGATTAAAGTTAGATTAATTAATTTTTTAGACAAAAACAATATAATAGAAGAACAACAGTTTGGCTTTCAAAGAAATAAAAGCACAGAAGACGCACTGTGTAGTTTTGTTAACCAAATTAGCAATAATTTAAATAAAAGAAATAAAACTATGTCAATATTTTTGGACTTATCAAAAGCTTTTGACACTATACCACATGAAACACTCTTTAAAAAATTACATAAAATTGGAATAAGAGGAATTACTTTAGATTTATTCAAAAGCTATTTACAGGAAAGATCGCAAATTTTGACCTTGAATTCACAAAAGAGCAACTTAAATCTAACTACTTATGGTCTACCACAAGGTACTGTTTTATCACCTGTTTTATTCCTAATTTACGTGAATGACCTCTTAAAATTGAAATTGAAAAATGGGAAGATTGTGTCATTTGCTGATGATACAGCAATAATTTTCTCCAGTGCTACTTGGTTAAACTTGTTCAATGATGCAGAAAGTGATATAATAACAATCAAAAAATGGTTAGACTTGAATACCATGAGCTTAAATGTAAATAAAACCAAATATATAACATTTTCTCCTAACTCAACTGGAACTCCTGAAAATCATTTCAAATTGAGACTGCATTCACATTGCTCAAACCAATTGATATGTAACTGCCCAGAAATAGAAAAAGTGAATAATACCAAATATCTTGGGGTAATAATTGATGAAAACTTGAAGTGGCAACAACATATATCATTTCTTTGTAAAAAATTGAAATATATATCCTATAAATTCTATAAACTGAACAAAATATTGAATATAAATAACTTAAAAACAGTTTATCATGCTTTGGTTCAATCAGTTTTACAATATGGATTAGTAATATGGGGTGCTGCATATGACGTACACATAGAGAATCTTTTCATAATTCAAAAAAATATAATAAAAACAATACTAAATAGATCAAGGTTATACCCAACAAACTTAATTTTCCAAGATTTTAATGTTTTTACAGTGAGACAGCTTTATATCGGGGTGCTACTGAAATACATAGTGAAAAATAAAAGTAAATTTCCAAAACTAAACAAAAACATTTATAATTTTAGACCAAATGTAACAGAACAATTTCAAATTTATATTACTAGACTTTCATTGATCAGAAGACAACTAATTTACACAAGTAGCAAATTGATTAATACAATTCCTTTTGATCTGGATCGCAAAATTTCCAAAAAAAGCATAAAAGAATGGATAAAAAGAGAATATTTTCACACCCTAAATATAGCAATTTGATGTTTTTACTTTTACATTCTATTCCTATTATTTTATTTTATGGCACTTCCTTTGGTGGCACTATAGTGTGGGTTGTCATGCTGTAATTAATTTATTGATAAAAAAGTGTCTAAGGTAATTGTTCTAAAATTATACTATAATTTTCTACTAAAATTGAGCTACAAATGATTTGTTATTGTAATACTTTCAAATATTATGATTGACTTCAATTATGTTTAAATAATGTTATGTTTTAAGTTTATATAATTTTTTTTTTTCTTGCAACACTCACCAGCGGGCAAAGATATTCTTTTTGCTGGTGAAGCCTAGACTTTTTATTCATTTCTTCAATATTTCTTACATTTACATAATCTTATTGTATTTATATTCTTTAACTCTATTTATGTAATTATGAAGATTTTGTAATATGTACTGTAACATTTTATATTAATGGCAATAAAAATACTGAAATACTGAAAAATTTAAAATACGTATTAACCGTACTAACCGTTCGTTAGTCACTAAGAACCTTTCTCAACCTCCCCTACTATATAGGAGCAGTAATAAGCCAAAAGTTTTGTGTGTCAAATAAAAGACAAATTTTTTTTATTCTGGAAAGATTGTCTTCGGAACTTCACAAATTTTCTGGTTGACAAATCATTCTTATTGATAAATTTCATTCATCTACCAACAGCTTTCAACAGTTACTAATTCACAGTTCCATCCTTTAAATATTCTTGAACTAATTCCTAGATCTCCACTCAAGTACTTTTATGTTCATTCACCACATCATAGAAATGTCGTTGAACATAAACACTAATAGCACATCCAACATCTGCATAATCTTTATGACCTTTAAAACTAAATAACAACTCTCCACCAAATTGGCCATACTGTTTCAAATTACAGGCCATTCTCCAATTTTAGAGCCAGCGTATTATAAAAGACGTTGCTGCGTTCATTTCTTTTTCGCCTTCGTCATTGCACTGTATTTAACATTAGTTTCTTTATTAATTCTCGGGTCAAAGGACGTCCATAGTGTACTCGAGCGAGGCATTAGTAATTCAAATATGAAAATCTTGCCTGGTTCATTATGTTAATGCAATTGTTTAATTAAGCGAGCCGTATTGTTTATATCCATAGAATATATGAATAATAAATAACGTTATAATTATTATTTTAATACAACACGAGCGAAACATTCTAGAGAGAGGAGGTGATATTAGGCCCAAGACAACAACAAATAAACGACTAGAGAGGTCGAGAGGTAGATTAAGAAGGATAGAAGAGTAGACAAACAGAGAGAGGTTGATGAGATGGTTGCAGCCAGCCAAATAAGATGTATAATACAATGGTAATTATGACAGGCTGTGTCATGCTGCTTGTTAAGGCGCATAAATGATTTTCAAAGTAACAAATGCTTGGTTTCTTTTCGGGTATGGTTTTTGTCTGGTTTGTAGCAGTTGTCAGAGAGTAAGGAGCACATGTATTATATATGTAGTCGTTGGTTTCTTCACTCTTTCATCCTGCGAGTTTTCCAGTTACTGATATAATGATAAATTCATAAAATGACTACTACTTGCAAATTACAAAAAAATGACTTGTTCATAAAAATCAACTGAATTCTGGATTTTCAGCACAGAGACAGCTAGTTTTGTTTCAGGCTGCAATAGTACACATAGCATAACTATGCATAGGGTTCCAATAGATGATAACAAGTGTACATAAGCCGCAATAGATTCTAGAGCTCAATACATTCTGGGAAGCTCACATATAAGGTCTTGAGCTTGAGTGATGAAGCTTTTGAGAGGGATGATGATGAGAGATGACGACTACTACTAGAGACTAAAATAAACAAAAGTTAAGAAAAGAAACAAGCATTTTATATCGGTGAACTGAAAAAATCAATGGAATCATGCAGTATAAAAAGAACAAATTCAATTGACTATCCAATCTAGAACTAGACCATCTTGAAATAGCTTAGCAAACACATACAACTTTGAAACTGAGCTTCACTGAACACATCATTATTGAGTGTGAACTATTTATGAAGCGAGAATTGAATAATTCCACCCAACTTAAAGTGAATATTCGAGAGGAAGAGTTTTTAAAATTGAAATCACATCAACATTAGGCTGAAGGAATAAGAGAGTTCAGTTTTATCGATATGCAAACCATACCATTCCAATTTTGAAAAACCAAAACATAAGCTACAAGAATTGTGAAGACAAAATAGTTTTCTGTATACTTCTAGTGCTCATTGGGACTAGGTCATGATTTTCGCAGGCGTGGATTGAAATATACGTACATGAAACTCTAACACAAACTATATTATAGACATATAGTGTACTGTATCAAAAAAGTATTGAATACAGACCTAGGAAGTGCAGAGCCAAGATTAATAATGATAATAAACCGGGGAACCTGATTGCTCTGTAAATAACGTTTCATACACATAAGAAGAACCCAACACGCAACTATTATGCGAAGTAGTGCACATTATAATCTCAAAAGTAAAACATGAAAAACGACTTTTGGATAAGCAGGTTCAACAACTAACTGACTGACCACGAGCACTTGATGTAAGTCAAAAACGTGATGAGTTTACATGTGATGAAAATCCTGGGGATTATTATAATGAAGCGAGTAAAGAGTGTGTATGAAGTACACTTTGAGGAGATGAAAGAAGAGGCATTTCATCAAGTTGATGATAATTTGAGAGCCGTAATGAGGAAGCACACGTTTTCAAGCAATAATAAAACTCCACCCACCACGCGACTATGATCTACTTATTTTTTATACGATTTGCTCTCACGAAAAGTGAAAGAATCTTTATAGATAGACGGTATGTTGTCTATACATGGCAATTCACGTTGGTATATAAAAAATATAAGAATAACAAGAGGAAAGGAAAAAGAAGAAAAATAGGAAGAAGTACAAAAATGAGGATGGGTAAAGGAGAGGAAATGGATAAGAATAATAAAAAGAATACTACCGGACGTAATACTTGAGGAAAAGATATAAACCGCTAACTACCTGTGTGTTATTTATTTAGTTATCTTTTCCTGCTCATTCTCCCCAATGTATATGAACTTTCTTCATGCTTCCTAATTATATCTTGTAACAATATTCGTGAAGTTAAATTATACGTGGAGAACTCATAGAAAACGAGTATGATACAAGTTAACTTTCCATTTTTATAAATGCCTATGTTTTGATCACGTAGTTTTTAATCCTTATTTTTATACTCCCATGTTATGCTATACTCCTATATGCTAGGCTATCATTAATTTAAAATTCGTCAACTCTTCTATGAAAGTTTATGATCGTAACCAAAATGGATGATTCTATGCCAAAAATGTAATTTAAAATTTTAATGAGTGAATCTATTTGTTTTGTTTCAGAAATAAAGTTCCTTCAATTCGCTTCCTTCAAATGTTAACGAAGTCAACCACTAATCAACTACTCAAATACATCTACAAATACAAACAGCATTTGTTTCATTCCTCACTCTGTTAAACTCCACTTTGTATTCATTATAAAAACTGGTATTGTATGATTCAGAGAAACTAATTTTGCAGTGAAATAAGTTAAGGTAAAGTACAATGAATCCAATCTTGCCACTTGCGGAACATTGATTTGGAATGAATCCATTTAGAATAAATAAGTAATAGTCGTATATATTGAATAGGATAGAAACTATATACAAATTGTTCACGAATACCCCGAGGCAAAAGTGCACAATAACGTACCTACAATAATTAGAGATATACAATAGCAACATTAATTATGATTGCAAATAATGGAAGGTCAATATTCATATCAAATAGCTGAACAAATAGCGCACACAGAGATTACAATAGTGGTGTAATAGTGAGTGCAATTATAATTATTATTACGCCCCTCGCAATATAATATAGTTGGACGCCCTTGACAGCTACTTTCGTCATTTGTACGAGTTTGCATGTGTGAATATGTGTGGAGGTCCATCAAATTAGAGACACTAAATGATTTTGGAGATGGAGAATTTGAGCTCTCCAGGTTAATCAAGGATCTACATCTACCTACTATTAATAATGTTTATGTCTAGTTCATTAATGTGAATGAAATGATAACTTACAGATTAAAAAAATATTCAAGTTAAATTAATAATTGAGTAATTATTAGTGATTTGCAATTTAATCTTGTGAGTATTGTGACGGAATGGCTTTATTTGAACCAAATTATCAAGTTGTACCTGCTCTAGTTGTAATATCAAACGTTTTGAATATTCCACTCAGCCACCACGTGACCTAACTGAGCGTGACGTCAAAATTCATTCACTGCTCAAGCAGCTGACTTCTTCTGTCACTGGTCAGACGACCATAACCTAAAATCTTGGGAAGGTTCAATGATTCGAACAATGAAATTAAAAATAAAATTAGGCAGTAAGTAAGGCCAGAATAACTCATATTATACCATAAAAGTACCTGAAATAATTTAGATTTAGTCCTAAGATCATTAAATATTGTATATTACTGCTTTAATTGTTGACCAAGTTACCTTATCAGTCATGTGAAATTTGACACTAGCATCACATATGCCGGCTAGTCTACTTGCCGTCTGCTATCATTTGATAAGGGGCAACTCTAGCCACTAAGTTTAAATGTATTTCAGGGCCTAAATTTAATATTTAAGTATTTTATGTCAACGTGGTTGTATGTTTGCGTGTTCTTTCTCCCGCCAAAGTAAATGTTACCTCAGCTCATAAATTAATTTTAAAATTATTATTTTCTAAAATTATCAATTTATAAATAATACAATGCTCATTCCTTCCCTGATTTATCTGTGCAGTTTAACTGCCTATTTTTGTGTTTTACTGTGCTTTTGCTTGTCTTATATTGCTGAATTTTGGCAGTTTTGGGTATTTGGCCCACTGTATTAAAATATTAAAGGCTGTGATGAGGACTTCTTCCTGAAGGAAGACTTCCTCACACAGACAGACACAGACGAGACTTGCTACAAGAGCCTCAACCAGGAGGGAGGGCCTTCAGCCAATTCCCAATAAGATTTAAAATAAATGTAGCACAACACAAAGTAATGAGTTCCTAATTGCATTTGAAACTAAAGTTCCTATTTTTGAACGTTCTGAAAAATTGTGTGTGACTTATTGCCAAGCCGATGGAATAAGATAAAATTCACCAAATATTCCATATGATGTCTGCCAGTCGCCACCTCATGGGACCAACACCGTAACGAGTGAGTGTGAAATTTAATTAAGTCCTGATCAGGCACATATGCAATCAGTGCGCGTATAAAGGCCTAAAGTGAGTTATTATCATCGAAATATAAATAGAGTGAATCAGAAAATCTGAAACCTACTGTGAAGATCGTTCAAAAAACCAACCATAGACTCAAATATTCCTCAACTCAAAATTTACTTGAGTTGGTAATTTCTCAACCAATTTCTACTTAACATATTCTTGCCTTGCATGGACATAATTTCATCAAATTTAAATTGTTCAATAAATCAACAGTTATTGTTTAAAATCTGTGTCACAAGTCAGTTGAATTCCTTGCTTTCTAGCTTAGTTTATTTAATTTATTTTCCAGCAGTAAATAATAATAACTTTTCAGACGAATTTAGTGCCCCTCATCACCCAAAAAATCACAGAAATTGTCTGGGTTTGTTGGGGGATGTTGGGTATTGTTCTTCTGAAAGTTTTCTTCTTCTCATTGTATGTCACTCTATCTCACATTCTCTAAAAGCCTATATATCCGGAGCATCACATCAGAGAGAGAGAAAGAGAGAGTGAACATTACAGTATGGAACTGAAGTATCTTAACTGTGAATATGTACTTGTGAATACTACGTATGTATTCTTATGCCATATCGGTGGGAAGTTCCAAAAGGAAGTTCCACCGGCACCATAACCTTGAATTCCGTCGAAGGGAAATCATGGTATTACTTGATGTGATACACTGAGATTTGAATTTTTTAAATTTCTTCCGAATCAAGAGAGTCCAAAAACACAAGGAAGATCACCATAATCACCATTCACTATCAAAAAATATGGAATTTCGAAAAAATTAGAGCACGAAAAATTTTAGCTTGTTATAATTTCTACATGACAACCAATACTTCCAATTCAAATCAAATCATTTGAACTAATTTGAATGATAGAACTTGAGTACTTCTAAAGTGAGTACTGTACGTGAAAAACAAGTTAACTACTATTTCTTTTCGTGTTAGGATACCTCTTCAACTAGGACCTTATAAGAAGGGGCTCAATATCATCAATATTAATTTTACTATATCTGAAAATCTCCTACTCAGTTTCCTACCAATTCAGTAACATGTTCCCTACATGAATCAGGTTACATGAGATGGGAATTCGATGACAAACGTAACACACAGATGTAATACACCCATCAATAAAAGGTATAACAGAAAAACCGCAAACAATTTTCTGATTCATCTACGGAAAAAGTGGATGAATTAAATCAACCACCAGGCGTTACATTGGCTACTATTGACAGTTTTTTCAAGGCCGACCACCAAACACAGACGAGCCACCATTCAATTAGAAATGAGGAGGAAGGAAATTGGGTGTGTGTGTGAGAGAGAGTGAGAAAGAGTAGACGCGGATTGACACAATTCAAAACGATAGAGCTTTTTATTTTAGAGCCGATGATTAATAACCGAACGTGAGTAAAGAAGAGATTTGAATAAACGAGTGTAGTGAGGGGGGTCCAGGGGGGGAGACGAATGGATGAGGGGTTGTTGATGAACACCACAATGGTCACTGGATGAGGCAACACTACCGGTAATTGGAGGCGACACAAAAAGCAGGATAAACAAGATGATAAACTACCGTATCTCGATACAATTAATCTTTTTCCGCCATCGCCATCAAATTAAGAGACTCCACCACGTTCAAAATGTATTCGGTTTGATAAAAACACAAATGTCGCCTCGTATGACTGATAATGGGATGAGGTATTCGACTCGTCAATGATTTGAAAATATTGACACAGGTTCACGATGACTATTATAATGATAAAAATAAATTATTGGCTTAATTTACTTCAATGGTGTTTGAGTAAAAGTTCAAAGCATTCGTTTAAATATTGGATCTAGAAATCGAGCTATTGGAATTATAGTGCTATTAAAATACGAGAAATATCTATTTGTCACACCTTGACATGATAAAATAATACAAAGTAGCGCAAAGAAACGCATGTCGAAATTTGAGTAGGATACCATCCGGAAGAATTCATCTAGTAGCTGAATATCGACAATATTAGGAAAAACCGACTGAATGGTTGACAGAATTTGCATGAAGAATAGAATGGTACTAAATATGCGATTGAAAAAGTTAGAAGAATTGAATAAAAATGACAAAATAGATTGCTTGAAAATTGGGAGTATTTTCACTGAAAGATTGACGTTTTAGAATTGAAAGGGTTAGAATGCAATGAGATGGTTAAAAATGAAATAATCCATTTGAATAATTAATAAACCATACAAGTATTATAAATAGAACTAGATGAGTCACATGTACAATTTTTTATAAAATTTAAGATATATTCAGAGAATAATCAAAAACGAAAAAGGTATTGTAATTCAGAGATTGAGCATTGAATAAAACAAGGAATGACTTCAGAATATTTAATTGGAAATTGGAGAATCGATTAAATTTAGCATGTCTTAATTTTTCATCTCTCATTTATTCTCGGATTCAATACACCATCTCTCTCTAACCACTTACGTCAATAATGATTCGAAAGAATAGAAATCATTGCCGAGACTATAATAATAACAATAATAGCGATGACCCTGACGCAAGACGTTATTATACAAGCAAATAAATGGGAAAGAAGTATTTCCACAGACACAGAACGCAAATAAGTGTAATTCAAATATTACGTAGAAAATGCTAAGTATAAAGCCTATATGTTAATAATAAGATAAAATAAGGGAGTGCCTTGTAATGTGATAAGCCGACCTTCACTCAAGAAATGATTAAAAAAACTTAAATATTATCTTCAGCAGGAAAACAGGCTTACATTCAATCCAAGCCCAATTCACAGTGAATCATACTGCACATAATGTTCATTTATTTCACGAATATGATAGATATTGCTTGTGCTCAAAGATATCTTGTGATGGAATAATCGAGTAAACTTTCTTGTAATGATATTCATTCTTTATTAGTGTTCTGAGGTGTGAAAAATGTTTCAGATTGATGTTACCTTATGATTTCGTACATAAATATTCTCAATTATAATATAATTGCTTCTTACAAAAATTTTATACTGGGAAAGTTAGTTAACTCACGTTTCGATGGCCAAATAGAATATTAACTCACCTGGAAAAGAAAAATACAATAATTAGAAACTTAATTTAGTAAAAAAAATTTAGAAAATATGATTGAATGGGACATTACTTTTCAATCATAAATGGAACATTCCTTCTAATAATCATGATAATAACTCATAAATAAAATGACATAATAGCTAATTGCTGTGAAAAAGGCCGCCTAGAATATTATACAGTAATAGATAAAATATAATCACAAAACTGTACAATTTAATTAGAAGTTTAGAAATTATCACCCATGAGAATGAAGAATCATAATTTTCGTAACTAATTCACAATGTTGTGGTGAAAATTGAAGTATTGCAACAATCAAGCAATATTGTAATTTTATTAAAGAAATACAATCCTCAATGGTCAAATTGTTGTTTAAGGGAGGATAGAGATTGAAATTAAAACCATTCGTTCAACAACCCCACATTCAAACTGAAATAGACGTGGTAACGCTATTAGAAAATAATAAAAATAGCGTGGTAACTATGAAACTATGAAAATTAACATGAGGTCTGATGGTGAATGAAAGCAATTCAGCTACGCAATAAATACCATACGCCATAAAATACCACGCCAACTAAACATTCCAGTCCTTTCATCAACTATCAATAGACGAGGGCATTCATAGCAAAACTATGCATACCTCCCCCCCAACTAAAAACCCCCCTCCCTAACAATGCACACCAATCTTTTTATCCAGAGCCAACACGTTGGTTGCGATGCATTGCAGTACAGGAACAAGACCAGCATAGCAAATACATACACGAATACCAGGACCGCATCTCTAAAACAATTATTGCTGTAGCGGGCGTGCGTCAGTGTGCGTGCGTTGGTCTGCATTGGCAAATAATGTAGTGAACCTAGTGACGTTTGTACAAGCCATCTGTCATATTATAGACCAGCGCAGTCACCGCAATCAACAACAGTCGGGGGGCCGGCCGCTCACAATTATTATTTATTCAAAATTTCGGCTGATTATAATAAATAATAAGGGTGCACAAGAGGGTAGGAAGGAAGGGAGCCGGTCTGATTTGTGTATGAGTTGGTTTTACCCCCTTGCCAACGATTCTGAACACTACAACAATCCAAATAACTAACAACTCCCTTCATGTTTCGGGAATTATAGTTCGACAATTATAAATCACTCTTATCATCCTTTATAATAGTGGTAATATTCTCTTACTGAGGGCTACAAAAATTTTGAAGATTCAAATTTTTTGAATTATTGTACTTGGGAATCATCTTGAATTATTAAAAAATAATAGAAACACCCAATCTTGAGAAAATCTGATAATAATGAATTGTTTCCTTGCATGGACGAATAGATGCACAAAATTGATAGGAATTCAAAGATATTATTGATTCAGGTATGTTATTTTGAAATCTGCAATAATCTAAAAAGCTGTAATTTACAAGAATTTCTTTCAAATATTCAATCACTTTAATCACTATTGAATTTTGGTGAACGAAAGTAGAACTAAAAATTATTGTGACTACTGGAACTACGTAAAGTACTACTACAATTATTATTGCAGAAATATTTTTGAATAGAAAAAACTCGTAAAAATAAAAGCTTATAAAATACTCAAAACGTAGAATTTTGATTTAAAAAATTCATCTGAACTGTTCAACCGTATAAAAATTATAAAACCATCCAGTTTGGGAATACTGTATTATGATTGTTCGACAGTAATTTACTTCAGTCAAATTGCTGATTTTTACAAATCACTGATTTATAGTTGGACATTATTATGATAATATAAAATAGGATAATTGATATGGATCATGAGGTGGCGGAGGGGGAAAACACAGTGTGTTACTTGTGCCACCAATCAGCTGCCAGTAATAGGGGTGACGTGCTGACCACACATAAACCTGTGCCTGCTAATAGGTGTCAACACCGGCCGAATAAATCGCACCAACACGGCATTTTAAATATGACAACCCGACGCTGTGGAACAGTGCAAGGGATGGGAAGAGGTAAAGGGGGGAGCCGTTGAGCTACCGGGGATTACAGCTGAAATATCGCGCGTCGTGCTGTTCCCCCATCCACCACATTTTCAAACTCACCCCCCACACTACTCGAAAAACCCATAAGTTCTCGCTTTCCAAGAGAGCATAAGAGAGAAAAAGAGTAAGAGAAAGAGTAAAAGTAAGATAGAGAGAAAGAGAAAGTAAGAGTAAGAAAAGTTAGAATAAAGTAAAGAGAGAGAGAGAGAGATAGAGTGAGAGAGTAAGAGAGAGAAAGTAAAAGTAAGATCAAGAGAGGAAAAAAGAAAGAGAGAAAAAAGTGAAAGTAAGAGAATGATTAACGAAGAAAAAGAGTAAAAGTAAGAGAGAGACAGAGTAAGAGGAGAAAGGAAAAAGTAAGTGAAAGAGTAAAAGTAAGAGAGGGAGTAAGAGAAAGAGTAAAAGTAAGAGAGGAAGAGTGAGAGAAACAGATAGAGAGAGAGAGAGAGAGAGAGAGAGAGAGTAAGGGGGAGAGTAAAAGTAAGAGAGATACAAAGAGAGAGAGAGTAAACGTAAGATTGAGGGTGAGGGAGAGAGAGAGTAAGAGAAATGTAGAAGTAAGTGAAAGAGAGAAAGGAAGTGGAATAGTTGTTGAGGCACAGAAATTGAGGTAGAGAAAGAGGGTGGAGAGGGCAACCGACTTGTCAGAGACGGCTTAGACCTCCCTTTTTTGTATTGATAGCCGGCAATCTATTATATTTCTGTTTCAAATTACACGCTACTTAGGCCAGACTACACTCACCCCCACAATAACACATGTACGCATAGCAGTGCTTGTGGTTTTTTGAGATATTTGCAATTTCTGTCACACCATGTATTAGAATTTTGAAAATATTGTTATTGATATAGCAAATGGAATGCATTTTAGAAAGAATACCTTTATTTAGAAACTTCAATTTATGTTTTTGCTTGCATACTTGAACAATGATACTCGATTAAATTTCCATGTACACGAATTTATATTTCAA
Organism: Sogatella furcifera; assembly: GCA_017141385.1. Taxonomy (NCBI): domain Eukaryota; kingdom Metazoa; phylum Arthropoda; class Insecta; order Hemiptera; family Delphacidae; genus Sogatella; species Sogatella furcifera. The sequence goes on along the minus strand of CM029551.1, from coordinate 11,912,498 downwards.
GAGCTATTAGAGTCCACCTGAAAAATGCTCAATAAAATGATTGTCAATAGATGGTATTGGATTTGTTTGATAAAAACTTGAATATAAACTCTCGTTTCATTGCACATTTTCATCGACCTCATTCAAATTACTGTAGCTTTAAAAAATTCATCCTGCAGTTTTACCTATTCAAAATGTTGTTTATTATTTATATTAAAAAATATATATATTGAAGTATGAGTAATATTGTACATTGAAGTATAGAAATGCAATGACCTTGTGTATAGTATCGAGTTATATAACTTATTATATATAATACCTCTATATATACCAGAATCTAATCTATATACCAGAACTCAAAATCCACTGAACCGAATGCATTCAAATTTGGTAGGCATGTTCAGTTGGACGTTCAGACGCGCGCTAAGAACTGATTTTAAAGGATACGCCAAATATTTTAGTTTTTCTAGAGTTTTTCGGCGTTTTCCTCATTTTTTCGAGAACATTGGTTCTCGGTAAAAAATGTCTCGGTAGAATCGGTTCCCGATTGCGGTGGGAAATGTTGATATTTGGTGGGAAGGTTCAGATAAGGTCTAGAAATGTTGTGTTAAAATATTATTGCAATCCGTTCAAGATTACGCCAGTAATCAGGTTTACAAAATTGTAGATGTGTTGCGGGTTGCATATCTTCCGCTTTGATACGACCAATCCTAACTGTAAATTCAATGGTTCAGCAAGATTATAGATTCAGCAAGATGAACTGATTTGGAAGATGTTGAATCAAGTTTCAAACTATATCCGATATACTTCCCAAGGTTAAGCTTAATATTAGCGTTTTACTATTTTTTTGAATTTTCGGAGTTTTTCTTAGATTTTTCTAGAACAAATTGGCAGAAAATGTTGAAATTAGGTGAACTGGTCCAGATCAGGTGTAGAAATGCTGAAATAAATTTCGAATCCCTTCTGAACGGAATTTGCAGGCGAGAGAAGCGAGCCTGTTTGTCTCAGTTGACACTGACAGAGGTTCTGCAGGCGAGCGAAGCGAGCCTGTTTGACTCACTTACACTGCCTATACTGTCGGGGGTCCAGGGGGCGGAGCCGAGGCGAGCGAAGCAAGCCTGCCGGCTAGTATTGAATATTGTAACTGAATACCGATTGAATTGGAACTTGCTTTGCACAAACTGGTTAGATAAGGAAGCAAGGAAGAATATTACATTCCGAGCAGTAGAACTAAAGAAGCTAATTATTTATTATTATTAGATTAAATAAAATTCATAAAAATGATATTACTATCAGGAAGTCTGCACCAAGTCTTATAGTGAAGCAAAGCTATATTAAAATTTCGATGTTTCGATAGCTTCTTCATTTCTTTCAGGTTAGTAGGACTAGGTCATTTAACATTCTAGACTATGATTGTAAAATTGTATACACATGATCATACACATAAAACTACTGTATTCTTGAACAACTCTTGTTAATAAACTTCAAAAGGAAACCTATTCGCATTCAACCGTAGAAATTGCAGTTCAGGTAACCAAATTCCGGCTGGCGCCAATATACAACGGATATGAGCTAGATTGCACCAATTACATCCCAATCATAAATGGTTATCGATTTTTTGTGATCGAGCTATCACTATTATTATAATACAAGCATTCAGAAAGAGTCAAGTGGTAAAAAATGCTCTGATCCAATAACCAAGCGAAGAATAGTATAGTAATGGCTTTCGAATAGAAAATATTCTAGGAGCACACCACATATGATATTAGAGTGCCCTCTTTAGGATATGCAAGTACCACATCGAATTCCAAGTGGAAAATTGGATATGAGTCGCGCATACGCTTCCTAACCAGCTCATATCATCAATGACAAAGTTAATCCTAATTTGATTGCGACCTACTTATCACAATGTGAATGAACTGTAATAGCTTCAAATGAATCCGATTAAGATAGTTGCAGCTTGAAGATCAGAAAAAGCCATAGTCCATAACACAAAAGCGTACACAAATTTGATACAGAAATACATTTCTGAATTTGTAAGGGCAATAATTACTATAGACTATGAATTTCGATATTAAAAAATTATGAGTTCTTTATTAATTTTGGGAATGGTAATAATTGCCTCAGATGTGAAGAAGTAGTTGGTGGCTGCTTCTATAGTAATTGAATTATAAAAATAATACTAGTTGGTGGCTGCTTCTATGGTAAATTGAAGTCTCTGAGTGAATATATTGGCTCTTTACAATCAAAACGAAATGACTCGCAACTCTGCAGTCTATTATATTATGTTCAATAGTCACTATAATATAGGCTACTTCACTTCTTTCAATATTCTTCTTCGCAAAGTGAAAAGAAACAAAAATTTTACTACGAACAAATTCAACAGAAATAAATGTACCTTAAAGTACATTTTTTGCATTCGTCTACTCCCCTCCTTTACAATTATACCAGAATGGCAATCCATTGACAGCCCTTGTACCATTACCTTACATTTTATTCCCACAGCTGTAATCTAATCCATCATAATTAGATAAGATTAGGATTATCAGACGATAATACCATCAATTACTAAACTACTGTATTCCAATTATTGTAACCTTCATTTACGTGCTGTTATTGTAATGAATGGGATATTACAACATTATGCCTGATAATAAATAAATATATTAAATGGATGACAAAAAAACAAATATAATCATTTTCCTACATTTTTAATTTTCAAATCCAATCCTCCATTCTTTCCTTCCTTATAGATAGTACAGTATATTGTATCATTATGCCTGCCTTGAAAAGTATGATTTTTCCTAAATAACAAATAAATATTATTTACTCTACACTTTCAAATCAAATCCTCCATCTTCAACTTACATCTTTACAAATTCAAAATAAAATTACAGAATGTAATCAATAATCTCAATCGGATATGCTTTTTGCACCGCCATTGTTTTAGAAACTGCACAGAGCCACCACCAGCAGCGCTCGTTCAACTTTGACTCTGGTTTGCAGTTAATCGACGCGCAAAAAATATCTCACTCATGGCTGACTGATGCAAATTGTGAGGGCGGTTGGCATTGGCAGCCGAGTACGGACTAATTAGGTGGCATTTGTCATCTTCGATGTGCAGTGAAACAACAAGCACCTCGCCGCGCGCACTCCAACATGAAAAGAAAGCTTGCTGCACTTAGCTTCCTTCCCGGGGGGCTTTTCTCGCCAACAATCGAGTGGATATTATCGAGACACAGGAGGCGTTCTGATTCGCGAATTATTAATTGATTTTTATAGGTCGGCACACATCCCGGCGCTTACCCGCGCGTCGAACGCTATTTATACAATAACACCTTACAAATCGAAACCATTGAACCGCCTCAAATCAACTACCATCTTCGCTCCCCCCTTACTAAATCTAATTAACTAATTAACTTATCCACAACCTCTCCAATAAGAATGCCACTTGATTCTGCCACCAATTATTAGCCTGGCAGTGTGTTTTTGCCAGCGTGCTGCAACTTGAACATTTCTGTTCCACTTGAATGTGTCCATGGAGGTGAGACACGCAACATGCCATCCACACAATGTGAGTCAACCAAGTGTGTTGTGTGAAAATCAATCAGAGCTCACTTTACTCTCGCCTTTGTATGCACTAGTTTGATTACCATGGAGTAATGCTTGAAGTTGTGGAGTTTGCTCCACAAGAAAGCGATACAATAATCGAGCAAAAAAGTTGGTAGCATACGTTAGAGACCTATAGATTCCTATTGTTCTAATGATTCTATTCATTCATCTTTAAATTCAGTAAAATTTGAGAATAGTTGAATCTAAAATCAAATAATACATCATAATATGGAATGTTATGATCTGTTCTATGTGGTGATACGTGATACTATTTTTTGGATGTTTTTAACCAGCGGTTTCAGTGTTTCACGGATTCAGCGTTTTCAGTTTCACAAATATATTCATATTCAAGTATCCGTTTTGTTCTGCCTTCTATTCTATTTCCAATAATTATTCAAATACTGTATTTTCAATAGAGTATGTTATTGTAGGAAAAATCCTTCAAAAAGGCTTCACAACAATTTTTTGACATTTTGATTGATGAAGCTTTGACAATAGAACAATGAATCATTATTTGAGTAGGGTAAGTGATTGAGTTGCTCTATCGCAAGCTCTTGTTTTCCCCATTACTTCACTTTCAAATAATTTTTAATGTAATATTGATTCAATTCACAATTAAAATTCATAAAATGTATAAAATAATAGATGAAAACCTAAGGTTTCAAATGTTTTACTCATTTGTATTTATTTAACTGTATTTATTCAGTTGTATTTATTTGATTGAATAAATTATTAAATCCAAATTTTTCTTCTGATCTATTCTGGAATAAACCTACTATTTTTTCAGCCTGGAGCAATCTGTTGAAATTATAAGTGAGAAGTTCCTCCTTGGTGTATCGTAAACAACAACACTATCATCGGAGTAATTAGTAAGAGGTGTGTAATTCATAAATCGATTACTGTTGTCTGTGTACACAATAAAGGAATCACTGGCTGAACCTTTGCGAAAGATATTCAACGCTATAATAGCTGCGTACTTAATTACTGCATGCCGATATCCTACAATAATATAGCCCACAATATATTCGACTGCTTTTGATCAATCTACGTATATTTTATCGATAACCAATAAATGCATAGTGTGTCCTCTTATGCTGTTATTAACAATAGACTAGAGGCACATTGGGGCAAGCTAGAATAATCTGCTAGATTGATTGAGGTGATCTATTCTAATAGATCAACGAAGAAAAACAAACTCTTGCTTGATGACTATGTGGACCAAAGTACTGTGCGGATCACTATTACTTCGCCATCACCAACATTGGCTCAATTGAATTTCCCGCGGGCATTCATCTTTGCTCGATTGTGTTGACCCATCGACATTATACAATTTGATATTGTTTTGATGATCAAGCTTGATAGAATAGGTATCTAATCAATCTAAGCTCTCAACAGTTAAAATATTAAGTAGTAATAACATACATGCTGATGGATCTAGCAAGGCCCAACCACTATATATAAAAAATTATGTCTATAAGTATATCTATATCTATAATTATATCCATAAGTTTGCAGTTTCGATGTTGAAATTTACTCTTTTCAACGAATATTAGGAGAGATTTCAATATTCAAGTTGATTCATTTCTTATTTGACTCTGTTTCACTAAAGGTTTTCAGCATTTGCATGGAAAGATTGTGGCCAAAGTGATACCTTCTTCACTATTGACCACAGAACCCTGAAAAAGATGAGTGGAAAAAAATGATACCAAATTCAAATTGAAAAAGTATAGTTCGTGAAATCACGATTAACTTCATTACACCTACTAGTTATGATTGGCATAGAATGATCTAGTTGATAAATTTGAAAGTATAATAGAACCATTTGCGTATTGTTAAACGTACATATTCGGTGTTATTTGATTAAGTTTGAAATCTGCAGTTCATGAAAATTAATTCAATTGAACAGTGATGGCACCAATACATGTACAGAGCTTTCAATCCAAATATGATGACAATTTATCGTTGTATTGAATGCCAATTGTTATACTTATTTTTTACAAAAACATGTTTTTTCAAAGAGTTAGGAAGGCAAAAGTAACAACAAGCCTATCAATAATTGAAACTGCGCGAATGTGGATTAACTTTATTCAAAATAGAACTTCGTTACAGATGCAAACTGTCATAAACAATTATAGTTCAAAGAATAAAGCAATTTGAATATTGATACAACTGCATTCAATAAGATCCTAACGAAATGAGATATCTATGGAATTATAAAATTTAATTTTTTATAACGTTTGATCATAATTTCAATAAATTCAGCACGGTATCAATATTTGAGTAGTACTTGAAATGGAGCTATTAATAGCGATTCGCGTCATAAAAGCTATAGAGGTTACCAGAACATACAATAGAACATGAAAATGACACATGTGAAAAATATACGGTGCTAAAAGATTTCTGTCTACATGAATTCGGAATACGTGTCTAGTATTCTGTCTAGTATTCTGTATTCGGAATACTCATCCTCGCGTATGTGGATTTTTCATACAAAGGCGCCAAGTTTTGGAATTCAGAAAATTATCACATTATATAATATTATTCAAAATGACACGTGTAAAGAATATAATGATGTAATACAGCTGACATCAATATAAAGCGGTTTGAGAATGAGTGCTCAGCTCTGTCTGGACATTCTGAAGCAGTCTTCAAGAGCGAATTAGTAGATCTGGGTTTACTCTCGTTTCGATGTACTCTCGAAGACAGCTCAGCTCTGTCCTGAAATCCAATACAGTCATATGCCAACCGCCTTAACTTTTGGCGTCTACCAATGTAATCTTCACTCTTATTTTATACTTCTTCAATACTAACTATCCAAAATAATCGCATTTGGTTGAATAAAATCATAATGAACCACATTAAAAATATAGAGAATCCTAGTTACAATAATTTAATTAAACTAATGATTGTAAAAGTAGTCAAAAATGATAAATACATAGCGATGCCGGAGAAGATTGTTACTGCCACTGATACGAAACGCGATTTTTCGACCAAGTTACGATTAATGATAACCAGACGCGGACCATATCCACTAACAGGGTAAACAACAGAAACAGAAATAATAGGCATTTAGTAGTACAAGTTTAGTATAGTTGCCGCCAGAGTGATCTGACTATCTTTTTTCTCTTCTTATAGAAATAGAGAACAAATGAGATGAATAGAGAAAGAGAGTGAAATTAGTTATCTTTTAAAAAGAACAATGGTTCTCACAAAACTATAGCCCGACACAATGACAACTAATAAATTGGAGTAGAAATAAATACGGGCTCATCCGAAAATATCCCAGACAAGACACAGTCTCTGGCTCATTGGAAGGACGATTTTTCGCGATAGAACAGCGATATTCCTACAATTATTGCTATTATTTATAATAAAAGATCTCTGCCAAATAAAAATGTGTGCCAGAATGCACGGTTATGATTAATCCGCTCGCGTTATTTAAATCTCCCGCCTCTCTAGGAGGATGGCGTCCAGCCTCCATTATATTTTATACCCGTTGGGATTTATCGTTATTTAAAAGCTCATATTTTACTGTTATTCGGAATGCAGAGTAGCACTTAGTCTCTCGCAAGCTGGCTTAGTCGTTCACTCTTGCACGACAGCTAAAAAGGGAACGAACGCATCACTTTGAAAACATTTCTGAAGCTTTGCATCACAAGAATCTTTATTTACTTTTTATTTTCTGACACTTCAAATTTTGAAAATTATTGCATCACTCATGAAGATTCAAAGGTATCAAGCAATTAGAATACCAAGGCCGAAGAATGTCTCACTGCAGGCTTCAAAAACATGCAACTTGATTACTAAAGTACCTAGAGAAGAAAAAGTTAGTGAATTGGGAAGTACACAAAAAGTTGACTACTTTGAAATTTTCAAGCAAAAAAAGGTCTAGGATAATAATATCGACAACCATATAGTTCGTTCAAATAGATAAAGCTGGCAAAAAATCTAAAAATATGAGACAGAGTTTTCTGAAGCTTTAGATAAGAATTGATGAGAACATAATTTGTTGACATTTCTGCAAAAAATCCAGATGTTTCAGAATTACCTAAATTACTTTGATTACTTTGGGCTGTTGCGCCATTGACAAACAAACTTTGATTACTAGACTTTTTCCGTGCTGGTTAGAACTGTTATAAACTATCTTCAAGAAGAAGGTAGTATTTAGTTTTTCTCGTATTCCTTGAATCATAAATTTGATGTTCCAACTTTTTTGTAGTATAATGTGAGTAAATGGACTAGTTATAAGTAATGTGGTTACTCTTTTCAATAAGACTATTCACATTTCTCATCATCCGACACTATCTTATAAGCTGAGTTAAATTTGAAAGCTACTCGCAAAGTGCTGTTCTATAGAATTAGTTGCATAGTTCTAAAGTAGAGAGAAGAAAGTGAGACTGGAAGGGAGTATAGTAGAGGTGGGAGAAAGGGTAAAATAGAGAGAGAGAGAGAGAGAGAGAGAGAGAGAGAATGGAATAAGTAAAGCATGTATTGGTCGCATGCAATTTACGCCCTACCAAACTTCGGCAAACTCAAAAAGTTCGGGTCCGCTCGATACCAACTTTACTGAACTTAATAACACGTAGACGCAGAGGACAAAAACATACTGACTCGCTCCTCCATCAAGTATACTCAAGAAATATGGAAATTATATAGTTATATATAGAGGAGTTTAAGCGTGTGAGAGAGTAATTACATATAATAAAATAACATGTAGAAGAGTGCAAGGATGCAGTACTAAAGCATCATGCAATGAGTTAGTAGGTGCTATTCTAAGCTCCACTAGCCGGCGTTTATAGGTTACTGAAGGTGCTACTAGTTTATCGAGCAAAATAGGGCTGCAGGCTTATTTTAATATGCTAACACTTGTTTGTCAATAATGCATTTTGGAGTGCATATTATACAGCACACAACCCACTCTGGAAATTCTGTTAGGTATTCTTCACGGAACTATGCGAAGCTAGCGTGCGAACGTCATAAAACATATTTCAAGCATTCATGTTCGTGATATCTCTCTGAGCATTCTGCGCACACTACCCAGACCCTAACAACGATCAAGTTTAAACAGGAATTCATGGTTGAATTTTGTAATTATTACGGTGATAATTACTTCTGGGAGTTGGGTTCACGACTTGACGACTACTGGGAATTGATAGCAATCTAGATAGTTTACAAGAATGTGATCAATCTACTTTTTACAACAATCTTTCGATATGAATAAGTAGCGAAAACACTTGTTTCTATTAGCTTTGTTTCGACCAAGTCTTTGTCGATATTGTACAACCGTTACACAACGAAATAAAATAGAAAGATTTTGTCAATTCTACACTTTATTTCTAGTACACATGGTTATTTACTACCATGGTTACTTAGCCATATAGGTCATATTCCCTGCCAGCTTGAGATGTGACCTGTGTGACCACGGAACAATGCCCCTGTACGCTGTCCCAAAAAAAGGTTGAATCTCCGTTGTTTATTTGAATATATGAAGGAAATTTAAATTTAATCAAGAATATCATTCTCTTTTAGTTGTTCACATAGCTGGAAAATGCAGAATTGAATTGACTATTATATACAGACGATAATCAACACTCAGTTAACTTCCCAATAATCTATTTTAGCATCAGGATTTCACTCTAGAAATGTGGCTCGAATGTGAAAATGGATAAATTCCATGTGAAAAGACTCAACTTCTCCATAATCTGTCTCACTAGAGTCTGTTCCACTCGAATAAGTTCACTGACAACAAGCCACGAGCAATAGGAAGGAACTTTTGAGGCGGAAAGAAGAAAATTAAAATTCAGTATTCAAATCTAAGCAGTCAGTAATTCCTGTTAGTGAATCTGAAGTGCATTGGAGCCATAATTAGTGAAATGGAAATTTGAGAAAAAGCACCGATAGGGAGTGAACGCACTTCCGATATAATTAATATTCTTAATTTTCCCGTTTCGTAAGAGGGTCTGAGAAGAAAAAGCCAGCAGCTGGAAAAAGAGTAATGGGCTTCAAACAGACACGCGCACTCACATGCACGCGCCTGCATGTTTTCATGAACATGTTGAGCAAGAAGAAAAAATTCTACACGGGAATAAGAATTGTAAAGAAAATAATATGTGGGGGAGAAGCTAGCTAAAAGAGACTAAATGGTAACGCGTAGTGTGTTTTCAAGATGAGGGAATAACTGGTGATGGGGGAAAGGGGTTGGAACATTAGTTGAAGCGAGAGAAAATTGGGGGAAGATTTCAGGATGCATGAGGAGGGTAAGAAAGAGAGAGAAAATGATTGTGGAGAAAAGTACGAATTGCGGGAGAGAGAGGAATGAAAGACTAAGAAAAGAAGAGAGTGAGAAAGAGTGTGAGAGAAAGAAAGAGACAAATAATGAGGGATGGTGGAAAAAGGAAATTAGACATTATTGTAAATTATAGAAATAATTATTGTGATTATAGGAAATAATTTTTTTTAAATTATGAAATAGAATATTCTCTGAGTCTCTGAATATTGAAAATTGAATGAAAGAATATTTTCATATCATTTCAATTCCAATATTGAGAGACACAGAGAAATACATGAAGTTCACGCAAGCTGAAAAGATACGCAGTCACAATGTAAAGTGTATTGGAACAGCGTGTCTTCTAAGCGAACTATAGCCTATACCTCAAGAAGCATTTGATTGAGAGAAAAGAAGGAACAGAGGGTGTGAGAGAAATACATAGAAGCTATAACAAGAATAGAGAATGAGATGAAAAATGAATTTCACGAGGTAGAGTGAGCAAGGGGATTATGATGATGACGATGACAAAATGTATACAAAAAAAAAGAACTCAGGAAGAGAGAGTAAGAAATCAGGGAGAGAGAGTGTCAATGGAACGTAGGCTAGCTTTTCCCTATTTGGGCTTATATCTTCGCCACGTCATTATATGTACAACTTTTCTTGTTCTAAGCCTTTCTCTGGACCACCCTCGACTAAGAGAGAAAGGGTGACGACGAGCGAGAGAATGTGTGCGTGCGCGTGTGAATGAGTGAGATCAATCTTTGTTCTCGCACGCACACTCTCGCACCACGCACATTGTGAGCAACCATCTTCACTTGCAACCATCTTGCGTGTGTGTATGTGTGGTTGATAACAACCCCTCATATTAATACAAAACGTCAGTTGCTCATACATACAAGAAGTCAGTGACCAAAATACGCAGCTTCTTTTCCCTTCCCACTCACACTAAAAATAATAATGGTGCACCTGTACTGCACCACAGTTCATCTTTATGTTTTAAATAATTTAAGAATAAAAGTGAGAATAAAAGTGCTAGAATAAAAGTGACACTATTCATTGTATGTATTGTACAATTTTGTGAATAAAGAAATTATGATATGAAATGAATGAAATGAAATTTTTACTCATTTAAATTATTTTATCAAGACACTTCACCTACATTATTTACCTTCGACGCTTATTCTATTCATCCTTGCATCATAATTAAATATGATTATGATCAATAAATTTTTATTGTTTTCTATGATAATCTGCATAGTTTTATATTTCTTCCCGTGTAGAGATAACTTATGTTAAGAGCTTTTTTATCATTAATTTCATCTCCCTATGAAAATATGACATTCGCACTTCTCTCACTCATTCAGAACCTTTTAAAAAATACTGTCAAGAGACAGGACAAAATTTCAAACCAATTGATTCAGTTGAAAGTTCTAATATTCTCTTTGAAAACTCTTTACCAATGAGAAGCCGACATTTTTATGAATCCAGAAATATATTTAGAAATGTTTTTATAATTGAACATGCAACTAAAAGTTAATTGTGAATATCTTTGATGCGATATGAAATTATTATGTTTGTGATGTTATTCAAAGTTACTCAAAGCACTCATAATATACATCATTGATTGATCGAAGAGAATAAATCTGTTATTTCCGAAGATACTTCTATTCAAAATAATTTTCTACATTGTAATCATAAAAAACAATGTTCTAGGTTTAGGATATTAGTGAATTTAGGGGGATCAAGTGAATGTTGAACTGGAATATACATCTGAGACTGAAAATAGCCTACCGAAGAATGAGAATATATACATGATGTAAAGAGATGTGCCGTTATATTCATGGATGGTACTTGAGAGGTTTCAGAAGAGCTTCCTCTGAACAAATAGGAATTGGGAAGTTGAATAATTCACTACTTCAAACTTGAGCATGTATGAGCATGGAGATGTAATGTCTTCATGTGAGGGGCGAGTTTTTGGGGTTCCCAACAATTGTCCAGATATGAAAAACGGAAAACAAATGTATGTTCCGACCTTTATGCATGAACCAAGTATTATTGTTTTTCAAAGTTCTGCCTTACGAGAAACTCATCTCACTAGTAATGATAGCCCGTAGAAGACTAAGGCAAGTGAGTATCTCTGAAAAAGTCGTGCAATTACATTGGCAAACATGGAGAAAAGAATGTTCAAACATGAGGATCCGCATTTGATAACTAAGGTTTTCAAACGAGAGCAAAACTTTTGTAATAAATTCTCTGAAATTTTCGGTTTACAAGTACCACTGGTATCGGAATGAGTTTGTTCATTTCACAGTTCATATATGAAGACAAATTCCACATATGAGGATATACGAATACCCTACTTCAAAAATATGAGTTCGGTTATTAAAAAAATTGGTTTAGTTGGAGTATGGGAAAAGTTGACCTTGCACGTAATAGTTGGGAAAATTCAGAACCAATTGCTCTAAAAAAGTATTATTTCGAGAGTTTCAGCTATTGCACGTAAGAGTTGAAAAAACTCAGAACCAATTGTTCTATAAAGTACTGTATTATTTTGTGATTTTAAGCTATTTACCATCCGTTCAAACTAATTATTCAGGTAAGGGTAAAAAGCTCATATAAGTTATACCTATATTTTTTATAAACACATTTATGACGGCTGAAATTCTTTAAACAAGCTTATATAATAAATGTAATAAAAATACATACATTGTACATCAACATTTGATTTCAGATGTATAACCAACATTTTTATGGTAATAATCTTATCCTACATCATGAAAATAGGCTCACCAATCCATGAGAGTAAAATCATTCCAAAAACAAGCATGACATCATATAACTCACCTGGAACAAAAGAAAAAACATTTATATGAGATAAAAGTTCTAAAAATGAGAAATAAATAAGTAAATAATGAATGAGATGGTGATATGAAATTTGATGATAAGATTGTAGCAGAAAATATCTAATTTCTCTAAAGAAGAAAAAACTTTACAATTTCACAATCAAACATTGAAGAATGAAGAAAAGTGAAAAAGAAAAATAAGAGAGTAAGAACTGTAATTGTAAAATTGAATACTAGCGAATTAAGACAAATGAGTTGAAATTGAAGAATAATACACATGAAACTGCAATAGAGAGAGAATATCTATTCTGCGATAGTTTGGACTATCGCTTAAATCTGACAAGATGATGACACGTATAAAGTCTATAATATAATTTATATGTTATGTAGGTCCGAGTGTTAGTAATCGTAAAGCTAGTCACATGAAATAATATCGTCAGAACTATGGAAGTTTACGGAAAGCGATGCCCCTAACGACGCTATAGTCAAGCCAAGCGCGTTAAAGTTAGAGTTAGTCAACTTGCATTACTACGCGGGACCAACAAATAATAATAAATATTAATAACTCCGTATTTGGATTTAAAAGAAGACGTCGCTGGAATAACAGCAGTGGGACCTTCACTTCGGTGCGGCGTTAGCTTACGCCTTACTGTTATTATTATTACGATTATTGTTATATCAGAGCCTTTGTTATTATCTCTTATTATTAATATTGTTATAGTTATTGGCGTCGTATGTTGGCAGATATTCGCGGAGTTTCCTTCCATTCGCCGAGTTTTAGTATAATCCGAGAACGCCAAACGATCCAACTTCTCAGCTAAATTCCAACTCGTACAAATACGCCCGTGCACGAGATTGCGCGTAAGGGAACGCACTACGGATCTCCTGCTCTCTGCAGAGGGACTGAGACTGTTCGCAAATCTGTATTTATTAGATGAAAAATAGTACAGGCTTTGCCTACGTTGTCCTCCTGATTCAAGTGTTATATGTACGAATAAATGAAATGAAAAATAAACATTTTATTAGCAATATTTTTCAGGTTGATGTTGGGAAAAATAAAATAACACTGTAATGTTAGCACTGTTGGAACGAACATTCAAGATTTTATAATTTACATTCACGATTTCAGACACCGATTGAAATAGTCGTCTCTATAGCACCAAATAAAACATAGAAATTAAGTTTCATTAGAAAGTTCTCTTCTTGGGAGAGTGAAGATTCAAAAGTCTGAAATTGTTGCTTGTAATTTTTTTTTGGTATTTCTATATTGATATAAGTTACGCAGCAAAATAACAAAAAATTTGGAATATCTAGGTGTATAAAATTGATGAATGAAATTAAAGAGGAAAAGCTCCATACAATAACTACAGCTAGCCAATAAACCAAAATTGCAATCACATCTACTCTCTTGAAGGGAAGCATCCAATCTCATCTTCCAGCATAAATTGAGTTGGGATATGATTTCGCAACAATTCAAAAAATAACAACAATTCTCACTCCAGTCAACTCAGTTTTCTGTTTTTGAGTGAAACAAAATCTCTCAACGCATCTCGAAAAGATACGCTTCGCCTACTAAAATTAAACAAAAAACCATGCGGCTGCCTCTTACTTACTCATGCTGCTATTGACTGTGGTAACCAACCCCTACAACACGCCTGTATGAATCTGCTCTTTCAATAATGTATAGGTATGGAAATTTATTTAAGGCCTGTGTCTGCGAGAGATGTTGATTTTTTCCAGTGTGTACGCACCGTGGCCCTGTAAATTATTTGATGCAACCAGTCGGTCGGTCATACGCGCGTTCTATTGTCGTGTTTTCTTTATTTTTCATCCACTTCAACGTGCATGTTGCATGTGCAAAAACGAGAGAGCGGACAGTTTTCTGCATAGAATTTTCCTTGAGAGTCGAAGCAGCAGGCAGGCCTGTGCCTCTTGTTTGGACCCTATCAGTTTTTTGCAACATTTCCCGCCTTTTTGTCTGCTACACAAATTGATTATGTAGACTGTCCCCATACGTTTCTCCAGGCTGCTGTATTGTTCATTGGATTCCATTTTTTCGAGGATTCACCCAACCCCTCTCGTTGTATGTTTTTTTTTGCTGGGAAGTTTGTTCCATATTTTTCATTCTTTATTTATTCCGATGCGCGCTCCAACGTTTTCGCTTCAACGGTCACGCGCTGGCTTCTGGAAAACTGGACCTAGTTGGCCGTAGAAACCAACCCTCCCCCCTCCCCACTACTATCTCTAGTAAACAATGGTGCATTATCCCCTTCCCGCTCTTCCACTCCGCACAGTATTACACCCTCAATAGACATCGGAAATATGCACGTCAACTCCTATGCATCTTGCACAAGCCTTATAAATACGCAAAAAATGCGGATAGTACTCCTATGTAGAGTGGACAGGGAGGGATTTAGAATTGAATTGCACATGAATTGTTTCTTCAATCAACGAATCTATGACTTTCACAAATCGATATTTTCTCAACTCATTATGATTAGACTCAACGCTTTGAAAAAACACTCAAACGTTCTTGCTTATAATAGAATTGAATGAAGAGTAAACATGAATAATATAAGTGATTTTGAGATGAGTTGGAAAAATAACCGTGAAGATTTTACGCAAAAATGAACTTTTAGAATATACAATATTTATGAGAAATTGGAATGAATAATGTTTGTTTCCTATGAATAACGGATTCAAGTAGCAGAAATTCAAGACTGTAACAATCTTTGTGACAAATCAACAACTAAAATTATGGGAATAAATTTAATTTTGAATTAGATGAATTATCTAATTGTACCGTAGTTCGTTTTTCTGAGTTAAAATCCATCAAAATACCAATGAACGATTGGCTATTGGATACAAAGGCGCTTTGAACTTGGTCGTCGATAGCTTGAAGCCAGAGTTGGAATAACAAGCAAGCGTCGCATACCAAACATTCACACAACAAACTTCGTCGATGGTTTCAGTTCAGATATTTCTAATAGACGATAAGAGAATTCCCGAAACCTTTAAAACATCAATAGGCATTGACGACAATGGACGAAAAAATTCCCCGCTGGATTTTATTTAGTTAGTAATTTTTCCATACGCTTTTCAAAAAATGAACACAAGAGCGGGTGGGGAAAAAGAAAAACTCAATTGGAAAAGGCAATATAGGCGACCGATTGTAAACAATAATTTAGTATGCGAAGGTTGATTCTATTGTATGAAATTGAGACCAGAGAGTGAAGAAGAGAAGGGGGAAGGGGGTTCAAAATGATGAAATAAAAACGAAACCGAAAGCTCGACGACAATGGAAGGAGAAGAAAAACTAGAACGAACACAGAATGAGAAAAACCGCGAGAGTGAAAAAAAGTGAAAACTGAAAACAGCAAGCAGAGATCGGTTTGGGAATAGCAGGACGCGACATCGGAGCACCTCAACGCTGCTGACACTGCACAAAAGCGTCTGCGTGACGTCATACGATGTGGAAGGGGTTCGAAGGGTAAGGGGGTTCGGAGGAACAGATCAAACCGCTGCCGAGATCGAGTGAAAAAAAAGATCTCGAAAAAATTCACAATACACGGCGAATAATGTTTCAGGAATCAAATTACGCAGTATTTTTGATTGATGACTAATTTATATAGATATAGGCGTATCGTTGTGTCCCTTCAGTACGGACCACCCGGATACGCTTTTTTATTTTATTTGAAGCTCTCCAGAGGATAAATCCAATTTCGGTCCTTGGCGGGGTGGATGCGTCCCGGAATTAAATTTTTATCCGTCGAACGGCTACAGAAAAAAGCGCCGCCACGCCTATGAAACAGCACAACACAATAACCGGCGGAAACAGCACGCGACTGCTGTGGCCGTCGCTTCATTTACAAACAGAATATGCACATTTCATCCGGAAAAAATCATCCACACTTCTATGCAGGAGTACACCACTAAAACATGTAGGAAAGGCGCACTACAGTGCCAGTGCGCCAGCAAATAGTAACACGATTCAACAATAATAGAACTTTGTCTTAGATATTCATCATAAAAAGAAATGATAATCTTGTTTCAATTCTCAGAAAATATTTATTATTATTATTTTTTGAGGGTTCCAAAATTTTTGTGAATGAGAACGATAGATGAGTAAAAATAAATTTAAAGTAGTATATCGAGTAAAACGATTACGCAATAGGAATAACAATATATTTTATTAATAACTGATTTATCAGTAGAATAATTACTCTTTGGACACAGTAATTATTTAAAAAATAATTATTGTTCATTGAAAAATATGCATATGGCTTTTTCTTGTGAGGAGCTACCCATAAGGGTAGGTTCCACTCATTGAAAATGAATGTGAAAATTATAATGAGAACTGTAATACGTTTTATAAATTATCAATATGATGCACCAATTCTAATTCTAGAAGAGAAGAACTCTTGCAATACTTTTGCTAATATTTTCCAATCTATACACCCTGATTATTTCCTCAAGGATTTCATGATTAAATACATCGTGATCTATGGTTTCTAGATATGGAATTTATAAAACTAGATCAACTGACATCATCATCCATCAAATAGATTTATCAGACATCTCGATGACTTTTCCCCCTTGCGTTCTCTTCTATGGAAGTTTTATGTTTCACCTCCACGCTCTAATGGCAGAAGGGGGAAAGAATAAAATCCTTATGTTGAATTTTTATAACTGCTTCATCTCATTTTTTATTGTATTTGTAATGTTTTTCAAGGGGCAAATATAAAACAAATTTGATACTGTAGTTTCGCGTTCAGAATCCTAGAAACCGATCTATAACTGTCACCGGATTGTCAATAGCAACCTCTAGTTGAGTTATACCGATAGAGCTTACAGTTAGCCTACAGTAGCCTACTTGATGATGTAGGCAATGCTATTCTTGACTGTGCAGCGAGCGCTACAAGCCTAATCCCGGCTTATTTGTAACATATCCGGGCAACTGTCTACCTGTGACCCTACACGCTTCCATCTCTTAAAATTCAATTTGTAAATCACATTTAGATGTTTGCAGTGCGCGAAATGGGAAGCTACATCAATATGCTGACAACCATATGGAGACCCAGGACGGTATTATATAGCACCGTTATTTCAATGGAGAACGCACCATAGAATGTTAGCCCATGCAGTGGTTGCGAAATGGTGATATCCATAGAATGGCTGATATCGATTTGATTTTACCAAAAATACAGTAGTCCCAACCTATCATCAGTAGATTCTATAGCGAATTACATTTGCAGGAACTTACTGTAAAATGAGTCCGGAGATATAACTCCAACCAACTATGCCAAATATTCTATAATCTATATCACTCATCACTATTATTATTAATATTAGCCCTGGAGCTCACAAAGTGAAGTGAGATTCATGATGGTTAATAATTATTTAATTTTGTTTTATTATTTTACCAGCCGGCAGGCTCGCTTCGCTCGCCTTCTCCGCCAAGCCAGGGGCTCTGCCCCCTGGACCCCCGACAGTATCAGCAGTGTCAGTGAGTCAAACATAACCTCTGTCAGTGTAAGCTGAGACAAACAGACTTGCTTCGCTCGCCTGCAAATTCCGTTCGGAAGGGATTCAAAACTTATTGAACACAGCATTTCTAGACCTAATCTGGACCTGTTCACCAAATTTCGACATTTTCTACCAATTTATTCTCGAAAAATTCAAGAAAAACTCTGAAAATTCCGAAAAATAGTAAAACGCTAATATTGAGCGAAACCTTGGGAACTATATCGGACATAGTTTGAAACTTGATTCAATATCTTCCAAATTAGTTGATAGATTATATCTATAATCTCGCTGAACCATTGAATTCACAGTAAGGATTGGTCGTATCAAGGCGGAAGATATGCAACCCGCAACACATCTACAATTTTGTAAACCTGATTACTGGCGTAATCTTGAACGGGATTCAAAAATATCTTAACACAACATTTTTAGACCTTATCTGAACCTACCTACCGAATATCAAAATTTTCTACCGAATGGTTCTCCAAAAAAAATTTGAGAAAACGCCGAAAAACTATAGAAAAACTAAAATATTAGGCGTATCCTTGAAAAGTTTTGAAAATCCGTTCATAGCGGATTCAGTGGATTTTTAGTTCTGGTGATGAATGAATTAATGAATGAATGAATGAATCAGTCAGTCAGTGCCATTTCGCTTTTATAGATATAGATTTGATTTGCCCACCAGCTTTTTATTTTATGAGTAAACACAGCATTTTTTTACTCCATCTTGTTCTAAATCTTGGAGCTTTTACCTCTGATATAATTTCCCCTTTATTCGTTTCTGTCCTAAAATATTTCGATTGGTAATTTCTTTATCGGTGATTTTTGCCGAGCATATTATATTATTCTATATTTCTAATTATAAATACTCCCTAATTTCTTACTGTATGACAAGAAGCAAAACCAGCTTCATCGGTTTGTCTGACATTTTATTATTGTAAAAGTTATATTGAAATTAAATGTGAATTTGGCATGGGTGGAAAATTGCTTAAATTATTAATCACGATGACAATAGTCCCATTAAATTACCAGGATGCTTGAAAGTGCCTCATGAAACTCAAGTTAACCTGGAGCACTAATGGATTAGCAATAATTAATCAATGAATGACTACTTATTATTAATGAGAATAGCTTATGCTTTCAATATTAAGTTGGTTCAAACGGAACATACGGCTCTGAATGAATATTAAGTTCTATATTGGGATAATTGATTATTGTTAGATTCATCTAATAAATAGTTGTGTGATCATTTTCTTTCATTAACTTTGGGTTCTATTAAGAACTCACATCAAAAATTGATTAATCATATTTACAAAGTGGATTAACTGGTAAAGAAGCCTGACTTCAGGTATTGTATTTATTACTAAGAAGCTAGACATTCTCAGAGATTTACAGTAGATATCTTCCCCAACAATATTTAATCTTTTTTAATTTGAGGGTCTGTGTACCATTACGTTCAGATTCATGAAAGTTCAAGTTTTGGTTGATTTTATTTTTCGCTTCGCAATCAACGCTTTCAGTCTGTTAACGGTTCTTTCATTTTCCAAAATCTATGAACCATCCGTTACTTTTCTTCCAAAGCGTCGTATATTTTTCTCCGCTTTTCCGCATTTCGTAGTCTCTCATCATCTGTGCAGCACAAAGAGAATGACCGTTCGTCAAATGACCGGAATTTCCACTAGAATTCTACTGAATTTTTCCAGAATTTAAAACTCCACAGCCGAATTCACAATAACTGTAGTTCTGCAATGTGCATGCACAGGTAACTTGCAGGCTGAAAAGAATTTTAAAATTGCTAAAAAGAATGCGAGATCACAGCCCTAAATGGAAATGTTGGTTGGCCAGGCATCATTCTTCAAAAAACCATCAGATCAGATCTCCTCAAAACGGAAAAAAGGGATTTGCAGATATTTGAAAAAAACTCAACATCATGTAAAAGGAGGGACATGTATTATGAGAGGGACAAGGGAATTTATTAATAAATATCATAATCAAAATGAAGAAGTTTCAAACCCACATTTTTCCTAGGATGACCAATCGATTTCGTGAATTCTTAATTGAATTCTGCTCTCTTGGTGTAGCCTTCTTGAATAGTTCATTCAAACATACCAATCAATATTAATCCAACTTTTCCTACTGCATGTTTTTGAAATTATGTTCCTATTTTTTGATTGAGTTTGTGCTAAATTAGAATCTATCCTAATGATTCGTGAATTTCCTTCCAGTTGGATAATCTTATCACACATCAGGTCACAAGAAACTAATTTAAACATACGTATTTGATTTGGTCACAATCTCTCAGAAAATTTTCAGTTTTACTTGGAAGATCAGAATATCCTGACAAGAGTCGAAACTGACCAAGAAATTGAAATTGCAATAATTCTTCTAAAGAGTTGCTTGATTCAATGTAGAGCACAAGGGGATGTGTTGAATGGTGATGGTGTGGTGAAAGGGGGGGGGAGGTTGTATGGTGGCAATGTAAATGCTCCGGAAAACCGAAAAGTGTACAACAAATCAGTTTCCTGTTTACAGGATATCGGTTTTGGGGTGTGATGATGCCGGGGTGGGCTGGGGTCTGAAGGGGGGTTGCGGTGTCAGAGGGTCGTTGAGCAGTGATTCGTTGTGGAGGAGGGGGTGGATTTGAGAGGGGTGTAGTCATTTTGCGGCCGGCAGTTACACAAAAAGGCTCAAAGTAATCGACTCTCGTGCCCGACTCAACTCACGCACGCACATTAACCCCCCCCCCCCACTCGATAAGTGCGGCATCAAATTGGAGAGGTTAGGGATAAACCTACTCTCCAACTCGTGGTCTATTTGCCTTCTCTTCTGTGACATGTGTATTTTCTCAGCTGCATGCCATACAGCGCTGCAAGATGATGGTGGAATTTATGAACCGAAAGTTGAGAAGTAAACAAGAATACTTGCTTTTGAATCACCTTTATTCATTTATTGTTCTTTCTTCTTGAGGTGAATGTATTTTGAAGCTTCATTTCCAGAGAGGTTCATTGGAAAGTTCTATTCACAATCTATCAACAAAAATAAAGGCTGCATCTCACAACTTCATTCGATTAATATATACTATTAGCAATTTTCAAGTGTGTTTTTATTAGTAATTTGCTACAAGTAGGGCAATCAAGGTGTATAGAATAGTAGTATTCTGCTAACTGCTAAAATAGTTCTAGACTAATTGAAACTTATATTAAACTAAATTTAAAAATGCAATCATCCTTGTTTGACATTTTCAGTGTAAAATGTGAGCCTACAACCGTATTATTCGTAATCTTCGACGTGAGGAATAAGAGAGCCCTTTATCTGTATTATAGTGAATTTGCTCTTGAGCATTTTTCCAAATTGCGGATCCCAAGTAATAGATGGATCATTTTTACAAGACCAACACCTCTGAATCAATACAAAATTATTTCACCGAAAGGTCACATTTTTATAATTTCAAAGTATAACTTTATTAACAATATAACTTGAATCGAGGTTATCCACGGCGGGTGGTTTGAAACTTCTCATTCAAAATCATCAATTTACATAAATTTTCTTTTCAGGGCAGAATGATGAAGGTAGAAATGACGACGAAGAGGCAATCACGGAAACAGAATTTCAGGAGCGAGATTGGGCGGAAATTATAATATTTAACGAAAAGAGAGAGCTGGTGTTTTTTTATTATATTATTTTTTGACGTTCCACAGCAGTGAGCGAGCTACGAGCTCCAACGTCAGACTTTAATAATAAAGAGCGGCAACTAATATAAATTTATTATTAATTTTTCTTTCTCTCAACCAAGCACCTACACCTTCTCACTCATACTTTCACTCTCAACTTCCTCTCTCTTCCTCTACTACACTAGCAATTTCTAAGCTACAGCAGTGGTGGCCCCCCGGTAAACGCTTTTTAATTAAATTACACTGTTTGTGCGATATTAAAATTTACAGGGCGTCTCCTCCAGAGCGACTCGCAAGTAATTTAATAAAGTAAAATATTAAATATCCAATTAGGTTTACTGGCCGTCCAACGAGGTGACTTGGGCTCTGGTTCGTGGGGTCTAGTTAGGAATTCATAAACATGAACCAACCTAGAAATTTCGAAATGCTAAATCCAAACGTGTTATCAGAATCAAAACATATCAGAATAATGTAGAAAAGTTCAAGGTACCATAATTCCAAAGACGGAAACAAAAAAAAATGGAAACTATTTTTTTTTTAATTCATAAGGATATTAAAAAAGTAATTTTTTAGCCTTATTTTGTCAAAGAAAAAGAGTAGTAGTGGTTCCTACTTCAATTCAAATAGTTTTTTCATCTTCTGCAATAACTAATCAATATGATATTGGAATGATTGTTGACACATTTTCGACTCAATGATATGGAGAGTAGGCTATGAGTTTTGATATGAATTCGTTACTGATGAATCCAATTCTAACACATCCTAAATAAATACATACAAAACTAAAAAAAAATCGATCAATTCAAAATAATACCAGGAGCTATCCCGGTAGGGAGAATCATCGACCACCATCAATTTGCCAGATAAACCTCATGTCATAGATGAACAGAGGGAGAAGGTGACGAGGAGAAAGAGAGAGCAGCTTAGAGCGTAAATTTCCTGTAAAACCCCCCTCCACACAACTAAGCCCTACAACGACCACAGCCTACCACTTCAAACCAGAGCAAGAGTATTCTGCAACAATGGTCCTCAGGATTTCCATCGACGACAAGCTTTACTTCCCCTTCTACTCGCCCCCCACAATACAAGCTCACAAAGGTGAGGTAGACACCCCGCACCTTACACAAGATAGCTTAAGCTAACTAATGTCAACATAGGCGAAACAACGACAATTCCCCACCCCCCCTCACGTGTTCGATACGAACCAGGGAAAGCCTGATAATGATAATAATGATTAGGGCGGCGATAATTTGAATCCATAGAGCAGCCGGCGAGACTCGGTTTCTAGAGCTATTTGAATTTCAAGTGTCTCCCCCCCAAGTTTGGACACATTTCTGGTGGTTTGTACAGGGGTGGTGGGCATGGACATTTCTGGTAAGGGGTATGACAGAAAGATGAGTAGAGAACATGGATCGCTGTCACTTGGTTGTGTGAGGGGGAGTGGAAGGTGGAAGTGGGTACAATGGGGGGGGGGGTAGAAGGTAAGAATCGAGTGGATAGTGACCCAAGCCTACTCATTATGCAAAACATTAATCATGTTGATGGGTAGCAGTGTTTCCATATTCTGTTTACCCTGGCCAATGTCTACATTCTCTCTCCATAATGTATGGCTCCCTTGTTTGTGCACTCTTCCCGTTCCAAGAGGCTCCCTCCATAGACGACCTAGTATATAATGTATTATGTATATATGCATAAGTTTCGCTCACTCCATTGTACTAATAGTAGTTGATGGCCGCCGCTGCCGCGTTGGCATAAGTCGAGAAGAGATATTGAGGAAGAGAGAGAGAGAGAGAGAGAGCGCCAGAAATAGTTAAACAGGCTGAAGATAAGAGTGATAGGGAGAGTTTGAGAAAGATAAACTGAGTAAGAGTGAGAGAGAGAGGGTAAGTTTAAGAGAGAGAGAGAGAAACGAAATATTATAGTGTGTCCAAGCAAAAAAGACATTCTGGCAAGATGGGAAAATGACTCCAGCTCGATCAATATTGGTTTAAATTATAAATTTGGTCTCAAATTTTAAATCAGAATGTTTCAAAAAATTGAGACCAAATTTACATTATTTAAATCAATATTGACCGAGCTGGAGCAATTTTCCCATCATCCAGAGTGTCTTCTTTGCTTGTATAGACGTTACTAATAAACAGAGAGATAGTTATTATGAGTGAGTGAGAGACTCAACTATCTGATAAAGACCAAGTGGGTAGTTATACAGTATCAGGTGGAAGGGTCGTTAGTTGTAAAGGACAGCAGCACTATCCTTTTGAAGGCATTGAGGGTTGGTGGAGTAGGTATAATGTTGAGAATCCTCCGTGGACCGCGTGGCCATACATTATCAGCGGTGGACAAGCAACATTACTCATTCGTCAATTGAGCCCACATTACCATTACAACCTTGTACGATGAAACATGAAACAGATCAATTTACAGGCTACCAGCCACGGGATGTTACAATGTATCATCCACTTGATATTAACTTCTTTGAAATTTGTGTAGAATAGTTAGTCTTACAGAGAAACTAATAGAAAACTATCAATATTAGTCAAGAAACAATCCTTAACATTAACTTTCTTAAAATCATAGAGATTACTACATATTATTCTATTTCTGCATACAATTTTTGTGGAATATCAAAGATTGATTAAAATAAAGTAGATGAAAAAATTATTTCTAGAGATCCTACAACAAAACCTCATAGAAAACTACCAATGTTGGGAAAAGAACGATTCTAAAACCAAAACGTTTTTTGAGTGAACTTTCTATACGAAATATTTAAAAGTTCGAGTAGACAAGCAAAAAAACTTGGAAGTACTAGAAGTGAGTACAAGTTGAGAAAACTTGAAAGAGTTTGTAAGCGTTAATATAGGCAGCATGCACTTAGTAATAGAAACCCATCTAAAAATACTCGACACATTATTTTTCACTGAAATTGAGAGTGCAGGATCAAATGAAACATCTGCCTGTGATGAAAGAGAAACTACGAGAAATAAGTTTAGAAAAGTGATCTATCTCAGTTCCTTAAAAGGACGAGGGGAGAGGTTGTGAAATAATAACTATGGAGGCGTTAAAAATAAGTTGTTATTATTATGGAGTACGTTCTAAATGTTGGATGTTGAGCGCGAATTGAAGAGTACAAGAGAGGATCGACTGGAGCAAAATTAATTGTAGAGTGAGAAAGAACGAGTGTTGAATATGTAGGCCTAGATGAGAAGTGAGAGAGAAAAATCTTATTTATAGTGAGAGGTTGGACAAAGAAGAAGTATGATAAGGCTAGACGGGGAAGATGATGATGATGGGGAAAGAAGAAAAAAGAGATTTGAAGAAAAAAGAGTTTAGATTGGAATGAAAATTGAAAATATGAATAAGGAAGAAAAAACATGAGGATGAAAAAGGAGATTAAAAGAAAAGAAATTAGATATACGAAGCGGATGAATGAGAGGATAAACATTATGAGTGAAAGAAAGAGGAACAAAAAAGACGGAAGAGAGACTAGGATAAGACGAAGAATAAGTATATTCTGTCGAAGCAAAGAAGACCTTCTGTCAAGATAAGAAAATGTCTCCTGCTCAGTCAATATTGGTTCAAAAAGTATTGATTTGGTCTCAAATTGTAGATCAGAATGTTTCCTACAATAGAGACTAGACCAATAATCTTTGAACCAATATTGACCGACCTGGAGTCATTTTCTCATCTTGCCAGAGGGTCTTCTTTGCTTTGACAAACTATACAAGAAGTGCGACTTCTTATACTGTTCAGGAGTATTCAAGTAGCGTTATTTTATATTTATACATGGCAGATGTTAGTAATGAGAGCGCATGTACTACAAAAACACGCCGCTAGACATGTTTAAATAGGTTCATACATTACTATTAAAAGTCAACATATCATCCGAACTGTTGAGAAGCATTCAATCTGACTAAGAACCCAGTATGAACCAAGTAAAACCCTATCAAGCCGCCTTTAACATGACTCTGAACACACAGTCCGTCTATCTTCAGGTATGACTTACGGACTTGGGTTACCCGTACCAAGTTCACACATAGCGTTATTACCGCGATAAGTTACAGAGGAAACGTAGGGCGTACTTACCAACGCAACGAATTATTTTTCTTGTTGGCAAATGATAAGGCAGCAGTCGACGGCGGCTCATTTTATAGCGCCTGCTTAGCATAACACGCTAAACTTTTTGCTCACTACTCAATAACTTAGAATGTTCACGGAAAGTGTTCCGGTGTACCGAGAAATTCACGCAATGTGAGCGCATTATTTCACAGCTTTCAAGAATTACTTGCTTGAAAACAAGTAGCAAAAGTGTGAGGAAAGCGTTCGAGCACTATTGAAGCCACTGTTACACCTTAGCGAAATTCTGTAGTGAATGCGAATGTTCCATTCAATTCGTTACCGAAATTCTCTCAGGTGTAAGTGAATCCTTAGCATTAGAGAGTTAGGCAAGGGAATTTCTCCTGTTAAACGCTTGACAATATTGAAATGTTCCATAATTTACAGTTTTCAATAATTAAACGGATATATGATAAATGGCTTCATCAAGGCATTCTAATTCTCACCAATACAATACAACAAGTATCAATGTATTACTATTACAATATAGTCTTTATCTCGGAGTTAGGTCTACAGGATACACGATATTCCCTTATAAGTTAATTATCAAAAACCTTAAGCTTTCCTCGTTTAACAGCACTCCTAATTTTTTTCATGAAGCAATCCCAGAGGTTTGAGTTGACAATCAAAACTGAAAAGTCCCCCACACACTGTAGTTGTCGCTGAGTTGACACTACTTTATACTGTAAAGTGTATAATAACGGCGTGTCTTCTCAGCGTGCGCGAACTACGTATTACCGGATTTTATAGTACGTAACTGTTTTAATACTGAAGCTATTACTAAAAAATTCTATAGTACATTACTGCTAAACCTGCTTGTTCTCTATTAAATAAGAGTCTACAAGATGAGAGTATTCTACAACCATGAAATGAATGAAGCCGCAGGCAGCTAGAGGATCGATATAGTTGATGCTGCCTTCCATGACAGAGGGTCTTCAAAGATATAGATGATATCTTAAATATAGATATGGATCACATACTGAGTTCGTTATAGGGCGCGTGCTACGCATTATTATGTGAGAGGGTGCTAGTGTGTGTGAGTGCGTGTGTGAGACGGTTGACGCCTGTTTTTCGATTAGTTGCGATGACGCTCTATAAGAAGAAGGGTCATATGGGGCATTCAGCCCGCATGCCTAATATGTTGGGGTTGAATAGTCCCTATCATAACAGGAAGATGTCCTATCCTGGGGTGCGTGACCCAGTCACTTCTTTCTTTCTTTCTCTCATCCAAATGTGTGTCACTAGGTGGAAGTTGTATTCAGGTAAAGAAGAAGCAAGAAAAAACATGAATTTTTTCCCAACACGTAGAATTTTTGTTAAACAATAAATAATTCATGAATTTGTTTAAATAATCCAAGAGCTCTGGAAGAAACAAGGTTGACAGACACATTTCTATATCGCGAAATATAAGAGAAAAAACAGCTAAGAAAATTATGCCATAAACGTAAATTTACAATATTCACCAAATTATTGAAGAAGTCAATAAATTGAATTGAGGATTCGATAAGAAGTAATTGGGAATGAGGAATGATGAATGCTGAATATTGAAGAAGAACTGAACACAAAACATCGAAATTAGCTGAAAGGAACTAGAAGAATATAAGGGGTAAGAAGAAATTATTTCTATTCCTTTATCTTTCCTCAGATCAGAAAATATTATACACATTTTCATAAATAAGAGTTTAAAAAACGGCCTTAAACTTTTAAAATGATCAAAGTTTCCTTCATTAACAAGTTTTTCCAAAAAAATGTTTATGATACAAGTTGGTATTTGAAAGAAGAAAGTTTGATGATACAACTGAAACTCAAAAATTGAGGGTTGAAAGTTTTAAGCTGTTTTTTATAAAGATGATCATAATATAACTTCTAAGAAAATGATGATTGCAAGGGTTTCTGGATTATGTAGATCACTCGAAGATTGTGTGGAGTTTCTTCAATGGTTTTTTGAGGCAAGAATTTATAATTTTTATGCTATAATTCCAAATTTATTCTTCTCTAATCCATTCAAAGACAATAAGATAGCTTCCAGTCACAGAAAGTAGATTTGAATCAATATTCAAACTATTGTACATGCAATTCAAACTAGACCGAATGGATCCAGGTTTGTAGTCTACACTACTTTATGTTTAGAGGGTGCAGTATTTCTCAAGTCCATCAACATGATCTACTATGGTTATTTTATCAGCGTCCAGCTTTTTACTCACTCACATGAAGTAGACAAGCACTTTCAAAACTGGGCATTGTAATGATGAAGGGCCGACCACTCCAGTATACTGCGGTAGCGTCATCAGTGTCCCCTGGAGCAGTGAGCAGCTCCCCGTGATGGAAACCACCGGCCTGCCGACCCCTTATTAGACGCCGTTGCCCAGCTACCGATGACTATTTAAAACGAAATTTAGATGGCTGTGCGATCATCAACAACGACGTAAAATAATTTCGATAAATTTTTACACTCGCCATTATCGTTTATCCTCACCCTCCCATCCATTCCTAAATATATAAAACCTACTGGCTACTGGCGTTCTTATCTCCCCACCTTTGGGTATTCATTTAATGGCTCAAATAAATAAATATGTTTCTGATTTACAATGACCTAACCTGGATATAAGCTCACGCTCCACAGTGGCCTTCTATTCCTATTTATTTATGTTGTTTATTTACGATGCAGCGTTCGCCCCAAGATCTACATTATAATAAGTTATTTGCATAACACACAGCGTTAAGTCTCTGTTGGTACTTTGGGGCTTATAATATTCATAAAATATCAAAGTTATTATATTTGAGCGGTATGATTTGTTGATAGTCGTACCATATTTTATTAAATGCAGGTTTGTATATGTGTGTAGGTTATTTTGCGTGTCTCTAAACTGCGGAACATTTAAAAATTCAAAGGGGAGATTTATGAAGCAAATAAATATTCTTGAAAATTCAGTATTTGAATAATACAACTCATTATCTGAATAGAAAACTTCGTAGAAAAATTCCAGTCGACGTAATTTGCATTTACAGAAGTATACTTTTAACTGCAAGAAAACTTTTCAGAATAATCAACATTTAATGTCTCACCATTGGGTCCAATTATCATATAATTGTAATCTGTTTAACAAATCAATGACTTCAACAAAAGTCATGGCTTTAAATTATACGAAATTTGAGAAGGATGTAGGATAATACTGTGCCTAGTAGTGATTTAGTTTTATCTTTTGTTCTGCAGTTCATTTTCTTAAAATAATATTGTACTATGGTTTTAATGTGAGAATAAAAAACTTTAAATTCATTTATTGATCCAGTTTATCAAATCAATTGATTACTCTGAATTGATTAATTTTTTATTGCTTTGTCTTTCTGCAAAATCATAATCTCCTCTTTGACATTATAAGTAGATACGACAAAAACATCTATGACTTATAAAAAAAATTTAACAACAAATTCAGTATTACAGATACGATTAAGTATATAAAAAATCAATAACGGGAGTAATATTTTAGTTAATAACGAAACTTATTTCTGATATATTTAATTTTAACTGTTTTATGATTTTAATCTGTTTCATGCTCATATTGCTGTGCTGTTGATATACTTCCCCACAATGTCTATCAATTCCATCAATCAGTGATCAGTTCACGTTATTTCAGCAAAAATCGCGTTTCTTTACATATTTTTGTCGATAATAAACGAAATAAAAAGCAAGCCGAGTGAACTCGTCAATGCCGATGGCATCGAAATAAATTAATCTAAAGAGTGGGGCTTCGAACCGCGTATTTTTCTTCCAAGGCCTGCTAAGCTAGAAAGGTCTCCTATTCAATCGACGGACAACCAACGCCATTATACCATCAGTACCATTGAATAATTGATTATTTATTTCCCATTCAAATTTATAATAATATTTATTCAAGCTCTCGCTCCTCCACGAATTCACTCCTCCCTCCCCCTCTCATCAACACCCCCCCAAAATTCATCACTCTACGTCATGCCAACGTGTATTGACATCGTATTTATTATTCTATTTCGAAACACGAAAGACATTAAATATTGCCGAAGGAAAATCGTGAACAGTTTATCTCTCTCCCCTCCCCTTCCACTTCAATCAAACTATATTCTATCCATAATATACTCCATCAAAATCATCATCATCATCATCATCATCACACATCCTTTCTGTAGTCGCCAGAAGTTTTCCTTCTCTTTCACACCCACACTGGAAGACAGAGAAAAGACGACTTTCGATTGTCATTTTCGATCTATCGAACGAGCGCAGCTTATCGATAATTCATTCATTGTTATAGCGAGAATCAACTAACTCCATCCTGTTTTTTATTGGGCTGTAACAATTGAAATTGCCTCGGGCCTGTCTGCTGCTAGCTTGCTGTCTGTGGCTGTACTTGCCTTCTACAACTTATTAGACAACTACTGCTATGCTGCCATCAGACAACTAGCATTACGCTTTCAGTTACCCTCGCTTCATTGACAAATATGCAATAGAATTTGAAAATATATGAAAACAGTAGGCAACAAAACCAACATAGCAAATCTATTTACCTTATTGAACTTTTCTCTAATTATTCTTGAGGAGGTTGTGACAATATTCAATTCCTCTAAAAACTTATCCCTAGTGAAAGGATTTATAGTTTTGTTGAACAATTCTGATTCCAATTTGAGAAATAAACTCTGTTATTCATATTCTTAGTTGTTAAATCAATCAAGATTCATGAGGAGAGTAAGGAAGGTGATATCATCATAGGAAATATCTACATCTAGAATTGGAACAATCCCTATTGAATTCCCTATGATTCTTAT
Organism: Sogatella furcifera; assembly: GCA_017141385.1. NCBI lineage: Eukaryota > Metazoa > Arthropoda > Insecta > Hemiptera > Delphacidae > Sogatella > Sogatella furcifera. The sequence goes on along the minus strand of CM029551.1, from coordinate 11,881,692 downwards.
CGCAATCACATTCACATCATTACGTTACTCAGTTTGATAGAAGTATAAAATATTCCACATCCCTATTTCACATTCTACTTTCCTTTAAAATACATTCATCCATCACTTCACCTTTTTCATGAATTACTAAGCTACCAATCATATAATCACAAGCACTACAATCCAAACTGACAACAATTTGGAGACTTGGAGAAAAATTGAATATTCCGGGTGCTGAAATTCTTCTCAAGATGTGACTTGAACTTTTCTGTCTAATGCTTTGTCTAAGCCAAACAGTGAATGAAGAATTACAACACTCTCAAGAAATTGTATTCATTACAACACTCAATGAATAGAGTATTGAATACATGACATCAGTTACAGCATCAGTTGTATCACTTTGGCAAATATCTGGTGAAAATCCTGAAGTACGTCAGGAAGAGAGCAACCACTACACAGACACTAGCAAAAGCATTTGGGTAGGAAGATTTTACTCCCGTAGTGAGAAGCCAAGGACATTCATTGTATAAACGGAGCGAATGGCATCCTTAAAACATTACTACATTGACTACTTGCTCCTCAGACTCACACTGAGTCTTCTCAAACTCTCACTCTCGCTCATTTCTTTCTCTCTATTTCTCTGTTCATTTTTGTTCTCTCTCATAATCACCCTTTCCCATACAAGCTCACTCACACTCTTACTCGCTCATCCTCTCTCACTCACCCTTTCAATCTTTCACACACTCTCTCAAGTCTGGTTGCTATTTTTCCTGCTCTCACATCCTTACTCTTACACTCTTTCTCTTTCTTCTACGCTTCCTCTTACTCTTTCAATCACTTTTTATCTAACTCTTTTCTCGATCTTTCTCCTTCTCTTACTATTACTCTTCACTTACTCTAATTCTTACTTTTAATCTTTCTCTCACTCTTTCTCTTACTCATTCTCTTCTGTTACTCTTTCTCTTACTCTTTCACTTACCTATTCTCTTACTCTTTCTCTTACTCTTCATCTTACTTTTTGCTTTACTCTTACTCTTTATTCTACTTTTTGTACTTTTTGCCTTACTCATAATTTTTATCTTACTTTTTGCCTCACTCTTACTCTTTATCTTACTTTTTGATTTACTCTTACTCCTACTCTCTATGTTTCTCTTATTCTTTCTCTCTCTTACTCTTCTCTTTCTCTTTCCAGCCCTTCTTCTACTTCCTCTCTTTTTCTCATCCCTTCCGAGCTAACTTGTATTTTGTCTAGATGAAGACCGCGTGAAGAGAACAGGAACGGACAGACATGCGAGAGGAGTTTATCTAAGCGCAGAGGGGGATATCGGAATAGCGTGTGCCGACAGACATCTGGGGGAGTTGTCTACTAACCACAAGATAAGTGTTGATGGTGGCCACATGATGTAATGGGAAAGAGAGAGTAGAAGGGAGAGAGTGAGAGAGAAAATAAAGGGTAAGAAGCAAGGGTTGAGTTGGAAGCCAGCGTAGAATCAACAGCCGTGAGTTCTTTGCTTCTCGAGACTATGACTCTCTTACGCACCTGCGTTCAGTACATTTCTCTCTCATACTCCCTCTTTTCAACTGTACCACTCTCTCACTCTCTCTTTTTCTCACTGTTACTCTCTATAATTCCCCCTTTAGAATTCAGAGATGTATTTCTTACATCTCTTTCATCTTCATTATAAACATCCTCTCCTACACTCTTGCTTTCTCTCTCTGAGATAATGTCATCCTCTCTAATTCTAAAATAATATTTTTTCTAATTTTTGCTGACTATATTTTTAGGCATCATCATTTCAGCCCACTCTACACTAGCTTTCTCTTTTTTCTTAGTCTTTTTCTCTTAGAACAATCTTTTTTCTCATTCCAAGCTCCTTTTCACTCTCTCCACTTTCTTCCTCTTCACCTTTTATCTTACTATCTCTCCATTTACTCTTTCTCTCTTATTCTCTCTCCACTCTCAGGTTTCCTCTCTCACTCTTAGTTGATCATATATTCTTCGGCTCCCTACAAAATTTTCTCAATCTTCCCCTCTCTTAACATAATATTTCTCTCTTATTTTTATTCACTTCTATTTCTCTTAATCCATTTACTCTTTCTCACTCTCATATTCTCTCACTCTCTCTCCACTTACTCTTTCTCTCAAATACACTCTCACTGTCTCACTCGCTCACTCTCTCTCTCGGTCTCTCACTCTTGCATTTTTTATGTATCTTTGCTCTTGTGTCTTTTTTTCTCTCACTCACTCACTCACTCCCTCATTCAGATTCTCTCTTTCTTGCATTTTAGGAGGCACTGAGACATCTCGCTCAATATTAAACATACTCGTGCTCATCTCATTCATAAAATATGATCGCAAGCACGCAATGAGGGAGGTTTCGAGTGGCGGAAGATAGTCATTGCTTTACTGGAAGAGAGAGAGGGAGGAGCAGAACGAGTGATTGGGGAGAGAATTTAGAGCAAAGAAAGAAGGACTGACCAAGCATGTAGCATTTTGAAAATGTAGCATTTTTCCCCTAAAGGAATAATATCCACCTACATAGAGATTATGATTAGCAAGGAATGGTTGATTATCTTCATGGAAGAAAATATGAATCGAGAAACTGACAACTAATGATACATGTGACAATGATACGATGACAACCTATGATACAGTTCTATTCAGTCTTACATTATTATCATAAATATGTAAGGCAATATAAGAATATCTCGGTAACATACGTATAATGCTATCTAATACAGTCCTAATAAATAAATTATGGATATGACGAAAATAGTGTTCATTAATGTAGATAAAACTGCAAAGAATTTTGGATGATCCATCCAATAAACAATGTTTTAGAAGATATTTGTGGAAGTTATCTCATGCTTTGTCCAGTTGAGACAAATTTATGAAATTTATTGATTTCAAATAAAATTGAATGTGACTCATTTGGACAGGATTATATTTATTAGCTGGGATTTAAATGTGGAAATTCAAATTCAATGGAATTTACAACTCAACTTACTTTTTTCTCTGTTTTGAAATGAAATTTACACTGATTTATGTAATTATTTTTCTAGAACTACCCTATCTTTTATTAGGTGAATCATAGAATACTATTGTTTCTCAATAAATAAATAAATATCAATAAATATTCAAATCTCTCGCTAAATAATTGTCTCTGAATAAATACAGCATTTTTCTCAGTTTCATTGTATGAAAACCATAATTTTCCGGACAAACGGGAAACCAGCGAAGCTGATTTTTTTTGTTAGCAAGGGCAATCAGCAAGCCGGCTGGCAAAAAATTCGCTGTTGCCCATATCGAATCAAATCAAATCAAACGTCGTCAAAAATACAACAAATAAAACGCCAAGTAAATACAGATTAGCAAAATCAGGCACAACGTATGCAAAGCCTCAACTCTCTGCAACAGCCGAATCATCATCATATTGTTGGTCAACAAATACACTCACAACAAAAAATCATCACCGTTGACAACAACGCATGTAAATACACAACATCGGGAATTTAACAAGGGTAGGGGGCCAACTGAATTAGCAGCCTGCGTAAAAATGTAAATAAAAGAGAGCCTAATTTTCAATATCAGAGAAAAAAGATTCGGACGAATAAATGAAATCGCTGGATAAACATTGTTGTATAATCAAGTCGACGCGTGATTTTTGTGTGTAAAAATTCAAAATTTTAATGCCTGCTTGTAGACAGTAGAGGTTTGTAAATATCATCAACATGATGCTTTTGTTATGTTGTCACTGATGTGAATAAACATTATTTCTCGAGATTTTGAAAAATCCGTAGAATTCCGGCACACAGTAGTAGTTTTCCCAACACAGTATTTTATTATGTATTTTAAATTAAATGTATTTTCACAGTATTTTAAATTAATAATGAGAACCATCGATATTCAATGCGGACACTATCGAAATATGTAATATTATTTATTCTTATCTCAACTCACCAGGGTTCTTAGCTCAAATGGAAAGCGTTTGAATTGGAAAACTTACCTGTAAAAAAAAAGGAAATTTATTAGTGAAATGATCAATATATGAATGTAGAAGTAGTTTCAAGCAAAAATTCAGTTTTCTAGGATAAATCATTGTTTAAGACTGATCGAAAAGCTCATAGAATATAGGCAGGATATAGAATAAAGGCAGCCATCCTATTCTACTCTCACTCTTACTCACTCCACTCTCTCACTTCCCCTCCCCATCATACGCACATTTCAAATACGCAACGTTTTCACTCTCACTCTAACACTCTCTCACCTACTATTTAAATCGCTCACCCAAAAAACCACACCACTCAAATCGACAAAAACAAGGCAACAAAACACAGCTTTTTCATTGGCTGTTCAGCAATAATGATAGTTAATAAAACCATTAATAGCGCTAGTAAAATAAACCGCCACTCTTTACACATGTCATTATCAACTCGACTGATGATAAGGGGTTGACGACAACTCACCACCAACCGGTATATATTTATATCTAGTGAAATATGTAGCTTTAATGTCTGTGTCTATGTACATGTTGTAGATATTTGAGTGGAACATAACATTTCACACGAGAGTTTCAGACAACAGAAGTTTAGAACGTTTATTTGCGCGCAAATGGCGGGTGGGGGGGGAGCGCCTATCGTGGTGACAATTCACAAGTTTTACGCTCGCTTCTCTTTCGAGAAAACGGATGTCGGTCAACGAATATTATTCGTAACCGTAAAAACCGGCAACGAATTTCATGGGGTGAGAGGAGTGGGAGGATCTATATTTGTGTATGCTCAAAAAACCGACAGAACGTAATGATGATTATTAAACATACGTCGATTGTTTGGTGGTTGTAGAAAGCGCACCATCGCGTTCGGATTTGCAGGCAAATGAAAGGAATAAACATTGGCGAATGGAAAAACGTCCAACGCCGACAAATAAAGTCCCTTATCACAAAGTTTCAGCTTAAAAAAGCAGTGTTGTTGGAAAGGGAGGCTGGAAACTCTGAAAGGACAAGCCCCGGCCGTAAAATAGTGTGATTAGAAATCGTAGTACCAACAGACCAGCAAATAATAATAATAACTGGGCGCACTATCGCTCATGCGCGTACACAATTGTGCAGCTGTTGATATTGTTAGCGGCCTCTTATTGTTGGAGTCCACCCGCTCAGAAAAACATGCCGGCCATTGTGGGGTGATGATAGCCAACTTTTATGCAACAAATCTGTGTTTGCCATTTCATGACATGAATTTCTGTTGAATGTACTTATTTTGAATTCAATAAAAATTTAATTCAACAAATAAGTAATTTGTTTTGTTATTGATAGATTTTCTACCTGTAAGAAGAACTATGAACCTTTCAAATATTGTGTAATCATCATAACTAATAATTTTACTGTTTCAAGTGATGATGATTTCTTGGTCCATGACGAGCTACCATGATTCCTGCAAGTTGACCTGACTGCATATCGGTGACCAATCACGAATGAATCTTCCAAGTTGATTAGAATTTAAGTATATTTATTGAAAAACCAACAACAATTTATCACATGAGATAGTAATTTGATTTGTTATTTAGGCATTTTCAACAATAATAAGAACTTTGAACTCTCCAAAGATTTAGTAATTACCATAAACAATAATCAATGTTGCGAATCAGTAAAAATTTATTCTTCAAGTTATTTATGGATCTCAGGAGTTTTATCAAACAGAAGAGCTCAGTTCTAGATCCAAGTCATTCTTTCAATCAACCAAGAAAGGTCATATTGGACTTCAAATTTTTTTGCAAACACTGCAAGATCCTCTTAAAAATTCAGTAGTAATCTGGAATTACAGTTGAAATCTGGAGATCGGTCCATCCACATATTTCCACTCTGTTACTATTGACAAGGTCTTCATAATTAATTATTGAAACACCGATTTGCCCAGCAGTTATGGTTGAGGTCGCTGCTAGATGGAGTACAGCATCAAGCATGCCCTATGATCTAAACAGAGTACACCATCATACAACACAAAGTGAGCGAGCCCTCTACTCCAGACCATCACTAGGCTATTCGAAATCATTTTATCGGTGGCTGAGTAAGATGCACGCGGTTGTCACAGTTCATAAAATAATCACGTGACTGCAAAGCGAGCCTGCATTTCCGCTAACCTTTGAAGTGTTCTAGTGATCTTCCAACATTGCAACATGTCTTCTAACCCCTTTGAGAGCAATCAAATATTGAAAACACGGACGAAACAGCACAAAGAAATTAGGATTAGGGATTAGAAACCAAAAATTAACAACTACCGACTAGAGATGATATTTGATTAGTGTTCAAATACCCAATACAGAAAAATAACGCTTGAGCAATAAAAATTTACCGTGCTTGAGCAAAGTTTTTTGTATTTATTTTGTTTGAAAGGCAATGGACTGAATTTGGTCAATAATTTAGAAGAGTTTGTGTAATTGTAGGTTATACAATTTTTAAATGAATTTCAACTATTATTTAGGATGTGGACTATTCGATTGGTTGATTGATTTACAACAATAAAATATTATTACATTTTTCAATCTTTCTTTAAATGTGTTCAATGTAATCGCTTTGTGTATTTTCAGTATTTTTCCAACCTTCTTCTAATTTTCCAATGGTATTTTCATTTCGTTGTTTACATTTTCCAATTGCGAGCTAGTATTCAAGCCTATAAATTAATAATATTTTTTTCGGATGATGCCCACATAAGTATTTAATTTCACTTGTGCGTGGATAATGAAGTGTGCGAGGATGATTTATGAGGTGGTTGAACGACCATGTCTCTGGTGAGATTCGAACCCACGACCGGGTAGCGTTAGCGGACTGAAGATTTTAACGCTCTAGTACATTCAGCCAACCCGGACGCCTGAATTCTTATTTAAGTTTCGGCATATTATTTATTGATTGAAACCGGATTCGCAGTTAACCCTCCTGCATCTGGAACCAAGTTTGCCAGTAAATTCAATAACGGCCGGTAGTAGTAGGATCGGCTTACAATTAATTGAGGATGATGAAGTCCGATCATCATGGCAAAACTACGCATGCGCACAGCAGCATAATTGACATCGTCCAAATCCCCGGCCGCGAATTATATACTATCGCGGCAACGAATTAAACTAATGCAGCGTTTGATTTAGTTCGTGTTCATTATTAACGCCAGGTCGGCAGATAACAATATTCGGCAATTCGCTGCTGCCGCCACCACCGCCACCGCGCACTAATCCATGTATAGTCTGCCCAAGCAAAGAAGACATTCTGCACGATGGCACGATGGGAAAATGACTCCAGCTCGGTCAATATTGATTCAAAAATTATAAATTTGTTTTTAAATTGTAGGAAACATTTTGATTTACAATTTGAGATTAAATTTATAATTTTTGAACAAATATTGACCGAGCTGGAGTCATTCTCCCATCTTGCCAGAATGTCTTCTTTGCTTGGACAGACTATACTGATCTAACAATGAGTTTCGAATCTGCCGAATATACTCTTGGACACAACCCCCTCAACCCCCACCCAACCCCAATTTAGCGGCTTAAATTCGATTTTGACGCCAACAGTACTCCCCGGGGCAGGGCCAGTTCAAGTAGCTCGGTTAATCCTCTACTGAAGGCCTTCCGCGCTGTACCTTCGCCATTCTTCTGTCGGTTAGACAACCTGATCGAACGATATTTCTGATAGAAACTCGAGTCGATCTCCTCTCAATCAAAATAGGCTTGACGGATATCAGTCAACATTTGGCATAACACAACAATCCCTATGTCAAAACTTGGTCGATGTTTGTGGGTGCACATTTTTAGCAACATGAATTAAAACCATAGGTACCCGCTTACATAGACAGTAAAGATCGGGAAGAAGCTCCAGGCTATGTAATTTTATACAACTCAGTCATTGCAGAAAATACTATGAAAATATTACTTTTGGATAGACAAAGAACTCGATAATAGAAGAGAATTTCCACCTACTCCATAGATTTCTCCATTCTAGTAAACTTTCACGTTTTACCCTTGATAATATGTCAGGATATTATAACAAGAATTGATGTTATTGGATTGTGGTCATTTTCACATAAAAATGACAAATAATCCCTTTAAAATTGTCCCAATTTCTAAAAGTTGTGAATAAGATTTCCTCGCAAATCACAATACATGTGATGACTATCCTTTACTTTCTTCTTGTTAGCAGGTATTGATAATTTTCATTTTTGAAAGATGTCATCTCAATCGCCACACTCATGAAAAAATCCCTATTTTATTTGGTGAACAGAAATATTAGAAATTCAATATAAACTTTGAGCAATGGCAAACAAAATCCTTTATAAATCCTATCATTGGTGCCAATATACTTCGGTAACAGCATAAACAACAATCATTGCATTACTCAGTTATTGTGAGATTGATCTCCTTTTTAAGAGAGAAGGAGAATTCAAGACCTTACAAAACAACAGACAAAGAGATAAATAGAAGACAAGAGATGGAGAGAATGGAGATTTTGTGGCTGTTACAAAACAGTAGAACGTCTGATATAGTTGTTACTCCTTTTATTATTAGCCATAAGCATTTCAAACGGCGCGTACATGAGGAAAGACGGACATAAAACAAGATGGCGAACGCACTTGCCAAATCGTGTTCTGAAAAGTTTGCGTTTTAGCGCTATCATTCCTTACGACAATACTCCACACTGTTTTACTGCCTATATTCAATTATTATTTCCTATAATATAGAGGGTGCGCCAAATCTTCCCTCCAGTCTCTTTACACACGTTGTCTTTGTGTGTTGGTACTACAAAGCCTTCTACGACCCCATACCCCCCGCCCCCCTCACCACTCCTCAGGGGCCCATACTTTTATACGAAAATCGATGTCAAATGAGTCGAGTAAAGTGGGATGACGGAGTGGTGTGCAAAATGAGAGAGAGTGAGAGAGTGAAGGAGAGAGAAAGAGTGTAAGAGCACCAAAGGGGGGCGCTCAAGTCGTTATGCGTAAGACAGTCGATAAATTTTATATAATAATTCTCCACTAGACGGTCCAAGTTTCTCGATAGTCTTGCAAAGCAAAGTTACAGCATATAAATGGCGTATTTAATAAACTAAAGAGTGCACTTTATTGTAATTCAGATGGGGCGTATTCTTTACAAGCAATTGCCTTACTTACACAGCCATACTGTACTAGTATACTGCCGTACTAGCAACTGCATAATTTCAGTAGTTTTATGCTAATATACACAGCAAGTCCAAGTATTAAAAAGTGCATAAAATGTAAATCTTGGAAGCAAATATTGATGCAGTTGAGGAATAACTTTGTAATGTGAAGGATATGATGGGCAATTAGCCTTTGCGTGAATAAAATATAAAAATCGAATAAATTTATGAAAAATGAAAAATCAAATACCATTTTTAAAAAACTTTAGAAGTATTATTCTACATTTTTTTAAAATGGTATTTGATTTTACATCTTTTATCAATTATTTTAATTGCCCTAAGTTTAAAGTTTCATTTTCAAATCGAATAAATATTAAACGTTTTGATTTTTCAATACTGTATATGATTTTCATCGCAATTGGTATAAATTATTTTGTCATTAAACTAAATTATATTTTTGTAGACACAATTTGTTCAAAATATTTCAACGCTATAAAATATTGAATTATCCATTTTATTGTGACTAACCTAGACTATGAGGTTAACATATTCAACATCTGAAACATCACTTATAGCCTACATTACATGTTGTCGAGAATAATTGAAATTTTGAAATTTCTTTTCAACTTTAGAAGTTTCTACCGATTGAAAGCTCAAAAAAATATTAGAAGAGTTAGAAACTCTGGATTCCAAATAAATATTATGAATCATAATTATTATTGAACATGACCATTGCAAAACATTGGATCCAACTGACATTTTGTTCGAAGTTACAGGCATTCAAAATCATTCACGTTACTGAACACTTATCTTATCCTTTATCATTATTATTAACCTTATCCTCAAGCCGAATAAGACAGCCTCACATTCTACCCAACCTTACAAATCTAATATATAATATTAATGTTTGTAGACAGCATTTTACTAATCTGTTCAAGATCCTTGTGGCTAGATCGTTGCCTTCAACCTCCACGCCAATTCAAATCATAATAATTACAATTATTATCCTCAGGCAGGATAAGAAGAGATGGAGCTCAATATTTCACGGGCGGGAGAATATTTTTCAGAAGGTGGAACAAAATAAAGAACAAGAAAGAATGGAGAACGAATAGGATAGGAAGTGTAGAAATAGAAGGAAGAAGAGGTGGCGAAGAAAGATGTAGAGGAGGAGGAGGTGGTAGAGGAGGAGGAGGTGGAAGAGGAGGAGGTGGAGGAGGAGAACGAGTAGAGGAGTGAAACGGTAATGGCATACTAGTGATTGGAGATCACATAATTTTTTATATTGCTTACAAATTATAATAATTCTAACAGCAATTCGGTACACAGGCTTACAACATTATTCACGCCTTGGTTTCAAAACGTCCAACAAGAAAGAAATAGCGAGTAGAAAAATTACCAGTCCATATGACTTCACTTCACACCAACGCAAATTTCCATCATTATATCAGCATATATGAAGAATAGAGAAAGAGAATAACAAAATGAAACTAAAATTACAGTACCGGTACCAAGGTCCAAGTTAGTGTTGGGAATTTGAGGAACTTGAAAATACCAACCTAGAAGATAATTTTGGAACATTCAATTTCATTGATTGAATAGACAAGAAGTCATCATGAATCTGTAAGGTTTAAGATTAACAGAAATATGGAATATATTACTAATATAACCCAATTACAGCCACTACTATTTCACATTTCAATTTTCCAACAAGTTAATAGTGGAGCATTGAAAACTGACAAGGGAGCTATTCTACTCGTATCTCAATCAAAACTATTTTATATAGAAATATCTTGCAACAATATAACAGTTTTATTTTCCAATCATCATGTTTATTCCTCCATGATAAACAGTCGAAAAAGTCTCATGCCCGGTTTTTCCAAGCACACTCACATTTGAGGGACCCTCAAGTTTGCTACACTTTACTACATTTCCTATAATTATCATAGAGAATGTCAGCTGTTCATCAAAATTTGAGGGTCCCTCAACTTTGAGTGTGCTTGGAAAAACCGGGCATCAATGATGAATCAAATGAGAACATTGCCTGAATACCGATGAATTTATCAAACATTTAACATACTGAATATTCATTTTCAGCTGAACATCAACAACTCAATATTATAGTACTATAGAGACTGCAGAATTATTACAGTCTCTTCAATCAATACTATCTGTTTTACAGTATGAAAATTTACGTACAAGATAATATACACAGTACAAGTGATATAAATTATAGAATAATATAAATATGAACAGAATCTATGAAGAATCTTCATATTTTAAGAACTTGACTGAGTAGAAGTAGGTTGAACTAGTTAACATGAAACAAAAGCTTCAACTCCAAACTCTTCATAATTTTAAAAACAATTGCCAATTAATGGAGACTTATGCGTATTAGATTAAATGTAATAGCCTTGTCCATCATATGATAATTGTTGTCAATTAAATGAACAATTTACATTAATATTGTGACGGATGCAGCGCGGGCAATAATAATTCATTCACCGAGTAACCCAATAATAGAATTGTCCTGCATTTATATTTGGAGCGTGATGTAACACCATAATGTCAATTGATAATAACAATGATTAACTACTGGACTTTTATCTGAAATTTGAAACTCCGCTCATTTAATATTGAACACCATTTGTTAATTCTTCAGTAAAAACAATGGTTTCTGAATTCGGTAGAGTATACTACTGTACAAAAAGATGTTAGCTATCCTCTTGAATTATATTAGTCCTTACTGTTCCACTTCAAAATAAGTATGCTAGTGTATTCAAAGTTTTTTTAAATTATTTCATGGAGAGTTCAATCATGACATTAGAGGAACCAGTTAGATGGCATGAGCAAGCCAGATGATTTTCTTCTCGTAACTTATCAATTTTAGAAATACAATTAGAATAAATAATGAAAATGTTATCCATAGAGGATGGAACAGCTAATTATTGGCCAAAATTATCAAAATTTCAATGAACCTAAACAAATCTTCAAAGCAGTACGTCCCCAATAATTGAAGAAAAAAAATGTATTTGAGCCTTCTCCAATGTTTCATCGTTTTAGAATCCCCATATCTCCGAGCCGTACATTAAAGCAGGAAGAACAACTCTATTTGTGTGATTTTCATATACAAATAAATTGATTTATTTATTTAATTGAAGAAATAATTGCCAAACTAAATTTTATAGAATTTTGGAAATTTTCTTGAATCAACACTATTCTCACAATCCCTCATTCTCTCTCAGCTCATCAACGTTCAACACTCTAAAAAAATAATTTTGTTGTATTAAAAACACTCTAACAGTACGATTCATTTATTCAAAACAAGTATTCCTCACATTACAGATGAATCGTTTAGTTCGTAGCGTACAATTATTTTACATTAGTTGTGATGCAGTTTCAAGATATTGTTGGCAATGACTAATAATGTATGTTGTGTGTTGACTCAAGCCCAACACACCTATATTTCTGGCTTTGTAAATAGGCTAAAGTAATTACTGTACATTCAATATTCAAACAGAGAAGAGAGCATTCGCGTTTGTGGGTGTGTAGTTGTGTATGTGTGTGTTTATGTATAAGAGGTTTTTTCGATGACTAAAGAGTGAGAAAAAGAGAGGGTGATAATGAATTAAAAAGGGAAAAGTATAGCTGAGAGAAGAAAAAATAATAAAAAGAGATGTTATTATTTAATTTACATTTTGTAGGCGAGAGAGCATAATATAACAGAGTAACTGAGAGAGATGACTAGAGGGAGTGACGGGGGAGGAAAAGAAGGATAGAGTAAATAAGAAAAGTAAGCAACACAGTTTTATAATATGAGTCGAGTGTTAAAATAATAATGGAGTGAGAGCGAAATGGGATGAGAGACAGAGGTTGAGTTCGATAAATAGAGAAAGACAGAGATTAAAGAATGTTATGTGTTAGAGAGGGAGAAAAACTGTGAGAATAAAAAAATGAGTATGTGTGTGAGTGCGCGTTGTTATGTGTACCAATAACTTTTTCTCAGCAGCGGACGTTATTATATTCTCCGTTCTCAAATTGCTTTCATACCGGCTTGGAAATGTTGAAAAAAGCTACAATAACAATAAATATAAATTACTGTATTTTTAATGTCGAGTTTTATCTTATCTACCAACTGATAAACTAAATGTTAGTGGCCGTTATGGCTCGGCTATAATAAATATTATTTTTTTATCATCATAACGTCCGTCTCACATGTTGGGAGAAAGAGGAGTTACAAATAGGAGATTTTCGATCGTGTTGTTATATAATAAAAACTTGACAATGAGAGCAAGGAATTAAGCTACACGATATCATAAACCATGATATGTAAAGTAGATTTTCATATTCATCACACCCTTGGGAATTAAGCATTCACAATACTTTTCCCATTTTTGCTATCTGTGGATATGAATGAAGTAATGTTTTATTCTTTCAATTTCCATTAAAACAATCTGAACAAAACAATGCATAAAACCTAAATTTATTATAATAATTGTGAAAACAATGGAAATTTTATTAATATCTCAAGATTAGATTAATGGATAATATTATTGGATGTTGTTTCAAATGATAAATTCATCTCTTCCATTGAAGCGAGAGATCATACTCTAGGTGGAATCATAATTACATTCAATCTTTAACAGTCCATACATATTCCTCTCTTCATATTGTATGTAGTATATTTAGGCTACTCAAATACAAGATTTTTAAGGCACTATGATTATTTTTCCTAGCTAAACCAGACAATGACATTCATTCCATGTATTGAAATATGATTTTTCTCATCTATTTTTAGAGTTTGTTCTGCCCATCATCATTATAAATATGTTTTTTATGTATATAAGGATAATATCAAATGTTGTGCACCCACATTCTGATCTTCCTCTGGGCAATACCTTTTCTTGTGGTGGGTTAAGTCATCCGGCTTATTCTTTATACTCTTTCTCCTTTATTATTATCGTCATCATTCTCCATAATCCTTCCTTTCGAGTAATATATAGCCTATAACGAACGAACTGCTGCTCCGGTACCGTAATAATATATACAGTGATAGACGACGGCCAATTATTAATTTTGTTCCAAGGACACGAAGAGACGAATAATAGATGTTATTATTATTTTATTACATATATATACTGTAAGTATATAATACAAGAAAGATAGAAGATGGTGGCTCCCTAATTTATTTCTCCCCCTCCCCCGCAGCCCAGGGTTCCTTTGTGTGTAGAGACGGGAGAATCAGATCCTCATCAAGGATCGTTTTTGTATCTGACGGTGAGCGTGCGTGCGTACGCACAGCTGCTTGATGCTTCTCTGCATGTGTGTACAGTACACTTTATTATTTTACTAGAGGGTGTGACGTGGCGTCTTCTTATTATTTATATATACGCGCGCACACAAAGAGGGGACCCTCTCTCGTATTCCAATGTAGAAATAAGTTTTTTTATTATTATTGAGCCGCGCCGTCGCCATGATGAGTGAAGAAATTTTTCAATAGATGCCTTCACTGCATTAGAAGCCTGCCTTGGGTGTGATCGTTGACTTTCAAAATGTGTCCCTCAAATTTCAAGAAGTTATTTTCTTATCCAAGTATTCTGCACTTACAGGATAGTTTTCTTGCAAGAGATGATAATTATTATTTTCTACTGTGTACATTTTAAACATTAGGTATGCATTCTTGTGAATATTATTTATTTAAATTATTAAAGTTGTTCAGTTCTTACTACATTAAAACTTATGATAACAATGATGCTTGGAGCTTGGCGACTAATTTAATTGGAGGCTTAGTATTGTGTCATATAAATACAAGAAGAATTAAGGTATGGTATATTATTCTTCAAGTATCCATGCACTGAAATGTACTCACATTGAACGATTTTATTTGATGATGATTGATAATTCCATGTTTTATTGAATACACTATACAGTATACGGGTATATTTTCTGTATCTGGGTATCGGTATATGTTGATATTTCTGGCTGAAATTTTTTTCAAAAACCTCATTTATCGGTAGAATTGATTTCTCAGTGTTAAAATTGAGTTAATAATAAAGTACAGACACTGAAAATTATTGAACGACCATTGAAATGAATATTCTCAACTCATTTCAAACATCTAACCAATCGAAAGTAGTGTTTTCACAGAACCGAACAACCTTACATGGATATTTTCAAAGTTAGTAAATCATCTTCACCAATCGGTCTCGGTGAAGAATAAGTTGAGCCCTGTAAACAGTAGTACACTTGTTAAACAGATTACAAGGAATGATTAGGTATCGTGCTTTTACAGGGTTTTGTGCTTTTACAGGGCTAGACCTCAAGGCATAATGGTCGGACTAAACACTGGAATACATGTGCAGTATATTATGTTCACGTTAACTCAAATAGTGTTAACTAGAATAAATACACATATGTTCATCTGTATTCAAGATCTATAAATGTTCATCTAGGTAGTGTTAACTGGACTAGAATAGGTATATTGTTCAGTTATATTCAAGTAGTGTTAACTGGTAGCCATACATGTATATTGTTCAGTTATACTTGACAGTAGTGTTGACTATACAGTGATGGCGACTCTTCTTGGCCGGTAAACGCAAAGCTTTCAGTGAATGTGACACGCGTCACTGCTAACAAATTCTATAACATTAGTGTTTAGAACGGCAGAGGATGATTTTAGCAAGCAGCAAATAATGTAATCCGCTTAGTTTGTGTAGTTGTTGGGCTCGTCATCGTGTAATTCTTGTTCTTGTCCGTCGAAAATGATAAACACGTGTAGAATTCAGCACGGGGACTCAGATGGCGTTAATGTTGTATGAGATATTTTGACGTAAGAGACACGAAAACAAGATGTACCATGTCGAAGCCATGCTAGTTACCATGTTCTATCCTGACTAGTTAATGTCCGTTCATGGAAACGTACCCTGAACTCAAGCCACTAATATATTTAGCAACATCAACGTTTATAAGTTGTCCATTAATAAGTTGAGTGCATTTTCGTTGACAAGGGTTTTGTAGACTATTAAAGAGTGAGGAAAAGCAGAGCCTCTGTTCTATCTACTTATGAATATTCACATAAATAGTGATATTAATTAATGTGTGTGTGCGGGCAATAGTTGCGGTGGGTATTTTATATTCATTTTGAATGACAGCCACGGATGTTGGGGTTAACCACTAACTTCTTCCTGTCGGGACAATGCTCCCTCCTCTCCCTCCTCCTGTTTCTTCACCTCTTCAACCTCCTCCTCCATGCCCCTTCCTTATCATGAGCAACTGTCTCTTTTTAGCCGAACTTCAGGATTTTTTATACCTAATTACATTGGAAGATACTAAACAAAAATCCTAATACAAATAAATTTGCAAAAAATAGATATGGAATTAATACAATTATTTTAATTTTTAGTTGTTGACTGTATCAGTTGTAATAATCAGTATATTTGGTACTATTCTCATAGGTTCACTTGAAGGATTTCTATAGGTACCTTTTAAAATAGTTGAAAAATCCTTGAACGAAGTCAATTTGAGAGAAATAATCTTAATCACAAGATATTTCTACTCATAATCAACTCTATCTCTCCAACTATTATCAAGTTCATCTTGTACATATAATCGCACAATAATAGCTTATAGATTGTACATCCAAATTCTCATGTAAATCGAATTGCTGTTCAATTGAAATTTCCCAACATCCTACTATTCAAGTTATGAATCCTTTTCAAAGTTAAAAAGAAACGGCATTCAAATAAAATTTTCAGGTATGATAGAAATCATGCACAAAAACGTTGGAAATCTTTGAAAAACACATGATTATAATTATGTTTAACTGCAAAAAAGTTAGTTTCGTCTGTACCTTGTACGTGATTTATCCTTGTAACATCTGATGTAGAGAATTTATTTTCATTTCAAAATAGGCATAGCTGAAAGATAGCTCTGATTGAAAACATCAGCTTTTGTAGCGCACGAGGAGCAGACGAAACCACCTAACGTTTTGGTGTCTGCTAAGTTTATATTTTTACTTAGAGTTCACCTATGAATCGACGCTGTAATATTAGTAATATATATTCCAACAATGTCCCAGCTTATTAAAATACAAAAGATTCATTGTCTTTGTCTCCCAGCGTTGCCAGTATAAATAATCGTAATCATAAAAATAATGCTCATTATACTGTCTAAGGGCATGGTTGGGGAGGGGAGACCTGTAATGTTGAATTGTTTCATCTAATGTTTGATTCCGATGTTTCTATATTTGTTTTTGCTACATTCTTATTCGTTCATTGTATGATAATTTGGTAGCTACGACGGCGTAATTTCGATATTTATCATATCAGTGGATGGTATAGCACTATTTTACTATCGCTAACGAACAAAATCATTGTGCTTCTGCTTCACAGTGGGAAGCTATTGAATAATATACTAGACAGGACTATGGGAACGTTACAACCTTATGCGGAGTTTAAAATTCTTATTAATAAGTTCTTCTATCATATCACATAGGAGAAAATGAGAATTAGTTTTTTCTTCAAAATACACCTCATGTTTTCTACAAACGTACCATATAACGAAAAAGTAGTGCAAAAATTGTTGAGACTTGTGTCAATGTGGTCCTGTAACCATCAATAAAAGATTCAATTGTATAAAAGTACAGTATATAGTCTGGGATCGAACTTATTGATGAATAATTTTTCAGTTTTTGACCAGACAGTACAAGACGTTCCGTTCCATGCTTATATTACTAGCTCTAGTTATATTTTCTTTGGGCTTTGAAGGTCTTATAATATTGTACCTACAAAAAAACTTTTAATAGGCTTATATTATTCCATAATAATATCATCTACAATCTACATTGATTTTTCTATAGTTTAAACCCTGTTACCCAAAAATAAGCCAATTTCACCCAATTACCCGATTCTCTCCCGTCTCTCACTCATGTGATTGAAAATAAAGAATCCAATGGTGTGAGTGGGGGGGGGTGGTGTTATACAGACGGATACATTATTTGTGATGGCACATGGCAAAAAGCTTTAGAGATAAGCTTTAGTAGTGCTATTCCTCTGAGCGAGGCAAAAGCAAACAGGATCTACTCTTATCAGGCCAAACATTTCTATTGAATCGATGCCCGTCTACCCACAGCACAAGTGTGAGCTCGCCGTGGTCTTATCCACCAAATACAAACCACCACTCGGAATTGTGCTGTCGATAGATGAAAGTATTGTTGTTGCTATTATATTGGCGAGAGATGGGGCCAACTGCCGTTATATAGATAGGCTGGCCTGTTTGTCTAGCCATGTACAAATACACAACTGATAATATGATACGTAAATATAGTCAAAGTTTTAGCGATTATTATTTGTGCTTTGGATTGTCGGTGTTTGTTTCAATCGTGCATTTTGCGTGAACAAACGTGATGGGCCAATCTCCGCCACTATTATTTCCTGATACGTGCCGATGAAAAGAGAGCGAGAGTGGGAGAAATGCAGAGAGAGTGACAGAGTTTCATTCAGTAGCGAATATCATCATAGATGCGAACTGGACTAGCTAATCATTACGAATTATATCAGTTCAAATTTCCAAAACACTTTGTGTACAATTTACCTTAAGAAATTATTGATGCAGACGTTTATTGTTGTTTGCTAATATTATAGGTGTTTAAAATCGCATACAGCCCATCAGGATATGTCGTGAAAAATCCTTATTTATATTTCGACATGTTTTTTTCAAGTGAAAAATGTACATGGTCTTATACAATTAATTATAGAAATATATTTAAACTATATTTATTAGAACTGGTTTTTAAATTAAGAATTATCAGTTTTGAAATCTCAAGAGAGATTTCCGTCTTCCTGAAACTATAGAAGTTTTTTTTAAAGACGATCTAACACTACATTATTGCATTTCCCAAGTTTAAGCATTGATTTCTACTATGTTTTAGACTTTTCCTTACCTTGTATTACACGACTCTGAATATTCATGAATTGGGGATCATTCAACAGAATTAGTTATTGGTTCATTAATTTGGGTTCGAATAAAAAAACAACCTCATATTTTGCATAAAATCCAACCAAATCCAGTGGATAAGGATTAAGTTTAAAGAAGACAACGAAATTACAACAGAAGTAAATGAATGACGATAAGAGCCAAAGACCATACAGTTTTCAAAAAAAATATCGAATACATATTTGTATTATGTGGTCACTGATAAGGACCACACAAAAGTTCACCAAAATCTGTCTGGATCAGTTTTGGAATGGAGACATCAAAGTGTACAAAACGCTTCCCGGGAATGCAACACACAGATGAGAAAGAGACAGTGATAGTCCTCACTGCTGGCGGCAGAGCTTTGAGAGACACGGCCAATAATCTCCCGACGTGACCTTGGGGTAAAGGTTGGGGGGGGGCTGCTGACGGAGAGGGTAGGGGTGTTAAAGTTGGGCTAGGTTCGGACCACGTTGGGCTTGGCTATGGGGAGAGGAGAACGAGCTAGAGTAGAAAGATGTGGAGGAGAAAGAGTTGGATGAGGTGATGGAGGGGGAGGAGTAGGAGGAGGAGGAGGAGTAGGAGGAGGAGGAGGAGTAGGAGGAAGAGTAGTGATAGGGGAGGGAAGGTGGGAAACAAAAAGAGGCAACAGACAGTCACATCCTCAGATGCTACAACGGGGATAAATAGACAGACGATGATATTTACTGTGAATATTCTACAGACGATGTTGGGATACACGATTTCATCATCATTATCGTCATCTAAAATCGTCATTACAAAAAAAAACATCGTCACCATTATCATAGCTTTTTTGTCTTATATAGAAAAATCTAATTTATTTATTTAGTAATACTTTTGTTGTTATTGCAACAGACAAACTCATACATGGATTCAGAAATGGAAATGTACAATATATTGAACAGTATTTATTGCAAGAACAAAGCAGAGAGTATAGAATAAATTTAGAACTATTATTTCTGAAACAACTATCAAAGCAAATAGTAGGCCTCTAGATTGTTTTACTTTGAGCTTCATTACAATAAATAATAATAGAAATTTTAAAATAATACAATCCAATATCTAGACATAGCATGCCTTTATTGTAATGAAACGTCCTTGCCCCGCAATCGAAATGGCATGTATTCATATACATGTTCAAATAATTTGTTTTTTGATTTCGTTTGAATTAGAAATATAAAAGTCTTGAGTTTTGGGAATGGAATAAGAATTTGCTGAGATGGCTCTGAAAGTTTCAAAGATGAAAACTCAAGATAAAACTATCTTGAGAAAAAATTGAGATGGAAACTTGAAAGTTATTTCCTTGAGGTTTTCAAATTTTATTGAAATAGATTCACAATGATTTATTGTTAGTAAAACCTTTGTTTAAGGTCAACCTTGGTGTTCTTTATTGGGGAGAGAATATAATTTTGCTATTTATTTTAGATGCAGATAAGAGTGATGAATGATAGAATACATAACTTATTATAATAGGACACTGAAACAACTGAGAAATGAATATTCTATCTGTAGTGAAGTTTTGAACAATGGGTAACAATACTTAACATTTCACATTATAGTTAATTAACATTCAAAGCACGGTTAATTTATTCGTTCTATTGTATATTTTTTAATACTTCAAACAATTGAAAAGAATTTCACCTAATTGTAAGGCAACAGGGACCTACATCCAGACTTATTACAACGAACCCACTATAACCTCTATTGAAATGTAATTAAAAAAAAAACTGTATTTTATAAGTGATAAGTGTATATCATTATAAGTGATTGTACGTTTTATTAACAGTCCTCAGATTGAAGCCCTATACCCATATACCCATACCTATATCATAGTGAATAAATAATTTTTAGCACAATAGTCGAAAACATTTTGAAGTACTCAATACATATACAATAATACTTGTTTTGAGACCCATGATTGAATCTGATCCAATTTAATAAAGTAAGAATAAACGAATGAAATTGGTAGAATACAATATTTATTGATATTGAGAATTTATATTGGAATTTGTAAGAGGATATTACAATCTTTATACAGTAATATAATAATATAGAACCGATCGATATAGTGTTGGGCCTGGAAATGATTATAGCAGTTGAGTTATTATTCGTTTCCACTCTACGTATAAATGGAGGCAACGACTTGAATCTGGAATAAACAGGCCGTTTTATGAAGCTCGTTTCAAAATAGCCTACAACAACGGTTATTGCATAGTAAAAACGAAAATAAATATATGTGATACAGCCCGTTTCCGGATTTATAAGGCGGATATTCTCGCCCTTAAAAATGACGACGACGCGAATAAGAAAAAGTTACAAGATTATATCGCGCGAGGGGTGAACTTCTTTTTATTATTAATAAAACTCAACGTTTACTGCGTTTCAAAGAAAGAAATAAAACGTTAAAAAGACATTGCCAGAATGTCGATGGGCCCAGCTTGAGCGATTCTGGCAAAAGGGAGTTCTTGTTTCATATTGTATGTGATTTGAAAGCAACCAACAGTATTGCAACATGAAACCACATGTGTATGATCAGATATGTATTACCATGGGTTTGCTAAATTCAGAACTTCCTAAAGTTGAAATTTTCTATACCGTTTTCTAACCCTATACAGTTGCTAGACACTAAGATCCAACTTGTGAATACAAGGCAGAGGAAAATAAAATAATTTAAACAGTAAATTAATAATGATAATCAAGAGTATCATAATAATATTATTTCAGGTATCCTTGGAATTGGATGTGTGTTAAAAGTTCTCTTCAAAAGCTAACGATGGAACACTATATATGAGATGTTAGAAAAGTTCAAACCGAAAAGATGGAAGTGAAAGAGTTTTTATTTGAGGGAGAAGGGTGAAGCTCACGTGTGTTTCAAGCATGTGCTTGGGTAATGATAAGGGTGTTTGATAAGAGATGATGACAGTTTTTTAGGGTTTACACCTCCTCCGAAAGAGGGGAGGGTTATTTTTATAGTCTAAATATTCTATAATAGCAACCTAATCGTAATCAAGTACTGTTATTGAGTAATCGCATCGCATGTGAGTTACATCTTCCCATTATATACATTCTATAGCATTGACATAAATAAATAAATAAATTCATCATTGTTTGTGAATATTGTAATCAATTGTAATAGATTTCACTCTCGCACGATTGCCTAATACTCCGTAAATAAACATTTCCTGTACAGATAACTTATTTCGTTCGACAGTAATAAGTTGTGAAAGCATGCTACAAACCTAAAAAGTGCTACACTGAATTTCCTAGCACGAGAAACTTCGTCCGCAGCGCAGACAATAGGCTTTGTTTATTCAGTTTTTTCGTATTAAATTTTAATGTAATGTATATATTACGGGCTAGGTCGCCACCTTATATAAATAGTCTATTGTTGATGATATTCGAAAACAAAGCGAAATGTCTGTTTCATAATAATATCATCGAAAGAGAACAAAGGGGCTCCAACCGCTTATAAAATGAAAAGGCCTGGTCCCCCCACTCAACCATCCTCTGCGATTGCGCACTTGGCCCACAACCACATTTAATTGGTGAAGAATTTTATTCTCAATAACAATTTAATAACTAATTTAAAGAGTTATGAAAAGTTTAAGTAAAAGTCAATCAATAAGTTTGAGATAAGTAAAGAGCTTTATTCTCAATCCTAGCCTAACATAAGTGAAAATTAACATTCATTATTTAAGAGACTGATTATTTGAGAGACAGAAAAAATTAACATAAACGAGACTGCTTCAGTAGAGCTTGATTATTTATTGCGGATGATTGCGGATGAATATCAATAGTCCTCAAGCTGAAATTTATTGAAGAACGATATTGATGATTTTGTTCATCATAATTTTTTGTACAATATAGGCCTACTACTGTAGTAGTTTTTCCTGAGTGGATTCCTCCTTCGAATTATCTATGTTATGAAATTTTGCTGTTCCATGTTGATTGAACCAATCCAGATTAAATATTTAAATATCTTGCGATCTATGCATGCTCAATTTAATAGATTGAGATGCTAAGCATTCAGTACCAGCAGGCCTACTACTACTCATTTTTATAGAATTTTATGACGACAAATTATAAAATGACTAAAATCCCAATAATTATTATTCAAGCAACAAATGAATATTTGGGACGATTCAGAGTTTACAGTCCTGCGGTTCTTAATTACATTGACGGTTATCACGTATGTTGTGTCTATGCTTGATTAACGCTAAATTACAAACACTAAATCTAGAGGATCCGCCACTATTCTGTACCTGCATCACTATTCCTGTCAGTTGGCTAAATTTATAACGGGTCGTAAAAGTAAATTGTTAACAATTGAAGAACAGTTAATAAAACTGGACAGACTATACGTATGCTTTGTAATGAAGGTCCACGCAATGAGGAATGCACAACTGACGCTGGAAATAAACGTCTGACATTCGCTACCATAATTATTATCTTAATAAATCCTTGACATTAATTCATAAATTTGTCAGGATGATTACTATAGTACAGGAGAAGAAATCAATGTAATCTTGCTCCACAAACATTGACGGGCTAAATTATTTCTAGAGAAATCTCCCAACGCAGAGGTAGCATTCTTTCGAGAATACGAAGGAAAAGATAATAATGTGGCTGCATCAATTATAAGTTCCATATTTTTGACATTGAAATAAAATAATATTAGGAGGAGAAACCAATTCTGAATGTTTAGTATAGAACAGGAACTTCATCACGAGAACTTTTAATTACTTTTGAGAAGGATTTATGCTTTAAAATAAGGATAGCTACCGGAATACTTAGAATTTATCCTTACTAAGAAATACAGTATAAGGGTTTTCATTACTTTTTCCTCTCTAGGGGTAACATAACATATTTTTAATGTGCAGTATTAATAGAACTCCAGCAATGATGTGTTTATGTTTGCTGTAAGCTATTCCAATAGTTATAAATAATATTTAATAATAGATTATCGTGATGTATTTCTCATTTTGAATTTTCTACTTTGCACCTGTATTTTATTTGGAATAAACGTGATTTGAATTTGAATGTACAGACATATAACCTGTCCAATATATAACATACCACTTGTCATTTATATGATACTTAAATTTTTATGTTCAATGTGATGATTGTGCATAATAGAGCGAAGAGTAGGCAATTCATTCACCTTTACTTCTGAGATGTCTATTTTTCATGTCTTAATCTTCATTAATTTCTCGTTTTTAGTACCAAATTTAATCTTCATTTATCCTAGTTCAAAACCTAAAATTGAATCTAGTTCACATTTTTCAAGACATTATCACATTCTACAACAAAAATAAACTCCAATATTCCAATCCAGCCAGGTTACCCCTGTTGAAAACTGTACAAAGTAGCCACAACAAGGCCCTTCACAATCTCATTGATCAACTACGCATGCGCAGAGCCCAAGTTCATTATTTATTCCAGCGATGAATTAAACATATTCTTGCAACGTGAAAGCCTTTGCTGCTCGGCAAGGAAGATGCGAGCGAACAACGGTGCTGAGATTTTGGGGTAGAAGGGGGGGTTCATGCTGATGATGGGGGGGTTGTTTCAACAACCAAGCTGTCGCACATCAAAAGAGAGCGAAATAGTGAGGGAGTGAGAGAGAAGACAGAGAGAGAGAGAGAGAGAGAGAGAGAGGTGAGGAGAGGAGTGAGAAAGAGAGAGTGTGAGTAAGAGAAGTGAGAGTGTAGTCTGTGCGTGGACTCTAGGAGTATGCAGTATGCATGCACCCTCTGTTCGATATTCTATAGTCTGTCTAAGCAAAGACGACATTCTGGCAAGATGGGGAAATGACTTCAGCTCGGTCAATATTGGTTCAAAAATTATATATTTGGTCTCAAATTTTAGAAAACATTCTGATCTACGATTTGAGACCAAATGTATTATTTTTTGAACCCATATAGACCGAGCTGGAGTCTTTTTCCATCTTCCCAGAATGTCTTCTTTGCTTCAACAGACTATACAACGCCTTCCATCTTATAGGCAGGCAACCCACTCAGCAAACCCCTTTCCGTTCCAAGACAAATTATTAGGCCCAAGTCACACACCCAAAATTAAATTCATATAATTCAAGTCAGTATCTACAACAGGCAAGACAATAATTTTGCGCATCTTATCGGCACGCAGATACGGCCTCAGTCGGTACTTTGTTGCTATCAATAATGATAATTGGCTTGCATGTTCCACTAGACACGACTTGGTGATAACAAAAACGAAACATAATTTAAATATTTTATATTATTTTATAAGCTGTGGAACACGAAACAGTACTGTACTACGATTATAAAATTCACGATGAACTTTTCTGGTAGAAAATTGATTGATTATAAAAAATTAGCATTAATAAGTTATTCACGGTACCGGTACAAATTTGTATTAATCTTTGGAATATGACAAGAATGAGAAATACCAAATGAAACCCCCTCTACATTTGAAATAATTTTTAACGATTATCATATCAGTAAAATTGCTACCAATAAAAGTCCAGAAGTTTGGCGATGAGAAGGGCATAAATTACTTAATGGAAAGTAATCTACATCGAGAGGACAACAATTCCAGACAGAAATAATTTACATTGGAGGAAACAATCTGTAATAAGAGATTACTGTAGTTGATTGATGTCTATAGGCTACCAAAAATCGAAAAATTAAAAACTAGGCCAGGATTTTGGTATTATATCATTACAACACTCACTTGACTTTCGGCAATTACTGGGTTGATAGTGCAGGCTTCATCTATAATTTTACAATAATTGTCAAAGATACACATCAAAAGAATAAAATTACACTAACTGCAACTAAAACACCTCAGAATACACATCAGGTACAACATCCTAGTCCAAAGGTAATTAAAAGGAAATTAGCAACGAAATACGATACAGTATCAAGATACGGCTCAGATCGTTATCTAGCCTTCTCCACGAAATACATTTATAATAATTATTTTAATGATAGTAAGCGGCCCAGTGCATCCAATAGGCAAACGTAATTTCTCATACTTATATACAAAGTTATATACTATACAGGTCTATATAAGAGCATGAATATAAATACGCTCACGCAATATAGTCAACGATTTCATTAAAATCTACTCATCAGCATGAGTGGATAGAATTAAGAAATTCGACATCATGGAGAAGAGCTTTCGTTGAAATATTTACTGAAATTTTCGACTTTTGTTCTATTCATGATTTTTATTAATGTTTTACTTATATAGATCCACATCTAGTTGAGAATAATATTAGAAAAATTGATAATAATAAAATTGATGCAGAAATTTTAGAAATGTGTAGCATCAAATGAAATGAATAATATGTAGCATGTTAGCATCAAATATACTTCTACCTATAGCTGTACACTGTACAGTTCACCTACGATAAAAGTCACGGACGTGTTTAGACAATATTTACCTATATTACATTTATTACTCAAATTCAAATCGGATCAAATTTTCAAATCAAATTTTATTGGTCACATCACATCATCAATATTATTGTAAGTTTGCCGAACAGCAAGAAGAAGTATATCTCATAATATTCATTAATACAGGTCCAAAGAGAAACCTCAACAGTTTATATAGAATAATATCCTAATATTGTAATACAAAAGCATTGAAGATATAATAATAATATATAATAATTGAAGTTTTATTAATATTGTTTGGAAAATTCTTTTTGACATGCATTATTACTCTCGAGAGGCAATGACACTGTACAGCGGAATAAGCAATTAAATTTGATCCATCACCTTATTTCAATCACCTTGCAATAAAAGCTGTTATTAATCCCACTCAAAAGCTTGCAATTTTGTAGAAATTGACATCTCATTCATCAAAATGTAAACTATTAATATTTATTTCAACGTTCATTGCCAAATAAAATGCTCCGTAGGATTTCTAAGAATCTTGTTTACTTACGACAGGTAAACAGAAATTAATAAAATTTTCAGGTGAATTGACTGAATTTATTGGGAGAACAGGTAAATTTATTGAGAGCATGATAATATCGAATATCCAATGATTTTACTGAATTTACATATTTGAACACAGATACATACTCTAAAACCACTTAAAATTCAATTTAATACACCGACTGCAATTTGATCCAGACAGAATAACTGGTGAAATCAACACTAATATCCATCTTCTTGAAAGAATGAATATTTTGTGGGGTAATGGTTAGTGTAAAGGTTGAATAAGGGACAAAACCTCAATTTGGACATTTCAATCTCAATTGGAATAGAAGTTTTGGGCTTACGCCTGTTTTCCATTCCTTATTTTATTATTGTAATTAAATAAATAAGCACGATTGAATAAATAACCTTTCTCAACTGTGATTTCCTTTTCATATATACCAGTATACCTTGGCTCAACATTCAGCCTCAAGGAGGTAAAAATTTTCTTTAGGGCTTAATGATACATTGAATCATGCTATCCTATTGAAAATTGTCATGATATGGTGAATTAATTGATTGATACGATAACTAGTTGCTGAATAAATCTTTAAAAGAGTGAAAATTGGAGGTAGATGAATGGGTGGAGCCATGAGAAGAGGTGCGCACTGTACAAAGGGCGGTTCCACACTCAACACCGTCAAATCGAAAAGTTATGTATGCACGATATTTAATTCAGCAATATACTTGTTTAGAATGCACAGTTCAGTTGTGGACGTATCAGCGACCAATCACAGGGCAGGGGGGCTAGCTTCGCGGGGACGGGGGGAACCGACCGCCCCCTGGATAACCCCCTTGCTGAACCACAAAACCCCCCCACCATGATTTCAACCCCCACTAACAAATGCAGCTAGCTTTGTTTTGTTTTTGTTGTGCTAAACGACAGCTGTCAGTCCAAATTCACAACCCCCTCTCCCCTCCAAACAACTACCAACTCTCCAAACCCCCCACCCTCCCAATAATGTAATCAGAATTGGTGACTATAGATGAGTATATGTCTAGTGGTTTACTAGTGAAATAAGTAAAAAGCCCAACTTCAATAATCAACGAGACAAAAACAGAAGATTTTCTCTTTTTTTCTGTATGAATAATTTTACAAGAGTTAACGGATGATAGAAATTAATCTGATTAACTTTAAAAAGCATTCATTAATGTATAAAACTGCATTTGAAAAATTACCCAATTTCCTAGAGTACCGATACTTAATTCTTTTGCTTCAAGTACGCTTAAAATATTCAATAAAACAATGAGGTTAATTTGAATACAACGTACGGTAGTTTGAGAATCTAAATCTATAATCAAATTGTGGATTGGAATTATGCCTACCTGTATCAGCAAGATTTCGAACCAATAAGAAATGAAATTTAACGGCAAAACTCACCTGAAACAAACAATTGGAACAAGTTAATAATTACAGTTAAAGATAAGTAAAAATTAATAAAAACAATAATAGCAATTATGTGGATTACAATGATCGGTAGGTACTGGAGGAGATGACTATCAGATATGCTAGTTTTTGGACGGTTTTAAATTAATTAATCGGGGATAAAAGAATTATGACGGCTATACATACTTGTAATACCAGCGACTATAATATTTATAATTTCATTGTTCTATTTAAATTGGATTATTTGAAAAGATAGTCCATTGGATCATGGGGCCCTATATTATTTTCAGTATTGATCAAGGAAGTCTGTCCTAAGAACGAGTAATCTCTAGACGACAATATTCTCCCCCAAGTATAAATAACCTCCATGTGTGCTTTTGTATATATTTGAGCAGCTAAAAGATCTGTAAACACACTCATCTTCGCTTTTGAGTATATATAATGTTGTTTTTCTCCTTTTTTTCATTGCTGCTAGAGCCGGAATTTCATTCTCTGTTTATTTAAATTTAATGTATGCCGTTGTAAACAAACATAAATTCATGTCGGTAAATTTAAATAATAACAAAAGCTGGTTCCAAGTTCCTGTTGTAAATATCCTCTAACGTTTTTCTATCTTTGAAATTTATTCCATCGTTCTGAAAGAAAGATTGAATGAATATGTTTGTTCGTTCATGGTTAATGAACCATGTGAAACAGATCTTGGTTTTAGATTGAATTGAGTGGCTCGGAATCCACCTAGAACTATGTTGCTTTAAAACTCTCATAATTATATAAGGATATCATTTTTCTTTCAATTCCCAAGATCTCATATGAGCAAATGTCTATCATCCTCAGCAAGAAAATGAAACATTTTCTCTCGTAATAGTGAAATTGAAGAGTGCGCAAATTCATTAACACAATAATTATAATAGTCAATAAATGCAGTTCTAAATAAATTCTATGGGAATGCTAATGCTCTGAGAGAACACAGATATTCATTCAAATGCAAACTTTAAAGAATTTCTCAAACTCAACTATTATCTTACAAAATTAACAAACCCAACTTCAATTTATTGGACATTGAGGACATGAATTATTTTGTATTGAAATTGATTTATTGAACATAACAATACAGGCCTACTATTCCCATTGTACTATTCGGTACAACCAATTGAAATATAATTTATATACACACATATATTTTCCTCTCAAAACCAAGCAATAGTATTTTACTCATATTTTCAAAGAGTCTAATTTTCCTACATGTAACATGTAGTATAGGCTAGTTATCAATTATTGTATTGTCGAGATTTTTCAAGTTCATAATGTATGAAGCATGTCCATTGTTCCCTTCCACATTAGAAAACAATGTTTATGAGTATTGTGGAATAACGAATAACTCACGTCTTATTTTATTAAATTACTGAAGAGCGTCAGAGTTGTCCATCAAGCAATGACAAAGCGAACAGGTCACAATTTATAGGCTGTTTAAATCAATGAGACGTTTTTAAGACCTTTTACAAGTGAATGGTCGTTCATTTGTCACAACTGGACTCCCAAGTCAGGGAATAAGACAGACACCCACAACCGAAGATAATAGAAAGATTTAGTAGACTCTACTACAAAAATCGAAGGTCTTCAACTACGTACTGCTTTATTCGTCAAGTTCAATTATAGCCTATCCTATGAGTACGGTCCGGGACTTGATCGAAGAGAATGACCACTGATAGATCGTGGATTGGTATAGTCTGTCCAAGCATATAAGACCCAAGATGAGAAAATGACTCCAGCTGGAGAACCAGGATCTTATGTACATCGGTAGCACAACCCCATAATAGTAGACCATACGAAAACGTACCTTGGAAGAAATCAAAGTAGCTCATTTTTAGGTAATGTTGTGAAACATATTCTTTCAATCTGCGAATAAATTATTCGAGGGAAGATTTTTCTCCCGTATAAAAACGTTACTATCGTTGATGATGACATGATGACGTTGAAGATTGATGCCCGGTTTTTCCAAGCACACTCAAAGTTGAGGGACCCTCAAATTTTGATGAACAGCTGACATTTTCTATGATAAGTATAGGAAATGTAGTAAAGTGTAGTAAACTTGAGGGTCCCTCAAATTTGAGTGTGCTTGGAAAAACCGGGCATAAGTGTCCAAGATAAAGTTAAGCAATGAATATTCAACGACTAAACATTATATTCTTCGACTTAATAATAAGAAATTCACGATTACACTAACTTTAAATGGAGTAACACCAAAACTTGACAATAAAGCTTTCCGTGACGTCCTACTCATAATAATTCAATTATTGAATTTTTAAGAGATACAACTAACCGTTTTAGATTTAGTTGGTAGACATTTTCAAGTCACTGTCAAAATCTAAATATCCTCTCAATAGTGAGCTGCATATTAACATACACATGAAATAGTTGAGCCAGTTTTATTTTAATAACAGGCAATGTCTGTCAAGTAATGTGGTGCTGAGGGGGAAGGGTGAAATGAAATTTGAGTGAAGGAGAGTGTTTGGAGCAATACAGACGTCAAATAAGTGTCAGTCGTAATTAAGACTTAGTTGTTATATGTTAATTGTCTCCGCTTTATAACACTTCATTGTGTCACATGACTCGTCAATTAACAAAGTCCCAAGTTTAATGGTAATAAGGCCTACTTGAGACACACAAATTCTTGCTCCATATACGGTCATTGTCTGCCTGAGACACATCTAAACCCGTCTTTTATTTGTCTTTTTTCAAATGTGTTTTTGTTTGACAGTACAGGCTCATTGCACGTCAGGTACGCTGTCTCGTCAACTCGACATACTCGTTTTTCAATTGATTCTATTAAACTCATCTTTCTCCAATTGATTCTATCGTATTTTAATCATCTATATTGCTATTCGTCGATTATAAGTATCGAGTGTAGCAACTGACGTTTCAACGTATCCTCAGGATTTTTTTCCAAAGATAGATTCAAGATAGATTAGATTAAAAAAATATCCAAGAGATGTTCAGGTTCAGGTCACTGAAGAATAAGATAATGATGATAAACGATGATGAAAATTATGTTATTTTTCGAAGAAATTATTCAGAACATTACTTAGCCTTTGGACTAATAATAATGTTGGAAAAAAAACTTTGGAATCAAAACAGAGGAATTTTAAGTTGCATCGTAATCTCAAATAAATTATATTGTTTGATTTTTGGAGAACAATACATTGGAGAGATTCGTTTCTTATTCTTCTTTTCTCAGAAAACAAATTGAATAGTAAAATTTATGCTTACAGCTTTTAAGAAGAATGCAATGAGATTGATTGTATCGATGAAATGCTTATTTGAAAAAATATTTGGTATTATTTATTACTTTATGTTAGTTAAGTATATTGTATAGACTACAGCGTGAATTTATAAGGTTGAATGTTTTGGATGGATTATTTCCAAACAATTATTTTGAAACTTCAAATAGAATTAATGATTTTCCTGGCTATAATATTATCTTTAGCAATAAATGGACTATTTTGAAGTGTGCTAAATATGTGGAGTGTTTACAATATCATTAAAATATTCAATTTCCTATGTTATTACCCATTCCCAGAGTTTCTCCAAACAGGTTTCTCCTAATAGCAGTAACTGTTGTATCATTTTATCGTTCGTGTTTTGGTGGATTAAATTATTTCAATTCGAATCTAAACTGAGGATCAAGAGAAAGAGCTAATCCACATTTTGAATGAACTGTTCTCCGAATTCAAAAACGGTAGCTAGCAAAAACAATTTGAAATTGAATACTACAACATCCCACTTGTTCGTTTTTATTTTCTTGACAGCTCTCAAGTGTTGAACAAGGATAGACATACAACAGAGATGATCTAAAAAGAGAAAAAGATTGCCACTTCTGAATCAATGGAGAACTGGTTTGGCTACCAATGTTACTACTAATACCAACTAACCGAACAAGCTACAAGGTTTTTTGGCAGTTCTTGTCGCTGGAATTAGCTTTCGGAAACAGAAATAATCAACTTCGAATGCCCATTTGTGATAATTATTACAAGCTCCTGTGTAACTCTAGCTTCCGATGACTTAATTATCCATGCCTAATATCCTTTGAAATGCCGGCAGTTTTTTTCTAAAGTGGAAATGTAACAGTTGAACTGCGATGAACTCTTCAAAGATAAGTATCAATACACCTATATGTTCAAGTTTTATTTTACTTCAGCTGGATTTATCAAGTTTAGCTGGAAGATCTTCTTAAATACGATTCCTGAATGACGTTGTTATCACTCAATAAATATAGTACAGTTTTCAGACTACATTATAAGTTGTACGGTATAGTTTTGATAGAGGAGTAGTACCTATACGCCATATGGTATAGTTTTATATAGAGGAGATTATACTGCATAGTTTTGATATTGGAGTAGTATACTGTATAGTTTTATATAGAAGAGATTATACTGTATAGTTTTGATAGTGGAGTAGTATACTGTATAGTTTTATATAGAGGAGATTATACTGTATAGTTTTGATAGTGGAGTAGTACTGTATACTTTATAGTTTTATAAAGAGGAGATTATACTGTATAGTTATGGTAGAGAAGTAGTAGAGTACAATACAAAACATATTTCAGTTAGTTCCAAACTATAAATAGTATGAACTGAAAGAATTACCCTTGATGTCGTACCTTATTTTCATCCATTATAATTTTCTCAATCATCATATTGTAATTATTTAAGAAACTTCACTAAATTCTCTTCAATTTCTTGAAACATGGAAGTTTCCCAGGGTCACAAAATCAAAAAAAATTAATTAAAAGCACAGTATATTGAAGCCAAGATATATAATGACACTGAATCCGAGAGATGACAATTCAAATATTAATTTCAACCAATTGAGCACATCTTGAGAGCCACGAGAAATAGACTGAGAGAAAAATAAGCTCAATCCTAAATTAAATGTGCCATTTCCGCTTGAGTCATTCGACTCTACTCCAGCAAAGTAGCAAAGTATAAAAAGCACGCACACTGGCGGTATGATACTGCTACAGGCATGAGGAAGAAAAGAAATCTACTGACATGTATAGAAAAGTACAGCCTATTTTAAAGTATGTGTATTATTTTTATAGTATAGTTAAGCAAGGCCGGGGACTACATAGGGAACAATATAGAATAATATGGCCCGGTACAGCAGTGTACCACCAGCAATAGACAATTTAGCTCAATTTAGTTCTCATAACAGCATTAATTAATATAACTGCCTCTCTACGTAGCCCACTATACTTATTCTCATCAGACTGCTTTTCATCCATACTAGCAGACTATTATACATGGAGCCGTTTACATAAAAGTACAGGAAAAGAGTGCTTGATTATTTTATTATATATTATTGTGTACAAGCTCAATAGGTAGCTAAACCAGCGTTCAATAGGCTGACTAACTCACACACGCACAACTTTTTAATGCACGTTCGATAACGGTAATCGTAATGTGCGGCTAGAAATTCTCACACGCACCTAAACGCGTTTTGATGTAACTTTAGTTTTGGCGTAACATGTATAAGATGGGATATACACTTGAACTAAAGACAGAAGTTACATAAAAAAGTATAGTCGGCTGATTCACAACTAACAATGTTTCCTTAAAATGGCATGAAATTGTTTTAAACTAGACAGAAAATACAGAGCCCACATTTTTACCAACTTTGAGCTTGAATTTACTTCTAAATTCATCTGAATCTTGAATAACAATTTTAAAAGTATTTTATAATCTGAGTTTGGTTTCGGCAATAAAAAGTTTCATCGCAAATCATTTGACAACTTAACGTCAGGTTATTGGCGACTTGTGCCCACAAAACAGGTGAAGTGCTGTAGGCTACAAAGATACGGGCACTTCACCTGTTTCGTGGGAACGAGCCGCCAGTGCTTCAGGTATACTTTTTCATCGACGATTGACCCCTCCCTAATCATATGGTATAAGTTTTTCTTGAGGAATTTTCATTATACTAGTGAAACATATCTAAGGACTACTTTTGAAGGTTGATAGAAAACAATAAGGCTAATAAATACTATTTCGGAAAAATTCCCACAACATAAAAAATAGACAGCGAAGTGGCAAAACATTTGCCATTGCTACTGAGTAGCCTTTGAGTCTACCAATGAAAGCTGTATGATAGGATAATTAATCCAAAACATCAATTTTTATAGATTGGACCGATTCTGAAGAAGCTATTATTACAATGGTACGCAATGAGAAAGGCCAAGTAAATGCAAAAAAACTATTTACTATTACTGAATGAAACCCGAATAATAATTAAAAACGCACCATATAATGTTTAAGACAGCAAAAGTGAACAATAGCGTTATAAATAATACCAAATAACAATAGGCCTATTAAAACAATAAGATCTAGCATGATATAAATTGTGTTATTCGGTTATGACATCATGCAGCCATACAAATTGGACAATTGTCGAGAAAGTTGAGCATATGGCACAATAAATTCAATTCACAATTAACGTCTATTACAATAATAAAAAGTTTCCGATGAATTTACAAAAATACAATAACTCAAATCATCACTGTTTGATGTACATTTCTACAATAATAATTACTTCACACGTTCACAGTCTTTATGCAGAGAATATAATTTCCATTCTAGTCTAAATTTCAGTGAATAATGAGTTGTAATGAGTTAGAATAAAATAGTTCGAGAAAACTAATAATGACGAAGGATTGGAAATTCCCAAATAGAACAATATTTATGAACCAGAATGAAGTTTGAATGGAGTTATTGTGAATTTTATGATCTTTTCAAGATTCCTTTATCGTAGTTCATTTCTCTCAACATTATAAGCTTCTATCTCACACACAAATAATAGTTAAAATAACTCAAACTGTAGATTAATTTATCCAACAGTTTTTGTACGTATTATAAGCGTTTATCTCACACT
This sequence comes from Sogatella furcifera, assembly GCA_017141385.1. Classification (NCBI taxonomy): domain Eukaryota; kingdom Metazoa; phylum Arthropoda; class Insecta; order Hemiptera; family Delphacidae; genus Sogatella; species Sogatella furcifera. The sequence continues at coordinate 11,846,308 of CM029551.1, read as the reverse complement.
CCAATAATAGTTGAAATAACTCAAACTGCAGATTTATTTATTTCAATGTTCTAGCATTAATTTTTCAATATATTTTCTGGAATAACGTTGATTCATTCATCAGTAAGTTCATTGGAACGCCTACTCGTTTAGTAAGGAGAAAACCTTTGATTTACAACTACAAATATAATATATTTTATAGCAACGCTCGGTACTTGCGAGGAATTTAATAACCTTGAAGATGAATGTCATATTGTCCTGTTGAAAGCACCACTCTCAAACGTAATTCTGCGTCATGCTGTACATGAATTTTTCACTAGCTACACAATTGTTCGATTCGATACAGAAACTTCAGATCTTTCTTTCATGACGTTTGTCTTATCCTAAGTGATTGATCATTATGAGTTACAGAAGACTTCGTCCTTTTTCAACTTACCGGAACAGCAAAAATTTCAATCAAAATCCAAATTACTAGAAAGAACAAAATTAGATTCAAATGCTTGGAAGGTTCCATTTATTGAATATTTTTGAATTTGTAGTTTTTTTACATCAGTTTTTCACCTTGTGAGACGACTCCGCTACTTGGAAACTATGCATAGATAACATAATTAGATATTGTTGTTCAAGAAAATAAAATTAGTATCTTCAATCTATTTGTATTTCAGATTGAAGACAAATAGGTCTTGCTGCCTAGAGAGGATCACCTTATTTAGACGTTTTTTTTAAATTGAAGAATCCAAAAAAATCTTAGATTGAACTTCACTTGCACTAGCAACAAAAATCTTCGATTATAAGAGTTTACATTCATAGGCCAGTATTATCAATAGCAGTTTGAATCAAAACTAAAATTAATTCCACGGTTGCATGCTGGTCCCATGTAGTATGTATAACTGAGCTAGTTGATGATTAAAACTGAATTTTTTTAAAAACTTCTTTAATACTGGCTTTTGTTGGAAATTTAACTTGGAAGACTTTTGTGCAACTGGAACTGAGTGAACATGCATCAATTTTAGTAGAACAAAGAATAATCTCGGCATTACAGTGGAAATAACACAGAATTGCTGTTCCTAATCCAGATCTGGTATGAAAATGAAGTGAATCGCAGTAATGGCACATCATGAAATCGATGTAGATCCAATGGGCATTGATCATGCGCCGACTGCTAGTTAAAACATGTCGTCTACCAACACGTTGTGCCTTGAAAAATAGTCACAGCCGATATGTGTTTCGTAAAATTAGAAATAGAAGAGAAAAAATAAAAATGGAGCCGACCTGCTTGCTTGGGGGAGCGCATAGAAAATGAACGTGCCTATGCTGGGGCATAGGGGGCCGGATAGGGGGAGTACCATCTATGGCAAAAGCATATTTCTTTCAGCATGTTGAGTATGTATGCTTGTATGAATGTTGAATGCTCGGCATAAAATATCACTCCACTTGCTTCATCACCACCCTTTCTTCCCTTATTCGCTTTTATCCTTTCCACCTATTCCAACTCCCCTTCTCCACTCACTGCCAACTTCCTTCATAATTCACATTCACATGTTTTCTTCACCACTCCTTTTTCTGTTTCTTATCTCTTTATAATTTTCATATTTTTATCATTATTTCCAACTAATTCACCTTATTTGTGATAATTATTGCGAATCTCATCTTTCTCCTCATCATCCTCCTCTCCCCACCACACAGCTTTCCTCTGTTTTCAACCTTATCATTCTTATTATTATTATCATCATCATCATCATCATCATCATCATCATCTTTTCCCACCTCCTTGTCACTGTCTGTCCCACTCAATTCACTGCTATTCTCATCCATACTTTCCTTTATTCTTATACACTCCTTCTTTCTTCTCTCCTACCTATTGTTTCACTCCTCTTCCCTCCTTCACTACTCCTTTTCATCATTTCCACTTCTTCTTCAGCAAACTCTTCTCATTTTACTCAACTTATTTCTAGTTTTTGATTTTCATTTCCCGCTCGTTTTTTCTATTAGTAATAATATAATATTCGTGTGACCTGGCTGGCTCAGGTCTGGTGTCAGAGTTTTCAGGTCGCTCCTGATCAATTTCAGGGCCTCTGACATGACTTAACGACTGTTTTTAGGCAGCCGGGACCGACGGCTTAACGTGTCCATCCGAAACACGGGAGAGTGGCCTGAGAAAAATTCCTGGTCTGACCTGGGTTTGAACCCGGGACCTTTGGGTTGAAACGCCAGCGCTTTACCCACTCAGCTACGCCACCCTCCTTTCTATTAGTTAATCCCACATCATCTGCTCCTCCATCATCCCAACTATTTTGCACTCTCTCTGTAATTTTCTCCTTCTCCTCTTCCTCCTCCTCCTCCTCCTCCTCACCTACACTCCCTATCATATTCTCCCATCTTTTCACTATTTTTGTTCTTTCTCTTACTACATCTACATATCTACAACATGAAAATTGTTTTCCATCACATTCTTCATTTCCATTATTACTCCGGTTGTTTTTTCCAGTCTCCTTATCCTTTTCTCCAACCATTTCTAAATTTTTTATTTCGTTCCATTGTCCTTATGTATAACCCGTATAAGTTATCCATAATCTCCTTTATCTGTTCCTTTTGCAGAATTTCTTTTTCTTCCAATATAATTATCTTCCACCAGCTTCCTTCGCCATCCATCAATCCTCCTCCGTCTAATTCTTCTTCACTTACTCTTCCTCCCTGTTCTCCTTCTCACTTTCTTTCCCTACATTCATATCACTCGTCTCACTCTTTCAATTACCCATTTTCCACCCAAGAACATGCCAGACATTATAGTTCTAGTAGGCTACTTCTGGATTTTCAAGGGTGGTACTTACACCCGTGCATCATAAGAATGTTTCGGCCAAGACAACCCTTCAAGAAGGGGTTTGCGCTGCTGGGGATGCAAGGGTGGAAGGGAGGGGGGTTACTGAGAGGAGCTCGCCGTCGGCACATATTGATTAATACCCGAGTAAGTTCTACTCTCTACTAGGGGTAGACTGTTACGACTCCTCGCACTAGTACCCAGTAAATTCGCATTAAATATAAACGAGAGACATTCAATAATGCAAATTACAATCTAGCCGGCAAACGAACGCGCGGGGTAAGTATTTTCCAACACCCCTACTGCCCCCCTACACCCCCATCAGCAAAACCACCTGGTGAAATCTGCTGGAGGCGGTTGTCTCCCGCTTAGTCTGACTGGCACGCTTTCCTCCCTTTCTCTCGCCCTCACAGTTTGCTACCCCTTGCAAACAACCAACTGAAACTACTACAATACTATCTATTTATCACCCACCAAACGTCGCTCATGCACCATCTCTCTTCGAAAGTCTTCATCTCTTTCTATTTCTCGCCAACTAATTTTTTATTTATATGAATAAATTAAATTAATCGAATTCAACTCGCTTCTTCTCTTTCTTAATTATTTTCCCTCTACCTCACCTTTTCTCTTTTTTACTGTCTCTCTCTCAAACCCTCTCTCTTTTATATTAATCACTTCCTCAATATTTTTCTTTCTTTCTCTAATTTTTTCTTGAAGGTCTTCTTTGATCTATACCACTCATTCCAAACCTTTATATAACTCATTTCAATCATCTATCACTTTGCTTTCCCCTTCATTCTCACACTCTCTCTATTTTCTTCCACCTTATACCCCTACTTCCAATCACCTTTCTCACCGCAGTTTTTCTTTCCCCTTTCATCTTTCTCCTCTTCTTCCACCTCACTCTTTCTCTTTCCTTTCCTCTCACCACCTTGTCAACTTCCACCATTTCCCCTTTAACGATAGTCGAGCACCTGATTTTCTCTGCGAAATTACATCATCCCTGACCGACGGCTTTTTATAGTTTGATTCGACGTGCCGCCTACAATTGCGGGCGCTAAATGCACGCTTTCGTATTATTAAGCACCAGTTAGGACAAGCCAAACCTTTGCCTAACTCGCTCCACTCCACCCTTCGGTCAGATCGGGCCTATTTTACCAACAATCTCGATATAGTCTGTCCAAGCAAAGAAGACATTCTGGCAAGATGGGAAACTAACTTCAGGCTCGGTCAATATTAGTTTAAAAATTATAAATTTTATTTCAAATTGTAGATAAAAATGTTGCCTACTATTTGAGAGCAAATTTGTAATTTTTGAACCAATATCGACCGAGTTGGAGTCATTTTCTCATCTGACCAGAATGTCTTCTTTGCTTGGACAGACTATATCAATTCGGTGTCAACCGTCTAATTTAATCATAATAAACACGCAATGACTGAGCTTGTGATTTCATTCTATTAGTTCTTCTTTATTCTCCCCTAGAATTATTCTCCCCTAGTATTTGATTGTTTCAATAGTGCTAATAGTTGAAGAGCCGCGAAGAGAGATTATGAATAATCCATCTAAAAAACCGATAGAAATAATTCGAATAAGACTGATAAATGGATCAATGATTTAAAGTTTCTATCTTTTCATTACCATATATTGGAAACTATGAGTTCAAGAAGTGTACTTGGAAGTGTAATATTATAACGAACTAATTCGATAGATTTGAAATTCTTGAAAAAAATAATTAATACAATCATACTGTTTTTCTTATTCCGATTTGTTCTCGCCTCGCCTCGCCTCGAGTTGGATAATACTCGATAAAGTTTTAGTATACTGGAGCTGAGCTCAATCATTAATTTTTCTTACTCTTAATGTAACCAAAGTTAAATTTTTAAGCAGAGTTAGAAATGAACTCTTTTGCTTACTCCTACCAATAGCAAATTACCTACCTGCCTCTAGAAAAATTAATATTGGAAAAGAACGAAAAACCAACATCATCCCCAAAGCTCCATAAATCATATTGATACATTGTATACTGTGAAAACCCTTATGTACTAAAGCCTCCAGTATACTAAAGGTAAGAGAATTGCCATCACCACATACACCACTCGAACTAAATCCCTTCCTTATCAATGAAAAAGTAGAAACCTGTTGAGCAGGTTAGGTTACTAAACCTTATAACACAGCCGACGCTCAACTCAACAACTTGACATTGGATTTCGTCATTTCATCAATTGCACAGAGCAGAGCAGACGACGCTCATTGAGAAGTGTAACTCATTCCGCCCGCTATTAACCTGTCTGAGCGTAGTCTGCCAGCAAATTACGCCCCTGAAGAATATCTTTGGCAGCCATTACTATAGTTTGTCCAAGCAAAGAAGATCCTCTGGCAAGATTGGAAAATGACTCCAGCTCGGTCAATATTGGTTCAAAAATATTGATTTGGTATCAAATTGTAGATAAATTTGTTTCCTACAATATGAGATCAAATTGATAATTTTTTACCAATATTGACCGAGCTGGAGTCGGTTTTCCGTCTTGCCAGAGGGTCTTCTTTGCTTGGACAAACTATACCTGCCGTTCTCCAACATTAAATGACAACTATCAGCAATGGAATGATTTCAGATGCACCAAAAGACCAATGATACAGATTTAGATTTTGCGAAATTAATAACAGAGGTAAAAAATGTATAAGAAATTCAATTAGATTGCTACATCATATGAATCATTGCAATGATAATTACTTCAAAGATATCTTTCTGGAATCATTTATTGAATGCATTTTTAGGGTGGTAACTTGACTAAGCTATATTGTAGCGGGGAGCGTAAATGAACGAATTTTATAAAATTCATGTTGGTAAATATTAAATCTATTTACGGTAAATTTTACATACCATTTTATCAGAAGTGTATTGGACGAAATGATAAATCGTGAGAATCTATTTTCAAGACTATTAAAAAAGCCTACAGGATCCGGACAAGCCCGATGGAAATAAGAATCTCTCAATCTCAATGATAATGGGATGATCAAAATCAATATCAAAAGTAGTTTTTTGTGAAATTACAAGTGTAAAAAGTTTTTTATCTATTGTAGAAATCATATAATAGAATTTTACACACTTCACCGAACGTGAAACTCACTCAAGGTTTTTGAGATTATAATAAGTTATGAGCAAATCTTTCCACATTAGTTGATAAGTAATACAAAATGGAAACTAAATTATAATTACTAAAACTCATCACAGTTATCAGACTTCAGTAACTCCGATGAAGTTGAATGAATTAAATATCAGCAACTACTTATTGTTGTGCTAACAAAACTTTCCAAAGAAATTAATTCGATTTGTAATTGGTAGTAACATTTTTATAGATGTTACGTTTTGGACTGTAACTTTTAATTAGTTTATTGATCATGCGGAAATAAGATTAAGGTATCATTAATTTTTCAAAGACATTTTACGGCCGTATTCATGAACAGGTTTCAAGCGATTTCATGAGAACACGGTGTTCTGAGTCACCTAACAAAATATCATTCTACTTTCAAGATTCAAGATTTTATATTATGTTTTCCTTTTTCATGATTGAAAAACAATGTTTTCAATCTCTCTATTGCCGATATCTCCTAAACTCTTTACTAAACCCAGTGAAGGAATATGTCAAGGCAATTACAAAGTAATTAAGTTCAAGAAGCTACTTTTATAGAACAACATTTTTCATCATGAACTATTTAATTTCTGTATTTGACTACAGATAGGTGAATTTTTTGAAAATTAGATTCAAAATCATTATTGACAGCGACTTTGGCCAATAATCACTGTAACCCGATTATTATCTATACGTATAACACTTATCCCAAAGAAAGGTCCTAATTTCTACATGAAAGAGATCAGTTGTTGAATTGTGAGCATATTTTAAAGAAAAAAGTATTCTTAATTAATCTAACGCTATCTACAGATAATTTGAATAAAAAATCAATTTAATATGCTATCAAATAAGTTGAGAATTAATATTAAGAAATCACTTCTTGATGAGTGTAATGATTTACACCCTACATAAAGCAATTGAAACTCAGAAACTATATATTCTAGAGCAAAGTTTATACTTTCACATAGAAGTTTCCTCATTCTCACATTACTTAGAATAACTAATAATTAGTTATTACTTATAACTCATCAATGAAATCACAACTGGAAGAAGCCAACCACAAAACATCCAATTCAGTCCTAAAAATAAGATACTAAATTTTCAGAGCGTCAACTTCCTAAAATTTGCTCCACAATGTAACTCGTTCTATTTTCTATATCCAAACCCAACTTCTCTAACCTCAAGTGAGGAGGAGGTACGCGATCGTAATTGGAGATGAATTCAGACCATATTGGGGAATAGAAACAACATAAATAGCTAACGTAATTGCAGGGAGAAGAAATTTTCAAACCTCACGAAAAACCAAGGAAAAACATGGAGTGATATGCGCCTTGGTGTGTACTTTGTAAGGAGGGTCGAGGGTCACGTTTTAAAGGGAGCGAACAGTTTCGGAGGGATGAGTTGCAAACTCAACTTTTGATTTGAAAAGCCACTCCGAAGTGTGCCATCGACGAAGTTTCAGAGTAAAAGTCCCTCACAGAGAAAGAGAGACAGTGATAGAGAGAGGAAAAGAGTAACCCCTTCCATCCCTCACAAAGCTTAAATGCCTGGCTAGAGAGAAAATGAATTAGAAGAGTGCGGTCGAATATTTGGGGAAGAGTCTCGTTGCATCTGCCGTTGAACTGAACGCGCTCGGAAAACCTACAGACCCACATCCGGAAAATAGAGCTTTTCCTAACTACTCAATTTCTATACCTTTAGAGCCCCGTGACCTAAAATTTACTGAGTATACCTTTGGAACAGATCAAAATACTGTAAATCCATTTTCAATTGTAGCGATGATATCAGAATCAGATATAATTATTTCTTCAAGACAAAGTAATTTGAATAAATCGAAAGATTTCATATTAGGAAAAGAGGGAAAAATTTCATCTAACTAAAATATAATTCTCACAAGGCCGGTAATATTCAACGGGAAATCCGAGGTCAACTAAAAATGTTATGAAATGGATGAAAAATTGACATAAATATAAATCCAAATAAATGCAAACTAGTTTGAAAAAAAGGCTAGGAAGGATGGAAAACTCCAATTAAATTACGTTATTAATTTTATTCTGATTTATTCACCGTGTAAATTACCTGAGTCAATTTAATTGGGAAAACTGATCTATTGCTGAAATTGATCAATTGCTACTCCAAATAAAATCAAATAAGGTAATGGATTTGTGTTGCAAGTGATAAATATACTTTAGTGAATCAATATACAAATGGTCATTGAAATATAAATCGCTTCCATCAATTCGAGATTTATCTAGATCGAGTAATTCAATATAGTTTGGTCGTTTTATAAATAATAAGTTGTCAAAATTAATTTTCCATGAATGACAAATTTATTATCGATTTTAAGCGTTTTATAGTTATGTTGTGAAATCTGGCATTACCAGTGTTGAAGTGAACATTTTAGAAAACTTTGCAGAAAAGTGATAGTTTGAAAAATATTTCAAACTAAAAGAGTTCATTATAAATAAGAGAAGAAGTTTTGCTGAGTCGATAACATAATTGAATTACTTTCCTATTTACAAATTTAGAGAATGAAGGAAATTTATCCGCTGTACAAGAACAAACAATTGTTGATGAATATAACCTATCTTGGTACTACATTAAGGTAATAAGGCTACACTTGGTACTGTATTTCCCAGTGAATTTTAGAGGTGAAGAAAGTAGCCCATTGGGTTTCATTATTGTTTTATTGGGTTAGCACCTGTTTTTTAGTTTTCCATTTTTAATAAAATAAATTAATGATCGATAAAAAAAGATTCTATCAGAATTACATCAACAAACCTTAATAGGAAAACAAACTAATGCAATCAAAGATATAAATGAGGTTTGAATAAAAGTCACTTAATATCATTGAATAACCTGATAGAAAAAATCCTTGGTAATCTTATGTTGCCTATCTAAATGCATTGTGTTCCATCCTCCATCGACTGGAAGATGATTAGATTCGATGTTTTTATTACTAACATCATCATTATTAGTGACACGAACATGCACCAACAACAAAACACGCGAAATTTATTACATTTATTGAATCAATTAATAGGAGGAAAGAACGTTAAAGCAAAACTATTATTTCATCGTTAAAAATACATTTGCCTTTTGAGAATAAATGATTCTATTGTTCCTCAAACTAATATTTTTCACCTATAGAGACGTAAAATTTGAAAGTTGGACCGCATCAGATACAAGAGCAAAGGACCGAATCTAATAGGAGTAATGTGTATAATTAATGACGTTATTTTTAAAAATTTCAAGATTTATTACTCTTTTTCTAAGTTATTATTTGGAGAAATTGAAGGACTTCAAGCGATAATGATCAGGTGTCAGGTTATAAAAATTATGTTTTTTAAAATAATAGTGGATATTATTATCGAGCAGCCCAACCATTGTAGAATTCAAAATAGCAAAAAAAAAACATTTTAGAGCCCAATCGAGCATGAACATAGGTTTCAAAAAGTTGAACGTGTCTTTCAAAAAGATAGATTACTCAAATGCACATTATTTGTGATAACACGGAATAAAATTTATTTTATTGAGCAAAATTGAAAGAAAATTTCAAATCCTCATTTTTCACGATCAATCATCTTCCAATGTATTTTGAACATCCCAACACTAGAAAAATAAAAACTTCCAATATTAAAACAGTGTCAAGCCTGATATGACTATGATGTAAGACAAGCATCTCTTATCTGGTAATTATTTGGAAGATAATCTATTCAAAGTAATCAACTATAACTATTAAAATAAATAACTTCGATGGACTATTCAGACTAGCTGGAGCAACTGATGACAGTCAATTTAATAAATGAAATACTGAATGTTAGAAAACTAATCACACTCTTGTAATCTTTTCCAATCGGATGTAACCTAACCGTGCGAGATCGTAAACCGGAAAGATCGTAATAATAAGAAATAATAGAAAGATTTGTACCACAATAATGGTTCCAAGAAATAGAATTAATCGTTCCATTATATATTTAGAATCGGGCTGATAGGGTTCAACCAGAGATAGGAAGGATATAGAAACTGACCTATTACGCCTATTTGAACTACAGTTTCTGTATAATGATTTGGTAGATATGATATATTTTAACCCCAAAAAATCATCATTCGATACTAATTCGGTTGAATAAGTGATGTTTACTTTTTTAAATGTTATTTTATCAAGGTCTTTAGGAGCATAAATAAGCATGAGAGAGGCTTCAAAGCTTTTGAAGCAAAAAGCAAATTGACTTTCAATATGCTAGGCTAGGCCATCAACAATATTCTAAAATTCATAAATTCATTGTATTATATTCAATAATAAATCCAAAACTGAGTTTTATTGGAAAAAACGTGAGACATGATAATTTATGAACATCATCCTCATTGAATAGATTTTATCAGTTATCGAACAAACACAAGATTCAAGTGAAAGGATGCTTTCACTCTGTATATACATGGAGAAAACATTTTCGATTTGCCTGATAGCTTATTCCATATTGGCATCAGAAAAGATGCTAAGTTCTTCACTGATATCCGAGAGACAACAGTTGAATTCATTCTGAAAATAAGTTTAGCTTACAACACAAGTCATCAAGCAGCATTTATGTCATCATAGGAAATTAGTATAATGAAGGAAAATATTGCGCACATATAATAGCAATCAAGTTTTGAAAGCAATTCTACGCGAGCAAATTAAAATATCAAGAACCATTTTTATTTTAATTCTCTTTCGTGTCTGCCAGTTGTGAGAGGCGCGTTCTAATCAAGAATGTTTTATGACATAATAAAATAATATTACTTGGAACATGACTTATCACTTAAATATTAAAATGGCTTTCAAGTATTGAGATAATCATTAAGACTTTTATTATAGAAGAAACTTTATGTATTGGATTTACCAACGGGAAAGATTCACAGTTTTAGATTCGATTTTGAATATTCCGTAAGTAAAGAGACAATTTTATTGGCAATGAAGTTTTTTTGGGAATTGGAAACCTGCACCACATTTATTAGCTATCCGGAATGAAACTTGTCGCTTTGGATCGATTACAATGAAGAGATACGGAGGAGATATTCTCATATTATAAATTTAGTAATTAAGGGCAACAAAAATGGATCGAGGAAATGATTATTTCCAATTGGACTTTGAAATAGGTTAGTTACAGTATTCAAAATAGCTTCTGGGCCCAAGCAAGTCAAGGGATATGAATTTGATCAAAGTAATGTTGGATGTAAATCACAAGTAATTCTTTAGCAACTTTAGAATTTGGATATTTATTTCAATAACATGAAGAAAAGTCTATCAAGGGTAATGAAACTATCAACATGTTATTTATAAGAAAAGTTTTATGGATTTTGAAACGTAGAATAATAAAAATTCGCAATAGATTGGTAGATCAAATTAGATGAATAATTATTTGGTTAGCGTCACTCCGGCATGTGCATATTTTTTATGAAGAATCAAATTTACAAGATCGTCTTTCGAGTTTTCCGGGAACTCTTGGTATCAAAAGTATTCCGCACATTAAAATCTACTTTTCGGAAAACTGCAAAATCATCTTGATTAGTCAGTCAGTTGAAACGATTACACCAAGTTTGGCAATATTAAATAAAATTATCAAATGGCAACAGGTAACTTGTGGAGTATCAAATAAATTGAAATCAATATTAAAAAGCGGGTTAAGCTAAACGATTAACTGGCGAATAAAAACTCCCACTCTAAACATTTTTCTAGGATAACCTTATCCAAATTTGGTTATCCTATATAAAACTATTGACTGAAACTAGAATAATTGATATTTTTGAAAATGAATTCAACATGCACAGAATTATGTATTCATCAGGGTCTGGGGTTGAATGAAAAAATAAAAATATGCTTTTTATATGACACTAAAAAGGACTGATTATCCACAAATTAATGAACTTTATCAAGTTTTATTTGTCTCTTGTTTGAGTCGAAACATGAATGTAGTCATGTAGTTTTGAAATAAGATTATAAGTCTAATAATCATAATAATAATAATAATATTATAATTCTGAATCTCAATTATCAAGTTAAATTATCGAAAAAAGGAGTGAATATCCAATGATTATGGAACATTTATTGCTGCAATAACTTTATATTCTTAAAAGATGAGTTTGTTGTGAACTTGGAAGAATCAATACAACTCTTGAGTTAATATTTTATTTTATTAATAGAGTAAATAAATATAGGAAGAGAAAATATAAAAATATCATTCAACTGAATGGATTTTATCTCATCATAATATTCTCTTTCGAAAGATAAAAGTTCGCAACCTAGGCCTGAATCTATTATTTTATTGCATTTCAAGAATAATAAATAGAATAATGATAATAATTATTGAACATAATAATAAATTATTCGGGACACGTTTTCAAGGTTGAGAAATATTAGTTTCATATTTTACGACTCAGTAATTTTTTTTCTTATTACTTGAATAAATTTATTAGAAGCATAAAAATATGGTTAATACGTTGATCGAGACTTTATTTCTTATGAAGAATAATAACTGTAAATATTGATGCGAATATCATCATCAAGCAATAAAAATTATTATACTTCTGTTATTACAGTAAATTTATCTTAGTCTTATTTGAGAATAGTCTATATAAATGGCATATTATTTTAATGTTTAAGGATTGTCGAATTCACTTATCTTTTTTTTCAACAGGGTACAATATCTTAGCTCCAACACCGATACTGTTAATACGTTTCATTTGTTTGAATCACTCATAGAAAATATATTCACTATACTAATAAACAGCATCCATCCTGCCTAACTTATGTTTCTAACAAAAACATTTAAAATTTAAAAACTCTTTGGCATCAATAAATCACGCTGAGGATTGACAATAGTAAAAACTGATTCTTTGTCACTAGGGGAGAACAACAACAACCTGCTATTGATATTCATCTCAGCAATAATTCCTTATTCTCCGTCCTTCTTGTATGAGAATTATACTAAATGAAACAATTTTTAAAATCTTAAATGTGATTGTTCCGTCATGAGTATTTCAATAAACTATTTTGTGAAAATCTATAGTGTAAGTTTCAAGGAATATATTAATTCGTAAAAGATAATCATCTAAAATTATGCACTATATAGTAATTATGTTACTATATTAACAAATCACGGGTTTAAAAAACTAAACTAGGAAATTCAGTCACATGTCCACTCACTATTTTCACTAACAATACACGATTTATCAAATTGGGACTCCCTATTACTTTTATTGAAATAGTAGAAGGGGTTCCGTCGAATTCTCACAATTTTCACTGCACAATTTATCAATAATGTAATGAATATAATCTTAAGATATGACTCACCCTTTCCTCCTCGCGTATCATCTCAGCAATGCCCGGCTTGATTTCCATGTCGTCAGCGGCGGTGGCGGAGGCGGAAGATTGCTGTGGAGGCGGCGGAGGTGGCAGGGCGGCAAGAGACATCTGGTTGGAGGCGGCGTTGGCTGGAGGCGGCTGTTGTTGAGGAGGCGGAGGAGGCGGCGGACACATGGACGAAGGTGCTGGAGGAGACGTAGTGACAAGACCGAGGGCATCTGGCAAGCCGTTGGATGCTGAAGGACTGTCAGCGGCTGGAGACGAATCACGACGACGTTTCTTGGCAGGTCGAGGCGCCAGCGAAACAGTGTCGGCCTTGGAGTCGTCTGAATCACCACCACCAGACACATCAGCCAACCCTCGGATCTTGAGAGACTCGGCCACCTGTAGAAGAGGTCCAATCTGTTCCTGGGATACGTTGATCTCGCCCTTGTACATGAACTCGACGGCCGCCTTCAGCTCGGGCCAGCGCACATCCTTGAGGATTACGATCGGATGCCGACACGGGTTGTCGAAGAACAGCGCCTGGAAGTAGGGACTGCACGCCGACAACACCACCTTGTGCGCCTTCACCGAGTGCCCGTCGCAGGCCAGAGTTACGTCGACGAACGACTCGCTCTGCAACAGCTGGTCGAACACGTTGGTCAGATTGCTCTGGTAGTTGTTCCAGCGCAGACAGAACAGCTGCGGCGATCCTCCGCCGCTGCCGCCTCCAGCCGTCGAGGAGGCCGAACTGCCGCCCCCACTCGAGCCGCTGCCTCCGGTGGCGAACGCGTGCATCGTGCTGCCACCACCCTCAGCAGCCTCAGCCTCCAGTACTCCTGCAACAGTCGACGTCACGGTGACGATATTACACGTGAGACTACTCGAAACAATCAACTAGCGATCCCGATACCGACTAGAGCGGCGCAACGCTCCTACGATACTGCGCGCTTCTCGCTTCTAGCCAGCGTCGCGCTCGCCCCTCCACAACTGCTTCACCCCCCACCACCACACCACAACACGTCCCCCTCCCCCTCAAACAACGCGCGCGCCTCCTACTCCCCAATCATCATTTATTTATATATAAAATGTACATGTAATACGGGGGTGTGAAATGAGAGTATGTCTACTATGCATTATGCATGCCTGCTTCCTTCCTCGCTCGCTTACTTGCCTTGGAGCCCCTACACCCTACAACCCCCCTTCACCCTCCACATCACAATTTCTATTGATTTATTGATGACACACTGCCGGGCCGGCCCAACATGTGTGCATGTAGTGCAAGGTACTATACTAAGAATGGGTGTGTGATAGCCTACAACGCCTCAGCCCGACCATTTATATTAATATACAAATACGCGTATAGAGTAAACAGTGTGGAGACGCAGCACACTGATGAAGTCTACTGTTGATAACCCACAGTTACAGATTGTTATTCGCAACTCAGCCCTGCTTATGCATAATTAATGATCCCACAACTCGCTTGTCTAAACATAGAAAGAAAATACGGGTTGTGGAAAAGATTGTTCTTTTTTCGTACAATATTTCAAACTTTCAACTCGACTAAGCCGTATTTATTTTTTTACGGCAAAAAGTTAATTTAGAATTAGAACAGTAATTAAAAACCATAATATTTAAAATAAATAATAAAATGTGATTTTATTTTGTTTCATTTAATTTTGCAGTGTAAAAATTTTTGTATTCCCAAATCACCTTTCATTAGCTACTTCCCAATGCTGTTTCTACTAACAGTTCTCAATCAAATAATATCTCATGAAATTAATATTCAATACACAGGAACATGCAAAACTATGATCAACTAATACAACCTAGACTATTGGTAATAAGAGCTACTAGTAAGTGAAAAACAATTTAACCTATAATAAAATAGCATTACAAGATAATGAATAAATAGACATATTGGATAAAAAATAGAATAGGAACAAAAGAAAACATTGGGGTTTAAATGTAAGGCGGATGATGGTGGAACGGTTAGTCAACAATATTCCTAATGGATAAAATTTTAAAATCCACTAGATTTTATCAAAATTGAACATGATGGAATGAATTGCATTAGTCTCAGACTAGAAGCTCTGGTAGCCTTTGGTTCTGGAAGTTCTGGAAGTCTTTGGTTGCTGTGGAAGACACTTTGAACGAGCCAGCTTTTTGATGGCAATGTGATTGCCAATGTGATTCTTGATTGCCAAAGATGGCAATGTGAAGTAGGCCTTAAAACTAGGCGAAAATTGCTTCTATAGAAACGGAATAAATACTTATATTTTCTCAGGGCTACTGTATTGAATAATGAAAATCAAAGTACCCCTTTTTAAGAAGTAAAAAAATTAAAAAGAGTACTTTGATTTTCATTAATTGAAAATTTTAATAAACGAAATGAGGCCTGATTAGTCAATATTAGTAGCAGCCTAATAGATTATAATAATAATAAATTATGATAGAATATGATTAGCAGCCTAATAAAGGTGAAATAGTAAATTTACAACTATTTGAGCCCAAATCTCAATATTCTAATAATTATGTAGATAGGGAGATGACCAGAAGAAGGTCATAATTTCTTCATCACCAATGACAGACAATTCAGCGATGATCGGTGAGGGGAATCTCCAAGCCTATGTATACAAACACGATTATTGTGGGTCTCCTTATATGCACCATGCATTGAACTATAGCCATACTACAACCGTGGTTATAGTGCTATGGCGGCGCGTGCCATGCATATCTGAGCATAGGCGCTATTCTACGTATATTCCAAGTATGCACAGGCGCTGATCTGCTGCTGACTGCAAATCGTCCAGGTGCCGAATTCTTGGCTGTGGGCAAACTAAGCATCTTCGCTGTGATAAGGCACCGCCCGCCAAATGACATGACATTACTCAATTGTCATACCACCGAGATCCGGCGTCACAGTCATAACAGTCATCATCAGAGTAGTTCTCCAACTACTCATCATTATTAACAGCATCATCACTATCATCATTATGATCATCATAATCACATTACAGATATTGCCATAGCCATAGTACATAGCAAGAGTCATACAAGCAGTACATAGTCATTATTAAGATGATCATCATCATAATCATAATCATCATCATCATCATCATCATCATCATCATCATCATCATCATCATCATCGGCAGCAGCATCTATGTTTTGAGTGATCATCATATTAATTGAACTTGCAATTATTTATATTTGACAACAAGATTTGCAGATAGTGGATCCATTGATATTGAAATAGTGAATACGTAATGATGGATCATTGATCGAGGTCAAGCAATTGGGTATACTGTAGTAACCCTGATGAGTGGCGTCTTGAATCGTGTATAGCTGGTTGCGTTTTGAGGATGACAGGCGACAATGTGACTTCTGATTATAGCCAATAGCTATAGTCTGTCCAAGCAAAGAAGACATTCTAGCAAGATGGGGAAATGACTACAGCTCCGTCAATATTGGTTCTAAAATCATCAATTGTAATGTCTCTAATTGTAGGAAACATTCTGAAATGAAATTTGAGACCATATTTATAATTTTGGAACCAATATTGACCTTGATGAAGCCACTTTTTCATCTTGCCAAAATGCCTTCTTTGCTTAGAAAGACTATAGTAGGCGCAAGGTTTCCTAGTAGGTTAGAATCATAAGGGCAAATGAATATTTACAAGAAATATACAATTTAATAGTAAGCAAAAATCATAATCTTCCAATAAATACAAACAGTCTAGAACAAGGTTATGTTGAAATAAATGGAAATCGCATTTGTTTAGAAATCGGCACTTATTACCATCGATGCAGTGTATCATACTTCGAGATTCACATTTATTAAACATGTAGTGGAATGGCAAAAACTTCGACGAATAAAGACGGAAAATAAAAGGTAAAGATTTCAAGATAAGGCCATTCAGTGATAGTTTATGATGATTAGATAGTACAGTACAAAGTACAAACTCGGATGAATAAAGATGACGAATAAGAATCTAGGATTTTTTAAGTCTACTCTATAGATGACAAATAGCTATACACTATAGTTAGTTATAGATATACACTATACATAGTTATAGTTAGTTGAAATAGTAACCAAGAACAATCGGCACACACAGAACAAAACAAGCAATAAGAACAATCAAGAAATTAGCCAAGTAAAATGACGCAATAGTATAGCTGGGCAATATTATGAGTCATTCGGGTGTGGAGAGAAAGCAGTCGAAAGATAAGGATTAATTGAAATTTTTACGATTAGCCAGTTAATGACATCAGTAGAGAGATTAATTTATTCAATTACCGAGCCGTCGTCTTTAATTCTTTTATAAGTTTTTAAGAAACAGAACGGTGAGGGAGAGAGGCACATAAACTAAAAGTCAAAGAGTCGTGGGTGAAGAATAAGAAGGAGAACAAAAAGAAGAAGGTGGTGGAAAAGGAGGAGGAGGAGAAGATGGAGGAAGGGGAAGGGGAAGAAGAAGAGGGGAGGAGGAAAAGGAAGAGGAGTAGGAGTAGGTGGAGGAGGAGGAAGGAGAGGAGAAGTAGTAGTAGTAGGAGGAGGAGGAGAAGGGGAATGAAAAGAATCAAATCATAGAAGCAGGAGGAGGAGTAGAAGAGTAAGAAGGATACGAGGATAGAAAGAAAAAGATGAAGATGAGAAAAGGGAAAGAGAAAATGTAGAATAAGTGGAAGAAAAGAAAGAAGAGGAAGAACAGAAAGAAGAGGAAGAAGAAAAAGAATAAAAACAAGGAAAAGAAGAGAGAAATAAGAAGAAGATGAAGATTAGATTAGATTACTTTATTCAAATAGATAACAAAATTCGGCTTAGTTTCTACGTTGTAATATAATAAATGAGTAGTAGAACAAAATTATCCTATAAATTTCACAAAATAGAAACTTCTAGTAAAAATACGATAAAACTGTGAAGTAATGAATGCAAAATTTATACAAATTTTAATTCGAGGTTCTGCAAAATGTATGAGGAGTGTAAGTTTTCTAAGTGAAATGGCAAAGTTTAGACAGGAAGACGGAAATAAAGAAAGAAAGGGTAAATATGGAGATGTACGTACAAGGAGGAGTAGAAGGAGGGGATTGATGGAGTAAAGGAGTAGTGGGGAAGGATGAGGAGGAGAAGAAGGTGGATGAGGAGTAAGAGAAGAGAAAAAGCAAAGAAAAGAAGGAGAATGAAGAGGAAGAGTGGAAGGAGAAGAAGGAGGAGGAGGAGGAGGAGGAGGAGGAGGAGGAGAAGAGAAACAAGAGTAGAAGAAAAAAAGGAGGAAAAGGAGGTGGAGAAGGAGAAGGAGGAGATGAAGAAAAAAAGAAGAAGAAAGAAGAGAAAAAGAGAACGTAGAATAATAAGAAGAAAAAAGAAGTAGAAGAAGGATATGGAGAAAGTGTGGTTGAAGATGAAGACGGACAAGAAGGAGTAGGAGGAGGATAAGAAGAACAAGAAGAAAGGAGTATAAGACGAAGGAAAAGAGAATGGACAATTTCGAGAAGGAGGAAGAAAAAATTAGACGGTGAACGAGGTAGATGTAGAAAGAGGAAGAAAAAGGGTTGACAAGATGGCGTCCGGACGGCTGCCTGCGAAAAGGGGTGACATATAAATTAAATCAAGTACACAATTATAATTAATTGTGCCTCTGCCGGCTATGGCAACGCGATGGCTTCCAATTAAAACGAATATTATTAGTAGCAGTAGCAACTCAAAAGGAACTTCTTTTCTCCTATCTGTTCCCATTTTATTTTAGAAAACGATAATATTTAATATAATTTCATTTGCGTCTCGTCGTTTCGAACGCGCTCGCTCTTTACTGCCGCCAACCATTTCTCCGCTTTAATTGCCAAAAGAGACCGAGAAGAAGGAGGGTGGAGAGTGAAACGTAAGTGAAAAGGAGGAGAAGCAAGAGAGACGGAGCGAAACGACATTTAGAACGGACTGAGAACACGGCGAACGACGATTAAATTTTATTAAATAAATATTCGATTTAGTTCCAAGACGAAAGATGTAACAGATAGTGATTGCCTCATACTTCCAACCCCACCCCTCATTCTAACTGAAAGCAGCGAACAATCTGATTATATTCAGCAATTATAGCTGTGAAATATCATTGATCGCTGCTGTTCTGAGGAAGGGGAGGAGAGAATTGGAGAACAAAAAGTGAGATGCAGAGAGAGAAAGAGGGAGGAGGTGAGAGTTGGAGAGAGAATTAAAAAGAGGGAGAGAGAGAGAGAGAAAGATGGAGAGAGAAAATAGTGAATATTAAGAGAAGGACAAAACTTGAGAGCAGGAAGAGACGAAAAAAGTGAGAATAAAGGGTAGAGAGAGGGTGTTAAGAGTAAATTATTATTCGAATGGCAAAAGCAGTGTGAGAGAGATAGAAGTGTGGAAGAGGAAGACGTAGAAGAAGGAATGATAAGAAAAAGAGAGAGAATGAATGAATGAATGAATCGATTAATTTTTCGAATAAGAATAAAGCTGAAAAGCTTCTTTTCCACTCTTATCCACAGAAATACATACTATTTTACATAGGTAGAGCAAAAATTACATTAAGAAATCATACATAACTTAATACATCTTCGTAATAAAGATCATGAAAAACATTTTCAAGTCAAGCCTTAACAATTTAAAGAAGCTTATATTAAAATAAAAATTATTGTTCTACTCAATCTTATTCGATTACACAGTAAAATTATCTCATATTATAATAGCATTACCTCGAATAATATTATAGACTAGCTTACAGTCATGAAATTGTATATAATTGAGAGAAATGTACTTTTCTGAAGTAAGAGGAAGTGATGAAAAAAACAGTAAAAGCTAAAGAAATAGAAAGAAATACGTACAAATTAATCTTGAAAACGAGATCTCAAGGATGTTTTGAAAGACTCTAAAGTTTCTTTCTCTCTTATTTCTATTGGGAGAAGGTTCCAAGCATTAATTGCAGATATCAAAAGAAAAGAGAAGAATGAGAATGTAAGAAACAGGGGAGAGAATATAAGAAGTAGGAAGAGAAGAGGAAGTTTATGAAAGAGAAGGAGAGAAGAAGAGGGAGTTCAAGGAAAAGGGGAAGAGATAAAAAGTGAAAAACAAGTAAAAGATAAAAGTGAGGATGGAAAATAAAAAAAGATATGAAGATAAATGAATGAACACAAAAGGAGAAGAGAGTGGGCGAAGTAAGAAAAATGTAAGAAAATAGTAAGAAAAAGTGGAAGTAGAATGATAGTTCTTTAAAAAGAAAGAATAAAAAGTAGCAGAGAAGTAAGGAGAAGGACGAAGAATATCAGGAGGAAAAATCTAAAGAATATGATGGGGAAAAGGGTAGTGTATTAACTGAATAAGATCGGAAAGAAAATAGAATGATTAGCAAAATGAAAGAAAAGGAGCAAGAGTTGTAGCAGGATGGAAGGGTGGTGTACGAAGAGGAGATAGGGGAAGAAAAATAATGGGGGAAGTGTAAGGAGGGGGGTGGAAAAGGAAAATGAATGAAAAAGAGGATCAGTAGGAAATAAGGAAAGGAGGAGGGAGAATGAGAAGCGAGAGTGAATGGGGAACAGTAAATGGGGCGGAAAATGAGAAACTAGTACGAAAAATATCAGAATGAGGGAAAAGTGTAATATTGATGATTTGACAGGGATAAGATGAAGATAGTGCTTGAAAGATATTGAAAATTAAGATAAAGAGGTAGAAGTGGGAGATAAAGAGGGAAAGGGAAATGAGAGGAGAAGCCAATAGAGTGAGAGAGACACGTACCTCTAGCTGGGTAACAGTTGAAGTTTGCTGATAGGCTACTGTGATTCAATTTGAAATTGAATTGAATTGGATATAGGATCTTGTATTCAAGCTGGGTTCATAATAATTAGAATGATTCTTATGCGTCTCCCATCCTATTTTTTATTAGATTGAGATGTGACTACAAACTAATAAGTCCTAAATGAAACTAATCTTCCATAACATAGAGATGATAGAAATAAATGGAGGCTAAAGCTGTAACTACCTAAATACCAATTTAGAATGTATTGCCGACTAGAAATTAGTCCTCCAATCATGAAATCAATAAAGTAGCAGCCGTTTCACAGATTGTGAACTGAACAGAAGGCAACGTTGTTTATGTTTAATCACGCGACACCATTGTTCTCACGATAACTTGAATAAGTTTGGGGTGGGGGTGTTGAAAGGGAGACAAAAAATGAGGAAACCGTCGGAAATAATGTACGGCAGATAGGAGCGGCGCGCGCAATATTGTTAATCTTTCATTGCACACTTATTGCAGCGACGAATAAAAAACGACATTTGATCATTGCTGGGGAAATCATGAAAAAGATAGAGATGAACAATGAAATGAATTTCAACCATTTTTTCCACTGTGAGAATGTGTGAATTTGAATGTAGATCGGAATAATGCAACCGTAACCTGGCTAGATATACGATGACGCGTTGATTTTTCTGTTTTTATGCAATTTGGTGTATACTGCTGCTTTGCTTCTCACTTTATCATTACTTTTCGCCTGACAATCAAACGGACCGAGACAATTGTACTCAACACCCCCTTCCCAGCCATTCCCCACTCTTAAATCATATCCCATTACACATGGACGAACGAATACGTTGGTCATCACGCAGATGACGATGATTACTGTGATAATAAAAAGGCGCGTTCGCGACAGATAAACGTTTGATAGGATCGAGACGAACGCAGCACCACGCATGTAAATGGGTGAAAGAAGAGATAAAAATTCAGCCGTGATATTGGCGTGTGGAATTGAGATAAAAAATTGGCTCACACGTCAATATCCAGTAATGAAATGTTCCAATTTCAATTTCCCAAGGAAGGTTGTCACATATTGAAAATTCAATTGATACAGGGTTTTGAAAAATAGTAATTTATATGGTTTATTAAATTATTCATCTTCTCAAAAATAATAGAAATCCAATGAACTTCACAGCTTGATTGACCCTTTGTATTGTGTTGATTAGAAAATACACGGAACTTTGAATTACTATGGAATACCAAAAAAACTCTTGAAATCATTTTTCTCAGCAATGAGCTCTTATTCTTATAAAAATATAGAAATTATGAATCAGTTTTGTTGTGAATACTAGAACTGATCAAATCAATGCTGATATTTGAGAAATCAAGACATAGAATCAATAATAAATAAAATGACCACGATGAATTGATCTTATTTTCATGTTCCTACTTCCCATATCTTTCAAAAAATTCTTGTTCCATGAGATGTGATTGATTTTTTGAGCTAATACCTAATCAGTTATTAAAAGTGGATTAGATTCCTCTATTCAATTTTAATAATAACATAATATTTATTTATGTAATTGATGGCCTTATTGTAATAGGGTATAGAGAGAGAATGAATAAGTTCATTAATAATTTAGCAAACCTTGTCACGAATTATGAAAAGGTGAATCAAAGTTAATCTAATGAAGTAACCAGAGCTAGAATGATTTTAATGACGTAATTCAACAGTCTATTTTTTGCAAAGTATGGACAACTGAATCAATGTTAATTTAATGAAGACACACAAACAATTAAATGTTGATAGTGCAGTTTTAGCTGACAAAACAAAACCAATCAGACGAACAAAATCAAATTCAAATTTATCGGGCCGTTCGGGTGACGAACTAAAAACAAATGAATAGAGAACGAAAAGTCGTCCGCGAACTGGTAAACGGTTGTTCAACAACACCCGCAACAACAACAAATACAAAAACAACAGCTGAGGTATGCGGTGGCGGCGACGCTTCACTCCAATGTTTAAACCTAATAAATTCGTCCATTATTCACGTCGAACAAATGTTTAGGTCCGAATTAAATTCATTTAAACGACGATCGACAACAATTTCAGCCTCATGACGTTGATATTAATGATTTGCCATTCAGTGTGGACAAATGATTTTCCCCACTTGCTGGCAAATACGAGTATTTTGTTTTTACCCTATTTGATTTTTCTCTATCAACCCTCACGCACTACTTACCCTTGTACAACATGTCCTCTCTCTCACTCTCTCTCTCTTTTCCTCATTCAATATCATTTCTTTATCCACCCAAAACTATCACTCTCACTCACTTTCTCTCTCCATCACTTTCTGGTCTCTTCTAACACGCTTATTACTTCCGTCACTCATCACTTCTCCATCATTCTGACCTCCAATAAAACCATCATTACTCCCGTCACCCTTATTCTATTCCTCTTTCACAGTATCACCTACTCACACGCAAAAATAAATATCGGCCAATAAATGTGTCTAATTTTCAAAGAAATTAGTTGAAAAACAATATTGTAACCGATTACCAAAATAACTATTGAAGAACGGGATCATCGAAATTGTATTTCTAAATTAATTATTTTTCTCTATCTACCTGCACTCTCTACTTACTCACCTTCCTCATTAATTTGTTTGATATCTCTCTCATTAAATGCAATAGGTTTCACAAAACCCAAGAATATCCATCAATTAATCAATTTCAGTACATCTTCAAATCACTCCTCTCTACTTCCTCACCCTCATTTTTTATGGCTACTTCCAAAGATAAAGGCGATTGACGATCGTCTGTTATTATTAAATTCTCAGCTGCGTCAGAACAGACGGCGAGCTGTCTGCGAGAGTACATTGAGAATGACCCCAGCTCTACTGATTCGCTTTTGAAGACAGCTTCAGACTGTCCTGGTAAAGCTGAGCTGTTGATAACAGTCATTCGCTAGTCGCCTTCATTTTTGGCACCAGCTATACCTTTTTTCATCTGATTTTTCTATCATCCCATTCTTCCTCATCCTTTATATCAATATCTCTCTCACACTCAATCTCTTATTCTCTATCTGTCACTGTCATGCTCATTACTTATGCAGTAAAACTAAATACTTTGCCGGGGTGGAAACAACCCTCGCAAAACCAAATGATATTCGCCGCTGCCACCAAAAAACGACGCGTAATGCGTTCCATCATCATCACCAACAATTAGGTGTGCAAATGACGATTTGAACGATAGCTAAACGATCATCAGTGCCCATCAATGATTACTGAGCTGGCTGTGATTCCTTCCATTAGATGTTCGATTCATCAGTTAATGTACAAAAAATATCCAAAATTTTTACTTCAATTCTGTTTTACCTTATTTCATTCCATCCTTAGCCAATATGAATTCTTAAGAAGCTCAACCACTTTTTCATCACCATGAATTGTTACCAAAAATACAATAATTTATGTATTTATTTGTGTATTTTTTATAATAAAATGTTATTTATTTTAATAAGTCTTTCGGAGGAGACGATAGAACGTAATACATTAATACGTATAAAACGTAGACGTGATCTCTCATCATCATCCCTCTTATCATTCATGTACAGGCCGAGCCATGGAGCCCATGTGGGTATCGCCCTCAGTCCCTCAGAAAAAATGCATCAGCACATGATGAATTTATGATTGGAAGGATTTATTTTAGATTGACCCACAGCCACAAGGAAGTGGAGAAACCGGTTCTAATTAACTAAGTTGGTAATTTTTATAAAATATCTACACAATGACTAGGGTCACACATCTCGGCCAATCACAGCGTGCTGCCAGCGCGTTAACAATTGAAACCACGTGTCACGTCCGGTGCAATCTATGCAACATTCAGTGCAACAAACTACTATAAAGGTATAGTCTGTCCGAAGCAAAGAAGACATTATGGTAAAATGGGAAAATTAATCCAGCTCGGTCAATATTGGTTCAAAAATTATAAATTTGGTCTCAAATTGTAGGAAATATTCTGCTCTACAATTTGAGACCCAATTGATAATTTTTGAACCATTATTGACCGAGCCGGAGTCATTTTCCAACTTGCCAGAATGTCTTCTTTGCTTGGACAGACTACAACATCAGTTCGGCTGCCAGTCAAAGGCCCCCAACAAAACTACAAATAGCACCGAGGGCGGCCTGCAGTGTCAGCGATAGTCGACTGTGGCGAGAGTCGACCCTCTTTCGATATTTTCCATGTTCATGATTGATCAGTAGTGGCTGACGCCTTATCCATAAGTGAACGCCGGCAAAACAGACATGATAAATGTTGCAACTACTTGGAGCACAGTTGCATCATCATGTGTGACAACATGCAATGTTAACGGAGGATTGTCACATGCAAAAGGTCGACAGTTGCTGAAAGGAGTTAGTAGAGTCGTTTGTAGCAACAACTATTCTCTGTTCACTGAGAGTATGAAGCAAATTTAATCTTTTTGGTGATCTCGTAATTCACTGTACCATGCTTGAATTAAGTGGTATTTTGTAAAAGCTTTACTATTTCTACATAGGTATCAAAGGCACGAGTTCATCAATTTCTGTGTCAATTCAGAACTCTTTTTAATGTTACTCCTTTTTTACTTTCAGAAGTGAGTCTCAGGTCTAGTCTGCTTTCCTGGCACATTAACTTCTAAACAGCATAACATCTCAAACAGTATGTTTTGCATTTAGATAATTCTTGAAAATACAGTATTTATTGTTAACTAAATAGGATGATTTCATATTTCATCTTGAAATTATGCACATAGTTGGTATAGTTAGTGTAGTATTGTATTATGATTCGAAACCTTGACTAGTTAGTGCAGTATTGTATCAAATTTCGTATCGTTATTGTAGAATTGCATATTAATTCTATTAAGTATCGAATCCTAGACCAGGTAAGTAACCAATAGGATGTTTTTTCACAAGTTTATAAAATTTAAAATAAACCAATAATTGAAGCCTTACTTCCAAAAATTGATGGATTTTTCAACTGTTCCATCACGGATTTTTCAAACTATATCACAATTCAACTATCGACTTACAAGCCAATCATTACTTTTGATGCGTGAGTGCTGTGTAGGACAAGTAAAATCTTCATCCAAGTTGGAAAAATCAAGGGGGTTTAAATGAAAAATCTGATTATCAACGGACTGGGAGATGTAACAAGGAGGATCTTTGAATTCCAACCACATTTCAGAATATTCCACCATATACTCTTCCACTCCCATCCCACCTAATTTTAACACAAATACTTTTCATTAAATAAATTCGAATAGCTGACAGATGAATAAAAAATAGAGAGACGCTGAAGCGAAACATGTGTGGGGGAAGAGATTAAAGCGCAACAGGCCCTGGGGACACTCTTTTTGCATGGATAATATCGAGGACCACCGCCACCTCCGGGTGTACAATGTAAATTTCTCTACGCATTCATTGTGCATGAAACTAGTGGAAAAATTCAGCCAATTATACAGAACAACTTCCTAGCAAAAAATACCGAAATGTGTCCGTATTAATTCCCCAGAACAGATTATTATCATTCAATTAACGGTAGTCGAAAATATGTCATGTCGGCTTGATTGGAGTAATTTTATTCATTATGCCTGCGGTCTATCATCACAGTCGTTCCGTTCCTACCCATATACATGTAGTTCTTATTAGCTGGGTTTGGAAAATTGCAAAATTATCAACTCACTACCTAAATTTATTGTTCGATGACATATGAATTATAAAACTAAGTTTTTTCCCTTTAGGTGAAATGTATAGAGAACTCTCTCCTAATTAGTTACCCAACTAAAAAAGAGGGGAGAATTCATGCATTCACTGAATTGAGTTTCATGTAGCCCAATCATTTTCTCTATACTTATAAAAGTTTTGAATTCCAAAATGTGGTTGCTTCAAATTTCATGGTCATGAACTTTTCTCTTGTCAGTCGAGTTTAGTTGGAGTTATTACCAACAGTAATAATAATGGTCTGGTAATGTTCTCAAAAGTCAATTAATCAATTATTATTCCACTCGTCGATTAATGTTTTATTTTAATTCAATGTTTTGGACTTCAGCTTCCAATTTTGCAGTTTTCATGCCTATGCAAGAATTTCGTCCTGGTATTAAAATTATGATGTATCTGGTGTAAAACTGAGTTGTAAATTCAGCTTTATTATGTGGACTGTATAAGAGTGTAACAAACAATAAGTGACACTTTATTCATCACTTCACCAATTTTCCGTCATAATTGATTAAAATAACTCGAATTGACTTTCTCGGAAAATTAATATGAAATTTCAACGTTCAAGGTCGTTGAGACACGATCAAGGCCAGTGAATCAAAACAGGATATTTCAAGACTTGAAATGAATATAACTCTACAACCAAACAAATTGTACAAAAATCAAATTTTATACATATCAAATTGCACAAAATTATAATTTAGCTGTCACATTATAAAGGAAGGTAGATGAACATCCTAATGTAGGGTGCAGTTTTTGACACAATATACAGCTTTGACTATTTCTACTATCCATGATGATACATTGCACATGTCACTCCGTCGCTATTTTATCAGTATTTCTACTCCCCTCCCCAAAATCCCACCAGTTCAACAAAATTTTATTGTGAATCACAATTTACATATGAATTTGCATACATTTCACTCTGCTAATAGGAAAAACATCCGAAATGGTACGCATTAGTGTCTACTGGGCCTTGTTATTGATGGCATTCACCAGGAGATTAATAACACGAGAAATGCATGACGGAACGCGCTTTATCACGGACAACCCCACCCCCTCCTACAACTGCTGATATCAGAGGGATGATAGGGTGAAGGGATGCACTGAATTTCCGTCGTCCGATGCACAACCATTCTTCGCCCACTCTTTTATTGTTCCAATTAGTTTTCAACACTCACACACAACTTTTGCTCGGCTCCTGGTAGCGAAAATTTCATTGCATCAACCAGGAGCACACTATGAAGAGGTCAGCGCGGCGGAATGATGGGTTGAGGCCAACCTCATGAATTAATCATTGACACGTATTAACTATAACAAGTATATGTTTATATTTGTGTTCACCACTCTCTCGGTGACGCTCAGTGTCAGTTTTGTCCGCGGAAATGTCATCGGACGTTTGTTCACACGCGTGCGGGCGCAACATACACACAAGCGTGCAGATTTACAGCCATCCAAATCACGTCGTTCACAATTGTAGCGCAACGTAGTACAAAAAACGCACGCGAGGTCGTGATATTTTTCGCGCCCGCTCTTCTCCCACCTCTAATGAAAAGCAACGCAATTTTTGTCCATATAATTTATGGCCGGACATTTATGCGAACCTGCCTAATAGGAGGTGACCCCCCCCACCAACAACCAATATGACACCACAATGAAAAAACTTTACCTCGCAGATATAATTGCGCCCAAATTTCGAATTTCGATTAGTCCCCTGCCATCTCGATAATTTTTCACCGCCGTTATAATAATACCAGTCGGTGGACGGTTTGCATTTCCGTCGTCGAGATTAATATTTTAATTTGGTTGGTTACGGAATGAGCATATCGGGTTATGGATCTTTGGGGGCTGCGCTGCGGGGCTACCCTTGATTGATCGTTCACCTGAATTTGTGTCACCGGTTTTAATTACAAATTTTAATTGGATTAGTGTCGATTTTTTGCACATCTTGACACTTGAATGTATTATCAAATCCTGTAATAATCATGAAAAACTTTCAAATATTCAAACTTTCATCATTGTCAACTTTTTCTACACATTTAAACTAAAACATTTTTTGTTCATGACTAAAAATGTTCAATAAATTAATTTATAAAGTTCAAGTTAAAGGTTAAAAAATGACTAAATCCATATGAATTATTATAACATAATGACATGTATATTACATGAATCGAGCTAACCGATTCAGTACTCTTCTCTTTTCATCGTGTTGGAATTCTTATAATAATTATCACATTAGGAAATCTATGATTTCTTGAATAATAAACAGAGAATAGGGAATAACCAAAGTCTATATTTAAATAGATTCCTGGTTTAATCCAGGGGGAGAATTCCATATAAGAGACCAGCGCAATCACACTCAGGAAGTATTCATTCAATTTTACTGAACCAGCGTTGAATTTCCACCCTGGAAAGTTGTATTAAACCCTCAGTGCTATTATAATATACCAAGAGAAAAATAGTATGGAAATTGTCTCTCCCTGGCGTCATTTAAAATGTTCCGTCGCCATTTTATTGTAAGTTGGAATGGAAAATTTCATTCACTAGCTAATAAAAGAGAAAAGTTGGAGCACACGCAGTGTCGTGATTACAATGCGATGTCGTTAAAAATCTCCGGTTTGATTGTTAAGTAGCGGAAGCATTCATAAAACGGTGAAAAATTAAGTGTCGAAGTAATAATTTATTCATATGAACCACGCTCACTCAACAGCAATAATATAGAAAGAACTAAGTTTTCAAGAATTTTACAGCCGCATGTGTGAGGAAATTATGAAAGCAGCCAGGTTTCATAAACTTTTCACAAGCTGATGCATACAGGAGTTTAATTTTATTGAACTTTTGTATGACTAAATACAACATATCTACCAAACTCCATGTAAGGGAAAAGCACCAGTAGTGGCCACTTGAATGGTTATTTCTTTAAAACACGAATTTGATGCCTTCAAATGAATTCTAAACCTGCTAGAGACTTAGCTTATACTATTTAGCAGCTAAATAGTTCAAGTAGGAGCTTGCAGAGCATCATTAGAGATTTTTGAGAGAGATTCATTGTCACTATTTCACTCGAATACGTGGTTTCAGTAAGAAGTTCAGTTCCCTCTTAGCAGTTTCAGTAAGAAGGAATGTATACAAATTATTGTATTATGACTAAAAAGTCTGTAAATTTCGCTATTTCTGGTGTTATAATCATTCCCTAGAATGTCTAGATTTTGTTCAAAAGGTTTCTAGCCAAATACAGCTAATATTTCGGCGTAAAAGCAGACTGGCCACTATTAGAGCAAGAAACCGTGAATGATCTAGTAGTGGCCACCCAATGGAAATTGTTGTAGAAGCTGTAGATATTGTTCTAAAAGTTGGTGTAATTTGAATTTATGTTCTCCTTAGACTCAGACTATTTCAAATAGGCTACAGAGGAAAAATAACTTCAAAATATCAATTTCTGGTTTAACTTCACTTTTGTAGTGGCTTAGTAACCAACAACAATGCATTCATTACCAATTCAACTCATTCTAATATAACCTATTATTATTATTTCTGGAATGAAAAATTTGCTTATTTGAATAATTGCAACAAGCAGCTTGAGAAATTAAATTGTCAATGAGCATAAAACATCATGTGGCCACTATAGAATCAGTGCCTGGCCACTTTAGAATCAAAATTGAGTTTTACGAAAAATTTAATAATTCAATTGTGAATTGACTTATTCGGCATTTAAATGAATAGGTCAATCAGGAAGGATCTGGGCTACATTCTTTTTGAGTTTTGGATGAGATAGCTGATACAAAATTCTCACAATTCGGCATAAACTATAAGAAAATCCTCAAACATAGCCACTACTGGTGCTTTTACCTTACTACTTGAGGAGATCAACTGGTGGAGATTCAAGTCTGCATTGCTCATGTGAATTTTGTAATGAGTACTCCGTTACATTACTTGATGAAAAAAATGTATTAGGGTCCAGAGAACTGGACGCAATATGGGGTGAGAGTGAATGAATAAAATAATATTTAGGGCCGGTTTCTCCAAGTTGGATTAAACCAAATTTTGGATTTAACTAAAATCGGTGTGTGCTTGCTTACTGGTATCAAGAAAGTGACATTCGAATAGATCACATTATTGTGCTAATTTTGTGTCTTTTTGTACCACAAAGGAAATTTTTCGTACCATTCCACTAACTCAGATAATAGAAATTCTTCTTGGTCGGTAGCCGATCTGACATGACAAATGCCTTTTGGGGTTAGCACCGTTACACATTTTACCGGCATACAAATTCTATATTTGAATAAATAGAGTTGAAGTGTAATGGTATAATCAAATTATTCAATTATAATGATTCAAAATAAATAATCAATTTGATAATCTTGCGATTAGTGCATGAATATTTATTTTATCTGAAAAATATGCTCTGGATCTTGCATGTTGACCCATCTTTATAGTGCTAAGGTTGGTTATCCTGCATTCAAAGAATTACAAGTCAACCAGCTGCTATATATTTCATTTTTTTGAGAGTTCAATTTCCATCATTCAGCTGATGGTTTAACTTGAAATTTAAACTCCCAGTCCTGACCGATTAAACCAATTCTGACAAATTTCATTGAAATTCATTTAACCAACCAAAATTTGAAAACCCCGCAATGTGAATTTTCCATTACCTACTGCGCAGCATAAACCTGTACCCCGACCTGTCCAAATTTGAATGAAAACTATGCCGTAACATTGTATTAATTCCATGAAATTTTTTATCACCAGAAAAACTTTTTGTACTCCTCTTATTTTTGGGCTCTAGCAATTAGAAAGTCGGGGGTTAGAACCTGACACGAGCCAAATTTGATTAAATTTGAGCCAAAATGAGATAGTACAAAATTTCATTTGAGTGGTACAAAGGAGTACAAGAATATAACAATAATAGGGTGTATTTGAATATTGCATAATTTTATAAAATATGCAGGGAAAGAGTGTCAACTTGTTTTCTTACCGCAGAATTACTATTATCTCTGTTAGGGTGGTGGTACAAAGAGTTTCCTTCTTAGTACAGAAAGATACAAAAAAAGTACAAAAATATGATCCATTCGAATTTCACTTTCTTGATAGCAGTAAGCAAGGTCACACCGATTTTGGTTTAATCCAAAATTTGGTTTAATCCAACTTGGAGAAACAGGCCCTTATAATATTAAATATATTACTCGCGGCGCTTTGCGCTCGTCAGGGGGCTTCGCCCCCCTGAACCCCACATATTGAACAGGCTAAAAATTTTTTGGTTATTTTTGTCATGCTTTGCGCTAGTCAGCTTTGTTAGGGCTCTATAAAAAGGGGGTAGGCGCACGGTGGTTAACTTTTAGCGCCAGGTTTATATAAATATTTTTGATGATAGCGACAATAAACAGATGTTTATCAAGTTGAGCAAATAAATTAATATAAGTTATTGTTTTGAAATCTTGGAGGTTGATTTGTTATATAAAATGGTTCATATTGCTTAGCATCAAATTGCAAAAAATATAACCATTTTTATCATAAAACTGAAATTGAAAAATACAAATTTGTCAGATGCAGGAATATGAATCAAATTTAAAATTTTGATTTAAAAATTGACAGACTGGGAATTCAATGCTCTGTGAAGTGAGTATTATTTTTTCTAATATAATTTTCATCATTAATCATATGTTTGACTGTCGAATTGAATGAATTCAAACCTGGTGCTAAAAGTTGACCACAGAATGGCAGACCGTGCGTCTACCCACTTTTTATTCGCTGATGAAAAAAAGCATCTACCGTGCTGCGGCTCTGGTGGATTACAATGTGTACTTTTATACGCGTTGAATCAACATCACAAAGCATAGAAGACGCTAAATGGGAATCCAAAATGGCCGCATGGTTATAATTAGAATGGAATTATTTGCTGCTTATGCATTTCTCAGTAATTAGAACATTGGTTTCCATATTTAGGATAGGATGATGTTAGTTATTGATAGTATTATAGCTCATTATATTGGAAAAATCCTAGTTTTCAAGTATTTGAAAGCAGACAACCGCAAACAGATGTATTTGAGAGTCGACAAAAACTTTGAGATAACAGCTGATAAGTTATCTTACATGAAAATGAAAAATTGGCGCAAGCTCACGATTTATTTGAAAAATTGAATGATATGAATATTCCTTATTAAAACATAATTAATAGAGTTTTTGCGTTGATAATCTCAGCTTATTAGATTAACTAACATAAAAACTTTATTCATGTAAATTACCTGATGTACAGGTAATATTAAATCCATGGTCCTACTTGATCGACAAATTCATTGCATGTAAACAAAACAAGTTTTGGTTTTAAAGGTTAGCATTCACCTATCAATATTTATTCAATGCAGTGAACCATTCTTTTTATTGATGAAACTTAAGTATGGCAACTGGAAAAGTGTAGAACTTTAAATTTCCATTGCGTGTTTTATTTTTACAGACAGAACACATAAAATTCTCCAGGACATTATTTTAGGTTTAGCCCTATTGTCCAAAGTTAATGTCTCTTAATTTTTCGCCGAAAAGTTGATCCGCCAGATAGGCGCCTCGTGCGTCCTACCCACTTGCACACAGCGAATAGAGCCCTAGCTTTGTTTCTCTAGTTATTTTGGCTGGCAATTTTCTTGGTCGAAAATTTTTCTGGTTAGGATCAATTTTGTTCAAAAATTTCTACATTTTCTTATGTTTCTTGAAGTGCTGAACAAAAACCTTCCTCTTCACTTTTGGTCTAAATATTCAAATTAGAAAGTTAGCAACATTTGGGGGGGGCCCTAAGACCCCCAAAATATGTTTTACCAAAATTTGATAATTTTTAATGAATAAGCAAGTTTTTATGGTTTCAATATGTACATTCTCATACATTCATCTCATCTGAAGAAAGCATTGAATATGTTGTATAAGTGAGCATGTAGTATGAGGGGAAATTATGGAAAATTAGTCCATGTCCATACTTGAAGTTTTCGAAAAATTAGTCAAATTTAATCTTTTAATATATGTTTCTGGATCGTCTCGATGAGCTGAGTCCAATGATGTATGACACAATAGTTGCCGGTATGGAAATGAGAGATTCACAGGGGATCAAAAATTTGTCAAATTTCACCCATGTTCCCTGGTGTCTCCCCTGAATATTTTTTTGGGGCAAAATGCATAATAATAGGTTTATAAGGACCAAGAAAAATGATTCCGACCTCGAAAACTGCGCTAAAACATAATTTACTGTTCAAAATTGACCCTTGAAAATTTGCAAAAATAAAAAATTGCCCCTACTGGGTCCCCATATCAACCCGATAAGAATTTTATTGCATAAATCGATGTTTCACGTGATTCTGAACAAAAAATGTCCTCTTAACATTTGCTCTAAATCGTCAATTTAAAAAGTTGAAATATTTGGGGGGCCTGTACCCCATGACAGGGAAGAATTTACAAGGGTCTGGTGGTTTTTCTCGTTCCATTCCCATGCCCTGAGGTCATTTGTGATCTCCATCATGCTCTCAAAACAGCAATTTTAGCTGTGTATTGAAAAATATGTTGAAAAATAGAAAATCCCCCCCTACTGGGCCCCCCCTATTATCCGGTTGAATTCTGAACTGAAATGTTTTTTTTATTCTGAACAAAAAGCTTCCTTATGACTTTGCTGTAAAATCAACGGTTCACTAAACAGAAAATATTCAGGTGGTCTGTACCCCATGAATGGGACAAAAATTTCAAACTTTGGAGGTTTTCCCTGTGCCTACTCAGTGCCCTCTATCGATTGGTAACCTCAAATTTACTCTCAAATCAGCCATTTCGACTGTGAATTTTTGTCAGTGTGTCACTAGGTTGTATAAGATTCATATATTATGAAATCTATTTAGTACCTATTAGGAGAATCCAGATGAAGAAAGAAAGAACATAATATTCTGAAACTTTTCCTTGAAGCCCCATAATGCATCAATTAGAAATGGAAATATACATAGTATCATTCAAAAATGTGCATACTTTACTGGGAGCAGAACATACTATAATACAGTACATCACTTAAAAAGGGGAGAATACCTAGTATCATGCAAAAACTTACATGCTTTACTAGCAGCGGGACATACCGGTTACACTCATCACTGATTTCCATTTAGAGATACGCCATGAAGAACTTAGAAGAAGTAAGGGGAACATGATATAAGAGTAAAGGCAAAGCTTATCAGATTTCTAGATAAGATTTTTCATTAGATTTATTAGATTCACTCTATGGTGAATGTTTCACATCTTTCATGATTCCAGAGCACACATAAAAGCAGAGAAACGCCTCAACGAACAAAACCAGAATCTGGATGAACAGGATGAACTTTGAAGCATCACTTTTACAATCGAGGTAGAACGTAAGAGGTTAGAAAGAGAGACTTGTGAGAAAGAATAGGAGACGATTGAAGAATGGTAAGGAATGAAGAATAAGGAGAGTAAGAGTAAGAGTAAGAGTAATTAGAGTAAGGAGAAGCAAGAGAACAGGAGATGTATTTATTTGATGAGAAAAACAGATGGAAGATAAAGAAAATGAGACAATCGAATAAATTTAATAAACTTCTAGCCCCTTATTTCTGAATGACTACTGCCACAGAAGTGAAATCCATGTTATTTTGAATCTTCGAGTTTCAAATTTTCAAGTATGATTGATGATTCTCTATAATATCTATTAATTAATAGATATATTCTATATTAGACTGATAATTCTCTATTATATCTAATAATTGAATATCGAAGTTCTGAAGTAATAACTTCCAAAGAAGCAACATCCTGAATTATTTATTCATCTATTTAGAATTTTCCAAGGAATAGAATTAAAGATATACATACAGACCGATTTTAAAACGGATTTTGAATGGAGATTAATATCAAGAGCAAATAAGTTAAGAGTGGGTGGTAGTGGACGGCAAACTGCCTAATGGCAAAATCAAGCCCCATAAGAACAATGTAATTTTTATCAATCTCTTGGAGCAGATATTGCCTCTATTTATGGACAGAATTTCACGTTCTTTATGTCATTGGAAAGAGAACTTAATTCTCCAGGGGCGTTACTTTTTCGATTTTTAGTTTATTTCAATAGTTATCACATAATCAATTAACTAAAAAAGTATTGAACTGTAATTATTCAAATGAACTAAACATCGAAAAAGTAAAAAGTAACGCCCCTGGAGAGTTAAATTCTCTTTCCAATGACATAAAGAACGTGAAATTCTGTCCATAAATAGAGGCAATATCTGCTCCAAGAGATTGATAAAAATTTTATTGTTCTTATGGGGCTTGATTTTGTCATTAGGCAGTTTGCCGTCCACTACCACCCACTCTCAATAAAAGAGATTTATTTCTAATTTATAACATTGGTTAGTTGAGGAGCTCAAATATGTTATTCTCGTCATTTCATGAACTAAATTTTACTGGTTAAAGAATGAATCTTATGTTTTAAAAAATCGGCAAAATTAACGGAATGGGAACAGAACTAAAGATTAAGACGGCTTCAAAAGGTAGGCAAAGGAAGACAGGAGCGAAGTTTGCCACCTCATAAATTACGAAAATGTCAAAATTATTATTAATTCGGCCATCATCGATTCAGAGTAAAACGAATAAGACCAAAACGAAAGGAGAGGAAATAGCGCCGAGCACCTGAAAGGCGTCTGACCTTTTGACAAATTACATTAGAACGATGGAAGGAAATAAATATAGAACTAAGGATGGGGTTTCAGCGGGTGGCGAATACAATGGAGACCAGGAAAAATAAAAAGGATATTTTTAAGAGAGAGAAAGATAAAGAAAGTAGGAACGAGGAAGAGTCTAGTGAGCGGAAATAAGAGAGAAAATTGGAAGAGACAGTGAGTGATGAAGTGAGAGAGAATAAGAGGAAGAATGAGAGAGAAAAAGAAAAAGAGATTATGAGTGAAGAAGTGAGAGAGAAAGAAAAGAGATAATGAGTGAAGAAGTGAAAGAGAAAAAGAGGAAGAATGAGTGAGAAAAAGAAAGACAATGAGTGAAGAAGTGAGACAGAAAAAGAGGAAGAATAAGAGAGAGAAAGAAAAAGAGGTAATGAGTGAAGAAGTGAGAGAGAAAGAAAGAGAGGGAGAATGAGATTGAGCTAAGGTTGAGGCAAACAGAACACGAAACTGAAATATAATTATAATATATATTCGACAAATTGATCTCCATGGGGAGCCAGGGGATGAATCAAGGTAAATGAAAAATGTGAACTATGTTCTGGCTAGGAATATTCGTCATTATTATAAATGTCAGGTAAAAGTATTTGTTCTATTCACTCCTACATACTAGCAGTGAATATTAAGTATATATATATTTAATATGTCTACATATTATGTCTAATGCCATATGTCTACATATTCTTTGATACTAGTCAACCTTTCATTTTATTTTAGAGTTAATTTTATTACCAGCACCATTCTTCTTACAAAATCAATAAAGTTTTGTTTATTGCTTAATGATTGTGTAATACCGTATAGTTTTTTAATATCAAATGATCTATGAAAAAATATCCAATTATTGGTATGAAGTGATATCAGAGTTTTAATTAAGTCCTTTAATCAATGTTTATCAATCAGCCCTCAAAACTCAATAGAATACTATTGAAACTATCAACTAAATTCATCTAAAAATAAAGGAAGCAATAGGATAAAACGAAGAAGAAAACAATAACAAAATTCCTCATTCCATGCTGCAATCTTGATTGATAATTATGAAAATGACTGAAAATTCAATAACAAGATATGGTTTCCATCCTTGATTGACACAATTGTTTCCACTCAAGTTTTTCTACTTTTAAAAATGAAACTAATAGAATCCAATCCGATTACAATTCGACCAATACTTTTGGTGTTTAAATAGTTGATATTATAACAAAGATTTAAAAGAATTACATTTTTTCTAATGCTGGATATGATTATAAAAATCGATTATGTATTATGTTTTTGATAGCCAAGAATACCGGATCTGACAAGTGTTTAGCTACAGATTTTTACAGCAAATCATAGTTTACAATCCAAAAATAATCGACCGCTTGTTTGGATGCTATTCAGAGAGGCAGAACACTGACAGCATGTTGAAATGCTTGTTCCCACTGTTATCTTTTCACTCCCCCAAAACTGTTAGCACAATCTTTGTTATAATTCCTTTATCAACGTTAAATGATCAGCACCGAACGTTAAAAGTAACATCTTCATTAACAATAATGATTTTTGAGTGCAGAAATCATCTTTATATCCACTGTCTACTTTATTCACCTAGTGATTGGAGCAAATTAAATTTTTCATGTATTATTCTCTTTGAACCCTCCTCGGAAAGAGTTTTCAAAAAAAGATTGAGGAAAGACTTGGTCATAATATGAAAAATGTTGAATATTCAAGCAGACTACGAAGAAACCCCCCTGAAAGATTGAATTTACACAGAGAGAGAGAGAGAGAGAGAGAGAGAGATTAGGAGAACAATAAGTAACCTAGTACTGTATCATCATGTTCAATGTACTACAATTTAAGATCAAATCAATAATTTTTGAAACAATATTGACAGAGCTGGAGTCATTTTCTCATCTTGCCAGAGGCTCTTCTTTGCTTGGGCAGACTATACAAGTACTATAGAACGAAAATTCTGAATAAAATTTTCAAGCTGTCCTAGAACAAATATAATTATTTACAGATGAATAATTTTCCAATCAATTCCCTGAAAAATAAGTTTTACTGATATTAGAGCAACCATTGTTACACATTCTTCAAGTGAATTTTTGTTCAAAGTTAGCAACCTATTTCCTTATCTGCTTATTCTTCGCTATCCATTTCATTAATTCTCAATGTTGACAAGCAATTTTACATGAGAGTTTCGATACATACATATTACAACTCATGTCTACTTACGAACTTCTTGATTACCAATGATATGGAAATTACCTGTAACAAAGGAAGATTACTGTTAGGACATTGAAATACAATATAAAGATTATGCTGTAGAGGAGAGAAAATAGTTGCGAAAATAGGAGTATCATAAAATGTATTTAGAGAAAAAAATGATTTTTGGGGAGCTCCGAAAGGGTAGGTTCCACTCGCCTTCTTAACATTCTCGTCACCCATCCAAAAGCAGTTTGTTACTCAACATCACAAATACATAGCAACCATCCTCACCTATTACAATAAAAATCACATTCATATCTTCTATTCAATCCTTTTTTCCCAATTTACTGTATTATACCGTTCAATATCCATTATGCAACATTGGTGGAACAATCAAAATGCTTCTGTCAATCACGATAGGAGGACAAATTTCCTCCCAATACCCTCAATACAGAATCTTATAACAGGTGCTGTTCTTCTTCCTCTCAATAAAAATTTGTATTCTTCTCCCACTAGTCTCTTACCCAATTTCAATTCCGTGTTTTGCATTTCCATATTCCAAATTTCTCTATATTTCCACTATTTTCAGTTTCAATATTTCCACCACAAACAAAACCTTACTGCGAATGTAACATTCCCACAGATGAATCGATATTATCGCCATAATAATTGCAGGCATTCCATGTCGACACCCAGCAAAGGAGTGACTTTGATAAGGGGGTGTAGGGGGAGAGGGAGTTTAAGTCACTCGCCCCCAAGAGCGGTCAGTGACTACGGGTAAGTGAAGCGCATATTATTATACACAGCAACAGGACGAATGTTAATGCATGCGTTATTCAGCAACAGCGGAAACAGAAGCAGTGGTGTACTGACTAAATACAGTCTGTCCAAGCAGAGAAGACATTCTGACAAGGTGGGAAAATGACTACAGCTCGGTAAGTATTGTTCAAAAATTATTGATTTGGTCTCAATCGTAGGATACATTCTCATATACAATTTGAAACCAAATTTTCAATTTTTGAACAAATATTAATCGAGCAGTAGTCATTTTCCCTTCTTGCCAGAATGTCTTCTTTGCTTGTAGCTGCAGCCGATTGCAACATGACACAACGCACACACACACAGGCAAGACGCGAAATGGTCAGAGCATAAGTTACTATCCGGGGCTATGTCGGCGAGTCGTTCAATAATATACGCTGCATACACAAACACAAACCTACTGAGTTTACATAGATAATTCAATTCGGTTCGAAAGCCACTTAATGTTATGGTCTGCTTGTCGTCGGTTTGTGTCGGTGTGTGTGAGGGGGTACATATCCACCCCTCAATCAACCCCCCCAACCCACAACCAGAGGATACAAGGATGCAATCCTTGCACAAATACTAAGCTAGCTTCCTGATCTTGCCTTGTATGGCAACAGTAGATAGACTACTCAATATAGCAACGCACATTTCACCAATTATTGTGGCCTGATACCTCATATGCAAACTAGACATGAATGATAAATGTTATCACGTGAACGCTAGTATAAGACCCCTTCTGTGAATACTTTGGAATTGTACATTGAGAAAAAAATACTAATATTTCCCTCATATTGGAAGGCGAAAATGAGAAAATTCTTTAATGGAATTTAATAAAAAGAAGCTGAAATGCAATGATTACCTAGTGAGATTGCCATCTGAATTAGAATCCATATTACATGATGTAGAAATGAGTTAGTCGGTTTTTGTATTTTGTTCCAAATTTTATCTGTGATGTACTATTTTGTGAAGTTTAATCAAAGTTTTCAAAAACGAACAAGCTCTAATTCTACCGCCAAAAATTGTAAAGAATGGCGGGATTTTGGACTTTCATCATGT
Source organism: Sogatella furcifera (assembly GCA_017141385.1). Taxonomy (NCBI): domain Eukaryota; kingdom Metazoa; phylum Arthropoda; class Insecta; order Hemiptera; family Delphacidae; genus Sogatella; species Sogatella furcifera. Next base: position 11,805,825 of record CM029551.1, on the reverse strand, counting down.
GTGGTCAACTTTAATTCAGAAATATCCCTTTTTCGTAGAGGGAAGGGGGTATAAATTTGACAGAAAACTGAACGATTTGAGACCTGAATGGTTGGCGAAAAATTGGTCAGACTGACGAGCTGAACTGCATGGCATGAATATTTTCTTCTACAGCGCAATGCTTGTCGAATGCAACTACAATATTTTATGGGTTGGGATCTATACCATGTCTTGTTCACAGATTATTTACTTAATTTTATAACTCTTTTTATCTGGCATTTAGTGAGAATGGTCCTTTTATGGCTGCACCAGTTATCTTTTTTTCAAAGCACAACGAACATACTACATATTTTCATGTTCAAAATATATAAGCTCGTGTATTTATTTATTTATTTAAAAAACGCTATAAAGCAGCGGCGTCTTCATCTGGAATATAAATTAAGAGTAGACCAATATAATTTTTGACTGTCAGATTCTGTCTCTGATGTTCTCTTCTTAACCCCTCAGTGTTCATTCTTCAAAAATATTTCTGTCAGTAAAAACACTTAACAGAGCTGTAACGTTTTCAATTCCATTCCCAAAGTTTTCGGCTAGTTTCATATTTCTTTTTTACTTCTTATTTCATAAAAAGAAAGACGACGTGATATATTGAATGAATTTTTTAATAAAATTGTTTACAACATACAATAATTTCTTCTGAAGTCAGATACAATGCTCGTCCTGATTTTGAAGAGCAACTCAAAAACTTGTACCGTTCAAAAAATCTACTTTTTCTTGAATTTCCTCAAACCTTTCCCATTGATACTGAATTTCTAGTAGGCCAATTTGAATGTAATGAATTTACTTATCTCGAGTTTGAACTTTGAATACTACGATTTAAAATAAAGTTCCAAATCTCGAATTTTTAAACAGAAATACAGCCTTGAAGTGAAAATAAATTTCTGTCTCCAAAACTGGTCTGTACAAAATTTCATTGAAAAGTAAGATATCATTCTCACAGTTTAGTTCAAACCATGAAATATGATAGCCTAACTCAATTCAAATCATAGGATATGTTGCGAAAAAGATACATTATTATTATGATACACAACTGCACAACTAAATAATTATTATTTGAACGTTCATTAAATATTAATTAATATTAATTTATTTATTCATTTGACAATACACATAACTTGAGGGATTCTCATATTCAACGTTTTCAATCAGGAATAAGTTGAAAAATTCAATGAATGAGCCCAATAATAGTGTTTTAGATTGATTTTTAGTTGAGTTTTGATCAGAAACTCATAAAATTGAACAGCAAGCGCTTTTCAATAAATATGTTCATCGATGACATTCCCTATCTCTTGCCTGCAGTGTAGCTGTAGCACAATCATCCAACGTGGCCGACAGACAAGCCATGCTCATTGAATTCTAGTACAGAATTACATATGCAAATGACCGCAATAAAATGTATCATTATGCAGATTGTAATGAATAAATCGTAGCCGTCAATGCTCGATGGCAATAATTTCGACCAATTAGAGGCAGCGTCAAGATTCATCATAATATAACGCTGTTTTAGATCAGCTCGGTGCAATTTCATTCACATTCGGCGATAACACTCTTCAGTCCTCAACTCAAAGCTCCCACACGAGTACACAAAATTCTTCGACTAAAATTACTTTTATTTTATTTTTTGTGTGTCAAGTGTGAAGGATTCGGGGCACTGAATGACTGAAGCGATGTGTGTCAGGCATTAAGAACCTGGATATCATTGATTTTTTCAAGCTGATTGTGCGCAATATTAATTTATTGTACAGAATAAACAACTTTGATGATGTGACTAAAATAAAAAATTAATTTTTATAGTGCTCATGCTAGAAGAACTATATATAGCGTATGCGAAGAGACACATATCAATTGAGAGACCTTATCAAAGTTTGTGGAAGTGGTGTAGAGATGGAATTGTGTTTATGGTTTATGAATTACGGTTGATTTTCATAGATACACAAATAATAAAAATCTATGAACAATTTACGTAACATTGAAAATGAACGAAGTTGAAGATATGATACAATTTTAGTTGAGGTGTTGAATTCTAAACCAGATTAGATAAGCATTCCCAAAGAAAATCTATCTAAGTAGCAAAGAGGATAAGATTTATTATGATTAGGTTTAGTAACTCTTCGATAGAAGATTGTATTCACCATTATACTTATTTTTTCAGTCAATCACCAACTTGCAACTACAGTATTATTAAAATTAATTCAGTAATAAATTTAATTATTATTCAGTAAATCCATTGCTCACACAAAACCTCAACGTGATGCGTTTGATTCGCAAATAATTAGAGAAGTATGACTTGGAATTTCTTTCTAGAATTTCATCCGCGGAATAATGAATTTTTATCCAAAAAACAGCACTGCATATTTTAAACAAATGAAACGTTCTTGGAATTGAATTACAATGAGATTTTGGTCAAGTTTAAAATGTCATTTTCAGAATCGAATACTTTGGCATTCTATCATTCATTCCACATCGATTCAGGGGCGAACCCAGGAGGGGGGATTGAGGGGATATATCCCCCCGAAATTGGGTTTCATCTTACACTATAGTTGAATTGATTTAACTTCTTACTTCGACTGGAGGGGAGTCCTCTCTTCAATGGGAGAGAGAGAGTCTGCTCAGCCAATAGTAACAAGAAATGAGCAAATGATGCACGCGCTGTTGTCAACTTTCCACTCCCATACGCACAGGTGCATTTTTACAAAATGATCTGAGCAAGGAGGAACTACTAGATTAGCTTGTCTGTGTCTAGTGCGTGGATTGAGGCATTCCAGTAAACTGTCGTATCAATGAGGCAACGGCAACACTGCGCCAGCTCAATCCCCACATGTTGCTTCTCCCCAGATCCCCACGAGTAAGAAGTATTTTCAAAACGACTATAGATAGAATGCACTTTTTTGGAGTTGTCAAATTATTTACTAATAAGGCTTAAAACATCTGAAAATATAGTTTTAGGGAACTTTTCCTTGCGGGGAAAATCTGGAGAGGTTAATCTGAAACTAAGCATCGCAAGCCCAAATATTTCACTTCTTGCTCAAATGAATGCAAGAAGAATATTTTCCATTATTATTAAATGTTCCATTAAATGTTGAATATTCATGCAACGATTTGTGTTACAACAGCAGCTTCTTTTTAGCCCTTCAGAGAGTAATGTCTTACATGAGAAGTGCTACAGGTTGGAATCATTTGAATGATTTAGCACCATTATTCATTCACAGAGATTTTTCCGTTAACCTGGGCATATATTGATTAAAGTGTCTCAGAATAAATCTCCTTCTTCATTTCATTTTGTGATAGGATTTCCTATGTTATACGATATAATTTTAACAATTCCTTTTTTTTATTCAAAAGAATACGATACATATGACATATACATTGTAATGAAGACTCATCAGATCCAAAACCTCTTGTTTCCAACACAATTATCAATTAACATTTGGAATTAAGATATAATCATACAATATACTGCATTTATATATTATCCAATCACATCGTGATATTTATAGTATCCAGAACAGAACTTATATTCTTTAGTTTAGATTCGAAATGACAGGAAAAATCTTTCAGCACAGCTTAGCTGTTTAGAGAACTTCAACGTTCAACTGAACAATAATATTGTCCAATACAACTATACAACGACTATAACAGATGAAATCAATTTATCCACAACAATTAGTGAATGAATTTTTCTACACGGTAAAAAGATAGGATTTTGTTTGTTGAGAGAAGGCAAATATATTATAGAAATGCCATGCAAGCAACAACCACCCCCCCCGCCGAGAGAAGAGGGGTTTTTGGGTTCGACCCTGATTTCATATCACCCGTCGAAATTTTTTTCTGGGTTCGCCCCTTCATCGATTTAGATTCTATAGTACGATTACAACTCAACGAAACATAAAAAAGCACAATGGAAGAAATGAATTACCATTTTACGTTTTTCGAGGACGACATCATGAGTTTCGTTTCTCTAAAATATTATAACCGCAACTTGAAGCCATGTGATGATCAAGATAAGGCTGCAGTAATGTAGTGTTATCGGGGGGAGCTTGATTCGGCTATCCAGTAAATAAGTATACGTCGAATTCAGAGACTAATCACGGATTTGAGTCGTTTATTCAAATTACGGAGACTAAAGAACGCGAGAATATAATATATATATATATTGTGAAGGCTTGTTATTTAGAGCTTACCCAAGCCCGGTAATATAGGCTTCCAGTACGCTATTAAGGCTTGAAACGGGCTCTGCTTCAAGTCATACACCGGGTGGCTTTTATAATAACCTGACTGAAGACTAAAACCCAGGTTATACTCAACATTAATATACAGTCGAACAAATTTAAGGCATGCAAAATTCTCGTTATATTGCTCAACTAACTATTATTGTAAGAGAGAGTATTTTAACTCAAATTAAGGAAGAGCGCTGCTCTGTATGAATATTATCATTATTATATACAGCGTTGTAACATTATCCAGTTGATATTGAGAAAGGGGACAGAATTACCCAAATAATGATGCTATGGGGTGGGAGTGATTTCCTTAGCATGGCTTTTGTTTCAGGTGGAACTCCATTAACCCTTTGCTCACGTCATCAGGATTTCTGGCGCGGATTTGTGAAAATAAAGGCGATTAAGGTCATCCAGGTTTTCTATCGACAATTCTATTTCTATCCAGGTTTAAATAACGTTGACGTTTGAATAACAGCTTTTTGAAACAAAACCATTTCGGATTTCATACGAATTACTATTTCAAACTGCCTAGTGGAGTCGCTACCAATTACTGCAAAGTAAAATCTGTATCCAGTAATATATTTAAAAAAGTGATGATATAAGAAATAAGGACAATGATAATAAAATGTTATTATTGTTGATTATTACCTCTATATATGAGAGCGAAATGGCACTGATTCATTCATTCATTCATCACCAGAACTAAAAATCCACTGAACCGAATACGTTCAAATTTGGCAGGCATGTTCAGTTGGACGTTTAGACACGCGCTAAGAACGGAGTTTAAAGAACTTTTCAAGTTTACGCCAAATATTTTAGTTTTTCTAGAGTTTTTCGGCGTTTTATCAATTTTTTCTAGAACCAATCGGTAGAAAATGTTGATATTTGATGGGCAGGTTCAGATAAGGTCTAGAAATGTGTTAAAATATTTTTGAAATCCCTTCAAGATTACGCCAGTAATCAGGTTTTAGAAATTGTAGATGTGTTGCGGGTTGCATAACTTCTGCCTTGATACGGCCAATCGTAACTGCAAATTCGAAGGTTCAGCGAGATTATAGATAAACTAATTAGGAAGATATTGAATCAAGTTTCAAACTATGTCCGATATAGTTCCCAAGGTTACGCTCAATATTAGCGTATTACTATTTTTCGGAATTTTCAGAGTTTTTCTTATATTTTTCTAGAACAAATTGGCAGAAAAAGTTGAAATTAGGTAAACAGGTCCGGATTAGGTGTAGAAATGCTGTGCTCAATAAATTTCGATTCCCTTCTGAACGGAATTTGCAGGCGAGCGAAGCGAGCCTGTTTGTCTCAGCTGACACTGATAGAGGTTTTACTCACTTACACTGCTCATACTGTTGGGGGTCCAGGGGGCGGAGCCCTCTGGCTAGGCGGAGAAGGCGAGCGAAGCGAGCCTGCCGGCTAGTCTATATCTATGTAAGCGAAATGGCACTGATTCATTCATTCATTCATCACCAGAACTGAAAATCCACTGAAGCGAATGCGTTCAAATTTGGCAGGCATGTTCAGTTGGACGTTTAGACGCGCGCTAAGAAAGGATTTTAAGAACTTTCCAAGGATACGCCAAATATTTAAGTTTTTCTATAGTTTTCCGGCGTTTTCTTAATTTTTTCGAGAACCATCGGTAGAAAATGTTGATATTTGGTAGGTAGGTCCAGATAAGGTCTACAAATGTGTTAGAATATTTTTGAATTCCATTCAAGATTACGCCAGTTATCAGGTTTTTCAAAATTGTAGATGTATTGCGGGTTGCATATCTTTCGCCTTGATACGACCAATCCTTACTGTAAATTCAATGGTTCAGTGAGATTATAGATAAACTATTTTGGAAGATATTGAATCAAGTTTCAAACTATGTCCGATATAGTTTTCAAGGTTACGCTCAATATTAGCGTTTTACTATTTTTCGGAATTTTCAGAGTTTTTCTTGGATTTTTCGAGAATAAATTGGTAGAAAATGTCGAAATTTGGTGAACAGGTCCAGATTAGGTCTAGAAATGCTGTGTTCAATGAAGTTTGAATCCCTTCTGAACGGAATTTGCAGGCGAGCGAAGCGATCCTGTTTTTCTCAGCTTACACTGACAGAGGTTATGCAGGCGAGCGAAGCGAGCCTGTTTGACTCACTGAAACTGCTGATACTGTCGGGGGTCCAGGAGGCGGAGCCAGTTGTTAATAAAGTGTAGTAAACACTACAAATGGAATTACCCTCTCCAATGAATGAGGTCTCTCAAATGAATACATCGAATTTGATTAGAACTGATAAAATACAAAAACGTACAATTCACATGGATTCTATACTGGATTCATGCTCCATTATAAATTCCAAAAATCGATAGAAATTTTACTGTGCTAGGTCGTAATATAAGTGATTTTTGAATGGATGATATTATGAAGTCCTTGGAGTATAAAGTTTCTAATATTAGTATTATGTGTGAAATCAAACTGAATACCAATATTCAGGCTATCAAATTAAAGAAGCTTGTAAACTAGAATTATTAAACAAAAATTAATCACTGAAATTTAGCCTAGAGTAGACCTAGACTAGAATATGGATATATCCTTCAATCTACGGTAAAAAAGCTAGAATATTGTACAGAAACAAGACACAACATTCTTTTGTCTGTAAAGTATAGTCTGTCCAAGTAAAGAAGACATTCTAGCAAGATGGGTAAATTACTTCCAGATCGGTAAATATTGGTTTAATAGTCATCAATCAGGTCTCAAATTGTATAGCAGGATGTTTTATACCATTTGGGACACCTAATATTGACCGAGTTGGAGTCATTTTCCCATCTTGCTAGAATGTCTTCTTTACTTGGAAATACTATACCATTGAAAACGTTTGTTGGTCTGGAGAGTAAGTGCAAGTGAATAGAAAATATAGTTCGTAAAAAAGTAGAAAAGACACACAATACAATACATTTAACATGTGACGGCGTGTCTTCTCAGTTTTCTCGAACTATAGCCCCAACTTTCTCCTCCAAGGACCATGGTTGGAGATTGAGGCAATACCAGCGACCATTATTTGCTCCATTCATAAGTCTGGAGCGTGTCCTTGGACCTGTCTCATGATTCCACGCATTCTTCGACGTAAAACCAAACCTTGTAATTTAGTCCAGTCAAATTAAGCAAAAAAAGTAAAAGTCGGAGGACCCAGCTGAAAATTCGCAGATATGATCAGAAAAGGGCGCTGAATAACATACTAAAAGTCCCCAAGAGCCCCCTGTGAGCTTCGGCCGCCATCTTGAAAAAAACCGTAAAATTTACTTACTAGGAATTGTTTTTTCATGAATTGTGGCCAAACCAAACGTCGGAGGAGAAAAGTTTATAGGACCTTTTTTGTAGCCAATAATATTTGGAAAAGAATAAAACCAATTGGAACTCTGTATCATCAACCGTTTTTGAGATACAATGTTTTAAAAATTTGGCAATTTTTTCATAGGATCGAGAATTTGAAATTTTTCTTACTCAAAAAGTTTGTAACTGTAAATTGAGCACCCGTACATTCGTATTTCAAAATCCCTCTCAACAAAATTCATTTCTCTTTCATTTGAGACCAATTCCACACTCCTATGTTTGATACTTTTTGTGCTACATCGATTTTAGAAAATCCTTACACCCCCAAAAACCCCAAAAATTGCATATTTAAAAACAAAAAACTTACTAAGAAAATTGGGATTCGCTTATACTTCTTGAATACTGTTTCTGAGACCCTAGGCTGTCATTAGCAATGTTCATCCGACCAAAAGTATCGTAGGATCCTTGGGGGTGGGTCAAAAGCATCCCCTATATTTTAAATTATATATATATTCATTTATAACTTTTGAACGGAATATCGGATTTCATCGTGTGATAGCTCATCGTTTTCAGCTCATTGTGGCGATATAAATCCATATATGTCAAATTTGATGAAAATTTTCAAATTTTACGTTATAATGGTACTGTTTGTAATAATACCTCCTCGTTGAAAACACACCTTTTTTACATTCAAGTGACTCCCAATCGGGAACCTGTGAGCGCAAAAATCTGAAACTTATAATGAGATGTAGAGGAAATTTTCCTCTTTCAGATGGTCAGTATCGGAATTCCGGGTATAATTAAATAATTGAATTATTAAGTACCCTTTTTGAATTATTTTTCAATGCACAACATGTTTCAACTACTTGATAATTATTTAAAATAAAAACAAGAATATAAACTTGATATGAGGGTAATTGAGCTATTATTAGTTCTATTAGCATTTGAAAAACACTCCACAAATTTGCTGACTTTAATCCACTGACTTTTTGTTCATTCTAATGAGAAATGATAGTTAGTTATTATAGAAGTAATAATATAGGAAAGTTAGAACTGATGAAATACTAAAAATACTCAGATTGAATGAACAACAGATTTACTAATCAAATATTTGTCAAATAAATATAATGCAGTTGAATAGGTGAAGCATGGAACATCTGAATCAAGCTCAATCTGGAAGTCAATAAAGACAATACCTTGATATTATTTCATGCAGTCGAACATTCAACCGATGAATGCTGCAACAAAATGGCATAATGGTATCAGAGGAACAGATAGATATCTCAGATTAGGAACAAATAGATAAGTGATTGTTTCCAGAACTAGGTCTTTATCTTTAAGGATTAGTAAAAGCAGTAATGTAATCGAGGATTATTTTAACCGTTTTGCAACAAATAATCGTTGCAAAAAAATCGAACAAAGTTATTTTTCACAGGTTTAATTATTAGCAAGTAACTGTTCAGTGTTTCGAAAATTTCAGGATGATAAATTATACGGCTCCCGGAGGAAAAATGCAATATATATTGCTGCGTATTAATGGGAAGCGGTTTTTTATAACATTGATCAATATGAATGAACCAGATGGTTCTCGCGAAGAGACTCATTATTTAAAACGCTCTAATTGATCGATTTGACATGACTCCATTTAGGCTCATTCAAAGTTTGAATTTCGGTCAGAACTTTTTTTAAGCATGATTCATGAAAAATAGATGTGCGCCTCAGAGAGAAGTATGAATAATTATGATAAAGATATAAATTTATGTCATAATAATTGATGGTTCAATTATTCTCTATTCAAAATTATGGAATGACAGTTTACAGCTACAAGTAAACTAAATCAAGTATTATCTATTTTACTGTGTAAAAATGCATTGATTGCCGAGGTGCATTTTTCTTCTTCCACCTTTTCCAATAATGAATAGATATGTAATTTTCGTAGAGATTAGATTACTTTATTCAAATAGATAACAAAATTCGGCTTAGATTATACATTGTAATATAAAGACTATAACAAAATTATCCTATAAATTTCACAAGATAGAGACTTCTAGTAGAAATACGAAAAACGGCGATATAATGAATGCAAAATTTATACAAACTTTAAATTGGAGGTTCTGCGAAATGAATAAGCAGTGTAAGTTATCTAAGTGAAAAGGCGAAGTTTAGACATATATATTTCCATTCTTGGGAAAGGATAATAAGGATATCCTTTTCATTAACACTTGGCCTTGAGTTGAGAATTCATAACGAGCTATTAGAACTACTAAAGATAGTAAGAAAAATTATTATGGCATTTAAAAACTAGATTTGAATGAATTAATTTGATATTAATCGATATATTATATTATAAGATAAGTAACAATAAAAATGATTACGGTAAATATATAATGGTAATGGAGGTTGGTAATGATATTATGAATTAAGATAACTCAAAGTAATATTGTTTACAAATATATGGCAGTGAATGAAAATGTGCGATGAGGGACAAGAGTTGGGTTAATATTATAATAACGGTTTGGATGGTGAATATGTAATGGTAGTGTACCTCAAATGGAAGTTAAATTTATAATTAAAAGTATGAGGAGAAAGTGAATATGGTGTGTGATGAGAGTCAGATCTATTCAAGTATGTAATGGGTAATAATAAGGTGAATAATGGAATTTGTCATGTTGCTCTAGGTCTGGACATATTCGATCATTTTGTCAACAAGATGTTTTCTTAACTTCAAGATGAAGCTCGCTCGGCTCTCAATAGACCTAAGGCTGAGGCCGCACTGCCGGTGGGTAGAGCCTGGAGGGTGGAGGGTAGTTGGTAAATCTATAGAACATATACTCCATCCACAGTAATACATCGTATAAATGGTATGACGTCATTCTGTTTTTTGAGATTATGTTGTTCATATTTAAGAATTTCAAGATGGCGGCTGAACACACACCGCCAACACAGTAATTCATACGATGTATTACTGTGGATGGTGTGTATGTTCTATAGATTTACCAACTACTCTCCACCCTCCAGGCTCTACCCACCGGCAGTGCGGCCTCAGCCTAATAGATTCAGGGACGGCATTCCATTCACGGCAGCCTGAGACTAGAAAGGACTTAGTATAGATTGTAGTGCGGTGAATTGGAATCCTCAAAGTATTTTCTCCAGTTCTCGTGCGTGATACATCTATACTCCTACCCTCAGAGACGAATTAAAAATCGTTTTTGAAATAATTAGATTTACCATATTTTAAAATATCCCTGACAAGCTTGACAATACGATAAAGTCTCTGATCGGGTATCTTTAAGGTTGAGCTTGTAATATGTGCTTGGGTGATTCTTTCATGACGTTGGAGAGAGTAAACAAATCTTAAGCAATAATTTTGACAGCGCTGAAGTTGATCATTGAGGGTTACTGTCATGTCATTGAGTACAGAGTTACAATACATAAAGTGTGGGAAGATTAGTGAATTCAACCAGCAGCAATCTGATATTTCTTGGTAGGATGTCTTGCAATTTCTTCAATGAATGCATGGCTGAAAATACTTTTTTACATGTTTTATTAACCTGTTCTGACCAGTCTAAATTTTTATTCATGATGATACCCAAGTTTTTAACAAAGCTACAGTAAGGAATTTCATTACCATCGATTGTTATTTTCTGTATTGTGTTGAAGTTAATATTATTGATGAGGCGTGAGTAACCGATAATATTATTGGCTGTGTTTTAGTGGGATTCAGTTTAAGACCAATTCTATTTCTCCATTCAAAAATTGATTTTACATCTTGATTGATTTTATCTATAGTTTCATTGATTTCAGTGATAGGGCAGCTAGTATAAATTTGAAGGTCGTCAGCATAGGTATGGAATTTGGAATACTTGATAACAGTATTCATTTGCATAAAAAGTAAATAAGAGGGGACCTAAAATAGAGTAGAGAGAAAGAGATTCTAGGTAAAATGAGCATCGTATCCACTTGATGCATATGGTACTGTATATCTTCCATTGAATTGAAATTATAAAATTTTCTATTCCATTGAACATCTTACAACTATAGATTTGATCGTTATTTCTTTTCCATCAATTTGAAAAAATAATAATTATAGCCACTAGAGAAAAAAGTGATCTTCAGATACAAAAAATATTTCCTCATACAACTCCCTTTCAATTCCCACATCAATTTTGCTTATTTCACATGAAATACGATAATTATTTATTTCGAATAGTTATCAACACTTGAAACGAATGAATCGTTTGAAACAAGAATTCAATCAATAATGAATTCAGATGAAAAACTTATATTATGTTTTCAAATAGCTCTCAAATAAAACAAAAGTAGATACAGAACTTGAAAGTACAGTAATTTGAAATGAATTTGAGAAAACCAATGATATAAAAAAGTCGTTGAACAAAAAATAGGTTTAAAACTGAGTTTTTGGACCTGATGAAAAGAATAGAAGAGTTATTCTAGTTCATTGCAGTAGTTCTCAAGGTGTTTTCTGAATTTAAAAAATCTCCACTTCTTTGATTATTCCTCCCTGATCTATTTTCGATACATTTTCCTCAATCATTTCCATAACTTTCCAGACCACCAACGTGTGTTACTCAACAACATTTTTATTTATTTATTAGATAGACTGTTCAACATCAACCCTCACTGATCTATGCTCACTCATCTATCATTTGGAATAATTACGGGGACAAATAGCGTATGACATAGAACGATTTAAAAATTGTCAAAAATTTTGCATTGTCGAAAATCGGTCCCTGGGATTGCGTTAAACCACTCTAACTGTCGAATATTAGATTTTACCATCCATCTAGATCTTGAATAACAAAAAAGGATATGAACCACCGAAAATACATCTCCATTCTTGATTTATCGAAAATTCGTTTATATTTGAATAATACAAACATATAGACACTGTCTGGTGTTGTCATACAAGGATATACTACAGATTTCCCTTGTTTGAGACAGTTGTTGATATTCAGACACTGAATATGATATTCAATTATGAATTCACAAAGCATCACGTGGCCATATTGTGAGGGTTGGGCGAAAAGCGTGGCTGAAAACAAAAAACATTATTCTAAAAACAGACAGAGCAGTCTTCAGACACGACTCACCGTCTTACATAAATAATAACTAATGCCTGCCTATACTACTTCACAGGCGTGAAACGGAAGACACCAGGCGCGTGTGAGAGCATGAAAAGATGAAAGAGGTCACTGTCAATAAGCTAAAAGCGAGAGGAATATGATCACATTGGCTTTAATGAGTAATTATGGTAAATATTTAAATATATATATATATATATATATATATATATATATATATATATATATATATATATATATATATATAGGTAAATATTAAAATATGGTAAATATTTAAATATATATATACATATATATTTAAATATTTACCATAATTACTCATTAAAGCCAATGTGATCATATTCCTCTCGCTTTCAATAAGCTAAAAGCTCAGTTTTGGAATAACGTTTCTTCTTTTCGTAACATTATATTTTCATCAAATAAAGGAATATGAATATTTCAATTGTGTGGATGATTGAAATATCAATTCTGAGGCCATGAACTCTGCCTGACAATTATTGACTCTTTTTGTTTTCTGTTCATGGTCAACGGCATACATCCCCCCCCCCCGTTATGAATCTCCTGCGTGGACACTTTCCGATTATGTCCAAATAACTCATAACCATACTCACAAACCCGTATTTTTCAGAAATTCCTGCATCATGAATAGCTGATATAACCTTAAAATATAAGTATTACCTGTATACCACAATATTTTCTATCTCATTAATTCTCACTTCCAAAGTTCCAAATATTGAAACTTGAAACTTCCTATTCGATGAACAGCGTATACCATAGACTCGAATCGTAGATATAATTTAAACTTAGTCTCTGCTCATATGATTTGTTAAATTGTCCTATATAATATATCATTACCAACATACTCACAAATATACAATCGAGTAGCCACAGCCATTCACAGCTTAGTCGGCGCAATCTATGTTGACGAAAACCCTCTCCACCCGAGAAATAGCTACGTTGTCATTTTGCGTGGAATTTAAACTTCTCCTAACGCAAACACATTCAACTGAATGTTGAAAGTGACAGCGTAGCTTCGGAAAAATCATGCGGTGTTGTGAAACTCACTATTTTTATGATAAACCAGCAGTTCGCAGCTCGAATATCCAAGACCAATAGCTTCAATAACTCTAATCTTTAACATACAATGATTCATGCATATACCGCTCTCCTTACTTTGAAACTCTTGGGGGCCAAATTACGATCTTCCGACTATTTTCGACATTTGGAAAAATAATTTCAATTGTTTTTGAACAACTTTCTCGCTTTCACCACCCACTTATCTTCTCAAACAAAAAAGTTTCTAGATCATCGAAAATTTCATTTATATAGTAGAAAACGACATGTATTTCAAAGTTAATTTTGGTAAATCACTTAGTGAAGTGGGATGCATTTCACTCCTGAAGAGGAGCTTCATCAGCCTCCTGAAAATTTCATGTTTTCTGTTCGAGTAGACTCGACATTGACAAACATATTCATTAATTGAACCATAATTTATTGGTCGGATATAGAAAATTCAAAAATCATTAGAAAGCTCGAGTTCCCCTTGTCATTTTGATATAATGAACTTCATTTTAACTACAACCCATGATTGTGAGAGAAGTGATATACAAAAGAAAGTAATATTTTCGCAATTTTTAAATTTTTTCAAAAAAAAAAAAAAATCAAATTTCCTTTGAATCTTTCTACCCAGGAACTTTTTTAATTCTACTGGCATATCAAGGATAAAATTCTACGTCTAGATTTGGGGTAATATCGCGAATTCGAAGATGATACAATTTCACACAATCTGGCAACGCAGCTATTTCCCGGGTGAAAGAAAAACAGTCAACTTAGATTGCGCGGACTATAGAGTAACAGAATTACCAACTTCATAGCACGGCTGCTGGAAATAAATCAAATCCACAAACTACCCATCTATCTAGCTTATTATAGGCACACAACACATCTATCCAGCCTATTATAGGCGCACGTCATCGAAGCGCATTGTGGAGCTGATATTGAAATAGAGTTTTCCAGTGGAGCGGCGACGAGGACATATTTGAATAGTGCAAATAGAGAAAACAGGTGGTGGTTGGCGGGAATTTAATAATCGCGCGGCAAACCGGCGACGGCCCAGTAGTGCCAACCGTTCGTTATTTTGCGCGCGCGGACAAACAAGCCGATTGATTTGCAGGCACAATAGATTCTGACAACTAAATAATTGTCCGCCGCTCGTGTTTCGAGGCTGATTGATGGATTGCCGTTTAATATTATATGTGCAGTTGCACATGGAGCGGCAGCGCAGAGCACCCAACTCTGAAATAACAACGCGACAACTATTCACTCAGTGTTTGATAAATCGAAATGCACGCTCGCATACAGAGATGTAACTCAACGATATGCTCACACATGATAGTTTACACTATCGAACCACCGCTCTGTATACACTGCACTGAGAGATCTCGGTGCGTGTCGTTATTGTAATGCATAGATAACAAGACTATAGGATTGGTTGGGAGAGACTATTGCAGGATAACAGACGAGTAGAGTGGTTGATTATTTAAAAGGATATTTCACCACTCATGATTATTTGAAATTAATTTCACCAGGGTGTTTATAATTTTTTTCAGAGTGAATTTCCATTTTTTTCCTTGAAATAATCTTATATTGTTATTGTATTAGGTTGAGCGTGCAACGACAATCTGCTAATGAGAACTACGATGGTTTTACTCATGAAATTCTGAAATAACTAACCTATTTCCAACAATATTTCAATGAACTTGAATGGTCTGGGGTATTGAGTATTATTTATTGAAAGTACTATTCAAATGATAAAATAGTTGATTATCACAAGATATTATTTTTAATTGAAATATTAATTAAGCATAGTCGACTTCGATATGAACTGCAAATTTTCCTAAGTTGGATCAACTTAATTATTTATTCCCATCTATTTTTAATTTTTATGTTCTCATTTAGATTTTTTCACTGAGAACTACACTCAAAATCACATTTTGAAATGAAATATAAATTCGATTCACGGTAGCTTACAATACATAACTCCAAGAAATCACATTATCGTAGGGTAGGTGTTTTCAATGAGTTGATGAATTTTAGCGGCCAGACAGTTTATATTTGACTAGAAGTCTAGAAGCCTTTCAACTCGTATTTTTACATGCTATCTGAATTCTCTTATAAAAAAAAGAAATATCCAATCAAAGATAAATGAAACAATGAATTGAATAGCATACTGCTTCGTTTTTCGTTCACCGGAAGAATCACCTTCTGAAATCATATTGAGAAAATTTTCAAATGCAGAATACAAATTCTTGCAATGAATTAAAAAAACTACTTCGTTCGAGCTTCCACATCTCTACCACACGATCCCAGGGGTCAGGTCAGTCCAGAAGGCAACCAGAATTTCGAGTATGATTGATATGTGGCCGTTTTGGCCGCCAATCTCCTCCTCTGCACGCACACTCTTCGTGTCCACTTAACCATTGGCATTGGCTGCATTCTCATCTCCGCTGATGGAGTTCCGCTGTTGGCCCGGATCAGAAATAATAGCTCGCGCCCAGGATGTCATCTCTCCCCTGTGCAAAAACAAGGCGAATTCAGTTTTCGGCTACAATTGTTGTTGATGTTGCCGAGATCGTAGATGCGTCCAAGCCTTGAGCGACAACCCTTACTCTATTATAGTTGGCACTATGCTAATGCCCGCGCGGCACTAACGGAAATAGAAGTTTCGACAAATACAAGTAGGCGCCTAGTCAGGGCATGGCTCGTCCATCACCACCGAAACAAGTTGTCTCCATTACCGGAATCGGACTTTCACGCCGGCCGGCCCCACCATCTGCTTTTCGAAAATTAATTGAAACCCTATTCTGGTACATACAACCCACACCTTACAAATTGTACATTTGTAGTACTCTACACTCTACAACCGTCGCTGACTGCATTTGTCATCTTGTTTACGCGCTCGACTGCCAGCACGTTCACGTCATACAACCGCTTTCAATTTCCCCAACATCATCTTGTTCTATCAACGATACGAATATGACGCTTGCATGTCACCGAATTCTGGCATTACAAGTCTACTAAACTCGCCTCTATGATGCTCTCTTGTGCTCATCTCAAGTTGTTCAATCACAATATCATGATTATATGACGCTTGTATATCACAGCATTCTGAATTAACAAGTTCAGTAAACTCACATCTATGATCATTTTAGTAAGTTCACTTGCGTTCATCAATTCATTTATCTAAATTTGTTCTATTATAATGATGGTTTTGGTTTCCCTGAGAGTGATGCCCACATGGACTTCCAGGCTTGTGGGTAGGTAATAAGAGATATGTGTGCGTGTGGGATGATGATGAGAGATAACGACCACTTTTTAGGCAGTCGGGACCGACAGCTTATCTTCTCCTCCGAAAGACGTGGTGGCCGTATTTATTTGATTGTGTTGTGGTCAAAGAATGAATACAGAATAGATGACATAGTAGAACTGCTGCTAGTTTTATGCTGATAGTAGTAAAGTAAAATCACAAAATGACATAGCGGAGTTCACAAGTATGGACGAGCACAGATGTCAACGGAAATCTCCCTTTCCCCGCTAGGAACAAGACTAACATGAGTAGCAAAATCAGTAATGTTTGTATGAGAACAAAAAACAAGTACGAAAGTACAAGTAATGAATTCAAAAGTTGAGTTGTTTAAGGCCCAATCACCCCTTCTCTAAAATCAAGAATACGGCAAAAAGCGTTAATATTAACCAAATATCCAGTAAAAAAAATGCATACGACTTTTTTGGTGGGGAGCTATAGTCTGTCCAAGCGAAGAAGACCCTCTGGCAAGATGAGAGAATGTCTCCAGCTCGATCAATATTGGTTCAAAAATTATTGGTTCGGTCTCAATCGTAGGAATCTCGATTTGATCTACAATTTGAGACCAAATATATAATTCCTAGACCAATATTGATCGAGCTTGAGTCATTCTGCCATCTTGCCAGAGGATCTTCTTTGCTTTAACAGACTATACCCATAAGGTACCCGTAGAAACTTCCACTTGCCTTGGTAACATTGTGGTCACACATCCGAAAGCAGTACATAGTGTTGCATCCAGTATTGGATAATCTTTGGTACCATATACAGTGTATGAAGAAGAAACCTCCCTTCCATGAAACCCTGACCAGGAACATGTGTCCGACACTATTCATAATGCAACAATGATAACTATCATTGATGTTAACCAGATTCAGAGGCTGCTTTAAGCTAGAGGAGGCGATGAAGCTCATAGAGCAACAGTGCTTGAGAATATTATGATGGCACTGTCCCCTAGTGACCTGCTTCCCCTAATCCAAACAGCATCTCAGTGCTGCAAATCCATTTACTTCTAATCTAACAAGTTGTCTCGTGTCGTGTCACATCTCTTGTTTCCAAATTTGACATTCGTGAATAATGTGACACACAGGGGTGACCAGGCTCCCAATTTGTCCCACTCACTTTGACCTAAATCACAAATTAGAGTACGATTTGCATATTATATCATGAGTTCTTGAGCTTGATTATCATGTTATTCCATTATATAATTATGTTCTTGCTGTCACAAATTACTTGTTAGTCTAAACTCTAAAGATCAGGAATTTGTAAGCATTTGTTACTGTGTGGACGGATAGTAATGAATTTGTAACAATATTATTGATGTAAATGGTCGTTGAGTTCCCCTTCCATTCACAATCATGAGCCCTGATTATAATCATTGATCCAGCTGTAATAAAATACGGTTTTCAGAAAGGTGCAAGGTGTAAGAGGGTGGAAACCACCATTTTACTAGTGTATTGATTTAATGCTGTCATTTTAAAGCAATAATAATGAAAATGGTTTACATTGTTCCATTTACACTTGTGAAATGGTTGTAAAACCTTCAATTTCAATTCTCGACACACTATTCCAAGAAATTTTATTCAAGCAGAATAAGTCAATGGATGAGGAGATGTAAGTATGAAGTTAAAACCTACTACCATATAATTATCAGGTGGGAAAAACTAAATTAACAATTAGAATTTTTTTTCGAAATAAAGTAATCAAATTACAAACAGGCTAGAAGTCTACCAACAAAGTTTTAAGCTACCCCGATTCGATAAATTTGAAAAAAGAAATTCCAACCACTTTTGGAATGGGGATTATAGATATATTATTAGTTAAGAACTTGAATTTTTTCAATGAATTAAACAAATCTTCAAACATCTTAGAAGTGAAGACTTTCCAATTTATTCCAATTGATTGAGGGGAAAAGGTAGGTTTAATGAATTCATGAAGTGTTCAATGAAGATGATTGTTACTCAAGTTTACGGATTCAGTTAGAAAAAACTATAATGGAATAAATCATTATGGTGGAGCAGACAATTCTCTACTAGTATAGGTGTGGAGAGCCGCTCCTTAAACCTTTGTTTTCCAAATAATTATTGAGAGAATTGTTTTAGAACAAGAGCAACTAAACAGCAGACGCCTCAATGTACCAACTGACCATTCACCTGCCCTCTATCCTATGTTTACCAACACCCATATGGTGATATTCAGAGAAACAATTACAAAATATTGAATTCAATATTGATAATGGAAGGAAGAATCTTGCCTATTATTTAGTATCAACTCCTCTCACAACTCAGACAACGACTCCCCTCTTATAAATATTAACATCTGCCCAATTGTAAAGACAATCCTATAACAAATGACAATCAAGTTCACAATCTGTAATGCACGTCATACACTCTCAAAACGGGTCATAACATAAATTCATCGCCACAAAAAAATGAAAAAGAGAAATCTTACATGCAATAACTTAAGATATAATATTTACAATATTTCCATCCAAACACAAATTTACTCCACAAATGCTGTTAAATACTGTAATACCATTAAAGCTTAAAATAAACTTTCCTTGATGAGATTTACTTGTCTGAAATATTTTATCTACTCATGGACCACTGATCCATTATAGCCAACATTATGCAACTATTCAATATTTATAAAAACATATTTCTTAAAGAATAAATTTATCACAAAAACCAGGCATTCAGTACTATGAAATATACACCACTCACAATAATTTATACCAAGTTCATAGATTGGTAATATTTTATCATTTGTATTGACCGTCCAAGCCAAGAGGACATTCCGGCAAGATGGGAAAATAACTCTAGCTCTCTAGCTCAGTCGATATTGGTTCAAATATTATAAATTTAGTCTCAAAGTTTAGGAAACATTCTGATCTACACTGCAATTGGTCATTCACAATTTGAGACCAGATTTATCTTTGAACCAATATTGACCAAGCTGAAGTCATTTCCCCATATGGACAGAATTTCTCTTTTGCTTGGACAATGGACAGACTGCACCTACTAGGAACATTTCACAAGAGAAATGAGTCAAACAAGCGGTTATTTTTCAAGATGAAAAGGAATGAGCTTATAATTTAATTAGAACAGAAGTAATATTTTACAAAACCAATTCCCAATGGCACTATATCACGTTATGAATATAGTTGTATGGAGTTTTGGGGGGGAGGATAGGGTAGTTCAGGGGAGAGTTGAAAAGTCAAAAAAGTAGAACGGGAGTGACAAGTCGGGAGGGGGGGGGGGGTTGGGGGAAGGGTGAGAAGTGGGGGGTGGTTGTGGGGGGTGAATGGGTTGAGAATGATGTACGGCCACCATGGGGACAGCACGGGTCATTTTTTCTTTTACCTTTATTTTTTACCTTACCGAGAAGAGAATCAGTAGCAGGTTTCGGCATCCTTTACTGCGAATCCAATAATTAATGGGAAAAAGAAAATTGGAAACAGCGTCGCGGTGGCCTTCGGATGACAAAGATGATCAGACAAGAGAGAACGTGAGAGAGAGAGGAGGGATTGTCTACCTCCCAACATATCACATCCCAACCTATCAGAGCGTGACTTTTCCTATTCTGATGAGAACCATCAGAGAGAGACAAATCTTTTCCACATCGGATGGATGGCTATATGATATGCAACCCACAACAGAAATATGGAAAGAAAGCACCCACCTGATCCTATTACTCTGTATTGTAATTACACAATATCTGGATTCCCTTCTCGTCTTCCAAATGATGGAAACCTTCCCTTTTCTGTACCTGAATATCATTTGATTATAGATTTCATCAGGTATGGGTGAGTGAAAATCCAAAGTTCCAACACAGAGCCAAAGTCACACGGGAAAAAATAATGAGTGATGGAGATTTTGATTTTCGTATGAAGATACAGTGCTAATATTTTTCTTTTTTTTAGATGGAAAATCCTTTGGAAGGCAGCAGCTTCAACCAATGCTATAGTCTGTCCTAGCAAAGAAGAGCCTCTGGCAAGATGGGAAAATGACTCCAACTTGATAAATATTTGTTATTAACAAATGTGGTCTTAATAGTAGATAAAATTGTTTCCTACATCAAATTGATAATTTTTGAACGAGTATTGACTCAGCTTCAGTCATTCTCCCATCTTGCCAGAGGGTCTTCTTTGCTTGGACAGACTATATTAGTCGAGATGGGGGATTTTATGTCAAACACAATGTGAGGCATTCAATGTTCTATAATGATCTTATACATTCTTATCTCATCTTAAGAATAGTTTTACAATAGATTATTATACAATAATAAAGTATAATAGATTTTCAAATTAATTTAAATACTGCTGCATAAATGTATAAAGAAATACATGATTAAAAAAACAAAATATACTAAAGTTAAGATATAGTGAAAGACAGAATACCTTCAAAGAATATAGGCCTATAGCAGTGATGGTAATAACTTCTACTGTATCTACGGATTTTCCAAGATCCCGACATTCTCATTTTCTAGTCATTTTTTTATTCATGAGAAGAATAAATGTTGGGCAACATCACTGTTCCATAGAGTTGAGAAATAAATTACTATAATGTAATGATAGATGATAGTTTTCAATTTTCCAGAAATTCCATTTCAGATGAAATAATTGTGTAGCAGCGTGTACCGAATTCTCAGTGGCTATGCGGAATTGGGAAATAGTTACCCATTACCCTATTACAAATTGTAACACTAAATACTTTAAGCTATTTCCGATTTGCGAACCAAAGCTCTCCAACAAACCCACTGCATTATGGGATCGCTCTATTATATTTCCGTAGAATTAGTTGAATAATTCGTCGATCATCTAATTGATAATTCCTAGCATATTGTTAATGATACACAGATCATTCAAAACTAATCTGTAACGGGAGGCAGCTATGCTAGAAATTCAGAGATTATTATGACGATCAGTTTCAGTTTGAGCTGGAAATATTAATTGAATTGCTGAATTTTAACACAGCATTTGGGAATTAAACGTTTAATTCGCGCTTTTCACATATATCTAATTTCTGGTTGGAAATTTAGAATGTTGATTTTCACATCAATCAATATGATGTCATTTCAACAACGGGATGACCAACTGTGGTATGAGCTATACTTTCGAATAGATTTACTATAGCTTACTATAGAGCATTGAGATAGATGGATGGATAGATAATTAATTAATTACCTATAGATAGATAATAGATTATTAATTATGACGATTACCTTCATGTCTGACTGATTAAAATCGACAAATAAAGAATTATAAGCGAAATACCTAATTTCTAATTATTGTGAGGGAATAAATGTGAATAAATATCTCCTTTTTCCAATGGAAATGGGGAAAAGAGAGTTCTCACTCGTAACTTGAGGTGCAAATATCCATCAACAATATGGCAACCGTGTCAATTTTACAATAATATTCAATCCAACGCACTACAACTTGAATAAGTTCGGCTGATTTTGAGAGCAAGCCTGCATGAAGGGTTCAAGAAAAGAACAGAGGAGAGCAAGGCAGGCAAAATGCATTGTTAATGACTCCACACAATGTGGTAGAGAAAAATATGACATGGTCCTCTGTCTCGACATCCTTTCCCCGTCACTTATCCCGAAAAAAATCTGAACTAGAAAGCGACACTGAATCAGTGTTTGTATGTGCGCGTGCGTGTGTGGCAAAAAGGGGAAGAAAGCTAACAAAGAGAGAGCCAATACTGAAATAGGGGGAAAAGCTGGCATAGGCTTCGTTGTCACAGGGAAAACGCTGCGCAAATAATGCATCAGTAATGAAGACTTGAACATTTCACTTTTCACATACTAATATACTCTCTTTGTTCCCACCTTGCTTCATCATGACGTATTCTCGATGAAATCAAGGATTGAAACAAAAATTCATACAAATTTCGCTTCAAGGAAGGAAAAACGAGTGTTTCAGAAATGTCATTGAAAAAATTGATGTAGTTTTTGATGGAATCAAGTAATTAGTCCAATCTTCTCCTCAGGAATATGATATTATCTCTCCTAATATATCAATGTCTTTAAAAAATGTAATTCTGTTTCATTTCTATAAAATAAACTTTCTGACGCCACCTAATTCATACACAGCAGTCATTATCTCCAATTACCAGTCTTCTAAAATCCTTCTATATCCTGTACAATTTCCATAGAATCAACTTTTTGTTATTCTCCTATCAATTTTTTCACAATTTTCACATACAGACTACAATAATTACTCCAGTGCTTTCAAAAACTCATATTCCGTGATTCACTCAGATTGCTATCCATACTGTACAGTATAGTTGAAGAAACTATCAAATTTTAAAACAATCAAATTTTTAAAATCAAAATTTTATACATTTTTCTATCAAAAAAATGTATGGCAGGTTATGAGTGAGTATGCCTCCATAATATGAGTAAATCCATTTCAGAAGACCATTATTAGTCAAACTCTATTATGTTGTAACAATAAAAACCAGTAATTAAACAAATCGAAACTGACAAGCTTCGAAAAGGCGTAGGTCTCAAATATTTACTGTATGATTAAACGTTCCCAGAGAGACGGTACATTGTAGAGTTGTGAATTGGCGCCTGAATAAACATTAAATACAGTAACTCACATTCACAGAATGATGTGGAGAAGAATGTTTTGATAGCAGGAGGACGGTGTAGAAGGTTTTCGGCATGGAAAAGCAACAGGTTTTCCTGGGACCCATGGCACGAAATTGGGAGAGAAGGGAATGAGCAGAGAGAAATGAAAGAGAGATAGAAAATATGAGAGTGAGAGGACAAGAGACAGCTCGAGTTGTGGCAAGTGGCTTTATTCAGTTGCTGCTACATGAGTGTTTTGGAGCAAAGGAGAGCACCTCCCAACGTACAACACTATTAGACAGTGGCACGCGTCTCCTACTCGAAATTCAGATGCAACTCATCGCCATCGCAAATACAGGAAACACTCACAGATTGTCTTCAGACAAACTAAGTAAACAGACATTTAGATGATTTTTAAAAATCGCTGTAGAATGCTTGTTGAGGTAGTTTGCAAATAGAGTTAGAAGTGTTGAGATTTGTGAAAAAATTTTTTGGAAGTGAGAATTGGAGGAAAGAATGGAATAAAATAGAATAGAAAAGAGTTGGAGTAAAAAAAGAGTTCAAGAGAATGTGATGCAATTATGAAAGAAAAGAAAAGGTGGAGAAAATCAAGTGACTTTGAGTGTAGGAAAGGTGGGTATATAGGAAGTATATGAATAATTAGTATTTGCAGTTATAAATGGTAATAATTTAATCATAAACTTCATATCTGTATGACAATTTAATGATTGAATATATTGTAATACTAGCCGGCAGGCTCGCTTCGCTCGCCTTCTCCGCCTGGACCCCCGACAGTATCAGCAGTGTCAGTGAGTCAAACAGGCTCGCTTCGCTAGCCTGCATAACTTCTGTCAGTGTAAGCTTAGACAAACAGGCTTGCTTCGCTCGCCTGCAAATTTGGCTCAGAAGGGATTAAAAATTTATTGAACATGGCATTTCTAGACCTAATTTGTATCTGTTTATCAAATGTCAACATTTTCTACCTATTTATTCTCGAAAAATCCAAGAAAAGCTTCGAAAATTCCGAAAAATAGTAAAACGCTAATATTGAGCGTAACCTTGGGAAGTATATCAGACATAGTTTGAAACTTGATTCAATATCTTCCAAATTAGTTCATCTATAATCTCGCTGAACCATTGAATTTACAGTAAGAATTGGTCGTATGAAGGCGGAAGATATGCAACCCGCAATACATCTACAATTTAAAAAATACTGATAAGTGGCGTAATATTGAACGAATTATAAAATATTCTAACACAACATTTCTAGAGCTTATCTGAACCTGCCTACCAAATATTAACATTTTCTACCGATTGGTTCTCGAAAAAATTGAGCAAACGCTGAAAAACTTTAATATTTTGCATATCCTTGGAAAGTTTCTAAAATCCGTTCCTAGCGCGCGTCCAAACTTCCAACTGAACATGCCTGCCAAATTTGAACGCATTCGGTTCAGTGGATTTTTAGTTCTGGTGATGAATGAATCAGTCAGTGAGTCAGTCAGTGCCATTTCGCTTATATAGATATAGATTTTCCATAGTACAAGATTCATGTGGATTTTGAATTATTCAGTTATATTTATAATTTGCTCCAGAACGTATCGCTATACTTTTCTCCCAACAATGAACCTTTGAAACCAACCATAGTGAATTTTTATAAGCCACATTGAAGGTTTGAACCCTAATCATTGATAATTCTTTAATTGTGACTTGTATCGTTGGAATTCACTCCAAATATCACTGGTTATAGGAAGAATCAATGGAGAACAATATTGAACTTATAATGATTTAAAATGTGATAACGACCCCCCAATTTTCATCTTCAGAAAAATGATCGACATACCTTGCATAAACCACACACCACATACACTGCAGATCCCAACCACTCTAATAACTACACCATCTCTTGAACCGGCAAAATTTTTCGTTTTAAATAACTTTTAAAACTGCGGAGAATCGAACACCTGAAGGGTACCGTGACACACGCGTGGGAGCCAACAAAAGGTGGTATACAAACCCTCTCACCTAACCACTCTCTTCTAACTCTCTCTGACTCACATGCCCGCTCTATTTTATATCCTTCTATTGCACTCACTCTGGTCCACCGCGGATCGAAAAAATTAATTACCATCGCATGTAAATGCAGGAATCAAAAATGGAAAAACCCGGACTGAGCGCGTGACAAAATTGAAAAAAGTAAATTATATTGGCCGGGATTTGGGAAAAATGAAACTGGCATAGCACATCTGCAGCAGTGGTCCAATTCCCCTGAAAAAACGACACAGCGATAGCACGGTATCAGCCATACACCAATGTCGGTTTGCTTTACTTGTGCTTAATTGGTATTCTACATTCAGCTCTGATCAAACTCAGAACATAATATAGAAAGCAGCATTTGATACAGACACATGGGTATATTCACATAGATCTTGGAACGGAACCTAAATATTTAGATACAAAAATATGAAAAATCACACCAACCAGAGAATATAGAATACGAATGTATATTTTTATTGTATCTAATACAGTATCAGCCAAAATAAACAGTACTGAACTAGTACTTACACAATAGTACATTAACAGTTTCAGTACTGTTTATGTTGGCTGATACTGTACTTACATTCATTCAAACTCTACAGGTCACTTTTTGAAGAATGCGTCAGACAACCAACTGAAAGTTGCATAATAATATACATTATTTGTGTTTATACTTAAATTTGAAATGGAAAACTGTTAATTGATGATTATTGTTAGTTATCAACTTGACAAAATTCCAATAAGATGTTTAAATTTGGGAAGAATGAGAGTATTTCAAGTGTAGGAAGCCCAGTGGGGACAACAATGGTGAACTGGCGGCTCGTACCCACGAAACAGGTGAAGTGCTGTACAGTAGAAGATACGAGCACTTCATTTTTTTCGTGGGCACGAGCCGCCAGTGCGAATGGTGTCCCCACTGCTACCATTACAAAAGACCAAGGAAAATAGGTCAGACGTCAGGGTGTAACCTAATGCTATCTGTATTAATTTATGAGTCTGTATAATGACATGTGAAAATATGATGAATAGGCTATTAAAGAATACTAATTAATGATTATATAATTAGAGATCTATTCATTGTAGCTGAAGACCTCAGTGATGATAAAATTAATTCACTACCAATTTTCATCTTTCGCTTTGTGAGCTTCTGGTTGTCCTACTATTCAAATATTCTATTCAAGCTTCCATAGCAAACTGACGCCTGTAGGCCTGAAACTAAAAAAAATCTGTATTTTTTTGCACGAACATCCCGATTTTTCAACGATGGTCATCTCTTATTTTGTTGTCATCGTTTATTCATCAAAACCCGAAAAAGTTACGATCAATTTTTTGTCGCAGCGCGCGAATGAAACTGAAACGTACAGATTTCGCGTCACTTTTGTGTTCCCTGTAACAAAAAACGGCTCCCCTAGTTGTCCTACACGGAAAAATGATATAATACATAGTTAATAACCCCCTTTCCAACATAACAGTAAGGGAAGGTTGTATCCTACACGAGTATGTTGGGGAAGGGAGGTGAAGGGTTCAGACTTTTTGCCAGGAAGCTGTAGAAGGAAAAACTCGCACTCGCATGCGTACGCACACGAACGAAAAAGTGCTCGCGTTTGGAGATTGTTTATGGGTATTGTATGAAGCTACTAGCTATGAAGCTGAAGTTCGGCTTTAATTTGCTGATATTCCTGAACGCTTGTCGTATCTTCAACTCAACATTTCCAAGAAGGCTTTATAATCGTGCAATTAACATGAGGACACACCTCAAATATTGATACAAGCAATACTCACATAATAAATTGAGCGACTACTAACGTATATATGAATTTAAAATGAAAGCTCACTTACTGTTCAACTGGAACAGAAAACAAAGATTTGATTCCTACCTGGAAAAGAAGAAACACATAATGATTATGAATTTCGCATAGGCTAGTTCAATAAGTTGAAATATCAGCTTCAAGGCATTGAAGGTGACATTCAATTGTCGAGTAATTGAAGCTTTTCAAAAGTATGAAAATAATATGCGAACAGTGTCTCTGATACGGTGGACTAGAAGAAACTCCAAGAATTTTATTAAAGTCAACATTCTTATCTAGGTTCAAAAATAGCAATCAACGAAATTTACTGCATAAGATAAATAAATGTAAAATTCCATTGCTTCCATTTCCTTGTGTACTTCCAAGCTTCAGTGTCCCTCAATTCTAGTGTACTAATGTTTTTCAATTTCCTTTCCAAACCATCTTCAATCATGTAACTTTGATTTCAACTCCCTAAACAAGAAACTTGAATGATAAAGAGCTTATTCAAGAATTCTTTGAATAGGCTCTTCAAGATTAGCTTATAGGCTCTTCAAGTTATCGGTCAACCAAATTATAATAACAATCCAACTTCCCATGATGTAAACCACTGGCGGCTCGTGCCCACGAACCAGGTGAAGTGCCCGTATATTTTACTGTACAACACTTCACCTGTTTCGTGGGCACGAGCCGCCAGTGATGTAAACGTCCACGAAATGTATCTCAGAGATCTCCAACATTACTTGACCATCTTTGAATGCAAAACTTGCTGAGATTGAATTTGAGTTGGAATTGAATGAGAATTTCAAGATTGCGTTCTGATTGTTGTATCTCGCGGGCAGAGGACAGTGGACGCAACAAAAGGTAAATATGTTTAGGCTCAGGACTGTCCTGATGGGATCATGGATGGAACAAGTTGGAGAAAATCGTTGGGAAACTGCAGATTGAAGCAGGGAATAGGGTTACAAAGTGACTGACTGGACCAGATCAGATGAGGAAATACTGAAAAGAGACAGACAGAAAGAGAGGGAGTGAGAGAGTAAGTGAGAGAGTACAAGATGGGACGAGTGATTTGGTGAAAGGACAATTTAGGAAAAGTCATCTGGGGGGAATGCCTTCAGGGAACTTTCCAACTTTTCAAGTACTTACAGTCTGCGGCCTTAGTTCAAGATTGGCCGACCTGTTGCTGTCTCTCTCCTTACTTCATCCCTTCAACCCTCCCTCCCATCATATTACGCCCTTTGAACTTTGTACTTACACTTAATTGTCCATTTTTGTTTGCGACTTTCCGACAAAAGACGATACGCCGAAAGGCGTTAGTGATGTCCGAACCCTCTTGAACAACTTTGAGGGAGGTATAGTCTCTCCAAGCGAAGGAGACATTCTGGCACGATGAGAAACTGACTCCAGCTCCGTCAATATTGGTTCAAAAATGACAAATTCAGTTTTAAATTGTGTATCAAAATGTTTTCTACAATTTGAGACCAAATATATGTTTTTTGAACCAATTTTGACCGAGCTGGAGTCATTTTTCCATCTTGCCAGAATGCCTTCTTTGCTTGGACAGACTACAGTCATTCGACTCCCTCAAAGCCCTCCTTATTAACATCCGTCCACAATCTGAATCGAATTTGCCAGTCTGACCATTTCGTCTTTCAAGTCGCTCCATCAGCATTCGATTGGATCGGCCAAACCAAATGCAATTTGCGACAACGTCTGGAATTTCAATTCAGTACTAAATTCTTTTGTCTCTGAAGTCCTCGAATGAAAACTTGCTGTGTTTCTATCCTCAATCTGAGGTTTGACGTGAATCGCTCATTTGGAGTACATTACTATTACTATAAGTATATGTTACGAGTATATTCGAGAGAGGAATACGGTCTTATAAATTGAACTTAATTTTGTTTTACAGTATATTCCTTTGAGGAGATTTCGTTTTTATCTTCTTTTCTTTATAAAAAACCTCAACTTGACAATCATTTTTAACTTCAAAGGAACGAGATTACAATTACAAGTTCTAAAGCGACAACCAAGACATAGGAACATGATATTACGGAAATAACGTATTTTCCAAATATAAAGATCCGCTCTCTCCAAAGATTCATTTTTGTAAATATGGTAGCTGTAATTCAGAGCTTAAAAACCTAAAAAGCTGTCTAGTAATTTTAAATCGGGTTGAGTTATTATTAAGTTATTAGTAATCTTAGAAGCTTCGCCTCTCCTGATGAGAGATGTATATCAGTTGGGAATAAATTGTCAATTCAAATAGACTTTTTTGAAGCCTCCAGTATTATTATGAGAAAGATAAAATCGCTTCAAGAGATTTAATCTAGAAACATGAGATGACATTTCCTATATACACTATTGACAGATGCAATACACAAAGGCCTAAGAGCCGTCCTATTGCACAAAAAAGCCTAAGCATAACTTACTACAGTACCTTGGCGCCATGTGGTGGAACATGTTGGCTGTAAGGGGTGATGTGGAGGCCAACTATTATAATTATTATCAAGTTATTAAGCTATCTAGTAATTTTAAATCGGGTCGAGTTATTCACACGACTACACGATTCCATAAAATGCTTTTAGTTATTTTCCGAAATCCAAACTACCTAATCCAATTCTAACCCACAGAAATTGCACTGAGCAGTAACAGTGCTCCAAACAAAGTAAATCTCGATTAAAAAACGTGACGAAATCGTAGCACCATAGTGTTTGTTGAGCAATTGGATACTAGTAACACTCGTTCAAAAAGTAATAACAAACAAATTATTTTCAAATTCTAATTCGTCGATTTTAATTGGATTTCGGATCGACGCTGACGAAGAAAGTGTCGTAACATAAATTAATAAAACAAAAAGCGAATCGTGGAAAAACACAGACTCGTCCGTGAAAAATCGAAAAAATCAAATCAACTGTCCGCTTCTCCATTTTATACCACGCCGTGTATAGGTTACAACAGAATCTACATACAAACAACAAATGGATCCAATTATAAATTAGACAATCCAACAACGACAAAATTCCACATGTGTGTGAGAGCATCTAGACTCGATATGACGCGGTGCGACGACTTTTTATTATTATTTTGATCGTAATCGGAAATTGAAGGCAACACCACTTAAAATTCGTCCAATTTCATCGTGGCGCCCTCCCCCCTCTCCTACCACCCTCCCTCCCAACCAGGCCGATTACACTCGGATCAGAATTCAACAGCGATGATGGTTGTTGCTGGGCGGGATACGACTGGCGAGATCAAAAATTAAATTTAAAATATTGCGAGTGCAGAAAAATAAACTGGACGCTCGTTGCCGCGCGCGCTGGAAAATGTTTTTCCCCAAACGAATAACAATTAACACTCTCGACTACTACTCACCTACTCTATATCTCTCTCTCTTTTCCCCCCAACCCCAAACCACGATGGAACTTCATCAGATCCGATCAGTCTCACAACGTGCCAGCCAATAACGCTGATCAGTTTTTCCTAATTACGGGTGACTGGCCACCACCATTCACCTACACTACAACAGCCGACAATCAGTCTAATTGTGGTGGCCGTTTGCCATCCTACAAAACCCGTTAATCGACTAATAACTTTGCGATCACTTTTGACTGAAGAAGTACTTGCCATTACTCGTGTACAGCTGATTCTTTTTTCTCGAATTTCATTCAATTTTGAATTAAATCTTGAATATTCCTTTAATCATAGATATTACTAACTGAGTAAACCTTAAGGGATCATTTCAACAAATTTGAATTATTTAGTGCAACATAATATTTTTTGTTAATAAGTTGAGAAAAAAAATTGAATTTAAAGAATCTATGAATTTATATTGATATATGAAAAAAATCTTTTGCAGACTGGTTTGGAAAAATAAGCAAAAATAAATATTCGTGTGACTTTTGGTGGTGCATGAGTCTCTTAGAGTCTAGTAGAGTCTCATAGAGTCTGGTAGTCTGGTAGATCCCACCTCGCCAATGTGTACTTTGCTAAATACTTTTCTCCCATCTAAGAGCAGTCAACAGTGTTTGTAGTTAACATCACAATCACAAAGCAACCATCACCCTCACCCAGTGAATTAACAACAAAAATACAACACAAAAATAAGTTAAATTTTTACAATTCTCAAAGAGTATTTATTCCATCAAAATAATTGACCGAACGACAGTGAGGTCTAGATTCAAGACGACGATTTTGCATTTCTCTTTATGAGGGCTATTTTTTCTATCAACTTACGATGTGGCATAAAAATGAAACTAGTGGGGGTAATTGAATAAATTTGTTATCAAAAGTTACCTACATTATTAGTTACTTCTCAACATAGTCGACATTCAAATCGATGCATTTTTCGTACCTGGAGACAAACTTCCTTATAACTAGTACAAAGAAGTTTGCCGCCAGTGATTTGAGATGGTTTATCACAGCATCTTGCAGTGCATAGTCGGTTCGGAAGCTCTGCCCTCCTATAGCATCTTCTCCAGTTCCGGGAAAAGTTTATAGTCGCTTGGTGCTAAGTCAGGGATATACTCCGGATGGCCAAAAACGTATCATTTAGACCCTTCAAAAGGACGCTTCGTCACAGCAGCACTGTAAGGACAGGCGTCGTCATGAATGAGTATTAGGCTCCCGATATGAGCATTACTCTCCTTTATTCCTATACCAATCACGCACTGCTCTGTGCTCTGTTACTCATAAAGCTTTCACCGTATACTCGTTTCATTCTACTGTGAATTTCTGCTGCGAATATCCCTTCAGCTTGCAAAAAACTAATTACACCTCGCAACTCACACTTGGCGGGAGATTCTATCATATTGACCATGTTTATGTGTCCGATGGCCGAAACCGGGTGGGGTTCTAGTGGGAGAGCTATATAGGACAGTCTAGATATCACGAATTTCCTCCTTCCAGCTGGGTGTTCCAGGTTCGAAACTTATTGTGTTCCATGTTCGGAGATGAGATTTTTAAAAATATCGATATTATCATAACATTATTGTAATTATGATAATAATTTTGTTATGCTTTTATTTTACCATGTATCGGTAGTAATAATTATATAATTATCAATAATCCACTATCATTCTAGAACAATGATAATCAGAATGTCATGGTCGAGTTGAAATTTAATTTAACGCATTTCAGGTTTGGAAATATAGTTAGCCTCAACTTATTACCCAGTTCTGAAGTAAATCGTTCCAATTGAAAACCGGACTTTTCGACATTAATTTAATCAAATCCATTACTTGGCTTTTATGTTGTATCAACCATCAAGTGTGTTATTTGGATTTTAATTGCCCTAATTAACAGGTTTTCATGATCGGATTCTGTTGTGTTGTGGACAAAATAGACCTTGAAGCATCTTGAAACATCTTGAAACATTGAAACTACAGCCTGCAGTAGGCTACACGGCATGAGAAGTGTAACGGATAATTTGCTAAAAATATACAATCTGAGAATTCTCATGATTCAAACGTGAATTCGAGAAATTTCTCAGCCTAAGGTTTGCACAGTAGGCCTACTAGCCGCCACTACTTGCCCCTGTGTAGCATACTGCAGACTTATCAGTCAGTAGCGCATTGGACGTGTCACTGTCTAGCATTGTTGAACAAAATCAACTTATTGCATATATTTTATTCGTGATAAACCTGATTTCGTTTTCTTAATAAAACAAAACTAACAAATTTGTTTCACAACATAATATACTGCCTAATAGGTTTAATAGAAGAAGCATAACTATTGATATTCACACATTACTCAGTAATTCAATTACTCAAAATTCATTATGAATTATAATTATTCATTCATTATTCTAAACATTATCAATCCAATCATCATCAAGTGTGGGTTACAAAACTTTAGCTGCTAAAATAAAACAAGCGTGGTTATCAAACAATCAAAGTGAGCTGCACAGAACAGGGAACAAGACGTTGAATGAGAATGAGGAACACATCAACGTCATCAACATGAGAAGGAAATTCGTGATATTTAGCCATTCCTAGCTATATAGTCAATCGCCGCGCATTGTTGGCCAATGTTGCTCGCACTGCCGCCTAGCTGCACAATCGGAAGTTGAAAAAATAGCCCTCGTATGTATGTTTGTTCCGCATTTACGACAAAACGCGGCAATAGATTCTGATGAAATTTGACAGGAATGTTCCTCTTGAAATTGCGCGTCGATGTATATGTAAAGTTTCTTGGAATATTGCATTTTAAGGATAATATGAGAGGAAAAGTAACTACCTCCATGCTAAAATGAAGTATACATTGTAACTACCTCTGAAGAGGAAAAGTAACTACCTCCATGCTAAAATGAAGTATACATTGCTAAAATGAAGTATAAAGTGAAGTATACATTTATACTTCTGAACATAGGGAAATTCACACTATTGAATAGAATTATTCATGATGAACCAGTTGTCG
Source organism: Sogatella furcifera (assembly GCA_017141385.1). Lineage (NCBI taxonomy): Eukaryota > Metazoa > Arthropoda > Insecta > Hemiptera > Delphacidae > Sogatella > Sogatella furcifera. Next base: position 11,771,969 of record CM029551.1, on the reverse strand, counting down.
CGTTTAGCCCAAAACTTCTACACCAATTTTGATTGAAATGTCCAAATTCAGGTTGTACCTTTTCACACACTTTCCGCTTCACACAATTTGACAATACCGGTACTCTAAAAAAAGTACTCTAAAGAAGGTACTCTTGAAAAAGTATTCATCTACTTGGAAAGTGGAAATGAATGCACACTGCCCCACAATATTGAAGAATATTATCAGACATTGAATTGATTTTGATCATTTTGTAAAAAGCTGTAATAAAGTGAGTTTTCAGCTATATTCAATCAACTATACACCTTCACAGCTTTAAGCTTAATTTTCATTTTCACCACATTTTCCTCATATATTTCCCCAAGTAACCCTAACCTAACCTAACAGGAACCAAGAACATAACTGAAGGTAGGGTCAGTGATGTGAACGAGAAGCGCTAAAAGGCCACTGCATCAATAATTAGCACCAATTAAGAGCGAATCGCTTAATTACATCAACAAGATGGAGTAAATAACAGAGCGGCAACGCGAAATAAATTGACAGCGGTCAGGTAGTCCTCAGTTAGGTGGTAATCAGTTAGACGGTACCGGTTGGACACGGTCTACCGCGCTACCTTACCAAATTGATGGACAAAGAACAACTAGATACAGTGATACAGTCTCAGCAAAATGAACAGCTTGAATAAAAATCTGGCAAAATTGGAAGCCAAGATTTCAAATTGAATTACTATTACAATGAAGATTGAATCTATTTTGATAAATACTCATTGAAAAGATGTGAAAGAGAGAAAATTCGACTTGATAGAGATTGATTTTTATACAATGCCGACATTTGAAGTGAGAACTTGTCGTGCAGTAATTACATGGACAGAGTTGATGCGTGCCAGCGCAGTAGAGGGGACACATACATGACATCATTTGTTCATAATTGAAATCGGAAAGAGAGATGAAGATTCTGATGTTTTTTTCGTGTAAATACACCTCTTAATTTAATAAATTAAAACCGGCGCTCTATTTAATCTTCCTGAATAATTTTTACATTTAGGGATTCAAAACAATAGATGATCGAACATTTGAAGCGTCTCTACATAACAACCAAAACAACATCATTATCATCAAGGAAAAACAACCTCAAATGATAATCATCATCGTAATCAACTCTTGTTGCCACCTGATCCAATGTTATCACTGGACTCCTTCAGCTCCCTACTATCCTCCGTTTATAAAATAACATCATAGCACCAGGCTGTAATATAGCACACAATAATGTATACATATACAGTACAAACACATTCATACCCCTGTTCTTGCAATTTCTCATGCTTGAAACAACATACGGTGCCTTACAACTCCTCCAGCAAGGTACAGAGAGTAAGTTCTACTTCTGAGAAGACCCGCAATTACAATATATAGTGAACTGTAACGGCGTGTCTTCTCAAACTTTACTCTGACTAGATCTGCCTGTCAGTCTTCCACCTATCTAAACAGATCGCAGCAGACCGCAAAGTTATTTCAAGAATGATTGAAACTGACAAGAAAACAGGAACTTGAAAGCAAAAATACGGAAATGTAAACACAACGAAATTCGCAGGCTCATCTGTCTTGCTTGATATATCACAGCGATTTTTGATAAATAATCGCGAATGATACCATGCTAAAATTCACAGAAGCAATGTTTTATCAAGATTGCGAAGAGTGATAAAAGATTGAAAGGTACCAGTTTCACAGCAAAAAGGAATTTAATTGAAAAGATTGGATAATTAATTGATTTTTCTTACACAGCACTGGTATTGAATCTATATGGATGTGCTATTTTTCAAATAATTCTACCTATGAAATAGGAATTGAATTGAGACAAATTAATAGAATTTAATCAAATTATATTTATTGCGGTTCTTGAAAACAAAACATACTTAATTGACTTAGGAATAGGACTAATTAAAAATTGACAAATACAGACACATGTAACTACTGTATTATGATTAGTCCCAATCTAAGAAGTTAACAAGCTTTAATGCTTGCTTGAGCGACAATAATTCAAATATCAAAATTATATGAATAATTGAAGATAATCTGGAACATGGAAATTAATACAGTAAGCTTATTTCATTAATAAATCTCAATGGACAATTTGCATTGAGGACAGTGTTGGAACTTAAAACCAAATTTGAAGCGGGGTTTCACTATTTTCAAACAACTCAGGATCTCAGATTGTTTTACAATAAATTGATAGAGAGTATTTAAAAGGAAAAATGCATTTTGAAAAGAAAAGAGACTTCAGGGACACACCCAATGCCTAGCCGATATTTAAAAAATGATAGCTAATTGGTGGAGCTTGGGTGGGAGGGAGAGAACTGACTAGAGATGCCGCGGCGGCGAATTGCACGCGAAGCAAGCAAATCGATTGACCAGAATGATGATGAATCGTTAGCTATTATTTTTAGTTAATGTTGTCAGATTAGTCATGAGCCCTGTTTCTGACAGGCATCTATCAGACAAACCACCCTCCTTACCACCCCAACCACAACCCTAAACCATGTACAAAAAACGACCAACATTAAGCACTCAGCCCCCCGCGCAATTTTCAAAATGCTACCTCAATTTTTTTCATTGCACCTGATTTTGAGTATCGTTCAATTTGTGGGCGGACGCTGAGCCCGTTGATCTACAGCAGGACCGCGGCTGCAACCAATGTCTAAATTGACTAGCAATATTCTCATTGAAATAAGTTGATGCTCGTTAAAAGCCTCAAATGGCCTACCATTTTCACAGCCGAGCCTTGAAAAGATTCAGAGGAAGTAGATAGACAGCAATTATTCCTACATAATGATTGGTAATTGATTTCTGGCATTCAATCTTCAATAGAGTAGTTGTGAAGGTGATATTGTGGTAGTTAGACACATTAAATGAAAAGACAAGATGTTGTCAAACCACTTATTTATTGAAAATTCGAGATACCGGTTTCGTTTGTTACACCATTATCAATCTCTGGTAACTGAGTGTTTAATAAAATTTAACAAAAAGACATAAAGAAATCAATAGAATAAAATAAATGAATGATTTAATAGAATCTAAAATCCGTATGAAAATGATTATGACACTTCTAACTCATTAATACCTTCCACTTATTAATTAGTTTTATCATCATTCTAGTATGGGTGCCAATGGGGCTAACCTTTTTTTGTGGTATGTCGTTGATTTTTTGATTGATCATGATAGATTTTGATGTGTAGACTCCGAATCCGAGTGATGCCAAGCTGTAGAAGTTGAGCATTTTTTGTAATTCAAGATGGCGGCCAAAATTTAGGTTCCATTTCTAGTCTACCACGATTTCCGTCGAAACGAAGCGTCGGACGAAAAAAATCATTCTTATCTTTTTTTTAGTAAATTAAATTTCCAAGAGAATGGCACCAGATTCATGTCTCTATCCTCATTAGGAACGGAGTTATGATTTTTAAAAAATGAGGCTAACTTTCAAGAAAAATGAGAATTTGAGTACTTTTAGTTTTTGCTTGCTTAGATCTTCTGACGTATTCATTTAAATCGTGTAAATCAAAATCCCTCTGAGGATAATTTTGTCCTCTACAATTTAAGACCAAGTACACCACTCTATCTTGTATAGTTCTTGAACTAGGACAGTATAAAGATATCCTTGTATCTCAAAAAACCCTATTTATGGGGAAAATGGCCTCATTTTAAAAAAAATCATAACTCCGTTCCTAATAAGGATAGAGACATGAATCTGGTGCCATTCTCTTGGAAATTTAATTTTCTAAAAAAAGATAAGAATGATTTTTTTCGTCCGACTCTTCGTTACGACGGGAATCGTGGTAGACTAGAAATGGAACCTAAATTTTGGCCGCAATCTTGAATTACAAAAAATGCTCAACTTCTACAGCTTGGCATCACTCGGATTCGGAATCTACACATCAAAGTCTATCATAATCGATCAAAAAATCAACGACATACCACAAAAAAAGGTTACCCCCTTTTTTCGCATTTGGCACCCAGACTATTCGTGAAACTAGAAAACGTGTCATTAAAAAGGAGTTACTAGTTTATCCCTTCGAATGTTCATGCAAGATTATGAAACAAGTGAACTTTTCCGGAATATATGAGTCATCAATTCAAGGAATGCAATTATTGAGTTGTAAAATGGAGTTAATATAATACTATCTGAATGATTATGAACCTTTCAAGGATGCATGACTATTCTCATCTCATAGAGTGCATATAATTATAGTAGAGTGATTATATAAATTATAGTACATGATATTAACATGGTTATACTGTTCAAATTTCGCCACCTTAAAGAAGAAACTCATCCCGTTATTTTTTTATTATTCTTTCTAAATCTCTACCGAAATAGAATGAGACCACGTTATCGTACTTCACCTCATTATTAGTCATTAGACCTAGGTACCACAGGTCTGGCGAAAGTTTCAATTGCCTCCCTGCCAGGAATTTATTTCCATTTTCCTTACTTCAATTAAAGAATGAATTTTGAAAACATAACTCAAACGCCAGTTATAGAAAAATGAGTATATCACCAGCAAAAAATAACATTAAAATCTGTAATTGCAATGCACAATAATTATTCACAATTAACATCGGAATTGCACTGAATAAGGATTTAAGTATGAATTTTCACCACCAACCACGGATAATATTTCCATAATAATACAAATCGAACCACCGTATGAAACTGTATTAGGATGACGGCGTCATTGAAATTCTCACACGTTTATTATGCAACGAGAATATTCATGCTCGTCCAATGCATATCAACAAATATGCGCGATTATCAGCACGAATAATAAATTTAAACGTGCGAAAATTGCTTTTTGATCGATGGAGGCGACCATGCATTTCGTGTACACCAAGATGGTAGTTAACACACAGCCATGGTAACCACTATATACTGTAGCACAAACGATAATTAGGCTCTATTAGCGTTTGGTCCGTTTTTCATTACCTATTCAGCATTCACTTTTTTCTCAAATATTACCAAAACTCGTTTGAATGTTGATGGTATGCAATTCAGGTGTGCGCTGTGCGATGCTCACTCACTCACTCACACCCCACATATGTTTAATGACTCACTTCATGCATGCATATGTGAGCGTCACAAAAAAATTGCACACAATTTTCAGGAGACCGGCAAAAAATGAAAGTGTGAATTTCCAATGTTTAATAATGAACAATATTAATTGTCGTTCTGTTTTTTACTTGCATTGCGCTCACAGTAATTGCATGTGCAACGGAGACAATGGAACGAAACATAATGGACCAATGGCGGGGGGAGCGGATGGAAATATGAAAAGTAATCGAAAGGGGGTTGGTTACTTCACGCACGATTTCAACCTGTCGGTGTGTAGCAGCTGGGAAAAAATTGCGCGGGTATTTACTATTAAAAAACGCGCTAAATTCAGATATGCAACGACGTTTCCTTTTTAAGAGCTGAATGAAATCGTCAGGCCTATTCTGAACGGCCAACAACGGGTGTGAGATGATAAGAGGGGGAGGGGGAGGGAACTACATATGAATTACAAGTACTATTGTGGTGAGGGGGAGTGGAAAATTGGAGGAAATTGGGGGGGGGGTGAAATACAGAAGGGAAACACTAGATGCATATCCAAAGCCTGCATACTGTTGCAACACTCCTCCTGTCTGCAATTTAATATCAGCCCCAGGAGCAATTCCTATCACTCCCCTACCACATTTTTTTCGAAAAAGCGCCAGTTTTTAATTTTGTCCACTATATTCTAATGGAAATAAATACCCCCATAACACACATCGGCACTGAGGGTGTGTATGTGTTATTAGCTCGGCTACCGATCTAAAAAATGAACTGGAAATATTCTACTGTGGAAAAAGCGCGAAGAGAAGCAGACCAGAAAAAATTGGTAGGCTAATAGTAGTGCATATGCATTTTTGATAGACCTTTTTTCGAGAAAACCCTCGTGATTTCCAATTACCAATCAACAGTGTATGACAAATATCTACCAGCTATAGTCTGTCCAAGCAAAAAAGATATTTTGGCAAAATGGCCCTAGTTCGGTTGATATCGGTTCAAAAATTATGAATTTGGTCTGAATGTGTAGAGCAGAATGTTTCCTACCATTTGAGACCAAATTTTTAACTTTTGAACCAATATTCACTGAGATAGAGTAATTTCCCTTCTTGCCAGAATGTCTTCTTTGCTTGGACAGACTATACCTGACCACCTCACTGCTGTTAGCTCCATAGTTTCCATCAAATTAAAACACCCTCAATTAAATGATCAAAATTTAAAGAGGACATGAAAAATTACTTTTTCCCAAATTGTTAATATTTTTTTAACATTCAACAAACTGAATAAACTTTATAGGCCTATAGCTCAAAATGCTCCCAAATATCTTACATAGAAATCGTGCTATCTCTTATTTCAAAGTCGAAATTTAATAGGAAGTCTCTTCAAGTCAACTAAATGCCTGGATTAGCTGACAACAGGCTACATGACAACATTGGTTACGTTGTGATTGTATGCATAAAACTGAATCAAACATATATATTAGTCCAGTACGCAGGGAATTTTGTGAAGCTAATTTCTGCAAAGGTGGTGTATGCGATTTTATTGTTTTAATTGCTTCATTAGGGTCCCAATAATGTGTATTCGAAAAGTGCACACAAAATTTCCCCCCGCACAACTTTTGACAGCCAGAAAACCATGCACTTTTCTAGTTTTTCGCATACAACTCAATTTTTTATGCTCTACAACTTTCAGGAAGAGGGGTAATACATTTCTCTGTTACTTTATGAGCTACAGAAGAATTTAAACAATTTTTTTGAAAATTTGGTAAAAATTGTGTTTTCTGAATGAATGTAAAATGTTATCTATTCGACCGATTTTTGGTTTCTTATTTTCAATCGACGCAGAATTTTGTCCTCTACAATTTACTATGGGAATGTACCGATAAAAATGTGGACCTTTTTTTAGTTATATACGAAAAACTAAAAAAGTGCATGGTTTTCTGGCTGTCAAAAGTTGTGCGGGGGGAAATTTTGTATGCACTTCTTGAATATACATTATTAGGACCCTAATGAAGCAATTAAAACAATAAAATCGCATACACCACCTTTTGCAGAAAAAATCCCGGCGTACTGGACTATATCCGGGATTGAAGAAAAATTATTTTTAAGAAAGCAGCAGCTGAGTGTGGGAGTAAATTGAATACAGCCAATTAAAGACAATTATCAAAGCATAAATCATTAAGGAAGCATTATTATTATTCATCATTTCTGACACGGGCGACTGGCTAATAAACGGTAATTTATTAAAGAATGATGAGGAGGTTTTATCTTTGAACCAGATCATTCATTCATACATTCTCTTTCGTCTTGTCTTCGCCGCCTTTAGAAAAACAACAAGAATTGCAGAGAGAAAGAAAATACCATAACTGAAAAATTGAGAAAACATTAATAATTGATAGCCTGGAACGAATAGTAATGAGAAACCTGACAAATTGATACAGCATTAACTAATTCAATTTGAGTAGTTTTTTCGGTTGTGAAAAAAATGCTGAACAACGTGTATAGTAAGGGCGTGGAAATAATTAAGTTATTAACTTGGTACCAGTAATTGAACAAATAATAATACGGTAGGTCTGTATGTTACGTTGAGTGGGTGAACGTCGTCATCAACATATTTTTGAATACAATTGATGCGATCTTATCGCAAGCGGATTTGTTTCCTAATGATTCTTCATTATTATAAAGGAAAAACTGTGTGCATCCTCCTATCAAGGACAGGCGAGAGGTAATAATATGAATGCACATTCAATACATGCAATAACTATTCGAATAATCTTTTCTCATTTTGGGAGTGGTTAATGTACAATCAATTCAAACGGAATATCAAAGAAAAATGAAAAGTGGAAGGAAATAGTTACTGAACAAACATTTCACGGATCAAGTTTACACGGAATTAACTCAAATTTAGGACAAAGTAAAAACTTTCATATTCTTCTTAAATATTGTGAGAGTGCTTTAAGAAATAATTTCACTCATCTATTGCTTCTCGGCCTGTTAACTAAGATCAAAGTATAGTACAGTATCTCATTGGATAACATATTTTCTTCATATCTGAACTAACATCTAATATCTGATCTAAGTTTATCCGAAATTCAGGACAAGGTAAAAACTTTCATTATTCTTTTAAAATGGATGAGAGTGCTTTTCTAATCCGAGATAATTTCTCTCATTTAATAAAATCACTTCTCCATACATGAACTGACAAAAATTGAAATGTAACATTCATTTTACGACTTAACCACATCTACGCGAATGAGACAATCTAGAATATTTTTTCCCATTGTTAGCAACATTCAGACTATGATACCTGAAATGAATCAAAACAAATGTGACGTTTCCGATATCTAGAATGAATCAAATTTCATTGCGACAACTTTGATTCCAAGAATAAATCAAAAGCCCCTGCGACAATTCTGATTTCTAGAATAAATCAAACCGAAATTTGATATGTGAAAGTATTATTTGGTTCAGGAGGCAACAATTTAAAGTGTGGGACAGCCTGCGACCGCTGTAGTCGTAAAGCATCGATGGATCGATGTCCAATGGAGTAATATGCGTCCAGAAAAAAAATCACCTGGGAATGTCAAAAATTTCATCTGAACGCAACGGTCACGCCAACGACGTTTTAATTAAATTTTTATACATCGGTGCGCGATTCTTCTTGTTAAGTGGCATTGACTGTTGGAGCATGCATGGATACGACCTGCCGAAAAAACTGGCCAAGTTCTGTTGTTGGACAGGGCTGTGATGATTTAGAGGTGACTTGGCGGGTATTTGTGCGGGTGATGGAAAGGAGTGGGAGGGGTGTTATAAAAGGGGAGAAGGAATGATCTCGAAAAAATGAGGAGATGTATAAAAAAGAGAGACTGGGAGAGACGAGAGAGTATAATGTAGAACCAAGTGGAGATTGAATAATTATTAAGAAGGTTAATGGATTGGTAATGATGGTAAGTATTGGATATAGTATGGTAAATGCAAATCCGATTAATATGCTGTTTTATCTCCAATCAATACAGAACGTTATTGTGTAGCAAATCATCAAATAGTAGGCTATAGAATTAAAGAGCGCAATATTGTCTATATCACAGAAAAATGATAGTGTAGGTACTGATGATGATGTAAACACATCGAAACAATTGTATGTACCAAATAAAAATTTTTCTGTGATATGGACAATATTGTGCTCTTTAATTATGTTCAAGTATCACAACATCTCACCTGACACTGTTTCTTCTTCAAATAGTATAGACATTATCGTACCATAGTGGTGTAGTATAGTACCACCAAATAATAAGATATGAAATGATAACAGAGAACAAGAATAAATATAAAAAAATGGCGGGAACGAGGAAGAAAAAGAAATTGAACAGAAATTAAACTGAATTTTATACTTAGAATAATCAACAAAGAGATCGTTTTGCTCATATTTGAGTGGGTAGGGGACAGACCAGTAGGCGAAAATTAAATAGAGAGGAGGAGATTAGATAGCAAAATGTTAACAAATTAAGAAGAATTCAATATTGAATTAAGTAGAGTTGAATTTAGTAATGTAGGAAGACTTGGTACATAAGGATAATCGAGGAATGAGGAATAGTAATGATAACAACAAGAAATAAGGAAAACTGGTATTGAAAGCAACAGAGGAGATTTGTAGTTTAGTAGGTCTAAATCAATATAGACTTTGGCACTTGGTTTATATTTTTGGGACTTTTCCAATTCAAAATTGATTTCTCACAGTTTTTCAAGTTTTTAAGAAGAAATTTGTGATAATTTGATAGTGAATGAAAGCATAACCTATTTGAAATATTTATTTTAATTGGGAATGGAAGACGATTTGGAATAAAAGTCTGTGTTCTCACCCCTCCGTTCATTGTTCTACCTCAAATGTTCTTCTTCTAAATTGACTTCAAAACCGATTATATAGTAGATATAGATGGAGTTTAGATGTAGAGGAAAAGGAGAATAGATGGAGATGGACGATATTAGTATAGTCTGTCCAAGCAAAGAAGACCCTCTGACAAGATGAGAAAATGACTCCAGCTCGGTCAATATTCGTTCAAAAATTATAAATTTCGTTTAAAATTGTAGATCAGAATGTTTCCTACAATTTGAGATCTGATTGATAATTTTTGAACCAATATTGACCGAGCTAGAGTAATTTTCCCATCTTGCTAGAGGGTCTTCTTTGCTTGAACAGACTATACGTCGGGAAAGAGAAGACAGTGGCTTCACGGAAGGACCGTGAATTGAACAGGAAGAGTAACAGATTCAAATAATTAAGATTAGTTGAATTATTAGTGCATAGGCCTACATAGATAATTGGAGACTATTGAAACAGGTGTAGGAGGATATAAATTTGTAAATGGAGGAGAACCGGAAAAGGTAGACGTGAGAAGAATTGAAGTTTAGCTGAAACGGAATGCCGAAAGAAGAGCTGAAGAACACTTTGGTCAGAAGTTTCAATGAATATTCTGATTAAAAGATTATGGAAGATTTTATAAATTTAGAAAAAGAAAGAAGAATAAGAATATTGTTGAATGATAGATGGCAGATGATAAAACTAGAAGAAAAGAGGATGGTCAATATGGCAATATGAATAGAAGGATGGAGAATAGATTTATAAACCTCAATTGAGAAATACAAAATTATTATGAAATTTCTAAACATAGAGAAAAATTTAGAAGAATTGGCGATAAATTGGATGACCTGAAGAATAGGAAATGATTAGACCAGAAGGAAAGAAGAAGAAGCATGGATTGAAGACTAGTTTGATAACAGAAGGATGATTCCCAAACGTAGAACAGAGTGAAAAAGGAGTCAGTGATATGATAGTTGAAGGATGAGAGATGTGATAATAGCAGAAGGCGAGAAGAATCAGTGCGCGCAACCTCAACTGATAAGCACAGGTAGAGAAGCCAGGTGCGGGGGGGACCAGTTACCCCCTCCACGCGGACACGCCTTTCTGGGGGCGGTGCTGTGTTCTAGCCGCCCCCCTCACCCACCGACGACTAATAAACGTTCCAACCAGAACTGGCAAGATTTCAGTTCACCAGGTGCAAGAACTGACCTCAGCCAACTGCAACCGACATCCAACTGCACTATTTCGATGATAATAAGGACACCACTCACGCTCTCTCTCATGCTCTCATGCAAGTCCCCAGAGCAAAAGGCGGAGTGATGCATGCTTGAAGAAGGAGGAAGAGGATGAATGGATAGAAGAAGAGGAAGAGATTGATATAAAGAGGAAGCCAAACATCCCTCGTTGATAAGGGATGCACCGAGAATGACGTGGAGGTCGAAATAATTGGACAAATGTCTATTAGGTGAGGTATATTTTGTCCAAGCAAAGAAGACATTTTGGCAAGATGGGAATATGACTCCAGCTTGCTCAATATTGATTTGAAAATGATAAAATTGGTCTCAAATTGTAGTCCAGAATGTTTCCTACAATTTAAGATCAAGTTTATGATTTCTGAATCAATATTGATCGAACAGGAGTCATTTTCCAATCTTGCCAGAATGTCTTCTTTTCTTGGACAGATTTAGCTTCACGTAATAATTACGACAACTTGAATGACACGGGTTGAGTATCACTTTTCTTAGGCTATTTATAGAATAGGTGTCACGCATTAATAAATTTGATTTTGTACAATAGTCCAAAGTTCAATAGCTGATGACATGGATGATGGCCTGATTCTGATTCTGATGCACAATAGTCTCTAAAGATCAATAGCTGATGATAATAACATAAAGCAGTGTTTCTTGATTTCTTGGTTTTTTCTCTTGTGTTTGAATACAAGAATTGAGAACAAAGAATTTGAATTGTACATCTCAATCATTCACTAGAAAGGATAGATTAAAGAGCTAGTTGGAAAATAGTCTAAGTATTTATAAAGACTTGGAGATTTATTTATTTGAGATCTATGACAAATACAATGAACTTATAAGGGTAAAAACACAGACAATACAGTCCAAAACGTCCTTTTCCCAAATTTAGATGAATAAGTTTAGAAAATAGAGGTTATGTTTACTTGTTTCTTGATCACTATCACTATTCACAAATTTTTACACTCAAAAAATGAAAACTACGTAAGATTTCAACTTGATTTTAGATTAAAGAATAAATTATGAGGGTATCATTGGTATGAATAAATATAATAAGATTATATCCCTGGTACTAAAAGTGAATGCGATACTTTTTTATAGCTGACATAATTATACAGTGTCATTAATACTGATTCATTGGAAGTGAATGGATCACCTTGATATGGATGAAGATACTGTTAAAAGACAAAAGAAAAAGTGATATCATATCCCAAGGAAACCTAAATGTACGTGCTAATAATAAGTGATAGAAGCACCTATATCATGACGAAACATAGGCCCATAATAGAATGATAGTTAATACGTATTCTAGAGGATTTGGTTCCGACTGCTTACAGAGGAAACGTCATCTCATATTATTAAATAATTCGCTCAATTGAAAATGTTTTTCCTACCCTCCAGAAGAATTTCATCACTGACTTGGAGAAGTTAGAGGAGATGTAACTTTCCATTCTATTTTCAAAATAACAAGAGATCCAGTCATCTAATCCAACCTCACAATAACATACTACAAATCTCAATATTCTAAACTGATTGAAAAATTTCACGCCTTCCATAGATTATCATGCAACAAGTACGAAACCTCTTCCTAATGATACTTAACACTTTGAATTATGAAGCTATTGAATATATATGAAATGTAACAAAAAAACTAACTTGTAGGACTTACCTATTCTGAAAAAGAAAACTGCTGAATTTCACTAGGAAAATTCTATGTCCTGATGTGATGTTGACGTCAGAAATCCAATGGCGGGAAGTTTGAAGTTCCACAGTCCTGTACGATAATCCTGAAAGCAAGAATGAAAAAATGATAACTCACTCATATCATACTCTGTTACATTAAAAAATACACAACATAATAATGAATAACACGGATATCTAAAGAAAAATATGTACTGCAAAAATTGAAAAGAGAACTAACTAAAAATCAAATAGAGATTTCGATTAATGTTGGGCTGCTGCACAAAATTAAGGCTATATTAAATTATAAGTAATGTCATAAGCCCAAGGCTAGTACCCAGGAGCCCAAGTCAAGACCGTGATCAGTGCCTCTCCCCCTAGGAGAGGGGGGAAGGAAAAATATTATTGGAGGTTTATCACGAGAGGGGTTCTATAATTTCATTATCATAACAATAATAATAAATAATAAAATGAGTACTTGTTATCTAAGAGACTGTTGACTCAAATTGGTTAAAAATAGATAGGCCAGAAAATTTCATCACAAAAACTTCACTACATCTGGATGGAATTGAATAGTCAATAATACAGAAAAACAAGATACAGGAAAGAAGAACGCGCAGAAAATAATCGCCATTATTTGCATGCTCATTTTTCTACACTACATAAAGCTTCTGCTACAAAGAGTACAAAAAATCCTAGTAGTTTGTTACGTAGTTCCACATCAACAGTCCATGTATTCGAAGCATATTCCCCGGCATACCAATTTGTTCATTACAGGTTAGAGGCAATTTTCAAGAAGCTGCAGGGTGGATCAGTATTATAGCCCTTCAGTCCATACTATTACACTTCTTGGGAACATAATCGAATCGTACAGAAGCCGAATATAAAAATAATAATAATTGAGATAATCGATTTGGGCGGTGACGTACAGACTATACTCCACATAAATAGATATAGAGATCTCATTTACATAAAGGATATATCCAACATAAATAGATTTAGAAGTCAGTATGTGGAACCCATTTGAATTTCGATTTCCAGAAGATAGAAATCGAACGAATAAACGCTGCAGTGGTTATTTTCAGGCCCCGCCGATTAGTAGTCTGTCCAAGCAAAGAAGACATCCGTGCAAGATGGGAAAATAACTCCAGCTCGGTCATTATTGATTCAAAAAATATAAATTTGGTCTCAAATTATAAATCAAAAAATTTCCTACAATTTGAAACCACATTTATAACTTTTGAACCATTATTGACCGAGTTGGAATCATTTTCCCCATCTTGCCAGTATGTCTTCTTTGATTGGACAGACTATAGCTATGTGGTATACTTAGGTTTATGATGTATAGATATGTGTTATGAGCCTATGATACCTGCCTATGGTGGCCAACTCCACGATTATTATGATTATTACTGTTTCGAATTCAGATAGCTGTTGGCTGACTGCCGGAATGTGAAATGATAAATCATTACGCATTCAATGAATAACACCATGATATTTTACGTATCCTACCGCACCGCACAAAGCTTGAATCGTTCACAGCGCTATCTATCATGTGCTTTCACTTTATGGATCATCTATTTGTTCATTGTAGCCTGAAAATAATATTCTATCAATTATCATTATATAATAATATAATTTTAAAGGCAATTCAATAATTACTTCTGGATTATTCTTTGAGTAGATGAACATTTAGTAGATACAGAAATTTGGACATTACCTAAAAAATTGGGCTGAATAGATTTAAATCGAAAAAATAAGGGCAAAGCCTTTTTTTTCTTATAATTTGTATGTTTTTTTTTGTCATTTTTTATGTCATTTTTTGAATGGAATAAATAAATAAATGATATTTAGATACTATAAAGATAATATTTCCAAAATGCTTGGGTTGGAAGACTGCTAACCAACATATTATTACCTCTAGACATAATTCAATGATATTTTTCAGAATATGCAAATTATTTGCAATAGAGAATATTTGAAAAAGTGAATAATCTATAACTATAAAAGCGAAATGGCACTGAGTGACTGACTGATTCATTCATTCATTCATTCATCACCAGAACTAAAAATCCACTGAACTGAATGCGTTCAAGTTTGGCAGGCATGTTCAGTTGGACGTTTAGACGCGCGCTAAGAACGAATTTTAGGAACTTTTCAAGGATACACCAAATATTTAAGTTTTTCTATAGTTTTTCGGCGTATTCTCACTTTTTTCGAGAACCAATCGGTAGAAAATGTTGATATTTGGTAGGTAGGTTCAGATTAGGTCTAGAAATGTTGGGTTAAGATATTTTTGAATTCCGTTCAAGATTACGCCAGTAATCAGGTTTTTCAAAATTGTAGATGTATTACGGGATGCATATCTTTCGCCTTGATACTACCTTACTGTAAATTCAATGGTAACTAATTTGGAAGATATTGAATCAAGTTTCAAACTATGTCAGATATAGTTCCCAAGGTTACGCTCAATATCAGCGTTGTACTATTTTTCGGAATTTTCAGTGTTTTTCTTGGATTTTTCGAGAATAAATTGGTAGAAAATGTTTTGGTGAGACGAAAATAATGTGAAGTCGTCTTCAAATTGCACAAGTGGGATTGGCAAGTGGTGAATGTTTGTGGAGAAGAAGTAGAGAGAAAAGAGGAGGAAGAAGAGTGAAAGGAAAGGAAGGGCGTGAAGACGAAGAAAATTGAAGAAAATAAACATACCATATGCTTTGAAAAGTAGAAAAATATTTCAACGTTGAAATAGGAATTTGACATTTGACTGTCAAACTATTGCCAGTTGAAGTAAAGATAGATTCTATACTTGAAAAATAACTGGTATAGACCGAGACAACGAATAATCCAAGGACCAGACATCCGAAAAATGGTAAATATATTATATACCGTGGTCTATAAATTGATTTCATTACAAAATTTACTAATTAAATTCACGTATAATATATTCTATCCGATAAACCTAGATAAGAGTCTAGGAAATCAGTTTTAAAGTTTTTCTTATTTTCATTTATCCTATCACTCTATTCTACTCATTTCACTCTATCTTATTCTACATTTCTCTCCCTTTTCTTCTTTTGAACTCTTTTCTCAAGTTTTCTCCCCATCTCCCTTCCATCTTCTGCTTTTCCATTGAAACCCAACCAAACTCAAACTTGACGTTTGTTATAGAAAAAGTTTAAAAATGTATATATTTCAGAGCTGAGGACCGAAATATACTCTTTACATCTGGATGGACTCTACGGTAAAAAGTCAGTATATTTTGTTCAATTACTCTAGTATACACTATAAGGCTGAGGCCGCACTGCCGATGGGTAGAGCCTGGAGGGTGGAGGGTAGTTGGTAAATCTATAGAACATACACACCATCCACAGTAATACATCGTATGAATAGTATGTGTTCAGCCGCCATCTTGAAATTCTTAAATATGGACAACAAAACCTCAAAAAACAGTATGACGTCATTCCATTCATACGATGTATTACTGTGGATGGTGTGTATGTTCTAGTTCTATAGATTTACCAACTATCCTCCACCCTCCAGGCTCTAACCACCGGCAGTGCGGCCTCAGCCTTATAGATACATTCGGAAGGCCATCCATAATAATATTCTCATCCATCTTGAGCTAGTAATAATAATTTCTGAACGTCTACGGCAAACATAATGATCAGATGAAATTTCAATACATAATAGCTGGCGTTATGGCCTCAAGTTTCCCTCGGTCTTACCTGCAGTTATAGTCTGTCCAAGCAAAGAAGACATTATGGCAAGATGGGAAAACAACTCCAGCTTGGTCAATATTGTATCAAAAATTTTAATTTTTGTCTCAAATTGTAGAGCAGAATGTTTTCTACAATTTGAGAACAAATTTATAATTTTTGAACCAATATAGACTGAGCTCGTTTTAATTTCCCATCTTGGAAGAATGTCTTCTTTGTTTGGACAGACTATACTCGATAAACTAATGGAGCCTAACTCAAGATTTTTGATGAAGGCGGTTTGATTGGTTTATGATAGGTGGAAGGTGCTGGTGGGAGGAAGGGGGGACTTGAACACTGACTTAGGATTGGTTGAATTATTTATTATATAAGAAGATGGTCATTTATAAGATTAAATTTTTTGTACCTGGTTAAAGCAATATCTGGTGGTTCATATTCTTTTCAATTTTGATCGAGTCACTATCATACACTGTTCTTTTTTTTCATTTTTCCAAGACAAAGATTCATTATTGTTTGTAATCTTTTATCTTAAAATGAGAAAATCATATGAGAAATCATATTCTATCGAGTGAAATATCTTAAAATCTTATTGTAAGAAAAATATTTTTTAAATAATTGTTAGCTTCAAAATTTATTATCAGAAACATATTTTTCAAATAATTGTTTATACAAAATTAGAAAAAATGTTCGGCTACTACTATTGACATGCATGTTTCTGTAATGTGAGTAGAAAATCATCAAAAAGTCAGATTCTAAACATTCATATTATCATGAAATCAGTTCAATTATGAATCCTTATAAATGCCACTTACAATGGTGAGCACACCAAAGCAGCTAGTTTATTTTGAATATCGTAAATGAACCAAAGTCGATGAGCTAAAGAAAAACTAGCTTCTTAGGGCCGTTGCACACTTGCGACTTTTCTAGTCAGCGACATTTCTAGTCAGCTAGCCAGCGATTTGGCAGTGGCTGGGAGCAAATGGAGCATTGCCCACTTGCGACACTACGCAGCGACCTAGCAGCGGAGTAGCAAAGTGTCGCCGGCCACTGCCCAAACGCAAACGATCGCCGTGACCTTGTGGCGATCTCTCTTATCCGCAAAAAACTGGAAGGCGTAAAAATAGAGATAG
The DNA here is from genome assembly GCA_017141385.1 of Sogatella furcifera. Taxonomy (NCBI): domain Eukaryota; kingdom Metazoa; phylum Arthropoda; class Insecta; order Hemiptera; family Delphacidae; genus Sogatella; species Sogatella furcifera. The sequence goes on along the minus strand of CM029551.1, from coordinate 11,754,284 downwards.
AGAAATTTGGATTTCAGATTTGGAATCAGCGCCTCCTAATTAGTGGAAATCCCCGCGATTGCTCAAAAATAATCAAAATTGAGGAAGTTTTTTTTCAAATTCAATTTAATTTAAAAGTAATGTAATCCTCTCGGATTTTGTTCAAATTAAGTTAACGCCCATTATTATACTTATAATTTATATTATCATCAATCAATTCAATAAGTTATCCAATAAAATTTTATTATCATCTCCCAATAGTTACGATGGCTTATAGTAAAATTTCAAATTATATTTAAACTCCTCTAGTATTCTTCAACAACTTATAAATAATAAAATAAATGAATAACTTATAAAAAAATAATTATATATATCACTCCAATTATTTATTTATTGAGCTTCTCATTTTAATGCCCCAATCACACTATATGTATTTGTATATGATAGATATACCATATACATTCTATATACCTCTAATGTGAAATTATATGAATAAAAAACTTTTTAAACCCAATGTTTTAAAATCCGACTTACAAGAAGAAAATTAATTTTCTGCCCGTCTTTGAATCTCTTTTTGTATTGAATTAATAAATGTAGTCACCTATTTTATTATTATCATAACTAAAAACGTTAGGCGCATTTATATGTAGCCTACATGATGGATCTTCTAGCTATCTAGCACATCAGCTACACATATTAATGATTTATGGAAGGTTTACCCTTATGTGTCTCCAATTATTATATTCAATAATAATAATAATTGTTTATTATCATCTTTGAATGGTTATAATAGCTGATAATTAAATAGCGGAAGTAATAAAAAAATTTCTGCCGTAATCACGGATATCTTGGAAAAGAGTAACAAAGTTACCTTTCAGGAGACGCTTGCTGACAATGGGATGGACCCACATTCTTCTTTCTCCTCCTCTGTATAAATACTCATATACAAAGAAAGTAAAAGCAGAGTATGGTCATCCATACTCATTGAAAGTTCGGCACAGACTGAAAAATTATATTCTAATATGGACCGAGCATTGAAGATACGTGAGAATTGTAGCCGCTGGTGGGGAGAAGCTACATTTGCAAGAGTGAATAGCATATTTTCTTCAATTGTACAAACAAATTGAACTCACCTGTCTGGAAAGACCGGATACTGTCGCGACGTTTACAAATACTTTTCAATATACTATGTAATAGACTTAATATGTAAATGCTATCTATCCACTTTGACTACTATTAACATTGCTGTAAAGCAGATGTGGACAATTGGATTCTATGGATAGGCTGAGAATGATGACGATATTTAACTGAATACAATTTAGAAGATTATGATCTCTTGTATGTTGGAATATCAACAAAGATTGGCATTTCTGTTGAGCCTATAATTGATCATGATATAATTTTAGTCTGATTCAGAGCTATTTGATGAACAGTAACTCATGTAAATCTTATCAATCTAGGCCTAATTACAGTAGAACAACGAATTAGAAGACTACTATTGTAGAACAACTACTCTATTGATGGAAAAAATTCCTCAATTTTGATTATTTTCGATTCCACGTGGGCAATTTTACTAATTTCAGGGCGCAGAATTCGAATCTGAAGTCAAAATTTATCTATCTCTATTTTTAGGAGATTTATCTTTTTGTGGACAGGATCTTTTTCTTGGAGTCGCTAGCGGAGAGTCGCCAAGTGTGCAATGAACAGAACCAGCTGTTTTTGTCGCTGGCTAGCTGACTAGAAATGTCGCTGACTAGAAAAGTCGCAAGTGTGCAACGACCCTTAAAATCAAAACTTCATGAAAAAAATAATTGACGCGTGAAACGTTTATACTGTGAAGCTCGTGCCATAGAAAGGCATGGAGTTAGCTAGGCTATGGAGCGAGTGAAACTAGTTGAGGCTGAAAACGATAGCAACTATTTTCGTGGTCGTTTTATTTACATACAAAGGATAGTGTCGTCACCTGTCATAACACACGTCTCGCTCTCTACTTTCAACTATTGTTTAAAGTTGAACCAACTAACTATAGTTAACTATCATATATGCCAGCTGCAGGTTTCGTTCTTTCTCTACAACCCCTCCGTTCCTTATCACTTATACCCGTTCTATTGTTATTCTCGACATCTATAAAAATGTTCAATCTATACATAGTTTAAAACATACAAAAAAGAAGGATGAAGTCTACGGGAGACAGCAGCATAACAACAGCAGCATAAAGAAGGCTGTCTGAGAAGTAGTAGGGAATCATTAACATCATCCATTGACCATTGCAATACAAATATACGATAGCTCAATCGATTCAATTATACGCTATAATTTGATATCTCCTGAATAAAAATAGGAATATTTTTTTAGAAATTGTAGATATGACTGAGGTAAGATTTACTTGTCTGGGAAGTAGTGAGGTATAGCATATTATGAATATGATATGACTGACATGGCAGAAGTTGGTATACACTATAGGCCTATCTAATAACAAGAAAAAGGATTATCATTGACAAAGTTCTGATAAGAATTTAGATTGATAAAAAAATCACTTCTGATGTACTCAAGCTTGACCAGTAACGATAACAATGAAATCCATTCAACTCACTGCCTGATTGCATCACAAATTTGTGTGGTTTTGTCTTCAGATCAATCACTGAGGTTGAAATGATTGATTGATTGATTGGTGTGGAAGATGTAGCAGATTAACAGTACTTGATTAAAAATCAGTTCAAAAGAAAGTCGAATGCCATAAAAAGCTCAATGAAAAATATCTACCAACGTTCTAAATTTTACATCAATTATTTATGCTCCATACTCTCCTTTGAATATTCTAAGTGTGCAAACGAGTATGCGATATAAACTTATAAGATTGTGTAATTATGTAACAGCACGTTCAAGACAATTATTATTCAAATAAAAAAGAGTGGAACAAAGAGTTTGTGAGGGTTAGAGCTCAATGCATTGAATAGAAAGTGCTCTCTGGATTTAAACTATGCTATGCATGATTTAAAATTTTAATACTCGGGATTAGGAGTAGTGGGCTCGTGTCTTGAAAAAACAGAAGCAATATTGAATATTGAGTTTATATAGAATGAAAAGTAGTGAAGAATAATAATAAGCTGTATAGAAAAAGAATTGATTGGGAATGAGGCGATTGAAAGTGAAAAGAAATCGTTTAAAAAAAAGAAACATAACCCACCAATGCCAAGATGGTTAATTTAAAATTATAATATAACGCGACATTTATGAATGCATTAAGTCTTGCTGTATGCCTGTCATTTATTGGGAACGTGCAACTACAGACGTATAGAACTAATCAGGCATTGAATTATTAGACTGATTGTATGCACAGAGGCATCAACTTCATTGTACAATATGTCGATTGAAATTATTAATTAAATATTCACAGTCAGGTATGGATATAAGCGATGACAAATAATGTCTTCACTTTCTTTGTGCTTATTTTATTGACAACTGTTGTGAATAGTTATTCAAAGTTCTAGTATTTTGAATTGAATAAAATTACTTATGCTGCGTAGAAGAAATTATTAAACCAAAGTAATGAAAAATAAATTATATTATCTGAATAGTTCAAGAATACGGGTGAAAGACAAACAACAAAAAAGGAAGAGATACTTTTATCTATATCCTCTTCTAAGACGTGATTTATTTAAATTTACCAGCAAGGATTTTTTATATTTGGAGGCAAAATTTGATCAATTAGTTGAAATGGCTTACACAAAAACATGTCCATAAAATAACTTTTCTTCAACTTTCAATTGCAAAATAATAAAGAGATTCACTTAAAAAGCTAAATCGTGGCATAAGTAAATCGTATCAGCAGCTATTTATTTCCTTATGTACTACTACAGCATTGAATTAGCAAATAACAGGATTCCACGACGCAACTGGTTAATTGAATACCCTTATTATTGAATCATCTATTCCCATAGATCACTAGAAGTTTCTGTTAGTTGATCAAGCTTTTTAATGATTCATGAGAATATCGTATAAACGTTGGGGAGTCATTTCATAGACAGCCCTCTAATGAAGCTGTCCCAATCTATCACTTTCTGAAGTAAAATAGACACAAAATTTATTCATTATTCTCTCTTAAAAAAAGTTAAATAAGATTTATGGGTAGAATTGTCTGTTGGCTTTAATTCAATTTACAATCTTAAAGTTCTACCAGAAATATTATCTGAGCTACAGGAGATGCAGGGTAATGTTATGAATTCAAAACTGGAAAACAACAATTTTTTTAGAATGCACTCCCGATTTGCGATTATAATTTGCAAAACAGTATGACTTCATTAAAACTGGAGGGAGAGACTTTTTTTAGATTTCGAACACTATTTCAGAATGCATTAGGATATCCGGAGAAACACGCTGGGGGGTCACAGACAAGAACAAATGGAGAAAGATTCGTATCGGGAGTGATTATGGGGCCAGAAAACAACAATTGCAATAAATAACAACAGTTGTTCAATACAAGGAGCGTCAAAAGAATAAAACACTTGGTGAAACAAGGATGATGATTTGTTCATTTATAGTAACGGCTGGTCTAAAAATGAAATAACACACAATAGAGAACAATATGACGCCTAGAAAGATGTGGATCTGTAAGTAGTAGCAAAGAGAATTGGAATATTATCTAGTTCCTCTATGTTAGTAGTAACAAAGAAAAGATTATTGAGTGAGATATGAAAAAGAAAAACAGAATAAGGATAGTTGGACATAAGCTATTAATATTCACCATTGTCTTCTTCAATATTTCCTATTTCTATAGTATAGTTTGATGAATGTGGAGCAAAGTTATTACAGTACATGTTAGGATCAAATTTGGATAGGCTCAATTATTAAGGATTCGTCCCTGAACCGTTATACATGAATGTTAAAAATATTAATTTAAGTAAAAGTGACCTTTTACTTGCCTATTTAATTTGACATAGTCCTTCAGCATCTCTACCAGAATAATTATTAAAGAATATTGATTATGAAACTTTAAAAAAGAATGTAGAGATCAAGCAATTTTTGAAGAATATTTAATCCGGCCGGCCGGGGTGGCCGAGTGGTCTGGGGCGTTACAACCTTCAGTCCGCTAGCGCTACCCGGTCGTGGGTTCGAATCCCACCAGAGGCATGGTCGTTTATGCACCTCATAAATCACCCTCGCACACTCCATTACCCACGCACAAGTAAATTGAAATACTTATGTGGGCATCATCCGCAGCAAAAAAAAAAAAAAAAAAAAAAAAAATATTGGTTAGCAAGAATATAATCAATTTCCAAAGAATATTTAAATGGTATGTTGAAGGTTGTGGATTCAAGAGTCTCGAGATCTTCAGAAGCGACTCTACAGATGAATCTTTCAAGGCATATTCGAATTAATTAATTTTTTTAGTATTATTTTTTACTTTTCAAATTTAATTACTCTCATCTCATTTTCTAAGATTGTTTGTAGAAAGTTATGTCTCTGTCAATGGACGATTTCAATCTCAATTATTCACATTGTATTAATACATTTCGTTATCTATACAATACTTAATACTTATATTTAATATAATACTTAATATATTTAATACTTAATACTGTACAATACTTCATTTCGTCTCAAAGTAGGAACTACAGCTCACTCCTACTTGCAGGCCAAATCCCAACAACATTCACAGAGTGAGAAAATAGAGAAACGTCATAAAAAGGAAAGATGGGGAGGTGCAAAACCCCCTCCCACCCTTACCAAACTGAAGAGAGCTTGACGGCAGCAGCAGCAGCGTATAGTTAATTTTACATTATTTAATTCGAAGTTTGAGACGGGGCCCGCTGCCTCCAGGGCATAGTAACAGGCGCCTGGCCTCCTAGCCCTATTCATGTATGCATGCATGCATGTATCCATGTATGTTTGGTCTACACTTTCCTCCTCTCAACTTTCCTCCCTATATATTGCATTATTTTCCTTCTCACCCACACTTTTCCATAGTTCAATCCTCCTTTTCTTTTCTATGTACGGCATTACTTCCTCTCCCTCATCCATTACCCTTGTTTATCTTTTTATTGCATCATTTTCAATTTCTTCCTCAACCCTTCTCTCACCTTTCTTATCGTGAAAGTTATAATTTTCCTTCTCTTTCTTACCCCTCCATTCTTATTTCTTCCTACTACTTCTTCAAGTCTCTTTTGCCACCTGTTCTTTTTATAAACATCAAATTAGCCTATTTTCCATCTCTTCCCTAACCCTCCAACCTCTTTTTCACTCTCTATCTTTCATTATTTTCTATTCCTTTCACACCCCCTTTTCCTCATCCGCTTTTCTTTCTCTATATTTCATTATTTTTTATCTCTTTCACACATCTCCACCACTTCCTTTCTTCTATTGACTTTCTTCTCCTTCTCTCTCACCAACTTTTATTTCTGACTCTTTATTTTGCATCATTTTCTATCCCTTCCCCACCATTTCCTCTCTTGAAATTCATTATTTTCTATCTCTCTCTTCCCCTCTTTCCACCCGTCTACTACTTCCTCATTCCTCTCTCGCCAGCCTTTCCTTTTCTCTCTATGTATTGCATTACTTTGCAATATTGAACAGTAGCCGCCCGGCGCGAAAGCTATCCGGCCTATAGCTTTCTATAGAGGGGGCCTTTACCTGTACATGTATGCATGTAAGCGCATGTATGTGCCAGTGTGTGTATAATATATAATATAGCGACCAGTAGTAAGGAAGCAGCGCAACAACACACAGTTTCGGCAAGGCGAAAAGCTGAATTATTTGTATGGTTCACCTGCATGAGTTGCGAGACTACTTGAATATTTGACGGCCTTTATAGAGCCAGGCCCCTTTGCCTCTGTTGCTTTCTCCCCCCTCCCCTCTTAGCCTACGGCCAGGGCGCTGAATTAGTTATCAAAACTTCTACTCAACAGTATTATACGGAGAGAGGTCCTGAAAAGGCGTCGTCTACCGCCCGTCCGCTCCAAGTCTTTATTTAATAAATTATTAGCGACCTTAATTCATTATTAAAAATTCGATATCCTCTTCATGTCGTTGATAATGCAAGTGGCCCGATTAATAATTGACAAGGTAGACGTCTTTCGTTGGATACCTATCCTCTCCAGCATGTAGCACTGTTTTCATACCTGGTACAAATTTCATCAATAGCGTGTATGCTCTCCTACATAAGAAAAAGTTTCTTGTTTTCTTCACAAATTCAATCATTAGTTTTTCATTGGTAACATAGGATAATAATGATATTGAGTTTTCTATGTTGAAAATGTTCAGACTCTTCTCTCTTGGTACCGGTAGTGCCTTCATTCCTGTTACAAGTTGTTACAAGTTTCATCAATAGTACAGAGCTTGAAGATGGTCTCGTTCATTATGAATGCTCCTATACAGCATAAAATGTTGTTTTCAAATTTGATGGTCATCGGTGTTGAAAGAGTAAAGTATTTTATAGATATGGAATAAAGAATCATGTGGTATTTTAAAATGAGAATATCTTTCATGAGGAGAAGTTGGGATTGGAGAAGCTCCATTTCTCCAATTCTCAACCATGAAAAGTTTCTTACTCTGATCAAAGATTTATGAATGGAATGAAGAACTTAGAAAATACAGTAGTATGAATGATTTCATTTTTCATGTTGGAAAAAGGTTGGAGCTCAATTCTAGTACCATAACATAACCAAGGCATTCCAATAGTCCCTCAGAATTATTGAAAACTAGCCGGCAGGCTCGCTTCGCTCGCCTTATACACCTAGCAAGGGGGCTCCGCCCCCTGGACCCCCGACAGTATCAGCAGTGTCAGTGAGTCAAACAGGCTCGCTTCGCTCGCCTGCATTAAACTCTGTCAGTAGTAGCTGAGAAAAACAGGCTCGCTTCGCTCGCCTGCACATTCCGTTCAGAAGGGAGTCAAAATTTATGAACACAGAATTTCCAGACCTATTCTGGACCAGTTTATCAAATTTCAACATTCTTTACCAATTTATTCTCAAAAATCCAAGAAAAATTCCGAAAATTAGTAAACGCTAATATTGAGCGTAACCTTGGGACGTATATCGGACATAGTTTGAAACTTGATTCAATATCTTCCAAATTAGTTCATCTACAATCTCGCTGACCTATTGAATTTTACAGTAAGGATATGGAGATTTTACAAGGCGGAAGATATGCAACCCGCAATACATCCACAATTTAAAAAACCTGATAACTGGCATGATCTTGAACGGAATTCAAAAATATTTTAACACAACATTTCTAGACCTTATCTGAACCTGCCTACCAAATATCAACATTTTCCACCGATTGGTTCTCGTAAAAATTGAGAAAACACAGAAAACCTATAGAAAAACTAAAATATTTGGCGTATCCTTCAAAAGTTTTTAAAATCCGTTCTTAGCGAGCGTCCAAACGTCCAACTGAACATGCATGCCAAATTTGAACGCATTCGGTTCAGTGGATTTTCAGTTCTGGTGATGAATGAATGAATGAATGAATGAATCAGTCAGTCAGTGCCATTTCGCTTTAATAGATATAGATAAGTTACAATTTTATACTAAATTATTTGCTTCAATATTATATCTAGGAAATTGTGTGTCTAGATACATGAAATGGATATGAAAATAAATTGTAGAACATTAGATAGAACATAATTTATTCTATATTGTTCATTTTATGGCAATTTGAAAAATTGCGTGTGAATAAATTGAAAAACAACTGAGGTAGACTTGTATTATATCATTCAATAGTTGTTGGCGAGGAAACTAACCCTATAAGTTTTAAAACCAATTATTGAATTAACCAATCAAGTAGGATACTTAATACAAGACATAAAACCAACATCTGTGTTCAATGATTCATACCCTGATCTAAAATAATTAGATACATGCAACTAACTGATTATTGTCGAACAACCTCAGTTGAAAGTCAAAATGAAGAATCATCTAATACCCATTGAAATCTGCGGCGTGTTGGTGAATAGAATAAACAAAATTCACAAAAGAGAGTAACTCGATCGCGAATACATAAACAATTTATTCAGCGCTAATCGACAGACAGGCAGGCGCCAAATAATAATATTAGGAACATCATTAACTCGCAAGTTAAATTGTTTTAAAATAATTCAGAGCAGAGAGAGAACGGCTTTTATTTAGCGATGAGTGGTGGTTGAGCCAGCTTTGAAAGCAGGTTTCATTTTCGTGTCGCTCTCTCACTGAAACTGCAACACTTGCCATCCAATAAACTCTCTTCTCTCTCGTTTACACTCCACACTGATCACTTCATCTTTTTGCTCTTCGCTGACACTCTCTTTTTCGACCCTTTCTTCTTCTCTCTCGCTTGAAAATTCACAGTATCTTTGAAACAATAGTTAATTCTATTTTTTTTCCAATATAGACCTTCTCTATAGATTTCCTCTTTCTTTTGATCATTACAATATTTTCTCACTATCACCTCCACTCTAACTCACTCTCTTTCCTAACAATTACTCTTTCCTTTAATTCTCTCTCTCACTCTCTCTCTCTCTCTCTCTCTCTCTTTATATAACCCTCTCTCAGAGCTCGCAAACTCAAATTTTATAGTTCTCTCCCATCACTTACACTTTAATCCCCATCCACAAATCACAATATTTTCTATCATCGCTCTCTTATTCACTCCCTCTTACAAATTCGAAAACACTCTATTATCACTCTCTCCTTCACCACTTTTTTACCCGATCTTTTCACTCCTTTGTTCCCTGTCTCACCATTCCTTGACCCTTGTATCTTCTCTATGTAACTCAATTGTCATGAACTTCTCATGAACTCTCTCTTCCATGTTCACTTTGATACTTCCATCCTTGTCCCTCACTGTATCCTTGTTTCAGCAGCAACCTGTTATATTATTATAATAAAGCAGCGCAGTATTGGCCGGTCTCGTCTCGTCTCGAATTAGTTCAATTAAATTGACAGCAACATCGACATTATAAAATGCAACCTAGATAATTAATTAGACCCCAATTAATAATACATTTTGAAATGTGTGTGCGCGCGCGCGTGGGTGTGTGCATGTGTGCGATCTGTCTCTTTGCCATGACGAGTGGCTAGCTAGCTATAGTCTGTCTAAGCAAAGAAGACATTCTGGCAAGAAGGGAAAATAACTTCAGTTTGGTCAATATTGGTTTACAAATTATAAATTTAGTTTGAAATTGTATAAGAAATTCTGATCTACAATTTGATACCATATTTATAATTTTTTAACCCATATTGATCGAGCTGGAGTCATTTTCCCATCCAGCCAGAATGTCTTCTTTGCTTGGACAGACGGTATAGAGGTGGGTCCGCTTAATTTGTAATTGTGCGATTAATTATTGATGACGTTTGGGCCGAGTGTGAGTGTGTGTGTTGATTCATTATCCTAGCCTCTATTTGTTTGAATAGTGTTATCGAGTGGACAACTGACAGCGATTGATGCCCAGCGGGGTAAACTATAGGCACGGACCGGGCTGCTCCATCAAGGCGATTTTTACTATCTTGTAGTTAATTAAGCCATCAAAAGGTAGTCAGAAATGCAATTGCATACACATTGATTCCTCGATGAAAGTTCACGAAACAAGATAATTTCTTTGCTTGAATAATATAAATGAATGAATATATATATTGCTTATATTGGTAGAATGAATGCTTATATTGGTAGAATAATGGATCGCAATTTTGAATTATATAATTTTTCATTAAACCCCCTACAGTAATATTGTTTCAATGACAGGCTATTGATAAAACACAGGATTATATCGAGGTTTTCTATTTAAAGTACGAATCACAGAGTCCTATAGAAATTATTTTGTATTTAAAATAAAAATAATTTTAAAATGGAAAAAGCGTACTGTAAATCATATTTCAAATAGAAAACATTGATAAGTATCCCTAAGAATAATAAATATCAATTTACAGGATAAATAGCAATTTGTTAAAACAAATAGACTTGTAATTGATATCAAGATTCAGGCCAAGAAAGCAGGATACTTGAACTTCTTACAAGGTTGTATGCTATGTAGGCCTACTACATGAGTACATTTCATCCGAATAGTTTTCCATTAGACCTCCAACTCCAATCCATGAAAATAGAGAATCCATTTTATTTTTGACATTTTTTAGGTTGAATCTTGAGTGGTAGAAAGGACTTTCTTATCCTAACTCCTCCTAATAAAGAATATTTTCATATTTTCATCTAGAGATAATAATGATAGAGCGAGTTTATTGTAGGAACTATATTGAAATAGAAGAAATAAGACTGTTTATATAGATTGAAGAATGTTTAATAAGAAATACTGATAGTGTACTATAGTAGGTGGACATAATTGGAGGGGGTGATTGGATTTAGTGTGAGGAACCAATTCCGTTGTTATTGAATAGGGAAGCAAATCAAATATGAACCAATGTGGAGTCCGAAATTGCATCTGACACAGCTACCGAATTTTTTCCATCCAACGTGTGCAACATGCTAAAACTTTCAAAATCGATGCACGCGCAGGCACACTCGCGCGCCCCAGTTTAAAAGTTTAATACTCGGCGCGGAAAAGAAATCTAGATTTGAAATATTGATAAGAGAGCGAGATTTCGAGAGTGCGGGGCAGGGCGATTGAAAGAAATGGCAGCTAGTTATTAACAATTCAAGCGCAGAGCCGGCATATTTCATTACGGCAGCGCGCGGCTCCGAAGCTGAGCGTGCGTGAGTCACAAAAAAAGACGGAAAAAACAAATGTTATAGAATAAAAGATTCCTGGTGATTTATTATTTCTGGAATCGATAGCAGCGCTTTAATTCCAGATCGCATCGAACTGGACAAAACTATAAATAATAGAATAGAGCCGACACAGGCATGGCGTAATTTTTCTTCAGTTGACTACTACCTACGTATAACAATATTATTCTCCTATACTCACTCATCCCTCGTTTGAATTATTTAGAGATGACATCTCGCCTAGGAACATTGTTCTAAGTGGCGTATATGTTTTTGTTGCTCTTTATTTGACGTAAAAACATTATAAATTATTCATACACGCCCAACTAATACATGCTTATTGTTATGCGATTAATACATGTCATGCTATCGAGTGGGTCACTCACCTCTCCTTTTTTCGCTCTACCATCTTCAACTTCCTTATTGTCACCTCATGAAGGATTAGTGCCATTCTACATATATAAAATACATAGAAGACATCGAAGGAGATTCGAGAATAGTAGAGAAGATTGGTTCAACTTATAAGATTCAGTTTAGTTTTAAAACAATTTGATCAAATATTGAATACTCATGTATACTGCTATTTCTCAAACAATTAACTGCATTTTATATTGGAAATTACTAAAAATATATCAAAATCTATATCATTCTCAGGTACAGTAATAATTAATGTTAAAATTTGAATTTTATAAGATGCATGATTAAATTTATAAAATAGGATGAATGTAAGTAGAAGAAGACGTTTCTAGTTTCTCTAAAATTGGGGAACCGGAGAATGCTAAAATCCCGAATTTGGAATGGGAAGGAACCGTTTATAAATGAATCTAGTAATAATAAGGATGCTTCTATGGTAATTGTCTCTGAATACTCAAAAAATGGAAATTACAAGATGTAGATCCACCAACGAATCAAGTAGTTCTTCAAAGTCCCAGCTTAATCATTCGAATGGAAATTACAGGTTGTGGTAAATATAAATGCTAGTAATGACGACATTAGGCCTAATACTGGCTAATGCTCAACAATTACAACAATAAAAAGATCAAAGAAGTGGAAAGACATTTGTCTGGAGGCTAGCTAGATATAGAGATAAAGAGTTTCCCCGAAAATGATAAAATGATACTCCTAGAGTGATCTAGGAAAATGACTAGAATTGAGCATCTGCTTCCCCTAATGCAAATTGAACTATTGATGTTCATTCTAGAATGAAAGACTAACCAAGACTGCACTAGAACTCACTCGTTTCCAAAGTGACTTATTTTTCCCAATAAACCTATTAAGTAGCATAGTAATGAATTAATTAAACTCCATGATAATTAATTCAACCTCGAATAGCTTCCTTAAAACCCCTAAACCTAAAACCCCAACCTAAAACCTAAAACCCATATTATTCAAAAACCCAAGTATTTAAAAAAAACCAAGATTAAGTTGATAGCTCATTTTTAGTACAAAAATATACTGTAATATATATGTTCAGATACACGAAGGTAATAGCTACTCGAGAAGGTTGATCTCCCCACAAATTATAAGCCATATTAGAATTCCTTCTCGTATACTGGATGGAAATCCATCTCCCTTGAAACAATCAGATTATTTGCTATAATTCAGTAGCAAAATCCGATAATATATCATACAAACTACTACTCTTTCCTCTTACAAAAACAGTCTGTCTAACCAAAGGAGGCATTCTGGCATAATGAGAAAATGACTCCAGCTCGGTCAATATAAATTATTTTATTATAAATTTAGTCTCAAATTGTAGGAAACATTCTGATCTACATTTTGGATTTGAACTCATAATTTGTTAACCAATATTGAGCAAGCTGGAGTCATTTTCCCATCTTGTCAGAATGTCTTCTTTGTTTGGACAGACTATACAAGAAGTTGCATATTTCACGAAGAGTGACTGCAATATTGATAAACGAGCTGCATTGGGCCACACTACATCCGCTGTTACGCTCCACATAGAAGTGCATAGAAAACATATTGCACTTGTGCGTGAGGTGGAACTCCGGCACGCGAACCTCACTTATTTCTTTATAGGATAGCTCATCGCTGTATTATATAAGACGAACAGGGTTCAGGGATATCTATATTTGTTGCATCATGAAATCTGTAAGTCCGAAACTGCACATTCACACAGAAAACACAACCAACTCACGTGATCAGTCTCTCAACACATGGAAGGGTCTTTCGGTCTTCGCTGCATATTCATGTGATGCCCCGGTCCAAATAGCATGTGTATACATATGTACAGTTAGGGCCAAAAAAGAGAGTGAGTGAGCGATAGTTACATACAATATAAAGACAGAAAGAGTGTGAGAGGGGGGTGAGAGTGATGGATATATAGAAGGGGAGGAAGAGGAGGTGAGAAGAGTGAATTAAGAGGAAAGGAGTAAAGAGTGAGAGGAATAAAGTAAGAGATAGGGGAATGACAGTAGTTTCCCATAATAGATTGCAAAGAAGAGATGAAATAATGTTTCACTTCAATTGCATTGATCACAGAATAATATTTTGTATTATACCGATTTCTACTTTAAATTGTGGATGGCAACACCCTAGAATTTCGTATCTACGCACACTCTCGTATCTAGATAATAAAAATTTAAGTGAAGAGATGAAGAGAGAGAAAATGTAGACACCAGCTCTGAAAACATAATCAGATAGGCTAAAATAGAATAGAATAGAAAAGAAAAGAAAAGAAAAGAATAGAATAGAATAGAATAGAATAGAATAGAATAGAATAGAATAGAATAGAATAGAATAGAATAGAATAGAATAGAATAGAATAGAATAGAATAGAATAGAATAGAATAGAATAGAATAGAATAGAATATTAAAGAAATAATATTAATAGAAATTTAAAAAAGAGGGAAGAAATGAGAGGTTTGGGTTGACATACAGATGTGATACTTTATAAGGATAGTGTCAGAATGGAAAAAAAGGAATCAAGCATTGATTTCTAGGATTTGGAAAACCTTCAGCATTTAAAACGTACATTACAAAGTAACCTAATAACCTAACGCAAATGTAAATCCTGAAGACAAAATCAAGAGTGGTTGGAGAAGATGCGAAAGTAGGAGATAGTGTAAGGAGATGTGAAGTAAATATGGAGAAGAGTGATAGAAGAAGAGAGTGAGAGACATAGAAAACACTACAGGTGAGAGTTGAATGGTATAGTCTGTTCAAGCAAAGAAGACATTCTGGAAAGATGGGGAAATGACTCCAGCTTGGTCAATATTGATTCAAAAATTATGAATTTGGTCTCAAATTGTAGAGAACATTCTGATCTACAATTTCAGATCAAATTTTGATTTTTTAACTAATATTGACCGAACCAAAGTCAATTTCCCATTTTGCCAGTATGTCTCTTTTGCTTGGACAGACTCTAGCACACGGTTGTTTAATATGCATTTTTCATATCACCAGCTATCAACTCGTTATATTGAGGGCGTAACGTTGTAGCTAGAAAACGGACTCTGTACCAATGTTTTATTACTTCCTTAGCTTCTGGTGTTTTGCACTGCTGAAAGAAGCACTCTAACTGCATTAGGCCTGTACTGCACTTACTAAGAATATACATAGCATTTAATGCAGCAGGAAGGGGTCTCCTGCACTTATGGAAGGCAGTGGGAGGGGGGAGACAATTCAAAAACTCACACAACCCAACTAGCACACATACTTTCCGGTTTCTAATCACTAGGAAACCTCTTTGGGGTAGCTACCTTATTCAAAATTCAAATCAGATCCTCCAATTTAACTGCATTTTGAACTGGGATAACAACATTACTACCTACCGCAATCAACCATAACACGCGAACAAAAACTATCGCTTACAATAATAATTTTCGACTGTAAATTACTCTCCTCGGATTAGTTAATACACATGAAATCCTCCACTATATTACACATATGCATTTGTGTTAGTGACTATTTTACACATCTACTATATCCTGTCCAAGTGAAGAAGACATTCTGACAAGATGGGAAAATGACTCCAGCTAGGTAAATTTTGGTTAAAAAATATAAATTTGGATTTAAATTGTAGAAAACATTCTGCTCTACAATTTATGACCATATTGATAATTTTTCAACCAATATTGACCGAGCTGGAGTAATTTTTTCATCTTGCCAGAATGTATTCTTTGCTTGGACGGATTTTAATATATGTGTATTTGATTGTGTGTTAGTGCCTATATTATGAGTGTATGCAAATGTTGTAGTGACTAGATTACACAGTGTATGTGCATGTGTGTTGGTGTACTGTGGCTGCCATTTATTGTCCGTGTCGTGCAACTTATGAATGAATAATGGTCGACGATAAATTTAATAGAGTAGCAAGTATTTGCGAGGCCTGACGTTTTCAGCCGTTTCAACCGTTTAAAACTAGCGTCTGAATTTATTAGTTCCATTCTATTACACAATAGACTGAATCGATTAAGTTGGCCGGAAAGAATTTGTTTGGGAGATGGCTGGAAATTCGCAGACATGAAAACTGAATTTTTTAAAATTCAATTTTGAAAATCTATTTTTCAATTTGGATAATTTCAATTAAACTTTCAAATAGAACTTTAAAGATATAACTGTGAATAGAATGTTGCATCCTACATTTTGTTTTCATCAATAGCGTGAATGATTTTTGGAATATTATTCTTATTATTATAGGAATGATTATGGAAAATTATCGCCTTTTACAAAATTTACAATATAACACTACAAGTTATGGAAAATTGAAATAATTGTATATTTTTTCTTACCTAAAATATAAAAGAAGGCACAATATTAATCCTGGATTCTGAAACAGAAAATGCAAGCCACAAATAAATGTAAAATATATATTATAAAAGTATAAAAAAAGGTGGTTGGCCAGTCTTAAGGTTGGTATAGGTTACTTACTATAGGCTATATGAACCTTGGGCCAGTGTCACTTGGATGATTCAACCAATAGAAATAAATGAGGAGTATCGTCTGAATATCTCAAAGGAGTCATTAAGGATAATGGATGGCGGAGGGTTAGGGTAACCAAGTACCATGACTTGAATTTCTATAATCCCAAAATTAGGTATATCAGGTAATAGGTAGGCCTATCCTAATCTTTTCAGTGGTACAAAATTGACAAGTCGGAGGACAGGTTTATGCTGCTACTGGAATCTGCGACACTTTGCTGCTAGTTTGGCCTCAGCCTAGAGTACAAAAACGTGAGAAAACATGTTAAAAATGGGTGTTTATTGAAAAATTAGGAATTTTAAAAGTTTATTGTCTCTTTTGAATAGAAGCAACAGGAGAGTAGAAATGATGGGAAAAGGAAACCATGCTTTCACCAATTCACTGTTGAGCAGGGGTGATAATGTCGATTAATATTTGATTGAAATCTGGTTTGTACTTCTTAAAAACAAAATGCAATTGGCAGGCAGCCGGGGCATGGCAGCAGCGGAAGGGCGAGCCGTCGTCAATGAAGTTTGTTTAAATTATCGCCAGCTGCTTTCCAATTGATGGAAAGATAAATTGGAAAATTCGCTGCCGCTCGGCAGCCGATAACGAACGGCGAATAATAACCGGACGGACGCCAAATCCAAAGTGGAAAAGGAAGGAAAGGGTTTTCAGAGATTGCTTTAAACAAAGTACAGCAGTCAACAAGGGGGCGAAATTAGAAGAAGGACGCAAAAGAGAGAGAGAGTACTTAGGGAACAACTCTGAGGAGGTCGAAGAATAAGGCGAAGAAGAAAGGGGAGAAAAGGATGAAGGTGAGGAAGGAGATGAATGTTAGGAAAAAACGATTAATAAGAAGAACAAGTAGAAGAAGGAAGATGAGATAGAGAAGGAGGAGGAGGAGGAGGAGGTTGAGGATCAGGAGGAGAGAGAGAAGAATATGGAGGAGGTGGAGGAGAAGGAGAAAGAGAAGTAGAAGAAGGGAGAGGAGGAGGAAAAGGAGGAGGTGGAGGAGGAGAAGGAGGAGAAAGAGAAGGATAAGAAGGAGAAGGAGGAGGAGGAGGAGGAGAGGAAAAATAGGAGGAGGAGGCCAGGGAGAAGAAGGAGGAGGAGGAGGAGGCCAAGGAGAGGGAGGAGGATAAGAAGGACGAAGAGGAAAAGGAGGAGGAGAAGTAGGAGGAGAAGGAGGTGGACGTTGAGGATCAGTAGGTGGTGGAGGTGAGAAAAGGATGAGGAGGAGGTGGAGGAGAAGAAGAAGAAAGAGAAGGAGAAGAAGGAGGAGGAGGAAAAGGTAGAGGAGAAGGAGGTAGAGAAGGGGTTGGAGAAGGAGGAGGAGAAGGAGGAGAAAGAGGAGGATAAGAAGGAGGAGGAGGAGGTGAAGGAGGAGAAGAAGGCGGAGGAGAAGGAGTAGGAGGAGGAGAATAAGAAGAAGGTGAAGAAGGAGAAAGGGGAGGAAAAGGAGAAGAAAGAGGAGGAGGAGGAGGAGGAGGAGAGGGAGAAGGAGGAGGAGGAGGCCAAGGAGAAGGGTGAAGATTAATTGAATAAGAAGAACTGTGAAAAGTGAGAAGAAGAATAAGAAGAAGATAAAGAGAAGAAGAGAAAGGAATTGACTAAGTAGGAAGCTGGCTCATTAACGGAGACAGATAACGAACGGAAAACATTCCTGTCTTATCATTTCCCTCCCCCTGATTGAGAAAGAGGCAGATAGAAAAAGAATTAAAGCTACCTGCTGTGGTCGTCGAAACCATTGCAGATCATTTGGCCATGTTGTACATTGTTTTCTGGACTGTGTTTTATCTAAATGAAACCAGCTAACGAAACAAATAAGGGGAATTGACAAATGGTTGGAAATTGACAGTATTTTCTCATCAACTATTGATTGAACTGGAGATAATACAGAACTCGGTTTCACTTGGAATTTCTAGATAAAGTTTGATATCATTACATTCCGATCGAGTTAACATGGTATCATCTGACATTATCTCAATGGAAATATTGGTGCATTTTTCTATGTTTCAACACAATCTTCAACTCAGATTTCTTTGGGTTATCGGGGGTTGGTTGAATCATGAAATTGTTTCTTCTGCTAAAATCCCACAAAATAAACTATTTCTATTTTATATACTATACTGAAAAATTATGTCATCCCATATAGGGTATGTAGCGCATGAAAAATCTCAAAGTCGATTCTTATTAAAATGCTTCTATTTGTCTCCTAGTAATTTCAACAATGTTTCTTATCAATATGATAAATATTATATCATAATATTATGATTATGCTCCTTGAAATGAATATAACCAACTACCACAAAATGCAATACATTTGAGTTTTGTGGAGGCTAGATATAACTATGACAGAATAATCGTAGTTTGTAGTTGAAGTCAAACCAAGTGAACCCAGTAAAGAAATAGGTTATGGAACAGAGCCGAAACGAAGATGGCTAATGGATACTTATGTATAAAATATAAAGAAAGGGATGAAAACCAGCAGAGATAAGTCCTACCCAAATATATATTATTAATGTCCATGCTTATGTGTGTGTGTGGCGCTCATACGTCTGTTCCACGCCTCTTCAACCAACTTAGCATATAGCTGGAAATCCGTCTGCTGCTTCTGCTTCATACTCGGCTATTACTGTTTTTATTATTCCAATATAATTATTAATTTATAACATAGCCGCGAGGATGTGGGATGGTACTTTGTGTTGGGTGGAGGGGGGAGGTAAGCGCGGGAACATCACGAAATAACGATTAGATTTAAATTTTTATTACGCGTAATGGGAGTATAGAGCTACCGTGGAGCGGAAAAAGAAGTTAGGGGGAAGGGGGTGGGGTGTTGTCTTAGTTTTGATGTTAAAAGGGGGGGAAGGGGAGTTGGTAAGCCAGAATCCACACCGGTTATTTTACGGTAGCCATTTCAAATACTGGCCGCCCTCATGAACAGATACAGTAGCACCACTACAAGAGAGAAAAAATACGAAATAAAAAGAGATAAACTAGAACGATGTACAGATAGATGATGGTCTGCAGGCAAGTCGATGGTAAGCACCACTTAATCAGTGACTGTTGTAATATATTATTTTAATAATTCTACATCTATCTTTTGTAGAGGGATTTCTTCTACTTTATCGGTTCTTTCTGTTTTCTCGTCTTCTCCTGATCCTCCTCCTCCTCCTCCTCCTCCTAATTCGTCTTTTTCTTCTTCTTTTTTTTCTCCTTCTTTTTCTTCTTTTCCTCCTTCGTCAGCTGCGTCTTTTCGGTCTAGTACGTTTATCTTTATCTCTCCATATCTCCCCAGGCGCAATCTACGGTAGCTATTTCTCAGGCTATTCCGATTGACGCGCCATCAATGATATATAAAAAGTCTCTCACCAACTCTCGCTCACCCTCCCTCTCTCTTGTTCTTTCTATCGGTCATAATAATTCTTTCTTTCTCTTTCTCTGTATCAATCTCTCTCTGTTCCTCCCTTGAACTGAATGGCAACTCTTGCCCCAGGCTCTTATCCATTCTCAATTGCTATGTTCATCCTGTTATCAAGATAATGTATAACTACACACCACACAGCCAAAGATAAATCGGCTACTTTATCATTAGTTTATAAATATTGTACTGGGCAAGCAAAACCGACGCCTAGGCTTTTGATTCGTGTTTTTCGACTCCTGTTTTTTGCCGCGTTTAAACACAGACTAATTCTCACCCACGTCATTTCTACTTTTACATGCTTCCTTGCATAAGTTTCGCACATATGTATGAATGAAATTATCTGAACTGCCTTCCAACAGATGACAAGATAGGAATCTTGTATTATTTTGCATAATATATCAATCTATTTTCATTCAATGTTTTACGAAATTCATCCCCTTTGATTTTATGAGTGTAGTAGATGTCCTAAGCAGCATTCGATAGTCCAGTCGTTAATACAGTAATTACCTCATTATTTCATAGAGTTTGTAGTGTATATGTACTCCCGTAGAATCATTTCTGTTTTTCTTCTCCTTCTTCTTCTGCTTCTTCTTCTTCTTCTTCTTCTTCTTCTTCTTCTACTTCTTCCTCCTCCTCCTCCTCCTCCTCCTCCTCCTCCTACTACTACTTCTTCTTTTCAGTTTAGTTCGGTTCTTTCCAATTCCATCAAACACCATCTTCCATCTAACAATTCCTAGGTGTATCCTCTGTACAACATTTCTTGAGTCTTGATTTTCTTATAACTTTCAACTTTCCTTGATTTTCTTCCAACTTCAACTATGATTCCTATTTAACCTACTTTCAGCTCTCGTCAACCTTCAGAAATTCATTGATTTAGTACTACAAGTTTCCAACATTTTACTTTTTTTCTCCTATTTGATTCACACTTTCCTTACAAACTTCAACTATTTCTCCTTCTAATTTTCTTCCTTCTTTCATTTTCCCTGCTTTATTCGTCCCACTTTCACCAATCCTTCTAGTCCCTCTCCATCCCACGTTTTTCTTCCTTCCTACTACTGTCTCCTTCCTTCTTTCCTCTGCCCTCTCCTTCTACCGCTGACCAGTACTGTGTTATCAGCTGGTTGATCTGGCCGTGTATATTAATCAGCAACTACAGTAGCAATGAACATAAAATAGGAGGTAGGATCAGCGATCAGCAGCGGTGGTCGTTTTTGGCTTGCCACGCCCCAATAATAAATATATTATTGAAACGGCTCGGCCAGATCTAGATTAACTACAACTGTATGCTTTGATCGTGTGAGTTCAATTCAGTGGTTGAGTGGACTGTGAGAACATTCAAGTGCAAATTCAATAATGATCACCTTCTCAGGAGCAAGGATTAAGCTTAATTTTTTCTCATACCCACTAGCAACTGATTAAATCATATTTTTTATTATTATAATTTATAAATAATCGCAGTCAACAAGAATTTAACAAGAAGTCGGTCGGAATTTAGAATTTTCAGAAATCGTAAAAATTAATTGACAGTGGAATTTTCAGTTATTCAAGGATTGAATAAGGTGTAAAGAATTTGATTTTTCTAAAAAGGATTAATGAAACACATGTAATTGACAAGAGTCAAGAAAACAGTTTTATTTGAACATTTAAAAAAATTATGAGGAAAAATAGACTATGAGCTCGAAAATAATTTTCAATTTTTTCAGTAGCTAACAATGCATAGAGCATTCTGAATTCGATTAAAACATGACTATACAAAAATTTAGAACTTAAAAAATTCAACATTATTATAGCATTAAAAATTTTCAAACTTTTCAAATAGTACGGATTATTCATAATTCATTTTGATCAAATACTGGAGCAATAAGGATGTAGTAAGTTTAAAATTTAAACCAAATTTAGACTAGTATCATAGTATAATACTGGATGAAATGTCTAGTATCATAGCTCCCTATTCAAATGTAGCTATGCTAGTATAGATCGAAATCAGCTCATATTCAACACAAGGTACGAAAATTATAATGTGATATTATTATAACGATTTTTCACATTACATCAAAGCCAAACCAACTGCTCTGCTCTGTACAGAAAAAGGTGGGTAGGTGTTCCACTTAGACCTCAAGTATGATACCTACAATGAAATATTATAATGAAACGATTCCCCACACTTATATCACGGAAATGGACAGAATCATTGCTCGGCTTGGAAAAAATGCATTATGGTAATGACTAACAAAGTGTCTGTATTACAACATATAAATAACAGTGGTGCGCTCTTTCACGCGCGTTCCAATCGGCGTCATTAAATTCAAAGAACATGTTAATGACAGGTTATTATTGCTAGCATTTCGACCAGTGAGCAGAGGCCTTACATATATATGTTAATTATTACACAATTAGATAGGCGAACAGATTTCCCTCCTATGTTTTTTCTAGTTATTCGTGCTATTAAGGTCTTCAGTTCGACGACCTATTATATTCCTCTGTTTTATTGTTCCATTTATAGTTTTATATGGCACATATCATCCACCTTTATGATACCCACACTCATCTCTCAAAACCTACTATCTTATGCCATGATTTCTAGTTTATTGTATCAACATCCTTTTCTACAGATGTTATTGAAATCTTTTGGCTGTTTGTATCAAGAAACAACTATAAAACTTGATTAACCGGAAATTTTGGTATTTTCAATACTCCTCCAAGTTCAAGTCCAATTCTTAAATGGGTGGAACTGAACGAGAAATTTGTACAAATATTGTGTGGGCCTAACTAATTCAGAATGTATTGAATGTCCTACAAAAAAGATCTTCCATCCTTTGAAAACTAAGGAAGAAGTGATGAGAGAATTAACATGGATCAACAACACAAAAGAATTAAATTTGAGAAATTCAATAATCAACTAGAACCATTCCTGATCGAACAATAAGACAATGTGTATATGTTATTTTATTAACAAAATTACTAAGACAAAGACATAGAGCGATTAACTAATTACCAAAGCTACTGAAACTGGTTCTGTAACAGGTTTAATTTCTAAAAAATGTTATTCCTCCCCTCCCTCGGTATTCTTCGGGATAACTCGTTCCAGTCATAAAAAAGTTTGATTACAAGCAAATATTTGAAAAATAAATAAATATCAAACACCCTTTTTAAAAACTTTACAAAATTATTGAATCACGGACATGTTTCGGCACATTAGGCCATTATCAATGTGGATAAAACAGTGAAATAAGTAAACAAGATTAAAAATTGAAAATATTAGTCTAAAAAATATCATATGATTGCAATTAGAAGCATATGTTATAACTCCTATTTACACCCAAATCTAGGTTTTTAAAATTTTTTCATAAATTGGATTATTATTTAAATTATCTTCATCTGTTATTTTGTTGCCATTTAACTTTTTTCCTTTCTATATTTGAAATTCTTCTTTTACATTCAATTTCATATTTTTGTTTCCAAAGTTCAATATTATCATGTTTGTTTTTATATCTCTGTAGCAATGATTTGAATCCAAAAGATGTTCAGCAAAGGCTGATTTTTGTGTGGTATTTCTGGCTTTTAAGGCTTGAACATGTTCACGAAATCTAGTATAAAAACTTCTTCCCGTTTGACCCACATAGAATTTATCGCAACAATGATGCTGTGTTCTTATTTCTGACTTCTTTTTCATTAATTCAAATGAATTGTTTGTTGTCTTGTATGCTAATTTGAATTTATTTTTGTAAAAGTTTTTCTAATGGCCCTATCGTTGTGCTGTATGGAACACAAATATATTCCTTGTTATTTTCATTTTTATTACAATTATGCTAACTTTTTTGCTTTTCCTGTTGTTTATACACCATTTTATTAATAATTTTAGTGTTGTATCCATTTTTTACTGCTAAAAATTTTATTATCTTTATCTCTTTGTCATAATTTTGTTTGGTCATGGGAATGTTTGTTAATCTATATATCATTGATCTAAAGGCTGCCATTTTTTGTTGCCAAGGGTGGTTTGAATCTTTAGGAATTAATGCATCAGTGTGTGTGGGTTTCCTATGAATACTAAAATCATGTTTGCTGTATTTTTGGCTAATTACTAAGTCTAAAAAATTAATCCTTTCTTGTTGAATTTACATTTCTTATTGGACTTATATTTTCAATTTTTAGTCTTAGACTTATATTTTTAATTTTTAATCTTGTTTACTTATTTCACTATTTGATCCACATTGATAATGGCCTAATGTGCCGAAACATGTCTGTGTTTCAATAATTTTATAAAGTTTTTAAAAAGGGTGTTTGATATTCATTTATTTTTCAATTATTTTAAACAGCCCTAAGTTTTAAAGTTCAGTTTACAAGCAAATATATTTGAATTAGATGAAGAAGATAGGAAAATAAGAGTGCTATCTCACCAAAATTAAATAGTTACATACCAATTAAATTTTTCGATTGTTTTTTACTTGTTTCTATCAGATTATTATGCCAGGACAAGTGAGTTCAGCTAATGCTTTTAATACTCAAGACATCTGCAGTTGTCAAATGATATTTACTACCGAATTGCTTCATAATATAGATTACGTATTCCTCAACTTATATCCCAGCATAAAAGCATAGAATTATTTTGCATAATCAAGAAAACCTTCAGACAATATTAATTCACCTTTCAATTCGTACTTTTGATACTGTCGATTGTATCAATTAACCGTAAGTAACCGCGGGCGATTAGCACATGAAAAACGAGGCAATTGAAATCCACCATTTTCATAAACAAACTCGGGTACTTTGTCGTCATTATGCGATGGTGGTGGTGCCTGGCGGCAGTTTCAGCAAATGCAGTAATTCACAGATAAATCGGAATAGCCGATATTTGCGTACACGCAACACAAAATGGCCGTCGACATTTAACGGACGTTATTTAGTCGTGAATTGAGCGCACTCACGAGTGAACAGGCACATTCATCTTAAATCGTGATTTTAGTTTACAACTTGAGGGGGAAGGCGGAGAATCAGTACACTGACAATTTATAAACCTACATAGGATACTGGCTACTGTTCTGAAACTACTATTAGTCTACAGTAGATACTGTAGTATCTACTATAGCTATACTAGTAGTAGTTATTTACTATACAGTAAGATTAGAAATAAAATATCTTGAAGAAACTAGGAGGATATATGTTACAGAATTCACTATTCGAAAAATTAAACAAAATTTACACTATTATCAGAGATGTTGTGGACCTATTCATAATTTAGGTAAGTGAAAATAAAGTTTGTCATATCCACAAAGTTTATAAAAAATACCATACTTAAGTTTCAATGCTCATCATTTTCCACTGATGGTGCCCTGAGTATTGAAACTTAAGTATGGTATTTTAAATGAACTTGGTGGATCTGACAACATTTGTTTTCACTTATCCAAATTAAACAACCCCTATTTTATAACGAAGAAATCGATGAGCTTGAAAAATATAATTTGAACAAACTTCTAAAAGCCAAGTGAGTAACTGGACCTGTCCTAGCTCTGCCATTTATGTTCAAACTCTTATCAATTACAACTTCTACTTCCTATTTTCATTAAAATTATGAATAGATAAGTATGTATTCCATCAAAACTACAATATTGGATTCCAAATAATAATAAAAGGCAAATTGAGATTGAAATTAAAAGAATAAAAAGTCAGAGGGGGGGTAAGGGGGGAGAGAGTGAGAAAGAGAGAGGATGGATACAAGGAAATAAAAGCATCAGGGGTCACTGGCTGGTAGGACAGGCCACCTACGTCAGTCATACAGGGATGAAAAATAGACACTGTCAATCAAAATTGAAAAATTCCACATTGAGTAGCTAAAAAATTCAGCCGCTGACAACAGAAAAATGTCTAGCTGATTTCTTTCACTCATAATATACATTGAAAAGCATATCTTACTACTACGGTCATGAGTAACATGTTTCCAGTGTGATGAATATTAGATTGAGAGAAAACGACTATAGCAGACACCAACCAGACTGGCGGTTGGCTAATGACTGTTATTATTTCTCGGCTCCGTTAGCACAGTCAGCGAGCGATCTGTCACAGCATATCAAGTCAAAATTCACCTAAGCTGAATGGTAATCTCTTGCGGACCGCTTTCAGACTTTCCTGGAAGAGCTAAGCAATATTTATAGACATTCACCGAACGCCAATTTCGTTGGCGTATGCTTATACCTTCTGTTTCGCCGTCGAATAATAGATGAACGGAATGCTAAATTCAACCTAACAGAGAAGCAGTGTGAGTGAGAGTGTATTACATATAGATGTAACATGCATGAATAAGAAAAATTGGCTCAGGCTTTCCGGCAGTTGATGTGGCCTCTACTTGCTATACTTACATGTTCAGGTTGACGGGTAACAAAAACACGAACTATTTTCAACAATAGCAAATGTCTTCTTTGCTTTTGACTTCAATGCACTTTAAAATCATGAATCGAACTAGAATTATAACCGGAGTTTGAATTTCGGATTTGAACTTGCTAAAGTAACTTACATATACTTAGTTCGTAACGATTAGCTTTGGAATAAATTCAAGACATCAACATAATAAAATTAACCATCAATTTCCATTATCCCACACAGGCACTACATCAGTGGAAAAATATTATTATTGTTACTTTGTTATTCACCTCCTTTGTAAGCAAATAATTATAATAGATATTTTTCATTAATATCACTACAGTACATTAATATAAATTCTACTATCAATATTATTCATTCTTCCACTGATTCATTACAACCAATTTTCTACAAGAATTTTCTACTATTCGTACTACCAATTATAATATTCAATCATGAACTGTACTAGGATGTCTAAAAATATTTATTTCAGTTTATGATTCTACCCATATTAAGTATTTTTTCATGAATTTCTTCACCAATTTCTATAATCTTCCTTTTATTATACTTTACTATAATCTTTCCTTTTATTATACCAACACTGCCGGCCGGGAGGTGAATCCTGGCGGGGTGGAGGGGGCGGCTTCGGCTCGGACAGTGTTGGTTCGAGGACTGTGAGTTCTGATTGAGAATTTATAGCTTTTGGGCCGGTATTGGCCGGGCTGGGGCCGTTTTCCTGTCGTGCCGGGGTGTCTTCTTGGCTTGGACGGGCTGTACAGTAGAGTGAATTAGAAACTGGCAACCAGCTGGTAGGCCTAGACCCTTCATGGGCTGTTGAGCCAGACATACATACTGTCTTATCTACTGTATTTAGATGCAAGTGAAGTCCGTTACATTGGGGCAAGTATCCAATCCATATGTAGTTACGTTATCAATTAATTATTATTTGTGAAATAATAACCTTCACCAGCTTATCAGGTAATGCCTCATCATCTGAACTAAATTATGAACTGGATATTTGTCTATCAAACTTCTTTTCCTTCGTGCCCTTCAGAACAGTCTATTTTTATTCTGATATCAAATGATATTCTGGATTAAGAATTACCCGAAACAAAGTTGTGAGTGATGATGAAGTTAAGTGGAGTGAACATTGTTTATTGGCAATGAAGCCATAATTTATGGCAGGTTGTCTCTTTAAAAAAACAAGAACTCCTTCCTTGTTTGAACTTCATCTTTCTTATTATTGGAGAGGTCTCCCCATTTTTCCTTTACTTTGTACATTGAACGCCATAGCAAATATTTGTCCAATTCCTCCTTCCTTGTCTACTCGTCTACAAACTAATTTTATTGACTCATTTTCAACATTCGACTACTAAACGTCAATATTCTTCAAAAAGATGCTCTCGTTTACAATTTATTTCAACATTTTTAGTCCCCGATGTCCTCAAATAGTAAATAAAGTATCTATGGTAAATAAGGTCTAACGTTTCGACCATCGCTTGATGTTATAATTCAAGTTTTATTATTCCTTTGCTTATAGTGCCCAGTTGTAACTATCAGGATCAGGTAGGCCTGCTGTTCTGTAATTGCTTTCAGTTTCAGGTACTTTTCTGTAATTTCAATCAGGATCAGGTTCTTTTCTGTAATTACACATCACTCGCCATGTTCACATGCATTCGTTCACAATTATATGCAACACCTTAACGTGTTTTCCACACAATTTTAAAATTTACATCATTAATTCTCACAGTACAACTGAAAATACTTATCCTGGCAAGAACATTTTCATTTTATTCTTCAACGTATACGAATATAGTATCACGTATAGTAATATGTTTTTGCGGATGATGCCCACATAAGCATTTTAGCTTGTGCGTGGGTAATGGATATTGAGTGCGAAGGTGATTGGTGAGGTGAAAACAGCCATGCCACTGGGATTCGAACCCAGACCTGGCAGTGCTAGCGGACTGAAATTTGTGAGTTTGTGACGCACACGCCCTAGCCCACTGCGCCGACCAGGCCGGCAGTATTCATGTATAATACGGTGAATTATAGTATAGTTATTGAATAAACAGATATTATAAATTGAATCGATTATTGTCATTAAAAATTGAGTTTTCAATAGATTTTGTACTGATACTCAATACTCATTTATTTCAACCCTCAGCCCTCTTCTAGTGAAACAAGGAAGGAAATTCGACGACTTTGCAGATAAGAGAGAGACAATCGTTTAGCAGGCGCCCGACATACGACGCCGACGCCATCCATGCTGGAGACGCACTCAATCAAATTAAATCTATTATAAGCGAATCACGGCGAAATAATAACCTTTCATCTACTTAGAACTGCTTGCTGCTGGGGCCAAATGAGAGAGCCCAACTGAACAGAAGAGAAACGACTAACGCAATTATAACAGTATTTTCGACGGGCGGAAGTCACGGGGGGTTGTGAGGGCATCTTCTTATCAGTGTCATTCCCCCCACACTCTCTCACTGACACTTTCTCACTCCCTCTCTCTCTCACACCCTGCTCTCGTTCTCTTTCTCTCCACAGCACGCTATCCACTCGAAGGAAGTTCAATTAGGACATTGTTATGTGCCCCGAAAATCATTCACCGATGCCCCCCAACCCCCTCCAATTTTAGTTTAGGGTGGGGTAGCGCCCCTCCTTAAATTAATTACCGCCAAGGCTACTATAGTCTATAGGCAATGACTACTACTACCACTGTTCAGTCTATCACCATGCCTAATAATACTCCCTAAAACACTCGGCCTGAAACTGGGTGGATCTACCCCTTTCATTAGTTTTCTTCTTGTGCTTCATTTTCCTTACTTCTTATTTCTAAAAACCTTAAAAATCGATATTCGAAAGAAAAGTCCAAGTACATATTGAAATCGAATCGAATAATAGATAGATGCATAAGTCAGTAAGTTCATCTGAGATTGATATCTATATATCGTATGGTTATATAGGTGTCGGCCAATAAAATGAAATAATAGAGCAAGTTTGCCCTCGTCAATATTAAAAATACAAAAACAGTTATCTGAGATTGATAAAGGGGTAGAACAAAGACTTAACTTAAACCAATAAAAAATTAACAGCAATCAAAAGTGAAGTTGAGGATGAAACTATTATTATTTATGAATAATAACTCTATCATTAATTTGAGAGCAAAATAGCCTCAAAATGTATGGAGATTAGACATAGCTGGTACGAAATCCATTTTGAGAAAAATCAATGTGAATAATCAAATTAATAATTAGTATGTCTTGTGAGCTTCACATTATCTTGTACTGTTATTTTTTTATGTACATTGTTATTTTGATTGTTTTATGTGATTTTTTCAAAGAATTGATTATATTCAATCATAACTTGTATGGTATTTTAATTCGTATAAGGAATCCTCATCATGTGTAAATTACTTATTATATATTCTACGAAGTAAATAAATATTTGGGTCCTGGGGGGAAGTTTCACGTAAGCATTCATATCTAACTTTTTAATAGTGTTGATTGAAGATAATTTTTTTCAAAAAACATAGGATATGTGTAAATTTCGGTAAAAACCCGGAATGTTAGTTTAGCTTGAATGTCTACTAGATAATATAGTCTTTGCGTATCTCCACTGTATATCTGCAATCTAAAAACTGAATGGAATACTTGTAGCAATCAGATAAACCTTCTATCATGAACTTGTATAGCTACATCCGTCATTACTAATAGAAGTTACTGAAATTCTTCAATGTTCTGAAATACTTCAATCATTGAATAATCATCCGGCTGCCGTTCGATTATCGAGGATGATAATAATATCGACAGGCCATTCTCGATCTATGAAATTAGTTTGTGGATTAGCAAAGTCAACGTACAGTAGGTAGGATACAGTTTAATAGTATAGTATGCTGGAATGGAGCAGAGAGCTACCGTGGTATCGGAGCTTTGATTATGCACAGAAAATGCGCGCATCCTTGGGGGGGGGGGGAATTTGTAGCGAGGGGAGGGGGTAGCGAGAGGCAATTTTTCGAATTAAATTGGAATAGAATCGAGAAGCTCTGAGAGCTGAAACAGCGGTGGTGGTCTAATAAGTCACGGATCGGTTAATAGAAGAAATGAGACGTGGACGATTATTATTACCAAGACTACTGGATGCTGGGTGAGGGATGATGGGGGGGGTAGTGAGAAGAGGAGAATCTAGAAAGAAAAATGATAAGTTAAAATAATAATCATAAAGGGAGCGATACATCTGCTTCTGTTGAATAGGAAGATGTTGGTAGCCGGAGGGATTTGAGAGAATGTAGAGAAGGTCAGAAGGAATACGCAAAAAATGGAAAATATGGAAGGATATTCGAGCAAAAGGAAGGGAAAAGATAACGAGAAGAAGAAATAAGAATAGTGAAATGCAAGGAGAGCAGACAAAGATGGACAAGGGGATGATGAGGGGAAGGAGAGAAGGAGACGAAAAAAAGAAAGAGGAGCAAGTAAAGAAAAAAGTAAGAAAAATAGAAGTGAGAAAAAATAAGTAAACGCCAGGGAAATAAGGTGAAGGAAGTGGATGAGAAGGAGAATTTATAAAAGGATTAGAATGTGGAGTAAATGGAGTGAGAAATCGAAAATAGAATAGATGGGAAAACAATATAGAGCAATAGAAGGAAACAATAGTAGGATGATAATAATAGAGAATCAGAAATGTAATTGAAGGAGAAGAAGAATTGGAAAAATAAGGGGAGAATTATGTACGCGAAGAAAAAGCAGAAGATTGGAACTGGACGGGAAAGAAGAAAATAAGTGAGGAGAAGGGAAAACAAGAGAATTAGAAAGGTGCTAGAGAAGAAGGCGATGATAAAGAACCAGTAGAAGAGAATTAGATGAGATAAAACTTGAAAGAAATAGTGTTAGGAGAATCAGTAGAAGAGTAGAAGATGTTTTGAAAATAAGACAACAAAGAATTCAGTATGAAGAAGTCAAAGTGAATGAAAGAAGAAAGTATCTCTAAGTTTCATGTGCATGTAGATGAATGTTGAGGAGGATAGGGAGAGAGGTAAACTATGAAAAGATGAAGAGGAGAGAGAGGATGAAGATGAAAAAGAGGAGGAGGAGGAGTAGGATGAGGAGGAGAATAGGAGGAGGAGGTTCTGGCTCCTGTTGCCAGTCTCCACAGCAGCCCAAGGAAATACGAGTGAATAGTAGCCTACACTCGGCTACTAGAATATGATTGTAGATGATGATATCAATACCAGCACCAGAATGCCGTACCTCCATTATTATAATCTAATATTATATTGAGCATGGCTTCTCTGCAGTCAGCACTCGGTATTATTTTTCGTTTCTCATTTATTCAGTCCACTCCTACTCATTCTTTCCCACCGTCAATGCCACTGTAATAATCTCCGTGCATTTAGCTCCGGGCCGCATCTCACACAGAAATAAATATACTTGTACGTTATACATTATTAGATATGTAGGAATGTTCAGTGTACTGCCTTCCACTCTCTGAAATCTAGTGCTTTGAGAATTGAGGGTGATCTTTAGAACTTACTTGTTAACAACATCTTTACTCACAAGAAATATTTTAAACTTACTGAATCATTTGCATAATAAATACAGTTTTTGAAACTTATGGAATTTCTGTTCTGACTTGTATTTAAATTGAAAAAGTGTTGCACTCGATTGGGAAAGAAAAATTTCTTAAAGAAAGAAAATTCTTCAACATATTTTTGAATTGTGCTATGATTACATAACTACTTATGAGACAATATGAATGTAAGTTATCATAGTATAAGTGTTCAGTATCAAGGTACAGTGGGAATATTATGCTTTCTTGAAACTCCACTTTTCTAAGTTTTCATACATCTTTCAAATTTCAGCCAAGAAAATTGGGAACATAATTTTAGTAATATAATAACAAGAAAACCAAGAAAGAAGGCTTAACAAGAAATCCAAACGCGTAGTGATAGTGAACCCGTAGAATATTCCTGTCTAGAGCGAATGAGTAGTAAGCTTAACAAATGCGAATTTGCCAATTTAAATGCAAAATTTCTATTTGTTGCTGCTTCTTTGCTCAAATTTAACCTTACCCTACAACTTGGAGCGACTAAATGAAAATTCAGATAATAAAATCTACGAAATGACAATCATAATATCAATTGATTAAGATTGAGGAGTGTAGGGAAAAATATCAAATAATGATGATGAGTAGATTATTATTAACTTTTGTTGAAAGGAACACAGGAAATGAATGGAGAAATGCAGTCTACTGAAAACGTAAGTAACAGAAAATAAAATCTTCACAGAGAGTATATCGACCCCAGATTGGACAATAAAACAAAAAAAGTGTGTTCAAGAACGTTAAAGTTGTATTGGGTTGCAACTTATTAAAAATGGAGATATCATACTCATTCATGATTCTCATATACATGTTTAATTAAACGATTTCCGTTGATTTCATGTCTAATCACAGTTGCGTATAGTCTGTCCAAGCAAAGAAGACATTCTGGTAAGATGGGAAAATGACTCCCACTTGGAACATATTGGTTCAAAAATTATAAATTTGTGCTCACTGTGTAGATCACAATGTTTTCTACAATTTGAGACTAAATGAATAATTTCTGAATAAGTATTGACTGAGCTGGAATCATTTTCCCATCTTGCCAGAATGTCTTCTTAGGTTGGATTGACTATAATCACAAGTCTAAATTGAGGCGTTCATTGCACCGATTGTACGATTCGCCGACAAAAGAGTGCAACTGCTTTCATTGCTGCTTAAATACAAATGTCTCACACTTACTAATGGCTTACTAAGAAAGTATTCGTGAGAACAAGTTATAAAGATAATGTTTTATAGGCCTTGTACTGAGCGGAGGAGTTGTCGAGGTGGAGGGGGTGTTAGCGGTGTACATTTCATTTAATTATCGTGTATATTATTTTCAACTGGTCTGTTGGAATTACTGATGAGTTGTACTTCAGTTCCATTGGCTCTTTTGATTTGGTCAGTGAACATGGGCTTTCTAGGGTTAAAGAGTTCGATTACTTTTCTGGCATTCAATTTTTTCCTCTATTGAAATTAATTTTCACTTCTTATTCCTTTATTTTGCTCAAGTGTCGATATGTGAGTATCAATTTTCAATTGAAATCGTTACCAAAAGGAAATTTTTCATCAAACTGTGATTTCAAGAAACGGGAGTTCCAAAAATACAATTTTTCAATTAAAATTAATGAGAACTGAACTGATATAATCATACATAACGGCGCTTGAAAAATTTATTTGACAACCATTAAAAAAATCTATTACACACTTATGAGACCAGAAATTAAAAGCAACTTAGTCATGGCCACTTTCTTAGTTGATAATGGTTTTCGAACTATAATATTTAGTATGAGAAACCACAAAAACGTGGAAAGTTCCAAGTTTTTTAATGAAATAGAAAAAAAAGGAGTCAACATTTATAACGTCATATATAAAAGTAAAGAAAATTTCACTACTTAACTTTTAACCTGAACACTCTTTTGCATAATTTATGCATATTGCCTTTAGTGAACCGCTTTAGTAATACTTGAATACTATATAGTGATTAAAATAATAATCAAACCTGTTCTTCTTTAATGTTAAGGTAAATCCTTCACACAATATATTTTCATCATTTCAAATAGAATATTGACTAAAAACCTTAAAAATGCAAAATCTCGATTAGAAACTCAATGAAGAACTCAAATGAAATAAGCAACCTCAGAAAAGAAATCATTTCATTTCCCTTTACAAAAAACGATTCCGGTAACATGTTCTCCTGTTGGATTCAAATTTGACAGAATTGGATTCAAATTCAAAAATTCCAAATTCGATTCAAATCCTGTCGGATTCAACTAAAAAGTCGCAAACTCATGTAAACCATACTTCTTTACAATAATTTTTAGAATAGAATCCAACAGCAAATAACTTCTAGAGTAAATTCCCTAGCTTAGGAGGGAATTCCAGTAGCAGCAACGAGGACCAAGTTACCGGCTGATCATTGAAGATGAAGGAATGGTGAGAGGAATAAGCCAGCCAACAACTCATAAAAACAAGAACAACCAGCACAACTCTAAACAACACGCAAGAACAATTTCCAAAGTAACAACAATGCTCGATGATCGTTTCTCGTGTTCATACTAGTTGTTCGGGCGGCTACTGGGCATTAGCACAAGCGCAAGCAGAGAAGACACCTGCTACATGTAAATTGTATTTTAACGGCGTGTCTTTTCAGCTTGTGCGAACTACCAGTTTCATTTTGCTACTGGTTTTACCCCTTGTTTTAATCGAATCGTGAACCCTACACGTATTAAAATATAATGCCGGTAGTATCCCGTCATCAACATCATAATCGATATCGTTTTTATTCGACATCATAATCGAAATAATCGAGTAGCCGTCTCGAATCACAGCATCGATGATGCGCCACTAATTGATAGTTGCCGACCAAACGAATAACAATAACAATATAATATAGACAGCCAAGCATCATAGAATACGAACATTTAATTTGCTGTGTTTTCACCTTTCCGACGTGACTCTATTTATCCCGCGGCCATTCAGCCCTTCTGTAATAATAGAAATTAAGGATTATAAATTTTTATATCCTTCTTATCCTTATGGACTGACGGGCAGCAGTGAGTTAAAAGAAGTTACGTTTCTCATGACGAAGAGAATTAAGTTTGTATTCAAAATACACGGATCAACATTTTTGGTCCTTCTATCTCTCTTACAACCTCGAGGGAATCCTTATACAGAAAATCAGCCTTAGGATTCAAATACAAAAAAAAATTCAAAAAGCAATGAACATTTTTCAATTTTCCTCAAGAATCCAAATAGTTCTACAACATACTCTCTCGGTTTTATGATTAATACTTCATTCACAGAAACTTAATATTTCATTAACAAAAGATGGAACATGAATGTTTTATTCATTTGATTTCAATAAAAACACAGAGACGATCGTTGTTCATTTAAGCAAGATGAGTGGATGTTGAGATGTTATGATGATTTTGTGAATGTGATGACAGAGAATAATGAAAATTACATTGATTACATTTCAGTTTGAAATTGAACAGACATTGATTAGAAGATTATAATTAGATTGAAGAGCTATTGAGCTCAAAAAATCGATTTGGATAAATAATTATTTAGAAAGGATTTCGGAATGCCTTGTCTGGAAATACTGGATTATTGAGTTTGTGATCACGATTTTAGAATTTGGGACCACAAAACTGATAGTTTTGAATTGAGAAATGGTTACACTTTATAATCACGATACATTCAGCTCATCACGATGTACATTTTGGCAAATTGTTTGTAATACAGTATGAATGAATTTGAATACTATTTTGGTGAGAAACATGAATCGAATATGAAATCCTGTCATTGAAAATAATTTCCTGGGCATAATAATTCACCACATAATAATTGTATACAATTCATAATTATTAACATGATTGCACTATAGAGCATGAAATTTAGTAGATTTTGAACATAAAAAAACAAAATGAACATTGTAGCCTAATAAGGTAATTCAACGTCAGTACGTTAGAACAACCTTCACATTACAACTCAATGAATTGTAAGCAGTTGGTAAATATCTACTTTAAAATGTCAACAGGAAAAATTGAAGCAAGCAAATAGAGAAATTTTAAAACTAATGAGAATAGTAATAGGAATTGAACTAATCAAATTATTATTCATAGAATAGTACATCAGAACTTTAAAAACTTTACTGACTCAAATCAACCGTAATGAATTATTATGAGGAATAAGAACTCGATATTTTTTCGATTGATTGCTTTTTGGTGTCGACTTCCTAATATCGATGTTCATGGGAATAGGTTAATCATTATTGCATGAACCAACGTTCGCTGAACTAAAACAGAATGACGAAGATCATTAAAATAATACCCGGACTGAAAAATTAATCTCTAGTTTCTACTTTTTCTGAGCGCTTTACAAAAGTAACAGCCATACCTGAATTATTCACAGTGTTTAATCAGTCGTTACATGAGCTGGCTCGATGAAAAGTTAATCTTGCCGCCAATCTTTCTACTACAGTATAACTTAGCTTCTAGATCAGAGCCAATAGAGAAAACCCAACCTGAATTATTTATTTCCACCAAAGAATCCACTCTATAAGGTCAGGCCTGTTGTCTGCGATTATTACTCAAGTTTAACTCATTGACAAGGGAAAAACTTTCAACCACTAACGATAATTAAGGTATTGTAGAAGAAAAATGCCCATTCAAAATATATGAGGTGGAAAGCATTTTGCTGATAGTACGAGTATTATTTCAGGCATAAACTTTTAGTTCATTTTCGAGGTAAACACTTCTAGGCTAGAAATTGTTAATTGAATATATTATTTTTATTATCTATAATAAATAGAACTGGTAATCAATCCAACCCCTACGCTGTAATGGAAAAAAGGGACAAGAGAAATAAGGAAAAGGTAATCAATCCAACTGGATTTATAAGTATGGAATATGTATAAGTTATCAATCAACTCACCAAAAAGGCACGACGATACAAATCTGTAACAATACAAGTAAAATATAAGAGTAAGAAGGTAAGTAAAAAAATTCTACAGTAAACTAGATCATTGCTAAAAATTGTCATTTCCTGGCTAAAATTTTTAGAATTTTGTTATTATTCTTGGAGAATAGTAACTCAATTCAATATCTTGAAGATTAATTCATACAGTCTCATGACAAGAGGTCTGCTCAGAACTCTGAAAACAAGAAAGAGACAGTCTTACTATGTACATTACAAACTGTACACCTCTTGGGATATACAGTTTATTTATGTCTATACTATGCCGTACTATGAGTCTAATATGAGTATAAATGTATAATATGAGTCGGCCTTTTTCTAGTTTACTGGAATTCGAGCACTCAGGCCAGCAAATTTAAATTTAAACCGTCAATCACTAACAATGGAACAAGGTTTTTAATTAATAGAAATTTCCAAGCTTACTAATCTTACGAAACTATGGTATCATCATGATATTTTGAGTTGATTATCTCTACTTTTTCACACTGACGGCTTGTGCCCACGAAACAGGTGAAGTGCCCGTATCTTTTAGTGTACAGCACTTCACCTGTTTCGTGGGCACGAGCCGTCAGTGCTTTTAACAAAAAAAGCTATTTGATTTGGTATCTCGATACGTATTGTCCAGGAAACAGCAAAACACTCATCCCAGATGATTGAGGCAGAAATCAATAAATTGAATCTAATGTATTTTTCCACAAAGGATGAACAATTTCCTATAATTAATACAATTTTTCAAGCTTGATTCTTTCAGAGATAAACAACGTGACAATCCCACTACTGAGCTTTGCATTCACCCAATCCCAGGAGGGTCAAGTGGTATTGTAATTTCTTAGTTTTTGCCGGTACAAAGTGATGGATAGAGAGGCTCACAGCAAGGCAACTGGTTAATATTCATGATGGTCCGATGTTTGACATAATTGTTGTAGCAATTGTTTGTATATACAGTCCGGGACCCACTGCTGGAGAGAGGAGCCGATCGCACTATACTGTCTGCAGCTAGTTGCTAATTTGTGCCCGCTTAATATTGGTATAGCAAGGTCCGAGCACACTACTTGCCGAAATTCGACCGTGTGACACAGTCGGCAGTCACCATCCATCCATTACCGTCCTCCACAAATATATACACAGCCGTGCATATACAGGGTGGTGCATATATGAATGTAGCCGAGTCGAACATGCGATCAAAGCAGCTCATGATTCCCGATTGCCCGCTGCCGTCGTTTCAACAGAAGACACAATTTGCGATGACTACATACCATCGATCCATTTGTCACACACTCGCTTATAACCTGCTGCTTCCTTCATACAATGTATGATAAACATTGGGGATTGGACTATGGTCTACCTGAACAAGATTACGTGTCACTTATTAACACAATGAATTTTACTTAAAGGCATTACAAAAAAGTGTACGTCGATTTTCAATAATTCTTTGATTATAATTATTCATTGTAACATCGAAACCCTATAATATAACAAATTGAATATTTGAAAAACTGCGTGACATGTGAAAGTATTTTCATTTATAAATTAATTTACTTTATTCATGTGGATGTTTTGAATTGAATTAAATTTGAATTATGAAATTTTATTAATTTGGTCACACCCAAATACATAAGTTACATAGAAAACACATTTAAATAAGAAAAATAAAAACTTGTATAAACAAATAAACCCTAGGTAAAGGACTTTATTTTGTTCAATAATGTACTCAGAAAGTTGATTGTAATATTTGGAAGGAATGATATTTGGACCTTTTGTACTCGTAATGAATAATAAATAAATCAATAGAAAATTATCAATCGCAATCAAAACTACATTTTCACACCTCACATGTAAATTAAGGTGTTACTACAATTTCTGGGATTTTGAAAGGTCGATCACCTTCAACAATCAATATTGTTGCCAAATGATCGTTTATCAAGTGGATGGATCTGGGTATTTACTACACTTCAAACGAAAATACAGCTTTCAGGCGAAGAATATTCCTGTAGCATCCACAACATGAATCCAATATTTTTCAGTCCACTTCAGCCAGAATAAGTCTGGATACCAATCCTGTAACAATCTACCAATCACATTGATTTATACATGTGTGTTTGGCTGGCTACTTCACACTGAGATAAGCTCTCATCCAGGATGTGTGAGAATATTCCTGAACCAATAAATTATTGGCTGTATGAATCTGCTATGTTACTTTGTTACAAATAGTACAATTCAATTGTAAGTACTCTAGATTGTTTCTGCTTCTGGTGAGTTTAACTCTGGCTCGATTACGTGATCTGAACTCGAGACTCATCAATGTGTGGGCGTTCCTGCGTTCGACCACCCAATTTAAACACGAGAATACAGTAACTAGAGGTTAGGATAACACCCAAAAATAAACAGCAAACTAAAAAAGTGTGAAGTGGCTAGCCTACTCCAAGTGCACCACCAGCAGTTTCCAACTTGAGTACACCATGCAACGACCCCAGATTTTTTCCACTCAAAAAAAATCTTTTTTTATCAGTTTCACTTTCAATTTGCACCGACGCCGCTGATCGGAATGTTGTTTCGCGAGAAAAAAATTGCTGATCAAGCGCAAACAACAGTTGTTGCATTGGTTCCATCAATCGGATTGTTGTCTTTGTCGATTATGTTGCGCTGTTGTCTTTGGGTTGTTGTGCCAATGATCCCAGATTGTGGAGCGCTGACCGCTTGCTCTGCTCTGCTCTGTTCTCCCCGATGCATCGCATCCATCATCAGTCCAACACCAAACCAAATAGCTCTGTTCTATCCATTCCATATCAGAAGTGGCAATGTTTCGATTAGCTATTCACTTCTATCATCTCTGAGTTTGCCGGTATATTTGTTTCTCCGAATTTTTGGTAGTTAAGTTAAAGTGTGAATATAGTCTGTTAATAATTGAAGAAATGAGGACTATAGCATACCCTTCCACTCACATAATTTTTCAACTTGAAATTGAATGTATTGAACATATACTCCTCTTATAAATGTTGAAATGGAAAAAAATTAATATTTCCATTTCGATCAAGGCAAATAAGAATTTTGACAAAAACACGGCAACTAACGTCTCTCGGTGTAGACTTTGGACAACTTAAAATTGGCCATCATACCTCATCATCAATAAGTTCTTCATCTTTGTTCAACATGAATAGAAACTAAATAATCGAATTCAGTAATCTTTGTAATTGGAAACTCTTAGTAGGTTATTTAAATGCAGCACTGAAATATAGAGATTTTCTTGTAAAGGAATTTAACTTTTGAATACGTATAATTTGATTGGCAGTTATATTATGGGCTAAGGTTTGTTTAAATTGATTTTATAATGTAAGATTGAATGTTTATCTATTGTAGCAATTCAGTTCTCAGAATAATATCATTGTATAGTTATGAAGATTCTTATTTCTATGGTTTTTATTCATGGTAGGAGATAACCCTGCTCTATATGTTTAAATTTTATCTTGTAAATTAGGATACATTTGATTCAGTTTTTTGGATTGTTTTTTTTAACTGAATATTTTCAATTATTTGATAGTGTTGGCAAATGATCCGAGAAATATGTATATATATTTTTTCAAGCGTTAATATGGAATGTTGTTATTCGTCGAAATTGTAATGATGATTAAGTTGGAACAGATAAAGAGGAAACTACTGTAGGTTATGTCTATAGTTCTTGATAATAGTTTTGTGGTTTTCAGTGTTTTTTTCATCAGATAGTAGATAGAATGGATTTTTCAGGTGAAATCCTACCGAGATTAGATAGTTGAAACTACTAGACTCTGGCTGACGGCTTCGGCTAAGCTAATAGAATTTGAGTTGATATTCTTTTTGTTTTTTAATGCAGTATTGTACATTATCAAAGAGTGGAATGTTCACTTTGTATTGCATTTATAATTATGATTGTACAAGAATGTGAAATAAATTCTTTATCTATCTATCTATCAGTAATCTTTGGATACTTCAGAATTTAGATTAAACTAGCATATGACGTATTGAACTGCGAACTAGTTGGTATTCATTTTGTGATATTACAACGTTAGAGTTAAGATACTGTATTTGAGAATTAGGCCTATGAAAATATATTTTATCAAGAGGAGTACAAACTAATAAAGAGGAAACAGCTTGAAGTTTAAACTTTGCTGCAGAGGAGAAAAATATGCTGTTTTCAGATAAAATATCAAGTGGTCTCATGAAGCTGCAAACTTTTCTGAAGTGTTGTTTACTGTTTATAATTTTCCTATCTGAGAGTGAAGATATATTTAATTGATATTTTTGTTACAGAATCCACCACCCGAAAAGAACCTGTAGTTCTGGAGTTTTTGAAGTATTTTTACTAATTCGTAAGTGGCTTCTATAATCTTCTGAAAATCACTAAGCTCTTCAATCTCTGTAGTACTCAAGGTTTTGGTTATAATTTAAACAATAAAAATACCCTTGAGCTTTGACCCATAACATTCATAATAATATTTGCAATATTATAAGATTATTATGATTTCTATTCATATGGAAAGTAAATACTTTGGATGGTTGAGAGTTTTCTTTAATTTCAAACTTCCTTTAATGTAAGATCAAAATACAAAGTATCAATGTAACTAAATTTCAGTAAATGTAAGTATTTTTCAGTAATGTGACTTCAAATTCAAATTCAATTGATCAGAATATTTTTTTAGAATTGAACAATGAATCATGCTGTCAAAATGTATTCATCCTTTTAAATATAAACAAACTACTTTCAAGAGTAGTATTGTATTTGCTTATATCTCTCTAACTTTCCTCCATCTTTCAATATCTTCCTATTGTAATAACATTCTCTATTCAACCCACTATCGTATACTTTCCATTATGAGCTACTGGTAGTAGAACCTATTACCATTGTGAATGAAAATGTAAATCTTGACAATGCCATCTTCAATTGCCAGCATCCAGACCACCAACCAATGTATAGTCTGTCCAAGCAAAGAAGACATTCTAGCAAGATGGAAAAATGAATCCAGCTAGGTCAATTTTGATTCAAAAATTATAAATTTGGTGGTAAATTGTAGAGCAGAATGTTTTCTACGATTTGAGACTAAATTTATAATTTTTGAACCAATATTGGCCGATCTACAGTCATTTCCCCATATTACCAGAATGTCTCCTTTGCTTGGACAGACTGCAGAAGATATCCGCTCTCATGTATTGTCTTTACATGGCGGTTGATTAAGTCCATTGTACGAGTTGCCTACTACTTGTGGTTCATATTTGCCTGTAAAGCAATGAATATAAAAAGCTTTCAGGTCATATCATGACCGAATAGAAGCTACCGATTCCGAACTTCTCCACTTATAACTTATAAGTTGTCCACGTTTACCAGCCATTCCTATCCACCAACTATGTAATAATGTTAATGTTAAACGAATGCATGGCAACATTAAATTCCGCTTGTTTGCATACAATGGAATTGATAGCTTCATAAAATGTGAGATGCATTGCTCTTGTGCAATAATATCCGGCGGTAATATCTTTGCCGTTTTATGGTATGAAAAGAAAGGCAGTGCAAAAAACTTACGGTAAGACGGCCAAGGCTTTAAAATTTAAACAATGTTGTAGTATGTTGAAATTTACATAGTTGAATAGTTGTGTTTCAAATAACTTAAATTTTGCAACATAAAAAATTTTCTTTTCAAATTCTACTTATTATCTGTGTTTGAGTTCGAGATATTGTTAGTAGAGGATAATAGGTTATAGGTTCGGGATAATTTGCAAACCACCAAAATAAGAGAAGGTGTATAATGATCAATTTGGCATTATTTTAGACTACTTTGCATTGTATTAAACATACTTGATTCAAATTTAAAAATACTTTAAAACTTTAAAAACAAATTTACATCAAGTTATCAGGTGCAACGTTTCGCCTGTTTATGTTGAGTGTTTTTTTATATAGTGATTGATCTCGAATGAATGAGGAACAGATAAATTTAATTAGTATTAATTTAATTTATTTGTAAGCTCATATATGTATAATTGAGTGTGGGTGGATAATTTCAAAGAAATCAATGTTATTTATGTAACAATATCAGGGGATCAAACACAAAATCAAATCTAAATTCAATATCGCTGACATTAATAGTGGAGCAGAGTCCTAAAGTGAATTGATTCTTCCAGATTGGTTCCTGGAACTGGATTGGAACTGGCAGATCAGATTGGTACTCTGATTTTGAATCAGTTGGGAATTGAAACTATTTTGCTAGTCAATAATCGAACAATTATAGATATACTCTGAGATAGGTTTAAACAAATTCCATGAAGCTAATTGTGATTGCGTCAATGAACTCATACATGGGAGAGTTCAAAGAATAACCTTTCAACCAATACATGAGGGGTGAAACTCTCCTATTACGTTTCCACTTTCAACTGGTAGGAGCTGGGAGTATATCGGAAAATTATTCCTTATATCAGTGCATGGATGAAAAAAACAATAACAGCCTC
The DNA here is from genome assembly GCA_017141385.1 of Sogatella furcifera. Taxonomy (NCBI): domain Eukaryota; kingdom Metazoa; phylum Arthropoda; class Insecta; order Hemiptera; family Delphacidae; genus Sogatella; species Sogatella furcifera. The sequence goes on along the minus strand of CM029551.1, from coordinate 11,710,873 downwards.
TCAAAAATTGATACCCTTTTTTCGAGTTTCGTTTATTTCGAGAGAGCCCTCTCTCGTATGGGAACAGTCCGAAAATTCAAATTCGGTGTTCTAGTGCGATGAGTTAGTCTCTCCAGCTTACTCTTTCTGTCACCCTCCCTTCTTCCTCTCTCCGAAAAAGTGAAAAGATGAAAATCAAATCATATCAATTTCAGGAGGAGAATAAAGGATGGGATTGATTGTAAATTGGAAGAGGTCAAAAATTCACTCATGAACATAATTGAAATCAATTATAGTTTTCTATAGAAGAGAAAGATATAAGGTATTATTCAATCAACTTTCATGGAGTAAAGGTTATATCGGCTGAAATTCAAGATTATGGTAGTTGAAAGTAGTCGTAGTATAGCAGTTAAAAATTGTAGTTATTAAAGAAGTTGAAAGATTTTTGATGAACAATGTACCTCTTACAAGGTACGTGAAATCATCTGAATTCATCAACGATAATGAAATGCAATGCAATGTTGCAAAATTGATTGAAATGTAATGTATATACTATCTAGAAAGAGTTTAAATAATAGATAACCCATTATATCTAGTAGTAGTAACAGAGAGTAAGAAGGAAAACGGATAAATATGATAATAATCCTAGGAAGATACTGAACTAAGCATGCATATAATATTATAGGTATTACGCATAAAGATAGAAGTGATGATACAGAAATAATAAAGGAGATGAATTATAAGATTTTATAAAATTCAATCACACTATTATTTTATCAGTCATGAATAGAATAGCCTAATTTAAAGATGAGTGGATACGATGAAAAATTGAAAATGGTATATTTTTAATGAATAGAAATATTTAAGGCAAGGGGAAGTACATAAGAAATTGAGTTGAGAGCTGAGAGGTGTATCAGTGTCCTCCACTACGGACGAACAATAAAACAGTTAGCAATGAAAAAATGGATTCAATATTTTTTAACTCGATACAGTTTTGTTTTTGCGAAATTTAGAGAAGGGCGACCGACCCTCTGTGGAGTTTCCTTGTTTCAGAGGTCGCGACGATCGAGTAGAATATTTCCACCGACCTCGATAATAGAATATGCTTAATGAATTTAAAGTGGATACCCTCTGGGTACCGGTGCCATTGTATTGCTCCACTCTGGCAAGAGAAAAAGTACACGTCAGACTCCAACTTTGCATGTATGCATGTGGAGAGCTACCCGGCCCAATAAAAAACAACCGAAACCAAAAAGTTCAACCATCCATACGGTTCGGAAACGTATCCTTCAACTTGATAACCGCCGCGTTCTCTACTATTGTAAATATTGATTGGTCCCTGTATGCATCCAGATGAAGCCAAAGTAAACACAAAAGCACAAGCAACAAACAATGAGACTGAGAAATTTCGTTTTGCATTTTTTCGCTCATTGTTTTCGTCGAAAATAAAAAACGGCGAGCTTTAAATTTTGAACTAATCATTGTGAAACAAGCTCCCGAACGGGGATTCATTCATTTGTGTGCTCGATCAGGGTGCTAAATTAATTAATTCGATGTCTAACAATAACGGGTTTTCTTCAAAATCCTAGAGGAATGAAAAAAATTGCATGCACTGAGTCACAATGGAAACAATTACTTTGGGTTTTGAAAATTCAGCATCATATCCATTCTAGAACATATAATCTAAAAAGTTAACACACCAACTTGTGAGGATCATGCGAAAGTCGATATAGCAATAGATCCAGATATTCAAAAAAATAATTCAAACATGGGAGTATATACCAAAATAGAAGTCTAATGATCAGAAAATACTGATAATTCAACCTTAAGAAGTTCAACCATAAGAGAATGAAAGATTCATGGATGAAAGAGAGAAAGAGAGAGAGTGAATGACAAAGTGTTGAGAAAGAGACGAAATGCGAGAGAGTGAAAATAAGGAATCAAAGTTCTTCTCCAAAATCCGAATAGACAACTTTCAACGTAAACGACAAACGATAGAGGAATAAGTAATTAGGAGAGAATGACATTATTATGTAGCCAATAGAATGGCTGGTGGGTGATCGGAGGACGAAAATGATGAGAAGGGAGAAATGCTTTCCTCCTCTTTCTCCTTCCTCTTCATTCTCATTCTCCTTCCTCTCATCCGTCCTAGGATACAACAATATTGCCCCATCACCGAGTTTCGTTTCTTAACAAAATCAGTTATTAATTTCTCTTCCCATTAAAATTGAAACCTAGCTGATGTATTATTCCCGCTCATCAAATCCTGCAGTACATCAATTATTCAAAATTCAATTTGCAGGAAAATCGTACCACTCTGCCATTGACTAAAGACACTGATGAGTGAGCGAGATGAAGAAACTGTAAATGAAGAGAGATGCCAAAATGAGACGTCCTGTATCATGGGAATATTCATTATAATTATTATTCCCGTGTTAAAAGATATTCGGATTTTGATATAATTGGAATCAAGTTAAAAACCTTTTTGAGAATTCTAAATACCATTTTAAAGTTATCTATAACAAAATATTTGTTATTCACAACAGTTTATAGTTTCGAATTCTTTGGATTAAGCAAAATATATTATTGTTTTCTAGTCATACCTATTCAATTTATAACAATTTCATTAAAAAAATGACAATTTTCATACATGAAGTTACTAATTAATGCACCAATATATAAGCTATTTAATTATAATCCACTTTAGTCGTATTATGAAATAATTTTAGAGTTTTGTATACACTACAAAACTATAAATTACCATAAATTGGTCGAATTTCTCATCTTTCTAGGTGTACAATGATCAATTAATGATAGCCAAGAGATAACAGTGTAACAAATAAGAGTGCAGGTAGAACAATATTATACACTGAATCTTGCAACAAGATAAAAAAGATAAGACTTCTATTTGGGAAGCCTGCCCCTTGCAGAGATGGTTTTAGGGCTCTGAGAGAGACAAGATCACTCACTAGAACGTTTCATTAGGAACTCAAATAGCATGCATTGTTTGGTAAACACTTGATCATAACCAATAGAAATACAACTACTGTAATAGAAAAAAATAATAACAGTTGGATTGGATCTAACTTTGCAAATTAGGAAATGAATCATAGATCAAGTGAGTGCAGTGAATAACCAGCATGATCTTAGCACCAACAATCGAACTGAATTACTAACTAATAGAGTAGAATATAAGAACAACAATATAATTTGATTTTTCAAAGACGAAACTCAATCACAGGTCTAGTAGGGAGTAAAAATAACCAGCAGGTGCCCATTAATATAAATGGGAGCGGGAGCACATACTATTTCCATGAAAAACAAGTGGTACTAGAACAAAATTATATAACTCAAGGCACAAGTTCAGTGTTGTATGTATTGCAGAATGTATAAAGTTCAATTATTGAAAAAGATGAGTACGGTGCGCGTGATTTTTAGTTTCACGCTGTGTGAATTTTGAAGGAGTGGACTCAGCGTGAAAAGAAACAATTGTCAATGATGAATGTACGAGTACACAGCGGTGTGCCAAAAAACTTGTTGATCCAATTCGAGGGGCTCACTCGGCCATCTGGTTACAAATCCCACTAGTACCAGTACGCAGAATTAAATTCAGAACGTGCAGTTTGGAATATCTAAAAGATTTGAAGGTTTTTCTATTCTCTATTAAGAATCAAAATGTTTAAAACATTTGCATCTTTCAACGGAAACAAAACGAACTCCTAAGAAAGAGCCAGAAGGCTTTTTCAGGGGGCTGAATTAGTGAATTTGATAGAATTTTGTGCAACTGGGCCTCGTTTCATATAAATTTACAAGCTTGTGATTCTGAAAAAATACATCAACTAATAGAACATTTCATTTACAAGTTTACAAGAAACGCTCATGGATCGCTGCCATATTGAATTATAGCTGATTCTATATTATTGAATATTTTGAGAGCATTTCAAGATAGTTGAGCTATTTTTTAAATTGAATAAATAGAAATGTATAATATAATACTACTTTCAAGAGACTTGACCTTGAGACTAAAAGTTCTATTATTCCGATTTTCGGCGTTATCAAATGATCTTATCTCACTTTTTGTAAATTTATCTACATTCAAAATGTGGAACTTTGGAATTTTCAAATCAGGTGACGGTTAATAAGAAAGTTATGAGAAAGTAAGAATAAGTAGAAAGTATGAAATAATCAATTATATTTCAATCCTCTAAAGAAAAAATTGTATATTACTGCTAGGAAAACTACTGCCTCTAATTTGATTCTAACAAAAGTGACAATAAGTGCCGTTACTCTATTAGTTGAGCGATGAGAATACAAAACCTAATACAGTTACATTTTTTTATTCTGCCGTGGAGACATAGTATTAGTTAATACTATTACAAAAACGTCAATTGCTTCTATAAAACTCGTGTTTTTCCACAGTTATGCAAGTGTATCTCAAAAAATAAGTTTGTAACCATGATAAGGGTGTACACAGTGCAGGAAAAGGGGTTTAACCTTGTGCAGCGTGCCCTAAGCTAGGTTTTTGATTGACGGGGGTTCAGGGACCCCCGCGGATCGCATCTGTCCGTGCGCGTCATCGCTGCGGATTACGGCGCTACAGCTCGTTTATCGGGTATGAGTTAGTGCCACGGCTTTGGTCCCTGATAGCTAAACCCTTACCTTACCTCCCCACCCACCGACAACAAGATAACAACAAAAACAGAAAAAAGCTGACTGTATTTTATCTTTCATCGCGTCCTGTTGAGATTATACAATATCCCTTTATATTATAATTGACGGCTCCCGTGTGTCCACTGCTTTTCTTTTTCGTATCCTATTGAAATGTCGTACCAACAATCTAACTCCCCCCCCCCCCTCAACCAGAACCAGCAATCCATTCATCCTCTCAGTTTCCGCGCTTTTTTCCAGTTGCCGCCAAATTGAACTCGCTGTATTACGTATACTCTGGACCCGGCCAGGGAATAATAATTCCCGTTCAAATAAAGTCGTTCCGATCTGCGACACCTATCAAAATTTAATTCTCTTATTTGGATTGTAACTTTTGCTACCTATACTCTCTCTTTCCCTACACTGATGAAAAAGGCGTACGTAAGCTCAAAGTTCAGCTCACTCCAAATAATCCATTTATTCATCTATTTCCACAGGATGAATGTTGTTGAGTCAGGAATTATTTCAACAGAATATCTACGAGATCGTTTTTTGGCATAGATGATAGAATAAGAATGCTTTTAAAGTTTTCCAGTTACCGTAAGCTTTTAAAGTTGGTAGCTTATCACAAGCTGACATTTTATTTGAAAAAAGTAATTATATGAAAGTGTTAAGTGTACAAAAACTAGATGATGTCTAGGTGATGATTTTCTCACTTCAAAAAGTTATCATTCTTGTAACACATCAAATGAGATTAACAATATTCTTCTTGGAGATTAATCTTGTTAACTTCGACGATTTCATGGCTGAGTAAAGATTTTATTTTCATTTCAATAATTAAATTATTTTAAATTTTATTCCTTCAAATTCTAAGATGCTGTAGAATCATTTCAAACAATTATCAACAATAAAACAGAATACAACATTTTAAATAAACTCCCATATCCATTACAAACTTGTTTGAAACAAACACTGATATCTGTGGAATTTGTTTTCAAAGTGAGAAAGTTTCCTGTAAAACAGAAAAAAACTGACTGTGACAACTTGTACGTTGTACTACAAGCAATTCCAATTTGGAGCTTGGAAGCCATGGCACATCGTTCACTACAGTAGATTTCCATTAAGTGTGTCCTACTTGAAATTATAACACGTATGTATCACATTATTATAAAATTATTATTTAACCTCTCGTATGCCAAGCGATATTTGACCCCATTTTTTTATTATTATAGTTTACAGTTTTATATTTCATTAATTTAAATCCAACTCCTTGAGAGTACGGATCAATTATCTCTTCCAACAATCAATCATGTTGAATTGATCCCTTTTAAAGAAATATATTATACAATTCATTAATACAACATCAGAAATATATACATTATTAGCTGACCACCCACCTTGAATTTTTTTTAATTCCATTACATTATGAAACAGGTGGCAGAGTTCTTTGATATCGAAGTAAAAATTGATATTGAATCATGTATTGTTAATACTAATTTTTCTCACTCCGGCGTTGACGTAAAATTTGCGCAATACAAAATACCGCTGGCAATAATCATGTGATTACACCAACAAGAACATTCATTAAGACTGAAAATCGACCATTCGTTACAAAACGTCCACGAGAGCCCGCGTGTGTGCACGGGTGCGAAAGCGCGAGCGACATTTATTCGCGCGTCTGCTGCCGAAAATATGTGCGTAAAGTGCGTGCGCTGGTCGCAATGATTAATAGTTTATCGGAATGAAACGTCGTTTGGACGCGAGCAAAGCGGGGCGGCGACAATACCGAAAGGCACTGATTCGAAATTGTCGCTTCATATAATGCGACATGAATGTAATCGCCTATCTATGCTGCTACTACTGCCAGCGCGAACAAAACTATCAACCCCTCCCCCCTGCAAACAAACCCCATTGGGTCAAAAGCGACAATATCTATAGACAATATACATATTCCCCCTCCCCTCACCCAGAAAATATCACAATAATGTGGCCTACAAACAATATGTAAAGGGAGTTATGTTGTGTTAGCTCGCAGTAATGTGCAGCAGACGATGCCTCCTCTAGAATAGGCCTTCCTATTTGTTGTGAGCATTCACATAGCTTCAATGCCACCCAAATAATAATGCCGACAGCTACAATAATTTAGAGGTTTCTATGGAAACCCAGCCAAACTATATTCCGCACTCAACTGCAGTTAACTAAAATTCATCCATGGTTCAAATTGGATCAGGAACAGAATCTACAAATGGAACAGAGATTTTGTATTATTGTGAAATAAAATACTGTGTTATTTTCTGTACAGTAAATGTTTCAATTTCAGGTGAAAAACGTTTTCAAACCCGTCCCACTTCTAAGTGAATCGTAGAAAATTTGAATCAGCATTTAAAATTCATTACTAGTTCTGGAAAAGTTACAAAGCTAGAAAAAAATTAACTGTTATGATAAAACCTCCAATCCACGAACAAGAAGCCTACTTTCTATCTCAATTACCAGTCCAAGCTAGTGTATTTCAATGCTATTGTACAACAATGTACCAGAACTAAAAACTCGACAAATAACAAGATAGTTTAATTACTATTTATTGATTGTATAGCAGTAAATATAAATAATAAAGGTATGATAGAGAATCGACTTGTTTAATAAGAATAAAGTTGAACACAGTTTGACATGGCTGTAATAATTTATGATCCCTAATACACAGATTTCAATGCGGCTAATGATTCGTTCGCCACGAACCTATCAACAAGATTATATACATAAAGAGAATCCCTAGCCAGGAATCAACGTTGTTTATAAGAATTATAAATCGAGAATAAATGCAGAACATATAATCAAACTCCAGTACAAGCTAAATATAGGCTTATATGTTTAATGATATATAGCGGAGCCAGGTATTTAATGAGAGAAAAACTTGTATATATACAGAGGATGGGAATTAGCCGAGCAATAAATTCATCTTCTGCGCATGACAAAAAAGCTATAATTTGATAACAGAACGGATGAAAAAATGAGCGATCAAAAAGCGTCGGATGTAGAACAGTTTCGTTGAGAGTTGAGAGCGATCCTACAAACCTCTCAATTTCATTCGCCTAAGCAGCAATCTAACGTTTCTACGATTATAGAGGCATGCGCTCTCTGAAATTATTATTCACTATACGCTATAAAAATCGTTAATCAGGTACAGAGCTACTGCGAGAATTTATTCTCTCTTCTACAGCAGCTACGTATAATAATCGTCACTACCTGGTTCCATGACACAGGGGAATAACATCAGAATTAAAAAAAAAAATTTAACAGGAGTTGGTCGTAAAGATGGTTGCTTCCATTGTAATTTGTGATATTGAATACTAGTTAAAAATTTATCTAAGTTTTATTATTTAAGTTTAGATTTCTTCCGAATCGAACCAGTTGCACATCAATTTCATCCAGTTTTGAATACATGTTATGACTCGTACTATTCTTCCCACATGTTGAATTAACAGTTATTTTATGGCTTTGATTAGGTTTTGATGATTAGAGGGGAATTATCAGTTCTATTGTAAATTATATTGAAATTATATCAAGGCATCAATTTATTTCTGGAATTGAATGAGAATACTAGATATAGTTATACCTGAGATTTATCAAGAATTGAGATTTACCAGAGATTGATGATTGTGGTGCAACAGCCAAAACGGTGTATCAATTTTTAGTAGATCATAAGTAGCCTATAATACGTGAATAATTTATTGATACATTAATTTATCTAGTTTAATTAATAATTATCTGAAATCTTCAATCAGCATCTTCATTGCATAAATATTTTAGAAAAATTATAAAAATATCACTTACATGGAACAGCGCCTTTTAGTTGCAACTCCTGAAACAGAAATAAGTGTTTAAGTGCAAATTTTCTGTAATAATAAAATAATTTATAGCAAATTTTGAGAACAAAACAAATATACAAAAGTTTTGAATGCGCTTGTTACGTACCGTAGGTAATCAGGTTTACCGAAAGAGAACGACAAGAAAATTGAGGAGAAAAAAGAAGGAGAAGAAGAAGGAACACGGAAAAATAATGCGCTGTAATAAATATATGTCATGTCGGGTAGTTGCATTGGATAAAATAACAAGCTTCCACAGTTTCCAACCCCAGTGTTAATTGGAGAGTCAAAAATCCACAGCAAACAACTCAACAATTATGTTAGATTAAAACCGGTACCAAAGTTCAATCAGACCAATCATTCACTTCCGTTGAAAATCCCCAATAACAACAATACAACTTTCCATGGAACAAGTCAAGTTGGAACGAGATTTTTTGAAATATGAGAAACATGGAATTAACCGACCAATAATTTTTCTGTCATACTACTGTAGTTCAGAGTTTCCAACATGTCAAAGGCCAAGTTTCTGGTTCTTTGTTTTTAATAAGCTGACCATACTTCCACTTAATACTTCATATATTCCATTAAATTCATGAATAAACAACTATTCTTTGAAATGGTCTAAGCACAGAGAAGGCTATTCCTTCTTTGTGGTAAAATCGAATTTTTGGTCAAATTGTCAGTTCTTAGTGTGCCAAATTATTGTCAGAATGTATAAAATATTGGTAGTTTTATATTTCTTTGTAGTCAAATCATAATTTTTGTCAAATTACCAGTTGTCAATGTGCAAATTGTCAGTTGTCAATGTGCAAATTGTCAGTAGGCTATGTATCAAACGATCAAGTTAACTTTGTTTACAGGTGAAAATCTCAAGAGTCAAACATGGAGTTGAATAAAGTATTACAAAACGTTGAACAGTTACAAAAAGTATTGAAAGTCTGTGCAAGATGAGAAAATGACTACAGATCAATCAGTATTGGTTCAAAAATTATTGATTTGGCTCAATTGTAGGAAACATTCTGCTCTACAATTTGAGACCAAATCAATAATTTTTGAACCAGTATTGACCGAGCTGTAGTCATTTTCACATCTTGCCAGAGGGTTTTTTTTGCTTAGACAGACTATACAAAAATATTAGCAGCAGGCGCCTGCTGCTTGAACAACGCTCAAGCGTCAAAACAGTCAAAAGTCACGGTCACAATGACGTCACAGACATGGTCACGAAAAACGAGTTCATTGCGCACGCGTCAACCGAGGTATTGTACAGCACGTGTCAACAATTGAAAATCAAACGAAAAATAGAATACAAAATAAACTCATTCATTTATGAACCAAATCGGACTTCACGTATGTTGAAGTATAGTAACTGACCAGCTTGGTGCATTAAATGCAATTAAAGCTTCAGTGTCTGGCGGGTGTGTATAGTCTGGTCGAGCAGAGAAGACATTCTGGCAAGAAGGGAAAATGACTCCAGCTCATTCAATATTAGTTCAAAAATTTTTCAATCTGGTCTCAAATTGTAGACCAGAATGTTTCATACAATTTTAAACTAAATTAAAAAGTTTTAAACCAATATTGACAGAGCTGGCGTCATTTTCCCATCTTGCCAAAATGTCTTCTTTGCTTGACCAGCCTATACAACAGAACAAGTATTTCATTAGGTGGTGTGTAATCTATCACTTAATATGTTTTGTCTGGATTTTCAATTAGCTGCAGAAACAGTTTATGCCAGCAGCAACAGAGCTAAACAATACATTTCAAGTGCCGAGACAAAAATTTAAGATAAAATAAAACTGGCAAATCGGCTTTGATTTGCCTGCAACTAAAATCTTGAATGAGATAACAAGATGTTGTCAAACCACTGATTTATTAAAACATCGAGACTTATTATTTATCGGTTATTGATAATAGTTATAAATAAGTGGAGCAATTTATTAATCACATATAGTCAGTGTACCAAAACTGTATTCCAACCATTGGAAGTGACAAATGTAAGGCAAGTTTGAGAAAAAAACAATTAATACACAGTTAAGTGGAAATAAACTTGAGTAATATAGCGATTTTCTATATTCCAAAAATATTTCTTGCAGCTAGAAGTTTTTGGATTGTAATAAGATATAATAATGCTCTAAAATCTAGAAGACTATTCATGACAGTATCAACATGACCACGGATCCAGCGAATTAAAATATAGGATTGATCTCAATTTCATTTAATGACAAAATTTATTTGAGTAAACTTCCGAGAATAAATCCTAGTTTATTACTTGTGTGATGCACTGGCGGCTTGTGCCCACGAAATAGGAGAAGTGCCAGTATCTTTTCCTGTACAGCACTTCACCTGTTTCGTGGGCACGAGCCGCTAGTGGTGTGATGGTGTGAGCACAGAAACCAATTGAACAACCCAAACATTTTATTAAATCGTTCATTATAATTCAGAGCAATGCAATTTGCAAAAATTATACAAATGGTATTTTTCCAGTGACATCATCATACAAAAGCAATACATTGAACGAAAACACATTTTTTAAAGTGTCATTACTGTATATTAATAAGGTAAGGGTTCCATTTTTCATGTTCCAGCCAGATCAGTAATTATATTTTTGTACGAGTCGAATAAATTTGCGCGACATAAAACGTTGAAAAATTAATTACGAGTTCGGATGAGATAAGTTGGTCGAAATTGAGTAGTCTCTACGCTCGTGTTATCACGCTCGGCTTGAAAAAATAATCGTAATTTTAGAAAGCAATTAATGTAGACAACACGACCGGGGATCGAGCGAATTAAAAGATAGGGATGATTGAAAATTTCGCAATTATTTATTGATATGCGGATAAGCTGCGGCAGTTTTATGCGGGGTTTTATTGAAATCTTTTCATTCAATGATGAATTCTAAATTCCAACCCGCGCTGATGACGACAGACGAACAACCCTCACAAAAATAAAATGATCAAGACATGGTTATTCTATTCAATTTCCCATTATTTTTTCGTGTTTGTACAACAAACACATTTGTTCGTCGATACTCGCGTAACAAGTTTTTAATTGAAAACAAACAGTCAAAAAACCGAAATGAGAAAAATTTCAGGGAATTTTTTTAACTATACGATGGTGATAATATTATACAACAATTAAAACAAGTGACAGAAGCTTGCGGCTATGCTGTTGATCATAAAAACTCCCCAATAAAAACTCTACGAGTTCGAAGAATGAAATGAAAGCCTGAATAAACCTCGAAGAAGTTCTCAAACAGTTTTTCTCGTTTGCCAGAATAATCATGGTGTGGAGATGATCTACCAGCAGAATAAATATCTATTATTCAATTCAGATAATATCTTTTGTTGAAATTAAGATCGTGGAAATCACATGATACCTCAAAATTTCATATACCGGTACACGGTATATGATATTTCTAGTCCTGGATAAACAAGGGACGAAAAATCCATAACAAGTTGAACCCTCTATACTATAAGAAGATTCTTTCCCTTGAAAATCTATAACTTGATTTCAACTTGATAAGTAAGCAAAAAATTTACCAATAAATTTCGCAATGAAAACGAAATAAGAATCTTGTAAACATTTCTGATCAGTGTGTTCAAATAAATAAATTATATTGAATATACTCATAGAATAAAAGAGAAGGTTTAAGTATTTTCAACATTACTTTAGAACATATCAATAGTCCCCTTTTTTGTGGTATGTCGTTGATTTTTTGATCGATTATGATAGATTTTGATGTGTAGATTCCGAATCCGAGTGATGCCAAGCTGTAAAAGTTGAGCATTTTTTGTAATTCAAGATGGTGGCCAAGATACCTCTAACTATTGTAAAAGTCATCGGATCTCAAAAATCTATAGCTCATTATTTTCTGCTCTTTAAGGCGGCCTAAATTCATATATAATATGATAAATTCGGTCAACATTGAGAAAAATTATTCCTGAGAGAATATAGACTTTTCCATCATATACGAAAAAACTGTCATGTTTTGATTACAAATGAGTAGCCTATATCTCCCAAGTCCTTTAAAATAAAAAATTGAAATTATCATGAAAATGTAGAGAAATTCTTCCTCTTTCTATATAAGATATAACATTCATTTTTCAATGGCTTGTCAGGTAATCAATAGACACAAAATCTAATGACTTGGAAGATAGACTCATTTGTAGGCAAAAAATGACAGTTTTTCGTATATGATGGAAAAGTCGATATTCTCTCAGGAATTATTTTTCTCAATTTTGACCGAATTTAACATATTATATATGAAGTTAGACCGTCTTGAAGAGCTGTAAATAATGAGCTATTTATGAGATTTTTGAGATCTGATGACTTTTACAATAGTTAGAGGTATCCTTAGATTGAGATCCTTAAAGGGTCCTTACTTTCAAACATGACGAAATTCAGGTCGGTAAGTGGCTTATCTGCTAGAAATTGATCTAAAAGACATTATTATCAAAGAAAATTTCAATACAAGCTCGTATAAATTTTTTTTGAGACAATTTTCCCTAAAAATAGGGGTTTTTCAAATACAAGTTTTTACTGTCCTAGTTCGAAAACTATACAAGAAAGGAAAATCTACTTGGTCTCAAATTGTAGAGGACGAAATTATCCCCAGAGGGATTTTGAATCATACGATTCCAATGAATACGTCAGAAGATCTAAGCAAACAAAAACTAAAAATACTTGAATTCTCGTTTTCTCGAAAATTAACATCTTTTTTGAAAAATCATAACTTGGTTTCTAATGAAGATAGAGAAATGAATTTGGTATCATTCTCTTGGAAAATTAATTTACTAAAAAAATATAGGAATGATTTTTCCGTCCGACGCTTCGTTTTGACGGAAATCGTGGTAGACTAGAAATTGAACCGAAATTTTGGCCGCCATCTTGAAATTACAAAAAATGCTCAACTTTTACAGCTTGGCATCACTCGGATTCGGAATCTACACATCAAAATCTATCATAATCGATCAAAAAATCAACGACACACCACAAAAAAAGGTTGCCCTCATTGGCACCCAGACTCAACTCATGACTCAACCACATGAGTGATGCAGCATCAAATAATCAATTCTTCCATTCATTTTCTATTGAAGAAAATAATTTCCTTCGATACGTCCCAACTCATTCACTTTACTGGTAGAAACCACAGGAAACCCTTCAACCATTCAATTCCATTAATGGATGATGAAAATTGACTAAGCTAATTTGATAATCTATCAAATTTTCTTTTCTTTCTCAAAACTGTCTCACGGTGAACTATTACTTATCAAATATTTACACAACAGCGGCCTAATTTTTCCCTGTCAGTAATTCTATTGAAAGCTACACTTCAGAAATCCATCATTAACCACAGACAAGGTGCTTCCCATATTTTCATTGCTCACCGTTCAAGGGTAAACAACTAAACATGTAAAATTCAAAATATTTTTGGTATCATCATCATCATCACAATCATAACCCTCCTTTGGGAGATTGGCAGTCGTTAGTAAAGACAGTCAGTCGTTTCCCGCCTCTGGAGGAATAGTAATTGTTGCATTACACTCTTACTGATTAACTGCATGTTATTCAGAGGTGTTTTGCGCCGCCAATTATCGGTTGCGGAGACTGGCTTATGGTTGAGAGGATCAATGTGCTAACCACACGTTACCTCTATCCTGGTTGATGACTATTTGCTTGCTGTATGGTCTGCCGGCCGGGGGGGAATCCTAGCGGGGTGGAGGGGCGGCTTCGGCTCGGCCAGTGTTGGTTCGTGAGACTGTGAGTTCTGACTGAGAATTTATGGCTTTTGGGCCGGTATTGGCCGAGCTGGGGCCGTTTTCCCATCGTGCCGGGGTGTCTTCTTGGCTTGGACGGGCTGTATAGTTGAGTGAATTTGAAACTGGAAACCAGCTGGTAGGCCTAGGCCCTTCATGGACTGTTGAGCCAGACATACATACATCATAAACATTGTAATCACCTTTGCAAGAGGTACTTGTTTCTCATGAACGGAATCGTTCATAAATCAGTTATCTCTCCAAGTGAAAACTTTCATTCAAATTCGTTTCTTGCTTCAAAGTCCGTGGGGGATCAAGTCCGTTTCCTGCAGGAGTCCGAATTCGTTTTCCTCCACCAATAGCAGGATTTACCGCCTGCCGAGTTCATAAACTATCAATCAGAAAACTCATGATTTTTGGTGATTGGTTTTCAGAGTGAAATTCGACCCTTGTTAGGGAAGGGTATAGTATTGGAGAGGTGAAAAAGAGGATAGCTTTACTGCAAAGAGAGACGGAAAATTTGATTGGAAAATGGAGAACGATTCGAACATACCAGTAACACTAAGATGCAAGTATTAAGATAGAAAAGTTTTTCATAGAAAAATTATAAAATTATTGCCATCACTTTGAACCGTAGTCGATTTATCTAAAAGAGTAGATCCATTGGTATAATTTTATTTTCTTGGATTTCATGTCAACACCCACCCATACTAAATCAAGGTACCCTAGGAACCGACAATTTCCTTTTGACATTTAAAACATACTAGTATTCTTGAAGTATTAAAAATACTGAACTTTCTAATTACACACAATACTCATTTACTCATATTGTTGAAAAAAGGTTCACAAATAAAGCGAGAGCACATTTTTCAGTTTTCAAAATTTCAACAAAAATCTGGTTAATTTTAATGATTTTATAAACTAAAATAAGTTGTTATGATCTATCTTGGAAGAAAGTTTAAAGAAAGCCAGTTGGTTAATTCAGGCCAGCTTTGGTACTAGGCCAAAATAACGACAACAAAATGGCGATCTCTAACTGAAAGCAACCAATCATGAGAAGAAAAATTACAACCAATTTCAATTCGCCTAGCCAATTGACATTCGAAATTACTGCATTCTACATTTCCACGATACCCTAAAAAATCCAGCGATCCTAATCGATCAAATATTACCAATGAATTATAATTCAGAACCAGGAAATTGCCGTTTCCATTATAATTTCCCTTAGAATTGCCGGAATGTTATAAGCAATTGATGGTCTCTATTTTCGTTGTTGAAGTTATTATTATTGGTGATTACGAGTATCTAGCCATCTGTATTTCTAATAGCACGGCGCCATATCCACGATTCCAATATTCAAATTATTATGTTATTAACAATAAGAAGACAAGGTAATAGAAAGCAAAATGGTAATTGCTTCGACTCGAATTATTTTCCTGTAGGTCTCTCACTCGCTCGAATTGTATAAAATCTTTTTCGTAGGCCATGAAATAATGACCAATGACCAAATGCTGTCTATATTAGTGGGTCGGCGGTTGAGTCTTTTTTCTACTGCGCATGCGTAGAGTATCCCTGCTTTGGAAATAACATTAGCATTAGCGGTAACGAAGAGAATAATAAATGATAGCAGGACCACCATCAATGGTGGAAAAAGGAAACATTATATCAATACGGATAATGTAGATGACCACAGGTCTGAATCTTCATTTCTTCTCCTATTCAAACCTTCTTCCATGGTACAGGTTTTCCCTCACCACATTGGAGATATAAATATTTTTAGAGTCCAACATTTTAGCAACATTTAGTAATGGTATGACTATAAATAGTATTTATAGTCATACCATTACTATTTATCGACGGGTTTTGATGAAAGTTACTATTTTAGTAATCTAAGTAATTTTTTAATTAAATTTGAAATACTATTATTATGAATAATAAATGAATATTTATTATAGATATCATATTTATATGATATTTAATTTATTTTAATTGTTGAGAAAATGTTTTTATTTTTTAAATCATCAGATTGGCTTCTCTCAAAGTGTTGAAAAAACGCAAAAAATTCTAGAGAAATGATTTTCTACCAACATTTAGGAATGAAAATGTCAAACAAATGCATGCATCAAATCCATGTAGAATATGATAGTTCAACGAATAGATTGTTGACGTTGGTAATTGGTTTGATAAATCCGTGATCGATTACCCCTCTTCCCCTCATCGTATCGAATCCTTGCCCCCTCTCTTTCTTTAGTCAGGGGCCACCCAAAATGTGAGAAGGAAAGAGAAGGGAAATTTTATGAGAGAGAAAGAGAATGTGAGTAGGGACCACGTGTTGAGATACCAATGATGAAATAATAAGATTTTCTTCCATTGCTGTCTCTGAATGTTTACATCCATGTTTTTAGTCGATTTCACCCCTTTGAAACCATTCCCCCCGTCCCTCATTCCCTACACTAAATCCTCCAATCCGTGCTCTCTCAGAGCAGCAGCCATTTCTATTTCTGATTAATCTAGTGATGATTATGAGAAACTGCGAATTTACATCTGTATACAGGAAGCACTAATCTACATAACGTACAAGCGCTAGCTTTTCAGCTCCAGCCCCGGGGTACTTCAACTACGGGGTGCTCCCGAGCAATAAATTCCCTTCTCTCATATTTCTCATTCCATTAATCAATTAATTTCTTCTCGCAATTCAAACAAGCTCACTATGTTCTAAATTTTTCTCTATCACACTCTTATCAATTAATTGGATGCACGTGTCTAATATATGTATTGTTTTCAATTCACAATTTATTTGAATAAGCACAATTTATTTTTTGGGAGGTAAATTTCAATTTCAAGTAATAAAACAATTCAGTTTGATAATATTTCAAGTTATATGACATTCTGTACTAAACGATTCTGCATCAAATTCAACCTGATAGCGTTTGAATCCACTATTTTCTCAGGATTAAACCTATTCAATTTCTAAAAAATTCAGGTTCAAGAACTTCAGTGTAACTGATTATATTTTCTACGTATTCTATTCACTTTAACGAAAAATATTAAGAAAAATTTCGTTGTATCGGGATTTTGGAGAAAAGTGATTGCGATATTAGTAACAGGGTCAATTATCAATCTTCAATATTTTCTTCCTCGACTATTGCTACTATTTATCAGTGTATATTATTAAATAGAAATCTCAAGCACAGTCCCCTGTTGAGAGTACCCTTTAGATATCCAAAGGGTACTGTGATTGAGATTTTAATTAAATTATTTCTAACAGTGAGATATAAAAAAATATATATATAGAAAAATATAGTAAGTATTTTTGAGGTTCCATGCTTCCACTACATTTTTAGTCGTAGCTCAAACTCTTCTGTAGTATTTTAGATATAGTAGACCTATGCTTCTTATAGATATAGTGCTAGCATTAATTAATTTTCTTTCGTATTGGAGAATAATATGAAGTGAAGCAAACAGAATTCCTAATTTTTTTTTTATTTAAAATAATTTAAAAGTACCCTTTTTCAATGGATTAGCCTACATGTTTCGACTATTTATAGTCATTTTCAAAGATCTGAAATTTTTTTATCATGTAATGCATTGAAAAAATAATTTAAAAAGTGTACTTTGATAACTATTTTAAAAAAACAGTGATAAAAGAAGCCCTGAGATAAAGGGAACACTAAGAATTCCTAATGTATAATATTTATAATCCAGCCACTTGAAACCATAAAAGACGTCGAATATAAGCTGAAAAAGTGAGGAGTGACAAGGAGAGAAGAGTTGTTGAACACGACATGAAGTTTGCGACGACCGACTTGGTTTGATCGTACCTGACAATCATCCTCAATCAGGATACAAATAGTAATGATCGATGCTGTATTTTTGTGGTCAGTGGAGCGTATTACTATAAGATAGACATATAAATTACAGGCGAGTGTGAGAGCGGCAAGGTTCTACAGATGACAGCCTGGATTCGACCACCTAACTTGAATTGGGGAAACCAATTAACATGATTCAGTTTCAACCTGAGGACCTGCTGTTAGAATACATTTTAGACAGTTTCAATGAAGAGCACACTGTTTTCAACTGGAAGAATAATGAGAAAAGTGAATTGAAAATTGAGAAGCAAATCATGCACTAAACGTCATGTCTTACAATCCATAACAAGAGTTTTCCAGGTAGAATCTTTATGAAATGAAGATTTTCAATTTTTATTTAGAAAAGCTTATTTGAGAATTTAATGGAAAATGCAAGACCACCGATGGGTCATTGCTAAGTATAAGCAATCATGTTGAATGATGAAATTGCTATAATTGCAATGAAGATTTATTGAAATAGAAAAGTTGAGAATAATTATAGTTAAGAGATAGGTACTGTTAGCTGAAAAACATTTCTTTCTCTTTGATGCTGTTTGTCAATTAATTATAATCTTCAACCGGAACAACACATCTCCAGTACGAACTGGATTATTTTTTAAAGAACCTGAAACTGAAACTATGTTTTTCGTCTACATTCTTGGCAAACGAGGAATATTCTCACCGATAGGTAGTCTCCTAAATCAGTTAGAAGCGATCAATCCATCCGAATATGTATTGATAGGGTTGGGGAGACTTGAGGCCGGAAGTTGCCGCCGAAGGGGACCGGAAGTGCGTGTCGCGCTGTCACCGGAAGTGCAATCTCGGCGTCGACCAATCAGAAGAGTTCGCGCGAAAACAGCTACGATGCTTCTTGCAGGAGTGTCGGGGGAGGGGGGCCTTAGAGGGCTCAAGTCATCCCTCTATGCTAGTTTGATCGAAAACGATTGACGGAGCTGAGATGAGAGTGAAGATGGTATGTGGGGTGGCTTCAATGATTGAATTTATTACATGGAATTCGGCCATCTTTTTGCCAAATAAACCCCTTAACCAATGCCGTGTGAGGTGTGGCAAATCCTAATCCTTCAACATGTAAAGATGGCAACAAATATGCCTTGGGCTTGGCTGGCAGGATGAGAGCTAAAAACATTGCATAATACAAATATTGTAGACTACAAACTACTCTAACAAAGATCACATTCAATCGATGAAAAAACTACTGTGTAGTCGCTCTCATTAATTCATAAAAAATCAATTAATTATTGAACAATAACTAACTATAACTGTTAGATATTTAGACAGACAACTATTAAATCCATCAAACTGCACAATATACATAAGTTTTATATGTATGACTTCACTGATACTACAATATTAAAGAGAAAATCACTTCAGAGACATTAGTACGCTGCAGTGTACACCTTGTCTTTGATGATATCAACAATGTAACAAATCAAGGTTTTTGACATTGAAATAATTTTGTATGCTGTTTTTTATGCCTTTATCCATGCCATAAAAATATGCCTATGATCCGTTCACTGAATTTCAAGATATTAGAGCAATCTCCCAATGAGGAGATAATAGAATTCTATCAATTCTATGAGGAGATAATTTGAACTACAGTATATAGGGAATAACAAAGGTACAAAGGTAAACTCGATAAAGTTCCAATTAGATTTTACTGCCGACGATATCTGAAGATTGAAATCAAGATAATATATAAATTGACGAGTTACATTTACATTTACATATTACACCATACTACTGTACTGGTCTAACTGAAAAAAGAACTGAGATGAGGAAAGCGGTAGTTGTATTGTGAGATAGAAGAATAAGTAATCAAAAGTAGGATAATGGCGTGGCTGAAACAGAATTAGTTTCAATTTAGTCGTCTCTAGAAGCGGCTCTATTGCAATGTACGGTAGACAGGTGCTGAATTACAAAACGTTCATTACAATATGACCATTGTAATGCCAAAGACTTCAGCTACAAGTGAAGATCTAGATCTAGATAATCACCAAGAAGAGATCGGAAATGTTGAAAAATTAGAAAGCTTTACAGTTAGCTGCATAATTTGAATATTTAAACTTATTAATCTAGGTTACATTTTCATAAATTGATATTTTTTGCTGTGATATATTTGTAATGATTGTGAACAGTGAACTTTCATCAACATTCAGAAGTGAAAAGTGTTTTTTTAAGTGAAAATTGTAATGTAAACTTTCATCATCTTTCATTCACCATGTGAACATCATAATTTACTCACTAATTATCACATTTGCTTGAAATACTTGCTATCAAGTCGCAATTGTAACAATATTAATAATAAAATTGTAATAAAAGAGGATTGGAGTGGAGAGTATTTTGATTTAAGATGAGAGTGAGATTATCGAGCAAATCAACTGCTCCGCACAAGGAGGATTCTATCTCAAGGTTCAGAGCTCTATCCTCGACTCCAGGTGATGTACTTTAATAAGTATTAAAAACAATATAGCTCTTCTAAAATAAAATTCTATAGTGACTGGTGAGTATTGCAGTATATTAATTTGTTCATCCATCGAATGGAAATCCCTTAGTATTCTTAACACAAATTTGATTAATATAGTCGTGTGAAGTAGAGATGCAAAAGTGTTGGAGTATTTGTTTAAGAGTTATTTGAATTTGAGAATCTTATATTAAACTTGAAAATTAGTCAATGAAAACTGAGGAGTGAACATCCGGAATAGAACTCAACCAATTAAAACTGATTTTTGACCAAAAGCAAACTGACAAATGAAAGAGCATTTACCTAGCCTAGCCCCTCAATAATTAGGGTACAAATTAGGATACTGATAAGGCCTTGCACCTATACTTTCGGTTTTCCAACAAATTTATGTGCAAATTGCAAAAGTTACTTGAGAAGGTTTGACATTAAGCCAACTCAGCAGACAGAAAATTTGTAATTAGGTTCTCCTGATTATTTCTCCCAGCAATGGATTTCAATACGAAATCAGTTTTGAAGTTAGCTAGCTGTAAACCATCGTTAGAGGATATTATGGAGCTGTGATGCCAAACCAAGCAACCCTAGAATAGCGAGCGGAAACTCAGGTAAAACTTTGTAATTATTGAAACTGGCAATTAGTGTTCATTATTTTATTAACATTACTTTCAATGCACACTAGCTAATTGGAAACGCAAATACGTACGGTACAATCAATGTGGAAATACTCGTATATATTTGCAAAGTAAGTTTTCACTATTAATTACCATCAAGTAAAAACTATACAGATTCTATTTCAATTAAGCCGGCGCGCAAACTAAAAGCACTAATGAAATTTTCCAACATAATTACTGAATTCTCTACAATACAACGTAAGTTCTAATTGGAGAAATGACAGTCTGGCCCTACGAGTTCCATTAACCACGTTATTTGCGTGGAAAATGCGCCAACTATTGTAATTTGGCCGCAGGGAAAGTAGCAATAAACATTAAGAAAATCTTAAATTCTCTCACATACATACTCTTATTACAAAAGTTTTCTGGAAACTAGCCATACTTTCATTTCATTCTCAACTACGTACATAGAACTAAATGAATAAAATAGAAGTATGCAGTATACAATATTTACTTATACCGGAATAAAATTTGGTTTATCCAGTTATTTTTATCCATTCTTTACGGAGAAAACATGTATAGAAGTTTTTTAAAGGCTCAAGACTATTGATCCTTTTTCGGTTCTATTTTGCTTTTTACAGTCCCATATTGTGTCTTCAAGTTAAGGAAAAAATATTTTGATAACAGTAGATGATATTGAACTAGGTGCCATGTGGACATTGGCATGAAGTGTCGAGTGACTAAATTCATGAAGTCTTGAGTAAATCTTGAAAAGAAAATTATACAGAAAATGGATAAAATTACCAATTGCTAAAAAATTATTAATTACTCTTATTAATGAAGAATTAATAAATTACAAAATTGAATACTCTAATTAATGCAATAAAGAAGGTTGATAATAGAATTCATTTAAAAAAGAGGAGCTCAACAAATAATGATTTGAAATTGATGCACAGAATTCCTTCTTCCCTCGATCAGCCTGAAATTTATCCTTATTCGGCTATATGTTTATCCACTTAGAATCCGACCTACAGAGACGATACTGGATAGAGACGAAAGTATAGTGTGTACAACTGTAAGCAAAGAAACATTCTGGCAAGATGTGAGAATGACTCCAGCTCGGTCAATATTCGTTCAAAAATTATAAAATTTGGTTTCTAATTGTAGAACAGAATGTTTTCTACAATTTAAGACTGAATTTATAATTTTTGAACCAATATCGACCGAGCTGGAGTAATTTCCCCATCCTGACAGAATGTCTTCTTTGCTTGGTCAGACTATATCAGTTATTTAATCACGACTTCATTTATTTGGAGCCAGACCCGGCAACTCGGATGATGTATTGACAGGCTAAACCACGATCTATCTATCTATTGCTTTAACCGGAAAGTTTTATTTTTCTTGTCTTCTTGGCGTTAACGTCTTTATCTATGTACTCAAATTATTTCTGGGTGGGAATTTACTGTTCAAAATAATAGCGTATAGCGGATATTTTTCATCCACCAACATAATTTTTTTCTTTCTCTGACATCGAAGGATTCTTCACTTCTATAGTATTTTATTTGCTTCCTAGGATCCAGGCAGAAATGATATCCCAAAATGGTAATGTAGCTTCATTGAATCCTAATGAAAATAAGGTTTTCATGCACCTCATAAATGTGTTCAATAGATTGCACTATTACACTAGTTAGTTGTATTTATCGAGATTATTCAAGCTATATCATGTTGTGAACCCTTCTATGAAATGATAAGCCAAACTTAATAACCTCTTATTCTTTTTTATGTACCAATTTACTAAAAAAATAACACAAAAACCAAGGGGAAGAAAATGAGAGAAAGAATGAAAAATAATAGGGAAGCATTAAATCCGGCTCTACAAAACAATTTTTATGTGGATAACATCACGAAAGCCTTACTAACAAAAGAAAGGGGAACGTTATAATCATTCCATTTAGTTTGAATATGAACCATTGGGTTATCATTGTTTCAGTCTGGTTAAATATGAACCGTTCAACGTTAATATTATTGGCGCCATTAAACCGACGAATAAACTAAACGATTTTTCGCGGCTCCGTATTGGAAAATTGGAAAACTGCTAAGCAAGGACAGCCGGAAACGGAAGAAGCCTGTGGAAAATGATGGAAAAGCACGCACGACTAATACCTCCTGCTATTAATTCAAGGGAGGCGCCGATTGCCCTGAAAAGCCCTTGAACGGGTTGTACTTAGCCTAATTGAAGGGCGGGGATTATCCAACAAGGATATCATAGATTAAAATGATGAGTGACTAGGAATGGTCGAGTCAAGAAATGAACAAGGAAGAAACGAAGATGATGGATGGCGAATGGATGGATGGATAATAAATGAGAGGTGAAGGGATCGATGAGAGAAAACACGATAAACCAAAGAATTATAACCCAGAAGAGTTATAAAGGGTTAAAATTATTTGTGATAAAGAAGGAAAAGAATACAGCCTCAAAATTGTATAGGGATGCCACTTGCACAAAAATAAGCACTCACGAGTACCTAGTACATAACTATCTACCGAGGAAATGAGAAATTATCACAAAATACAGATACAAATTAATAACAAGGAAAATTGAAATTTGGTCCTGCAGACCAGTTAGTAGGTCTAGGCCCTTCATGGGCTATTGAGCCACTGAGACAGACAGACCAGTTGGAAGATTACTAGGAAATATTTAGATACACTGTAGCATGAATACACTGTGTCATAAATTATGACTCTGGCATGTATATAGGTAATAGAAAATAGGATAAAAATTATCAGGAGATAAGAAATTTGAGGTTTTAAAGGAAACGTGGACACGTATTTATTTTTGTATTTATTGTATTTATTTTTTTTAATAATATTTTTAAATTTATTAGAGCAACTTATTCAAAACATTATTGAAATGTAAAAAGTGTAAGTGATCTCGTCTTCATTATTCCAGTGTTATGTCATAAAAAATAATTCTTTTCAAAGTAGAGCGTAAAATAGATTAAAATAGATTGAAGAAAATGCGAGAACATTTGTAGACAAGGATGTGTAATAAATCTGATGCCAGATTGGCTAATGTAAATCAATGAGAGGAATTTGGGTCTAGCGTTGAAAAAAGGAATGTGCCGCTCATTTGCTTGGTAAATGTTTACAAACTAAACCATGAAATATAGAATGTGAACTAATAATAACACCAGAGTAAACATTAATCCCCAAAGTTTATACTATCTTGAAAATGTAGAACAAATAACATACTGCACCAATTTTGAAAAGAAAGATACGGCTATCAAAAAACCAACATTCTCGATTTTTCTATCTTTCTCATACTTACTTAAACTTCAATCTCTTAGATCTCACTTTATTTTATCCCCTTTAATTTCCAGATCTCACTCTAACTCTCTTTCCTTCTCAACAAATTCCTTGCTGAGAATGGAATAACGAGGGAGACCATTGCAATCTCTCTCACTCTCTTCCACAATAAGAGACAGCTCAATATGTGAAGTGTCTCGAATTAGTGTTTTAGTATAGCTTTAAAATACCGATTTTTCTCATATAGAGTAACTTTTTTCTTTGACTTTTGATTGTGTTAGTTGATAAGTAAAATGAAAATCAATACCCTTATCATTTATCAATTATTTTAAATAGCCCTATAAGTTTCAAGTTTAATTGTGTTAGTTCTTAGTTGATATTAAATCTAATAAAAAAAAAAGAATACAAAAAATTGTTCTACTAGCCAAAAGATTGGTTTGTAATCAATAAATAATGAAGCTTCAAAATTGAATATGTTTTTTTTTTTTAAATATTCAGCACTGTAGTGCAGATAAAGGAATTGAATTTGATCAGGATATGGGGAATCTTCTCTAATGCATTAAGATTATTCATAACTATTGTATATTATTTGATCAAAAAAGTACGATACCGAAACTCCACTTTTTTATATTAGTACACTTGTGTCGTTGTGACTAGTGCTTAAAATATAAAAACCAACTCGAAATCTAAAAAGACATAATATACATACATACACACCCAAGGTTATTACAAAACCTTTAATAACCTTGATACACACCAACATCTATCTATATCTATAAAAGCGAAATGGCACTGACTGACTGACTGACTGATTCATTCATTCATCACCAGAACTAAAAATCCACTGAACCGAATGCGTTCAAATTTGGCATGCATGTTCAGTTGGACGTTCAGACGCGCGCTAAGAACGGATTTTATAAACTTTTTAAGGATACGTTAAATACTTAAGTTTTTCTATAGTTTTTCGGCGTTTTCTCAATTTTTTTGAGAACCAATCGGTAGAAAATGTTGATATTTGGTAGGTAGGTTCAGATAAGGTCTAAAAATGTGGTTTAAATTGGACTTAGAGTCCCCACTTTACAGGGACAATTTATACATTTTTATATTCAAAATTTCATTTTGAGTCGATTTCTGGTATCAAAACTTGCAGCCGGGTATCAAATAAGAAAGTTATAGCCCTTCAAAGTTACTACTTTTAGTATGTCAATATAGGTTAAGTATTTGAATGTGACAATAATTACGTGTAAAAATGATCAAATCTTATGTAAAATAGCACGAAAAATCCATTGAGATCAAAACTAAATTTGTAGCATTATTACTTTTTTATATATAATAAAAAATATGCAAAGAAAAATAATTCAATTGTTGAAGGTTAGTTTTTACCTGAATCCATTTTGTGGAACAAATTTCAGCCATATAACTACTATTTGAGTCAATTTAACTGGTTGAATATCAATATCCGATTGCGATGACTGCAATTTTCATACTTTTGAAAGCAATATTCAATATTATTCTGAAAAAAATTTCACTTCTAAAGACATAATAATGTGACCTTGCCCTGAAATGACCTTGTGACCTACTGAACTGAACTCAGTGAACTGACCTATTGTTGAAATAATAATGTTGAGCTTCAGAAAAAAATGAAGCAACACCACTAGCGCGCCCACTGTACAAAGAGTGCACTTATTATGAGAACTAAGGTGTCAAATTTTAGTCTTGACTTCTACATATGTTGTCATCAACAGAGCCAATTGTTCGAAATGTTTTGATACCATAAGTTTCTGTACAAGAGCACACAGGATTTGAATTACATTTTCTGTGATAAGAGGATTACCGTATCAAATTTGAAAAATGTTTAATTACAATACTATTCTCAACTCATGCTGAATATTTAATATAAAAAATTGATTTATGATAAGTGAAGTTTAAATAGGTAAAAGTGAGGTTTACCAGCCACCCTTCTGAAAGTCAAATTTTCATTTGCAATTGATTAAATATGGCCTACTGATGGAATTTTTTTTTAAAATTACCATTTCTGAACAGTAGTTTTTAAATAAATGAAGTTTGGTCTGCAGTTGCTACAATTTAAACTTAACTGGGATTCAAATAACCTAACCTGAGCTTTAACTAACATAATCTGAGCTCAAATTAACTAATCCTAAGGTTAGACTAACCAAACACAATGTTTAGCTAACCAAACCTTATTTTCAGCTAACCAAACCTGAGTTACAGCTAACCTAACCTAGACTACAGCTAACCTCACATGAATTCAACAACCCTAACATAAGCTTTAGCTAACCTAACTTGAGCTTCAGCCAACCTAACCTAAGCTTCAGCTAATCTAACCTAGGCTTCAGCTAACCTAACCTAAGCTTCAGCTAACCTAACCTAAATTTCAGCTAACCCAATCAAAGCACAAACTAACCTAACCTGAGCTCTAACTAACCTAACCTAAGCTTCAGCTAACCTAACCCAAGCTACAGCTAAGCTAACCTAAGCTTCAGCTAACCTAACCTAAGCTTAAGCTAACCTAACCTAAGTTTCAGCTAACCTAACCTAAGCTTCGGCTGACCTAACCTAAGCTTCAGCTAACCTAACCTAAGCTTCAGCTAACCCAACCTGAGCTTCAGCTAACCAAACCCAAGCTTCAGCTAACCTAACCTAAGCTCCAGCTAACCTAACCTAAGCTTCAGCTAACTCAACCTGAGCTTCAGCTAACCTAGCCTAAGCTTCAGCTAACCTAACCTAAGCTTAAGCCAACCTAACCAAAGCTTCAGCTAACCTAACCTAAGCTTCAGCTAACCTAATCTAAGCTTCAGCTAATCTAACCTAGGCTTCAGCTAACCTAACCTAAGCTTCAGCTAACCTAACCTAAATTTCAGCTAACCCAATCAAAGCACAAACTAACCTAACCTGAGCTCTAACTAACCTAACCTAAGCTTCAGCTAACCTAACCCAAGCTACAGCTAAGCTAACCTAAGCTTCAGCTAACCTAACCTAAGCTTCAGCTAACCTAACCTAAGTTTCAGCTAACCTAACCTAAGCTTCGGCTGACCTAACCTAAGCTTCAGCTAACCTAACCTAAGCTTCAGCTAACCCAACCTGAGCTTCAGCTAACCAAACCCAAGCTTCAGCTAACCTAACCTAAGCTCCAGCTAACCTAACCTAAGCTTCAGCTAACCCAACCTAAGCTTCAGCTAACCTAATCCAAGCTTCAGCTAACATAAGCTTCAGCTAACCTAACCTAAGCTTCAGCCAACCTAACCTAATCTTCAGCTAACCTAACTCAAGCAGCTAACCCCTAAGCTTCAGCTAACCTAGCTTCTTAACCTAACCTAAGCTTCAGCTAACCCAAATCAAAGCATAAACTAACCTAACCTAAGCTCTAACTAACCTAACCTAAGCTCTAACTAACCTAACCTTGGCTCTAACTAACCTTAACTCAAACTAACCTAACCTAAGCTTCAGCTAACTTTACCTAAGCTTCAGCTAACCCAACCTAAGCTTCAGCTAACCTAACCCAAGCTTCAGCTAACATAAGCCTCAGCTAACCTAACCCAAGCTCTAACTAATCTAACCTAAGCTCCAACCAACCTTAAAGCCGCGTATCGACAGTCCGAGGCATGTGCCACGAATGCCTCGCAGTACAGTCTGGTGACGCAAAAAAAGTATAAACTCATGGCTGAGGCATATGTATGAATATAATCTGCAATAATCAAAAATAATTATAATTATAGTATAGTATATAATATATAATTATAATTATGATAAAAATAATTATAATAAGAAATCTGCATTTTTGTAACCAAAAGAACAAATTGACTAGCGCCATCAAGCGGGAGAAAAAGCAACTAAGCTCTGGCCATTGATATTTTGGTCTTTGGAGGTTAGTTTGTGCTCAATTAGTAGATAAAAATTCAAGGCAATGCTTATTATTGCCTATTAGAACCTTCTGCACTCAAATAGAATTCTTAATCACAAAAATGCATAGGAATGTGGTACAATTTTGAGGTTAGTTTGTAGAATTGTTTGTTGTGCGTTGCGAGGCAACAGGCTCTGCTCGCTGCGAATTGTGTGCAGCGTTTGCCTCGCTGCTAGCAAACCCGGTATCGACAGTCCGAGGCATGTGTGGCCTCGGTAAGTAGTGTGGCACATGCCTCGGACTGTCGATACGCGGTAGATAGTAGACTAGTAGTAGTACTCTTTTTTTGTGTCAACAGACTGTACAGCGAGGCATTCATAGCACATGCCTCGGACTGTCGATACTCGGCTTAACTCCAACTAGCCTTACCTAAGCTTGAACTATTTCAACCTGTGCTTGAACTATTTCAACCTGAGCTTCAACTAACCTAACCTAAGGTTAAACTAACCCAACCTCCAACTAACCCAACCTGACCTTCTACCAACTCAACTCCAACTACCCCAAACTGAGTGTTAACCAACCTAACCTAAGCTTCAACTAACCTAACTTCTAACTAATCTAACCTTCAGTCATAAATAAACCTTAGACTCATAATTACTGCATAATTAATGATGAGCTAGAAACAGCAAATTTTTATATATTTTGTCATCAAAAGAGCATACTTGCAACCAAAAATTTGACTCTATAGGAAGGGTGGCCGGTAAACTACACTTTAGCCACCAAGGAATATTGAATATTCCTACCAAGTCATATGCCATTATGACCATAATTGTAAGCATTGTGCGCATCAAAAGATGTTTTGATGTTAGTGACAAAAAACAGCTAGTGGACTAAAAACAGCTAAATCTATAAAATTTCTGGGCGTTACAATAGATGAGGGATTAAATTGGAAAGAACATATAAAAAATCTCACAACAAAGTTGAACCGTGCCTATTATGTAATTCTTAAGTTATCTCATTCAGTTGATAGAAATACACTTATCACCGTATACTATGCCTATGTCTACTCCCATCTATGTTATGGAAATATTTTCTGGGGAAATTCGACTGACAGTTATAAAATATTTTTAATTCAGAAAAAGATTATTAGAGTAATTTTTGGTTTGAGAGCTAGAGATACATGTAAATCTATTTTTCGGGATTCACAGATCCTCACTTTGCCTGCCATCTACATATTTCATTTATTCATTTTTATAAAGAGTAATATCCATAAATTCAATTTTTGCACAGACAAACATAACTATTCTGCGCGTAATCAGAGCTTGCTATCATTTCCTATTCACAGACATGCCTCTTACAAAAGAAACCCTTCTTATTCAGGAATAAGATTATATAATAAGTTACCCGAGTCCATCCGTAAAATAGATTCATTGCCCTTGTTCAAAAAAACTATCAAGTCAATGTTAAATGAGAAAGTCTACTACTCAGTGGCAGAATTTATTGATGATAGATTTTGAGGTGAATTTTGTTCAATTATTGAGTTATGAATATTCTATAACTGTGACTTAAAATGTTATTGATTTTATTTTATGATTCTATCATACGTTATTATATATTATTATGTAACTATATTTAATTATATATATCTGACAATTTACCTATCAAACGGGAATATTCCCGGAAATCGATGCTATGTAATGATGATAAATAAATAAATAAAAAAAAGTGAGTTAGCCTTCATTTTATTATGTTGATGATTATATTATATTGTGTCGATGATGTGTCAGACTAGACAAACAATAGGTCGAGACTAAATAGTCACCCATGTTAGTATTGCTGAAGAATACTATATAATACTGTAATACAATACTTATCAATTAGTATTTATCATATAAGTAAGTTTATACTATGATAGTGATAAATCATAATATGACTGTAGTTAATAATACTGAAGTAGTTATTATTATTTAGTCGATGGTCAACTGAATTCAGGAAATGAAGAAATGATGACAATTGCATTGGCTTCAGGGATCAGCATCAAAACAAAACAACAGACTGCAGACAACAATGGTCGGCATCTGGTATGGCCTATGAAATTCTACAGTAATTCTTGTTAAATTTTGCTATTATTATTAAATATTATTTTATAGAGAGTATTATTATTGATAGGGTATTTCATCATTAGATATTTAAATGGCTAAAGTGTCGTTTACTGGCCCACCTTGCTAGAGTCAAAATTATTGTTGGACTCGATTCAGTACGTTATTCTGATGACAAATTTGAAAAAATTAGCCGTCGCTGTCAAGTAGTTTTGAAATAAATTAAGTTCAAAGTTTGGTCTACGGGAGCTATGAAACTATCTCACAAGTACACTAACTCTCTTATTCTGAACGTTTCGAAATGCATATAAACTGTACAAAATTACTCACATTGAGTACTAAAATAACAATTTCATTCTTATTTCAAATTATGTTGAATAATTTCTTCTCTGTAACACACAAAATCAACTTCTTCAAGTCACTAACCTCAAACTATGGCTGCCGAGTCGATTGAACAATATTGATTTGAACTGTTCAAGCCAATGCCTTCTAAATTTTAAAATTGAATAAGATATTGAATATTCTGTTCCATCATTTTACGAGTTGACATTCCACAATGTTCATACACTTTTTCAAGATGCTACAAAAGTTGACCACCAACAAACTGTACATCTTGAATCGACATTTTGTGACAGTTACTTATTTGCTTCTGGTCAATTTCGGTTAGGTTGATGGAAGTTTAGGTTGGGTTTGTTGAATGTTAGATTGGATTAATTAAAGGTTGGGTTAGTTGAAGCTTAGGTTGGTTTTGTTCAAGATAAGGTTGGATTAGTTAGAGCTTAGATTAGGTAAGTTGAAACTTGAGTTAGGTTAGGTTAGTTAGAGCTTAGGTTAGGTTCCTTAGAGCTTAGGTTAGGTTCCTTAGAGCTAAGGTTAGGTTAGTTGGAGCTCAGGTTGGGTTAGTTAGTACTTGGGTTAGGTTAGTTGGAGCTTAGGTTAGGTTAGTCAGAGCTTAGGTTAGTTAGAGTTAGGTTAGGTTGGGTTAGGTTAGTTAGAGCTCAGGTTAGGTTAGTTAGAGCTTAGGTTAGGTTAGTTAGAGCTTTGGTTAGGTTAGTTAGAGCTTAGGTTGGGTTAGTTTAGTTACAGCTGAGGTTAGGTTAGTTAGAGCTTAGGTTAGTTAGAGCTTAGGTTAGGTTAGTTAGAGTTTAGGTTAGGTTAGTTGGAGCTTAGGATGGGTTAGTCAGAGCTTAAGTTAGGTTAGTTAGAGCTTAGGTTGGGTTAGTTAGAGCTTACATTTGGTTAGTTGGAGTCTAATTTAGGTTAGTTAGAGCTTAAGTTAGGTTGGTTAGAACTCAGGTTAGGTTAGTTAGAGCTTAGGTTGAGTTAGTTTAGTTACAGCTGAGGTTAGGTTAGTTAGAGGTTAGGTTAGTTGGAGCTTAGGATGGGTTAGTCAGAGCTTAGGTTACCAAATGGTACAATCTGTAGGCATTCTGTACCATTTTTTGACTGAAAGTGTCACAGAATGTCGTTAGTTTACAATGTCGTTGATACAGAATGTCGCCTTCCCTTACATTATCAATTTGCTTTATCGTAACCCTTTTTGTTGGTCCTCAATGATCACTTAAATTGTCATAAACTCTAATAAGGTATTTAGTACTAATTCTTTGCTATTTTGTACAGTTAATATTAATTTTAGAACTTTTCAAATAACAGAGTTATCAGATTTGTAAGTGCCCCCCAGGCCAAACTTTAAACTTGATTTATTCAAAAACTACTGGACAGCGATGGCTTATTTTTTTTTAATTGTCATCAGAATAACATACTGAATCAATTTCAACAAGAATTTTGACTCTACCGAGGTGGGCCAGTAAACGACACTTACACCATTTAAATTTTCAAGGTTTTTCCAAACTGACAAATAATTCAATGGCCAAAATTCCATTCTCAACATGAAATATGCCAGTACCTAATCCAGCACTCAACTGAGGTAAATTATGTTTTTGACTAAAATTTTGTAATATCTTTAAAACTACTAAAGATACTGATTTCGTTTTGGTCTCAATGGATTTTTCGTGATATTTTACATAAGATTTGATCATTTCTACACGTAATTATTGTCACATTCAAATACTTAACCTATCTTGACACACTAAAATGAGTAACTTTGAAGGGCTATAACTTCCTTATTTGATACCCGGCTGCAAGTTTTGATACCAGAAATCGACTCAAAATGAAATTTTGAATCTA
Organism: Sogatella furcifera; assembly: GCA_017141385.1. Lineage (NCBI taxonomy): Eukaryota > Metazoa > Arthropoda > Insecta > Hemiptera > Delphacidae > Sogatella > Sogatella furcifera. Next base: position 11,678,239 of record CM029551.1, on the reverse strand, counting down.
AAAATGTATAAATTGTCCCCGTGAAATGGGGACTCTCAAGTCCAATTAGAGCCGTATTGCGGGTTGCATATCTTCCGCCTTTATACGACCAATCCTTAGTGTAAATTCAATGGTTCAGCGAGATTATAGATAAACTGATTTGGAAGACATTTATTTATTAATTAGATACATCCCAATTATACTGAAAGGTAAAAACACAGACATGAGTATCCAAATCGTCTTCGCTCCTAATTTGGATGAAAATATTAGAAAAGGTTATGTTCAAACTCACTATTTCAAAAGCACAAATTTTCACTCCCGAATATAGAAAAGCTATGAATTATCAACTTAGGATTACGAACTGTTAATATTTCAGTAAAAAAGCACCAAAAATATATGATAAATTATTCGAAAATATCAAATTTCACTTGAAATTTCTAAGCCAAGAATTCTTAGCCAATACAGTTTGGTTGCCATGGTTGTCATGAATCAAGTTTCAAACTATGTCCGATATAGTTCCCAAGGTTACGCTCAATATTAGCGTTTTACTATTGCTCGTAATTTTCAGAGTTTTTCTTCGATTTTTCAAGAATAAATTGGTAGAAAATGTCGAAATTTGGTGAACAGGTCCAGATTAGGTCTAGAAATGCTGTGTTCAATAAGTTTTGAATCCCTTCTGAACGGAATTTGCAGGCGAACGAAGCGAGCCTGTTTGTCTCAGCTTACATTGACAGAGGTTATGCAGGCGAGCGAAGCGAGCCTGTTTGACTCACTGACACTGTCGGGGGTCCAGGGGGCGGAGCCCCCTGGCTAGGCGGAGAAGGAGAGCGAAGCGAGCCTGCCGGCTAGTATATATATAAAAAAAACATAAATACGGTATACAGCGTTTGTATTGTCCACCATCATTAAAACATTATGAGAGAGTTTGAAGAGAATGAGAAATATTATAACTGTATTAAAAATTTGGATCCACAATTCAATGATGTGGAATCAAACCAGATTCAGATTCACACAAATGCCTACCGCAAATCACTACCGCAGTATTAAACGACGCATATAAAATGGAATAACAATTTATCGTCGTTTTGTTGCCCGGCGCATTATAGGAAGTTGACATTTGATAGCGACACACAACCAACCTTTGAATGTTTCGGATGATCACAGAAATACCATCACAATAATCGCCAAACAGCAGCATTATTATTACAATAATGACATCGATAAAATTGAATGCAATGAATAGGCTGTGTTGTATAGAATGTCGGTGGCCCAATGCAATGAATCTAATCCAAGTTAGGGGGCGCATTATATTCTTGCGGAAATATGTATAGTCTGTCCAAGCAAAGAAGACCCTCTAAAAAGATGATAAAATGACTCCAGCATCGTCAATATTGGTTCAAAAATTATTGATTTGGTCTCAAATTGTAGAAAACATTCTGATCTACAATTTAAGGCCAAATCAATATTTTTTTGAACCAATATTGACCGAGCTGGAGTCATTTTCTCATCTTGCCAGAAGCTCTTCTTTGCTTGGACAGACTATACGTATATCGGCAGACAATCGTGGAAATTTATATAATTCACAGTATTATCCGGATTTGGAGTAATGAGAGAGGGAGAGACCTGAATAACCAAACTTCTCCCACAATTCACCAATACTACGGTACGTTACGATATAAAATAGTTGACACAAACGCAAGCACGCGTAGGAACGCTCAAAAATGTACAACGGATACGAACGGATTACGCCAGTCAACGTACGCTTTCATTGATAACGGCACCACTACTCATTTCATAAAATCCGGCAAATTTTGAGAATCAATTAATGGAGTGACAGATTTTGCACGGTATAGGCCATTCGCCAAATAATGAACCGATAATGCTAACCTTCAACTGAAGTGAATTTTGAAATTCAGAGGGTAATTTAGTTTAGTAATATTTAGATGTTCAACAGAAGTGAGCAATTTACTTTAGGAGGTGAAGACCAAGTAGCCAAAAATATTGAAAAAATTTAGGAAGGAGAAGATAAATTTTAAACTATCTGTAGGCATATTTCTTTCTTTTTAAGTCTAGTCGTTAACCAAGTTACACAAGTGGGCATCCAGGAATGTTCTATTAAAAATTATTTCCTTGAGCTTTGTATTATTCATTGTATAATTATTGTTACAACTAGATGAGAGTTTAAAAAATAATTATTCATCCATGAGTTAGATTGACTTCCATACTAAATTTTACTTGAACTCATTTGTATGCTCATTCATGCATCATTTGGATTGATTCCTCTTTATTCTATGATTTATTGCTTTCAAAATCTTGGAATGTAGGAAAACTAGGTTGATGAAATAACGAAAATTAGAACATAATATTTGACTGAATATTATGTTTGTTATACATTATTCTAATATGTTGCGTTACATAAACATAATCAATAATTATTCCAGTTCAATCTAGATGTAGAAGATTAGCATATATATTATATACTATATATTATAATTATGCAAACATTATTAGTCATGAAAGTTCAATAGAATCATTAACACTATTACCAACAAAATCACCATTTATTCACTCATTCACAATGTCCAAGTTTTCAAACGATCTCTCCTATACAAACAATACTTTGCAATCGCACTTGTATGTTGTAATTTATGAAACAGGCAGCCCATATACGAACATCGAACATTATCAATAGACATGCGAGGTTGGTGGCCAAATTGTACAATCATTTGGTTAAGTATGACTGTTCAAAGGGTGCGAGTTTGAAGAGAGAGAGGAGTGAGGAGTGGTGAAGATTTTAGGAATTACTGACATGTTTATTATAAAAGCAAAACGCGTAGGATTGAATCTGGCAAACGTTAGTAGGGTTCGCGTTTTCCTATATTTTCCTATACAGTAATACTGACTGGGTAGAGTCTATCTATGCAAAGAAGACATTCTGGCAAGAAGGGAAAATGACTCCCGCTATGACAATATTGGTTCGAAAATTATAAATTTGTTTTCAAATTGTAGATGAGAATGTTTCCTACAAGATGAGTTCAAATTTATATATTTTTTAACCAATATTGACCGTGCTGGAGTCATTTTCTCAACTTGCCAGAATGTCTTCTACGCTTGGTCAAACTGTACCAGTTTTGGAGGGCGCAGAGATGGTAAGAGAAAGAAGGGTCAGGAGAAGAATGAAGACGATGAGGAAAAATGAGGAAGAGGAGGAGAAGGAGGAGAGGAAGAAGGAGGAGAAGAAAGAGGAGGGGGAGGAGATGGTGGATAAACAAGAGGAGAATGAAGAGGAGATAAAGAAGGAGGAGAAGAAAGAGAGGGAAGAGGAGGAGGATGTTAAGAAGCAGAAGTGGGAGGAGAAGGAGGATGAGGAGGTGAAGAAGAGGATGGAGGAAGAGGAGGAGGAGGAGGTGAAGAAGAGGATGGAGGAAGAGGAAGAGGAGGAGGAGGTGGAGGAGAAGAGTAAGAAGAAGAAGAAGAAGAAGAAGAAGAAGAAGAAGAAGAAGAAGAAGAAGAAGAAGAAGAAGAAGGAGGAGGAGGAGGAGGAGGAGGAGGAGAAAAAATGAAGAAGAAGAAGATGAAGGAGGAGAAGAGGAAGAAGAAGAAGGAGCAGAAGAAGAAGAAGAAGAAGGATGAGGAGGAGGAGTAGGAGAATTAGGAGGAGAAGGAGAAGGAGGTGTAGAACGTGGAGGAGGAGAAGATAGGAAAGGTATTGGTATTGGTATTGACGGATAAACGAGTATAGAGTGAGGGGTGAAAATCATTGAATAGGTTGCCGTTCACAATCGAAAGTAGAACAATAAATTTTATCGCACGACGATTTCGCAACGCAGGTCCCATCACAATAACACGCTTTATGTGTGTGGGTGTGCGCATTTGTGGGAAATCTAAATAGAGTAAATCACCATATTAAACCAATTGGCGATAAACATTGCGATTGTCCAGGCTTTTGGAAGCGTGCACATGGCTTCAATGAATATAAAGGCACATCGCATTGCATCGTATTGGGCGGCTTCACTCGGCTCTATTGGCACACTGATAACATATTCTACCATTTGCCCAACATGCATCATCGACATCATCATCACCAATCGCTGGTTGACAGTAGAAGTCAAATATTGGACAGACTCAATTGGATCACTGTATTCGGGCTTGCATCTATTTTAAATCAAGCTATTATTAAGCGGTAGGAAAAGGCGGTTATTTGATAAAATTCTTAAACAATATTGATATAATGACATGTAAAGAATATTGGGTATTGTTATGAAAGTTATGGTTCAAATTCAGACTAAGTTGTGATACGAGTATTTCACAGGCAGTATCCTTTTTAAATGAATATCTAATAACGTAAAGTAACAGTATCACCAACCTCAACACTTTGAGAGTGATGAACTTCCATAAGACAAAAAATTTGAAAACAAAAAGGCAAGAAACATGGGAATCAATTAATAAAAGAACTCCTATTAGTTTAATTCCATGATTCAATGTATCGTAACCAATGCAGACTTTATTGTATTCCTGAAGATGATGTCTATATGGGCTCCAAGACCTGTGCGTGAGTAATGAGAACTGAAAAATTAATCCTACATATTGTGTAAGAAGGGACTGAGAATTTTTAGGATTCGACTTTCACAACGATTTTAACAAAATGAGCTTACTTTCTATTACGAGATATAAATGGAGAATGATTGAAAACCTGATAAAATATGCGGATCTGATTCTACTTACGGAAGTCCCCTTGTGTGTGATTTGATTCCCAATATTATTGATTCCAACCTGAAACAAATTAGAAAAAAATTACCAACTAGCAAGGTTTCAAATGAAATAATCTAGAACTTAAACAGAGAAAAAACAAACTTATGGGCAGAGGAAATGGAAATGAAATTCAACGGATCTAGATTGCCACGACCAAACGCATCGATTCCAAGAGAAAGGATGCTTGAAAACACATTTATAACTTGTTAGAAAATGTTTAGCTAAGAAAGTTCTTGAAAACAGTATTTCCCGATGTCATATCCAACACAAATAAAAATTATTATAATTACAGTTCATATACCCCTCCATTGTCAACAATAGTAAGACTGTTTGTAGACGATAAAACAAATTGTAATGTTGTTATTAGCCAGATTTTATTGGTGAATATGGAACGACCGGGTATTATGACGCAGGCTACGTCACAAGCGTTCTAAACGCTCGCTTGCTGTGCGGCAAGTCGACTTAATCGCGACTGAAAAAGATCCGGCAACGATTTAAAACTTGCTAAGAACCATGAAGCTGTGTAGCTGTTGGGTTGTGACGACTAACGAATTCGCGACAATATTCTAAAGCTATTATTGAATTTCCTCCGAAATAATAACTATTATTGTTGTTTCACTGCATTCGAATTGTTGCCATTACTCGAACAACGAGAATCTCGTTTGTGAAAATAATCGTAAAATGCAAGTAACGACGAAAACTCTGGCAGATTAAAATAGTACATTTTTATGAAGATTTCAATAGAGATGGAATATATCTATGTTGTAAGAGAGGAAGAGAAAAACTATGAAAGCGACATCTTTCAACATTTGATTGTTGTGATAAACTTTGAACAAAAATGTTATTTGAACCAGTTTATAGCTAGGATCCTATAATAAAGCTTCACTTAAATCAGAGAATAGACTAGCTCTAGAAATCAAATTTAAGTTTATTAACAAGAATTCGTGATATATGTCTTTTCAGTAGCTTTTTTTTAATAGTTATTATAAGACGATAATTTTTCAAAGACGAATAGTCAGTTCTACTACTAGTACATAACCCAACATTCCACACATTCCAGGCTTGATTACATAATTATTTTACAAATTTTCAATTGTACATTTTTAGTTGATGTTTTGTAACTCTATTATAAATAAATGAACATTGTCTATTCGACTGTGTTTTCTTTGCGTATGCTTTTTTCAAAAAATAGCATCTGTAATGTTCAATCGTTTCTGTTCTGACTGAACAATGAATTTTATCTCTGTTATCATTTTTATTTAAAAATATAATATTTAAAGATATTGTCAAAAATAAATAACAGTATTACTATTATTAGAATGAACGAATAAAAACCATCGGATCATAGAATTTTATTCATACCAATTACCAAAGGCCTACATAAAACGTTCTATTCAGAAGAATCCTTCATTAAAAATGTCACTCACTCTTCCAATACGGAAATTTCGCCACCGTTCACAGGTTTGAAGGGTGGAATAGGCAGTGAAAGGGGGAGGGAGGGAGGTAGGTAGGGAGGGATTTAATCTGGAACCGAGAAATTCGCAGAACGAGCCCTCGTCCTGGTTATAGTCTGTCCAACCAAAGAAGACATTCTGGCAATATGAAAAGATTACTCCAGCTCGGTCAACATTGGTTCAAAAATTAAAACTTTGATCTCAAATTTTACAAAACATTGTGATCTACAATTTGAGACCAAATTTATAATTTTTGGACCAATATTGATCGAGATGCAGTCATTTTCCCATCTTATCAGAATGTCTCCTCTGCTTGTACAGACTATACCATCAGTAGATACAGGGTCGACCATTATTATCCTCAACGTTCGATATTTGATATTTTTCCAGTGTACTTCGAGCCGCAGGGGACGAAAATCCTCTACTAGTGATGTACCTTTTTTAATTGATAAACAGAACTGCGGAGGCAGTGGTCGTTGTGTGATATTTTTTAGGAATAGCGGCGACGCCCGATACTGTTTTAGGGGGTCTTCTAAATGAAATAAACTCAGGTGACTCCTCCCCTGAATAAACACTCAACTATGTATAGTCTGTCCAAGCAAAGAAGACATTCTGGTAAGATTGGAATATGACTCCAGCTCGGTCAATATCGATTCAAGAATTATATATTTGATCCTAAATTGTAGGAAACATTCTAATCTACAATTTGAGACCAAATTCATAATTTTTTCAACCAATGTTGAACGAGCTGGAGTAATTTTCACATCTTGCCAGAATGTATTCTTTGCTTGGACATTATATTAGACGTATCAACACTCACAAGCAATTACAACAATTCATCTCTTCACAATATTACACTCGATGGAAAATGGATGGGTGTGAAAATATTGAAGAAATAAACTGGAAATTTTCCTAATTAATTTCAAATAAGGCTATCACATAACAAGAAAATTCAAATCTTCAATCGGATGCATCTGGAAGAGATCCTTAATAAATCCAGAACTCAATATTGTTCAAAAGCTGAATATTTTCCAATATTCAATATTATTTATTTATTCTACATTCAATAATATTTTTCAATTCGAAAAAATTTCCTAATCAAATAGCCTCATATCAGATTCATAATGGGAATTTAATTTTGTATTATTAAAATTATAAATTCCAATTCCTTAATCATGAACCTTGGATTTATTATAAGAATTTACTTTTGTGTTAATATTTCCAATCGGATGAATTTGGAGAAGATCATTGATAAATCCAAAATTGACAACATATTTCAAAGCTGAATATCCTAATTCTAACCCAATAACCTTCAATTTATGACAACACCTCAGATTTATAATGAAAATTTACTTTTGTTTCATAGTAATACAATAATTATAAATTCAAATTCCCAATTGATTGACCTTGTATTTATCATAAAAATGTACCTTTGTGTTAATAAAAGTATATATCTAGGGATTCAGTTAAATTTAGCAACTGTATTTCAGCCGAAGGCTACAGCAATGTTTGCTGCTTTAAGATGAATCTTTAATTTCTTTCGTGGAAAGTTGAGCCTCAACGATGCCTGTGAACTGTAATGGTGTGAGGGGGGGAACAGGGGGGCAGAGGGAGGGCTTCCTTAAATTCTTAATGCGCGAGCTGCTTTGCCTCCTTTATATTAAACAATTCGTTGCAGAGCCCCTTAAACATGTATGCAGCTTCATATACTTGCTTCCACAGAGCACATTCACAGCCCCCTTGTAGCTGGCTTTCCTTGTTCTCAATGTAAAGAATTCCATGTAAAATATAGCAAAAAGCATTATTTTAGTATTTTTCTTGTTCATGGTTTGATTATTTGTGATACATGCGTTTGAATAGGAATTATATTCACCAGATATTGTTTCGAAATAAAGAAAGGCAAGACTGGAAGATACTCCCATACCTTGCAAAAACTAGGTAGCCTAATTATTGGCCGATTGTAGCTTGAATGTTGTTTAAATGTAGTATCAGCTTTCTCGATACAGCGATTGAAATGTGAATTTTCAAAATGGAAGTGAAAGCCATTGGCATTCGAGGGCGTGGCTAGAGCAACTTGACGCTCCGCCTGCTCTCTCCTGATTGGTTGACAATATGACTGACAGTTGCCTAGTTCTGAATCGTACCTTTAGATGGCAGTAGAAGCTGAGTGGTCAACTTGTTCATTCTTATCTGATTCTCTAGTTGGTCAGAATAATAATGTATTTATCTTGGGATTTTATACTCCACGGAATTATACAAAACACGTCAATGCAATTCAACAGAAACAACAGATTTGAAAGGACATGTATTATATCAAATTGTATTTATTGTATCATGAATAGGATTAAATTGACTTCCACATAAATTATTGATTTCGTTTAGTTTTTGTTGATAATTTTTTCTCAATCTCAATACAATTGTCAGTGAATAAGTTATGGAAATATTTATTTTGAATTTTCATTACTTGGGTTATTAATTCATTGCAACTACTATGGAAATCATAATATTTTGATCGAATAACTGTGCCTCTATTGATTAGCTATTAATTTAATTTCCAGAATTTCTATCAGTAATTCAGTCAAACAATTAGAAGAAAATTAAAACCAATAGTTACAAACTTGAAAATCTTGTGGAGCATATGTAGGCTATTTGAAAACAAAAATATGAAATCAACTCTTGAAAAAAGTTTTCAAGGATTTTTGTGTCAAGAAGAACCTAGGAAAGTTTTATGAAAATCTTTATGATTGTATCTAATTGAAATTGTAATAAATCTGTAACTTTAATTGAATGATGTATTAAAATTCTGTAGATGGAAACTTATAATATTGAGATATTTTTCAAGTCCGATGAAAGTGCATAAAATGGATCAAACTCAAACATTTAACATGAAATAAAATTAATTCATTGGGAAATTTATTCTATTAACATTCTAAAAACGAGAGGCCTATTGGCATATATTGGGATGAAGCACGTTTAGTTTTAGATTTTAAGAAATGCTTTTCAGGTGTCCTGGATGTAGGCTTTTCATGAAAAAGATTCCTGAATAATATCCTTACGTTAAAATTTAGCTCAATATTTTCCTGATAAAGTAGGTCGTTTCTGTTCTCTTGAAATATTTAGCCTAAATAATACTTAGGATAGTCTGTCCAAGCAAAGAAGAAATTCTGGCAAGATGGGAAAATGACTCCAGCTCGGTCAATATTGATTCAAAAATTATAAATTTGGTCTCAACTTGTAGGAAACATTCTGATTGTACTTGAGACCAAATTTATAATTTTTAAACTAATATTTCTGGAGCTCAAGTCATTTTCCCCATCTTGCCGGAATGTCTTCTTTGCTTAGACAGACTATACAGTACTATAAAAGAAATCTTAATAAAAAACTGAGTAAATAATCTGTTTTATGTCTTTCCAATTACATAAAGAACGTGAAATTTTGTCCATAAATTACGGCGCTATGTGCTCCAAAATATTGATAAAAATTACATTGTTCTTATGGTGCATGATTTTGCCGTTCGGCAGTTGGCCGTCCACTAATACCATCCACCCGCCCAATACCCCATCAGATTTGCTTGTATCAATGACGTAATGTAATGCTTCCTCAACGATATCGTCAATTAAGTCAATCTTTATCAATGAAATCATGACAGCACCACATTAGAAAAATAGTAAACATGCTTCTACTGTTAATTCGTTATATTATGATTATTCTCTAGAAAATGGATTGCAAGTGAAAAGTGATACTGGGTCAAATTCTCCTCTCTTTGAACGCTAAATAATGGTTATTATTCGAGACAAGTTTCTTGTAATTTTCAATAATATTTAACAACACAGAAACTAATAAAATTATAAATACCTGGGTACTGGGTATTTATGTCGATGATGCTCGGAAGTTTAATGCTATTTGACACTATATAAAACATTTTTTAATGTCATTTTATCATTATTTCGCTATTAATGAAGGCGTTTGAATGCTAACAGACAACTAAATCTTTTCTAAATTCAATAAAAATGATAAATACCCAGTTTTTGGGTACTTACCCGGGCCTCGGGTAAATACCCAATTTATATTTACCTACCCACTGGGTATTTACCCGGCCCACATCACTACCCCCAACATTTTGATTGAGAATTTTGATTTCTCCAAAAGTAACACATTCAATTGGCAATTTGGAAGTTATCGTATATTTCAACTTGGCTTGATTGCGAGACCGGCGGCGAGTTCATAGCCTAATGAATGGTTTTCAGAATAAAAATCACCATCTACCACGAGTAGGTGACTACGAGAAAAATTGATAAGAAAACAATTTGTCGATAGTTAATTACGTCGGTAAAAAACTGAGAGCACCAACGATGACTTACTGAAAACGGTAATTATTTCGTCAGTGATTCGATTCTCCTCCGAAAAAAAACACCGAAATTCGAAATCAACCAGGCGAAAAAAATGTTAACGGATACCAATTAAGATTACAAGCGTGCAAATGCAATTTACTTTCAGTCGCATAACAATCAGGCAGATTCTTACGGCAGCCCCAGGCCTTCCGATGTGATCTGAAACGGTTCTAATGTTTTTTCTGCTCTGCGCTATGGCATGAAAAAAATTCGTTACGATCGAAGTTCAAATTTAAGCAGAAATTGTTTTTTGAACGAGCCTGCAGCGCTGTATTGCAATTGGTGAGACATCCTCGTTCCGCTGACTGCAAGTTCATGACAAGTGAATTGTAATCGAACCGACGAATTTGATTAGAATTTCGTTCGACCTCCTCCTATATCACCAGCTACATATCCCGGCACCCGGCATTCTTCACAATGAAAACGCATGAAAACTAACAACAACGAACTTCCATAAATCTCATTCACTGAGGTAGCAGGGTTGAAAGGGGAAAAATATTCATCTGTGTTTAACCTGACACAATAAACTGATCAAACTTACTTATTTTTTATCTCTCTTTCCCTCCTTCCAAATCCAAGTTCGGAAAAGAGGAGATAAAATAATCGGATGCATTTGAATAATAAATTCAGTAAAAAATATTAGATATTACATATAAGATCTGTTGAATGAACTAAAAATTATAGAACAGAATATCGTCAATAACTTCGACTTAATCAAATTGAAAAATCATTATCACTTTTCAAATTTGAAGGTGATATAGTAGAAGGCACGAAAATATTGCAATGAGACTATTTTTTTACAATGGAAATAATGCAAAGTTGCCAAACCAGCTGATTATGAATAAAAATTCATTGGTTATATTTTATAACTATACACTTTAATGTTAATAACTACTTCAAGAATTGGCACCGTCAGGTTCGGGTAGGTGTGGTGGGACTCTTCTGTTCCAGTTTCCATTGTATTGGACTACTTTCTTGTATTCTACCTTTGTACTAGAATGGAATAGAATCCCAAAAACGTTGTCTCTAGTTTTAAACGTTCCTGCAAGAGTTAATTTATTAGAGGAATAGACTTTATACTTTTACTAGAGGAATTAATTATATTATCTATTAGAATAGAAAATTTTCCTTACTTCTGAAATCACAAAAAATCTGTATGGTCTGTTGCCCTACGAGCATTATATTGTTCGATCTTGAATTACTGGCGGCTTGTGCCCGCGAAACAGGTGAAGTGCTGTACATTAAAAGATACGGCCACATCACCTATTCGTGGGTACGAGCCGCCAGTGGCTTGAATTAGAAAAATTAGTCTTAAACAATACGTACATCCAAAACGGAGTTCCTGCTGAAGCTATCAAAAAATCATAATTCCAAGTTCAAGAGAAAAAATCCAACTTTACCAATTAAAAAAAAGTTCATTATATATTATTTATAAACCCAACTCACGGGGCCTTAGACAGACGTGTTTTTACGGGTCATTTGCCCGAGGCCCGGGACCATAAATTGTTGGCAGGGGCCCGGAATTAGATTAAAATTTTTTTAATCAATCACACAAGTTCATAATGATTAGCCCATGAAATTATATATTTTTTCAACTAGAATTGAATTAGACTTGATTTCTTGATCTACTCAACCATTAATTATTTTAAACATACCATACATTTCTATAAAGTGGAATAAATTTCAAAACTCCATATATTGAATATTAAAAAATAATAATATTCCTATTTATGGCCGGAATTACACGATAATAGTTTCATGATCATATCTGATCATATGGAAAGAGATGAAAATATGATTTAGTATTTTCATCTCTTTCCATATGTCAGATATGATCATAGAACTATTATCGTGTAATACCGGCCTATTCAGGCCCAGTCAGTCCGTCCTGAGTGGTAACCTGGCAGTCGCCAAGGGCCCATGATCTCAGGCCCCAGAAAGTTAATCGGCCTAGCTCTCTTTGCCCTGGTCTATAGTTGTTATTTTGATATAGTCTGTCCAAGCAGAAGAGACCCTCTGCAAGATGGGAAAATGACTCCAGCTTGGTCAATATTTGTTCAAGACTTATAAACGTGGTCTTAATAGTAGACAATTTGAGATCAAATTGATAATTTTTAACCAATATTGACCGAGCTAGAGTCATTTTCCCATTTTGCCAGAGAGTCTTCTTTGCTTGGACAGACTATATACTAACCAGGGCTTGATTTCAGGGGGAACGCGTGGAGCGACGCTCCCATACCTTTTTTCTCAAGAGAAAAAAAATTAGGAACAACAATAATTTTTCATGTTTGGTTTTTATTTTCAATGTTATTTTTGTCAGTCACTAATTTAAAAATGGTTGAAAACTTTGTATTTAATTAGAACATATTATTACAAGTTATTGTAAAGAGTTGTTATTCCAACATAGTGCAATTTTATTCCTGAACCGAATATTTTAAAACTTGGGGAAAATTTAGGCCCATGTAGATTATGCAGTGTTGTTGAAATGGTGGAAACCATGCCTGGTCCAAAAACGTTATGTCATTTTTATTCATTCTTTGAAATTGTATTATTATTTTTATAAAAAACAGCTACAAAACATTACCCAGGTTTGCTAAAAAAGCTCCAATTCAAGTGTGATTTTTGGACACTTTTCCGTGGGAGAATGCTACCTCCTTGTTTCAACACTTTTGAAACTTTTTAAAATTGAAAACATGGAAACATTTTATATAAATCTGCTATGAGGGGCCCGGTCAGGCGATTTTGCCCGGAGCCTGTAATTCCTGTCTACGGCCCTGCCAACTCAATTCGAAGACAATATAGGACACATCTCATTTTAAATAAGCCTACCTCAGTTTACCAGAACAATATATTTATGGGTCGCATATTTGGTCCAGGTTGGCTTTCGCAAAGTTCTAAACTCAGAATCAGTTTGGGAAGAGCTACAAGCTTGCCTGTAGCAAAGCTAATGCTTGCCTGAATTCCGGCTGGCAGTCGGTCTATGAGATATAGACCATTCTGTTGATAGGATAAACTAATAAGCTCGTGATTCGACTCACTAAGTTCACTAATTCATATTATCTTGTAGAATGTTGTGTAATACAGTTGTATATATATAACCAAATGTTGTACATTACTATTATTGTTAGGTGCATTTGTAAGCTGCAGTTGAGATGGGTTCACCTATTCTATATTTTGGTAATATTCGCAGATATAGCGAGATTTATCACACATACATGATGCCTGTCTACATAGATGGAGAAGTCAACGTAGATAGATGACGATTAGATTAGAAAACGTACTTGATTCCTTATGTGTAATCAAATTCCGATATGAATATCGAAATCGATTGGTCGGTTATCAAAAAATCCCTTATCAACTCTTGCAGATCATCACTGCCCAGTGACTCTAAAACGTTAGGCGGTTTTACCTGCCTCTTGAACGTGATACAATCTATTAACAGTTGATGTGAAGCAATCAGTTGTCTCTTTCGATTTAAAGAAAAAATGATCTTGGCATAGCTAAATGACAACTCTAATTATTGACAACATCAGCTGTTTGAGCTCAAAAGGAGCAGACGAAACCGCGTAACTTTTGGCGTTAGCTATATATAAGAAGTTTATCCTGTAACATTCTTGTAGAGAGCATGATGCTCTTATTTCTCCCAGTGCAAAAAGAAAAACAACCTCCAACGTTTTACACACAATACGGTGCGTACGAATTTTATCACCTTGTAAAAGACTTTGAAAACATTCAAACGGCCGGCTACGGTTACTGATTGCTGCTGCAATGCCTCAAGCGACTGACTGGGCTTCCAGACACTAAAAGTAATGTGATGAGCAAACGACAACTTTATATCTGTATACATCAGCCACTAGAACAATCGTTATTTTACTGCTCCGACATCATTATTATATATTATTGGAGCTGCAGTAGTGTTTTTCTATATGCGCAGGTATGGTCGACAAAAATGATACCTATTAACATAATACTAATGCTGTAATAACACCCAGTTTCACATAGATAAATCGTTGTATCCTCGTTGAAAAGCTGAACAGCATCTGAGAGCTCAACCAAGGTTCTCCATTTTAAGCGTCGTTTGTTGAAATTTTATTTGTAAATTGTTAACCGTAACACCAATGAATACCATGCTCGTATAATCGCCACCACTAAACTATAGAATATTGTTACATACTGTGTAGTTATCTTTAGTTACACACTGTGAAACTATAGTTATCTACTAAGTTTATAGTTTTGCAGTGTAGTATATCAGTAAAATTAGATGACAGGTGAATGTAGGATGATGCTTGATGGACTGTTCACTTTTACCTAGGCTAATAATGTTCATAGACCTATTTCAATAATCCACTGGATGTGTAATACTCAGCTCACAAAATAGTTTACTAACTGTGAGAAAAACTTTGCAGTCGTTTGAATTTTAAAAAACCAAATACTTATAGAGTAAAAGAAGATTTCCAAGCAACTGGTATTTAGAAGACTGAACAAAAATGGTTTAGGTGAAGCAACGCATTTGTGCTAAACTTCAAATGCAAGATTTTTCATAATTTGCAACGGAAACGTTGAATCTCGAATACAAATAAATATACTTCTGATTTTCAGTGGAAAACACTCAAATTCATCAACTGGATATTACTTGATTATGCAAATAAAACTTATTGAACAATCAAATGTAGATAAGTTCAATTGAACATTCACATTGAAAACTTTGTCTTAGTGGATACCTTATAAAAACAATCGTGTGTACTATTAATATACTGTATTAAGAAAAATATTATTGATTTTTACTTCATAGTAACTTCTGTCTCTACTCTTTGATACTGAAAGAATATCAATTTGATTCTCATCAACAATTTACGGTATCAATAACTAGAGATGAACACAATACCTTTTACTATCAGTCTATAGATATCCACCAGTGATTACATTTATTCCAATATCTAACAGTGGATGGAATCTGGAATAGACCGCCAGAATTTGGCTTGTGATTCATCCGACCCGGTCTCTGGTGGTCGATATTTGTACTTAATGTCTGTACCTAGCGCATGCGCAGTACAGAGACGCATTCCTTTGGCGAGACGCTCGTATGGGGAATGCGACAACTCAAGACTCGCCAACTCTCTGACCTCGTCGGTGTCTCACTTAGGCCAGGAACACACGGTCCGGCGAAATCGCCGTCCGGCGACGTCGCGTTTGCGACTGTTGCCGTCCGGTTGTATGAAGTACAAAGGAAGGCATGGGGAAGAACACACGACGCCGGACGGCGAAATCGCCGGCCCGGCGAGAAATTTAGCCGGCGACATCACCGGCTATTCTCTACTTCGCCGTCCGGTTTTGCCGCCGGACGGTAGTAGAAGTACATTGGCACAAATGGAGATGAACACACGACATGGCAAAACGCCGGACGGCGATGTCCCCACCCATGCCACTTCAAATTCAAATTCAAATTCAAATTGTTTTATTCTGATTCACAAAGAAATGCAGTACAGAAATGCAAATACATCAAATAAATAAAATTATCAACAGTTTAAATAAAGAAAAAACAAAACAAAGGATAAAGAAAAATAATTAAAGATAGAGTATTCTATATAAAATATTCTATGACACATCAACATCCTGCACATACAAAAACAAAAATGAACCAGAATATTCTACTACTTGCTGTAAGCATATTATACTTATCGCATGCAAGTAGGAGTGCTTATTAATGTATGGTTTAAGAAATTGTTTGAAGAACAGAACCAGAAAAAAAATTTTATGAAGAAAAAAAAAATTACACTCACTCACACATTCACTCACCTTTCATGCCTTTCCAATTTGAGCATTATTATTTGTGAGATAATTTCCACCACTGGAATCATATCAAGACTACGAAGCAATAGTAAACATTCTCTCCAAACAATCAGGCATAATATTTTTGAGCCATCTGTTGATATGGGACTTGAAAATGTTTTCTATTTACAATTCTTTTTGCTTCAAAAGGTATTTGATTGAAAAATTTAGGACCAAGAAAAGAAACGATTTCTGGAAACAAGTGGTGTATGACCTGGGAAGCCTTAGCATATCGGTTGTTACTCCCCTTGTCTGATAACTATATCTTTCCCTGAACAGTGCATCACCACTGTTTCCAGACATCACGAAAAACAGGTATAAAACTTTGAAAACATATAAATATCTAAGAGGCATAATTTTGAGCTCCTGGAACAAGGGAAAGGCATGCTCATATCTTCCTGATTTTTTTACAGCCCTGATAATAGATTTTTGAAGTGTTATGAGTGGTCTCAAATGGATAACATAAGTGGAGCCCCAACAACTTATACCATAATTTAATTTTGAATCGACAAGAGCGAAGTACAACTGCCTAAGAACATTAATTGGAAGAATATCATTCAGGAAATAGAATTTTCTCAGGATTAAAAGTAGATAATTTTTTGTATTCCGTATGTGCTGGGACCATGTAAGCTTCTCATCAACTGTAATACCTAGATATTTGATGGAGTCAATCCCATGAGATAACCTCACAATTACAATTCTCCTGTAAACAGTCAACATGGAACCTCAATCCAGATGGTAAATTCCAGGCTGATGACAGTGTGAACAGTATATATTTGGTCTTAGATAAATTTAGGGTTAGATTATTATACTTGAACCACAGCAAAATCCTATTCACATCTGTCTGCATCATCTCCTCCAAGTTTAGACCATTCAAGGCACAATATGCAAAAGCAGTGTCATCCGCAAATGACACAGGTACACCATGGTATTTACATGCGAAAAGATCATTTATAAATACAAGAAACAGGATTGGTCCAAGGACAGAACCTTGTGGTACACCACAATTCACTTCCTGGACTCTGCTCTTCACACTTCCAATGGCTACATATTGCATCCTTTCTTCCAGATAGGATGAAAACCATTTATGAGCTATACCTCTGATACCAGCATCGTATAGCTTGTCCAGCAGAATTGAATGGCTTACTGTATCGAATGCCTTTTTATGTCCAGGAATAATCCTGCAACACAGTGCGCTGGTCTGGAGTTAACGCACAGAGTATATAGCTGCCATGAAAGTATGAAGAGCCATCTCTGTATTCATCAACTCACGAAAACCAAACTGATTTTTATAGAAAAAATTATATGAGTTGAGAAAATCAAGAATTCTCCAGTTATTCACATGTGTAAAGTTGAGGGAAGAATTATAAGGGTAGCTACTACGATATTTTGCTTCTTGAAGAGTTTGCAACACTGATTCAACCCTCAAAGTGGTTGTGTTGCCGTTTTTTTGTTCAGTGTCGACTGTCGAGTAGGGTATAATATTTTTGTATATTGACTACGGTTGAGTTTCTTCTTTCTCCTTTGGTGGAGCAGAGATAGCACAGCCAATTTTTTACGTCTGGACAGTGCCATTTCAAAACAACGACTGTCCTCCAAGAAGGAAATATTCATCCCCAATACAAAATAATTGCCGCCGGACGGCAAAATGCCGGACGGCGTCTTGTCGTGTGTTCTGAAAATAATTTCCGCCGGGCCCGGCGAAATCGCCGTATAAAAATATTATACCCTACTCGACAGTCGACACTGAACGAAAAAACGGCAACACAACCACTTTGAGGGTTAAATCAGTGTTGCAAACTCTTCAGAAGCAAAATATCGTAGTAGCTACCCTTACAATTCTTCCCTCAACTTTACACATGTGAATAACTGGAGAAGTGGCATGGGTGGGGACATCGCCGTCCGGCGTTTTGCCGTGTCGTGTGTTCATCTCCATTTGTGCCAATGTATTCTTCTACTACCGTCCGGCGGCAAAACCGGACGGCGAAGTAGAGAATAGCCGGTGATGTCGCCGGCTAAATTTCTTGCCGGGCCGGCGATTTCGCCGTCCGGCGTCGTGTGTTCTTCCCCATGCCTTCCTGTGTACTTGATACAACCGGACGGCAACAGTCGCAAACGCGACGTCGCCGGACGGCGATTTCGACGGACCGTGTGTTCCTGGCCTTAGATAGCGCCCCCTCGTATGTCAATTGACTAGAATGTTTTGGGTTATTATCCAATTTCATCATCGATTTATCAATAATATCGTAAAGCTATAAAGTATTTATCAGTTTGGAATAGTTAAAAAAATGTATCAGTTAATTCGAAAGCATTTCCATCAGATAATCTGATATCACTAATCTTATAGGTTAGGTTCAACCTATCGGTCCGTATCCGCAGTCTTGAATTAGCTCCTCACGAGTCGATCGCGAGTGGCGAGTTATTGAAATCTATCACACAACATTTCCTCTTGCACTTCGACATCTTTTCTTCGAAAGTAAGTAGTTTTTCTATTCGCAGGTATTCAAAAACAAGCGAATGTAGCTATATGCATTTGAATTTATGCTATAGACGTCAAGTGCATTTATTGTACACCGGTCGCGCTGGCCACCTTTCCGCAGCTGGTCTGTAGTAAAATTTACACGCAACGATTCAGAACTAACAACAGAGGGAGTTCTACGCCATCTAGCGTTGACAACAAGAACCAACTCTATGAGGCACCAACAAGCAACAATGTGGGCTATCGCTCACAAGCACTCACATTCTTGGTAGATGTCTCATGAATTCAGAATACTGAGAATAGTGAAGAATTATTCTGAGTTCATTCTATAGTCTATATAGGAATTTTAAGTGGTACAATATGATAAACATAAAGACCTGTATCGACAGTGCGAGGCATGTGCCGCAAAATATCTCGCGCTCACGGTGTTATATACGTATTACCACTTATATCCATAGTCAATGGTATTACGTATAAAGCAAACGCAGTCGATCAGTTGTGGCCAATCACAACTCTTGTTATTAGAGCTAAAGGATAAAACAAGAGCTGTGATTGGCCAAAGCTGATGCTGTTCCAGTCGCACCAGCATCAACGTATACCGTGAGACATTCGCGGCACATGCCTCGCACTGTCTATACGGTCTTAAGATAACCTACTCTCATTCATATTTTTATAGTTTTATGTTTGGAAAAGCGATTAAACTTTCTAATTCAAGTTGAAAAAAGATCAACGATATTTTTGGGTGATATTTTGAACCCAATAAACCATCTTTTCTAGAAAAAGCCGAAAATAATTAGAGGGTTGAATAGTTAACGATCGGCAAGTGATATGGGCGGTTAGCCGCATTTAGGGCGGGAAGCGACGCATTGCAATGAAAATGATAAACAGCAACATTACCCAGACATATTATAAGCCAGAGCTTCTTCACTGCTAGATGAGAAATTATGAGCTTTTAAAGTTGTCCAAAGTTCTCTTCTTATTTTTATTCAGGCGGCCACCAGTTGGGGTTGAGGCTCACAAGCCACTATTACTCCTAAGCCACGATTTATTGTTATGTAACTAGTCAACCGTAAATTTTTCTTTACGGTTTTTAGTCACCTTTACATAATAAACAATCCACATTATAAATATTATCGTATATCATATAGTATAATAAAATGACAGTATAATAATTATAAGATTTTTCACATTTAATAGGGATTCAGTTTTCAGTCGTTTAAATTTTGAACAAATACTTATAGAGTAAATGAAGATTTCCAAGCAACTGGTATTTACAAGACTAAAACAAAATGGTTTTGGTAAAGCAATGCATTTGTCTAAACTTCAAATGGAATACTGTATTATTTTTAAATTTTTGCGAGAGTAAAGAGTCTCAAATACAAATACATTGTATTGATTTTCAGTAGAAAGCACTAAATTGCTCAAGATTCATTTTATTTCAGATAATTAGTTTAATCAAATAAATTAACCAATTTTGAATTGTTTGATTATAAGATAGTGATTTCAGACAACTTTCTGGAACATTTAGCATGTGAATTGATGAAAATTAATCATTAATTCATACTATATTAATAATATATATCAAGGATGTTCCTAGCAGGTCATAAGTATCTTGTATTCTAGCTGAACGTTATGTTTCTGAAGAGCCACAATAAATTTGACATTATTATATTAACATCATTTTCATCTTTGTGACCCGTTGAAACACTTGTCAACAAAAAGCAATTGAAATGGTCAAACAAGACTACCTGACAAGTAAAAATAACAATCCTCCATTCCGAAATGTCACTGAATATATTCTCTTGTGCCTCGAATTTCAGCTAATCAAATCTGCACTCTGAATTCCTAAATCATACTCCCCAACTAAAACAAATACCTTTTCCGCATTCTCGAGTGACACCTACTAATTGAGCCAAAATGCATAGGGGCTTTGTAAAGTCAAACATAATTATACTGTATCAAGTGTATATGATATGAGGGTTATATATGTATATGGAGCAGATAATATATTATAACAATGCATCTTTTGCGCAGCGTATCTGAAATTGGCTCGGAGGGTGTTTGACAAGCAAAGTAAATTTGGATTTGGCCGAGGCAGTTTCGTCAACTGAACGTCAGTCAAATTCATCAGTTGCGTCTGTTTTAACGCCTAATATAACATGGCTGACCTGCCCTGCAGTTTATTTACAGGTAATAGCATTTGTCGTGTGAAAATCACAGTAACTGTCTCATCATATAACTTGACACAACCGAAATACCATGCGAAACTGCGGACTTTCCTCCGCAGCCAACTTAAATAAACAAATATTGTCATAACTGATACCAGCCCGCTCTATTTATATAGACCTAAATGCTCTTCAATGCAAAATAACGCTTCATTTGGTTTTTGACCAGTATGGAAGATGTAATATGTAATAGAAATGAAACGAATTAATAAAATATTTTCTAGATGCTGATTATATTATACTCTTACTAAGGATTGTTTCTGAAATACTTTTGTTTAGAAATTTAATCCAATATTAATAGAAATATTTTTTTTGTCAAACAGAACTCAATTTCATAAGTTAGTTGTTCATAATATCACGTGGCACCAATAAATATGTAGGCTGTACCACATTACCCACATATTTCATGATTAAAAAGGGATTGGTTTCAATAAAACGTAGCGTAATTTTTCTCCGGGTGTCCTGCAAGTGATAAAATAAAATACTGATAGATATTGGGAATAAAACGGTTTAAATCATGGAACCGAGGTCCAGAATTGTAAACAATCAGTTAGTGCAATTGACTGGCAACAACTATCAGTGTTTTATTTTATTTCATAAACTATTATTCTTATTTTATTCAACAAGTATTATATATATTCAACTATTATTATATTCAGCTATTCAACTTTTATTCTACAACTTTCATCTTGAAGAGGCAAAATATACCTTTAGCTCTCACCTCACTCAAGAAAAATCTGTCCTTTTGCTCTATGTCTCACTCTAATCACAAACAAGTTAGAGTCAATCTCTCTTAAAAAACATGTGTGTCAATCAGGAGTTTTGCTCTGTGTCTCACTCCAATTACAGACAAAAGAAAGTCAATCACTAGAAGGTGGGAGTTGGCATTTTACACCATACTCCACACGTCATCTGGCTAAGTACTAAAAACAATTCTCTTGACGGTTATAGTCTGTCGAAGCAAAGAAGACATTCTGGCCAGAAGGGAAAATGACTCCAGTTCGGTCAATTTTGGTTCAAAAATTATAATTTGGTCTCAAATTGTAGATTAGAATGTTTCCTACAATTTAGTATCAAATTGATAATTTTTGAACCAATATTGACCGAGCTGGAGTAATTTTCTCATCTTGCCAGAATGTCTTCTTTGCTTGGACAGTCAGAAAGGGTGTGCATAAGCAATCCAAGTAACGGCTGTTCAATTATGCGCGTGTAGAGGGCATAAATCTGAATTAAAGCCTCAACAATAATGTAAATTCGACGTTATAACATCGCACACGCCCAAAGAAGCAGTGTAGTTCGGTAGCAGATGACAAGTACAGCGTTCAATCCAGTCTAGACATTCCTGTTACTGTTATTACTGTATTACTATACTGTTACAATTACAAACGGAAGGCACCACACTTCTCTATTAGCTATTAGGCGCTCAACGACAATAAACCACTATCCACATCTTCAAAGTGTTAAATTTATTCCAAGTATGAAATAAAAAGAGTTAGGTTATGGCTAACAAGAGTCTTGAACCTTTGAAAAGCGATAAAATATCACAAACATTTGGAACTAAAACTCTGCCAGTTTTTGAAGCTTAATCAGTCATAATAAGGTAGTTTAGATTCTAATTCGAATAGGCTAATTTTAGTTCAATTAAAAAAAATTATTTTTTTGAACATATTTTCACATTATAATAAAACCGGTGTCTAGTTCCTGAGTCTAAATCTAATGCACCTGAGAAAACTTAGTTGAGGAACAATCCCATGTATTCTATGTTTCTATATTTTTGAATCCTCTTTATGATGAGTATGTACTACTCTTTCAATTTTTTCAATACTCCGCTAAATTCTCCAATAAGTGATGAAGGATTGAAATAAATAGCTCATCAATGGTAATTTAAAATGCTTATTTAAATTATAATCTTTAGTGAGTAGGACAAAATAATTTCTATGATAATAAACAATTTTCAATTCAGTAAATGAACAAAGGAGACTTTGCATTTCAAATTAGATTATGAAACCTATGTAAGATTTGCAGCTATCGGACATTAATGAGAGTGATCATCAATCAAAATAGGGGTTAGTTTGATTAGCAATTGAAAAACTGGCCACTGTTTCAAATACAGTGCCACAATTGAGGCAACTACAAAATCTGTTCTATGCAAGGGGATTTCATAACGCAATAGGCGCCTATGGTGTAGCCTATTTACAAAGCAAGCGAGAACAATCCCGGCCGCAAAGAAGGCTCACAACTAATTCTCGCCAGATTAATAGAGCGACGGACGTGAATTCGGATATAATTAGCGCGACTTGTTAATGACCGGCAGGGCGACTAGTGATATTCATTAGTTTTTGGAATTGAAATTACCAAATTACTAATAATAGCGTTGTGGAGATGTAGCCTATGTGGCGAGCGGCGTTAGCAAAGCCGAGGGCTCACAGATATTGTGGCGGAGGATAGGTTTTAATGGCGGACCAACATACCCCCCACGGCTCTAGGTTAGGTTAGGTTTTAACTGATATTAGTGGGCTGGATCCCTACGCATACCGTGCGTTATACTAATACTTGTGTACATATGTAAACATGCACAGATATACAGAGTGTTCCCAAAACTAACCTAACCTAAGCGCCGAAGTGCACGGGAGCCGTTTGAGAATAGATGAGGAGGATTGTTGAACGATTCATCTAAACAGTAATCAAAGTAATCCGGCGCTTGGCTCGTTATGGCCACCATCGCGATTCGTCTTTTTAGATGAATAAGTAAGCGGCATTAGTATGGTGTGGTAGGTAGTTGGATGGCGCATTGCTGTAATGCCGGCCGCTGCCAATAATCCGCCACGGTACCCTTCCCAAGAGAACACACCTATTAGTCCACCCCAGCGCTTCAATAGAATAGAATCGCAAGTGACCTACATTTATGAGTAATAATTTCGTTTTGATCCAATCATCCAATAATTGCATAATCTGAATTTGTTCAACATAAAATAAATATGAATTTCAAAATTTTCATTTCATTGAATTAATAATTTTATAAATTAGAAATTTAGGTGATAAAAAGGTGGTAATTGAAAAATATCCGTGACTGAGAATTTTTCACTGGGTTTCATTGATTGGCAAATTTTTTATCTAAATTTACTCCTATAAGAAATCAGAAAATAAAACTAATAAACTAATAACAATGAAAACAATAGCTGTCTTTCTTGATATCTGTAAAGCATTTGATACAATTCCCCATAATATTCTGTTTCAAAAGCTTGAGTCTGATGGTTTTAGAGGAATTTCGCTTAATTTCTTCAAGAGCTATCTAACTGGTCGAACACAATCTTTAACCATAAATGGTAAATGTAGTGTCACCAATCTGACTTCTTTTGGTCTCCCTCAAGGTACTGTGCTATCTCCAATGCTTTTTATAGTTTATGTAAACGACATTTTGAGTTTGAGACTGATAAATTCAACAATGATATCCTTCGCGGATGACACTGCAGCTATTTTCCACGGTAATTCATGGGAGGAAGTGCATACCATAGCCGAACAGAATATGTCTCATATAAAGAAATGGTTGGATAAGAACACTTTGAGCTTAAATATCGATAAAACTAATTATATTGCGTTTTCATTAAACAGAGTAGGACAACCTATAGACAATCACTCCCTGAAACTACACTCAAACTGTAATATAAACTTAAATGCCTGTAATTGCCCCACTATAAAAAAAAGTTTCTAGTATAAAATACCTGGGGATCATAATCGATGACCATCTCAAATGGGACGTGCATATCAAATCAATTTCCAAAAGAATGAGATACTTATCTTTCAAATTCCATCAAGTGAATAAAATTCTCAATAAGCACCATTTGAGCATGCTATATCATGCATGGGTTAAATCAATCCTTCAGTACGGGATAATTGTTTGGGGAGGTTGTTTCAATAGCCATTTAAATGAATTATTTGTTACCCAAAAGTTGATAATTAAAACCATCCTTAATAAACCCAGACTTTACCCTACGGAAATGGTTTTTAATGATTTTGAGGTGATGACTGTGAGGCAATTGTATGTGAGAAATTTAATCGATTATCTAATCAAATACAAGGCAAATTTTCCTAATAGCCCAAACTCTATTGCAAATAACTACCGTTTAAGAGCCTCTGCAAACATATACGTTACTTATAACACAAATATAGAAGGTATAAGGAGACAATCAATTTACATAAGTTCCAAAGTAATAAATCAAATTCCAAATTATTTTCTCACAAACTCGAGATGCAGCAAACAGACTAAACTAGATATAAAAAACATCGTGTTTTACTAATTTTTGTATTATATTATTCATTGTGTCTTTATGTGTGTTTAAATTGAAATAAAATTGAATTGAATTCTTGGGGGATTTCCACTCTGTCAATATTGTTCAATTTTTTTTCATTTATTATTGTATGTGTTATTCTTATTTTATTTCTATGAATGAACATAATTTTGTTGTATTTTTATGCCATATGGAATAAATAAATTGAATTGAATTTCTGAGTTTAAAAATTCAAGTTTGACATAAGCTTACATAGGAACATTTATATTCTTGTAATATTTCTAAAAAATAAAGTACTTTTTCCACGATTATTGGTTGAGGTTGAGGAATAACTGAGTTTTATTAATTTGATATTATTTAGAATGTAGCCTATGGATCATATGAGCAGTGAGATAACCAAAGGCAAATGTCTATAAGAAATACTCAATATCAAATACAATAATATATTTTCCTGGTGAATCTCAAGGAGAGGGCAATGATTTCAATTTTCCAATACCGACAGTTATCGCAATGTAAGATTCTTAAATTAAGAGACTGAAGAAAAAAAAATGAGAGGATATGAAAATTTTATAATGATACAAAAGTTTGTGATATAGGATAATTATATTGTTGAATATTGAAAAAAGCGAAATATCCTTACATCCTATACACTATGTTATTGCAAAGTCCAGGAGCCGATATCGTTTATTCATGTCCTCTATAGTGATAACAAATTGAGTAATGATTAGATCGTTCACCTTTCTGGATAACAAAGACCACTCATTCTTATAATACATTCTGAAAACAGCAATAACAACAGTCCATTACATTCATCAAGTTTACAACATTCGAAAAGCAAAATTACCAAGATGCAATTTACTGTTATTTGTTGTTTTATTGTGACAATTTTCAACGGACTGACTAATAAATAACAAATTATTAGTCCTAATAACACAGACTTTTTGAAAAAAGTGTTGAGAGATGAACAGAAATCGTGACTGGACAACTTTCAATCCATGTTTTTTACAGTCAGAAAGCCAGCGGGGAGAATAAATTATATTATTACAATATGACGGTTGTGGAATAAAATTTATAAGATGTGATGTTGGTAGGAAAGAAAAACAGAGAGGGATATATCAACAACAAGGAAGAAGAGATAAAAGAATAGATTGCTTATAATAAAGTGAAGTACTATCCACTTCTAGGCCAATGCAGAGAGGGAATTTAGAGTTCTGTATAATAATAGGGAAATAAAGAATGAAAGAAATAATATATAATAAGTGTATGCTAAAATGAGTTTCGAGTTTTCTTGATAATAAAACTTTTATAACCCCTAATGTTCAACAAACTCACACGCTTTTTCGACAATTGCATGCGCACAGAATAGCAATCAAATCTCAATAACACAACTGAAATGACCGTCAGATTAAAATCAGACTCCAATCTTTAAAAAGCCCGAACCAAAAGCCCCCAATTCAAGCATCAGATAACATGTTCTCATGTTAATAAAATATAACGTGATATTTTGTCAAGAATTTTACTTTAGTGAGCGGCGTAACTGGTGGTACAATTAAGACTCGATTAAAATCTACCTTTTAAACAAACCCATGTTTATTGTTTTATTGCTACAATATAAAATAAGCAACCTTCAAAATAAATTATTGGATAGCTCGATGCGAAATAGTTGCCTATTATTATGGAAATTTTCTCTTGTAATCTAGATACGGAAGCTATGTAGGTCATGAATTGGGGTGATAGAAAAGAGACATGAATCTTGAATAATTAAAAGCTCATTGAAATGATTAATTAATATTTAAAATCATGGTATGTACTAGAATATCGAGTAAATTTTTGTTATAACTATTAAATATTTCTAAGATTTTCCATTACAATCAATGCGATTTGATGGCGTAATTGGAAAAAATTGACCTGTTATATAAGAAAAGTAGAAAAAAATCTATTGAAACCTAAACTAATTGCTCAAACTTTTTTTAATAATAAATTATTACAGTTCACGATTAATTATATTATCTACCTCAATTTATAATCGACCATTTGATAACATGCTAGTGAATAGGATTTTATGGAATTCAATGTTAATTAAATTCAAATTTAATAAATCAGAAGCCCTATTAGTTGATTTCACGTTAACAAAATTCTATGATTTCAGGTGCCGTTACAAAAGGCCAAGCAAGGAATTCACTGGCGGCTCGTGCACACGAAACAGGTGAAGTGCCCTTACCTTTTACTATATAGCACTTCACCTGTTTCGTGGGCACGAGCCGCATGAGTGGCACGGATGCGAGATGGTAAGCCATGATCCCATGATTAGAAGTTGGGTATAGAAAACACAACGAAAGGGACGGTTGGCATATGCGCGGTTGCTCAGCTCTGTCAGGACCGTCTGAAAGTGGTCTATGAGATCAAAGGTTCTACTGAAGTCACGCTCAACTCAATAATATTATGCTCCCGCAAACCACTCGCCATTCATTCGCATTAAGTCTAGGGTCGAGTTATTCAATATTCATGTCTAGTGCTAAAAACCATTTGTGTCTAGTTTATAAATACCACCATAGCTCCTTCAATATTTCAATACGGTACCCGGGATGTTTTTTGAAGAGTACAAAGTGATGGACAAGGGACACCCATGTATGGTATTAATTTTTAAACTAGCAAAAAACAAAAATTTATATTATGTCTACACCACCATTTGAATTTGAAGTTAAATTACCTTAAAATTTCCTGAAGTTTACCGAGATTTCGGAGCACAAACACAACACTCTAACCTCCGTTTTAACTGTAAATTTAACTATGATACACTGTAAAAATGTGGTGATACAGTACAGAAACACTCGCCTTGTTCCACCCAGCTTGCTTCAAGAGACACTGAAGCTCACCAAAACTGAACAATCCTATCCTCGGAAAGCAAAGGACGACCCTTGAGTCAACAATGGACATGGCGTCCTCGTCAACTAAATAGGTTTGCTGGGAAGAGACTCCGTTTCAATGTAAAGTGCATTGTGAAGGCGTCTCTTCTCAACTTGCGCGGACTAGACACCTCTCGTCAATGCTACCTGCGACGCCGTGACTACAAACAAAAAGACCCTTCTGGTTTTGTCTCTCTGTCAGAACTACAACAAATTCCACAGAAAAACTTTCTCTGTTTCTATTCATCATTTTCCAATAAATGGTTGGCTTGATGATGGACATTCTCCAGAAAATAATAGGTAAGCAGTTTCTTTGAAATATTCTTCAATTATTCATTTCACTTTTTTTTCAATGAGCAATCAAAGGATTTTACAAAAATATAATAGGAGTCGCACATGCAATCTAGGGCTCTTCTACGATGTTGATCTGAGTATGGTCTCCTCTACGGTTTACAACGATCAATTTGAATGAATCAAATTTATTAGAAAGATAAAAGTGGACCATCATACCTTCCAAATTACAATCTTTCGACCCTAGAATACCTAGTATGAGTTGATAAACTGAAAAGATATGTTATGAATATGGTAGAAACAAAAAATACATACGACATATTATGGAGTAACAAGATTCTTATCTAATCCCTGGTAATACTTATCAGCTACAGCTACTCAACAACAAACACTATCCCATCAAAATGTATAAAGTATGTCCAATTAATTATCATCCACACCTTCAATTTTAGAATAAGGTACAAATCAGAGAACAACTAAGAGAGTTTGACAAATTTACGTGACAGAACTTGAGTTTTTGGCCGAAGCCCGACTCATCATTAGGACACTGGTATGCCTTTTGAATGCTTGCTACCATCGGACTCCCCTTAAACTTTTTAAACTTAAAAAGTTTAAACGTTTCACAAGAGAAAAAATTCCTTCAAGTTGTAGGCTATAAAATTAATAATAAAACGCAAGATTAATTAGATAATGCTGTTTTAAAAAAATATTCACAATAAATATAAAACAGTAAAAATTAATGAATTTGAAAAAAAATGTATTTATTTAGAACTGGATGTATTTGCAAAACTTCAACACAAGTACAAAGATTATTCTTATCTATTCTCTTCCACCATGCTCTTATAATCTTCTCAATCCACCAGATTAAGTAGCACAAGAAGTTGGGTATGAATAATAAGTTAGAATAATGCCACGTTTACACCGGAATGTTAATAACATTTGTTAATAACTTTTTGAATAAATTATTATTATATAGACTTATATATTATATATTATCATATAAAAGTTATTAACAAATGTTATGAACATTCCGGTGTAAACGTGGCTTTAGTAAAATAAATAGAAACAATAAGTAAGAATGAATTGAATGAAACAAAAACCTATCGACTTGATCATTGTTGTGCTGGTGCAATGATGATATTAAGGGTTGCCTCCACCCTACCACCCACCCAATGTCGTTCATTTAGACTAGAAATTCTGCTGCATATTCATTAGCGCGTTTCCTATTGCTGCCAAAACATACGGCCCCTACTGCTGGAGAGTGCATTGCATCCACAATGCATTAATGTATGGACTCCAGTTAGCCAAGCAGAAGAGACGAGCTGTTATACCTACGACTAGGATGTTGCAGGGGAAGAACATTACCATTACCATAGGGAGCAACAACGTTCAGAAATCACGATCACGTTCTAACTATAATAGACACAGCAGCGCAAATCTAACCATAGAGAAACAATAACTGGCTGGCTTAGCTGAGACCTAAACAATATACATAGATATAAGATCATAGAACTTTCAACCAGAAATTTATTATCTTTGGATTCGTTGTATGATATTTGTATGGTATTTATAGTCTTGCTTTTCGAAAATTAGACTTGATCTATGCAACATTTAGAAGTCTTGTAATACAGGAAAAAGGTGGGATCATTCGTCAATATAAGGTTAAGTGTAAGAGAGGACCTATAAGTCCTAACTTCGCCTTGTAAAAAGTCAATAAATAAATATATTCAAGATTTATCACATGGAACTGTGTGTCATTAATTCATGATTAATGTGCCCGTATTTTCTTGTTTTACAAAACTTCTAATTTTTTATAAACTAGACCCCTGAATTTATAAAGAAAGACTTATGCCCGGTTTTTCCAAGCACACTCAAAGTTGAGGGACCCTCAAATTTTGATAAACAGCTGACATTTTCTATCATAAGTATAGGAAATGTAGTAAAGTGTAGTAAACTTGATGGTCCCTCAAATTTGAGTGTGCTTGGAGAAACCGGGCATTAATGTTGGTAATATTTTTTGCTAAGAATGTATTACTTTTGGCTTACCTTCTTATTATTATTTATAGGCTGAAAGGCACTTATTTGCAAGATTGATTTTTTGTTTGTTTTGGAATCAAGATTATTTGAGTTGGAAAACTCGAGTGATGTGTTGGTGTTGTGCCCTGTGGTCACTTTTGTAGTGTAAGAGAGGAAGTACAGCCACTGGCACACTGGCAACTCTCAATTATTGTCATCTTGCTGAAAGTTGATAAGTGAACGCTATTTAGGATGTTTGAGGCTTTTAAATTATCAAGGATAGAAACTTGATAATTAGGATAGAGTCTAATGCCCGGTTTTTCCAAGCAGACTCAAATTTTAGGGACCCTGGAGTTTACTACAATTCCTAAACTTATCAAAGGAAATGTCAGATGTTCATCAAAATGTGAGGGTCCCTTAACTTTGAGTGTGCTTGGAAAACACCAGCATTAGTATGTCTTCTCTACTAGTCCAGGCATTTTAGACGAAAAAAAGGTGAAACCTCCCAATGAGAGCGGCTAAGCTGAAAATTGGCGCAATTCACTATAATGCCATTCTAAATAAGGATTCAAAAGTCGACACCTGTATCATGCTAACTTTTTTATTCGAGGTCAAAGATCACGAAAATCAGTTTTCCGTGAATAACTTGTTTCCTGTTCAAGTTATGTTTTTAGATGTTATTATGAAAATTGTAGAGCTCAAAAATCCCTACAAGATTGGTTATATGCATTTTTATCGAAAAACTGAAGGTTTCCGAGATACGGCGCGGAGAGGGGGGAGCGCGCACTTTATCAAGGGATAATGCCGCATGAACTATGAAGTAGAATGTTCGATTCGCTATATTATGTTGATAGTGCAATCAGATACTACTTTAGTTAACAAATTGATTATAGAAAACTCTTCTTATACAATTTATCCACAACTTCAAAATTTTGGAATTGAATCTCGCTCAGTCGAGTCTCAAGGTAGGCCTAGTCTATTAATCTCAAGGTAGTAATTTTTTAAATCTCAAATCAGGAACACCTTTCCTGCCACTTCTTTGGTACTTTGATTTGATGTAGATTTCTTCACTCTTCCCTCAGTAAGAGTTGATTCTGGAGTTATTCTATTCACATTATTTTCATAATCGCAGTATGTGGATGGTATATTGTCCATCAAGACTATAAATATTAATGTTTTCTACATACGTATTGCACTAGAGATTCCCCTGACTCAGACAGTAGAATATGAATTTTCATGTGGAGAATAGCTGAACGTTCATTTTTCAGTGTCGCTATATCTAGCAGAAAAACTCAATAATATTTCTATAAGTTTTCTTGAACCGTACATATGCAATGAAGAGAAAATAGGTACTGTATATGCATAGTGGTAGTGGTGACGAAAACGACTGTACTCATCGTTGTAAAGGCATATAGTATTGCTTTAAAGCTGTGCATTTCCTTCCCAAGATATCCTTGTTTCCTTTTTTTCATCATGATTACTCCCCGCTTAAAATGTAACAAACCTTTTTAATTATTTACAATAAATTATGTAGTGAAAAATTTTACTGATATGAGAAAAAGTCGTGGTATCAACAACAACAGATCGAATGTCCTGCCTAATATTTTTTTTATTCGTAAACATTATTTTCCTTGATGCTTACTTCATTTCCATACCAAGAATTTCATAAAATGAGGATTGAAAGAAAGAAAAAAGAGTAAATGATCCAACTTTTGTCGTTATTTTGATGTAATGTGATAAACTCACTTTTAATTTTGTTGTGATTGTGTCACTTTTTGGTACATTTACTTGTGGAGGCTGGTAATTTGTTATAACATTTTTTAAACAATCCAAGTTATATTTTGCTACAGCAGCTACCACAAAGTGTTCACAATGAATCCGATTTTCCACCGATCTGCCAAGTTTTCACCGATCTCCTCGTTTTCTGCTTTTCGCAAACTAGTGTATTCGAATTCTTGTGTAGGCATACTTCCTTTAGAAAAATTATTATTAGTTATCCGTTCATATCGGCTGCTTCTGATCTGCATATCAGCCTATCACATTGCCGGCTGCTTCTGATCTGCTACTTCATCAGCAGCTGTACTGCGAAACATACCAACACAAGTATTCAAAATCAATAGCAAGCACTGGCGGCTCGTGCCCACGAAAAAGATGAAGTGCTATACAGTAAGATATACGAGCACTTTACCTGTTTCGTAGGCTCGAGACGCCAGTGAAGCAACAAAACTCTTTCTACGGGGCGAGTCCGGTATGGGAATCCTCTTGATTCCTTTTTTAGCTACAAAAAAAACATGTTTAGGCCTACCTGAATAGACAATCGAATTCCTGTAATAATAGTATTAACTCTCAGTGTAATACGTAGTGTCTATACATATGCTCAGTCACAGTTACCAAAATTTTCAAATATCCAATGTGTCCATCATCAATATCAACACTCGCAATTCCACGCAGTTCAGTAGGCATATTGTTAATTCCACAAACAAACATTTTGTGGAATGTAACATAATTATAATAAAGCGAGAAAGTGGCTTTTCAAGGAATAAGCCAAAAGGTATTAATTCAGATTTAAAATGACCCTTATAACGTGCTGTTGAATCTTTGCAGGGTCTTAATTACTTATTTCCTATAATCGGCTATATTTCCGATAATTCAAATTAATTTCAATATTTATAATTTTGAAATTTTGGGTAAATTGTATAAGAAGAGTTTTCTATAATCAATTTGTTAAATAAAATAGTATCTGATTGCACTATCAACATAATATAGCGAATCGAACATTCTACTTCATAGTTCATGCAGCATTATCCCTTGATAAAGTGCGCGCTCCCCCCTCTCCGCGCCGTATCTCGGAAACCTTCAGTTTTTCGATAAAAATGCATATAACCAATCTTGTAGGGATTTTTAAGCTCTACAATTTTCATAATAACATCTAAAAACATAACTTGAACAGGAAACAAGTTATTCGCGGAAAACTAATTTTCGTGATCTTTGACCTCAAATAAAAAAGTTAGTGGACATGATACAGGTGTCGACTTTTGAATCCTTATTTAGAATGGCATTATAGTGAATTGTGCCAATTTTCAGCTTAGCTGCTCTCATTGGGAGGTTAAATCCTAAAATGCCTGGACTATACTTGATTTGCATTGCATGCAAATTTGCATAGAGTGGCCTGAACTTCACCCACTCCAGCAGAAAGGCCTGGAGTCTTTTAAGGAAGCTTGGTGGGAGTGGGCCAAGCAGCACTCCTGACATTTCAAAAGTTACAGCAAATCAGATGTCTAACTATATAGTGAATCTTTCAAGGTGCTCTCCAAAAAGAAGCCACTCAAGATGGGCAAAGGAACAACTTACCAACTTAAAAGAGGCTTACCCCAATTCATCAGACTTCATTTTACCATTCACTCTTGAGGAACTGAATAAAGCTATTGGTGATACTAAAGCTGGTTAGGCCCTGGGCTGCAATGGCATTCACCCTGAATTTCTAATCCACCTAGGTCAGCATGCAAGGAGATGGCTTGCCAATTTTTTCTCTAGTATTGTACTCTGTGGTAGAGTCCCTAGCCTGCTCAAAAAGGCAAGAATCACTGCTATTCCCAAACCAGGAAAGCCTGCAGACAAACCCAAGAACCTGAGAGCAATTTCTCTTTTGGGTGTGTGCTACAAGCTCCTTGAATGCCTGCTTTACAATAGAATTCCAGGAGCGCTGCTGAAACATATACCTGTTGAGCAGGCTGGTTTTAGCCAGGGTGCAGCTGCACGGATCAGGTTCTAGCACTCATAACCTACATTGAGGCAGGCTATGAAGAGGGTTTGAAAACTGGTGCTGTATTTGTTGATCTCATGGCAGCCTATGACACTGTCTGGTGGACTGGGTGGCTTCTAAAGCTGATGAGAGTTATCAAATGCAAAAAAACAGTAAACCTTATCAACAACATGGTAGCAGACAGAACCTTCCAGGTCATCCTTGGAGATGATACAAGTACAGTGAGAAAACTAAACAATGGTTTGCCACAGGGTTTGGTCCTAGCCCCTTTGCTCTTCAACACATACATAGCTGACTTGCCTCCCACCATTGGAAAATTTGGGTATGCAGATGATTTGGCAATTGCTTGGCAGAGCTGCAACCTACATGACTTAGAGGCTACTCTTACAGAAGACCTTGGAAGCCTCAGTAGCTTCTTTCAGGACTGGTGTCTGCAGCCAAGTGTGACTAAGACAGAGTCCAGCTGCTTCCATCTGAACAACAGACTTGCTGGCTCTGAGTTGAAAGTCAGGTTGAATTGCTCACAACCCTTGCCCTAAATACCTGGGTGTCACACTCAATTGCACTCTGTCCTTTAGGTTGTATCTCCAGAAACTGGTTGGGGAATTGATCACATATAACAACCTGATAAGGAAGCTAGCAGGCGCATCATGGGGAGCATTGGCTACAGTTCTGCGCACTTCATCACTGGCACTGGTGTTCTCTCCTGTGAGTATTGCTCACCTGTCTGGACAAACAGTTCACATACTCAGAAGGTTGACATAAGTTTGAACCAGACCTTACATATTGTTTCTGGCTCCCTCAAGTCAACACCTTTGCACTGGCTTCCTGTTCTGAGCCACATAGAGCCACCTAAAATCCAACGGTCCAGAGCCCTAGTTAGGGAGTATCTGAAAATTAGTGCCTACCCAGATCTTCCAATCCATGAGGACATCAACCACTCCCCCTTCATGCATCTGGAGTCCAGGCTGCCCCCTGTCAAAGCTGCAAAAAGCCTCATTTAGGAGAACTTTGATGGTGGGGCTGTTTGGAGGGAACAGTGGGTGACCTTGGCGCCGGTCACCTGGCACAATCATGACTTGTCAAGGCCGACAGGCAGCTTTGACTTGCCTTGAGGAGTTTGGTGCCGCCTCAACAGAGTAAGAACTGCGTGGACGTTGTGGCTATTCCCTTAACAGGTGGGGCATGAGGCCCGGTGAGTGCAACTGTGGGGAAAGAAGGCAAACTATTGAACATATTGTTCAAGACTGCAGCCAAAGAGCTTATCCTGGACATCCTGAGGATTTTATCACAGCCACGCCCGATGCAGTGAATTGGCTGAGTCAGCTTGATATAAAAATTCAACCCACTGACTAAACACTTATGTGTGTATTATCTATTTTTAGGACTATACACATTAATGTGTATTTTTGTTTCTGTATATTTTCCTATTTAATTTGACTCCTCTAAAAAGAATTGCCATATGAATATATAAATACTTGATTTGCATCAACATTTCAAATGAAGATCATGTTCTGGCTGGTTTGCTGTTGTAGTAAAATTCTAATCAAGCCTTCCTGTAAGATCTGGTCAAGAAAATCAACAAAACGATGGCTTCAAACTAGTGTGACAGGTTAAATATAAAATAAAACAGGAAAAATATCAGACGCATTTCGGGACACAGTGCTACATCTTTATCTGGGTACTAATTGTAAGCTGAAGATGTGGTTCAATGCATAGAAATGCGTCTGACAAGCGTCAAAATCGTGAGTATTGCTGTTGAAGTGATAGTTGATTACGAAAATTTATTATACTATTAACAGTTCAAGTAGAATGGATACTACATAAGAACTTATATTTTTATCTATACAAAAATTTATCTATGCCGACCCGGTTGGCGCAGTGGGCTGGGGTGTCACAACCTTCAGTCCGCTTGCACTGCCTGGTCAGGGTTCGAGACCCAGTAGAAATGGCTGTTTTTCACCTCATCAATCACCTTCGCACTCATTATATATTACGCACGCACAAGGGAAAACGCTTATGTGGGCATCATCCGCAATAAAAATTATAAAAAACAACACTAATGAAAGCCACCGATTTCATAGAAAATTTTTCACAAATTTTTATTATCAAACTGAGATTAACAATATTAATGTACACATAGGGCCTAGCTTTTTAATCAGTAGCCTTCGTTAGTAGCACTATTCAATTAATTGTGTTAAGATTTCAAACATCATGTTGTGCGAATATAATATTGCAGGACAGATGATGATAGGAGGGTTATCAGAAGCGAAATAGGAATCGATTTCCAACATTTTGTTCTATAAAGCAAGGGGAAGCCCCGAGAGTGTGAAAATTGGGTATGGGCTGTTAGACTAATCTAAATTAGTTTCGTGTATGGAACGGATTGTAAATGCAAGTTTGGAGAAGCGCATGCATCATGCTCAATATGGCATAAAACGAAGACACCCCTGGATTTGAAATTTGATGCAGGACAGTTAATAAAATTGGACCAGAGTATGCATTTCATTACTGGCCGAATGGGAATTCACAGAAACAACACGCTACGCCATTTGAATCATCGTTCGCGATCTAGTGAATATCAAGTAGGTGCAATAAATATGCAGATATTTCCATACAGAAGGATTTTCTACTGTATCAATACTAAAATATATAGTCTATCCAAGCAAAGAAGACATTATGACAATATGGGAAAATGACTCCAGCTCGGTTTGCATCGATTCAAAAAATAAAAGTCTGGTCTCAAATTGTAGATCAGAATGTTTTATACAATTTGAGAGCGAAAAATTTATAATTTCTTATCTTTCAATATATTTCAAAAAATTATAATTTTTGAACCAATATTAACCGAGCTGGAGACATTTTTTCATCTTGCCAGAATCTCTACCTATACGATTATTTGGTGTACCTAGACCAAGAATAACATACTTATACTATTCATTTTATTCGATGATGAACGTACAGAATAAAATAAAATTTTATGATTCTTATTAAATTCAAGAAACCCTATTGAAAAGAACGGCGATTCTTCAATTCTGTGTTATGTGGGAGGAATTACCTACCTTAAGTTTTCTTGCTAAATCTTTAGTTTCCATCTCAAACCACAGATGAAGCTGGTGCCAAAAATTAAGACAGTTCTTTGTATGTAACTAGTAATTCGCCAGTAATTGAACCGCTTATTATAGTGTATTCGTAAATCTATTCTCTAGTCAGCTGGTTCAGT
Source organism: Sogatella furcifera (assembly GCA_017141385.1). Lineage (NCBI taxonomy): Eukaryota > Metazoa > Arthropoda > Insecta > Hemiptera > Delphacidae > Sogatella > Sogatella furcifera. The sequence goes on along the minus strand of CM029551.1, from coordinate 11,640,642 downwards.
AAAGTCACGCAGACTACTTGCAGATAACTTCAGCTGTTGGAACGCACAAAGAACAGACGAAAACACCTTAATTTCAAGTACCAGCTATCGGGTTTAAAACATTGAATACATATTTAAACGTACCTATTCAATTAAAAAATCCTTTTATCCATATAGAGTGAAATCAATGAAGTGTATATTGTAGCCTACTCAGTTTTCAAGAATACTCCAATACAAGGAATTCTCGTTCTCTTGAGGTAAGGGGTTTTTCCTTTACATGACAAGCATGTCTGAAGGTTAGCCGCAGTCAAACAGCCATAGCCAATCACAGCTCTTGTTGTTCAAGCTCAATGTCAAGACAAGAACTGGGATTGGCTACAGCTGTTTGACTGCGGCCTACACAGTCATACCTACCGTGTCGTGCAAATGAAAGCATACCATTAGGGGTCGACCAAAGAAGTTAAGTAGATTTGAACAAGTATAAGGGTAGATGCATTTGCAATTCGACTTATCAACGTACAGTATACTGTTGAGGTTTTACTAGGATTTCTAAGATCCAGTATATACTAGGATTTCTTGCAGACGACGCATCCTACTTCATCAATTAGACTTGATTCGTGTGGTCGCCCCATTATTCAAAACTAGGGTTCCACTAAAATATTACTGAATTTCTTTTTTCAATCTCGAAATATTTCAGTGTGTTATTCAATTTGTTATCCCACCTACATCTATTCGATAGTTATCAGTAAGCAAGTGACATCTGGACTACTGTAACAGCGTGCTAGATATAGCTAACGCCAAAACGTTAGGCGGTTTCGCCTGTCTCTTTTACGTGATGTAATCTATAAACAGCTGATGTAAAGCATCTCTTGCATAAAATCATCTACGCATAGATAAAAGACAACTCTTATTGCTAAATCAGCTGTTGAAACGCACAAGGAGAAGACGAAACCGCCTAACTTATTGGCGTCAACAGTAAGTTTCTTTGAAAAGTGGCGATAGTTTCCTTCTGTTGTTGGTCATCATAAGACTGAGCCTTACATCCACTGGGTCCACATCCACTGTCAGTTCGGACTATGACAGTCAAAAATTGTAAGATTGACAGTAAAACTGGATGAGGAAACCGACAGACGATCAGCTGTGAACGATTAAACTGTCAGTATGATTTGACAGTGGGTGTGGACTGTGGACCCTTACTCCGTAAATTTTTCCACTGTAAAAAAGTGTTAAGTAATAGTGTTGACGTTAAACAACACAGCAACACTATTAAAATCAAAAATCAATTTATTCCCAAAAAATGGGAATGGCCGTTGCCGGCCGGGTTGGCCGAGTGGTCTGGGGCGTTACAACCTTCAGTCCGCTAGCGCAGAACGGTCGTGGGTTCGAATCCCACCAGAGGCATGGTCGTTTATGCACCTCATAAATCACCCTCGCACACTCCATTACCGATGCACAAGTAGAATTGAATACTTATATGGGCATCATCCGCAGCAAAAAAATTACAAATTAAATTTCATCTTACATCCAAATTTGATATTTGAGGAATCCCCCTACAAGACTATACGTCTGTATGTAGGGTGGTAGGGGTCATTATTAATAATAATTGTAAGTTAACTTTGTTTTCGTTTTTTTAATAAATATAATCATTCAGTTTTTCAATAAAATACAAAGGGTGAGTACAACAGGCATATAACACAAAAATGTTCCTCGACCAATTTATAATAACAATCCAAATCAAGGTTATGGCACGGTAAATTATAAAACTTAATACAGATTTCCACTTCCAAAGCAAAAGACAATCAATTTTGAAATAAGTTTACATTGAAATTACAAAATGTTACCTTCTCAAGAACAATTCCGCTACAAAAAAGTTAGTACTAGCTCCACTACTAGCTACTAGCATTTCTACTCTACTATTAGTCAAAATAATTACATAGTTAGTCTGTTAACAGTCTACAACCACCATGATGCTTGAGAATTCATCTAATAACTCACCTAACAGCTTTCATTCAAAACAATTGAACACCATAATGCAACCAACCCTCATCGATCATAAAAGTTACATTTCATAATCCAACACTATGGCACTTAACTGAAAAATAAAATTAAAATTCAAGGTCAACTACTTTCAAATATATATTGGACAAGAATATATTTATATGTTGGCAAAATATTTTTCTAATATTGAAAAATAAATTTATAATTATTTGATTCCTCATAATTTTTTCTATTTTTGTTTTCAACTTGAACAGTGGAATAGAAAATTAAATGTAATAATCAAGTCATTCGAATAGATAATCTCAACAATTATTTATATTTTAAGCTTTGATAGGTAATAAAATTAAAGTATTTGACAAGCTGTGGACTGAGATCAATACTGGTTGAAAACGGATGGGAAAATAACTCATCTATCTCAATCATTCAACATAAACATTAAGTTAATTGTGTCTGAAACAATATTTGTACTAAAGCTTATTATTGAGTATACACTAGTAAGAACAGTTTCTTAGGAATCATTGGACCCTGAAAATGATAGATTTCAATAGACGTGTCAATAATTTTGAGATTTTGCGTTTCATAATTGTCTATTCAAATTATAATTGCAATATTAAAATAAGTAGTTTGATTTGGAATTTGCCTCAATAATGAGTTTCCATCTAACTTACAATGATAAGTTTCATACTTCTGTTTACAATGATCGAGTATAGACAGTTTCAATTAAATCAATTTTCAATACTGTACTTCTATACTAGACATAATTCATTTTACAAGTCACAGCTGAATGTCATACAGAAGAGTAGTGTCAGAACAATTGGGACCTTGTGTGATTCAATAATTACAGATTTGGAAGAATTATTAGATATTGCAGTACACCAACTGCTAATTATTATTATGATTACAGATTTGTTCAGATTTCAAACATAATCTATAAATGAATTTCTCTCGAACACATAATGAGACCTACAATATTGAAAAACGTTGTAGGATACAGTAAATGGAACAAATCATTGTATAGAGCGATTCAAAAAGAGCGCTGGTTTTACTATATCGAATTAAGTTTATAAAAAAAACACATTCTCAATAAACACATAGAAATTTACATCTAACATTCCGATTCTATGTATGAAAAATAATTTCAAGCACGTGTCCTCCCTACTGCGCTGGCGCGCATCAACTCTGTCCATGTAATATAATTCACTATTACTGCACAAGTTTCTACTTCCATATCGCCGATAACCTGTCGAATTTCCTCCTTCAAGTTATTGATGTTTTGGGATTTACTAGCATACACCAATGACTCCAGATGACCCCAAATATGTAAGTCATAAGGCTAAATATAACCTTATATGTAGTCATATAACCTTGGTGTTCAATTCGACGGGTTATCGCCTTATCGGCGAAATGGAAGAGGAAGCTTGACGTGCAATAATAATTAATTTCATGGCCAGAGTTGATGCGTGCCAGCTCTCTATAGGAAACAAGCGTGATATCGTTTTTCATATATGAAATAGGAAAGTCAGATGAACATGATGATGATGATGTATTTATTTTCAATTTTTCGTTTAAATACATGTATACCTAATTCTGCATCCTTTATCCGTAATACGGGATCAATCGCGTCAATAAACATAAAATACACATGTACATATATACAAGGCATGTTTAGCAAGACAGCATTTCAGACAAATCATCATTCATATATTCCTAAACACTATAATATGCCTTGTTCTTCAAGTACTTCGATAATGATGAATAAACCTCTTTATTTGATAGATTAAAACCGTTTTTTAATCACCCTATAGCCTATTTATGTAGAATGAAAACTAAGAAATCATTATTCTTGTTAAATTGTTTTTGTGCAGAATAATTCAATTTCAGAGTGAAAAAAGTAAAGTGATTCAATTTTTAAATCAGTCCTCGCGTTGGTAAGTCGACTTAGCATCGTATGGACCGACAGTACTATTGAATCAAATGGGATTTCTAGCAGAAGTAGTAGTATTACCCTAAAGGTAAGATTCCCAAGCGGCAGCTCAAGCTGCCCGGATCTAAATTCTCTCCTAGAGCTGCCCATCTCTAGCATTGGCTGCTCGTACCCACGAAACAGGTGGAGTGCCCGTATCTTTTACTGTACAGCACTTCACCTATTTCATCGGCACGAGCCGTCAGTGATCTCTAGCTGCGCAGCTCTAGCCATTACAACTTCACATAACTATATTATAGATATTTATTCTGTTATTAGGGCTAATAATGTATACTTAAAAATCAATAAATAATTATGTGAATAGAGTTGTGATTGCTAGAGCAGCGTAGCTAGAGCTTAGAGTCGGGCAGCTCGATCTGCCGCTCGGTAATAGTACCTCAACATTAATCAATAAGTAAACATTAAAGAACCCTATAGCTAAAGAGAATAGAGTGGTTAGAATATTAGATGCTCTAGGCTACTGTATTTTTTGGTTTTTATGAGAATAATGATTTACATTAAATATAAAAAAGATTAATAATGAGTTACCTATGGTAATAATAAAAATTTATTTTATTCAATAACAATATTGTGATCAATTGGAATAAAATCATTAAATACTGCATTGTGGTGATGTTATATTAATTTACCAGATTTGACCCCAAGATACTATAGGCCTTACTACAAGTAACTTTACTGTGATGAGATTGTACTGAACTCTTGAACTATACAGATATAAGATTATCATAGTAGGTAATTGACCAGCTTTGAGTCCAGAATAACAGCCAAATCTTTTTTCATTCAATGATTTATATGCGTTATAAGCATCTTTTAACCCTGTTAGTATCACCTTATAATAATTTACAATAGGCCCTTGATATATTCTTAATCACTCTCATGCTCTTACACATGGATCAGCCTACATTATAAAAACCAAGATATAGATTTACTAACACGAAATTAAAATTAGAATAAATTTCATTAAAATTATTCTAGTCAAACAAGAAACAATACGTAACTTTGTTGAAAATAGAAATAAAAGTGATCAGAAGTTTATTAAGACAACGTTTGAACATTTAAAATTTAAGTTATTGGTTCAAAACACTGAAATAATTAGAAAAAGGTGTTAACAGATTTGAATATTTAAAAACTGTTTGTCAAATAGTTTGCCAACAACAGAATATATTTAAAGTTGAGCTACAATTTCTTTTGAACAAATCAATACAAAAAGACAGATTACCCCAAAAGAAGTGAACGTAATTTTCCACTGTACTTTGGAGTACAGGACGCATAACCTATTCAGGGTTGTCAACAAAGATACAGTAGGCCTAAGCATCAGTTTAATTTTTAAACACTTTGGAATTTCACAAGAAAATCATAAAATATGGAGGATGAGAAACGAAGAGTAGAATATTTGTAGTAAATATTGATTATTAAATTATCTAAAACAAAGCATGGGCAAGATTCAACAGGTTCAGGAGCCACAGACCTAACCACAAAAACCAAACACTGTTGTTTTACTTTACATTCATAACTATTATCGCAAAATTAGGTGATTACTTACAAAATTTGATAGCAGGAAATGCAAGAACAAAACTTGAACTGAACAAAAACTAAAAATAAAAAGTAAAAAATTAACAAAAATGAAAATAAACGGGATTGAAAACTAGAGAAACATTGTTTTGATTTTTAAAGATGCACTACCAACCCACTCAACGTTGGGGGAGTCTTGGCTGGATAGACATTATATTTGAGAAACTACTTCAAATTTCCTCGCTAATACATGAAGAGATTCCATATAAGTATCAAATTCAATTTAAAATCTATTCTTAATCATTTAAATAATACTTTCAAAAATAGGAACTAAACTATGATAATTTATTGTGTTGGTAGGAGGCTACCTACAGAGCGCTTGACTTTAAAAAATGAGAAATCCCATAAACTTGATAAAATAATCATGTTCTGGCGGCATGCTCATTAATAGTTATTAGAAATGATTATTTTCCAAGTCTGTAAATAATTACTATAGGAATTTACTTGAATACGTGGTTTAACAACCCATAGGATTATCACCTAAAGAATTCGTGTGAAAAATCTGTCTAGATAAACTTTTCTCTTGCGAAGATTGTAATATTGTGCAAGTTAAATCCAATAGTTGTATTATATTATTAAAATGCTATATTCTGGTATTTTAAATTTACACTCAATTATGGAGTAAAATTGTGGGGCGAACTCATAATTTATAGGCTTATAGCCTACCTACGACCGAGAAAGCACTTTTCTCTAGCAAAGCACTTATATGGCAAAAAAACACAATGTGTGTTGGGAGCATTCAGGGAAAGCCCAGAAATTATTCCCCAATCAACATACGGTAATAGAAATACATTGAGATGTAACTGAAAGAAATAAAGAAAGTTGTTAATGTAAATGTTGATTAGAAATTGAAAATAATGATAATCATCTATATACGGTAACGTAACTAAACAATTCAATGAAATATCTGAATTAAAATAGATAACAAATCTAACTTGAACATGGAGAAAAATAGGTAAGTGTTTTGAATGATGAATTGAATTTAATAGCTGTCTTTGGTCTTCCTCGGAGGACGAAGTTGAGGCGCAGCCGGCCCCCTCTTGCACATTTCACTCAACCATCCAATACATTAATTTCCAACTTACAAAAGATGAATAGAAAGAATAAAACTAATAATAAATTATGGGGACGATAGATTTACCTATACTCAACTGCGATGGAGACATAATTATTATGGAACAGGCCAATATACTCGTAAGTTCCAGAGAAAGGGGAAAGAGAAGGTATGAGACGAAACGACAGTAATCTACAGTTCGTTATTATAGTACATCAGATGCTTCTGGTGTCTGCATCTGAAACATGGATTTGATTCATAGTAAATCTAAAGAACAGATTATACATTGAAACGTTATAAATAAAATTATCTTGAATACTTATTCTGAACTCTTTCAACCTCTATCTTCTACGAAATAAGATATGGTTGCCTAGGGTTACCATATTGCTTGGGTAAAAAAACCGGACACCTTGTGGCCTTGGAGGGGTGGGGGGGCACTAATAATAATAATACTCAATACCCCCTGGTGTACGATGAAAAAGTTTAATCAAAAGGGTATAATTGAGAATGTAGGCCCCAAAACTATCGTTTTGAACACAAGAGACTAAAATTATGTAATTATATAAAACTACTAACTTAATTGATTTAGGCCTAATCTGTTTTTTTAAAGAGATTTTTGATGATAATTGAAAAGCAATGAAAAAAAAAGTTGGGCTCATAATTATGAATAACTATAATTATCATATAGGCCTACTTATGATAGCTAAGTTGAGAACTATCCAAAAGTATTTAAGTATGTTATTTTGTAAGTAATAATTTGTAGAAATTAAAGGCGTTTTAATATTGAATAGCCAATATTAGAGAGAGAGGTTGAATATTGAATCTTACACTTTATCTTATGAGAAGGTTATTTTAAAATGATGATATTAATTCAGAATAATAGACTGATTTATTACAAATAATAATTAAAATTATTACATTCTGTCTGTCTCAATGGCTCAACAGCCCATGAAGGGCCTAGGCCTACCAGCTGGTTGCAAGTTTCATATTCACTCCACTATACAGCCCACCCAAGCAAAGAAGACGCCTCGGCAAGACAGGAAAACGGCTCCAGCCCGGCAAATACCGGCCCAAAAGCCATAAATTCTCAATCAAAATTCACAGTCCCTGAACCAACACTGACCGAGCCGAAGCTGCCGCCCCCACCCCGCCAGAATTCCCTCCTGGCCGGACAGACCATATAGCAAGCAAATAATCATTAACCAGGATAGAGGTAACGTGTGGTTAGCACGTTGATCCTCTCAACCATAAGCTAGTCTCCACAACCAATTGGCGGCGCAGAACACCTCTGAATAACATGCAGTTAATCAGTTAGTGTAATGCAACAATTACTATTCCTCCAGAAACGGGAAACGACTGACTGTCTTTACTAACGACAGCCAATCTCCCAAAGGAGGGTATAACTACCGGTATGTAATTTTGGTCTGACCTAATTTCGGTATTATTATTATTATTATTATTATTATTTTACTGTATTTTGAAATTGGTTCAGGGATACCTTTTCAGAAAAATGAAATGAGATGAAATGTAATAAAATTAAATGGAATGAAAATATTCTTTATTACAAGGAGTTAGGACTAGGAAGTCCTTTCTACTACAGTGACTATATAGTCACTGTACTTTGTACCACTCAACAATAAGTGCATTTTTATCCAATGCATTTATCCAGAAGCCTGCAGACTTCATATTTATGTTTGAAGGAACATTGTTGATTCTCAGATGATCTTGGACCTGTGAATAACAAATCAAGGAAACTTTATAAGTTACTTGCATTTTGAAGGGTTTATTTTTAGTTATTTGTGTATCAGTGCGCAAAGTGTGATATTGCTGCATCGAGAGAAACACTTAGGCGAGTCCGGAATAGTTTCTCGAGTGCAGCAAGAAACTTTGTGCCCGTATTACACATTAAATTTTTCCTACAGCTACCGCATTGAATGTGAAAGGTAGAAATTGAAACAAAAATATTGTCATATCTCAGTTATTTATCATCGAATCCTGACAAATCGGGCACCATTTTATTCAGAATTTCAAGCTCTAAATTTTTGTAACGATACAGAAGTTTATAAATCCATTACTTTTAACATTAAATTCATAATTAATATTTCAGTCGGCCACCATTTTGAAAATTTTTCAATTCTAAAATTTAAATTTATTTTAAATTTTTAGTTAAAAATTAAAAATTTAAATTTAAAATTTTAAAAATATAAATTTTAAATTTCAAACATTCTAAGTTGAAAACAATCGGCAAAAAAAATGTTCTGCTCAGGATTCGAACCTCCCCTGATCGGTAAGCAGTGAAATACTAGTCCACGTCGCTAACCACTCGGCCATCGCGGTTCGTTAGGGGTTATTTTAGGTTAGCTTTTGCCAGTGATGCCAACATGATTTCAAGAGCATAATGGACTTTACTAGCCTGAAACGATTCACAAAACTGATGTTAAGTTACAAGTCTGGAGTGCAGAAAAAAATTTTGCGCACTAGAGCGCTAAAGTTGATTTTGGGTATTGTAATCAATGCAGGAACAGCAACTTTCTAACGTAGCTGTAGGAAAATACTTATTTATGTACCTACATTATTTTGTATAGGAGTTTGGTGGAGTTGTAAATTGTTGTAGTAGTGTTGGCGATGGGGTTTTTAGTACTGTACGCTAATTATTTTATGTATGATTCGTTTAGAATAATACATACCTAAGGTATTCAGAGTACAGTGCGTACAATGTCAAATATTTTAAGGTGTTCTATTTTAATAATGTTTTGGACTAGAGCGTGTGTGTTGATGGTATATGGGACACGATATATTGAAGATGACGGTAAGGATCACATACGGATGTGGTTTGGAGAATGGCTAGGAGCTTCAACATCATCATCACCAAAGCTAAAGCTTTCCAAATTGATCAGTTAGAGTGTAATGCAAAAATTACTATTCCTCCAGAGACGGAAAACGACTGACTTTACTAACGACAGCCAATCTCCCAAAGGAGGAGAGTAGAAAGGTCTCCTCAACATTAAAAGCCATGAGCATATAATTTTTTCAAGTAATATATATAGGTGACACATAGTGACTTTTCTAATTTATAAAAATTATTACATTACCCAGGTTTTATTTTTACATTGGAACTTGTGATCTACTAAATTGATGTAATTATTTCTCATAATTTTGAAGCTTTTTATCTGAACATATCCAGGCATGAGATAATTATTATTATATATCATTGAGATAATTGGAAAAATATGCTAGAAAACGGCATTTTTCAACAATAAGGGTTATAACTGGATACTAAACACAAATTCATCACTTGTGCTATGTTTTATCAATTTTGCGATTTTTGATCGCCATTTCTGAGATTTGGGTAAGATTTACACAATCGCCGCCATTCAACTTTTTCTTTAGAATCCGACTCTCTTCAACTTCCATTAATGAAAAATACAATTTTATGATTCCTTATCCAGTTATAACCCTTATTGTTTAAAAAAGTGCGTTTCCTAGCATATTTTTCCAATTATCTCAATAACCGTTAAAGTTACAAACTTGGAACTAGTGTCATTGAATTCCTCAGCTAATCTTACATAGGAATTGATTATTTTAGAACCTCACTAAAGCCTCTGAAAATTAGAAAAATTAATATATTTTGAAAAATCTCAATTTTCTGCCATTGTTATCTCGGTACCAAAGCGTTTTTGGGGGTTGGTCCCATGGAACTTTTTTGTCTACGTGGTGTAAGGAATCAGCCTGAGTAGTATTGCACATTCCTCCTGAAACACTCTGTATAAAAGTATAATTACTGTATATGTATAATATTATATTATTTATAGATGTATTATTTAATATTAGACTATGTAGGCTATTACAGTATATTATGTAGTAAATACAGAATAGAGTATCATATTTCATTGCTAATATATACTGTCATGTGGGGGGTGGTGGCGCAAAGTCTGAGGTTATGTACCAAAAAAATTCTAGAACCGGCCCTGAACACACTATAGATAGAAGTACTTTATTGATAAATTCAATTTCCCGGGGAAAGACTCTAACGACTCAAAATCTCAATAATTATTATAAATAAGTAAAAATTACGATTCACTGTATGTTTGCTGCCCATTCCCGTGAAAACCCGGACAAATGTGGGATTTATGAAAAATCCGGCCGGACGTTTTCAAATGACCAAAAAACCGGACATGTCGCCGGGGAAAAGAGGACGTACGGTAACCTTATGGTTGCCATACATCAGAGCAGTGATTCAGTGAACTCTTGACAAGTGTTGAACAGCATAATAAAAGGGTTGATAAGTCATCAGAATAAAAACAAGTTCTGCGAATAAACTAATTTGCTGTCACGCCCTACTAGAGCACAATTTGCTAATATGAAAATGAAATTTTCAATGAGAATAAAAATCAGCCCAAGGTCCTTGAAATTATCAACCTCCATCACGACTTTAGGGTATTATTGATACTATAGATGGGAACATTTGGGTTCTTTGTCTCGTGAAAGATATGATAGCACAATTTCCTATGTTAATACCCAAATTTTTATTCCTGTACCAAGAAAACATGCAATCCACATTATACTGAAGTATCTGACAATCAGTCTCCGACTTAATTACCATGTAGAACTTTACGACATCGGCATAGATCAGACAAGTAGACTGTTTTATGAACTTAGGAAAATCATTTATAAATAGCAGGAACAGTTGGGCTCCAGTCTCTAATTTTTCCAGGTCATCCAGGATTAACTAAAACAATAATTAAATTCATTATTAATTCTGGGATTTTGGAGAGGATATTTAGTTAATTAGTGGAAATGTTAATACCAAAGCAACAATAATCTATTCTTAAAAAATGAATAGGCAAAATAAAGCAAATACAATCTACTTTTTGTCTTATATAGGCTACAAGCATCAATATACTTGTATACTAAGTTATTATCAATTAGTACCATTTTGTCAATTAGCATTTTGATGCCAGGCATAAACCAGTAGGTAGTATTAAACATCGTAACGTTAGCTAAAATGGAAATTGGAAAAGTGCTTGATGTCATTTCATAAGGTTATTGAAATAAGAGAATTACCCCAACTTTGAGTATATTTGTAATTGAAAGAGAACTAATTTTTCCATAATAGATCAAGAGGCAAAATCAACACACTTGAATTGTGAGGAAACAGCAATAATTACAACACAAAATTAAATAGTTTATTTTCATTTATTCCATTTACTTTATATTTTAGTCCGAAATTTGACAAGGATAGTTCCAATTCATTTATTTTTCACAGCCAGTAACAAAATATACAAATCATAATGGAGTATGTAGGTCACCAATAATTTAATACAATATTATTGGAAATTGTGAGGAATAAAAGTAACAAAACATCATCATAAATAATAACAAACAATATGTCAGAGAAATAGTAAAGGAGAGTAAAATTGTTTTTTTGGTTATCCTGCAAACATTCTGATACAGTAGCTGCTTGGCAAATTTATACACACACTTACTCGTACTTGATAAATCCCACTATATTTTATCCTATTCACATAATATTATATTTACAATAAAACCTGGCCACATAACATATACAATATGAAACTGTTAAATAATCTAATGTCTATTGTGAATGATGTAATAAAGATTGAGATCAAATAATTATTATCAATCGGCGACTTTAATAGAAAATAGCTGGAGATAACAGGGCCGTTCTCACACCTTTACAGTATTTTTCATGGATGAACAATGTTGAACAAAATTAGTATTTTTTGTGATTATAGAGATTGAACTGAGAATGAAATGAAACAGCAGATGAAAAAAGTCCAAATGTCCAAAACGCTAATAGTTTGGAACTACTAATAGGCTACGCACTCTACGGTATCCAATGATAATAATGGGCCTGGTGAATGAAAACAAGTAAAGACTCTACTAAGGGTTTTCTTGTGATTGGAATCCACAGCTATTCTTAATTTCATTTTCTGAGAAGAATAGGCCCACACCTGAAGAATACCAAAATGGTCAAACCGAGTACAAAAATAGATTTGTTGGCCTACTCGTTGCACAGTACCTATTCTAATTTTGCTTTGTTGTCCAGCCTATTCATTCAATGCATTCAATGCGGTGGTTGGATTCCACCATGAAAGGATTTGGAAATCGAAAAATGAAATTCTAATATCCAAAAGCAAAGTAGTGCTAGTTTTCAATGGCCTGTATTTTTAGGAATAGAATAAGTTTTAGGCGATTGATTGTTTTTTTTCTCTCCTCATGTTCTATATTTGTACTCAAATGAATAAATCAATCAATAAGTAGATATAAATTTCAAGAAAATTACTATTATTGAAATGGATTGAGTAATTAATTCTGTATGAGAATACATTAGCTGCGGGAAATAGAAGTTATTGAAACTGGTAACTCTTAATCTGGAACTTATTTCATTTTTAAACTGATGGTCCCACTTTAAAACAGAACAGATATCCTCGAAACTTTCCTAAAATATTTCTGGTGTGTGAAGCCTGCTTATTCAATAAAACATTTCATTTGAAAATCAAAATAATTTAATCTTGAAATTCTTTTAATTTTTTTTAGTTTCCAGATATCCACGAACAAATTTAATATCTTCAAGAGTATCAAAGTTTTTACTATTTTAGAGAGATTTGAAATAATTTCATGCGTAGAACCTGATCCAATCAATAATTTTATTCATTCAAATAGGATTAAAAATAAGAAGAAATTATTCAGGTAGACTTGAACTTTTTGTATTCGGTTGCGAATACATCTGTAAATAGCTGCTTAGTAAGAACTAGGGAGATTCTATGTGAATAAAAGCGCTGGAGAGTATACTCTATAGTAAAGACTCGGGGTTTTCCTAGTAAACACTAGAAGAGAGCGTACTAGGGTTATATTATTCACTTCGAAGCGAGTGATTACTAACCGGGCGAGCGTTTATTAGGTAGTAAAGACTTTACTAGGCAGACCGTACTACGAAGTATTTACTCGTATTTATTCACTCGGCCCAATTTCAATGAGTGTATTTCAATAGTTTTCAAAATTGTATAATAAATATATAAAATTAATAAGTATTCAATAAAGTTTATTTTGGATGGAATGCTTACACAAAGTACATAGAACCACGGAATAAATCTAGGAAACATTTTTAAAATTACATTTTCATGGAAAGTAAAACCTATACTACCTAATATGAACAACTAGGATGAATTTTCAACTGTTTATTGAAAATATTCCAATTAAAACTCAATATTTGTATTCAAGTGCTCTAAAATATTACAATACAACCTCTATGATACAAGGTGACCATGAGAAGCATTTCACAGAATGGTAGAACACAATTACATACTCTGTCATTGGCAGACATAGGTTACTTACGTAAAATTTTGGGTGAAGTCTGTCCAAGCAAAGAAGACCCTCTGCCAAAATGGCAAAATGACTCAGGCTCGGTCAATATTGGCTAAGAAATTATCAATTTGATCTACTATTAAGCCCTCATTTATAATTCTTAAACAAATATTGACCAAGCTGGAGTCATTTTCCCATCTTGTCAGACGGTCTTCTTTGCTTGGACAGACTATACTAGAATATGCATCTATAATTTACTATGTTAATTTGTATGACTACTATCCCATTTTGACTCAGACTTCGGCACTAATTATTTTTTTATTAATGCAGTTACAGTAACTTATCATCAGATTTCCTTCTGCTGTTCTGCTACATAAGAAATATGTGGTTTGATGTTATCTAGCTTTTCATCCAATATGGATAACTACCACAATATTACCTTCACCAACAAGTAACAAGCAACTTAAACCGTTTTCCAATGTCATTATAATGTTGAACAACTGTTGGTTAAGCCTTCTACTAAATAAAACTTTTGAGATGGGACATAATATTTTTGTTAGTTGTTTTTAAATATTTTTAATAATTTCCACTGATAATAAACTTCGAACACATTAAATCCGAAATGTGAAGGTTTCTTATGATCACCTTGTATTGAGCTCTCAATCTCTATTATAACTTGAAAAAAAATAGAGACTATCAATTCCCACTTTGGCATTGTGCGTGGGTTATTTGGTAAAATTTCGAATAATCATAGAAAATATTGTCTTTTTAGGAAATCAAACATGACACTGACCAGAAATATTTTACTAGAGATGAAAACCAATATAAATGATTCATGAAAAAATAAAGAACCAGTCTAATTCATTTAACGGAATGAAAATAATCAAGATCCAATAGAATAAATTAATTCAGAATGTTTCGAAAACTTGTTACAATTTTAAATATTTTTAGAACGTCATATTAAAGGGCGTATTTCTGTCTTTGTTTTCAAATGAAAGATCAAGTTACCCAAGAATAAATTACAACTCGAAAGAGAATCTTTGGTCCAACTCAACTATAAAATATCTGTCACAGACATAATAAAGTGGTCTAGCACCTTACGCACCATTACTTGAAAAGAATTCCACCAATTAGGCTATAATTAAATTTGTCAATTATTAGAATTACTATAATTTGTATCAATGATTGAGAAATCAGCTGCCAATAAACTATAATTTGAACCATTGATAAGAAAAATTGAAAAAAGATATTAGTAAAATAGTAGAAATAAGTATTTTAGATATTAAAATAATTATTGATGCAGATTAAATGACATTTCTATGATCAAGTTATCAATTTCTTTGGTTACCTTAAAAATTTTAGTCTCTTTTAGCTATATCTGTAATCTTATTATTCAACAAAACGTCTTTTATTCATCAGATTTAGACAATCTTCATCACTAGTAAATTACACTACTCTAAAAATTGTATTCCAATAAATCACTAAATAATATCTACAACATTACATGTCACCTCTATACAGATGAAGTTCCAGTACGACTGATTTCAAGGGATATGTACTTTGAAACTAATACATAACAAGAAAGAATTAAACACTACTGATAGAATTCAAATAATTACGATTGAAACTTGTATATGACAGACAAATAATAAACTGAAAAAAATTTCAGGCTACATTTTAAAAGACTAGTGGTATAATTGAGCTATGTTTGGAAAGTATAATAATATTGTAAGATCAACTGACAATCTGTCATTTCAGAGACTATAAGAATTCAAAAGTTGGCAACGATGAGAAGAAGATTAGTATTACGAAATATAAAAAGTTTCAAGAGAGCCGAGAAAATGGCAAAAGTTTCTACTTTCAAGAATAACACTTTCTTGAAAAATTTTCTCAGAGAGTGAAACCAACTACTTTTTTATAGAAAAGTATGTTAAAGAAGAAGACGAGAAATAGATTGAAATCTCACAGACTAAATTAACAGAATCCAGAAAGAAGGTCAGTCCATAACCAATATCTATAAATCAATATATTGAATATTGTTGCAAAAATCAATACACAAGATGGAAGTTTTGTTAAATAGCTGAGCTGCTGAAGGCTAATTATAAAATCGGTGGGTTAGAGGGTAGAGCGATGGTTTTAGATAAAAAAATATGTACAAGAACAGATTAGGCTATTTCTATCAAAGTAAAAATTATAAACTATTAAACAGGATTCAATTTCAATTGTTGATATAACATAAATTACGATTTAGAATGTGATAGTGTTCATACTAATCACAAAAAATAGGCTGGAGAAGTTGACTTTTTCAG
This sequence comes from Sogatella furcifera, assembly GCA_017141385.1. NCBI lineage: Eukaryota > Metazoa > Arthropoda > Insecta > Hemiptera > Delphacidae > Sogatella > Sogatella furcifera. Next base: position 11,624,417 of record CM029551.1, on the reverse strand, counting down.
AACTGAGATACGGTATCTCAAAGGTGCTTGATAAAATGTGATAACTTACCTTAGTTGAGTGGTTCCCAAATATTTTTAAACCCACGGCTCCTATTCGATAGGTACATGACTTGACTGCCCACCTAGTAACATTAACTCATTGTATTCAGTATTTGTAGTCTGTCCAAGCAAAGAAGACATTCTGGCAAGATGGGAAAATGACTCCAGCTTGGTCAATATTGGTTCAAAAATTATAAATTTGATCTCAATTTGTAGATCAGAATGTTTTCTAAAATTTGATTTTGCCAATTTGGTAGAAAACGGTGGTGTAGCTGACTAACTTGCGGCGCGCTGGGCAAATACACGGGGGAAACAGGGAACACAACATTTCCAAAATGTGAAAAATTAGCAACTTTGGGGCTTCTTGGTTCACGAAGAGCTGCTTATGGGATCAATTCAAAGAGACCTAGCTTGATTTTTCCTAAATTAGCACACAGACATAAACAGATTAAATTCACTTAAGACTTAAATAAAACCATCCATCTACCCTCAGTTATAAAATCCTTCACAGCTTGTCTAATATTAGGGGGTCAACCAAGTTACATTACAATAGGGAATCACTTCCAACATTACATATAAATTTTCTTAATGAGTCATATAATATATAATTTGCATTGGAGTTTATGAACAAGAACTAGATGAATACTAAATATATTTTTACAAGGTCCGATGGGGGCGAGTGGTGCTTGCAGGGAGCAACCATGCACGCCTCTTGTGTAATACTTGCCGCACCGAGCTGCAATAGCAGCTGAACAGCTGTTTCATCAGCTGATCATCACTGATTTGGCCGATCCACTTATTCAGAGCACAATGAACAGGACAATAACTAATAGCAGGATGCCTGATAGTATACCGATCGCCAGCCACTGTCTCCTGTCTGAAACAAAACAACAAGTATACAAACAACAAAAACAAGAATAAAAAAACAACTCAAATTAGTTTATAAATAATTTATACTATAATTAGAATTTGATTTATTATTATTTTGACCTAATTACCGTATTATCATTGTTATAGAGTTTTAAATTGTGATCTTTTTTATGAGAAATAGAAGTATTAATAATTATTAAGATTTTCTGTATGCATAATACTGACATGCAGATAGAGAATACAGCCGGGAATCTAAATCTAATTCCAAATACATTTTTCACTCAAGCAATAATCTGAAGACAATAATGCATAGGAAAAATCAAAGGTTTATATCGTCCGATTTCCTTTCAAAAATATACAAAAGTTGATTTAGTTTGATATACGATAAATTTTTAATTTTTAATATACGATTAATTTTTTATACAATAAATAAGAAGAAGATGAAAGACATTTCAATAATGATGCACAATAATAATGAAGATCTTCTAATCTGATTATCTCATATGATGTATCATATGTTATCGAATTTTGTATCTTCTTGAAATGAAATCGAGCCGTGGACACACAGCCCAATTGAATTTTGGCTCTGGGTTTCGGCCAAATTTCATTTAAAAATGGAATAAAAGATTCCTTGATCTCAAGATAAACTTATTCTTCTTAATACAGAATTCATCTACAAAATATTCAAAAGACAAGATAATATTAAATTTGTAATTATTATTGCACCGGCTGTGGCAAGGAATAATAATAAATATAATGATTTAATATTGGGCATTGGTTTACTTGATTGTTGTTTTTGTGAGTTCAATCGTGAAATGTCTTTTGCTTGGATGACATATAAAAATCTGTTCTAATTTGAAAAGTGATTTTACTTCAAGTATAATATCCACACTACACAAAAACTCATCCGATAAAGAGCTTATTTATTTGAGTAAATATTATTTGTAAAGTTAAATTAGATCAAGTTAACAATCTCATTCAAAACACCTAACCATATTTGAACTCTAAGTGATTAATATTGTTATGAATTTACACTTGATAGGGCCAAATCAAAATATAATCAAGAAACTTTCCTATGTTTAGTACTGACCATTTGACATGTGAAGAACTTTGGCCACTTTCTTCATTGTTGAGTCCAACTTGGAGTCTGTATTTTCTAGTTCTGCTGCAAAATCATCAAGCATTCTGAAATGTAGAACATATTGATATTAACAAACGTCTTGTCAACTTCTATCTATCGATAGTTGAAATGTTTGATGTTGCCTGCTTAATCGTGAGAGACAGATTTGTATTTCACACAATAACAACCTATTGTGTTTAAAAAGAACTATAACCCACATGGTTCTCCATGTTTTCATTTTTGAAAAATGAGGTTATAGTATGGCGAAGTGGAACAACCCTTTGGGTCCCCCCACTATTGAAAGCATACGTTAAATAAATAAAACTGTGAGAAACTTTAACTAAGGATGAGAATAGATAAGACATTTAGTTAAAAAGAATGAGAAAGAAATGTCATTGCTATCCACATCAATTTCTGCATAGCTATTGGATGACACACAGATGAAAATTTTGCTAATCAAATATGGAGCTCTTCTATTGTAAGCAAAGCAAGTAACAGTTTGCGCTGCATGGGGTGGTCTCGTCACGTTTCATTGTGAAATTTCGAATAAACTTGGGAGATTTTGGAACGTACAAGGAGCGAACTGAAACCGCCTGAATTTTCTTTGCAAGCTCTATCCAATCCTCAAGCCGACTTGACTCGTAATCGATTCAAGTAATTGTAAAATCTTATCGAACAAAGAAGACATCGCTTCAAAATGGCTGCTATTCAATGCTGCCAGCACTAAATGAAAATAGTCCAACTCTTGCCACCTATCTCTCATCACATTTCACCCGCGGTAGACCTAAGTTATGTTGATATAAGTGATTTTTCACTTAAATTTTCAAATCTGCGCATGCGTTGTTACACTCTCGCTTCAATCGGCCATTTTGAAGGAATGTCTTCTTTGCTCGACAAGACTATAACGTCGTGGAGGGGAGTTGAGTTGTGGCAGCCGAAGCGATAGGACGTGTTTTGTTAAAGCTCCGGTCGTCTTATCAGTTTGTTGTTTTCGTTGTGAAATAGCTTGAAAGTTTGTGATTCTAACCTTTTTCTGTGAAATTTTATTCGTCTTTTTGTAAGATCGCTTATAAATATTACGGTGTTATTGAATAACGGTGTTATGAGCAAGCAGATTGAAAAATACTTTAAGCCTACGGCAGCATCAACATCTGGGAAGCGTGAACGTCCACAGAGTTCTCCGGAAACACCGACAAGTAAGAAAAAAACTATCGTATCTGTGAATTCGAGTGAAATGAATAGTAATGACTTTAAAAAATTTCTCGAGGACTTTGAAAGCCGTGTTTTCAGTAATTTTAACATAAAGTTCGAAAAATTGGCCACGAAAGAGGACTCAGAAGCAATAAAAAATTCAATAGAAAATTTGTTGGAAGAGAATAGAAAATTAAAAATGCAAGTGAAAAACCTCGCCACCGCGAATAGAGACTTACAAAGGCGTATTGTTGGGTTGGAAGACAGAAGCCGCCGCAACAATTTAATATTCAAAGGACTTAAATACGATGTGAATGTATCGAATCTGGTTACAGTGGTGAAGAACTTTTGTGTAGATTATTTGAATGCTAGACCGGACCTATGGGTTAATAGAGCACATTCCTTGGGAAAGAGGAGGAATGGGGGGCCCCTTATTGCTCATTTTCCAGATGACGCGGATATTAATCATTTTATGAAAAACGCTAAAAATCTCAAGGGGACCAATTTCTTCGTGCACATAGACTTTTCATTGGAGACTAGGCGGGTAAGATCACGGCTTTTCGCGATGAAAAAAGAAATATTAAGAATAGTGCAACCTGAGCAGAAAGTAAAAGTGCAGCATGACCGACTGGTCGTTGGTAACGCGACGTTTCGATGGGATGAGACTGAAGGACTGAAATTCGGACCCAGTGCGGCGAGGAAAAGCTTCAACAAGTATTGGGATGTGATGGAGAGACGGTCAACGAATTACTACGCAGATCAGCGAATGCAGAACAGACGAATCCAGTACAAACAAGAGAGTCTACGGAGAGAGAAGAGGAGATCTGAGGTGAAGCCGTCAGCCAGGTCAAAGAGCTTCACAATAAATTTAATATAATTGTATACAATGTAGCGGGGTTGAAGGGTAAGAGTTTTTCAGAATTATTTAATTTTTTAAGAGAGTATGAGTGTTTTGTTTTGTTAGAAACTTTCGTAGAGGAGGGAGAACAAATTATTTTTGAAAAGTTTTTGCAAGGTTATACCTTTTCATGGGATTTCGCTATAAGAGAGTCCAAATTTGGTAGAGCTAAGACAATTGATAGCTATTAGGTACGAGTGGGAGGGAAAAATAAGAATAGAAAACACGAATGGGAGGAATGTTTTATTTATGTTAGACAATAATTTATACATAGTTCCAGTCTATCTGAGCGGCGGTCTGGAGAGAGACTGGGAATTAGATTATTGTATGTTATATGATTTTCTGTTCTCTTTAGATGACACCGGAAATATGATTGTTGTGGGAGATTTAAATGGGCGAGTTGGAGAAGGGCAGAGCTTGCCCAAACAAGTCGCATTGAATAAGACCTGCATTGCGTACGAACGGCAGTCTAAAGATACTGTAATCAATAGGAAAGGAAGAAAAATAATAAACCTTTGTGAGGAGTTTAATTTTGTTATTTTAAATGGTAGGGTCATGGGGGATGAATCTGGGGAGTTCACATTTGTTAATAATAGAGGAGCGTCAGTTATCGATTTGTGTTGTGTTAGCTTAGATATTATAGATTCAATTGAAAATTTTGAAGTGAAGGCTGAGAACTTTTCAGATCATTTTCCTATATGTATGTCTATCAAGTGTGAAAGTAGTGCAGAAGTTACAGATAACTGTTTAGTACCAATTGCTCCAAAACTTACCTGGAATAGTATAAATGGAAATAGCTTTGTGGATAAATTAGCGGAGAGGTGTAGGAATTTTTCTCATTTACCAAATGATATAAATGATGCATGTACTATATTGAAGGAGTTAATATATGACACCACCAATTTCAAAAATGAGCCGAAACTTTTGTCTAATAAGTTCAAGAAAAGTATTTGGTACGATGGAGAATGCGAAACAGCCAGGAAAAGAATGTTTGCTTTCTTAAAAATATTTAGACAACGTAACTCCATCTTAGTTAAAAATGACTATTTAGAGGCTGTGAAAGACTACAAAGCAATATGTAAGAGGAAAAAAGATACTTATTGGGAGGGAATGAAAACAAAATTGAAATCAGTTAGGGATTCGAAACATTTTTGGGAACTAGTGCGTCAATTTAGAGGGAAAAACGAAATGAAAAATATTGATATAAAACCAGAAGAATGGGTATTCCATTTTAGAAAATTATACTCGCTTACTCAAGTTCATGGCCTAACATTGTATGCAGAACCCTTCATTACAAATGAGTTGTTGGACAATACCATAGATATCAATGAGATCAAGTTATCACTCAAAAAGTTACGCAATGGGAATGCCCCAGGGGAAGATCGTATATGTGGTGAGTTTTATAAAAATGTGCCTGCATCATACGTACAATTGATGAGTAGTCTTTTCAATAAGATTTTCGAATCTGGTAGAGCTCCAGAATCATTTAAAAAATCAATAGTCTTTCCATTGCACAAAAAAGGGGAAACGCGAGACCCGAAGAACTATAGGGCCATATCTTTTACCAATTCAATGTATAAAGTATTTGTGGGGTGTTTATTGAATAGATTAGAACAGTGGATAACGCAAAGAAAACTTATCAGAGAGAATCAAGCCGGTTTTAGAAGGGGATACTCATCAATCGATAATATTTATGTTCTGTATAACTTGATAAGATATTATCTGATGGTGGAAAATAAGAAGGTTTACTGTTTCTTTATCGATTTCAAGGCCGCGTTCGACTCTATTGATAGAGAAGCTTTATTCTACAGATTATTGGAAATAGGTGTATCAAATAAGTATGTCCGGGTGATAAGAGCATTGTATGAAAAAGTGACTTCCGCTATATGGTGCAAGAATGGTCTTACAGAAGATATTGAGTTCGAGAAAGGCTTAAAACAAGGGTGCTTACTGTCCCCAATTCTGTTTTCTATCTTTACCCACGATATATGTGAATGTGTAGGAGGTGGGCTACGGATGGGAGATATTGAGATAAATGCACTCCTTTATGCTGACGATTTAGTAATATTCACTGATAGTATCCGCAAAATGCAGAGTATGATAGATAGATTAGAAGATTATTGTTGCCGGTGGAACTTGATATTGAATAGAGATAAATCAAAGATAATGGTTTTCAGAAGGGGTGGTAGATTAAGCAGGAGTGAGAATTGGAGATATGGGAAAGAACCGATAGACGTAGTTAACGAGTATAAATACCTCGGAGTCACTTTCACCTCTACGTTGTCTTTGACTAGCCATATTAAAAATAAAGTATCAATAGCAAAGTACGGTGTTAATAGTGTATGGAGGAGGCTGATTACAAACAATGATGTGCCGGTATCGACTAAACGGCAGGTTTTTAGTTCAGTAAGTAAGGCAATAGTAACATATGCTGCCGAGGTATGGGGATATCAGCAGAAAGAGGAATTAGAAAAATTGCATAGATTCTTTATTAAAAGACTGCTCTGTTTGCCTGTGAATACACCGAACTATATTCTATATTTGGAGAGCGGAGAGAATAACATATGGCTGGATACTCTGAAAATAAATTATAAATATATAGTTAAAGCGATAAACCTACCAGATTCTAGATTTGTGAGAAAAATAACAATATTAACATCCCAAAGTAGATGCGGTTGGGCTAAAGAATGGAGAATTTTATGTAGACAGTACAATGTAGATTGGGTAGACCCTGTAACTCAGCCTAATGAATGGATAGGTAGATGTAATATTATTATTGATAGAATACGTGACAAATTATCAGAAAATTGGTGGAACAACGCCGCAAATTCGCAGTTCCATTCCATTTATCATAGTCTTAGAATGTGTAACCCAGTAAAACCAGAATATATTAATGACAAACATAGTAGACGTTTCATCAGTATGATTTTCAAGGCAAGAGGGTCCCTATTACCTCTGAATTTCAGGGTGGGTAGAGATGATAATAGTTATATTTGTTCGTTGTGCAATAGTAGGGAAGTGGAAGACACCTATCACTTCTTGGGTCGATGTAAAATCTTGGGAGAGTTCCGCATTAAATGGTTTGGTTGTTGGGTAATGGATGAGGTAGCAGTTCTCCAATGGTAAAGATTGGAAAAAGCTGGTTGGGTATGTGAATGAGGCACTGAAGTATCGTGATCTATTAGTAAGAGAATACAATTCCTGAAAGAAACAATTTTGTGATGATTATGAATTTATAAGAAGTAATATTTAACTTCATCATTAAAGTTAGTATTTAAGTTGTGCTGTACAATATGTAATGCAGGAACTAGGGTTCAAGATATAAATTTATCGAGTTGAGTTAGAGCTGTTGACTGAGACGGACGTACTTTTCGTTGCTCTGCTATCTAATCGGTGAGTTGTTGTTCCGAGTGCCGAAAGTGGAAGTGCCGTTTCCTGCTTATTCTCGTGAATTATCAATATTAAGTTAATGAACGATTAATTTATGAATATGGATAAATTTGTGATTTCGCGAGGTGAGAAAAGGGAACGAGGGGAGAGCTCTCCAGAGAACCTACACGCGGCAAAGAAAGGATGTGATATAAGAAACGACGAACTTTTACACAGCATCGAAACAATAATTGAAAAACTATTGGATAGGAAATTGTATGATTTGGCGACTAAGGAAGATGTGTCGGGGATTACAACAACGCTTACCAATCTTACGCAAGAAAACAATTTGCTAAAGAAGGAGGTTCAACGTCTCAAAGCCGAAAATATCAAAGTTATAAATAGATTGGACAGGTACGAGGATCGTTCGAGCCGAAATAATTTAATATTTCGAGGTTTGAAATTCAAAAGCAACGAGGACTGTCGTGAAAAAGTTAAAGACTTTTGTGAAAATGTTCTGAAGTGTGATAATCAAGTGCAGGTAAATAGAGCACACATCCTGGGCAAGAAAAGAGACAACGCGCCGATAATTGCACATATTCCTCAAGATCAACACATTAATTCTATAATGGACAAAACAAAAAACCTGAAGGGAACAGGATTTGTGGTGCATAAGGACTATTCACGTGCAACAAGAATGCAGCGTAATAGACTTTTTCTGCTTAAAAAGGAGGTGATGAAGATAGGCGGCGCGCGTACTTCTACACTAAAGGGCGATCAACTGATTATCGACGGACAGTTTTTCACATGGAGAGAAGAAGAGGGTCTACGAAGTGGAGATGAATGCGGTGTCGAGAAATTGAATAATATCCTGGATAGAGACTGTTCAGATATGGTGAAAAATATACAAGAGAAGGATGAACAATCAAATAATGTGCAATTCAATGAACAATCTAATGAATAGGATAAGGTCGTCTGCCAAGTGAAAGAATTAGTCGAATTAAGTGTATTAGGGTATAATGTTGCGGGTCTTAGCAGCAAGGTGAGTTCAAACTTTTCAAATTTTATTAATTTCGTGAAAGGGTTTGATATAATAGTATTATGTGAAACTATTGTTGAGGAGAAAGATTATAGTAGATTAGAAACCTATTTCCCAGAATACAGCATATTATGGTTGCCAGCAAGTAGGACAGCAGAATTTGGTAGGGCTAAGGGAGGTATAATGGTGGCTTTTAGATCGATTTTCAAGGAGAAAGAAATTTGTAAATTCACTCATTTTGATGAAAGGTCAGTTATAACATTAAAATATGATAGCTCAAACAAAATGCATATTTTGCCTGTCTATCTGACCCCAGGAGAGAGTTGGAAGGACGATTTCAATAAGCTTAATAAATTCACGGAAAGCAGAGAGATAGGTGAGCAATTGATGCTGATAGGCGACTTTAACGGGCGCATAGCAAATGCACAAGTAATATCTGAGGAGATAATGCAAAGTGATTGGGTTATCAATGCTAGCCGAAACTCGAAGGATAAAATTTCTAATACAAATGGTCGAAGAGTGATGAATTTGTGTGAAGAATTCAATTTATGTGTATTAAATGGAAGGTTAACGGGTGACAAGAAGGGAGAATTTACATATGTAGCAAGTGTTGGATGTTCTGTTATAGATTTGTGTTGTGTGACGATGAGTGCACTGGCAGTTGTAAGTAGTTTTGAAGTCCGCGCCGAAAGATTTTCAGACCACATGCCGATAGAAGTTAAATTGAAATGTGGATTCTCAAAAACAGGAGGAGAAAGCTTAGCCCTACTGCCCAAGTTAATTTGGTCGAAGGTGGATGTTACGAAATACCGTAATAAGTTATCACAGAATAGCTGTAGCGTTATCTTACCCTTGGATAGTAATCAGGCTGCAGAAAAGATTATCAACATTGTTAAAGAGGCGGCTGGTAACAATGCACAGTTTTATAAGAGAGATGATAAGCGTGGGAAACAGAAATGGTTTGACTGGGAGTGCGATAAGGCGAGAAAAAGAGCTTTGCATACCTGAGACTTTTTAGAAAAGTTAATACTCAACAAGCAAAACAAATGTACTTAGAAGAGAATAGAAAGTACTCACAGATTTGTAAAGAGAAAAAGACCTTATATTTTAAAAAGATTAGAGAGAGTCTAGAGAATGTGCGTGATTCAAAACAGTTTTGGACATCGGTAAAATCATTTAGAAAATCATCCTTTGCATGTCCAGGTCAGATTGCTGTGGAGAAGTGGGTGAAACATTTTAAAATATTACTTACTGTTGAAGTTGAAGCTGAAAAATTACAATATGCTCCACCTCTCATAGAAGATGAAAACCTGGATACTAGGATAACAAATGAGGAGCTTAAGCTTGTTCTTAGTAAGGCTAAAATTAATAAAGCACCTGGCACCGACGGCATACCAGCCGAATTTTTCAAGTCAGCACCGAATGAATTTTTAAATGTATTGCTTGAGTTTTATAATTATATATTTGATACAGGATTGGTACCTGACAATTTTTCAGAAGCAGTTATTTTCCCAATCCACAAAAAAGGCAATAAAAATGAGGCTACAAATTACAGGGGAATACAATTTATCAATTCATTGTCAAAGATTTTTTCAGGTGTACTTCTGAATAGATTGAACAATTGGGTGGAAGTTCATGGGGTGATAAATGAAGAGCAGGCAGGTTTCAGGAAGGGGTACAGCACAATAGACAACATATTTAATTTATATAGTATTATCAGTTTGAAGTTAAAGAGAGGGAAAAGTAAAGTATATTGTCTATATGTGGATTACAAGGCCGCTTTCGATAATGTAGATCGCCACGCATTAATTTATAAGTTGCACCAGATAGGGCTATCTACCAAATTTGTGACTATCATTGAGAAATTATATAGGAATACACGTGCATTTATATGGTGCAAAAATAGCCAGGAAAAGACGATGGCATGAGTGAAGCTTTCAATACAGATAACGGATTAAAACAAGGATGCTTACTCTCCCCAATATTGTTCACTCTCTTCATTAACGACATTTTTGATAGTATGGAGGAAGGAATATGGATAGATGAGTTGAATATTAAAGGCCTTTTGTATGCAGATGACTTGATTTTAACTGCTTCCACACCCAAACCATTACAAAGAATGATTATATGTTTAAAAAATTATTGCGAGAAATGGGGACTTGGAATAAATTCAGATAAGTCAAAAATAATGGTGTTCAGAAAGGGAGGGCGATTAGCGAGTCATGAGAGGTGGTACTGGGGACGAGAGCAGATAGGCATAGTTAACAGCTACAAATATTTGGGTGTTACATTCACCTCCCAAATGACATTCAGTGAGCATGTGAGAGAGCGTGTGGCGGTGGCGAAGTTCGCTGTGAATAATGTGTGGAATTTTTTCGTGACGCAGAATGAAATAAGAAATGAGAGTAAGTGGATAATGTTTGATGCAGTTATAAAAGCTCTTGTGAGTTATGGAGGACAAGTGTGGGGTTACAATAGTTTCGAAGATGTAGAACGACTCCATAGATCCTTCATCAAGAAATTGTTATCTCTTCCGCAGTCAACACCTAATCACATTATTTATCTGGAGACGAATACGTGCAATCTATGTCACTACTTGTACGAGCTTCATTACAGCTATATCCTAAAAATATTATCTCTGCAGCCAAATAGATTGCCAAGGAAACTTGCACAAAAAATGATTGAAAAGAAGTTAGGGTGGTACAGGATTTGGAAGGCGCAGGCAGAAAGATATGGGATAGAATGGCCGGAATGGGAGGAAGGCGTGCAGGATGTATGGAGACAGAGGTTGAAGAGTATTAATGAATTAATGAAGGAGGAATGCAAGGAGAAGTGGATTGCACGTGCTAGACAATCCAGATTGCATCAGCTTTACTCTCGTTTGAATCCACTGACCGATCACAATAATTATTTGAAAACAAATTTTACCCGAAAAGAAAAATCTATCATATTTAGATCGAGAGGAGGACTATGGTATTTGAATAAGAGTGTAGGACGGGAGGGAACCCAAACTATATGCACGCTATGCAACATGAGGGAAGAAGAAGATATACAGCATTTTATAGGGAGGTGTCCAGTATTGGGGGAGATGAGAAGGGCATATTTGGGTGATAGATATTTAACAGAGGATAGGATAGTGGATTTATTGAATGGAGGGCTTTGATAGGATTTGTTAAAACTGCATGGGAGTAAAGAAAATGTTTAATGAAGAGTATAATACATGATCGCTTCTGATTCCTGATATTGTTCTTGTGAAATTTTTCTTTGTTTTTCTTCTATTTTGTGAAAATTAATAATAACCAAATAACTCAACTTGGTAGACGACCAATTGGTCATGTCAAAAAAATATATATTATGTAAAATCTATTTATTGCGAATTTCTGAATATTTTTGTAGTTCAATAAAATAAATATATATAAATTTATCACTTGTTTTTTTTTCTTTTTTTATTTATATTACGATTTATCGTGCGTTACAACCAACTCTGGCTGACGGCGTAAGCCATGCCATTTGAATTTTTGTTTCTATTGTGACAAGTGATTGAAAAGAGATGTGTCTTAAATCTATGCTATTAGTAGTACGTAACTTGTAAAGTATCTATGTATATTTTGATTGATCAAATAAATTCTTTATCTATCTATCTATCTATCTATAACATCGTGGACACACAAATTTCACAAATTAAAAGTTTTTAGAATAGACACAAAAAGCTTTAATGATTGAACTTAGTAGAATAGACTCACACAGCCTGCTCGTCAATTTCTGATCCGATCTGATGCGAGACTGTTTTTAGCGTGCCAAGCGACCGGCTGATGTGCTCCAGCTGATCATCGTGCGCCGCCACCCCTCCGCCCACTCCCCCCACCCCAACCAGGCCACCACGCTGCGGACTGTCCATCTCGTTGTGCAGTTTCGAGTACTTGGTCGTGCCGTGCGCTCCCCCTCCCCCTCCTCCACCCACTGCTCGCACCGGGCTCATGCTGCTACCGCTCTCCAACAATGGCTGCAAAACAACATCAAAGATTATTCCACATGTATGGGTATACACAAGATTTACCATAGCTTCCTTTAATGTAAGGCCATGGCCTTAAAAGTGACACCGAAGTAGAGTAAGAAAGTAGGTCCATTAAAAAGCATTGAAATCATTTTTCATGTGAGCGTCCTCACATTTGACTTGCTACTAATCATAGCAATCTTTAGACATAATTCAATATATTTTCATATTCCACTCTGAACTATTCTACACGAAAATGCAGTCATAAATTTGAATATTAGTTTAAATATAAACTACTACTCACATGTGGAGCTTGTAGAAAAGTTCAGAGTCAAAGTTGTACAGTCACGATTTCTGTTCATCTCTTAACACTTTTTTCGTAAAGTCTGTGTTATTAGGACTAATAATTTCTTATTCAATCCAATAATAATGTCTATCCGTTGAAAATTGTCACAATAAAACAAAAAATAACACTGAATTGCATCTCAGTAATTTTGCTTTTCGAATGTTGTAAACTTGATAGATGTAATGGATTGTTGTTTTTGCTGTTTTCAGAGTGTATTATGAGAATGAATAATCTTTGTAACTTTGTTATTCAGAAAGGTGAACGATCTAATCTTCGCCGGTACTTAATCCCACTGGAGCCCGCACAACAAGCTGAGCCTAGAGGCCAACAGATCCTAAATCCGGCCATGTCAGAGTGAAATATTTACATGCAGTTCGTAATGGAAAACAAAATAGATGAGTACTATTTTCAAATTTATTACATATTCCAGTCTATTTTCAATCTTTTCTGCCGATTTCTATCATAAACCTGTACAGAAAGCACAAAAAATTTCTATAAAAAAGTTTCATGATCATATCTCATAAAATTATGCTCAAAAAAGAAAAAAACTGAGTCAACATGCAGGATTTGTAACTGTTCTCAATGCTTCCATATGGGTAGACGGTAGACTGTACCTAAGGTGTGACGTTGCCATTTATCAAGGCAAAGCCTTCTATTAAAGGAAGCTATGGATTCAAACAATTTACTAATAATACAAAATAATAGTACGACTAGTACAATCTTACCTAACAACATTGGATTCTCAAGTGAAACTGTTTATAGAATGCTCAACAATTTGGAACGAATTCCGTAATTGTAATCCCAGCTTATCAATGACGAACACAAAACAATCACAGTTCATCATTAATAAAAATTTTCAACACAAATGATTGATTGAATGACTACGCTACTCTGAAGGATTTATAAGTTCTCAAGGTCAAGAGGAAGTAACAGCATAACATATTTCAGTAAATTTCACTGAATCGATGGAATTTTGAAAATGAAGGCATCATATCGATGAAGATGAGGCGATGTACTACAACAACACGACATTGACATTCAACACGTGAATTAATATAAAACCAAAATACGATGGTTCGATCTAATTATTCAAAGCTTTATCAATATAAATAAATAATTATCACATAGTGAAAAGTATTGCACTAATTTATTACCGTACAGGTTGATAAATGAAGACATGAATGAGTGAGGCAGTTCGTGATGAGATCAATTATTATAGAATTTAGAAAGCTCATTCATTACTAATGAGTGAGGTTTTTTTAAAAAAGTTTTTGGAAATGTGAAATATCAGTGAACCAGACATGAAAAAATACAAATCTATGTTCATTATTTCAATATTGTAGCATTTATTTTAAATTGATTTTGGATTTCATTTGACAAAGTAGTGTTTCAACTTATGTTTACAAACTGAATCACAACTTGAGATAAGAAAATGTTTTTCAAAGAGAAATGAGTACACAAACTTAGAATAAAATTTATTATTCTATTCAAATAAATATTTCCTCAATGATTTTGAACTCAAACTATTTATAGGGAAGTAACTTAATAAAACATGATGTTGATGCACACATAAAAAATGTAATAATTGTGGAAATTTAGTATAAATTTTACTATTTCAGTTGTAATAGTTAGATTTTTAAAAATGCAGTTAGAGTAGAGCTATTTCATCTAGAATAATTCAAATTGAGGCAAATTCATAGAACAAACTTTTTCAAAAAATAGATATTCTAGTTCTAGGATTTAAACAAATTAGTCAACCTTTGCATAATTACAGCCTATATGAAATTATAGTAATCACTCACTTGTCTGGATGCTCTATCCCTGTCACGTCCTCTACTGAAATTCATTGTTTCTTTCATAGACTGGAAAAGAATGAAATTAATTTGATTAAATCAAATAGTTGTAGAGCAGTGAGCATGTAATCAGTATAGTAGCTGCAACATTATAATAGCGATTCATAAATTGGAACATTGGTTAACAATGGTTTTTCGCAAGTATTTCTACAAAAGCTCAAGGATTAGAAGAGTTCTGTATAAGTTACAGTACTAACAGTATATCTCAATACATTGATAAAACGTTATTGGTATTATAGATAGAATAATTTTACTGAATTTACCATCACTTTTATTCAAATCTGTAATGAAAATGACACAATTGAAACTAGTAATATTTTTATAAACAGGAAAAGGATAGGAAGCCGTTTATCAATAACAGTACTAGGTATCGGATAAAATAATAGGATAAATTTTTTTGAGTGAAGTAACTTAGATGAAAAAATGGCTAAGGAAAGATTTCCACTCAGATATATACAATAAAATGTAAGAAAATTACAATACACAGTTGAATATCGAGACTCAACTTATGTTGAATAGGTCTGAACAGAACAATTTCGTTTCATGATTGAAAATGAAAATCAAAAGTATTTAAATATCAAGAATAAACTGATGAAGAACGTACCTTCACTTCTTCCCTTGTTTGTTCAATAAAATTCTTTCGGCTTGTCAATTCCTTGTTATCGATTTTGAATTTTGAAGGATTTTTCTCTACGATACGTGAAGATGCGAATTAAGGAAAACATAGAATGATGATAAATATAGTAGAATTCAAAAAATGAATAGAATATACAAAAAATACTATCTGCTCATTCATAATAATTGACAATTGAAAAACTTGAAGGTAGCCTCGGAGGGAAAACTGAACTTAAGTAAAAATGTACCTCAAATGGATATACATATTAGCAATAGGCTATGTCATAGAATATTATGCTTAGGTTAATCACTAAATCACCACCTAGTTCTTGGTGGTTCCTGCTTGGATTGCGCGTTTCTACTGTTTAAAAGTTATTACCCAGTCTTTGATAGAAAAATGTTGAAAACGCTATCTAAGTAGTATATATAGTGAATTCTTAAAAGATTGGATTTGCTCTGAAGAGGGTATAGGTAAGTGAAATAGGAGTGTGGTGACTAAAATCAATCTAGTGATTCATGTAAATCTAAATTACAGAAATCTCTGTACTGTATGTCACCATAAGCTTACTACTATGGTATACTTGGCAATATAACTTGGGTACTTGGGTATACTTGATATACTTAGCTACGGCTAAGAAGAACAAAGTGATGGAAACTTGCAGAGCCTTCTGGATCCAAATCCACTGTCAGTTTGAACCATGACAGTCAAAAACTGTAAGTGAATGGGGAAACCAGCAGTCCAAAATAGCTGTGAACCGACAGGCCGACCGTTGAATGATCAGTTGTGAACAAATTGACCACTTGATGGACACAAATCCAATGAGAATAGCATACACATGTCCTTCAATTCCTGCATAGGGTATCCTCGCGAAAATATTGAAATATGTAATTTTTCATTAGACTATTCTCCTAGGAAATGAAATGGGTTATACATGTAATTATTACTATTCCCATTACTTTAAAGCAATCTTATTCTTATTCATTATTTGAATTTGAATTTAATCTCCATGTCCACGGTTCAATTGTCTTTCAATTCAATGCGATTCAATAAATGTCATTTGTTTGTATCATATTAAATTCACTCATTCAATATGCTAATTCCAAGGGCAGCATTTTCTTATCAGCCAGTCGGAAGGAGGAGTTTGGTCAAACCACGTAAAATATGAATGTAAAGTCAGAACAGGCGAATTTCCTAATTATTGAAAAATTCGAAAACAATCATATTGAATCGCATTAAACCTCAATCTAAACATGATAGAGAGCTTTATACTGTATAACGTTACAAAGTTGAATTACATATTTCAGTTTTGAACTACTGCAACACTCTTTGAAAGTAAAGCCTCCACTGAAGAATTATTAAAATAAAAAGATGATCTATAAGATGAAAGGATATCAATAGTATCTTCGAGGTCCTCGAGGTCCCATTCGATGCTCCGCAGTGCATTGCGCAGCTCAGTCTTGGTCCACTCTAACTCGTCTTTGGAGAGATTTGCACCGATGTCCTCCTGAAGGCCGACCCAGCGTCGGTACAGTCCTCTCGTTTTATTTAGGGCCTTCGAAACTTCCCTAAAACACAAAAACTCACATCAGGCCTGTTGCATTTCCATGACCACACTGTCACACTGTTCTACACATTATAATTTAATAGTAGATACAATATATGAAAGCAAAGAATGTCCACTATGCCAATAAGAAACTCAATGATTGTAAAATTTTAGACCATTTTTATTATCTCGAGTTTTATACAGTGTTTCTGAAGGAACCTGCCAAATTTATCAGCCTGATTTCTAACACCAAAATGAAACTTTTTTCACTATTTTGGTGTGAGGAATCAGCCTGAGAAGTTTGTGAGAATACTCCTGTAATACTTTGTACTATTAAGCGTTATAAGAAAGAAAAACTACTTTAATAAATCAGTATATAATTGATTTTGTGAATATTATAAATCAATATTATGCAATATAGTAAATGTAATTTATGTAACCATTGATCTCTTTATAAAATAATATGACATGATGATTGATTTATTTTTCAACTTAGTATAACTAACCCCCGTTCCACACACCACGATTTTTTGCTGACCTTATAAATACTACTAGATTGGATAGAACTTGACAAACAGATGATGTGCAAACTCTGTTCAATCTAGTGAAGTTTATTAAGAATTCAAAAAAACCAAACGGAAAAAATGGTGTTTGCAACTGTGCTGTAATATACCTCTGGAATCAATACCTGTACCTGTGATAATAGAATAATATATCTCTCTCTAAAATCCAATTTGCTGTGATGTATTATTTTTATTACGAAGCCTATGGTTTTTTAATAGTTTGACGGCTAATAAGTTCATTGATTTTTTATTGCGAAAGCCAGTTAACGATTTATAAAAAGTTGATTGTAACAAATTAATTGAAACTGTATTTACAAGTTAATAGAATGAACATCAAGCAAAGTTTACTGGTAAGTTCATAGAAGTAGGAATAAATACTTGTTTTATGGATCAATTGGATCATTTTTATGGATCAATTTAGTATTCTCTACGTTGAAACGAAACTTTACAAGACAGCCATATTATTGCTAAAATTAAAGTTGATTCCAGATTTTACGAGACTTTAGTCTGTTATTACCAGTGAGTGAGTCGCAATTATATTGTAGCATTAGTACTTGAAAACAGACTTAATTAGATACCGCACAGTTGTCGCAGAACAATACCTCTCTAAACTTTGCAATGTTTGCCGGTTGAAATATTCAAGGTCTCAAGCGTCAAACGAACTAACTCTGAATAAAGACTCGAAATTTATTTTCAACGTTATGTGACAAACGAACTGTCACTCACAGTAAAAATGAATATCTAAAATCTGAAGTTTACTGCAACATTATGCATGGATGAGACCAGAATCCTATGATTTTCATGCCTTTATCCAAGCTCTAATATCCCAGAGGAATCACATCAAATGTCTTAATAGGCTATAGTTTGTCCAAGCAAAGAAGGCATTCTAGCAAGATGGGAAAATGACTCCAGCTCGGTCAATATTGAATAAAAAATTATAAATTTGGTTTCAAATAATAAATTACAATTTTACCTGCAATTTCAGACCAAATTCATAAATTCTGAACTAATATTGACCGAGCTGGAGTCATTTTCCCATCTTGCTAGAGTAATAAAATATTATTTTTCAACCTAGCATGAAAAGAGGCTAGCGATTGAGACAACTTCTAGAAACATATTATTTATTATTACTTCCGAAGTTCCGAAACGCTCAACAATTAAAAAGACATCGCCTCATATTTGACTAATGAACGTAAAATTACCATTCAATTTGAAGTAGCCTACAATAGTGATTTTTCTCACCAAGCTTACTTGAATTGAATGGATATTATGCTAATTTTATCACTAAATTTTAAAGTAAACAGAAAATATAGATTCTAGAAACAAAATTCTAATAGGGAATAGAAAAATGAGCTAAAATGAAATTAGTAACATAATAATCATTACTTGGTGATTGCGCTGAACCTCTAATTGGAAAAAATTATTCAACAATTGCAACGTGTTTTTGTTATTTGAAATTGAATAAATTGGACTATAAATACTCTAGTTCATGGATTTTTTTTTAGGATGGAATCAATAGGCTATAATATTCTTATATACCGGTATATAAATTTCTATGGAGAACTCTTTTTATTAAAAAACCTCATTTATTCAAACACATAAGTTACAAATTATTGATAGGTATTAAGAAGAAGCAATTTGTATTTTTGTCATCTAGATTGACGAAGCAAAATACAAGACAGTTGGAATAAATTTGATAACAATAAAATTTTATCTACTGAGCAATTGACATACTTCAATACTTTCTTGTCAAGTGTCAACCCATCTTATTGCAAAATTAACAATTGAGAATTGGATATAACCATGGCATATAACTTACTAGCATGTTTTTCCCTTACAGGCTACAGTTCTGATTTACTGTCTGGATGTAGAATGTGTGAAGGACAATAATAAACTGAATGCTCAGGAAAAGAGTAAGTTATGTTGAGTAGGGAACAAGAACTTTCATAAAAGTGGTGTACCACTTTGTACACAAATAATTTTTAATTCTGCATTATAAATCAGATGATATTCTGTGGATAGGGGAAGATAGATAATAGATCACTCTGGATTTTTACTGTGTTTTTGAATTTTAGGAATTTGAGAAAATAAGAAATTACAAGGCCTTATCTCTAGGCCTCTAGTTTAACTCGCTTGAAAGTCTGGATAAATTTGATTAGTCAACTTTTGTTTAGTTATTTGCGAGCTGGTCAGAAAAAGTATGTTACCTAGGCTATACAGGGTGTTTCAGGAGGAATGTGCAATACCTTTCAGGCTGATTCCTTACACCAAGTAGACAAAAAAGTTCCATGGGACCAACCCCCAAAAACGCTTTGGTACCGAGATAACAATGGCGGAAAATTGAGATTTTTCAAAAAATATTTATTTTTCTAATTTTTTAAAGGCTTTACTGAGGTTCTAAAATAATCAATTCCTATGTTAAATTAGCTGAGGAATTCAATGAAACCATTCTGAAGTCTGTAACTTCAACGGTTATTGAGATAATTGGAAAAATATGCTTAAAAAACACCATTTTTTAACAATAAGGGTTATAACTGGATAAGGAATCATAAATTTGTATTTTTTATTAATGGAAGTTGAAGAGAGTTGGATTCTAAAGAAAAAGTTAAATGACAGCAATTGTGTAAATCTTACCCAAATCTCAGAAATAGCGATCGAAAATTGCAAAATTCAACAAAACATAGCACAAGTGATAGATTTGTATTTAGTAGCAATTTTGCGATTTTTGATCGCTATTTATGAGATTTGGGTAAGATTTACACAATCGCTGCCATTTAACTTTTTCTTTAGAATCCAACTCTCTTCAACTTCCATTAATAAAAAATACAAATTTATGATTCCTTATCCAGTTATAACCCTTATTTTTGAAAAATGGCGTTTTTTAAGCATATTTTTCCAATTATCTCAATAACCGTTGAAGTTACAGACTTCAGGATGGTTTCATTGAATTCCTCAGCTAATTTAACATAGGAATTGATTATTTTAGAACCTCAGTAAAGCCTCTAAAAAAATAGAAAAATAAATATTTTTTGAAAAATCTCAATTTTCCGCCATTGTTATCTCGGTAACAAAGCGTTTTTGGGGGTTGGTCCCATGGAACTTTTTTGTTTACTTGATGTAAGGAATCAGCCTGAGAAGTATTGCACATTCCTCCTGAAACACCCTGTATAGCTAATTGTTCATTCGCTATTAAAAATTTATGACATTGAACCAATCAATGTGGTCATAAATAATGGATTGGCCTTGGCCAGATGCAAACATGATGTAACTTGAAACATAAAAATAACAAATTGTCTATTCTAAAATTTCTATGAATGTTATAAGTTAACTAATGCAATAAACGGATATCTATATAGTACATGTGTCATGTAGTTTATATATAGGGGTGCCCATCCCCCCCAAGGCTGATGGCGCAAAATCCCCCCCCAAAATTCATTAATAGTCCTGTACTATAATTCCTCAAAAACCCCAACCAACCCCCCCCCCCCATCACTACTAACAACAAAACGTGAGGACCAATTTACCAGTAAAATCGTTGACTTCATTGACTGAAATAATTAAAATATTTCAATAAAAGTTTATTTCAGCAACTATAGGTAAGTTACTCTATTTGACGTAACTTTCGACTTGAAGCCCACCACTCGAAATAGAGAATACCATGTCTAGTATTCCAAGACAGAAATTCGCACTTCATAATACAGAGTGTCTCACGAGAAGTAGTCTCACGTAACAGCCGGCAACCATATTCTACATGCAATTTGCAACAAAAAATGTCCAGTAAAGTTTTTTCTTATCGACCTTCGTTTTCGAGATATTATATAGATTTTTCGATATTCTTCAAGTAGGCCTACATACCGTCATTAAATCGTCAATATATCGTTGAAAAGAAGATAAAATTTCACATTGATTTAAGGTATAACACATGCCGAAGTCGATTACTGAGCAGTATTTTTTAGCGGTCAAAGTTGAAAAATAGTGATTTTTAAAGTTTTTTTTTTAATTTCAAAAAGATTTTTCCTGATTTTTTTCCAGGGTACAAAATAATTTTTATAGCGCAAAAAGTTTTTCATTTGATTATTTTTCATATGAGACCAAGTACAGGGGTCTAGCTCAAATCCATGAGTCAGAATTCCAGTTTTAATTTGATTAAAAATGAGACTAATCTTGTTGAGTGTGAATAATCGTCTACAATTTGAATATTTGATCGCTCTGTTTCGAGTGATTTAGGTCATACAAAATACTTTTTCTACTGTAAATTTGGCTTAGAAATGCAATGGAACTGGTTAGAATCTGCAATGGTTATTGGGATATTTGTAAAAATATGAAAATAATTAATATTTTTCAATTTCAAAGAGGATTAACATGTTTACCTGATGCTTCAACTCACTTTTCTGTGGCTGAAACTTGTGAATAATTTAGTTTTGAATAAGAAGTGTTCAGTCAATAAACAGGACTTATTTCAGTACCTATTTCTGAAATAAATTAGGCTACAGTAAAATACTAATGATACTCACATATGATCTAGATTTCTACGATTTATGGTCTCTATGATTTTTTTCTACGATGGTCTTGATTACCGTATTGAATTAAACTACAGTTCAATCTATGAGACCACCTTATTATGAGATTATAAGGAAATCGAGATAAGGAATCTTTTCAAAGGAAATCGAGAAAAATTATCTCACTTTTTCTGATTTTTGTCTTGAATTTATTGAGTATGAACAATCTTCACTCAAAAGAGGCTATTGATCTCAGTATCCAATATCACAATCAAATGTGTTTTTTTTGCTCCTGTTATGTATAATTGATAGTTTGTTTATAGAACTTGACTTCTCGTCAAGAACCAAAAATATTACTAAGAAAGAAAAAAATCACAGTAAAATAAAAAATGAAGTCAGTAGAACATGAAATAAGTTAACGTTTTCCCACTCCATGACATTCTAAAAATCATGAGCTCGGTTACGCAATAATTAAAAAATTAACACTATAATTAAAAACAAATTCAAATCAGAATGCTCAAATATCCTGATTTACAATAAGTTGGAGAAATTGTCAAGGTCTAGATATTTATTTCCATTTCCAGATTTATCACTATTTTCTTGCAGCCGTGCTTCCCCTGAGAGCTTGTACATCAGGCAGCAGCCACTTATTAACTGTATTCTATAGAACTCATGCAAAGCTGAAAATAGTCTTCCCGGCTAGCCTACTTATTAATTAATATTTTTTTAATTATAGCCTACTTTACCTTTCATATTACCTTTATAGTTCATCACCCGACGAAGCTTTTTTGCTCCTTCGGCTTGTTTTTCCATAACGTTTTCATGAACTTTCACTTTGATTACCTATTTTATATTCCACCGGAATGTAACCCCTATGTACTGTACATGAACTCCGCACATTATTTGTATTTTTCAACTTTTTTGGAATCGTAACTTTAGTAAGTCTACATCCAATTCAAAAGTAAAAATATAAAACACTACACATTCATAAACCACGTACTGTATTACGAACAACAAAAATACCACCGCTCAATCCTACTAGCAGAACAACTGAATGTGCTACAGTTCTGATTTACTGTCTGGATGTAGAATGTGTGAAGGACAATAATAAACTGAATGCCCAGGAAAAGAGTAAGTTATGTTGAGTTCAGGGAACAAGAACTTTCATGAAAAGTGGTGTGCATTCTGTACACAAATAATTTTTAATTCTGCATTATAAATCAGATGATATTCTGTGGAGCCGCGGTGATAGATAATAGATCACTCTGGATTTTAACTGTGTTTTAGAATTTTAGGACATAGGACAACTACAAGGCATGATCCCTAGGACCTAGTTTAACTCGCTTGAAAGTCTGGATAAATTTTATTAGTCAACTTTTGTTTAGTTATTTGCGAGCTGGTCAAAAAGTATGTTACCTAGGCTACATAGCTAATTGTTCAGTTCGCTTATTAAAAATTTATGACATTGAACCAATCAATGTGGTCATAAATAATGGATTGGCCATTGGCCAGATGCAATAACATGATGTAACTTGAAACATAAATAACAAATTGTCTATTCTAAAATTTCTATGAATGTTATAAGTTAACTAATGCAATAAACGGATATCTATAGTACATGTGTCATGTAGTATACAGTCATTATAAAAACCAATGAGATCTTAAATAGAAGTGTTGGTGCTATGTTTAGGCTAACTAAAAATATATAACTTGACTTAAATTCAAAAAAGTCAAATATTGAATTAAAAGTAAAATAATTGAATTATTCTGTAGAGCCTTACTAGGTTATGTCAACACGATCCATATTATAATCCGGATTGTGAGAAGAATCTGAGGGTTGGAATTATAAAACTTTTACAAGTTCACTATAAAATCAAAAGGATTTCATTATTTCATTTCATAACAGAAATAGTCCAATTCGATATAGGTTAGTACTAAAACTAAGTCTTTGGTTGTATCTTGTAAGGTACCTGTTTGATGATGATGATAGCACCTACTTGCCTACTTTCCAATGTCAAAAAACAGGAACAGCAAGGAATTCTAGTATTACATAATTTCCAACGGTTTTGTAAAATTTAAATAGCTGATTTGATTGGCGAATTGATCAGTAGGCTACTCACCTGTAACTTATTCCTTACATTCCCAAACATTCAGTTTGATAAAATTTTCAGAGAGTAACAGGATTACTTTGCAGTAAAAGTGCTGATATATCAATTTAATCTAAAATACTCACTCCTTGACAACAAAAAAAGGATCCTCAAATGTCATGACAGCTTTTCTACCGACGTATTCGTCGTATGTGGACCGAATGCCAACTAGTAACAGAGGGTGATCGGTTCATGGATAACAAATAAAGAACAGTGAATTTTAT
Organism: Sogatella furcifera; assembly: GCA_017141385.1. Lineage (NCBI taxonomy): Eukaryota > Metazoa > Arthropoda > Insecta > Hemiptera > Delphacidae > Sogatella > Sogatella furcifera. The sequence goes on along the minus strand of CM029551.1, from coordinate 11,600,106 downwards.
CTTGACTGGCCAGAAAAATGCTTAGTTATGACGAAAGCATTCAATTGAAAACGCAGATAAAGAAACGATTGATCCTAACAGTAATAACTCTCTCACTCCATTATTATTTTGAGTTCACATTCACAAATCGCGACTGATAAAACCACTACAGCTGTGATTCGATCTGACAGACAGCAGACGACGCTGTCTTGATCTCGTTTCTAAAAAATACAACAATATATTTGAAATCATATTAAATATATCCTGATAATTAATTCCATGCGTTTTTATCTATTAAATTCATCAGTTGAATATTATATATGCAGAAATTACAAAAAATGATTTAGCTCCACTGTTCGCTTCACTGACAGTTCATATCAATATAACCTCAAAATATGATCTACATAACCTCAAAGTATGATCAACAACAATTTGCCATGCTTGTTGCCCGAGTTTAATTCCAAATGGCTTTATCTTATTGTAAATTATGCAGTTTACTGTTAACTGAACATTTTGGGGAAGTAATTGGTAAAGTTGCCGAAGATCTACAATGGGGTCCAAAACTTCTTCCAAATATTGTTTCGTCAACCGGCTTGGCTACAGCAAAGGTGAGATTTTTTCATGTCCTGAACTTTTATCTGGTTTTTCTACATAAAATAGAAGTCTATTCTTTTTCATCGGTAACCAATAGGCGTTTTATAAGATCCGTGATAAAATTGTGCTCTATGTATTCAGAGGAAACGTAATCAGTTAGTGGAACCTATTGTTTGCGTTGTGTAATTTTCAATGAAACAACAATTTTTCAAACCCACTAAGTTATAGTCTTCACCGCCAAATGTTCATCGGGATTTCGTTTTTCAGTGGAGTTTGTTTTTCGTTGAGTTCCATCCGTTGTAAAAGCTCTTCACTATATTTTGTGGTTTCAGGTCAAAAAAGCTCTTGCCATATTGATACAATATGGATTCGTGATGTATGAGAAGAGTAAATGCCCATGGCGTGCTGAATATATCTATCTACCCGAGAAGGTTCTTCTTCTTCTTCGATATCAAAGGTAGGTATTGAATATTAAGTTATTCGATTATTAAAACAATTTTTTAACTCATTGCATTATGTATTTTCTAACTCATATTCTCATACTCATATCATTTTCTAATGGTTTAAAGAGTCAGCTATAATGCTTCTGCATCAGGGCTGCATTCTGGAGCGCCGCTTCAGTGCTTTTTGAGGTACCTTCTGTAGTTCTCTGTACTTCCTTTTTCAGAGATTAAGCTCTGCTCTACATTCATCTTTCAGAATAAATTTGTTATTTTCCATTGATTTTAATAATTATTCCTTGTTCTTTCAAAAATATTGTACAATTGATTTTTCAATGATTTCAGATACCTTGAATTAATAGACACCAAATATGGAGAAGAATCTAGATTGCTTCTTGAAGAAATCATGAAACATGGAAGTCTCACAGAGTCGTCTGCAATCTTGAAGGTTGCGGAAGCTTTGAAAAAAGGTAAGCTGGCGGACTATATTCTCAATTCTATATATTCCATATTGATAAAATAATTAAATAAGAAAAACATTTAGAAGTACATTCTCGTTGGAATTCTGATCATTCGTGACCCATTTTTGTGATTTTCAGATGAGACGAGTGTCAGCGACAACGTGATAGCATTGAGGAACAAGTTTCACACCCTTATAACCAGTCGGTACCTGATTCGTTGCGCGAACCCTTGCAAGACTGAGGCCGATGAGCCGAATCTTTCCTCGGTGCCGCGTCTCACTCTCAATGAAGCCGATCTACATCGGCCAGCGGTCATTGATGTCAACCTACTCTGCAATGCGGCTGAGGGTCAGCCCTGCAAGCCGGAAGACATCGGAGATGCCACTGTCCGTTGGAGACTCAACTATGACAGATTCCATCAAGATATGAGGTCAGTTCTGATTCTGTTTGATGAAATGTTCAATTTAGTCATGTGACTCATTATTTCAAATTATGTTAGAGTGTTAAGTGTAAGAGAGGGCCCGCTGCGCCCTCCCAGGTAAAATGAATGCAGAGATTCTATTCCACGTATGTTTGAATGCCTACCAATGGTCTCGAATTGGTGTGTGAATTTTTATGTGGAAAATACTAAGGACAAGGGACAAAGTATTCTTTTAAAAAAATTTTTAATCGTAGTGAGATTGGCAGGAATATTAATTGATATAATTTATGGATGATATAATATTGTGTCAAGTTACCACTTTCACTAACTAACGACCTTACTAACTTCAAATAACATTCAACTTAATGAATGAATAAATAACATTCACCCCTTGAAATTAAACGTATTTTCAAGTCAAATTTTCAAGTCAGTTTGTGTATTTTCAATAACACCCCCAGGAAGTCATCAAATCATTTTTGTAAAATCTTTACTAGGTAATGAGTATTTAATACTGGCAGAAGTCTCCTTGCGTTAAGTTTGAAGTTTCCTCAGTGAATTCAACCCATTGTTTTACTTTTAAAAGTACAATGATTTGGAAATAATAGTTTATTGAATTTACTGATTTACTATGTCTTTTTATACTCATAATAACAATGTTTTTATCTACAAAAAATCTCAAGAAACAAAATGTGGAATCTTATTTTATTTTCAAATTCCCAGAGATGAAATGATGATAGATGCAATGAGAAGGCGTTTTGATGATAGTGCCGCCGATCTGATGAAACAACTATTGCAGTTGATGTACCTTAGAACCGAGGCGTGGTGCTCGGACTCCAACCCAGTCCCCGTTCTGGAACTGAAAGATGCCATCTCAAAGAAATCAGACAATGCTTATCTCACCCAGTACTTCGAACAGTACTTGAAAATCATGGGTGAGTGAAGACCTTATTCCAATAACACTAGCGTAATCAAATTAGACATTTTACAAAAATATTTTCTTCATTTTAGGGCTACTTTATAATTGGTTTTCATTTTAAATGGGAATCGCAGTTCACCCTTTATAAAAAGTATGAGTTATCTGACGAAAAGTGAGACTAATAATTCTATCTCTCCTTTGTGGATTCTGGTCTATAAGCTTTTGAGTGTAAAAGTCTCTCTTTGTCTCTAGCTAATAATTATTTGTTCTGTTTCAATTTTGATTCCTGTTCCCTTTTCACTCAAGTTGATGCTCCAGCATTAAATTACAAAAATTTGATACAATTTCATGATCTATATAACAAGATATTGTTTATTATTACAATACTTCCTATTTCTATTCCTCTGATAAATGATTTGACAATGAATAAATTAAATACGCTCTTTTTTATTGCGGATGATGCCCACATAAGTATTAAATTTTACTTGTGCGTGGGTAATGGAGTGTGCGAGGGTGATTTATGAGGTGCATAAACGACCATGCTTCTGGTGGGAATAGAACCCACGACCGAGTAGCGCTAGCTGACTGAAGGTTGTAACGCCCCAGTCCACTTGGCCTACCCAGCCGGCATATGTTAAAATTTTCAAATTCAAAATCAATTTATTTTGCACAAAATAAAATAGCTCCTCAAAAATATCATAAAGTAAAATAATAAACAACGTAAGATAAAATTTATACAATTTTTTCCAGTGCAAAATAAAATACGCACCCCTAGGCCGAAGCCCAAGAGGGGTGTACTAAACAAATTAAATTTTATTGTTGAGAAAACTCAGAGAGTAGAGCCGACCGCCCTTAAAAAATAATGCTCATAAATATTTCGGAAAAGATAAAATAAAAATTCATAGTTATTGCCCTAAGTTATGGAATATGAACTTATAGTTACAGTACCTTATTATAAATTATAATCAACATATTTATGTGCATAGGAAACCTTCCATGCAAAAAAAATTAGAAATAAGAATGTATTGAGAATCAATGATAAAATTAGGCTTTCAACATTAAATAGTTACATACATTAACAAAGTGTCTAAAGTAAGGAACAGGAGAACAATAGAAAATAAATCAATAGAAATAGAATTTTATACAAAAACTAGTCACCTTACAATTCTTATGAACGTTTCACAGTCACTAAAAGTCAAAAGGTAATCTTTTAAGCACTTGAGAAACAATGCAAGTGGTTGAGAATGTCTTAGTTTTGGCTGAAATAAATTGAATAATCTAGGTGCATTGAAAGAAAAAGAATGCTGGAAAATAGTCAAATTAGATTGAGGAACTTGGGCTAACAAGCGCCTGAAACCATACCTTAAATCTCTAGTTGAAACGATACCCGAGCTTCTCACAAAGAAAAATTTTAAAACTTTGTAAACATACAGATTTCTTATTGGCATTACTTTGAGGCGCACGAAAAGAGGCCAGGAATGTTCAGTTCGTGGCGTCCTTGTTATTACACGAATGAGAGACTTTTGGAATATTGTTATAGGATATAATGTGGTGACATATGTACCTCCCCAGCAGACAAGTCCATAACTCACTCTAGAATTGATAAGTGCATGATATACATTGACTAGAACATTACATTTATTTACATGTTTTTCCATGACAGTGCTGAATCAATTATCAAACCGAGATATTTGATACAGTTCACTTTATCAATTTTTATACAATTACAATTCTCAGTTACAGAACACAAGTGATTATGATATAGTAAACTATTTTCAAATACTTGCATCAGATCTCACATTGAATAACATATGTTTTGTTTACTCACTCAATATCATGCAATTCTTACTAAACCAGTAATTTAAAAGTATAAGATCAGAGCTCATTTGTTCCGCACCACAGTATGTAAGTGCAGTGTCATCTGCAAATGCTGTTAATTTTCCATGAAGATTTGCATTGCACAGGTCATATATATACACAAGAAAAAGGATAGGGCCTAATACCGAACCTTGTGGCACTCCAAACTTGATATTTTGAAAAGTGCTATAGCTTTCCCCAAGTCTTACACACTGCTTTCTATTTTTGAGGTAGCTGCAGAACATTTTATGCGGCACGCCACGTACACCGGCAGCCCACAACTTATCTAACAATATTGTGTGATCAACAGTGTCAAATGATTTTTTATATCAACATACAATGCTGAGCATTTCTTACCCTCATTTATGCCATTATAAATATCTTCAAGAAATGTAACCAATGCATCCTCTGTGCTCAAACCACCTCTGAAGCCGAATTGATTTGCACTGAAGTAATTGAATTTTTTGAAGAAACTTTTTTGAAAATACAGGTAACAATGATATTGGTTGATAACAATTTGCCTTTTGTCTGTCACCCTGTTTGAAAAGTGGAATGACAATTGCAGTTTTCAAACACTGTGGAAACTCTCCAGTACTCATACTTCGGTTAAAAAGGTAACTCAAGATACCACAAATGTGAATGGCATTTTTTTACAGTATAACTACTGATTCTATCAATTCGGGGTGCTTTATTATTTTTTAAACCTCAAATTATTTTGAGCACTTCGTTTTTATTTGTTGGAAAGAAAAATATGGAATTTTGCATATCTTTGATTAAAAACTGAGAATTCAATTGTTCGTTCTGATTTGAAGTGGGAAAGGAATCTCTCAATAGTTGTGGAATTTGTATGAAAAATGAATTGAACTCAGTTGCAATTTGTCTTTAATCTGTTACTATTTGTGAATTTATCTCTAAATTAGTTATATCTCGCTTTTTTTTGTTCTCCAATTAGACTATTAACAATTTCCCATTGATCCCTAACGCTTCCAGAACAATTGTTAAATTTCTTTAGATTGAATTCTTCTTTAGCTTTTCTTAAGTTTAATTTTAATCTATTCCTAAATGATCTGTAATATTCTTTCAATCTTACATCATGAGGTCTTGCAGACATGAGCTTATAAATTTTCTTTCTTTTATAATTAATACCCCTGCATAAATAATCAGAAACCCATGGAGTCAATTTGACAAGTTCTTTGCTCTCACGTGAATTATTAAATTTACATTTATCAATCACATTCAATAATGATTCCAAAAATAAATCAAAAGCAGTTGAAACAGAATTTTCAGCTAAAACATTGTCCCATTGCAAGTGTTGTAGTTTCGTATCTAACTTATATTCAAGTCAACTACTGAACTATATTCATTGTTGCTACTTTTAATGTTAACATTTTTCTCAATGTCAAGCTCTAAGAGTATCATTGAGTGATCAGTAATTCCAATATGCAAAACCTGAGCTTTGAAACCTAAGTTGAATTTTCTTCCATTGAATCTGATAAAGCAGTGATCTAAGCAAGATGTCTACTACTCTTGTTGGTTCATTGATAAGACACCTGAGTCCATGCCCCGCCATCAAGCTACGATAAGAGGTCGAATCATTATCATCAGTCAATATTGCAATTAATATATCTCCTGTAAAGATTAGATTATTTCCTTTCAAACTAATAAACAACTTATCAATATCGTCTATGAATTCAGCGATTGTCACACTATGTAATCTGTAAACCGCCAGAACAATGAACTCCACATCATCGTATGAGCACCTGAGCTGAAGACAGCTTAAATGTTGAATTGAAGTGAATTTTAAATGATAAATTAGTAAATTAAACATCAGTCATCAGGTCTCTTAATTAGTTTGTCTCTGAGACTTTGTACGAGATTTACGATAACTAATTCCATGTTTCATTGGCACTTTGAAAAATTGTTGAAAATAGAATATGAATTTATTACAAATCGGATAAAATACTTGCATTTCCTGGCTTCATGGAAATATTTCCTTCCAAAGATAATCCAAATTAAAAAAATAGATAAATATTGCGTTTAGTATTTACTTATAGAAATTTAAAGTGAAAAGTATTTTGATCTATGTTGCGATGCATATTTGGTATTTTAAATATTTAATTTTTTAAAGTTTTCATCAATGAGAATTCAGGGTTCGATTATATGGCTAAATGGAAGTTCCTTCCACCAACAAAAAGCATACGCTAATGCTGATGATAATAATATTATAGTATTTAATAAAAAAATCATTGAAAAGATGGAAGAAATTCAGTGACATTCATACAGATTTTCAATCGATTATCACCAAGTTGTTATTATTATTAGATAAGTTGCTACAATTGTTATAATGAGAACGAGAATTACTTGAAGTGTTATTTCTGATTTGCAGAAGAGGATTCGTGCCGCTTTTTGACCAAAGTAGGCACAGGCGATGTTAGTAGCGCCCAGCTGTGTGTTAATATGGCCAAGGCCGTCCTGCAACTCACCTCCACTTCAATAGAAAACGTTGTCGAGCAGCGTTTCGGCATGAAGGCTGCTAGAATATTCAGGTAGTCTTCTTTTCAAAACCTAATTTTCTAGGGATATGCTAACATATCAAGCTCTAGGCTTGTACTTGAGTAATGAGAGGGGTGATGATGAAAGATAACTAAATTTTAGGCAGTTCCGAAAGACAGAGATGTTACTACGTCAGTTTCTCTCTTCAATTGATCTCAAATTAAAAACCTTGTACTATGAAATACTCAATATTTTAATATTAAATATCTGGTGCCGAGCTTCGCTCTGAAGATGCGGCCGAACTGTTGAATTACATAAATTTGTTATTTAAAAAAATCAAGGAACCTCCTTGTAAAAAATAAATTCAAAATTGATATAATCACCTCTTACAATTTTGTGACAGTCTTGAACATGTGTTATAGACTTGAATGTAACTCCATTCATACATACATACATACATACATACATACATACATACATACATACATACATACATACATACATACATACATACATACATACATACATACATACATACATACATACATACATACATACATACATACATACAAACATACATACATACATACTGAAATTGCTCGCTTAATATAAAAGGATTTTAAAATTTCAATATTACCAATAATTGTAATGTCTGTTATATTGTAAGCTTATTGTACTCGTATTATTGCTAATTTCATCATTCTTTATTAAATTCAAAATTTTGGTAAAATACCACTAAAACTTATTCTAGTAGGTTAGAATATTCAAAACCAAAAATCATCATTCTCTTCTTCATGATAGTCATACAGATATTCAATATAAACTATGTATTGACATTATGGAACTGATATAATTGAAAAATGTATCTGATTATTGACAAATGAGATTTTATACATTGTATTATATTAACTTTATATTTTTTCATCCTCTTTAATTGTTTATTCTTGTGTATACTGTAGCCTATGCAAATATGCTGTAAATTTTGTTGAATGTGATGGAAGTTCTTTGATTTTTAGGCTTGTAAAAACGAAAAAGTTTGTAGAACAGGAACAAATTCAACAACTGGCAATGATATCCGATAAAGAAGCCAAACAAATCACTTATAAACTGCTACAGGAGAATTTTCTACAAATGCAGGAACTGAGAAAACCAGCAGCTGGCTCTGGACCAAATAAATCGTTCTTTTTGTTCCATGTCGATCTTAATCTGGTTCGTATTCAATCAAAGTTATTTCTATTTCCATATTTTCCAGTTTATTAAGAAAATAACGAAATTTCATCACGGTAGTTGATAAATTTATTGATGGTTTCATTTGTTTGTTCATTGGAAGAAAAATTCTTCCTCATCTTGTTTGTAATATCCATAGAAATCTGTCTTTGTATATTGATATCTGTTATCTATGTTAGTTTCTTATTGAAAGATAACGTTCAAAAAGTCTTACTATGTTATGTTGCTACTTAGGTTACTACCATGGTGGCTGCATGGTATGAGCCAAACCCATACATACCAAACAAACACAATAAGTTTTTATGATGGATACCTCTTTTTGAAATATGATAGGCTACCAAATTTTTACCATCTTTCTAGATTCTGAGTCCTACTTCCTCGACCAAAACATGCCTTTTCCCCAGGTTCTATTGCTTTCTTGAATTGCATGTCATCTCATAGACATTATTGAACTTAATTTCATTGTAAATAATATCATAATCTTGTTTCCTAGTTTCTTACGTATTGAGTAGCAAAATTTTGCTCGGAGTTGTGTTTATGAGCCAAATTTCTCACTTCATAAAAATAACTATAAAGTTTGTTTCTACAAAATAAAGAATAGATGATTCTAACAAAAAATTGATACAAATTTGATTTTATTGTATGACTCTCAAGAACTGTTCCGTTTAGATTTAATGACTGCTTTGTAATCAGTATTTTTTCTTGTTTGTAGGTGGTTCGTACTGTAACCGAGATGTGTCATAAGGCCATTTACAACGCACTCATACGCAGCAGGTCGGAACAGACCAATCATATTCGACTAATGGAGAAACATGAAAGACTGGAAGGCTGCTTCACAATTATTGCGCGAACAAGGCACTGAACAAGAGCAGATTGACGCCTTGGTAAGATCAATTACCTTATGTTATAATTTCAAGTTCCACTTTGAAAGTTTTTAACAAATTCCACTAGTTCAAGTCAATAGAATACGTGATTCAAGATCTGTCTCTGTCGGAATTGGTCATTTGTCTTCAATAATCTTGGATAATCTTCAAAACTTTTAAATTCTGTTGAATCTTGGATACTTTTCAAGACTTTCAAATTCTCATATGATAAGCATTGTATGAGCCATAGAATATGACACATACCTATAAGCAAAAGTCATGAAAATTTCAAAACTGAGTAATAATAAGATCATATCATGCTGAAACGGTTATCCAGAAAGTATTATAATCATACGAGTATAATTGCTCGTAAAATTAACTCGAATACCTTACTGACGTACTGTACTGTTCTTTACTGTACTGTACCTACTGCTAATAATTATCACTGATCTCTTTAAACAATTTTTGTTCCAAAATGAGTTGCTTCTTATTGATTTGAGTAAAAATCTGATGCCTTATGATTCTAAATGAAAGTGTTATTCATTTTAACTGTGATAGAATGTGATGAAGTTCGAATACTTGTTGATTCCCATTGTGATGGATATATTTCTTATAGTTGTACGGTTGATATATTTCTTATATTTTATTGTACTAAAGATTGCAGGATTGATGATGCCATGGATATATAGCATATTATTAATATAGTTGGTTGCATTTTTCTAAATGAGTATTCCTACTTAATCTATTATCTTTTTTCAAAGGTTGATGAATGGCTATCGCTTCCAGAACGTAACCTATTGGAATCGGTTAAAAAGTCATTGGAAAAGTTGAAAACTGCTGAAATACAGATTGATAACACGCTGTTCCTTCTGCAACTATTCACCTATTATCAACACTTGACTATGCCTAAAATTACATCTAAGAAAAGATCTCAACAAATAGAATAGCAGTCTCGTTCAATTTTATTTCAAGTAATTTTTTGATGTTATGTTTTTATCACTCGAAGAATTTTGTGTGTTTGTGATTAAGCATTTTTACTTTCAGAAATCGCATTTTTAAACTGGAATGTTGAATATTTTTTTAATCCGGAATACAGGATTTCAATCCTGATCTTTACTGTCTGAACCTGCCAGAGTTATCAGCTCAGATATATGGGAAATATTTGATTACTGATTATGTAGTTACTCAACTATTCAGTTCATCTTGAATGTATTCTCATCATTAAAAAGGTGCTGCATGTTATTCCTTCTGTTTGATACAGTAATTAGGCAATCAATTTTTCATTGTTATATGATAATGAGCTTAAATTAATTTTCAAGTACTGTCTACTTGCTGAATATGTTGAATATTGTCGCCGAATTGTATTTGATGGAATGTGAAGTTTCTAATTGAAGATACATGATTAAATCGCACAAAAATTGTTACGGTTAATACTCTTTGTTTATAAAACTGTGAAATAAAAGTTGTTCTTTGATTCCTTTTTTTATTTTTCAATAGACCCTGTCCATTGCAGAATTGCTTGTGATTTGCTAATGAAGAAGGAGAGTTTCCATTGGATTCATATACTTGAAGGAAAGTTTATGAGTTCAAATGGAATGGGAAAAGACAAGTTAAGGGCAAATAGAAGGTTAGTAAAGTTGTTCAACTATACGTTATCGACGAAGATCTTATTAGAGAACAGTTCTACAAAATAATAATTTCATTTGGCATAATTCGATTGACATTTCATTCTTTCCTCAAATCTCCTATCTTTGAAAGCGTGGATTAACACTAAATGAATTAAATATTCTACATTATTACTTTACTTACCAAGGTGAATATAATACAATCTTCCTAATTCAATTCAATCATGAGACCTATTAAACAAAATTCAAGGACTTTATTTCAAATAATGACAATACACTTTATTATAATGAAGGTCCAGTTATGAAACTCTAAAGCTATGTTGAGATGGTCGGTGGCTAATAGTTTCTAACATTTGGAATAAAAATTAATAATAATAAAACGTAAATTAAAAAGAAGCAAAACTCGAAAATTATATTACAAATAAAAGGATAGAATTTTAGTTATGATTGTAAACTAATAATATTAAGATAAATACAGCCAGAATCACTTAAAATCTTATTCCAAATCACAATATTTTATTTACCTTCACCACCCTCATAATCACTCAGTTATATAAAATATATATTTCTGCTATATTCCTTTTAAACTGTACATAAAATATATAGTAAACTCTCATTAAATCTTAGAACTAATCAAATGCAAACAACAACACATATATATTATGATTTAATAAGAAGCTGCGGTGTACATTTCAAGTACTTGTAATCGAGCTGGAAACATTCAATATTCACCCAACTTTAAACCTTAAACTTTAAAACATTATTAGAAGAAAAATTTCATGATTATCATCTTTGATTTAGAAAAAAACGGTACGAATGCTGAATTAAAGTAGCACTCAGGAATTGTATAGGAGCTATTAATTGATCCTAATTAAATTGGAACTGAATATCACTCTGTACAACAAAAATATCTTAGAAATGTAATCTATTTTACATGAATTATCTTCTCATAACTTCTCAAAAACTTGACAAAATGCAACATAATTAAATTTTTCAACCTATGACAACTTTTATTTGTTGATTTTATTTGATATTATTGTTTACCATAACATATAATTTGTTGTCTACAAATATGATTATAACAGTAATCGTATAGTTTATGGTTACCGTATTCGATACTAACATTAGTTATCTATATTAATGCATTGCATTGGATAGTGGAATATTTGGCTGGTGCATGGAATGAGTTCTTTTCGATTAAATGCAAAAGCAATATGCAGAGTTTGCAATTTCGAATGGATGGTGAAAATTAAGAAAGAATATAATTATGACAAAAGAAAATTGTCGAATTATTACAAATAGAGATTGTGGAGTTTTCTCATCAGGATTGAATTACTGTACCGGTGATCAATAAGTTTTTATGTTTACGTATTTAAAGTTCTAAAGGAGTACCAGTTTCCACATAATACAAAACGGCATAAATTCCTAAAATTTGCTGTAATATGATTACGGAAATGAAGTGGCTTTATTTATTTTAGAAGCTGAATCATTGATTTATTTTGGCGAATCAAATAAAGTAGACTATCACTCAATTTCAGGTCTGAAATTGAAACATATCATGTGAAAGTATAATAATGAAGTACAGTGTAAATACCTTGAATTAATAAGATAATAATTTTGTTCACGTTTCAACCTGGATATGGGAAGTTATCGATATTATTTACAATAATTTGATTACCGTATATTATATAATTCAATATTTGATAATAGTTTATGTTAAAGCTTGTCAAATTCTATTCATGTAAAAATATATGTTTCTACAGGTTTTCTCATTGGATAATTGATTTCAATAATCCTTCTAACAAGTTTGTTTTCACATTTTCTATTGGAGTTGCTAGAGGAACAGTGAATACAAATATTGTATACAACATTCAGTTCAATCTAACACCAATATTGGTAACCACTATTTTTCTACCGTACATTAAGTTACAAAGATATGGTAGAGTTTACATTACAATATTCCAATACTTTGGTTTATCAAGTGTAAAAAAATCAACACGTCAATTAAATTTTAATGGAAGAACAATTTGGAATGACTGTATTTCATTATACAAAATACAGAAAACTATATTCTCCAATCCTTCTGGAATGGAGGCTAAGGAGGGAATCCAACAATAGCAATCCAATATATCTTATTGAGAAAGTAAAGATTTGGGCATACAAGTTCATACAATCTTCCAAGACAGTCAGAAAAAATACCCCAATTCTTTCAATTTAAGAAAAAGAAATAATTGGTTTGTAATCCTTTCAATGATTATAAGATCTCTTGGTGAGCCGTGCTCCTATCTTATGATAAAAAGTTATTACACTGTTCATTGATTTATATTGGTGAGTGCACCTATTATAAATTGGAGTGTGAATTATTTATTTTTGTTGGAATGATTCACAACAATATGATACCTAAGCTACTCACTGAGTCTCTAGATGTGCTAGAAAATTCACAATTAGTATTCAATTGTAAAATAACAATTTTTCAATCATTCATTTGGACTATTCAAGTAACCCGTATCAGTTTCATATATCCCAAGTCATTTGTGATTAATGAATCAATGGTATGAAAAAGTCAATGAGTGCTTTGTGATTAGGTACTCTTGAGATAAATTGAGACAACATTTAGTTTAGATTTTCGCTTCATATGCACGGTATTTAGATTGCATGAACTCCATTATTGAGCTCAAATAATTGAATGTGAGGTATGAGAGACTTGAAATGAAATAATAAAAATAATTGCAGAAGGCTTAAAAAAAATTAAATAACTATTGATGAATAATTTTTATATTCTATTCAGGTTTCCTGTACGATTGGGATTTGGGTTGTAATGATGATCATTATAAGCACTGATCGACACTGATGTTTTTATCTTGTATTAAGGAAGCAAATACGGAGTTATCCCTTGTGCTTCCATTTTTAATGAATATAGTAGTTGAGAGTGCTGTAATGGATCAATCTCAAATGTTTCTTGAAAACATTAGACAATTGGAACCAGATTAGACCTCTCTAATCGTACATGAACTAGATTCATACAAGTCTATGCTACTCTCTCAGAGCACTTTTTCAGAACATCGACTTCTCTCTCGTTTTGAGATGGTTTTTTATTATTAAAAAGATGCTCTTATTATGCTTCTATCATATTTTCCAAAAATTCTATAATCTTAGAACTCAAGGATTGTGAGTGAGTAATGGGATGGATGTGTAAATAACCTACTCATAGCAGGCAGTTGAACCCAAGTGAACGGGTGCGAACAAAAATGCGAATTTCCCATTCAATTTAAAGGCAAAATTCGCATTCGTTGATGCTCGTTTGATCTAGTGTAACCGCGTGGTCTTACAATGAGGACGAGTGAATGAGTTTATTGGGCCAACAATATCGAATTGACGTTATATTTTCACCTACATTCATTGATAACTATGATTCTACTACAATTTACAATGAATACGCCACCACAAAAGAAAATATTTATCAATGCATCATCTATTATTGTATCGCACTGTGAGTTAATTTTGTGATTGCGGTGAATAACTACTACCGGTACCGTACCTATTGTCTGAATTGTTCAAGATTCATTCAATATGCACTACAAATCGCAAATAAACATGGAGATTGACTCGGGTCAGGGTCAATATGGATATAATTATATGATATCATCCGATTACCGTAAGGTAGTTAGTTATATTTGGTAACTAGGCATTAAACTAGGTGATTAATTCAAATATTGTCCAATAACAATGATATTATGTAGTGTAATGGAAACTCTTAGATGCAATATTGTTTGATTTATAGTTTTGGATTTAATACACAAACTTCAACCAGGTTATTATCCAATGACCATGGAAGTTTATTCAATAGGAAATTCTCACCCGCAAACGCAATTTTCCAAATACTCACTCATTAATTACCACTTTTATAATGAGTGCTTCAAAGTTACTTGGTTCCATCATTATACACTACATTCCCCAGAGTTTGAAATATCTTAAAATCGATTCATTAATGAATCCAATAATTATTTTCCTTTGGACACCCCAATAATGGTTAAAATTAACAACAACCCCATTGCAATAGAATGAGTAATAATAATATATATTTTTTAAGTTGTAGCACAACTGTACCAATGTCAGCTTTCATGAATGAAATTTAATCTTGGTGTTTGTAGATTAATTATATTGGGAAGAATGTAAGTTACTATTATATTGTATAGCTGAGACTTCCCTCGCTGGTGTAAGTCGCTCTATAACCATCTTTACTCTGTTGAAGCTGTCATGTGAATTGGTGATGAGTGATTATTTTTGGATGGAAGCATTGGAGTGGGGTTGAGAGGGGGGATCTGGGCCTCCAGCTGGTGTCGGGTCATCCTGGAAAAGCGGATTCTTCACCTCCATTTCACCGGTCTGGAAAAGTGAACAAGGTCATGAAAATGTGTTACATCATTAACATGATACATGATATGTACATCTTTCTGTTGTTTCCTTCATCTCAGGGCTACTTTTATCACTGTTTTTTATTTTAAATAATAATCACAGTAGTCTACCCTTTTCAATTATTTTTTATTAATGCATTACATGTTTCGAATATTTATAGTAATTTCATTCGCATTTGAAAATGACTATAAATAGTTGAAACATATAATGCATTAATAAAAAATAATTGAAAAGGGTACTGTGATTATTAGGCTATTTAAAATTAAAAAAAAACATCTTTCTGTATACTATTGAAGAAGTGAGTGACTTGAAGTTATTGATTTGTTATCTTTTATAATTACTGACGTTTTCTATGCTATTTGGTTTTTTGACAATAAAATTTTTATTTGTTCATCGAATAATGATTGAACAGAAATGTTATGGAAATATCCGTAACATGTATAATCAAACTGAAATAATATAATGAAAATATCATTTTCCTCCGTCAGAAATAGACCTATCGAGCGAAAACAATTCCTCTCATGAAAAAAGAAAAAAACACTTGCTGAGTCCCTTGAGAAGCACAGTTGAATACAGTACTTTCAAATAAAATAAATTTATTGGTTTTCTATGAAAGAGGAAAGGCAATTCGAACACATTTTATAATATTAATGATTGAATTCACTCTCTAAACGCACTGCTAAATACTTTTTAATTAAATAAATTGATTGGTTTACTAAAAAAAGAAATAAGAAAGGCAA
Organism: Sogatella furcifera; assembly: GCA_017141385.1. Lineage (NCBI taxonomy): Eukaryota > Metazoa > Arthropoda > Insecta > Hemiptera > Delphacidae > Sogatella > Sogatella furcifera. Next base: position 11,584,074 of record CM029551.1, on the reverse strand, counting down.
TTCAAACACACTGCTGAACTATTATCTTTTTCAAAATATATGAATTATCAATAAGAACAACTTATTAATGTTCTGTAATTATTGTGATAGTAATTCTATGAGTAGAGACAATCCTGATTTGAAAACCCTCGAAGCCTCCCATTTCATCGAATTATCTCCTAATACTTTACTATATATATAACTTCTACTATAGTATGTATATACTATAATACTTCTTTACTATATTTCTAAATAATTTTATCTCGCGACATACAACTTATTCTAACTTCTAACTTCTAGATGGCGATTACTTGGTTCTTTATCTATCAATTTAATTTATGAATAGACTCACAGCAGCCAATCCTGGGCACTCGTAGACGGTGTAGTCGCCTTCTTCATTCTCCTCATCACTCTCGGCTTCCGACCCCGACCCTCTTTGATCGTTGGTGCTCACCCGGCTACTGTTAACAAAAACACGGAAATTAAATCAATAATGATTAGTATAACATGATAATTAGGTATTGCAATTATTAAACATAAATTTATGAATGAAAATTGTGATAATTCCTCATGATTGTAAATGTTATTCTTCCAAAGGTATTGAAAACAGAATTGATAATACTGTGTTTAAGTACTTTTCATATACAGTGATACACTTTTGTAACAAACTTTATTTCTCCAAACTTCCAAAATCCATCAAATTGATGGATAAATTTATAATTTTTTATAATTCTTTGATAGATAAATTTATAATTAATTATAATCTTTTATAATTTTCATACCCATCTTTAATAGGAAATTGAGAAATTCCACTGGGTCAGCACTGGCACTCCTACTATTAAATGTCTACACAAGTGATAAACCAGTAAACCAGTCTCGGAAATTCATCTATATGCCGATGACATTTCTCTGGCTACACAACATGATGACTTGAAACAATCTGAACTCTCTCCCACCACTGGTTTCTCAATCCTCAAGGTCAATTCATGACAACATGATATTTGAAATTTAATGAAACCTTTATACATTGTTTTTTGATCGCTTACTTGGACATAGAAATGATCTGTTGTTTTTGGTGTTGATAATGGTACATTTGGGCGTTCTCGGCCAGTTTTCTGTCTCCAGTCGGGGAGATCTCCTTGTTTGGCCCCGTTACACCGTAAGCAGGATAGTCAACATCAGCTGCGGCCTTCACTCTTCGGTGAAGTCTGAAAAATTAATTGCCAACAAAAACTTATGAGGAAAAATCAGTGAAACTAATTTATCAAAATAGATAGATTTGCTTCCTATTACAATTAAAAATAGGCAACTACTAATTCATGTGAGGGAATCTAGACGATTGCAGGTACCGGTTGATAATATAAGCGATCAGCTAACTTTCTTTAGAATTGATATCATTGTGTTTATTATTGGCAAAGTACATATTGGTGAGGTGGAACCATTCCGTAAGGGTCTCTGCACCATTGAAAGCCATTCGAATATTTTTTAATGTGTTTATCTTGAAGACTCCAGATGTAGCCGAGTCAGTGGGTAAAAATTCATTTCACATAAATTATTATCAATACCGTATTTTGTTTAGACTATTAGAATAATACAAAATTAATGAATGCCATTCCAGTTTAAAATCTGGATTTAATCCTTTCACACACAATAATACCAACTTTTCAATATTAACAGGCGTAAATTGAAATGTTAATATAAACTCTTCCACAATTTCCAGATCATTTCCCATTCCAATTCCTGAGTGGAAATTCGAAGTTATATTATTTATTAGGAATTTTCTACTCACTTTTATTACAAAAAATAACACACACAGTGAATAATTTACCCTTCTATTACTTTATTCCCTTTTTTAGGATATCATCACTTTTATCAGGATTCCTATAAGAGAATTAAAATGATATCATGCGAGTAGTATATCATTAATATGAAAATAATTCACATGAAAATCACAAATAGACTCTTCATGGATAGAATGCTGGACTGCAATTATTATAGCCCAAGTAAAAGCTGGAATAATTATTACTATTATAGTTCAACAAAATCACATACCGTACTATGGTAAAAATATTGTTTTTAAAAGTCATCAGTATAATTGTTCTCACACAGAATGAAGATGTAATGTGAATACAATAATTAAAAAAAAAGAATTATCAATATTAAGAATCGATAAATTAAAGTATGTTGAAGAGTATCATAAGCTATGTAAAATTCTTTGATATAAGAACAGAAAAGTCATAATGCATTAACTTACTAATCTAGTTTGTGTTTTGTGAAAATCCATGATTACCGTATCCCTCAGAATATTTAAGTTAATAATTTTAGTTTCATTCGATTAGCCGATGAATATGTAAGTATGGGCCTCCTTACTCTAAAGTTTAAGTAATTTTTTACTGTGTATTGTTGGATATTCTAAAAGACAAATTCAGATGAAGCCGTGAGTGATGAGAGGGAAAAATGCATCAAGAAACCACACGTGATAACACAAAAACCAAAGACAATGTTGCAGAACTTCGACGAAATTTAGCAAAAACAAAACAACCACTCATAAATAGAATTTGAAAAATCAACATTTTTCTCAGACTTCTGTGTCTGAGGAAGTGAGGACCGTAATAAGGAGCTCGAAAGGAATATAATGAGATAAGAGAAAGACAGAAATTATAAATTTGTGGAGAAATCACAGTTTGGGGAAAATATTAGATGAAATATAAAATGTTGTATTTGGGCTACATTGAAAGAGATATATAAATTCAAATGAACAATCATGTAGGCCTAGACCCTAGATGTACAAAGAGTTTCTCATTATATTACAGCCTATTGTTGGTAACATCTTCTCCCTATTCTGAAAGAGGCTGAAGAGCCTCTTCAAGCTCTCCACAAGAAATTTACAGTACTCAACAGTCAATATGCTATACATAAAATACATTGTTCTTATGGTAGATCAAACATGAATGAAATGAAATATCAACATGAATGAAATGAAATTAAACATGAATGAATGAAATATCGGTCGTTATAGAGGAAGTTTCGTTTTATAGGAAATCGTTATATGGAGAGTTTACTGTATTTTGTTTTATTGATTATTTTTATAAATCTTAGATGTAGAATAATAGTGATTCTGTACACAAAATCCCACTCAGTCACGATACCAACTGCTGTGAACTTTTTACAACGCCTAATAAAAATGTCAGAAAAATCACAAGAATATATTTACACAAGTCCATCACCAACCAAAAGCAGAAGTCAAGCGAACCAGTGAAGACGAAGATGCTTGATCAAGTAAAATAGTTCAAGTATCAGCCAGAACACACCCGAATGGAACACTTTAGAAGAGAAGAGAATACGGTACCGGCCCAGGGTTCGGAAGTCACCTTCGATGCCCCACCACAGGTCAGGGTGGCCGCTCTCACTCGACGTGTATTGCTGACGTAAAGACATGCTTCACAAAAGAAATGAACAAAGAAACAGAAAAAGAAATCAAGAACATAGAGGAGGAATCATTATTTGGAGAGTCTAGAATGGAAATTCAAGGATATAGGAAAACCATTTTAAATTTAAGAATATATTGAAAGATTTCCTAACTGTAAAAGCATTTTATAGTGTTCAGGAGTTTTACAAATAATAAGGTATTGCTTGTCTATTTAAAATTGCTCATGCGCCTGCGTATTTTATATGAATTTAGTTTTATTATGTTAAATTTCAACAATCTATTAGTTTTATTATGTGTACAGTATGATTATCTGATTATATGATTAAGTACCTGACACTATTCAATGTACTGAATGTATATTCACTTGAATAAAGATATTTGAATTGAATTGAATTTGGTAACTTAAATTGGCTAGTTTTATTTGATGCGCTTCAAATCTCATTATTCGAATAGGGTCTACTATATAGACTTTATAATCAGTCTGATTATACTTCAGTCTCTATAGGGTCTACAGTAATTTTAAATGCCTTCAACTCCTCATAATAAATGAAGGACTCATATGCTTCGTCCATGACCTAACTATGAAAAAATTTTCTATATTATTATTGGTGAGCTCTAAAAAAAGAGTGTGTGACTGCTGACTCCCGCTGTGAGTAAGAAGAATTAAAGTTTAGTGACAAATTAATTTGATTTAGTTTTGAAATAATGATAGAGCTCAAGGGTATAAAGTGGAGTATTTATTTCTTTCAGTGTTTTGTTAATATTACTATAGTTCTCTTAATAGGTGTTCAATTGTTATTAACCTTCAGAAGTCATAATTTGTGTATAATTTGAGTTTCAAATTTTGAAATGTATTCAATATCAACTTTATTGCAATATCATTAACTAATCAAAATTGAGAAGAAGAGACGTTTTGGACTTTGTCTGTATTCCACTCTTATTGTAACTCAATTTAGTAAATAAATCATAAATTATTAACTTTGATGTTCAGGGCTACTAATGTGTGTATAATAAATAGAATAAAAATCACAGCATCCTTGTTTTTATCAGATTGAAACTAAGTGTGTTAAAAATAGAAATATTTTAAAGGCGTTTATTATTTTTTTATGTATATAAATAACCACGGTAAAGGAATTATATAAGAGAAATTATTGTCATAAATCTTTGTGAGTTTGAAGGTGGTTGCAAAAAATACTCGAACAAGAAAATTTTGTTTTAATTAGTTTCAAGGGAAAATATACAACAATTTTTCCTTGATTGAAAAATGAAAAGAAGCATTCTATCCAAGATGAGTCAAATGAAAAATTTAGAATAAGCTGTTATTAATTTTATGAGTCACTATAATAATTAGTAGTGTATAAATATTATATTCTACACTATCTATCTCATTTCATCGACTTTGAAAAAGGATGGTAGCGGATTAGCCTACATATATAATAATCTACTCAATATCAGTAACAAGTCTCAATCTGTGTACAAGTTGTGGGACGATTTTCCAAGGTGTCCTATTTCTTCAATTATTCAAATTTATATTCAACTTGATTTAATCATCCCTCAGCATAGATGATAAATGAGTTGTCCCGAACCATTTTAGAAACTAAAATCTTCCATTCAATATAATATTGAAGAAAATTTCGAATAATTTGTATAATTTCTGGACTAAGATGCATGAAAAATATTATTTTATATACAAAATGTGGAAAATATTACTAAATGAATTTTATAAAGATGATACTAACCGGTACCATCCAAAACCGATGATTGCAATAATTACAACAGCAGCAGCACTGCATCCAGCAACTGTTGCTGTAAAAATAAATGAATTGGTTTATAAAAAAATTATTAAATTTTTTATAATTATATAAAGAATATTGAAACCTAGTTTCCTAGTCTAGGTATAAGCATGACAAATCATCATAGAGGGGACAAATAGAACGAATTATCATAAGTACGGTACCAAATTGATCAAATTGTAATATGATAGAACATGAATTGATACTTACAGAATAAAATTTACTTATTAAAATTTTATTCAGCTCTATTCTTAATTGACTATATAACTTTATTGAAATTTAGTGTGTTTGTACCACTACTACCGTACGATAATTTGGACCAATAAGGAATATAATTATGATTATGGAGTTTCCATATACTACTAATTTATGCATTATAATGTTTATTATTTATTGTTTTACCATTACATTGTTTCATTTTTTTGTGGAATGTGCCTGAGAAAGCACAAGCATATTGCACGTACAGTGCTACCGGCACTGTGAGAGCTAGTTCCAAAAACAAAAATAAAGAGAAAAGAGAAGTATATTTCACATAAGTGTTGGTGAATTTAGTATCATCATAAGACAGCTACGAAATTATAAATTTACAGAGAAATTTGCAATCTTCAGCCATAATAATCTCGTTAATAAAGCATTTTCCGACCCTCTATTATGGGAATGTATTTCTTCATTTTTGCTTGTTGAATCAGTTGGCCTACCATTTTATATAGGCCTATATTTATACAGTACAAGTAAGTTACCTACTATTCATATTTTCACTTGCCATTAACTCTATACAAGTTACCCTGAATAGGTGATATAATAACTTGATAAGTTATTACTTATTATACTGATGAACTGATAACTGATATGCGACTTTGATGATTGAATAAAGTCATTAAAACTTGTGTCACAATTCTTTACTTACCAAGATTCAAACTTTATCTAAAAAAAATGTTACATGACTCCATCACTCACCCATGAATATCATGTCTTCCCGGGTGGCTTCGAAATCGCCGACTGGCGTCTTGATGACTTGCACCGTGGATACGGGCACTAAGGTTGGCGCCAGTCGAAATGCCGAATGCCTATCAACAATTGGCTGCTTGGCAGAATCGTTGCCTTCATCCTGAGCTGGATGTGTGACCCGTCCTCCTTCAGGTAGCACGTTAAACACTTGTTGTTGGCCCATATTGTCGGCGTCAGGGTGAGGCCTGCGCGCTGCCTTGTTCACTCGGCTCAGTTTCGATGATCTATCAAATGTTTCTTGGTCCTCATCATAACGGTCACCTACTGAAAATTGAAATTAAGTGATTAATAGAATAAACTTGATTATCTGAAATATTGAAGAAAATAACAACTTTTTAAAGTAAAATGCTCACCGGTTTCAGGCGCATGACAATATTGTTATGTGTTTCAAGTTACTCTTTCTACCAAAATTCTAACTCGATTCCCATTCATTTACATAGTTTTTTTTATATCAATATGATAATGCAAGAGGTGTGAATAGCCCATGCCTATTCACGAAACCTCAAATAATGCTTCGCCTATCAAGTGATTTTATTTTGTTACTCTTCAATAAAAGTGTGATTATCAAGCGATTATTTAGGCACTACTCATATTTTATAATTGAATTGATGAGCTCAATGTTGCGATATGATTTTGATATTTGAAATTTTTCACTTATTGAGTAGCTGTGAAGCTGATATTGTGATATTTGTTTCCAATATTGAATGTATAGATAGCTATAGAAATTATGATTATCCAACCAAAGCTATGCTATTTCAAATCAAACCACCTAAAAAAATATTTCTTGGCTCTCGAAACGGTCCCCATTTGAGAATACAAATGAAATGAAATGAAAATATCCTTTATTAGGCGGAGTTAGGACTAGGAAGTCCTTTCTATCACTCAACCTTAAAAAATGTAATAATCAATATAAACAGAATGATTCTGACCAAATCTTAATTATTAATTGCAAAATAGGGCTACTGTTCATCTTGAAAGCAAGAAAAAAGCTGGATGTAACGCAAAATGACGTAGAAAGAGAGAAATATTAGTATTAGCCTATATTGATGATATTATCAATATTTTAGTAGGCCTAATCAACTTTAAAAATATAAAATTCACTTCAAATTACTTTGACATTTTTTATTCTAATTAGTCTGGGCGTTTGAGGTTTAGTGAATAGGAATTATGGTCTCTTTATTCCTCTTGCATACATTTTGATGTGGAAAATGATAGGAATGAAACATAGAAAGGGGTTCTTATTTTTCTATAATCTACATATTTCAATTATAAATAATAGCTTCTGTATGCTTTTAATAAAAAATTGTAGTATAATAAATCTTGAAGTAGGAAGTTGGTAGTCAATTAAATAGAATAAAAATATGATAATAACATCCAGAAATACATAAAATGTAATCACAAGTGCGCGGTAATTAGAAATTTCCTTGGCTTTAGCACTTGGCTTCTTTTTTTATGAAGCTTTTTCTCTCACATTATTACTAGAAAAAACATTAAAAGTAGACTATGCTTTAATGGAGCTTTTACTGTCATCCAACGTATTAATAATAAATACCAAATATGATTTATAAATCTCCTAATATTCTAATAACTAGTAACAAAGTAACAAGTAATTCTCCTAATAACTAGTAACAAATAAAAAACATCAAACATATATTCTGAAACATATGAAAAATTATAAATTATTATAAGTACATATAATTATATCATAAAAGGAGGCAAAGATAATCATGGAAACGACTGCATATTAAAAATAAGATATAGTAATAATTGGCCTACATAAAGAATAAGCTAAATAGGTCAGTCATGCTATAGGCTACTCACTGTCACTCATTCAAGCAGAGAACTAAGTATTTTTTGGGAGTATTTTTTCAGAGAATTGCTCTTAGATAACGATTGCAAAGTGTAAAACACGCTAATAGCATGGTCATTCAATTATTCTATAGAGATCCCATTTTGATAATAAGACAAGCAGTACCTACCTACTACTTCAAAACCAATTTCAACTACAGACTAAACACAACAAACCAAAACACAACTGCAGGGTTAGTGAACAATAGTGGGTACCTATTCAGTAATACAGTATTGCTGTACAAAATATGTATAATAATTATACAGTATAAAGACTGTATAATCAGTCTAATCTCTGTTGATATAGTCACAAAGAAGAGCCTCTGAAGATGGGAAATGACTCTAGCTTGGTCAATATTGGTTCAAAAATTATTGATTTGGTCTCAAATTGTAGATCAGAATGTTTCCTGCAATTGACACCAAATCAATAATTTTTGAACCAATATTGACCGAGCTGGAGTGATTTTCCCATCTTGCCAGAGGCTCTTCTTTGCTTGGCCGGACTATATAAAGTAAGTTATTTGTACCAATATTTTACATTCATCATTCTTCTGTATCAGACAATCCACTCGTTTTTTATTATCTCTGTTCGCATAAAAATCTGGATTCCATTTACAAAGATTTCTTATGAATTGCAATAATTGTTATAAGTATAACTTGTTCTCGTGCCTAATTTTCAGATTGTCTTCTCGTCAATATTCTTTCGATAATAATATAAGCTTAGCCTAGACCTTATTTGCTGCTTGTCTATTCGTCTGTATTTGTAATCTATTGAATAAGGTTAATTAAATTATTCCAACTGAGTAAACAGTGAGTGATATCCACCTTTGCTAATAACAATACTTGTCAAACAAGAGAGAAGTTGTTAAAAAGACAAACTAAGAGTTGCTTGAAGTTGTTAAACGAACTTTCGATTATAAGTAAAATGAAGAGTCAGTGATTTGAGGTAATTTTATCATATTCATTATTCTATTAAACTTGAAATTGATACAGTACGGTATCAATTTCAACAGCAGCAGAATGTATGCAATTTATAAAACAATGTGATTGGTTGAAGGCTGGCCTATCAATATCTATAAAGTCCTGCTATTGGCTGAGGTAAGCCGTTCTTTCAGCAGAAAAATATTGTTTTATACATATTCGCATTATATAGGTATTCTTTTGCTATTTACACTTAGAATGGATTGATTCTCTACCAATTGCAGTAATTTTTATTATAAACTCTGTATAAAGGTCATTTAATGATAAATTATTGATAAATTTAGATTCCACTATATACTACATATCCTGGGACTATAGAAGCTGGTTTTACTACTTTAGAAAAACTTCTCATTTAATATCTAGTGAGTTTATATTACCGTACGGTAGGTACTCAAAATTTATTATGTTGTGGCAATTGGAAAACAGCAGTGATTTCACTTCAATACATTTACGAACATCACTCAAACATATACAATATACGAGCAACATAAAATAGGGCACATTAGTTCATTTCATATAATAGATTGAAAATTATGATTGATTTATTGAAAAGAGGAGAACTTTGGGCAAGATGGTGGCTGCTCTTATTGAATGTATAGAAGAGTGGTCATATTTAGAGAGTTTATATTTGCTCACCCATCTCTACCGCTCTGTGATGACTCCATTAATTCAATAGAACAGCCATAATATTGACAAAATATTACAATCTCTTCTTCCTACGATTGAATGATAGCCTACTATGATGAGGAATGACAATTTATTTTTAGTCAGTCTAGACCGACTGCTCTTGATGCCTCTTTTAACTACCTTTACTACACCAAAAATTTAATAAAAAAATAGAATATGCAAATAATGGAACTGTTACAGGAAAGCCAAGCAAAGAAAGACGTTCAAGCACCTACGAAAACGAACAAAACAAGTACATACATAAATAAATGAATAAAACTTCAAATATTTGAGACCAAATTTTAGCTGGTGACTATTCGTAAGTTGATGTGGAAAACAAAGCAAATGAGCTCATGTGAGCTTCAACCTTAGCAAACAAGCACACAAAAGCAAGCAATATAATAAGAGGCAGGCTGAATATATTTTTAAGAGATAAATAATTATTCAAGTATGTGTGACCAAACTTCGTCTGGCAGCTAGGTAAGATTGAATCAAAGATAATTCACGCACTAGGAGGCAGATAGTAGTAGCGGGGATCTGACGGTGGTACTGCGAACGTCTCATCCAGCCGCGGCTCGGGAAATTTGTAGGTGAAAAGAGGTCGCTGCCGCTGCTGCTGCTGCAGTTGCAGTTGCAGCTGCTGTTGCTGCAGCTGCAGCTGTTGTTGTTGCTGCAGCTGCAAGAGTCGCTCCGGGACCCGGTTCAGCAAGTACTGCCTGAGCAGTTCTGCAACACGTGAAGCAAAGCGGTGTGCCCACACTCTTTCACACACAAACAAACATTGCAATACCTCCAAATAATTAACATTATCCTGTTGAAAGAAAAACAATATCACCCATACCACGGTATATAGAAGGAGAAGGTATGATTCACGAATAGGATGCACAGTGGTAAGCTATTGACTCTGACGTCACCTTCACCTATTTTGAATTCTAGAAAAAAGTCTTTAAAAAAGCATTTGGAAAGCTTTAGCTTTGGTGATGATGATGTCGAAGCTCCTAGCCATTCTCCAAACCACATCCGTATGTGATCCTTACCGCCATCTTCAATATATCGTGTCCCATATACCATTAACACACACGCTCTAGTCCAAAACATTATTAAAATAGACCACCTTAAAATATTTGACATTGTACGCACTGTACTCTGAGTACCTTAGGTTTGTATTATTCTAAACGTATCATACGTAAAATAATTAGCCTACAGTACTAACAACCCCATCGCCAACACTACTATACAACCATTTACAACTCCACCAAACTCCTATACAAAATAATGTACATAAATAACGATGAAATATACCCTTCAAATTACAAGTAACTTATAAAGTTTCCTTGATTTGTTATTCACAGGTCCAAGATCATCTGAGAATCAACAATGTTCTTTCAAACATAAATATGAAGTCTGCAGGCTTCTGGATAAATGCATTGGATAAAAATGCACTTATTGTTGAGTGGTAGAAAGTACAGTGACTATATAGTCACTGTAGTAGAAAGGACTTCCTAGTCCTAACTCCTTCTAATAAAGAATATTTTCATTCCATTTAATCTAATTTCATTTCATTTCATTTTTCTGAAAAGGTATCCCTGAACCAATTTTAAAATACAGTATAATAAAAATAATAGGGTACCTACGAAAATTACATACCGGTAGTTACCCTCCTTTGGGAGATTGGCTGTCGTTAGTAAAGACAGTCAGTCGTTTCCCACCTCTGGAGGAATAGTAATTGTTGCATTACACTCTAACTGATTAATTGCATGTTATTCAGAGGTGTTTTGCGCCGCCAATTGGTTGCGGAGACTGGCTTATGGTTGAGAGTATCAACGTGCTAACCACACGTTACCTCTATCCTGGTTGATGATTATTTGCTTGCTGTATGGTCTATCCGGCCGGGTGGGAATTCTGGCGTGGTGGAAGGGGCGGCTCCGGTTCGGCCAGTGTTGGTTCGGGGACTGTGAATTCTGATTGAGAATTTATGGTTTTTGGGCCGGTATTGGCCGGGCTGGGGCCGTTTTTCCATCGTGCCGGGGTGTCCTCTTGGCTTTGACGGGCTGTATAGTAGAGTTAATTTGAAACTGGCAACCAGCTGGTAGGCCTAGGCCCTTCATGGGCTGTTGAGCCAGACATACATACATACATTAGGTCAGACCAGAAATTTTTCTCAGGCCACTTCTCCGTGTTTCGGATAGACACGTTAAGCCGGCGGTCCCGGCTGCCTAAAAACAGTCGTAAAGTCATGTCAGAGGCCCTGAAATTGATCAGGAGCGACCTGAAAACTCTGACACCAGACCTGAGCCAGCCAGGTTACACGAATATTATTATTATACCGAAATCGGACAATTGATCAAAATCTAATAAATGTATGCCATTAAATTTAATAGAACAATCATATTGATGGAAAATTGCGGATATAATTTCAACCCTTTAGACTTAGCTTGATCTGAGACTGAAGTAAGAAAATGAGCTCCTGAAATGTCTCTCAGGAAAAGTGTGAGTTTATCTAGAACCGTAGTTCAGTTTCTTCTTATCGATTATTCTATGTAACACTACCTAATATCATTGATTTTGAAGAATCTCGATAATAATTGATAACATTTTTTGATGAACAAGTTTTACTGTTTACAGGTGAGATAGTAATAATATTCCACTTTTTTAGAATAGCTAGTTGATAATGAGCATAGACAATATGAAGTTGTGTATTGTAGTTAGCACACAAAAGATAATACGGTACGCTTTTAAAAAGTCTGATCCTACTTTATATTCTAAAGCATTCACAACTCAGCATATCATTATTGGACAATTGATATTCAAGCCAATATTTATATATGTTGAACACATTTTCTTGTGTTTCATTATGGGCGCTTTTTTATTTGACTAGTAAAGGCATCTGAATGAATGAATTTCTCTGTCAAGGTGTTCCAGAACCAAGATCAAAAGCACAGGTGCAGTTTCTGTCTGATATTCAAACGAATGATACTCAAACGAAGGATGTTCAAACGAATTGATACTCTCTTCTCCTCTAATCTCTTTTCTTCTCTTTCCGATACTGAAAAGTTTTGAAGGTCAAGGAGTGTGGATTAACGTCATAAATCCTAGAATCACTTTAAATAACAGTGTGTACCAGTAGGCTACAAGGTAGGGAGTTTGACCAATATGGTATTTGATATTAATTTTTTGTCCAAATTTGATTTACAAAAGCTTGGTCTCATTTCTTGCTAAGAACAAATGATGAACTGGTTAGATACGCATAAAGTTTTCAATAAATAAATATAATATTATAAAATATAATATAGGGTTACAAAATTGATGGTTTACATTTATCAAGTTGGTGTTATTGAGGCAGCCTAGAATAATAAATCATGTCAATGTACTATATATTTTCAACCATTTTGGTTCTAAGAGAGACTTGTTTACGTTTGTTCAGAATACAAATGACGCTAGTAGTTTGAACCGTATTCTCATGATGATAAGAGCTACTGTATTTTTTATTGATCTACCATTTGAAATTGGAACACGTGAAAAAGCTAAAGCTATTAATATTTATACAGAGCTATAAAAGAGGAATTTTCAAGGCTTTATTATGACTTGAACATTATTATGCTTACATTAAATTCCAAGTTTTTATTGGTTCAAGGACCAGAACAAATGTGAAACTATCTCCAAGAAAGGTTCAAAGTTCTATTTAGAAGAGAGGTTCAAAGTTGACTGGTAAAATATAATGAAAGGATAAGGGCTCTGATTGATTGATCACTGATTGATTGGTCAACACAAACTAATTCAGAATTCTGCCACTGGGTAATAGAAAGTAGAGGATACTTAGAGTAATTGTTAGAGGTAGGTAGTAAATTAGTTGTCTAGTTACAGTAGCAACAGTTGTTACTGGTTACTACTCATGTTGAAAACAAGCTAATTTCATCTTTAATACTCCGACTGGTTAAAAACTACAGCCTTGAGAGCTTTGTTGAGAGTTTGTTATGAAGATTTGTTATTTGTTTGATCAAAATAATCACCTATTCTTGTCGATTGAGCTATTCATACAAGCGAAAAATGTCACAGCTTTTTTTGACAAGTTTTACTTTAATTTATTTCAAAATTTTGGCACCCTAGTTCAGACTGGGAAATATGCATGGTTTGAGGAATTCGAGATTCTTCCAAAGTTCGATTGAATGAGATCGAATGAATAATGATACGGAGATTGATGAATGAATGAGTGATAAATGATGAGATTGAGTGATGCTACGGGAGAAGTGAGAAGTATATCACATTTTGTTGGCAGCTACTATAATAATGATTTCTGATAATTAAATTAATATAAGTTTTAGATATAAAAATTTCTAACTTATGGATTTTTAGCAGTCTTCCAGATAATGAAGACTTGAAAAGTGAAGTCCTTGACGTTGAGTTGGCTGATATTTGAAACGCAGATGTTGAATCTCTTGTGAAATCAAGTTCATGACTGAGAAAAAAGAGTTCTCTTTACTTTTTAAATGTAGCGTTTTGAAGCTGTTATGGTAATTATCGATAATGATCTGACATAAAACATAACATTTGTTATCTAATCAGAATATGAAAGGAAACGGTAGCTATTTGATATTTCCTCGCTATTTAATTAGAGGCACAGCTCTGTTTTCTACGATAACATTCCTAAAGGAGATTGACAATTTACGCAAATGTTTGTTAACACAAACATTTTGATTACAATTACGGTATTAATTTAAAAATAAATGCATAGCGATTGCACAGTTTTCAAGCGATATTTTTGTAGGGAATTTATCTAATAAAAATCAATTAGATGATAATAATAAATTGGAGACAGGAAGAAAACATTTTCAACCTTCATGCGAAAATCTCGTTTCGCGATATTGACAAGCATAGTTTATTGGAGTTTTCAGTTTATCTATAGCTAAGTTTACATCTTGTGAGATCAGACTCCTAATTAATCACTTGCTAGGTAAACAAGTTTTGTATTGAAGTGGGGAAAGTCGAGCGATTTTCCATATTATATACATTTGCAGGGCGTATATCTATAGCCGGCGATGTGAATCAGGTAGCCTATCCTACTCCTTCTTAAAGACATGCTTTGCTGGAATCTTTCGCGTACCGCGTAACAATGTTCTTTGTACGGTAAGAGAAAATCTATAACGCTGTACTTCCACCCTTATTTTATTATGATATTATTTAGTCTAGTAAATGCTGGGACTGAGCCTATATTTTTATGATTATAATACCTGTATCCAGTACACAAAACAAAATATTCACTTGTATCACTTGGACAAATTGACATAAGCCCAGAAACAAAAACCACTTTGTACCATACGTCAACAAAATTCAGTGTCAATTTGAGAAAATCTAGCAGATCAATGGAATATGATGAAATGCGAAATCACAATAAGTATTCCAATATTTCCTAAGAAACTGGTGAATGAACAAAACTAGTCTTAATTTTATGTCAATTTTAAATAATGTTTGAATAGGTCATTGTCTAAAATAATGACACCGCGTTGGACAAAATACTAATTTGCCGAAATAACCCAGTTCATTCTTTGTGATTTATTTATATTTTTAAATAATTATTTATTCACAATAATTATGATAGATGATAATAATAAAAACATGATGAGTAACTACAGATTACTATAGTCTTTGAAAACTCTCTATATTATCATAATTATTATTCATATATCGAGGCAATCTTGAAATAAACTTATTCGAAAATACGTTTCATCCGAAAATATCGTCTATAACAGCAATCTAAAATGTCAAAAAATTATAAGTTTACAATATGGTTTCTTGAAAGGGCGGTCCTTATCCTTAATCTCTTAGATCGGCCTCGCTTGAACCTTAAGTTCAGACAAAAACTTCAAACCGGAACCGGATCACAACAAATGAACTTTATACATACTTCCGGCATATCTCCATGAAATTTATGTTACAAATTAGCTGTGATTTTGAGAGATATCATCAATACTTTACTGTACGCGGCTGGGTGGCCTGCCATGTTACGTATAGTAGGTTCAATATGTTGTAAAATAAATATTGAAAGGTACGTAGTTGACCCAGTTTGATCGAAACATATTGTAAATAGGTAAGGATTGAAACTGAAGAGTTTATTGTAATGAGTTGTGTCCTCAAGCGATATGAATTTAAGTGACACAAATGCAACAGTGTCAAATAATTGTCAACCAGTGTTGTGATAGGTAGGAATCATTATTGAAGTTCTCACCAGTTTCGTAATCAGCGTCTCCAGTTGAAGCCTCGGCAAGGAAGTTAACAGAAACAAGTACCATTAACAGGTGTAAGCCGACTCCCATGTTTGGAACGTGGCTTTTTTGGCTAACGTTTCACTGTCAACCGCACTATTCGGCCATTTTGCCCGAGATCGATAAGCACATAAAGGCAGCAGCTTTATTCAAGCAGCCGACTCGTATCATTTGCTCATGCCCAGTGAGTTGTGAGACTTTGACGTCATCGCAAAACATCAACAATGTAGAGCACACCGGCTTGATAGCAGTCGAAGCACCAAGTCCGCTGCTAAGTATCAGTGTCACATTTCCATTCATTCATGGGTGGCCGTTGACAGCGCACGTACCAGCAATGAATTACTCGATAAGCGCCCACAATACAATGGGCTAGATATCCTGCCGAATCCAATAGCCGATAACCACGTATTCTGGCCCTAATGCAATTACTCAGTACAGTACGTCCTAATAATGACTTGTGACAGTCAGATAGTGTAGTACTTTCTGTTCAATGCGAAAGCTTGTGTTGACCTTACAAACTGTACGATTACTAACTATTTTTAAACCTACGATTACCAACTAGTTTATTATTAAATAAAGGTAATTGATTATTTAAAAACATGAGAAACAAAATGACAAAACAAAACAACAACGGATGACATAGGCCTATTTTGAAAAGAACAGGCTTCATATGGTGATGTCTGCTGGAGAGACTGAGCGGAAGAAAATAATACCTAGCCAACCAACTATGGTTAGGATATATTAACTAAATTAACATTATAAGATAAGAATATTTATTTCGCCAAAATCACATACCGGTCAGGCCCGGTCCTTGGGTGGCTGGCGCCCTGGGCAAATGATCTACTGGCGCCCCCTTCCTAGATTTGCATGGTTGCTATTTTGACTAGGTTGCATTCCATGTGACAGCAGAAGATGCACTGGCACCAGCTGTTGTACCCAACAGTAATGCCTATAGTCCATTCACGATGGCTTGAGACAAGATAAACAAAAGCTCTGCATATGTGTGTCTGCGACTGGAGTGGCTTCGTTTTAGCCACGACATAAACAAGTCACAGCAATGCCGAAATCCCGAATTTTGTTGTCGGGACTGTAAAAAAAGCATTGACACAAAAACTTTCACTATAATTGTTTGTTAATTATAGTTTCATGCAGTCAAGAGACAACCGGAACAAGCAATTAGCTTCCCAACGTGTATCTATATTAAAGATTACTTAGAAATACTTATTCTGGATTGCCTACAACAAAATTCGGGATTTCTGCATTGCTGTGTCTTGTTTATATCGTGGCTAAAACGAAGCCACTCCAGTCGCACACATACACATGCAGAGCTTTTGTTTATCTCGTCTCAAGCCATCGTGAATGGACTATAGGCATTAGTTACGCAAGTAGCCTACCGCCAAAAGCGTATTAACTGATTACGGTGTTGCCAGATCTGATATTATTATTATCATTTAACATATGAACAATAATGCTTCATATTAACTTTTCATTATTATGTTTCTTACTATTTTTATTTCATTTAGGCTACTTGTTCTGTTATACAGGGTGTTTCAGGTGGAAAGTGCAATAGGTACTTCTTAGGCTGATTCCTTACCCAAAGTAGAGCAAAAAATCCATTGGACATAGCACAAGAACGCTTTGTTTCTGAGATAACAATGGCGGAAAATTGACATTTTTCAGAGGCTTTATTCAGGTTTGAAAATGATCAATTCCTATGTAAAATTTAACTGAGGAATTCAATCAAAGTAGTTAGAAGTTTGTAACTTCAACTGTTATTGCTGAGATAATAGGGGAAATATCCTAAAACGGCCACTTTTCAACAATAAGGGTTATGACTGAATATGAAATCATGAATTTGTATTTCTAATACATGGAAGTTGAAGAGAGTCCAAGTATCAGAAATGGCGATCAAAAATAGCAAAATCACGGCAAAATTTTCCTCTTGTCCTATTTTTTTAGATTTTTGATCGATTTGGGTAAGATTTATACAATCGCCACCACCAAACTTTATCTTTAGAACTGGTTTCTCTTCAACTTCCATCTATTAAAAATAAAAATTTATGATTTCATATTCACTTATAACGCTTAATTGTTGTAAAATTGTTTTTTTAGCATATTTTCCCAATTGAATCAATAACTGTTGGAGCTACAAACTTCAACCTGGTTTCATTGAATTCCTCAGCTAATTTAACATGAGAATTGATAATTTTCAAACCTGAATAAAGCCTCTATAAAATTGAAAAATGAAATCTTTTTTAAATGTCAATTTTTCGCCATTGTTATCTCAGCAACAAAGCGTTCTCTAATGGAACTTTTTGCTCCACTTGGGGTAAGAATCAGCCTGAGAAGTATTGCACATTCCTTCTGAAACACTCTGTATATGTAGCCTATTATTAAAAATTTATGTCATATATTTTTTAGTAGCTAATTTGTTTCTATAGTTTACTATTTTATTTTGCATCCCCAAAAATTTGGCGCCCTGGGCATTTGCCCAGTCTGCCCATTTATAGGACCGGGCCTGATACCGGTAATTACAAAATATGAATGATACATACAAAACTCATAATAAAAATTATAACAGATCTAAATGATTTGGCACAGCCAGCAAAGTTGAACTTGTGCGCTAGCTGCGAGAAACACATTCATCTATGATTTTCATTCATCACAGCCATATAAAGTTTTCAAATTCTCTGCAACTTTTATCAATTAATTTATTGATTTAATAACCAGTTACTCCCCTTAAACAATTGAAAATAAGTGTTTTTAGCATATTTAACGTATTATCTCAATAACTCTTCTATAGTTAGCCTACAAACTTCTAAATGGTTTCATTGATTTTTTTAGCTAATTTGAAACAGGGAATGATTATTTTGGAATGTAGCCTCTAAAAATTACAGATTTCATTAAAAATGTCAATCTTCCACCATATGGTTATCTCGGTAACAAGAGGTTGGCACCTTCCTCTTGAAACTCTCTGTATTTAGCTGTATTTTCTTTGCCTATGTCACATCCAAGGAGGTTACATCCTTGGTCACATCCTTTCTATTAGTTTCCTTTACCTATGTTGTATTAGTTTAGCCTGTCACACTCGGCGATGATAGTTTGTATAAGTTCTAGCATAACAGCCAGCAAAGTTCCGAAGTCAACTATATTTTTCTCTAGCTAGAGAAAAAATACAAACTAACATGCTCTCAATCGCCAGGTCTGACAGAGCCTTTTTGGCGCAGGGTCTTTATAAACCTCTTTAGATATTACTCAAACCTGCTATAGTGTTGAAGATGCTGAGGACATCTAGCGGTTTGCTCGTAACTATTGTCTATCAAGTTTCACAATTCACCACCAGGCTGCAGCTCTTGCTGCAGGACACACTCAAGGTCTACAGACCTTGGACGCACTGACAATGGATAGAGGGTGGATATTATAATGGAATGATAGATTAAAGGGTGTATTGGATGGTTTATCGATAGGTAATACAAGTATTCAACATTCATCCTGATTTATCATGTGATGTTGGGCCGTTTTTCAATAAAATCGTCATTACATTTCTCATGTTATTGAGCTAGCTATGAATTTATAAAATAGAGCAAAATCATTCCTTGTACAATTATAACAAAAGGCAGTTATTTCAACGTTCATTTCCTCCTATAAATAGGAACGCTCGAGAACTTATCAATAAAATATTCGGAGAATATTTATTAATAGATAATAACTCATCTTATAATTTGAAGTTCTATCAAAGAAACTTCTGAATCTTGTTTTGAAATAATTTCATCATCAGTGGTGACAGTCAGGCGGTGAATAGTTTAATATAAATTATTTTACTTACCGTACGACTTTTTTTATCAAAGAGGATCTTAGTATGAAAAAAGAGGTCTATTATCCTATGGTTTTATGAATAGGTTTCTAATGGGATTAGCAGTCTCCCTATATCCCTAATAATAATAATAATATTCGTGTAACCTGGCTGGCTCAGGTCTGGTGTCAGAGTTTTCAGGTCGCTCCTGATCAATTTCAGGGCCTCTGACATGACTTAACGACTGTTTTTAGGCAGCCGGGACCGACGGCTTAACGTGTCCATCCGAAACACGGGAAAGTGGCCTGAGAAAAATTCCTGGTCTGACCTGGGTTTGAACCCGGGACCTTTGGGTTGCAACGCCAGCGCTTAACCCACTCAGCTACGCCACCCCCTATGTCCCCTACTCCCCAGTCTCTTGCTTCCACTTCCTTGCCTTGTCCAGTAAGGCAATTTGTTTTATTAGTTTCCTAGTTATTTGGGAGTCATAGAGGCAAGTCACAGGTCGAGACTTAGTTAAAAATGTGAAGATGTAAGAGTTAACAGTTCTTTGAAACAGTTGAACGTTTGGAATTTTCAGCGGTCCAACTCTGTGTTTCAACTTTGGTGTTGAACTTTGGGGTCCAACTTTGGTGCCCAGCTTTTGAGTCCAACTTCTGGTTCCAACTGTCATATCCTCACACTTACACTGCAAACTTACATTTCTGCAAATCTGGGTTTGGTGTAGAGAACAGGAAAGGTTTCTCAAAAATCGGAATGGGCAGTGTTACATCAAACAAGGTACCGTAAGTTACAAGTACAGTAACAACAAATTATCAACAAGTGAAAAGCGCGTGGAAAAATGTGGTAAACACTATCTTCGTAAATAAAAATGGCTAATAGTTCTTAAACGTTTATCTTAAAATTTTAACTTTTAAGAATATTTAAATTGATATGATGTAACGCTTCCCTATTTGTAGGATTTCCGGTTGTTCTTGTTTTGGTTTTGTACAATTATGTAAATACAAGTAGCTTACAAGTTGTAAACTAAATTTAACTTGTCAATGTTTATCCCCTTTTCAAGTTACTCAAATATTATTAGTCTAAAATTTCATCATTTTAAATTTATTCCATTTTTTGAAATGCTCAATGAACGAATATACATTTGTAATGTTCATGGACCAATGACATTTGAAATGCCCATTGGACGAATTTATGAAATGAATAAGGATATATATATATATGTAACTTATACATGAAATGGACTGTGAACGGATATACATTTGAAATGTCAGTGGGAGAATAGACATCTGAAATGTCCAATGGACAAATGAACATTTAAAATGACTATTCAACCAATAGAGATTTAAAGGTTAAGTGAAAGTGAAATGTTGAGAAAAATCAACATTTGAAATGTCAGTGGATGAGTGGACACATGAAATGTGCTGCTGACGAATGGACATTTGAATAATTTTCCTGTTGATGAATGGATATCAGAAATGTTCAGTGATGAATGAACATTTCAAATGTCTAGCGGACTATTGGACATTTAAAATATCAAGTGGAGAAATTGACATTTGAAATGTTTAGTAGACAAATTGACATTGAGGAAATTTTTGTCTGTCTGTCTCAGTGGCTCAACAGCCATTCACCAGTCTAGGCCTACCAGCTGGTTGCCAGTTTCATATAGTGAGGAAATTTTTAATGATACATAATGTATGACAATGTTATTCACAATAAATATATATTTATTTTTCTAAAAATAATTATATTTACAAATGATTACTTTCATTTGTTCAGGAAAATGAAAAGTTAGTATAGAACTAGTTTCTAAAAGAGATTTACATTCATAACAAAAGTTGATATAGGTGACGAAAAAACTAAGGAGGTTGGCGGATGACTGTTATTCAATCTTAGCTCTGCCAGGACAGTCGGCAAGCTGCCTGCAAGAGTACATCGAAAAAAGAGAGCGACCAGAATCATACTTATTTGTTCTCGAATAAAGCTTCAGACTGTTCTGACAGAGCTGAGCATTAATAACAGTAATTAGTCAACCGCCTTAATTTTTGGCACCAACTATATCAACATACATTAAATGTATATTAAATAAATTTCATGAAGCTTGTCAAGAGAGTCCGTGAAATGATTCCTTTTTTCTTTGAGCATTCACTGTTGAATATACAGTAATAATGTTTACTTTTGCTGTTCTATTTATTACATTTGTGAATAAAATATTCAATTGATATCTTTCACCTACCATAGTACATTCCAAACCAAAAAGACTATACAAAAATTTCACAAACAGTCTATTTTCTGAATTGTAGGCCTATCTGAATTACAAAATTTGAAATAAACATCTACATTTCATCAAGTTTTGGAAATCTTGTGAAATGATACCTTTTTTCTTCCATCTACCCTATATTTCATCAGTATCTAAACTTCTAGAATCGATACTGTAATTTCAAACTATAATATTCTATCTATACATTTATTTCTTCTCTTTACAACTTTATTCTGGAAAGTATGATATTGTGTAGAATTGATATTACAATTTCAATCTACAGTATGATGTTTCATAAAATCTATAGAATTATATCTTATTTTTCCAAATATATTTTGGAAAGTCTAATAACATTGTGTAGAATCGATATTGAAATTTCAATCTATGATGTTCCACAAGATCTATTCAATGATTGAATTAATTTTCCAACTATATTTTGTAAAGTAATAAAATAACATTGGGAACAGTTGGAATTATAATCTACTTGATGTCGCACAAGAGCGCGACCCCCCTGAGCGTCCAGTGCCTCGGGTTGTTCTCGGTCTCAAAGTCGATCGATCCGACATACTTCTGATCCGTGCGCTGTGGCTTGCGATAGATAGGACACTCGTACAGCTTCGGATCTTTGCCCAGCGTGGTATTAATCGCGTAGATATAGATAACGGGCATCTGTTCGTAGAGCACTTTCGCCTTGCTCTCTGTGAGTTTTCCGGAGCGTCGGTCGAGACTGGCGCCCTCCAGGAAAAGTCCATGCACGTAGACGCCCTCTGGCGGTGAGTCACTCAACTCTTCTTTGCTGTGTCTTGTGATCAGGTTTTGCAACACTACCGAGTCAAGCGCCCAGCCTTTATGCGCTCGCGTTACCTCCTGTGTAACACACATCAAGTTAAATAGAATAAGTTTTGTGACTAACGTTCTCTCTTTCCTTATATTGTATAATTGATCAAATAGATGAATGCATGTGAGGTAGCTCTTCCATTTCTTTATTTTTCCACTATTTGTAATTTTTACATTATATCTTATATTTGTCAGTGCAGTCTGTCCAAGCAAAGAAGACCCTCTAGCAAGATGGGAAAATGACTCCAGCTTGGTCAATATTTGTTCAAGAATTATAAATATGGTCTTAATAGTAGATCAAATTGTTTCCTACAATTTGAGATGAAATTGATAATTTTTTTGAACCAATAGTGACCAAGCTTGAGTCATTCTCCCATCTTGCCAAAGGATCTTCTTTGCTTGAACAGACTATAACCATACTCTAATGACTCGAACAAAGAGTTATTTGATAAACTAAAGTCACATTGATACAGCAGCTCCTCGAGTGAAGTTTAGCATTTCGGAATGTTATTGTAGAAAAATGCATTTCTAATGTAACGTGATGAGAAAATCAAGCAGTTTACTCACTTGTCTCATGGCAGTTAGAAAGCCTTGAGGATTGAAGAAACCAGTCATCCAAAACACGTTCGGACGTCCATTTTGAACCCATCTGCGGAACTGGCTGTCTCTTTCAAGCAGTTCTGTGTACCAGAAACCGAGAGTAGCTGACTCCCAAGAAACCTGGAGTTTAATGAGTCGATTGATATTGGAAAAAGATAACACATTCCTTACAGATACACGCACATTATTCATAGTTTCTCAAAGATTATTTTTTACTCAAATGCACTTTCCATCAACTTGTTCTTTGAATTATTTCATATTTTAATGCTAATGCTTTGATCGAATGCTATTCATCCTCAAATATTCTTTTGAATATTATTGTTATTGAATTGTCACAAATTATGTGTAAATTTTTATGAACATTGATGATAAAATTTGAATTTTAGTATAATAATATTGATGATCTCATAACTGAACAAATATTGGATAGCCTCTGAAGAACTGGATTTGGACTCATTTATTAGAAACTCAGCATCAACTTGCGGGGAAAACTGATATCTATAGATGAATATCAAGTATGACAAGCGAAGCTGTTGTTGACTTCACAGTAGCCTGATAATTACTGATAGATTAATGGTGAAAATGTGAAATAATATGTGTAAAGTTGAAGCAGACCTGATAGCTAAATTTCGAGTAGAATAATATTTTTTAATGCAAAATATCACACTAAGGAAAATTTAAGACTTGCATTTATGCATTCATGAATTGAATAGTTTTCAATAAGTGTATGAAGCTGATTTAAAAATCCGAATTGTGTTTTTGTACTAGTTTTTCACAAGTTAAATGCTGCTCTCGAAATAGAATAATGAAATATCGCATTGAAATAAATTTACAAAACTCATGAATAAAAGTGAAAAGGCCTACCTTTTGCCATCGATCAGGTATACGAGCATCGTACATGGCATCGAGGGAGTCTCTGAGACCCTGACTCATGACAATTGTACCATCAATGGCCAGCTTCAAGTCCACCAGAGTCGAGTGAACCGTTTTAATCACCCTCTGTATCCGGTCAATCTCTTGACGAAGGAAAATATTCATTGGAAGCAAGGCGCCCATTCTATGTAACGCCTCTCGCACCTGAAAGTAAAAAGAGGAATTGGAACGATAAAAGAATAAAGAGGTAATCAAAAACGAGATTATTTGCAAGAAAATCATCTTTAAAAATACAGTATGATGATTTGTGGAACATATTATTTGATGAAGTAAGAACGAAATTGTCTCAATATTGAAATAGGGATCAAATTAATATTGATGTAATATGATATATTGTCAGATTATAATTGGGAGATGAAGGGACTAGAACTGAAAAACAAGAAAAGAAAGAAAAAAAATTGGATAATTTGAAGAGTTAAAAAGTAGGTTGATGACAATCGAGGCTTTATTCAAGGACCTTCATCTGTCTAAAAAAAGGCATCACATGCACAAGAGACATCAAATGTCTCTAAAAAAAGCAAAATAGGGGTTATCTGAGCTGATTGATTTTCTGAACACTGGAACTCCTATTTACTTCATATGAGAGACTTGAAATATCGAAGAAAATGCTTTGATACCTATTGTAAATATCAAGAAGATGTTAAAATCTTGTTGTTTGATGTCAAAAATTAAAAATTTAATTAAAAAATTATATCTATTATTTTTTTACTAGCAATTTTTTGCTATTAAAACTGCAATTTCTTTATCTGAAATGTTGTCAAATGTGTTGTAATGTTTACTATTACAACATTTGCGCGCGAGTTTTTTATCGGAAGATAAATCATTTCCTGATCACTGATAACCCACTAATTTAATAATAGATTCCAATTGAAAGAGATTGACCTCCTTCGGGAGATTGGCTGTCGTTAGTAAAGACAGTCAGTCGTTTCCCGTCTCTGGAGGAATACTAATTGTTGCATTACACTCTAACTGATTAACTGCATATCATTCAGAGGTGTTCTGCGCCGCCAATTGGTTGCGGAGACTGGCTTATGGTTGAGAGGATCAACGTGCTAACCACACGTTACCTCTATCCTGGTTGATGATTATTCGCTTGCTGTATGGTCTGTCCGGCCGGGGGGGAATTCTGGCGGGGTAGAGGGGGCGGCTTCGGCTCGGCCAGTGTTGGTTCGGGGACTGTGAGTTCTGATTGAGAATTTATGGCTCTTGGGCCGGTATTGGCCGGGCTGGGGCCGTTTTCCCGTCGTGCCGGGGTGTCTTCTTGGCTTGGATGAGCTGTATAGTAGAGTGAATTTGAAACTGTCAACCAGCTGGTAGGCCTAGGCCCTTCATGGGCTGTTGAGCCAGACAAGACATACATACATACAATTGAAAGAGATTCCTCCTAGGTTGAAAATAATGTTTTTACAATAGTTGCGCATTAATTTTGGAATGATTATCTACCAGCATGAAAAACTACTCTTTACGTAAAAAAACTGTTCTCATTAACTCAGTGTACGGAGACTTCATATTATGCAGTCTCTGTAACCCAGTGGAACTTGATGCATGAGATTAAGGTGGAAATACAACTTGAAGAGTAACTAAAATTGAAAAATGAAATCATAAACATACCTCGAAACTATTGTACTGCTTGGGCAATTTTTCAAGCATATCTTCTGCCAAACTGTAGACCACTGATTCACGGGATTCCCCTCCCCCTCCTCCACCCTCTTTAGGCTGCACACTCAGAATGGTGTCCAGTATTCCTTTAGCCGTATTTATCTGGTACCTGATGAAATAAAAATAATTAATTACAAATTCTAAAATTCATTATGAAAAAACTTGATAAAAAATTACTCATAAGGAACAAACTTTTTTCAAATAGAGAACTATGAGAAAATGAAACTGTTGTGAGGATAATTTGGCGGTTGTTCTCTATATCTATAGCATCCAGAGACTCAATAGAGACGGTGGATCTTTATATTTTTTAGATTCTTCAGTGATTCTAAATAAATATGACTTATTATTCTTGGTTCTCATGTAAAATACTTTGTCAAAAATACCTTTGCATTCAAACATAATATACAACTAAATAGGCTACAGCTCAAACTATGTAATATTATAGAAAATAATGTCAAGCTATTCTGCACATTATTGAAAAAAGTTACTATTTTTCCCTGGAAACAAATATATTGCATTAATTTTTTAATTTTCCTGCAATAATTTCAGGGATTTCTCTGTACAGAGAATTACAGTTATTTTACACAATAGGCCATTCAACTGTATTATGATTGAAAAATTAGTTAACATTAAAGCACACTACACATTAAAAGAGTGGAACTGTTTTGCCTATCTATTTACAAAGAAGACATTAAACAGTAAAAAGTAACTGAACTATATTTTGCACTCAAAATAAACGGCCAGTTGTACGTTAATTGAATTTAACCACCCTCAAAAATACCTCAGATTCATTCTTGTCGTGATTTCGGAATATGACATTTTTTCAAGGTGGTAAAATACAATAATTGATTTTGAGAAGTTTGTTCTACTATATGATATGACAAGAAAATCCACCACATATATAAAATATGCCTTCATCATACCGGATACATGACATCACAGCCTACTATCAAAAGCGAAATTAAAATCAACTTATGAAAAATCTAAAGGCATAATTTTGCAAATCGAATTATTATTTGTGTAGAATAATGTGTCAATTCTGCACTACGCAAAAAGTGGTGATCATAGTGCATAAAGTTCTAAATTCGAAATCTCACGTAATATCAGCATTAGCATGTAATCCAAACACTTCTGGTGTATCAGTCGCTGGTAGTTGATTTACATAGTCCACATAACCCTAAAACATTGACGAACCAAGCAATCATACATAGATAATATCTGCCACATGAGCTTCAGAAATAAACCAATGTAATAAGGTGAATGCCATTTCCTGTCAAGATAGATTTTTTTAGAATTTACCTTCCCTACTACCACTTGTTATAGCAAGATTTGATTTTCAATATCACTTGAAATATCTCAGAACACAGATATTATTAAAAAATACAATGAATTTTATAAGTGACAGCTTGATAATTTTCTAATTTAATCAAGAAAAAATTATCATTCAACTCAGTTTACAATAATTGTTGAAACTATTAATACTTCAGCAGGATAAGAAATAAAAAGTTAAAGCGCTTTCTAGTCGATTTATTTTGTGAAGAATAAGGGATTTAATAATAAGAGATTTTATGAAGAGTTTAAAATACAAATCCACACATATTGTGAGTCACAATACTTACCTACTTAGTCGAATCCCCTTTTACCCATTGGGTGTCGATGCACACAGAGATGTAAGTCACAGTAACAGTTTTAATTAAGTGGATTGAGTGAGTGAGAAGTAAGTCATTCAAATTGAATGTATTATTATCAAACTGGATAAATAATCTAAAAATAAATAAGAGTTGATGATATTATTACAGTACCTGCAGATTCTTTGTTATAGGAACTTTGTAGCCTTTATAGAATTCAAAACCAGGCCTCAACAGAACATCACAGAACCACACCTGAAAAATAATAACAATATTCATTTGGAAATGGTTAGTTGTGGACTGAATAATATTCTCCTAGAAAATTCAACGATTTCTGTGTTTGATAAGGAAGCTGATAAATAATCAAGAGAAAGTACTCTACGTAGATGAAGAAATATTAATTAACTAGAAAATGAGAGGAAATTAATATTGTGGAAACAAAATTGATTAGTAGAGGCACCTTTCTGACTTCATAATTGCATATAGAATAATATTAAGATAATAAAAGTAGTGGAAGTAAAAAGGTTCAGAGCGAAAGACTATCAATGGTTGAAAAATGATTATCTGGTGAAAATCTAATCTAATGTATATCTCATCTAATTAAAAATATAATTCGCATTCGTAACATCCATTAGTCATAAATGTATTACACGACTTCAGATTACAACTATTATACCATAGTGAATATAGTACGCGCACAGTGGACTATGAATAAAATACTTGTACAAATGTAATACATTGAAAACCATTTATTTACTCACGTGTGTGAATGTAATGAGAAGTCTCTTGTCAAAGTCGTCAGTTACCCTTCCACCGTATTGTACCTCACCAAGCATATAACAAACAGTAGGCCACGAAACACCCTGTAAGTAATTTGAAATGGAGATATAGTGTACATTCAAATTTCACTGAAATTCATGATAAAAGTCTAAAGAAGAAATTGTAAATGTGGGTACAATTGAACTGGTTTAAAAGGAAGAGATTTCCTGATTGACTGATCCAACAAAATTTCGAAAATAGAAGGAAAATTAAGACATTCTGGAAATAATATTCCAACATTCAACATAATCGTCACTGTCTTTCTGATAAGACACAATAATAAATTATCTATCACACTTCTATTAACTTCTTATTACAGTATCATTTATCGTATTAATCCTATCAATATCATCACAAATTTATCCATTCAGTGTCAGTTGAGTTATATAATCAATATAAGTGTCAGTTGAGTATAATTTAATAATTCTATTTCATTATAATTAATAATCAGAACTAATTCATTAATAGAGCAAAATTAACTTTTTTATTATGTGCTCTACTGTAAAGAACATAAAATTACATTACAACATAAAAAATGATTTCCAATAACCTCAAGATTTATTTGTTTCAAAGTGAATAATTCCCGTCACTTACTCCACGATTTTTAGACGCCCTATGTTTTTCCGTCTTTATAAATTCTACTAGATTAAACAGTAGTTGGCAAAACAAAAACATGATGCATATCTACAAACATCATAATATGCTTGGCTTGACAAGTTCCGTTGAATCTAGTAAAACTTATAAGGATGGCAAAAAATTGGACGTCCAAAAATCGTGATATACAATAATTTTTAAAATACTGTATAAGCTAATTAATTTAGAATCATTTTAGTTGGTTTCCTTATAATTGATTATAAACAATTAAAAGTAATTGATGATAATAATTTGAAAGTTATCAATAATAAATTTAGAATTATTATCTTTGAATTTCATGTGTTTGAGTAGTTCAAACCTTTTTGGGATCCATATCATCGAGATGATTCTGTATGAATTGTACACTGGCGGCGAAGTCGGCCTGGTTGAACTCGTAGGGAATATTCCATCCCAGTGGTCCGAATTTGCGACGCTCCTGTACCACTGTGTGTAAGAACGCCACCGCATACAGTAAAGGCGGCCACTGCTGCTGTGATGAATAGTCCAATGTGTCCTAGTGTACAATTAATAGTTTAAATCATGTTTCCTTTATCTTAGGGCTACTTTATTACTGTTTTTATTTTAAATGTAAATCACAGTACCATTTTCTTTATCATTGAAAAGGGTACTGTGATTAACATTTAAAATAAAAAACAAAAATAGTTTAAATCAGTACAATTCAAAAAGGGGGTGTTCGTAAGTTCGATAGTACAGTTTATTCATTCATTTATTTGAGAAAAAAGAATACATTAAGGTTAGAACACATACAGAACGTCCATAACGTTAACCATATTGTAGCTGAGATTTCCAAATTTTTATAATACAATTCCAACTTGTATAATAGATTTCCAATTTTTTATAAAATTAGCTTCTCAGGAAACTAATAGGAAATTGGATGCTGAAAACACATGTCTTCAGAAAAAAACTAGTAATTACAATCCAAAATCTGTGATAAAGGAACAAAATATAAACTTTATTCCCTTTAAACATAAAATTAATAAGAGAAACGGCCTAGAATTATCGAATAAATTTGATTATAATATTCAATGATTTGATAAAAGAAGTTTGTAATGGAGACCCAAATTAAAAAAAGCATTATTTCATGAAAATTTTTCAGATAAATTGAAGTCTTTGATCTAGGTTAATTAAGGACAAATTGTCAAGTATACAGAAGCCTTTAGTAAAATACTCACCTGATTTATGCTTTGGTAAGTTCTCTTCATGCTGGCTCTTATTCCTTGAGGAGGTTCATTTGTGAATTTTATAGCCATCTGGAAAAGGAAAAGTTAAAGTTCTGAACTGGAAACTGGAATTCTAACAATAAACCATTATAGAAATTCAATGCTCCATATTGATATCATATTAATTTTTGTGAAATAACAACATTTATACTCTTACTTATTCACCTTATCATGGAGAAGTTCCACAACATATCTGAAGGAAATGTAAAATTTCTACTTCTTATACAGCGTATTCGTTAGTATTTAATAAATGGAAGAATAAAAGGCAAAACACGATGACATCACCTGTAGTAATCCGATAGGAAACTGTTGGTGTACTTCGGTGGTCATCCAGAGTCGGAAGCTGTCTTCCACCTTGTCAGTGTCGAGTAGGGCGTCCATGGCCTCGTTGCAGAAAGGGAGCGACAGATGGATGTTCTGCAGCAGCACCCAGCCACCATTCAACATCGCGTCGTTGATCAGACGCCTCGCGTGCAACTCCTGGCCCTGGCCCATCGACACTGATCGCAGACCTGCAACACGGTTAATAGTCTCTGAGATTGATGCCGATATGAGTACTCTAACTTGTGTGTGGGTAATGAGATGTATCATGATGAGAGATGACGATTACTTTCTAGTTAGTGTGTGTCCATGATTCAGTTCAAGATGATACATTCTAAAAGATAGACATAAAAATAAATAAATGAAATTTGGGAACACATATTCCAGACACTCATTTGTACAAAACCTTTTTCGTTGAGACTACCCAACTACTATTTCCTTAGTTAATTCTTTCAACATATTATGTGTTTTTATTTTTGTACTTTGTTCTGGAAATGGTATTATTGTGTGAATTCAACCATAAATAATATTTGTATGAATTCAATCGGGATTAATATTAATGCACAAATACTCACAAATGTCCTTAGCTTTGGCCAAAGCTGAAATTTGGGGTGATGGATCGGAGCCAATGGATAGAATACAGATGAGAGGCGTTCGTGGTTCTGACTCCTCCCAGGTGGCTTCCAAGTCCAAAATACAAGCCTCACCATATTCTGGACCAAGCGACTCTAGAATAACACAAAAATAACACTTTTCAACGAATAACATTGGAAAAAGACATAATAACAAGATTTTAATGATTGAACAATAAATGGAATTGAATTAAACGACTTTAAAAGAGGTCCTGAACTATTCCTTTTCTATTAGAGTTATTACAATGCCAATTATAGGTGGAAACACAGCCCATGTCCGAATCGTCTTCTATCCCAATTTTGATGAGAATATTGAAAGGTTGGTTGAAATTTGACGGATTTATTGATATAGGATGAATACACTGACACATTCAAACACATTGGAATAATACAATAAACTACATATGGATATCTGAATATAAAATATGAGAACTACAAGTGTGACCACTATTAGGAAAAATGAGGAAGTAATACAAAATCAGAATATATTGTTGGTCATTAAGAACCAATAATTGAGAATAAATGACTATTTGATTAATCTTACCTACAATATACCTTCTTGCTTGGGACAATGTCCTGTCTGGACACCATGATCGTATGAGAAGCAATTTTCTAAAGACGTCGAGTGATTTATGGTAACCACAGGGTATTTCCTCTTCCTCTGGTCTTTCTCTCTCATACCAGTTTCGCCAATCACGCTCATTCTGCTTAATCTAACGAAAAAACAAACAGCATGGAATGAAGTGAACTGATTGATCTCGATTTAAAATGATGAGGATTCAAATACAGAATAGATATCAAAATAAAAATTTTCAAGTAGACTAATAGAAACCGTATCTTGTGGGTAGGGGTGAATACAGAGTCCTATTATGAAGACTTTTTCATGCCAATTGTAACTACAGTGACTTATTTCGAAACGGTTGAAAATTATCAAGGCAAGCTCCTTATTGAGATTCACAGGCGATGAGGTTTAACTAAAATTAATAACTTCAAAGATGTATGAAAATAAAACGTCTGCACCCATTTAAGCCAATGCATTGAAACAAAACTGAATGGCGGCCCCCGGTAGAAGGCCTTTTATAGTCACTGTAATTATTAATTGTAACTAGCTGGGTAAACATTTCCATGAATGAATGAGTAATAAGAAATATAAGTACGGTACTGTATAACTGCTGGTATCAATTTTATTAGTAGTCTAGAAACAAGGGTTTCGACCTTCATTTGATCTCACCTCTTAATATTATTTGGTAAAATAAGATAATTATGGTATTGATGACTTGAGTGGAGTGAAAATAACTTATTGATAAACCTCAAAGCACTTTCAAAATATCAGTAGCTTTCAGTAGGAATTCAACATTTGTTTAGACATACAAGACTGAAGATATCAAGTAGAGTTCTGTATGAATCAAGAAATAAAATAGCCCATGTCTCTTGACAAATAATAAAAAATCAAGATGTAAATGAACATAATAGGAGCTACATACTTTTGTTAATACTGTAGAGAATGTGCTAAGTTTGCTTATTTCCACCAGGTTCAACCAAGTTATGTCAAGAATCCATCTGAATGGTTTTGGGGTAACTCCATTCAGATCCAGGGAAGCACCACCTGTAAAAATAACAAAGAGTGAAGAAATATTTGACTGTATGTCATGAAATTCATCGGAAGAAGTACTACTCGACTTTTATTGAGTTTATCCACTATCAAACAGTAGGCTAGGACCAATATGTTTAGAAGCAGTCAACATTTACTAACCTTGGGCTACAACACTACTTCCATAAATATATCTTCTTATATTTTAATAACTCGGATTTTAATAACTCCGATCTTCTAATAAAATTTATCAATATTAAAATTTCCCAACAGAAAAATATGAGAGTTGTACTAGAATTACCAGTATTCACTACTAATATTTATAAAGCTAAAAACATTGAAGTTGTACCAAAATTACCAGTATTACTAGAATTATAACTAGAAAGATTTTAGATCGGTAAACTTTACATTTTCAGAAAACGTAAGTTATATTAAAGAGATATGACAATTTTTCTCACCTTTAATGAAAGCCAGGAATTCTTCATGCGTTATCATGCCTTTATGGACATCGATTTTCATTGCAAGCATAAGAGTGAAGAGAGGCTTGTGTCTTTCATAGAGACTGCGCAACGTGAATTTCCACACTTCGAGTGTGAGATGGCATAAGATATTTTCAATTCTTTCTTCAGTTACGGAGCTTTTTGCTGATCTGAAAAAGCACAAGTGAAATGTACATAGATCACAAATGATTAACAACTTTCTAGGTATTTCATAGGTACATTAGATGAACAAATGACTTAATTTTGTCACTTTGTACATAAAAAAGTTTTTTGAGCGAAGTTCAGGCATAAGAGAAGTCCTCTGTCTCATATAAAATGAAAAGACAAGAAGTTGTGAAACCACTAATTTATTAAAAAATCAAGATACCGGTTTCAGTTGTTACACAATTATCGATTTCAGGTAAACTGAGATTGATAATGGTGTAACAACCGAAAACGGAATCTCGATTTTTTAATAAATTAGTGGTTTGACAACATCTAGTCTTTCCAGTTGTTATGGATAACTACCTCAATATCACCTTCACAACCACTCAAAAGTCCTCTGTTTCAATCAAACCACAAATTAACTAACTAATCTCATAGCCATACAAATAAATTATAGCCAAGTAATTATTAAAGTAAAAATGCTCAACAATTACTTGTATTTCACATTAAAAACATTTGAAGTGTATTTTATGTGTAGCAATAAAATTCCAAAGAATAAAAAAGTTAGGATCCACATCCACTAACAGTTCGATCGTTTACAGCTGATCGCACTGCCAGTTTACAGCTGTTTTGAACTGACGATTGACACAATCTGAACTTTCAGTCCGAACTGATCGACAGTGGATGTAGACCCTGAAGCCGGGTTTATACGATCCCAATTGGCGAGACAATTGTCTTCTGAAACCTACAGCAGATGTAAAGTATAAGTTCTAGGCATAGCTAAATGAAAACTCTAATTGACAACATCAGCTGTTGAAGCGCACAAGAATCAGCCTTCTGGCAATTGTTTCGCCAATTGGCATCATATAAACCCGGCATGAGTATTTTTAGTTTTTACTTACTTCGTTATTGAGTTGTCAAAGATGTTGAGGAATTGTTTCAATGAATTCTGGTACATGACGTTGACGTTGCTCATCTCGACAATGAGAAAGTAGAGAATGGATCCACGGGCTGCAACCGCTCCTGAACTCCTCGCGAGCAATCATGATCTTCCGCTCGGTGACTTCAGACACCTGCAGTTTGGCGTTCACTTCTTCAGCTGTTGTTTTCGTCTCCTGTAGCACTTGAATCAATGCCTCGTCATCCACCAGTGATCCCTAAAAAGTTTAAACAAATATCAGGTGAAATCTCAAAACACCGTCAATTAACACCTTTAATCAAGAACACATTCGACTATCGCATATTCCTATGGAAGCGACCTGATTCAATTCTCACACATATACATTTATTTTTACATAAATGTATAATACATTATGTATTTTTCTGCTTTCAAAATCAACAGTACTTTTACATTATTCGATTTTAATCTTGCATGTTTATCATGTACTAATTTAACTAATAATGCTTTGGTTTTTGGCAATAAAAATACAAATTTTCGAACAATATCCCATTTTACTTTGAAGTAATTCGATACATTTGTGACACGGAGAAAGTAAAAAAATTAATACCAATAGAACATAAATTTAATTTAATATAATTCACTTTCAATTCAATCAGGACATATAGGCTCAATTATGTTGAGATTGAAGTTTGAATATGTGAAGAAAAATGATTACCTGAGTTGATGTAAGTCTATGTAGGAGGTTACTCTCCAATTCTTTCATGCTCCTCTGATTCTGCATCACTGACTCGAATAATGCCACTCTCTCAGCCTCTAGATCCGATTTCTCCATCAAAATAACTCGACCTGTTTACATTAAAAGATTATTGAAGAAAAGCATAATTTTCATCCTTGATGTGTATTGACATTCTTATTGTAAGTCTTATGTATAAATAGAGATATTTCATTTGCAGCATAAATATTTGTCTATAAATAATATTAAGTCTATTCATAAAAAATAACTTTTATCACGGTATCATTTCCAAGAAATTATTAAAGATTAAAGTTTTGTGAATTGAGTCTTCAAGAAAGGAAGAATAGGGATGAGGTTATTGTATTTTTTGGAATAATGTAATAAGTAAGATAATTAGAAAAATTTAAATTAAAAAGTAAAAGATAAAAGAAAAAGTAATTGATAATGGGACACATCCAATTTCAATAGATGTCTAAAATCTAGAGGAACATATAAAACTGATGTAACACTCAATACTTGATTAGTTAGACGAGTTCTACAACTGTATAGGCTACTAGAAATTGACTCACCCAATAGTTGATCTTCTAAGCCTTGTCTTGTAACAGTAAAATCTATAATAGACGTTTTTGCACTGATTTCTGGTGAGTAGGCTGGATTGGGTAGTTTCGTAGTAATGTACAACATAAATCCAGGCATGACGTCATTCTCCTTATCTCCAACAACAACCTAAAACGTTTTTACAAATGAAAAAAATTTGAATCAGGATTATTTATATATTTTTGCATAAGAAATTTCAATTCTCATCTCAAGCGTCAATAACTTGTCAAGTTGATCATCAATTAATAGTTAATGTATACAAAAGCTATATTTTCGACGGATTTGAAAACATGCCTTGTAATAATCATATATAAATATCGTATGGAAGGATAAACCTTATAGGAGAAATATTGAAAACATCATGAATGAAGAGGTAGGTGAAATAATCATTTATTGAACGATATAGAGCATGAATATGAATTACATTATTATAAAATGAATTGAATTAATAGATTAGATGGATGATTAGGAGAATCATCGGCCTACAGCATTGAATCAAGAAGAATCTTGATCAAATAAAATTTGAAACACCATAATCACAATAATTTACCTTTTCGATTGATCCCGATTTGATGAAATTCTTTTCAAGAACGTTATCAATGACAGGATCCAGTTCTTCTCCAACATCCTCTATAAGCAGCGGTCTTCCGAGGGACAGACTATCCTCCAAGTGAGTTCTGAAGTATTTGTGATTCAGAGAAGAGATCTAAAACAAATAAGATACATTCTCTCGATTTCTCATTTACCAATCATTTACAGTTTTGTTCATTTAACATTCTTTTTTATTGCGGATGATGCTGACATAAGTATTTAATTTTAATTGTGCTTAGGTAATAGAGTGCGAAGGTGATTTATGAGGTGGTTAAACGACCATGCCTCTGGTGGGATTCAAACCCACGACCGGGTAGCGCTAGCGGACTGAAGGTTGTAATGAATTTATACATTGATAATTATTTTTTCTCAATTTATTTGCCAATCATTTAATTTTTTTAATTGATCATTCTATCTTAACGATGATAATTTTATCTTATTTCTCTTAAATACCCCTCTCATCACCCACGAACAGGTTTAAAGCTCATATAAGCATCTCCTTTAAGAAAAAGAGGAGAAACATAATAGAAGACTTGATGTATTTTTAACAAGTGTGATAAAACTAAACCAATAATTGAAACTGATATCATAGAGAAAACATACGATTGCAATGCTTCGTCAATGCTGATATACAGCTAAACAATCTTTATGAAATAAAGGAATGACTGTTGAAAATTACACAACAATCTTCAGCCAAACTTCAACTCTAATAAAATACGATTATTTGAACATATCTAGTTTTTTCAATAATTGGGTAGATTAATCAAAAACATACCTGAAGTTCATTAGTCGACTCCTTGTTCTTTATCCACATTTTGCCTTGATTTTGTGGATCCACAAGCAAAGGATAGGAAGATGATTTTGTAACAATTAGAGCATTTTGAACGGACAGCTCATCGTTTGGCAAACCTTGCAGGGTCCATTCTGAGAACCTGTAATTTTAGAATACATATTACTGTTGTGATATAGGTTTACAACGGAATCAATAGTATTAAAATGACGAAGAACATTGCTGCATTTTAGTATCATATACGTTGAACAATATTTGAATTATAACTCATGATCAGTTACCATCAGTAATCAGATCAATAGCTTAATCGTCAACCAGATTTAATTATGAATGAATTCTATGAAAAGATAGCATGGTTTAAAATAAGTTAGTCTATCATGTTTCTATTAACATAACGAATTGGCGAGGTGAACATAGATAAATAACATTGATAGATCTCACTATGAAGACTTTATAACCATGATTATATAAAGAAAACCAAGTATATACCAAATATATACATAAAAATACTTTAAGTGATTCTATTGAAATACTATTCACCAATTGAAGGAGAATAACAGAGGATGCATGAAATTATTTTGAATTGTGCAATAAAATGCTTCAAATGAATTCATGTATGCTAAAATTAATTAATATTCCTGAAAAATATTTACATTGGCGGAATCGACTAGCATATTTGTGATGTTGAGATTGGCCGTGAAAGGAATGCAGCGAGTTTTCAAAATAATCATCCAACTTTTGACAAGTCCAGCTCGGAATTCCTGATTGTAAGGCCCGCAGTAGGACAGAAATCCTGTAGCTAGAACGACGTCTCCAACCAATCTATATTGAAACAAAAACAAACAGTTGATATTTCATGGAAATTGAGAATATTTTCATCGAATATTTTATTATTAATCAATATACCGACAAATACTCTACACAATTTCACTGGAGAGCCCAACTATTAGAGAGCTGTAAAACATGGATTCAAACAGCATGAGCATGAAATGGGTACGGTACTCAAATTTGAGAGATGCTTATAACTACAACTACACGCTTTAAAAAACAGACCAATGTATTCTAACTTGATAAAAGTTGGTGTAACACAGACACAATTTTTTTTATTGCGGATGATGCCCACACAAGCATTTTAGCTTGTGCGTGGGTAATGGATCATGAGTGCGAAGGTGATTGATGAGGTGAAAAACAGCCATGCCACTGGGATACAATACAAGTTACAAACGTGATTTAAAACTGAGAAGTTCAAATCCCATTAAACTGATAATGTCGAATAGTACACTGCCAAAAAACCCTCACACTATATCAGTAAGCAAGCACACAAATCGGAGGAGTTTTCTATTGTCTTAAGAGGTAGAAAAAGTAGTTCAACTTTGAACTCGAATACAGTACCTGCCAAGCTGTTTCTTGAACTCCTTGCTCTGCTGGGTCCAGCGCACCTTCTCGCCACCGAGGCCGTTGATGAGTGCGGTGGCGGCGGTCATTTTTCGTAGACACACATTGGCGGCGTCCGTCAGCCGCTGCTTGTCGCTGACCGCGTTGTCGTACTGCGCCTTCACCTCGCCGAGTGCCGTCTCCCGCGCCGCCAACTCCTGTTCGGCACGCCACAGGTCGTCCATTGCCAACTTCAGACGTGCTTCTTGCATTGTTAGGTTGGCCTATTTTCACAAATCATTGATGAAAATGTTATTAGACATTGTAAGTTAAACAGTGAAAGCCAATCAGTAATTTCATCAAGTGGAAAAATAGCTTTAACTAAGGGTGCGTTTATATCGGAGCAGTGATAAGCGATCCAAGCTGTGATACTAGAGAATATTGACGTGCATTCTAATAAGTCTGTTTGTTGGAACTCTTTAATATTAAACTTATGCGTTGCAAGCTAAGATCACAGCTAGGATCGTTTATCACAGCTCCGGCATGAACGCACCCTAACATTCGGCTGATTGATTGTGATAGTGATTTGATCTACTTAGAAGAACTTTCATTCGCATAAGTTAGTTTTGATAGTTCTAGGTATTGGCCACTCGATGACGGTGGTTTCTAATTAATCGCGAAGTCAAGTCACAAACACTGTGAACTGCTCTTGGATGGGTGACCAGTATTTGGCCAAATACACATTGGCGATGGGAACTTACCCGTAAAAGCCTCCCCACCATTAAAAGCCATACGCATATTAAAAAAATCAAATTTCCAATGGAAGCTATATAAATAGAACTAAGGACATTTTCTACTGTAAATTCAAATTCATTTCATAAATTATTTCTTTACTATTTTAAATAAGTTCCAAGTTAGTTATTTGGTCAATATTTTTAGTAGCAAAGTCCATTGAATAAGAAACTTAATTATTATTGATCGTTAACTGCAATATCTAATACATACTCCATTCAATAAGTATCGAGACTGGTTTACTGTAGCCTCAACTGAGCTTCTTAGGGGGATCCGACTAGTGGGGATCGATTGATGGGATCTTTACGAATTAGAATCACTGTGGTGCAGTCGCCTACGTGCATTAGTTGAGGCAGGAGGTCGATTTCCACGCCGAGTGTTTTTACCTCGCGTCGCAGCACCAACATGGAGCTTACCAGCGAGGAAACCTACGCTCCAAAATTTTGCTTCAAACATGGAAAATCAGCGTCGTAGACCCTCTCCCTTGTTAAAGAGGCATTCGAAGACTCCTCAAGTCGCGCAAGAGTTTTTCAGGGGGTACAAAATGTTTCAGGAAGGCCAAGAACTTGTTGAAGTCGAGTTTGGCTTGGACGCCTGACAAACGCTTGAGCTGGGGCTTGGGTGGTGAAAACTGAACAAATTTTGGTATCTGACGGGCATATAATAGTCGCTCTCATCAGTGAGAAGAATGGTCTTGTGGTGGAAACCATCCAAAACAATCGAAACAGTTGATTTGGCGATGAGAAAAACTGTGAGGACTTTTCCAACTGTGGCGCTGTGCCACAGTGCGATTGTTCGGCAGCATCGACTGGCGAAATTCTGCGTTGCCAAGTCATATCAACACCCTGAACACTCCATCTGCCTTTTTTTCTTACTTCTATAAGTGGAAAGGCCGCTGTGAGTGCAGGAGTTTGACTCTGATGGCTTGACTTTGGCTTCCAAACAGCTGCGACGCGCTTTCAAAACACTCGGCACGAAAATCGACTTCCTGTCTCAACGAATCGACTTAGGAGGCTAAACCACAGTGCCCCTGAACGGTAAAGAACCCCTTTACTGAGCCCAACCAGTTGAACCTCTCTCCACGTTTTTGTTAAGACTACAGAAAACCAGTCTCGATACTTAGTGAATAGACCGTAATTATTCAATCATTAGTTTTGATAGTGATTTAACGAAGTGCAAATAACTTTCACAAACATTAAGTTCAGCTAGCTTTTGATCAATAATTATTGAGGATGTGAGATACAACCCATTGAAAACTTCACCAACTTTCAGAATTCGAAATTGAATGACAGATTACCTTGAGGGGAAGTACTTCTTTATTGACGCTATGAAAGAAGGACATGGCTTTTGTCCATGACAGCAGCCCGGCTACGTCACCGCACACCCTTTTAGCAGTGTCCATATTATAATCCTCCATCTCAAAGTACGGCTGAAGTAATTCCACCATCTCATTGTTTATTATGTCTTTTGGATAGTTCTGCAATTGAAGCAGGAACGTTGTGCTAGCCATCATCTGAAAAATGGGGGTTTGAATTAGAATAGAATCGCTGCCTTTATTTCACCAGGTAAGGGCGTACCCGGCCCTCTCTTACTCAACACTCTATTTACTCAGATTTCATTATAGAACAAGAAACACATGGAAGATCTCAATAAAATACATATGGGAAACATATTTAGAAAGATCAAACCAACAATCATAGGAAAGATGAATTCCATGGCACATAACAATTCTAGTGATGGATGGAATCGTTACAATCATAGTAATAAGAGAGAGTGGATGAATAAAAATCTCACTTAACCCAAGTTATCACTAGCATAGCCTTCACAAAATTCCTAGCTTCAAATGTTTCAACTAGTGAGAATAAAATTATAACTGAAACCATTCCAAATTAAGAACCATGTTATAGTAGAGTTGTTACTCTAAACCGGCTTCCTTAATTTTCGTTTATTTAGTGAAACGTTCATTTGCATCGTCCCCAAGATATTTTATGAATTATCAATAGTATTTTAAATAATCATCAATGATTATTACACAGTAATACAACCAATCGAATACTACAACTTCATGGAAGGTGCAATTCATTATTGAAAATTTGTCGAGTTTATTAAATCCAACAGACTTAAACAGGGGAGAACACAAGTTAATTTTGTTGATAGCTTTTGAGTTTAAATTGATTACTAAATTTAATAGGAGTTGAGAGAACTTTCAACTAGATTCTTTGATTCCGATAGAACTATTTTAATGAGAAAAGAATCCTTCCTTGATCATCTTCCACTGATTGAATAAAGTCTTTCAACTTTTACAAGCAACCGGTGAATTCAAACGACGAATTCTTTCTGTTACATTGAATATAAACTATTCGAACCTTCAATGACTCTGCCCAAGATGGTTTCGGACAGGGAGCAGCGGTATCGGCGATTACAGCATGTAGTTTTCTCTGGAACAGTATCAGTACACAGTCCATGATGCGCATTATAAGGTGAGGTGGGCGTCCCAGTTTGCGTACAGTTGCTGCAAGCAAGATCAGTGTTAGCATTGATTTTATTAGAAAATAAATATGACATTTTATATTATAATTGTAACGCAGGTTTATTTTCGATTGTTTTATTCGATTCATTAATTTTTTCTATCTTGTTCAGAGGAGATTCAACTTTGGGCACACAGTTTTATTTACTTCTATGATGAATGTTGACGTGAATTTGATCTATCCAAGCTTAATTATCGAACTATTTTCTATAAACATTATCACCTTTGCTTAAAATACTTGCAATCAAGTCGCAATTGTAACAATAAATAATAATTAATAATAATATACAAATCAACCTTCTATTATTGAATATTTGAACCTCACCAATATGTGCTGGTTTGATAGTGTTGAGCGCTGCCTCGGCTTCCTCCAAGGCCGGCTTGGCTGCCTCGAGCTTTTCCTCAGCGAGAGCCTTTTCATGCGCTATGCCTGCCACTAGAGCCTCGGCCTTCTCCTTCACACACATCACCTACAATGCAACACAATTTCACTCTTTATTAGCAATGTAATATCTTTATTAGCTTCACAGGAAAAAACAATTCAAAATAAAGACTACCGCAGTCATTAAAAAGCAAAAGAAGATATAGACATATAGATAATATGAAAAGGATTTTTCAAAGTTTTTTCCATCACTAACTGGTTATGAATATATACTGTACTGCAATTTATGTGTTTGTAACTCATGGAATGAATAATAAACAATGAATAAATAATACAAAAAGTTTTATTCATCAATGTTGATTTCCATCTTCCCATCACGAACTGCTTATTACTATACTTATGATAATGCTGATTATGTAATTCTAACTCAACAATAAAACAT
This sequence comes from Sogatella furcifera, assembly GCA_017141385.1. Taxonomy (NCBI): domain Eukaryota; kingdom Metazoa; phylum Arthropoda; class Insecta; order Hemiptera; family Delphacidae; genus Sogatella; species Sogatella furcifera. The sequence continues at coordinate 11,541,389 of CM029551.1, read as the reverse complement.
GAATTGTGAACCCTTTCCATATATTTTTTCGAAGCATAATAATACAGAATATTATTACATTGTAAATCATATAAGAGCATTAATAGATGGTGTGAAAATTTGAGTTTTAGAAATATAAGAGTGATTAAAAAAAAACGCCGGTTTTAATACATCAAATGAAGAGGCTTATTCAAAGGGAAAATTGAAATTGAATACTTCAGAATGTAAATCTCATTTTCCGATTTCATGCATAAAAAATGATGTCATGCATACGTTCTTCTCTACTGCGCTTGCACGCATCAACTCTATCCATGTAATTCACTATTACTGCACAAGTTCTCACTTCCATTTCCCAGATAACCCGTAGATTTTCCTCCTTCAAGTAATTGATGTTTCAGGGGTTAATAACATACACCATTGACTTCTGAAGTCATTAGGGTATGTTATTTGGAATTGACAAGTCATTGAGTTTATCAGCGAGATGAAAGTGGAAACTTGTCGAACAATAATAGTGAATTTATGAAAAGAGTTGATGCGTGCCAACGAAGTAGAGGATTACACAGACATGACATAATTTTCGTTCAAGTAAACCTTTTAATTTAATATATTAAAACCGGCGCTCGTTTAAAAAGGTATATTTTATGACATAATAATCTCTTTGTTTGGTTTGAGTATTTTAAATAGGAAAAGTTTTGGGATTTATAGCCTATTGTAATTTTCAATGTAAAATAGCCAAGTAATGATAAAGATGAAAAAATCGTTTGAATTGACCTGATCCTTGACAGCCTCAGCCTGCATGGCGCGCTCAGTGACCTCAGCTAACACGTGTTCTGCCTTCTGGGAGGCCAGAGCCAACTCGCGTTCCATCAGCGCCAGCTCCTGCTTCAGCATCTCCACCGAGCCACTAGCCTCCTCCAGCTTCGCCAGACCTAAAATGTGGCAACAAACACACACAGAGATACGATTATTCATATCTTTCAAATGCATTATAAAATCTTCTACCCCAAACTCTAGATTAAAGGGCAGCAGAAGTTGGCTAAAGATTCGACCAATGCGCTCTCTAATGTTAGTTTATCAATGGCTGAACAGCCCATGAAGGGCCTAGGCCCAACAGCTAGCTGCCAGCTTAATATTCACTCCACTATACAGCAGAGGATAATAATCATCAACCAGGATAGAGGTAACGTGTGGTTAGCCCTTTAATCCACCCAAGCCAGTTTTCGTTAACAAGTAACGGCGCAGAACACCTCTGGATAACATCCATTTAATCAGTTAGAGTGTAATGCAACAAATAGTATTCCTCCAGAGACGGGAAACGACTGACTATCTTCACTAATAGTAGCTTTCCAAAACATGTATAACACCAACAGCTATAATGACAAGCCTATTCCCCAAAAGAGCGTTTCTAATGTTAGTAAAAGAGCAAACCCAATAGGAACTAGTCCCGGACCTTCATTCCTTTACAATGACAGAGGTTCCAGAAGTATTAATAATTGAAACAAAAATGCTAACGTTTATTTGTGATTGAATTAATTAGAAAACAAGAATAAAATAAAAATCTTCACTGGCTAACAATTGGATAAATCTTTTCATAAAATGATATTAGCAATGTTGAACCTGTTGAAGTCGTTAATGTTGTTGGAGCTGTTAATGTTGTTAGATGCTAAAGTCGACAGCAGCTGCCTACCAAAACAGAAAATTAAAAAGCACAGGTTTATTGGAGATGTGATCCTTCTCCATGCCTGCCAGGTATAAAATTCAATTGTTAAAAAGGAATACATTTATAGAAATGCGCTTGGAAATAGTTGAAACACTCCTTATGGTCCAGACTTGTTTCCTTGGCTACTAGTTTTTGTTTGTTGCCTTGAAAGATGCACTTGGGGTAGAACTGATTTAAACGCAATGAAATAATTCATGAGCGTTTTCGCAATTGATTGACTACTTGTTCTAAACTTCCTACCATAAGGGATTATTAGAGTTTCGAAGTCAAAGGTACAGGAATAAATGTAACCCAGGAGACAATATTGAGTTGTATGAATAGTTTAGATTGTGTATAATTTTTTTTATATATTTCAAGAGGAAGAGAGAAAGAAATAAGAAGAGAAAATTGTATAAATGAGAATTTAAAAAACTGATAACATTAAAGAGTAAAATGTATGAAAAAGTGTTTCGCACCTGTGTCCATTCGAGCCGCACCCTCGCCAAGCTCCTTCTGTTTCTGTTTGTAGATCGTCTTGTAGCCGCCAATAAAGTTCAGGTAGGATTTCGGTGTTACGTGAGTGGCACGGCGGTACCTGAAAATTACATAAGACATTTTTCATTGCAGGAAACATTCTGATCTACAATTTGACAAAATTTATCATTTATAATTTTTCAATCAATATTGACCGAGCTCGAGTTATTTTCCCATCTTGCCAGTATGTCTCCGTTGCTTGGACAGACTATTAGATTAGTAGATTGAAAAATACATTGATGTTACAGATTTAGTAGATTTTAGCAGATGTAAAGTGAACAGTGTTTTCGCTACACTTCACGGAAATAAGCTGCTTACCAGTCCCTATGTAGACTAGGAAGTCGTCATTTACATACATAATCAATCAGCTGTTGTCCTCGAGCGGAAAGAAGTCCTTTCCATGCAAGGACCATCTCTTTCCAAGCGTGGACACTGAACAGCTTGCGCCGTCTAGCGAGAGAGAATACAACTACAATGGACCATCTCTTTCTGTGAAACTGCCAGAAATTTGTCCAAAACAAGAAACTTTGTATTGCTATTGACAATTTAGAAACGTTTAGCGTTTAGCTTAAACGTTTCTGGACTAAGAAAATTTTCAAAATTCAATGATAGTTTTAAACTTTCAATTCAATCAATAACCGAAGCTCTTCTGTTTCAGATCGTACAGCCAATGTTCAGTATAGTAAGTTATCCGGTCTAGCTACCTGAACATTCTCATGATATCAATCCATAATATTGTTCATTTATGAGAGTGAGATTAATAAAATTTATTTGAAGTTTTTGAAAATTCAAATCTCAGTGTATAATCAAGAAATACCATGACTCCATTGACGGAAATCAAGGTTTACGGTATTCGGAACTTATTCCCACGAATACGGCATAAGCCTGAATTGTAGGAAACATATACAATTTGAGACTAGATTTATAATTTTTCAAACAATATTTCAGATTAGTAGATTTTACAGATTTAGTAGATTTTAGCAGATGTCAAGTGAACAGTGTTTACTGCTTGAAAATTCGGCTCTCGGATTATTGATACTTTACTAAAGAGAAACAATTTGACTTCGCATTTTACAGATTGGTGTTTTGTATTTTTTGATCTTTTTATTGGTCTTCATCACATTTATCATCCTTTAGTTCCATAAATGATTTGGATTTATTTCTCAGTAAACAAATAAATATGCGTTTTAAATGGTTGGGGAGCTACTATCTGCTCGGTCTGATTGTGTTCACGCATGCAGAAGCAGTCCATAGTGTTTGCCTCTTAACATCACAATCACGTCGCAACCGCCCTCACCGAGCATCCTAACACAATTTTTTCACTAATTTATTCAGTGATAAACTTGCCTTTGGAAGTACTCGCTGGAAGTGGTGGAAACCACGTCCTGTATGAATCCGAGTGCATTCACCAATTCTTTTTTGACGTCGTCAGTGCACTCTATCTCGAAATCGGAAATGAAGTGTTCGGCCACCGCCACTAGCGCATCCTTCGGCCACGGCTGGAACCAGTCTATGGTGCACCCTGACACCAGGGCCGGGAATCGCAACGCTCTGTTTCTGAACTTCTCTCCGACCTTAATTCGCCAGAAAACACAACATTTCAACAGTAATACGAGTAAATTTGATTCAATTATTTATTGTATTAACATTCTCAATTCTTTACTGAAACATGACAATATTTTCAAGTTTTAAACTAATTATTTGAGTGAATTTTCTTCAATTATTTATTGCATTAACATTATAAATGCTAGATTTTTTGTGACTATTTCGGAATCCAAATCATCTCATTTTTAAAATACAGTACAGAAGAAACATAGTCTTGATAATAATGAGATAAAATAACCATTTTATCATATTTGAAATCAAGGTAGTATGAAGATGGCAAATAGTGAATAGAAATTTAATGATATAAATACAATAAAAATGAAAATTACAGTAATCTCTCATGTTTCTATTGGAACATGAAAATGAACACATAAAAGGGTACTGTAAATATAATAAATACGAGTACAAATCACAGGACCATTTTATTTATTTACTGTCCCAAGTATTTAAATACACCAGGTACAAGAACAAATACACCAAGTACAAGTAATGTTCCAATAAATATATAAATGGGTACTGTTATTTTTATTTATTAAATTTGCATCAGTGGTAGGCCTATCCCTAAATCACAAATTGGATATACATAAGGTGAATACATTTTACTGGAAACTCAACAGAGTTACATCATAGAGAAATTATACTTATTTCTATACTATAGAGATGTATACTTATTACTATAGAGATGTATTTGAAATTTTGTATTTTGAAACTGAAACTTACAGGTGAAAAGCAGAAGACGACGTGTAGATTCTGGCAAGTACGAACAAGGAAATGCTCCATTACATTTTCATGAGTTAGAGCACATTTGGGGTTCTCACGTTTCATGACCGGCGTCAACTCTGATATGATTTCCTGTTGCTCATCCTTTGTGAACAGATTCGATATTACACCTATTAAATGAAAAAATAATTTAGAATCACTATTCTCAATCAGTCAATTAATCAAACAACCAATCAAATCTTAATTCAATACTAAAATCGAAATGTACATGAATGCATATTAAGTACATTAACATAATGCTATGGATCTTCACGCATTCCACACTAAATCAAGAAAAGTTACATTTATTTAAAGTACTTTTATGACAGTTTTACACTTATACAACAGATTTTACATTTATTTAAGGTAATTACTTGATAATTTTGCACTTATTCAACAGACTTTACATTTATTCGACGTACTTTTATGCCTAGCAGATCAAACAATGAAATAGACGTCGATGTATATTGTTTAAAACCAGGTATATGAAAATAACATCTGGATTGTTATTATAATAGCATATGGAAATGTAGGAAGCAGGAACGTAGAACTCTACATGATTGAATAATAAAAACGAAACAACGATTTCGATTTGATCAAAATTCAATTTAATAGTACGATTATCTCAGATTTCGTTCACATTATTCATAATCTTGATTGCGATTCTTCCACAGAAATACAAGAGAAGTGTAATTGCAGAGAAATACATTGAAGAGTATGTGATTTTTCCAATTATTCTAATTATAACACGTGATCATTATGAAATTTGAAAAGTTCACTTAACATTACTAGAAATTAGAATTATAAGATGAATATAATCATCTTGTTCTAGCACTCTAAAATATACACGAACGATATCATTATACAGAAATATTGAAACTTCAAAAGGAAATTACATACCTGAAGAAAGAATATTATTCAGATACTCCAAAAAGCCTTCTTCCTTGATGTCCAAATCGGTGAATATGAAGGTGGTTCCTTTCCCTTGTACACCACAAGTTCTGTACAGAAGTTTCAAGTCTTCAAGAAAGTTGGCTACGTTATAGGATCTGAAATTGTAAACAAAAACATTTTCACATGCAGGACATGAATAAAATAGGTAACAATGCAGTTCAACGAACAACAACTGAATAAGAAAATGTGATATTGACTCAATGTATTTGAACCTGCTCAATTCAAGGGGAGCAGAATGGAAACAAATTCAGTATTGGAAACACAGTATCAGGTGCGATGATGTGATTCACTTTCAATACACTAAGACATATAAATTAAGATAACTTAATCGTCGAAACAATTGTCTGAATTTTGTTTAAATAAATAGAGATATTTGGACAACTAAGTGAGTGTTTTCATTTTCATTATTCGAAAAGTGAATTTAATATTTCCATAAAATAATAAGCCTACGGCTTCATTCAGTTTTTTCTTGCTTAAATACGATTGAGTCAATTATGAGTATGTCATGCACTGAGATCAACAGAGAACCACAACACACTGTGAAAAACGGCTAGGAAAAATTATTAGGAATATGGATTAGAATATGATGAAATGAAATGGTACCTGGTCAGAGCGATTTGGAATGTTTTATAGCCAGCAATAAATGAGGCCAACTTTGTTAAGGACTGCTTTCCTGAGCCACCCACTCCCACAAGCATCACGTTGCCTCTGGGATGCCTGATAACTCTTGAAATCTGTAATCAATCATAAATTATCATTCGACACATCAATTTTTTAATATTTAACACTGAACACATAACACCTAACACATAACATTTCATAACACATAACAATAGATTTAAGGATTGAGAGAAATGAATCCAGTGAAAAATGAAAAATATTGATAGGGCCAGTTGAACAAAACTCGATTGAAGTTCGATTTCTAATTATTATAAAATATGGATTAACAAATTAATTATTAATTTACCCTGATTACAGGAAATTATATAATGACCATTGCAACAGTGATAATAGAGCTCTATTCATTTAGTATTTTGGACAAAGAATTTGGTAACCAACTTGTAAATCGGTTGAATATTATTATCAATTATACGTAAGAAGCAGAAGCTATAGAATGGTTTTGTAGTAATCGCATTCTGATAATGAAATAGCGATTCTTAACATTATATCGAAGGAGGAAAATATAGTTAAATTAAGGAGAAAGATGAACCAGTGACGCAAACGTCAATCAAAGTTAGATTTCGAGTTGCACAATAAAAATTACATTTTCAATATCCTACCAATTAACGATCTACTACCTTGGTTTGTTCACCTTAAACCCTACCTCAAACTTCTTCAAACTAGCTTAAAATTAGTTCAAGTTATTCAGAAAGTAAGTCTGATTATTGGAGAGGAAGAGTACCTTGCACAAACGTCAATCAAGTTTCGATTTATTTGTTTGATTTCTGAGGGTGATGTTTTTGAGATTTTACTATATAAATTTTCAAGATCCTGCCAATTGACCATGTAGACAATATGGATCGAATATACTGTCCATTGAAGGTGAAAATTCAGTTGAAGTTTTAAAAGAAGTAAATTCTATTTTTGTTAATTTATTCTAATTTGTACCTTAACCAAATGCATCATGGCGTCGGGAAAAAAGACAAGATCCATTCCTGCGCCGCGCACCATTTCGTTGAACTGAGCCAGAAACATGTCCAAACGCTCCCTCAATTCGTCATAGTTGGTTACTGGCTCATACACCTTGGGAAGTTCCATGTCGGTGTCTTCTCCCTCTTCACCGGTTGGTTCTGGTGCGTCTCTTTCAACATTCAAAATTACAACATTAAACAACTCATAACATAAGAAATAATTCAACAATGTTTGAGGGAAAAGAGAGAAATTGTTTCAAATATTACATTATCAGTTTCTATCATCAATGCGGAAAATCCGAAGTAATTATTTCACGATGAAATAAAAACTGAATTTATTGTTTAATTCAACTGATAAATTATATTCCCACACTTTCAAAGCTCAATCGAAATTCAGTTCAACGTCTGCAAATTGTAAACATCAATGGGAAATGGTGGTGAATAATGATTAGTTCCCACCAATCGGTAATTACTTAAATACAGTTTTTTAGTCATAGAATATAAACAGAATTGGTAGTTTGCAGTGAGCAATTGTATTGGTCTTGCAATTGTGTTTGTTTTAAATAGTACTATTGATCTATGCAATTATGTTTGTCCTGATCGAATAGTACTATTCATCTATGCAATTTTAATGTTCTTGCAATTCTGTTAGTACTATTGTTCCAACCAGCTTCAACAATAATAAATTTATAATGAAATAATCAAGACTGATGTGAAGCAGAGAGCTAGAAGAATAATAATGGAAAAGAGTGGAATGAATTATGGAGATTAGAAAGACTAGGAATTGTCAAATCACAAATATAATAGAAATAAAGATTTTTTCGAGATATATATTTTCCAATAAATATGGGCTTGAAAATGTTTAGTCTATTTATTCAATATGGATTACTACTACCACACCTCAATAGGCTCACCTTCATAACTACACCAAAATGAGGAAAATATACAACATTTACAATGAGAAGGTTTTGTAATAGGCATAAATACTAGAAATTCAAGATTTATATCGACATAAAATAAATTTGGTAAAATAAAATGAGAACAAATTAATACTGACAGTTCATACCTTATAAGAAAAATTTATGTAATCAATACAAGAGCTATTGTGACGTTGTCAAGAAAAAGAGAGATTGTTACCTCATGAAATCAACAAATACAGGATCAGGTAAAGACTTTTCTTTGTATTGAGGTCCAAGCTTTTCTTCAACAAGTTGTAATAAGGCTTCATCGAACCATTCTTTATCAGACTTCAAAGTGAACCTGCAACATAAAATTCAAGTGACAGAGTAATAATGGAAATTAATAAAGGTTGAAAATATGAAACAGATCTTGATAAAAAATAATTGATAGCTATGGAATGAAAGAGAGCTTCAGTTATGGAGTATGCATAAAATCTTTCATAAACTAATTGAAAAGCAATAAAGAGGTTTCAGGATTGAAAATTATAATAATTCAATTTTCAATAGATAAAACTATGGATTTATTGTGATTGTAAGAGAAGATACATAGGAAATAAGAGAATAATTGAGTATTTACCTGTCAGAGAACACCCTGGTGCATTCATGCTTCCATAATACCATAAGAACATCCTCACTATCAATGACTGTGCTCAGGGTCCCAACCATGCCTTGCCAAATACGAGACAAATCACGCAAACTGAACACGTAATGGAATTTAGCTGGAGTTGGCAGCAGTTTTATCTGTAGAATTGAAAAGTGAGATGTTTTAAAAACAAATGTAGAAAGCAAAACTTTCATGTATATAAATAGATTTGTAGAATACAGGATCCAACGGATATTCTGAAGGGGTTTTTATTAAATTTCATACAGCAGTTCAATGTGAGAATGTATTATTCTCTAAATCGCCTTTTTCTTTAATTGTGACTCACAATTAGATGAACAATGAATGCTCATTTCATACAATAGAATCTCGAAATAAGAATCTTCAAAACATGACTTTTTACTCTTCTCTTGACAATTTCGAAAACATGACTATTTCTCTCTAATTTACTCTTCAGTTAGACATTGAAAATGCTGCAAATAATTGAACACAATAGTATAATGATAATTTAAAAAATAATGATAAAATGGTATAATAATAATATTATTTATTATAATAATAATTATTATCATCGTATGCCACATGTGATGGGGAGTTCTAAAAGGAAGTTCCACCGGCAAAATGACCTCAATGATTATAATGAGTATAATTAAAATTCCATAATAAAGCTTTTGAAATTGAAGGTTCTAAATATTATTATTGATTCAGTACCTTTATGGTTACTTAAAAATTATTTTTAATGGTTGAAATTATTGTAGAATCACGTTAAAGCACTAGTTTAAACATTAGCTGGACATTTTCTCCTCCTCTCTTCTTCTTCTTCTCCTTAGCATATTTCCCACTTAGGTGGAGTCGGCGTTTCGGGTCAGTCTCTTCCAGGAGTCTTGGTCATGGGCTTCGTTTGGTGCTAGATGGACATTGTCTATCGGTCTTATATTAAGCCATTATCAATATTAAAAACCGACAATATACACGCACTTATGGGTTTGGGAACTATTGATTGTATAGATTGGATAGAACTGTTTGACTCAAAGTAATGATACATCATAAATTTCAAATTGGATCTTTCTAAACGAGAAAGTGACCACAAAATGAATGAACCAACCCTTGTTGTTTGCCATAGAAGGCGAGTAAGAGGTATCAGCTTCTTGATGAGACTTCGCACTTCCGAAGTAAAACCTCTCTTGACATTGTAATGGCCTTCTCCAATCACAGAGAATATTTTATCGATAGATGAATCCGAAGGGAGAGGACAGTTGTATATACAGAACTGTCGCTTTAAACGTGATGGTATGTCATTTCTACCTCCACCTGCAATCATGAAATTAATTTTATAAAAACGAAATAGAACCCACTTATTGAATATTTAATCGTAAATCATTATTAGGTATGATATAGCCTGCCCAAGCAAAGAATACATTCTGGCAAGATGGGAAAATGACTCTAGCTCGGTCAATCAAAATTCATAAATTTGGCCTCAAATTGTAGAACAAAATGTTTCCTACAATTAGAGATAAAATTTATAATTTTTGAACCAATATTGGCTGAGCTGGAGTCATTCTCCCACCTTGCCAGAATGTCTTCTTTGCTTGGACATACTAAACAAACTCGGATTACCTAGAAACTGCTTGAATGAAACAATCTGAATAAAATTTGATCTAGTAGAGTAAAAATAATCTATGATGAACAATTTATTTAAACATTTATTTGTTCGAGTTACTTCTTCGTTCAAACACAAAAAATCTGCGTTCATCATATTACTACTTCATTTATTACACTAATAGTATAGTAAAAGGTGAAAGAATCACATTCTAATAAACAATCTATCAGATTAATGAATCTAAGTTAAGTTGACAAGTTTAATAGATGGAGCATAGCACACCACTATCCTTATAAAGTTATGACATATGTTACATGTATGTCTGGCTATGTTCACAAGTATTATGAAAAAACTTTAAATCATTCTTATAGACCTCATAAGATTATCTATCTGATAACAACAAAATCCTCGATAAATAACATTAACTACTTTTCAAACTCCCAAACTATTAAAAACTAAATATGAAATTTTTGAACTTTCAACATACGACAAACACATTTCACTACAAAAAAACCTGTTTAAAAGCTTCAAACCTGGTTGATTCATTGCGGCGACAAACTGCACATCAACAATGGTTATGAATTCTCCCGGCTTTTCAAGACTGTAGAATCCTTTCATATCCATAGTCTGCCGCACTATTTCGTTGGTGACCTGGTCGCCCCATTCATTGATTTCTGGCAAATTGATATCGTCAATGAACACAGTCATCTTTCTTCCTCCAGACGGTCCGAACATATTACCCATTCGCTTCTCAACATAGCTTTCAATAGTTTTCTGTGAGAAAAAATCGAGTGAATTATTTTGATCAAGTACAGAATAATGTAGTTTTACAAAATGTTGTCAATAGAGAAGAAGATCTGATGGAAATTGACAAATTTCTAAATGAAAAATGAATCAGAATTTCATTAATTGAAGTCTTGAGTTAAGGTTGTGGGGTAGCCAAACACCTTTTTAAAAAGAAACTTCAATTTTTAATACGATATAATGCAAAATTGAGAGAAACGCTCACGATCAAAGCTGGCAATAGACTGACTAAAACTATAAAGAGCGGTCATAACAAGAGAAATATACATCAGCAATAATTTAGGTGTTAGGAGATGTAACTTTGGATCATTGAGAAAAAACTTTCAGTTATGTAATTTCATAATTCAGCTATGATGTATAATCCAAGTAGATCATTGTTTGGAGTGGAAAACCTTTGGCAGGATCAGAAATTTGGATTTAATCTTGAAATTATGACTATTTAATCGAAATTTTGTTTGCAATACTAAGGACTATGGCTGTTATTCTTTTCACTAAAGTATGTTTGTCATTAGATAAATAAATAGATGAATTATTCTTTTTGTCTGGATGTAGAAAACACATAATCATTCAGTTATGTACAATCTGAGTAGATCATTATTTAGATTCAAATGGGATGATATTATTGAATAACAATAATTTTTAGTATTTTGGAGAGGAATACCTGGAATTGGTAAGGACTGGTGGCTGAAGAAAAGTTGAATGATCGACTCAAGTGCACCTCTGGACTGGACTTCTTCATGTAAGCTTTCATCATCACAGTTTTGGCAGAACCTCCTTCTCCAATCAATATCACTGCTTTACCCTAATAGGAACAGAAGAGTATATTCCAATGAAACTTTTGAGTGAAGAATTATTATGTTTCAATTCAATTAAACACAATAAAATTTAGCTTATTCATAGAAATAAAATTATTATGAAGCTTAAATACTATTTTTCCATTTGTTGTTGAAATTGAACTGAGGGCGGTCAAAGACTAGATCCATGAGCAGTATAAAATTTGGTATTGATTTTTTCAAATATTGTTAATTATTTATGCTTTCAAGTAGATTTCATCCATTCAGAGAACTAATAGTAAACCATTTATAGTATTAATTAAAGGTCTTATTAATTAAGAGTCTAATATTAAAGTAAGAGTCTAGTATTTAAACTATTAAATAACAGTCTTAGTAAGGAGCACCGAGGAAGAGCACCATTGCTCGAAACACGTCCGCGACTCAAAGAAATTGTGAGTGAGCTGCAAAGCAAGTAATTCACCAATATTAATTAAAGCTATTGTGAATGTGATATATTACAAGCTATCAACTCACCTGTTTGGCAATACAGTTGATGAGATAGTCGATCCGCACGTTGTCAATAATCGGCACAAGTATACTGCTGTAATCTGGAGTGGAATTCTCGGGATATGTATAATTTGATAGCATTGAATCCCATAGCTCCCATTTGCCTAGAATGAGAAACAGTAATTGAAGCAATTAAGCTATGTTGTGAATCCATTCTTTTCCAATAATAATTTAACATTGATTTGAAAACACTTTAATCGTAAAAAACACTTTCTTTGAGAAGTGACGATCGTTCTATAACCTGGTGTTGGTCTTCATCAGACTAAGAACAGTTGACTCTTGCAAAAAGGTTATATGGCAGAAATGTACATGAAGGACCCTCCATCATCATATTGACAATCGACACTACTAAAAGTGAGTGTTTTTCTACTATAAAAGTGTTTTCAAAATCAATGTTAAATTGAAAGCTAATATTTTTCGAGTGCATTGACAAAACCTGCTAAATTCCTCCACGAATAAAGTCTATGCTAACTTAAGCAATAAAATTTCATATTAATGTCAACACTTCTACTTTAAAACCAAGAACACCCCTACTTCTTCTATTACTTTATTGATATATTTATATGATGACAAATATACATATTGAACGAAAGACCAGGCATTTTCCTTGGTATTTCCAACACAGTTTTGATTAAAATATGTAAAAAACGAAAACAGGGTTCGATTCTAAAGAAACTAAAAGCTTAAGAATGAGCTGTGCTGCAGTGTAGTCCTAAGTTAGTGTAGGCAGAGTACGTAAGTTGAAATTGTCAATCTAAATAAAAATACTATTTTTAGTCGATTCATGATGTATGAATGAGATTCAAGTTGTCCATTACCTTCTTTACCGACCACAAAGTCGAAGACAGTCGCTCCTGGTCTGGCATTGGACCTGGGCAAATCAAGATGCAGCAACTTTTCCCTCAAGAAAGTATCAAACTTAGCTCGATCGGCATTATCCAGGAATGCACCCATTCCCCAAATCAATGAGAAAACATATAGACGTTTCAAGTGTTCAGCGCTCAATCTGAAATAGAATTGGAATGATTAGTCATTAATTAATGAATTTTTTTCTATTTAATCGCTCATGTGATGCAGTTGTAATTATTCAATTCGTAACATACATATCCGATTGAAGCTCTGAATATTTATAATTTTACAAATATTTGTAATATCCCATTGAAGCTCTGAATATTTTCAATTTTTCAAAGAATTGAAATTTGCAGCATGTTTCCCTCAATTTTAAAGATATGTTATTTTATTACTGATGTAAAAACGTTTCATGTCTTTCAAGACTTGAGGGTGGAGTTTTATCACATGAGACGAGAAATGCATTAGGATATTGATGAAATTATAGCCATAGGCTATACAATTGTGAATATAATAGTTTGAAATTATTTTATACTGGGTTATAAAATGTATAATAGGAATAGGAAAATCATACCACTTTCATATTTCTTCGAGAATATTATCGAATTGAAAATAATAGAGCTTTATAAACACCTTTTTTAGAGCGTTAGAGACTTGTTAGGCAAACAGTCTCATATATTTTGTACGTATCTAAAAAACGTGTAAAAACGAAATTACGGGTTTTTAAGAGATGAAAAAATATTATAATTAAACTTTACATTTCCGTTAATTATTGGTACATCCTAAAATAAAACAAGATGCATTACACAATCACAATCTAAGATATGAATTCTTAACACACACAAACATTCTAATTGTTAATGGACAAATACAAAAATATTATTAAAAAATCTAGGAAAAATCTAATTTAAAATTCAATACTTCAGTTCATCCAAGTTATTGATATAAAGTGGCTTGATATGCTTCTACCGTTGTGACTGTTTTACTACACACAAAAATGTATTACGTTAAGGCCTACTTTCTTAATATTTTCAAGTAGATGGAGATTGAAAAGGATTATGAAGTACCAAAGTGATGAAGAACATGAAAACATTAATCTCAAAATAAATGCATGCTGAACATGATGCATTTATTGAATACTGTAAGTTATGTTCCATTGTTTTATGAAATTAATTTATAAGAACAGGCAATAAATACATTCTCATGACAAGAAAAATTCATTCAGATTTTGAAAGTATGGGAGAAAATGTTGATAAGACTCAGAATTATTGGTTTGAATTGAATTTAATTCGCCAAATGAAAATTCACTTATTGGTCACAAAAGCATTCTTCCATTCAGAAGGTAGCATGAAATGGAGTTGGAAATACAAAGAAACTATTCTCCATGGAAATTTTGTAAGATGTTTTCAAGGTGTGTCCTCTCTCAACCTTGAATATTTTAAATTTTATTCAAATTTCATATAGTTAACATACATACTTGTACGTATTCTTGATGAGACAATATGAAAAATTCGATTACTTGATGGCGTTTTGGTCATTTATTCGTACAAAGCGAGGATTTAAACGCAAAAAGCAAAAAATAATATCTAAAGAATACTTGAAACATGTACATTTCAACGCACACTATAATAAACCGACAAACTAATCAATATTATTTGTTGACGGTAGTCTCATTTGAATAAATTGTCAACTTGAATATTGTATTTTTAGCGGATCTTGGAATAATCTATTGTACAAAGTGATGAATGAACATGTAATTAGAAATAAGTCAACACATCGATGTTCAAATTATGAAAACAATATTATGCAAAATTTTACAATTAATCAAGTTAGTTGGACAAACATAATATAATACTGATTTCTTTCTTCAATAAGGTCTGCTAGTGAGTGGATAAAGCACCAAGTGAGGTCACAACTAGCACCTGGACACCGACAACAATTACACAATTACAAAAATTACGATTTCAAAAACAATTACACATTCACCTAAACATTCGCTTACAGTGTCATACCTTGTTACCGAATTCGGTTACTACTTACACGATTGGTATCATCTTGCGTCTGTAACAGTAATTTGCCTTGAGCCAAACTTTTCACAAAGAATGGACATGCCAAGATATTTCCCAGAACTATCACAATATTGAATGATGAAAAAATGATTTGGAGGTATCAGATGGATAATTATTTTAAATTCAATATGCTAATCCATTTTTCCATGAAAACTTTTTGATTGGTAAATAGTTAAAAGGATACGAAAAACTACACTTGAATATAAATCATTATTGAAAGTCAATGTAGGTAAGTAAATTAGTTTTGCATATTTTTCAAGATTATTGTGTTCATTTTGACCTACAAAAATTCACATGTTCTGCTTTTGAAAAGAAATAATTTGCTAGGTAGGAAGTTCACACAAATTAAGCTTAATATATGATATATTATATCAACTCTCAATCGACTATATTTGTTGGGAATTGTATTATAGCTTCCGATTTGCATTCCATTAACTCTTTTATTGAATACTTGGCTACATTATGCAACTCTAGAAGTGTTTCTTTAAAACTAAAATTCTTGCCACTCTCCGAATTCAACTTCATATTGCTGTTGACAGAAAATAAGGCTTCATTGATATTGTGATAGAAGACCAGATTGGAATGTATGATAAGTGAATTTGAGTTAATTTGAATTGAAAGAGTGTTTTGTGAAAAGAATTAAATGAAACTGATGAAATATTTCAACATAATTTTACAAAATGCCAATATTTCAATGAGAATTGTAGATATTTCGATCTGAATTATTGATTCTAAGTAAGGTACTTCGATTTGAATTGAAGATCCGATATGCAAATACTCTACATATATTTTTGTTCGTATAAATTAAATCATCCAATTTCTTGGAATACATTCTTTAAGAAACATGTTTCATTCATTAGAACATATTTTATAAATTCGAAAAATTTATAAAGATACTAACTTGACAACCACTTCTTTCACTTCTTTAGGTTCTTTGTCATCTCCCTCTTCAACTTCAGGAGGTTTGGGCTCCGGTTCATCCACCTCTATTTCAGTGGGGACAAGGCCTTGTAGCATAAACAGCATCTAAAATAGAAGTAAAACAATAATTTGAACATTTGTTTTTTTTCATGAAACTTACAAAAATGGAAAGGTCCCATCTAAATTGCTTTCATGAAATCGATAATACACAAAAAATTATGTATAATAATTATGAGACAATCAAACAACGAGATTGTCAGTTGAACTATTTAACAAAATGAATAATTAACTCGTTGCATAGTAGTTGATTATACTTCATAACGGATTGTAATGATACAATAGAGCTCATGAGTAGATAAAAATATTATATCAGCATGACTGCATGTGAGCAGTGGAGAAAAATTTAATGTGAACACACCGCAGCTTGTAAAATGGATCAATAAATTAAATTTTTTCATCATTCATTACAAATAGAAGTTTGAAGTTAGCAGTCTTACCTGCTGTACTATATTACACTGAAGGACTTTCATTGTAAGGTTGAGGTTTTGAGTGCCCCAAGAGTACATGACCGCAAATGACTCATCAAAGAGCTGCTGGAACACTCCAACCTCTTTGGCTGTTCGTGTCTTCAGCCAGGCATCCAAAACAGGCTTCCAGTCAAGGCCTGAAGAGCTCATGTAAACCTGATAACAGTTTCAGAAAAAAAGGTTTATTTCTTGATCAATATGTTAGTTATAAGATTCTTATTTAGAGAAATGAACTATATTTCTCAGCATTAAATTAAGGCATTAACCACAAATCACTTGGTAGAGTCTATGTAATCAAAGAATTTGATAACACTAAGAATTAACCTATTATTTTAATAGATTTAATACATTTTACAAAATTAACTGAAAAAAATAATGAGAGAAAGTTATTTACTGCAAAATGATGTAAGAGAATGAGTTTAAATTTAAAGTTTCTTGTTTGTTCTCCAGAATTTCATTTCTCATAATACTCTGTACAATAATACTGTAATTACACTAGAATGTGGAATTTTGATAGATATTTGTGAAAGAGAGCGTTGAAGTAGGTTCGTGGAATTCCTAAGAGCAGGCAAACTGCAACTCATTCTAGAAAAAAATCAATCAGAAGCTTCAAAATTGTGCAATAAGACACTGAAATAGCCAGTAGAGGTGACTCTTATTCCCACCGGGATTTTGAGAGGCCTGAAGCTTTTTGCAGACTTTAGCTTACGAAAAATGTATAGCTTAAAGAAACTTACTCAAAACCAGTACGGTGGACAATCGACTGTCTTCCGGGTTTTCATGATTATTCACTAGGTTAGGAACCACAAAACAGCAGACTACTGCGCATTTCTATTCCTCGATGTGTATTCTAGTATTCGAACTAAATTGTTTCCTCTGTGAGGAGTTCCAAGCTTTTCCACTTTGTTCAAAAGAAGTAAAGATGATAGAAATCTCAAATTTCCAGACATTAGAATATAGATTATTTGATTTGAAATTTCTGATATTCATTTATTTATCCATTTTATTAAAATAATACAATAAAAGGGATAACAAAACAGGTGTTGACCCAAAAATGCTTCTATTCCAATTTTGATCAATATTCCAATAACTGCAGACTTATTCAATATTCCAATAACTGCAGACTTATTATTAAATATTCCAATAACTGCAGACTTATTATTCAATATTCCATAACTGCGTATTCAACGTATATTAAAATAGGATAAATATGAGTGGAAAATGAAAATGAATTAATACAAGATGATAATTTTAAAGCGGACCATTCCATTTCTTGAAACAGTGGCCGGCGATGCGTTGTCGATGTTGTGAGGCTCGAATATAATTTTGCAAGTGGCGGCCATGCTGAGCCGATCACCGTTGGCCAGAGTTAGAGTTTTGTTGTCGTCCAGCACAGAGTTCAGGTTCTCAATCCAAATGCTGTCAACGGGACCATCCAGCACCAGCCACACATGATCACCTAAGAAAAGTAGTTTTTTTCTAATATTAGTCATAAATAAATTTATTTTTCAATTCCACTCAACAATGGTAATTCAACAACATAACAAAGGTATAGAATATATATTACAATTGAGAAAAATAAAATCAATCTCCATTAAGATAATCTATTGATCAGTTGTCTAGCAATGGCAACATGTGATTTCCATTCTTATCTGCGATCATGATTTCTAAAACTGTTGTGATGATGATCGCTTTTTTCTGTAATAATAAATAGATTCTCAACTATTGTTAGGTTTGTTTTCACATATCACATTTCATGTCAAATGAGAAAAGATACTGTATGTATTGCAAACATATGAAGACATACGATAAACAATAAGGACTTGAGGATAATTACAACAAACAGTTAATCCTTTATATTTTCAGAATTACAATAAACATAAATTATAATAAATTTCGCTATCAACTTTCACTTTAACAACAGTAGTTAAACTCATGATCTTGTGCGAAGAAGATGTGGCTCAGTGACACGAAACGCATCCGACAAGCAACAAAAAAGTGAGTACTGTTCTTGAAGTAAAAGTTCAAAACATAATGTATTATCATTATAATCAACAGCTCAAGTAGAATGAAGGCAAAAGAAAAAGCATCCTAATAATTATTTTTATACCTGCAGAATGTTATATTATACAAGCAACATTATATTCATATTGGACGCTCACCTTTCTTTATTTTCAAAGTTTTTCTCCAAAGCGCAGCAAATATACCATCAGTCCAATCATTAGTAGCCACATCCAATCTCCCAAACATTTGAGCGGCTGTGATAGCTTTGGGATTCATTCTCATTTCTCTGGAAAGTTGAGAAACAAATAATTGAATCAACTGATCTTGATACATAGATATCATTCATTTTCAACTTTAAATATTTACTTATTTTGTACAAACTGAATAATACTAACCTATGAGGTTCACCACAGACTGTGAGAGCTTTCATAAGAGTGTGTATGCAAGCGGTTTTTCCAGCCCCTGCTGGGCCCAATGTCATAATACCATGACGCACTCTCTGTGTTTCGTACAACTGTGGAAAAAATTACTTAGTCAAAAAGTGATAATGTGAGGAAATCAATCTCATCGCTCAATAAAGAATTATAATCTACTTTTAATAAAATTCGAGGAATAAATAGTATAAGGGCATAGCTTATTTTCTATCTTAAATTTATTTTAATTTGATTATGTATATATGTGATTATGTAACGTATATGTTGCAATGAATAAATAAATGATTATGCAATGGAAGAAAAAAGGGATAGAGTAATTCCAAAGAAGATTCAAGCCATAGTATATAAGGCAACATTGTAACGGTTGTAATTTCTTCGAGCACGCATCAGTGATGTCGGGCCAATCACAAAGTATCACTGTTTTATATAAGCACAATATAGACTTGTTATATCTTAGGATGGTAATATCATTGAAGCTTCATTTTCAATTGGAACTGACCCATTTATTAAATAGAAAATAATTTATTTATTTATTGTAACAATTGCGACTTGATAGCACGTATTTCAAGCAAAGGTAATAATGAGTGAGTGAATGATGATGTTTACATGGTGAATGAAAGATGATGAAAGTTTAATATACTTTGAAGTTTAATCATAGCAAACAAGAATAGAATAGAATAGAATGACTTCTTCATTTTAATGACGTGGCGAAGTTTGGACAGTAATGTCTACTCTACCACTTGACCACGAAGATAGAGAAGGAGTCATAACGAATGAAAGTGAATAGAAATAGAATAAAAGAGATGAAAAGAATCAATTCAAGTATGATTTACTTATCCTTCAAGAATGATGAAGAGGCATTTTAAGTGAAGCCAAAAACCTTGATTGCTTTTAGAGCCCACAGGAGGCAAAAAGGACAAACATTAAATAATTGAAAAATAATTATAATGGTAATAAAAATAAGATTATAATTCATATTATTTCAGATTATCAAAGTTTCAACTATCATTGAATAAAAGACTCATTCTACAAATGATTCAAATAATAGTATAAACGTTTTTAATTTTTATAGTATAAAATTACTTGGATGAGCTTGAGAACCCATGGCGGGTGGTAAATGAGCCCAGCCTCCTCCACTTGTCCAAGGATAGCAGACTCCAGTTGTGGGTAGGATGTTTTCTCCAGCACTTGATTGGGGAATAGATCAGCTACCAATGATATGAATAGGGGCTCATCCTCATCTGTTGTAAACAAATAATTATTTTTTGAAACTGATGAAAAGTCTATGAATGTTTTTACTTACAATACTTACAATTACGAGGATGAGAGTTACATTTTTTGTAGGAAATTATAAAAAAAACATAGCTGAGCAATAAATAAAGGTTGTATCATGTTTTTTTCAAATCAAGGTGGAATATTATAATTTTCAACTCCAGCTACTCAAAGTTAGACCACCTCAAGGTTATAAGTCCTTGGGACCAATTATTTACCTAATCACAAGACCTAAAATAACATTGGAACCATCTCACAGACATTGTCATTTTTCATATTTGTTCACTAGAATACGATTGATTACGATAAGATTTAAAATCGTAGATCGAATAAAATATTGAATGAAATAGAAATCATAAACAAATTTAATTTTCAATACCCAATAGGAATAGAATAATGACTTGGAAAATGTGATTTTACAAGCAAGTTTTTTTGAAAACTATATTTACCAATCAATTTGGAGAGATTCATGTCCCTGAGTACTCTCATGACAATTGTACTTTCAGAATCTTTTGAATTTACTCGCTTCGCTGCACCCAATGTTCTCAACACTGACAAAATGTTACGTAAACCGAAGTCGTAATGCACCTATAAAATAGAACATTCTATAATGAAACATGAATAGAAATAACATACACAAAATTCAATATTTTTTCGATATCGAAGTACAGATTACTTGAGACTCTTAACCTTAACCTCTCATGCCATCCAATAGACAGCCATTCTATTATATTATTTGCATAGGGAGAATGATTAAATTCAAGTGAACAAACTAGAAGAAACTCTAATACTATATTTGTAAAATCAAGTTCTACTCCAGTTAGATTTCAATAGAAATATTGAAAATAGGAAGAGATGAACAGAATATAATTGAAAATATTACTATAGGATTATTATTATTTAGCGTATGGCTTTTAATAGTGGGGAGACCCAAGGGTTGTTCCGCTTCGCCAGATAACCTCATTTTCCCCAAACGGAGAAATGAGTTATAGTTCTTTTAAAAAGTTCATTTGAAAACATAATTTTTTATTTCAAAACATTGTTTACTACTAAAACTGACTGAAGCACTTCACAAAATCGGAGGAGCGAAATGTATAATATCAGTGAATAGGCAGATACTTGTAGCGAGAAGAAGGAGCAAGGAGGCGAGCCGTCGTAGAACACGTTGGCTTCAAGATGTTGAGAAGGATCTGGCATGCTGAGGAGTAAGGAACTGGAAGAGGCAAGAAGGATGAGGGAAGGATGAAGTCAGAGGGATGAATGGAACGAGTTGCTCAGAGAGAGGGCCACACAGGACTGTAGCGCTCCGTGACTAACTAATAAAGACAATACAATATAAACACTCAAATTTAAAAAGAAAAAGTTATGAAGAAGATTGAAAAGATAAACACGTACCGTATTTCAATGCTCAATTGTCAATTTACCTGTTTTGTAAGCTGTTCTTCACAGAGCTTGTAAAGAGTGTAGAACTTTCTTGCCAGAGTAATATTCTCAAGAAAACCGCAGCTGGCCAATTTCACTCTGATAATAATCTGCCTATCAGGAACCATCATGGCCACTGTACGGAATTGAATCTTCAAATTCTCAGGCAGCTCCTTACGGCCAGCATAGCCTGGGTTCTGTGAATCAAAATCAAACAGATAATAAACGTGGATGAGTTACAGCATAGCTTCCTTCAATAATCTATAGCCTTAAAACTGGCAACTATGTAGAGTAAGAGTTTGGAAAGTCGGTCCATTTGAAAGCATTGAAATTATTTTTAAATCAGGTGTTTTAAAGTAGGCCTTTCTTGTGAGCGTTCTCACATTTGAATTGATACAAATCATGACAAAATTAAGATATATTTGTCTATTTTAAATCTTCTCTAATGAATCTATCACAACCCAGTAAAGAAAGCACAAAAAAATTATTTAAGAAAAGTTTCATGATCAATTCTCAATAATTATGCTAAAACAGAGAAAAACAAAATCAACATGCATACTTTCTAACTGTTCTCAATACTTTCATAAGGGGAGACTGTATCTACGGTGCGACTTTGCACATTTAATACCATTTTTCAACGGTGCAACGTTTATTTTGATTACAGCGATACAATATTCCATAGTTGAGGTGGATGAAACAACATTTTTCCGGGGAATCCAGTCCTACTAGGCGTTAAATCCAAAAAATACGTGAAAAAATCTGAAAAATTCAACAGGCTACAGTTAGAAGTGATCAAGCATCAACACACACATTACTACTTGAGTTTATGAAGCAAAAATCCGCGTTTTGTCGTTTGTTAATCATAGGCTAATAAATAGGCTAATTGGAATAATATAAATTTACTGACAATTTATTTGAAAAATTATTAGCCAACTATTGGTTTATTGTATTCAATATCGAGCCTCATGTTTTGAAATGTGTCCCTATAATAACACATGCGGATCATGATCATGAATATTCAACATATTCCATTACAAAGATGAATTTCAAAACATAAGGCTCGATACATGATACAATACACCAATGTGAAAATACGCTTAGTGTGGATGATTTCAATTAAGTTCTAACAACTCACCATGGTGATAAATATTCCGAATTCGGGACACATATCGATGACATCTCCGTCGGTGAAGACGAACTGTTTTTTCTTTTCTTTTTTGGCGGCTTGCACCACGGCCACCTGTTGAGCGGCCACTGACAGCACGGGCAGTTCAATGCGGTTGAACTCATCAAAGCAGCCCCACGAGCCGGACTGCGCTAAGCCTGCAACAATCATACATATACTACAATTCAGTAACGATAATTTGACACGTAGCCTATCTCTAATTTGATTAATGTTTAATTGATATATCTTTAATTTGATAAATAAATAATATCCAGGATATTTATTTATTATAGTTATTACTATGACACTTATGGGTGAAACACAGATATAGATAGCCTATAAATAAATAACTTGATGGAAAACCCAATTAAATAACATTTATTAACAATTAAATTAAATTATCAGCCACTGAATACATAATATTCAGTTAGAACTATATTTAAAAAGACATCAAATTATGTAAGCCGTAGTTGCTAAATTATTCACAGTTATTTAAAACAAAAATTGGATTCCTGTTCAATAATTGTGATTTGGGAAACTTTGTTTTAGTTACATACAGCAGCTACATGAATGAGTATTGTTATTTATATAACTTCCCTTCTCCGGTAGATTGGCTTGTCGTTATTAAAGATAGTCGTTTCCCGTCTCTGAAGGAATAGTAATTGTTGCATTACACTCCAACTGATCAACTGGATGTTATTCAGAGGTTTTCTTTGTTGTCACTTGGTTACGGAAGCTAGATTATGGTTGAGAGTATCAACGAGCTAACCATAATACACAAGTTAACCTCAATCCTGGCTGATGATTATTCACCTCTGCTGTATTACACAGTATTAATAGTGGGATGAATATGAAACTAGCAACCAGCTGGTAGGCCTAAGACCTTCATTGGCTGTTGAGCCATTTATATAGGCTACTTATATAAGTTAACCTCTATCGAGTTGACAATGTTTCGCCCTTTAATCCAGAAATATTCAGTCTACTACCTCCTACATCAATAAAATCTTAGTTGAAATAAAATATGCGAAATAATTTATATGCGTGATAGTTCTTGATTACATATTATGTGATTTATGGTTAAATTTTCAAGTGATATGATTATATTATATCTATTAGATATCGTTGAAATTAAACTTATATGTAAACAACTTCCATTATGAGCAAAACTTGGAACAGAATTCATACATGCAGGTCAATTAATACTAGTGAGAATGTTTACTGACAGTGGATTGTGTATGTCTTTGTCACTAATGTAAAGTATGTCTTGGTTTACCTTTGTAAATTCTTCCAAGACCTCTGTAATCCATTTGATCGGAGCAATTGAATACAACCACATACTTGGCCAGAGTTTTCCCCATATCTTTCACTGTCTCAGTCTTGCCGGTACCAGCTGGGCCACAGGGCGAGCCTCCCATACTCATTGCCAGAGCTTGAGCCAGGGTGATGTAACACCTAGAACGAAAATATTGTAAGTTTTCTATAAGGACAAAATCACAGAAATGTAATGGGGAACGAAACAATCAATAATATATATTCTAATACAATTATTTCAATGATCTATACTAATAGATATTATCAAAATTTGAAAGAGAAAACTAGACTTATCCTGCTTACTATTTTTAATAACATGTAAATCCAAACAATGTAGCAACGTACAGGTAGAGGCAACTTACAGGTACCTGTAGCTTGATCTTTGATAAATGTGGGCGAGTCGAAAGATAACTTAGTTCTTAAAGATGAATAACTGATAAAGTACGCTACATGAGTATAGAATAGTAGATGATAAAGTAGAACATGAATTCTTTCAGAAATTTCAATTTTTTAAACATTTTACTCAAGTCACAAACTAGGTACCGTTACTGTATAATCATATTCAGTTATCCTGTCCGATCCGTACCGCACTGATGTGAAAGAGTTCTTACAGAATAAAAAAACAAAGAAAACCAAAGTTTCATGTTGATTTGAAAGCTGTCAGTGGGAATAATTATTCACATTTTTCAACTTGATCACAAGAGCATAAAATAACAAAACGAAATTTGATAATGAAAAAAGGGATAACAAATAATCAAATACTTCAAACGAAATAAAGTATGAAGCGACACTATGCCGCTCCAGAAATGTGAATACAATCACATTATTTTGACTCTAAATATATATATTTAGTTTTCTCTGTATTTGCATTCTGCAAAATAGCAAGAGTTGGTTTCCTGATACAATAGGAATATTTTCAGAAGTTAAACTTGTATTGAAACGAACTGATCATTATATGTACTCAAAATCTATTCCTACCTGTCAGTGAGAGGAGTGATAACCAGTCTCTCAGTGCAGCCCAGGTATTCGTTCTGATAAGTGAACGTGACGTCAGTGATTGAAATCCACGTCTTATCCAAGTCCTCTTTGAAATAGAATCTGCACTGTTTCAACCATTCGAAGTCGTTTACTGAACGTACATTCAATCGACACTGAAAATCAAGTTTCGATTTGAACAAGAAATTGAGTGTCTTTATTGTACGGAATTCTAATAAATACAGTATTAGGCTACATTATTTTTCAGCATTTTTATATGAATTTTATGCTAACGAATTACTCATACAACGCAATAGCTGAAATGCAACTAATATTGTATATTAAAAACCACACAAAATAAGGATTTTGACAGAGAAATAGACTTCATGTCAACACCACATATTCATTTTTGAACCGTACAAACCTAATCACTATGGTTATTCTCATAAATAGTTTATATGCTTTCGATACCAACAATTGGTGCCGATTGAACGACAGCCAAAATTATGTAGTCATCGAATGAAATGAAGCCAACGCATGGATTTACCAATTTTAGGGCCATTAAAATATTATATTTTAACTGTCGTGCCACGAACCCCTTGTCTTTGGGTTATTAATAACCAAAACTAATCTTCAGCTCTGGCAAGACTGGAAGACTTTTCGACTAGAAAAAAGCTTTTTTAATAGACCTGTAATTTCATTCAAACTTACACAGTATTCTCAAGCAACTCACCAATATATCAAATATATCTCTTTGATGAACGTGAATTGTGATGAGAGTTTCGAACTTTGTCCTCTCAAGTCGATTCAGATCTCGAGTGGTCTGATCGATGAGAGTGTTGAGCAGTTCCAAAAACTTATTATTTGTCTCCGGCATCATTTTCTTATCAGATCTGGCCTGCATCAAAGCTAGCTCCGAGTCTCTGGTCCATATCATTTGTATACCAAGTATGCCAATCTAAAAAAAAGATCAAAAGTAACGCAATAAAAATAATTTTGTTGAGTGATGGTTATTATAATGTTAGTTACAACCAATGATAAAATGTTGAATTTAATATTGTATAATGCATATTGTAGAATGCAATCTACAGATTGACAAAAACCTTATTCAAATTTTACTAACGTTGTCTAGATGAGCTGAAATAAACAGGATATCTACAATATTTCAAATAATACTAGAAGAAGAGTTCCGAATTATTTCTGTGATGAAGCATTCAAGTGTGGACGTTCAACAAGTTAACTTATATTACTAGGAGTACAAATGTAGTCTTTGAATATATATATATATATATATATATATATATATATATTTATTCTATGTAAGATTGACTATTCGATATTCTATCTACACATGCTAAATGCCATATTCATTTAAAAGAAACAGACTTGTACTCGTATTTTCAAGACTTCCAAGTGTAAAATTTTAATACCAAGGCATTCTAGGAACTTCGAAGATTACTTGTGCTTTCTGAAGAAGCTATTCGAAAAATACTAACAAAATTTTTTTCTAGAATCAACACTCTATAATACTATAATACGTAATCAAGAAATTTACGACGTTCATAAAAAATTAATGACTGAGAATCTATCTAAGAATTTGAAAGACTTTTACCTGAGCAGGCATTTTGTCAAGAAAGGCGAGCAGATTGAAGTTGGGATCATTGATAACTGTGTGAGAGGTACGAATAATGGAATGCAGCGACATCTGTGATGTTTGCAGCAAACAAGTGAGCCACGTTTCAACACTTCCTTCAGCTCGAACGGCTCTTTCCAACTGTTCAAGAGAAAAAAGTTAACAAGTTTCCCTTCATAATGATTCTAAATGGTTGATGCAAAATGATATGTGAACAAAATCCATGAAACAGGTGAAGTGCTGTACAGTAAAAAATACGGGCACTTCTCTTGTTTCGTGGGTACGAGCCGCCAGTGTTTAGTTCATCAAAATGTTTTTGAAATGGCATGTTGTAATGTTTAGTTTGCGAAAATATGTACATATAAGCTATACTCAACTTATATTAATACTAATTCGCACTTCAGAATGTCTCTCGAGAGAGCAAAACATGTTGAGTTGAAATAAAAAATAATGAAACAGTACTGTGATTTTCATTCTTCCTAATCACAAAAACTAAAGTACATATAAAGTTCGTAGAATTTTGATCTATTAACATACATTGATAGTAGCCTGGACAACAAAGCAAAATAGAATAGAATAGAAAAGAATGACTTCTTTATTTTGATGACGTGGCGAAGTTTGGACTATACCACTTGACCACGAAAATTCGTAGTATTTATAAAACTATGGATGAATTGAAGTGAATGAAACCATCGTTTTCTATCAGACTGGTGTCATACACGGACGAAAACGACAAAACAGACAAAAATACATTGCGTGAACACAAAATGACCGAATGAGTCTAGTGTGACATCTACGGTATCACATACTCGCTAGACGCTAAAGCCTTACCGCTCCTTCGGAGCGGCCAATGTATCTATTCCTGACCGTAAAACTCATTAAATTTAAAAAAAAACGAGAAAAAAGGTACACGCGCACGTGTACTATTTGTTCATTCCACTATAAAATCTCATTTGTTCTAGGAACAGTGAAATCATTATAAAAAATTATTAGGATTTATTGATAGTATATAAAAATATCTATAACGAAGTATTATTTTCAAGTACAAAAATAATATGTAAGTATAGAGCTAATTAGATTATCATAAAGATAAAGATAAATGATACAGACAAATTCAAGTAGCCTACTTGGTTCAAATTTAGACTTTATATTCAAGTTGACTATAATAAAACATATTTATAGCTATTAGAATTCCACACAAATAATATATAATTCAATTATTATCCTCCTCTATAAATAACAACCAAATAAAAATAAACAAATCAAAAGTCCTGATAGACAAAAACTGTGCTCTCATAAAACAAATTAGAAGATCACCATTTTAGTGAAATCTCTTGACCTACCTGAATAACTTCTCCCTCAGATGATATTATGGCAGTCATCTTATTGTACTCAATGTCATGGAATTTTACAGACCGTGTGTTATCAAATATCGACAACAGATGGTTTTGAATAGTGTGTGAATCTGAAGCCTGACCAAGAATCTCCAACAATGCAGGATCGGAGACGAAGAAGAACCTTGGGAACATCATGCGCTTCTTCTCCAAATATCTGGAGAAAATAACAAAAACTTCAATTAAAGGAATGCCTTCGCAAGAGCTTGTAGAGAAATTATAATGTTCTAAGAATTCAATCTTCTTATATTTGAGAACGCTATGACATACAATGAAAATTCAATTCATCAGCGAAAACAAATTAGACCTATTATTCATGGAACTCATTTATTAATCCAGTAACTAACAAGAAACTTAATGATAGGGCCACTGATGGCGGCTGGTGCCCACAAGACAGGTGAAGTGCTGTACAATAAAAGATGCGGGCACTTCACCTGTTTCGTGGGCACGAGCCGCCAGTGGAAAGAACCTGAACAAAACAATACGTTTGCTTGGAAACGTATTGTTTTACGTTTGAGCCCTTGAGGCAAGTCTATAATTAACTTGAACAGACCAATTAACACACAAGATAAAATTAATGCTTCATTTACGGGATATGTATTTGTACTTTTGTATTGGAATATAAACGCCTTTTTTCGTTTAACCTGATATGAGTTGCCTCTGAATAGAAAGGAAAAGACAATCAGAGCCAGTGGCGTAACGTACACCCCCGCAGCCCCCGCGGCGCGGGGGGGGGCCGGGGCTCTTGGGGCCCGGGCTGGGGCGCGAATATAAAATATAGGTTTCCTGAAAAAATGAGTTACTTGGTCTTCTAGAGGGCCCAAGTTTAGAGCCCGAAATGATATTTTACATAATTTCTAAAGAAATAAAGTTGAAGTGACGATTTATCAAGAGAAACATGATTTCTATTTTGACAAATACAGCAATAAGCACTATTGTAGTTTGTTTATTTTATTCCAATTAATTTTCTTTATCAATCACTACTGAATAAAACATGAAAGACCTATTATCAATCCAACTCAAAATTAAAACCTTGAAAATCGTCATTAAAACTATTTACTCAATACAAGTAAGCGAGCAAGCAATGGAAATACTGTACATTTGTGCGGAATTAGGTTTCTGGGAGAATGGAGACAAGGTAGAATTGCTAACGTGCAATTCAGAAAACAGTGATTGCTGAACTTGGAGGCTTATAGAGTGTAGAAGTCTTCAAATTAAAGGTTTTTTCATGAATTATTATCTTCATTCTTTCTAGATTTCATAATCCAAACACTTGAGACGTACTTTATACGTCTTATGACTATTTATGAATATTTTATAATTAAATGGAAATTTCTCGTTCATAGCTAGCCTATGTATTTCAAACATGAAAAATGTACGTTTACATTTCTAGAAAGTTAAATGATTGATAATTAAGGAAGTAGGGGGTTGAGAATAGGAGGGGGGTAGAAAAATGGGGTATGATTTCGGAAGAAGGGGCCCGGAATTTTCGTTTTTGCGGGGGGGCAGTTTGGAAACGTTACGCCACTGATCAGAGCTCTAAAAATAATCTAGAATACAAAATACAAGTCAGCTGAAAAATTGGAAACAAAAACTATGATAGAAAGTAGTAGACTGAAGTTTAATATGATTTTATGAATAGAGATCAGTCAAGATTATATTGCATGTATGTATGTATGTCTGGCTCAACAGCCCATGATAGGCCCTTCACAAATATATTAAGCTTGAAAATATTTATAATGATGCATATTGTGAATTTTTATTTTATATATTACTATATCTATTGTATGTATGTCAATGGCTCAACAGCCCATCAAAGGCTTGGGGCTACCAGCTGGTTACCAGTTTCATATTCACTCCACCATACAGCAGAATTCCCCCCGGCCGGACAGACCATACAGCAAGCAAATAATCATCAACCAGGATAGAGGTAAAGTGTGGTTAGCACGTTAATCCTCTCTACCATAAGCCAGTCTCCGCAACCAATTGGTGGCGCAGAACACCTCTCAACAACATGCAGTTAATCAGTTAGAGAGTAATGCAACAATTATTACTATTCCTCCAGAGACGGGAAACGACTGACTGTCTTTACTAACGAGACAGCCAATCTTCCAAAGGAGGGAGATGATATTGCATATTCAATACTTTTTATCGCCCATTCATAAATTTTGTTCTCAAGTTTTATGTTCATATAAATAAAAAGTTGATAACAATTTAATACAAAACATAAAAAAAGAGAATTTATATAAAAAGAAAATTAACATAAAAGAGAATGAAGCCCAGAACGACTTCTGTTCCTAATTCTTGTAGAATAGTAGCTAGACAAGGAATAAGCGGTTTTCAGGCAGATTTCCAGGCATGAAAGTAAATCTCACCCGCTAAGTGACTTCTGACACAGTTCCAGCTGTTCCTGGAGATGCGGCAGAAGCTGCTTCAGCATGTCGTCTCCCACACAGCATGACACAACACCGGGAGTCTCATGAGCGCGCTGCATAATTTTCTGCCACGATTTGTCTATTTTGCTGAATCTGTGGAAATAAGAATGACATTTAAAAGTGTGGCATTTATAATTGAGAAAATGTAACTTCAATACACGCCTTATTCCCTACTTAGTAGGCTATATTCTACACCAATATGAAGTTCTAAGATCTATTCAACTACTTATATCTATTCGATTAACTTGAGGAAAACATTTATGATTGAGTTATTTGTTAATTTTGTATTAATTAATTCTCCACTGCCGTCTTGAAGTATTTATACTTTGATGGATATTGATTAATACAGAAACAATGGGCTGCATTAAGCGCGATTTTTCTAATCCAGGATCTACAGAATGTCATGTTGGTGTGATGAAAAATTCTGAATCAAGTTATGAACGTAGTAGAATGATTGTAGCAGGGATAAGAATTCTCAACTTTTAGTTAATTTAATTGATTATTATCATTCAAGAATAAGTCAAGCGATTAGCATGTTGTCATTAAAGATGCAATATATTGCAATTACACTCCAATTCATCAATAATACTGCATTCTGTTGACTATTGTTTCTTTCATAACAAATTTCAGTAGCCTTTATTGTAATATTTATTTTTTCACCAGCACAATAATATAATAATAATCCACTGATTAAGCGAGTCTCATTCATTCATTTCGAACCAGAGACTGATTGGTCAAGTACAGATCTATTTTTTCAAAATTTTAGCTTCAACCTGACGAGTTGTGTAAAAATTCTTATTCTCTTTCCAAATGACTATTTGAAAGTGGTATAGTATGGTCGAGAAAAGAAGACATTCTGGCACTATGAAAAAATCACTCCAACTTAGTCAATATTGGTTCAAAAATAACAAAATTTTAAAACATACTGCTCCACAATTTGAGACCAAATTAATAATTATTGAACTAATATTGACCGAGCTGAAGTCATTTTCCTATCTTACTAGAAAGTCTTCTTTGCTCGACCAGACTATAATTATTTATCATCATGTATCATTCATTCAAGAATAATTATAAACATAGGTGAGAGCAACAGGTTAAGCCCAAAAATGCTCTTCCACCAATTTTCACAACAGTCCAAAATAAGGTTATCATGAGCATTCAACTTAACATTACAATTTCTCACAGTACCTTGATCACTTGTAATGATCAATGATAAATATGGTGCGTGGATTTCAAAACCTCAAATTGTATTAGATTTATCAACAGTAGGAAAGAATTTCCAAATAAATACCTCTTAGCTTCTTTGGGAAGTTGTTTGGCGATGTCACCGCCGACGAATACAGCCTCCAAATAGACCCACATGTTCTGCACTAAAAGCCAACGCTCCAAAATCTCATTCGTGTTTCCTAGATCGTATACCCATTGTTGAATCTGCTTACGGAATGGCGCATTATATCTGCAAAAAGAGTCGACATAATCATTATAAAATGTCTAATTTTTGTCTAGGGCTACTACCAATGTACGTTAGTAAATGAAAATTCAAATTACAGTATCCTTTCAAGTAATTTTTTTATTTGAACACAACATGTATCGCACTCTTTAGAAGCAATCTCAAGTGTGAAACTGAGAATGCCTCAAGATGAGTACTTTGTCTTTCCCCATCAGAATTCAATGTGCCCCTTAAAGTTGGTCTCTTAAAGACATGGATTAACGTTAACTGATTAATTTGGTCTCTTAAAGACATAGATTGAAGAAAGTTGGAAACAATGATTTATTTATTTATTTTTTTCTGTAAGTACTTTTGCTATCTAGTCTTGAGACTAATGAGCAAATTTTTTCTAACCTATCTTGCTAATCATGAATTAAATACAGTGAAATTCTCAATAGAATTTCTTACTGATAATAAAAAATATTATGTACACCTATTGACTGTACTACTTAAGCTATGTTTCACTCAAACACTGCTCTGCTTTTTTTCACTGAACACCACTTGCACTACACTAATTCAAATGGTTTCCTTCTTTTGAGCCTCCGCACCAATCCTTCATTGTCCAGCAGCTGGATTGCCTCGACGTTGTTGTGTTGGTGGAGCCGTACTTCATGACTTTCTGCATACCGCTGTATTTCACTGGATACCAGGTTGACTTCCAGATCTCTATGGATGTCGCTGTTCCGCACGTACCAGGGAGCATCAACGATGTTTCTGAGCACCTTATTCTGGAATCGCTGTATGATGGTGATGTTGCTCTGTTTGGTGCAGCCCCATAGTTGAATGCCATAGGTCCAAACAGGTTTGAAGATTTGTTTGTACAGGAGCACTTTGTTTGGTATTGAAAGTGATGAGTTTCTTCCAATAAGCCAGTAGTATTTCTTGTATTTTATGCTGAGTTCTTCTTTTTTCTTCTTGACATGCTCTTTCCAGCGAAGCTTAGCATCAAGAGTCATGCCTAGATATTTAGCAGAATTTGCATGTGGTATATTGATTCTATTTATACTAATTGGATAGTACTCAACTCTCTTGTTGGTGAAGTTAACATGGATTGACTTGCCCTCATTGAGTTTCATCCTCCACTTTCTGGTCCAGACTTGAATTTTGTCAACAGATCTTTGGAGCTTTTCTGTTGCAATATGAACACTGCTGTCGACTGCTAGTAGGGCGGTGTCGTCTGCAAATGTGGCTGTGGTATTCTCCTCCATAGTTGGAATATCACTCGTAAATAAAAGGTAGAGTACTGGCCCCAAAACACTTCCTTGTGGTACTCCTGCTTTTACGTCTCTCAGCTCAGAATATGAATCTCCTTGTTTGACTCTGAAGTACCTTCCAGTCAAATATGATTGCAAAATTTCTGTGATTTGCTTAGGAAGAATTTTTTCAGTTTGTATAGAAGACCTTCATGCCATACTTTGAAACAATGATTTATTGTATGTAATATTTTATTTAGATTTAAATATTCGAATATAGAGACAATCAATCGTCAAAAATGCTTATTATTTCGAATTCCTCACCACAAAGGTAGAATTAGAGAATTCACTGATCAACCCCACCACCATCGGGGTCTTGCACGATTTCCAAACTTAATTATATTTGTCTGAGAATCTAGGTTCTCTAAAAGACACTATAATTTCCAGTACGATCCTTGCTATGTTGCATTATCCTAGTTATACATCTCATGTCAAACTGACAATCCAGATATCTCATATGATTATGAACATAGCATTCTCTGTAACAATTGAATGACCATGGATTTAGCATTTTCAACAATATATCTACTCAATTGAATGACAAAACATTCAGCATCCCTCCTATTTTCATTTCAATCCTTGCTATGATACTATTCATCTCCTGTTAACATGACAGTCAAGTGATCTCATATAACTATGAAGACAATGTATCCTCTGTGACAATGAATCAATCAGGTATTTGGTATTTTCACCAACATTTCTACCAAATTGAATAAGATAATACGCAGCATTCCTCTTATTCCCATTTCAATCCTTGCTAGGCTAAATTATCGTAGCTAGTCATTAGCTATAATAGAAGGAATCTATTTCCAGTTTAATACTTGATCTGCAGCATCTTGCATCTCATTCTCATATCAACCTGCTTTTCGATTGAACAATTTGAATTCGTGAATAATCAAGTGTGCTTCATTGTGTACAAAACGTTTTCATATCTTATATTGATTAATGATGCTATCAGATTGGGATAGTCTTGCCCACATTTCAATGCATTAGAAACACATGATACTAAAACATATTACAAGTATACATATATGTAGAAGATACATTTTCAATTTATTCAAATCGTAGTGTTCGTTATTTATATTTATGAACGCTTATACTATTCAAAAATCTAGTGTATTATTTTCTAAACCAAACATACCTGTTGGAAAGAAGTGATCCGAGCACCATGAGACTGTCCTCCAGTTGTCCAATGGTCTCAGCAGTTGTGTCGCCTCTGAGGAGCAGCTCTCCGCGGTTGTTGAACGTCATGAATGTGAGCTCATGCACCGACCACTCATTGGTCACTTGCCTCAGTTTGCCTTCAATGTCCTTCTCCTTCATTGCTGAGATACAGATATCCTGAGAAAGAAAGAGCAAATATGATTCAAGTGTTTCCTACGTTGCGTGCACACAATTCAATTTCCTATGAAGACGATACTTTGGGAGATTGGCTTGTCGCTAGTAAAGACAGTCGTTTCCAGTCTCTGGAGGAATAGTTATTGTTGCATCACATTCTAAGGCTGAGGCCGCACTGCCGGTGGGTAGAGGGTAGAGGGTAGATGGTAAATTGCCTGGAGGGTAGATAGCATTGCGGGTAGAGGGTAGAGGGTGGAGGGTAGATGGTTTCGATAGTGTTCGGCCGCCATCTTGAAATTCTTAAATATAGACAACATTTTAACCTCAACATTTGTCTTATTAATATTAATTTCAATATTATTTTATTATATTATATGATTTTAAATATATTTATATCATTATATATTGCATATTATCTCATACAATTTAATATCCTATTATATTAAGCGAGTAATTTCTGTATGTATGTATGTATGTATGTTTGTATGTATGTGGAACCACGGATCTAGAAAACGGCTCTAACGATTTCCTCGAAATTTGAAATGTAATATAACCAAGATGGAAAAATAAGATTGCACCAGGTCTCATGTCTGGGAAAACTCTCTGGCAGGATTAATAAAAGAATAAAATATTCCTTATTCAGGCCTAGGCCTAATCCCAAGTACTGCGTATAATGGCTGTTATCGTTAGCTGACCAACGCTATCCAGCTGGAGTGAATGGAGTTAAATTCAAGTCTATAACACATGTTCATGTCAGTCAAAAACTTGTGAGAGGTGATCATATCAATTTTGAATTTATTTTTTACAAGGCCGGAGGTTCCTTGATTTTTTACAATAACATATTTATGTAATTCAATAATAATTTATGTAATTCAACGGTTCGGCCGCAGCTTCAGAGCGAAGCTCGGTACCAGATATTTAGCTACTAAACAACAATTTCACGGACAGTTTCTATGAAGATTCAGAGACTCTTTCTATCACCAGCCTCACTAGCACCACCTAGCAGGGATAAATGAATCCGTTTATTAAAACTTATCTATTCAGACGATTGAAACTGAAAATATTTAGCGATGAGACATTCGAAATTTTGAAGAATATAACTTTATTTAGAAATTATCGTAATTGTTATTGGTCAATATTTGTAGTGAATGGATTCATATGTGATAATGTTTGATTTAAAGTATGATTTATTGTCTATTTGACGTAAAATTCCCGAAAATTCAACTACTGTATCTTCAACTTGAATGGCTTCTAGAATAAGTTAGACATGACTTCAGAATTTTCAATAATACTGCTTCATTTCGATCAAAGCATGATTAAACTTGTATAATGTTTGTAGAGAATAAATGTATCTACAAGAATATAATATAATAGATAGAGTTTTCAGGATTAATGTACTCAGAAATAATTATTTGTAAATTTGGAACTGTAGAACCTACAACCATTTGTAGAATTTAAATTTGAAAAAGTTGATCACTGATTACTAATTGCGAGTTCACTGTATTTCAACTGATTATAATCATTTCATAAAAACTAATTTTCACCTGAAAATCCATTAAATTATCTTGAAAATACTTTCCTATTTTCAATAATTCAATAAATAATTAAAAAAGAAGGAGCTCTAATAATAACCAATCTTTCATAACATCATAAGATGAAATATTCAATTATTCATATCAAATCGATATTCTATCAATTGGTTGTATTCTTTATTCCCAGCGACATCAATAAGCGTTAATTTACTACAATAATATGTAAAGAAATACTGAATGAAAATTATAAGCGATGAAAACCACGTACAAAAGTTTCTGATGCCTCGACTTCCATACAAAGAAAAGGATGAAGTAGCCTAACTAGAACCATTCTCATTTCTCCTAATCAAGTTTTAGAATGACTACTCATCATGGAAGTACACGGATAGCAGAATAACATTAATATGAATGAGATGCACATCTATCCAAAGTAAAAATAGAATAGTAAAGCTCACTTCAATGTCTTCCTTGTTCTTGAGCAGTGGAGCTTCAAGAATGTTCTTCAGACAGAATCCTTCACTGTCAAGTTCGAAGTTGTATTTGGTGACCTCCATGATCTTCTGCCAATGACGAGGTTTCATCGCCTTGTTGGCCATCAGCTCAAGCAGCGGACACATGTCGTTGAAATCGTCTATTGTGCGCTTCAATGCGTGGAAAGCTGGCCATTCCTACAAAATTTTCAGAATGAAGTTTGCTTCAGATAAAAATAAAATAGCCTATATACTGCGCAATATCATTCTAATTCACAAAGGACTATTTCACACGTTTATCATTCAACTTTACAGAATGAAAAACATAGAAATATCTAGAAAATAATGTGAGTTCACTTCTAAATTCAATTTCTATATTTAAGGTTGAGTGTTTGACCTACTCAACATGAAGACTTCGACTTGGGCAAAACAAGATTGTAGACCTAATTTTACTCAATAAAATTCATTATACAATATTTTTTCTAATTCTCAGGAGCCATTGCTTGAGAAAATTGAATGAATCACTTATTGTTGAGTATCTGTGAAGGTGATTGTGGTAGTTATCTATATTAAAAAAAAACAAGATATTTTCAAACTTCAGTCGTGAATAATTGTTTAAATTATGGTCGAATTCAAAATACTACAAATATCAGAGTAATTGAGAAGAAATTTAGTTCATGAAACAGTAAAATTCTGAATTTATATGAGAAGTATTGAATATTCAATAGTTCCAACAATCAAGATCAATTTTTATCTCTGATACTCGAAACAGCCCTAGGATTACAGTTGACATTGCTTGTTGCAATTCGTCATATTCATGTTGCGCCTCTCAATTTTTCATGTTTTTCCAGTCTTTTAAATGATTATTATCAATTTACCTTGAGACCCTTTGGCAGTTTACGACAGCGGTTCTGGAACTCCATCAGTTCATTGTTGATCTCCTCGATGTTGACCTCTCCCCAAGGAATGTCGTAATAACTGCTGACACGGTCTATCACATCGTTGTACAATTTGTACAGCTTCTGCAGCAGGTTGAGCTCCTTGCGAATCTGCGCCAGCTCTGGGTAGTCGGTTTGCGGCAGTCCGAATAGCTCTTCACCATTCTGGTAAGTTTGCAATTTGCGCCACATGCCGTCAAATCGGTTCTGTTAACAATTTATAAGTAATTTTAGCATGTTAAGTTAACATGTTTAAAAGTTTAAATTTATAAGTTGATTTCTAAGGGAAGACAAGATTAGAGATGTGCTTGAAGAATACGAAAGTTACACACAGAAATAATTGATAAGTTAATTTGTAATGGAAGACAATATTAATTTGATTGGAAAGTACGAGACATATACTCAGGAATTGTGATCGTGATAGAACTATATAAAGGCAGAAATATATTCCATCAATATGCCGTTTCAAAATGCTATGCCTTTCAAATTGATAACAAAGTCCCTGAAAATAATTATATTTCTTATGAAGTAGAGTTATTCTTTGATATACTACAATACTACTTGGACATTAATTCCGTATCAATGTTTTTTCATATTTTTGTAGAACTCAAGCTCAGACAAATATTTGGAATATTTTGGACAGGCTTCCGTTCAAATGATTGTGTACCTCTGGAAATCTAATCAATAAGTTCAAATCCAGCTTATGTATCATATTCAAATTTGTCGAATGATGGATTTTTTCAACATTGGGCAAATGGATTCAATTTTCAAGAGAAATACTTCTCGTGCTGAGTGTAGATTACACGCTATTGGATTCTTTTGAATCTCAAATATTATTTTCTATTCAAATTGAAAGAGGAACAGATTCGTGTGCAAGCCTTTTTGAATATTATTATTATTATATCTCAAGTATGGATCGTTAAGTGCTGAATAAATATTCTACTTTGAGTTTTTTGTAAGCAGGAATATCTAGTAGTTTAAAAGTAAGAAAATCTTTCAAGTTTAAAATCAGAACCAAAACTTTTTCGTAATTCTATAGGAAAAGAAATTGGGTGATGAGTGATCGTGAAGTTAAGTCACGAACAGTGAGGACTACTCTAAGATGGGTGATCAGTATTTAGCCAAGTACACATTGGCGAGGTACAAAGCGCTATGGTACTAAATTTCGCTATGTTAGAAGAACCTACCCGCAAATGTCTCTCCACCATTAAAAGCCATACGAATATTTTTTGTATAAAGAAAATAATAAAAGAATAGTTGACCTGGAAGAGGATGAGTCTATCAGACGCCTCTCGCGGGGTGAGCCCGGGCATCATCGGACCCGAAGTGCGGTACTCGTGACAGTATTCGATGTTGTCCAGTCGGAAGCGCTCCAAGTTATTGCGCAGATCCTCCTGGAAGTGCGGCTGCATGGTCAGCAGCAACACGTTCACGTCCATGGCACGACCCAACATACGCTGCCAGGAGTAGCGCAAACTATCCACCTAATTGACGTAAAGAGCTGGTGAAAATTAATTCATTGATCAAAAGCTTTGTGCCTCCTTGAATGGAATCTAACCATATGAAACTATTCCATCAATGAGAAAAAGTAAAAATCCATCAATTATTTACTTTGCCATTGAGTGAAACAGGAAATTAATACTAAAGTGTGGTCGTAATTAATAATTATTTATTGGGATCAACCATTCCTCAATAGTTTGGATAACATAGTAATAGGAATAATATCATGAATTGTAGAAAACGATGGAGATGACAGGTATCCCCTTCTGAGCCTTCTTGATATATTCTATGATTCATACATAATGAAAATAACTTAATGAAATTCACATTTCCAGAATAATATACAGACTAGAATAATCTACATGCTAGATTATCAACATTTTTTAAAGTAAATGAGATTGAGATACAAGAATAATGAGAAATGAGAAAATAGAATTAAGTTATAGAATGAATAATGAGAATTAGAATTAAGTTACATTCAAAGAGCGTAGCAGAAAAACAACCAATGCAGTTCAAATTTGATGAAAGAATGACTCAACTTACACTTTCTAGGTCCTCTCTGTCAACAGGTATGTCATATCGAGTTACGCAATTGAACGCCTCCTGAAATGTAGAGAAATTTATCAATGAGTGAGAAATATTCAATAAATTGAAAGACATATTGTGGGGTTAAAATACGTATTCATTGAAAATTATACTTATTGGAGAATCATAAAATAAAATTCGAGTTATCTTTCTTTTATCGAGAATAATGGAGATCAAAAAGTGCATTTCAAATGAGTATTCTTATGAGCACCAACAATCATCATCTTACAAATGTAAATTCATTTAAATGCGCAATAAATTGATTATTTAAAATACATGAATATTATTCGTAAAGGAAAAAAATTTTTTAAAAACTATTCAAATGCAGTACAAGTAATCAATCAAAGGTGAATGAGGGTGAAATCAAGTTGGAAGAAAATGTGTAGTAGTTGAAACGAATGAAAGAGCTACCTACTCGTAAAAGGACAAGAAAGACGGTAAAGATTGACATATTTTGTTTTGAGGAAACGTCATTCTAAAACTTACAAGAACGCTTGCGAGGTATTATTTCGAAATCGAATATAAAAAGTGAAAGTGTTACCTCAATAGGTTCAATTCTGAGTTCCATATCGACTTCTTGTTCTCTGATCTTCTTCAGCGTCTCCATCACCAGCCGCACATCGTCAAGGTCCCTGATTGGTCGATCAAGTTTGCGATCCATTTCACTCATCACAGCATACACATAATCCATTTCTCTGCGATATTTCTTTTTCAGCATTGTGCCAATTTTGTGTGTACAGGATTTCAACTCAGTTACCAGGCCAAACTTCAAACGTTCTGCAACGAAAAACAACATACAATCCTGATCTGAACTATTAAAAATTGGAGTAGAGTTCCTCCAATGATAAGTGTAATCCCATATTAATATTACATAACTTCTGACTTTCTGACTTAGTTCTTGAAGATTAAAAACAGTATATTTACAATGAATCTCCACTTAGAATTTCAATGTTAAATGATTTAAATTCTTTACTAACCAACCGATATGGTGATGCTAGCTGTAAAAAGGAAATATTCTGGTTCGATGACAAGTTGAGCTTCCAGTTCTTTGTGTCTGCGAAGGGACGATTCCGACTCGAGAAGATTAACACTCTGGATATCTTTCTTCGTACTCTCATTCTCCCATAGGAATCTGAATGGAGACCATCTTTCCAGAAACAGAGTCAACTCCTGTGGAAATTAAAATCATAAATTATGATTACAAGTTTGAAGTACTTCAATGTTGTTAGTAAACTTGCTTCAACTAAATTAACTTTGGATTCAGCCATCAATTCCCTTGGCTCTAATAGTGAACTGGAATAAATAACAATGATTGCAGGTCTGCAATGTGTCTTAAAAAACCATAGTGAAGCACAATTCTGAATAAAACAGGAATATTGATTCTATTTAAAGTATTTTTCACCAATTCCACAATCATTTATCAATTTTGAATGAATTTGTAGAGGTTTGGCCATTATTCTTTACCATTATTCAAGATTATTCTCTACCAAATACACAATCTCATGACATCATGACGTGTTTATGCCAATGGGGTCGCTGTAAGCAACCTCCATTTGCTGTAAAAATGATTTTCGAGAGTAGATGAATGAATAGATCAATGTGCAACACTGACCGGCTTGACATCCTGTGTGCAGGTGGCCA
This sequence comes from Sogatella furcifera, assembly GCA_017141385.1. Taxonomy (NCBI): domain Eukaryota; kingdom Metazoa; phylum Arthropoda; class Insecta; order Hemiptera; family Delphacidae; genus Sogatella; species Sogatella furcifera. The sequence continues at coordinate 11,499,767 of CM029551.1, read as the reverse complement.
ACAGCGCTAGCATCTTGACGATCTCCTTGTTCTCCATGACGTGACTGTAGAAGTTGCGATGCTGGAAGGGGAAGGCCGGCTTCTGCTCGCTGGCCAGCCGGTACAGCTTGCGTCGCCGGGTGCGCAGATCCTCCGACTGCTGGACGGACGGACCCTGTTCCAGGCGCGACACCACGTCAGCCAGCGCACGGTTCGGCAGGCCCTGCATGCGACCCCCGCCTAAGCGTTTCCATGCCGACGACTGTGCAGTGCAATGCACGCAGCCACAGGCACAAGCACACACACGCACACAACGGAAAAGGAAAGAGGTGGTGGACGAATAGAGAGTGAAGAGGTGAACAAGAAAAAAGTGAAGAGAAAATAAAAAGGTGGTGGATGAGAAGAAATTGTAGAGTAAAGAAGGAGGAGATGGAGAAGAAAGTGAAGAGGATAGGAAGAGAAGGTGGAACCAAACAATAAAGAAAAGGTGGATGAGAAGAGAGTATAGAGAGAAGAAGGAGGAGGTGGACGAGAAGCAAGTGAAGAGAAAAGGAAGAAGAGGCGGACGAGAAGAAAGTGAAAATAAAATAAAGAGGAGGTGGACGAGACGTGAAGAGAATACAAAGAGAAGGTAGTCGAAGAGAAGTGAAGGAAAAGAGAGAGAAGAAGAAAGTGAAGAGAATAAAAAGAAGAGGTAGTCGAAAAGAAGTGTGGATAAAAAGAGGAGGTGGATTATAAGAAAGTGTGAAGAGAAGAAAGGGGAGATGGACGAGAAGCAAGTGAAGAGGAATGAAAGAGGAGGTGGTTGAAAAGAAAGTGAAGAGAAATGAAAGGAGAAGTTGTCGAGAAGAAAGTGTACAGAGAATAAAGAGGTGATAAAGAAGAAGTGTGGAGAGTGGCAATATTCATAGGAGATGCCAAATGAAGTCGAGGGAAAGTGAAAAAGTGGAGAGAGGAAAGTGAGGAAAAAGAGAAATTGAAGTAATGAGAGAACAAAAGAATATGATGAAGGAAGAAATAGAGGAAACAGAGGAAGAGAAGAAATATAATTAAGGCATTGAAGAGGCAGGAAAAAATTTTGATTGAAAGTTTTTGCAGATGAAAAAGAAATGGAAGAGGACGAAATAAGTGATATAAATCAAACAGATCAATGCGGGAAGATAATGTTTGAGAGAAATTGATGAAGAAAATCGGAAGATAAGAGAGTAAGGAAAAATTACAGGAAGAATTAATGAAGAAACACAAATATCAATGGGGAAATATTGTATTGAGAAGGTATTAATCAGTTGTAACGAAAAGTCAATAAAATGATAGAGGAATGAAATTTGATAAAATATTGATCAATAAGAAAAAAATAAAATCAAGAGGGATTAATTGAGAAGATGAAAATAGTCAAATGAGAACAAGAAGTGATGAAGAAAAAATTATGAGAGGAACATTAAGGAATATGAATGGAAATAGGTTGAAAAATTGAAGAAAGAAGGAAATTTATAGCAGATCAATGTTGGATAATTGTATTGGGAAAGAGAAAGAGAGCCGAGAAGAATGATAGATGAATGAAGGTGAGGATATTCAAGAAAAATAAAGAAATTAAGAACAAGGCAAGAATTCACATTCGTATTTGTGTAAAAGTGAAAAAATGATAAAATATAAGGACAAAACAAAAATTCAGACAGGGACACGAAAGCAGAAAATAGTGTGATTAGAAAATGAATAGTAGAACAACATTGATAAGCAAAAAGGACAGAGAGAGAAGAAATAGATTAGTGGCCTATAACAGAGGCATTCATAAGAAGTTTTACTATTATTTTGAAAAGAAAAATAGAGATAGTGGTCAGAAGATTGCTATTTAGTTATGATGCGTATTTTTATTCAGAAAATGATGCAATAGTGAAAATCATGATGCATTTTATTTAAAAATTTAATTGTTCAGAAATCTATTGAATGGTCAAGAAAGTGTTAATTTGAATTCACTGGAAATGCATTCCATGCGAGTTGAAGAAGAATACTGAAATAATTACAAATGGGAAATCTCTTTACCAAAATCAAATAGCCTAACATTCATAGATTTCATGTGCAACAATACGAGATAATGTTTTAGAATTGAAAGAAATTTGCTTTTAATTATGGGTGAGTATGTTAGTAAGAATGGCATTATTTTATATTTTAATACAAGAAACGCTATCAAGAAATCTAATGTGCTTAAAATTATTGATCAACCGAGTTTTAAATACATTTTCAATTTTTATTTTTTTATGTTTATTCAGTGTCATTTTTAGAGTGCAGCAAACATTCAAAACATATTTTTATGAAATAGAATTAATTGTTATTCACTGAGTAAAATCAGAAGTTTAAAAACTATAAATTTGATAGAAAATTGACAATATGTGTAGAACTTGATGCATTCCTCAGCCAAGAAAAAACACATTCGTGAATTGGTTATAAGTTTGATCTAGTAAAAATTATTTGCAATATTGAAGTGTTGAGTAGAAATTTAGCATAGCAAGAACATTCTCAGTGAAGTAAATCCCAACACATCGTATATGAAAGGTAGTCAAATGAAACCTGGCTCTCACAATTATTCAGTACCAACTTAGTAGACTTTGTACACTTAATAAGCGAAGTACAATTATTTGTATCATAAAACGGCAAAGTATTATGTTTGTATAAAATAGAAATAAGAGAATGGAAATTGAAACTGCTTTCCCAAATTTCTTCAATAGAGGTTGATTAGTTTTCAGTTCTTATGAATTATAACGATTAAACAATAAATCCCAACTTTAATTGATATTAAGTAAATCTGTAACTAAAAAATCAGCTTTTCATGGTGGTTAGAATATTTTAGCCAGGATAGCAAATCAATAATTAATCAAAGAAACATTCGAAATAATTTTATTTTTTGAAACATTTTTGTGAGAAAAATAAACTCATTTCAAAGGTTACTTTGAGTAATAATAATTATTGATTTTTTTTCAAATCAAATTTGATTTGTTATACATCAGTAGCCCTTGTAACAAAGTGAACATCAAACCAGGATAATCATGAAATTTTGAAAAGTTCAAGATTCAAATAAGTTTTTCGCGAAAGATTGTCATATTAATGCAAGCATCAATTACAATAAATGTAGGCATTCATCAATTTAGAGCCAGCCAGTTTTCATTTGACTGCCGTGTATAGACTAGAATCTAATACAGGACTACGATGATCTTGATTAAGACGAAACCCGAGATAGATTGGAGAAATGCTTATAAATTACCTATATTTATGTGTATTCTAACATTATTTCCAAGGGACATCCTATTTTCAATATATGTTTCAATCATCAAAATAATAGCTGCATATTTCAATATGCTATTGATATTATCATTCTCTATCGATTAAATTACACTGATTGGTGGTGATTTTCAAAGATCGATTTTACGATGAGTTTGGCATACAAATTAAAAATTTCTGGAATCACTATTCGAACACACTCTTTCCCTAACGTAATGATAATTTTAACTTAGGTCACAGAAGAATGATGGGATGTATTGAAATTGGTATTTTCTGACCTGTTATTCCAATACACAAATGAAACATGATTAAAAGTATAAATTAATGAGAAATGGTAAAAGTAAGATGGAAGGAAGCATTCAGTCATTCATGGTCTCCTCACGTTATATCACTCCAAATGTTTGTGATTTTTACTTCAAGTCTGTAACTTGAAGCCTGTATTCATTTGTTACAGATTCTAATCAAATTACAAACAATAGAATAATACTGATAACGCTCTGCACATAAGTTGAAATTGTATATCACAAACAATAAGGATTTATATGGAGTTTCAAGTCTAATGGACAGTTTGTATATAGAATAATCATTAGATATTGGATTAGATATTAAAATCATTGGATATTGAAAGATACTCAACATAAGAAGAGACTAATCTCATTCATTAATTTACCCCGAATGGAATTGAAATTATTAGAAAATGTACCACAAAAAATTGAACATAAAATCCTAAAATGTTTTTTATTCAGCGTATTTTATGTTCAAGGTATTCTCTTCAAGTTGAGTTATGGAATTTCAGAAATCGGATTTAGCACCACTGAAAGGCCTTCGTGTTTTTAGATAAAAATTGTACATACAAGTCTAGATTGCTATAGTATAGACTAGAAAGTTTTGTGTTTTCGGACGAAAATTGCAAAAAAATCAATAACTGGTTCAATTTTCCATGAATTCATCATGTTTGATAACATAATAGTTATGAGAAAGAGATCACATTTTTATGAGACAGAAATTTTAGTATTTTTAATTATTGTGATGATTGATGTCGAGTTTTTTTCCAATAACAGTATTAGATCCTGCATCCTATATCAGGGAGGCATGTAAACCAGGGAAACGCATTGAATTGTGGGATGTGCTATTCAAACGGCACCAAATACCTGAGACACCTTTCCGCCGGTCCATTGGGCGACCCCCTTGGCCACTCCGGTCATGCTCTTGCCAGCCGTCATCAGTGCCTCCTGCACCTCCTCCAGGCTCGGACGAATCACCACATTCGGAATCATCAGGATAGCGTTGAGAACGAAAATCGGAGTGCCGTCTAGAAATGAAAGCATAGGCTACTCTAGCTGGAATTCCATTGGAAATGTTCAAAACTGCGTCGTTACATTCAATTACATATCAATTCCAATTGTGTTGATTGAATTCCCAAGCAATCACCAAAACTTCGTTCCTCACACCATGATTTTTGAACGTCCCATTTTCTAACAGAACTTGACAAACACATGATGTGTCTCTGCGCACATCATATTTTGTTTGCCAAGCTTCATTCAATCTATTAAAATGCATATGGAAACAAGATATCAGACCAAAATAGTAGTGTGAGAGAATGGGGTTACTTGTGCAATTCAAATAGTCCTTATTTATGCCGGCCAATGAAATCATCCAGTAACGTAACTGCTTCGAATATAGGGTAAATATTACAACGTGTGTTAGCAAACCGGATAATAAGAATTGAGTTGTGTATAAAACAAGAAGAAAAGCACTCTAAACATCCAATTTGATAATTTTCACTTGTTCTCAAATGCATTCTTGTGCTAAATATTATTTTACGTGAATTATATTAAAATAACTGCTTTTCCAATTCAGGAATTCTGTTTGTTTCTTAAATATGTTCCAAACGTCACGTTAAACCATCGCTCCCGGCTGCCTAATAAGCAGTTCTTTAATAATTGATCTTTCATCACTTTCTCCATATTCAAAACATGGCTAACAATTCTCAAAAACTTTATTACATTATATAAATTATTGAATTAAAAAACTTATTCCATTGGGATTTTTCAAAGGTAAAAACCATTCAATCCTAGAGTTTGCCAAATTAAAATTTATTTTTTGTTCTCTTATGTTTCAGAGAAAATGATATAATCAATATTTATACTACTTTGGTTCATCATTTTATTTGTTACGACTCTGCTAATACTTTTCTTGTACCTATTGAGATTTTCATGTACTTATTTTTTATTACTGTATCATAACTTATTGGTTAATTTGATTGTAAGTGCTGATGGAGGCATAATGCCCGCATAATTCCTGCATTATGCCTCCATAATGTGGTACTGGGCATAATGCTTGTAGTCTTCCCTGCTCTTGCAATAATAAACAAATATCAATTTTTTCTAGTACCATTTTCATTTGGTTGATGTTACCCAATGCTGGGAAGGTGTGCTACATTTTGTATCATTAAAAAAGTTTTTAAATGAAATTTACCAGCACAATTGAGGAAACTACGCCGGAGACAGTCGAGCGAGTGCCTTGTGACTTTGATGAGAACATCGACGACCTTACGACTGTAGTACCTCCTCATTTCAGACACCGCGTTGCGCACCATCTCCTGCATGACCTTGGACAGGCCTCCCCCATTCACCAGCAAATTCTGTGGGTTCTCGAAACACTCCCAGATGTCGCTCCAGTCCTGCTGCTGCTGCTGTTGCTGCTGGTTGGAGGGTGTGATCGCGCCTCCTGATTGGCTATCGCCTGCTTCTCCGATACCTGCCGACAAATTCATATCAAACCTAACTAGTTTTGCTAGAGGAAGCAATAAAAAAGAACAGATACGTATTTGATAAGATCTAGCATTGGTATAGAATAAATTTACGAGTACAAACATTGAAATTTTCTCTCTAAAGATAACATTCCCAAGCGGCAGCTAGAGCTGCGCTGCTCTAGTCATCACAACTCTATTCACACAACTTTATTATAAATGTTCACTTTGTTTTCAGGGCTACTAATGTATGAGAAATCAATAAATAATCGAAGTACCCTTTTCAAGTCAATTTCACTATTTATTGATTTATTATGCAAATCAATTCAACTATAAAAATAAGAAAATCATAAATTGGTAAAAATTTTGAATATTTTACAAAAAATTATGAAAAGTAGATTATGATGTAACATTTTACTATAACAAAAACATACAACAGAAAGTCCTAACTCATAAATGAAACTAGGAAGTGAAACTCTTAATAGAAATAGAAGTGAAAAATTTAGGAATGAGATTGTTCAATATCTTGCCTGATGTTATCAAATCATATTGTAATGTTCTTTGAATAATATCCACGCGAGTTTTAATGATGATTTCAGTGTTATTATAGATTCATTTCAAGTTACATCTAATATCGTGAAATAAACTGTAATTTTATTCGAAACCTTGGAGAATAATAAAATATGAAGAAACGAGCAAATTGTGAATTTTCCCCCACATACATGCTTCCAAGTGGGAAATTAATGAAAACAAATGTATTGTTGAAAATATAGTGGAAGTATACTTAAAAATAGTGAATAAGCTTTTGAGGATGTTGTGTTGAGCAAATTTTGAGCTGAATATAACAACGCAAATTTGGGTTCATTAGAGATTGATAGGAATACGTCGATGAACATCTACTTACCATCGAGAAAATCAAACTCTCCATCTTGATTAGCTTTCATATCCTCAGCAGCTTTCCTCACAAGTTCGAGAACTTCTTCTACAGCTTCTTCAACCATAAGACTCTTACGATTCAGTTCCTTTAGAAGAAAATTCAAATTAATATTCCATTTTATATAAAACAATACGCTTCTATGAAGTCAGTATTTGATTTATAGACGAACTGTTGACTGTTGAGCCAAGTCCAGTAAAAACGAAACATACGTTGCTGCTGCTATTACAAAATCAGAATTGTAACTTTATTTAATAGGATTGAAATTTTTCTAAAATTTAATTTCAATACTAAAAACAATTGAAACTCACCACAGCAGCCTGTCTACAACAATCCTCAGTTTTCTCCATGAATTCATCGACAAGCCACGGCTCTTCCATTGGCGTTACACATAGAGTAACAGTTTGCATACTTGACAGAACTTGAAGAATTCTATTTGAATAAATATCATGGACCCTGTAAAAGTAATTGATTCATTGTTAACTAGAACATTAAAAAGTATTAGAGAAATGGGAATAACATACAAATATAAATGAGAGTGTAGAGGAAGAATAAGAGGTTAAAAATATATAAATCATATTTTCTCCAATCTTCCATGTACAGTATGAAGTAAATCGAATAAGTCAGAATTTGTTTAATCATAGAAGGAATTAGTAAATAAAAAGCTTAGCTTCATTACACATTCATTCAAAAAGGTATTACTGAACATGATTGATCATTATTTGAATAGTGATTAGTGATTTTATTTTACAATATTGAAACACATACATGAAGAAGAAAAAACAGGCTTAAACTATTACTTAGTAATACAAATGTTATCTTGGTACATTCCATAAGTATTAATAAATAAAATACTTCTGCAATATTTTGATCTATTCGAGCTAGTTCATATGAATGGAGTAATTACCTAGTAACCAGCACATCAAAATCTTGTATAGCGTCAGTTGTATTTTTGAGGAATGTTTTCCACGATGGATCAGTCCAATTGATGCTATTCAACGCTGGCGACAGCATGCTAGCCAGCCGCACCAGTTGCGGCAGGAATAAAGGACGCACGTCCAACTTGACACGTCTCACTGTGCCCAAGAACCGGTTCAAGAGGAACTGTAAGAGGATCAGAAGAGAGACACGATTAAAAAATACAAATAAAATTATACTAACTAATTTAAAAAATCATGAGTCAAAGAAATAGTTCTGTATTGAAGGACTGACTTGGGAGAGTATCTTGCTCACTTATTGACAATCTGACTATTTAAGGAGAGCCCCAAAAAACTAAATTTTTATCAACAACTCACTCGGAACTAAGTACTGTTTTGTGGATTAATTATTCTATTTCATACAACGATAGTATTATTTATAACAATTGAGCGATAAACTAGATCTGTAGTCTGGTCGAGCAAAGAAGACATTCCTTCAAAATGGCAGATGTTCAATGCTGCCAGCAGTCGAAATGAAAATATTCCCACTCTTACCATCTGTCTCTCATTACATCTCACCAGCGGTGTGCTGGCTAGAGTGATATTATAAAAATCAGAGATTTATTTATTTATTTATAAATGGAGACAACGGGTTGCCCCAGATATGTCTCCTTTACATTACAATTCAGACAGAAAAATTGTTTATAATTTATAAAGTATAAAGTAGAGATCTGTGCGTGCTTAGTTACACCCTCGCTTCAATCAGCCATTTTGAAGGAATGACTTCTTTGCTCGACAATATACCAATCTTTCATAATTACTAGTCAAACTTCACTTTCATTGATAATTTCTATTTCCCATTGGTGCTCACCTGAAGAGAGTCGTTAACATGAGTGAAGTAATCAGCTTTGGTGAGCAAAGTCTTGGTGACAACTGGCACTGGCAGACCCATCTTATTCAGGCATTCAGACTCGCGAATCAGGAGAACGATACGTTCATCCAGGTTCACTTTGAACTTTCCACTCTCCTCAGAAATTGTGAGCAGACTCTTGTTCAGACACTCATCGACGACCCAAACCTGGAAAAATAATAATTGTTCAATTTTTAGATACCGTATCAATTTCTACTCCATTTTCAGTTTTGACGTAAAGTTGAATCGGACTCCGTATGACATTCATCTATTTTAGTTATTGAATTCAACTGTCTTGTTTATTATCCATCATAAAATGTTTGTTTCTGTAACTATAATCTATCAAGACTGACCACCAATCTCTTCATTCAATTTGATTTTGCTGTTATTGATATTATTTGAAGGATTCACAAACTTTTCAAATCAAATTAATTCCAACTAAAATTTTGAACATTTTATTAAAGCCAGAGTAATCAATTCTAAATAGTACAGCTTCTTACAGAGACTTCATGATAATAATTATTATACAGAGTCAATATCTATATGAATGAAAAAGGTAAATGACAGAGTCTATAAAGGATACTCCTGTCCCAAACCACCTCACTTGATTAAAAGCAACTTAGTCTAAGCTAGGAGCACCGAAGATGAGTACAACTCTAATACTCGAAACGCATCCGCGCCTCATAAAAGTAAGTACTATGGACTGCATAGTAAATTAGTAAGTGAAAAATCTACTCAATAATATCTATAAAGAAGCCTGATCAAAGATGGATGAAGCCTATTTAGAATAAATAGAGAAGCCTACATATTAAAATCACATAGCCTACTGATTATACATAAGCATTCTCTTAAGAGCAGCCTAAAAGTCACTCACATTATGATTCATCCACATGTTCTTGAGCTCTTCCTCGTAGTTGATGAGAGTGTTGGCAACGTAATTGTACTTCCTGACCAGTTCGATAGTCGTTGGCATAACTTTCAATACTGGATGTGCAGAAGCACTGCTCACCAAATCATCCAAATGACAATGTAGAGATCTGGACCATTTTATACGGCCTGCAAATGAATAAAATCTTCACATTAATTATAAATTGGTTTAGGGACAGTTTCAGGCATCATGCCTGTTGTACTAACCTTTGTATTTTTTGATTGATTGAATAAATGAATTTCTTTCAATTTAATGTGACATAATTTTGTTCATTTAGATATTATAGTGTTTGAAAACTCTATAAAAAGTGATCATGACTATTTGAAAGTCATCATGATCTGTTAGTTATTGATGTGTTGATGGATCATTGCAACATTATATTATTATTCAATACGGTATTGTTTACTAGCCACCTAATTTATGACTTTCTGGGTCTATGTCAAAACTTCATAGACTAGAACATAAGTTCATAAACTAGGACATAAAGTTCATAAACTAGAACTATAAGCTCATTTTTCTCTTATGCGAAGTATGATAAAAACATACAATCTAATTGACTCTCATTATTCATTCTTATCTATTCTCTTGTATTAGATTGTCTTGTGAGTTTTCAATAAAACATCTCTTATGTAGCTCAGTTCAAATTCAGAAGTATAGTCCACGCGCGCAGTGAAAAAAATATTTTGATCAGTGACCCTAGTAATGTAAGGCCCGTCCTAAGAGATTCATTGTCATTATACAGAATCTAGTGCTCATTTGGGACAGTTTCCTGCCATTCAAATGGGTACTTCAACTCTTTAAATAATAATTTTTTAGCATTGGAGGGGCGCAGCTGGCTAAGAAATTCCAATCACAGCGTGTGCGGAATACACTAGTATTTTATTTGCTTCTTATTTATTTCATTGAAGATTAGTATTCTATTAAGGAGTGAACATTCTACATAATATTTATTACTTATTAGCATAAATCTTCAACAATAAGACTGTTTTTGTTGTTCACCCTGTCGTCTTGAAAGACTCTAGCTTTAGAGTTTAATGGAACAGGCTACCATTACGTTTCAGTTTAGTTGAATTACAAATACAGTGAGGCAGTGTAACTTCACATAAAACACGTCTTGTATCAATTTTGTAATGCACTATTGATCGTCATGAAAATCCAAGTTGACATACCTGCAATTGGTGGAAAATTTCGTGACAAAGGAGGGTCATCTTTCTGTTTGCGAAACAACTTCAGAATTCTTTCAACTTCCTGCTCACAGTACTTCAGTATCCGACTGTACTTTTCGTCCATGCGAGTCAGAGGATTTTCTCACTCACCTACAAATCAGAAAAAGATAATTGTTTAGTTGGTTACTCAGTGACAGTATCAAAAAATACCACGGTGCATTCACAAAAAAGCTTGTATATTTCGCTTCCTACAAAAACAAAATACTTGAATTGAATCATCTGTGCTTCAGTTTTTAAGTTTTCAATACTGGTATGTTAACTAAAAACACATTTTTCTCGACTTCCCTTTGTTTCTGTTCATATTAAGTCAATACTCAATAACTACGATTTGTTAGTTAGAGCTAGTGTATAGTGAAAAATAGATTAATTACAATTCTTAAGTGAAATACTACTATAAATTACAGAGATGCATGGAGTTTCAAATTTAGTTCTTGAGTTTCTGTTACACAATGACCAGAAGTTCTATTTCTAATAGGCAATTTAAAGTCTTAAAAGTAATCAAATATATCAACTGTGAAATACCTATCGACTCATATAGTGGTGTACCTATCATAAAGTGGTTTATAGTGTCTACAAGTGAGGAATTCTCACCTTTTCGAAACGAGTGAGGAATCGTATGCCTTGAGGACTTTCCCAAACGCTAGCGAAATTCTCCTCAATTAAATTACCGACATGCTCTCTCAGATCAGTTGTTCTTTGGATGAAGATATCGAAATCTGTATCGAATTCATTATTGCGTTGATCGAGATAATCGTACTCTTTGCTCATCACTCCATTCTTAGCGACCTCGAATATTTTCATCGATTCATCGAGTGCTGAAAACAAAAGAAATTATATTTATTAAGGAACTGATTCAAATTGGAAATACGCCAAATAACTTTTGATTTCAAGTGTATGATGCTATAGTTATTACAAGAAAACTGAAAGCTAATAGTGTCAAGTTTTTCAAATGGTCTACTTCATTTATTTCAAACAACTGTCCAACATTTATTTCAAACAACTTCAACAATCGAATATCATCTCAAGTTGAGTTAAGTGTACTTCATTTCTTTGCAGCCATTGTTATTAAAAAACTAGGGCTATTGTCAAATTAATGGTGATGAACAAATTATATCAGAAATCGTTATTGGCATGATTACCTAGGACAAAAACTACAATAAATTTGTGTCTAAAAACTAAAATAAATTTTGTGTCACTTGAGTTTGCAAACGTTAACCTATATTCAGATAAAAAGTTATCCTAAATCGAATTAAGATTGAAGTTCCATAATTACCTTCTCCAAGGAGGAGCCCTGAAAAAAGAAAGAGATGTGAATCAATGATAGGTAACGAGTAGATAGCATCAAGAAGAAAGTTTCATTAAGAATATCTAGCTAGGGCTAAACTATAGAAGATCTAACTATCAACATGAGAACTCGACCTCATTTTGGACCTATTAGACTACAATTTGGAAATATCTAATCTCTCATTTCTCTTCCTAGAAATTCAAAATTTAAAATTAAATTTCTATTTAATAATATTTATTATGATTTTAACTAATCACAAGTTTCAAAAAACTAAAACCACCACAATTATTCAGTACATTTTCTACAAAGAAATAAATTCTACGTGAAATTATGCACTCACCCTCCATTCTTCGTTCAAACAAACTATTATAATCATCAAGTAGATCGAACACCGATATAATCTTGCCCAATCGATCACAGAAGCCGTCAAATTTTCCAAACACATAATTTTCAGAGAAGCTGAACGGGGTTTGGTTAGGCAGGAAGGGCTGCCTCTTGACCAGAGTGTAGGTGTTGTGATAGACTCTGTTCAGCCGAATACAATTTAGGAGTTTCTCGCGTACGTCACCTCTCTCTTGAGTCCAGATTGTATCTTTCCCACGACACGTCACATACTGCTTGCATTGTTCGATCATTTGATTGGTAATCTGCAATAAGACAAAGCAAGTAATTACCATTTCTATAACCTGCACTATAAATTTTTAACCTCATTCTTGAAATGGTGTAGAAGATTTTTACTTAACTCTACACTATGTTTACTATATTCTACACTATGTTTCATTTTTGTCTAGGGCTACTATCAATCTTGTTAGTAAAATTTAATCACAGTACACTGTTTAAAAGGTTTTTATTAAAACACAAGAAACTTCTGTAAAGGGTACTGTGATTTCAATTTTTTACTAAAATTAATTTCACACTATCTATTTTTTGGCAAGCACATTCTTGCATTACATTAAAATATTGGCAAATTAATACGATTTTAGAATAATTTTCTGCAAAGATAAATCCTGTAAACCAGTGAAAAGCATGTTACATTGTTTCAACATTGATGGAGTACAGTGTAACATGCAAAAATTGTAAGACAATTGAAGAGTTTTAGAAGGGATGGGTACGCTTATAAAATAATAATGGATACTTCTATAAAATAAGAAAATAATCATTAACTGCTGACGAAAATACGCATCATACATCACCAATTTTTAAATAGGTACCTACTTTAAATACTATTACAATTTATTGAGAACCAATTCTATACCCCTACTGCTTGAAGATGATATCATAAAACGTCAATTGAACTAAATTGAGACACTGGGTGTAATTCACCTGATTCTTTGCATTTGAATTCAATATGAAACTTGCATTCGTGTGAGCATGGTTCAAGATCTGTGAAGAGGAAAACCTGTATACTCACTTTCACCATCAGTGAAGATGTACGCTCAGATGTGTTGTAAAATTGAGAAACGCTATGGATCAGCCTTACAGTCTGAAGAAGACTAAGGATTGAGTCTTTCATTCGCACCTGCAAACAACAGACAACTCAATTAAAATTATTTAAGATATATTTAAAATATATTAGAATATATAAAACTATAAACATGTTTAGAATGCATGGAAATTCAAGTGATAATTTCAAAATATAATCTGCATCTAGAACAAGAACTCCACTAGGACCTTCACAAGGAAAGTGACACAAGAAAATCATGAATTGGAATTTAAAGTATTTACACTAACTTGTAAAGATATAGACTAGATGTTTAAATATCAGAGATTTCTAAACATTCTTTCAAGCTCTATTGACATTTCATTCGAAATTTATCGCTAAAGTAGTATGATTGAGCGGAGCGAAGCGAAGCTCTAATGGATTAGGAAAGTCACTCTTTGTATAACTACTCCTCCGGAACCGCTCGACCGATTTGATTCAAACTTGCCATGGTGATAGTAGACATGGACGACCAGGTTATAGGCTATAGAGCATTTTTAAAATTTGCATATTAAGGACGAAAAAAGGAAAAAAAGGATTGCTTACACACTATTACTATACACATTATTCATGCTATATTCATGCTCTCTGCACTGCAGGATTGCAACCTAACATCAGTTTTGACTAACGTTCCTGGTCAGAAATGTCTATTATGCTCTTGAAATCATGTTGGTATCACTGGCAGAATCGGCTCCTCATTAAAGCCTCATAGCCCAGTGGTTAGCGACGTGGACTATTATTTCACTGCTTACCAATCAGGGGGGTTCGAAACCTGAGTAGAACATTTTTTTTGCCGATTATTTTCAACTTAGAACAACTTTTAATATTATTTTACATAGAAATTTTAGACCTTTTAAGATTTGTTTGGTTAAGAGAAAATTAAATTAAAAATTAAAAATTAAAAACTTAAAAATTAAAAATTAAAAATTAAAAATTAAAAATTAAAAAAATTAAAAATTAAAAATTAAAAATTAAAATTAAAATTAAAAATTAAAATTAAAAATTAAAAATTAAAAATTAAAAATTAAAATTAAAAATTAAAAATTAAAATTAAAAATTAAAATTAAAATTAAAAATTAAAAAATTAAAAATTAAAAATTAAAAATTAAAAATTAAAAATTAAAAAAAATTAAAAATTAAAAATTAAAAATTAAAAATTAAAAATTAAAAATTAAAAATTAAAAATTAAAAATTAAAAATTAAAAATTAAAAATTAAAAATTAAAAATTAAAAATTAAAAATTAAAAATTAAAAATTAAAAATTAAAAATTAAAAATTAAAAATTAAAAATTAAAAATTAAAATTAAAAATTAAAATTAAAAATTAAAAATTAAAATTAAAAATTAAAATTAAAATTAAAAATTAAAAATTAAAAATTAAAAATTAAAAATTAAAAATTAAAATTAAAAATTAAAAATTAAAAATTAAAAATTAAAAATTAAAATTAAAAATTAAAAATTAAAAATTAAAAATTAAAAATTAAAAATTAAAAATTAAAAATTAAAATTAAAATTAAAAATTAAAAATTAAAATTAAAAATTAAAAATTAAAAATTAAAAAATTAAAAATTAAATTAAAATTAAAAATTAAAAATTAAAAATTAAAAATTAAAAATTAAAAATTAAAAATTAAAAATTAAAATTAAAAAAATTAAAATTAAAATTAAAAATTAAAAATTAAAATTAAAAATTAAAAATTAAAAATTAAAAATTAAAAATTAAAATTAAAATTAAAAATTAAAAATTAAAAATTAAAAATTAAAAATTAAAATTAAAATTAAAAATTAAAAATTAAAAATTAAAAATTAAAAATTAAAAATTAAAAATTAAAAATTAAAAATTAAAAATTAAAAATTAAAAAATTAAAAATTAAAAAAATTAAAAAATTAAAAATTAAAAATTAAAAATTAAAAAATTAAAAATTAAAAATTAAAAATTAAAAATTAAAAATTAAAAATTAAAAATTAAAAATTAAAAATTAAAAATTAAAAAATTAAAAAAATTAAAAATTAAAAATTAAAATTAAAAAATTAAAAATTAAAATTAAAAATTAAAAATTAAAAAATTAAAAAAATTAAAAAATTAAAAATTAAAAATTAAAATTAAAATTAAAATTAAAAATTAAAAATTAAAAATTAAAATTAAAAATTAAAAATTAAAAATTAAAAAAATTAAAAAATTAAAAATTAAAAAATTAAAAATTAAAATTAAAAATTAAAAATTAAAAATTAAAAATTAAAAATTAAAAATTAAAATTAAAATTAAAAATTAAAAATTAAAAATTAAAAATTAAAATTAAAAATTAAAAATTAAAATTAAAAATTAAAAAATTAAAAATTAAAAATTAAAATTAAAAATTAAATAAAATTAAAAATTAAAAATTAAAATTAAAATTAAAAATTAAAAATTAAAAATTAAAAATTAAAAATTAAAAATTAAAAATTAAAAATTAAAAATTAAAATTAAAAATTAAAAATTAAAAATTAAAAATTAAAATTAAAATTAAAAATTAAAAATTAAAATTAAAAATTAAAATTAAAAATTAAAAATTAAAAATTAAAAATTAAAATTAAAATTAAAAATTAAAAATTAAAAATTAAAATTAAAATTAAAAATTAAAAATTAAAAATTAAAAATTAAAAATTAAAAATTAAAAATTAAAATTAAAAATTTAAAATTAAAAATTAAAAATTAAAATTAAAAATTAAAAATTAAAAATTAAAATTAAAAATTAAAAATTAAAAATTAAAATTAAAAATTAAAAATTAAAAATTAAAAATTAAAAATTAAAAATTAAAAATTAAAAATTAAAAATTAAAAATTAAAAATTAAAAATTAAAAATTAAAAATTAAAAATTAAAAATTAAAAATTAAAAATTAAAAATTAAAAATTAAAAATTAAAAATTAAAAATTAAAAATTAAAAATTAAAAATTAAAAATTAAAAATTAAAAATTAAAAATTAAAAATTAAAAATTAAAAATTAAAAAATTAAAAATTGGTTCAGCAAGATTATAGATGAACTAATTTGGAAGATATTGAATTAAGTTTTAATCTATGTCCAATATACTTTCCAAAGGTTACACTTCACATTAGCGTTTTACTATTTTTCAGAATTTTTGGAGTTTTTTTTTAGATTTTTTGAGAACAAATTGGCAGAAAATGTTGAAATTAAGTAAACAGGTCCAAATTAGGTCTAGAAACGCTGTGTTCAATAAATTTCTAATCCCTTCTGAACGGAATTTGCAGGGGAGCGAAGCAAGCCTGTTTGTCTTAGCTGACACTGACAGAGGTTTTGCAGGCAAGCGAAGCAAGCCTGTTTGTCTCACTTACACTGCCTATACTGTCGGGGGTCCAGGGCTAGGCGGAGAAGGCGAGCGAAGCGAGCCTGCCGGCTAGTTTTGAATAGAATGGTGCCTGATTTGTCAGGATTCAATGATAAATAAATGAGATATGATTATTTTAATTTTAATTTGCGTAAGTGTTTCTCTTGATGCAGCAAAATCACTCTTTGTGTACTGATACACTTAACTATATTGTACTGTGTGAAGGAGGCAAAATGGGTTTTTTACCTGATGTCTTTATTAATAATAGTATATTTCGTACCTAGGGCCGAAAATGTGCGTTTACCGGCTCGAAATCGGTTTTCAAGTCCGAGGCCATAGGCCAAGGACTAGAAAAGATTGAGAGACGGAATATTACATTTTTGACCTGTGGTGTCAAACTTCATTTTTCGGCACACAACATCAATGCAAAGAAAACAAAACAAAAAATTAGTTAATCAGTTCCAAGAACAGCTAGACCAGTAATCTTATTATGCTATCTTCACCTATGCTTAATTTGAAGTAGGTGCCATCTGCTTGCTATTGAAACTTTGCGACAAAAGTTTATTGATTTACTGACTGAATATTACTTTATAACTATCAGTGTATTCGATTTTCTTAGTCCAGAAACGTTTAAGTCCAAGATAATTTTTGTACAATCATCCTAAATTGTACAATATCAATTCAAAGTTGTTGATTTTCGACAGATATTGGCTAACAGAGAAGCTTAGTCTAGTTGAATTATCACTTGCTAGATGGCGCTGGCTAACCTGCTAGACGAAGTAACACAGAGTCTGACAACAATAATATTGTTCAAACATGGATTTCACATTCATCATTATTCAAAAGTTAATCAATACAAACATTTTTAATCTTATCAAAGTTGAAGTATTAGTTATTGAAGCAGTTTTCCTTTATTATTCAACTAATGATTAATGTGAAAACTTTCAACGTTCAGTTCTCTTGACAAGGGATCTTACCAATCAAAATAACAGATGAGAGACTACCTTTACATCGAAATACCAATAAGTCGACATTGACTCCCAAAACAGCTGACATTTAATGCAATCAAACCGGGATGCTACCTATTGATCGACCAACCCTTAAATCGACAACGACCTTCAGTCAGCTGACATTCAAGGTTATTTTACCGCCCTAGGGCCGAAAAACGCATTTTCCCGGCGAGTTTATGGCGACCTCGCCTGAAAACGAGCGTTTTTGGCCTCCGTATAAAGCATGTAAAACAGTCCATTTCATACCAGTGTGGCGAAAAATCATTTATTTATTTGCATTCATTCAGTATTTCTCAACATGCTAACAAACAATGGAAGCTTGTTGTGGAAATACACCAAAATTTTGCCCAAATTTCATCCAATAGGCTTATTTTTTCGCAATTTTTCATGTTTATATTGATTTTCCTTTATAATTTGCTACTGAATAATTATTTTAAACAATCAGAGCACATTTGAGACCAAAAAAAGGTACGTTGAATACTGTATTTACAAAGTTGAACCACTCATAGAGGAAATGACTCCAGCTTGGTCAATATTGTTTGAAAATTATTGATTTTGTCTCAATCGTAGGAAACATTCTGACCTTCAATTTGAGCCCAATCAATATTTTTTTAACCAATATTGACCAAGCTGGGCCCCGTTTCTCGAAAGTCACTAGTCACCAATTTCCCATTTAAATGCATGCATTTCGAATTCACCTGGTGAAAAAAGTCACCTGTGATTTTCAATGGAATAAATAACCGACTTGTTACTTTTTTGTAACATTACATCCACAAGAACTTTTTCCAAACAGCTTGAACAGCTGTTTCAATACATTTCTGAAATTTATTGAATAACCTATTTTGCCTAACGTTTTCAATCTAAGACATATTACGATAACAAAATTGGTGACAGAATATGTTTATAATATATTATGTTCAATACATATAGTCCAGTCAATAAAGCCTGTCGACACGGGTATAGAGTGCATGAAATATGTCCCAATTTTTGACCTTGGGGATTTGTTTAGACTAATTAGGAGGTTAACATAATAAAAGTCCGCGGACCTGGGGGCCGAGCATAGGGCTGGAGGGGGGTTTAGCAGGTACAATTTTTCAGTTTTACGCATAGCACCCGAAAACGGTTAATCCTAGAGAAAAGTGGTCTGGATATAAATTAAAGAGGATTGCAAATAGTCTACTGCAAATGGTCCAAATTTTGAGCAGTAAAATTAGTATTCTGATGAGGAATGATCCATATAGACTACCAGACACCATTTTGAATATAGTTGATTCTTAGTAAACCAATGTCATTTATATTAATTGTAAAGTAGTTCAACAATTGAAATTTAACTTACAAAAATGTAATATTTCAGTGTATGGTAATTATATGAAAACCTTCAAATGAAATGCACTTCTGTGTACAAATTTTGAAATTAACTACTATATTATAACAAATAGAAGAACCGGTGAATAATTATATTATTAAGATGATTTGTAAGCCTATATGACAACACTAATGATTGAGAAGCTTGCTCGTTTCTAGCTAAATTGAAGGGATTTCAAACTAGCAAGCTATAATTGATCGTTGGATGTGACATAAGTTTTAATCTTTAATGATCAAAATACAAAGACTTTTTGACATAAAACACACTGGCGGCTCGTACCCACGAAACAGGTGAAGTGCCCATATCTTTTGCAGTGCAGCACTTCAGCTTTTTAGTGGGCACGAGCCACCAGTGATACAATCCAATACATATTTAAACAAGGTACATGATTTGTCAAAGTAGTAGGAAAATTTTAAAATCAAAGTCATTTGGGGGGGGCGAAAATATGTTTGCGGGGGGGCCGAAAAAAACTGTTATGCCACTGGTCCCAAACCTCCAACATTTAGTAAAATAAAAGTAATAAACCTAAATAATAGAGAACTTCAATAAAAAGCCTAATAACACTTGAAGAACACTTGATAAAAAAATCTAAGAAACAAGGCCTGATAAATTAACTTTAAATCTCTAGTAGATGGGCTAGTTGTTAATATTATTTTTTTAAGTACCGATTATAAACAACAAATATGTCTGAAGAGAGCTACCTAACCTTTGAAAAAACTAGATTTGAACACATAAAAATATATTTATTTTATTTATAATCAACTACAAATTGGCAACGTTAAGCCACGTTTACACAGGAATAATAACATTTTTTAATAACTTTTATATAATAGGTTATATAATATAAAAGTCTATTTAATAAGAATTGAACTTTAAACTTAGGGCTATTTAAAATAATTGATAAATAGAATCAAAAATCAAATACCCTTTTTGAAAAAACTTTAGAAGTATTATTTTACAGACATGTTTTGGGACTCAGCCCAAATAATGGGCTGAGTTTCAAAACATGTCTATGAAATAACTCTTCTAAAGTTTTTTAAAAAGGTTATTTGATTTTTCATTTTATTTATCAGTCTATAAATATAATAATACGTTATTCAAAAAAGTTATCAACGAATGTAAACGTGGCATTACATCAAGTCACACTGGATTCAACATTAGTGAAAATATTTCACCCAGCTCTTCACATGGGTGAAAATTTATTCGATTTTCACCTGTTACTTTTGGTAACGTTTATTGATAACTGATTATCATCAGAAATAAAATGTGACTTTTACTGAAAATTATTTGAAATTCAACAGATGACAAGGGAGATTTGCTGCTTTTATCATAGAACATATGATATTTGGAATAGTAACAATTTGTTTAAAAATCACTGGTGAAAAATTCACCAGTATTCACCGGTTATTGTACGAGAAACAGGCCCCTGGAGTCATTTTCTCATCTTGCCTTATTTTATCAAAATAAACACTAACTTGAGAAAACATTCACTTAAAGGTCGTTGCTCATATTTTATATTCTCATTTCATAACATTACATGGTAATGGAATGAGTCACTTTCACCATCAGCTAGGTTTAGCTAGGCTTAAAATACCGGGATCAAATTTTCGAGTCCACATGCTTCAAAAACTTTTGGACAAAAAGAAAGCTCGCTCCGCTCAATTTGCGGCTGCCTCCGCATGCGCTTACCTAGTTTACTCTAATGTTGAGGGAAAATATTGTCAAAGTTGATAAGTTTGTCTATACTGACCGGATCATGAAGGTACAAAGCGTGGCAGCATTTTTCCATAGCTTGTATGAACTTGGCATTATCCCTGGCCTCATTGTAGCAGTATGTGATTTTATAATCAGTTTCCTTCCACTGCCTCACAGCTTTGCTTCGAGCAAGCAGGAGACACTGAATTGTCAATTGAACCTGTAATTTAAAAACAAAGAAATTATTGATAACTCTTATTCTTGGTATTAATAATACGTATGAATGGATTATTATTATAGAAATAGGAAAAATACACTGATCCAATAAAATATCACCAGCCACCACGTCATAGGTCGGTATTACACGGTAATAGTTCTATAATCATATGCAATTAAATGAAAATAGATGGAAATATGATTTCGTATTCTCATCTCTTTCCATATAGAGATGTAAATTATTCCATCAGATATGTATCTGGGGCCAGGAACTAGCAACACCAGAACGCAGAACAAAGAGAAAAAAGGTACTGTGAAAATTGAGAAATGATTATAAGAACTCTTATAAATGAAAATAAATAAAATTGTAACCTATATATGGCTGTTCAATAAATCATGTATTTATTATAGCTAACGAGAAATAGAACTGGAACAAACAACATACACATGACGACGCCAATTCATTGAACAGTCTAAAATTATTCAAGTAACAATTCATTACGTAGGTTTTTGATTATATAGAATCCAATAATAGAATAAGGGTTCGAGATTGTTACTCACCTCAGAGCTCTTTAGTTGAGAAACAATTTGCGAGAATTGGGCACCACGCTTTTTCCAATACTCGAGTTCATCTTGAGGACCACTGGAGTCGTTCTCTTTCCTGAGTTGTTCACTTTCCATTAGAACTTGCTGAAAAGAAAAGAAAGAATTGGGTTAAATTCTAGACTATTTGGTTAGTGGAAAATGAGTGAGAATGAATTAGATCGGGAACTGAACGTTGATATAATAATTACCGGTAAATATCATAATTTGAAAATTTAAATGAATTTGATGAGAAAATTCAAATATTGTCTTCAAAAAGATTATCTACGATATTTGAAGAGTACAGCATCCATCTACAATAGACTCATTGAACTTTTCCAACATAACACTTACTGATAAAAAGTGAGCATAAGATTATATTCATCAATAATATATTTAAAATACGAAAGCACACCTCTTGCACATGCTTTATCCATTGCTTCACTCGTTCCTCAAGCGTCTGTACATTTATGGGGTTTCTTATTAGCTCTTTTGCGTCAGCAGCATTGCCTACATTTTGCAGAATGATGATGTTGTCGAGAAAGAAATTCGGTTCATCACACACTTCTTCACAAACTGAAATCAGAAAATAGGAAGACAAATGTTAATTCTCATATAACAACAATTTAATTGCTGAGTGCAATTTATATTTACCGTACTGTAGGCCTAATATAATAACATATACTGTAACTATTAGCCGTATTATAATAAAGTATAAAATTTTGAAGTTATTTCTTAGATCACTAGAAATATTATGAAAAAAAAGATTCATCATGAAATGTATAGATAATATTATTAAATTATTCTAATAACAGTGGTGAAACCCTAATTTTTCATGTTTTATGTGTTTGTTTCATGTTTTATTAGCCTAAAACTGGAATTATTCAACTTCTACTGCATTAATGAGCGAAGAAAAATAGGTACAGTTCGTGCAAAGGGATACCATTTTATGAGAAATGGAACAAAATTTTATGAGAAGTACTTCTAGAACAAGGAACCCATGGAAAAAGACCTGGAACCTAAGATGGTTTAAAGATTCTATTACAATAAGTAATGATTTTCAAGTTGGTTGACAAAATTAAGAAACAATCAATGCGCTACAGAATATTAATGAGCGAAGCAAAATGTGAAAATTTTATTAGAGGGATAACATTTTACAAGAAAAGGAAGAATGTTGAAGAGAAGCATTTTTAGAACATGCACCACATAGAAAGAAACCTGAACCTAAGATGATTTAAATATTTAATTATAATAAGAATTGATTTTCAAGTTGATAGACAAAATTGAGAACCTTTCAACGCGCTGCAGAATGACCTCAAACCAGGTAGGAGTTGATTTTTCACCATGAAGCAGTTTCCTTCTTCCTCCTCACTCTCAGGAGACGGATGAGCCAATGCCTCCATGAAAACATGCTCCATCACTCGTTGCACTGACGTCACTAGTCCGATTTTTGTGGCATCGATTATTCCCGAGAAGAGATCCTATTGAACATTTTTAGACTTATGTATTCAGATGCAACTTAATAAAATGTTAAAAGAAGTCATTATATGAAAAGAATAATTCTAGGAGTTTCAAATACGTAAAAGAATAATATCCTTGTTTGAACTGTGGACAAAGGGTCAGGCACTTTAGATTTTATGCAGTATTTATTAAATATTCTCTTTTCTACAATATTACAAATATTTTTTACAAATCAGTTCAAATACAGGAAATATTATGGGTAATTTTCACTTGAATTTGTGTTTTGTTGAGAGTTTTCAATGAGATTGATTAGATCATAATCAGAAAGGAAGATTTTAATGGTGCGTGGGTGAAACCCAGTTCAGTGCTCCGAAAGTTAATTTTGAGACTAACCTGGGAATTCTGTCATATGAAAATATATCAAAATGTATAAAAATATCTAAGGAGTAGTACTCATACGCTCAGATTCAGATTCCTCTCCATTATAATACTTTTTGAAAGAGAAAACATCACAGACATGTGGTCGATGGAAATGAGTACAAAGACTGTTTAATCAATATAAAACAGTCTAGTATAATTGTGTCAAGCACAGAAGAGCCTTTGGCAACATGGCTGCCATTCACTGCTGCCAGTAGTCGAAATAAAAATTGTTCTAGTATAACCAAATTTAGGATTAGGAGTACAGGCTTACACTATTTTTTTCTGTCTCAGTTATGACGATAATTATGTTATGGTTTGTGCTATCATATGTCAATAATTAAATAAAAAATATTTTCATTCGTGAAATCAATATGATTACGATTAGTGTAAAAACGGTAGGTTGGCTGAAGTGATTTTACCCTGGAATCCTAAGTTCTGCGCATGCGTAGTTACACCCTCACTTCCCTCCGCCATCTTGCAAGAGGCTCTTCAGTTCTTGGCACAACTATGGACTGTGAACTATAGTAAAAATGTAAACTACAGACAGTATTGAGGATTCTTGAAATTACCTTCAATCGCTCATGACTTGTTAAAACGAAGTCCTTTATAACGAATAAGATTACTTATGCCAGCTATTACATTACTTGTATAATAATTTCAACTTATTCTCCAATCTTATACTACCATCTTATTTATAGCATAAATTATTTTTATTTAGAATAGCCTAAATGTAGCCAAGAGCTGATATATTAATAGCTAATCATGAATAGGCTGTAGTAAGTTTACCTTATGGAAGCCTTCTTCCGGTAGTTGTTTGCCAGTGTTGAGCCTGAACATGTAGATGCAGATGCCAGTGAGTGGGACTTGCCATCCATCAGTGAGAAACAGTTTCTTCTTTTTGTGCGATCCACTCGGACCAGCTTGTGCCTTCGGTAGAGCAGCCGCCACTGCTCGGAGTCCAGTCGCTTTCACCTGAATTGAAATAAAAATTCATCCATCCATCGATTCATTCTTTTACAAACATAGAAATAGGGTAAGAAAAAGCCAGGAAATCGCCTATAGAAATAGGATGAATGTCAGTGATTCCGTAAGTCAGTCAGAGCTTTTCCAAATTATGGCAGAAGTGCTAAGGATGATTGACTTTGGATTGGAAAAGAGTGAAGTACATGAGAATGACTTACCGTTTCAACGGGAGGCGTGGGGTCAGGCTCGTCAACCTCCTGGTAGAACCATAGCAGCTTGTTGCGCATGTGCGGCAAGAACAGCTGATTGATCTCGTCCAACTGCGACAGAGAAAAGGTGAAATAATAATATGAAACTAATAAAGTTCTATTCTTCTCAATTTTTATCGTATTTGAAGTATCAGATTGAAAACATTTATTCTCTGTGGTGTTTCTTTCTGAATGGAAATTTAATTAGGTGAGTATTGAAAAGGGACATAACCAGAATTTAGACATTTTTATCGAAATTGGAACAGATGAAAATTTGGGCTAACGCCTGATTTTTCGTTCCTTCAATTGTATTTTTTCAATGAAATTAATAAATAAATAAACAATATTATATGAGCATATATAAGAATACAGTAATTCATTTTTAAGATAAATGCTCAAAGTGCTGTGATCTTGCTAAATGTAAATGTTAAGTTGAGTTGAACAAGAAAGTGAAAATATTGAACTGATCAGGAGAAAAAGAAGTGACCAGAAGAATGAAAAAATTAATCTCAAATAATACCACAGATTATTCAGAATCCTACTAAATCGAGGATTAATAGAAGAGAGTTGAGTCCTGCATTCGAAATTATGGACATCACCTTGAAGACATTATTTTTCACACATAACTGAAATTGCAGGTAATGTGCTTTGTTTCAGGCCACGAAATTTGGACGAGTTGAAGAATGCAATCATTCAGGAAGTTCCTGCTATCACTGAAGAAATATTAGTCTGTGTGATGGAGGATTTTGAGTAGAGAGTTGAGTCCTGCGTTCGAAATGATGGACATCACTTTGACGACGCCATTTTTCACACAAAACTTAAATTGCTGGTAATGTGCTTTGTCAACTCGAATGGCATATAATGAGCTTTGATTTCGTGTGAAAAAATATGATTCATCTTCAAAAATGACCGTCGAGTATTATTTCATTGAAAAACGTCCGACTCCCGTATGTAACTCTGAATCTTTAGCAAAAAATATTAAATGTGTTGGATCTGAACTAAATCATTTTGCGGCTTCCCCACTATTTTTATAGTTCACTCAAATCAAAATCACCTTCTCTCAAATAACCTTGGATAATACGGGTCCAAGTGTACAATTACTGTGCATACTAGCAATTAGTGTGCATTGGTCTATTTGTTTGTACATAGAACAACATTTTGGTCAGTGTGAACACGACATTAGAATGTAGCTGACCATATTTCCATCGAACACGTGGTCCATGATGTCGGTGCGATGGAGTCCGGTGCCATCTATCAGCAGCTGGAACGTGAACTCCAGCCGAGGATCCATCTCGCCTCTCCGCGCTTTGCGCTCGCATTCCTCTCTCCGTCTCTGCAACACATTAGTCAATTTAATAAATTAGAATGAAGAAAGCAGTTGTTACAGGTGTTTGGAGTATTAGAGGTAAGTTGTTAATTAGTTATAAGTTATTGAAATACTATAAATGTATTTCAATTTTAAAAAGTACATTATTTTTATTGGCCTGTAATAAATATGAAACTCTAGTTGAGGAGACGAAGGCGTTATTCCATCTCGAATGAGTAAGAATCTTTTCTGAAAACATATCCAGTACATGAATTTTTACAAAAGACCTGAACGACAGATTAAAGCAGCTTGATTTGGGGTATTTTATCACAACAATTTAAAAAGCAGTCATACTGAACACTTTTCACACAGTGGAAAGGTTCTTTCTCAACAATAGTGTATTAGGGTTAGGCTACTAGTTTGTAAAATACCTGGGCTGTATTTCATGGATGTAACTATTCAAGACAATGTGAATGAACAAAATGATAATATAATAGTAAAGTACACTTATAAGTAGCATCAACTACTCAACTCTCCGAAAATCCAATGAAAGTTATATAAATAGAACTAAGAACGCCTGCCACTACGAATATTGACTGAAAAACTAAGTATCAGAAGGAAGTCGTTGCATGAAACATTTCAATAAACTTTGCCCAGACTGGAAAGTGGGAATCGAGACCAGCACCTCTCTATTGCCGGCCAAGCGGGTTAGAGGGTGTTCGATGGGCGTATTGGTGAAAGCAACCGAGAGATTGATAGATTAATTACAATACAGATTAATTCAATACAGAGGCATATTGAATATTGTTCGATTAACAATATATTTTTCGGACAGTTTCATTCAACCAAATTTCTCCTGCTGTTCAGTTATTCGGCCAATATTTGCATATAGCTTTCATTGGATATAATTATTTCATTATAATATTCCAGCAGTTGGTTAATTGCAATCTCTAATGCAATATATCCGCAATATCTAATAATTCTTCCATTTCGTACATTTTTGTTATTGATTTTATGTACATTCCTATAGTTCGGAGGAGATTAGGTTTGTTTTTTATTGAGATCCTACCTGAAAGTAGTTGTCATCTCTTATCATCAATCAATTATTCATAACGCAAGAGCACAAGTCTAAGAGCTCATTTGGTATTACCCTAGAAGTACATAATTGATAATTGTTTTGATAAGGAATTCAGAAAAATTTATCATTGAGACTGAAAACTGGTTGTCCACATTATAGTATATTAAATAATGGAAGTGCAATGAAGCAGTTTTATAGTCCGGTTTAGTAAAGAAGACATTCTGGCAAGAAGTGAAAATGACTAAAGATTGGTTAGTATTAGTTCGAAATAAATTTAAATTTTGTCTCAAATTATAGAGAACTATGTTTTCTACAGTTTGAGACCAAATTTATCATTTTGGAACCAATATTGACTGAGTTGGAGTTATTTTCCCATCTTACCAGAATAACTTCTTTACTCGACCAGACTATATGTGAATATATGTTTAAAAATAAGAAACCCGATTAAGGATCAAAATTTGAACTTAGATAACACGCTCTCCGTTTCACTACACACAATATTGTACAGATGACTAGATCATGTTTTTTTTTATTGCGGATGATGCCCACACAAGCATTTTAGCTTGTGCGTGGGTAATGAGTCTTGAGTGCTTGGTGATTGATGAGGTGAAAAACAGCCATGCCACTGGGATTCGAACCCAGGCCTGCGGCAGTGCCAGCGGACTGAAGGTTGTGACGCCCTAGCCCACTGCGCCACCGAGGCCGGCAATTTATACTCTAAAAGCAAGTACAATAAAACGTTGTAAAATCAGTCCTAATTCGATAACTTATCTCTAAAATAATTTCCTTGAATTATGTATGAATATTGAATAGGTAAAAACAAAAATCTTTCCACAAATCAACTCCTAAGAACCATATTATTGACATACCGCTCCTTTTTAATAGGAAATACTGCGAAGGCATGATTGATCATTCCATCTCATCTACATACTATTGATCTTCCAATCAATTGATATACCAATCAGAAGAGCTTCCAGATAGCAGCATTGAAGGTGTTTAAAAAACTTCCCACCGATTTTCGGAAAATAGACCCCAAGATGTTCGAGAAAGCTCTAAAACCCCTACTTCTAGAGCGGCCCTTGCACTCGCTCAATGAACTGGATGAGAAGCCGCTTTTTCCTGCCGGATGATCCGGCTGGATACACGATTACGACGCGGTCTATCTGGCACCCCAGTCAACGACCCAGACATCAAGTATCAAGTAAGTATCTCATTCTATAAACCTTCTAGCGGCTAGACCTAAATTTTAACATGTGAGAATAAGAAAACTATAATGCAAAACAGTACAATAAATAATGATAGCACGAAATTTCAATTTGATGTGAAATTTTATGTTGATATAATAATATGGTATCAAAATAATCTAAATAGAATTATTGTCATTATCATAATCAATTTATTTATTTATGATGGGGTCTTCCTGGGGCCAATTCATCAAAAGTAGAATGAAACTTATGTTCCAGATCCCAATTTCATTACATTCATCATAGTTTATTTAACTATTACTTTAGTTGTGTTTTTTCTTGGTTCAAAGATAAAAATGTTGAACAAAAACAATGTGTGTTTTATGTAAAGAAATCAGTTCATGATGAATGAATCAAGTTATAAATGAATAAGTTATTATAATTTATCAAACAGAAAAGATAATAATGTATAAATTCATTTTGTGTGGCAACATCATCATCATTGGTGGAATAGGTGTGAGGGTCTCCTATCTAGCAGCTTCGGAGCTAAAGATCTCCATGACTGCTCATACGTACTCTCAGTGCTGATATTTTTGGGTTCCTAAGTTTTCTGAAATCGTTAGTAACTTGGCATTTTTTTTATTTATTGAAAGTTTATTGAATACTATTTGAAAGTTGTTTGAGATTACATGAATACATTTGAATTATATATTATATTAAATTAAAACATTCAAAATTGTTTAAACAGGTTTTTTTGCCAAGTACTAGTTGGGTCAATGGTGTTATGGAGAACAACACTATGGGGCAACACTATAACCCACTGCTTGTATGAACGGAATATTGAATTCGAAAGGATGGTTTTGTGGAGCAGCATGATACGTGAGAGAAAACGTGCATTCTGATGAAAAAAGTAATTAGAATAGAATATCTTTATTAGATTTATCTAATTGAAGGAAAAATACCTGTAGAAGATCTCCTGCATCATCTTCCTCTGCTTCACTCCCACTCGAGTCATCAGACCCCATTTTACGGGGACCGTGAACGAACATTTTTTATTTTTCAATTTTTCAGTCAAATCGATCAACTCTAGTTCTTCAAGGACATTTTCTCTTGTTTGTTAAAACTATCTATCACCTACAAAATCTTTACGGTGGTAAAATCTAGTAAGTAATAGAACTAGGCCTATATTTGATTATGTCTCAGTCCAATGTTTATTGTCATTCA
This sequence comes from Sogatella furcifera, assembly GCA_017141385.1. Lineage (NCBI taxonomy): Eukaryota > Metazoa > Arthropoda > Insecta > Hemiptera > Delphacidae > Sogatella > Sogatella furcifera. Next base: position 11,470,006 of record CM029551.1, on the reverse strand, counting down.
CTCAAGATGGAACAGAACAGAATTTCCATGGAGGAATTTATTGAATTTTTATTTAAATAGGAATTTTTCAACTTCGAACCAATGAGCCAGCTTCAGAATTTGAGTATTTGAGACTGTACAAATAGGCTTAAAAGAACATTCAAGGTACTATATTGGTATGGGTTTGTTTCAATCAATTCTATTCAAAAATCCATTCTACCGATTCAAATTAGCTACCTAGTCACATAAAGCTGTGAATAATATCAAATAATTTTTTGTTTGTTTTTCCAATGTGTTTTCTGTAAGAAAATTTCTAGAAACTTTAGGTACCTTTTCTAGACTGAATTTTTCATCAAAATGGAGATCGAGATAGTGAAGGGCCTGAGCCTGTTTTCTCTTTCCCTATCATTATTATGATTGTGTGTTGTCTCTCTCTAAATAAATGAATCACTTTAGTTTTTCAGTATTATTGTAGTAGTTTAAATTAACAGCCTATCTATTGCATTACTTTGGTTTTTCAAGAAGTATTTGTTAAACCAAGAATACATTGGATGTGTATTGGAATAGCGCGTAAGCTGAGAGGACGAACCATTACAATGTAAAGTACCATTGAGAGTCTTCTCAGATTGCAGGAACTATATCGGAACTATCAATCGGCACTAGAAGTCAATATATAGCTTATTCATTCAAAATCTTAGCAAATTTGTGCAAAAAGTTAACAGGGTTGTAACGTTTATCCAGGGGCGGTCTGGCCAGGTCGGTTGGTCGGGGATCCCCGAGGGCCCCAAGGCCAAGGGGCCCCCGAAGGGGGCCTCCAAAAAGTAAGGCCTGCTTTATTGGCCAACTCACTTGGACTTTATATGTTTTTTCGTAGTAAAAATTGGTAACAAAGGGATATTAAATTCTGAGAAACCAAATCAAAGGCTCTTGTGCGCGCTTAAACCACGAAAAGTGTACCCGAATCTCATTACCAAATCCAGTACCGGATTCTAGGGTAGGCCAACTAGTCGCTCGCCTTGGGGCCCGCACCACATAAATATATAAAAAAATTATATTTCTTATAACTTGGCAAACTGAATTCTAGCAAACTAATATCAATAAATGTCCACACAACAAACTGTGTTACATAATCTGTATTTGTTGAATGTAATTTATCTGTTAAATAGTATTACAAGTTGAACCTATTTAAAACACTCTTGAACAAGGATTACTTTGGTGATAGGACTGCAATTAGCTACCTGGTTCACCTACATGGTTATTGAAGAATTGAAGTCAGATAAATGCTATTTGTTCGAAATGAGGATTTAACCTTACAATTATTTAAAATCGCATATTATACAGCATACTCAATGAATAAAAAATTAATACACTATTCATTACAGTAACAAATGATAAAACTAATAATAAGGCTTAAAACTCTTTAAAAATGTAGTATTAGAAAACTTTTTCTGAAAAAATTTTTCAGAAGGAGAAATCCTTCTTTGCAGTCTACCATCATTGATAGCTATTTTTGTTTATGGCCGTGGCAGGAAGTATGAAATTGTAGATATTGCTAAGCTGTTCTGATATTGAATAATAAATTATTGCAATAAGTTGTATACTTTGGCAGTTCGCACTACCAAACTACCAAAATTGGACGTTCGGCACTTACTGATTTAATAAAAGTTGAATTCGACTTTAAATGAATAAAATGAAAACTTAATAAAAACTTCAGCTTGAAAATCGAAACAGTGGTTCTATCGGGATCAGTTTTGCAAAGTGAAGATTTGGTAGTAAAGAATGCAACATTGAAAGAATGAGTTCTAAATTTAATCCCAATTTCAAAGTGAACGAGTTTTTAGTAAATCATCATGAAAATTCTTGAATTTTTATTTGTTTTTGAATCTTGAAACTAGCATCGAATAATTGGTCTTATATAGGCTATCATTATCAATATTTAATGTTAAAAAACAGGAACTTCCTCATTCAATAGACCATAAAATGGCCTTCTCAAACGCAATTTTGAAGTAAATTTTTACAAAATTTCCCGGGGGAGGGCCCCCGGATCCCCCGCTTAGCTGAGAGGGTACACAGCCCAGATCCCCCCATAGGGGCCAAAACATACATTATCTTCATTATCAAGGTCTCAGTTTTGTGTATTGGCTTCTACTACTGAACACTGACCCTCTTTGAATACGCAAACCCTCTTGAGGACGACGACCAGATTAGGGCCTACAGTTCTGCCTGCCGAACAAAACGGGTAATAAATAATCCGACACCTGTCACCGCCCTAATTGGACTGATATTCTTAGTAGACCTACATATCTAGGGCCTATTTAAGAAACGTTTATTTATTTTACTTCCTCTAAAATTTAGCACCGAATATAATAGTAATATGTTATTTTATTTTCAGGCTGTTTACTTGAAAAAGTATTTTCTCATAAAAATTACAAATGTTTTTTAATAATAAGCTACCAAATACCACTAATTTTTGGACATATTATGTACTCCAAAACGGTGTAAAAATCAGTTATTAGGCATCAATTTATACAAAATTTTCCGGGGGGGGGGGGCGGACCCCCCTTACCCTGGGGGGTATGGAATACCCATATGGGGGGCCCCGCATTCAGCCATAGCCGAGGGCCCCCAGCTGAGCCAGACCGCCCCTGCGTTTATCTAACTGGACGTAACTGTACTGTACGATAATGCCAAAATATGGTATCACGTGATATCTGTTCTCAATCTCTCTTGTAAACATAATATTACAATAAATAATAAAAGATTAAAGAATTCCCTCCACCAAGTGCGATTCTTAACAACAAAAAATATTATTGTTAACGATCAACATCTTTTCACTGATGAGACACAGATGACAGAATTCTACGGGGCTAAATGGGATGGTGGCATGACATACCCTACTTCCATTTTCAAAAGTGATTTGTCCATAGTGACGTACCTGAAATGCCTTTACTCCTATCTACTGTTTGGGTTATGATTAATAATTAAGTTATAGCCTACACCGAAGTAGGAACGTTATGCAGCCTAGGCCTACTCTAAGTGAAATTTTGGATTGAATAATAGCCTACTTGAAATTTCACATCAAATCCTTTTTTTTCAATTTTCTGAGATAGCAGTATCTTGATGGGTCATGATTGGAATTTGATATCTAGTGACCAATAATACAATAAGTTACAAAGTTAGGCCTATTATGGATAGGTAACACCTGATCACTCAAGGCTGCTTTACTAGTAAGAATAAACTGAATATAGGCTTATTTTTCACTGGAACAATATGAATTCATTAATTGGAAGGTTTCAAGGATTTAGTATGCCAATTTTTTACATAGGAAAACCGCCAATGTAGGTATTTGAGTCTGTCCGTGGCGTACACAAATTTGTTATCTTATCTAATTAATACAGTTATACAGGAGTGCAAAAAATATTGAAAATGAATTAAGTCTTTTCAAAACTCACCGGTAATAAGTATCATCGTCAGGAATGATTAAAAATTGATTTGAATGCTTTATAGAAAAAGGATGTAATAGCTGATTCTTTTAAAATCTAATTGAATGTCACTACATCAAACGACTAAACTCACATGGACAATACAAAACATAACCTAAAATTCAAAATTGAAGACTGATCGAGAATCGATCGATTGTAGTTCGATAATTATTATCGATAACAATCGAGTCAAGAAGCGGCAAATATTTAATTGAACGCACTTTAAAAATACAGTAGGCTAGACTGGCTAGAATATTTTAGTTGGAATGAGTTGGGAGTACTCTTGAAAAATTATTGTAGGAGAATGTTAAGTTATAAAATTTCTATTTTTGTTTTGCTAAATCAATTCATATGAGATAAATTTAAGTTAGCTAGTCCTTAGAATGCATCATTCTGTATTCCGTGATGTAGGTAGCATATTAATCTAAATCTCATATTATATGGGAGATAAATTTGAAAAACTATCCTTCATAAAAGCTCAAGTAATAACGAATTATTGTAGGTAATTATTAAAATGTAAATATTAATAATAAGAGTCAATTACTTTAATGTATTCACGGCTAGGACCAAGGTGTATAGATTAGTATTACTCACCGATACTAGAATCCGTATTATGTTTTCTAGTATTCGTGGTATTACTATTTATTATTCTATACACCTTGGGCTAGGATGCATGATAGTAAAGTTTATAGTTCTATGGTAAAACGTGGGACCTGAGTACAGATGTATACCAATATCAGACTTATTAATTATTTTCTGTGTGAAGAGTCCAATGAATTATTGTGATTTCACGAATTCTTACTCCTTGTAATTGATTTTAAAAATGTTAGACTATATGTAAGGAAATTTGAGATCCTAAATTTCGAGGTTTTAAAATTCCATCATTCCTAGTACTTTGGTCATTCACTATCAATAACATTAACAACCGACTTATAAAATATGTTGTTAGGTCATATTGGTTCCAAAGATTCCTATCTTCCGTTACTGGTATTCACAAAGATTCCTATCAAACTGGATTTTTTCTTAAATTAGAAGCAGCTAAACAACCAATTATACAGACCGAGACATATCAAATATAAAACATTAATCCAAATGTATTTCATAATATTCAAATCACAATCTAAAACTAATAATTATTGGTGGTTCATCAAAATTCTGTCGAAGAACTACCACAATTCAACAGGATATGTATTGATGTCTTCAATCAATTGATTTTCACCCATAGAACCCTTAAGACCATTTTTTTTTACCGTAAAACCGGTGAAATCTGATAACTATCACAGGGAGGTTTGTATTGGCGGGAACTAAAGATTTCCAGTAATGAACTTTCTTCACAGTTCGACTAGGCACGACTGAGAAGTGAAACTTTCAGAAGTAACACAGTGTTTGGTGCAAGGTGGGAAGAAAAAATATTGAGACACCGTTTTGGACAGACACGAGAGCGAGAAGTAATGGCATGTATGGTCGGCGGGGGGGGGAGAAGAGAATAAAGAACCCCCAAGGGGTACAAGGGGGATTAACAAGAGGGTGCCTTTCTCACACGCGCGCCCCCTCTACCACTAACAATTCCCAAGAAAGAATATCGGTCGAAGAAAAGAAATAATACATTTCAAAAGAAAATCCAAAACGTTTCGTGCCTCAAATAAATCCAGTGGCTGTCTTTCAGTATTGCCAACATTTCTACTGGAATAAGGCATACAATAGCTTCATCGCTGCTTGATGGTTTCACTATAGCTTTTCGACATGTATGCAGGTGCATGATGAACGGCATCATAAACTTTACATTGTTGAAGGTTTAAAATGCCTGTTAGGAGTGGAAGTATAGGCTACGATTTCCTAAGGAGTTTCAAATGAAATACAGTAATATTAGATTTGGAAGTTGAAGCTCATCAGATATTAGCCAGCTAATTAATTTAGCTTTAATCTCCTGTGATATCCTATCTTATATGAGATTCAACTTTGGAATAATCATAGATTTAATAATATGGAATTATTCATGATATTGGTCTCAAATTGTAGAGCAGTGCCATATGTAAGATAATAATGCCCGGTTTTTTCAAGCACACTCAAATTTGAGGGACCCTCAAGTTTACTACATTCCCTATACTTATCATAGAGAATGTCAGCTGTTCATCAAAATTTGAGGGTCCCTCAACTTTGAGTGTGCTTGGAAAAACCGGGCAAAAGACTTGATATCCTGTTAGAAATTAATTCATTTCAGTTGTAATCAAATCTGATACGCTCATTTTCATTCCATGAAGGTGAAGAATAATATTATTCCCATTCACTTCTAACTACAAGAAACTGGGTTCAAAATTTCGAAAAATTTACATTATAATGATATGAGAAATGATTTTGATCTGCAAATTAGGTTCTTCTATATTAAATATTCAACGTTTATGTAATCCTTCTCATACATATTTGAAAAAATTATATTTATTTTTATAATATGTTATTATTGCTATTATATTCAATATATCTTGTATGAATTATACCGTACTTGTATTTGTCCGTGCATCAAAGTTGTACTTCAATAATTTTAGAAGGCCTATCAATTAGTAAAACTTGTTTTTTCTACCAAAACTTTGGATACCTTGATAAAAATGATTTCAGGTTTATCAAGCAAATTCAAGTATTTCATCAAGAGTGAGAGTTTTGTGTTGGATGTTTATCGGTTTGCAATTTCCAAGGGAAGAGAATTTCCAAGGGAAGGGAAGGGAATTTCCAAGGGAAGGAGAGTGAAGGAGATATCACCATACTGCAATAAAAGAGCATTGGTAATAAGACACAGTATTCTTATTGCATGGAAGACTATATAATAATCGAATCAGAAAAATATGTAAAATAGTTGATTACAAGATTCTAGAAGATATAGAATCTTATTCTCCACACATGAAATTCCAAAGTCAACTAAATTTTAAAAAAACACGAAAATTTGTAAAGCAATGTAACAAATGAATTCTATGAAAAAGTGGAGACTAGTAAAAAATTGAAAGTAATAGAATTCAATTCCAGGAATCTAATAAGACAGCGTATCAAAGGATATTGTGAATTTTCTATACTTTTTATCAAGCTCACACAAGTCCTTGATAGTTGACGATTTTTCTGCCTATTTCTTCATATGAGTTCATTCTTTGTCCATTTAAAATTAAACCATATTTCTTTCAATTAATCATCAACTCTTATCCATTGAATGTATTCTGTGTGGTGAGCCGCTCAATATTTTAGCCTTGACTCAATTCGAATGTGTCTGTTAAGATAATTATTGAAGGGTCAAGACGTCACCCAATTTGGGTCTGTGGCCTATTATAAGACTTTCTCACCATGCAATATATGTCTTGAATAATGTCTTCATATGGAGACAAAATAGTTCAAAGATATAGTACATATTATGCTTGAGAAGATTTTTTGTTGCAAAATCACCCACATCCTAAAGAGGTCACTCAGATTCTATTTCAGAATCTGATGAGATCTTCTTGTACTTGCATGTTGGAATGTGAGAGGCAATAAATATTATGATAATAATGATGAGGAGAGTATTCCAGAAGTTTAAAATTTACCATTAAATCACTTAATTTACATGATTTCAACTTACATAGGATTAAATATTTTTTCTAACCTCATGAAGTCTCTGAAAAAATTAAAATATGACATATTTGAGGAAATGTACTTAATTCCGCCAATTTTGTGGAGGTAAAGGTAGATGCACATTGCAAGTGCAGGGCCGGATGTAGGTATTAAGGCCGACTAGGCACTAATATTTTGACGCCTCTCCGAGCTTCATGACGCCCGTCATTATTTATACACTCCTTCCCAACGAAAAACCGCAGGTGTAATAGATGGGGAACGGGGGCGGTTGTTCATCCGTTATACAATAAGGGGTCTGGGGTTCCCTCTGGGAAGTTTTTGTGGAAGTAGGTATTCAAAAAACCATTCGAAAGAAATTGAAAGTCTTCCTATAGGCATTCCAAGTTCAAAATGAGAATATCCCTCAATATTTTAACTAGCCAAATTATGATTTATTCCTTAGAAACTCGAATTTGAAACTCTGATTCATTCCTTAGAAACTCGAATTATTATGAGTATTAGAAATACTTGAAAGTACTGAAAAACTGTGTATTTCGCAGAAAATTGAAACTGTGATTTTCCCAGAAAATCGATGGAAAGATAATTATATCTTCATCCTCCACTAATTTTACAAAGTGATGAAAATAGTGGCATCAATATTGGAATAACATTTAAAAGCTATTTAATAAATTTCATGATCACTGTGCGAAAATTGGAGATTGAAGATAATTTTCCTTCGATTTCCTGCGTATAAACTTATGAAAAAACAGTTTTACAGTATTTTTGAGTATTGAGTCACATAAGATAGTAAGAACTCCTATATGCTACAGCTTGAAACAAGTTTTCATCATCATGTGGAATCACACTTCGTGAGGTGACATTATATTGTTGCTAAAATAATTTCTTGAATCAATAATAGATCAACTCCTGTTCAAGTATTGGTGTCATTTGTCAATTTGTTCGCTATTATTTGAATGCCATCTCCCAATAAATCATTGTTCTCTGAATCTTTCTACTGCTTATAGTCTGCCATTCGAAATTAATTGTCTGGATGCTCCAAGTGAAATTCATTGGCCAGCTAGCAAAGACTGCAAATTAGTAGACTGACCTAATTTTTCTGTCTAGAGAATTATAGGCTAATAAAAATGATGTGCACAATGACAAGCCTCTTCAATATCAACTTATTAATGCGTGACGACAAAAAAGACATTGAACCACTAACCTATTATAAAATACTGAAGAGAAACTTACGAATCAGACAGTAATAGTTCTATTGTGAATTTCAATTGATTGGAGTTGAGTATAGAAATGATTTTTATGAAGAACTTTTACCCAGTTTTTTATATAATGAATTTCAAAATAGCTATCCAAGCATATGGTACAGAATAATATGGTTCTCCAATCACTCGGTGAACAGAGTCCAGAAGAAGTTCTGAAGTTTTCTGTATCGCTACTTTCAAATCATGAGAAATATCAATGAATAAATTATTTCATTTCATTCAGGCTAATCAAATTTTCTTTAATAAACTAAGTTTGTTGTCATAGTTTTCAACTTAAGCTAACTCCAAGTAGTGAAAAAAATTAGAATTTTAATTCTTGAACTGAGATAGGATCAATTTTTAGCTTGTTTTGAGGAAATTGCAAGTTATTCTGTTGAGATTTATATATAATTGTCAATACAATAACAATCGTTTAAATTTATGTATAACCGGTAGGGTCTCCTATTAAAAATATTCAAGCATTCTTTAATCTAATATAGTATTATAGAGCATAGCTATTTTCTCAAAGATTAAAATATGATATCTTACTAAAATTATTATAACTATAACCTATTATTATGAAAAATTTTCAGCAATTATTGTTTTAATTGATACTGGACTGTGAAGAGTAATCTAATTTTTTGGCTATACAGTAGTCAACTATAGAAAGAAAAGGAAGGGATTCATGAGTACCTATTAAATTCACTTTTCTGCACTTATACACTACCTGAGCTTTCATGAATGTATCCTTTTAATCAAATTGCATGAACGATACACTAAACTTTATCAATTTGTAGAGTAAAAATACTTTCCAAGGGCAATATTTGCATCACGAAATTTTCCCAGTGAAAATTCAATCTATATTTCAGTTCAATAATTGGAAAATCAAATATTGCAATAATTATAACATTTATTTGAAATGAATAATAATTACTTTATTCCATCATACCAAGTTGCATCAAATTCATTATACTGTATTATTCAAGTCACATTATTAGTAGACATTACAAATTTTTGTGTCGACTTGTAAGAAAACTGGACATATTCAAAAAAATGAAATGCAAAATAAATTTATTTTTGTTCATAGGGTGGACTGAATAATGAAAAAAAATCGTGTTCTAGGGTGTCAGAAACGTGTAAAAAATATATCACATCATAAATTTTCGATTGTCAGGTCAAGACCAATAGTGCATTTTTTCGAATGAAATGCACTAAAATGAGGTCATGAGTAGGCTAGAAAAATCACACGTGACAAAAATCTGATTCAAGGGATATCGATTTCAAACAGGCCACAGTCATGACAACGCATGGTACCATTGTGTCCTCCAAAGATCAATTGCAACAAAACGTTTCAAAATTTACTCACGGCATCATCCTCTGGCACTTGCTTCACTTCCGGTGTGTACTCACACTCCACTTCCTCCGACGAATCTCTACCGATTATCAAATTAACAAACATTGTCCCTAGGTAAGGGAATCATTAGAAAAATAGTGTAAGGTTTTCGGCGACTTTGTTATTAGCGCACATTGACAGTGCAGGCCAGTGATAGCCACCCTTAGCAACGGTTGCTAATGAATCAAACGCTATGCTGTTGTGCAGAAAAGACTCTGCAGGCTTGGCTCATTATTGTGAACCCAAACCTACCTTTGACACCTCTCATCACAGTGATTGACAATGCACGATACGGTACCTATTACAGTGGATGAAGGAAGATAATCATGCAACTCCATGAATTCCAAATATTGATTGAGTTATTATTTTTTTCATATTATGATTTGAGGTGAATTACGTGGTTAAGTAGGTACTTTCAAAGTGTACTTGATAATATATAGGCTACTTCACAATAATGATATCCATTGCACTGGTTGAAGAAAGATAATCATGCAACTCCATGAATTTCAAATGTTTTTGTAATAATAATAGAATACTGAAAAAAATGACAATTAAAATAATGAAGCCAACGTAATTTCTTATTAATGCATTATGCTAATGAATAAAATTAGATATTTATGGTGTCTATTGTCGGAAACAGTAATATTATAAGTTAATAATATTTTTTATTATTTAGAATGAATTTTTGAAACAATATTTTCAATAATTATAGAATTTATAATATTGATATTTCTGAAATCAACAGTAGTTTTATGTCTTAGTAGAGGTGTAAATAGATGTATATAAATTCAAATTGATACACAAGTATCATTAGAGAATAATTAGTATATTGTAGAACTCGAATTATTCGTTCATATGATATCCCTTTCTCCTGGATATTTAAAAGAGGTAGATTCGGGAGAGATGGTTCTATTGAATATTCATCACAGGATCTATAATAATTGAGATAAAAGGAGATTATATTGAAAGATTTGATGGAAAAAGTTATCATTTCCCAAGAAATCAATAATCAATTTCAATGCCAGCTGAAATATTCTGGTTTTCTTCAAACTACCATTATTAATAAGTATCGAATAGAGCTCTATTGAACCACTAACCTATTAAAAATACTGTAGAGGTGGAATAGGCTGCGCTGGAATTGAGAAATAATAGAGAGGAAATTAAATTCTTCAAAAAGTAAATAATAGTATTTTTTATAATAAAAAATCAAAGTAGCTTTTTAAATATTTCTTCTAACACAAAATTTTTCGTACACTTTAGTGTCATTTTCAAGTGTGAATAGATTGTTATCATTGAATATTGAATTATTTTCATTTGGAAATCATTTAATAAGATGGTGAAAACATGCTATGTTGAAAGAAATATTAAAAAGGGTGCTGTGATTTTCAATTTCTATTTTAAACACATTTTACATTACATAAGGGTTACTATGCCATAGTAACCCTTTAAGCATAGTGAACATTGAAAGTGAGTGTAGTAGCATTGGATCAATGAGAAAAAAGATCCAGACGCTTCCAAGCTCAATTTACTCTCTCGTAATTGGACAAAAATGGAAAATGTATACGGTATTACCCTTTTGAATATTGATTGTAGTAACTTATAGAAAATGAACATAGTTTGGTTTTGAAACATATGATTAAACTTATATAGCTATAGCTTTGTTGGATCCACAATACCCACTTTTACCAGATCCCATAACATTTTGTGTTGAAGTGGAAAAAATTCAACCTAAAATTTGCATAAGCCGCTTTGCTATATATAGAGTTGGTTTTTATATTTTCTTTCTATTGTTTACTGTCATCCTACGGCGATAAAATGCACTTATTAGATAGATAGATGGATACATTTAATTTTATTAAATCTAATGATTTTATTAAAAATAAATTATTATAATTTTTACCAGAATATAGACAAAAGTTCTGCCAAAAGTCCTGACCCTTACCCTTCTTGTTTCAACCCCCACCCCTTAACCATGTCGAGATACATAGAAACCCTTGTGAATGGAAACTGAGGGGTACGCGGGAGGAAAACCAGAGGGGTAAGGGTCAGAACTTTTGGCAGAACACTTGTCTATATTCTGGTTATCGATGTGAAAAAATTAGCTTCATATTCTCTCCCAAATATGTATTATGTATTATAAAATGTATTATGTATTATGTATAATGTATAAAATGTATTATTTCCGAACGATATTCCTCAAATGGACGAATTTTAGCTTGCAATATGGTGTTTATCGCATATTATCGAACTATTACCCCCTTAAATTCTATAAAAATTTCAACTTTTATACGTCAAAATGTAGCTCTTAAAAAGTTCTACAAGTTTCATATTAGAGGTTTTTCAGTAGAACAATCCTGTAAACTTCTATTTGGAAAAGAATGGATTTTTTCGACAGAAATCTAGGGATTTCCTTCATTCTTCCTTCTATAACTCTTAAACCGCTGAAGCTAGAGAATGTTATCGAGGGAATGAAATGTAGGAAAATAAATTTTCTATCTAATGAGAAAAAATTCGTTCTCTCATCTTGGATGGTTGATGAGATAAATTCAATATAAGAACCCCTCTCAAATGGAAACTTTGAGGGGGTGTTGGTGGGGAAGCAAGAGGGGTAGGGGTCAGGACTTTTGGCAGAACACTTGTCTGTATGCTAGTTATTGATGTGTGAAAAATCAGCTTCATAGGAATTTTCCCAAATGTATTATTTTCGAATGAATTTGCATCAAATCGTGTTATTTTAGCATGCCAAGGGGTGTTTATCGCATATTATCGAACTTTTACACCCCTTAGATTCTATTAAAATATCAACTATCATACATCGAAATGTAGTTCTTAAAAAGCTCTACAAGTTTTATATGGGACATTTTTCAGCAGAACAATCTTGTCAACTTTTATTCGAAAAATAATAGAAATTTTAGACAGAAATTGAGGGGCTTCCTTCATTCTTAGATTTATAACTTTTCAACCACAAGAGCTAGAATGAAATGAAGAAAATTCTATTCTCTAATCAATGAAAAAAATTTTCATTTGACTTCTTATCTTCAATGGTTGCTGAGATAAATTCAATTTAAGCAACCCTTGTAAATGAAAACTTCGAGGGGGTGCTGGGGGGGAAGCAAGAGGGGTAGGGGTCAGGACTTTTGGCAGAACACTTGTCTATGTGATGGTAATCGATGGGGAAAAAATTAGCCTCATATGTTTTATTTCCCCAAACGGGTGTATTTTTGCACTCATTGACTGGACTATGAGGACATGCAAATATTGTAAATTTATCGCTATATTGTTGGAAATAAATTTGATGTTCAATCATTACAGAGGTTGGTTGATCAAATAATACTGTCACAAGTCTACAATTACGTAAAAGTAAGTTAGATTTTTTCAAATGCGAGGCAAATTAGTCTATAATAATTATGTTAAATTGTCAGATTCTTCAGTAAGATTAAAATATAGTTTTACATCAATACGGTACATTTTTAATTATTATTTTAGTTATTTTGACACAGTTGGAATAATAATTATTTATTCTTTCCATTAAACCCTTTTTTCTTAATAGTTAGGCTTCATACTATTGCTTCATATTTATTATTCGTAGTACTTTTATATATTTTCAAAGTACCTACTCGGAGTTTTTTAAATTATGAGCGGCAATGTTACAGTTGAAACCGAAATATAGTCAATCTCTGAGAACAACAAACAGAATTAATTAGAATTAATTAGAGTACCAAGACCTTATGAAGAATCTTTTCGAAGATCTTTTCCTTACTTAGCACCAAAGCTATTCAACTTGTTACCATCCTCTTGTCTTGATTGTTTTAAAGTTTATTAATTTGTAATGAATGTCAAGGAATGGTTCCAATCTTTACAAATTGAGTAATTGTAGAGAACATGCTACAGTTACCGTATATATTGTGTTCAAGTGTTTCAGATTTTAGGTTTCTTTTTTAAGATCTAGGTAAATGAAAATAAAAATAGATCCGTACTATAATTAAAATTCAGTGAAGGCTTCTCTGTACCCACCACAGCATTGTTTTGATCTTCTTTCTTTTTAATATATGAAAGTGTATGGCTGCTTCAACACAGACTTTAAACGTCTCAGAAGCAGCGTATTCCACAAAATAGATATATTTTGGTAAGGCAAATAACTCAAATATAAGAACTTAATGATTATGTTTATGTAATTATTATTTAGATGAGTTTTTAAATAATATACTCATAGTATACTGGATTGTTATTATTTCAAATGATTAGTTAGCAATAATTTAGTTTGATTGTTTATTTTTGTCGATTTGTAATGAAATGTGGGAATAAATTTATTTTATTTTACTTATTATTATCAAAAATATCATATTATATTGCAAAGAGATTCCTTCCCTTACTTCTATTCTGCTATTTCAGTGATGTCGTGCAATGCACTGGGAATGCATCCGGTGAGCCCAACAGTTTGATCGATAGCTTCTAATATAAGAAGCATGTTGTTCAAGCCCTCAACTTTAGAACAGCACAGAATATTTCAATATTTTAAAATATTTCAATAAGCAAAATAAGAATATCTAAATAAGAGAATGATAGTCTTTGACATGATCCAACACAACAAATCAACTCATCTTCTTCTTCTCTATCTAACCCATTTGTGCCTGTTAAGGCGTTGGGTGACAACTCATAAGAATTGAAATTATTTGTAACTCAGTCCAAATAAACACTTTGCTTGGTTTCTACTCTAGAATGATAGTAATTTTAACATCTTGTGGGATCGGACTCCCCAGTACCTACACTACTTTACTTCTATTCTCCAATCACAAGTCCAATAATATTATGGTCTGAGAAACTCTTGGGGGTGTAGGGAATATACGTCTAAAATTAAATACTATTTTGATTTTAATGAAGAAATTTTGTATAAACGCAATCAAAACAAACTTTTCTCATTGAATTACGTAGATATTTATTAAACTTTTTTTTAGTGTTTTTAACATATTAAACTCATGACTTTCTTTCGTTTTTGATTTTTTATAAATGTCTGCTACTATGTCATTTTTGACGTAGGCCTATATGAGGGTTAAATGTCATACCCCTGCTTTAAAATCAAGGTGAATTAATTAATTGGGTGTGAAATAACATAATATAGTTTAAAAAATTCACTTATTGATTCACAACAAACTGAAATGTGAAATAAATGTTGATGGATATGATCGAGCCAAGGCATTTTAAAATGTTCTTTTAGTTACAGAATTGAAAAGCAGTGTAGGCTACTTGTACTTGGTGCAGGGCCGGATTTAGGATCTGTGGGCCCCTAGGCTCAGCTTGTGGTGCGGGCCCCAATGGGGGGATCTGGGGTTGTGCCCTCTGAGCTAAGCGGGGGGTCCAGGGGCCCTCCCCCGGGAAATTTAGTGAAAAATTACTTTAAAATTGCGTTTTAGAAGTCCTTTCTATGGTCTATTAAATGAGAAAATCTCTATTTTTTAAGCATAAAATATTGATAATGATAGCCTATAGCCTATAAGATCAATTCAATACCGGTACTGAGTTTAAGATTTGAAAACATTATCTGTGGCCACTTTTATTTAATAAAATATCAATCGAATTGAGGATATGTCCTTCTCATACAATGTTTTGTAAAAGAGCCAAGAGATAGTTATTTACTGTGAGCGACACTTGGCCTCTTAGAAGTGTAATAAGGTAGAGTGGTGTAAGAATTCGATGTTTCTTAGCATATATTTGATATTTTCTAAATAAGTCGTTGTAATATTTTCTTGGTTCTAAATCTTATAGTTTATGGTTAATTGTTTTTTTCTTCTATTTAATCCTTGTAATATGTTGTTGGTAACAATCACTTATAATTTAACGTGCAGGAGCTAGAGTCACGACTTTTATCATGAGTGATTGAGAATATTTGTCTTTTATTTTTGTATAATCCTATTACAATGCGCTGCAGGCAGTTTTCTAACTTTCTAAATTGTATAGACTAGACTCACAATTTGTATCCTTATTTTTTGTAACTTTTGTTGAACACTGGCCACATTTACTGGATATAGTGGCCAGTTAATTTCCTAGTTTTTGAAATCTAAAATATGTAATATTTTACGATGGGAATAAAAATTCATAATTCATTAAGAAAAAAATTACAAATTCAAGAGAGATTCATGAGTTATTGAAAACTCATTCATTATGAGATTGGGATTAAATTTGAAATTATACAGCTCATTCTTTCAATGCTATAGTCTTTACTAGCAAATCTTCACTTGCTTATACTTTGCAAAATAATTGATCCCGATAGAACTGTTTCGATTTTCAAGCTAAAGTTTTTATTAAGTTTTCATTTTATTCATTCAAAGTTGAATTCAACTTCCATAAAATAAATAAGTGCCAAACTGCCAATTTTGGTACGGTAGTGTGGTAGTGCGAACTGCCAAAGCAAACAACTTATAGTCCAGTCAATGAGTGCAAAAATATACCCGTCAGGGGAAATAAAACATATGAGGCTAATTTTTCCCCCATCGATTACTATCATATAGACAAGTGTTCTGCCAAAAGTCCCCACCCCCACCCCTCTTGTTTCCCCCCCAGCACCCCCTCAAAGTTTCAATTTCTAAGGATTTTTCAATTAAATTTATCTCAGCAACCATTGAAGATATAGAACCAATTTTTTTCTCATTATTTAGAGAATGAAATTCTATATAGTTTTCTACTATATAAATGAAATTCTCTTTATTTCATGTCATTACCATTCCACATTGTCATTACCACTCTGGCTCCTGTGGTTCAAGAGTTATAAATGAAAGAATGAGAGAAACTCCTAAATTTATGCCTGAAAACTCCATTATTTTCAAAATAAAAGTTTACAGGTTCGTTCTACTGAAAAATGTCTCATATGAAACTTGTAGAACTTTCCAAGACCTACATTTTTAATACTAGGAACATATATTTCGCCCAAATGTAAGGGGGGAAAAGTCTTTTGGCAGAACACTTGTCTATATAATAGTAATCGATGGGAGAAAAATTAGCCTCATATGTTTTTTTTCCTCTAAAAAACACTCATTGACTGGACTATTATTACAATAATTTATTATCCACTATCAGAACAGCTCAGCAATATATCTACAATATCTACAAGAATAGCTATCAATGAAAATGTTTCCAGAAAAATACTATGAAACTACATTTTTTAAAGAGTTTTAAGCCTTTTTATTAGTTTCATTATTTGTAAACTTACTGTATTAATTTCTCATTTATTAAGTACGGTATGCTGTATAATAAAGTGATTGTAAATAATTGTAAGCTTAAATCAGCATGTAAGCCTAAAATCCGCATGTAAGCTTAAAGGAATAAATTTCATCGAATTCAATTCATTAACCAGACAGGTGAACAGCAAATCGCAGTTCTATCTCCAAGGACAGTGATTTTGTTCAAGAGGGGTTTAAATAGCTTCAACTTGTATTATTATTAAACAGATACATTACATTCAACAAATACAGATTATATAACACAGTTTGGCCATTTATTGATATTAGTTTGCTCGAATGCAAGTTGCCAAGTTCTAAAAATATTTTTTTCTTTTCAATATTTTTGTGGTGCGGGCCTCTAGGCGCCAGCCTAGTTGGCCTACCCTTAAATCCGGTACTGACTTGGTGTACTTTTGTACTTGTTATAATTGTACTCGTACATGGCATACTTGTCTTGGTGTAGACCTCTTGTATTTGAGGTAGCCTACTTGTACTTGTTGTACTTGTATTTGATATACTTGTACTTGGTGTATACTTACTCGTACTTAGCTTACTTGTAATTTTACTTTGTTTATATGGAGCCTACTTGGTGTACTTGTACATGGTGTAGCCTACTGTCTTGTACTTGGTGTACTTGTACCTGGTATACTCTTCTACTTGATGTAGGTAGGCTACTATACTGAATTACTGAGTGAGACTGTATACTGTATAGTGTAGGTACTTTAATACTTTGAATACAAATAAGTACCTATGTGGCACGAATCTTCTCATCTTCTTACCTATCTAATATTGTTTCCAGCCAGAGAAAATTTCATGAGATTGGTATTCAAATTCAACCTACTATCTTGAACAAGGACCGAGCTATGATTCTCAAAAAAGTGGTAATTTTGAGAGAAATAGACATTTTTTTATTGTTGATATCTTCCGTCTGATGAGTTAGAAATATGGATAACACAATTTCTCAGGGGATAATTTTGTTATCTACACAGTTTGAGACCAAGAAGGCCTTTATGCATTTTATATTTCTTGTGTTAGAGCTTTCAATATGTTTCTTTGCACAACGAAAATATCATATTTCCTCTAATAACTTCCATGATAAGTCTCTTTATTTTAGATTTCTCCTTGAATATTTTTTCTGAGAACTTTTTTCATAAAATATCTAACTATGCCCTGAATCCAGGTACGGGGTACCAGTAAAAAATAAAAATAAAATAGGAAAGACTCTTCAAGGATAATAAACTAAGGACCCCCGTAACTTTCGTAACAGATGTTGAAAAACTAAACTCATTGTTTTCAGCTTATCAAGGCGGTTGAAGTGCATATTATACGAGTAATTTGTTCAAAATTAAAAAATTTCACCACCTTGAGTTCTTTCAGTCCGTTAATTTTTATATTCCGAAAAAAGGCTACTGATTGTGTTCAAATGCGTCCATCTTGGAAGCCAATGATGAGGAAAAGTCACATTTGCTGGGCTCAAATTGTAGAACATGATTGCAAGAATTTATTCATTTATTTGACAAAATGCATTACACAACGGATAAAACACAGACAATCATAGCACAAAACGTCTTATTTACAGATTTATAATTCCACACAATCTGATAACGCTGCTATTTGATAGGTGGAGGGCTCGATCACAAACTGATGTTGCGCAAACTATGAATGCAACAGAACACAATGTTTGCTTCGAGCCAGTGGGACTGTTTCAGCGCGGATTTCAGTTAGTAAGAACAAACCATGCATAACGGACGGAACAGTTTGTCCTCACTATGGTTGTGTCTGTTCCATTCGAACAAAAACGTTTTTTTTTGTTCTGCTGTTCTGCTTCTTCTGGTGTGAATGTACTTGTTGCATATTGAAGTTTATTGACAAATTAGCCTATGAAACCAAGGAGAGGGATTTTGTTCACTCCATTACTTTTCTTCAAATGTCCAGAAGAATGAAAAAAATCATTCATTATTACATCCTGCAATGCATCACTCTCCATTCTCTTTTACTAATAAATAATATACCTGTACTTGTAGCCTGACTAGCTATCTCTTTCCTCCACGCCTCTCAGGATTGGCGCTAATTAGAGTCCTTATGATAAAATTGAGGGTATAAAATCTTATTAACTAATAGAATACTAACTTGAGTAAGTGGACGTATAACTACCTCTAGATAAGACAGATAACGTACAAACTTGAAATTTCGCTCAAAGATTTTGGTTACCATATGGCAAGGATCTTTGACATATTTTTGTTGGGAAGTTCAATCTAATTATTAATGAAGATGAATTTTCGTCAAAGATAACTTAATTTGTTTGTTGATATTGCACTTATTCACAAATATTCAGGCTAACATCAGTATCGCCATATTACCCCCATGTTTCAAGGGGATTAATTTTTTAAATACTTAACATATCTCAATTTTTCTGCGGTGTCAAGCACGGGTTACCTGCTAGCTTTCTATAATGCTTTGTGATAGCCTACGCTCCAAGATATTCGTAGTGATTAAAAGTAGCTCTTTTTTGAAAATATTCCATTTCTAACATTTCAACTTTATTCATAAATGTATGAGCTAATGTTCTTCAAGCAAGTGAAAAGTGTGTGAGGTATGAATGGGTGAATCAATCATTGAAGCCACCAGTCAAAAATAGACATTCTTGATAATAATATGCTCTGAAATCTACTCTTTTTAATTTTATTATGTTCACACGAGAGAGTAGTAACAGCTAATTCTCATTTTGAACTTTATTGATGGGAGAAGGAGTCTCCAAATCATTCAAACTCTTAGCAATTTTTTAATCTTCAATTTCAATGTTTTAAAAAATGAATCGATTATTATATTCTACTGATGACTTAGAGAGAAATACTATTCGTATTGAATATTTGTTTCCAGTTCTGAAAACTGACAAAGATCTAGATTCAGACAAGAGAATTCAAAAGAAATAGATCAAACTGATCATTATATTCTATTACATTCTATTATTTGACTTTCTTAGAAACTATCAAATCAAATAAATTTATTTCCCAACATAACATATCAATTCATGATACATAAAATGACAATATTCCATCCTCAAGGAACCCTCTACAAGACTATTCGTCTGCTTGTAGGGATGAGTTCAAGGATAGGCTTCACCTACTAGTGTAGGTATTCAAATTAATATCAATATTGCCTTGATAATATTTTTCAATATGGGCCTAAGTCTATGTCTACAAATTGTTATAGACCATTACCTCTATATGAGAGAAAGCTCCTTGCATTAACCAGTCTAATTTTAGGCTACTCTCAATATTCTCATCTCAATGCATTTCAATCCCTCCCTCTCCCTGTAAAATCATCTATTTCATCAATTTTTCTATTTCCATTGTTATTTTAAGGATCATTTCTGTTAGTATTCCAACAAAGGGAAGTTAATGCAAGATTAAATGCTTGGGAGATAGTTATAATTGTCAGGTAATCAACAAGATTTTTACGAACCAATTTCCCCACGTATATGTGGCCAAATGTTATGCATTTCTCCACGTCATCAAGCAATTTTTTTGTAATCTATTTATTCTCTCATTTCCTGTCTATGGAGGAAAACTATTATTCAATAAGGTGTATACGTGTAATTATAAGATATTGTACATACAACTTACTTTAACAAAGAATTAATATTTTCAGAGCAACCATTTCATTTCTGGTAGAAAGCACTTACTTTGTTGATAGCCTCCATTTCTTCGGCGGTCTTCTGGCGCTCAGGACCACCATCTTTGAAATGATCGTCACCGAGGTTCATCTTAATTCAAGTTCAACAAAACAGAAAAACTGGCGAAACTAAAAACTGATAAATCAGTTTTTTTTCGCGATGTATTGGCTAGCATCCAACAGCGCGCGTTCTGAAATCAATTTCGCTGCCGAAACACAATTAGCGGTAGTTCGTTGTGAGCCGGGGAATCATCGCAACCTTTCTGAAGCATTTTTGGTCGGTCACGAACAAAATCTGACGTTATGTAAAAGGGAGAAAGATCAGTTACGGCGGGCAAAAGACAAAGACGAGGGAGGAAAAGGACGGCTGTGGAATCACTTTGTACCCCCTTCAGCCCCCGCAAGCCAAAGACAGCCACATCAAACCCAGACTTAATCGAAACCGACTTTCGGACGTATATACATCCAATGCTAACCGACGACAAACCCCTTCCCAAGCCATCAAAAGCGGCCTGAAATTCGTTTGCCAAAGTAATAAAATGCTCGACAAATCGTGCTCGTGCAATAGTAAACTCCCATGTTTTCTTTCGTGCAGCCAAATGACTTTTACATACTGTCAACCTAAGGAAAACTATTATTCAATAAAATAGTTTTGAAGGGACTGGTTTTTATTGAAAGTTTATTTACAAAACTATTACTCTGTACTTTTTCTGTAATAGTGATCCAAATATTTGTGCATACTTATCCAATAATAACTTCCCTAACTAGAATGACTCCGGTCCATCTATACGAGTATATTGCTTGAATCTCATGTAATTTTGATGAATGCACGTTTACAATTCATCAATGCATGAAAGCTAACAATCCAATGATTCTTTTTTCTGAGGGCTACTGTACTTATCAAAACTTTCAATTAATGTAGATCATAGTACCCTTTTAAAATGACTAAAGAGCCGAAACATGTCAATATGTTTTTGACAAAAATGAATTTTTGAATGTAAAATAAAAATTATTTAAAGGGTACGTACATTAATTATTTAATCATCTACATTAATTGAAAGTTTTGATAAGTTAACAATCCAAGTATTGTTCTCTCTTTCAGTTATATTTCAACGATAAAAAAGGCATTAAATATGTGAAAATATCAATAAATGATAAATGATGGCTGGGATACTTCTTTAGAAGTGGTAAAGAATTTATTAATAACCAACTTCATTAATTCTGTTTGGGAAATATTCGATTTCAATAATTACATAACCAGGCCTATATTAGACGGTAATATTCCTATTATCAATTTGAATTCAATTATAATGAAGAGAGATGAAAATATTACTATTTGAAATAATTTTAAAATTAAAACCTTTCTCATTAGATGAAGAGTAAGATCAGAATTTTTCCTCTTGCATGCCAAACGACATTTAACCGCATTTGAATTTGATTATTAGAATATTATAGTATTATATTTTCAATTTTATTTATATAATATTTCACTGTTGGAGAGTACGCATCAATCTGATTCCAAAATCTTTCTGTAGGAATAAATAAATCATCATAAATTTTCAACAAATTATTTTCGTTTGATTTAACACCAAAATATTTTCAACATACAATCAACAGTAATTTCAACTATATAGGTATTTTTAAACCTATTACACAAGTTTAGTACTCGTATTAAAAGTTCAACTTTTACCTTTGTTATTAACTTGGTTGGTGAGGTCAACTTAAATGATAACTCGTATACAAATTATTCTCTAGTCACTACAATATCATCGGTGAACTCTCCACATACTTAATATTATGTATTATATTATTATTATGACTCCCCATGGAAGTCATGAGATAATTCTAGAATACTCGAGTTGCTACCTCATCTAACAATGTATGTATGAGGCAATTTTTTTACAGCAGGTTACATCACTTGTCAGTATCCACTCTCTGTGTGTATGCTCCGAATGGCGATGTAGGCTATTGAATATTCTTGGAGAGTGTCATACTAACAGGAAATCCTTCCAGACGAAGAACACCCAACATTCCCCAACAAATCCAGACAATTTCTGTGATTTTTTAGGGAATAAAGGATATTGAATCTGTCTGAAAGGTTTGTATTATACTGAACTGAAAATAAATAACTTAAGAAATAAATAAATCAAATCAGAAGACAAGGAATTCAAATTGATGTAACCAGTTGCATCCTTGCATCCATTTCCCTCATCCATAAAGCTTATTAATTTCAAATAGATATCACTATTAGCCTTGTCAATGCAATTGGGGAAAATACTACCACAGGCTTAAAACTAAAAGCTTCGTCAGAACAAATGTCTTCCTCCCTCCTTTACCGTGTGGTTTATGAATATGTGTGAGTTCCAAAATATCTTTCTTCTAGGTATCGAATATTTTCTCATAACAACCCATCTCTATTTAAATATTTCTCCTATTCAATAAGAGCCTTTTGTTTCTCCCATTTCTATGCAAATGGACAGTGAATGCTCTTCATAAGAAGGACATTTACATGATCAGAATTGAAAACCAACCACGGACAACAATAAAACATTTTTCTTGAGAAGTTGAAGTCAGTGTTTTCTGTTGATTTGATGGGGGAGGATGGGAGAAAACATGACAGTAGTGAAGTGGGAAATGTCTCCCACCATTTACCTTTCTCCCTAGAGAGAAATTCGGTCAAAAAGGAAACAGTCTAGAAGCGCGATTCAAGGGTGAGGAAGAAGTCTTTCCGGTCGATCGTTCTCCCCCACCAGTTATATACAGGAATAAAACAATGCCTTCGCAATAATGCGCGATCCATTCTGTGCCTGGTATTGCTAGCAGTCTTCTAATCGAAGAAAGCTAAAAGTATGGTAGGACTGGAATTCGTACTTGAAGATCATTCAAATCCAAAATAACTCATTAGAGAAAATAGATTTACACCATGAATTGAATTCCCACAAAACTATCAAAGTAAATTCCTATTTGAATTGAACTATACTAATATTGTGATAGACTAATCATTTGAAACGATGTTGTTGATTAGTAGCCTATAGGCTGGTCTTAAATGGAGGTCCAATTTTGAATCATTTTTCCACAATAAAACTATTTGTGGCTGTATATCGGAAATAAAGCGGTGATAATTGTTCTCATAGTAGTCAATCATATTGAGCATTGAGTTTTTTTGGTACCTATAGGCAAGTGTCTCCACATACAGTATATCCACAGAATTAATCAAGCGGCGCTAAATCGCAAAATATTGGAGAAACAACACAATTTATGCACAAAATATAGGATAGACTGATATGGGGCTTCCTTTACTCTATGACCTACAGGTACAGCGGCAATGACTTCTTCTGTGGATGGGTTGTGTCTTTTTGAGTAGATATGGAACTTAAATGAACCTTAGTTACTATGATTCATTGCCCACTATACATACACAAATGGTTTAAGAGTAATAGAAAATATCTCGATTTTCTAATAAATCAGTGGTTTGACAACATCTTGTCTTTTCATTTATAATAGAAAATAGGACCTCAAGATAGGACTCTAGGCTCTAGGGAGACAAGACGGCCATAAGAAATAAGTAATATAGAATTAAAAATGTCAGAAAATTATCTTTCAAATGAAGTGATTTTCAAGTCAAACAGCAAACGTCGTTTCTATATTCCATTTCAAAGTACCTTTAAAACCGCCTTTTACAATTCTAGTTAGAATTTAAAAATAATAGTACATTCACAAAATCACTTTGAAGAGATCAATGATGAAATAGGAAATTTTTCTCTCCCCATAAAAAAATTGATTGAATAAAATTGGTTGCCAATATTAGATGGAATAATGATTATTAGTTTTCTTTAATAATAATATTTCCACTGAGAATACTGAGAATCGAACACGGAACCTCTGATTATAAGACCGGCGCGTTATCAATTACTCCAAACAGCCACAAAAATCCTTAAGTGATTAAAAAGTACATAATTTTAATTTGACGCCTATGATCCGTGAAAGTCAAACCGAAAAAATTCTATCTGAAAATTTTCGATGTTTCAGCCTCGTTTAGTTACACAGATGTATTATTATTATTATTAAAATGATAATACAATCTTTATTAGTAATGTCTCAGACTACATACTATTGTCTAATACTGTATATTGTCTCTGGTAATATATAGCTGACGCCAAAAAGTTATGTGGTTTCGTCTTCTCTTTGTGCTCTCCAACAGCTAATGTTATCAGTTATAAGTGTTGTCATTCAGCTAAGCCTAGATTCTATTTTTGAAATCAAACGAGACCATACTCGTAGATGCTTTACATAAGTGTTAGTGTGTTACATTAGCTAGGAAAACGCCTAAAGTTTTGACGACAGCTATACAATAACTGTTCTATAGTCTTTGTAAGTCAACAGACCTCTGAGAGCGATCACTCGTCCAAAACTCGAACCTCCTCAAAGTATTAGCGGTGCACGCTAGCGACACCTGGTGGCGAACAGGTGAGCTAAATCCAACAAGTGATTCAACCCTTGGTATAGAAGAAAGATGGGCCGGGTCGGGTGAACATAATTATCCTCTAAGACCTAAAAATGTATGTATCAGATTCATGTACGAAAATCAATACGTGTACTATAAACACTTGAATTTTATGAAACAAATCAACCATTATAGGGACACTATTTTGGGGAATTTCAAATCTCGCTCTAGACACTTATTATGTTGAGCAATCAATTGAAAGGAGTTATCATTTGTTAAGGTTATCACATCTTTTTCGGAAAAATAGTTGTTCTATTTCAAATAGAAATCACCAGTACAGTTCTCAAGCTAGTATTAAAATTGAACTTATAAAAATCAACGTTTTTGCAGATTAACAAGAATTAGAAATCGATGAAGATACTCGTAATTATTTTATCAGCCTATGTTTTAATCTATAGAAAACCCTGATTAATTTGATGTCAAGTTCAACAAATTTAGGGCTTTTTCCTGAGCCGGAGCACACCGGAATTGCGTTCCGGTATCTCTCTGCAAGGCAAATACATACAGTGTATTTGTAATAATATGTGATATTATATGTATTCAGGAACATAATTTTTGAGAAAAACCTCTGAGTAAATTGCTATAGTTAATAGTTATTATAAACCGTTTTTTTTTAATAAATCTCTTCTTATTCAATCAACAAGACTCAAGAATGTACTCCCCATGCACAGTAACTTCTTCCATTTACTTACCGAATCCATGAATCGAATTCTGCATTGAAAACCAATCAGAAAAACAATTCCGAATTCTTGTAAATTCCTAATTTGCAGCTAACACATTTTACTGATATATTGTATTATTTAATTATACTCGATCATGAGAACCCTACTTCAAGTTGAATCTAATAACAACAATTGAAAGTCTCAACTCTATAAAGTGAACATTCTGATTATTCTGACATTCTACCATTCTCGCCTTGTAATCAGCTCTTCAACTCCCTCTTCAACTATTCAAGCTCTTGAATCTTCAATTCCAACTATTCAAATCTTCAGATTCTAATTATTCTTCTATTCATCAATATTCAACTCTAAAATCATTCATTCGAGAAAAGGTTAACATTCGGGAAATTATACTTCTCCAATATTGAAGGCGTTTTACAATATTGAGAGATGTAGTCCCCATTCTATTTTCTCCTTTCAATCACTGGCGGCTCGTGCCCACGAAACAAGTGAAGTTCCCGTATCTTTTACTGGGGGGAACTTCACCTGTTTCATGGGTACGAGCCGCCAGTGATTTCAATGAAGATGATATCCTGCATGACCCTGCGCTTGGTCAATGGAAAGAGTGATGAAAGATGAGTTGAAAGATGCAAGTCCAACAACTGCTTTCTGGAGCCGAGATCGTTGGCTCAGAGTGTCCTCCTAAGCACAAAGTAATGAAGGAAAATATGTTATTAGATGTTCAAACACCTCTGAGCTCTAAGTACAATCTTACAGTAACTATCTATTATTCTAATCATCTTTTAGTACAATCTAACCAATGAATATCCTGATGACCACAATGTGAAAAATTTACAAATATGAATGAACAAATTCAAAAATTTATAAGTAACAAATTCAATGTAACCATCAAAGATGATGCATTCTTAAATTACATCAAAGATTATGCATTAGTTTCTATGAAATATCAGCATACCTACACAGACAGTTAGAGGTGGTAGGGGACATCCTATAGGCCTACATCCGTTCGATACATTCCCAATCGCATTACCATCAACAATATTATTATAAGTTGACAATAGTGTATGCTAAAATAAAATTTCTTAATACATTTAGTTGCTTTATACATATTTTTCATTGGATTAACCGACTCGTCTAGGGCCACCTGAGTGGTAATCTTCAACGATTTTGCTAAATTTCGTTATTAGGAGGCTTCACACATGACGTGACGTGAGTCACACACGCCGCAATGCAGCAGCGAAACGGAAACGGAAATTCGAGTGTGACTCTGCCATTGAATTCATTCCAGTGCATTTTGCCGCTAGAGTGTGAGAATTCTGTAAACTCGCGTGTGATTTAAGTCATGGCGGCATGCAATAACCGCCTCCTCTGTGTCTTATTAGCTTCTTGATAGTTTACGTTATCTGCAATCTACGCCAATCCTCACCTGTAACGAAGCTCACCGACTTGAACTTTGTATTGACTTTGCGCCGCACATAGCCCAAGACAAAAAATTTTCTGCCCTTCGTGCAGCCAAGCTCTGTCAGCTAAGTTTTGTAGCGTTTATTACCGTCCGACGTTAATTAATTACGAAACTAGTTGCAGTGATGATAATTATTTCGAGAACTGCACGTTGAATTTCTTAGAAGAATCATGCATTTCTACTAGAATCAAAGCTTGGTTTTGGAGATCCTATTCAAGACTGCTTGTTCTTATGCCCTAGAACGTTATTGTCGTTCAAGAACAATTTAGAATTATTACAAGCAAAAAACTAATATTTCCACAAAGCTGTAATATTTGAAGATAATTGATTTTGTTCTTGGGTTTTCTTGTTAATTAAGTGATTAATATGTATATTTGTTCCTTACCAGTCCAATGAATATAAAACTAGAATTTGAATTGAAATTAACTTCAGTTAGAACAAACGAAGGCCAAACCCAGAGCATAACAAATCTAAATAGCCTAACCGTCTCTTTGATAAGATAAAAATAATTATCATGATGATGTTTCGAATATTTTTCGTTCAAAATTGATGTTTGAAGTTTTCAAACAAACAAAATTTTGTACGTTGATACAAATATTTTTAGATCTCCAATTGATTTGATACTTTCGTGACACCTATTACTCAACTAATGTGATCAACTTTCGATTAAATCAACTTTTCTCGTTTTATTAGACGTTCATCCAAACTCAGTCAATTCCGTCAAAGAGCTAGAAGATCTCTTTTGTTGTGAAGATTCTTCTCCGTTGGAGGTTACCTATTTTTTGTTTCAAATCCAACTTGATTTGTCGAAACGTCACTTTATTAAGAAATAATATTTTCACAACTCCATCAAGAGACACCAAAGCTTAAACAAATGAACATCATATCATGTTAGTATGGAATACATTATTAACAGAATGTTCTCTCAACAGAATGTGGTGACAACATGTATGTTGTCACAAAATTGGATGACACCCTCAGAATAAAAATCAAGACATAGTCATTACTGACTACAAGGAATAAAGTATTGTTCAAGAAGGGAATACAATCAATTCCTCAACCATATTATCAATTTCATTCATTCTGAACTAATAATGAGTTGTAATTATTTTTTATCGCTATTCATAGCTTCGAAGACTGCAGAAGTCGACAATATGAATTTTTAGTTTGTCGCACAACTTTTAAACAATTTTAGTTGCTGCCTGCCTCTGGAAACACGCAATCACCACTGCCTCCGCATTTCCAGTTGACACTGCTTTGTTCTAATTATAAGCGTGGCTTTCCTCCAGTTTTTGTAGATCTTTTATTTTTTGAGAACGTTAATTTCATCTCTATCCTATCCTCCAACTCTTTCGGAATCTCCCCGGTAATAAATCAGTAGTGGTCGCGTTTTTAATCCAACATTGATTCAATAACCGACTTCCAAGTTTTAATTAATTGCAATTAATTGGACTGGTTACAGAAATTATGCAAACTTCTACTTTCAAGCAACAGAGAAGAGAGAAATAGGGATGGGAGGGAATGGATGTTGATCCATTGGCAACCTCAACCCTATTGAAATTGAATTACTGTTTATGTCAGCAGTTTAAAACAGGATTCTGGTCAACGTTCTAAATAAATTGCTTGAGAACCAGGCAAGATTAATCAGAAGCGAAGTGCTCATAATTTCTGAGGAATCAACTATCTACTTTTAGGAATCTTCCAGGCCTCGTTGCGGGATAATTAAATCAAGATAATCACCGTAATAATGATGGCGTATAATTTTCTAAACAATAATAATATTCTATATTTGAACCCAGTTAATATGCTCATTCAGTAGTGAAAGAGTATTCTTCGAGTAGAATAAATGGTTTTAACAGATTCTACTCTATGTTATCGTAGTAGTGAAAATGATCTTTTGAAGATTCAACGAGAAGTTTGAAAAAAGCAATTGTTCAAGCTTCAACATTGATATGAGAAATTCTTCATTGAGCAAAATTTACAAGCAAAATTTTTACTCAATTCCTGTCAAGCTGAAATGCTTCTGGGTTATAAATCGAAGAAGCTCTTTCACCTATCATGTTAGCTGATTTTCAAGAACAAAGAGTTGCCGTATTCGATTACACGTGCTAATATTTCATAAATCTTAAGCCAAATCGATATATTCGATAAGATATTATTGTTAAAGATTCGCCACGCATTTGTGACAGTCTGTTGAATGACTCTTGAAAAATTGCATTATCTGCTGAGCTATAATAAGTTTGGAAGAATCTTAAACTGTTATAAAAAATCATTTACTATAACCTAGTTGTTACAAAATTATCAAACGAGTTATTAAGCATTAATGGCATCGTAGGCAGGGTAGAATTATACTATTACTTGTTTACTGCAGAATCTACTTACTTGAATCTATTGCAATAATTAATGTAATTATTAACATTTGAAATCTTCAAATGCGCTACTTCAAATTAACTACATCGAAATGCACAAATACAATTCAATATTGAAGTGCAATTTAATCAAATTGTTATTTGTGCGTCTGCTCTCTGTGGAACCATTATGTTAAGTTGATGAGAAAAGTTTCCTGTGTTCATTACTGATAAGAGTTTCTACGAATCAACATGAAATTTAAACAGATTGAAACTTCCAACTCTCTAATTTTCCACTTGTTTATTACTTGCAACACGAAGCCACGTTGATCATTGTTAGCGTGATGTATAAATAGAATTGAATCATACAAAAGCTCATTATTATCGTGATAAAAAATAATCTTCTTATAAGTTTCGAGTGAAGGTAATGTATATTTTTAAAGCAAAAATATGTAGTTTTATTACAATAGTAGTCTATGGTACAAAAATAATAGAATGTTGTACGCTTATTTGACCTATATGACCTAAGGAGAATTAGAGCGCTTGCTCATTATAATCTGAATTGAAGTAGTTGGGAAGTAATCAAGAAACTATTATTAAACTTTGAAAGGAGACCCTCAAACCTCAAATAAACCAAGGAAATGTCGGCCAACTTGACAGTATTGATTCTTCAAGAAGATTTATGATTGGCTTTGTTGCATTCTATTACATTATTAGTTTATCGAAACAGAAAATTTTTCAATATTGTGGAATAGTTATCGTAATAGTTATGATTATTATTAAAGAAAGATGGAGGAATTATTAGATTAATGAGACGACTACTTTCAGACACTTGAGATGGACGGACATTAATTTGATAATCTGGGAATTTAAGAAATAAAAGTTGTTCTAGGAAAATGCAACGCAGAGTTTTCATGGAGAATATAATTATAGTCCACTAGAGGATTCTGTAAAATTTCAAAACCACAACTAATTAGATTTGAAAACTTACATCAGATCTTCTACCAACTGATATGAAATTTAATAATACTGTACTGTGTGAATTATCTTGTACACTCAAATTTTTCTACGAATTTTGTTAATTTTTTATTAGTACAATCTATTATTGTTGAACTAAGTTCTACTTACCTCTTAGAAAGACGGATTTCCCATCAAAGCGAAGGACTCTACATCGACTTTGATGAAGATTTGTCAGGAAGAAAACAGTTGCTTGTCTACTAATAGGCTAGTTTGATTAGTCTATTTCTATTGAACCCAGAACATCAATCTGAGTATACTTTTTAAATAAATTTAAAACACTGGCATCATGGGTTTCAATTCATTGAATGTGAATCACTGAAAAACGTTTTCAATGTGATCTGATGAATGTACGCATTTCGATTGGATCTATTTCATTCTATTGATGATAGATTGCGAATCGATAATTATTGTAATCAGGTAATATCTTTAAGAAAACTAGTTGATGATTGACAATCAATTCGATTCATCCGTTAGTTTCGGCTATCGAACAAACATAAGATTGAATGTGAAACATGAATTATTCACAATTATTATAAGCCTCAATCAATCATGGCAAATTACTCAATTAATCAATTACTCAAATCTATTGATTTACACTAGAAAACTACAATTCACACTGTATTATAAGTCTGCAATAATCCACACTGATATAACAAAACTCTTGCAATGCATCGGAGACTACTCGAGGTTTGGAAGCACCTGAGCATTACACGTGAGTGACGCCACTTGGGAAAGGAGAAGCGCCACTAATGGTTGTTGAGGCGCGACTGGGCGAGCAGTGCAGCTATTAGCTGATCAACAGGTGCCTCCACTACCCTGGAAACTTGCTACTGACAAGCACACAATGACACAATCTTGATTATTTATGCGAGGAAGGGAGGGATGATGACTAGGATCACGAGACACAGGCTTCTTTAAAAATTAAGAAATGATTTCTCGAGAGTGATAAGGTTTTAATTATGAAAAGTTGTTTTCAAAATGAGGTCATGATTTCAATGAATCGCTGAGGGTTCAATTATGAAAAGTTGGTTGTACTCAAAACAAATGCATGATTTTAAGGGTTTGTTATGAATTGTTGGTATTTGTTCTACGACTGATATCACTGACCTTTAAGAATTGTTAATTTTATCGGCTACAAAAATATTATGATTTTTTACTCAAGAATAATCTCAATATGAAATAGGCCGTTAGCTAAGATTAATACCTAATAGACAAGCTTACATGATATAACACATCTTCATTCCAATAAATAGTTCATCTTGATGATCAATTCATAGATATTTTCTACTAGTCTAAAAGAAAAAAAACTGAAAAGAGATGACACTCAAAAATATGAAATAAACTATGAGACATGGCCTGTATAGTATGAAAGGAATCTGAAGCAAAATTGAGTTGAATGGGCTTTAAATTCACTTATTGAGTAGTTGTGAAGAAGATATTGTGGTAGTTATCCATATAAATTATTAAGACAAGATTTTGTCAAACCACTGATTGTTAAAAAATTGAGTTCCGATTGCTACACCATAATCAATCTCTGGCAAACTCAACTTCTTCAACATTCACGACATTAGCCTATCACAAGTGATAGGTGCAAGTAAAAGAAAAAGTAGATTTGTAAAATTAATTTGTAGAAAAATAATGGAAGTAAGATAGTTACACAGAACAGGCGAGGCAATTGAATTTATTGAATAATGAATACGACTTCCTTCCACGCTAGGTGCGAATCTATTTTTGGGTGAGAGATTGTTATTTTTATGTGACGCACACCAGATGGTTCTCTGTTATATGGTGACATGGGGCACGCGTCTGACTCAAGTCTAGTCGAGCCCTTTTTGTTCAAGCATCTGCTTCTCCATTACTGGATCGCACTGCTTGAGTCAATAATTTCATTTATTTCCATATTCGACGATTCAAGAATGAATTATGAAAGTACTAGCCGGCAGGCTCGCTTCGCTCGCCTTCTCCGCCTAGCCAGGGGGCTCCGCCCCCTGGACCTCCGATAGTATCAGCAGTGTCAGTGAGTCAAACAGGCTCGCTTCGCTCGCGTGCATAACCTCTGTCAGTGTAAGCTGAGACAAACAGGATCGCTTACCTCGCCTGCAAATTCGGCTCAGAAGGGATTTAAAATTCATTGAACACAGCATTTCTAGACCTAATCTGGACCTATTTATCAAATTTTAACATTTTCTACCTATTTATTCTCTAAAAATCCAAGAAAAGCTCCGAAAAATAGTAAACGCTAATATTGAGCGTAACCTTGAGAAGTATATCGGACATAGCTTGAAACTTGATTCAATATCTTCCAAATTAGTTCATCTATAATCTCGCTGAACCATTGAATTTACAGAAAGAATTGGTCGTATGAAGGCGGAAGATATGCAACCCGCAATACATCTACAATTTAAAAAATACTGATAAGTGGCGTAATCTTCAACGGAATTCAAAAATATTTTAACACGACATTTCTAGACCTTATCTGAACCTGCCTACCAAATATCAAGATTTTCTACCGATTGGTTCTCGAAAAAATTGAGAAAACGCTGAAAAACTATAGAAAACCTTTAATATTTTGCGTATCCTTGAAAAGTTTCTAAAATCCGTTCTTAGCGCGCATCTAAACGTCCAACTGAACATGCATTCGGTTCAGTGGATTTTTAGTTCTGGTGATGAATGAATGAATCAGTCAGTCAGTCAGTCAGTGCAATTTCGCTTTTATAGATATAGATTAAATCAAACTTGGGCTCACACAATAGCTCAAAATTCGAGGCAATATTCAATTCACAGTAGAGATAATAGTTTATTTCAATAAATTAAATACAAAGGTGAGTACAACAGGCCTAATGCTCAAAACTTTTTCTCAACAAATTTTTCCATAAGTACAAATCGAGGATATGTCACAGTGAAACTATAGAGATAGAATGCAGAATAAACTTGACAGTTCCTTATAAAAAAAAGGTTTTCTTTCCTGTGATAGATAGCCTAGGATGAAACGGAATAAAGTGAATGTACACAAGTGCTTTCAATAAGATAAATAGTATTTAATTTCTCAGGATATAGATTGAAGATTTTCTTCAGTTACATTGAATTCGAACTTAGGAGTTAGGACTTATTGAGTGATAGTAGCAGTAGGATTCTACAAAGTCCTACCATGTAGGATTAATATTGATAAAATGTTAAGCAATAAATTTCAAAGTTGATGGTATCGAGTCAAAAACATCAAATTTTGAGTGAGAAGAAAATAAATTCAATACAACCCAACATATAAGGATTTTAAAATGGGATTTTAAAAACATACAAGGATAATAAAGAGTTATATAATGATTGAGATTTCAATAATCAACCTGAAATGATTATAATTATTTCCTATCGATTCCTAAAAGAAAGCAACACTGACATTTTGATAGAATTGAAGATGAAGATCGTAGCTTGTAAAAGCAGATCGTTTGGATGCTTGACATTTTGGTGATGGATATTTTCTTGAGTTAGCTGCAGCATGAACACTCACTCATTCACGCTGCTAAATTTGACGAGCTGAAAAAGAGATCACGAGCTGCTGTTAGAATGAGTAAGAGATAGAATATAGAAGAGTGTAGACTGTTTGTGTGTGGATGTGTTTGTGTGTGAATGAGCGTTCTGGACGATTTTTAAAACGTAGGACTAGGAATTTGGGCCGCCTTCCAACAACCACTGCCTATTTGAGAATCGGGACTTGCTTGGCTACAATCAACATGTTTCTGTTCGTCAGTGCTAGAGAAAAACGCCGGCACAGATTCGCTTCTTGAGCCACTACTTCCATCAATTTATTAATGGAACAAAACTGATTTTCCAACTTTTGTATTAGGCCTATATGCTATTTTTGTCGGTTGTTAATGCAGTAGGCTATATTATGTTGAATCTAGATTGTAGATTTAGGCAAAGAGTATCCTAGTAATTCGTAGAGTTATAGTAATTCAAAGTAATAGTAGAGTTCTATTATTCTATGATTCAGGCCTGCAGCCTATGTACCTACCAAGCTACCATTGCACTACACTCTTCTAAATCTCCTCCCTTATAATAATTGATTATATTATTCTCATTTATTTTTTCCATCTCGTTTGAAAATGGGAGAAATTCTCATAGTTTTTTGAATGTGGGCTGATCCCAGTAAGGATCATTGAAGGATAACAGACATACTACATCAGCTACAAAAAATTTCAAGTGTTGAAATAATATAAATAACAATAATAATAGTTAGAGAATAATATAATCATCAGTTTGAGAAGTGGAACAACCCTTGAGTTTCCCCACTGTTGAAAGCAATACGCTCCATAATAATAATAATAATAGTTGATGAATAATAATGACAAAGATGATGAACTTCTTCGGAGTCTCACTTTAGCCAACAACTAATTCTGTCTGCATTTAAAATCGAACGGATCATTTGGTTGTACATAGGCTGCGGTTGGATGTGGGGGCCTTAATGGACTCGAGAAGTAACTTGGAGTGAGAAAGAAGAAGGAGAATAGAATGAGGGTAAGAACAGGAAGAGAAAGAGAAGACGAACGAGAAGAAGTTAGTACTAAGAAGGGGCACAGTTGTTCCGGTGTAAAAATACACCCAAATAAAACTTCAGAAATAGAAAATGCTAGTCCGATCTCAGTGCTATAGATCGAGGCAACGAGAAAAATTCTTGCAGCTGCACAAGGCTCCTTCCTGCCTACCTAGCTGCTTCCGACATTCTATTATTATTGTATGCGCACATTATTTTTCAGTTCTAACTTTTATCCTATTCCATCTAACTGAGAACGAGTGTAATGTTAACTGAATAGAGATACTACTCTACCCTGTACACCACAATTGTTTAGAGTGGATTCAAATTACTAATCTACTTGGAGTTACAATTATTTTTCCCACCCTGTTTGAATTGTGTTTCTTCTGAATTTTTTTACGAAATACTGGGTCACATTTTCCGAAATATTGAATATACTCCAATCATTTGGTAAACTGAGAAGAGTATCTTCTCATAATTACATTTCCTCAAAAAAATTAAATAAATGGAAAATCAGGAAGTAATATTCTAAGTACAAAATGCACAATCACTTTTGACATGGAATGACGTGTTTGCAAAATGTATTGTTGCCTTGGAAACTCTGCTATTTCACCGAATGCCTCGAAAATAATAAAATTCATCGCGAAGAATAATTTGGTGTTTGGGTGTTTTAATGAGTAATGAATTCTCTACAAATGAACTCCAGATTGTGATGACTATTCAAATATGTACTGTTGGATTGAGATCTAAGTTTTGTTATTGAATATTGTAATTTCACAATGATCATTCTCCATCATAATACCAAGATTTTCATGATACTCTTTAACAGTTGAATGTAAGGAGAATACTTTACGTTTTTACCTTTTGGTATTTTAATTTGTTTGTAGAATATACGCGTATTTCTTAAATTGTTATACCAGATTTAATGTGTTTAATCTTAGGTTGGAACTACAGCTTAAAATCACTAATAATTTAATCATTATTAAAAATTTCAGTAGTTGAAATTCATGGATGATAATAAATATAAGGACGTCCCTATCTTTCGTGAAAGTGAACTAATCTTAACAAACGTTAACCAATTTTATTTTACGTTAGCGATATTTACAAACGTTAACGTAATTATTATTTTTAGCTTTCAAGTAAATGCAGCATCATAGTAAATGTTGAATTAATTCAAAAAGTGAATGTTTCGTATACGATCTATAACATTAATATGTTATAGTGAGGCCCTTATAGAGTAGCGCGGTAAATGCTTCTAGTTTCACGTTAAAATGGTCCCGTCTTTTATCGCTTTGCGTAAGTTGGCTCAAGTTTCTCTTGCGTTTTTGCAAAATACTTGTCAAGTCTTGGAAAACAACACAATAGTTCTGGAAAGAAGTAGTGGCCTTTTGGCGTTGGATTTCTAGCTATGTACCTCCAAGTCCAACTTTACATTGATCTTAGAAAAATACGGTTTCTATAACATTTTCCCATCTTCCCAGACTGTCATCTTTGCTTGGACAGACTTTACCCTCCCCTTAAAAATATATTCAAGTGGAAAGATCTCCCAATAAAAAAGCCATCAACACGTGTTAACAGCTCCACCACAACTCAACACAAGATTACACTTGGTACTCTTGAACCACACGACATGATATCTTCTCAGTTATTTTCTTTCTGAAAAAGTTATTTCGATGAGTTGCCAGTTGCTCATTTTAAGCGACTCCCGCTTGGAATTTCGAGCCACCGGTTGTTTGATTCTTAGTCAACACGTGTGTTTTGGAGTGTGCCGTGTCTAGAGGGGCGACCACTTGCCGGCACGCGTCTCCTACGTGTGCTCATGACGTCACCAGCTGACTTCTGTCTTGGGGATGCTATTTTTACCCAAGATGTTGACTGCCCCCGGTGTGCTTGGGGCACAGTTCTATCCAACAGTCAGCAGTTGGCTGCAGTCTAACAAGTAGCAGCGCAGCAAGGCGCTAGCTAAATTGCTATACTATTTTCTGTCCGAGCTGCAAGCAACGGTGGGAGCTGCAAGTGACTGTAAGAGCTGCAGGAGCTGTTTTCGAGCTGCAAGCAACAGTGGGTGCTGCAAGTAACGTTTGGAGTTGCAAGCGACTGTAGAAGCTGCAGGAGCTGCAATGCCGAGAGCATTTCTCTTCACGCATCGGCGCTACACAGAAATGCCAGAAGCCGTTTACCCACCCACACCTGCAACAGGTTAGTCTGAGCATCTTGCTATTCACAATTTTCCCAATAATACTGCTTTTCCCAATATAACTGCTGTGAACATTTATCACGTGACTGAATCAGGAATTGAAGAAGTTTTGGGCCTGTTTGTTTCTGATTCGTATATTTGTACTCTGAGAAATAAATAAATAGGTATTACTTTTTCACATAATGTAAAATAAGATTATAGACTATGAAAATTTTGTACAAGACTAATGTACAATACAGATGAGTTATCTTGTCATTATTATATTTATTACTACAGAAATAATCTTTTTAATATTACAGTCCTTCTTAACGGGTGGAAGCCTAAAAATGGCAATATATTTGATGAGAACAATAGAATAATAAAGGAATACGGTATTGATTTTTAGTTTCTCTAACCTATCCAAATCCATGTCATTTCTGTTCTCTATTCAGTGATTGATGATGCACTTATCTCATCGAAAAATTCTTCAAAGTTGAGTTATTATCGTAACATCGTATACAACAATTACGTTAGTTATCACTGGGGTTGGACTACTGATGAGATTCTAACTTTGGCAACATACTAGTTTGATGTAAAACTAAATTCTCTTTGTTTTGTGCTTGTAGTAGTTCATGTGATCCTATTGTTGTCTGTGTTGTCTGATTTGAGGTAAAGCATAACATTGCAGTCAATTATGAACTGATCGCAGTTTAATGAAATTTTGATACGGTGAATTTCCTATTTTATTAATGTTATAAGTGGCTTCCATCCCTAGTAGACCACTAGAGGAGATAAAGTGAGGGATTGGTGAATAAGCAACCAATCCACATCCGTGTCCAGCTCTGACTTGTTTCGAAATGGAATGATCTCACTTATGAATTATTAAGATTGATGAGAAAGTATTTCAAATTGATGAAGCATTTGGCTGATTTTCTGTGATGCCACTGTGAGCAAGCTTTGGAGTGAGTCTCTTTAGACACTCAGTTTGCAAATTATAATACGTACCTAGTTCCTTAGTTTGAAAAATATAAAATCGAAAATTTGAAGATGAAAATCACATAAAATAATAGTTGAATGATGAAATTGATGAATCTAGAGAGAGGTGTCGTTTTTGAACGACTATGACTTGAGCTGATGGCGAGAGTTGAAAGTTAGTGAGGCGACTTGAGAATAATTTTGGGATGAATGCCAAAAACCACTGCTGCTAAAATCTGCTGCCACTTGTTTGCACTGCTTTCATCCACCTGCTGCTGATGCTCTGATCTCGATTTAACTCGACAACAAAACCATCTCTCTACTTCTTTCCAATTCTTCTTTCTTTCAATAGAGTTTTCATATACACATTATTCTTAATGGAGGAATATTGAGTGCTGAGTATGATCTTTCTCTCTCAAATAATTTCAATCTATTTCAATTTGATTATATGTATAACAATTATATCAATTGATAAATGAATCTCTTCTATCCTAAATACTTTTTTAAAATATCGCCAACATATTTCCTCTTGACGAAATTCAACAGAAAGAATTGAAGTGGAAAGGAATAATGGAAACTCTTTCATCATAGAAAAAAATGAATACGGAAAAATGATTAAATTCAAGTTTTTGGTGAGTAGTTAGATCTCTTCATCTCTTGTTTGTGATTTAGTTTCAAAATTGAGAAACCCTGATCAATAGTCATTGATGGGTTACTATTTCAAAGTTTTTGCTTCCGAGCGGCAGTAGTTTGAATCATTGACGTGATAAAAAAAACATTTGTAACAAAGTCTCTTCTCTCCTCTAGCATCAAAAGCTTTTGAAAGCAAATCTCATTCAGGTGCCAAGATCAGCATTCAATCTATTTGTCTCAGACAAAATGTGTATTATTTCTCTCCTTTTATTTCCTTCATTTCAATTTTTAATCAATACCGTATCGATCGAGTTTGAGTCATTAATTTCTCATCTTGCCAGAATATCTCTTTACTTGTTCAGAAAACGTTTAAAAAAATGATTAAAATTGACCGATGACAACAATAATAATAATGACTTTACACAAATTAATTTACAGTTTGTTTTAATTTTCTGAAAATTTTTAAAGTGAATTTAAAATATTGAAATCCAATGGAATCTTGTTCATTTCTGGAACTCAAAAGTGGACTTTTATCGGAATTCAAAATTTTTTGTGATAAAATATACATGGAAGTGAAAAATTGTTTTATTAAGTTTGATGAATTAATATAACCTTGTTTTTGACTGTTGTAAAAATTGGTAGAGGAGCAGTTTTGGGCATCTACCAGTTGCACTCGCCTACATGTATATAATTATTATTATTATTATTGAATAAATTGAATTGAATAATTAAATTGTGTTTGTACAATCGAAACTCTGTTTTGCCAATTAGTTTCAAACAATATGGATGGTGCCTAACTAATTGCACAGTCATCATAATAAAAAGTCATGGAACAGTGTTGGGGGTCTCGAATATTCTTTCAAACTGAATCTATAATAATTTTGAACAAAGCTTCTCTTTCAAATTATATTTTTGCTAATATATTGAAAAAAATATCAGGAAGTTTGTTGAATTTTCACTCTACAAGATACTGTGAAAGAGTTCCACCTAGAAATGGAAATTCAATAATATTTGTATCTGAAGTTGACTTTCTGAAAATTCAATAACCATCAAACTTCTCAATGTTTGATGTATGAAAAAAAGGCTCCTCGCTTATTTTGTGGTGGGTATAGCTTCTGAATTCGTCTACTGAACACATCTGAAAAATTCAATTATCTGAGATGTGAGCACATTTTGCTCTATTCAATCAGTTTCAATGTCGATCCAAAAGAGTAGCCTAATTCAATTTTTGAATAACTCAATTTTTCCGATTAAGGCTCTATGAAAAGGCTTAGGTCTTTATAGAGCCCCAATCCCAACCTGATTATGAATTAGTCATGATGATTGTTTAAAAATACATGAATTGATTTTTTATCAATTTAATATTGGACATTTTTGCAGATGAGATAAATCGTGAGCTTGCGGTGGCAGCAGATTGTCCGGATGAGTTGTACAACCTGACGCAATTGGCTGAGGTCTCCCTTGCGGCAGCTGCCGCCGATGGGCATGTATTCGCATCCGACCTACCTTCTGTGAGTACAAAAATAACTTCTAGCTCAAAAGGAAATGTATTAAGGCCCTTCATTACAGCAGTCGTTCCAAAAATCTCCACCACGAAGCGCTCTAAAATTATAGCAAATCGGTTCAGTTCACTTTCAAGATGATAAATGCATTCAATGATCAATAGAATTGAAAGCAATCATATAAAATTTAAAGAAAAAATAAAGTTTGTATCAACTATTATTGAAGTATTGTATCTTGATTGGCCTATAATTGTATAATATAGAATTTATTGTGCTCAACTACTCACCTTTTGTCTTCCTATATCATTCATACTCACAGTTGAGTTGAACGTTCAATCAAGTGATTTTTCATATTGGACACAACCTGACTTTGAACATTCCAATACAAATTGGAACAGAATAAGTTTTGAGCGAACGCCAGTTTTAGCATTCCTCCATATTTTATTTTTCAACAAATACTTATTTGAACACACATAATATTATAATAACAATGAATTACATCAATAACAATATCGAATAGATAAATTATATCTCTGGGAACACTATAAAGAAGAAGGCTATGCAAACAAGTTGTGGTAAAAAACGGGGTAGAGGATCAAATTTCTTCAAACTATGGTTATCCATGTCTGAATAATATTCACTGATAAATCGATATTATCTTATTTATCTATTTTCAACCCTTAACCGTAGATATAGTAGACACTTAAGATGAGTAGTACGATATATACTTAGTTTATGCCTCATGCCTCAACGTGACGAATTTGATCTCAATAATAATTATTGGCATCGTCATCCACTGAAACTGAAACACCCTCGTTTACTTATTTATCCATTGACAAACATACATGGCTGAAGTAAGAAT
This sequence comes from Sogatella furcifera, assembly GCA_017141385.1. Classification (NCBI taxonomy): domain Eukaryota; kingdom Metazoa; phylum Arthropoda; class Insecta; order Hemiptera; family Delphacidae; genus Sogatella; species Sogatella furcifera. The sequence goes on along the minus strand of CM029551.1, from coordinate 11,428,747 downwards.
ATGCACAGCCTTTAATATTTCTAACACGATTTTGAATGAAATATAATCCAAATTTATGTTCCTGGTTCCTGCTAATGGTTTTCCACGCCAAGAAATGATGCCGAAGTAAAAGTTTACACCCTAATAATATATTTTTTGAACAGAGAACCAGCTCACCAGTTCCCCTCGGCGGTAACCACGTGTGCCAGTCGTGCGGCAAGCGGTACAGCACGTCGAGCAACCTGGCACGACACCGACAGACGCACCGATCACCCGACGACAAGAAGGCGCGTCGCTGCCCGCACCCGCACTGCGGCAAGCTGTACGTGTCGATGCCGGCGTTCAGCATGCACGTGCGCACGCACAACCAAGCGTGCCGCTGTCCCGCTTGCGGCAAGTGCTTCTCAAGGCCCTGGCTGCTGCAGGGCCATCTCAGAACTCACACCGGTACGTAAATTGAATATATTATCCATTTGAAATTCCATAATTATTGATAATTTATTGTTTTCTATTATTTAAAAGTGGAAATTTGTGATTTTGAAATACATTCATGGATATTTAAACATAATTTCTTCAAAATTCCCATAAATTTTAAAAAAGAAGACGATTTGTCTGTGTTTTCACCAATAAGTGACATTGCAATTCAATGTTTTTAATCAAGGAAACAAAATTAATTCATATATTGAAATGTGAAGATGGCTTTAAAAGTAAAATGGCCTGAAACACTGACTTGCTCAAACTTGCTTACATAATTACCGAAACTTTGGGTTATTTTCTTAACCCAAAGCAATATTTTACTTTTAATTTTTGCACATCTATCTCATATTTCTAGTAAGTTACAAATACTTCTAGTACGGTACAAATATTTCGACTAGAAAGTTGTTTGTAGTGATTTTTGCACTGTTTTTTATATTCGATGCCATACTCATAAATTCAGCTACTCATAAATTCTAAACTCTAATTCTCCAAATTCTTTACTCATAAATTCTGAAACACTATTTTCTCTTCGTATTTTCCAGGAGAAAAGCCGTTCAAGTGTGTGGAGTGCGGTAAGGCGTTTGCAGACAAGTCAAACCTGCGCGCGCACATTCAAACGCACTCGGGCGCCAAGCCGTATCACTGCGCCAGGTGTGGCAAAGCTTTCGCCCTCAAATCCTATCTCTACAAGCACGAGGAGTCATCCTGTGTCAAAGTTGGCAACACTGGGTCACGGCTATTGGTATTGGCGGCAAATGTTGCACATGAACAGCTATGCAAATGACATTAAATTTTCAAAAAGTCTCAGTAGGTTCCAATTATTAATTCTAATCTAACATATTTGAAAAAGAGTAGGGTACTACTTTTACTCATTTATACTTGGTTCAATTCCGTTTCCATATGAAGATAAAAAAAAAATAATGATGAGCTGCATGTATAAAAAAATAAGACAATTGAATTTTTATGGTTTTTATCATAACTGGAGCATCTTATATTGTACATTTTGTATTAATTATACAGAGTGTTTCAGGAGGAATGTGCAATACTTCTCAGACTGATTTCTTACACCAAGTAGACAAAAACGTTCCATGGGACTAACCCCCAAAAACGCTTTGTTACTGAGATAACAATGGCGGAAAATTGAGATTTTTCAAAATATATCAATTTTTCTAAATTTTTAGAGGGTTTAGTGAGGTTCTATAATGGTCAATTCCTATGTAAAATTGGCTGAAGAATTCAATGAAACCAGTTCCAAGATGCAAAATTGAGAAAACATAGCACAAGTGATGAACTTGTGTTTATATAGTAGCGATTCTGCGTTTTTTGATCGCCATTACTGAGATTTGGGTAAGATTTACACAATCGCCGCCATTTAACTTTTTTTCAGAACCCGACTCTCTTCAACTTCCATTAATAAAAAATACAATTTTATGATTCCTTATCCAGTTATAACCTTTATTGTTGAAAAAATGGCGTTTTATAGCATATTTTTCCAATTATCTCAATAACCGTTAGAGTTACAAACTTGGAACTGGTTTCATTGAATTCCTCAGCTAATTTTACATAGGAATTGACCATTTTAGAACCTCACTAAAGCCTTTAAAAAATTAGAAAAATTAATATATTTTTGAAAAATCTCAATTTTCCGCCATGGTTATCTCAGTAACAAAGCGTTTTTGGGGGTTGGTCTCAAGGAAAATTTTTTGTCTACTTGGTGTAAGGAATCAGCCAGAGAAGTATTGCACATTTCTCCTGAAACACTCTGTATATCAATCTATATCACCATTTTGTTGAGTACCATATAAAATCTGATGGACTTTTGCATATTTTCAGAAGGGAATATTGAATCAATGTGTGGATACACAGCTTTAGCATATATGGAAGAGGATAGTTTATATTTATTTATTTATAATATTGTTACAGTAGCCTAAATGTAACTATCATGGTTTAAAAAAGGAGTCTCGGAAAATATTTCTCTTGTAAAAGGTGAATTGAATTTGAAACACTCAGAATCAGAAATAATTGAATAAATTGGAATAGTTGAGAGGAACTGGAAAATGAATTATCATATCATTACATCATTCTCATAATATTTCATAGTTGATAGGATAATGATGCTTTAATAACAGTATAATAATGCATAATTATTATTTTATTGAATACTTATTTATTTTTCCATTTTTCTTAATCAACGCTTTTTCTTCCTCCTCAATGTATGTTTATCATTACCTATATCAATAAATAAATGGATAAATAAATCAAAGGACTTATCAAGACGTTCCAAGTAGTTGATTGATAAGCTTATCTATTTTAAAATCAACTTCAAATCTTTATCACGAGTCATAATCATCAGACAGCTAGGTCTTGAATATAAAGTAGGCCTATTATAATGGTCCTATATGGAGCCTAATACTGCATCTACATAACAAAATTAAAATTGATTACTTCTGGATCTTTCTTAGAATATTTTGAATGAAGTTGATTGAGGGACCAACTTTGAATTAAAAAAAAAATCAAGAGTAAAGAAATATTTTTCTAGTTGAAATAATATAATGCGGATATTTTTGCTCAATGAGAAAAAATATTTTAATGTTCCAATATTGTATATTTTAATTTCACACCCACTTATTATGTCATACCGGTATAAATATATGATTGAGTTATTCAATTTCATATGAAATTATTCCTGTGAGCATTATAATAATCGAATTTATTGTAGCCTTCACATCAAGAAAATGTTTGGATATTTCTCAATTATTTTATTACATGTTTGTACTGTACGTCTACAAAAGAATTGTCCTTGAGAGTAATGCATATTAACTAAAGCTGATTCAATTTGGTATTCTTTGTTGATCTGATTATTTTTGCTTCACCCTGATATTACTATTACTATAACAAATTATTATTATATTTCCACAGCTAGTACCCAAATAAGAACGAGGAACATGCACGGTTAATAAAAATAATATGATTGGACCAATAAGAATGACAGACAATAAAGTATAGTTAAAAAATGCATTATATTAGCCAACTATATAAGCTTGAATGAGTTTATCAATGCAATATTGATATACATTGTGTGAGTTGTGTAAATAATAGCATTTTATGTTCATGTTTCTATGAGGGTGAGTAAATATAGTCCAGAAAAAGGCACCTAGGTAGCCTAATGAACAATGTCAGTGACGAGGTTTACTGATGGTGTCTAATAATTTTACAAGTAGGAATTTAAAGAAAAAGTTAATACGTTAACTAGTGGATCAGCCATTTGGAAAGAGTAAGCTTTGCCAATAAAAGATAACATTGTTCATGAGAAAGAAAGCCTAAATAAAATAAATTCCATTAAAAAATCAATTTTTTATACAATTTACCTTTTCTCAAACATGAATTCATAATATGACATGAGTGAGATTATTATTACCTGCAGTATACCCTGTATGAATAAATCTAATAATTCTGACTCAACAATATTTCTGGGTTTGTTTATTGTGAATTGACAAAATATTAAGACTTCATTGTTCATGAATGACTTCTTGATACTCCAATTACTTGAAATATTTGTTAGAAAAAAATAAATCTGAAAACAGCTTAAAGAATTTTACAATGAGTAGAACTGCGCGTATTGGTCTTATTATTTATTATTGATCAATTTGAAAATGTATGAACTAGGACTAGGTACTTAATTTTTTATTCGATTGTTAGTTGTAAACTATAGTTGTGAATGAGATTGAATTTGATAAATGGATAATTTTATTACCTGAAAAGTTACAATTATTTTGAATGTAAATTTTGAATAATAATAATAATAATAATACGGTAAGTTAATAATATTTATAGATTATATACTGTAAGTAATTTATTGTAGTTAATAGTAATATACAAGGACGAGGATGTCTAGTCATTTATAACTCATTATGATATAACATATTTTTAAAACGTAGTAATTATTATTTTATTGTGAATCTGGGGAAAGTTTTTGCCATTTTTTATAGGCCTTATTTTTTTCTTGTATCAATCTATTATTTTATCTTTTTCTTCTCCATTATTATTATGTTGTTATGATTATGTTTGAATTTTGAATCTTTTGGCGTTTTTTAGAAGCCATATTGTCGTTTGTTGTCTATATCATATTGTCAGTTATATTCTATATTTTCTGAGTCATAATTATATGATCATGAGTGTAATTATTGCTAAGTTTTGTTGAATAAAGAACTGATTTTTAATGAGCTAAATAATTACTATACCTTACTTCCATAAACCTTATCGGACAAATTCATTCTTTCAAATTTATGGAATTTATCTAAAAGTATTCTCAATATGATAATTATTATTGAACTTCTTTGTGAAAAACATTATTGATTTCGTGAGTGGACAAAGGGAGAAAGTTTATCGAAGAAACTCATTTTAAGATTCGCATTCTCATTCTACATTCTTTGAGAATAATCATACAAATTATATAAATTCAAACTTCCATTTTAGATAGACAGTAAATGTTCTATTTACTTTTGGATTGGAGGTAATGAAAATACTATCCGTTGTAACAAAATGTTGATAATGAAATCCTCAGACTATAAAACGTTATATTTTATTTAAAATTAATTTCCCTAATTCCCCCCGAAACATCATTCACACTCGAATTGAGAATCTATTCTATATACTAAAGGTATGTCTAATTTTAAATCAATTCATTATTCTCTACAGTTTGTCAGAAATTGACAATTATATTCTCTACGTTGATGATTTGTCAATAAACCTTATGAATGAGATGAAGTGCTGGTGAAGCACAGTCCAACATACATATCTTCCCTTACGAGGAAACTGGGTTATCAGTTGTCATGATCAGTCCCGTGATATAATTAGATCCTCTCAATCAATGGGCTCCATAGTTTAGATTGTGCTAGATCCTAAACATTCATAAACATTACACAGAATGCTGTATGTGTGAGTGTAAATAGACTGTCGACATTAATGCACTCAGCTCATTCAAGGACTCAGTATTTAATGGCGCCTCCAGCCCCGCGTTGTTTCTGTATTCTAGAATCATTATAATGGTTGAAAATATAGAGACTTTATAATGAGACTGATTAGCCTATGCAGTGTCTATAGTCGAAAAGATTCAACACAAGTGTTTAGAAATTGAGAACGTAGTTGAGCAACAAAGTTTAGTCTACAAGAAAAATGATGAGCCATGTGTCCAGCTGAACATCACTCGATTCATTCATATATAGTACATGAAAAATGGTATCAGCTAGCCTACATGAGTGAACAGAAAGAGCACAGTGATTCAGTACTTGCAATGTTGCAATATTGATGTAACAATATAGCCTACTCATATAGTTATAGGATTATACTATGATGAGATATGATACATGTTTTCTGTTATAACATAATTATTGGGTTCCTTCTGCTACTATATACGGTTCAAAGGAATGGTAAATTGGACACTCTATGAATGAGATCGTCTATATAAAAGTAACCAAGATCAATAAGTAATGGAAATATTAGTACTGTGGAAATGTGATACGGAAAATGAAATCTGCATTTATGAGATTTTTAAATTAACGTTTTGTCATGTTATAGGATAGTATAAGTTTAGATGTGCTGTACGTTTAGGACTATACATGAAAATATGTTTTTAGTTCGATTACCGTAGGCTATGTATATTACGTTTGAAACAATACAAAGTTCTAATTCGTCAAGTACGGTACGGTACTGTATGAAAGAACTAAGATTTTGTCTCAAATCCACTCTATTTCTAATACAATTAAAAATTAGAAATTGAACAGGAACATATTTTCATGTGTAAATCTTGATTCTTTCACTATCGAAAACATCCCACTTCATCAACATTCAATCAAACTGCATTAGTAAGTAAATTTACTGTAAATACATTATTGCCGTATTTTAATGGTGAAGCGGAAATGTTTTATTTAGCAGAGAAGAGCTTTTTTTAGGGTGATGCCCACATGGGCTCTTGGGTCTGTAATAGGAAGGATGATGATGAGAGATGAATGGACCTATTGCTTTAGGTGGGTTCCGAACCACTGGGAAGCGATTTTTGAGGCTCATAAATTGAATTCAGAGGAACCGGTCACCAGTTCAACAGCGGTGGCAGAGGCACGTCGCTTATCTAATCTCACCGATTAGACGCTCTCTACCACTGGGACAAACCGCTTCTATTGCAAGGAATTTTTTGATATAAGGATGTAGATCGTTACAGGTTTCTACACCAAAAACAATAATTAACTCATAAGAATATTGAGGAGAAAAAAATCCACCTTAATGCAATTCAGAGAGTTATGGATTGGGAAGCTTTTTTATACAATTTATGACGTATTATCCTCTCTTTTCCGATGAAAACACGTAATAAGACTATGACAGTAAGAGATTTATCTCTGGAGTATAGAACTAACCAGAAGGGGAGAGAAAATTTCAAAGTAAATATATTTCATACTATTTGTTTATTCGAACTGATAATGCTATTTTCATTAAAAATAAACTGTTGTTTCGAAGAGTTGTTTGTGAAAGCCTATAAGTGAATTATAGAAATTTTTGTCTTCTTCAGTAAAAACTAAATAGATTCATTTCTGGAGAAGGAAAATTTATTAAGGCCAATCTGCTTAACTTGATGGAAGTTTTAAAATACTTGAAAATTGAATTATAATTTCAATAAATGAGTCCTTTTTTCTGTTTTGAAGTGTCAATAGCTCTCAATAATTTTCTGAAAGTTCTCATGCATACAGTTACAAATCTGTGAGATACATTTTTTATGGGTAGCACTCGTCTCCTTGGCACACATGAATGTTCATTGGCTACAAAATCTTGAACTCGGCATCACAATATTTCTTCATGAGACCTAGAAGCACTGCAGGCCGTTACCAAATAGAAATTAGTCTGACTTACAATAAATGCAGGCATTCATACCCAAATCAATTACATAGTGCAGTAGTCTATGCTCACCAGTGTCCACTAAGCCTACAGTATATAATAAGCATACATTCAAACACTCTTCTAGTGTACACATGACCATCATGACAGTGTGTGTTTAATTTACATGTTGCAAGCAGAGGCTAATGTGGTGGGGGTAGTTTGGGCTGATTGGCCGCAGTTTTGACAGTCAGCGGTCAGTCATTCGCGGTCGCGGTCTTGAGGCGTCCGCATACAGGACGTTTCAACTGATTAGTGGTACAAGTTTCAATATAGAGAGTGACAAAAGACCAGCAAAGCGAGAATATCTCGCATGATGGCTGGATCATGGAGACCGCTCATCTTCTGCACGGTCTTCATTGCAGTCCTGGTATCGGGATTTAATAGTAACCACGATTACAAGGTAAGATTGAATTAGATTAAAAAAGCAAAATAATAATAAATTACGTCTCTTTTGGGTGTTAACAAAGATGGTAAGTATCTCTTTAAAGTCAGCCAGTCAATCAAATTCATTCAAAAGATTACAATAGTTTTCACAAGTAAAGTTTTAGTAAAATATTTATACATCAGTTACATTAAAACTTATAGATTACTCGTAAAAATTATTTATACATCAGCAAAGCTAAGGTTGTTTGGATGTTTTGGATGTACATAGTTGTACATTGTAAAGAGTACAGACTAATTCGTTTATTTAATTTCAATTAATATATTCTTTATTAATCTGAGTCAGCTTTTGAAGATATGTTTGAGAAAGTTTATTCCTCTTATAATAATAATGATGAAGAATTATAGGTGATAAAAATAATTTTTCACAATTTTTTTCTGAGCTTATTCCACCCAACCCAAGTATTAACTATTCAAAAATTTCCAATGATTTTTTATTATATCTTGACTAGATAGAAAGTAAAAGTAGAATGACAGATTTTAGAAGAGATCTTGAAAACATTGAATCAAATGACAGCTCCTTCTTGAACTGAGCAATAATATTTTGATGTGAGATTTGTTTTAATAATATTATTTAAAATATTATTATAAGAATAAAATTTGTAGGTACTGAATATTTTGCTTGCATATGATAAACTAATCCATTTTCTTCGCCTCATGCGGAATAGCTCTGAATGCTGCTATCAAATTAATACAACTAAAAACACTTTATTCAATTTTCTCTAAATACATTAATTTAATTACAGTTAAAATAATATAAGTAAGTTGATTTCTTTTCAATGGAGTCCCATGTAATTAGTCTCATTCACTGATATAAGGCTAGCACGATAGGTACAGGTAAAATAAATGTGACTTCATTATTTCAAAAAATAGTATTCCAGTTCAATTTAGCAGCTTCGGCAATGTCCTCCTCAATAATATTTAATGTCTACCTACCTACATTATAGTGAGCTTAGTGCTTGTTTCAATATTATTGAAATATAAAGAAGATATTTAGGTCTAGTAATAAATTATTTGAGTCTTATAGTTCTTAAGGCTCAAATAAAAATAAAAGACAGAAAATACCGCAAGGACGCGCAACATTCAAAATAACGCGCCTTTGAAAGTTCAAGATAATTCCATTGGCTATCTTAACTGCCACTTATCGTAACCATACTTCTCATGGCCCTGTGGCGCAACGGATAACGCGTCTGACTACGGATCAGAAGATTCCAGGTTCGAATCCTGGCAGGGTCGACTTTTTTTGAATGTTCTTATTCAGTCTTTTCAGAAATTTATTGAAGTAAACCGATCGATCTGTGCTCTTTTTTTAAAGAATTCCATTGATATAACCCAAGTTTATAGAGACTTCTTAGTGAACTTTTTAATGAAACAATGTTTACTATTTAGGTTAAGACCTAAGATTTTAAAAATATCAAAATCAAGTGGCCTATAATTCTATATGTTGCAGTATAAAAATACAAAAATACTTGACAACAAGCTCATTCATTCAAGTTACTAGTAATAAATTCAATGACTTACGGTATTATAAGTTATTATATTATTCAATAACTTTCTTATTTAACTCTAAGTTTATATGATACAATAAAATAATGATTAAATTTTGCATTCCGAATAACCAAGGGTAAAAATATGTCAAAAAGATGTGGCTGTGGGTTAGGCTGAGGCTGTTACATAGTATATACATTTTATACATATCTACATCATAGTATAGTAGGCTATTCAACAACAGCCTCAGCCTAATCCGCAGCCTCACCTTTTTGACATATTTTTACACTTACACCTTGCTTTGGCCTATGCTGCTGATTCTATCTCAATATTTCAGTTATCTTAATCAAGGTAATTAGAAAATAATTCTTTTCTAATTACCTTGATCTTAATTACTAGTAGATTGAATTTTATTTTACAATTAGAATATTATGCAGCCTGAAGTAGTCAGTCATAGGCCTATAATATTTATATTCCAACTTATTAGACAGATTCCTAAAATGATTTTCATCATAATGAAAAATCAATAAATTTCTAAAATGAAATCCTATTTCTATATCAACCACGAATAATAAATATTATTGGCTATAACTTATCAGCTATAAATCATATTCATATGACATTTTATTAAATAAGTTGGAGGTAGAAAAATATATTCCGGGAATATCATGCGAATGAATGGAACAAAATCATGGTAACAATAATATTGAATGGATTCATTTTTATGAACTGTGAGATATCTGATAGTGATAATGCGGAAGAAATAAAAATGGGACTTGAAATTAAGATAAATTTTAGCAAATTGGACCAGAAAGACAATGGAAAATGTTTTTACTATAACTAAAGTGAATTTCTCCAAAATTTGTATAATAGAAGGATAAATCTTCAATTATTATAATCCACTAGAATCCACTTATGTGGATGCCTTTAAAGAATAACAGCACTATTCAATAATAATATGTTAGAGCTAAAATAGAGAAAATACGTTAAAAAAATCTACTTTTTATCAATATATTATTATAGCAGCTTAGTGTTCATTCAATTATATAATAATTAATTTTTATTACGTAATTATTCTATTATTCAATAATTAAAATGGACAAATTATTATCTTAATAGCTCTATTCTATTTACAGTAATTTTAATACCGTATTTAGTAAGAGAAATATTATTATTGATTATGATTAAATTCGCTGATAAGGTTCCTGATACACAGATTTTTGACCGCGAACTGCCTTTTTCAATCTAGATTTTATTTATTGTATTTTTTAATCTCAAGCTCCACTCAGTGGCGTAAATAGCACCCCCGCAACCCCCGCAGTGCGGGGGGGCGCAGGCTTCTGTGGGCGCCACTTTAAAAATGTAATTGACTGCAAAGAAATGTTTTTTTTTAAATTAAATTTTCAAAATTGAAAATAATTGAATAATTTTCTAATAAATTTATATTTTTAAATCTTTTTATATTTTCATTCACACTTGTTATACATAAATTTATTATAATAGTCCTAGAGTACAGTGTTCTTTTTTCCCCTGACCCAAATTTTACGATTTGATAAACAAGACAGAATATACAGGGTGTTTCAGGAGGGATGTGAAATACTTCTCAGGCTGATACCTTACACCAAGTAGACAAAAAAGTTCCATGGGAAAAACCCCCAAAAGCGCTTTGTTACCGAGATAACAATGGCGGAAAATTGAGATTATTCAAAAGATATTAATTTTTTGGTGGTTTTACTCAGGTTCTTAAATAATCGACTCTCATGTAAATTTAGCTCGGGAATTCAATGAAACCAGTTTGAAGTTTGTAACTTTAACGGTTATTGAGATAATTGGAAAAATATGCTAAAAACGCAATTTTTCAACAATAAGGGATATAACTGGATAGGGAATCATAAATTTGTATTTTTCATAAATGGAAGATGAAGAGAGCGGGATTTGGAAGAAAAACTTAACTGGTGGCGATTGTGTAAATCTTACCCAAATTTCGGAAATAACGATCAAAAATCGCAAAATCGCTACTAAACACAAATTTTTCACTTGTCTATTTTGTCTATTTTGTGATTTTTGATCGCTATTTCTGAGATTTGGGTAAGATTTACACAATCGTCGTCTCTTAACTTTTCCTTCACAATCCGGCTCTCTTCAACTTCCATTAATAAAAAATACAAATTTTTGATTCCTTATCCAGTTATAACCTTTATTGTTGAAAATTGGTGTTTTTTAGCATATTTTTCCAATTATCTCAATAACCGTTGAAGTTACAAACTTGGAACTGGTTTCATTGAATTCCTCAGATAATTTTACATAGGAATTGATTATTTTAGAACCTCAGTAAAGCCTCCAAAAAATAAAAAAATTAATATGTTTTGAAAAATCTCAATTTTCCGCCATTGTTATCCCGGTAACAAAGCGTTTTTGGGGGTTTGTCCCATGGAACCTTTTTGTCTACTTGGTGAAAGGAATTAGCCTGAGGAGTATTACACATTCCTTCTGAAACACTCTGTATATAATTGTGCTAGAATGGATTCGTTAATCACCCATCACCACTTTTCTCTCCTCAGTTCTGTAATGTTAATAGTACTATCGTCATCTATCATCCATTTCATTACCCACACACAAGCCTATGAGCTCATGTGGGCTTCACCCTCATAAACAAACAAACGAACAAACAAACAAACTTTTAATCTAGACGAAGTTGATGAAGATTTCGTGAGAGCAAAGAAAAGAAATGGATATAAAACTGGCAACCAGCTGGTAGGCTTCCACCTTCGTGGGCTGTTCAGCCGCGGACAAACAAAGAAAAGAAGAGGATTGACCGATTGGTGATAGCTCTCTGATCTACACAGTAAACATACAAATTGTAGTTTGTATGTAACATTTTTGTTTGTAATAAATAAATACCAGCTAAACACGACTCATAGTCTACAAGTTCTTTTTATTATAAGCCCATAAAATTATAGTGCGTTTACTGCATAGCTCAAACCCAAATATCAGGTGTAAACTTTAGTTCTGTATAATATATTATTGGCTATAATATATTTACAGCCTATTATTTAAGAATCTTAATCCAAATTGCAAACTTAATTTCTTTTTACTTTTAGTTCCTTCTAGGATATACTGCAGTAGTTGAAGTAGGCCTAATATATTGTTTCCGACCTTTACGATAAGTTAATCTATAATCATGTCAAAGAAAGGCTACTGTCGAGCTCACGTTTGTCACCGTACATTAACACATGCAAAAACAAAACAAAGGTATCATAACCTAGATGAGTTTTTTCCGCTTCGTATCTTCGACGGGGAGGGGGGGGGTAAGGGCGCACCCACTCGTCTCGCGGGGGGGCGCTCAATGGCTTAGTTACGCCACTGGCTCCACTCGATCATTGCTAGCAATAGATTAGATTAGACATCTTTTTATGCTAGCAATACCATCAAACTAATTCCAAAATATAAATTCAAAGTATTCTTCACAACTATTATTATTTATCTAGGATAATATTGTTTCAATCTATACTTTTGTTACAAGTGAATATTGAAAATTTATTATTCAATCAATGAATGTCAATAATTTGAATTGAAAAGCTGTCTGTAGACTTTGCATATAAACAAATATTGACATTTTGAAACAATATCATGGGGAAAAAATGGTCCATGAGTAGCCTGTAGCATTTTCAAATTTTGATGTTGACATTGTTGACCACATCTATGTGAATTTTTATTTTTATGAAGCATTTTCATTTATTACCCTTTCAAAGCTTTAGATAACTCATTTACAGTTTACTTAAACACAGTTTACTAAACAAGAGGTTCCTCAAATCCAATTTATACTCACATATCATGAAGAAAAGATCATTTCGTGAAGTCTTATTAATGTACTTCTACTTGATAAAGCTTGAGAAGAGTTGTGATGCTGAGGCTGTAGTTCAGACTGTTTAGAGCTTGCATTTATTTGACTGATTAACAAATTTGAATTATATTGGAGAACATGGGAATGATCAGCCTACGCCTTATGAAAATGATATGCAAGTTTAAGTTCAGCTAGCCAATCAAGGATGTTGTGGGCTGGACATATAAAATCATTGCTCACTTCTCAGACCGCTGCATGCATTAAGTCGTTATAGAAGCTTATATCAAATGCACATCTCAACTAGAAAAATGAACAATATTCAAAATGCAAGAGTTAAATTACTTATTTCATGAAATCTACAGAAAAATCAGATGTGATTGATTAACTTGTTCGAAATGCGATAATTGTTTTATCAAACTTTAATTATTGAGTCTTCTTAATTTTATTGTTAATCAGACAACAAGCTTGATTTTAAGCTTAGATTCGTTAGAAAAATTTGTAAGGTATAATGGTTCAGGTTTTTGTTGGGAATACAATATACATATACAATCATGATCCAAATTTATTTGTTGTTTGTAAATTTTATAGAGATTACAATATTTTTATAATTTATTTCACGTTTGCAGAACTATGAGCAGGACTTAGCCTAATATATATAGCCTATAGGGAATTTTAATGTAACAAAATTATTTATTTGTACAAGATAGGCTATTCTTTAAATGACTGATTTAAAATAAGTTCTATTTTTCATCAACTATCGATCTCATTGATATAGTACTATTTATCTCATTGATCATTCTCATGAAAAATGCAATGAAACGAGATTAAGTTGATTCAATGTATACACTTACTGAGAAATTTACAATTTTTATGCAAATCTATTCATATTATTTACTGTCAGATTAATTACCTCTATTAAGTAAATAAATCACAAGAAAATGTAGAGTTGAATGGATAACTACCACAATATCACATTCACAACTACTCAAAAAGTGAAATGTAGAGTTCCCGATCCAAGTAGAGATTGATAAATATACGATGCTTATTGAGAAGGAAATAACATTTATTTATTTTAATAAACTGCTATCATAGGAGTTACTAAAACTTGAGCATATATTTATTAAAGTCTGAATAATTTGAAATAAGTAAGTTATAAATTTTTCTCTTGATTAGTTGACCAGATTACCAGGCTACTGATATAAAGATCTAAATAGTGGACTGTCTAAGATATTAGTCTAAACAATTTCTTTGACATAAAACATGTTTTTTATGACTGAAAAATGGTAGATTATCAAATTTCTATTATACAAATTGAGTGTGATTTTGGTTTATCTAATAATCAATATTATTGTCTGGAATAGATAAACTATATTTTTAAAGGTTAGCCTACTTGCACCATTTATGAAATATTATTTCTTTTTATTTAGAGATTTTCTTTGAAACTGTTTTGTCGTTGCAGAAACAGAGAGACCAACTCATGAGAGATATAAAACGATTCGATCCAGAGCCAGGCAGTGGAATGGTTCTTCTCAAAGCTGGCTTACCTATTCTTCTTGATTACACAAAAGTGAGTATCTATTACATTTTCAATTAAACTGGATGATATGATTTCAAACGAAAATTCATACACTTTGAAAATATTTCATGCTTTCTCATCCAATTCGAAATCTTTGATTTAAATGAATAGGTTTATCTATCCAATATAAACTGAAAGGAGATATCTACAAAATTTATAAATTTTCAGGAGAGAGAAAAATTCAAAAACTTTGATCTAATTATTATCAATAAAAATAAATTTTACCTCAAGTAGGTAATTACCACCATTTTGATTGTACTTGATCAAGACTATTTTAATTGATATTGTATGAAATTTATTAAGAACGTTTCGTCTCTCACCTGAAAAATTAAAATTTCTAGTTTCTTTCCTTAGAAAAAATTGGAATCTAGTACAATACATATACAGTAGCCTACTTCTGAAATGCTTGGTGAATTAGAAAAGTTACGCATTATTTGATAATTAACTATTGCACATCGAATTGAAAATACTTCAGGGTTTGTTGTAGACATTTTCATCAGAAGAAAGAGAGAGTTATCATATCTACAAATTTATAATATATGAAAAAATAGTTATTGAAAATTTTAAACCAATACCAAGTTTCTGCTTTCTTAAGTTTTCAATATTTACTGTTCATTCTCTTTAAAATTACTTGGATATCAGAAAGTGAAATTCATACAACATGTATACATTGAATTTGAAGCATTGATAATCAAATATCTGCCATTTTAACTCAGAAACAAAGCAAGTCCCGATCAATTTAAATGGGTATTTTCAAGAGTAGTTCAAATACCCTACTTTGAATAGGTGTAGTGTGTAGTAAATTTTTAAAAATGGATCTAACTTACATAGAAAAATCATGTTATTTTTTACACAGGGCATGATTGCAGTTCGTGACCGGTCTGTCAGAAGATGCAAAATCAGCCACATGGAAAAAGAAGCAACTCCGAACAGCAACAATTGGCAAGAGAGGCAACTGAAGTACTACCATCACAATCCCGTTCATTACGTTTACATGGAAGGAGTGAATATCACACGGAAAATGGTTTGCTATAGATTCTTTTATTGAAAGTACTGGACTCTCAAATCAAATAATAGATTTTTCATTTATGAAAATTTTCATATTATAGAAGGCTACTTTTCATCCCAGCTTTGAGGGTTAACCAATGAAAGTGCCCAGTGATGCTGCAGCGTTGGGAAAAATTTATAATATTTTAAATATGGATTTCAAATCATGTATTGTGTTCAAGAATGTGTATTATTTGAACAATGTGCTGTGGAATGGCTAACTGTATCAACTACTGTATTCAATTTCATATTCTCACGGATCAATTCTTTTACACAATAAATAATATTTAGGAAGTTGAGAGTAATTAGGATTATTTCCAATCTTATTAAGCACCTGTTTCAATTCAATTGATACTTATTACATTGCAATTGTTTTATTAGTGCAATTAGTGTTATTAAAGGAAGTAATATAGGTAAAATTATATTAAGTTTGAGTAGCTGTCCTTTTTCTATAGTTTGTTCTTCTTGATTAGGTAGCCTTTTTCAATAATAGAGATCGGCAGAGTTGCAAAAGCCTATGCTTTTCCAGGTTAATATTTGTTCAAGAATTATGAATGAGGTCTTAATAGTAGATCAAATTGTTTCCTACAATTTGAGATCAAATTGTTTCCTACAATTTGAGATCAAATTGATAATTTATGAACCAATATTGACCGAGTTTGAGTCATTCTCCCATCTTGCCAGAGGGTCTTAGTTGCTTGGACAGGCTATATCTGCGCTCAAGGATGTAAACAATATAGATAAAATTTCATTATTGTCATGTTATTGAAACTTTCGGATATTTTAACTTTGAAGGCAATTCCCATAGTCTTCATATAAGACGTGTCTGGTTATTGAATAAATTCAACAATGTTTTTTGTATAATAAGAAAACAAAGACGTTGTCAAATTTCACAAAAAATTTTTATTATGAAAGCATACAGTACCAGGTTTCACATTTTACTAATGCAACTTCAGCTGTACTGGTGAATGAGGATATCCTCAGCTGAAGATGCATTAGTAAAATGTAAAACCTGATACTGTATGCTTTTAAAATAATTTTTTTGTGAAATTTGACATCTTTGTTTTCTTGTTATGGAGAGATTTCACAACATCACCATCAGTTCTTCCAATGTTTTTTGTATGTTATATATTGGGTTTATTAATAGACGAATATAATTATTAATTGGATAATGACAAATCATCATAACAGTAACATTTAGAAAAATAAATTATTCTCTACTTCAATCATGTATGGAGTTTACAGTAGCCTATAAATTAATATAGTTTGATCAGAACAGAACCGCATTAGTACGGGGGCAAGTGTTACAAAAAAGGCTTCCCGTGAGCCTATTGAGTAAAGAAGTTTGGGAGTGGTATCAATCTCTTCGTTTTGACCTGGAGAAAAATAATATCGGTGGTCATAAGCTCTCCGAGGGATGCGTCACCTGTAATCCAAGATGGCGTCCGAGAATTTCAGAGTTTCACTGTTTCGGCCATAACTCAGCCATTTTTGAAGATATCCTTTCAATTTTTCTCTCAAATTGTTCCTTATAAAATTATCTAGATGAGCTATATAAAACATATCTCCAAAAACGTATTAATAATAAGTTATAAATGTTTTAATATAAAAAATGATAGAATTTCTTATGAAATAATAATTATTCTATAGAAGATATGTTCTACTTATCATGTTATTGATCTTAATAAAGGAAAAAATTATTTAGCCTCATAATTTTTTACCGATATTAGCAAAACTCATAGTTCATGAATTAAAAATATACATTTTGAATCATACTGTCATTTAAAAATCATACTAATAATTTTTGGTGGAAGGAGTACCAGTACGCCTAATTTGATAATTTCATTGCTTGAAAAATCAACTGCAAAAAAACTATTTGTTGGTGGAAGATGAGATCATTGATAAAATTATTGGGAATGAAGAGTAAACTTTCTGTTTAAAGGTCGAAAAGATAGCCGGCAGAACACTGACCAACTTTTGCCGGGGTTACCTCATTCGCCTAAGTTTGCTGCAATCAGAGGACGAAAAAGAGTGGCGCGCAGCACTGAAGAGCAACATGATTCCCGGGGAGGAGCAGGATGACGATGACTGGAATGACAAGAAGATGACCCAGGAGATGCTACTAATGGGGCGGAGGCAGAGGAGGCGGAGACAGGCTCCAAGCGGCGGCAGAAAGAGATACCGTGGTCAGACGCAGACGCAGTTCATTGCGTTCAACAGCAATGGCAACACCAGCTCTGGAACTGCGGAGGCGGTGGCTCAACCTGATTTATCGCGAGCTACAGTCAGTGAGTATTGAACTGGTTACATGGGGATTGAAATTTCATAATATTGGAGAATAGATCATGATTGGAACATAGATCAATCTATAAAAAAAGTTGAAATAGTGTTAGTAAACTGGTTCCACAGGTTTATGTATAATAAAAAAATAGACCTTGATATTGGAGCATGTAGATCAATTTGTTGATAATGATTTGAAGTTCTTATATCATTTGTCAAATTATTAGGAGATAATGAATTGGTCTTTTAACTAATAAAAGCATCAATGAATAAAGTTTGTTGTGATTTATGTTTTTGATCAGCCCTTAAAAAATACATTGAGTTTGAATCATAGTTTTGATTTTATATCCTCAAGAACATCACTATCAAAGCATAATTTGGAGTATAACCAATATTTTGTAAAATTGGTTCCATGTAAATTCAGAAATTCTGTAATACAGAAAAAAGGGTGGACACATATGCCACCATATTTCATTGTTTATTCCACAGCTATTCTGAGCCTTACTATTCATGAGAAGTATATGCCTTTTCCTTATTTTGAAGGTCCACTGAAATTTAATTAAACGAGATACCTACTGAAGATTTTCCTTCTACCTTCTAGAGATTTTAGGGCAATTGATATGAGACAGATAAAGTTTAAACAGTTTGAATTTTTCATCAAGATGATTATGAGTAGATGGAATAAGAAAAGGTTATACCAGCACAAAACTGTTAAAGAAATTCATCAACAGTAGTAACGATCATATTACTGACTAGCCTAAAATTGAATCAATTATTTGGGAGCCTGTCTTTTTCTCATTTTAAATTCAAGGATTCCACTTGAGAAGCGCAAGGCCTTCTATTCTGGGTGAACCTCTATCTAAAGTGAATTCCTCTATTTTAAATGAAAACCTCTATTTCAAGTAAATTTGGCACACTTTGAATTTGTCTATTTCAAGATAAACAATAGTCAAATATCAAAATAGACAGTTGCAAAACTCATATAGGCTACTAAATGTATGGTCACTAATGCAATTATTATAGTACTTCACAATGTGGGCATGCAAAATTGCAATGCCAACTACAGCTCCAGCATCAAAATGATAGCAATAATTATTTAATAGAATAATTCATTATAGAATATTTTCCTATTTATTGTAATTCAGAAAACGTGCTTATTCCTGAAGAAGAGAGCAACCATAGTTTTTATGTGTCTTTTTCTGAGATATTATGAGTGTCTGATGCAATTAATGTGGACTGAACATACAATACATGAAATTGCAGGTGGTTCAAGTGGAATGGGACAAGCTCAAAGCCAATCAGCTCATGGTGATGACTGTGATGAGTGCTATCCCTATAGAACTGAAACTGGAGGTTATTTGGAGAGAGATAGAATTAGCCAAAAACCAGGAGGCCAGTATCCTGGATCAATAACACCGGGACCACATGGTGGACAGATAGGAGGTGGATACCCTGGAACAACAACTGGACATTCTGGACCATTGGGTTATCCAGGACAGTATCAAGGAGTACCAGGCCAATCCGGAGGTGCCATAGCCGGTCAGTTCCCAGGATCAACTCAACCAGGAAGTGGTATTCCAGGAGCAACTGGAACATCAGCAGGAGCTTATCCAGGACAATATTCTGGGGTTCCAGGTCAACCTGGAGCAGCAATACCTGGCAAGTATCAAGGATCTAGTACATTTGGACCAGAAGGTAGTCTGGGAACAGGCACAACATCAGGAGGTTATCCTGGAAAATATACTGTCCCAGGCCAATTAAATGGAGCAGTGCCTGGACAGTATCCTGGATCTACTCCATTGGGACCAGCAGGTAGTGGAGCTACAGGAACAACTGGAGGAGCTTATCCTGGACAATATGCTGGAGTTCCAGGTCAACCTGTTGGAGCAGTGCCAGGACAGTATCCTGGATCAACTCCATTAGGACCACCAGGTAGTGGTGCTGCAGGAACAACTGGAGGTGCTTATCCTGGACAATACGCTGGAGTTCCAGGTCAACCTGGTGGAGCAGTGCCAGGACAGTATCCTGGATTAACTCCATTAGGACCACCAGGTAGTGGTGCTGCAGGAACAACTGGAGGGGGTTATACTGGACAATATTCTGGAGTCCCAGGTCAACCAGGTGCAGCAGTTCCAGGACAGTATCCTGGATCAACTCTATTGGGACCACCAGGAAGTGGTGCTTCAGGAGTAACTGGGGGAGCTTATCCTGGACAATATGCTGGAGTTCTAGGTCAACCTGGTAGAGCAGTGCCAGGACAGTATCCTGGATCAACTCCATTAGGACCACCAGGTAGTGATTCTACCGGCACAACTGGGGGAGCTTATCCAGGACAATATGCTGGAGTTCCAGGTCAACCTGGTGGAGCAGTGCCAGGACAGTATCCTGGATCAACTCCCTTAGGACCACCAGGTAGTGGTGCTACAGGAGCAACTGGAGGTGCTTATCCTGGACTATATTCTGGAGTCTTAGGTCAACCAGGTGGAGCAGTTCCAGGACAGTATCCTGGATCAACTCCATTAGGACAGCCAGGAAGTGGGACAAGAGGAACAACTGGAGGAGCTTATCCTGGACAATATGCTGGAGTCCCAGGTCAACCAGGTGCAGCAAGTTCCAGGACAGTATCCTGGATCTACTCCATTGGGACCAGCAGGTAGTGGTGCTACAGTAGCAACCGGAGGTGCTTATCCTGGACAATATCCTGGAGTCCCAGGTCAACCAGCTGGAGCAGTTCCTGGACAGTATCCTGGATCAACTCTATTGGGACCACCAGGTAGTGGTGCTACAGGAGCAACTGGAGGTGCTTATCCTGGACAATATGCTGGAGTTCCAGGTCAACCTGGTGGAGCAGTTCCAGGTCAACCTGGTGGAGAAGTGCCAGGACAGTATCCTGGATCAACTCTATTGGGACCACCAGGTAGTGGAACTGCAGGAGCAACTGGAGGAGCTTATCCTGGACAATATGCTGGAATTCCAGGTCAACCTGGTGGAGCAGTGCCAGGACAGTATCCTGGATCAACTCCATTAGGACCACCAGGTAGTGGTGCTGCAGGAACAACTGGAGGGGGTTATCCTGGACAATATGCTGGAGTTCCAGGTCAACCTGGTGGAGCAGTGCCAGGACAGTATCCTGGATCAACTCTATTGGGACCACCAGGTAGTGGTGCTACAGGAGGAACTGGAGGTGCTTATCCTGGACAATATGCTGGAGTTCCAGGTCAACCTGGTGGAGCAGTTCCAGGTCAACCTGGTGGAGCAGTGCCAGGACAGTATCCTGGATCAACTCTATTGGGACCACCAGGTAGCAGAACTACTGGAGCAACTGGGGGAGCTTATCCTGGACAATATGCTGGAATTCCAGGTCAACCTGGTGGAGCAGTGCCAGGACAGTATCCTGGATCAACTCCATTAGGACCACCAGGTAGTGGTGCTGCAGGAACAACTGGAGGGGGTTATCCTGGACAATATGCTGGAGTTCCAGGTCAACCTGGTGGAGCAGTGCCAGGACAGTATCCTGGATCTACTCCATTGGGACCAGCAGGTAGTGGAGCTACAGGAACAACTGGAGGAGCTTATCCTGGACAATATGCTGGATTTCCAGGTCAACCTGTTGGAGCAGTGCCAGGACAGTATCCTATATCAACTCCATTAGGACCACCAGGTAGTGGTACTGCAGGAACAACTGGAGGGGGTTATCCTGGACAATATTCTGGAGTCCCAGGTCAACCAGGTACAGCAGTTCCAGGACAGTATCCTGGATCAACTCTATTGGGACCACCAGGTAGTGGAACTACCGGAGCAACTGGGGGAGCTTATCCTGGACAATATGCTGGAGTTCCAGGTCAACCTGGTGGAGCAGTGCCAGGACAGTATCCTGGATCAACTTCATCAGGACCACCAGGTAGTGGTGCTGCAGGAACAACTGGAGGGGGTTATCCTGGACAATATGCTGGAGTTCCAGGTCAACCAGGTGCAGCAGTTCCAGGACAGTATCCTGGATCTACTCCATTGGGACCAGCAGGTAGTGGAGCTACAGGAGCAACTGGAGGAGCTTATCCTGGACAATATGCTGGAGTTCCAGGTCAACCTGTTAGAGCAGTATCAGAACAGTTTCCTGGATCAACTCCATTGGGACCACCAGGTATTGGAGCTACAGGAACAACTGGAGGAGCTTATCCTGGACAATACTCTGGGATTCCTGGTGCACCTGGATCAGGACTCCATCCTGGATCATCTGGAGGAGCAGCCATTCAAGGTCAATATCCAGGAGCAAGTGGGGGAGTAGGAACACCAGGACAGTATCCTGCAGTATCAGGAGGTACATCTTTTCCTGGACAATTTCCAGGAGTATCAGGAAGTGGAGGTATACCAGGACAATTCCCTGGATCACCAGGAGGTGCAGCGATACAAGGAAAATATCCTGGAATATCAGGGGAAGGAGCCATTCCAGGACAATTCCCTGGAGCTGCAATTCCTGGACAATATCCTGGAGTATCAGGGGTAGGAGCCATTCCAGGACAATTGCCTGGAGCATCAGGTGGAGCAACCATACCAGGACAGTATCCTGGAGTATCAGGGGGAGCAGCCATTCCAGGACAATTTCCTGGAGCATTGGTTGGTGCTGCCATACCAGGACAATATCCAGGAGCTACATTCCCAGGGCAATATCCTGGAACATCAGGAGGATCTTCAATACCAGGACAGTATCCTGGAGTATCTGGGGGAGCAGCTATCCCAGGCCAATATCCTGGAACAAGTGGGGGAGCAGCAATACCAGGACAGTATCATGGTTCAGCAATGCCTGGAAAATATCCTGGAACATCTGGAGGATTTTTAATACCAGGACAGTATCCTGGTGTATCAGGGGGAACAGGAATTCCAGGACAATTCCCTGGAGCTTCAGGAGGATCTACAATACCAGGACAATATCCTGGATCAGGTGGAGGAGTAGCCATACCAGGACAGTATCCTGGAGTATCAGGTGGAGCAGCTATGCCAGGGCAGTATCCTGGATCATCAATTGTAGCTATTCCAGGGCAATTTCCAGGAGCATCAGGAGGAGCAGCAATACCTGGTCTTTATCCTGGATCATCAGGTGGAGCTAGACCTGGAGATTACCCTGGTTCATCATCTTCAGGACAACAAGGTATTAGCCTTCCAGGTTCTACAGTTATAACAGCAGGAGGTTACCCAGGAGCAGCATTCCCAGGACATCATCCAGGAACACAAGGATTACCTGGTCATCCTGGACAACATCCAGGATCATTAACATTGGATAAAGCTGGTAGTGGATTTCCAGGAGCCTCAGAAGCAACAGTGGGAGGACCTGGACAATATCCATTGGGCCCACCAGGAAGACAGATATCAGGAGACTTACCAGGTCAATATTCTGGAGTTCCAGGGGCTAATGCTGCATCTGGTGTTCACTCAGCAGGAGATGAGGACTCACAAGCAGAAACTAGCATTTTCTATGAGGGAAAGGACACAAAAGCATCTGCATCATCTCAAGGTAGAGTTGGATCTGGTACAGCTCAAGCTCAAGTTTCAGGAACATATTCTGGAACAGGATCATTCTCAGCACAAGCACAAACAAGTGACAGTGAAAGAGGAGCACAAAGTCAAATAGTTGGCAGTGATAAAGGTGCTAGCAGCACTGCAGAAGGTCGAGCTAGAAAGAGCCAGACACAAGCTCAAGTCAAGATGGGATCTGACATTGGTGCATTCCAATCACAATCTCAAAGCTCAGGTCACACATTCTCAACCAATACCCAAGTACAAGCAGGCTCTGGTGGTGGTTTAGCTGATGCACAATCAACAGGTCCAGGCAGCACTTCAAGTCAAGCTCAAATAGGATTCACTCCTTATCAGAAAAATTCTGCTCCAGAGCAAAAAACACCGTTCAGAGGTGGAGGTACTGCTGCAGCTCAGAGTGGTGCACTAGCTGGTCAGACACAAAGCCAGATTCATGGATCATTTAGGTATGGCATAACCTACACTGGAGCTGCACAAGCTGGTTCAGGAGCTTTAAGTTCACCTTATCCAAAACTAAATTTCAATCAAACAAATCTATACAATTTCTCAACAGATGGTAATTCAAATATAGATAGGAGTCAAACAATAGAGGATTCACAAAGTTTGTTACAAAGAAACACTAGTCTTAATGATCAACAGGCTTTGCCTTCTGATCAAACATCTTCAAATCTTCCTAATAGCAATGTTCAAAATCTGATTCCTTCCAGCCCTCCTAATCCAGTCCCCTATTATAAAGTGAATAGCCAAGGTGAGCCACAATCATCAAAACAAAGTGATAATCCAACTGCGCAAACTTACTCTCAACGAGAGAATGAGGAATATGATGATGAAGATGAAGATGATGAATATGATGATGATGAAGATGACAATCATCAACTCTCACCACGTGCTGGAAATCACAATACAATCAAATCAGCTGAAGCAACAAAAACACAGTCCAACAGTAGTCAATCATTTGATTCAATAAAACTTTCCAACAATCAAAATCAAAATATAAATTCTCATTCTAATAAACCAACACAAACACAACAAGTAATTCTTGGATCTAGTAATCATCATGGGACCCACATAATTCAAGATTCTGCAGGTTCAATCAGAGAAGGTGATGTATTCCAACCAGGACAGACTGTACCAGGTACAAATGGCTACAAGATACCACCTGGATTCAGAGGAAGGATCACATCTGTTGCTGGAGAAAAAACTCTTGCTAGAGCTCCACCAGGAGGACAAGCCCAAGCTCAAACTGTCATTCTCACACCTGGAAATGGGAATGTAACATATTCGAATCGCAAAGACAACAAACAAGAATTATATGGAAGAGAAACATATCAGAATTTCCGACAAGCATCAGGACGATCTGCAATTCAACCTCACAGCTACGATTCTGCTCAAAGAAAGCCAAGTTCATGGATTAGAAATGGCGATAGTTCGAGTAGAAATTTTGACAGTTATGTAACAGTGACAAAAAGTGAAACAGGTGCACTGCCAACCGGTAAAAACGCCGCCGATAAAAAATATTCACATACTTATTATACAAAGTCATCAACATGTGGCTATTTTACATTTTCATGCAACGTGGTGTATGGGTCCAATGGTAGAACAAAAATATGTAAACCAAATCCACAAACAAATCCTGATGGAACACCTTGCAATCAATGAAAACATCTTAGTCTTGATCATGGAAACAGAATCATTTTGATGGGAAAAATGCCTCTCTGAGACATATTTTCCATTGTTATCTAGTCGAAGAGTGACTGAGTCGGAAATAACAGACAAAATAGAAGAATAGAGAATAATGAACAAATATTATAAGAATTGCAGTTCTGAAGATTTGATTGATACTTGTAAACCTTTGCCTATCAATTCAAACGATAGAATATCAAACCAAACAATAGATTATACAGAAGAAGCATTATATTATGATCTTTTGCCTCATCAATAGTGATAAATGAAAGATATTATCGGACTCTGTACCAGCCTTGAGAGTCAAAATAAATTTATTCTTCACCTGTATTACTGTGACTCATTTAAAATGAAATGTGGATAAGGCCTATTCAAAGTTGACTGTCCCTGAGTTCTTATTCAATGTCAAACCTCAACACAAAACAAAAGGTGAAGTATTATAAGGATTGATTCCATGAATGTGATAGTAAAATAACGAAGAATATAATCTACAATAACTCATAATCGATCTCAAGTGAGGTACTGATTTTAAATAGTCAAAATCAAGATCTCTGGGATTTAGTGGTATTACTGATTGAATTCATCATTCAGAACACACACAGATATACTATTGTTCTCGAACTAGCCCATGCAAAGATAAGTAGGTGTTTTTATGAACTATGAACCGTTCTTTTTCATTTTGGACATTTTTCAAGACTTTGTAACGGTACTGTAGAAGACTGTGCTTTAAAACTGTTCCGTAATTACAAACACGATGTTTAATGTGACCATAAAAAATAAATCTCTCTTTAGCATAGAAAGCTCAGAAAAATTTGAGCTTGAAAATTTCTCACATTATTTTACTAAGAAAAATTATTTGCATTTATTCTCTCAGAGTGATTGATAATAATTTATGACTGTATATAGAAAAAAGCTTACCTAATAAGATTTTCAATAAATTACGAACTTCATCATTCAACCACCATTGTTCTTTGATTATGTTGATCTGAGATCATGTAACATTTGTAAATATATTTATCTATTAATTTTTGTAAATAAACTTAGTGTGAGAATTTCGAACTATGATCTGAATTTACCTTATACAATTTCTAAAGGGTGCATTGATTTTGCATTGTACGAAAACGACTCACTGACTGTGGTCAAATTGAATTTCAAATATCATTATGAATAATTATTGAACCTGAATTGCAAATGCAAAACTGGATCCAGTTGATGATGAATATTGTTCTATTTATGGCTTTTTTAGAGCTTCTTACCATAGAAATGGTTATTCGGTTTGATTACAAAGAATACCTATCATTAAAATGGGGATTTTTAAGGTTTCAAGGAAAAGAGAGCTAGAGATAATGATCGTTAAAAATATATAATTTATTACAATGCAATAATCATAACAGTACAGAACATTATACCTTTAAAAAGTGAGATGTATTCACAAAACTATTTCACTATGTAATGAATTTACAAAATGATTTTGCTATTGGATAAAAAATTAATGAATCTGAACAATAAAGCATATACAAAGATGGTGTTGAAAAACTCTACATTTACATTACGAAGTCTTATTTTTCTGCAAAGAGTGAAATGGAGATAGAGTTATGAAGAAAAATACTTACAACAGATCTATAAAATAGTATTTATATAATAGAAATTTAAATTTTGAAATAAAATTCTAACATTAAAATTTTTCCACGCGAAAGAAATTCCAATTTGACAAGTGTTTTTAACAATCAAACATCTGTGAAAAGATAAATTTGGAATGCATATATTGAACATGAAAATTTTCGACCTCCAGAGAGTACGCCTAGGTATTCAAATGAAAGTAAAAACTTATGCAATTATGAGTTTAGCTACAAGACGATCATATTTTTACTGCTCAATTCCATTAACCAGTAGGAATATGTCCCATCAAAGATTAAATCACTCAACTAATAATAAAAATAGAATATTATCATATTAACAAGTTATAAGTTTAATTCCCTGAGAATGTGTTACCTTAAACTAGAAGCTGCCATTTAGTTGTAACTTATATTAAATTAATATTGATTACGGAACTATCCATAAGAAGCTTGAAAAATTATTATTGCTATTATAACGAAGACACCCGCAAAAAACTCTGGGAGTTGAACGCTTAATAGTTTAGTATCACCGGTATGAATATAGCTTTGTACAATATGTACTTACTCATCAATAATTATTTATTCATCAATTACTACAAAATAATTATTTTATCGGAGTTGCTCAATATTAAAATACAAATCTACAGCCTACATTAAACAAGGAAAGCTGCAAACGTTTTGATTACAAAATATTAATACTGTTTGAGCAATTAAGGATAAAAAATTGAGCAGATAAATAGTTGCCACAAAAAAGTTTCATTTGTTCATGTCGAGAATATATACGAGGTATTTTTTGAGTCGAGTCGACTTGTTCTAGTGAATCCATCGAGTAAATGGATGGAGGCTGCAAATAGAAACTAGGTTATTCTGTCAAAATGGTAACCTCAAATCATACTATAATGAATGATACATTGATGAATATACTAGGTATCAATTTTATGAATGATTGGGTTTTAAACTATTTCTATTCATAGTTTTCGATTTTTGATATTCAACTAATTAATCGGACTATCTTTTTGATCAAGTCAACTTGAATAGAAAACTATCTCGTATTTTTGCGCCATTCTATATTCATAATCCCATTCATCTGACCATGTTCAAATGACTTCAGGAGAGAATCAATTTAGTCTGTTACAAAGTATAAAAGTATTTTATACATAAAATATTGGGTGGCAACCAAATGAGACAAAATATAGTCTGTATGATTAATTCATACAGCACCAAATTTAATTTACAAAATGGCAAGATTTGGCACTTTGATCAATGAGGGTTAATCACCAATCCATAGCGGAAACGAACAAGCTCACAAACATCAAATATAATAATATAAAAGTAAATCGATATTACCTATCTAACCTCTACATTGATATAAACTATCCGAGCAAAGAAGACATATTGGCAAGATGATAAAATGACTCCAGCTCGGTCAATATTGGTTCAAAAATCATAAATTTCATCTGAAGTTGTAGATCAAAATGTTTCCTACAATTTGAAACCGAATTTATAATTTTTGAACCAATATTGACCGAGATGGAGCCATTTTCCCATCTTGCCGGAATGTTTTCTTTGCTTGGACAGACTATATTTTTGATTCGAAAATCAATTACAAACCATTACCCACGCGCAAGCAAAAAAGCGTATGTGGGTATCATCCTTAATTTAATAAAAGACTTTGAGTTAATATCACAATGATAATACGATACCTGTTGCTAAGATGTTTTATCTATGTAGCCGATAATACGGCGAAGAAGTGTCGATAGTAATTTTTGTCGATGTAACTTCAATGTTGCAAATGCTCTTCTTAAAAGCTCCGCAAAAGTTCCATTACTTATTCTACGATTGTTCATTAGCTTGATAGATTGCAGTTGGAATAATTCTAGAATCCTTCTGAAAAAATAAAACAAAAAAAGTTCGTAAGTTATGAGAAAATATAACTGAAACTTAGGAATACACAATATAAAAATATTAAGATTGAAAGTTTGTTTGATGGCTTGATGGAGTACCTAAATGAATAATGCACCGATCTGACAATCTGAGGTTCAAGAGTTCGATTCTTGAACAAATTTTGACAACAGCGTGATCATAGATAGGGCTGTCTTTCGGAGAAGACCTAAAGCCGTCGGTCCCGACTGCCTGAAAAGCAGTCGTTACCTCTCATCATCACCCCTCTTATTACACACGCACTAGTTGCTTCATGCTCGAAGAACTTGATGGAATCACCATCAGAAAAAATTTATTGTTGGATGAACTTTCTCAAAATTTTCTCAATATAAATGTATGTGTTCCAATTAATTACCTTTTTACCTTTAGGGCTATGAACTATCCCCATCGCTTAGTTCATCACTTCTTACTACAGGGCTTCGATGGACTGAAGTGTTGCGTAACCTGCAATAACATAAAATAAATTATTAAAATGGGAATGTAGATGCACAAGACAAGAAGAGGTAACAAGTATACAAATCAAACTCAAATTTATTTATGCTCTGTACATTTAAAATCATTGTTTAAAGAACACAGTACATAGAGATAAAGATACAGAATTTCATAGTACAACAGAGCATGTAGCTCACAATACTTTTCAATAGTTCGTGAGCATTATTTACTATTTAGCCTACAAGAAAAATTAATGAAGCAAGTTAACTAAACGAATACAATAATTATATCAATAATCGTATGTGAATGAAGCTTTTGTGTGGATAGAATAAAATATCGCTTAATAAGAATAGTATATTTCGTACCTAGGGCCGAAAATGTGCGTTTACCGGCTCGAAATCGGTTTTCAAGTCCGAGGCCGTAGGCCGAGGACTAGAAAAGATTGAGAGACGGAATATTACATTTTCGACCCGTGGTGTCGAACTTCATTTTTCGGCACACAACATCAATGAAACAAAACAAAATAAAAAATCAGTTAATCAGTTCCAAGAACAGCTAGACCAGTAACCTTACTATGCTATCTTCGCCTATACTGAATTTGGAGTAGGTACCATCTGCTTGCTATTGAAACTTCGCGTCAATAGTTTATTGATTTACTGACTGAATATTACTTTATAACTATCAGTGTATTCGATTTTCTTAGTCAAGAAACATTTAAGCCCAAGATAATTTTTGTACGATCATCCTAAATTGTACAATATCAATTCAAAGTTGTTGATTTTCAACAGATATTGGCTAACAGAGAAGCTGAGTCTAGTTGCATTATCACCTGCTAGATGGCGCTGGCTAACCTGCTAGACAAAGTAACACAGAGTCTGACAACAATAATATTGTTCAAACATGGATTTCACGTTAATCATTATTCAACAGTTAATCAATACAAACATTTTTAATCTTATAAAAGTTGAAGTATTAGTTATTGAAGCAGTTTTCCTTTATTATTCAACTACTGATTAATGTGAAAACTTTCAACGTTCAGTCCTCTTGACAAGGGATCTTACCAATCAATATAACAGATGAGAGACTAGCTTTACATTGAAATACAGATATGTCGACATTGACTCCCAAAACAGCTGACATTTAATGCAATCAAACCGGGATGCTACCTATTGATCGACTAACCCTTACATTGACAACGACCTTCAGTCAGCTGACATTCAAGGTTATTTTACCGCCCTAGGGCCGAAAAAGGCATTTTCCCGGCGAGTTACTGGCGACCTCGCCTGAAAACGAGCGTTTTCGGCCTCCGTATGATGCATGTAAAACAGATCATTTCATACCAGTGTGGCGAAAAATTTTTTTAATGATGATCGATTAAGATGAAAATGATCTTAGAATGTATAATAAAAATGAATGAATACAATCTCTGAAACTATAATACTAGTCACGGATAAAAAAATAGAGAAAAAGAAAATAGTGAATTATAAGTTCAGTAAACAGATTAAATTAAGTTTGAGAGTACATCTTGGAACATACAGACTCGTTCCCGTAAGCTAGATATTAAAATTACTCAGCCCTGAAGTATATTTTTCTACTTCACGATTCTTGAACCTCTACCCAAAAACTGACCATTTGTAAAAGTGTTCATTAATAGGTTTATGAAAGTGACAAAAGATACAATTTTTCTCATTCAATTACAGTATATTTCATCCACACACAACATTTGTGAACACAAAACTCAGCCAAGTACACAGCTCAACTACCTCAACACAGAATGTATAAAAAATATGTTTGTGCTCGAAACACATCGATGCAAAACGATAGATTTATCCTAATAAATTGTAAGATTGTGCATTGACAAAATCACTAGCCAAAATTACACTGAGAAAAAATGATTGAATATAGCGAGAAATTACTGAAATAAAAAAGCTAAACTTCGATTTCTATTAGTCTACAGATCACAGACTTTCCACGGTTCTCATTACTGATTCCTAACTCATCTTTAAAACCTACAATAAATAGGATTAAATAGATTTTTTCACTCGTGCCTTTATTAGATGCCATCAATCAATCCACAAAATTCATCACTATTGAGAAAACATGTGTAAAGTTTCATAAAATACTAATACTTTTTCACAAGCTACGAAAAATAATCCACACATTGAGGTAAATTGTACATATTCAGTATACGTTTGTAAATACACTTTATTAATACTTGATGTTTCAAAGATACACCGTAAGACAATAATGATTCTTGATTGGAAGTTAACAGCTATGCTTTGTAGGAAGAAGCCTTCTTTAATCAGAGTACTTTTAGATGAAGAGCTATTACATCTAGGCCAAATCCTAGTTCATCGATGACAAATTGCTCGCTAGGACGAGGCCTTTAGAGTATTGTACAAAATACTAGACTATAAAGTTATTGAGATTATAACGTTTGCGATGTATTCCCATGAAATTGTTAAATTTTATTATACTAGTATTGCCACTTCCCCTTTCTTATGGATAGTGCATTAACAATAATAGCAATTATATATAATTAGAAAGATGAAAATTTCTTCTTTTGTCTTCATCCTACTTGAACTGTTGATGATAGTAAGCTTAAAAACTTAGTAGATACTAATGACTTTCACTTTCACAACAGTACTCACGATTTTGATGCTTGTCGGACGCGTTTCGTGGCACTGAGCCACATCTTCAGCGTACAAGGAGTAAATAGATACTGAGGTCTTGCAGGTTTGAGAATTTGGAATATGTTATAAGGGGGTTAGGAGAGGTATGACAGGGACTGGGGAAGTCTTTTGGGCGGGAAGATTAAAACTTAAATTTAAATTATAATATCAAGTAGGGTGTGGGATTGGTATTGGAGTTGGCTATTTAGTATGTTGTTGGGTTGTGTTTGTAGATTTCATATTCTTCTATTGTGATGAGTCTATGTCCTTTTTTCATGATGTGCAGTGTGTCCAGATTGTTTTTTATATTCATTGTTTTTGACAATCTGGACACACTGCACATCATGAAAAAAGGACATAGACTCAACACAATAGAAGAATACGAAATCTACAAACACAACCCAACTCCAAACTAAATAGCCAACTCCAATACCAATCCCACACCCTACTTGATATTATAATTTAAATTTTAGTTTGAATCTTCCCGCCCAAAAGACTTCCCCAGTCCCTGTCATACCTCTCCTAACCCCCTTATAACATATTCCAAATTCCCAAACCTGCAAGACCTCTGTATCTAGTTACTCCTTGTACGCTGAAGATGTGGCTCAGTGCCACGAAACGCGTCCGACAAGCATCAAAATCGTGAGTACTGTTGTAAAAGTGAAATTCATTAGTATCTACTAAGTTTTTAAGCTTAATAAAAAGATGATATCAGCAAAAGTATCTTTAAATATTCAAATCTAGCTTTTAACATTTTTTATTAATATAATACTTAGAACTAGTATCAAAATATTAAATGAACACAAGCAGAGATAGGAGAGTTAAATTATTTGAAAATATCGATTTGAAGGAACAAACATTTTTGGTCTCAATAGGTATAATATTAGTTCATGTGAATTGGAAGAATCTCAATAAGATTATTGAAGTATGTTTCATAATAAGAAATTATGAAATACAATGTGCAAACAATTATTACTTAATATTAATTATAGAGCACACAGAGAACGACGACCTCTCAGAGATCGATTGATTTAAAAGTACATCATCGTTCTCAGTCATACATTAATTGTAAATAAACATAACGTTTACTTCTCACAAGATTCTAATCATATCAGACGCTTCCTAAATTTAAACAAGTTTTTATAAGACTAATGAATCTGAACACTGTTATTTTCAACAACCAAAAGGATCGATATCCTCCTTTTTCTGTCGGGAGAATGAAGATTAAAAAATTAGAAGCAAGAAAAAACAGATCTCTCTGATATTTGTTGCTGGATAATATCAGTTTAAAAATACAATGAAATATATAATCTTTTCTACAAAGAATAATAGAATAGGAACATTGTTCCAAGGACACATGAAGATTATTTCGATAGATAGTACTTTATGAACCATTAATTTCTTGGAAGTAGTGTGCAATATTTCATTCTTATGGGGAACTTTCCTACTCATTTTTTGGAATAATTAGCCGAAATGGACCATAGAGATCAATCTTACAGTGACTGTAGAAGACTATCTTCTATCTTAAATAGTCAATTCAATCAATCCAACACACAAGAGCAATCTATGCGTGAGACTCTTGACTACAATAATAATTTGGGTTACTGTACACAGTACAGTGTTACATGGAAAGTATAGTTTGCGCAAGCTGAGAAGACACGCCGTTACAATATAGTGTATTGTAACTTCGTGTCTTCTCAGCTTGCGTGAACTATAATAATTAATTTGGTCAAACCAGAAATTAGAATAATTAAAAGTGCACATTGTAAGTTGATCTAATAATTATTATCGATGAACATAACTGATTTGAGTTTACCAAAAGATTGCAACTAACTAATCGGACTTAAAAAATAATGGAACAATTCGAAATAGCACTCCTAAATGTTCTTTGGTTTAATTGTCGCCGCTCACTGTGAGCAGAGGGTCTTCATCACTCAACGGCGCATCACCATCCTCACTGTCATTGGTCCATCATAAGCAGCGTGAAAAATTGCAAATATTGAGATAATACCATAAGGTCATACAAAACAAGGTCAATTAGATCAATTTGCATTCGACAAACTAGAAAGGTCCACTAAAAAAGATTCTTATGGCTTTTATTGGTGGGAAGACCCTTACAGGTAGTTTCACCTCACCAATGTGTACTTGGCCAAATACCGGTCACCCATCCAAGAGCAGTCCACAGTGTTCGTGACTTAACATTACGTTCACCGATAGATCACCCTCACCGAAAGACCAATACCAGTACAAGGTCTACTAATAAGGGGTTTTCTGTACTACGTCTGTCAGAAGTGAGTATTGTCTAGTCGAGAAAATAAAACATTCCTTGAAAATGGCAGATGCTCAATGCTGCCAGCAGTCGAAATGAAAGTAGTCCCACTTTCAATATCTGTCTCTCAAAACATCTCACCAGCGATATGTTGGCAGAAGTGATTTTACACTAACATTTTCAGATCTGCACATGCGTAGTCACACTTTCGCTTCAATAGGCCATTTTGAAGGGATGTATTCTTTGCTCGACAAGACTATACTAGACATGTAATCAAATATAGAGAAATTGAATCTATATCTACCATAGCTTTGGTGCGGAAAAGAGAAAGATCTACCAAGAAAAGCTATAATTTGCATTGTGGTGGAGAATTTTATTGAAATTGGATGCATGCCAAGTTAAGGCCGGTATTAAACGATAATATTTCTATGAAAATTTTTTTTTGAATAGTTTATGATCATATCTGATCATATGGAAAGAGATGAAAATATAAACACAGACACATCGAAGAATACATAATAAATCGATCTAATATGAAGATAATTCAGAATCAGGGTTTTAAAGCCATAAGTAATCTCCTCCTTGTTCTATTCAACTCATTCTCATACTAGTAACGCTACCTCTATTTAGTAATACCTAAACTCGTACTAGTAAAGTTTGATTATACTTCAACATGCCCTATAGAAATAAATAATTGAAAGGCAGAACTTCTGAAAGAAAACATTGGAATTCAAAAAATCATTATTGTAAAAACACTTGTGAAAAGAAAGTTAAAAGTATTGCTTGAATAATGAAACATTGGAAGAAAGCGATCACATTCCAGAATATGAATGAATAGTTATTCATCTTACCGTGTATGTAGATGTTCTAGTTGTACTTGAAGATTTTCCAATTGCTCCTGCAGCTCGTCATTGGAACGTTGCAATTTCCTGAATGAAATAAAATTTCTTATCAATAAACCGTAATCTATTAAAATAATTGTATAATACAATCATATCTATTCATATTATTAATACAATTTATCTAAGTAATTTGAAATGGTATTGATATATAAAATATTGATAAACTAGTCTAAATTGTACAAAAGTAGAGTTACTATTGTTTGAACGAATTTTTCAAGTAATTCTGAAAGAATGCCCAAAATGAAGTTGTAGAGTTTGGGAAGCGTAGCTTGAAGAAGCTATGTTTGAAGCAATCTCCGTATGTAATCATAATCATAATCATCTTTATTGAGTAATAATACATAGAAGAGTACAACAGGCAAAGCCCAGAACTGTTCCTCTTATAATTTATACAAACATGTAGCTTGATCAGAGTAAGTTATTCTGATTTAAGCTAAATTTTTACCAGATTAAAATGAACAAAACGTTTCCTTCAAAACAGAGGGGCAGGTTTAGAATTAACAATGTTCATCAGACTAAACGATTCCAATCGGTTTGCGAGAGATCTGAAAATGTTAGTGTAAAATCACTTCAGCCTTGCAAACCTTGTTTGCACTACCAGGAGTTGAATCAACAAAGCATATATTGCAACTGTTTCAAAGAAAATCATAATCATATTGATTCTACGGATAATATATTTTATGAAATATATTTCATAAATTTTTGTTCGTGACGGATGGTGAGAGAAGAATAATTTCCATTTTGACTGCTGGCAGCATTGAACGGTAGACATCTTGGAAAAGGGCCATCTTTGCTTGGATGTATAATACCAGAAAAGGTTGAATTGAGTTAATTTATTTTGTAGCTACTTATTCACTTCCGAAACGATTCTCTTTGCGAGCAAGTAATATCTTTGTTATTATATTATAATATAAGTGTATGGTATTAGTGGGGAGTTCCGAGGATGTTCCACAGCCGACAAAGCCACTATTTCCCACCATGAGAATAGACTAAGTGATAGTACTTGATTTTATTCACTTGATTTCATTGTTATTGAAATTTTGGATAAGTTCTTCTAAAGTTTTATGATTTTTCATGTAAAAAACTTACACAATATTGAAGGAAGAACTATTAAATATTGCCAACAGACAACACTAACTGCTGAAACATTAATTACTATAATTATTATTATCACCTAATATTGTTGGTAGCTGTGTCAACTTCGTCTTCAGCCACAGCCAGCTCTCTCTTCAGCTCCTCAACTCGGCCTCGCAGTCTCTTCACTTCCGACTCGTACTGTTCAGCTCTGCGCACCGCGTGAGCCAACTCAGTCGTCTTATCGGCAAACGCTTTCTTCAGTTTACTGTGCGAATGCTTCAGCTCGCCTATTTCCTGTAGTAGCAAGACAAATTTACGAAAAAATTGGAAAAGGTACTGATTTTTTGTAATACAGTACTTGCATATTTTATACTGGAAAAAGGAACTGGTTTATTTACATCATTGATCTGTTTAAAAAACTTGAAGGTGAGGAAATACAGGTGGAATGACCAACTCACACTAAGGTTCTTATTATCAATAGTAGTTCAAACTAAAAAAAAACTAGATATGGTCGCATTTAATATAATGAGTTTCATCTGAGTCAGCTGATCATTTCTACTAAAATTTATTGTTGAACTACTATAATTGATGATAATGACCTAAAAGTCTTACTAGAACGTCTTAAATGCAAACTAAGGCCCATTCTACACGGGCGTGATAAACTCGCGCCCATTTAACACAATGGTTTCTGTCTAGCACGCGTTTTCGACGCGACGTTAACGCCGCGTTTCCTACGCCCGTGTAGAATGGGCCTCAGACCAGCTTCCAACAAAAATTAGGTTTGAGCAGCAAATCGTTACAAACAGCGAGTTTCAAATAGGTGTTACAATATTATTTTTTGTTGGTTTAGAATTTAAACAGATTTTTGTTTTAGTGGAATCGGACTTTAGTTCTACAGAACAGGCTCCAGAATGAGAAAATGAAAGTACAGCTGAATAAGAAATGTACAGCTCAACATGAGAGATTTCAAGGCAAGAATGGACAAGAAATAAATCTTGACCATTAGAAACTTGTTGAGTAGTTGTGAAGGTGATATTAGGGTAATTAGGCTATCCATATTACGAGTAAATTAAAAGATATTGTTTAACCATTGACTTATTTGAAAATCGAGATACCGGTTTCTGATGCTACATCATCATCAATCTCTGGTAAACAGGAGCTTCTATTGAAAGCTACGTGATACTTGTTTTTTGTACAGCTGAAACCAAAAATTAAGGCGGTTGACTTATGAATGTTAAGAATGCTTAGCTATGTCAGGACAGTCTAAAGCTGCCTAGAGCGAAATAGCTGGGGTCGCTCACGTTTAGATGTTTTTCTTACAAACCACTCACCGATTGTCCTGAGAGAGCTCAGAATTATTAACAGTCACTCGCTAACAGCCCTAATTTTTGGCACCAGCTATAGCAGTTGTTACTAAGCATGCTTCCTCATTGGTGTATTGTATTATGTATTCAGCCTCATGTTCTCAAATTTGTCTCTATAATAACATAATAGGTTGATATAATTAAGATATTGTATACTCATTAAGATATGTTATTATTCATTTATTTATTCAAGATAGGACAATAATACTAATAGGCGTAGAAACAGGCACATGTCCAAAACGTCTCAATTTTTAATTTCGATTAGAATATCACAAGTAGATATTATTATAGAGATCAATTCCAAAACATGAGGCTCGATACATACATTATCATACTGACATGTAGTGTCAAGATACAAGATACTACAATACATCAATGTGGAAGCAAGCATAAATAGTTTGATGGGACTGATCTTCATCTATCCAAATCATGTTACCTTGTTCTTATCACTGGCCTCCTGTTGTAGCTGCCTGAGCTCGGTATCGGCATTAACTCCAGGCCGCCCCTTCCTCTCCAGTCGCTCCTGAGCATCCCGCAGTTCCCCTCTCAGTTTCTTGTTCTCTCTCTCCAGCGCCAGCTTCTCAGTCTCCAGTCGCTCGCGCTTCCCCCACTCCGATGCATTCTCAGCCTGAAGACGCTCCAGCTGCGCCCTAACATTAGAGAGGCAAGCTTTTCAATAACTTGTACTCATTGGTAGGACTAAAGTAGGACATCAGTAAGGCCTATCAAACATAACCACTAAGTAGGCCTATTGTTTACCACTAGCAAAAATCAAGGCCATAGTAATTACAAACTTCATTGTCAACGGCTCAATTGAACTGGCATTGACCGAAATATAAATATTGAGAACTTTACATTAATTTGTATTCCTCCCAACAAATTTCTGTAACACATCATAGTAATTAAAATCCATTTATTGTATTCAAGTATCTCTCATGAAGCTATTAGTTTCTACTTCTATGAATATTTTTATATTTACGTGATAAAAAGGTTCGAGGAGTACTTCCTTTCAACTAATTAAGTGTTGGGATTACGCGACGTTTCCGACATTAGGCTGTGATATATTAAATGTGAAGTTTGACGCATGTGTAATTCAAGTGTCTAGTATGATCTCTACCGGTTGGGTGAGATCTCTCCTCCCTCCGATTGGCAACTATTATTGGACTTTAGGTAAGTGTTTAAACTTCAAAATCTCTCAGTAGTAAATACATCTGATTGTAAATTAAAATAACCTCTCAACGGTTTGACATGTCTCTTTAAAATTTGCATAGAAATCATGTATAATATATTAATATGATCACCCTCTCATTGAAAAAATATTGATTCAAAATGGCGAACTAAATTTGAAATCAATCCCCTACCAAACCGACCGTCAGATTTCCTTCGTACTAGAAATATTGAGCCGTTTGCAAACTTTTCACTCACTCTACATAGTTGCATGCCTACCTGAGATCGGCCAGACGCCGGTCCATGCCCTCGCGCGAGTTGGCCTCGTCCATGAGGTCGGCCCTGATCGTGGCCACTGTGTCCTGGTGCTGGTCTTGCAACTGCAGCAGCTCCCTCACCGCTTCCTGCTTCGAAATCTTCAGGTCCTCGCACTTCTCCTTCAGCTCGTTCAGCTCACCTTCCAGACGCTCTAGGCTGCGGTGCAAACTGGTCTTCTCCCTTAAAACATCAATAGATTAGTGCCAATGAACGGTGTAAATTTGTTCAAGATAACAAAGACATAGCCTATCCTGTATCACGCTCGTAAAAAGTTTTTGCTAAATTTCCACTCTTTGTACAGACTTTGTGTAAGAATAAGAATGATTTAATTCCTTTAGTGCATATTAACAATACTACCAGAAACGTTTAGAATTTAGAACCTCTGGTTTATATAATATTATGATAGGTTGTACATAGTAGACAATACAATAACAATATAAAATTTCATTGAATAGAATATATGTATGGAGAAGAATGTTGAAGTGACAAATCGAAATGAATATCTAGTACGTTTTTATAGTCTGTCCAAGCAAAATAGACATTCAGGCGAAATGGGAAAATAACTCCAGCTCGGTCAATATTGGTTGAAAATTATAAGTTTGGTCTCAAATTGTAGATTAGAATGAATGTCTTATTTGCTTGGACAGAATATACTTTATAATGTATTCATCACTGTTCTAATTGGAATAATCCTCAACTGGTAGATGGAAGAAAAATCAGGAAAAAAGTATAATTGGTTATTTAAAAGAAAAATGAACAAATGCTCTTGGTTCTGCTTGAAGATTGAAATTTTCAGGTTTCATGCTGTTCTGAGTAGTTAATTGAATAATTTTAATGATAGGCCTACTGGTCTTTTTAGTTGAATATCAATTTCAGTCTAGAGTATGATACATTTATTTTCAACTGATTTCTCGTGTTATGACAGTGAATGTCTTTCCTATTGCGGTACGAGCCTTAATTATTTTAATTTGGAGGAATG
The DNA here is from genome assembly GCA_017141385.1 of Sogatella furcifera. Taxonomy (NCBI): domain Eukaryota; kingdom Metazoa; phylum Arthropoda; class Insecta; order Hemiptera; family Delphacidae; genus Sogatella; species Sogatella furcifera. The sequence continues at coordinate 11,388,736 of CM029551.1, read as the reverse complement.
TCTTGAAGGTCTTCTCGTGAAGGTCCATATTGAATGAATAATTGACAATAATTAATACTTTTATTCAATATTTTACAACATTTTACAGAAACTAATAAGCTCATTGGTTAAAAATAGAGACTAATTTCCAAAACGTGATCATTTAATAAATGGTGGCACTCACTCTCTTTCAGCCAACAAGGTCTTGGTGGCCTCGTCAAGCCTGAGCTGCAACATGGACAGATTCTGCCTGAGCATTTCCTCGTCGGGGGGAGGCGTCGACCGGCCTCCATCGCTCATCAGCGAAGTATGAGTTCTTTCTTTTTCAATGACAGCACTCACACTGGAGCCACACTGCGACTCGTCACACTGAGCACTGTCCGCGTCCCTGTTTAAAACAACAAAATTATTACATTCCCATTTGTAAAATACTACTATTAAATAATAAACTTACATAAAATCCCTGTCAAAAGGGAAACAAAAGTTACATCGCAGACTTCAAATTTGATGGCGATTGAATACTACTGTTCAGAATTAATTAATCAAAATTTAATTATTATTCATAACCTGACTTGAGAAATTTCAATCTCAATTGAAATTATAAATAGTTTTGGACGAATTCCTGTTTGAAATTCCTTTTATTCTATCATTGTGATCAAATACTGTAAATAAATAATGTTTATATAATTAATTTGATATTCAAGCTTGATTATAAATCTTGGAATTTATAATTTATAACTACTGTATTCTTCAAGATAATTAATAAACAATGAATTATCATTGATTATCATCAAATCAAGTTATCAAAAATGAATTATGGAACAACCAATTTAAATCTTCGTCTATTCAGAAACAAAAATTGATAGATTAGAACTGAATTCTTGGAACAAAATTTGAATTGGGAGCTAGTTTGAGTGAATGTTACTTAGGAACTCAACATGAATAATCCCTTCAGCCTTGTACAATCTTCCGTTCGTTGAATATCAGTCATATCGTAAATTTAAAATAGGATTTGATAAGTCTCCTTTTTTTACCAATCCATGAAACTTTACTGATCTACGCTTCACTTCTGATCTAGAACTCCACTTCCTATTTTTATTTTCAAAATCTTCTTCGGGAAAATGTCTTACTAGCGATGTGTATAACACCTTCACATTGATTTTAAATATTCCAATTGGATTAAATGAAAAGAATTCAAAATGTTATCAAACCACAGATTTCAAAGATCAGTAAGTCTTCATATATTGATAAAGAAATCAGCAAAACAATTCATGAATTATTTGATTTGTAGTTCGAATGAGCATGATATTAATCTAGTTATATGTGGTTTGACAATATCTCGTCTTTTCATTTGATATGGATAACTAGTTGAGTGGTTGTGAAGGTGATATTGTGGTAGTTATCAATATTAAATGAAAAGACAAGATATTGTCCAAACCACTAATTTATATAAAAATCAAAATACCGGTTTCCAGATATCCCAGAGTTTATCAGAGATTGATAATGGTGTAGCAACCGAAACCGGTATATCGATTTTTTAAATAAATCAGTGGTTCATCATTATTTTGTCTTTTCTGAAGTAAGCTGATAAGGTTATATTTTCAATTTTCCCTACTACCACTATATTCAAAATTTGATTCTAAAGTGGGACTTATTGGAGTTATTAATGCATTTTTGTTCTCAAATTGTGCAAAGTTAAATTATCTATTATTCAATGTCAAAAAACGCATTGATAACTTTGATAAAACTTTATTTAGAATCAAATTTCAAAGATAGTGATAGTAGGGAAAATTGAAAAAGTGATTTTTTAATGTTTTTAATTGTGAATAGATCTAACCTTATCAGGATTGATCTATGTGCCTTCATGGACATTGAAGGCGCTTTTGACAATGTCACTTACGCAGCCATGGTCCGGGCGGAGCATGTGCATGGTCTTGAGCCTGCTATATGTAGGTGGATTAGGGCTATGCTCTGCTCAAGGCGGATAAGGGCCGATCTTCATGGTGAATCACTGGTGATTGCACCCGCAAAAGGTTGTCCACAGGGAGGTGTTCTTTCTCCTCTTCTGTGGAACCTTGTGGTGGATAATCCCCTTCACGATCTTACTAACAAAGGCATCTTTGTCCAGGGCTATGCAGATGATATAGTCATTATGGTACAGGGAAAGTTTGTTAATGTTGTGGCTGATGTCATGAATGTCAACCTTCAACTTGTCAATGACTGGTGTCGTGGAGGGGGACTAAGCATAAATCCCTCAAAGACTGTAGTTGTTCCATTCACAAGGAAGAAGAACTTGGATTCTCTTTCCCAGTTGAAACTTGGACCAACACAGCTTAAAGTATCAGATACAGTTGAATACCTACGGCTTACTATTGACTCCAAGCTGACTTGGAACAATCATTTAAACAATGCACTGCACAAAGCAAAATGGGCGCTCATGACGTCCAGGAGATTTGCAGGCTCTATGTGGGGGATAAAGCCTCATATAGCACTGTGGCTGTATAAGGTAGTAATAAGGCCTCAAGTTACATATGGATCACTAGTCTGGTGGACAAAGGTGAACCAGATTACAGCCGCAGCCAAACTCACACGTCTACAACGGATGGGCACGCTTCTTGCCACTGGAGATTTCAGGAGCAGCCCATCAGTAACTCTTGAAGTTGCTCTTGACTTGCTGCCCTTAGATATATTTATTATTAAGGCAGAAGCACGTAAGGCAGCCTATCGATTGAAAGTCATGGGCCAATGGAGGGAAGGCCTGTCTGGAACAGGCCATTGCACTATCACCAAATCTGTTGCACACAGCCCTGTGCTTGAAATGACTTCAGATGTCATGAATACAGAGATGGTCTTCACTAAACCCTTTTCTGTAAAATTCTGCTCTAGAGAGGAGTGGAAGTCTAAGGAAGGGCCATTTCCCAAGAGAGGCAGCCTGGTCTGGTACACAGATGGTTCTCTCATTGAAGGAAAATCTGGCTATGGTGTGTACAGTGATTCACCCAGAACCAAACTTTATGCAACTCTGGGACAACACTGTACTATCTTTCAGGCAGAAATTTGGGGCATAATGGCTTGTGCTAATATAGGCATTGCCAAACGCTACTGCAATAAGCACATAGTGATTTTGTCAGACTGTCAGGCAGCCCTTAAGGCTCTTGATTCTAACAAAAGAAATTCAAAATTGGTGTGGGAGTGCCACACAACACTCAGCAAGCTTGCAACAATAAACTCTGTGCATCTGGGTTGGGTACCTGGCCATGTAGGCATAGGTGGTAATGAATGTGCAGACGAGCTTGCTAAGCAGGGTTCCAGTATGCCATTCTTTGGTCCAGAGCCAAGCTGTGGCATAAGCAAAACAACTGTCTCTCACACAATAAATGGTCCAGAGACTTACAACACCAGCGATGGCAAGGCTACTCTGGACAAGCACTTGACAAAAGGCTGTTGACAGACACAAGCCCTTACTTCACCAGCTGGCTGATGAGGCTGGGTAAATGTCAGGTCAAGCAGCTGATCGCTATGATAACTGGATATGGCCACTTCAGGAAACACCTCCACACAATTGGACTCAGAAATGACAGTCAGTTGTGTAGGCTGTGCAATCAGTCTGAAGAGACTGCCAAACATATACTGGATTGTGAGAGACTAGGGGCAAGGAGAAGGGCTGCAAGCAACCAGGTGAGGAATGGGACGTTAGTGTAGGGAAGAAGCTCCTGGACCTAGTAAAGGACACAGGTATAGGTTTGCCCAACTAACGTACAAGGGACACACAATAAGCTTTGGTTGACGTGTGAGGATATTTGAATCCATCCCTTTTGCCAATATACAATACAACCTTATCAGCTTGAATTCATGATTTCTACATACCAAATGATAGAAGAGTTTATGTTCTACAATTTAAACCCAAATACAAAGTTTTACTATCAATGGCTTCCAAAATAGACACATTTTAACACAAATAGTAGCCTTTTTCCCGGTATATGTAAAAGTACTCAAGGTCGTAAAATTCTTCGATTTTGATGGAATTTAACAAATGATATATGCATTTGAACCGCCTTGATGAGCTAATAACAATGAGCTATAGTTTGTTGAGATCCATTGAATTTTGAGAATGTTACGGGTGTCCTTAATTTATTATCCTTAAAGAGTCATTCTAACTGAAAATAGCCTGAATTAAGGACGGTATGGTAGGTATTATATTGAAATAGGCCTATATGATCTAAAAAAAAATATTCTGGTAGAAAACTCCAATACAAGGATATAGAGATTTATTTTGGTCATTATTGTTGAAAATATTGTATATTTTGTTGTACAAGGAATTATGTTGAGAGCTCTAGCACAAAAAATATTCAAGATAGAAAGTTCTACTTGGTCTTGAATTGTACAGGATAAAATTATCCCCAGAGGGATTTTAAATTTCACATTTCTAATGAGACGTACAGAAGATATAAACAATCAAAAATTGAAAATTGTCAAATTTCAATGTCTCTTAAAAAATAGAGCATTTTAAAAAATTCACAATTCGGTTGTCGCTTATTACAGAGGGTTGAATTTGATATCAATCGCTCAAGAATTTCATTTACTAAAACATTGTAATTAAAAATTTTCCTGCCCGACGCTTGGTTTTGACGTGAGTTGCAAAAAACTAGAGAATGAACAAATTTTCCGTTGTTTTTTGGGCACCCTGTATTTTGCGCCACTCACAAAGCGTCGCAAACTCAAATTAAACTTATTTGGGATGCCCACAGTGGTTTAAGATCATTTCCAGCCATCCATCATTTTTTAGGTACTAGGCCCTTTTTTTAGTCTAATTTGCCTGGGCTAATAAAAGAATAACTTGAAGAAATACAAATGCGTCATCATGCTCACCCATCAGCATCCAATTCGACAGCGTGTTTGGGCACCGCACCCTGCAGTACATACTCCTCAATGCCGGAGTCCTTTTCCACCGAGGTCTTGTCCTCCTCAGCAATGCCTGAAGATATGCTCTCCACCGATGCCTGCACGTCTTTCTCCACATCGGCTTCCACACTTTCCAGTGCCTCCAACAGCTGATGATCCCATTGGCCCGCGTGTTTCAACAGCAGAAGATGGATCTTCTCCAATTCCTTGCGCATCTGTTCATTCTGCACTTCAAGTTCTTGTTTCTCGCGTTTGTATGAGTTCATGTCCTTCATCGAGTTGTCCAGCTGCGTCCTAAGTAGTTTCGCCTCTTCTCTCGCCTTGTTTCGTTCGTTTCTTACCTGCAAATGAAATTTTTGTTAGACAGAACTCTTGTAAAATTTAAGAAGATCAACTATTCTATAACTTTTTCAATATTTATGATGCTTTTAGTTATCCATTGAAACGTAGTAGCCTATACAAGGATATTAAATGGAAAGATAACCACTCAAAAAATACAAGGACATGTTAGTTATCCATAAAATATATTGTATTGTTTGGTTCTAGCATGAATATTTTTAATCTGTCATGTTCGAGATTGGTAATGAAAGTCAGTAGGCCTACTTATGTGGATTTGAGCTATTCAATTTTTGATGAAGTTGAAGTTAACCGTTGCAATGTAGTAGCCTTACAGGGATATGTTTTTCATGGAATATATAAGTTATAAAATATGTGTTGAATTGTGACATAATCTGATTTTTGTATGTTTGTCTAAATTTTAAGAGAGACAGTTTTGAGATGCTCGTGTTGAACTCTTCAATGTAGCCTAAAATTTATTAATAAAGATGATGATGTTGATGATTATGTTTTATACAGATTATTTGAGAATTAACAAATGTATGGGCGGCTATCATAGCTCCGACAAATCAAAAACATTGACACTGGGGCTCTTTATGAATCTTGTCTCTATGTGCCTGTTTTAACCTTTTCCTAACCACTAACCCAAGTGTGATAGGTTGGTAGAGAGGCGGTTTCGAACAGTTGGTTTGTCAAAACTATGGTGGCCCCCCTTATGTATGAATACGAGTATGATGCTATAATGTACTTGAACAATATGAAATCTATAACTAGGCCTACACAAAAAAAAATCCCAACAGTATCCTGAATGATCAAATGAATTTCTCATCTCACAACTAACGTTTTGGGAAGAGAAATTACAATTTAAAAATACAGCTTAACTAGCACAAACACCCACCCCGTCACCCAACCCTCCCTAAAATTTCGTTCATCTACATTCCCTATCAAAGCCTTGTTAGAAGAGTCAACTGTTTTTCAATCTGATGAAGAGCAACACCAGACCAAGTTATCCTATTAAAAAGTGTTTTTAGAATCAACGTTACATCACAGAACACTAGGGAAATTATTTCGTGAACGATATCAACAGGACTAAGAACTAATAAGGACCATGAAAGTATTACACATAGAACATGGAACCATGATATAGAACTTTAGTGAACTGATTTGTGAACGATAGCCTACCGTTATTCAAGTAGGTTACTACCAAGATTCATGAATTCCCATGTGGGTTGGGAAGCAGATAAGAATACGCCCGCAGTATCACCTGCTTGATTGTAAAATGCGACTAAAAGGGGTCGTGGAAACCACATGAGTTACCACAATTCAAACCAACCAAAAACAAACCCCAAACCAACTCCAAAAGTTGCCTTGCCCTCTAACCCATCAGGATCTGCCCCGTCAGGGCAGGTTCCTCAATCTGAAATGGGTGCTTCAGGAACACAAGAGGTTCCGTTGCATTCTCATGTAGAGGCTATCAACATTGATAAGGCTTCATTAAGAAAACAAATCCACACAATAGGACTTGGAAGTGGAAGAGTAGGCTCTGCAATAAGTCTGAAGAGACTGTCAAGCATATCATACTGAATTGCGAGAGACTTGGGGCAAAGAGAAGGGCTCTGTTTGGCTGAAAGCAACCAGGTGATGAATGAGACGCTAGTACAGGGTAAAAATTCCGGGATCTTGTAAAGGACACAGGTATTGGTTGGCCCAACTAGCGACACAATATGCTTCGGTTGACGTGTAAGAATCCTTGAATTCATCCATTCAGTAACGTAACATAAGATTTATATAACTATTACAGTGTGGTCATGGACTCACTTTACTCCATTTTTCGCGCCAGTTGGCGGTGCAGTCGCTCCACCAGCGCATGGTCTTCTCCATCTGGGCGGCGCGCGCCCTCGCCTCCTCCAGCTCCCTCTGACGGAGTGCCTCCTTCGCCTCCCACTCGGTGTCTGGGTAGCGGTTGGCGATCGGCGGCGCCTCGTGGCGTCGGGGCGCCGTGCCGCTACCGTGTGCCATCTTGGTATTCATTCAGACCAGCTGATCGCTACCACTCTGAAATTGAAAGTAAATTAAGTAGACATGATTATCAGGCCTATCATTATAATAACTTGACTCAACTTGATATGAATTCAATTTGGATAGATTGTCTAGACCTTTGCAGTCTGCATTTGATGAGTAACCATCTACTTTGCTGGGATGATGAGTAATCAATGATTGGGGAAAAATATTTAGTTGATAGTTTTTCATTAAACTTCAGTTTTTACATTCTGATTCAGGTTGGAACCTGTCTCAATTCACCAATCGGAGTTCCAATTTCTAGTTTGACATTTTAAGAGGAAGAAATTTGGCGGTAAAAAATAGTTTGTGAGTAAGATAAGGGATTTAGCATAGTTCAATCTCTTAACTTGAACATTTTGAAATTTAGTGAAGTCGGTCAACAGATACAAGATTATTCAATACCTTGATAGGCTTAACTTAGAGTTAATTTAACTTCAAGTGTTTTGATGATGTTAATTGATTTCGAAATACTCACATCTTGATCAACATAGAGGTTCGATGCATTGCGATGTTAATGAAAATATTTTGAAGAGGGTACAGTTAGTCCAAATCAAGTTCATTTGGCAATCACGAACCGTTAGAATTCGATATGAATTAGGAAATGCAAATCTGAAATATTTCGGATAGATCACGGAATGCTATTTATGTCTCATTTTCATTAAATTCCTACAATTCGGGATAAAACTATTTAATTAAATAGACATAACTTAGCTATCATATTGCAGAACCGCCGAGCTAGAATAAAGTTAGGTTATGCTGAAATTGACATCGGGTTCAGGACTTCAGGCGTTCAGGTCAAAATTTGGTTAGTTTACATACAGACTCATTTTTTGTCTAAACTCTGAAACATGGTCAGGTATTTTTATCATTCCTACTCATTTGAAAAAATAATCGCTGTCACAGCAAGAATAATTCCTATTTTAATCTGAATTATCATTTTTCAATTTTTTAACTGGAGTCTCTAGGCTCAAATCTAGAAGGCTCTGACAGATGTCAAAATAGGAAATCATCTGGAAACTGGAATCAGTTTCAGCACTTTCAGCAATCAGCAGACAAGACAAGGAGAGCAAGTAAACAAGAAGTTTCAGTAATTTTTCTTCAATCCATTTTTGTGAAATTTCCTGAACTTTTCAAAGCTACAATGGTTTACATTGGATCAGGTTTGTTATTTTTCTCTCAACTTTTAGTAAAAACTCTATGAAAATTATAATACTTTGATTGAGATTCTATAATACTGACGTGTCCTTCAATTGAATGAACAGGAAGGATGATAATAATGATTATATTAGGAAAATTTAATCAGTAGGCTACACAAGACTATTATAAACTTCATAAAAATATCATTTACAAAGGCTATACAATTCAATGTTTCCAGTACATGTTGGAAAATGTCCATTCTAGAAATAGAACTAAGTTAGGTATCTAAGGTACCTTTTACTTTTCCCAACTTGATTATTCTTCTTATAATTATTATTGTATTTTTTTAATTGGGTCGAATTCCAATAGGAAGTGGTTTCAAATTTATGCTTTTGTATTGAGAATAGGATGCTAAAGTTATTGTATAAATTTCAAGTCACCTATGATTTGACTCATAAAGAATAACTCATTAGGCTAATTTCTAATTTCCAATGCTCGATCCATGTCCAGAAATCCCGGAGAGATCACATCAATTAGTACTAAACTTCTGTGTGAACAGTAAACAAACAAAAAGATAGCCCAGCTTGGGCTTTGTCATTAATTTATTAAAACTGGCCACTTTATGACAGCTATGAGGCGACTGGCAACACTTCTGGTAAGTCATCCTAAAAGAACACGTTTACTGTGTAATAACTCTGCGTCACAAGGTTGCGAGTCACACTCCTCCTGAAGACAGTGTGGGTTGCATTCCCTATGCTCACAGACAAGTGGTTGAACATACTCAGTGCCAGGGTAGGGAAACTGTCAACTGTAATTCACGCTATCGTATTCTAAAAAAAATTATAGAAGGTAGGTGAAATATCTACCGTAACCCTAATCTCCCGGACAGACTCAATTGAAGGACATAATTATCAAAAGTGTTCTAAATTTCAAGTCGAAATTTAATATTTACGGCCATGAAAAGTTATTTTGTGAAGTGTTTCAGTTTTATTAGTTGATAGGCCTATAATTTTTTGAATTCAAAAAATCTTTTATTTTGAATGACTGAGAGAAATTCTATAACCATGGTTTTCCATCGAGTGAAAATTGGGTAATAAGCTGGCGAAGTGGAACAACCCTTGGGTCTCCCCACTACTGAAAGCCATACGCGTAGTTAAATAAATGAATAATTAGGCTCCATTGAACATTGTAGCAAGCTCCTGTTGTTTCAGGAAAAAATTCAACTCATTGATACGTTCACAAAGAATTTCAAAACTCGATCTCTAATCTTATATAAATTAACCTGGGTCTGAAATCTGAAGGTCTACCATATACTTGTTATTTTGTTAAAAAGTTCAAACTCAGGCTAATATTTTTTCATCATTCTCATGACTTTATTTATTCATTCTAGTTGTAAATTTGATTTTTTTACAGACGGAAATATCAGTCAAGGCTCGAAACCGTGGGGCATGAGTCGTTTGATTGACACACTATGGGCCCCATTAAACTTTCTCGCTCTATTGTAAGTGAATTTTTTATATCTAAGTTATAAAACAAATTTTCTAATAAAACATTGATTAACTTAACTTTAATTACAAAATTATTAAAATTTTATTTCAATTAGTATAACTTACCTAACTTACTTATTAGTGATTCCCTCATAACTTGGAAAAAACTATTATAGCCAATTAACTAAGATAAATATATAAATAAATGATTAATTTATTTTCTATTGTCACTGAACTCTCAAAATAATCAATAGACAAAGTCAAAATAGAACTTATTTAGTTTTAACAGTTCGTCAACAGGTAAGTTATTTTAGTAAGTTACGTGGAAAAAAAACAACCATACAAATAACCAATAAATAATATACAGTCTTATTACAATAATAGGACTATCTTACTACACGATATTTTTTTGTTATGTAAGTATCTGTGTTATCTATATGTAACTTACTGTATTACTAATAATCATAATCATAATTAAGTTAGTCCATAAATGGGGGTCATCATAAGTGACGCACCCAAGGTGACACGTCAAGAAAAAATGCCATAGGCCTACTGGTAGGCAACAATAGAAAATAAAATAACAGATGCCAAAAGGCAAACAATCAATTGAAAAAATAAGGACATACCACGCTGCTCTCCGATGAGAAAAACTCACGGACCGAGTAGAGGGGATGGTCCAGGGGAATGTTGGAAAATCGCTCTAAACACAAATTTATCACTTGTGCTAAGATTTGTCAATTTTTCGATTTTTGATCGCTATTTCTGAGATTTTGGTAGGAATTACAAAATTGCTGCCATTCAATTTTTTCTTTAGAATCCGACTCTCTTCAACTTCCATGAATAAAAATACAAATTTATGATTCCTTATCCAGTTATAACCCTTATTGTTGAAAAATGTAGTTTTTAGCATATTTTCCGATTATCTCAATAACCGTTGAAGTTACAAACTTCAAACTGGTTTCATTAAATTCCTCAGCTAATTTTACATGGGAATTGCTCACTTTGCTCAATTGCTCCAGTTATAACCCTTATTGTTGAAAAATGGCGTTTTTTAGCATATTTTTTCCAATTATCTTAATAACCGTTAAAGTTAGGAACTTGGAACTGGTTTCATTGAGTTCCTCAGGTAATTTTACATAGGAATTAATTATTTTAGAACCTTACTAAAGCCTCTAAAAAAATTATAAAAATTAATATTTTTTTAAAAATCTCAATTTACCGCCATCTCGGTAACAAAGCGTTTTTGGGGGTTGATCCCATGGAACTTTTTTGTCTTCTTGGTGTAAGGAATCAGCCTGAGAAGTATTGTACATTCCTCCTGAAACACCCTGTATCCTACTCTTATATTGATGGTGGATGTTCTCTTCCAAAACTGAGTGTCTCGTTTTATAGATCTCTTCGATAGATGTATGCGTCCCCTCAGGAACCCGAGTTCTATTGGATCTTGTAAGCTAGTTGATTTCCTATTAATATTATTCTGCTTATCTCTGTTCTCATAATTGTTTTGTGATTCCCTGTTTTCTTTTCAGTTTCCAAACTTTAATTCCTGGAAGTAATAACACCGGAGGAGCGCCACGTTATTCAATTGGAGGAATGCCTGCTGGGTCAAGGTAATTTAATACTTGAAAATATATAATAGTACGTATATTCCAAAAAATTAATTGAGGAAATTTGTATTTGAATAGCCAGTAGGCTATTCAGTTTAATACTTATCATGAAGACGTTATTGATTAGAATCATAAGTCTGGTAAATATGATTGTAGATGTCTTCAATAGAAAAATGCATTAATTTCCAAATAAGTTATTCAATTCAAGTTTAATTTTTCGAATTTGTGTACATTGTCAATTAAAAATTGCTGGATTTATTCCCTATTGATAAGAGAATGAGTTCTATATTACTGTGAATCAATCGTATCAAAAACGTTCATGTTGAATATATTCAAGAATAAATTGAGCCAAGTTTAATATTAATGACGTCTAAGTTATAGCAGGTTGCAGTGTATACTCTTGCGATACTACGCTTGAATTTTGTGACATTCAAAAAATATTTTTTCATCAGTTTAAGCCTCTGATTATTCGCAATAATTTAGTTACGTTTCATTAACATTTCTAAATGATTGAGAGATTAATTTTTATAGCTTTTTAATAACAATATATAGCTCACTGTTATCATAAATCCTCATATAATATTATCAACGCATCTAGAGTGCGGTAATTATCGTTTGAAGTATTGTTTGAAAAATTATTGATTTCATAAAATTATGTAATCAAGCTTCGTCGTGATTGAACAAAATTGTTTGCGTTTCTTGATCAGATTGATATTAAATTGATATTATGATACTGGTAGTACAGTATCTAATATTCATAATATTTGTTGTATTCTCCTGAAATCCAGTCGTATTTTTCAAAACAGTAACCCTTTCAAGATTCAAGATTCTTTTATTGCCAGAACAACATTACATTGTATAAGCACGTCAAAGTAGTTGATAATAAAATAACACTTGTCAAGTAAATAAGAAATACAATATTTAAAACATGCTACACAGTTAGCACAAATCAAACTACAATACTCACATAAGTAATCAATAGGCTTAGTAATCTTTAGTGATATCAAAGATAAGATGACACATTGGACATTTATTGAATTGTAGACTGAAGATACTCCTCTACAGAATAGAAAACACTCTCAGTCAATTTAGTTTTAACAATTTTTTTAAATTCATAAATCGGCAGCTCTCTAATTTCTGAAGATAGATTGTTATAGATCCTAATTTGTTGGAAGATATGGCTATCTTTTGTCTTGGAGAGTCTTATTTGAGGCAATAATAGATCATTTCCACGTCGGGTAGAATTACAATGATTGGCTCCCAGACGCGGGAAAGATTCTATATTTGTTTTAACATATAGCAAACTATAAAGAATGAAGAGTGAAGGAAATGTAAGTATTTTCAGACTTCGAAAACTTTCTGTACAGAACTCTCTGTTTCTCAAGTTGTTCAACACTCACTGCCTTTTTTGCCAAATAAAAACTTTTGAAGCATGACAAGAGTTACCTCAAAGGCGTATACCATAGGATATGAGGGAATGGAAAAGTCCGTAATACACAAGTAACAAAGATTCAGCATTTAGAGATAGCTTCAGTCTTCTAAGAAGAAAAACGACTCTGGAGAGTCTCTTGCATAAACCCAAGATATGAGGCTCCCAGCCCAATCTTTTTTCTAATGTGAATCCTAATAGTTTAACATTGCTTTTAACATTAGTATCCTCGGGAAAACCTCTGAGGGAGAAACATATACTTTCAGTCTTACTCTCATTAATTACTAGGCGATTTGCTTCAAACCAAAATTTTGCAGAGGCAAGAGCTTCTAACACTTTGCATTTTACTTTTTCATAATTTTGGTCAGAGGATATTAATGACGTGTCATCAACATAGAGGACAGACAACGTTGGAACATTCCAAAAAAGGTCATTAACAAAAATTAAATATAGGAAAGGGCCCAATACAGATCCTTGTGGGACGCCTGCCACAACATCTCTAAATCCAGAACATTTACTATTAATTACAACCCTTTGTTTCCGATCAGATAGGTATGATTTTATAAGCTTTAGCTCATCTGCTCATTACCCCTCACTCCTTTAATGTTTCCTTTATCTTAGGCTACTTTATTAATTTTTTTTATTTCAAATGTTAATCACAGTACCCTTTTCAATTATTTTTATTCATGCATAACATGTTTCGACTATTAATAGTCATTTTCAAATGCAAATGATCAAATAAATTAATTATCTTCTCATTTGAATTTGAAATAAATTATATAAAAGATAATAGTGTGAATATTGAGAGGCAGTTTTTATTAGTATAATATTGTAGTTTTTTATGTTCGATAATTTTTTCAGGTTGATGAAATTTAGGTTCAAGCAAAATTTTGACATGAACTTTGGTTGTAAGAAATTTAATTGTAATAAATTCAGGATTGGTAACGTTGTATAGGAATTGCTAACTTCTGGAGCTTAGTTGTCAAAAATATTGTTGTTGGTGCATTTCCTAGTACTGGTTTCAATTTTGTAACCAAAAATGCCACCTGATTTGGAAGTTTACCAGTAGGAGTAATGACCCTTGGAATTTTCGCCAAGAATTAGTCCTAACTCCACGCGTAGAGTGGTTGGCGGCCGGAGGGGGAATCATTTCCAGTGCTAATTGAAGAATTAGATTCAAGTGAGCACCAAGAAAACATCGGAAATGTAGTGGTGAACAGGCCTCGGCTCTCTGAATGGGAGTTCTCATTCAGAGGGGCAAAATTGTCAGATTTACTCTATTTGTATTCGTTATTATTTAATTTAGAGTATCCTTCGATTTAAAGATCTAAAGAGTTGATAGAAGTAAAACCGTGGTTCAGTTTCATTTCAAGTAAAGGATGGAAGTTTATGTGATTATTTGTGTGTGTGTGTATCTTGTGTGGTTGAAAAATAATTATGGTGAGTGCCAAACTTTTGATGTAGTTTTTCTAGCTCAAATTTAAATAGTCGCAATATTTTGACCGATGCCTTTTAACTACGCAGCAAGTTAGCAACGTTTTTTATATGAAAGAGTAAATTGGAGATTGATAATTTTTTTAAAGAAATAACGTATGAAGTAAATATGTTATCTTTTTCAAAATTCTGATGTTTTACATGTCTTGATAATAGATAATTTCATTTCAAATTGAAAAATAGTTTAATAAACTTGAACATAAATGAATCTTATGATTTTCATTGAAGCTCCTTGTTCGTTGTACTAGTTGCTAAAATAGTTTTCAAAGTAATATATAATAATCTAGGCATTTGGATGAACGGATACAACCAAGCTCCCAACCAAGGTAATTAGAATAGAAATTCTATTCTAGTTACCTTGCTCCCAACCAACCAGGATCTCGTTACAGATAGTTGCAGAAAAATTTAGTTAATAATTCAAAAATAGTATATCTCGGCCCGATCGCTACAAAAGATAAATTATTTGATCATTTGCATTTAAAAATTACTATTAATAGTTGAAACATGTTATACATAAAATAATTGAAAAGGGTACTGTGATTAACATTTGAAAAAAGTAACCCTTTATTTGTATTTTTTTTTATTGAGTCATTAATTTAGTGTGTTGTTTCTCAAAGTTCCGATCATAATGCAATATACCTTCATAGATCCTTTATTAAAGTTATTTTTTTCCATATGGATTTTGATAATTGAGAGCTCTTCTTGGCCATTCTTGTTATAACACTACTCGATACATGAACCTCATCTTGGACATGGTTATTTTTTCAAAATATCTCAGGTCCTCTCATGGTCATCTCTGTGTCATTTAGCTACTAATCACTAAAAATAATATGTTTTCGTTCGAATACTTGCTCTTTTGAATATTTCAATTAGGTGAACATTCCATGTGTAACTCAATTATCAAGATATGTTTTTTCAGGTATGAATTGCGATTGTGCTAATTGATTTTTTTTCTTCATTTTTTTGCAGTAGCTCAGGGGGAAGACGTCCTCCCAGTCAAGGTGGCTCGTCCAGATTCCGCACAATGTCACAGATTGCGCCGCCAATGCCTTCATGCCGTAGCTGTATTGGTTAATATAAAAATAAGTACGGTATCAGTTTTTAATAATTTCATACGAAGTTCTTCAATTATCCTTTCCATTTCTCTTCGCGTTCTACTAATGTTCCTCAATTTCAATGGAAATTAATGTTGATTTCTTTTCCAATTTACTATTGTTCCAATATCTGGAATGATCTTTCTTGGAAAGAGCTTGTAATTGATTCCATTATGCTTTGTTATCAATTTCTTTATGATTTATCTAAATTAAATCATTTCAATATAAATTGGAGTTGGCAAACGCCTTTTTTCTACTTTTTTATTGAATCATTGTAATGAAATGAATAAATAATTTTCCTCGTTACTAATTATCTTATTTCCATTATTTTAAATTAATATCATACTTTGGATTCATTTGGATGGATTCTAATATATTTACTTAGCATCATAAAACCTGTGAATTGTGCAATACTAAAACAATATTATGGAAGTTGAATCCTGCAAGATTGTGAAAATTGTTTTATTATTATGTAAAATCGAAAATATATTCTGAGTAAAAAGCCTCTCATTCCATTATGCTAATTTGTGTTACTAATTTTTATCACGAGGTTTCATCAATCAATTTATTTAGTATCTTGAAATATCGAAATCATCCTTTAATCCATTGTTGTTAGTATTTATATACAATACCTTTTTTAGATGATTAAAACTGTATAGCATACTCAAAGATCTGTGTCTGGGATTGACGTTGTCTCACTATTGATAAATAACATATAACTATGCTGCTGTATTAGTTTAAATTCAATTAATAAATGTAAATTAAAGTTACAAGTCGTGTTATTATTTTTGTGTTCCCATATCAATATATCCGGTTGAATTTCAATTAAGATAATTCAACTTTTCAATCTTGACATACCTACAATTATAATCAATTCTGAATATTCAAACAAGCTTAAAACCTGCTATGGCATTCCTTCCATAAACGTACCAATAATAAAAAATTATTCTGCTTCCACGTCTCACAAGTATTGAATGTATTATCCAATTTCATAACTTTGCTCATTTCCTGTTGTTTTCAGTTTTGTTGATAAGACTCAATTTCTGCTATCTCATTATCCTCTGCCATAACAAAAGTATTATTTACAAATGTTGTAATTAGTATTTATTTGTTGAATCGGCTATAGAATTATTTCAGAAATAATTTCTCTCTGAGTAAAAACTTACAGTACATTATAAAAATATAAATAAAACTACTAAAAAGCATAAGTTATTGTGATTTCAATTCTTATTAACATCATGAGAATAGTTTACTAGAGATTTAGAGATTAGAGATTTATAATAGTGTAGAAGCCGGTACCTCGATTTTCAATAAATCTTTGGATTTACATATCTTGTCGTTTTATTCCATATTAATATCTACCAATTTCATTCACAACTACAAACTACTCAACAAGTGCATTATGAAAGTATTGTCTATATGAACTTCTAATTTTAAAACATGTTATCGTTCCAATGCAGTAGCCTACATATATAGAGTATCAAAATTATGCTGAAACCGTAAAAAAACACAAAAAACTATCTGTCTTTGGCAAATGATATCATATTGTAGGGTTTCACGAATCCTCATTATTTTTTCACCTTTGAAATAATGTTGTTATAACATTGTTCAAAGCTTTCAACAATAAAGATTTTTATTTGATTTGATTTGTGAAGAGATATATTATGGCCTAATTTGATAATAGAATCATTCAATATGAATGATAATAAAATAATTTGATAATAGAATCATTCAATATAAATATTTGAAAATTGTTTTTTCAATAATAATCCTTATTGTTATGTTTGCGGTAATTTTTAGATATTGTACTGACAAACACACCTCAATGTTTTCCTAATAGAAGAGTACAAGCGGAAAATGATGACAAAATTAGATCGAATTGAAGTGGCAAATTGATTATGGTTTTGAAGAGTTGTTTCATGAGAGAGATTAGATACAGGTAAGTAGGTACGATCTACGATGCATAGTGTTGTGTCGTCAGTACGGTAGTGTTTTAGTGATACAGTGAATCTGATATGTGCAATCTATTATTAGTCATAAAATATATTAGTCATGGGGAGAAATTGTGTTCTTTCTAATTCTAAGCCTATTGGGGTAGTGGCTGCTATTTCCTCAGGGGTAATTATAATAATTGTTTCTTCAGTTTTGTTTAAATTTTGAAGCGATATGTGTGGTGTATTTGAGATGTGATTAGCTTATAATAAATGATACGCCTAATTCTGATATTATATCAATATGTTCTTTTTTAATGTAATATATAAAAGGTAGGAATGTTATAAATTTAATATAAAGACCTGATAATATATAATATATATGTCAATTGAAATAACAATCTCTAACTGTAATCTGTAATTGTTGGGGGATTTCTTACATTATATTGTGTGGGCTGTATTCCAATGAAAAACATTCATGTTCTATTTTTTGTTCTCGATACTATTCTGTAATTTCTGTTCACTATAATATATTTATTTTTCCTTGGAGGCGCGAATTTGAGGCGCAGAGTCAACACTCTTACACTCAACTCTCCTATGCAGTTCTAAATAACAAGAAAAAATGTAAATAAATTGATCAGTCTCAATGAAAAATATGTTACTCGTCGCCATCAATCAACACATTAATTTATTTGTCTTGAAACACCAAAGATGATCCTGGAAAAATATTTTTTCATTTAAAAAAGGAAGCTTCTATCTATAAAAACTTTATATAGAAATCATATAATATAAATCTCAGTAAGGTACCTTTGAATAATTTTTATTACAATCCTTGATTTTTAGTACCTACCCTTTAAATGATTTTCATTTCAACATGACATGTTGACATGTTGAAAAGTGTCATGTTAAAATGAAAATAATTTGAAGCGTAAGCCTACTGATATTTAAATTTTATTAAATTAAATGCATTGATAAGTAGCCCTAGACAAAAGGAAAAATAGAAATTATAGTTACAGATGTAGCTATACTAGCTAAGGCGTTGAATGACTTGGAATAGAATTCAATATAATAAAATAGACAATTATATTCTATTTGGTTATAGATTCAGGGCTTGATATGGGCTTCATTCTATTTATTGGTATTACTGCAAAGGTATTGCGTCTTCTCTGTTGGGAATGATCAGTCTCAAACATTCAAACAATATTTGGCGGCATACATAACAGGTGAGTAAAGTTAATTTTTATAAATTAAGCATGGACAAAATGTAAGTTAATCGAAAGAAAGCTCTACCGTAACTTACTTCTTATTCTCATATAAGTTGAAAGATAAATTCAGTAATAAGAATGACAT
Source organism: Sogatella furcifera (assembly GCA_017141385.1). Classification (NCBI taxonomy): domain Eukaryota; kingdom Metazoa; phylum Arthropoda; class Insecta; order Hemiptera; family Delphacidae; genus Sogatella; species Sogatella furcifera. The sequence goes on along the minus strand of CM029551.1, from coordinate 11,369,929 downwards.
GAAGAAGTAATGAAGAATGGACATGAATGAAGATTCATCAAAGTGAGAGAGCTCATAAGATACGAGAAAATAATGCAGCAAAGAGAATTTTCCTCTAACACTTTTCAAAGAGAGAAACACTTTTCTATAGCTTCTCCTTTCGACACTGAAAATGGAAAAGGAATTCATTCAGTTTTCACAGTTTAACTTATTATAATTATATGTAAGGAAACTAACAATCAAGTGGTGAATTTTTTCAAAAATAATTTTATAATTTGATAATTTCTCTATTGGACTTTGTGATACTTGATCAACTGGACCTGCACCATGTACCATTCCTATATGGAATAAAAAGATGAGCTCTTGATTGATTTCAAATAAGGTATGTAAAATATGATTTTCCTCAACTAGTAGGCCTAGATTAAGGTTCATTGTTGAACCATAATTCATCTTATTATGATTGCTACTGAAAAAAGAGATAGTGGATTGAAAAAAGAGAGGGGGATTCCCTGGCACTTATGAACTTATCCCAATTTGCTGATATCATAATTATTCTGATAATTTATAGTATGGAAGAAAATAGAGTTATGCAGTTGTCACATTACTAGAGCTATATATTTTGGATCAGTTTGATTAATTTTGAACAACTAACAGTGAAATGAAAAATAATTAATGAGTGTACATCGGTACCGTAAGCCGATTGGATTGTGAACTGTGAAAGATCAAATTGTCAGTGTACCTATTGGAGCCTTACTCAGGTGGGATCCGTACCACCAATATAAAATAATTATGCTGTAAAAAGTACCTTATTCATAGAGCAACATAAAATAGGCTACAAGCATATAGATATAGCTATACCTTTTATTAAAATAGCTATGCTAAAATTCAATATGTTGATAAAGAGCTCAATCAATTATTGTATTTTCTCTTTTTCAGCCGAGCGATGTCCGGGAACAAGAGGGGTTCTGGGTTGCGTGTCTCTTACTGGGCCAGAAATGCTCCTTCCCTGGCTGATAATTGGTGTATTCGGCAACCTTATACTAGCTGCCTCCTCACTGGCACTTGCTCTAGGTAAGTGCACCAAATTACAACTATTTTTACTCTTCTGATCTCGGCAAAACAAGCAACTCTTTTACTCTATTTAAAGTGATCACTAGGTAGTCTGTCCAAGCAAAGAAGACATTCTGGCAAGATGGGTAGATGACCCCAGCTCGTTCAATGTTGGTTTGAAAATCATAAATTTGGTCTCAAATTATAGATGAGATTTTTTTCTACAATTTGAGACAAAATTCATAATTTTTGAACCAATATTGACGGGCTGCAGTCATTTTTCCCTCTTGCCAGAATGTCTCCTTTGCTTGGGCAGACTATACTACTTGTACGATCTCAATACGTCCGTTCATTGTTCTGCTTTTCGCACGAAGCAAAACGAACAATCAATCTGGAATGTGGAAAGTCTCACTCAGAAAACTCCTTATTTGAACCCATAATCATGTGATGCATTCAAGCTGAACCATTCTAGAAGATATCGTGTAAAAGGGTTGAGTGATTTTCTGTCTTTTGGCGATGACCTTAAAACTACATTTGAAAAGGTTAAAAAACTGTTCATCAATTTTGTGACGTATCAAAGTCATTCCTTAAACTAATCTTATCATCTCCTTGTAACTAGATAATTTCACGAATAAAAGCTGAATTTCCCGTATTCAATGAATGGTCAATAAAGATCTTATATGAGAAAAATAAAGTGATCAAGTTTTAATTAATCAATATTGATATAGTCTGGTTGAGCATGAAACATTCTGGCAAGGTTGAGTGGTAGAAAGGACTTCCTAGTCCTAACTTCACCTAATAGAGATATTTTCATTTCATATCTCATTTTAAGATGATATAATGACTCAAGCTCGGTCATTATTGGTTCAAAAATTATAAATTTGGTCATAAAGTGTAGAAAAAATTCTACTCTATAATTTGAGATTCAAATTCATTATCTTTGAATAAATAATAACCGAGCTGGAGTCATTTTTACATTTTGCCAAAATGTTTTCTTTGCTCGACCAGACTACTATGATTGATTTAAATTATTGGATATGAATAATTTGAATACATAATCAACTAAAGTATGTCTATAACTACAAGTAGCCTACTTCATTGTAATATCTCTTTATTATCTTATATCATGATAGAGTTTTCTCTATATTTATTCTTTTGAAGTTCTCTCTCAGAAAAAATTATGAGTCACGCCAGAATTTTCCGCTACTACTACCACCTAGTAGATTAAAAATTCAGACCTATAGGAGAATCAAAACCTGGAAAAAGAAACATTGAATCAATTACGTTTATTTGCAAAAATGAGTGATCTGATTATTAATTATTTATTGTTTTATAAATTTCAATGTATTGGGTATTGATGGATTTATTTACTATTATCATTATAAAAATTTCACTGTTCCAGTTCTTTTGAAATGCAGCAAAGAGACACATTTTGCATTCATCAACACTTGGATATTTTTTGGTTTGGTGACATTCATTGTTGATGCTGGACTCACGTTCCTATTTGCAGTGGATTTTATGAAACTCCAGGTGAAAATTCAACTTTCAATCACGTTTAAAATCATTAAATAAATGCTGCTTGTATAGGAATTATATGCTTAGTGTAACAGAGTACTCCGTCATACTTCAAACCTTATAATTATTATCATACCTAACATGGAGCGCTATACTCAGGGTATGAGTATACAGTCTCTGTAGAATTATTATTCTTGTGATGCACCTTATCATATTATAATATTTCATGGAATAAGTTTTTTTTAAGCGAAAAATACAATGGAACGTTTAGAGAATAGTTGAATGAACAATATCACTATCCCGATCGATAGTTGTTGGGTTGACCACATTGTTAGAAGTACAATGTATTCAAGGAAATTCAGTGCGTCATCTATCAGTGTCAAGTATAGCCTACGGATTTCCCGTGCAATATCCGTTTATAGGAAATATTGTCCATTGATTCCCTTATGACGAGAAATTAAGGAACTTAATCTTGATTTAAAAATGATAATAATCTTGATTTATACTACTTTTAATTGATTGCTATTCCATATCATGAACTGAATAATATATAATTGAGGAATGATGCGATAATCTCCATGATTATAACTCTTTACAATAATTTTCCTATAATAATATTCTTTGGGCAGTTCCTATTCCTGAATCAATCATACATTAATTATTTTACTCGCAATCATTATTTTAATTCATACTGAAGATGAAGGAAAATCAATTCTATTTTCTGAAGTTGTTCCTTAAAAACCTATTTAAGTAGTCAAGTTGAAATTGAAGGTAAAGAAGTCCATCTGACATATTTTTTGTGATTAATAAGAAACTGAACATATATGTCCTTTAAAATATTATTAGAATTTACTTAATTAATTACATGAAAGTGAAATAATTTATTCGGCAATGTGAAAACTACAACAATATTAGTATTTATTTCAGTAATCATTTCTTATGATTTATATATAGGCTATAAATTTCTTATCAATGTCAATTTTATAAATGAGTTATTACTGATTTTATTTATTACTTTTTAATTTATTACTGATTTTATTTTCCAGTCTAGCACTTGCCTTAATGATAGAGGCTTAGCATCAATAGCAGTTGCTTCCCTCTTGCTGGTCTCCACCCATGGTATTCTTCTCACAATAGCCAATCTCGCCTTCATCATATTCTTCTTCGCTGTCTCCGTCAAGTTGTACATCAAATACAAAATAAGGGTGAGTCTGATTTATTTCGATTATATTATCAATTATTAATGATTATTAAATTGATCAGTTCCAATTACAATCACGTTTATCATGTGTGAACAATATCCAAATTCTCACAATCTAGGCTACCTACATTTACATAACATTTATAGAACGAGTTGAATTATATCATGATTATATATGAGTTATTCTTGTAATTTAAATCAAGAACCTAGGTTTGCAATAGTTATTGAGCTATGTAACACCTTCTCATACTATGCTATGTAACATACTTTTTACATGAATCCATCATCTATCATTAAGAAAGGTCAGAAACATCAGAAAAAAATATATGATTCATTGAATTTTCTTAATTTACGGATATTTGATGTCTATTGTAATATAATGACAATTTTCTTGCAGAATAAAGAGATTGATTTGGTTGCGGACTGGCCATCTGCAAGCTCTGAGAACTCACTCTTCGACTTTTACAACAACAAGACAAAGTAAGTTATCTATAGATCCATTTTTCAATGTTAAAAAATGGGTTTGATTAATTCACTAACTAGGAGAGAAATATTTAATCTTTCCCTGAGTGAATAGAATCATCATAGATCAAAGGAACATGTGAATGATATCCAGAAAAAAGAAACTGTTAAACATAAAAGGTTTTCCATTTTTCTATGATTTTCTTCTGTAATTTTTGAAATTTTTCGACAAAATTGTAATAAGAGACCAGTTCACTAATAAGAAATCCTAATTTTATATTCTACATTCTCATATTATATTATATCTTCCCTTTAAAACGCTTATCATATAAAAATTCCATATTATCATATACATCATATAATTCGTTCCAATAATTGTTACATAAAAAGTTCCATTGGCTAGTTCAACGAGAATCCAATTGAATTTAACCACCGCAAGATATCTTCATCGCATTGACGTCGGATTTTGCATTGGCTCTGTAACCCCCGTAGTAAACTCAACAATTTTTCGACGTCGGATTATTCTCCCTACTTACAAATTCTACCACATAAAACGGTAGGCCTTCTTAATGAACAAAAATGACGTGTGCTGTGCCAGGTTCCATTCAATCCACTAGAATTGGGGAGTAGCCTACGATAAAATCGGACTTGCAAAATTCGTAGTGTGTGCAAAGGGGTATGGAAGTGGGAGTCATCATTCTACGGCAGAATTCAACTGGCCGTGAATAAAATAATCATCCTAACAGTTTGATCAGCCTATTGTTCATCCTTTCAAGTGTGAGAAGAACTGATCACGTTCATTTTTTTCATTAACATCTTCTTACAGATACATTCAAGTAACTTACTCAGGTATCCACCACTCTTCATTTCACTTTGACATGAGAGAAAATATAAGCGAAATATTGTATTGTCTTTATTTCTGAATATTGAATTAGGATCTTGAACACAAGAATGGCCATCGTTAATTTGATAATAGTATTCTAAGTAAGCGGCGGTGATTAAAATAAAGTGAATTTAGAAATTTTTGAACAAATGGACCAGAAAAACTAAGCCAATTCAAGTAGGCTACTTACTGGTAGTGCTTTTACATATACGTACAAGTATATTGTACAAGTAGAATTCTATGCACTTACTAGTAAATAGTGAGAGTGTAGGCCCGAATAAAATAAAACACAACTCGATAAAACAAGGCTACTTCACTGTAATTCAAGTACAAAGTAAGCAATATTGAATTCAACTAGACTTGACGGCAAAGCTGGTAGGCCGGACATGTTCATTCAAGCCGAACCAAAGTCCTTTTTCGTGAAGGTTGTTATGAAGCGGAAAATACCCGGAAAAGCTGCGCCTGTCTGCTGAGACATTGACGCGATAATTTTGAGAGAATGATGCTGCGCTGCGTCCATCGTCTGAGGATTGGAAGAAAATAGTGGAAAATTACCTCCTGCCTGGAAGCAGCAGTGGAAATCCATGGAAATCTACTCTCTTGTTTTTGTGACGTCTCCTTCCTGTTTTTAATCTAGTTGGCCGTTCTCCAGTTTAACCTCTCTGCCATTCGTTTCTTATGTTAAAACTTGGAAATTGAATCTCTTATTCATGAGATTGATGTCGGATTGAATATTTTTTCTAACATAGTACAGAAGAAGTGGGATTTCTTCCCAACTTTCAATCCGGTCCTTCAACTTTAATTTGTTTTTGCTGTTTTGGTCAATTCTTATCAACTGGAGATTGAAAGTAAAAAAGTATTTTAGAGATCAAAACTATGTCTTTGTCGTTTCAAACATTCAATAATTGGAAGTTCAATTATTAAAAAAAATTATTATTAATGGATATCAAAGTACCCTCTTCAAATATTTTTATTTTGCATAACATATTTCATCGTATTAGTCATCAGCAAATGCAAATAAATGTTTAATTGCATTTGATAATGGCTAATACGCTGAAACATGTTATGCAAAATTAAAATATTTGAAAATGTACACTTTGATATTCATTAATTGAAAGTTTCATAAATACAGTAGCCCTAAAAATAATTATTATGTCGTTTCAGTAATAAATTACTTTAGTCTATCTTCCCATATCTCTTTCGAAATATAACTGAATAATAAGTAGGGGATGCTCGTTTGTAGCTAATTCTTAATATTCTTATCCCGAATTACTGTCATCCCAATTTACAAAAATTGTTTTGATAATTATTGTAATTTGCTATCACACTATAGACTAAATTTGTATTGCTCAAGTATTTTTTTTTTTTGAATTCGCTGATTACTTCTACTGATAAGTTTCTCAAATGAAAAGAAATAAGGTACTTGTATGTTTCTCCAAAAAGTGAATGTTTCTTTCATTCATGTCTTTCCATGGAAAAATTGTCCAATCATAATGAACTCTTCGACTTTTATCTGAGTAATATCATTCATTCATCCTTCATCGTACGCTTTTCATGTTGAACACCCTCATTAAGAGTATCTCAAGCAATAATGATGTTATCTACGTCTATCCAGGTGTTATCTAGATGTCAGTCTTGGGGTGAATAATAATTATTCACCCCTCTGGATTCAATCCAGGAACTGGATTCATTCACTGGCGGCTTGTGCCCACGAAACAGGTGAAGTGCTCGTATCTTTTACTTTATAGCACTTCACCTGCTTCGTGAGCAGGAGCCGCCAGTGAATTCATTGCCAATTTGAAAATGAAGAAAATCAAACAAAAAGAATGAATTTGAATTTTATTAATTTTCAAATTAATAATGAATCCAGTTCCTGATGAGGTCTGGGCACTGATCCGTCAAATTTAGAAGTTGTTGAATAGGCTACTTGAATAATACGTGACATTATTTATACATGACAGGCACAAAATTAAATTTCTTACTGAATGAAATGAGCGAGACTCATAAATTTTATTGACTTTTTCCATTAGTAGTAAGCATAGATTAAATAAATAATCATAAATCAAGTGAAAAATTGATTCAGACTCTTCTTCGCACACGGGCATTTTCATGTTAAGTATATTCTCTATATTCTCATGAACCCTTATAAAGTGTATAAATGTCTTATAAAGTCTATAAATGCCCTGTAAAGTGTATAAATGCTTGTAAAGTGTAGGTATCCTTGTAAAGAGAAGTGGATTGATTTGATATAGGCTACATCGTACTGACTGCGAATACTTCTTTTTTCATCCTAGAGTTTCCTTGCTTATTAGTATATTAGGAGAAAAAACTATTAGGTGGACTTGGTGGAGAAATAGAAAACATGCTCGACAATCATTTCATCACAATGGGATGTCCGTTATAACTGTCGCTCATCCTGAAATTATTGATTTCATGCATATCCTATACCGTGAAATTATATTATCAACATTGAATCAAAATAGACAAGCATACGGTACTTGTTTTTGTATATTATTGAGAGAAATGTTTCGCAAATTCTAGACAAAATGGTTTTGCATCATTTTTGGGAGAAATGTTTTGCAACACTCTTGGCTCACAAGATATCAATAAGGAAGTCCTGATCATGGAAATTCCCTTCATTATCATGCATGTTTTACTATTTCCATGAATATAATATTAATTCAACTCTCAGTTTGGAAAATTATATGTTACATTCATGAAAGTTAGAAGAGCGGTCTATATGCATATAGAATCATTGTTTAAACGAGTATGTCTAATATGTATGAGTCATTGTCTATGTTAAATGTTGGAATACTATTGTAGAAGCTATTCAACTAAGATATTTAAGCCGCGAACAGCTGGTTTGTAATAGAATTAGGCAGTTTCGCAACCCTGCTTGAATTTTCTGTTCATGATGATGCATGTTACTGTAGTTGATTTCAGTGGTTATCCGAATTATAAACGAGATCTACAGAATAATATGATTTCTTACAGTTTATAACAGTTATTCACTTGATAATTTTCTTGATTTCCAGGAGTGACGTGGTCGGAATAGTGAATCCTATCCAAGAATACCCCGAATACTCAGCTAAAGGACGTTGGCCTACTCTGAGAGAGACCGGCGAGCAAATCCGTCCACCGTTGAGAGCATGGGACACGAGAAGCGATCTCGTGGACCACAGGAGAGAGCATACGGACATTGTCAGCAATAATAATATAGCCAATCAACAGGTGGGATCAGCTAAGATGAGAAAATACATACAAGTGGAGCCCGGATCTAACAAAACAGTTCATCCCAAAGTGGTTGGGAAGGTGGAAAAAAGTGGATATTCGGTTCCTCAACTATCATCACTCCCTTCCCACAATCGAGAGGTTGATACCGAAAGAAATCTATCAAGCTCTTTTACACCTATCACTCCCCCCACCCCAACTACCCCTACCGCACCACCACTACCTTCTGCCCCAGCCTTGACCAAACCCAAACTAAAGGTGGTCAACGTTCCGAAATTCGAGGCCTCTACTAAATTCTCTTCCTTCCCCAACGAGGATGTAGCCCGAGTGGAGCCCGACTACACTCCACCAGTGGTTCGCAAACCCTTCGACACAGTCAGTGGTGCACCTAGCGGAGGGTTGCGGCAGCAGAAATCGGCGGCAATGATGTCGCTACATGAAGCAATCAAAAGCCGGCCCCCGTTGAAACCTGTTTTCAGTAGGATGAAATCAACTGACTGTTGAATAGCGAGTTAAACCATATTTATAGGTATTTGATTAGAGGTGAACATTGTTGATCATAAGAGGTGATTACTAGTTAAAAATATAACGAGTAAGACAATAAGTATATTTGATTAGAGTTGAAGTGATTTGAAATTAGGTGATGTTGAAAGCTCTTCGATCTAAAGTGACCTGAAGCTGCATTCTAAATATGTATTAATTTATAATTATAATTTTTGAATTCTTCTCTAATGTTATTTGTATGATTGTTCTGATTAGTCATTGATGCGATCGATTAACTATTCCAATTTTATAAAAATAGGAGTGTCCTTTATCTAATAATCCAACTCTACAGCTGTTCCAACATTGCACAGGTTTCTCCAATTTGAAGCGGGTTTCAATATACAAAAAATCAATACAGTACATCATTGAGCAGGCTGTAGAGTGTAAAATGTTACTGTTGTAGAATGGTTATCGAATGAGTAGCCTACTGGTCGAGAACTGTATAATAGCGCTCTTATATTAGATTAGGTTACTCTTTCAATGAATGAAATCAAAGAGGATCCTATATAATATTTAAAGATAGCTCTTATTCAATAGCGTATTATAATAGAGAATTTTGTTATTCTATGATGAAATACAATATTCAAAAATCAACTGAACATTGTTTTCTTATAATAAAACTTCTAATAAATTACATTTTTTTCAAGCAAGCGGTACTTCATTCTACCTACCAATTCAGAATAACAAACTTCAAGAGCTACAACATGATATTCCATTATTCTTTTATTGAAAATTATAAAACTATACATACAATAACAGTCAATACAAGTTACATTTAAAAATAATATTATCAATGGAAGAATACAAGTTTATGATAAGGTTTCTTATGTTACATCAAATTGAATGATACATCTAAAACAGTAAACAGTAAACTCTATAAGATAAGTCTCCAATAATTTTATCGAGTAACTCTTGCCTTATGATTCTTAAAATCCATTCTCAAGTCACAAAAATACTTATCGATCAATTCAATGCTTGTATTTTCCACACATATACAATATATTATTCACTCGTACAGCATGATCCCATTATTCGATATTATTTTTGGAAGAGTTCTACATTGATATTAATGAGAACTCAGATTCAGATTTGTTTCGAGTTCTGTGTACTTAACATAATGTTTTTGCTCCTCTATAAAAACTCTGGTATATGATATACCTTATGCTGTTGAATCAGAATACTCTCAAATTCTATTAATACTATATTATTTACAATCTTGTATATCATTCCACACTAGCTTCATACAATCACAATCTCATATAGGAGGAAACAATATTATTTATCATGATAACGAGAAATTCACAACATCCATTTCTATCCATCCACTCGGAACATACTAATAAAATAATAGATAGTGGCAAAAAACTTGTATCTGTTATAATGTTTTTTATTGCACTGTCAACTGTGAAAAAAATGAATTACAATATTATTAATATCATTTATACAGTCTCATCAAGTCCATATGATTCATTTCCAACGTATCTTATTATTCACGATTACCACAGAGAAGCTAGATCCTTTACATCCTTATCTGGTATTGTTATAACTAGTCAAGGAAAAAAATGTTATTACTTGGATGGAAATGTCTTTACTTGGGGATTTCAACTCTACGATGGCTCAAAAAATGATGTCTTATAACAAATGTTTTGGAAGGACTTTCATAATTATTGTTTGTTCACTTGATGAGAGACAACGAATTGTGTGGCACAGTTTTCATCACATACAACACCCGTGGCTTTTTGAGCAGTGCAATTTCGTTGGATCGCGATGCCAGAGGAGTGTCAAAGGTCCAGGTATGATGCATTCCGGGGGCAGGCGGTCTTAGCAGGGTGAACCTTTTCGCCTCTTCTCTCAGGATGATCTTCAGCGGCGTGATGATGGCGAGGGGAGGGTGCGCGTGGTAGATGGGCGCTCGATCGGGAAGGACTCGAGGAGGAGTGGGGGATGCTTCCACGGGAGGAGGAGGAGGTGGAGGTGGAGGATGATATAGATCGGAATGAAGAGTGGCGGGAACAGCTGGTCTGGAGAACGTCAGCGCTTTTGGAGGACGTTTCACGTGTTTGTACTTCAAAGATGGCGAACTTTTGTAACCGCTATCAAAATGAGAGTTACTCATCACTGGATATCTACTATCAGAGTTAAGATTACTCATTACTGGGTACCTCATAGCTTTACCACGAGTTTTCGAATTCCCGTAATACTTATTCACATCTCGATGTTTATGCTTCTTTGAACCACTTCCTTTCAAACTATTAAACCTGAATGCATTATTGTGTTCTACATGCGGCGAGTATTTACTTGAGTCGTAAATCTGTTCTTTATGTTCTTCAGAGTTGTAATAGGGTGACATTGTACTTCCCTCCTCCTCATTATTGTAATTATAGTTGTTGTTGTCATGAGTATAGTGATCGTCGTGATTTGACGTTGTGGGATCAGGTCCTGGTCCAGAAGAGCCAGTCTGTTCATAACTTCTTGTGTCTTCCCCCGATGTATTACCAGCTTCCGTTGATACCTCATCAATATTATGATGATCGTGCTGATCATGATGGATATGATGATCATGCTGATCATGATCGATATGATGATCATGTGGACTGTTATCATCGAAATGCCCCATCTGTTCTTGGCTGTCGTTGTGGTAGTGCTCTTCAAAACTACTGTGACTATCACTGTAAGGACGCTGCGTTGATGGGAACTCCTCGTCATAGGTTGGTCCTTTGTAGAAAGGATACCCGTAATCGTAATGTTCATCTTTTAGTTTGTTTTTAGTCTTCTTTTTCTTTTTTCGAGCACCATGATTGTCGGCAATACTGTTGCTGTTGACCTCGTTGTAGGAGTGCTGTTCGTCCTTGTTGGTGTCATGTTGGTGATGTATGGAGATGGCGAGGGGGTTGATGAGTGGCACCATCAAATGAGGAAGAATCTTGACGGTCCTAAGTTGGGTGGGGCGCGGACCCCCCGTCGAGTCGGAATACTTGTGCTCGGGAAACTCCGAGTGAAGAATCTGCGACGGCTTGAATAGCGGCTGCCAGCGGCCTAGAAAATAACAAAGAATTCATTTAAACAGATTAATAACAGAATGAATTGATTCTAGGGATATTAATAGACATTGAGAGAGATGGTGAGATTTGAACTGGGAAAAAGAAAAAGATGTAGTGATAATTGATCGATAATAGAAAAGGCTACAGAATATAACTTCTTTACATAAATAGATTCGTGTGAAATATACTTATACAACATGACTTCCTCGTGTTTTTCACTGTTTCAATAATATCAAATAATTCAATTAATAAAATTTTTATCACGTACGTAACTCATTATATTCGTCAACCCCTCATTCAAGTTTCAACACTATAATTATTACTCACTCAATCACCAGCTCTCTTCAGTCATTGATGTAAGATAAGAAAGTTTTTGCACTGATAGATACTTGTGAATTTTGCATTTCTAAATTTTTGGAACAAGAAAGGATACTTTGCAACCATCAATACAAAATCTTCGATTTCTATTTTGAATGTGATTATCTTTTTCCAGAAATCATTAATGAATAGATTTATATATTGTGACTCTTATAAAGACTCGCTTTGAAATGGGAAGACTTTTCCTATTAGAGCCCTATCAAGATTTGGGGTAGGAATGATAGTTATTATCATATTATAGCGTACTTATACGTTTTAAGTGCTCAAAAAATACCTGACTGAATATTCCATCCATCAATCAATTCAAGCTATTCTTAACTTGATTTCATGGTATGGAGAATATGGAGAGTGTCACTCCCTCTCATTGTTCTGATTATCTTATCTTATTATAATATTTATGATACGTTCAAAAACAAATAGTTACATAGAAAAATTATTGTAAAAATAATACTCTCATGGAACATATTCATAGAGTTTACAAAAATTTCTAATGGAGGTATTATTGTGCCTGTATTGTACTCTATGTGAAAGCAGCCTACGGAAACATTTACCATCAGATATTGCACAACACTCATACTTAGTGTAATCAACCGCGCCTTAATACAAAAACGATAGTGAGAGCATGGCTTATTCATTTTTGATGCACTCACATCTAATAAGACGAGTCTAACTGTCGAGTGGCTTCAGACAAAGTTCAATTCACTTTAATTTTACACGGCTGTAATTGTTCGTTTAAAAATTGAGTGGAGCGAGACATTTTTGATATCGTTCTGAAGGTGTAGAAAGCTCCCGGATAAGAGACGCAAGGACGGGTTATTTGTGGATGCTACACGTTGAAAGTATATTGTTCTGTTTGGTTGTGGAGAAAGGCGACGTCTTTGTGTTTAGTTGTCCGGTCAGAAAGAGTAGAGATCTTCGGATCTACGACCCGCGCACGCTGGTCTGGAGACACATCTAGATGACTCCTCTTCTTCTTTCTCATCATCACCATCTTCTTTTTCTTCTTTTCTTTTCCTTCTGCTTCGTTCTGGTCCATTATTCGCCATTAGTCTGCTACCGACACGAGTAATAAGCGACAATAAATCTCTTTGGAGATATCGCCCAAAGGTATGCTTCGCGTTATTTAAGAAGACACACAGTTTCAATTTAAATTGTATTGTAACAGCGTGTCTTCTCATGTTGCGCGATCTGTGGCCTACCAGCCCGGCTTCTGGATGCTGGGGTCCTTTCGATGATGATAGTTTTCCACTGGAGACTTCTCTAGAAGTCTAAATCGTGGCTGATCTTTTAAACGCTACAACCATGGTTTTCGAACCAATCTAACACTGAGTTCATCCAACTCTCATTGTGCTAGTAATTCTTTCATTTGCCTTGTCAATCAATCGATCAAGAAAGAGTAGATAGATCAAAATATACATTTATCATACATATTTTATTCATTTATGTATTAATCTAATGACAAACACACTTGATAAAGTTCAGTCCGAATGTTTCTGAAAATATTACCTGATCTATTCAAAGTACGTTACATCTTCTACGAGTAAGTTACTAGTACTTTGATTACAATTTAATCTATCACTACTTTCATTTACTGGGGTGATATTATGGAGAGAATGAATGGACAACTCAATCATCTCCTGAATTTTTGTTCAGAAAGTCTCAATCGTCGTCGTCTTCCTTTATTAAGGATAAGGCAAGTCAATGTAAATTATAATTTATTGTCATTCGTATTCGATAGACTACATCACGCAGATATTTCTACTAATAGACAAATGAAGAAATTGAAGACTTGTTCTTGATATATTCATATTCTTGTTATGAGTTGCAAGTACATACGTACTATTAATGATTTTCACCATGAAGTTCTTGCAATTCTAACAAGAGCCTGAACTCCTTTCAATTTGTTTGAACTTGGAAATAAATAATATATTGCAGAATGGAAAGTAGTAGTATCATCAAGGGCAAAGTCAAAGGTTTTATCGGTTTATCAAGTAACATTCTGAAAACTTTAACTTCAGACACAAAAGAATAAGAATGAGCCTTGAAATTGAGTGATATCCCTCATGTGATTCATATCCACTCATACATAACAATGATTCGCAAAGTTATTGTTTTGTCATAAACATAACTTAGTAGTGATTTTCATATTTTACTCAAATGAAATTTGAATTCTCAGTGCTTCCAAACTACAGAAAGTTCATTAATTCATAATATAACTGGTGCCAAAAATTAAGGCCGTCTCGAATGTTTCTTGTATGTTTTTATCAATGTCTAATAGTTAGCCAGTAATTCGAACATCTGACTGAAGTACGTATTTAGTAACTCTTTTCTCTTGTCTAATGGTCTGATACAGTTACGCAAACAATATCAACATTAAAAGCATAAAGAAAGCACTGTATAGTAAAGTATAGTGTAGTAACTTATAACCTTTCTCTATGGTAAAAGGAACAGACGAAAACGCTCAAAAACCAGCCAAATTCAATTTTTATTCCTATTTTTATAATGATAATTAATAATATCTCATATTTTATAATTTATTTTTTCCTCCACTGCATAACTTTGCTTTTAATTGTATTTTTTTATTCACTTTATGTATAACTATAGTTATAGCCGGCAGGCTCGCTTCGCTCCCCTTCTCCGCCTAGCCAGGTGGCCCGACCCCTGGACCCCCGGCAATATCAGTGAGTCAAACAGGCTCGCTTCGCTCGCCTGCAAAACCTCTATCTGTGTCAGCTGAGACAAACATACTCGCTTCGCTCGCTTGAAATTTCCTTTCGAAAGGAATTCCTTTGATCATAATATCACTTAAGAGGGTTCTTTCCAGTAATCGTTCTGAATTTTTTGTTCTATTACCGCAGCTCAACCTAGGTATATGATTTGAACGTATTAAGTTCAGTAGTTTACGTGAAATAAACAAAAGTGCAGATTCCAAACATTCGGAAACCTTATTACAGGCGTAACATCCGAAGGATTTCGAAATTTATTGAACACAACATTTCTAGACCTAATCTGGACCTGTTTACCAAATTTCAACATTTTCTGCCAATTGGTTCTCGAAAAATCTAAGAAAAACTACGAAAATTCCGAAAAATAGTAAAACGCTAATATTGAACGTAACCTTGGGAAGTATATCGAACATAGTTTGAAACTTGATTCAATATCTTCCAAATTAGTTTATCTATAATCTCGCTGAACCATTGAATTTACCGTAAGGATTGGTCGTATCAAGGCGGAAGATATGCAACCCGCAATACATTTACAGTTTTGAAAAACTGATTACTGGCGTAATCTTGAACGGATTACAAAAATATTTTCATACAACATTTCAAGACCTTAGACGAACCTTTTCACCAAATATCAACATTTTCTACCTATTGGTTCTCGAATAAATGAGAAAACGCCGAAAAACTATAGAAAAACTCAAATATTTGGTGTATCCTTATGAAGTTTTAAAAATCCTTTCTTAGTACGCGTCTAACGGTCCAACTTAACATGCCTGCCAAATTTGAACGCATACGGTTTGGTAGTTTTTTAGTTCTGCTGATGAGTGAGTGAGTGAGTGAATGAATGAATGAGTGCCATTTCGCTTTTATAGATATAGATTGTATGAGGATTGCGAATTCTTAATCATCAACTAGTTTTCAATAATTATCTGAGGATTCAATTATGACGGACCTTGAGTGGAGCAGTCGCAGTGTCCGCCCTCGGCGTCGTGTTTGGTGGTAGATTGTGCCTCCAAACAAGCGGCGCCCGTGGCCAACACGACTACCAGCGACAGCGGCAGCCAAGGCGAGCCCCTTCCGCTCATCGTCGCACCAATCTCCACGACCACATGTCCACTGTTCAGCCAGATCAGCCTCTCTCGTCAACCATCTCTATCTATCTCCACCAGTTTTCGTATCAAGAACAGCAGCTCCTGTGAAGAAATTGATATAATAGTTATCAATAACATTTAAGAATTGATGAATTTTTCATAATAGTGCTCGAAATCATAAAACAAGTAGTAGCCTACGAGTAAGAATAATTAACTCTTCTTCCAAATTTTTAATTTATAATATAGGTAATTATTTGTTCAATAATCTATATTCTGTCAAGATTATTGAGAGTATCTCAACTGCACACTCAGATATTTTGACAGAGATTAGTCTCTATGGAGAAATTTCTGATTCCAATCGTACTCCGGATGAAAGTAACACGTAAGTAGTAAATTAGAGGTGGTAGAAAAAATGTTCCATTTCCAAATGCATATCTACAATGACTACAATAAAGAATGGGGAAAATTATCTGTTCAATATTCATATAGATGTTTAACTTGGTTAACGATGTTGAAAAATGAGAAGCAACAATTAAAAATGAAGGAGAACCTGTAGAGGAACAATGAGAACAATGAATGGTTTTATTTTATGATAGTTGATGCAGAAACAGTATTATTTTACGAGTTCAGGAGCTATCTCCCTAAAATCTGTCTCGATTGAGCCAGTTGCTCTCCAAATAATTTAAAATTTCGATTATTTGGGTTTGAAAAGAAGGGAGGGTAAGTGAAACACGAAGAAAACTGTCTGAGTAGAACTATAATACTTAATGTATTGATGAGTATGTCTTTGTTCTGATCATGTTGGGATCTGTTGACAAATCTACTGAGGGGATCAAATTAATTAGTTCATCTTCATTACACCTACATTAGACAATAATCTCCCTAATCCTGAATAGCATTTTTTGATAATAATGATTATTTCTGAGTCTGTTCTAGATTCGAGGAACAATGTAGACCTATAACGGTGCTCTCTTGTCTTGTGCTTTGAACATTATTGTTGAACTTCATAACAATTTCATCTATTAGAAACACTCCTATGATTAGGCCTACCAAACTTCCACCCAATCCCAAACTTTACATTGAATTACAAATCCATTATACTATTTTGGAACATTGTCTCATCTGAGATTTCTCAATCTCAATCATTGGCAAATTTCCCAACACTGATACAAAACATTGTTGTCTTATTCTCGCCAATGTGCAAGATTTAGAAAAGTAAAACGAACAAATTGAGAAACTATTGCTTCAAAATCGCCGAGAAAAACTTAAATCCACACAGAGTCTGTAAATGGTAACAATCAAGTCACTCACTTCTTCAGTGCTTTCTTTGCCAAATAACAATTTCGGAGCGGACAAAGTATATTGAGCGTTTTTCTAGTGCAATCGTGCCTGGCCAAACTAAGCTCATTCGCACGTGCTCAGGAAAGAAGAAGAAGAAGAAGAAGAAGAAGAAGAAGAAGAAGAAGAAGAAGAAGAAGAAGAAGAAGAAGAAGAAGAAGAAGAAGAAGAAGAACAAGAACAAGAAAAAGAAAAAGAATAAGAAGGAGGAGGAGAATGTAAATAGGAGTAAGAATAAGAGAAAGAAGAAGAATATGAAGAAGAATAAGAATAAGGGAAAGAAGGAGCAGAAGGAGAAGAAGAATAATTATGAATAAGAATAAGAAAACGAAGAAGGAGGAGAAGAAGAAGAGAATGATGAAAAAGAAGGTGGCGATCAATCTACGCACGCATACACTCAAACGCGCAATAAAGTAGAATAGCAAAAAGCTTTTGACAAAACATTAGTAGTTCGTGACCCACCTCCCGGCACGAGCCAATCATTGTTAATCGCACTCCAATATTCACGGATCAGGAGCACACAGATCACGCATTGCAAATAGAGAGAACAGGCTATGATGATAGAAAGCAAGATCTGTTGAAAAGAGACAACACTGATGATGAGAGGGAATATAAAATACGGAGAGAAAATAATTTGAGTTGATATGTTATGCGAGATGAAGGAGAGGGGATGGTAGAAGGATGGTGATGTGACAAGTAGCAGAAAAGAGAAAATGACGAGGAGGTGGTGAAGAAGAAGGAAGGAAGAAGAAGGAAGGAAAAAGAAGGGAAATATATAGAAGTCAAATGTCAGAGAAGAGAGAGATGAAGAGTGAGGACAAGGAGGAGTAGAAATTGGAGAAGAAAGGGAAGAATGGATAGAAAAGAAAGAATGAATAGAGGTAAATAAGGAGGAGGAGGAGGAGAAGGAGGAGGAGGAGGAGGAGGAGGAGGAGGAGAAGTAGGAAGAAGAGGAGAAGGAGGAGAGATGAATTAAAAAAAGTAGAAGAGAGTTTTGAGGAAAAGTGGAATGAGATGTAGAAGAGAAGAAAACGTTATAAAAATTTCCCGTTATTGAAATTTCGAGAAATTGAGCGGATTATTTCGAAAGAGTAGTAGAATTACAAAAAAAAGCTAACAAGGAGCAGGTGAATGAGAGTGAGATGAAGAGTTAAGTAAGAAGAAAGAGGAATAACTGAGAAAGAATATTAAAATAATCGAGAAGGAATAAAATGAAAAAGATCTGATAATGAGACTTAAGAGGATAAGGTGAACATAAAGGAGATGGAGATGATGAAGCAGAATAAGAACGTGATGGACATAACAATATGAAAAAATGAATTTATGAAAAATGAGTACTGATGAACGAGTGGGAGTGTTAACAGAAACGAGATTATGGAGAAAGGTACAGAGAGATATAATGGAAAATGGAAGGAAGAAAAAGAAATGGAGGCACTCAAAACAGATGTCAAGAGGTAAGCCGATTTCAAAAAACGAGAAGATAAGAAAAAGAAGAAAGTAGAAGACAACATTAGCATACAATTTTATAATAAAAGAAGAAAGTTGATGTCGTTTTTGTCTGCGCTTGTAACAAGAGCACAAATAAAACAGAATAAAGTCCTTCAAAAGGATAGTCATCTGAATAAAAGTAAAGATGAGAGTCACCTGGTGACATGATGGAGCCTGGAACTACGATGAAGATGGTTTTTAGGCGAAGGAGGAGGAGGAGGAGGAGGAGGAGGAGAAGGAGGAGAAGGAGGAGCATGAGGTGGAGGAGGAGGAGGAGGAGGAGGAGGAGGAGGAGAAGAAGAAGAAGAAGAAGAAGAAGAAGAAGAAGAAGAAGAAGAAGAAGAAGAAGAAGAAGAAGAAGAAGAAGAAGAAGAAGAAGAAGGAGAGCATTATAAAATGAAGAGGAATTACAAGAAAGAGAGTTGATCCTCTCTTTGACCTCTACCCTGCAACACGACTGCTCTGTCCCCATTTAAGAGAGCGAATAAATTAAAAGCGGCTTAAAATTTGCGTCCGACAACGACAATCATAAGAGAAAGAGAAGACGCAGAGAAGGAGATGGAATTGAATTGCAGCCGATTAATGGAGCAAACAGATTGTATTTATTTGGTGACCCCCTGAATTAAGACGAATTTAGTTATGTATTAATATAATTTACATCCAGAAATACTATTATAGGCCTATATAAGAGTACCAAACTATTCTCTTTGTAGCCAGTAGGCCAGTACTGCATTTACTCCAACCAGTCATTTTGAGACAGCAATAAATGATGCAAAATTTTTTGAAAATACAGAGTACAGCTTCTGTATCCTTTGACACCAATAATGACGGTGTCCAATATCATTCACCCTACGATTTGCGATTCAATTTGCAATTTTGCATAAATACGTATTATTTGCGTGATATAATTTTTCATGTTTATAATTATTTTTCAAGTTTTGGAATGATTATTTCAATGTATTTTCTGTATTTATTTCTTCTATAAACCATCTAAATTCAAAATTTTGTATGATGTTTTTAAAAAGTGAAAATTGTGTGAAGTGAGAGAGTGTAACAAGTAACATAACCTGAATTTGGACATTTTATAAAAATTGGTGTAGAAGAAGTTTTGGGCTAACGCCTGTTTTTTCTCTCCTTTATTGTATTATTTTGATAAAATAAATAAATAAATAATAATATATATTATATATTGAAATATTTGTAGATGCTAAAAACGTGAGCAATAGCTGGCAAACAGTAGTAGAGTTTCACATTGGCTATTGTGAACCAACTTCAGAGAAAATTTAGAGCTAAATTGGAAGTGATATGTGCAACACAATTATATTTTGTGTAATAAGACGTGTTTAACGAAGTAAACCAACATCTGTTCTGCTTAGCTCGTTTTCCCAAATTATTTTAGAAAATAATGTCACCCAACAATTTCATGTGATGCTCTACGTTGTTGATTCACTCCAAACTTTTGTATGCATAATCATTACTATATTTATTGAACATTATAAAATTCATCATCTTATTGAAATTGAAATTTATTTACAGTTTACATTGTTTAGAAATAACTTACGGTACAGTATTTACATTTTTCTCAATAGATGAGTTTTATATCTTCAATAAACAGTACAAAAAACATGAAACTCACAAGACATCCTGAAAAAGCGACTAATTGGATGTATTAAACTTGACTATACATTTAAATGAAGTTTGAACTGTGATTCAACATTTAAAACTGCTTTTGAATTTTTTATATGATTTAAGGCCCAGAGAAATAAAGTATTGAAAGTATCCCCACAGAGAAGGAAAGAAAATTCCAGAGAAAATTCAGAAAAGGGGAGAATGAAGTGAGTGAGAAGAAAATTTTACCTTCTCTGTGCTTGAAAAGAGATGTTGATTGCTTGCCTCGATCATGATCATTTGCTAAATAGAATCATCATTAATTTCCAGTCTTCCTTATCGAACTACAAAAACTTTGTTGCAGCCTAATCTATTTCGAGCTCAATTTTGAGTCCACATTAGAGTTTTGGTCCAAAGGAACCATCAGTCTTCCAAGATGTGCCACACAAGATCTATAATTTCCTGTTCGCTGAGAAACTATGAATATCATTTCCGCAGCCGAATGCTGATGAGTTGCCTTCTATTGAGGAGAAATCATTCATTAAGTTCAAAGGTTATGATCCGCGCCGGAATTCTTCAAAAAATCTGAATAGTAATGGCATATCCTACGCTCTCGACTTATCGTCACTGAACCATTTGAATATTATAATAACTGCTTGTTGACGTTTCTGAACTACATACACGCGTTAGCGATAATAAAATGCAAGATTGTTATACTCGTGCAACTTGAGAAGACACGCTGTTACAATTTAAAAAGTATTGTTACGAAGTGTCTTCTTGCTTGCGGCAACTTCAGTTGATATTCTCCTTGTTGGCATTTTAAGACGTTATCGAGTGTTGTTTACTATTGTTATCATTATAATGAGGACTCATGAGACAAGACCGCACCTACTTAAAAGGGCTTGAAAATAAATTGCTCACAAAGTAGACTAGTTTGTGAACCGGGCAGGAGTGGACTAGGATATGTTCATTCTGTGAACCTAGGTCATATTCAAATGGGCAAATGTCTCTTTTGCATACTTATGCCCAACAAATTTGCTCGTGTACCACCATCCTTAGCTCGTGTACAAAATAGTACGATACCATACTAAATTACCTGGTGTTTATAAAAAAGAAAGGCATGGTAGATGCATGGGTAGAGCTTTGAATGTACTCAAATGAAGACGGATATTTCAACAGAACTATAAATTTTTCACTTCTAACCTATATTATATAAATTATTTGAGTTCCTTATATTGTTTAATCCTATAAATTAATTGGAGAATGCTTGTATATTCTGTGAAGAACGATTGGTTCAATAGGATAGAATGAGATATAACTTTATTTGTGTAACTTACAGTTCCATAGCAATACGAAGAATGTCGAGTCACAAAGTTTTAAAAATTATGAAATAAACAATCAAAGAGTAACACTTATCCCACAGAAACACCCCAAGCTCCCCTATATCACTTCTTATTGGTAATTGAAAATACTGTATGTTAAATAATGTGAAATAATATTCATTTGATGTAAATTTTGCAATAGAAGTTTCCTCAAATAAATGCATAAATAAGGTAACAGAGTGATTATTTATAGGTAGTTTACTTGTTAGTACTTGCATTGATTTCTGTTCCCTGCTATTGTATGTATTGATTCTTTATGTGGGTGGATGAATTTATTATTAATTTCGTTTAGACAATGTTTAATTTCTCTCTTCACCTAAATATCGGGAAGCTCTACTGAATCGGAATTTTTAGAGGACTTTTTAAATGCGAAATAGGTTTCTGAATTCTGCAGGTAGGTGTCAGTAGTTACTTTTCACAGTCCATGTATTAAGTATTTGGGGAAGTTGATGAAAAAGGACGATGCCAAAACTACTATTACACAAGGTTATTACAATTCACAAAGGTTATTCCGATTTGAGGAATCTATAAAAGTGGTAAGGAAATCTAAAGGGTAATGATTTATATATTTATTAAATGATGTATATTTTTTCGATAAAAATATTAGGGCATGCGCATGGTACTAATAGACTAAGTATACATGTCTACTATATCTACGGTACGGTACTACGAAGTTTTGAACTATGTCACATTCTATACTAATCTCCACCACTCGTTCTTAATTTGATTATGGGCACTCAATATTAGACAGTTATAAAGCAACCTTCTCTTTGATAACCTTGACTACTACATGATTACAGTGATGATTGATAATCAAATGTATTTTTTATCGAGCCTAACTACTTGTTGAATATTACTTGTTATGTCAAATGAGAGATGCGTTGCTCTCTAATTTCAATTTATCTGCTTACAGGCTTAGTGCTCCGATTTCTTAAAATTATTTACACAGCTTCTCTCCAAGATTATTAAAGAGAAGGTTGCTGATATTGGTAGAAATGAAAAATGGGCGAGACAGACGTTGTGTGACGTTGTGACGATGTTCGATTCAGAACTTCTTTAGTACCGTACTGATATTTTCAGCGAAAAATATCATACGGTATAATAAATAATATGTTGTTGATCTGAGCCACATATATAATTTTTTGTCTTCCCACACCACTTCTCTAGTTTCCTTGAATCGAAGTAAATTTTATTTTAATAACTTAGGTTTCTTTCAATGTCTCACAAACCCAACTAGATAATTCATTAAATTGTCTTTTTTTAGGTAAAGATACTTCTAATCCAATATCGTCTGATAAGTTTTTTTTGCATCCCTGCAATTCTTCTACTTTGAAAATTGTAACAGAAGAATGTAAGTCAGTCAGTCACTTTCAGTAGTTTTGTCATGAAATTAATGTGTGTTGCTTTAGTCAACCGGAAGTTTGGAGCTGTATTATATCTGTGAACTCAATATTTCTTGTTGGTAGTTTGGCTTCTGTTGAATGAAAACGTGACAAACGGCTTCTATTCTAGCAAACACAATAACCAGACATTTTTGGAGATCGGTGTGTACACTACCGTTCTCTTTCATTGTTGCATATTCTCCCAGTATTTTCTCTCTATTCTGACCTACTGATATGAGTTCAGATATGTATTACATACAGTATAATTTTACACAATGAAATGTTTCCAAATACTAAGTCTTTAGGCTTAGATACTGCATTTTAGTTCCACGTATTGGTATTGCTAACAAGAAGTATTGTTGTCACAATATTTGGCTTATTTAGAGATAGGCTGATATACCGTAAAATCAAACTACTCTACCGTTTAAATACTACCATAGCCGTATTGTATGAATTCTTGTTACCGTACGAACGACTGAAGCCTTGCAATACTAATCTGATTTAACATAGAATATCCAACAAGTAGGCTGAATAAAGAATATTTTACAGATATTTCAATAATTTTACAGAGTTGATCTCTCTAGCTTAGGCTGAGGCCGCACTGCCGGTGGGTAGAGCCTGGAGGGTGGAGGGTAGTTGGTAAATCTATAGAACATACACACCATCCACAGTAATACATCGTATGCATGGCATGTGTTCAGCCGGCATCTTAAAATTCTCAAATATGGACAACATAACCTCAAAAAACAGAATGACGTCATACCATTTATACGATGTATTACTGTGGATGGTGTATATGTTCTATAGATTTACCAACTACCCTCCACCCTCCAGGCTTTACCCACCGGCAGTGCGGCCTCAGCCTTGTAGATTAGTATTGAGAAGGAAATCAATGATATTTTGGACTTCGGTTTAATAAGAGGTCATGTTTAATAGCTAATAGTTTTCCCATTATTGAATTCATTCATTCATTTCCTCAGTATCTATTTTCCTCTAAAATCTGATCACTCATTCACTAGGCTACATTATAAGAATATCAAAATTGACGATGCAGTAAATCTTTGAAACATTTATTTAGGTCTCTTCCACTAACATAACTTCTGTCATAATACAAAGTTGTGATTTATGCCTGCTCTTTATTTATTCATGCCACGAAAAAAACGCATAGTGGAACAAATAACAGGCTCTTCTAGGTGCCTGTGCTTCGTAGCACAATTTTGATTAAAATATAATCGAAATTCTAAGGTCAAGTTCAAATTTTTGTTACTGTTCCAAAGGTTTTCCACTCAAAGAAACGATAATCCGATATTGTTATACAGTAGAAATATTGATATATAGCCGGCAGGCTCGCTACGCTCGCCTTCTCTGCCTAGCCAGGGGGTTCCGCCCCCTGGACCTCCGAGAGTATAGGAAGTGTAAGTGAGTCAAACAGTAGAACCTCTGTCAGTGTCAGTTGAGACAAACAGGCTCGCTTCGCTCGGAACTGCAAATTCCGTTCAGGAGGGATTCGAAATTTATTGAACACAAAATTTCTAGACCTTATCTGAACCTGCCCACCAAATATCAGCATTTTCTACCGATTGGTTTTCGAAACAAATGAAAAAAGGCCGAAAAACTATAGAGAAACTCAAATATTTGGCGTACCCATGGGAAGTTTCGAAAACCCGTTCTTAGCAGGCGCCTAGAGGTTTAACTGAACATGTCTATCAAATTTGAACGCATTCGGTTCGGAAGATTTTTAGTTCTGCTGATGAGTGAATCAGTGCCATTTCGCTTTTATATAGAGATAATTGAGAAAATAATGAGCAGCTAAAGTAATGATCCCCTAGATCAGGTTTAGTCTATATTGCTTTTCAAGCTCAGTGCTCTAATGGGAAATATAATAATTGTTGAGATTAATTTAGCGCAGAAAAGTTTTTCCACACGAATAATACCACAAAAATACCAAACTTGAGGAAAAACATTTTTGAGATTGAGGCTTTATGGAAATTTGTTTATAGGGCCCTATAGATAACACTAGTTTGCATGAGAGGGTTGATAAGAGAGCTGGAATAATTATGTCTGTAGGCTAAAGCTCATTGTAAAAACATTTTAAAATGGGCGAGCCCCGAAATTTCCCTGGGAGGGTAAGTAATGTCAACTTTGGGGGATATCAATTTAGTACATTGCATCATAGCATTATATAAATATTCCAATCCTCTTTGATTGTATATACCTGGGAATATATAATGTCGACGATTGAAGACGCTCAATTATAATACTTGAATTCATATCTTCATATCCCTACTATATTATTCATGCATGAGTCTCATTTGTGGGATCACCCTCAACAAGTTGCATTCTTTATAAGCTGTTCATGATCCGCGAAATCGGAATAGTGGATTCAACTATTATCCATCTTTTAAAAAAAGCTGAGAACCGATGTTCTCATCGGTTAATTAATAATAATTTGACGAAATTTTCATGAATATGGAAATCAATATATATTTCAAGCCAATTATTTTGATTCCCTTTTTCGTCAAATCATTATTAGTCTTAAGCTCTTTTTAGAGACTACAATATTCATCCATTGGTCAAGATGATCCAACTCTATCAGAAACTCTCACCCCTTACTCAAGCTCATAATTATCATATTTTACTTGCTCCTGACATCCACATAAATAATGGTATTATCATATCTTATCATTTATTCGTAATACACAATAATAATATTGATGGGTATTGAAAAAAGCAGGCTCAGCCTCCACAATCTCGATCCCAATATTGTAGGATGGTTATATCAGTTGATCAATCATTACATATGGATTGATAATAACATATGTAATAAACAACGTTTGAATTATAAATAAATAACAAGTTAGTTTCTAGAATGAACTCAATGTGAAAGGTTGAAATAAACATAAAGTTGTAACATAAAATGTTATGTTATTTATAGTGAGAAATAGAAATCTCCTATAAATTGGGGGCTCGTCCAAACAAGAAGATCAAAAGGATCTCATGAAGGAATATAATTCAATAGAAGAATTTATTACCAGTGTTGAAGATTTGTGAAAAGTAATTTTTTGTGGAATATTTGCTTGGTGAGTAAACAAAAATGAGCTACTTATCGAAGGCCAATAAGGCAGATCTGATAACGATAGTAGAAGAACTAGGAATAGATGTTCCATCAAATCCGAGAGTCATACAGTTGACTAAACTGATTCTTAAATCCCCAGAATACGATGAAGAGTGTATCAAAGGGATATTAGAAAGATTGGAAAAGGAAAAAGAGTACGAAAGAATAGAAAAGGAAAGAGTAAGAGAGTATGAAAGATTGGAAAAGGAAAAAGAAAGAGAGTATGAAAGATTAGAAAAAGAAAAAGAGTATGAAAGATTAGAAAAAGAAAAGGAAAGAGAGTATGAAAGATTAGAAAAAGAAAGAGAGTATGAAAGATTAGAAAAGATAAAGGAAAAAGAGAGAGAGTTTGAATTGAAGAAACTAGAAATTGAAGCCAAAATTAATAGTAACAATAACGTCTTTCAAAACGACGAAAGAAGAGACCTGATGAAACTGATGATACGGTATGATTCAAGTGTAGATATTAGCGTGTACTTATCAACGTTTGAGAAACAAATCAGTAGAGTGAATGTACCTAAAGAAAAATGGGTTTCTTATTTACTTGGGTTACTACCTCTAGAAATTGGAAATCTAATCACCCGAGAAACTGATGATTTAGCAGATGATTACGACCACATCAAGATGATGTTATTGAAAAGATTCAAACTTAAGCCCAGAGCAGTTTCGACAAAAATTTTGCTCACTCCGGAAAGAAGAATCAGCTACGTGGAGAGATTATGCTTTGAATTTAAATGATTTGTTGAACGAGTGGATTCAAGGATTAGAGGTATTAAATTACGAGGACCTCAAAGAGCTCATGGTGGTCGATCAAGTGAAAAGAAGATTACCATCAGAGTTAAAAGAACACTTCATTGATGATCTTCCAAAACTCAAGAAAGTTGATGAGTTTGTAAACAAACTAGACGAATACGAAGCTGCCAGACGTCACCTGAAGAATGATACCAAAAGATAAATTTAACAACAGCCCGGACAAGAAAATTTTTGTGAAGCACTCAGATGATTCTAGAAAAAATATCAGTTTTAATAATGTCAAGTGTTTTACCTGTAATGAATTTGGGCATAAATCCCCAGACTGTGAACGAAACAAAAGCGTTATTAAATGCTTTAGATGTCACGGACACGGTCACACTGCCAATAATTGTACAATTGAAGAAGGTACAATGAAAAAGGTAAATACAATACGTGTTACCAAATCAAAGAACTTTAATAAATCAAAGAACGAGAAAAGTGTATGATTAAGACCAACGGACATGCGAATAGGGATCGTATGGAAAAGGAGGTTTTGATAAACGATATAAAGTTCATATCTACTATAGATACAGGGAGTGAAGTAACTTTAATGCAAGAGTTGGCTGTTGCTCGCCTAGGAATACCAATTCATTCAATTTCAAAATCTGACGTTGCGTTGAGAGGATTTCATGGAAGATGTGAAAAAGTTCTAGGATGCCTTCAGTTATCAATTGATATTGACGGTGCCAGTTATTTATCAAATGTCTTAGTTGTTCCTGACTATTTATTGGAGTATAGTATTGTTGTAGGCGAAGATATTATTTCTCAAGCAGACTTGAAAATTGAGGAAGAAGTTTATTTTATAAAAAAGCCACAAATTTTTCGAATATTTCAAATAAAGGTAATAGAGAATTCGCAACCAAGCCTTGATCATATAAAAAATTGTAGTACGCGTGAAAAACTTGAAGAATGCATTGGAAATTATGAACCAAATAAACTGCCACCTAAGCTCGGCGACATGGAGCTGGAGGAAGTGGTCAGTGACGAGGAATCAGCTGCTTTGGAGTCCGATTTTGTACTGCCAGAAGAATTCCAAAGGCCCCTAGACAAGCAGACGGACGACAAAGTCCTTGTGTGCACTGAGGAGCAAGCGAAAGTCAAAAATGAGGAGGAGGAGAGGAGAAGAAGAGGGAGGAGAAGGGGAAGGAGAAAAGAAGAAGGAAACATTATCCTTGTTCCCAGTGCGTATGGGTGTTCAAATCTAATGAACGTGCATCTGACTGACGATGTGGATCGTGTCGGGGGACGATCAGTTATTTTTTAATTATTTTTGTTGAGTTTTTTGTTACCCGGCTTGAGGCCAAGCCTCTCTTTTCAGGATGGCCGAGATGTAGGATGGTTATATCAGTTGATCAATCATTACATATGGATTGATAATAACATATGTAATAAACAACGTTTGAATTATAAATAAATAACAAGTTAGTTTCTAGAATGAACTCAATGTGAAAGGTTGAAATAAACATAAAGTTGTAACATAAAATGTTATGTTATTTATAGTGAGAAATAGAAATCTCCTATAATATTGAAAAAATACAAACCTTTAATCCTTGATTTTTGTTAGGATATCTTATTTCATAGAAACAGTCAAATTTGTCGAACAAGGTAAAACGGCAATTTAGCACTGGAATCACACACCAATCAGAACAACACGTTTTCAGAAACCGAAAGTGGTCGAGACCGTAGTCACTGGCCGAACCACACTGAACCGAATCCAGAGCAGACACCGAACAATATCGTCCCGGGTTCGACTCCCACCAAAACTCCAGATCTTCTCCTGGACCTACCAATTGGCGGACAGCACATCTACTTCTCTCTTATCCCACCATCTTTTCCAGTATAGAACTCAAGTTTCATTCTATACACCCTGATCATTTTCCATACCTCTCCACAATTACTACCATCCCCTCTCAATCACTAGATCCTACCTAGAACTGTTTCAATCACAATGTTCAGCTCGAATTTGATTGGGCGTTTGTGTAGCAAGTGAAGGACAAACTGTATTTCTCTGTAAACTCTTTTTTCATAAATTTTAAACCCATACTATTCTGTGTTCCTCTAGTCTCCTAGTTCAAAGATCACAAGACCAGTGGGAGTTGAGAGAATTCAGAACGTAATAATTCTCTCTGGGATTCAAGTATCAGCATCCCTTCTATAATAAATTTAATCACAATATCAAATCAACTGTATGCAGTATTTGAAATAAGCTACTTTTATAGTGAATAAATTGATGTCAACCATCAATAATGAACTTGAATCCATTACAGTATCCTGAATATTCCTTACTTACTATTTCTCTGTTGAATCATAACAATGTTTTCATAAAATTAGTAGTGGAGCTCATCTGTATTTCCCAAAAATCGTATCCTCCTCGGATGGAAAAACTCTTGAAGAAACTATAAATAAACAATTGCAAACTAGAATATTGTAATCGACAATAATAATTATTTTCTAGTGAAATTTTATTATTTCACAGGCTGATATGTTACTCAATGCTACTGGATTGCATGTTACTATTATATTATATTATTTGAATTGAAGAAAGACTTGGAACCTGGATTGTTTGATTTCCATGAACCCTTCCGTGATTAGGCTAACTGCAGCGCATGATATGAAACTCTTGAAGAAACGATAAATAAAAATTGCAAATTGTATTAACGGTTCGACGAAGAAGTTCCTTGGACCAAATAATTCCTGTGATTATAGGCCTTAAAGATTCTTATGCTGATAATATTGAAGAATGGAAAATCTTCCAAATACGATAAGAATTTCATCTTTATGGTTTGAGGATCCGTTCTCAATAGGATGATGAAAGAGTGATTCATGTTGAAATTTGATTTTGTTTCTGAGGATCCATTTCTTATTATGACGAAAGTATTTGAAATAATTCCATAGTGATTATAGTAACTTCATGAATCACTTTATCTTATTTTTCAACTACTGTATTTCAATTTTTGAACTCTTTACTAGTAGTCCTAGATATTTGCTTGAAATTTCACAATAATTACATAGCTTAAGCTAAGATATCCTGAATCCTTATGAACTATGATAATTGTACATTCTCAATGTTCAAAATCTCATTAAACTTCATCATAATCTTTCTTATTATAATATCACTCTATGAATAAATTCCAAATTCAATTTTTATAGTAATACATTATTCATTATAATTAATCTTATTTTTCAAGTTTGAAAATAGTCACAGCATGATTTCTCACACATTATCTCAACACCAATTTCATGCTAGTTACGGCCATTATTGTGAGAAATGTGCATTATGTTAGAGTAAGCGAGAAGATTAGCTACGAAACTAATTTCGAATTTCGTTTATTTCTCTACAAAATGAATAGCTACTGGAATTTTCTCTTTCACTGACAAGAATCAAACTATATATCCTACACGGAAAACTGTTCACAAGTAGAAATGACGTTTTTGTAATTGGAAAATTAGAAAATGAATGTTTTGTTCGGTTCATATCGGTGTGAGTTCAGGTCTTTTGTAATCTGTCACGTGCTTATCACCACGTTTAAGTTGTCCGATAGACAATGTCTATTTTCTTTCTTATTTC
This sequence comes from Sogatella furcifera, assembly GCA_017141385.1. Classification (NCBI taxonomy): domain Eukaryota; kingdom Metazoa; phylum Arthropoda; class Insecta; order Hemiptera; family Delphacidae; genus Sogatella; species Sogatella furcifera. The sequence continues at coordinate 11,339,159 of CM029551.1, read as the reverse complement.
AGACGATCCGTCTGGTTCCGGAATACATCAAGGCCACAGATTAACTTTTCGTGATATTATTCATGTTTCCGATGGTTTCAGAATAATTCTAAAATTTAATAATATTATTGGTCCCGTAAGTCCCTCACAACTTGTGTTCTTGAATTTATTCATACTTTCCGAGATTTCCCACTGCCCCTTTACTCCAGTAGGATTAACAATTTATTGTCACTCCAAGTCTTCTTCCTTACTCACAAATTATCATGGTATTTTCCAATTTATATTTAAAACTGATGACTTTCAAGTCTCGTGAGGTAATAAGACTTGAGATTAATTTGCAAGTCAAGTTCGCCATCATCTATCCTCTAGTTCATAGTTGCTGGTATTCAATATCGCAATAGGATAAACTTCAAAATCCCGTTTATTTCATAAAAAAATAACAGGTACAGAATAGCAAATTAACAAGAAAAAAAACAATCTCATATCTCACGATATTTTATTGAATATTTTTGAATAAGATTGGAAGTCATAACTATTTCAATGTGACTTGAAATCATGAAAACATCATCAGGAATGGGGAAATTACATTGAATGGAAGAAAAAAAATTATAATGAAGTCATTAACACACCAAAGCAACTCCTATAGGAAAAGCTATCAACTACAATGTAAAATTATCCAGTTTTTTCATTCATCATTAATGTCCTGATCCAACTGAACTCTCTATGCTCTACAATCCTTATTATACCTGTACCGTATTATATTCATAGTTTTCTACCTCATACTCAACTTTATTTCTATAATAATTACTCTGTTGAATGAAAACTTGAATAATCTACATCCGAAAACCTCTGTAAGAGCTTATCATTGTCTAATATTTTGTGTTTGCAATAAATTCAACCACATTGAACAACACCATTATTTTCTATTATTTCTAACCCAGGTGATTGCTGGCTGGAAAAGCTCTATCAAGTTTCATTAGAGATTACAATAAAGGATCTAGGCGAGAATTCTAGCATCTGGGTAAAAAAAATTATTATCAAATAAATTAAAATTATTATTTATAAATTGATTGATACTTTATCACTGAACAGAAGGTTGCACTCACATAGTAACTTTGTCCTGCATCTATACAGAAGCTTTCTCAATAGAGAGCCATCACAATAGGAAACTATCTCAATGATAATTTTATTTTATACGCCGGAGAAAACTCATATGAGACTCGCAAGTCAACTTCGTCCATCGGGATATCAATGTTCGTCGAATGGGCATTTAATGGTTTAATGGCAAAAATAATTCAAAGTATAATAGTAGTTTAATATAGTTTGATAATTGAGAGAGAATGCCTTTAGAGGATGAGGAAGAGTTAATCTAATAACGATGATTTAGAACTATTATTTCTCATGAAAGTATTACAGCGAAAGAAAGTGTTTAATTCGACAATTGATTTCTCATTGTTAAAAAACAATCCTCACAAATAGGTGCCTTGATAGGTTTGATAGGTGCTTTATTATAGAGAGGAAAGGACACGACTTCTTCACACAACAAAGTAAATTTCTATTATCTCCTCAATCACAGGACACCTGAGTGTGTATCGAGTATCTATAATGCGAGTATTTCATTTACGGCTAATTTTCACACAGCCTTTAGTAAGCATCTGTAAAATTGATTGGTAACAGAAGAAATATAACGGTAAGATATTAGTGAAGTGAACGTTTCACCTCAACTGAATATGAGCTGTTTATCATACACATTGTTGTATGAGAGCAATATTCAAATAGGTGCGCATAAATGGTTTTTTAAATAGAATTTGTTCAATATTGACACTATTCTACACTATTACAAGTTTCTATCTTATTATAGCACATGAAATCAAAATTTTTAATCTGCCAGCTCGTAGAAGACTAGAATGCTAGAAGCTCCAAAGTGCAAAGAACTTGAGGAATTATCAATACAATATTGATTTCTCAGCCAAAATAAGCTCATGAACAGGGAACTGGTTCATTAAAAGTTATGTTGGTTCTCAAATCATTGGGAGACAGCGCACCCACATTTCTAGTGAAAAGAAAACAGTGTGATTTAATGACTTTTAAGAGTGATGAGTTCTCCTGTTTTACGATTTTTCTGAATTTCTATGAAAACAGGTCGTGCTTCAGAAACAAAACGTCGTTCGAACGAATGGTTCGCTTTTGGATTCTGTTATTGAATTCTACTGATTGAGACGTTTTAAAAAGTAAATTGAGTTCAAGATTTGCAGGGCAGGGAACAAGATAACCTGAATAAAGATGCAGTAAACATCACTTCCGATTCTTCAAAGATGCCCGTCTCTCCTTTGAAAAGGAAATCTAAGCTAATGGTAACAATGAAATCGTGACCTCCTACCAAATTGAGGCAAGGCTACAACTAAGTACCTACCAATTAGTCGATCAAGCAAGGAAATCTACGCCCTTTCGTCTGAACTTTCACCTGAGCTGCATATGGGAGGAGCATCTACAAACAAATCAGGTCAAACAGACAAAACGTGAGTTTTCCGAAATGTCATCTCTCATAATACAGTATTTATATCGCGATATACTTCAAATTATAGACACTGTATAATCATACAGTATATTATTATACTGTCTCTATACTTCAGATGTACTTCATAAGTATTAAGTATACATTATTGAACTTGTATTACGCAAATTTCAGAAGACATTATAATTATAATTTAATTTGAGTTTGTATTTAGCGTGATGGTTTGATGTGATGTATCCCTATCTCTTAACAATTATTGATCTCGATAACAGTTGTAGAAGAATACATTACAATAACTTAGACTATAAAAATTAATAATAATATTAAATGAAAGCTATTATAGATAAATAGGATCAAGGACTTCTGCTACTGCAAATTTGGTTTCGGCTATACCAAACACGATGAGTGAAACTGAAGGATTCTCTGTGATTCAATTGAATGCTCATTTTTTAAGATAAAGTCCCGTAAAACATTTCCATTTAGAAGAGGCAAATTACAGTATCAATACTAAAAAAAGTCTCGTTGATAAAGTCTCCATATTTCCAGAGAATCAAATTATCAATTCAACCCTCTGGAATGGTTGACTATTTTTACATCTCGTCATTGGTAGACAAGCGTGAACTATTCTCACAAGATGAAATTTAAGGATAGAAACTAGGAAAGGAGCTGTGTAAGAATGTGTAGGCCTAGTGGGCATTTCTATAGTCTATCACTTACTCAATCTCCATCATCATTATCAAATTCTATAACTCAAACTTGGTCACTAATTCCTTTCAAGGGTGAAAGATAATTCCTCAATTATTACTAATCCAATTAGTCTATACCAATCAAACTCATACCCAAAATTAAAAAAAGATTAACTCTAGTTATAACTTGATCAACCTTTCAAATTCAAAATTTTGAAGTGTTATTCCTGGATTTAAAATCATGTGTTTGAGCAGGGCTGCATCACCTTATTTCGGAGAACATTGACTATATTGGAATTTTTCGGAGAGAAGTAGTACAGGCTTTGCCTAGTTTTCCCTCCCAATTTTTGTAGTTTGTATGAATGTAAAAATAAATAAATGAATGTCCTTCAATTACACTAAAATAATTCATTGAGAGAATGAGAAGATGTATGAGAATTTCTCTACTGAAAACACCAAATACATCCTTGTCAATCACTAATCTCTCCTCTCACGTATTCTAGGAGAATAAAGATAGAGCATATTTATACTAAATTCAGATATTTTCTTGATATTTTTTCTGTGTGCATTGTTGGTCAGCGCTTGAGTACGAGTGCATAACTAATAAGAGCACAAAAATGCGCTGTCTGTCTATGTCGAAGGCACACCAGGGCATGCCATGTTGAAGCTATGTCGGCTTCGACATTTTTAAGAGATAAAAATAATTCGTCGATATCCAGCCTGCGAACCGGGATATGTCACACGGTGAAAATCTGGCCGGCCTACAGCGGGAAAAGTGTACAAAATTGTTATTTATCGCAGTCGGACAATTTCTTATGTTTGAGTGGCGACCCCAAGTCCTTCAATCGCACAGCGAGTGGCGTGGCACACGACTTTCACTGTGTAGGCCGCGCCGTGCGATTTTTATTTATTTTCTACGTGACACTCACGGGTCGGTCGGCCGGCTTGTCACAACACGCTACGTGACCGGAATCGTCACGTCGAGACCCGGAACATTTTTCGGATCACCTGCTATTTCAATTCAAAAAGTGGAGGCTGCTGCATTATCAACAACCAATGCCTAGACGTTATTGTCACATGAGAAGGCATCCATTGTGAAGCTGTCTACTGCTTGACATCTCAAACTCCACCACCATTCGATGACAACAACTCTTTTATATTCCAAATTTTTCCTTGAATCTGAAAAAATCCACCTCGCCTCCCTGGATTTCCATTGTAAGTAATTGAGACCTTTTTATATAGGTCATATTTGCAATATCGTAATGGAGATCATCAAAGTTTATAGAGCACAAACTATTTCTATCTGATTACACTATGTTATTGTAAGTCCATCACAATAAATCAATTTAAAACTGATGAAAATTCTTTATTCATCATAAAACTCCCAGAACCTCCTCCAAGGCAATACTGTGTGTTTTTCATTCACGTTTTGAACTAGAATTACCAAACAAATTAATAACTTCATTGGTATTGTATTTTTTATTATCTCTATAGTCTATTCCCATACGATTTTTATGTTTAAGGAAGCAATTGATTCAAGTTGACGTAATTCTCACATTGATCATGATTATTCAGCGGTGGACGATCGAACTGTCAGTGAGAACTCACAGTGGATGTGGACCCTTTGTCAAGAGAAATAATGCATTATTTATACTTCAATTGCCTCAATCGTTAAAACTATTAATTTATTGACAATATAACTGGATATTGTAGAGGCACAGAGAAGGTGCTTCAAATAGAAGGTAAGGATTTATTTTTTCTCTGCTAGAAAAGTATTGTATGCTCTGTTACAGTATTGCTTCATTTTTTAGTCTACTGAGTTGGATATAATGTTGAATCAATTGAAATAATATGCATAGTGCTTCAATGAGATTATGTGATCGTTATCGACATAACGTTCAATTTTCTTATAAAATTCACTAGTCGTTTTATAAAATTAGACTCTAAAGCTGTTCAGCCAGCAGGTTCCTTTCGTTTTTGCCTCAACCGGCTAACCAGGGGATCACCCCTCCTCCTAATCATCAGCGTAAACAACCAATAAAATATAAAGAGGCGATATTCTATATTAAATAGAATCTCATTCCATTTCAACATTTCCGGCTTCAATAAATTCTCTTGATCTTTTTCCTGAACAGAAACCAGAATAATGTTGCCTAGAAGCACACTTCTCGTATACGGTATTACATATGACAAATCATTCAGCACGTTCAACACTTGAAGTCTGCAACTAAAAGTTTGTTACAACTTTCTTGAAACAAACTTTCCTGCTTTCAATAAGATATCAAATTCAAAGTATGTGATTCATGGTAGATTTGAATCACCATTCCAATGAAACAGGTATAGAACTCAGCAATATATTAAATATCGATTTTAAAGCCGAAAAGATTAATCCTTGACGGGAGGAATTCCATCATTCCTGAGTATCCAACCTGCTGATAGGAAGAAACTAATATTTAGATGGAATAAAAAACAATTTCCGGTTCAAACATGATCCTTTATATTATACATTATTTTGGTGCCTATTTTTATGCTCTGATACAATAGTTTTGTGATATTACAATTGACAGGAAGATAAAACAAGCATTGTATCCGCTCTCTTTGGAATATATCAGACTTCTAACAGACTACATGTTTCCTTTACGGTTTCCAACATGACACTGTTTGCAATTCAATCCAGTTTGAAAAACAACTATACACCTTGCATGATTGCGAATTCACGCTATTATGTATTCATGCTTCGCTCAAGACTCAACACAATATAATATGTAACTTATTAGGCCTACAATATATTACCTACCGCTGTGCAAAAAACGGTCTCTGTAAAAGAGTGTTACTTCAATATATTACCGTATTCCTACATGATTTAATAATGTGTGAAAGTAAATTCGTTTTATTGTATTATATAATGAATATAACACTGTATTTTCACGGAAAATTAAAGTTTATAGAGATTGAAAACAGAATCAAGAATTTCTCAAAAGTTGGGCTATTATTACAAGATTATAGGTACTGTAAAATCAAATTGCTAAGTGAAAAGAAGTATCAGTAGGCTAAATAATTGACCGAACGTAAGTGAGGTCTAGATTCAAGACGACGATTTTGCATTTCTCTCTATGTTTGTTTGTTTGTATGTATGTATGTTTGTTCCACATTTACGACAAATCGCGGCAATAGATTCTGATGAAATTTGACAGCAATGTTCCTCTTGAAATTGCCCGTCGATGTATATGTAAGGTTCCATGAAATATTGCATTTTAAGGATAATATGAGAGGAAAAGGAATTACCTCCATGCTAAAATATATTACATAGTATATACATTTATACTAAGTATTTTGAACATAGGAAAATTCATACTATAGAATTATTCATGATGAACCAGCTGTCGAGTTCATTATTAATTGCATTCAATGACGCATGCAATTAATGAAAGTATTCCCTTCATGAATAATGCCCCATCCATGGGTGACTTCGTAATGTTCACAGAACTACTAGTATCATTGATCTGCGATTGCAACTATTATTTTATGAGATTGTTGTATCAGCAATAAATTGTAGATAAAAGCTCTCAAAAACGTCAGTATTTAGTTGATTTTGTCAATACTGGATACAAAGCTCATTATTTATTTATGTTTTCAGGAATAAGACAACTAAAAATAATGTTCGATTAGCTTCGTTGGTACGCTTTAAATATTTTATTAATTCTTAATTTGAAAATTGTATTTAAAAAAATTTGGGTGAGAGTTTACATATAAATAAAATGAATAATAATAATTAAAGGCTATATGAATATAATAATATTATCAAAGACAATCTATTCTAATTAAGTTACTGGTAGATTGTATTTGGCATTACTGTAAACTAAGTATAATATTATGATATAAGAATAACTGAGATTCAAGTCATATTATCATACGTGAAGGCAACTCCATATATTGAAATCATGATTTTGATCTAGCTGCTCTGAGTGGATTACAAGCTTGTTTTATGAAATTCGATACATCGTCCTCTAAAGCAGGGAGAAAAGCGAACACACAAGAAAATAATAATTATTAGCTGCAATCTTTGAAGGACTTACTAAAAACAATTACATCAAGGTTGCCTACCCACTGCTTACAAAGGAATAATGTGACATCAATAAAATTTTAGTTCGGTAGGCTATATGATTTTATCTAGTTGAAAACTTTGCAGTGAATAATTACTTACGTTTTTGACGCGACAATTGTTTTCTGCTCGTATTGCACATTGTCAAGCTTGATAGGCACTAATGAACTCTTTAAAGTCTTGAAGCTCAGTAGTGCTTATCAATCGAAAATGTGCAATGCATACCAGCACAAAACAATTGTCGCGTCAAAAACGTGAGTAGTTTCACTGTAGAGTTTCAATTTTATTTTTTTATAATTTATATATCAGTGAAAAAAGATGGATGAGCAACAAAAAATTTTATCTAAATTTTTCTAACAGTCAACAGGAAATTTATGGGATACAGGCGAATAGGCCTATCGACTCTAGATCACGATAAAATATATTGATTATTCTTAGAAAGCAAAAAAGTCATTGATTCAGAGAAATAATTTAAAACGATTTCCATTCATGCCTAGTTATTATTTTAATACGGTATGTTAATGTTTTTACAAGTAAAACTCATCACTCATCAGCCTGCATGCCTCTTAACTTATTTTCTGTAGACTTTTCCTCTCAAAGTAGGCCTAGTAGAATCTTACGAAGGTTTCAAAGGTTTTTATAGTCTTTATCTGTACAAATTTTATTTCTGTCAACAGTTGCAAACATTAATTATTATCTCTGACTCGCGATAAATATCAATAAATGATGATACTATTTTGGAACACTAATCAATATGAATAATTTAATGTCTATTCAACTCTATCAATCAATAATAATTCTTTTTTTATGTTATCATAATACATAAAAATCAGCTCTAATTTGTTTACTGTACTGCTTCAATTTGAAAAAAACGCGGCTGGATGACGGCCGGTTTTGCCAACTTAATAGCTGAAGACATTTTTTCCTTGAATGGAATTGCTGATGAGGAAATGAACAAGATTGATAGAATAAGTTTGATTTTCAATGGATGAGAGAATTATGAAATTGCAGATTTGATAGATTTTATCATGAAATATCATTGAGTTATGCCTTTCAACTTTGTCTAGTTGGATGTCGATATCAGATGTGATCTATCAGCTGATGGTACACGATAGATGAAAAGACGGCAGATCGGCAGAAGTTACAAGCTTTTAACTTTACAACGGTGGATTTTCCAATTTACATGGTCTGGAACTTCAGGTTTTCCAGTGTTTATATTGCTGTTTGTCCAGTTATTTGTATGTAAACCAGAAGATTGAAAATTCAGCATCTCTTAAAGTTTCATAGTTTGCTGATTCAGTTTATACAGTTGTTTTAATATTAACTTCGGTATTCATCCACAAGCAGTTTAGAACTTTGAAGTTGCATCAGACAGATTCTGTAGCATCAGATTACTGGTAATTATCTAACGAATAGAAAATTTCCCTAATACAAATTCTATTCTTATTTGGAAAACTAATATTTACAGACTAGAACTCTTGGTAAACCATTTTATCAGGCTAGTGGTCTTTTATAGGCTACTCTTTGTTTTCTAAGCCTCTTTCTTTTTTCTCAAATGAAGATTGGCGTGATTTTATTTTACTATTCTCATTCCAATTTTGATTCAACTTATCCATTGAAAAGCTAGTGCTTTAATAGAACTGTTAACCTGAAAGACGATTAGGCTATCATGACCTCTAGACATAGCCTAGGTGTATTACCTATCAGCAGAGTTTAGGTACTGGATTAAACAAATCTACAAGTAACATTATGTTTTCCTCACAATTCTTCCCTCAAATCTTGGAAGCTCCCAACATAACCCAACTTAATCCATACCCAGAGCTACAAACCTTGATTACACAGAAGTTTTAGTGAAGGATTGATAGATTTATAGTTAACTGACTCATTCAGATGTAAGTTATAGAGTATTACAAAAGTTTGTAATTATTGGAGAAAAGCTCAGGCATGCGAGCCCCCTCCTCTTGCACATAAGTTCAAACTGTATTGTATTAAGGTAAGTTACGGTACTTTTAATTCATACGGAACAACATGAAGAATCAACCATACCTTAACTGATATTTTATATCACATAACTCAATATCAATATCTCAGTATTTATTGTCTTTATTCATCGTTGCTACACGTTTATAAGTAAACCACGTTATTTTATCACATAATATAAGTCTATTGAGATTATATTACCTATATAATTTTTTTATCTATTCATTTCCAGATTTCAAAATGGCTGGACGTGGTGCATCTAAGACCAACGCATGGAAAGATCGCAACAAAAACAGTCAGTCGAAAAAGCAGGAGGGGTCCCGAGTTGGCAATGAAAGTCAGGTTGTCCAACTGTCGCAAGCTGAAGAGAAGTTTCTTGCGGCCAAGTCAAGAATGCAAGCCAGCGTGCAGAAACACCTGCATGACGACTATCACTCGTCCTCTGAGGAAGATGAACTCGAAACTGAAAACATCTTGAGTGAGTAGCTTACTTACAATAGAATTGAGTTATTTTTCACTTGACTTAACTATTGGAAAATGAACAGAGACGTGTTTAATCGAACTTGAAAATGAAAAAGAAGATGGTAACATCACAATAAATATTCAAAGTTAGTTGAGCTTATGTTTGAAAATATATGCCATGAACCTTTTTTGGGGATAATATTCTAATTAACATCAGTATTTCTAGAAATAAATAGGAGAGAAAAACGGAAGTAACGATTTCTTGTGGAATAGAAAGCTATTTGAGTCACAGTGGAGCAGAAGTTGTTCTACATCTGTACACATATAAGCTTACAGGGTGTTTCAGGAGGAATGTGCAATACATCTGAGGCTGATTTCTTACACCAAGTAGACAAAAAAGTTCCATGGGACCAACCCCCAAAAACGCTTTGTTACTGAGATAACAATGGCGGAAAATTGAGATTTTTCAAAAAATATTGATTTTTATAATTTTTTAGAGGCTTTAGAAAGGTTCTAAAATAATCAATTCCTATGTAAAATTACCTGATGATTTCAATGAAACCAGTTCCAAGTTTCTAACTTTAACGGTTATTGAGATAATTGGAAAAATATGCTAAAAAACACCATTTTTTAACAATAAGGGTTATAACTGGATAAGGAATCATAAAATTGTATTTTTTATTAATGGAAGTTGTAGAGAGTCGGATTCTAAAGGAAAAGTTAAATGGCGGCAATTGTGTAATCTTACCCAAATCTCAGAAATGGCGGTCAAAAATCGCAAAATTGACAAAACCTAGCACAAGTGATAAATTTGTGTTTAGTAGCGATTTCGCGATTTTTGATCGCCATTTCTGAGATTTGGGTAAGATTTACACAATCGCCGCCATTTAACTTTTTCTTCAGAATCCGACTCTCTTCAACTTCCATTAATAAAAAATTCAATTTTATGATTCTTTATCCAGTTACAACCCCATTGAACTTTTTTGTCTACTTGGTGTAAGAAATCAGCCTGAGAAGTATTCCTTCTTCCTGCACATTCCTTCTGAAACACTCTGTATACACTATAGACAAAAATGATAGATAAATATCATCTATTCACTACCTTCGAAAGTATCCAACAATAAATAACTCTGACTGGAACATAATATTTTGAATAGGCCTGCTGTAATTTTATTTCGATATTTCATATTTTTAGATTCTCAAAAATGATAGTACCGATGAGTACAGTAGCCTATATCGGCCGAGACTAAAGAGCCGAGTATATACTTTAACTGCATCAATTTTACAGTGAAAACACCAATAGCCTGCCTTTAATTCGTCAACCCTGTTTCTCTTTCCCATTCCACTTTCTAGTACCATTCCATCCAAAATTGAGTAGGTTTCTTGTGGTCACCTTGTGTAATTGACACTCAACAACAGTTGAAAGTAGATTATTGATTATATTGATTTTCACATTTAAAATAATTAATTATAAAATTCATAGATAATAAATTGACCATTCAAAATATTTCAAAAAATTGAATAAGATTGAAATTGGAGATTTTTTAAAAATAACTCACTATTTTGTTCTATGTGTTTAGTGTGAAATCGTTATTTCTTTTGTATATTTTAACGTTTTATGAAAAAGACCTCTTCATCATTCAAAGATCATGATATAATTTGAATGCTTATTATTTTTTTACATGTCTTATTTTATAGATATTGTTGAAATTTTCAATGTCAATACTGTGAAATCGTTCCATAACAAATAAAACACAGATTTATCAATATAAGTTACAGGGAAATATACAGGGTGATCGTAAAGTCGCGCAACCCAATTTTTGAAGCCGTGTAGGAAAGACAGGTAATTTGTAAAGTATGATTTGGATGTGGGAATTTTCCATCCAGTAGTACAGCAGGTGACAGCACTGCTAGATCACGCCACCGGGCGACAGTTAGCCAGAAATCAGCTTGTTTGTTTAGTTCGAACCGAAATGCAAGAAAAACATGTTTCTATCGTTTTGAGTTACTGTGAATCGGAATCCTACGCACAGCGTCAAGAGGTTTTCTCCAATGCATTTCCAGATGCTGAAGTACCAAACAAATCGACCATATGTCGTTTTGTTTCATCGTTTTCGGGATACAGGTAGCGTGTGTGACCGTACCGGCCAACCAAGTGTTTTGACTGATGACAGTCTGCAGATGATAAGTGAAACGTTTATTCGATCTTCAAAAAAGTCTTTTCGAAAAATTTGGACCCAGACTGGACTGTCTTATAGGAGTTTTCATAAAGCCTCTATCAAAATTACATCCCTACTGGATTAACGTAACGCATCAGCTCCGAGGGCCAGATAAGGAGAAACGGTTGCGGTATTGTTATTGGTTTACAAATTTAATTCAAAACTCAATCTGTTCTTGACACAGTTTTTTTCAGCGATGAAACTTGGTTTCAGCTAAGTGGAAATGTCAATAGTCAAAATTGCAGGATATTATGTTCTGCAGAGAATCCACATGAATTCCATTAAAAGCCATATTACATTTTCTCAAAAAATTGAGGTGTAATGTGGTGTATCTCGTTATAGAACTGTCGGGCCTATCTTTATATTGGAGACAATCTCAGCAGAACCTAATGTAGAAATAATCACTTGTATCAGAAACTTTGAAAAAATCAATAATACCGTACATTACAGCGTTCTAAGACTGTTATCATTTTGGGTTGCGCGACTTTACGATCACCCTGTATTCTATTCTAAGCTACAGAAATCCTTCAAACAATTATAACTTACTCTCAATTCTCAGCTATGCTGTTCTCTTGTAGGCTCTGTGGCTGAAATGTATTCTACTTTTCTGTTTCTGTGTTTTTTTTAAACTATTCTATTCTTGTTTTATAGGCTCTGTGATTAAAAAGTATTCGTCCTTAACCGATGATGTCGATCTTGATCTTGGCAGAACACAGAAGTTTCTAGAAGATGCATTTCAATCAGGTGCTGCTGTATGTCTGATCTGCATTGCTACTGTGAAACGACCAGATGCTGTGAGTCGTTTTTTTCTCATTTCAATGAGGCAATGTTTGCTCATATAGGCTCTTACTATTATTGTGTTGTTAATAATTTAATTATGCTTAGATTATTATTTAAGAAATTATAGATGATTCAACTCTAACTTCTGTTATAATAGCTGTTTGAAGTTTGAAGACTGTTCTAAATAGGTCTACTGCACCTATTCATTTTGTACATTGATACTTTGTTGTTTTGTATTTCGAGGAAAAATAAATGATTTGATTTGTCGATTGCAGATTTGGAGTTGCACAAAGTGTTATTGTTTTTTCCACGTGATCTGCATCCAGCGGTGGGCGAAGGACAGTGTCACTCATCAGAAGCAGGTATTGGAGGAGAGGCAGCAGGCGCCGCCCAATTGGGATAAACTCTCTTGGGCATGGTACGAATACATGTTTTTCACAATATATTCTATATTCTATTTAGCGAATGGATTTCAATAGTGGGGAGATCCAAGGGTTGTTCTACTTCGCCATATAACCTAATTTTCTCTAGATGTGAAAATGGTGAACCAATTAGGTTATAGTCCACGATATATTTAGTACAGGGCGATCCAGATAAGTTATAACCCGATCCAGATAAGTTATTTAATTGTTTTGCAGTTTGGTTGGATATTTATGGCAATTTATGTTCAATTTTAGTTTTTCAAAGATTTTTGACCTTTGAGAAGATATCTCACTTCAAACAAACACCTCACACCACAAGCTATGCTTTTGACAGCGAGCGGGATCAACTCAGTCCTTCACCATGTTCGCGCAAGAGCCAAGAGTCACATCATTACAAAGACGTTTTTCTACAAAAATTTTCATCACATGGTGCGCGGTTCCAACTGAATGGATCTGTGCAGAGTCGTTTGCATACATTGCATACTTGCGTTTGGGCTGGCAAAAATCAGAAACAGAACAGGAAAACATGTGTCAAGTCATTCTCGAAAATTTATTACATTGAAAGCGTTTATACTTCCATATTAAATAAATGTTCTCGAAATCACGATCCTTAGACCTTTTCAATATTTTCTGGAGCTCATTCACTGTTAATTGTATCAAAGTGCTTGAAGTTTGTAGACTTATTTCAATACCGATTTATTTGACTCGTAATTCCATGTTATTTATTTTCAGTCCAAAATGCAGAAACAATTACTCGTCAAGTGAGATCCCGCAGAAGTATTTCTGCTTCTGTGGCAGGGAGGAAGATCCAGAGTTTCATCCGTGGCTGGTGCCGCATTCTTGTGGCGAATCTTGTAACAAACCACTGCAGCCGTCCTGTGGTCACTTGTGTTTGCTACTCTGTCATCCAGGTAACTATACTTTTGGTGTTTGAAAACTATTCAATCCTCTTTCGAAAGTATTTCGAAATATGTAGTTACTAATTGCTCGTTTCTCTCAGTATTACTACTTTCAACTGCAGATTTTCTATCATAACGTAAGAATTATTACCTCAACTATCATAGCTAAATCACGACAGTATATAGTACTTGCTTTACTCTCTAGAAATGAAAATTATTATACTTACAACAATAACTTATTATCATACAACAATAACAAGTTATTTACAAATTTAATCTTGAACTATAATTCTATAAAGTGAACTTTATCTTGGAGTAATCACGTGGAAAGATTTACGTGTTATGCTTCACTTGTTACTCATATCTTTTTCAGATATTAAGGAGTTTATAATATTTGATGTTAACATTCTTAGAACCAGTTTAATTTGTATCACATCTGCTAGTTCTCATTAAATCGTATGATGAGAAGCGTTCCATTCTTTAATGTTGATTCTTTTGCTCCCTTAGTTCATATGAAGATTAAGTCCACTACTCTACTCACACCAGAATACTTGAATTTACCTATACTCTAGCTCTCGTAATGTAATTATGTGTACAGCTCAATTTTCTTTTATTTCCAACTATTGTATTGTGAGTAGAGCAGCTCACAATATTACAGTATCTTCAGTAAACTACTTGTTGATCAATCAGTTCATAATATTATCTATTTCTATCTCTGTCTTCTTAAACCACTCCATCATTTCCAACATCATTTGTGGGGGGCTTTGTAGTGTTGAATAGGCTGCTTAAAATAAAAATATAAAAAATGGCTTGTTATCTAATTCAATTTATTGTAAAGTTTATCTTATTCTCTAGTTCAAAGTGTATATAATTCAATTCCAATTTTATTGAAACACACAAAAGACAAAAATAAGGGATAAACGTTAAAAAAACAAAACAACATAAGTGTCTAACTGTTCTAATATTTTTCAATCTTGAGTGACATTTTATTTATGTGTTTTTGCAGGCCCATGTCCGCCATGTCCGAAGCAGGTGCAGTCGCGCTGCCACTGTGGCCGTGCGGCTCCGCGACCGCAGCGCTGCAGCAACAAGCAGTGGTCGTGCGGCAGCGCATGCGGCAAGTACCTGTCGTGCGGCAAGCACACGTGCGACAACGTGTGCCACAGTGAGGCATGCGCCCCGTGTCCGCGCCAGTCCACGCAGAAGTGCCTCTGTCAGCGCAATACTGCGGTCAGGCAGTGCGCCGAACCCGTATGGCAGTGTGATCAGGTTAATTATTTTTAAATTCACATTCGTGACATGTCAAATTCATATGACATGAAAATTGTTTCAGACACGTCTAGCAGTATGACCAGGCAATTTGTAACCTAGACTTTTCAAAAGTAATATTTGAAATAGATCCACATTCCCACAAAGCTATGTGGGTTTTAATATCCATTTTATGATCATTCAGGGTGTCCACAGTGCGGGAATTATACGGGAATTTTTTGAGCCTGATATTGTGGACACCCTGTCAATCTAATTGTGTTGAATAATTTATATGATACGTGAGTAACATTGAAATTGAATTGAACTATTCATAATGTAATAGTTGTTTTGGAAGAACAGGTCTGACGAACTTCTCTGGCTCATTCCTTGAAAATCGAATTCAAAATAGTCTATGTGGGCTCTAATATCCATTTTATAATTGTTATAGTCTTGAATAATCTGTATGATACGTGAATAAAATTCACATTGAATTGATTGATTTACAGGTTGTATCATGATTTACCGGTACGGTAGTTGTCACACTGAAAAACTTGTAACATACAAATATCATATTAACTGAAATAAAACTTGTTGACAAATTTGACAATACCTTCTCAGTGTATTGTATAATCTTTGCTAATTTTTTAAAATTTCACTGTATTTCACATAGTTTTATGTAAAATGAGCTGCAACATCTCATGACAATGTTGCAGGTATGCGGCAAGCCGCTGGACTGCGGCAACCACCGTTGCGAGGTGGTGTGCCACGAGGGCGACTGCGGCCAGTGTGCACTGACGCAGACCCGTCACTGTCCTTGCGGCAAGTCGCAATACTTGTTGCCTTGCGACAAGGACACGCCCACTTGCGGCGACACCTGCGGCAAGACGCTCGAGTGCGGCCAGCATGCCTGCTTCCTGCGCTGTCATACTGGGCCCTGTGGACCGGTAAGTTCATTTATTGATGTATTCATTAATCAATGATCATTGCATCATTTAATTGTATGAGAGTACTACCATCTGATAAGTAAATTACCAAATTGCTCTTATGCAAAGAAGAAAATCAAGCCATGAATAACATTGGGAATAATAACATCTATAAGGAAGCGAGATGAACTTAATAAACAAAACATTTAAAAATAATGCATCAAATCTCCAGCTGAGGAATCCAATGAAACCATTTTGAAGTTTGTAACTTTCTCGGTTATTAAGATAATGTGAAAAATATGCTAAAAACGCAATTTTTCAACAATAAGGGTTATAACTGGATAAGGAATTATAAATTTGTATTTTTTATTAATGAAAGTTGAAGAGAGTCGGATTCTAAAGAAAAAGTTGAATGACAGCGATTGTGTAAATGTTACCCAAATCTCAGAAATAGCGATCAAAAATCGCAAAATTGACAAAACATAGCACAAGTGATAATTTTGTGTTTAGTGGCGATTTTGCGATTTTTGATCGCTATTTCTCTGATTTGGGTAAGATTTATACAATCGCTGCCACTCAACTTTTTCTTTAGAATCCGACTCTCTTCAACTTCCATTCATAAAAAGTACAAATTTATAATACCTTATCCAGTTGTAACCCTTATTGTTGAAAATTGCATTTTTTAACACATTTTTTCAATTATCTCAATAAACGTTAAAGTTAGAAACTTCAGTTAAACTTTAACTAATTTTACATATGAATTGCTTGTTTTAGAACCTAAGTAAAACCTCTTAAAAATTGGAAAATTAATTTTTTTTAAAATCTCAATTTTCCGCCATTGTTATCTCGGTAACAAAGCGTTTTTGGTGGTTAGTCCCATGGAACTTTTTTGTCTACTTGGTGTAAGGAATCAGCCTGAGAAGTATTGCACATTCCTCCTAAAACATCCTGTCTATAAACATAAAAATGTTAATAGTATGTTTTTTCTATATATTAAAATATACCCTATTTTAAGACATAGGGTGGTATTTTCTAGACATAAAATCATAGGCTATATAACGAGTTGCAACGATTAAAAACTTATTGAGAAACTCCAACTTTGTCTTGAAAAAAGTCGGGAAAAAGTCTTGAATCTCACTCATACAAATTGCTAGACACCCTGTCGTTTACCTTGACCCTCTTTTAAAAGTAAAAAAACTGATAATGAAAATTATTAAGCAGAAACCACCTCGCTACCCATCAGATCAGCTCTACAATGAGTTCGTTCGGAGTGATGGATGCAAGACAGCTCTACTCCCTGGAAATCATTTGCAGACTACACAAAAAACCGGAAAACTTTCAATGGAGAAACCACAGTCATAACACAAGAAATAGAAACCTTCTGATCACAAACGTTGCTAGGAAGGCAACATATCAACGACACTACAACCACCTAGCACCAAAAATCCACAATTTACTTCCTGCACACATCAAGATGATAGAACACCCAAGAAAATTCGAAGCCGTCGTTAAAAAGTGGATTATAACAACTGGAAGACATCACATAGAAAATATTATTTCTAAAAGTATGTGAGCTCACTTACCCAAAATTTACACCTACTCTAGCACATGGGGTTCCCATAGTTGAGTAGATTAATTTCCAAAAAATAATAATAATAAAACTTTATTATTTAATTCTTTAAACACTAACTGAATTTATATTTAAATTGTACTCATTACATTTGCTTGCTTTTCTGTTCATTTTTTTTTGTTTTTTAAGGAAATAAAATTATTATTTATTATTATTATTATTATAAAATAATTTATCATACAGATGGGTGAAAAGTTTGGAAATGACTGAATATTTCTCATAGAAAGGTAATTTGATAATCAGTGACATAGGGTATCGTAGTAATATTTAAAGTTTCACTCTATTTTGATATTGATTTAACTTAAGTTTCTGATTTGACTTGTATTTCTTGATTTGAAAATTTATTTCTCTCAGTTTTAAAATTTTGAAAAGAATACATTTTTGGTAAATAACTTAGTGATTGTGAATACAAACATAACCTATTTGGAATATTTGTCAAAATTGTGAATAGAAGACGATTTGGACTCATATCTGTGTTTTTACCTTTAAGTTCATTTTCCTTCTTTGAATAAATATAATAACGAGAATATGATTGTGCTTTAACTATAAGAAACAGTTCATGCATACCGGTATACATTCGTATACTATATTCTGAATTTCAATAGTCATGAAAACAAGTTCAAATGTTTTATTATTATGGACAATTGTTGGTTTCAGTGTTTGGAGCGTGTTGTGAAGACTTGTCGCTGTGGACTACATTCCAACGAAGTTCCTTGCACCAAAGAGTACATCTGTGAATCGAAATGCAAAAGGAAAAGAGATTGCAACCTGCATGCTTGCAACCGTAAGGTAAGCGTTTTTACAATACATTTCACCGATTCATCATTGTGTCAATCCGTTGCTTCAGAAGAAGTTCAGTTCACTCATTGAACTGAATCGGGAAATGATCGAAAACTGTTGGTTTGATGGATTCTGTTTAGTCAAAATTAATTATTCAATTAAAGTCAATTATACATTATTCAACAGAATCATTATTAACAGAATCGATCGTATACTGACAAAGTATATGCTTCTTGACTCGTGACCCTTGTTCCAGTATAGGTATTCAATTCAATTCAATTTCAATTTATCTCAATTTAAACACACATAAAGACACTATGAATAATATAATACAAAAATTAGTAAAGCAGAATAATACATTATTAACAAATTCAACAGTTACTGTGGTGGGGTGTGCTTAAAAAGATGGAGGGGAAATACCTAGCCAACTATGGTTTCCCATGTAATAGGCAGGTAGAAGAAGGTGAAAAAGGAAATAAGGTAAAATAAAATAAAACTGAAAAATGAAGAAAAGGGAAAGGTAAGCGAGTCCACTTGATGAAAAAATAATACTTTTTTAGTAATAAAAATCAAATGTTCCACTTATTACTAAAGCAGACACAGAGAAAAAAGGCATGGCACAAGGAATTTAGTTGCAAAAAATCAAATAGCGAAACTCTAGTTCCTACATGTCAAAAAAATAGTTACTTTTAATCCAGTTTTTTATATCTAGTTTAGTCTGTTTGCTGCATCTCGAGTTTGTGAGGAAATAATTTGGAATTAGATTTATTACTTTGGAACTTATGTAAATTAATTGTCTCCTTATACCTCCTATATTTGTGTTATAAGTAACGTATCTGTTTGCAGAGGCTCTTAAACGGTAGTTATTTGCAATAGAGTTTGGGCTAGTAGGAAAATTTGCCTTATATTTGATTAGATAATCGATTAAATTTTTCACATACAATTGCCTCACAGTCATCACCTCAAAATCATTAAAAACCATTTCCGTAGGGTAAAGTCTGGGTTTATTAAGGATGGTTTTAATTATCAACTTTTGGGTAACAAATAATTCATTTAAATGGCTATTGAAACAACCTCCCCAAACAATTATCCCGTATTGAAGGATTGATTTAACCCATGCATTATATAGCATGTTCAAATGGTGCTTATTGAGAATTTTATTTACTTGATGGAATTTGAAAGATAAGTATCTCTTTCTTCTGGAAATTGATTTGATATGCACGTCCCATTTGAGATGGTCATCGATTATGATCACCAGGTATTTTATACTAGAAACTTTTTCATAGTGGGGCAATTACAGGCATTTGAGTTTATATTGCAGTTTGAGTGTAGTTTCAGGGAGTGATTGTCTATGGGTTGTCCTACTCTGTTTAATGAAAACGTAATATAATTAGTTTTATCGACATTTAAGCTCAAAGTGTTCTTATCCAACCATTTCTTTATATGAGACATATTCTGTTCGGCTAAGGTATGCACTTCCTCCCATGAATTACCGTGGAAAATAGCTGCAGTGTCATCCGCGAAGGATATCATTGTTGAATTTATCAGTCTCAAACTCAAAATGTCGTTTACATAAACTATAAAAAGCATTGGAGATAGCACAGTACCTTGAGGGAGACCAAAAGAAGTCAGATTGGTGACACTACATTTACCATTTATGGTTAAAGATTGTGTTCGACCAGTTAGATCAAATCAAATTCTTTATTTCCACATTGGTCATCAATACATGAAAAAAATGTATACATATACTCATGATTTGATAAAAAAAAATTCATTACATTCAATAATAATGCATCGTTATAATATTACACCATAAGTATACAAGATATAGAGTGGAATTCCCACAAGCAGACTGTGCGTCTGTGTATAGGGGAGAGCTCCGAAGTGACAGTACGATACTACGGTATATAAGTTTTCTATGTACGATAGTTTAAAAAATAAGTTTTACAAAAAAATAAATTAATTTGAATAAAAAAAAATCTACATTTAGAGTAGAGAGCAGAGTGTACAGTTCTAAGAGCAGGAGAAGAGAACCTGGGACCAGCAACGATGCAAATTTCAAAATTGAATGCAAATTATATATATTTTATTAATTCATATACAAAATTGATAAGCTAGGTATAAGGCGAATTGATGAGCTCCTCTGCTCCAATCCAGCCTATACCTAAGAGCCACTCCATCAACCTCCTTTTATACACCACGTCACTGCAGCTCTCGGCCTCCCTGATATCTTATGGTAAATTCCTATAGATTATTTGAGCTACATAGTAAGGTGATTTAAGTTCTATCCCGTGTACTAATCTGGGTGTTGTATAACCATGATGACTTCTGAGTCGAGTTTGATAATTGTGTTGAATATTTTCAAAAAGTTCTGTTCTATGTTTTCTAATGTAGGTATGGATTGATTTGATATAGAGCTGTCTAATATTAAGAACAGGGAAGTCCCAGAACAGCAGTAACGTGGGGTACCTGGCTTCTTTTTTGAGAATTGTTTTCATAATTGAATGCTGAGTAACAGAAAGCGGTTCCAAGCATGCCGATGATACACCACCCCAGACTATTATACCGTACTGCATCACTGATTGAGCATATGCGTGATGAACCCTCCTTCACAACCTAATGTCCAGCACTTGGCTCAGCTGAGATAGACAATACAACATCCTCCTGAGCCTTTGCTTCACATTCTGGATGTGGGGTACCCAACTTAGATGATGGTCAAAAATGACCCCCAAGTATTTGTATTGGTCAACTCTCTTGATTGAACCACATGCACATACTGTGGATTCCACATCCCTGCAGGAATGCATTTTGACTAGCCTTAATCCTGGATCTGATTGATTTCTGGTTACTATAGGCATATACATTGTTTTATTCATATTGACTGTTAGACTATTGTGGTCAAACCAATTTTTTATTTTTGAGAGGTCAAATGTGGCATAGCGCTATTTTATGAGATAGCTCTTGAAGAAATTAAGCGAAATTCCTCTAAAACCATAAGACTCAAGCTTTCGGAACAGAGTATTATGGGGAATTGTATCAAATGCTTTACGGATATCAAGAAAGACAGCTATTGATTTCATGCTAGAATTTATGTGATGGGAAAGAGTATTAGTAAATTTTATCAGAGCATCTGATGTACTTTTACCATTCTGAAAACCAAATTGAATGCAGTTGATTATTTTGTGTTTATTCAAAAAAGATACCAATCTTACCTTTATTAGTTTCTCCATTATTTTTGCCAAGTTACTAATAAGACTGATAGGTCTGTAATTACACGGATTTGAGGGTTCACCTTGTTTAAATAGGGGTTTTATTCTGGCTACTTTGAAATGCTCAGGAAAAATACCCTCTTCAAAACACCTATTGAAAATGTAAGAAAGCGGTTTAGATATGACCTGGGATATTTTCTTAAATAAAATGTTGCTTAGATTATCAATCCCTGGGCTGCAATTGTTTTTAAGACTACTGATTGTGGCTTTAATCTCATTAGTGCTAGTCGGCCCTATAAAAAATGTGGAGTTTACTTGAGTTAAATCATCGTGGATGTTTATGCTTTGAGCCTGCAATTTACCAACATTTGTGAAAAAGTTATTAAGGGTGTTCGCATCTAAGTCAGCATTTCTGGTTCGCTTGGGACTTTCCCCAATCACTTCATTTATATGCATTTCCATAGCTCCAAACTGTTATTATTACAATGACTGATTTTCGTTTTATAGTAAGTTTCTTTAGTTAGATTTATGATCTTATTTAAACCATTACGATAAGCCTTGTAATAATTTTTGAGATCGTTGTTATTTGGGTCTCTCCTCTATATGGAATGCAATTTGTCTCGCGTTTTTATGGATTGTATAATACCTTCAGTGATCCAAGGCTTTAGGGGACAGTCTCGAGGTATTTTTATTTCTTTTTTGCATTTATTTGTAAGGAGGGTCAAACGATCAACAAATCTTTCATTATTTCATCAATACTTTCATTCATTGAATAAATGCAGTTCCAACATTCATTCCCTACTGATACTAAAAGTGCATTATAGTCTATTTTAGTTACTGTTTCGGTAAGAACTTATTGACTTTGAAATTTGATTTGAATCCTTACCTAAGTGCAAAATAACAGAGTAATGATCAGTTATAGTTGTTTTTAATATTCCACTCATTTGATAATTGTAATAACAACTTGAGTTTTTGAAAAAGATATGGTCTAAACAGGACTGGGTTATGTTAGTGACTCTAGTATCACCATTTATATAGGATTTGAAATCATTACTGTGAAAAATATGCAAGTATTCTTGAACAGAAATACTTGTGGAGTGAATATTAATATTCATGTCTCCAGTTACACAAACACTTTTATCATTAGGAATATTTTTAATTGTATCACTTGAACTATTTTATTTATTTTTTATTTATTTTATTGTTTATTTGCCATTGGCTACTGTGAAGTAACATTGGCAATGGTCATAACATCTATAGAAAAAAACAACAATACACACATAACACAAAACAAACACTCACAAACACCAAAACTGCATTGAATATGCAAGTACAGTCACGCAGCAATTAAATGAACAATAATAAAGGGTCAGTCAATAAGGCTTTGCCAGCTATAGATGCATCTCTCAATGAGCCAACTCTTTGTCTTGATCCTAAAATTATCAATTGATTGAATTTCCCTAATTACAGCAGGTAGCGAGTTCCACAGCTTCCTCCCCATATGCTCAAGTCCCTTCTCATAAAAGTTAGTGGTATGTGGCTCAACCCTGATTAAATTCCTTGACCTGGTATTATAGGTATGCAGATCAGCGCCTACAGTCCATCTGTGTCTGCATTTAAAGGCAAATACCGCCAGGTAATAAATATAGAGGCCCGGGACTGTCAACAGCCTTGCTGACTTGAACAATGATCGACATGGGAATCTACTTGGTTTCCAAAACATTATCCTCAAGATCCGCTTCTGAGAGCAAAAAACTGCAACTGAATGACCAGAGCCTCCCCACAGCAATATTCCATAAGAAAGAATTGGTTCAAAATAGCCATGATAAGCCACCAGTACTGCCTCTCTATCCAGCAAGGCAGTCAGCCTGGACACCATAAATGCAGCAGAGCTCAATCTCTTCAAAAGACTATCCACGTGCACTGACCATCCTAGATTCCGATCGACAGTAACTCCCAAAAAATTAGCAGCATTTGCTGACTGAATCTCAGTTCCTCCTATCCTGCTCTGAGGTGGGTCAGAAAGTGTTCTCTGGATTCGGAACTCAATGAGAGAAGTCTTTGAAATATTAATTGCAAGTTTATTTGCCCTACACCAGTGTGACACCTCTCTTAGAACTGCATCACCAGCTTCCTGGAGCTCATTCATATCACTTGCTGAAACAAGAAAATTAGCATCATCCGCAAAAAGCACTGATTTAGCTGAGACAACATTAGCAGGCAGGTCATTAATATATATCAGAAATAACAAGGGCCCTAAAATCGAACCCTGAGGGACTCCTCTAGTGACTGGGCGCAAGCTAGATCTGAAATTCTTTTTTATCACCAGTCCCTCACTTCCTTGCACCTCAACTATCTGACTTCTATCACTGAGATAGGATTCAACCATATTCAAAAGCACTCCACGAACACCATAATAATGCAATTTTCTCAGTAATATGGCATGGTCAAGACTATCAAAGGCTTTTTTTAAATCCACAAAAATACCTATCACCTTGAGACCACGATCAAGGTATGAGTAAATATTGCCAACAAATGATTGAAGAGCATCAACAGTGGATTTCTTTGATTGGAAACCAAATTGGCAGTCAGACAATATCTCATTTGTCAGAAAGTGGGAGAGCAAGGTATCATAAATGACTCTTTCCCATATTTTGGAGATAGAGGACAAATTAGCAATTGGACGATAATTATCAATTCCCTCTTTAGAACCTTTTTTGAAGATAGGTTTCAACTTGGAAGTCATGAAGTCTGAGGGGAAAATTCCCGACCTACAAGATCTTCGGAGAAGATGTGAAACAGGGCTACTGACAAAGTGAAAATGCTCATTGAAAATTTTTGAAGGGATCTCATCAATACCACTAGACATCTTACTCTTCAATCTATCAACTACTAATAGAACATCCTTATCTGACATTTGTGGGAGATCAGATGTTATGATATGGCCACAATCAGCTTTGGTCAACAATTCAAAAAACTCCATCTCACTACCATGAGCCACATCCTGAGAAGAGTCTTCCACTGTAAAGAAATCATTAAAAGCATTTGCAACATCAATGGGCGCCTCTAGATCAATTCCATCCACCACAATATGCAGGTTATCAAAATATTTTTTTACAGTTTCATTTTTAATTAAGTTCCAAATTGTTCTAGACTTATTATTTGAGCAATTTATGAGTCTTTTTGAATGATCAGTTTTCAAGGATTTAATAAGGGCCTTAATTTCCAGTGAAATATTTTTAAACAGTTCCTTAAAAAATTGATTTGTAGGAAAGGCTTTTATGAATAGCTCGAGGTCTCTTTTCCTATTGCAAAGCTCCTTAAGATGAGGATTAGTCCATGAAATCTTCTTTGAAAGGGTCTTAACCCTACACCTCTTTTCAGGAAAAGCCAAGTTAAAAGCATCAATATAAGTTTGAGTAAAATATTCCAATTGAGCATCAAAGTTCACTTTGTCAAGAAGGATAGGGGACCAATCACATTCACGGAGGCATGCTTTTAATTTTAGCCTATTACTTGCTGAGAATGACCTTTTAATAACAAATTTCATTGGCAAAATCCCATCGACAGGCAACATAATCGAAAACTCCTGAGCAGAGTGGTCTGACAAGGATAGATCAATTACCCTTGACGATACAGATTCAATCAGGCCAGTAGTAATGAAACCATTGTCCAACAGAGAAGAGGAATGACCAGTTACCCGAGTTGGCTCATCAATTATCCCCTGCAAGCCGTAGGTATTGAACAAGGAACATACCTCCTGTTTAAAACTAGAATTCCCCATAAAGTCCACATTGAAGTCACCTACCACAAAAATATATTTGAATCTCCTGAAATTTGAGGATAGCAGGTGGTCTAGTTGCTCATTAAAAACATCTATATTTCCATCCGGTGCCCTATAAATGCAGACCAGCAAGAAACACTCATCTATAATCAATGCACAGGCTTCAAAATCTGACTCATGAACCTCAGTTAAGGAAAACTCAGAAAATGATATACCATTTCTTAAATAAATGGCCAATCCACCACCCCTTCTTGAAACTCTATTGAAATGACATCCCAAGTCAAAACCCTCAAGATTAACAATTTCAACACCGTTAAGCCACGTTTCAGAAAGGCAAAGAATATCAAGTTCATTTAATATATTGTCACTCTGGAGAGTATCAATCTGGACAGCCAGCTCTAAATTCTTATTTTTAATGCTGCGTATATTATAATGCAAAATATTAATTATCTTTTTAGATGAGCCCGAACCCCTACCCAAATTATGGCTGTCACCAGACTCAGCTAAGCAGTCAGTGAGATTCTCAATTTGACATCCACTCATGCGTGAACGTGGTGGCTGGTTTCTCCTAAAAAATTACGTCTTGAGTTATTGGGAGTCAAAGCTGGGATTTCCTGTGGCTTGCCATTAGTCATTACTGGGCTCGGGAGAGCCTCTGACCCAGTGACCCCACCATCAGTAACGCTAGGTTCATGGTTATAAGTAATGACGACTGAATCCAATGACTGAACGATGGAACCAGAACCATTGTAGCTAGCAGAGTCACTGATTCTTATGCCAGATTTATAGGCATTTGACATATCCAAACACATGTGTTCATTATCATCAACACTGCTGCCTTCTTCAATTGGTCTCATATCTGCATTTATCTGTCTTGTTGTTATGCTCTCCTGCTGATTGCACAAATGAAAAATAATCTCTTTAATTCTCCTGACCACTTCTAATTTCCCTCTTTTATTAAGGTGGAGACCTTGTCGGGTATGCTCTCTAGCTGTAAGATCCCACATATTCAGCAGTGTCATGCGATGATCACGATGAAATCACGAACTCTCACATTGATGCACTTAATTACTCTACAGATGTTGAATGTGCCAGAGTCACCATAACGATACGGAATGTTGCCTATAACCACATTCGTTCTCTCTGAAAGAGGTATGAGTTTTTGCAAAAGGTGGTAATAGGCTTCTATTTCTATTTCATTCGCACTCCACTTGACATCATTTGTTCCTCCCATTATTATCACGAAATCGCCTTTATTAAAATCATCAACTTCAACACTATTAAATACACTGCTGATGATTTGAGACATTTTAGCACCACCAAAAACAAACCCCGAAACCTTAAACCCCTTCAATTCATTGCTGAGATACATTGCTGTGTCACGACCCTGGCTATCAGAGAAGATTAGTACTCTATTTTTTGATTCACGATTGTTCGTGTGAAAGTAGGAGGCGTTTTTGTTTCCAGGTACATTATGGACAAAGTTATTATTAATGTTTTGGTGCTTTGTGACCTGCCATTTAACTTATCTTCTCTCAAGCTCTTTCACCTGAGTGTCAAGTGATGACACCATATCAAGCAAATCACTATTTTCTCTCACTAGTCTATTGATTTCAGTGTTATTGTCAGTATTATTTATCTGATTCCAGACATCGGATTTCTATCTGATATCTATATTGATACTATATTTTTTCTTTTCACTCATTTATTGTCATGATAACACAAATCTTGACATAATTAACAAGGATAGAAAATTATTTACAACATATCAACTCTACCGTTCATTTTGGTTTCATTGCCACACCGGTCACATTTTCAAGCAGCGGACTGTACCAGAATAAACGGTAGAATTGACATCCATTCATTACTCTTTTAAAACAATTGACAAATGAGTGAATAGGTTGAATTTCACAAGTGAATCTTATCAGAATTTTGAAAAATTTGCCAAAAGTATGGATTCTAGAAAAATAATAACATCTCAGCTTACTTTTTTGAATCAATTCACATCAATGGCCACAGTGTGATTATACATTCTCTGTGGTCTTGAGTATAGTCTGTGTGAGCAAAGAAGATATTATGGCAAGATGGGAAAATTACTCCAGCTTGGTTAATATTTGTTTTTATTGAAAAATCATAAATATGGGCTTTAATTGTAGAGCAGAATGTTTTATACAATTTGAGACGAAATTTATTTATTTTTAACTAATATTGACCAAGCTAGAGTTGTTTTCCCATCTTGTCAGGATCACATTATGGCAAGATGGGGAAATGACCCCAGCTTGGTTAAAATTTGTTTATATTAAAAAATCATAAATATGGTCTTGAATTGTAGAGCAGAATGTTTTTTTACAATTTGAGACGAAATTTATTTATTTCTAACTAATATTGACCAAGCTGGAGTTGTTTTCCCATCTTTGCTCGAACACACTATATCTTGTTGAATGTATCAACCTTAACCGTTGACCTACGCAGTTTTTCACAATGAATTATTTTTGTTGTTGCAGTGTTGCGACGGCGCCTGCCCACCGTTGCGAGAAGCCGTGCGGCAAGCCGCTGAAGTGCGGCAAGCACAAGTGCCAGTCGATCTGTCACCACGGCCCCTGCTACCCGTGCGCCCTCACCGAACAGCTGCACTGCTGGTGCAAGGCGACCACCACCACCAGGCCCTGCTCCATCAACAAGAAACGATTCAGCTGCAACAAACTGTGCAGGTCAGTGCCTGTCAATTCTCAGCTATGTCAGAACAGTCGACGAGCTGTCTGCAAATGTGCATTGAGAGAGTCCCCAGCTATACCAATATACTCTCGAAGACAGCTTCAGACTGTCCTGACAGAGCTGAGATTTATCAACAGTTATTCGTCAACCGCCTAATTTTTTGACACCAGCTATACAAACATTTTGCCCGGCTTGTTTGATTAAACTTGGAAGTTGAAAATTCTCGAATTTTTTTTGTATAAAACTCACCCAAGCCTCATAGTTGAGTATTTTATCTATCAAAACAATTTTCCTCCCTTTAAATCCTGATTTTCAAAGAAAAATATGGAATAATATTACGCCATAGTTATCTGGTTAACAATGAATTTTTGGAAACCCTCTCGATGGAACTTTTTTGCATTTTTTCTTGTAGAATAAGCTTCCGAGGTAACTCGAATCATCCTGTAAGTATTTGGAGTTGATGAGTTTATTTTGAAATCGCTTCTCAATCTGGATTTCCTGGTTTGATTAAATGGGCTTTTAATTCATCTTCTGATATTGTTTACTATTAATACAAATATTTACGAAATATGTCAATTCCCTTTTTATCAACATTTTAGTTCTATTGTTTACATTTATTGATAAGCTACCAGAAATCTTGAAAAATATGGATGTTTTAGAAATATGAATAGAGTTACACGACATAATGTATTTATGAATTAATAGCCTATTTCCAATCATTCTACATTTAATACACTTTCACCACAATAAGTTATATATTTGCAACGTTTAGTCAGACACATGCCAGGTCAACAGGACAAATGCTATCAATAAACTATTTTTCATTCATTCGCCGTTAATTCAGACACATGTAAGTCAACAGGAGAGATTGGATTATCAGCGAATAATAGGTTTTCAAATAATTATATATTGAACCTTTTTTGCAGCTTCTAATAGGTTGTGTTCTTTCGTTATAGAATTCCTCCATACTGTCATCATGAGAAGCGTAAGCCGCACAAATGTCACTCAGGTCTGTGTCCGCCATGCAAGCAGATATGTGGAGCCAAGTATGAGACTTGCGGACACTTCTGCAAGGATGTCTGCCATCTGCCCTATCTCAAAGAGCCCAACATCCCTCAGAAGCAACGTGAAAAGGTATAAAGTCTCGTTGAATTATTATTATATAGTTGATATACTCATTGAGTCATTATTCAATACAGTAATGAAATTACTGTACTTCATAAATTTAGCTAGGCTACTAATTTTCACGAATAGTCATTATTCTCAATTCAAAATTTCATCTAATTTCTCTTATTTCGGAGACGTAAAGCCGTCTGTCCCAACTGCCTAAAAATCAGTTGTAATCTCTCACGCACATTCATATGTGGTCATCGCACTCTTACAAAAAATAGTTGTTTTCGATCAGCTTGAAAGTAATAAGTCATTTATAGTACCATACAAATTTAGTATCAATTCTCAAATCACGTTCCATTTTTATTCCATTCTAAATTGGATAGGGATTCACTGTCTCAATACAATAATTGAGTATGAATATAAGTAGAATACATACTGATTTATTCATACTCAATCATGCAACATATCAATCAGCCTTAATAATCAATGCAATGTTTCATTACAAAGCATTGTTTACCAAGTGTAAAATAAATATTTTAATTATTTGTATCGTGATGGATTGAATGTTCAACTTCTCTTGTGGCAAACGATTACTATTTTGGGAATAATAGATTCAGCATTTGTCAAACTGAGTGGGGTAAGTTATTAGAACATTCAAGTGGGGTAAGTTATATAGAACTCATAGATTCCTGGAAGATTGAATTTGCTTTAAACACTCTGTGAACAGAGTTTAGTTTGAAGTTTCCTTTTTTCAAGGGCTTAGTTACTAGGAATGTATGTTGAATCAAAATTGAAATCACAGTACCCTTTCTGGTAGTTTTAATCTTGAAATGTTGAATTTTTTGACAAGTAATTGACATTGTAATAAAGATTTCAATATAAATTCTAAGCTTATAAAGCAATATTTTTTCTCGATTCAGATCGTTTTGGAAGTACGTCGACAATGCAAACCGTGCAGTGAGCCGATCCCCGTTCCGTGTCTGGGCGGGCACGAGATGATGTCCAAGCCGTGCCACAAGGCGTTCCACACGAGCTGCGGTC
The DNA here is from genome assembly GCA_017141385.1 of Sogatella furcifera. NCBI lineage: Eukaryota > Metazoa > Arthropoda > Insecta > Hemiptera > Delphacidae > Sogatella > Sogatella furcifera. Next base: position 11,308,672 of record CM029551.1, on the reverse strand, counting down.
GGAAATGCGGCCGGCTGCTGGCATGCGGCAACCACACGTGCGAAAAGGAGTGCCACACCATCCTTGGTGCTGACGATGACAAGGTATGTTTCATTGGTGTGATGTGTGGATCACTATCTTATCCTGAACTTCTCCTATAAAACCCTTTGTGATTTACCACGGAATAGAAAAGAAATAATTTGAATGTTTTTCTATCAATCCTATATTTATTGTAGTTCATTGGTGACAAATAAATTGGAAAATTTAATTAAAATAATACATCGACAAAGAATTCAATTGAACTGCCCTCAACGAGCGACTAATTCAACACAATAGCTGTTCAAAAGAAGCGAAGTATACGCAATGTTTGTTTTGTTACTTTGCAGTGTATATTGAAAATTGTAATATCTTCCGCCTTTGTTATTTCGGTAACAAAGCATTCCTGGAAGCACGTACAATGGAAGCGGAGACCTTTTTGGGCAGGTTCACCTCCCAATATGTATTGAGCTATTTACTGGTCCACAATATGAATTATATCTAAATTGAATGCCATTTTTATACTTACAGATTTTGTGCGGAGATCAACTGTCTATAGATTATTTAATTCTCATATATTTTCTTTCTTGGAGTGGAAACCTTCGGAAAAAATGAAATTTTCACTTAGCTTGAAAATTTTGGACTATATTTTAATTCAACTACATTTAGGAATTTAAGAAGTTTTGGGCAATAGCCTGTTTCTTATTTCCACTGAGATTGTATGATTTTGTACTGAAATAAATATGCATATGAATTTAAACTTTCGAAAAACATTCCTCATTAAATTAAAGTAAACAAATTTTTAACAGGTCCATTATCAATCATATCTCAATTGAATAACATTATCATATTTTTATACGTTCAAATCTATTATTTAAAGTTATCATAAAGGCAATGTTCTTCTGTTTGTAGGTGGCAGGAGCAACGTGCGAGCCGTGCAACCGCAGCTGTCAGATAGCACGTCCGGCCGGCTGCACGCACGCTTGTCCGCACGCGTGCCACTTGCCGCCGTGCAAGCCGTGCACGGTAATGCTACGCATGTCGTGCCACTGCTCGCTCGTGCAGCTCTACGTGCGTTGCGGGGACTTTGTGGCTGCTAGCGAGGAACGTCGCATTAAAATGCTCACTTGTGACAACCAATGTCCCAAAAACGTAAGCTACTAGAAATTACTGAAGGCGTGAAACTATCCGAAACTACGCCGGCGCGCAGCGTTCAACAAAAACTACGCGTTCTTATGAAACTGTTCACACTTTGTCGCCCTGAAGAACTTCAGATCAATTTTTGAGGCCAACGTTCTTTTTGGTGTATAGTAAACAATGCTATCGCTATCATGAACTGGTTCTGTCATTTTTAATGAGTTGTCGTTCTTTTTGACAATAATTTCGTTCAAAAGCAACAGTTTCAGTTCCATCCATTTTTCAAAGCAATAGTTGTTAGATTTGAGGAATCCTTTTTTTTTTTACCTCGAATTCCTACTTTTGATTGGTTTCGGGTAGGTCGTGATTAATCGACGCCCCCGGATCTCAACTACTCTTGAAGATATCAGCTTCAAATTATTTTTAATAAAACGAGAGATGAAAATAAAGTTTGCTAGAATAAAATAACTTATGCAATACAAATGAACATGCCATTTTTGGTCTGCTTTTGTTTCTCTAAAACCATTCCCGTTTAAAGTGAACGAAAAGAGTAATTCCAAATGGCTTCCACACATTATGTCAATTCTTTGAACGGTGTGCACTGCGTAGTTCCGGAAAGCACTCCTTACTTTTGTTGAAAAATAATTCAAGGTTTAAATTATCTCTTGTCTGAATTTGGAAATATCTCATGGTTAAATCTGTCTAGATTAATTCCTCAGTAAAGCAACAAAAAGTATTTCATTGGGTAATATGTTATTAATAATGCTTATCATTTGCTCAGATTCTATAGGCCTATACGTAAATAAAGTTCAATTAATATAAACAAATTCCATACCATATTATTATTATTTAGATATTAATTTTGCTTATACATGTACATTCATTTCTTGTAGAACTGGTTGTTGAAAAGCATTATAATTATGTAAGTTCATCAATCCTAAACAATACTTACTTATTTCGCTCTTGAATAATTAATGTAAAATTTCAATTCTTGCTGAGTAGGCTACTTGCGTAGAGGAATAATATAATATACGAGGCGCGTTCATAAAGTGAGGGCCGTTTGCCTATATTCAAATATTGGCGCTTCGAAGCAAAGTTTTACTATTGCAGCACCATTTAATGACACATTGCGAAGCTACAGCGTGATTTGTTTTGTTTTTGAAGTCTTAATGTTGTCAATGAATGCAAAGAACAATGAGCGCGAAAATCGTTGATCCCGCCAACTGTGAAGTGCGTTATCTGATTCGCTTCTCATGTGCAAAAGGATCGTCAAAAGGGACAACAATTACAGTTGATGTGTACTGCGAAACGCTCAAAAAAATAAGACATGCGATCCAAAACAAACGCCGCGGGAAACTGCCCATTCTCCTCCACGATAACGCGTGTCCTCACACTGCTGCCAAAACCTTGGAGAAAATTCAAGATTTTCGTTGAGAATTTTCTGACCACCCACTACAGTCCCGACCTTGTACCGAAGAGGGACTCAAAAACGCCGTTGTCAACTGCTTCCACTCTAAGGCGGCGAGCTTCTATGCACAGGGGTTAAAGAAGCTGGCGCAGCGGTACAAAAAATGTTTAGAAGTGAACGGCGATGATGCAGAGACGTAAAGAAAGATCATACCTAACTAAACATGTCAATGAAATTTGTTTCTTATGAGTAAAGTTTTTCCTGTGACCAAACGGCCCTCACCTTATGAACGCGCCTCGTAATAGAGGCATAGAGTAATAATAGAATACTTATATTATTCCTCTATGGTACTTGTGAATGTGATATTATGGTACCTCTATTTAAAAAAAACAAGATACTGTCAAACCACAGTTATATTCGAAAAACGAAATACCGGTTTCGGTTGTTACACCATTATCAATCTCATGCAAACTTACTTTATAAGAGTCTACCAGAGATTGATAACGGTGTAACAACCGAAACCAGTATATCGATTTTTTAAATAAATCTGGTTTGATAATATCTTGTCCCTCCATTAATTGTACAATTTTTTGAATCAACCAAAATACATGATGAACAATGTTGAAAGTGATAAGTTTTCATATTGATTACACAATTACAATATGGAAAAATGATATGAAGCAGCTCAGTCCTAGTTTTAGTTTTTAGGTATGTTGTTCATCTTTTATATGAATAAATTTCCAAGGAAATTGTTTTTAGTTCTTAGATTGTAAGTGACACAATCTTTGGTTGGCTCGTTGGAGGAGTGATAAAGCGCCGGTCTGATAACCAGGTGGACCCTGGTTCAAGTCCTAAGCGGGGGAACAATTTTTGACCACAGCACAATCACATAAATTCGGCCACCCCGTCTTTTGGAGGAGACGATAAGCCGTCGGTCCCGACTACCTAAAAGTAGTCGTCATCTATCATCCATTTCATCACTCACGCACAAGCCTATGAGCTCATGTGGGCTTCACCCTCATAAACAAACAATCTGTGTGTATATTGTGATGACCAACATATTACTATGTAATGTATTGATTTTTGTTTTGTATTTTTTTTTTTTAATTTGATTGGAGTTTTACAAATTTTATCAATATTAAAATTTCAATGAGTATGTATCCCACAACTTAATAGGTGTATGAGTGTTATGTTGATGAATTTTCATATCGTTATTTTTTGTGAGGTTAATGATGAATATGTTAATTGATTTGTTTGAACAGTATCCGTGCGGCCATCGGTGTGCCAGTACGTGTCACGCGGGCGAGTGTCCTAATCCGGAGTCATGTCGGCAGAACGTGAAAGTCTCGTGCAAGTGCAAACGGATCAGGAAGACGTTCCGTTGCGTCGCTGTGAGAGCCGGCGAAGCACTGGTCGAATGTGACGATGTCTGCTTGGCCAAGAAGGAAGAGGAGGCGAAGGTAAAATTCATAGATTTTCATAATTTAAAAAAATGGAAGGATTTTGGACAAAACTGGATGTTAATAAAGATGCTAGATTGGAGTGTAAAAGGATTTACAATCCTAAACGTGGATTAATCATTTACGAGAATCTTTTTTTACCACTGAATAATCCTCTGAGGATTGAAAATTTTTATAGCAGTTTAAATAGCTAATTTACATTGTTCAACTTCAAAACATTAAAATGATTGTATTGACCAATTGTTTCCAAACCTTCTGATTACCGATTATTCTTTCTTACTCAAAAATTGTAACTTTGACTTTTTTCTTCACTCTAGGCTACATGAAGATTTGTTTCAAATTCTTAGATTCTCGTGATGATTGAATGAACTATGGAATATTTTAAGTCAAAATTTAATATTTTCGGCTATGGAAAGATATTTTGAGAAGTTTTTCGGTTTCATTAGTTGATTTAATGTTTTGAATGAGAAAAATCTGTTATTTTAAATGACTGAAAGAACTATAACCATGGTTTTCCGTCTAAAGAAGATTAGGTTATATGCTGGCGAAGTGGAACAACCCTTGGGTCTCCCCAAGCGAAACGCTAAATAAATAATAAATGAATATTTAACCTGAGATTACAATTATTTTTTTAATTTTATTGTCCCGTTTTAGTAAATTACAGTAATGATCCAGATGATTCCATTGGAAAATTGGTCTATGGTTCTTCTTTCTGAATTTAATTCTCTTATGTATTGATGAATCTTGTATCATTAGTTTTTCACTCATCGCAAGGATCGAAAATTCTCTTAAAAAATGGAATACGACCAAAGTACAAAATAACTTTGACTGTTATGACCAGAGATTTTGGATTTTACATCATGCTACACAAGAGGAAGGTTCACTTATAAATTTTATCTTGTTAAAAACTCTTAATCAATTGTGTTGAGTTGCATTTCGTTAATTTTTCATAGATCGCATCATGATGTTTACTAGGCGTATAATATAGTAATATAATAAACTAGTATAGTAGTATAAAATAATAATGATAATAATATAGTATAGTATAGTACTAAATGAATCTTGAAATTTTCAGAAAAAAGAGCTGGAGAAGCAGAAACAAATGGAACTGGAAGAGAAGAAGAATAGAGAAGAACTTGAGAAATTCCAGAAGAAGTTTCAGGGTCGAAAGAAGCACAAGGAGCGTCGCAGCTTCGAGGTGGATGATAAGAAATCGTTCATTTCCCAATACTGGCCGTGGCTGTTGGCTGGTAGTGGACTCACTGTTGCAATCCTTGCGTTCTATTGGCTCTGAAGGCGACAGAGGTTTGATCATCAATCAATTCAGGTATTGAAGAAAACTTTACATCATTGAAAAAATCAAATTCCTCGATAAAATTAAGATTTTTTCCAAAAATTTGAGATTTTTTCATAAACTGAATTGGTTGCATGGTCAAACAAATCAAAGAGCACAAAGCTGTCGACAGTTGCTCAAAGTTATTATTCTCTGATGAATGAATAATATTCTCTGTGATGAAAACCGAAGTTGTAAAATCCAGTAATGGTTTGTTTTTCTAGTTTGTAAATAAACTCACCTTACTGTTCTGAATTTGTTTGTTTCATTCTATGTATCCTCTCGATTACTAGTCTGTCCAAAGCAAAGAAGACATTCTGGCAACATGGAAAAATGACTCCCTTCGGACTATATTGGTTGATGAATTCAGTCTCAAATTTTAGAGCAGAATGTTTTCTTCAATTTGAGACCAAATTTATAATGTTTGAACTAATATTTACCGAGCTGGAGGCATTTTGCTATCGTACCAGTAGGCAATGTCTTCTCTGTTCGACATGACTGTAAAATAACTTGAGAAGTTTTAATATGAACGAACTATATCTCATGTATGTACTAACTAGTTCCCATATTCTCTATGAGGTCTAATGGAGTTGAAAGCTGAAATTGTAAATTTCATTCGTGAGATAAGAAATGCTTGGATATTTAGTGATTTCATGAATGTTCCAGTGATAATATTCGAAAATCGTTAGTGCTATATTTGCAAGAAGTTTTTCAAAATGTATTCAATTCAAAAATGTATCAAATGTAATATTCAGAAAACACTAATTGTTAAAAGACATGTGGTATCTTCTCTCAAAATTAACAAGATATTTCCAATTACTTAAACCATTTTTAAATTTTTAAAGTCGAACAATTTAATTGAATAGTCAGTTTAACAATATAAACATTTTCACAGAAGAAATTTATCATCATGATTTATTATTTTCTCTCAATAGAAGTATTGTACTTCTTGGCTCTGATATTCATATCATAGTACTATTCAGTTAGTGAAAGTTGATATCAATAGAATTTGAAATTGATAAAATTCTGTTAATCGCATTCATGATGTGATATGAACGAAATGGATTGCCTTTCCAGCATCTTTCTGCCTTTACTGGTAATTTCTCCCAGTTTTTCTCACAAAACGTATGGACAATACAGCATAGAACTTATTAGTTCTATGACATTTACTCAAAGTAGTCCTTGCGCTTGATAGGGTATCTCTTATTATTCACTGTAATGACTTCAACAATTATTGCATCATGTACCATGATAAATTAATGATAAGAGTAACTCATTCAACATACTCTTATTAGATGAAATAATTCTGTATTGGATCGATAAAACAAAAATGAGAACTTTTTATTACAAATTCGTTTATTCGACATTTAGTAAGTAATTAATGTACACAATACGCTTATTAACAGATCAACAACAACAGTTAATTATAACAACACGAATAACAACAACGTCATTACATTATTTACAAATCAAACGTAAAATCGCTTGATTAGCTTAATCTAGGGGGCAGTGAGTGAGTGGTACAGTTTACATCACCCACTAGAAGAGATCTCTGTGATGATTGTAGGTTTGGCAATTTGTACAATTATCAATAATTGTTGATTTGTTTTTACATTTACAAGTTTTTGTGTTATTTCTTCTAGTAGGTGATGATTGGTTGGTATTGAGACTTTGTACTTGAGGGGGTAACTGAGCACATGAGAGGGTGGAAGAGGGGAGGGAGAGGGGTTTTAATGGCACCTAGTCGGTCAGTCGTTGGCGCCTAATGAAGAGGTGACTGGAGCTGTTTGGGAGGTAGTGGCACAAAGGGCGGGACATAGGCCTGCGACTGCTGCTGACTGCCCACCTGAGGCTGCAGTTGTTGGGTATTTGCCACTGTGTCCTTCCTGTCCCAGCCATGGTGATGATGATGGTCCTCCTGGATGATTATCCACTCGCTGATCCATACTGGCTTCCACACCTTCTTCCATGCGGGCACCCAGATCTTCTTCCAAGCCGGCACCTGGTACTCTTTCCACTCCTCCTTCCACTCAAGCTTCTTGTCGGGCACCCAGATCAACTTCTTGCTTGGCACCCAGATCTGTTTCCACGCCTCCTTCCATGCCAACTTCTTCGATGGTACCCAGATCTGCTTCTTGGCTGGCTTCCATACTTGCACCCACGCTTCCTTCCAGGCTAACTTCTTTGATGGTACCCAGATTTGCTTCTTCTCAGTTCTCCAGATCTGTTTCCATTCTTCCTTCCAGACAAGCTTCTTGGATGGCACCCAGATTTGGTGTTTCTCAGTTCTCCAGATCTTCTTCCAGTGTACCTTCCAGACAACCTTCTTCTTCCACAAGTCATGTGATGTGTACTCCCAGCCATGCTCGTCCTTGCCCAAGTGTTTCTCTCCGGGGATTCCAACCTTGATCAATTCGGGCACCCAGATCTTTTTCCAGTCAGGTACTTGTACTTCCTTCCATGCGGGTACCTTGATGTGCTCCCAGTGAGGCTTGTAGATCTTCTTCCAGTCGGGGACTTGGATTTCCTTCCAGGCCGGTACACTGATGGGCACCCAGATTGGCTTCCAGATCTTCTTCCAGTCGGGTACTTTGATTTCTTTCCAGGCGGGCACTTTAGTTGGCACCCAGATTGGTTTCCAGTACTTTTTCCATTCGGGCACTTCAATGTGCTGCCAGACAGCTTTCTTGGTTGGCACCCAGATTGGCTTCCACACCTTCTTCCATGCGGGCTTCCAGATTTGTTTGGATGCAGGTTTCCAGACCTTGACCCAGTCTGGCTTCCAGATCAGCTTCTTCTTCCAGTATCCTTTTGGTTCGTGGTGATGATGATGGTCATGATGATCATCATGGAGATCGTCGTATGCTACTCTTCTATCGGCACTGTAACAATAAAAAAGTGATTCATCTTTCAAAATCTCATTTCAAATCGGTTTTAGTGAGAAAGTTAATTGAAAATCATAAACAATTGATTAGAATCGCAAGAATGAAATTCTTCTAATCATCAAGCAAACTATTTTGAAATAATAGGCTACTATACTGTTAATCAATAATCTAGACACAATATACTTGAACGGTACAGCGATTTTTATTTTTTATTATAATTGTTAGTAGCCCTAGACAAATACAAATCCTATATTATAATGTTCTGATAAAAGACGAGAAATAATGAGTCCAAAACGTTTATATTTTGAATACTCATTCAATCCACGGGTATTATGGATAAATTATATTCAATTATGCATAATTCTTTATTATATTCTGTTCAAATCTCATACAATTAATTTTTAAAACGTGATAAGAGTGGTATATCATCGTTATAACTTGAGGATGAAAGAAAGGAGTGAAGGTGCAGCTTACATTGGTTGTTGTTGTGTTGCGGGCGTCTGTTGCTGCAGAACAGAAGCGAATTTGTAGGCGTCACTTGACTGCTGCTGCTGCTGATCAACTGCTCGGCCGAAGATCAACGCAGCCTGGAGGGCGACCCCTACCAGTACCTAAAAAACAAACAACAACATATATCAATAAAACGAAATATTTGTAGAAATTACTCAAATTGTACAATAAAACTTGTACTACTTAGCAGTCAAATATTTATCTATTTTAATTATGAAGAGTAGATAAATTAATAGACTCATAATATTACTTGCTAAGATTAAGAAGTACAGTGAATTTTTAACAAAAGCTTGTATTGTATGATTATGATAATTATTATGATGGTGACATCTTCAAATTATTAATTCTCATTACGGATAGTGAAGGGGAATAAAAGTAGAAAGGATGTGGTACGATTGAATTGTTGAGATGTAAGTGAATTTAAAGAGAAACATTCTCATTTATCATTACTTAAATAGGACTTATAGTAATTTCAATGAAGAAGACTTCATATCAACTTGAAATTGATGGAATCATATTTCTTAAATTTGGAAATCCCTGTGGTAAAGTTAAACATTTTAAAAATTGATAGGCTATTATATTAAATTTTATTCTATTTTTCTATCATTAGCCTACATTTTTCTTTCTATGAAAAATATATTTTATATGAGAGGCCTCATATAACATCAATACATTACAAGTAAATTTTTTCAATGTAGCTTACAAACTTCTTGAAAAATTTATTTACTTCCCAATAAGTCAACATAATATTATTTTATGATTTATAGAGCAAGATTGATAAATCCCCAAGTCAAATAATAAATAGGAAATGGACTCCCAAAATATGATCCATAAATATCAAATTGTTCGCAGGATGATATTCTATCACTTGCAGTAATTTAATAATCTAGATTCGCAATTCTCTATGGTGTACTTGAGTGTTGGAAGTGAAAACTCATACGATCGATTGTCATCGAAGAGAAAAGCATCGATTGACAACAATAAGGCGTAGCTAACAAAAATCTGCTTATTGATTTGTACTGGGGATGGACGCGATACGGGCGGCTCTCATTATGCAATGGGTCTGTGTCTCATCTTCGAGTGAAATTGACACTGCAAAGCAGAGCGACGCGATGCGTTATCGCCGCCGCGGGGACCGGAAACCGACGCGTTTTTTGCTTTCTCCCGACCGGAAGTTGCAGCCAACGGTCAGCACTGACCTGCCACTGTCCTTTAAAAACGATCGCCAACCACTCAATTGCCAAGACACGACAGCGATTTCATCTCACAACATAAAACTCATTATCAAGCCTCAACTTCAACATCGATAAAACAATCCTCGTTATGTCCTGCGCATGCGCGGAGGAAAGTCCGCTAGTCTGATGCTGCTTGAATATTTATCATTGTTATTATCAAACTTGCAGCGTTGTCATCGCTGTCTCGTTCTCACGCTCTTCATTTAATGAGCTTGTGAAGTGCAGACCAATGTTGCTTCCTTGTTTGACTTGGGCTCTGTGTGATGTAATTTATTGAATAGGTGATGTGTTTAGTATTTAAATGATTGTTGGATAATGAGTGATGAGAAACAATGACTGACCTACTGGTTTCAATGATTCTTTCGATTGAATGAGTTGGGAGCAATTGATAGAATAAGATTCATTAGCTTAAAGCGATTTATTTAATAGATTTCAAAATATTGAACATTTCACCAATTCTTCATAATAATAATTCTCAATGATAATTCTTCATGATTAACTTCATCATGGCTTACAAACGCGAATGTACCTTACTATAAAAAGTGTAAGGAAATTTAAATATTTTCCTCAGATGATCATTTATTGCCAGTCAAGCTGATCAGTTTGGATACAAGGATAATATTATTATCAAAGCTATTCAGCAGAATAGCATACCGGTATTGACAGTCTATACCTATCACGGTCAAAATATCACTCGGTCGAAATATTTGTTAATATTATTCTTGTCAAATCAAATTATCTAAAGATTCAGGATCTTCTCAGCTGTTATACACGATTTAAAGAACAACTTTTCGGGAATAGTTAGTTACTCCAGCTGTACGGTACTTCATATTCAACAATTAAAGCATATACGATCTTCTAGCTTTGTTTACAAATGAAAACACACCATTCCATTGTAAATCAATATTGAAGTTGGCAAAATAACACTCGCTAAAACATGTTGGTAGTGTTTATAGCGGAAACATAATACTCCAGTATACAGGAGAAACTCTTAGCAAGTGTGATATTTTAGTAGAGTGCCTCCATTTGAAATATATGATGGAATAAAGTATAGATTAGAACGGCTTGTGTGATAGGGGCCCTATTACAAAAAGTACGACCAGAGCCGGTGAAAGTGAACCCGTTGCCATTAAATGGACAGAGCTGTCCTCCAGCACACGTCCACACAATGCAATAATCGCTCCAGATGCCATTATTTCGTTTAGCAGGATGACAATAAGACTTATTCAATGGCAACAATAAAACCGAATGCTAAAAATTCTACAGTCTTGTTATGATTTTCTCTCCAATCCTTTTCCGTGTAGAAATTTCAAGTGTGAAGTTTAGCCCTGGAATTTTCGATTATTAGCGGTCATCATTAACACATCAATGTCACTCTACTACTCAGTTTTGCACCCAGAACTTTGTTGTGGTTTAATAACAATGTTATTATTCGTATTGTGATCAGTGCACTTGAATTCCGAATGAAGTGGGATATATTTCACTGTTATTAGAATTCGATAAAACACTCTTATTTTGTAGCCTAAGCATAATTTCCTGAAAATTTTGTTGAACATTGAACATATATGGGAATACTACACAGTATAATATAGGATACTAAAACTATACTGTACTTGGTTGCAAAGTAGGGTTTACTCAGTGTAGTGTGCATTTAGAACAGGCATCGCCAATAGAAATTCTTTCTATAGAAAATATTTTCGATAGAAAATATTCCAAGGAGTGGAAAATTGAATAGACTGTTACAAGATAGATAGAGGTAGATGGATAGATAGATAGATTCATTGTCAAAATATCATTAGTAGATATAGTAGATATAATTATATCAGTAAATAAGTAGGAAAAGCATGCTCATTTTTCCACCTGAATTTATGCCATATCAAGCCTTTTATGATTAAAAAAAAAATTACAATACATTTACTGAGATACATTTTCTACAGTTTTGTTGTTTATTTTTATGTGGTAGTGGATAAATTCTTACGAATCTTCAAAATTATAGAAGTTGTGAAAGTTAGGAAATAATCAATTTTTCAGTTGAAATCTGTGAGAAACCCCTGAATAATCATCAAAGAAAGTGAGAAGTGATCTATGCGCGATTGAGAAGTATTTGAGTAGGAACACGGTATTGATAGTTTTCTAAAAAAACAATCTCTACTAATTTGTTGCTCAATTTTGTCATAAATTATTATTTTTATTGCGTAGTTGGTGATCATAATATAGTTTTAATGTTGGAATAAGAAGACTTGCTTCTACAAAAATCTCCAAAGACCTTCACTTAGGGCACGGCCACATGGGCAGCTTTAAGCTGCAAATTTTGTCAACACCTGTGAAGATGTTCCCGACTCGTACAAATTTTAATAAAAATCATGCAATGATATAGCTCTAAATTCAAGTAATTTTGTACAATCAAAGTAAATTTCTCATCCCTTCTCAATTTTGAAATAATGATAATAGAAAATTTTTTTTGTCCAGATTCCAATTAAAATTATGCGATAATTTAGTACTCAATTTCGTATCAATTGAACCACCAAACGAAAAATTTTCACCCCTTCCCATTTTAGGGTAGAAGTGATTGAAAAGCGGCGACTGGACCCCATCCTGAGCCAAATACCAAAACAAAGCTAGAATTTATTATTATTTTTATGATAGAAAATCAGCTGGTGCGGCCTGACGAGCATAAAAGTGCTGCAAATATTTGCTGCAAACGAATAGGTCACAATTCATTTTTCTCAGCAGCAACTAGTTGAGATTTCAGTTTCATTTCAGACAGCTGAGTAATGGCAAGAGATGCGTAGGGGAGTACGTTAGGCGATATCAGCTGATTTTCTATCATTGAAATAATATTGTACAAAACATTGAATAAATTCAAAACTCTAGCTTTGTTTTGGTATTTGGCTCAGGATGGGGTCCAGTCACCCCTTTTCAATCACTTCTACCCTAAAACGGGAAGGGGTAGATTTTTTTTTGTTTCGTTGTTCAATTGATACAAAATTCAGTACTAAATTATGGTGTAATTTTAATTGGAATCTGAACAAAAAAAAATTTCTATCATCATTATTTCAAAATTGAGAAGGAATGAAAAATTTCTTTTGATTGTACAAAATTACTCGAATTTAGAACTATATCATTGCATGATTTTTATTAAAATTTGGACGAGTCGGGAACATCTTCACAGGTGTTGACAAAATTTGCAGCGAAAAGCTGCCCATGTGGCCGTAGCCTAAGTGAACGACCTCGCTATCACCCACGCGTTTACCGAAAACAAACCGTAAAACAGCTCTGAACACAGTGGCACGGTTTGCGACATTCAACCGTAATCACAGATCTAACTGTTACAGCGGTGCGGTTGAATAGACTAGGAAGTTATTCGAGACACGGCTGAAAATAAAAAGGAAACTTATCTACATTTCTCAAAGAAAGTAAAACACTGCTTCTTCCTGAGCTTTGGTGACCGGTTAGACTGGTATGTGTATACCTGTATTTTATTTATCCGTAAAAATGATACCTATATATGGAGAGTGTCTATTAATAGCACATCGTTTAAACCGGTCCAACTGAATCAAGTGTTTTTTCAACAGTTACTTCATTACACAACCGATGCTTCGAAAAAACAGGCTGATAACATAATAGAGGACTTGGGAAGTCAGGAACTTGAGCTATAGGCTACTTTTCATAGCATATATTGTATACACCTGGACGTTAACGAATTGATGTTACATCTCTATGGTATGCTGACTCCTCTAATGAGTATTCCGTGACTGGAGCATTCACAATCGGTGGACGCCTTTTATCTTATCAACTGATTGCCTCTCATCTTATCACATGCAGGAACTATGAGGATAGGAAGTAACTTTTCTGATCGTGCTCATCACCTTTCAACAACAACTTCATCAACTTGATCACTACTTATTGGTCCGAAGCCCAGCAACTTTCTATTGAAAGTTTCTAATTTCCTGTCGGAACTATCGATACTTTAGTGGAGTGAACGCTATCGTTTCCGAGGAACAAACAGTTGAAATTGTTTTGTGAAAGAGATAATAATTTATATTCTATTTTGTGTTTGTATCAATGACAATACTACAATTGTACAAATTAGTTAACACTATTTATCATTGACATATCTACAGACCTCATAAAGGTAGAAGAACGTTGAGACCTGAATTATGTATTGAAGAAACGTTTGTTCATTCATGCCTCATAAATTTGAAGGACTTCAAGTATTACACAATACTGTACAATAAATTAGTAGTTGTACGCTAACTCAGTAATTTCACATAAAAGTGACCGGCTTACAATATAATTCAAGATCAAGTTGAATGACTTCACGGCCTACCACCTTTTTTGAAGAAGAAATGAGAGTAACAGTAGCCTACATTGCAGTGCACAATTATTATTGCTGTAAAGCCAGACTCGTCAAGCTGGCTTGCACGCCACAAGGAAAAAAGTAGAGCGATAATTTAAATCCAGTTCAAGTTTAAGATTGAGTTGATCTTGTTCATACCATAAAAACGGCAAAGTATTTCTCTCTCAGAATTTGATAGCAGGTTACGCATTTGGCGAATGCTTTAAACTACCATAATATATTTTGATTTTATCGATGAATTGATTGCAAGTTTATTGATTTTCGAATAGTAATTCAAGTTTGAAAACAAAAGAATTTACAAATATTAACGAATGCAACAATTAATTAAAGTCACTTGAAAAACTTTACTTCGAGTTGGAGTAATAACTAGGATTTGGTTTTGATAGGTCTACCTTCTACATAATATGGTATGATTATAGACTAATAATATCGTTTGAATACAAGTCAATTTAAAAACCTCGTGTCTACAATAAATGAGAAAAATAAAGCATTTTAATTTTGAAGATCTTTCGAAGCAGTTTAAAATTTATTATTTAGATTCTTATATAGTATTTTAGAGGAGATTAAGGTGTATTTACCGAATAACTATGGTGTCACTACATTGTTATGAAAATGACCGAATTGGTTTTTCAGAGACATAATATTCAGGTTAAATCTGAGTGAGCAACAACAATGCCAATGTCACAAAAAATTAATTCACCGCCAGACCTGCCAGAGCGGAAAGATCAATCACTTTAACGTCCCAGTAATAGTTTTTATGCAGTAGGTAGCAAATCGAGCGAATAAAAAGCAAATAATCATCTTATTTACTATTCATGACCACGTGTGAATTGAACGTATTATGTGGAAAATCGTGTAATAAATGCGTGAAATAGCTTGGTCATTGTATGCTGAACAGTTAGTTGCTTCTGTATGTGTATTTGACCAACGGTCAAGATCATTCTTATTTTCATTCATCCTTTTCTGGATATTAAATACGTACAAGGTCTCCATGGCAATTCCAATTGGAAAAAGGACTCTATGGGAATTCAGTCCTATTTCATCATCAATTTTTCTGGCTCTGCTACTTACTACCTTTACTTCCTGCCTGATATCTAGAAGTCTCTCAGTGGATAGGCAACTCATATGAGTTAGGCCAGTGAATATAGAGAGCTCTCTTTATATCCACTGGTTAGGCCTATCACTTTGGCATTCATTATGTCAGTTTCGTTTCCACATTTGATATAAATACATTTCATGGAAGCCACAGAAGAAGATGTATAGAGGACGAATCCTAAACATAAATTCATTTACAGGGAATACTTGGAGAGAATTGATTGATTTTAAAATGATCAGAGAAAATAACAATTATGATCAATTCAAAAATATGTTCTGGTTTTGAAAAAATCTAGTGATGGAATGCATTGTTGCTGATAATTAATAAATGCGGTCATAAAAATATTATTGTTGAACAATGTTTGGTGATTTAGTGACTTAAAATGTTTGATCTCTTCAAGTTTTTCACATATTTTGACTTGTGTTCAGCCCATTCATAATTTCATGCTCAGAATTAGAAGAGTTATTTTTTATCCAGCTCAATAATGTAGGCATTGTTGAAGTTCCGTTCACCTCAACTCAATTTGTTGAGTGCTATTTCTCTGATCATTTCAAAATCAATTGATTCTCTCCAAGTATTGCTGTAAAGAAACTCATCTTTAGAATTCTTCCTCTATGCATTGAGGATGATAATGAACGCATATATTACACTAGACTCAGGTGCTCTTGTTAAGAAATTTTATCATCATCTTCATGTCACCCAATTGATGTAACAATGATGAAGTTGTTACACATGCTGTTCACTATGGAGAAAGTGAAATTAGTTTGACAAACGCGAGTTATTATTAGACATGACAATAGTTGGGTGCTTGGGGGACTTGTGTATCATACTGTGTATATCAACCTGTGTATCACACTCCAGGGCCTTCATGAACAGTATTGATTAATAGATCAATGCTCATTAATAAGTTGAATACGAGTTGAAACATTACATTGCATGGAAAACTATTAGATTGAACTATCACAACCCCCCTCACCGAACAACCAATACACCACGTACTATCTATGTGTACACTATCTATTTTGTTCATTATCCTGTATTTTTTTCTGATCCCAATCTTCGAAGCCAATAATTTACAAAGGTACAATACTACAAGATCCATTGGTTCTCATTCATCAACATCTCTATCCTATGTATAAAACTCTATCCTATGTATAACTCTCCAGTAAAGACGGCACTCCCGAGCCATATTGGTTATTCACTTTACTGTTTTTGAAACCCCAAATCTGTTTCACTTTCCAATTTGATTGATTAAAGATTGTTGAATGGAAGGAGTACTCATCCTCCACACTATCCATTTTGTTCATTATCCTCTATTTTATTTTCTATTTTCTGATCCAAATCTTCAAAGCTCATAATTCTTAGAGATTTAAGACTACAAGTTTCATTATATAAATTATTATTATCATTCCTCTTCTATACAAAAACTCTCTTGTAAAGACGGCATTCCAGAACCAAATAGTGTTCACACCAAATAGCGTCACTCAAACTGTGTTCAAAAACATAAATCTATTTAACTTTTCAATTTGATTGAACAACGATCGTTGAAATGCAAGGAGCACCCATCAATCTCATCTACTGTCCAAGTCAAACATAACTCGTAAGAGTTGGTAGAAGTCCTGTAAGCGGTAACTAGATCGACCAAACTGTGATGGTTCCTTGTTAATGTCAGACGGTTTTCTTCGCTCTAAAATGTCAACTGTGATCCAAGAACACGTCATAAAGAACAGCTCGGAAGTTGTTTGTAGCGTGATTAGTTGACCGGCTATCGACTATCGTTGGCTATCACTTGCACTTTCGAAATTTTTGATTAGTTGTCTTGGGAGTAACAGTATTATGTCTTACTGGTTTATGTGGACAGGATTATCACACCTCGAAGCCGTGTACAGAATAATCAATTCTATGACAACTTTTCCGAGATGCATACTAATGTCTTCTGTTGAAGATTTTACTGTTCCTGAATAAAATTTGAACTGCTTGCCAAAATGCGCTGTTTTTGGCACTGTTCTATCTCAAGGTTGAGTAACTGGATTTGAATTCAAATTCGTGTGAATTTCAAAATGACCCTGCTATTGAATTGTCAAATATCGGCACTTTCACTTTCTTTTGGGCGCAGTTGAAATATTTAGATGGTACTTTTAAAATACTGTAACAAGTTTCTCGTAATCGATTGACACGTTTTATTATAGCCTATCTTTCAATAACGTTGAGACTGATGTTTATTATATTTGAACATTGAGATCAAACAAGTTAGAACCATCATGAGTCACAATGATATTATGTGTATAACATAAAAAACTCAACATTTGTTTAGGAATCTCTGTTTGAAATTGCTATCAATCTGATTGAGGAATTATTATTATGTGTATGCTGATTTGATCTAGAAATAATGTGATGAGCAGATTATGCAACTGTATCAACATTGAAAATTATAATCAATATCAATCCCATTATCCATCCAATATCAATCAATATTCGTTTTAGATTATCGGAATCATATTCGAGGACAGTTCAAACACTTTTGATAAGAAGACCAACTTGAAATTTTTGTGTTAAGGAAGTAAGCAGCTCCAAAATAATAATCAACATGGAAGTAACACTTATTAACTGTGAAGCGTAAATAATGTGTCTTCCTCCAGACCACAGTAAATATTGTAATTGAGCCCGAATGCATCCTAATTAGTATTACGTTGTTTCATCACGCAAGCCAGAAGCACCTGCATATTCTAATTTTGTTGCATAACATTCATCATACATACTCATTATTACTGGAAATGAAAGTGTGATTGTCAGAATTGGGTGATCTCACATGTGTGATGCAAAATATGTTATCAGAAATGAATCTACAAGTAGGTCAGAAATACAATAAAAATTTGATGACACATAGCCTAATATTGTCTCATTAAAAAAAGTGTTATGGTATTATTTTGACAGATGAATTGAGTAATTATTGAGTCTTTAAAATCAATTCTATTATCTATTATTCTAAATCTATTATTTTTTATAGAAATAATAGATTTTTTGATACTGAACGCATTGTTACATAAATCTCCCTATTAAGAGCATAAACGAGACATCGAATGGAATCAATATTGACTGATCAAAATTTGTCTCAATTAATTTGGGGTGTATTCATGTCTTTCTTCCTCACGACTTGGACAAATTATCGGATAGTTCTACCATTTTCAGAACTCGTTTGCTACAAATATTGGTGGTTATTGATTGTATTGTTGAAAACCATTAGAGGATCTTATAAAAAACAATTTGTAGTGAAAAAAAGTAGAAAAATTGGCTACATTTAAAAATAAATACATGTAGAAATATTCATGCGGAAGAACCTATTGAAAAAATTCGGATTAGGAAAAAATGATTGTATAAGAGTTTTCTATGATTATATTGTGATTGAAACTGCATTGTACAATGTCGGTTAAATGTCAATTAAAGGTCATTGTTTGGGCTCTCTTATTGTGATATTTATGTGGATAAGACAAAACAGACCTACTTTTTTATCAAAGTATGGATTTTACTAAGAAGTTGGGTGTGAATTCTTGAACTGATTGACTCCATGCTAGTTTGGTCTTTCTTTGGATTATTTTACATTTTAGAAACTAATATTTTTAACCGTATCACGCTGCAATTTTATTATTTACTTTAATTGTTAAATCGTTATTCCACTCAAGCTTCCTCAGATCATTCTTCCTAATTAGCGACTGCAAATTCAACAGATCAATAATTAATTAATTGCAACAACGGAATCGAGTCATTGATTGAAAGTACAGTATTTCAGTCAAGGCTGGCCGGATGAAAGTGAACTTGACTGCAGTAGGAATGAACTTCGAAGGTCGGAGAGATGAGATGAGCATGTTGCGTTTCAGCGCCGTGGAAACTTCAAGGCCTTCAGTATCCTACACGCTACTGGATTAGTTCCCTTTATGTATGCTACTGCACATTCTCATGCTATTGCTTCAACTTCTACAGCTTTAATTGGATAATGAGATTGATTGATGGCGGCTCGTGCCAACGAAATAGGTGAAGTGCCCGTATCTTTTACTGTACAGCACTTTACCTGGTTTGTGGGCACGAGCCGCCAGTTTAATCAATTTGATTGATTGACTGCCTTTATTAAGGGCGGAGTTAGGACTCTTGGTCCTCTCTACCACACAACCCTAATGATGATGGTGGTGATATGAATAAAATGAAGAGTAAACGTTACAACCGTTATCTAAATTTGTAATAGTTGAAAGAAAAGTAAATCACATTGTTCAACGTTCTAGGTATCACATCTAATCGTTAAATCGATAATGGGCTGTCGTTTTGCTGTTAAATTCGTTAATAGATTTACTAGACTAATAACATATTTGATCAATAATAATTGAAAATGTTTCTGTTTATAATTATTATGATACTCTTATCAATATCATCATGCAATTGTCATGCAATATCTTGATAGTTGAGGACTCTCATTATTATTACAATATTAGAAGTGCTATCACTGGAACTCAATTGAATTTCTGCTATCAATGATTGAAAATTGTACTTTCATTCTGATCATAGACAATGTAATTGATTTCAGATTCAAGATTTGATTAATTTATAATTTGTTGATAGTGAGTAAATTATGCACAAACAGTTACTTATTTGTTGTTAGAAGTTTGTTTACAATCGAGTAGAGACGGCAAAGTGATTCGGGGAAGGCACTTGAGGAAAACACTGATTCATTAATGACTGTCCCATTGATTTGAAAGTTGATTAAACAATACATTCAACAGATTGATAACAACAGTTTTTTTTATCTTTTTCGGAGTTGTTCATTCAAGTTTTGTTTTATAGTATTTATGAATGATTTAGATGCTTCATTATTTTCTCACTTCATTCTTCCATCTCACCATTATTTTTGCCTCTGGCAAAGTTTGCATTGATATGAATAGAATTTTGGTCTTCATTGATATTGCAAAAGTATGAGTTAATTGAGACTTATTAATTCCAAATTAAACTTAAATCAAATTTGTATTGATAGTCTCCAATCTAATTGTGTTTGCATGAGAGTGATTATTGGAGAGATAAAGATGAAATGAAAAATTATTGTTATAATATCCAAAGACTTCTTTCTATCTATACTGGAAGTGGAAATATTTCAAGATAATCATCAAGTATTCTGATTTATCAGATAACTGTATGTGTAAACCAAGACCCTTCAGGGATATAGAGTCCTTGATTGTATAGGGTGGTTGGAGATCACCCATTAATAAAAGTCCAATAATATTTTTATTGAAGAACGTCTTGAATACTAGCACTTGTCCACGAATTGGTGGGGGAGTACTTATTCACTTGTTCAATAATAATAATAATAATAATTACATTGAATTATCAAATAAATTATTTTAATATTTCACCAACATTTGTTAAAAATTTGCAAATAATCAATAATATTATTGGGATTGAATTTCAAATTGAATGCTCAACATGTTATTTCTTTTTTCAAAAATCATCAGGTTGTGTAATTTAGTTTTGATTGGTTTCATATAATATCATCATAAATTGAAATAATTTTTAATATTGGAGGGATTTTCACTTGTAACGTTACCAAGAATCACTACTCAATAATTTTCAAATCTGAAGTTGGTTTGGGGGAATAATTCATTCACAGTATTGAAAAACCATTGTTAGCTATTCAAATTGGGGCAGTCATAATGAATCACTGGGTGTCGTCGATATTAATTTTCCTCGAACACACAAAATTTTCCTCAACGTCCTTGTCCGTATCACCAGCACTATCACTCGATCACTTTTCAACACTAGGTTATCACACTGTCTTGTATCCTGTACGTACCAGCAGAGGCAATGTTCCCATTCTGGATGAGCTCCGTCTTCGACGTTCTTCACAGAGAAGACTAGACTGATGATGGTGAGGACGCCGGAGAGTTATATAGGCTGCAGTTGTTGCCCATGGTAGGAGACTTGGTTTCCACCAGAACTGCATCTGACCACTGTCTCTCCATCTAACTCTCTCACTCCCTCTCTCACACACACTCACTCACTCTCTCTCTCTCACTCATCAAACCACTTTCACACATGCCACCAGCAACCCGCTCTTGTCTGACCGCCCCTAAACCGTTGCGTTGCCCCAATCTCTGTCTCGAGTACGTAACTATACTTGTTCCGATACTAATTAAAGAAAGTCGTACCCAGCTTCCGCCATCTCAAGGACGTTTGCCTTGTCCTCCAGCCAAACCCTAATCACTCTTATTGGATTTATTAGATCACTCAGTATATGAGATTACTATCAGATCGAATTACTATATTTTTCGGCTCAGATTCGATATTTTGATGATAATTATAATTGCCCACCAACTTAAAAGATTTTATTCGATCAGTTGGTCTATTTTTTGGCTTTGATGTTGAATATTGAGGATGAGAATGATGATAAGGATCGCTCTTCAACTCTCAATACTCTCAACCCACCCTCAATCAGATTAGATCTATGGGTTAAGCTATTATTGGATCGTAATTTATATTCCAACAATAATTTTATACCCCTTCAACTCAAACCACTCGATTGATCTACATTCTTGCCCTTTGATTGGGTTACTCTATTTTCTGGCCTAGATTTTTTTATAGCTTTCAAAGCCTATATGAATTTATCTCTGGGATCTAGATTCATGAAAAACATTAAAGAGAAGAGAGAATTTGAAAGAACAAAAGTTGAATGATTTTGAGGTTGGGATAAACTGAGACAAGGGAAAGTATAAAAAACCATATTCACAATCTCAATTGATTCAACTGTCACACAATTTGTGTCAATTTCATACACATTGGTAAGAATTCTAAAACGTTAAAATGAGGTTCCTATATACATTCATTCCCTTGCTGTCCATTCCCATATAAATTATTTCAATAAATTTTACTGCCTCGTTTATCGGAAGATATTATCCTGTTCGTTTAAATCCTAATCTGAGATGGAGGGGAAAATCACTAACTTTTAATGAATTTCATGTTGTTGAAAACGAGCTAGAAACAACAATGAAACAATATCGAATAGAAGTGGATCAAGTGGATCAGTTTGCTTTGAAGGAATCTCATAATTTAAAAATATGTTTTAGAAGATTTTTCAAAGGCTAATCTGATTACAGAGAATGTACAAATCTGATCAAAGAGTGCTACAGGTCTCTTTTTTTCTGGAGCTCTATTCTTAGGCAAATAATTGGAGGGTTGTTATCTCTTGTGACTTGTGACTTGTGATCAATGATAAAGGATTTTCTCTGCAGTTGATGAAAAATACTGCTCAAAGTATATCTACTGAAGTTAGGTTTCTTGTGTATTTATTGTAAATGTTTTGGTGAATTGATTTTCTTCCATATCTCAACACTCTGAACCTTGAAGTCAACGCTTTTCAAGTCATACATATTCCCGAAAAGACTGAATCCTTATAAAAATTAATAAAAAAATTTTATATTTAAAGTGATAACTAAATTCTAATTGAGTTTATTTTATGTAATTGATTTATAAAATCACTTAGAGATTAAATCATATGTTGTACCAAAATTTAAATAAATATTATATTATGAATAAAAATATTTAGCATCTTTCCTAAATTGATTGGTTCTGTTCAAATAACATTGTTGCTTCTTTAATGACTTGTAAGAAAGCCTTCTTGAACCTGTTCTGTTCTTGTTGCAGGATATAAATCAACAAAGCCACTAACTGGTGATTATTCTGGTCACCAGACAATCTCTGCAAACTGTCTATTAATTTTAAGACCATTGTAAATCACAGTACTATATACATTTCTAGTAATGTATCGGTGTATACTACCGACTACTAGTTTATACTCAACTACTTGCTTGTCACTTCCATTTCAGACAGCATTAACAGAATCATATTTCAAGTGTAATGTCAGCATGTTCATGCTTCCAAATTGCTAATGAAGTGGGAAGTAATTTGTAGTAGAGAATAATATTGTGAACTTTCAACACGCACGGATATTGAAAGCTAGTTTAAAGTGATTAATTTGCTTTCAATGGTCTGATTTGTTGATGATGTTACCGATAAAAATCAAAAGAGATATGATTTGTAGTATGTACTACATCCCACTCTATCGTTGACTCACAATGAGAGAAAAATAAAGAACAATAGATAAATACATGAATATCGTAATTAAATGATCCTTGATAACATTAGAATTAACTTTTTCAATTTGTTGGCACAAACAGTTCAACCCAGTATTCAAGCAGTGAGAATCAGTGTGCATTTTCAATTGCAATGAATCATCTGGTTGACCCGCTAGTGACGGAGAAAAGGTGATATACTTTGTTTTTTTCAAGTTAACAGTTAGAATATGATTATCCATCCAATCCATTACAATTGTATTTGAGATTATCACAATATAATATAATATATAAAGCATTCATACCTTTGAAACAAAATCTCCGTCTGCTTAATCGAGGATGACTATATCAATGAATAGCCGGCAGGCTCGCTTCGCTCGCCTTCTCCACCTAGCCAGGGGTCTCCGCCCCTGGACCCCCCCCCCCGACAGTATAGGCGGTGTAAGTCGAACAGGCTCGCTTCGCTCGCCTGCAAAACCTCTGACAGTGTAAGCTTAGACAAACTGGCTCCCTTCGCTCGCCTGCAAATTCCGTTCAGAAATTATTCGAAATTTATTCAACACAGCATTTATAAACCTAATCTGGACCTGTTTACCAAATTTCAACATTTTCTACCAATTTGTTCTCGAAAAATCTCAGAAAAACTCCAAAGATTCCGAAAAATAGTAAAACGCTTATATCGAGCGTAACCTTGGGAAGTATATCGGACATAGTTTGTAACTTCATTCAATATCTTCTAAATTAGTTCATCCATAATCACGCTGAACCATTGAATTTACAGGTCATATCAAGGCGGAAGATATGCAACCCGTAATACATTTACAATTTTGGAAAAGTGATTACTGGAGTACTCTTGAACGGATTTCGAAAATATTTTAACACAACATCTCTAGACCTTACCTGAACCTGCCCACCAAATATCAACATTTTCTACCGATCGGCTCTTTAAAAAAATAAGAAAAAGCTGAAAAACTATAGAAAAACTCAAATATTTGGCGTATCCTTATGAAGTTTAAAAAATTCTTTCTTAGCGCACGTCCAATTAACGTCTTAAACGTCCAACTGAACATGCCTACCAAATTTGAACGCATTCGGTTCAGTGGATTTTTTGATCTGGTGATTAATGAATGAATGAATCAGTGCCATTTCGCTTTTATAAATAGAGACTATATTCATGTCTATTGTTCTTTATTTTTATTTCATTGTGAGTCAAAAATAGAGTGTGATGTAGAGAGTAGATTCCTCATCTATTAAAAAGATAAAGGAAGTGGAAAAAATATATATCTATTAAATACTGTAGATAGCGATAAAACTTTATCCTTCCATCGATGGATAGGTTTAAACTCGATCGAGTTTTTGGTTAATAACTTTGTTTTATTCATTTTCTTGTACTGGATTGCGTTTCCAGAAATTTTAGTCTTTAGGTAAGATCGAGTATATAATGATGATATCGTAATAATATATTATTAATTGTATTACCGAACTGAACTACTAAATAGATAATAATGTTATGAATATTTACCAGATATTTCAAATTGTGATAGATTGGAATACTACCACTGCTGCTTCATAGTAAGCCATTCTTGTGTGAATGATACTGTATGAATAAATTACACTTTGGTTTAAATTTGGTATAAAGTTTTAATTGTTTAAGAAACATGTTCGATGTGATTTACTATCGGTATACATGATGTACTATCGGCTACAGTTCTTTTGTACATTGTCTATATCAGTTCTTAATGTTATGACGAGAAATAAATGCTCTTATCAGTGTTTTCATTTGATAAACAATGTGAGTCTTAAGAAGGTAGTCACAAAAAAGTCAGTGGCTGCTCCTGTAGAATTCCTTTTGAGATTGCGGAAGTCCTGTGCTGTGCAAGTGAGAGTGAAATGAGAAGAAATGTGGAGAGCATCAAGCCACACAATGGAACAAAATGTTTGTGTGGGAATCATCCTATCAACAAAATAAATCGTTGAGGTCAAACAGGTTTCCAAGCTGTTTCAAATGGAATTGACCGACTTATTTCATACAGAGATGCTAGATTTTCTACATGGCTTGCGGTTGGAAGTTGGAATCGACTGCAATAATTCACTTGTGTTGTGTTAGGTACATGATCAAAATAGTAACGTACAAAAGTCTATGCTATCATGAATTTCATGAGTAAGGGTAACTTATTCCTTTCATCTCAATATAAGTGCTTGTGGAAAATGGTTTAACAATTTATTCGCTTTGAAAACTATACATATTCCATTACCCTCAAGAAAAAGTAAATTCGTCGTATCTTCAATGTGTAATCCTATTATATTGAGGGCCGGTTTCTCCAAAAAAGTTAATCTGAATTTTGGATTAAACCATCAGCTGGCTCAATTGAAACACAAGTTAATAAAAGTGACCATACACTGACAGCTGATAGTTTAAACTGAAATTGTTTAATTGTTTACTAAATTTAGTTTAAAACGCATTATATTTAATCTCCAAATAAGTTAAACGTATTTGGAGAAACCGGCCCTAAGCGAGTAATTTATGTGTGTATGTATGTATGTATGTGCACGGATCTAGAAACCGGCTCCAACGATTTCCTCAAAATTATAAATGTAATATAACCGTGATGGAAAAATGAAATTGCACCAGGTCTCATGTCCGGGAAAACTCTCTGGCAGGATTGATAAAAGAATTAAATATTCCTTTAGTAGGAATAATCCCAAGTACTGCGTATAATGGCTGTTATCGTTAGCTGACCAACGCTATCCAGCTGGAGTGAATGGAGTTACATTCAAGTCTGTAACACATGTTCATGTCAAAAAATTGTGAGAGGTGATCATATCAATTTTGAATTTATTTTTTACATATTTATGTAATTAGGTTCAAAACAGTGTAAAACAGTTCGGCCGCAGCTTTAGAGCAAAGCTTGGTACCAGATATTTTTTTAATATTATGACAACTTTAGTTTGATTGCATATTTATTTCATTAATCAACTCATTAATATTAATATTATTAACATACATTTATCAGCTTAATCCAATATCTGAGTATTATAATTGATGATTTTATTTTATTTTGAGGAATAGAGTGGATAGAGAAGTGCTTTTGAAAGTGTTGTGAATCAGTATTAATTTATGTTGTGGTTCTGGTCCTGGCTCGTTTAGATAGTCGCCGTTCGATTCTCGACCATAAAACAAATTTGAGCCCCATAGCACATTGGAATCACAGCACTATCACAATCATTATTCCTGCAGTATCTATAGTCACTGTAGTCCCGGCTGCCTGAAAAGCACTCGTCATCTCTCATCATCATCATCAACCCCCTCATTACCCACGCACATGCTTGGAGCACGTGAGGGCTTTACTTTCAGAGAATATTAATTGATAAAAGTTAACATGCCATGCGTTAAATGTATTTGATCAAAATTATTAATGTGCACGTTTTTATCTCCAAAATCCCTGATATTCTCTATGCAGACGACAATTATAAGAATTAAGTGTTATCACTGTAACGTTAATTATTGTGAATTCATCCCTTCAATTATGTCACTAATAACTTTGTTCTTATTATTCTATTCTTGATCCAAGATCATATTGATAAACTTTCTATCACTATTTTGACTATTTTCAAACATCTTACACCGAGCAGATATCATTTTTCAACGTGATTGTTATGACGAGAATTACTAGAGGTTACGAAGAAGTTATGTGTGTATCATTTTTCCCACTTTAAATCCTTTCTTCAATCACTTACAAGAATTTCAACTTACAAAACTTACAACCACAAATGTCAACTTACAAATAATATCCATACCGCCGGGTCCCAGGAATAAGAATAATTCTGTTTATATTACTGCTCAATCATAATAATTAATTAATCAATCATCTGAATGATTTTGTTTCATACTGAGTAGCCATTTTTGATTTGGGCCATTCTGGGTCAGCCCTACAAAGAAGGATTATTCAGTATCTGAAACCATAACGTTCCAGGTTCTTTCTTGATATTCTTCTAGAGTTCCATCAATAACATGTTGTCATCACTACTTTACTCTCTTGTCATTTTCTCTTTGAACTGTCGAAAGGTCATACTGTTAAGTAATACACCCAGGTCTGAAGAGCACCTTCGGAATCTTGTCACTTCTGATCGATGTTCAAGAAGGAGAAATGACCATTTTAACGGGTTTATGTGTCTCCTCGGAAGTGTTTCCTGAGTCCAATCATACGCTCCACTAACTATACCGTAATAGATATCGTCTGTCCAGCAGTGTTCAAGCAAAGAACACATTCTGGCAAGATGTTAAAATGACTCCAGCTCGAATAATATTGGATTAAAATTTATAAATTTAGTTTCAAATTGTAGATCAGAATATTACCTACAATTTGAGACTACATATAAAAATTTTGAGCCAATATTGACCGATCTGGAGTCATTTCCCCATCTTGCCAGAATGTCTTCTTTGATTGGACAGACTATACTGTCTCGTCTGTAAGAGAGAAAAAACCTGTTGATCCATTGCGAAGAATGCATACGAAAAAATTATCAACTTTTGCGATGTGAGCCGGTTTGAGTCAAAGTGGAGGAAGTAGAAAAGAGGATAACCAGCTGATACCATCTGTACCCATTATGTAACTGATGTATGTTACGTTCAGAAATGTTGTTCGTTTTCTGCTGGACTGCTTGGGGCGCAAATAAATTTCGAGCTACCAATATGAGGAAAACCGTGCTGTGACCGACCCTTATTCCTTAACCTGAAAAGTATATCAACTTTTAAGAACACTTGGAGCTATATTGGATGTAAGATTCGAAACAAGCTGAAAGACTATTACCTCTAGTCATTGCCTAGGTAATGTGCTACTTATGTAGCCATGAAATACCATACCATTTTATGCCACACTTTAGCAAGAGCATTAATATAAAAATTTTTTCTCATCTAACAATTACAACAGGTGAAGTAGATCAATATCATAATAAAATATTATTAGATGTAAATCATATTATTGATAGAAGTAAATTGAGAACAGACTAATATAATGTCATGAATTATTATGAAGCTAATGATGCCTCTGCTCAACTCTCCAAAGAATAACGGATTTGGGGTTCCCATACCTGATGTCATATCATTCATGTAATAGAAAAGTGAACTGTATTTATTTATCATTTCATCATCAAATTCTTTATTGTATTCAACAATTTGAGTTGAAATGGAGGAGATGAATGGTGTGTTAGTACCTATCTCAATAATTCGTAGTATATGAGAACACAATTATTATGATAATGATGTTTGAGATGTTTTGATGATTGATGTTTTGAGACCAGTTTTCGATCGCTCATTGGCAAGTGATCAGTTGCCTAATCAAACGGTTTACATTTTCCATAAGACAGTTTACAAGTCAGTTTAGGAAAAGTAATGTAGATGTGTAGATGTGTAGGTGATAGAACTGATTAGTTTTCTAAACAGTTCACAAACAGTTGTGTAGATGATAGGAAATCAAGACATTTAATGATAAAGAATCGTGTGGAACAGTAATGCCAAGTCTTTAATAAAATCACATTATATAACAAGTATCTTATACTTCTCTACTTCTTACAAAGATAAAGATCATCATTCGTTATCATCTCAACGTCATCTTCGACCAAATTCAGAAAACCCGCCAAAGTTCAAAAATAACTATTGACGTCCAGATGACCGACCTCAAAGAATGATTATGCGATGAGACTGTATAGCAAGGAATGAGCCTGGAAGAAAGTGATTGCGGAAGAACAAATAAGTTGAGCCCACCGTCCAGACGGTCCTACATAGGAAGGAAGGAAGACAAGTTTTTTACGTGGAATGTTACTGTGAGGTCAGAGTTCTGACTTCCTGTTTATCGGATAACACTCTCCCGGCCGTTTCAGGCATTACAGTATAATATAGTCTGCCCAAGCAACAAAGATATTCTGGCAAGAAGGGAAAATGACTCCAGCTCCATCAATATTCGTTGAAAAATATAAATTTGGTCTCAAATTGTAGGAAACATTCTAATCTACAATTTGAGACCAAATTCATAATTTTTCAAGCACTATTGACCAAGCTGGGATTACTTTTAAATCTTGCCAGAGTATCTTCTTTGCTTGTAGCGACTGCTCGTAGATGTGTCCATACCCTTTCCCAGATACCGTTCGTTCGTTCTCTATAGACGGCAAGTTTCCATATTTACATCTAAATGGCGAGAAGACACAAGAAGCGGTTCAGCTCCAATCTATTAACGTCTGACACTCGATAATTGGATAACCGATTACGAAATTGATGTCCGTTAGTTTTTTCATTCAATTAAAAGGTGTCTGATCGTTTTCGTGGCTATTATAGTTTTTAATTGCTTATTTAAATCAGTTCAATATTAATATTCTGTTCCAGTTGAAGTTGAGCTGTTGTAATACGTAACTACTGACTGTATAGCTTTATGGTTAGGGTATGTCGTATAGGTCTAGGAGAGGGGCTTTGTACCCCTTATAGTTACCCCTTGGTCTCCCTTCCCACAACTATCCACATGACCACATCTACAACAAAAAACTCATTGAAAAGTAACGATACCTCTTATTTCGCCAGAGAATCCTAAATTTTATTGCTCCAATTTCAATTATAAATATCCTTTTCTGAACATATTATTGGAATTGTTTCTGTTAAGTCATTGATAGATAAGAGAGATAATTCTACAAATCTCTGAACAAATAGACTTATCATGCTCTTGATATGAAATTATGATTAATTTAAAATTTTTTGGGTTTCGGGAAAGCCAATGAATAAAAAAAGCCTGAATGAATGGGAGTGCATGAAAGGGAGTCATGCTGATGTAAGCCAAAAATATTAAAACCCAATTTACTGAGAAAGTTCCATCAAGTTACCTATACTACTGAATGTAAAGATATTTACAAAAAATACGATAAACAAATAATTTGTTTCTAATTAACTGTGGAACAATAGTTATTGCTCCTCTATTTTCACGTCGATTTACCACCCTCAAAGATGATGCTTGTTTATGTTTATCCTATACACCATACAGCAGAAGAATGTGATGTAAGAAGCATTGTTTGTGAGAAGCATAGACCTTGTTCTTGCCGGGTTGAATCATGCAACCTTCACCGTGGTATGAAGGCTGTAATCGAGAAACACCAGTGGTCTGTACGCGCCTATCACCACGTTATTAGTTACACTTTCTTTCACTTACCTTGATCTTCTATTCTTTTTGTTTCCCTTCCTAATATTTTTCTTTCCTTTTTTCTCCTCTCTTGGTTCCTCTTTCAAGTCTTGGCCCAGAGATGTGAGATCAAGGTTCTTCCTCCAGAATCATCCGTTTAATTTTATTCCATCATTATTTCCTCTACTTACTTTGTTCCTCTTTCCAATCTTTCCCCATGGATGAAACATGATGTGAGTCGCATAGATGGGCGAACATCATGCTCATGATGTCATTAAAATACTTAATGGTTGGTGGATGGTGGTGGACGAACAGTTACACAATGATTGTTGGAATTAGCCAGTCATTGTCAGTTCGGTCGGTTTACTACTATAGACAGCAAGGTCGTTTTATCGAATGCACCACTGCTGCTTAATCAACACACGACCTATCTTCTGAGATGCCCAACACGCTCTTATCTAACCACGGTTGGAATGTTCTAGACTATTTCAACAAAAATACTTTTTCCCTTCTTGACACTAGTCAGAATCGAATACATACCTTATTGACCGAACTGGGGTGTCTAAGATAAGAAGTGAGGTCTAAGATTCAAGTCGACGATTTTGAATTTGTTTGTATGTTTTTATGTTTGTATGTTTGTATGTATGCATGTATGTATGTTTTTATTGTATGTTCCGCATTTACGACCGAACGCGGCAATACATTCTAATGAAATTTGACAGAGATGTTCCTCTTGAAACCGCGTGTCGATGTATGTGTAAGGTTTTTCGACAATTGTCATAATAAGGACGAAAAAAGGAAAAAAGGATTGAACTATCTATATCTATATAAGCGAAATGGCACTGACCGACTGATTCATTCATTCATTCATTCATCACCAGAACTAAAAATCCACTGAACCGAATGCGTTCAAATTTGGCAGGCATGCTCAGTTGGACGTTTAGACGCGCGCTAAGAACGGATTTTAAAAACTTTTCAGGGATACGCTAAATATTTGAGTTTTTCTATAGTTTTTCGGCGTTTTCTCAATTTTTCCGAGAACCAATCGGTAGAAAATTTTGATATTTGGTGGGCGGGTTCAGATAAGGTCTAGAAATGTTGTGTTAAAATATTTTTGAAATCCGTTCAAGATTACGCCAGTAATCAGGTTTTTAAAATTGTAGATGTATTGCGGGTTGCATATCTTTTGCCTTGATACGACCAATCCTTAGTGTAAATTCAATGGTTCAGCGAGATTATAGATGGAGTAATTAAAACGATATTGAATCAGGTTTGAAACAATGTCCGATGTACTTCCCAAGGTTACGCTCAATAATAGCGTTTTACTATTTTTCGGAATTTTTCTTAGATTTTCCGAGAACAAATTGGCAGAAAATGTTGAAATTTGGTAAACAGGTCTAGATTAGGTCAATAAATGCTGTGTTCAATAAATTTCGAACCCCTTCTGAACGGAATTTGCAGGCGAGCGAAGCGAGCCTGTTTGTCTCAGCTGACAGTGGCAGAGGTTTTGCAGGCGAGCGAAGCGAGGCTTACACTGCCGATACTGGCGGGGGTCCAGAGGGCGGAGCCCCCTTGCTAGGCGGAGAAGGCGAGCGAAGCGAGTTATTCATATAAAAAAAATTCAAAATTTTCTACTTCAGATGATATACTTTCATTGAAGTCAGCTGAGATATTTCAGATGGGTTTCAAGGTAAGTTTTTCTTTATGCGAAACGGTCCGACGGTCGACCACAGGCTAACAACATGAGCTGTGATTGGCTACAGCTGTTCGACTGCAGCCGACCGTCGAACCGTTTCGCATGACGGAAAACATTATTAAAATAATTGTACGGAGTTATGCAGAAAGGAATCAACCCACAATCAGCTACTTTTGAGATATCGCGTACCAAAGATGAAACTGCAATAATACCTCCCAATTTATTATCCAATAAGATATTCTGATTTTGGGAACGTATATGTTCTCTTAATATCATTAACTAGATATTTATATACAAAAAAATCATTAATTTCTAATTTTATGGAAATTAAAAGCCCTGTGGCTTTTTGTAGGTACACGGACATATACTCACGTTAAATTCTAACAAAATATATGTTTCTATTATTTGTGAAGTAGGTACATTAAAATTCTCTACGTGTTTCATATTAGACATTTCCTAGTTTACTTTTATTAGGTAAAGAATGAATTTTTTAGGCAAAAG
Organism: Sogatella furcifera; assembly: GCA_017141385.1. Taxonomy (NCBI): domain Eukaryota; kingdom Metazoa; phylum Arthropoda; class Insecta; order Hemiptera; family Delphacidae; genus Sogatella; species Sogatella furcifera. Next base: position 11,275,771 of record CM029551.1, on the reverse strand, counting down.
TCTGTACCTATGTGGGCTTCCATCATACTTTCATGCAAATAACTCCTGAACCACATAAATTTAATTTTCTAAATAATAAGGAGACTTTTTATATCTTATCTTCATTGGTTGCTGAGATACATTCAATGAAAGTATGTATTTATATTATATTTCATATTATATTTATTATATTTTATAATAATATTATATTTTATGTATGTATTTTCAAACTTTTTTGTATTATTATTTGGGAAATAAATTTATTTGTATTGTATTGTAAAGAGATCCTTGCAAATGGAAACTTCAAGGGTATGTTGGGAGGGAAGCAAGACTGGTAGGGGTGTGGAATTTTGGCAGAAAACTTCTCTGTATAATAGTAATCAATGGTTAGAAAATTAGCCTCATATGATATTTTTCTCTGAAAAAAACAACATTTCAGTCTGGTTCCTAATAACAGAATTTCCCATTCCATGGCAATTATGTGGGTTGGTTCCTTTCTGCATAACACATAAAGTAGGATATTTGTTATGCAGAAAGGAACCAACCCACATAATTGCCATAGGAACCAGACTAAAATTTTTGTTTTTTCAGAGAGAAAGAATCATATGAGGCTATTTTTTTAATCATGGATTAATATTATGAAGAAAAGTGTTCTGTCAGAATTTCCCACTCTCACCCATCTTGCTACCCCGTCTGCATCCCTCAAAGTTTCCATTTGTAAGGTTTTCTTACATTGAATGTAAGAAACACTCAGCACTCGTTGGAAATGAGAAATCGAACTTTTTCTAATTTTTCAGTAAATTAAATACTCTTTATTTTATGTCTCACCATTTCATTGTAGCTCCTGCGGTTCAAAAGTTATGTAAATGGAAGAATGGAGGGATTCCCTAGATTTCTGCATAAAATTTTAATCATCTCCTAAATGAAAGTTTACAGGATGATTCTACTGGAAATGTCTCTTATGAAACTTGAAGAACTTTTCAAAACCTAGATTTTGAATGATAGAACATACATTTCGATGGAATTTAACGTAAGTGTGAGTCAGTTAATAAATAAAAAGCGCTATCTCAGAAGCGCTTGGCGGATAGCCTGATATTATGGTCTATCAAGTGAGTACTGAAATACCCCTTTTAATTCATCAAATTTTGAAATAATTCATTTGGGGAAATTATATTGAGTTGATTTTCTCCCCATTTATAACTAGCATGTTGGCAAGTGTCCTGTCTGATGTCCCCACACTACCCCTCTTATTCAAGAATTCTTATATCACATGTGTCTCGGTAGATAAAGATGAAAAGTTGAACTTTGTATCATTATTCAGTGAATTCAATTGGCTTCATCTCAAAATATATGTTTCTATTATTTGTGAAGTAGATTTATTGAAATTCTCTAAATGTTTCATATTAGACATTTCTCAGTTTACTTTTATTAGGGAAAGAATGAAATTTTTAGGCAGAAGTCTGTACCTATGTGGGCTTCCATCATACTTCCATGCAAACAACTCCTGAACCACATGAGCTATAGTGAAATGGGGATGACATAAAAAAAAGTAAATTTAATTTTCTAAATAATGAGGAGAATTTCAATATCTTATCTTCAATGGTTGCTGAGATACTGAGATGCATTCAATGAAAGAAATCCTTGCAAATGGAAATTTCAAGGGTGTGTTGGGAGGGAAGCAAGACGGGTAGGGGTGTGGAATTTTGGCAGAACACTTCTTTGTTCAATGGTTAGAAAATTAGCCTCATATGATATTTTTCTCTGAAAAAAACTAACATTTTAGTCTGGTTCCTTATAATAAAATTTCCCATTCCATGGCAATTGTGTGGGTTGGTTCCTTTCTGCATAACACATAAAGTAGGATGTTTGTTTTGCAGAAAGGAACCAACCCACATAATTGCTATAAGGGTTGGCTCCAGTGATTTTTTTCATCCAAAACAGTTACCTAGGGGTTTATCAATCCAAATATTGAGAAATCCGATTTTTTTATTTTTGTGGATTGGTTTCTTACATTGAATCAGCACTCATTGGAAATAAGAAATCAAACTTTTTCTCATTTTTCAGTAAATTAAATACTCTTTATTTTAAGTCTCACCATTTCATTGTAGCTCCTGCGGTTCAAAAGTTATATAAATGGAAGAATGGAGGGGTTCCCTAGATTTCTGCATAAAATTTTAATTATATTCTAAATGAAAGTTTACAGGAAGATTCTACTGGAAATGTCTCTTATGAAACTTGTAGAGCTTTTCAAAACCAACGTTTTGAATGATAGAAATTTCACGCAAAATGACAACGTAGCTATTTCTCGGGTGGAGGGGGTTTTCGTCAACTTAGATTGCGCTGACTATAGGTACAGAACATGTACCTATGTAAATAATTTTTGAGATAAAATTATTTGAAATAATTTAGATAGTACTTATAAGATTTTCATCATAACTGCTGGTGTATATTGGACTTTCAGATATTTTATTGAACTGTCTGATTAAATTATTTTAAGATTCTGGAGTGGGCATGACATGAATTATCGTCAACTATATTTTACTGGCTCCTCCCACCAGTCAATTACGCAATACTGTGTATTGTCCCAAATTGGATAATCTGCGTTTTTATAACCATCTTAAAAATTACTTCAAATCTAAATTCTATGTACATGTGATGTGAGGGTGGTTGGCAAGTATTCTCTTATGAAATAGACTTTAAATACGAATTAAAATCTCAACAGAAAATAGCTTTCTACCACAAAAGCCTATAACTCATCAAAGACAATATAATAAATAAAAACTTTAGACCATGAGAATGAATAGAGGAGGGTAACATCATATTGTGAAATTTATTCATCTTCTGTAACATGGAGTATTTTGATAGGCTTCTGTATTCAACAAATTTATAGTTTATTTATACAGTCGATAAAACCTGTTTTTCGTTTTTGAACATATTCAATTCATGAAATAACTGTTGATAAGCAAAATATTTATTCCGTTGCCTCATTTGTTTTATAACTTTCTTATTTTACTGTTTATTTTATCAAAGGTTACTCCTTGATCAACATACGGCAGCTATTTCGTTGAATTTATGGGGTGTTCATATGGAAACATAGGTCGGGATCAGAAATTTATTCAATTTTTGTGATGTAATAGGCTACTCTCATAAAATGCATTGCTTTCTTCCTAGCTCAGAATTTGGGTAAGTCTGCATAAGTGGATAGGATTTTTATGATCCATTAAAAACCGGTGTTATTGCACTGATAAAATCTCCTACGACTGATTTAAAAATGATTTTGATTCTTATCTGACAACATGCAAATTCAAATGAATATAAGAAAATTGTCAAGAATCATGGCAGGGGAACCATTTGAGTATATTTAGTATGATGCAATAGAAAGTAGACTTGAAGCTATTTGAATGAAAATCACTATTTACTACAATCACCTCCATTCCCAGTTGTTTCCACAAGTCTATTTGTGAAAATTGATTGTAGACGAATAAGCCTATTCTCCTCCTATTATCAGAATAAAAAAATAAAACAAATATATAAATTATATAATAATTAAAAAATAATAATACGGAAATAATATGATTATTCATATAATAATCATATAAATTATATGAAGTTATGCATTGATAATCTTAATATTATTATCGGGTTCTGTTGTGAGCTATGAATCTAAGTTGTAAGCATAAAGGTAGTGGTAGCATTACCAAGTGGTGGCTCGAATTGCCTGGCTCTAGCTCTGTGCTACTCGAGTTGCCCGGCTTCAGCTGCGCTGCTATAGCCACAACAACTCCATTCACATAACTATAACTCTGTTATTAGGACTAATAATGCATAATAAATCAATAAATAAATAATAAAATATCATCTTTAAGTCATTTTCACAGCCGCGCAGCTTAAGCTGCCTCTTGGGAATGCTACCTTGATTCAGCAAAGATAATGAATTAGACAGTAACCAGAATTATACAGCGAATTGTAAGCCAAGAAAAAGATTTGAGGATCATTGTAAAAATATTATATTGAAATTTCTCAATTAGGATTTTTTCTTCCACCTACTCATAAAGATGAAAAAAATGTAATAGGCTACTCTTATTTAGCTAGGCTATCGGAGTAGCCTAGTATAGAGTAGTAGTATAAAGTAGTAGTAGTATTAAGAGTAGAAAAAGAAGAATATATTGTTTTTCAAGTTGATTCCTGTTATAATTTCCACTTCTTATGGTGTAAATTTGACAATCGGAGTCCAAGATATTTTTGAGTTTTGAAACTGATGTCCTCTTTTATTATATTGTGAAAGTTTATTTTCTATGTCAGTAGATGTAGTATGTAGATAACTCAATTCAACAAAGAAACAATTTTTGACGAGAAATTTGAAGACTTTCAAAATCGAAGGAGATCTTCAATAGCTCCTTTCTTTCGGTCATTTATTCTTCATGGAAATATCTCAATTCGACTGCAAGGTGCAGTATAAATTTCTCAAGTCAAATAATGTTATCTAATGAATAGTTCACAACATGTTCAAGAGATGATAATTGAAAATTCCTAGCAAATCATAAGTTGAACGAACTTTCTAGCAAAAGATCCCCAACTGGATTATTTAACCAAAATTCGTGCTTAAATGTTTTGAAGCGACGGCGGTATTATGCAAACAGAGGTCGTTCTGAGACAAATCAGGTGCTCTGATCTTGACATTTCCCAGACGTCCTCTCCTGCTGGCTTCAAAAAATACAGTCAGTCACAGGAAAAATGATGAATACAGATATAGAGTTGTGAAGAATCGGTCGTGCATAGCGAAAGTAGCCAAAGTATAACCAGCCCAAGTTGCGTCACATCAAAATGGGAACTAGAGAAAGCACGTAATGCCCGAGCTTTTCTATTGACCGAAAATTATCCGACAAATTCGAAAATTTCTCACGCCTGACTTTTTTCAGAACGTCCTCGAATGCATCTGCTCGCTTTGTTGGTGCACTTTCCTTTGTTCTTGCTCTTTTGTTGTGTCTGCTGATAATAGCTACCGCCATTTAAACTTTCAAGAGGGGCGGATCAGATAGAATTATTAATAATGATCATGACTTGTATCTCAGATTTGGTTTCATGATTTAATTGAAGTGGTTTCCATTGACAAAATTAAATCATCACGGTTTTTATTTTTGAATAGATGGATGACACTCCTGCACAATTGTTTTGAATAAATTTTATACATGAATTATTGTCGGTGATTTGGTTAAATTAGTCGGATTAATGTTGACATTAACTGAAGTAGTCGGAAAATGTTTTGGATCGTAACATGAACGAGTTATTCCCACTCTCTTTTGATAATATGAATTTCTGAACAGTTATGTGCTTTTGATTCTGTCTTTATTCGTTTATTGCAATGTGAAACTTAATTCATAGTTCCTTCGCTTTCATCTTATAGCGTTAAGAAAGATAAGATCTTGAAAGATAAAATATAATCTCTAGAATAAGGGACCATTTCTTCAATATTGTCCTCCAATGATGTATTATAGAAAAATCATAGGTCACCTCTGTTTATTTCATGGTAACGGTTAACAATAATTTTATAAAAATTGTACTTTGGTAGACGAAAGGAAAGAAAGACTCCCTGTGCTTCACTATAGGCCATACAAATACAATTTCTATGCTTCCTTTCAGATTACACCACCTTCTAGATTATTTTGTCGGTAGCTCACCCCAATTACTCAACAATTCACACCGATAGCCTCAATATTATTCAAGAGTAACCATTGTCAAACGACCTTGACTTTACCAAGACCCATAACTTGTTACCTATAAAATATGATTGTCAGATGTGTGCGCTATGATTACCGAACATCAGACGCGACCAACATTGACAATGAAGTCCTTAGCGCATGCGCAGAATTGCAGGAAGTGATTTCTCCAATCATCAGTCGACATGTTCACGTTCATAGTCGATCGACGTGATCGAATAGTAGTTGTAATAGCGGGCGACTATTGCGCCCCTAGCGTCGGAAATGAACAACTTCTCACACACGCCGCATAAATATTGAGAAACAGCAACGACCTTCCGTGAACCTTGACCGTCAGATTCGTGACCGAAGAAAGTGATGGAATGGAAATGATGTGATGTGTGAGGACGCCGCAAGTGAATGGTAATAGGCGATCGTTTGCGAGGGTGATGACGAATGGTGTGTAAGTGGAAGAAGGTGGAAAGAATTCTTGAAAATGCTCATACTTATAAATGTATGAAGATTGAATACATGCCGTGACTTTATAGGCAGAAGGTAATCATCCAAGAGGCGTAGGTAAGACTCTAAATCAAGGTAAAGTAAAAGTAAAAATTAAGAACAGTGTAGTTGGAAAATGAGTGGTGCGAAACTTGGTGGAAAAAAAAAATTCGAATGTCGAGAAAATTAATGTAGCTGTTTTTATATAAGTGGTTTTCGCTCGTTCATTATCATGCGCGGAAAAAATCCCTCAAATCATGATAAGCTCAACAGCTCTTTTTCACAAAATAATTTGTGACTCCTTTATAGTCACATAATTTGTTGGCTCCTTCAACTACTGTCAGTTATAGCAATCCATCTGCAGTGATTTTGAACTTAGTGAACAGCTTTAGATCAGTTCCATCAAAACAGTATTAGTTGTATTACTAGTATTAGTTGTATAAGTCCAATAAAATTCTCTTGCAAGATGACCTGAAGATAAAAATCAAGATCTGAACTTAAAACAAAAAGTCAATGAACAATTTATATTATCGTTATCATTTGCATTGTATTGAAAATAAATATATTCTTATAATTAGTATAGGTTATTGGAATCGCATCGCATAGGCGATACCCTTGCTTGTCTCATACGCGACATTTCAGATCAGAAATTCACAATGAATGTATAATTATAGTGTTGTAGAGCACTCCATATAACTCTTATATCCTTTTTAATCAATCATTACAGTCTGGAATATTTTCTCCCAACATACATTTGCAAATTTTCTCAATTAAAAATGAGATTGAAGGTGAACTGAAACTCATTCTCATATTTTCCAAACTCTTTCAATAAATAAAAACATTACAAGTAACTCCTTTAGCATAATATGTATAATATTATATTATAATAACATAATATTATATAATAATATTAAAATTAATGACCAATGACACTGGCGAAGGCAAAGTATAGGTGAGAAGCGATTAAATTGGCTACAACATAATGATTTGCGTACATTATCTCAACAATTATTAATCTTAGAAAAGTATGCAAAACAATTAAATGGAGGATTCGACCGAGCTAATCAATCATAAGTGTGACATTCAAGGCTACACTGTGATTATACAGTCTTTGTGGACTGGACTATGTAAGAGTGGAACAGTAGACAGAATATATTCCACCGACTGCTTGTCTCATACGCGACATTTCAAACCAGCAATTCATAAACAGATCAAAAGATACAGGCTATTTATTCATGGCGCTTGCCAAACAAGAGACAAAACTACGATGTGACTGCAACTTTCTTCGGCTGTCTGATGCAGATTGAATTATGTTCGCCATTTTCATAATATCCTGTTGTACTCGGATTGGCGAAAGCATTTTACACTTCAACAAATAACAGCAAGTATATCCTGTGATCGTTTATTATTTATGAGTATGACAATATACGTTCTATGTTTGACGATTGTTATTTATGAGAATAAGATACGATCTTTGAGGAAATGAACGAGGGCCTCGTACTTTACAGTATATCAGGTCAAATGCTATTTGAATAAAATGCGTTTAAATATTTAAATATAAGTATCGAAATAATTCTGTAGTGTACGATACATTTTCTAAATTATCGGAATAATTTGTTAAATATATTGGGAAAATTAATTAGAGCTGATTAAAATTCAATGTAAAAATTCACTATCGGGAGAGAAGGCATTGTGAAGGACTTTTATTATGTGATGTTAGGAGTAATTCAATACTTCAATGTGTATTGAGGGAACCGAGAAGAGGGAAATTTAAATTGTGTGAATCAGGGATGAAGTTTTCATGAAGAAAGTTTCAAACTGAAGTCTCAGAAGAAAATTATCAGGTAAACAATGCTATTGAGAAGAATAAGTGGATGATAAACTTGGAAATTTCAGCATTATGATGAATAATCAGAATTATTCCAATCATTTTTCAAATTTAAAACCAAATATTTAAGTGATATCGAAAATTCTCCAACTTCCTCATGTCTTTTCAAGCTCCTCATTGTTTCTACTCCTCCCAGCTTGACTATATCCTTTTACCAAAACACTTTGAGTCATTCACTTGTATATAACTTGCCAGTTTTTTGCGCTCTACAATATATCAACGTTCTTCTGTTGTATTTGAATTATTTCGAAGACTGGCGGAACTAAGGCGCGATCATTCGTCAACGTCCATCTATGATGACCGTCGATAACCATCTCAAGTTTGATCAAGCTGGTGCGTTCCATCCGAGCTCCCGGTGTTACACCGGCGTTGTACGGAAGAACAAAGATATTTCATTTCTAATCACTGGAGATAATGATTGAGATGGAAAGGTACTTCCACTACACCATCGGAAATAATATAACCATCTTTATCTACTTATACTGTTGGGAGGTATATATTAGTATTTGTCGACAGAGTTTTCAAGTGTAGAGATCGCGTGACCATGGTCGGTGTATTATGTAGATGAGATCACACTACGGAAGTGATTTCTTACGCTCCTCTCGGAGCCAAGTGGACCGCACCGTTCTGTTTACTCAACCTGAGCGTCGACAACATTCTAGCAACATATCAACGCATGTCTAACATCAATCTATGTACACTATGAGTGGGTAGCCTCAACAATTATATCGAGTACTTTCATAATAAATAATTTGTTTGCATCAGTCATCTGCAATGAGTGAGTGACTGTTGGTTGGTAGAAATTCAATTGGCGTTAATATGTTTAGCATGTAATGCTGTAACAAGCGATATATCAAGTCGTTACCTTTTCAAAAAGTTGCGATGCGTCTAGCAATGTAAATTGCTGAGTGAATACGATGTTCTTGGAAGTATATTTTATTTAGCGGATGGACTACTCTCCAAAAAAAGTTTAACAGATAATTCATCTGATCGACTAGACAAAACCTCTAAAAAGGAAAAAAGTATGGGAACTTATCAATGTTTCCAAAATTAAATAATAAAAAAATATATTGTCAAACCACAGATTTCAAAAAAATCGAGGTAACAGTTCAGGTTGCTACCGTACACCATTATCAATCTCCGGTAAGCTATAACTAAAAAAGAGAACATGGAAAACAATGAAAAAGATTACTGTAACGAATGACTAAGAAACTTATCTTAGAACAGATTAAAGTGGTATTGTACTGATTGGAACTCAAAAATGACTTAACTGTTCCATGCATTATCGACTAATAAATGCAATTTAGGCTGTATTTCTCAAATAAAACAAAAAACAGAATTTTTATTGTGAGTCATTTTCATTTTCAATCAGATACAATAGAATTATCTGGACAATAAGTCTAATCGAAATACAATACATCAGATCTTCTCTTGCATGAAGTGAGCGAAACCTCCCAAAGAATCAATCTATTTCACCGACGTAGCAATAGATTTGTATACTATTTCTCCACCATATATGCAACTCTACATGTACGTGGAAAGATGCAATCTGAGAAATAAAATGTCTGCGATATGAAACGAGGAAATTATGTGTCATGCTCGCACAGTGGTAATCAATTTTCTCTGGCTTATTCGTCGCATTGGTTTTGTTTTCACCCAAGAGAAAACCTGGAAGATGATACTAGGAATGAATTGTATACGGAGACAATCAAAAATGTACAATTCGTCGTCTTCTCTGACTCTACACAATGTTACAAAATACCTAGATTACAACTAAGCGGTTCCTGAATAGAATGAGGCATCTTCACAGAAATGCTATCAATGATTCTAACAAAAAATTCGTATGACTAGTATAGTAGAAATTACTTGATGCTCTACATCACTGGCGGCTTGTGCCCACGAAACAGGTGAAGTGTCCGTATCTTTTACTGTACAGCACTATAATAATAATAGTAAATAATAAAAAAAAACTGTACAGCACTATTGAAAGAGCCTCTATTCAACCAATCATGTGAATTTTTTATTATAGTTCATTTCCAAACCTGAAAGTTTCCCATGATTGATAATAATTAATAATTTCTGTCAATGTTCATAAATTAAGTACTTGATTACACGATTGAATTGAATCCACGAACTCGATTCCAAAGTTTATTTTATTTTGGACGTTACATTCAATTATTTCGAGTTACTACATCAATCAAATTGAATTTTATTTCAATTCAAGACATGTAATGATCCATAAACGAAAAATTGAATCACATTCATGAGACTATCAAATTCGAATTACATAATATTATTATATTTCTAATATATGTATTTTTTAAATTATCTGTATTTAATAGATTATTTACAACTAATGTAGGCTATCCAGGTGCCTGTTTGCGAATTGAATGGTATTGATTTGAATGCGGTACCAAATCGAATGGTATTGAATTGAATTGGAGTGCTCATACACTTAAATTGAATGTGACACTCATATTGGATTTGTGTAGCTTGTTGGAGTAAATAACGCGCTGTTTTGATAATCAAGAGGGTTCGAGCTCGATTTTTGAAACAATTATTATTCGACCACAGCACAATCACATAGATACTCCACTCCATCTTCCGGAGGAGATGATAAGCTGTTAGACCCGACTACCTATAAGAAGCAGTCGAAATCTCTCATCATCAGTCTCTATCAATTGTAGTCTTACGCATTCTGTCTACCCTAAAGTTTTTAAAAGCGATGAAAAAGATAATGTTTCTAACTATAGACCAACTGGTGAAAAACTGGTGAAAGGTCAATTGTCGAAGTATTTGGAGATTATTCACAAGATCATTTGTGAACAACAGTTTGGATTCAGGAGTGGGAAAATATTACCAATGCGCTCTATAGTTTTGTCAAAGAAATGTATAAATCTAACAACAGTACTGAAAAAAATTGCCTAATAGTCTTTCTGGACTCAGCTAAGGCATTTGATAGCATCGATCGCAGAAGACTGATAATGAAATTGAATTCTATTGGAATAAGAGGGGAAGCCCTTGAATGGTTCAAAAGCTATTTAAGCGATAGGTCACAAACGTTAAGTTTATGTGAAATTGACAGTGATCCATTGTACGTGAACTATGGGGTTATTCAGGGAAGTACCCTTGGACCAATTTTGTTTTCAATCTATTTCAATAATATTGCAAAGATTCCAATATCAGGACATTTTTTTCTTTTCGCCAACGATACAGCAATTATTTTCAAGAATAAGAGTTGGCCAGAGGTTTTTCTAATTGCTAATGAAGAACTTTCCCTAGTTTATAAATGGTTAGCACAGAATGCGCTCACTTTAATTATAAAAAAACCAAGTACTTGACATTGACAAGGAAGAATATTTAAGGTCCCGAAATTCAAGAGTTGAAGTTGCATTATTGCGGAGATGGAAGTAATAGAGCTTGTCCATGTCCAGTCCTCGAGAGAGTTTTGAGCTTTAAATATCTCTGTGTTATCATCGATCACAAGCTCTCTTGGGTAGAGCACACACAGGCCTTGAAGAAAAGAATGAGGAAACTAATTTTTGTTTTTCGCCAATTAGCTAGCTTCCTGAATAGTATTGAAATAAAACAAGCATACTATGCTTTCGCCCAGCCAATTTTGCAGTATGGGATAGTTGCCTGGGGAGAAGCCCCTAAAAATGCAATTGATTCCCTTCAAATTTGCCAAATGTCTATTTTGAAAGCTTCATTTAGCAAGCCACAGCGTTATCCAACCGAACTCTTATATACAGAAACAGGTATTATGGACATCCGACAACTTTATGTTAAATCTCTTTTACTTTTTTTTCTTTAAAAATAAAATTAATTTTCTAGTACCAATTGAACATACATATAGCACAAGACATGCCAACAACTTTGGCATGCATGATCTTAATTTAGACGTGTCATCCTCTTCTTACATGGCTGATAATGTTATTTACAATTTGTACCAGAATATACCAAACTATGTTAGAGAGACTGAGGCGCATTCAGTTGGAACCTTCAGAAAATTAATAAATAAATGGCTGATAGCAATTGGTAGGGATGCATTAGAAGACCTTATCACTTCAGTTTATAGGTAGGGCAAATAACAGTATTTAGATAAATATGTGAGATGTAATAGGCATATAATAACTTGATTCATTTGTAGGCTATGTTTTATTGATCGAAATTTGTTCGCTATTACATTTTTATCTTATATTTTTTGATTTAATAATTTTTAATATTTCTTTCATGTAAATTCAAATTTTTGTTCCTGTAATGTTCTCTGTGTTGGTCAACCTTTGTATGAGTTGTCTCATTGCTGCTGATACTCAGGTTTCTCACTTACCACTTATTGAATTATAATATTGTGTTGAATAGGCTACTTAATTATTGTGATGTTAATCTTATACATTAGTTAATCCATAAGTTCATTGTTCATATCTGCAGAAATATAATAGTTAACCGGAATAGGAGTAAGCATTCACAATAAAAAACAATAATTTCTCTATTTATATTCTTTGATAGGTTCTTTATTGTATCTTTTTTGGTATCAACTCCTCTTCACCACAGGCTTATGCCTATGAAAGGACAGATCTCCTATAATTTTGTATGTAAACCCTTTTCATTGTAATTATGTTAGAAGGAAATAAATGATTTTTGATTTGATTTGAACTTTAACAAGTTTGAGATACACATAAAGTATCAACTTTGGCAAAAATGACGAGTCATTGAGGATCGATTCCATGAAAACATCCCATTAGCCTTCCATAAACTTCGTCTTGTTCATTCAAGATTGAATATCGGTCTTAAGATTATTACGGTCGTAATTTGATATTTTTATTGATTAGGGTTCTAAAGTAGATTTTACTTTAAAGTATTATGATGTCACTCCAGCATACGTTCCACTGTTATCACGAGATGCCCGTAGAGTTAAACCAAGTGGAAAACCACAACAACAAACATATAACATACACTCCAAGTGTGCAGTCGGAAACAAATCATCTAGTCGCGTATTTGGATTCGGTTGACAACATAATGCCATTTGATTTAACTCTGTTACATTTCTTTTTTAAAAACCGAACTTATGTTTTATTCAGAACAGGAAACTTCCTTGCAGGAAAGGCAGTGGATCGAATATATGGGTGATGTTTTTCAAATAGCCAGAAGGCAGCCAGCCCTGGTTTTTCTGATATACTTGCTCTTTCATCCCACATTCTTGCTCTTTCTCTCAGAGTTTTTTTGGGAGCTCTCTTGTTACGCGAGCATTCTTAAACTTTCTACAATTAGCCCCAAAAACTGGATGAACTGGGCGGAGCGAGCGCCATAAAACCCGAGCAGCCGAACATGAACTTGATGGCTATGCTGCTCTTATTATGCAACACTGGACCACATTATTAATATTTTGTTCAATAACTCTCCACTTCGCCTCGAACTGCCTACTTACGCATTGATTATGAATGCCCTCCTTTTATTCAAACCTATTATTTATTACGATTTTTCCTACTTGAAATTGAGCATCATAGAGCCCACCATAATTTATTACGATGTATTTCTTTCAAAATTGCAAATTATATAATACTCACTCAACCTTACTAATAATTATTTATTTAATTTATTTTCTCCTACGATTTATTTTCTTGCAAATTCGGAATTAGTTGAGAATTATTGTTGAACGCACGACACCATATTATATTATCTTGGAACATTTAAAATCACAGAATTGTCTCTTGTTTTATAAGGCTGATTGAGAAAAATAAAATCGGGAAATTTTTTGGCTCTCTGAGTTACAAATGTAGAAGGAACTATGAATGAAAATTATTTGATGATTGGATGAACAATTCTATTTTTCAAACTAGTTATCGTAGTCAATATTAGCTATAATGATCAAAAAATCATATTATGGCAAGCCAAAACGCATTGTTTATAGAATTTGTTTGAATAGCTTGTATGCTCGCTTGTATATCTTTGCTGGAATCATTACAGGAAGGTATCATTATGATAGATTGATATTCCTCAATTCAAACTTCATTCTTTACATTAGTTATATTGGGAGAAGAATTTATTAGATAAATGAAGATTCGTAGGAAGTATTGCTGGTTCTGATACAATGTTTCCAAAAGCTCTATTATAATACAAAGAACCATTGACAATTTAACTCAAATTCATACTCAATGAAAGAATTCAATCAACGGAAGGTATAATCAAAGATTCGATCGTTTTTTATCATTCATCAAATATAATTCATATAGTTTTAACCCAAAAATATTTTCTTCTTGTCTTTCCGCCTCTTAGGCTACTGTAATCGTCTTTTAACTTGAGAATATGAAATATGAATCATTTTCAAGCGTTGTATTACGTATAGTATCCTAATTATCAACATCAGGTATTATGCAAAGAGCCAAAACCATAATTTATGTCTAGTCAAAATAACGCATTCTCATCAACGATTACCATTTGTGTCGAAATGATTGCACGAAACTATGTTGCCAGCGTTGATGATTTCAATCTATTTTGACATTTCAGTTCGAGTCTGCGTGATTTAGCACACTATCCTGCCAACTTTTTGGGGCGTTCGTAGGTTTACGGTTCACGGGGAAGTGCATTGCAATGTTTTGAACGGTCGCTAAGATAAGAAGCAGCATAATATAAGGTGGTCTCTCGTGATCCAATAAAGAGCATGGCCGTGATGTCAGCTGTGCAAAGCTGAGGCACGAAGGAAGTTGTTTCAAGGAATATTGTTCCAGGAGAGGGGTAGGTTGATGTCGATAAGGGGGCACCCACCTCAACTGATGCACCTTCAGTTTACTGATACTATCAGATAGCATGCACAAGTCTGGGGAGGAAAAATGAGTGCCCCATGGTTCTCTGCTTCTGTCGATAGTCAACGTTCTCCCGATGGTCGATGACTTCATTAAATTTATTACCCACTAACAACAACAAATCGTTAACGACTTCCCAACTACTTGTACTTCAACTTGGCTTTGTTGAGAAGAAACGTCAAGGACGAACAGATTTTTTTGCCATTGCCAAAGGGTTTGGGGTAATGAAAATGGTATCTATTACATGATGAATGTGTAATAAATTTTCCATAAAGTCTCTTTTTTTTCTTTGAGAGAACAAATAAACAAACTGTTGATCAAATTTTTTGTTAAAAATAACTCTCACCTTATGATTAACTTACTTTTTTTTTGATATTTGATTCAAACTTTACTTTACTGATTGAATACAAATAAGATTTTGATAAAATTTTTAAAAAGTAATATAGTAATAATAGAAAATATCAACCTCCATCAGGAATTAACCAGAAACCGTTGTTTTTGCAGTCATCAGTTAGATAGCAGTAATGTACTGGGCCAGCTTCATATACAGTATTCATATTATACCAACCTGAGATCCAGGTTTTTCCACGGATATAGAATCCGTTCTCTAGTGGGCCTAACCATGGTTTTTTGTGAATATTTATCATCAATGGATAGAATCAAGTTCTGTAGTTTTGAGTCTTGATTGTCAAAACTCTTTTAATTCCAATTTCAAGAAATAAATTTGAAGGATTAATTAACAAAAAAGTTGGTTATGATTGATATCTGAATATCAAGAGCGAAATATTCTTGCAAAGAAGCCCTAGTCGATTTGGACCACCAACCAAAATGTTAAAATTTGACTTTTAAAATAATCGGAAATCCAATTTGTTCAACCGGCCTCAATACAAGTATATTATTCTGGACCTGATTGATTTAAAACTGATTCAATTTGTTAGGGAAAAAACATTCCACCAATACAGTTCCACATTGAACAAGAACAAGGGCAGATATAACCGAAAAAAAGGGAAATTTTTTTTTGTGATAAGTGGCTTGTATCGGGTTTCGAGAGTCAGTGGTCTAGATTCACCCACTGGATATAGAAATAATTCCTGTCTGACCACTTCCTCTCTTTGTCTAGTCTTCAAGTTGCTTACTTACTTCCTTTACATCACACAACTTTCATCCAAGGACGAAGTTCCGCCCCCGGGAAACCAAGGTTTTTTACTTCCCCTCTTACACTTTTCATTATTCTATTTCTCGCTCTTTTTCCTTCGTTTTCATCTTCTTCTGATAATTACTCTTCCTCTCCTATCTCCTTCGTTCTTCTTTTTTTTCTCCATCTTATTCTTCTGTCCTCTTCCTTCTTGATGTCTCTTCTTCTTTCCTTCCACTTTGTTCTACCTTCCTCTACCTACTCCTTTGTTTCGTACTTTTCCCTTCTCATTACCACCTCGTCTTTATTCTCCCCTTTCTTTTCCTTTTCTTTCTCATTTTTTTTCCTTCACTTTTTCCCCCCTCATATCATTCTATTCATTTTCCTCATTGTCATCTTCTTGTTCTTTTTTCTTCCTTCTCATATTTTTTCCTTTTTCTTTCTTTTCTTCGCCTTTTCTTCTTCTTCTCTCATTATCATCTTCTTGTTCTTACTTTTCATATTTCCCTTTTTCTTTTTCGCCTTCTTCATTTCTATCTTCTTCTTCTTTTTTTTTGTATTCTTTGTTATTTTCTTGTCCTTCTTGTTCATCCCTCTTACTTTGCAATTGTTTTACTCCTTCTCTTTCTTTTTTGTCCTATCATTTTTTCTCTTCTCTCTCTCTCTCTCCCCCTCCTTCGCCTTATTCTTCTTTTTCTTCACCTATCCCCCCTTATTTTTTCTATTCCTTATTTCCAGCCTTACACTCCCCTCTCTTCTTTTCCTCCTCTTTGCTCTTCTCTTCTCATTTTCTACTCTTTGTTCTCTCCTCTTCCTCCTTCTCCCTCTCTGCTCTCCTCCTTTCTCTTCCCCATCACCGAGCCATGAGGCGCCAACCCGTCTGTCTAGACTTACGTAATCATTGCTGTGAGATACCAACCACTCTTCTAAGGTGGATGAAACTATAAATATAACTAAACAAACCTGTTCTCATTATTATTGACTGCACATTGGTGCGGACCCAAAATTTCGTTGATTTATAGTTGTTCTACATTTGACGTAATGTTTTTTGCTCCAACAATGTAGCCCACTAATGTTGTACATTGGGATCATTTGAAATGATCTTGGGAACATAGAGCCATTAGAACATTTCATGTCCACCGTTGTTTCTGATTGAATCAATTCATATAAATCGTTATTTGACCCTTTTGAATTATCTTTGTAAACCTCGCTTCATGGTAAACATCTCATTCTTGTGACTTCTTCCTCAAAAATCTCTCAAAATTAAAAAATGGAGCTTTATGAATGAGTCTAGCTATTGTAGAATGTATTAAGTGTAAACTGTATAACTTCCTTCCATAAAACTTGTTTGATACTAATAAACATTCTTCTCCTCCATAAAGGGCTGGCAGAATAATCATGAATTTGCATAGTTTTTCAGTATGCAGTAGCTTGCACTGTAGCATGATTTGTTTTTTAATTGTATCAAACGGATTCATCTTGACCTAGTAGAATCGGTTAACCAGGTTTCTCATCTAATTTCGATAGGCTTTCTGAGACACTAGTCCGATTAGATGCTGGAGTTACAAATTCTTTCATTCATCTTGAACAATGAATATCCTTCATGAAGATATCAAATTTAGTTTGGAATAGCCTTGGGTGAAATCAATAATAGTATCATACCCTTCTCCTTCTTTCTGAAAAGGGAAAGGGGTATGAAAATTGTTAAGATTTGTGAATTAAAACTCTAAGTGGAATGAGGATAGCTTATTATTCTTTTAGTATAGAAAAGTAAAGTATAGATTATTTGATAAGAAAGAGAGTACTGCATGAAAAATTGTATGATAATTTTGTATTAGGTATTGCGGTGACGCTTATGAGTTACTGATGATGCATTCAAATGCATACAAGTGCAGGTGCATCGATAAGTGCAATTAATTGATATTCAGCTACCGCCGTCAAATCGTTTATAACCTGCAAATATTCTTGCCATACAATGGATTGAATGATAACTTGCCGATAATATCTGTTGGCAAGAATAGTGTGATTGATGCCCGTCTTGTTCTAAGTGCACCTGCAATCTGAAATTCAAAGTAAGGCTTCGTAATAACATAGTGCAGTTATGAGGACCTCTTATATTGATACCTCAGCAATAAGTATAATCAGCGGCTTCCATTAAATTAAAGTTGAGAAACGTGACGTAAAACTTTATCAGTCTTTTTGGCACCTGACACAGTGACAATAAATTTGTCATTTACGTTGTCATAAACGTTGTTATTGACATTTTGTCACGATAACGTTATGAAGATGAATTACCGGTATTGAAACACTATGCATACTGCCAATTATGAATAGATCTGATAGGGAATATAGCAAGTTATAAATTCATTGATTTTCGAGAATAATCCACATGGGCCCCCTTTCTCCTATGAGTCATGCATTGCACCCCAAGAAATCAAAGAAATGGTATCCGGAAGGTCAGTAGGCTAAACAACGAAAGCAATCAAACCCTCTAAAACAATAAACTACTCTTATTAAGTACTTCTGCTTTTGCTAGTGTTCTGCTTTTGAGTAATGCAGTGTGTTTTATTGCAAGGATGGTTTTCTTGAATGGGTGCTGCAATATTATCCTGTCAATATATTTTATTCAATATTATATATTAAATTTTATTTTTAAACAACTACTATATTATTCTATATACTATATTAAGTGATCCTTTTATGACTTGTTGGCAGTCATTATCAAGTAGGCCTATGTCTCTGTGGGTACCTGGTAATGACTTGTTTGCATCCAGTGTTTAATCACGATTGTAACGAAACTTTGAATGAGACGTGATCAAAAATTGAAAAGTAGGCTATACGGAACCCTTTCAAGTTTGAAGTATCGTACATAAATGAACACTCTAAACTATATATGTAAGAATACGTTATTATCCCCAACCTTATGCGAACTAAATCAATACTGAAGTAACTTCAGTGAAGTTACTATATTAAATTGAAGTTAAATGATTAATTATGCCACTCATAACCTACGAATTCTAAAATGGGCAGAGTCAGTTCATATGAAGTGCATCGCAATAGTATTGAACTCGAGGATATGGAATATGAGTTTTGGGCAATAACTATGAACTTTAGAAATAGGATTTGAATAACAATCCAAAAACCCCATTCTTTAAAAAAATTGACCCCGGAAACGAGCCAAAATATTCAAAGGAAGTGGACAGTTAAATTCAAATGAGTATATACAGCGTTCGGTTACAGCATATCATAACGAACGTACACGATTACTTTCACTTGATGAATAACAAATTAATCGAACATTAAAAATCACATTTTCATTCACATTTCTCTGTATCGCTCACAGATTATCAGCTACCATCGTAATAGTCCATTTCTTCTGAGAGAATATCGATAACGCAATCGTGATGAACTATTTTTTTCCCAATTCAAATTGGTAAGCAAATAGAAGTTTCCTTTTAGTAATGAGGATTTCAACCGATGTAAAGTTGGTGAGGATAAAAGGCGGGTAATTTTGCTTGTCCCGAAGAAGACATTCTGGTTAGTTGGAAATGACCCCAGCTCGGTCAATATTGGTTCAAAACATGAATTTGGTCTCAAATTGTAGATCAGAATGTTTTCTTTAATCTGAGACCAAATTTATAATTTTTGACCCAATATTGAACGAACTGAGTCATTCCTCATCTTGCCAGAATGTCTCCTTCGCTTGGACAAACATACTTTGCATTTGATCGGCGACTTTCTTGGACTTGCCCACGTTATGCAACGGATATTGCGTCTTTTATCGCGACCTTTCACCCTCAGGTCAACCAGGAAACAGCAATTTATTGAACTGTCATAACCGATCACGCAAAACGGTAAATCCTGTACTTCCATGAGCTCACATTTTATAATAAATCTTGCTAGCGGTCAATTCCCCACCCTGACCATCTCCTAACTTGACCACATAATAGCGAATTAGAAAGCAATATAGTTATTCGTTATTTGTTTGACTACACCGATATCATATCATTCAATTTGTTTACACTTATTATCCAAGTTGTTGTGTCAGAGTATAATAGGTGTTGTAATTTATGAGGGGTACTCCCAAATTATTGTTGATGCAGTGTACAGAATGATTTGTGGAGTGTTCAGGCACAGAAGCGTTATTTGATTTGTGCTGTGAAGAGCACTGACAACACTGTGCGTAGGCTGAAATGCAAACGAAGTAAGTTTTTCAGTCATCTCAAACAATACTTTTATTGAGCTCTTTTAGTCTTCTGGATAATTGTATGAATGGAACTCCAAATTCTTTTAATTCGCCGAGGGAAAACTTTACAAAACTAAAAACGTACATGGAACAAAGCAAAGATGGAGAGAACTTATCAACTCAGCTATCTATAATCTTCAGTATTCCTTAATCGTGTTATTAAAATTTATTTTGGAAATTATGTAAAACACTTTTTGAGTAATTGTACTACAATCATTGGATCAAAATTTCTGACACAGTGTCTTGTGCGATTATGTGATATTTTTATACATAGGTTTATGCAAACACGAGCATGTTGTCGAATAAAACTTGAATTATATTTCAAATAAATATAAATTGAGAATTAAGAAATACATAGCCTAGCAAGACATGGTATTCTTTTCTTTATGATTCGTCGTTAAAATCTTGATTATCTGTGAAAAATGTTTTATGTAATTCTATAAATATGTAATACTTGATAACATTGAACTATTTATCAATTTATGATAACTTATTGTGATAATATTCTCATTTATGATCAATTATCTATTTAAATAATAAATAAATTGTATTTGACGTGTATGAGTACGAGTAGGCAAAATTTGCTCTTCGATTGAATTTATTTTTCCTCCACCTACTATCTAAATTCGCATTTCACTCCCGGAATCGAATACAAAGTGCTTCATTCTCTCCCTGGGAGAAAAAGAAGATTGAAATTCCCTTGGGAATAAAGTAAGCCCATTTAAATAACATGGAAGCATCCTATGATATTTTGTGTCTACATTTGGAACTTAGGCGTGAACTGTAGAACAGTAAACAGTATAGAGTGCACAGTTTGGAAGAAAGGTTGGTTCGCTGATATTTTGAAGGAATATTTATAAAACAATGGATCATGATGGAAGAAAGTTAAATACTTGTATATTATTCATAAATTTATAGAAATGAAAAAATGTATACATATGAAAGTATAGTACCAAAGTGAAAACAATCTTCATGATTTAAAAGCTAGAATTCTCAATCACTATCAAATATCGATTATCGAATCGATTAGAATTAGATAGAATCGAATTCCAATGATTCATTCCTACAATGGTTTGTTGTACTTTGAGATCTGTGTGTTGTAATTTAAGTTTATTATTATAATAGTGTGTTTATCGTTTTAAATTTCGACTAATTATCAATAGTCCACTGTCATATTATACTGGAACCCAATGATAAAAGAATGTCTTTGTTGAATTAGACTTTTGGTTTTGAGGTTTTGGGAAGTATAGTTAACCTCAACTTATGTAGTGATTGAGGTCAATAAAATCGTTAAAGTTAGTAAACTTTAGTAAATGCGTTGAAGTTTTTCAATTGGAAACCGGACTTTTCAACATAAATTTAAACGAATATCCTCCATTAGATAACCTTTATTATGTTGTATGAGTTGTATCAACACGAAATATTATATTATTTGGATTTTAATTGTCCTAATGAACAGGGTCTCACGATCGGTTACTGTTGTGTTGTGGACGGAATGAGCCTTCAAACATTGTAACTGTCTCTGAAAGTTGAATTTACAATTTAACATTTGTAATATACAGTATGTACTTCCTGGAAGCTAGTAGACTGATATCTGTTAGAAATAAATAAATTTTATTGATGCTTTTGTTTTTTCTTTTATTTTTGTAGCTTATATAGATTAAAAGATTGTTTTCCACTACTTTTATGCATGTCTAATGTAACGTTAATTAAAATAAAGTCTATTATAGTAAATTTGAAATGATTCAGTTGATTGCTTGAATATCTTCTTCTTTTATTAGGTTTTAGTTCTACATATTAGCCTAATCAAAATTGAAATGAAAGTTTCATTGCTCAATCTAGTTTCTCATAACTTTTTTATTATCAGTATCATTGCCGAAAACTGGAAGCAATATCAACTTATTTGCTTCCCCTTTTATTGTTACTATATAAGTTGACTTGCCAGTCATTCCATTTGTCATTCTTTTATTTCACCAGTTTTGTTTAGTTTGTAATTTACCAAAATTATAAATTGGGAAGTAGCAGCTACCTACCGTACTTCCTAGTTTTGAGATTCCAGATTGAACCAAGTTGGATTTATTTTACAGCTGATTTCTTTTATACATGCAAATATCTTGCCGAGTTTAACTAAAGATTGGTTAAAAGAAATTTGAAGATGAAAAATTATTTTGTAAAATGCAGAAAGGCAGATATCTGGTGAACAAATCGCTTTTTTAAAGAAGATTAATCGTGATTTTTTCTTTATTTTTGAGCCATAGAATGTATTCCCAGAGTTTGGCACTTTCATTTTTGGGACACTCTATACATTCTATCAATAACCAATAGTCATCATGTAGGTGGAGGAAAAATGTTGTGTGCATCACGGGACTAAGTACTTTTTCTCCCTCAGGGAAATTGTCGCCCTCGGCTACGCCTCGGGCAACAACAGTTTCCCCTCAGGGAGAAAAAGTTGCCCTTTAGTCCCTAGATGCACAAGTCCCAGAAGTACATACCGTATATTACAAATGTTAAATTGTAAATTCAACTTTCAGAGACAGTTACAATGTTTGAAGGCCTATTTCGTCCACAACACAACAGTAACCGATCGTGAGAACCTGTTCATTAGGACAATTAAAATCAAATAACATAATATTTCGTGTTGATACAACTCATACAACATAATAAAGGCTATCTAATGGAGGATATTCGTTTAAATTTATGTTGAAAAGTCCGGTTTCCAATTGAAAAACTTCAACGATTTACTAAAGTTTACTAACTTTAACGATTTTACTGACCTCAACTACCATATAAGTTGAGGTTAACTATACTTCCAAACCTCAAAACCAAAAGTCTAATTCAACAAAGACATTCTTTTATCATTGTTCCAGTATAATATGACAGTGGACTATTGATAATTAGTCGAAATTAAACGATAAACACACTATTATAATAATAAACTTAAATTACAACACACAGATCTCGAAGTACAATAAACCATTGTAGGAATGAATCATTGAATTCGATTCTATCTAATTCTAATCCATTCGATAGTCGATATTTGATAGTGATTGAGATTCTAGCTTTTTAAATCATGAAGATTGTTTTCACTTTGGTACTATACTTTCATATGTATACATTTTTACATTTCTATAAATTTATGAATAATATACAAGTATTTAACTTTCTTCCATCATGATCCATTGTTTTATAAATATTCCTTCAAAATATCAGCGTAACCAACCTTTCTTCCAAACTGTGCACTCTATACTGTTTACTGTTCTACAGTTCACGCCTAAGTTCCAAATGTAGACACAAAATATCATAGAGATGCTTCCCATGTTATTTAAATGGGCTTACTTTATTCACAAGGGAATTTCAATCTTCTTTTCTCCCGAGGAGAGAATGAAGCACTTTCGTATTCGATTCCGGGGAGTGAAATGCGAATTTAGATAGTAGGTGGAGGAAAATAACTATTACTCTACTGAATGAGATGATAACTTTTATTATACTACAGGTGCCTTGAAAAGTGTGAAAGTGACTTGAAAATGATGACAGAGACATAGTTAGCCGATGGATTGGAACGTATGGTAGGTAGAAGAGCAGTTGAGAAGATCGTTGAATACGAATAGAGAACAGTGTTTCTTTTGTATGCAAGATATCTCCCGCTGTTTTGGCCGACAGGTCCCCTGGTCTGGGCGCGACACAAGCATACAAAGGTTCTTTCATCATCTACCTATAACATTAATACCATCAATGTTATTATCAACTTCAGCATCATCAGTTCCAGTATCATCAGTGTTATAATCAGCTCCAGCATCATCAATAATATCATGAACCACATTCAGTATCAGTGTTACCATCAACTTGAACAAAATGATTAGTATCAAAATCATCAATTATTATTGCTCTACGAATTATATCACCATAATCAATTTTTACATTATGAATCGAAAGATATTAAAATCAGTTTTAATTGATGGAGGATCGAGTAATCTATATGTATTTTCAATAGGTTGTTAATTCACTCACCGCTACCATCATCAATTAAATCAAGAAATTTAACATTCACAGCAACACCTAGTGAGTAATATAGATGTTAGAATATTGCTATTATAAATTATATCATGTAGGCTAAAGGTTTGGAAGGTGATGGGATGCAGCGATAGACTAGAGCAAGAGTTATCTATATGCAGTTGTCTTCGAAATCGTAGAAAATGAATACTCTGGGATAGCTGCAATGGAAAAAAATTTAAGGTAAGCATAATTGATATGGAGATGGTGAGCAGGATTGATTGATTGAATTTTTTCTCCAGACAAAGTTGAAACTACAGTGTTTCATTCCCTCATTCACCTTATAAGACCAGAATAATATTTACACAAGATGTGCGGTCACAAGAGAGATGGATCTATTTGATTGATATTATTTATGCATGTAGCCGAAAAAATATTGTTTTTTCCAAATTTAATCAAGTTTGGATTTCTAATTGAGGTATTTTATTCTTGTCTATAAGTTATAGTATGAATTCCATTAATATTTTCAACTTAGAATAATGGTTTATTTCATTGGTATTACTTATTCCTAAAAAACGGCAAAGTTTTTCAACATTCCTAAGAATCAATTCCGTTAGTTGTGATGAAAAGAGTGAGAGAGAGAAGAAGAGCGCGTCTGCTAAAGAATAGCGGAGTTGAATAAGATAAAAATACATAAAAAATTGAAGAATTATGACTAATAGGATATGGACCGCAAGCTGAATTAGGAGGACGAGGAGGGAGCAGCTTAGCATAAGAACAAGGAACAATAGAATCATGCAGACGAAGAAAGAAAGAGCACTGCTACTTATGAATTCAAAAGCTACGGAAATAGATGAAGAGCTGCGAAGGAAACTATAATACTATTTTTAGGAGGAGTAAAATTTTTATTCTTCTTCTTTATCCAACCCAATAGTGCCGGTGAAGGCGTTGGGTCTAGAGTAAAATTCAATGGGAAGAAAAACAAAGAACACGAGGATCAGAACTTCGAAACATCAAGAGGGAATAAACGAAGAGAAGAGTAGCCTAATTATAAGAAATTGAAAGCGTAAATTCAAATAGGAGGAGATGTTATTACGGCAGTAATCGTAGAAATAAATGCAGATGGGATTATAAACATGAGTTTCACAAGAGTTCGGTGTCCAAGCTGAATACGAAATCAGTACGAAAACAATCCTAATCTATTTCAATTCGTAAGTCCTTACTTGTCACAACACGTGGGCAGTTATTGCAATTGGGACTTACCAAGTACCCACCTTTTCTCACCCACCTCCTGAGAGTGAGCAGGGTTGAGAGTGAAAGTGACCAAGTGCAAGGACCTTTGGTGGCTTGGACTTTATTTCCGTCCCGTTCAAATGAATTGCAATGATTGAGTGTCACTGTCAACGATCAATTGACATCTATTATTGGCTCCAGATAAGTCTGAAAACGATCAATCCGAATTCCATCTCATTCGGAATGTGATGTAGAAGGTGTACCTCGACACCTGATAAGTCTCAACTTGATCAATATGATTTTTTTCTGTCATGCAACGGTGGAATTCGTACTACTCTGTGATTTGTGATTGATCATAGTAGATCAATCGTTTTTGATGGAAGCATTATTAGCACAGTCATTTGACGTTCTGTTAGTGACTGTTCAACAAATCGTAGGTTTCTAGTTCTAGACTGTGGCAGCTTTCTAGTTCTTATCGGAAAGGGTAGGCGATGAAAGAATTTTGATGTTCAAAACTCTTTGCCACAGTTTGTCATTGATGAATGCTATTGACGATACATTCTAATCTTCCATGAGTAATGGTAATGTTTACATTCGATTGATGATAAAAATGAAGAATCGAACATAGGACTTTTTCCAATTGAGTTTACATTGAAAATCCATAATTTGTTTTGGAAAATTTATGTGATTATGTATTGGAAAATGTATTGGGATAAGTGAAAAAGGGGGCTTGCATGCCTCAACTCCGCCCAAAAAACTCGTGTAATATTTTTACAAAGTGCAAATAAATTCATTTCATCTATCTATCTATAATTTTTAGAAAATGTGCAATTACACAGTTGCCATTTTTGAATGCATTCGAAAAGGCCTGGTTCTCTCATAACCATTGAACGATCATACGTAGTAGCTTAGTAATATTATTGGTGAAGTATTTACTATATTTAGTAATGTTCCTTCCCATTTCCAAGAGTAACCTCCAGTTTTTGAACTTAGATGATGGCGCTATGCTGTCTTCATAGTAATATTTAGTGTTAATGTACGTGTGAGGTGTGACGTGTTTCTATTTATTAATATGTTCCTGTAGATTAAATTGTCTGTGATTGAATATTCATATTGATTGTTTTTGACAGTTACTCATCCTTGACCGAGTACGAGGGGAAGCAACAAAGAAAGACAAGCAATCCACGTGCTTGTAGCCAATCAATATAGTTGATGCCAAATTTCACTTTTTGTCGACACTCTGCCAACTACAACAACAGAAACATGCTGCACACATTCACAACAAAATACAACGTGTTGGTATGGTTTGCGCAAGCTGAGAAGACACACCGTCCTAATACACTTAATATTGTGACGGCGTGTCTTCTAATCTTGCGCCAACAATATCATCCCATTCGTTAGTTATAATTAATACTGGTCGGTATTCAGCAACTAGTCAAATTACAACCGGACAACATACATACCTTCATGCGGCCGGCATACCTCCAAATGTAATCTTCTATATCAACTCAGTGTCTACACCGATTGATACGTTTCATTTGTTCACAGATAAATCATTAGGGTCTATATCTTTCTCACTTATCATGCTCTCTTTGGATTACACACTCTGTTTTCTTCAAAGAACTTTCATCCCTCCTTATCTTTATCAAATCTTTCTCACTATCTCTCTCTCACTTCCCCTATCTCAATCTCTCTCTCACTTTCTCTTGCTCTATCTTCCTCTTCTGCTTCAACACTCTTTCTCTCTCTCGCTCAGAGTTTCAATCCCTCTCTATTTGTTTTATATATTTATATGTTTCCCTCTTGAGCTTCAACTCTCTTTCTCTCTCTCGCTCAGAGTTTCAATCCCTCTCTCTTTGTTTCATATATTTATATGTTTCCCTATATTTTATGTCATGGCTTCAACTCTCTTTCTCTCTCTCGCTCAGAGTTTCAATACCTCTCTTTTTTTCTATATATTTATGTTTCTCTCTTTGTATTCAAAGGTAGCTCTTACCTTTCAGCATAAATTCTTAAAAATGAGGATTAAGAATCATTAAGGAATTTCTCAACCCCTTGCCGCTCCTCATTACTCACTCACTCATTTCTCTCTCCATACATATTTTTCTCTTTTTAGTGCCTCACTGCAAAGTTGTTTCCCATTTCCCTTATAGATATTCTTTCTTGATCCTTGATTTTCATTATTGTACCATTTCAACTCACAATTGATTTATTTTGTCAATTTCCCTTATTTGCTACAATTTCCTCCTCCCTTGATCTAATCAGTAACAATATTTTTCGGTAGCAGTTTTTCTTTTTCAATCCTGGTTTTCTGGTTCAATTCTTTTTCAATTTCGGAACTGGTTTGTAAATTTACATTATTCTTGGCGAAGGTATTCACAATAGGGCTTATAAGTTATGGGACTTTACTGGGTTAAAATGATATTATCAAATTTCAGCTTAGAAATAAAAACAATCATACAATAATTACAATTTCAGAATGAATGTAAATTACAATATCTTATTGAATCGCTGATCTCGATGGAAGTCTAAAATTGATTTAAAAAAATATATATGTAAGCATAGCTTATATAGGCCTGCTGTATAGTTTGGCAAGTTTGCTTCGGACAAGCTCAGGAATCCTAGTGCTCATTTGATCAATTCTTTGATGTATTATTAACGCCCATAACATACATAAAATACGGAGCCTCCATAACATACCGTACTGAAAATGACATCATGCTATTAAGTCACTGTCACCACCCTTTTCAATTCTAATGCTAATTCTTTTCCACTGTCACTACCGTTTTTAAAACTATGAAATTAATGCGAAATCCATCGCTGACCACCACGTTTTGTGAGTTCATCGTTCACTCGAAATTAGTGTCGGAACGGAGTCATCGCCCACGTTTCATCGCACGTAGAGAACGTCCCACTCTGACGAAATACGTGGATGTCACCATGAATTATGAGAATGCATTAAAAAAACTTTTATTCTACGTTATGTAACATAGCTAATCCACTGATTGAATAGTTAGTTAGGCACCAGTTGATCGTTGATGTAAGGTGTGGAAATTACTTTTCGTCCAGTTGGATTGTCTAGATAAATATTTTGGAAATAGTGTCTTAAATTTTTATTATTACGTTTTTATTCACATTCACATTCATATTATTCTATTAGTACAAAATTATACAATTTCAGAAGAAATAAGAAACAGGCCAATGCCCAGAACTTCTTAAATTTCTAAATTTAGTTGAATTAAAATATAATCCAAAATTTTCATCTTGGCATGTATGTAAAACTTCCATTTTTGGACGGAAGTTTCCACTCCAAGAAAGATAATCCAGAAGTAATAAATAATTATTTCATACCAGCAATAAGAGAACATTAAAGAAATTACGTTTATTTTGGTAGGGAATATGCCTTCATTCTACAGAAAGTGTCTTCTTTAATTCAAGAATCAGGTTGGATTTGATTTACAGTACATTACTTTATATTTATTCTAAATTCTTGTAAATACTACCTCACATACATTGAATTGAAGGATTTAACGCTCAAGATAACATGCCATTTGATAGAAATATTGGTAAGAAGAATTGTAAGATTATTTTCTTCCCCAATGACAGTTACCTCCAAACACATTATGATCGCTTCACAAATAATCGATGGAGCTTGAAACAAAAACTTGCTGGTCTCAATAAGCTACAGAGATCCCTTCATTGCGCCTCATTCATCACTCTATGGAAAAAGTCACACGTTTGACAGATGGATTACAAGGACATCCAGCAAGGATTATGATAACACGAAGATGGTGAAAGTTTTGACAAGGGCGTTCAATGGTCAAAACATTATTTAATCTTTCTTCCTCCTTCCTCACCAAGAATACCTGGAATCAGATGTTCACTATACGGTCCTTGTTCTTCAAGCTCTCTATATACTACCTGTATTCTTTGTTCTTTCACAATTAGGAATGATCGATGAAGTTGCAGATCGACCGAAACTCATCGACAAAGTTGATGGTGACCTATCGACCCTCGTCAATCACTGCAACCAGTATCGATAATATGGGAGAGGCGCTATTCAATTAGGCTCTTGTCACAACTGATCCATCTTACATGCACTGACATTATTGTGCTGTAATATTACAACCTGTTTAATTTTCCATATCCTGTCTTCATTCTATATGAAATGGTATCACAAGATTTTTTGATTAACTATTCCACTCGAATGAATATCCAATCACCGTATAATTATCACCCGGAATAATTATGTAAGCGGTGGCATGATTAGGCAATAAGTGTGTTTTTTCGGTGTAGTACAAAACCACACCTGAAATGAATAAATCACATCAGATTACCCTTAGTTACCTGTCACCCAAGTTAGTTATCTTGTTCGTTACCTGTTAGTTGGCTTCAAGGTTTCAATAACCACTTACAAAAATATATGAAGACTGGTGAAGACTCCAATTATTGTTTTCAGGGAGCGTGATTGCAGTGTAATAGTTTGAAATTCTTCAAATTTACTGATAAGTTGAGCGTTTACGAACAATGCGGCTTTTGTGCACAATGAAATTTACGTTAACAATCCACTACCCAATTAGAGAGCTATATTCCAAACCACCTTAATTGATCTCTGTTAATCGTAGAGAAACTGGGAATTTTTGAGTTACCACAAGATTGTGAGAAAAATTCACTCAGATTCAACCGTAGCCTAATGCAGCAAGTTTTCTTCACAGGCAAACTCTTTCAACAATGAAGTTGAGAGACAATGCTACTTTGAAAGTTGTGTAACGCTTCCATTAGCATGTGCCTGGCTGAGCAAAGTGACCTGGAAATGTAATGTACAACTTCAATAATTGGCTTTTCGAGTTTTGAAGCTCAAGAGCCATTAGCAGACATCACAGGAAGCAGCATCAGCATGCATGAACTCCAACACTTTTTCACATTGCATAATCGAATGAAATCAAAAACTCAAGCTGGTCTGTGATCAGTTATTTTATTACGCACCGAAATGTTTAAAAAAAACCTATCACTTCAAAGGATTTGCGTCAGTTACCGTTGATAGGAAAATAAATGATCGCCTCTCATTTATCCAAAAAATTCCGGAAACCAAACTATTCCCAGTCAAGGCTCTTCCTCTCACTTGGACTATGATATTATTATAAAATGACCCACAACAACCAAATTTGAAAGGAAAGGTGAGGCCTACAACATGAATGTTGTTGTCTTTCTCTGTGCATGTTTCACGTGAAACTAGTGTACTATTGTTTCGTAATATTCAATTTACGATTACGATTAACTAATGGAGATTACGAATGAGCTACAACTACAAGTATTTCAGGTAATGCAAGTCTGCTCATAGGAAGATAAGATAGCCACTCAAGCAATTCTGTTGAGGATGGAATTTCCGCAATACTACATCGAAGTTAATCAGAAGATGACTTTCTTACTTGTGTTTTTCTTCTTACTTCTGTTCTGGTGCTTTTTGCTTCGGACTATTAAACATTTTAGGCCATAGACTGAGCATTCCGCGAATAGACTATTATGACTATTATGGTGTATTATTTTCATGTATCCGATATAGCATGTTTTCCATAGCAATTTTTTTTTAACCTAATGAAACAATAATTATAATCACGTTTGTTCAATAAGTATTGACTTCAAAAATGTTGTATTGTAAGCTTTGGTGTTGTTATTATTATTAGTATGACTCATTGGTGGGAAGACCCAGAAGGAGTTCCACCTCACGATGAATCGAAATTTCCACATGATGGGAAACGGAGATAGTAGGAAACGGATAGAACAACAACAAGCTGTTGTTTATATTTACAGTGATTTGAAAACAAGTATCCTAGAGTCAGCCACCTGTTGAAGGTCAAGAATTCTACCAGGGGGCGTGAATAGAGAAGAAAATGTGTCACCTATTGCTCAATCTATAGCAGAAAAGTATCCTCAAGTCAGCCACCTGTTGAATGTCAAGAATTCTCCAAGGAGGCGTGACCAGAGACAAATTTTTTCCATGTCTTCCTCCATTTTCTCGAGGAAGAAGCACTGTAGGGGAGTGACCAATGAATGGCTAAACCAATAGCAGAGGAGTACCCTCGAATTAGCTACATGTTAAATGCCCAGAATTCTCCTATGGGGTGGGCAGAGCCTAAAATCGTTTTCCTCTCTATCTCTTTAGTTAAAAAGCACTGTGAGGCGTGGTCCATAGCTCAACCAATAGCAGAAGAGTATCCTCAAGTCAGCCACCTGTTGCATGTCCAGAATTCTCCCAGGGGCGTGGCTAACGACGAAAATAGTTCTCATTCACTGTCCATTTTTACAAGAAAGGAGCACTGTAGGGACTCAATAATTGATAGCATCTAACAATTGTTATAAATTAATAATCGAAAGCATCTAATATTCAATAGCATTGTGCAAAAATAGATTTTCATCCATGCAGTTTTCGTGTCAAACTATTTTCATAATAGTATTATATTAATATGCCTTAAACTGAATTGATATTGCTTGTAGCATTCTCTTGTTTATTATTTAGACCAAGCAGACGTTGTATATAGACACTCTATAGTTATATTCATTCTGTCAGTTCTTATTTCTTCTTCTTCTTTCATGCATATATATCCATTTCTTATTCAGTGCAGTGTTAACAAGAGGATAATTTTGATAAAAACCTAGCTGGCAGAAGTAGCACCATTCACCCATGTTAAGACCCTCTGGGCACAATGAGTCAATTGTGGAAGATGGGGGAATCTTGAAGAGGGTGGTGGAGAATGCTGGTGATCAGAAAAGACTGCAAATCATTGTACCAAGGAAAAGAGTTCCTGAAAGCATTAAAACAGCTACATGATGGAGTCTCTGGTGGGCATTTTGGAGTGCATAAGACCCTGGAAAAGGTACGAGAGAGGTTCCACTGGCCAAACTCAAAAGAGGATGTCAAGGGTGCCGGAATTGTGCAGTATTCCCAATGGCCCATGCCTAGAAAGAGCCTTAGATACAATGTAGGTGCTCCATTTGAACGCATAGCCATTGACATAGCTGGGCCATTCCCAATTACTGATGGTGGGAATAAATACATCCTGGTTGCTATGGATTACTTCAGCAAATGGGTAGAAGCCTCTTTGCCAAATCGAAGAATGTATTGGTGAAGGAGTTCTTGATGGATTTTGGCATACCATTGGAGTTACATTCAGACCAAGGAAGAAACTTCAAATCTGCTGTATTTTCTCGGCTGTGTGAAGTGTTGGGAATCAACAAGACCAGGACAACACCACTGCACCCCCAATCAGATGGAATGGTTGAGCGAATGAACAGGACTATGGGAAAATACCTATCAAAGGTGGTATCCGGACATCAACGGGACTGGGACCAACACCTGCATTTCTTCCTGATGGCATACCGAAAGTTAATGAGACTACAAGGATGACTCCAGCGAGAATAGTGTTTTGGGCGAGAGATATCGACTACCCTGTGACTTGGAGTATGCAAACCTGGGGACTTGGAACAAGAAGACTACACCAGCAAGCTCCGGAAGCAGATGGATGGTATGAATACCGTCCGCACAAACAACATCCAGGTCACCAGTGACAAGCGCTAAGGACATTAAGGCCAACCATGGGAGATACCAGGCTGGTGACATGGTATGGTTGTACAATCCTCAACGACGTGGATACTCTCCCAAGTTGCAAACCTCCCCTGGGATGGACCTTATGAGGTGGTCACAAGGATCAACGATGTGGTCCGGGGATCAAGAAACCAAGAGGCACTCCGCATTGTTCATTTCAACCGCGCCTTATCATGGAGACAATGCTGCAAGGGGAGTTCAAGAGGTGAAGGCTCTTCATCCTGCCATCTCTGATTTTGAAAGATTCATGGCCAACCTAGGGATGTCACTAGAAGAAGGAAATGTCGCCATCAGTCACCAGGACTTATTCACCCTACCAAAGAGCCTTGCACATCGGGGGGAAAATTTGAGAGCCAAGAAAGGGAATTGCTACAGTATTCAGGACAAAGTTGGAAGATTGGATCAATTGAATCTCCAGAATCCGGCTGTGGGGAAAGCACTTCATCTTCAGGATCAGAACCAACATCTGTTCTATTTGGTGACAAAAAACCAACCCCAGCAGGAGTCAACATATCAGGCTTTGTGGCAGAAAGTCTGATGCATCTACGAACTCACCTTCAATTCCTGGGAGTGAAGCAACTTGGGAATCCAAGACTGGGCTGTGGCTATGACTTTACTGGACTGAATTGAGACCAATGATTGGAAGAATTTTCAAGGACACTGGAATCAACGTCACCTGTTGTCTTCAACCCATGGGCGGTTACACAAGTTGATCCATTGATGCCGGCTTCTACTGTTTGCACTTCCAAGGATCTGGACTGTTCTGGGAACACAGTTTTAAGGGGGCAGTGTTATGGAATTCAAATTCTGATGACCTTGAGACAGTAGGACGACAAGGATGGACAAGGTGGGGATGGGGAGGCTTTTGTGTCAACAAACAAGCGCATTGTTGTGTAAACAAAAGACTCATCCAGAACGTTCTCGAAGGATATTGCCAGAACCTTCTAGCATTCTCTTGTTTATTCAGAATGTTTGGGTTCAGAATTCAGTTCCTATTCAAGTGTTCAAAGATTGTGTCAGTCGTATTGTGTGATAGACGAACCAGACGTTGTATATAGACACTCTATAGTTATATTCATTCTGTCAGTTCTTATTTCTTCTAGTGTAACGTGATAAAGACTGTTAATCATTTCTTATTCAGTGCAGTGTTAAGTGAAATTTTGTTTGTAAACTTATAAACTCTTGTGCTATCTTCTGATCTTTTTCTAGTGTGTTATAGTAGTGTAATTAATAAAGTTAATCAGTATAAATTGCCTCAAGTCTTTTATTATAGTGGAAACCCATAACAATATTAATATGCCTTAAACTGAATTGAATTGCTTGGTGTTATTATTATTAGTATGACTCATTGGTGGGAAGACC
Organism: Sogatella furcifera; assembly: GCA_017141385.1. NCBI lineage: Eukaryota > Metazoa > Arthropoda > Insecta > Hemiptera > Delphacidae > Sogatella > Sogatella furcifera. The sequence continues at coordinate 11,241,338 of CM029551.1, read as the reverse complement.
CAGAAGGAGTTCCACCTCACGATGAATCGAAATTTCCACATGATGGGAAACGGAGATAGTAGGAAACGGATAGAACAACAACAAGCTGTTGTTTATATTTACAGTGATTTGAAAACAAGTATCCTAGAGTCAGCCACCTGTTGAAGGTCAAGAATTCTACCAGGGGGCGTGAATAGAGAAGAAAATGTGTCACCTATTGCTCAATCTATAGCAGAAAAGTATCCTCAAGTCAGCCACCTGTTGAATGTCAAGAATTCTCCAAGGAGGCGTGACCAGAGACAAATTTTTTCCATGTCTTCCTCCATTTTCTCGAGGAAGAAGCACTGTAGGGGAGTGACCAATGAATGGCTAAACCAATAGCAGAGGAGTACCCTCAAATTAGCTACATGTTAAATGCCCAGAATTCTCCTATGGGGTGGGCAGAGCCTAAAATCGTTTTCCTCTCTATCTCTTTAGTTAAAAAGCACTGTGAGGCGTGGTCCATAGCTCAACCAATAGCAGAAGAGTATCCTCAAGTCAGCCACCTGTTGCATGTCCAGAATTCTCCCAGGGGGCGTGGCTAATGACGAAAATAGTTCTCATTCACTGTCCATTTTTACAAGAAAGGAGCACTGTAGGGACTCAATAATTGATAGCATCTAACAATTGTTATAAATTAATAATCGAAAGCATCTAATATTCAATAGCATCGTGCAAAAATAGATTTTCATCCATGCAGTTTTCGTGTCAAACTATTTTCATAATAGTATTATATTGTTATGGAATTCAACAGTGTCTGATGACCTTGAGACAGTAGGACGACAAGGATGGACAAGGTGGGGATGGGGAGGCTTTGTGTCAACAAACAAGCGCATTGTTGTGTAAACAAAAGACTCATCCAGAACGTTCTCGAAGTGATATTGCCAGAACCTTCTAGCATTCTCTTGTTTATTCTTAGAAGCCTATATATTCAGAATGTTTGGGTTTACGAGTCAGTTCCTATTCAAGTGTTCAAAGATTGTGTCAGCCGTATTGTGTGATAGACGAACCAGACGTTGTATATAGACACTCTATAGTTATATTCATTCTGTCAGTTCTTATTTCTTCTAGTGTAACGTGATAAAGACTGTTAATCATTTCTTATTCAGTGCAGTGTTAATTTTAGTGAAATTTGTATTGTGAAACGTTATAAACTCTTGTGCTATCTTCTGATCTTTTTCTAGTGTGTTATAGTAGTGTAATTAATAAAGTTAATCAGTATAAATTGCCTCAAGTCTTTTATTATAGTGGAAACCCGTAACAATATTAATATGCCTTAAACTGAATTGAATTGCTTGTAGCTTGTTTATTATTTAGACCAAGCAACGTTTCAGTATATCATAAACCCACATGTCTGCCTTCCTTCTTCTCCATTCATTTTTCTCCTTCTCTTTTCATTTCATGTTATTTTCCATTTCTTCTTTTTCTTATTCTTCCTCATCATCTTGTCCAAGGAATGCGATGTGCGTGCCAAGTGAATAAGAGGAACAAAAGACAATCACAGTGCCTTATTACGAAAGTAAAGAAGATAAGTCCAACTCAAGGTGGATTGAGATAAACACAAAGTGAGAGACAGACTTGTCATCATTGAACAATACAAGAAACATGATGGCAAAAAATTTGTCTAGCGGAACGTCCACCTACAGTAATCCTCTCAACACTCAACACCCACTTGTTCATTATTCAATACAATGCTAGAAATAATTGTATAAACAACATGTTATGTCATATATTATCTCTAACAGCATTATGGTACTTATTAAATCACCGCTTCTATTATTCCATCTATTACTTATGCACGTTTAAATTACCGAGTATGATATGCGTGAATTTATCATGTCGGCGATTTGGAATTATAATCTCCTTTATTCATGAGAATATTGTATAGGAGTATTTAAATTAATCAGATTCTTAAGTGTTGGGATCTTCCTCATAATTCAGAATCTTTCAAGTGAATTCAACTTATATTTCAAAGCATACAATGCTTAGGTGTTAAGATCATGACCCATATTTCGTTTGGAACTCGAGAATATTGTAAATAGGTAAGAAATCGGGAATTGTTTCGTTGAGTTAGATCGTGGAAAATTTTGGAAGTCACTGGTCCTAGAGTAGGGATCATGAGTAGGATACGCGATCAAGACGTTGCTACGCACCGGTTACCATTTATACGTGTTGTTACCAGTGCTTAATTTGTAAACTGAAAGGTTCCGGTACAAAAGAGAAAACTAAGAGGGGAAGGGTGGCTTCTGTGGGTCGACCCCTCGGAAAAATATGAAATTTGAACTCCTCCAAATTCGTTTTATAGTGATTATAAAGCTTTAAGCTAGTTGTGTATTTTTACCATGATTTTTCCATATTTTCAATAAAAAACTTATTTCCCTCCCTCTTCTCCGATGTAGCGGTACGGCGTACCGTCACAAATTCAGCCCTGCATGTTACCATGTATACTTACCGGTTCTACTTCTCACGCGTGATACCTACTGTATATTGCAATTATCGTGGGTATAGATATCATGGTATCGGGAAGGGTTTCAGCTACTTAAAGCATTTCCAGCTGTAAAATAATAATTATATAAACCTAGGGGCTATTTCAATATTCATAATGCTCGTTAATTCTTACAGTCATTAAGTTTTCCAACAAAAGATCCTCAGTAAAGATCTGAGAGAACATGTGAATTTCAACCTCACCAATACATAGAGACAATTTGTAGAATATGAACTTATTCCAATGGTTTTAATCTTATGCCCAATTTAGAAGAATCTTTTTTAAATCCTCCTTTATAATTTTGTACCTTGGAATTTTGACTCTATGAGATTCCCAAAAATCGTAGATCCTTCTTTTTCTTGGCTATAAGCTGTAATTATTGAGAGAAAAACATGGGTTAAACCAATATTTCAATTGGATGACCGCAAAAAATCTTCATATAATATTGCGATACATTGTTTATTTAATAATACCATTATCATAATTCACCTGTCAACCTTATATGAATAATAGTTAGTCCAATGATTATGATGATTGATGCCCTGATGACAAGGTAACTTATGTCCACTACCACTATTGTCGGGTGATCTGATACTCATGATCTGAAGCATTGCAATGTTTACATAATACTCTTGTGGTGTTCACAATGCTTTAATAATAGCAGTTTGAAGCCTGTAAAGAGTTTGTTTATTGAATACGTGCTACATTTTGTCATCCTTTTGGTCAGTGATAAACAATGAGCGATTTTGAAACTGAGATTACCCACATTCATTATTTAGACTTTGACAGGTTACTTCACTAATTAAATATGGACACAACTTCCATTCATGTCGGCAAATAGTGTTGTCAATGACCGCTTAGTGGCTCACAAAAGTTATATCTAGGTCAAGCGATGAATATGTTTTTTGTTTATAGTCTGAGTAGGCTATATCACTCAGTATGCTGTCCATGTTTTTGTTCAAAATATTGTACGTGTACCATGTTCGCCTGTGCTGTGCTTGATTCGAGGCTGCTGAATATGATACAAATCAATTCTGTCCTATGCCTTGTTATCAATGGAAGGTAAATATATGACACGTTTGAACATAGGCTGAGTCTATTAATGTGTGACAATAATTATTTGAATAAAGACTGCTGAGGATTCTGTAGATTTGAATGATAATGAATGACGTTAATGAGTTTGAAGGTGTCTTTTTAAGGTTCAGCCTTATTTGAACTAGCAATTTGAACTACTAAATTAGAAACCTGCCTAAAAAGCTATGAAGTGTGATTTAAAGGGATATTGATTTTCGAGAAAAGTTTTCTTGCTGTTTATTGGGATTCACTATTTATCCACTCATATAAGTATCAAGTTATGACGTTTTATTTATCTTTTCCCATAATCATCATTCTTCAAACTATATTATGGAAAGAGGTGATGGGAGGAGAGGACATAAAGAAGAAAAATAGTATTAATAAAAATGAGAACTATATGGTGAAAATGCGATATGAACTGGTTGAACAAGGAAAATTATAAAAATATGATAATTGTATCTTCCAATGTAACTTTAATAAGCAAATGTCTTGCGAACAAGCCACAGATCGAACAAATTATCAAAGAAATTATAAAATATATATTTATTTTAATACATTTTGGCCTTATTATATTATATGAATTTTGGTATATGCATTATGCTATACAAATATTTGTTTTTATAGAAATTTAATATTATCTATGCTAAATTATAAATTGATTATCAATCGTCTTCTGTTGTTCAGAAGTGGAAATTTATTATCTTGAAATAGTTATTAATTTATTTATTGATTAATAGTTATTTGAACACCATTGTAATAATATCTTCAATAGATGACTCATCTAAAACAATAATTCAATTAAAATGAATATTTATTAAAAGATTAAAATATAATGTGTTTGATTATGTTTGTTTTCATTTTTATGTATGATTGTTTCATTTGACAGAGCCACAACACCAAAATCCCTTGAATGCTGGCTAATGTTTTTTTTATAAATAGCTGGTTTTATGCTTGACAGTAGATTGATAGTGTTGGAGATAGAGGAATAGAAATCAAGAAAGTGTTAATCTGATCAGCTAACTCACCGGCCATTTTTTTGAGTTGAGAACTCTATTATGTATCATCTTGTCTTCATGTGTATGTTCTTGAATCAATTTATTGAATATGTTTTTTTTTCTATTCATTTGTGGATATAGAAAGTACAAATCAATTCTTCAAAGTACAAATCATAGTACAATTCGAATTCACTCACAGTACTAACAGTGAGTCAATGTGTACTAATAATGAGTTTTTTTGCGGATGGTGCCCACATTAAGTACCTATTATAGTAACTGTATGACTACAGAGCTATGAACGCTCTCTACCAGAGACTGTCGTTACTGCAATAGGACTGCACTGCTACAATATTCGGAGTCTCTTGGTTCAAGTATTTCAAGGAGTGTACCACAATTTATATTACCGTTTAAGTTGAAAAAAGGAGAAAAATTATTAGCTCATTTTCAGGGTTTCAGCTTCCAAATATGATGATTGATATTTTAATGAATGTAGAGAGAAACGTTGAGTCAGTACTGAATACTCTTAATTCAGGATGATTTCTAGTTCCAAGTTTGAAGTCCATCCGCTAGATCGCATTAGCAGTGAACTGTTTTATGACGTATAGGTATTCTTTTTCATTTGGCTTGAAACCTTCTCAAATAGAAGCATTTATTTTTGTAGTTTTGTAGCACGATGACAACAATAATAATATTACCGTATAGTTCAAATTTGTAAAAATGTCTATACTCTGTGGAAAGAGTCCATATTATAGGTGTTATTATTCTATGTTCACTTGTTGGATTTCAGTTTTCAATTTTTTCAAAAAACTGGGTTACAGTAAGGAAAGTAACCTGAAAGGTTGAGTTTGCTCTAGCCAGTGCAAAGTGTGCTCTAGCCGGTGAATGGATTACAGAGTATAGTTTGATGGATGTGCTCCATGGAAAATATTCATGTTCATTCTTGTGAGTTGATCCCATGCAGATTACAATCATATACTGAGTGATCAGCCTCTGAAAATATTGAGAAGGGAATTTGGGATCAATTCTAATGATGTGTAAAATTAGGAATAGTTTGTCAATTATGTATATCATCATTCAATAGGCGAATGATTGAAATTGAATTTGAGTTTTTAATTGTTGTTCTCATTAATAGAAAATTATTGTTGTTAAATTCGACCAGCTTGAGAGCAGCCAAAAATTAATTTGCAAATATTATTGAAATTAATAGAGCAGATTATCATCATTTTCTGCAACTAACCGTGAATAAAATTATGAAAAATGGATAAAATGGCAACTACTAATAATTATTATAATCAATATTACTATAATACTACTATAATACATAGAAGTCGCTTAGAAATTCATTCAAAAATGAATTATTGCTCCTTACTCAATCATAATTTGATCAGCAAATGAATACCATGCTTTTAGCTCCTATTAAAATTTTATTTCCTGAATTTCAATTGGGAATATAATTCAAAATGAGAATATGTTCCCAAAGCACTTTACACATACATTTCTGGTAGTAGTAAACTTTATTATATTTGAATTATTCAATAAAGTAACATAATTACTAGAGATAGTAACTTAGTATATGCCCTATGTCATTGATGAGAAGTGATCAAGATTTCAAAAAGTTATCTGAGGTTTTAAAACAATAATAGTTATTGAATATTCATAGAATATTGAAACAGTCTTTTTAATATTTGCAATGTTATGGATGAATATTGAGTTTGAAATAAGCGTTTACTGAGTATTGGGATGCAATAAGTTGTTGAAGTAGAATTTGAAAAAATATGAAGAAAATTTATTTATTCTATTATTGCTATCAATAAGATTTTATAACTTAGTTTGTTCATGAATTGCCCAATTGTAACATTCTGAAATTTCTACATTGAATGATTTTTCTGAAGCCAGTAAAAACTATCATGCAACTAGTACTAGTCAATAACCACAGAAACAACGTACACTTCACTAAACCCAAAGTGACCTACATTAGCATTCAACAAGGTATGTTACTTTAAACATTTGTAGACTATAAGAGAAGATCTCATGTACTTTTCACTTTTTACTTAGGCTACTTCCGTGCTCCAGATTATTATTGTTATGTAACTTAATACAACTTGGAGCATATAGAGCGAAGGTTATTACTTAGTCAGTTCAAATATTCTAACATGCTATTTTATATTACCAAAGGTAAAAATGAGAATACTCTATCTGATTTTCTAAGAGGACTCTCTATGATAAGCATACTATGTTTCAGAAGTTTTAGGTCAAATTTGCAGTTTGATAGTTCAATTATAAATCCTCTTGTTTTTTGGAGAATCCACTTGAAGAAACATTGAAGTCCTAATGAGTTGTTACAATCACAAATATTCAAAGTTTGATAGAATGAATCTATTAGACTGTTGCAGTAAAAAGTCAATATTCTTTCAAAATAATAATTTAATATCAGCTACTGAAAGGTCTTCTTGTGAGTTCATTTTATTTTGATCTAACTTGAATTTTTGAAGTTTATTGAAATCTCTCGACCTTGTTGGATATTTTTATTTAGTGCTTTTGTTTGGTGAAATATTTTGTGAACAGATTTTAAAATTCAGAAATTTTTGTTTGGTGACAAATTTAGTGTTTGAAAAGTATTTTATTACTTAAGATTTTCTTGTTTGGTTTGTTTGTATTCAATAGGAACAGTTTTGTGTTATAAAGCCTGTAGCTCTCTTTGATATCAAATAACTAGGCTAAATAAAGATGAATAAATGCAAAAAGACTTAATTCCAACTTGAGTTTCCAATAATTTCTCATACCTGCTCATTTTTTCTTATACTTGCATGAGGATAAGGAAGTGAAGGAGTTGTTGTTTGTACCCATATGCTGATATATTATTGCAGCTTAATCAAAGAATACGATTCTGGAAATTTTAAGCCAATCAGTAAAGAGTAGGCTATATCTGTACGCGTGGTCCAAATACTGTATGTATCCTGTTTGTAATCCCTCCATTATCCATTAAAAGTTTTAAATACAATGAGTTGTTGCTAAGCCTGTATTACATCTTCTGTATTGTTGATATTTTTAATTTGTAAGGTGTTGTCATTTTTATCCATTTTGTATTTTTCCTACATTATTTTCTCTTAATTACCTTCCTTCTGGCTGTAAAATTATTGAAAATTTTGTTCTTTTTTTATATCCCTCCACATTTCCTTTCTGTATCTTATTACGATTGGAGATTACATAAAAAAATTATAGAATAATTATCTTCAACAGTACAAGTTAGTATATTCATATTATAGAACCATAACTATAATAATTATTGCATGATTCGAACTGTTCTGGGTGTAATTTCTATACTCATACTCATACTGATGACACTTTTCAATGTGATATAATAATTATATTGTAGAGATCTGATCTTCTTCAGTAGCTCCAAGCGAGGAAAACATTGATTGATGATTGGACTGATATTCTATTGAACTGAGATATTGATGAACACGGATCAGGGTGATCGATTAGTTCTGGAGAAAGAATTCAAAGCGTTTATCTATTACTTTTCTCCAAACAATACCGTTAAAGAGGTCATTTGGAACATGGACTCTGAAAAGAAAAACACATAACACATTTACATAATGCATTCATATTTCAATAATTGAGCCCGCATAATGTGTATGTACCATTCTTGTAAAAATACTAATGTTCGTTATTGTTGAATGTGACTGGAGTCATCTATTGATCTGAGGTACTTGATAATTCATCATTTTTTTCAAACTGACACTGAATACAATCACATTCACTGTTAAACATATATGTGGTCAATGGTCAATCTTTCAACTATTATATTCATCTAAACTCATTAATTAGTCAGTTACTTTTAGTTTAGAAAATTTATTATCCAATTCTTGTTGCAATTACCGTTTACGATATGATTTTTTACAGACAATCAACTCTATTGAAGAGTAAATTATTGTGGTTTGTATAAAACATGATAATGACTTTGCCATTATCAGAGTTGTCATTATCAAATTCAGAGTTGAAAATCATCAGTTCCTCTAATCTGATGTTATAGTGAGGCTGTGACCATAAAATACAATAATGTATCTACATAATAATCTTATAAGTTAATTTTATAAAAAATTCTAATTCTGGTGGTGTTGTGTATTCATTCTTTTTTAACTTTCAAATTTAAAACTAATAGTTTCTGACCAAGGCCTCTTTCAAAGTTGTGGGTAGCTACGAGAAGGCAAGGCATCAGTGACAAATATATATATGCAGTGCAGCAGCTGTACAGGAATATGTCAGCAAATATAAAAAGCCATGGTAGAATTTCAGATGATATGCTGGTCAATAAAGGATTGAAGCAAGGATGCTGTATAGCCCCAACACTCTTCAAAATATACTCGAATGAAGCTCTGAGAGGTTGGCGGGAAAAGTGTTCTAGTATGGGTGTACCCGTTGGAAACCATAGGTTGTTTACACTCCATTTTGCAGACGATCAAGTTGTTGTAGCTGAAGACGAACTTGACATAGATTATATGTTACGGAAACTTGTTGAGGAGTACTCAAAGTGAGGCCTATCAATAAATGCCTCGAAAACAGAGTACATGGTGGTAGGAGGGTAGGCTCAGGATTTGCAACTGGGAGCTTCTACCATTAGAGCCGCAAACAGATTCAAGTACTTAGGAGTAGTACTAACTTCAAGTGGAGGAAGTACAGAAGAGATGAAGTCAAGCAAGGGCAGCAATCAGACAATTAAACAGTATACTCTGGAGTTCTAAAATAACAAAAGAAAATAAGATAAGATTGTATAAGACAGTAGTTGAAAGCATAGCCATTTATGGAGCAGAGATATGGGAAATAAATAAAAAAATTTGAAGCTAAGCTCAAAGTAATGGAAATGGACTTTTGGAGACGGTGCTGCAGATACACTAGGTTGGACAAAATGCGAAATACAGATATACGAAGAGAAATGGGTGTGAATATTGACGTGATAGATACTATTAGGGCAAAGGGATTGAACTGGTATGGGCATGTGAGGAGAATGACGGATGAGAGATGGCCAAAGAGACTTTGTGATTGGACCCCGGAAACAAGGAGAAAAAGAGGGAGACCGAAGCATTCCTGGAAGAATGATATTGAATTGGCGATGCAGGCAAGAGGTCTCACGGATGTGGACTGTTTTGATAGAGGAAAATGGAGGCAAGGATGCGACAGACGGCAACGGCTGTAAAAAATCGCTACATACATACATACATAGTTTCGACTAGACCTGTTGTGGTGGTTATCTTCAGACTGAACAGTGACTGTCAACTGTACAGAGTTCACTGTTCAGTCTGAAGATGACCACAGGTCAAAGGTCGAAGTTAGTAACTGCCAAGTAAGTATCGTTTATTTATTCCACATACAAGTGATTTTTATTAAGCTTTATAATTCTCGTTGACAATTTGACGTTATTGTTATTAAATTGTAGTTTTGTGATAATGATAAAATTATATCGATTTTGTATTGGTGAGCAAGAGGAAAGCAGAAATGCTAAGGCTGCTCGTCTCAGATTGAAGTAATCCTCAACAAGCGGTTTCCAATCTGAGACTTTAGGCGCAATGTGAGGATGGTTTTTTAGTGCGGTAGTAGTCCCACATTACCCAAGTGGTTCCGCTGCCACTTTTGGTGCCTTTTGAAGGTTTTTCCTCCTCAAAAAAAGTGTTGATTGGTATTTATATTAATTATTTGCAATGTTTAGTTACTGTCAGATATAACTGTCAATATTTCACTGATGAGATAAATAGTTTAATTCTACTCAATCAGAGTTAACCAGAGTTTGAAAGTAGGCCATCACTCCTCTAAACTAATGTTAGTTGTATAATACTACAATGGTAGTCATGTTCTTTTGTATCTATATAAGTTTATCACTTGTGGTGTTATGTGCTTGGTTATTGTCAGGTATAGTTTGATCTATATGAAGCTATTATGAGTTTCTGTAGTTGGAGCTATTTATTTGTTCGAAATGGGTCATCATTCATCGATAGAATACTAGACACCGAGCGAGCTGGGATCTGGCTCGCTTCCTGTAAGCGCTTTTCTTTCAAAGTAGAGTCATGACTTTTCGTGACCGCCCTGAGCAGCTGATGCGACGGCCTTGCTCTACGATGGTCTGCTTGAGAGAAAGTGCAAGTCTCAAGTTTATCGGTAAAAATAGTCGAACCCGAAGCCCGCTCTTACTAGCATGCTAAAAGCCATAAATAGCAGCAAGTTGAAAGCACTCTCTTCATTGTCAGTGGCCCGCCTCTTCAAAGGCCTTCCTCAGTTACATCATAGGACACTTTTCGTCGCTGCCAGTCGTTCTAGTTTGTCCAAGCATAGGAGACATTCTGGCAAGATGGGAAAATGACTTCATCTAGCTCAATATCGGTTCAAAAATAATAAATTTGGTCTCAAATTTAAGGAAACATTCTGATCTACAATTTGAGACCAAATATATATATTTTTTGAGCTAATATTGATCAAACTGAAGTCATTTTCCAATCTTGCCAGAATATCTTCTTTGCTTGAGCAGACCGTAACACTTGCAATAATAAGCCGCCATAAAGCGACAGGTTTTTTCGCCGATGAATTTCCATATCCTTTGTCGACCGGTAATATTCATTCTAATTAACGCTGTAATCAACTCTTCAACAGCCTGGTACTGGCAACATTCAGTTGGTACAGTCTGTCCAAGTAAAGAAGACCCTCTGGCAAGATGAGAAAATGACTCCAGCTTGGTTAATATTGGTTCAAAAATCATAAATTTGGTCTCAAATCGTAGGAAACATTCTGATCTTCAATTTGAGAACAAATCAATGATTTTTGAACCAATATTGACCGAGCTGAAGTCATTTCCTCATCTTGCCAGTGAGTCTTCTTTGCTTGGACAGACTATAACATTTATGATTCGGTAAGATTCGTATTCAGACGGGTTTGCCAATCATAGTTCGCCCAATCTGAAAAGGCATGCCGTACAATACACTTTACATAGTAATGGCGTGTCTTCTTAGCTTGCGCGAATAATACGATTGCAATTGTTCAGTCAGCTTTTGAATCGGTAAGAGTTGTGTTGTCATACTCGCAAATATCATAAAATGGTTCGCTTCAACAACTGTTGCGGAAGGTTCTTCAACTTCTAACAAACTTGTAACCTGACTTCCTTCTCGTGCACAATCGTTTGCTAAAATGCAGGCCCAACAATTCCTGAATACTTAACTGAAAGTTACTAATGCAGCTCGTACTTTTGTGTATTTTACATGTAGAATTTAAAGTAGAAGTGAATAGGGTGACGTGAGATTCAAGCAATAATTTAATCTATAACTCAAAAGAATTATTTGAATGAAGTTTAAGAACTGCTATGTGCATTTTATTGTTATTTATAATCTATAATAGGGTGAATTCGATTTATGAATTCGATAAAAAATTATCTGCATTAATGAATATTTAAAGTTCTTATTCTCAAATATATGACAAGACATAGCCCATTTCACACCACTGAGAGGCAGAAGGGTTAGGAGAATAAGAAGAAGATCTATATTTCAAAAGAATGAACTAGTTTATACCTATATGATCCACCTGTATAAATATACAATTGATGTTTCTTAATCTCAGGGCTACTTTTATCACTGTTTTTTTATTTTAAATAATCATCCAAGTACCCTTTTTGAATTATTTTAATTATCGAATAAAAACAATATACAATTGAATGTGTAATCACTTGTATTAACTCAGATTGTACAAAAATTCTTATGATAATGATTGATGTATTATGGTATTCGAGAATGAATTGATAGGTCTAGGACCAGATGAGTTATGTAAATTTTTTATATTCTCATGAAAATAAATGTACGAATTTTCCTCCACGATGTTGTAGAATACAACATTAGCTACTTTGCACAACAAGTAGACCCATTGTCAAACATGATACTCTTTTTGAATAAATAGTTGGATCTAGTTGGAACATTGCCCATCTTTGGTACGGTACCTTTATTAGCACTTTGAGAAAAATTTAGATTACTTCCATAGCGTTCTCTTGACTCAGGTATTTGAGGTTTGGATTTTCCCACACTCGATTCAGGTTATTCGTGTGGATAAACATTTCGTGCTTAAAAATGTGTTAAACTAAGTTTTCCGTGGAAGAAACGGAACGGAAACAGAAACGCATGTTTCAACCTCCGACTGCAGGAATGATCCGCTTAAAAATCTAGCATCACCTACTTCGAAAATGTTAGAACAATGAACAAGGATGACTTTCAAATCAATAATGTCAAATGTTTAATTTGAGAGGAATTTCGATCACCTTTCTTCCTTATCAATTTCTTATCATACACTTGAGATTTTTCAACAGGAACTATCACGTAATCTTAAAATGAGAATCACTCACGTGGATGAAAGTTTTCTAGCTTGAAGTAAAACTTGATGAAACTGCTATGAAATCCTTGGGCATTTTCAAACACTCTCGATTACCATATCACGTTTATTGATTTTTGAGTTAGTATATAATTATCCGCTACTCCTAAGTCTTTCTCGATCCGAAAAGAAATAATACATATTTTGGCTGTTCATAACCTGATTCTTGACCAGCAGCTCTATCTTTAGTAATTCATGAATTGATTATTCAAGCACCATTTTTCAGAGTTTTTCTTTACACGTCTTTCGATACTCCTCTTTCATGCCATGTATAGCTTGTTTGTGAACCTTTCAAAGTGAATTAAAACTTGAATAGTCTATCAGAGCTCTTTCTTTGTAGCTCTGACGTAATGTTGATCATAGATCGCTGTTAATAGAAAATTTAAACAAAGTAGATTATGCTTCATGAAGTTCAGTGTTACAGAAATGAGTAATTGAACGATACTACATTACTATTGCTTATAATAATATCATTACATAATACTAAATATTATTTGAAGTGGTTATGCAAAGAGAATCCATACAATTGATGCTCATGATATGAATTATAAATATTATTATTGGGATAATATTATAATAGTAAAAAACCACAGTTATGTTATGTTAACTTTTACCCTCTCTCCACAAGACCGATCAAATAATATTGCTTTTTTCTTCAAGTGATTTTTTTTAGGAGATTTCTAAGCAGCATTTAAACTATTATTTTAAAAGTATTTGTAAAATTTAATATAAAAATTGATGATAATGAGGATTATGGGGTTTGACTTGAAGTAATCCCTATAACAAAATATTTGATAGAAACTGGGTGTGATGTAATTGAGCACGAAATTATTTTAGTTTTTAAATTAATATAGTCCCCGGTATTATTTTTGATCTACTTAAACGATGCTCTAAAATTAACAATACCACATTGCACCCAAATTTCATTTGCTGATGATACAGCACTAGTTTTTTCAGGTGAATCTTGGCGCCAAGTCTACCAATTTGCTAATGAGGGTTTAAAAATTATGAAGAATTGGATGGATAATCATATTCTAACTGTTAACTTGAAAAAAACAAAGTATATCACCTTTTCTCCGACACTAGCGGGTCAACCAGATGATTCATTGCAATTGAAAATGCACACTGATCCTCACTGCTTGAATACTGGGTTGAACTGTTTGTGCCAACAAATTGAAAAAGTTAATTCTATAAAATATTTGGGAGTGGTGGTGGATAGATATTTGAAATGGGGTTTTCATATGAATTACCTATCTTCTAAACTTAAATTTCTCGTTTATAGCTTCTACAAAATAAATCAACTGAAAGACCTTGATGTGAAAAGATCAATTTATTTTGCGTATGCCCACTCGCTGTTTCAATATGCGATTGAAGCTTGGGGTGGTGCATATGATTGTCACTTTAATAAAATCTTCACATTACAAAAGCATCTTATAAGGGCAGCACTGGGTAAACCAAGACGATACCCAAGCAAGAAACTTTTTGAAGAATTAAATGTACCAACACTTAGACAGATGTATGTAACGAGGGTTGTTTTGCACTTAAATAAGGATAGAAATAATCTAGAAATTAGGAATATACCTTATCAGACTCGATCATTAGCATTAAATAGTTTCAATACCAACCTAATAAAACTAGTAGTTTGTCGACACCAGTTCACCTATATTTGCAATATATATTCAAACAAAATTCCGATAAAATTCATTAATTCAAAAATTACTAAAACACTAATCAGGGAAATAAATTTATGGGTTGGGCAAAATATATATTCTACAATACCCAAATGTTAATAAGTCTGTTCATGATTTATTTGAGTTTTGAATGTCTTTCTACCTTCTATATTTACTTTTGAAAATTGATTAAGCACTGGGATGTCCTCATAACTGAAAATTTATTATTTTTGTATTTTTATTCATTAATTTTCATTTGGGAGAATAAACATGATTTGTTTTTGGTTATCACCGGTATATTGATCTCAACACGAAATTATTCAATTTTTATCATTGTATTAATTATAATAAGCATTATTATTATTGCAATTATCTTCATTTATTTTAAGTCTTGTTTTTTTCATTTTTGGGTATTGCTTTACTTTGTGCTGTTCGCTTTATGAACTCGCAGCTAGCGCACAAGTTTTCTTTGCTGGCTGTGCCAAATCATTTAGATATATTTTAATTTAAATTTATTATGCATTTTGTATGTATCATTCATATTTTGTAATTAACTACTGTATGTAATTTCTGGCGAAATAAATATATTATATTATTATTATATATAACAAAAAAAAAAAAAAATTATTATCATGCTCACTAACTAGATGTCATGGGGGTTACAATACAATAATTGAATTTAGATCCTGTAAAAAGTCTTGTTAGAGGTGGAATTATGTCCAGTTTACATGTAATACCATATGCAGGGTGATTGAATAAACGCCTATATTACTGACTATAAACTGACGCCTAAACTGAACTATATTATTATAGTTATGGTATGGGTCGCGCGACTCTTCGATCACCCCATCCCATGAGCTATTATAATAATCACATAATCAAATAGCATGTTGTTATTATTATGAACAGTAACAAGAAACGAGCTCATGTCAGTTTATTCCAATGTTGAGTGAGCTGAGATACCCTCTTCACTACTGACAAGTACTGTAAGTAATAGATTAAGAACATGAAAAAATTCTCAGGATAGAAAATGAAGAACACATATTTTTTAAATTTTATTACTTAAAACTATTTTGTACAATCATATAACAAATTCAACAAGTATAAAAAATAATACGTTTTATACAAAAGAAACTGTACACAACATTATTTTACAAAGACAGAACGATAAGGAAATGGTAAATGTTTGTGGTACGATTCACTTCATTAATGGTATATTTTGGGTTTGATCTCATTCATGGGTCACTTGATGTGATAGGGAGGGGAAAATGGGGTTGAAGGTCTTTTTTGTTCTCTCTCAGTGAAAGTATGGCCGATCAGTCCCAGTGCTCTTCACGGTGCACGGTGATGCAGATCTTCTCCCACACTGGCTTCCAGACCTTCTTCCAGTCGGGTACCTGGACCTCCTTCCAGGCTGGCACCTGGATGGCCTTCCACTCGTCCTTCCACGCCTTCTTCTTCTCGGTCACCCACTCCTGCTTCTTCTCCGTGCGCCACACCTGAACGCTCTCCTCCTTCCAGGCCAGCTTCTTGTCGGGGATCCAGATCTGCTTCTTTTCAGTTCTCCAGATCTGCTTCCACTCCTCCTTCCACTCCAGCTTCTTCTCGGGCACCCAGATCTGTTTCTTCTCGGTTCTCCACACCTTCTTCCAAATGGGCTTCCAGATGAGCTTCTTCTTCCAGAGGCCGTGTGCGGTGTACTCCCAGCCGTGCTCGTCCTTGCCCAATGGCTTCTCGCCTGGCACCCACTCCTTTACCCACTCTGGCACGTAGGACTTCTTCCAGTCTGGCACCTGGTACTCCTTCCACTTGGGCACCTTTATTTCAACCCAAATTGGCTTCTGCACTTTTTTCCAGTCGGGTACTTGAATTTCTTTCCATGCTGGGACCTGGATTTCTTTCCAGATTGGTTTCTGCACTTTCTTCCAATCAGGCACTTGAATCTCCTTCCAGATGGGTACTTGAACTTCCTTCCAGATTGGTACCTGAATTTTCTTCCAGGCTTGTTTCCATATTTTCTTTTGAACAGTTTTCCATACCTGTTTCCATTCTTCTTTCCAGGCCAGTTTCTTTTCGCATTTCTTGTGCTCGTGACCACCTCCATGATCGCCACCGCCTCCTCCGTATCCACCGCCGCCTCCACCGCCTCCGTGTCCTCCTCCAAATCCACCTCCGAATCCACCACCACCTCCGTATCCGCCACCTCCATGACCACCGCCTCCAAAGTCACCTCCGCCTCCATGACCTCCTCCGCCGCTGTATCCTCCTACGCTGTAACTATCACCACCTCCATGGCCACCTCCATGTCCACCTCCATGTCCGCCTCCAAAGTCTCCACCGCCGCCACCTCCGTATCCACCGCCTCCGCCTCCATAGCCACCTCCGTCACCGTGTCCATGATCACCACCGCCTCCATATCCACCTCCACCTCCGCCTCCAAATCCACCTCCGCCTCCATGACCGTGGTCACCGCCTCCATGGCCACCTCCAAAGTCACCACCGCCTCCGAACCCACCGCCTCCTCCATAGCCTCCTACATCGTGGCCTCCACCACCTCCATGACCGCCTCCGAAATCACCGCCGCCCCCTCCGTATCCACCACCGCCTCCTCCGAATCCGCCTCCATGGCCTCCTCCAAAGTCACCGCCTCCCCCTCCATAACCACCTCCGCCTCCACCGCCCCCACCAACCCATCCAGTTCGGGACTCAAGGCTTGATGCGATACTGAAACACATACGAGAAATTTTCATTGAGGTGGTCATTTCATATTACAGAAAAGACAATGAATATTGCATTCTTTTTTGAGATTATTATACTTGATTTCAATAGACAAATAATATTCATTCACAATAGAATAGGAAAAATTGAAACACAAATAGTTCATTTATAACTGGCTTTTAGAAAAGCCAGAACTCTGCTGTGAAGTGAATTCTCATGGGAATTCCTTTGATTCCCAAAAATGGAATGTTGATGAGAATTGAGGACTCTCAGTTAAAGTACACACGAATTCAATTTTTATTCCATCTTGCACGGTTTCACACATTGCAACTATTTCACTTATGGAATCAAACAGTTAGTCAAATGCATTAATTTAGAAACGAGTGATGCAACACAATAAAACTTTTTCAACTACTAACTGCAGTTCCTTTTATGCTTGATACTTTCTACTCACGTTCTTGTTTTTAAACGCTACCCGCATTACACGATTCCATGAGAGTGATCCACAGAGCTATTTAGATCAGAATAATTATTTTATATGTAACAGTACAGGTGCATCAGAGCAGAAGACCAGGCATCGTGACGAGATTCCTATGATTCTTCAATTAACATTGTGTCACCTCAAAAACCAGGAACATGCTTAGTGGATATTTCCCATTGATAGGCTTGATATCACTTTCTCGCTTTCTTGGTCGTATTGTGTGGCATTGCACGGAATTAGTTTTTCTCCGTTTTCTCGTCCTTGAAAAGTATTTCATAAATTTTCAGTTCCATGGGAATTCAGTTATATCTTCAATGATATTATAAATAAATCACTTCAAATAAGATTTTCTGCTTCATGACAATCCACTGTTGATAGATTATTTCAAATTCAAATTTACATCACTATGATTCACTTGAAATCATCTGTGAGGTTGTTTAAAATTGGAAGTTCCAGTTTTACAAATACAAATGATAATTATAATGATCAGAAGAACAGTTATGTCATTACAGTTAAATATCAGTTTGCCACAGGCATCGGCTCATGTGAAGAGCCTTCTTTCAATTCAATTCTATATTGATTTAATATATCAATTAATTTATGTGAATTGAGATAAAAAAGATTTATTCTGATCATTCCTAATTTTGCTATAATAATAGAAGAATGAGGTTCAATTTCCAACATCCTCATAGCGCAAATGAACCGATCTCTGTTATTTTATTTCTATTACATTATTGAAACTGGTCGTTTACATATTTTCTTAGTCGTTTGATGAAGCTGATATGAAATCATAAGATTAAGTCACAAACAACTGTTCTTGAATGGTTAACAGTATAGAGACTGTATAATCAGACTGATTATACTGTTATACAGTCTTTATAGTTAACAGAAGCGAGTGAAACCTTTCCTCACTAATAGAACAATAAAAAAGAGAAATAGAAGTTTATTTCTATTAAAGCTATTTTGAGTAGGCTATAGAAATCAACTCATCAAAAATATTTTGATCAGGTTGCTTAATCCTATAGCAATGTTTCAGGTGCCTTCTACATCATGACAGTGTAAACTTTTAGATCTTCCAACTTTTAAAGTTTTCATAAGTTATTGAATAAACTGACCTCTTCTTTTCTCGACTGGCCTCATTGGTAGATGTGGTGATTGCTGATGCAGCAATAGCAATGGGCGAAGGCTGCTGCTCCTTGGGTTGAAGAAGCGTTTCTGTCTTTTTTGGATCAGCCTCTGGGCGAGCCACCGGACCTGACAGGACAGCCCCTATCAGGCATGCTGCCAGTGTCTGCGGAAAAGTTGAATATGAATTTTATTGTTATTGATCGAATCATTGATTCGAATATACATGCGAAAGGAAGGATTGCGTTTCATTCATTGATAATTTATTAATTTCAATACTGTACATTGAAATGTCGGTTGAAACATTTGAGTACCTCTCATTGTATACATATTATTCAATTGCTGTGTTCTTCAATCTCTTGACTTCATAGGCGTAAGCCTTATGGAATTAGGATTGAAATGTCAATTTTTATTGTCATCAACACAATCCGTCTATCACCTTATTAGTGGAAATCAAGCTTTAGCATCATTATTTTCCTAGACGCAACGAGACCTTAAGCTAGCAATACCACAGCAAAAACATTTGCTCCTTTGTTCCAAAAATACTCACAGGCAACAATTATTATTCAATGTCAAATGGTTTATGAATATTCAATGATTTTATAAGATGAATGATCTCAATAAATTTCAACTATTATTTATTACAATATAAATTCAATAAAAATTTCAAAACACAGCGTTCGAATGTTGGAGGCAAGGAGAAGGAGTAAGGAGGTAAGACACGGAAAATCAAGCATTTTACAATTATTAATTCACATGGTTGTGCGAATGGGCATATGGACGCATCACTCACTCGTGAAATTAAAAGCGTTCAAATATGTATACTGCTGAAGAAAGAGAACAGTTTGTAATAAGGATCCAATCGAGTTACTAAAATATTAATTATGAGATAATGTATTCGTATTACTCTGAATTTAGGTTCGGTGATTAAAACAAATTATTGATTTAATAATTATTTGGACGGATAATGAAGAAATATCAAATTTCATACAATATTTCAATTTTTTCATATGGCAACAATACATTTTTGACTGAATAAAACTTCTAGACAATTCCAAAACTAGTGAAAAAATGTTACTACAACCATTATTCTTCGCTGTTTTACTCATCACCGTGTGGCGTATGAATTCAGGACACTCTGATAATTATGTGGAGCATAATCTGTCTGAATTAGATTAGTGTTGTGCACTAATTCTACGCATGCGTACATTGTGAATCAACTAACAAAAGAAAATATGCGATGCTTTCATTTTCATTCCCAGGAAAATCAAGAGAAGTGAGAGAGAAAGAAGATTTACTGGGAAATCAGAGAGAGTGAGAGCGAATGAAGAAGATTCACTACGATTAAACAATAATAATTTGGTTCAGGTGTGCGTTGATTCAACATAGGCCTGCTTCCAGCCATTAATGCTTTGTTTTCTTGGTGAGAAGTATCTTTCACCAGCAGGAAGTCGATCTTATTCACAGTTACATTTCCGACGTCAGATTCTCACAACGATACAGATTTGCTTCCTGGGCAACGATGTCTTGTCATAATTAGAGCACCTCTGCTCTAATTCAATTCATTGCTCAGGTCTTCATTGAAATGTAAAATCATTCATGAATGCTATAGTTAGATGTTGCGTAAATCTTATGTAGATAATAAGACCAGGATGGTATCCTCAGAGTCTTCGAAGATACTATGTAATACCAGAGAAAATAATCTACCTTATACGAAATTCATACTAATTTTATTGATATTATAATCGAAGTCTGGTCATTGTGTGAGAGGGTTCATTGTAAATCGCTTGACTAATCATTTCCGAAATTATTTTCCTCAATACCATAACAAGATTGTAATGTTTTGAAACTCTCATTCTTCATCAAAAAACTTCAAACAATAACTTGAACTCTGTTAGAGAACTGAGCAGAAATTGAACTCAAAACTAAAACAAATCCTGTCACTTTTGAACTTCGACAAGCGAAATATTACATTAAAGATTTTGGTAATCTGATTTCATTGAGGAATTTTTAATCCTCTTATCAATCAGAAGATGAATACAATCCAAGACGGTACAATGTTCCCGTCAAAACAATTTTAATAATAACAATATTCAATATAGGAGAAGTAAATATTGCTCTTGACTACTATTATATTATTTGGTAACGTAATATTAAACTATACGTCCTCATAAAAAATTCATAAAATCTGTCGAAGAATCCTCTCCAATCTATAGAAAAATATAGGATATCTCGCTTTCATATTCCGATTGATGTTTTCTATATTGGATTTGTAAACAATGGTTATTTATGTATACTACCTGGAAGGAGAGTCAAGCTGAGTGAGTGATAGGTTTGATAGCAGTTGGTTAGTCAAAGAATGACGAAATGGAAGAGACTGGAAGCAAGATGGGTGGAACTTGTCAATCATTGACGCCCCAATGAATAAATGAGGCCTACTTCTGAAAAATGCAAAAGCTTAACCACCGCATAAATGGAGAAAATGACAAGTCTGCTTCATCATCATCGTCATCGTTATCACGGTCATCATTCCTCGATCATCATCGTCATCATCTAAGGATATACTTGTCTCTATCTCTTTTTGTCTACCTTGTCTCTATAATATAGTTAGTAGACGGCACGCAACCTACTAAATGAATTCTGTATTGGAAATCGATTTATTTGCTGCCTGTTACCACTTATTAGGATTTCTTATTCCTTTCCACCCTTCAATCATTGCAGACTTCCTATTCTTCTATTCATTACTGAATAATAAAGTTTGATTCGTAGAGTACAACTTTGGAAATGAAAGACTCAGCAAAAAGAGGAAAGGAGCTGACTGTGTTCTGTATATTTGTCAAGGCTTTAAATGTTTTCTCCAACAGGTTGCTCATTAGTTTTTCTACCTGAGTTTGTACCTTGATGAGCTCAAACAGAAAGATAATTTAATCCTTACATAAGGATTATCGTGGAAAACATTGGTGATGATACACTGAAGAATTAACTTGCAAATGATGGGAAGTTGAATTTTTCATTCTCCATGAGAGTAATTTCTCATGTTAAGAGCATTATAATATGAGAAATTAATAGTATTTGATTTGTAGTAGGGAATCCATATCCATGATCTGAATCAACGGCAGGCGTATCATATTCATTGTGTATGTGTAATTCGATATTTTTTCAATTTGAAGTGTTTTCCAATATATTTTTGTGTCTCATCCAACTCTTTGCACAAGTTCACAAGTGATATTTCGTGAAGTACTCTTCACAATAATGTGTACGAGTAGTGTAAAATCATAGACTTGTCTTCATCAGTGACATCATTTTCTTTTATTAGTAACTTAGAATCGATAAAGATTACGAAATGTTGCTATTATGACGCTGAGATTTTAGTTGACAATACTCATATGTTCTCATACGTTGTATTCTCAATACTCATACGTTGTATGAAACTATTGTATAGTATTCTATTCTTTTTTGATACTGTTGTTTCGTTTCACTCCTCCATGGTTCCTCTACTTCTCGCTTCTATCTCCTTACCTATCACATCTGATAACTTTTCTTCTCATTTCTCTCATTTTTCATTTTCATAATCACCTATACTCTCACCCTCATTTTTCTTCCCCATATTCTCCATTTTGTGTCCTTGCATCTTTCTCTATTATTCTCCTTCTCTTCCATCATATTCAACTCTTTCTCCTCCATTTGTCCAATCTTCTCCCTTCTCCTGTTCCTCTTACTCACACCATCCATCCGTCCATTTTTCCAGTCCGTTTTTCTCTTGCACTCCATCCTTCTCTCCATTTCTTCCCTCTTTTATAGTTATGAACTAAAAATGAACTCTGTGACTACCCACACTGATCGATTGACGATGACAACGGCATAACGAGTCACATCACTCTTCACACGATTAATTCCAATCCATCGCACAGAAAATAGCTCATCACTCCCGTCATTTTGCCTTCTCTCAGTAATTTCCTCCAATTATTCGAACTGACCAGGTGGTCACGTGACCAATCTTCCCCACAATCAATTCGCCTCTCTCGATTATTATAGTGGAATTATTCTATTATTGGAATGGTAGCGGGTCAGTTATAATGTGTCAAGAGAGTATTGTTCTATCTACTTTGTGGACATTGGCTGTTAAATGTGAATACCAAATCCTTGAGATATTCTCTATTCGTTATATCAGTTGCCTGGAATCTGTAATTTGTTGACAGTGCCTCTTGAAGAACAAATGGCTATTTCTAATTTCAAAATAGAATGTTTTGGACATGATTCATAAAGCACTATAAGCATATGTTCAGAAATGTTTAATCAATTAATCTGGTTGATTTTTTATGATTTGATTGAGATGAGAAGCTTTTTGATTTCTAACTTGAATTTTATTTCTCATGTAATACAAATTAATTGTAACATGTGGGATAACAGGGAAAATTTATAATTTCATAGAGGAAA
Organism: Sogatella furcifera; assembly: GCA_017141385.1. Lineage (NCBI taxonomy): Eukaryota > Metazoa > Arthropoda > Insecta > Hemiptera > Delphacidae > Sogatella > Sogatella furcifera. The sequence goes on along the minus strand of CM029551.1, from coordinate 11,217,938 downwards.
AGAATGAGGATGTAATTGGGATTCGAATGAAACTTGAATAATATAATATTCATCAAAATCATGTAAAGTCGACAAGTAATTTGAAACGGAAATGAAAATACTCTCAGTACATCTTCATCCATGAAATGTTAATAAAATTGTGAGAATATCATGAATGCTTTTGTATCATGAATGCTATTGAGCCAAGTCAGTGATTGAATGAAGGTTTTGACCATATTCTTCAACCAAAAAGCTGTCAACCAAAAATATTATTTTCTTCTAGATGATCCGGAAGAGATGTTGGGCTATGTGAGCATATAAGTGGATATTCATCATTATTCATTCCAACTCTATGTAATGGAATTAAAAGAAAGATTGCGAACCTGGCAAATAAAAATTAGGAATTTGATGAGCTCATTTTTATGATCTCGTAATCAGTAGAAACGAACATGCCAAATTTCTCACATTCTTGATGTGACTTTCTAGAAGTAATAAATTTCAACTTTACATGCAAGTTTAAGAATCAGTATTTTGGTAGCAGGTTTGCAAGGTGAAAGTATACGATCTTAAGGTTTCCTCCAATGTTTAGTGGTGTCAATGAGTTTTTCAAACACTTTCCTCAGAAAGATAATCTACGTGAATTTCCGCAAATACACACGTATGTCGAATTTCTATATTAATTACATGGTTGTGCTTAGATTATGCAAGGCCTCTTCTTTTTAGATTTTTTTTGTGATAGCGGAATACTATGTAAGCTACCGTATCACATAGTTTTAACAAATATAATTTACTTCTGTCATTTAAATACAAAAAAACATACATAATGTCGATTGTAAAGAACAAACATTTTGTATTCCAACATTTTTAAAATTTAAAAGTTATCAAAGTAAAACTACTACAAGTAAAAGCTATTAAACAACTAATAAGCCTTCTTACCAGCTAGTAGAGAAGATGATTTAACAATCATCAGTCTATTCACAATACTATATGAACAAGTTTATTAAGTTACAAATTTCAGATAATATATTCAGGATCTTATTAAGTGACATAGACGGAAAGCAATGGAACTACCATTTCCGAATGTTGTGAATGACATGCAATTGGATGGAATATATTCTGATACCAAAAGTGTCACAATGGAATAATTAATCAAGGAATCTGTTTACTTCGAATTAATTTATTCGAGGGATATCCAACTTCAAATTCAAATGAGGGTCGAACTAGTATTTCTTGTAAGTTATTCAACCAAGGACATCATCACTTAGTAGTAGTTGTAGTCAACTAATTATTCGGTGACATCATATCAACTGCATTACTTCGACTGGATTGAATCAAATTTTAATAATCAGGTACACAGGTGATATAACACTGTAGCTGTTCGATAACAAACCGAAAAATGAGTTAGAATCGAAACAAGTTGATGAAATCATGAATTACAGGAATAATCATCGAATGCGGGCCAACTTTCACTGTTTTTCCTGTTTTCAAAGACTGACCGATTATTCACTTTCCCGGTCTCTTCGGTTTGATATCGTACAAAATTTTCAAGCCTAACAATTAATCGACTGGCATGACGAGATTGTTCTAAAATTAAACGATTCGGTTTCTACTTAATGATCGGAGGGTACTCCCCTTTGATATCTCTTATTTATTAACTTTCGGATAGAAATATCAGAGGAGATTTTGGCTATGTTCCTTGCTTAAACAGGTGTCAAGTGTGAGTAGCCCTCAGCGATTAAAACATCCGAAACGAAAAGATGATTAATTTCACAGAAGATTCATATCAGCTTTCACTAACATCTCCTCTGAACGTCTCAGTTATTAATTGGTAGTTTGCGGAGTGTTTTTCCTTCATAAGATCATTGTAGCCTTTTCACCCTAAACGGTCTTTACCTTGTCAAAATTTCTTGATTTTTAATTGAGTAGTGCCCATGTATAGCTTAATCTACTTGGCTTATCAACTTAAATACTCCATCTGAGTTGATTTCTTACACACTGTTCAGGATGAAACTCCAGTAATTTGTTATTATTATAAAAGCAAATCTGATGAAGAAGTCTGAGATCATGCCATTGATATCGATTTGATAGATGAATGGACAAATATTACGGATAATTCAAACCTATCCTAGTTCATTGCATTGATTTGATAGATGAATGGACAAATATTATGGATAATTCAAACCTATCCCAGTTCAACTCACATAAGCAAGTTCTCTTTATCATCCAAACCATACAATCCCTACATATTTATTGAATTTGCATTAATGCAATGATATTCGATGGAATTAAGAATTTTATTGCTCATAGGATGATTTGCTGCTAGTGAACTGATTATTTAATTTTCAGAACAAATGGTTTAATATTGATATCATCAACATTTGGAATTCTAGTGGAGTTCAATTTTATATAATTCGCCCTTAAATTTTTTTCCAAATATTGGTTCAATTTTCAGGTTTCTCTTACTATATACAAGTTATTAAATGTTCCATATTATATTGGTTGAAGTTGGATCCATTCTGAAATCCAATTCTCACTTTGGAATGGGTTCTGGGGTATGATTTCTATTGACAAATTTTTGTTGTTATTGTAATTAAGTAATTTCAAAAAATCATATCAGGAGAATCCTCAGTGGGAATTTAAGCTCGATATGCCAATAGAACAAATAATAATAATAGAAATCCTAATCAAATTTGGAACTAATAATAGATGAGACACTATTCTCCCTAATTACTGTAGATATAATAATCTCTCTTGCTATGAATTGAGAAGGAAAAAAATATGAATCATCAAGAACATTCTGCAACCGAAAAGAAAGAAAGTACGTGACAAAGCAAGTAATGAATAAAGAGAAATAGAAAAGAATAGGCGAGACAAATGGAGTGAAATCACGGAGTCTCATCTTGGAATATTATTATCTGAAATCATCTCCAACTCCATCACCACTCATTCCAATCATGAGAGAATAGCTTTGATGTTTGTAAAAGAAAATTGGATCATTTTTCTCATTAGTCTTCAGGTCTACCGATCATGGATTAGTCTGCAGAAAAATGTTGAATTGGAAGTTTGGAATTCTCCAAGGGAAGTTGTTCGAGATTCTTGAATTCTTTGTGTGAACACGAATTGATACTTATATGAATAAATTGAAGCACTTCACTGGTCTTTTCTAATTTTGAAAATTAGTCCCTCGTTATAGAAATAATAACTCTGTATGCTCCAGAATTTCAATTTGCAGTTCATGTTAAAGGATCTACTGAATGGTCTTGTATCTCTCTCTGTCTTGACTCAGACTTAACTGTAAAGATGCGTTTTGTGAAGGGATGGAATTTCAAGTATAACAACATTAATCTATTACCCAATCATTAAAAAACAACAGGTCATGATCAAAACTTTTCCTCCTGCATGAAAAGCTGTTACTCTTTCTTCTAAAACTGAACTGATTGATTCTTCTATAGAACAGGATATTGAAAACAATAACAGAATTGACAATTATTTTTGTATGCTTAATTCAAGGGTAGTCTCCAAGTACTACGATAAAAAGATAAAGTTATGAGGAAGAAGGTTTGATTGTCTAGCTTTTAATCATAATTAATGGAAAGTTGTGGATTTCTACTAACTTATAAGTACATAATATCAACGGAGAGAAACAAATTTCAACTATAGTAGTATAAGTACAGGACATTGTCCATGATTATCATGCAACCCATTGCATAACTTCATCGGCGTTTAACGAATAGTAATTGGACATGATGCACTGATCTCTGACTCCCAGTTGTATAATTTTATTGTAGTACCAGACATACGTGACTAATATTGCATGATTTTGTTGCATTGGTTTGGGGACGGCGAAAGGATCTCTAGCTTTGCATCTGTAGGCGCTTTCGCCACACCGGTTCCGTATTGGGCGGCATTACCATTGTATTGCCATGTCGTGAACATTCTAATCCGGAAGTACGTATAATTGATAATCCAAAATACACGATATCCCCTTACAATACGTAACAGGGTTATCGATAGTTATTTTTAACTACGCAAACATAATGTAACAATTATTTTCAGATCAGAAGAGTTGCCTTATCGGGAGACTGGAGTTTTGTATTCTGAATCCTCACATTCAAATCATGTATCATTGTGAACGTAGATGGCAGCTTGCTAAAAAGCTTTTAGGAGAATTCTGATTACAGCGAAGTGAGTTTCTTGAAATGAGGTTGTTATAATGGTTCAGTGGAGAATAAAGAGACTGGCTTGAGAAATATTCAGAAGGTTTCGTGAAGCTATGCAAACAAAAGACCTGAGTTACCAAGATATCGCATGCCTAATCCTCTCTAGAAAATGAGAAATAAACCGAAAAGATATTGTTCGAATATCTATAAGATGTTGTAAGGTTATTGTTTGAAAGATGAATTGAACAATTGAAGAATGTAAGGATTTCATTTTTTCGAGATCGAAATCGATTCCTCGAGGGACTTGGTTGGTGCACGTGAAATTTTCCAAATCTCGGTATTATTATAAAACACCCAGTCATTATAAATATATATATATATATATATATATATATATATATATTCTTATGCCGTATTCGGTGGGGAGTTCCAAAAGGAAGTTGCACCGGCACCATAACCTTAATTTCCGACGATGGGAAATCATGGTAGTTCTTGATATGATACACTGAGATTTGAATTTTTAAAAGTTCTTCCGAATCAAGAGAGTCCAAAAACACGAGGAAGATCACCAAAATCACCATTCACTATCAAAAAATATGGAATTTCAAAAAATTTGAGCACGAGAAATTTTAGCTTGTTATGATTTTTCCATGACAACCCAGTCATTATTGAAGTATGATAACTGAATATATTTCCTTATAGAATATAATCAAATTTGATTAAAATTTTCGAATCAGAGGTTGAACAATCTAATGGAATATGAATTCATGTGAGAGCTTTCCCACCTTATTCTGAGGAAGTCTACTAGATTGAACTCAAATTATTTTTGGAAAGTTCTCAAGAGTAATGATACTTTTCACTGCTGGAAACTTGTTTCCTGTAGTCACTTGTAATTTATTAATCAATGTTTCTCTCACACATTTTGTACACCAGTTTTTTCTATTATTTAACTTATAGGGATTTAGAAAATTTAGTTCCAATTGCGTTAAATTCAATTGATTCTAAATGTCTCAGATAAAGTATCATGACATTTTCTATGAATGTATTGGATAACAAATCAACAATTTTCTAAATAAAATTCCAGGCCTTTTTTCATGGTGATGAAGGATCCAGAAAGAATCGAGGAATCATATAAAAATCTCAAATCAATAAACGATTCTAGGTTGTAATATATAAACTGAAAAACTGAATTTTTAACTTTGAAAATTCGAAAATATCATTCACGAAACGCTCTTCCTCCAAACTCTTCAATAACACCTCATATACCTTAGCATTTCCCAAAGACGCTAAAGCGTTTGTTAGGCATGTTACACCACACTAATTCCAATGTAGAGTTATTCAGAATATTGTCAATATTACTAAATCTGCATGACAACATCACGTTTCAAAATGACAATTGACTCTACAAACATGTATAGAGGGTGAAAAAAATGTTTTACGGAAATTTCACATGGGAGAATAGAAGAAGAATAGTGTTATAAGATAACTAAGCCTACTCTGATCTCTTTTGAGCATTCTCCTAAATTTATCCTTTTAGCGTCTATTTACTCGCTTCACTTTTTGTTCAAGAGACAATTTTTTTCTACTCTAATGCTAAACAACTCAATTTTATTACATCGGACATTACTTTTTGCTGTCTGAAAAAATGCATCATTTCATATAAATTTTAAAACGTTGTCTCCATGTAAGACTACATCTTAATGCACTTGATTATGCCATTATACTATTAAATTTGAGTTGGGATTAAGATATTTAGACATGTTGACGTGAATAAGTAGAAAATAAATTGTACATATTTGCCTCAAAATGTACCGAATCATATCTGACATAATTGTGAATTTTATCAGACTCCTTTGGGAAACAGAGATCAAGGCATCATTTACGAGGAGATAAGAAATACATCCTATTTATACTTCTATATTTTTGACGTGTAAATTTTTCGCTGCAGTGCACTTGATAGCAAAAATTTGGAAATTTTGTAGACTTACTATTGCATTCGTTAATTCTGATAAATGACTAAAATGTTAGGTTATGCAAACATCAATACATCATCCTACTTGGGAAAATAACTTCCTGATGATTGATTACAGAGATGATGATGATAATATTATAAATTTCATCATTATTACTCTGTGGAAAACGACGTTGCGGGTGAACTTCATCTCTTCTAACACAGTAAGAGATTTTTCGAAAAGAATTGGGCTTTGATGAGAACTTATGCACTAATTTTATTCTGTAACTCTTCTAATTTGTACTTGAAATGTGTGATTGGAACTATTCGATTAGATCAACTATTATAGGCATCAAATATATAAATACAATCCATCCATAATTCCAGTAAACTCTAATTAGAACATTACATCTGAATGATGGATTGTTCCATACATCCATTTGAAAAGTGGTGGACTCCTATTATACATGTTACATTTTTCAATAAGTTCAATCTTGGTAAATCTCCAATGGCCAAATTTCTTTGAAACTGGCGGAGAACGGAACGGAAATCAGACGGAACTAGCAACGGAAATCAGACATCCATAATTTATTGATACAAAACCCCCATTATCAAAGCTCCCGTTGATTTCAAGATGAAAGTGAGTTGAGCTGATTTTATTTTTATCTACAATTCAATAAAATACAAGTGGGCTCATATTCTTTGTGAATCAATTTAAAAATATAATAATACATTCAACTAACTTATTATCAGTACTTTGTAATATTGCAGCTTGATAGGAGAATATCTATAGAAATTCAAAAATCATTACTATACAATAATGATTATAGAAGAGAATAATATTTTCAAATAAACATAAAAATCATATAAATATAAAAACCCTGTTTCAGTAGAATTGTTCGCGTATATCCAAACCACGTTGAACGTCGCCTGAACACTTTTTTCGTAGCGGGATTAGGATCACACGAATTAAGGATACATTACACGAGTTGAGGATCGAGGATACATCAGAAGGAGCGGGTGAGAGATTGTAGAGATCATGTAAAGGGTTGAACGTAGCATGTAAAGGGTTGATCGTATGATTGGTTGGTTGAGGGGATGAACGCACAACTTATCACTCACACTTACACTGACCAGGGTTTGGACGCCGCTCTTCATGGCTGCGTTTGCTGCGGATGTCTCCACGAACGTCGAAGCGACTACACTGACAGACGCCGACCGTGCAGACGCGTCTTATACAGACGCCAATCTCAGGTGTAGGCTCCCTTCACTCGACCGCTCGGCTGGCAATAGCGCATGCGTCAAAATGTGTTGCTCGGTTGAGGCATGACACATAAGCGATACCACAAACGCTCAAAATTTAATAAGGATAACTACCTTAATATCCCCTTCATCACTTCTCAACAAGATAGTAATACCACAATCATATGAAATTAGCTACCGTACATAACTCACATTTGTGCTAATTTTGAAACATTTGTCAAGGGACAGTTTCTGGTGTAAGCCTGTTGAAATTTTAGTACGTCTGATTCGAACCATGAATTTGAACCATGAACATGAATTTAAGAAGTTCTCTGGAATAATTGGGAAAGTATTTTATAGAATTTTTTTCAAAGTACCTATAATGAGTATTCTGAATATCTGGAAGAAAAGAGAGCCGTGCAGTTACAAATTTATTAAAACGATTGTTTATTATTATTATAATATTTTTTCTCTTATTCTGTAATTTTCATCCATTCTCTTGGTTTCGAATTTCGAGTTATATAGTATAACAAGCCGGCAGGCTCGCTTCGCTCGCCTTCTCCACCTAGTCAGGGGGCTCCGCCCCCTGGACCCCCGGCAGTATCGGCAGTGTAAGTAAGTCAAACAGGCTCGCTTAGCTCGTCTGCAAGACCTCTGTCAGTGTCAGCTGAGACAAACAGGCTCGCTTCACTCGCCTGCAAATTCCGTTCAGAAGGAATTCGAAATTCATTGAACACAGAATTTCTAGACCTAATCTGGACCTGTTTACCAAATTTCAACATTTTCTGCCAATTGGTTCTTGAAAAATCTAAGAAAAACTCAGAAAATTAAAAAAAATAGTAAAACGCTGATATTAAGCGTAACCTTGGGAAGTATATCAGACATAGTTTGAAACTTGATTCAATATCTTCCAAATTATTTCATCTATAATCTCGCTGAACCATTGAATTTACAGTTAGGATTGGTCGAATCAAGGCGAAAGATATGCAACCCGCAATACATATACAATTTTGAAAACCTGGTTACTGGCGTAATTTTGAACAGGATTAAAAAAATATTCCAACACAACATTTCTAGACCTTATCTGAATCTGCCAATCAAATATCAATATTTTCTACCGATTGGTGCTCGAAATAATGAAGAAAACGCAGAAAAACTATAGAAAAACTCAAATATTTGGCGTATCCTTGAAAATTTTTCAAACCCCGTTCTTAGCGCGCGTCCAAACGTCCAATAGAACATGCCTGCCAAATTTGAACGCATTCGGTTCAGTGGATTTTTAGTTCTGGTGATGAATGAATGAATGAATGAATCAGTGCCATTTCGCTTTTATATATAGAGATATTCCTTAGTTCTGCTAGTACGTGGATTTGAGTTGAAGTAGAGATAATCTTCAGTGTATAATCCTTTCTGAAAATTCCTATTTGACTTTTATTTCGAGGAATAATCAAAGTTTTGTTGATAGTCTTTGTTTTATCCACTCTAGCAACCATTATACTTGTAGCCTCCATGATTAGCTGATAATGCAAGTACCTATTATCATGAAAATGTTTGTTCAAGGAAGCCTTCTGATTATAAATGGAAATCAGCATAAGTGTTGGAAAACACTTCAAGTATGACATGAAATCTTTTGTTTCTTTAATTTTTCTCGTTATTACAAGTTGATAAAAAATCTACAAAGATTATTCTCTTTCATGAATAGGCTAATATATAGCAGTTTCAAACGGTATCGAAATGAAATGAAATGAGCGTGGTCTTATACAAATCACCCTAATTTGTTGCACTCAAGTGATAGGTCTTGAGTGTGACTTTTAAGATTTCTAAGCTGACATTTCAATCTGTTACACATTAATTGGAAACGTACATACCAGATATCAGACTTCCAGTAGAAGACTGACTATGTCTTGAATAGATAAGTTCGTTTTCATTAAAATTCAGTTTGAACGCCATTGTATCATTCTTCTACGAAATTAGAAAATTCTGTTTAATCTCTGCTTGAAAAAATTGTTCCAGTTCGTAATCGAAACCATAGATAATAAAAACCAGAGGATGAAAACAATTCTAAGATCTCTCACTTGCAGTCTTCATTCCCAATTATTACTATTCAATTTTCATGGATCTTAATAGATGCTGAACCGCAATCATTAATAAAATTCCTAATTCTAAAATCATACTCCAGCTCACTCTGAAATTGATAGCAATGATTGATTGCTTCTTACCACTTTAATCTATTCATTCACAATGTAGTATTCAGTATTAAACATAATTTAGGAAAGAAAAAACAGACTTAAGTGCTCACTATTCTTTTTTCAATTAAGATTGAGAGTTTAAAATACCCAATAGAGGTGAATTCAATATTATGGTAGTCTATGATTATTGTTATGGAGTGCATTGTGATAACATCCGTTTTCTTTCAGTATAAGAATAGAGGTTATCAATTGATGATAATCAATTTATTGATGATTTAGCGTATGCTTTCAATGGTGGGGAGACCCAAAGGGTTATTCCACTACGCAATATTAAAACCTCATTTTTCACAAATGAAAACATGGAGAACCATGTGGGTTTTAGTTCTTTAATAAATCATGATAATAAATCAATGGGAAATTTGATTTATATAACTACTCCTTATTATATTTATATTTATTATACTCATTTATATAACCTCCAAATCTCAGATCGGGGGTGTCCTGTGATAACATTGTACAAAAATACTGTATAATAGCCTACATATTATTGTATAAACTAAGAAGTAGTACCTATGCCAAATGTTGTACAAAAATAATGCATGTACCAGAACGTAAAACATCAGCTCCGGTTGCAAGAACGCAAACCGTTTTACGATCGAACTGAATTGCATGATAGTTGCAAGTGCCGAGGAAAATGAAAGCGCACTGTCCAGCCACAGGTGGGGCGAAGTCGCTTCTCTCTCTTTCCCGCCAAACACAAGTTCGCCGGCATAATTTTTGCCAAAAACAAGCTATTATGAAAGTCGCAATAAATTGACTGTTTGACTGTTCCTGTAATAACGATTGAACATTGTTGGAATGTTGTTGATCGGGGAGAGGATGTGGTATGCATATGCTACTAGGCCTGTATTCAGTGTATTCATAATACGTAGATATACTAAGCCAGTTATAGCTTATGTATAGTTAGTCTATGATAATATGTAAACTTGTGACTTGAGCTCGAAGACTGCTTTGAAGGATAAGATCGCCTTGATTTTGAAACTGAATGGTTTTAGAAAAAGCTGTAAGAAAAGTGTAAGAATTGAAGGCAAGAAAAATAGTCGTTCACTATACCCTATTCACGATCACTTGAGAAGAAATAAAGAAACTTTTTGCATGTACAGGTAGCTATTTTTGTTTGAGCTTGAGGAAAAGCCAAGAACTGTGATTGGCTGCAGCTGTTCGACTGCGGCCAACCGTCGTAAGAAGTAATACCTCCCTTTACCCGCACACACGCGCAAAAAGTTTGTTCATTTCGTCTGAAGTGATCGTGAATCGGGTATAAACACTATTAGTGAATAGTGATAGTGATCAAGAAACAAGTGAACATAACATATATTTTTTTAACTTGTTCATCTAAATTTGGGAAAAGAACGTTTTGGGCTGAATTGCCTGTGTTATTACCCTCTTGCCTGTGTTCATTGTAATTTCATGAATGAATGAATAAATAAATAAATAAATAAATGAATAAATAAATAAATAAATAAATAAATAAATAAATAAATAAATAAATAAATGAATAAATGAATAAATGAATAAATGAATAAATGAATAAATGAATAAATGAATAAATGAATAAATGAATAAATGAATAAATGAATAAATGAATAAATGAATAAATGAATAAATGAATAAATGAATAAATGAATAAATGAATAAATGAATAAATGAATAAATGAATAAATGAATAAATGAATAAATGAATAAATGAATAAATGACTAAATGAATAAATGAATAAATGAATGAATGAATAAATGAATAAATGAATAAATGAATAAATGAATAAATGAATAAATGAATAAATGAATAAATGAATAAACGAATAAATGAATAAATGAATAAATGGATAAATGAATAAATGAATAAATGAATTAATTAATTAATAAACGAATAAATGAACAAATTACTGAATGAATAAATAAATAAATTAATTAATTAATAAATGAATAAATAGTTCGGTAAGTGTCTATCAAGTTACAGTGTGTATAGGCCTACTTATTATATTGTATGATTATTGTTATAGAGTGCATTATGATAACATACGTTTATTTCCAGTATAAAAACTGAGATACTACCTTTCTCTAAAATCTAAACTCTTTTTACCAATTATTGAAGACACAGTACTTGTACATGATAATATATGTGATATAGGCTTAAATGTTTTTTCTAAACTATCATTATTATTATACAAGCTCTATTTTTTTGTTGGTGAATTGTGTTACATGAGATCAGAATAGAATAATAACTATATTGTAGGCTAACAGCCTATAGTCTGTTCAAGCGAAGAAGACCCTCTGGCAAGATGAGAAAATGGCTCCAGTTTGGTCAATATTTGTTCAAGAATTGTAAATGTAGTCTTGTTAGTAGATCAAACTATTTCCTACAATTTGAGATCCAATTGTTTGCTACAATTTGAGAGCTTGATAATTTTTGACCAAAATTGACTAAGCTTGAGTAATTTTTCCATCTTGCCATCTTTGTCTTCTTTGCTTGGACAGACCATACCAAGTGATCTGTAAAACACAAAGAATGTGAGGTACTGCGCTGAGACCTCATTGAATATTATACATAACCTGATAATTTGGACTATTCATTATGATTGTGACTGAATTTGGAATTAAAAAAGTTTTAGGCGATTGCCTTTTTTCCTACATTATTTCTCAAATTTGTACTTTAATGAATGGATATGTAGGCTATGCTAGTGTGTGTCTTCGACTCAATCGTTTGTAATATTTTTTTGAATTGGGATGAAGGTTGAGTACCTACTTTTCAGAGCTCGGAACACTCTTAGGCTAAAATATATGTTTGAAAGAGAAACTTAGCGAAACATATCGTACAATTTTCAAAATTTATAATCACCACTTGATAGTCCAGTACGCAGGAATTTTTTTCTGCAAAAGGTGGTGTATGCGATTTTATTTTTTAATTGCTTCATTGGGGTCCCAATAATATGTATTCGAAAAGTGCAACAAAATTTCCCCCCGCACAACTTTTGATAGCCAGAAAACCATGCACTTCTTTAGTTTTTCGCATGTAACTAAAAAACGGTACACATTTTTATAGGTACATTCTCATAGTTAATTGTAGAGGACAAAATTCTGCGTTGATTGAAAAAGAGAAAACAAAGATCGGTCGAATAGATAACGTTTTACATTCATTCAAAAAACACAATATTTTTTCCAAATTTTCCAAAAAATTATTTAAATTCTTCTGTAGCTCATAACGTAACAGAGAAAAGTATTATCTCTCTCCTAAAAAGTTGTAGAGCATAAAAAATTAAGTTTACAAAGTGCAAAAAATTGATATTTGGCCTATTTTTGGAACATTAACAATCACTTTTCCAAGAATAAAACAGGCTTCAGGTGGTCTTTCCAACATTTTGATGTTATGTTAGACATTTAAAGTTCAAATAGAGCCTATCTTGTATTTCGTATTCTACTTGGACCATTTACCATCAGAATAAATACTCCACTGCTCTAAATCCAAATTATTTTTGATACAAAGGACATTCAAGGATAATAGAATAAGGACACCCCTAACTATCGTAAGAGTGAACGGATCCTGATAAACTATAGCTCATTGTTTTCAGCTTGAAAAGACAGTTCTATTTCGTATATCATATGTTGAATTTTGTCAAAATTGAAGAATTCCATCACCTAGAATACTTTGAGCCCATTCCTATATACCGAGAAAAAGGCGACTTTTTGTGTTCAAATGCATCTACCTTGGAAACCATTGATGGGAAAAAGTCGCATTTGTTTAATACAGCCCACAAGGCTGATCTAAATATTGTGAGTTCCTTAGAGCCAAAATTAGCCTTCACATACCGGTAAGTATGATTCTGTCGTTATTTCGTGTTTTTTGTAGCATTCTAGTCACAGTTATATAGTTTAGGTTCCGGAAGTCCTTAAAGGGGCCCCAAATTTTTTCCAAAGACTAGTTTAGTCATTATCTAGTGTTTATATACAAGACAATTCCGATCACATTTGAAACCTCGTGTACGTGCAGCACAAAACTAAGAATTACTTATTTTATATAAACTTTTCATGATGTAGCCTATTCTTAGCTAAGTAGATCTACATACAGTATTGTATTTTGGTTTCTTTGTGGGCCCCAGGTTTCTCCTTGGCGGATCCTTGTGTATCATCTAATGTTATCCACAACAGGCTGTTGTTTAATAAGAAAGGAATTATTATTAATTATTATATTGTTTCAAAGGGTCTCTCATCTCTACAGTTTGGATGGATACATTGAAAAAAGCTTTTGGACTACTGTATTTCAAAATTCTGTTCTGGAAGGCCTGTTTATTACTAAACTCTTCGGAGGGATATCTCCAGACCTTTTTCCGATTTCTAAATCTGGAAATCAAATATTTGTAGGAAGAGGAGAAGCAGCTATAGGGATAAAATAAAAAGTTATATATGAGTTACAATATCGTATCAAGAATACCTACATGACAAACTATAAGTGGAATAGGCCTAATAGTTCACACAGTTTGATGAAGTTTACAATTGCACATGAACTTCGCATTCCTCCACTATAGCCTTCAAATTTTATATCCCTTCAATTGTCTTTGGGCTTAGGCCAATGTGGAAAAATTCTGAGTTTTTAACCCAAATTTTCTCTCTATCGGAATAATTATTATAGTTTAGCCTGATCCATGATCCTGAGAAATTCATTAATCTATTCCAAGGAAAATAGATTAGTTACAAATCTAATTACCCTGATCTATTCTTCTTGTTTAGGCCTATCGTCATATTTGTTGACGATTCATCTAGTGGGAAATTTTTTCAAATTTGAGTGCTTTTAATGAAAAAAAAATAGGAAGCTATAAGACATTTCTATCAATATTTTTCATCAAAAACCATTAATTGCTCTTTTCGACCATATAGTATAATTATGTAGAAATTTACCGGAGGTGGACCCCTGGATCGGAGGGTGAATCATCTGGGTATCCATTTCACTACGTCATGATTGTATTAATCATTTTCGGTACAAAATTCACACCTTGAATTACCAATGACAAGAATATTTCTAGACAATTATAAGTATATTTTTATTGGATACAGTAATAGAAGCAAAATAAATGAAGTACCAAGATAAGGAAAATGAATGGCAATCAATTGTAAAACCCTCTTGCCTACTCCCGCTTCTACCCCTTTCTCCAGGGTAGGGGTAGGGACCCCTTGAGAGGTTTAGCAGAGGGCCCCAATATATAGGGTCTATCTATATATATTTTTTTCAACTGGAAAATGAAAGTGCCACATAACTCAACCAAAGTCCAGAGCAATGAATGATATTCCTGTTAATAATAATAATAATAATAATAATATTCGTGTAACCTGGCTGGCTCAGGTCTGGTGTCAGCGTTTAAAGGTCGCTCCTGATCAATTTCAGGGCCTCTGACATGACTTAACGACTGTTTTTAGGCAGCCGGGACCGACGGCTTAACGTGTCCATGAAACACGGGAAAGTGGCCTGAGAAAAATTCCTGGTCTGACCTGGGTTTGAACCCGGGACCTTTGGGTTGCAACGCCAGCGCTTAACCCACTCAGCTACGCCACCCCCGCTATTCCTGTTAATAATTGATCCAGTCAAGTGCATGAAAAATATGTGATCTGAATAATTATTACATTCAATGAAGTGTGAAGTAAACAGGTTTAGAGTCAAATAACAAGTGAAAATACGATTTTTACGAATAATAGTATTGAAAATTCCGGGGAGGACCCCTGGGCCCTCCTCTTGGCTGATGGAGGGGAATCCATACCCCCCGGTGTGGGGCCCCCAGTTGATCAATTGCCAGGGGCCCCAAACCTCCCCAGACCGGCCCTAAAAAAAGTGCATGGTTTTCTGGCTGTCAAAAGTTATGCGGGGGGAAATTTTGTGTGCACTTTTCGAATACACATTATTGGGACCCTAATGAAGCAATTAAAACAATAAAATCGCATACACCACCTTTTGCAGAAATTAGCCTTACAAAATTCCCTGCGTACTGGACTATGAGTAATAGTTCTTATATAGTAATAGTTCTTGTGGATAGACATATAACCTACGTCTTAAACCTTCATCATCATCATCACTCATTCATCCTTTGCTTAAAATACTTGGAAACTAAGTCGCAATTATAAAGAAAGAAAGAAATATAGAATTTATTTAACAATTCTTTTATTATTTTTTACATATTCGCATTTCTTAGAGTTGAAAACATTTCACAGATTACGTAAAAAGTAGTTATTATAAGATAGAAATTCCAACACAATAAAACTAACAAATATCAACAACAAGAACTCCATTCGTTTAGATTGTTTCGCTCTATCACAACCATTAGCCGCCTGAAAACATCAAGTCAAAAGCAAACAACTTCATCAATTCAAATAAATGTTTGGTCTTCAATTTACGTTGAGCAACAATGAGGAAATGGGTGATCTCACATGTGTGAGAGATGCTAAGATGTTGCATTGCTTACCACACAAGCTCTATTAAATACTGCACAACCCGACAAAATTGATGTAGCCTACTCTATCTACAGTAACTGAGTGTTCTATCCAATGCAACTTGCAATACATTCTCCCATCAGAAATTAATGAACTAAATGAAAGCAATTTCTCATCCAAGTGTGTTTACATGCCATTCATCGTACTTTAGATTATAGCTGTATTTTATTGGAATGTACCGGTTTATCTTTTTCAGGTGAGGACGCATCTATTTCATCATCGCAGTGATCCATTAGAGCCATGTCACACTACGCCACTTCAGACGCGCGTTCGTAACAGCGCGTTAGGCTCATCCAATTTTTTTCCTATAGTATCAAATACGAGTGGCGCGTACCCCTGTCACACTAAGCCACGCGTTTTTTTGAGACGCGCTGTTGGGTCGACCGTCCGCGTTTCCAAAGCCACTCAGAAGTGGCGAACCACAGGGTCAGCAGCTGTAACGTTATGAGAACGCGCCCAACCTGTCACACTACGCCACTTCAGCGCCACTCGCAATTAAAAATCTTATCACTCCACCAAATCTAAATCACGTGATTTTGAAGATAGAGGAATTCTGATTTCAGATTCGGATTCAGCGTTCTCTAATTAGTAAGATTTCCCACGTGGACGCAAAAATATTAAAAATTGAGGAATTTATATCATCTTTGATAGTTTCAATTTATTTTATACTACTTAGTCAGTTTCAATGATCACATAGTAACAATTTATAAGTATTATTGCTCTACAAATAATTACAAAATATAAAATTGCAGCTTCTATATTTTCATTAGAATCATCAGTCTATTTTTCTTATTCTTGATTATATAAGAAAATATTTTAGTATGCTTTAATAAAAACACACAAGCCTAATCAATTTTGTCAGTATTATAATCAAGCTTATTATTACTTTTCATCCCCAAATGTAGATGAGTATAATCTTATAATTCACATGATAAAATCATTCTCCAGAGTTTTTGATGTGCATCTGAGCAAGATAAAATTATGAGCAATTTTTCATTATTATAACAATTATATCAAATCATTGATAATAATAGTAATAATAATATGAGATGTATATTCAATGAAAAGTCTATGCATTCACAGCTACTACTAATATAAGATGTTGTTGACAAAACCGTGTCATGCTGACGGCAGTTGTTTCCAATAATTCTTAAGAAATAATAATTGCCTACATTTATACAATTTTTAATTTTAATTGACCACCCAGTGCTTTATTATTATTTCTATAAATTCATTATTCAATAAATATTATTTTAAAATGGTACTAAGATCTTCATTAATCATTGAAAACTTTAATAGTAGGTGTAGTCTGTCCAAGCAAAGAAGACCCTCTGGCAAGATAGGAAAATGACTCAAGCTCGGTTAATTGTTGTTCAAAAATTATCTATTTGATTTCAATTGTGTAATTTGATCTACTATTAAGACCATATTTATAATTCTTGAACAAATATTGACCAAGCTGGAGTCATTTTCCCACCTTGCCAGAGTCTTCTTTGCTTGGACAATGAACAAGCTATAGTATAGTTGACTAATTTGTTTTGTTTATTTGTTTGTTCAAAGCATCCAGTTAACTCCTGTGGTGACTAAAATTTAGTAACTAAAAATGTAGTAACTAAATTTAGTAACTAAAATTTAAAAATGTAGTGATTTCACTAGTGACTTTTAATGTAGCTACAATTAAACCAAATTCACTGTTTTCAATGTAGTTTTTTGATCGATTGTGTTACATCAGTGGTGAGATGAGTAACGGTTAATATAATATAATAATAGTTCATATTAATTAATACAGTTTCAATAGAGGCGAAAATTATAGACAATAAGTAAATGTAGACAATGATACAGTCTATTAATTAGCGCATGCTGAGAAGATACGCCGCTACAATAGTGGTGCATTGAGCCGGAGTCTCTTCTCGGCGTGCGCGAACCAAATACACTGTAGAATCCAAGGTTATATCCCCCTTCGTGGCGCCACGAAAAAACGCGCATCAAAACGCGTCGAAACGCGAGGTAAAAAAATGTAACATGACCTGCCGCGCGTCTGAAGTGGCGTAGTGTGACAGGACCCTTAGAGTTAGCCTACCATTAGTTTAAGATACTCCTCCACAGTGACAACAAAAAATTGACGTTTGCCATTAGGCTACAAGTACACGTTCTTAAGAATTCTATTATGCACTTCTGAGTGACTAAATTATTCAGAAACCTACGAATAATTTAGGTAGAATACTTTGATTGATACGGATTGATTTAATCCTTTCCCTCTTACAATAATTTTGTGTCTCTTATAGGAATTTTTCATTCGAATCTAGAGCTTATCCATGAGGTAACAAGTATTTCCCATTAATAAGTTCTTCAGATGATATTTTTTGACATATGAAGGTTATTTTGTTCCAGGTATCCAAATGGTTAGGAATTCCATGAGACCTATTTTCGCTACCACTCTCAGTCCATTTCAATCAACTCCTTGGTGATCTTGGTGATATACATCCTCCTTGTTGTAAAATTTGTGTGGTGTATCTGGTTGTTCAGTAAAACGGTTGCTAGGTGATTGTAATGTTGAGTCACAAACACTATGGACTGATTTCGGATGGGTGACCAGATTGTGACCAAGGCGAGTGGAACCTACTCTTATGGGTAGCTCCCCACAACAAAAGCCATAAGCATTTTTTTTTATTGTAAAATTTGATGATAAACGAACATGATTGAGTTAAAAAGCTACTTCAAATAATTTCAAATTCCACTCGATATTTATGAATTCAAAAAACTCATTCTACCTGCACAATTTCCAATTCAAAGACGTAATTGCAATAATTACTGGCAGAAGAACTTAAGGCTTTCAAACCACAAAAGTCTCCTCTAATCTGAAGTGATATACTGGATTCCGCATTACAGCCAATTCATGCGACTCCAATCCAGAATGTATTATGAATATCTGTAGAATAGCTCTGATTTTGAATAATTTTATATTTGAAAGTTTAGATCATCTCATTACGACTCCATTTTTTATGTACTTGGAAATCTACTAAATTTCTAATTGGCCAAGTTAGATTGGAAGATTTCTATAATAGTTTAATTGTATTACGCATTCCAGCCAATAGATTTCATCATTTTGGTCTCGTTTAATACTAACGAATTCTATAAATCGAATTTTAGTGGTCTATTGCACAGAAGTATTGGATCACGCAACATTTGATGGCCTAATTTGAAGATGTGCACAGTGTTCATAGGAGTTTACAAACCAGGAAAAGGTTGTCCAATTAGTATCAACTATTTTATAGACCACTTTCGTTTTCGTGACCCTTTCTGTTCACAAGTTAGAGTCAATAAAAACAGATGAGGACTAACAACCGCTTGATATAGATAATTATAAGTCCAACTTTGGATCATGCGATGCAGTTTCGGTGTTGAGGAGAGCTTACAATCGATAATTGCACGGTACTAGTTGAATCGATACTAATTTTCGAAACACGAAACGATCGAAAATGATAATAATACTATGAAACCAAATTATTATTGTCATTTAGCTAGTGACATACTTTCAAATGCAAAGAGTTTTAGGGGGTTCTCATGCAGTTCAAAACTTCTGGTTGATTTACCCAAATACAAAAATTACATTCAATGTATTACAACAAAATGGATACTTGGCAGTTATAATTTTCCATCCATATGAATTAATTATGAATCGTGGCTATGTTTCTAACATACTTCAAAATCAATAAAAATGAAATAACTTGTGAATGAATAAAAATGAAACCAAATATATAAATTCTTGAGAAATTATATATTTTTCCAAGTAGCATCAATTCATTAAATTAATGAACTAACTCTGTTGTTTGTTTGTTTGTTTATGAGGGTGAAGCCCACATAAGCACATAGGCTTGTGCGTGGGTAATGAAATGGATGATAGATGATAACTACTTTTTAGGTAGTCGGGACCGACGGCTCATGGTCTCCTCCGAAAGACGGGGTGGTCGTATCTATGTGATTGTGCTGTGGTCAAAAATTGTTCTCCGCTTGGGATTCGAACCAGGGTTTACCTGGTTATCAGACCGGCGCTTTATCACTCCTCCAACGAGCCACCCAAAATAAAATACAAATAATATTAATTGAATTTTATATTTATCAATACGAAGTAATGGTATAATATTTAATTCCACGTATCATTGATAAATCAAATAACTTTTTTATTTGCTTTTTATCAATGATAGAATTTCTTATTCACATTATAGAAAAAAATGCATGCTTGTAATAATTGACTTCGATTTTAATCTCATATTATCCACACTCGAAAATGTCTAGACAGCGTTGAAAATCAATGCATTATGATGTGAAGGAAAAGAAATGGACTCCTTCCTTTTTACTCCATTGAAAAAAATAATTTATTGGATTTTTTTAAATTATCCATAGAAACTTTATGTAAATAAGTATTAATGACAACTCCCAAAGTTCTCGCAAATGATTGTACACAAGCACATCTATTTATAATTTACAATTAAAATAAATCTCAAGATTCATACAAGAAAAATATCATTAACCTTACAATAAGACTCCTTACAGTTACTCTCCTCACAAAAGCCTACTCTCAATTTGAAATATCAAACGAGAGAGCAAATCAAACGAAAGTTTTCTCGTTGAATAACATAATTTGAATAAGAAGTTTATATTCTCATGTGAATATCTAGGGCTGACTGGGGAAGACTATAATTAAATAATTTCAAATAAGATGAGTATTTAAGTTTTAGTAGCCATTTTAAATTGACTTTTTTCAGTTTACAGAAGTAATTAATTTATATCTGAATAAATTGAGGGAAAAGACGTGACTTTCCAACCACTAATCAACAATCAATCTCTGATTACTGATCACACACCATTGAACTTTGGATGAAGGAGGAAAACCAAGCATGTGAAATAGTTCTTCATCATTCTACAAGTCATGAATTATTCTCGAACCAGGCACATTACACATTGCATAACTTTCAAAATTAAGAACAGGTCAAAGCTATCAGAGCATAATCAAGTCGAACATAAATGCCTAAAGCATTAGCACGTAAAAGGGCTTCAAGGAATCTAATTGCCACTCATCTGCTTCGAATTATTTGATGCTGGGTTGCGATTGCAATTCAATCTTCCAATCAGCGCCACCCAATCAAACCGTCGCATTTCGTTTTAAAGTGAGGTTAAATGTCAAAGTACATCAAGTTCGTGGCGGGTCCTGTAGTCTGTCTAAGTAAAGAAGACATTCTGGCAAGATGGGAAAATATCTCCAGCTCGGTCAATATTGGTTCAACTATTATTAATTTGGTCTCCAATTGTAGAAATATTCTGATCTGAAATTCGAGACGAAATATATAATCATTAAACCAATACTGTCCGAGCTGATGATATTTTCCCATCTTGCCAGAATGTCTTCTCCGAAAACACTATACACATACTTGTTCACACCGCCGCTCTAACAATACAAACTGGTCATGTAACAGCTTGATCCCGGTGCAATGCATACTACAAGTTCGGTTCAAACAAGACATGAATTCGGATACAAACATGATGTGTCGAAAATCTTGGCCTACTTGTTCGAGACTCAAGTCTCTAGAGATGATTCTCGATTTTTCGATACCGATAGTCAACAAGCGGTAAAATAATTATTACATATTCTTGACAATGCAATTATGTATGATTGATATATTTTCGGCTAACTTGAAATAACTTGGCTGTAGAATTATTCCTGGATATTAGTTATTAGTATTATCTAATAGTTCAATTTTCAACTTCTAAAAAGCAGAAGAAAAAAAGAAGAAGAAGAAGAAGAAGAAGAAGTAGTAGTAGTAGTAGAAGAAGAATAAGAAGAAGAAGAATAAAATAGATCCATGTCCTTTAAAGGTCTTGATTGATTATCATTTAATACTTACTGTCAATCATAAGTATTATACAAGGTACTCGTTCAGGTTGTCAGTATTTCAATTCGAGTGTTGAAGCTGTAACTTCTGGTTAACGATTATCCTATGCTCTATCACTAATAATATTAATATTGTCAATAATTTGTTGAGTGATTTATTTTTAATACCTGACAAATCAAATTACTAACATTGTCGCATACTATGGTAGATCAGAATTCCCGGAGAGACTCTCTCGGAAGTTCCACCTCGTCACCATTTTGCCCAATTTTCCCAATGATTTGGTTAATATGAAGAGCATAATGATTATTGGTAGAATTCAGATTTGAAATTATCATTTTTTTGAGAATAGTCAATGGATTTACACAAATATAATTCTTAGTTCACAGGTCTACTGGTTTGGTATTTGGTTCATACCAAAAAGAACGCACAAGGTATGGAAATATTTTTTTCAAAAGTTTTTTTCTGAAATGGTGTATTTGGAATTCGATTTGGAATGGTGTGTTAAACAATTTAGTTTTCAAAAGACATGAATTTTCAAACTCTAATTCCAGGTTGAAGATCCTGGTGAACTATTATTATTCTACCTTGACACTTCCAACATTTCCAGATCTCCAGCTATTTAGAGCTAGGACCCTGGTTCATAAACATTTTTTTTATATAAAACATATATGTTCATACATACTATATGTTCAAAACCATAGAATTTTAGAATGACTATGACTGAGAAAAGGATGCATTTAGCAACAGTAAAATCTTCACGTTCGTTTTCTCACTCTCATTCTTCAACTCGATTTCTCTCACTAACTCACTCTTTCTTGCTCTTCTTCACTCTCAAAAACTCTATCTCTCTCACACACATACTCATCCTCTCTCGTGTTAACTCACTCTCTCAATCTCTCTCACTGTCACTCTCTCTCAATCTCCCACACTATCTCTCTCAATCACTCTCGTTCACTCTCGCTAAAACTTCCTCACTCTCACAATCCCTCTTTCTCTTGCTAAAACTCTGTCTCGCAATTTTCCAGTTTCGCACCTTCATATTTTTACTTGTAAAGTTAATCGCCCATTCGGCGCTATAATTATCATCAGCCGCTATAACTTATCATGTAACCTAACCCAGTCTGTCGGAAGAAAGTTCATTATTTTCTAGACGAACGTCAAGGCTAATCAAAGAAATGACGATGATTTCCCGTTCTGCGGATGTAAACCATGTGTTGAGTGATTCTTTTCCTGGTGCAACATGCTGTGATGTGCATTGTTTGACCTGTTTCGCCCGCACTCAAATCACACTTTTCACAGTCATTATTATTTCAGGACGGTGCTCATCTTCTTCTTCAAGTTTCCTTATCCTTTAATCCATCATTATCCTTCTCACACATCCCTGATCCTTGATTCTTTCTTCGTCATCCCAAATTCTCCTTTTCTACTTTTTCTCCCTTTCTACTACTTTTTATCATGTCTAAAAAGGATTGTGTTCAGAAAGTGATGCTTGGAGATTTTAATAGATATTTTGTTGATTGTGAGCATTTCAAAGAGTATAGAAAACTTGATGAATGATAGTTTAGATTAAAGACTGTATTATGCCATGGACTTAATATGCGCATTTAGTTTTTTAGCGATTGTTGCATTCAAAAACTTCATGGGTGAACCAATACTCATTCCAAATTGAATATTTTAAATTCTTTGAGCATTATCACTGTAGGCTACTTTTCATGAGAATCCATTTTGGGAATACAGTATAAAATTTCGTGATCTCATGAAAAAAAGATTCGAATGTTCTTTTCAAGTGTTCGCTATTGCAATCAATCATTTCAAAATATTTGATTCCATCTTTTAAAGTACATTAATTCTAGTACCGTAATATATTTTCGGAGCACATCTGAGATATTATTATTATTAACGGAATAATATTGCGTCAAGCTACAGCATGCGAGATTTCATAAAGATGGGAAAAATGACTAAACAGATGAACTAAATCTATTTCCATGTTCTTGATCCAATGTCTCAAGTACAATAATTAAATAAGGTTTTCTTCAACGAGAATTTTGTATTTTATTCAAGCTCAAGTACTAGTTCATTTTAAAGAGGAACAGAAGAGTATGGAATGGGAGTTAATTTGCTTATTGAGAAACGTACATTCGAATCGAGAATGTGAGTGAGATTTCAATTTCAAGCATGATTTCACTTTTCAATTGCAGAAACACACCTGCTGCAATCAATCAGCCATTCCTCACCATTTCGGAATTGATGCAACAACATTTTT
This sequence comes from Sogatella furcifera, assembly GCA_017141385.1. Classification (NCBI taxonomy): domain Eukaryota; kingdom Metazoa; phylum Arthropoda; class Insecta; order Hemiptera; family Delphacidae; genus Sogatella; species Sogatella furcifera. The sequence goes on along the minus strand of CM029551.1, from coordinate 11,193,729 downwards.
TTTAAGGTGAAAGCATCTCTCCTTCGAATGCCCCTTATTGTGATATTTCACTCATTGGTTATTACTTTAATCTTTTGCAATCGATTATAAAATACTCCAGTCCACTTCGACTCTGCAGTATAACATGTAACGTTTGATAAGCTTTCATCTACCACGACTTACCTATTCAAGTGAATCATACCCCTGTGCTTGAAAAAATTAATACAGAACCATATTATTCTATTAATATTTTTTAATATTCAATCTTCATTTCTCTCACCCCCATTCATAATTCATTCCAAAATTATTAGATTAAGAAGTTTCATGATTTATTTATGACATGATAATATGAGACCTCATCTTCCTGAATAAGTCCAGTCTTTTCAAATTTATTTTTATGAATCGGCATATCGGTAAGATTGATCTTAGTATGGTTATAAACTGAGGAATAATATTAATTCCTCAGTATAATAAAACATAAACGACTTCCCTTCAAAAAAGTATTATCCATCATAATCTATTATCATATGGAATAATCATCATAAAGCAATTATTAAAAGGCGGACACGGGTGAACATTAAAAGAAGCTGTACTTTGTTTACAGTATGCCATGAATTGTTGCTGAAGAAGTTGGAATTTTATGGATTTACAGGAAAGGCAGGCCGGTTTTTCAATTCATATCTCTCTGGAAGATTTTAGGCAGTCAAACTGACAAGTGGAGGTGGCGGTGTAGAGACATCAGAATGGAGAAGTAAATTTTTTTCAATTCAATTCAAATAAATTTATTTCCCATCATAGCGTGTACATAAAATGGTAATACAGTTACATATTCAAAGGAACCCCCTACAAGACTATTCGTCTGTGTGTAGGGGGGAGTTCAAGCATGGACTATACTAGTGTACATAATTAAATCATTATCAATATTGCCTTAATAATGATTTTTGATGTAAGTATTTGTCTACAAGTTGTTTAAAATACACTAAAATTATATTATATGTGAGAACTGCGATGCGCGGGTCCTTAGTATAATCCCCAGTAACAAAAATAAATAACTAAATAGAATAGAGAGCAATGGGTAAAAACAAAAAGTGAAATAAAAATAACTGGGTGGAAAATCGAAAGAATTATGAATGGTGAATAATAATTGAAAAAATTAATTTATAGATTTTTTTTAGGGATTGATAATTGAAGAATAAATTGATAATTTATGTGGGGTTCCTCAGGGTTCGATCTTGGGCCCTGTGCTATTCAATATTTTTATCAATGACCTGCCTCATAGCATTGACTCTGACCTCATTCTTTATGCAGATGATACCACTGTTATTGTGAAGGGTAAAGACGATGATGAAGTCCAGCAGAAATCTGCACAGCTCTTCACCAGCTTAGCCAATTGTTCAGCTGTAATCTTTTGAAATTAAATTTGAAAAAACCCAGTATCTCAAATTTTCTACTGGGGGCTCTGGGAGCTTTGCACGTACCTTTTACTCAGCAAGAGGAGAATAATGTTGCGCTGCTGAGCTGATTAGATTCCTTGGTGTTGACCTGCAGGTAAATGTAAAGTGGGGTAGTCACGTAAAAGCATTAGATGTGAAATTGTCCCGTGCTATTTTTGCTCTAAAAACTATAGCCCGAGTGGCAAATAGAAAAAGAGCTCTAACTGTCTATCACGGCTAATTCATGTCTCATGTCAGATACAGTATTCTATTCTGGGGTAGTAGTCAAACAAATCTTCAAAATATTTTTCGAAAACAAAATAAAGCAATTAGAGTTATTGAGGGGTCGAATCTAGGGTTTCATGTAAACCAATATTAAAAAATCTCAAGTTGCTAACAGTTCCAGCCCTTTATTTTTTGGATATTGCATCTTTTGTTTATAGTAATAGGCAGAAATTCATGGAGCAAAACATCTCACAGGGATCCCACTAGAAATAAAATGATTACCCTGCAGCACCCCACTCATAGACTTTCACTTTTGGAGGGTGGACCACATTATACGGGACTTAGGATTTTCAATTGCTTGACAGAAGAACTTGTAGAAGAGCTTGAAGAAGAAAAATCATGACAGTCTCAAAAAATTTATTGCAGCTCTCAAAACTATACTTATTGAATACTGTCCGTATTCATTGAGAGAGTGCTATGATATCGATTCTTGTTGAAGTACCGGAACCCTAATGATGTAAAAATCATTGAAATTTGACTTGATTTGATTTTGAAATGAGAGATTTTTTCCCTCAATGGAGGGAAACCAAACATTTGACATGTCATACACCGTTTGAGCTGTGCTCATCAAATGCGGTTTCATGCGACGAAATAATAATAATATGTTTATTTAGCTTTGCTCACTTTTGGTTCACCCACTTTTATCTGTTGTTCTGGACTCTCAATATTCATGAAAGTGACACAAGTTCTTGAAACAAATTATAAATAATTAATTCATGGAGGAAATAGAGCTGGTCTCTACGAATTTTGACTCTAAATTTCTTCAGCAGCATACTTACGGATTACATACGGTTGATATCAAGCTTTGAGTCCATTCATTTCATTATCCAGGTTGAATTCCTTTCTAATCAACATTATGTAAATATTTTCAAGTTTGTTTACTTCTAATCCTTCAGCCGTTGATATAATAGACCGGAGAATGCGCTTTTCCTGCTCTCTTCATAAACATCCTATTTGAGGGCTGACTGGAGTCCACCTCACTTGGAAATCAACTCACCATTTGCATGCAGTTCGAGTTTTGTGTTCTAGAAATTCGCTCGATTCTTCCGCTAATAGAATAACACTCGAGTAATCTAGGTGACATTATGAAATCTTCCAACAAACGTAAACATGATACACACATATTATTATTCGAAAAGATCTTAGAAGCCGAATCAGTGAACTGATTCTGGAACTTCTTTTCTACACTAATGATCGTTTCAGCTTAGCTTCAGATCAATGGTACTTGAATGATATTGCTCCAATCCTCTCAATAAGTTTAGATAAAAATAAAACTATCAAATTTGAATTTCTGATTTCGACCACCTGTTGATACTTTATATCGTTGCGTACAACATGGAGTGAGTAAAACAATATTTAACTTTCAATATCAAGAATTGTTTCAACAATTTCACAATTATTCATTGTCACAAAAATAAAGCTGCATAGACAAAATTCACTTTACAAAATAATTACAATATTAATACTTAATTCAAGTACAGGTCAATACATTATGAAAATCATAATTGAAACTTATAATATCATGGATGAGAGTTGAAGCTTAACATTTCTACAATCGGAAAAAATGCTCTCTCCTCTAACCATTTTGTTATAATATATTTAAATTTTCCACATTCATAGTTTCAATTCATCTTTTGATTTTATCACAAAATTTGTATAAGGAATCGAAACCACATTATTGTCTTCACAGTAGAGAATCTATAAATTTTACTGCACTATCTTTCCACTGTAAATCGAGTTACTTGTGATTTATTGAGATTTGGTGAAAGCCTATCCAGTTATTGAATTGAACCTTTACAGTCTACAGATAGGTTGCCATATAAGAACATGGATAATTTTTTTGGAAATGGAAGGATTTTGATCGCAGATTTGAAAATTTTCACACATAAACATAAATCTTTCATTGTGGGGAATATCTAGGCCTATTTAACCCATTTATAGCAACCGTAAGTTTCATAAGGAATGCGAAATTCTGCATGAAATCACGCCCACATATGGAACACAAATAGCAGTAAAATAGGATCTTGGACACTCAATAACAGATTAAGTTCAACTTTGTAACCGGTCAGAAGACCTCTGAACTAATGACCTGACTCGAATTCCCATAGAAAATAATTATGCCTTTTTCCCAGGAACGCGGTGACTTCAACTATAAAGGAGACACGTGTTGCATAACGCACAAGAATAACAAGAACCCAAAAGCGGTAATTTAATGTTAGAAACTGAGTTTATAGACCACATTAATAATTAAAGTAACAGCTTTTGCTCGCATCATGAATATTTCGACATTTTTCGAGTCAAGAGAAGAAAGTGTCTGGCTTACATAACCAGCGCATCTTGTTAGTTTGAAACAAAAGTGAGCGCTTCTTCCGTTATTAGGTCGTCAACAAAAGTGAGCATATAAATTTTATGGTCTGTATCATAAATTTGGAGTACCTGTCCAGTCGAAGCTGGCCTTTTGACGACCAGTGGCTATCAAAACAAATAATTAATTCTCATCACATAGATCCAAGAAGTTGTTTTGGATAGAATTTTCCATTAATTTAAACCACTACATTAGAACTGAATGTTTTTTTATTATATTCCCTAGTAGGAATACGGTAATAAATGAGCTATCATAGTATAAAGTAAGACTGAAACATCTTGAAATTTCCACACTGGCTCAGTTCCATCAATTACAGGGTTGTTGTAATTAATTTGTTGTATTAGATAGTTTGTAAAACCGGTTTTCTTACCGGGTTGTTTTTGTGAATTTGGCTTTTTTCTCCTCACCATGAGAATCTTCTAACACCATGATTGCCCATCATCATTGATCAATCCGTATGAATTCAATTCAATTGCTTCATTTCAAGGCATCGATGTCAACTTTGTTATTGATAATCTGCATTTAATGCAAGAACCACCTATTCAAATCAGGCTATAAGTAAGTGTTAGAATGAATAGAGAATATTTGTAGAATTAATTATCAGAAAATAGAGAATTATTGATAAATTATAATCTCATTTATTTCAAATGAAATTCAGTTGGCTAAAATTAATCTCAATGATTGTGTTGTGTTGTTTATTTGGGCTCACACCCACTCCCAATATCTAGCTTTTAGGATTATTTCAAGTGAATCAGGACAATATTTGTTAATAGTGAAGCTTTTGAGAGAGAATTGGAGAGTTCTTGCCTACTATTATTGGAGAATAGTTTCAACAATTAATTCCACTATAAGTGTAGAGTGTCCAGTTCAATTCTTGCATAGATTGATCTGCCACTTCCGTTCATAGAAAAATGGGAACAGCAGAAATGGTGATTCTTAGTAGTTTTTAAAGGGTATAATTATTTCCAGCTTTCACTCACAGTGTGCTGTACCTAATAGATGTATGCGCTATGAAGTGGCAAACAATCGATCGATCAACCGACAATCGATGTTGAAATTTTAATTTCATCCGCATACCGGTTTTAAAAACGCTTGTTCCAACATGTGAAGAGCTTTTTACTACAAGATCTTATTGTGCAGTCAGTAGGTCAACGACGGGTCCGCATTGTTCAAAATCATTTCTGTCATAAACAAAATTATTGCAAACTACTTTTATGTTATAGTCGAAAGCGATAGAACAGGTTTCTGAGTTTGGGACATCCCATCTCTCATCAAACTTGAATGCTTTATCAATGTCTCATTAGAAACTATTAATTTATGTATTCCATTCGGACTCAGTATTAAACATTTTAAAGTAGTATCCTACATTCCTGCAAACATGTTGAGGCTATAATTCTGAGATTTCTCAAGATTTCTATCTTATTCCTATATAATTCTATTATAATTCTATTTTGTTGATTTTTATTCATTCTCTACAATTCTTATGAATTATTCAAATTAATTTTCTTAGTATTAAGATGGGATATCAAATGATAACACATTAGTTTGGCTAATGTAATTTCCTCATTCAAATTTTCAAGAGCGATCGCCTTTATTGAATAACGGTGTATTAAATTGATACAGTAATAAAAATGTACGTAACTTAGTAAGTCACTTGTCTTGGTAAGTGTTTAGGAGTTATAATCCCTTTGTACCCGTCATAGAGTGAGTTTCCACTTTCCAGTATCCTTCAAATCAAGGAGCTTCAAATTAACTCAATGAATCAATATTCTATTTTGGAAACCAAGCCCATTTTATTAAACGTAAGCATGAAAATAAAAAGCTTGAAACTATTCCCAATAACACTTGTTCAGCAAAGTAAAATGTTGCCCACTCACACAGCGTTTAAAAATCTTCTTCATCAGTTCCAAATTCACTCATGAGCTTATCATCACAGCTAAGTATCACATTCAGACTACTCAAGTAGTATTTCATGGTTGAACTTGTCCCACTCCTCATCCTAGATTGTCTTCAATCAATACTATTGGTCTATTGATTCACTGATAGACAAGATGCATTTAATCTTCAAACTGGGCTATATTTAACATTTATGTAACATCTCGTATGTGGGAGCATAAAGGAGTCGTCGACTCTTTTCGCATGCAAGTTTCAACTAAATTGCATCTCATTGCATTGTCAGAATGAGTTGCACATTCAAGATGGATCTGTTACGTTTCAGATAAGTGCAGATGGCTTCCGGATTCCAGATCGGAATAAATTTAAGTGTCTTGCGAATTGGCTCACTTATTTAAAGATGTTCAAATTTGCAGATCGCTCAAGTCTACATTGAATTTGAAACTCCAGTCATTCTATGGATGAACCGTTTTGAATTTTTTAAGAACTGTTATAAATAAAAAATATATATATAAACTGCCTATATTTAAAATTCTCCACTTATTCCTAAATATCTATAAAAATTCAGATAAGTATTGAACAGGATTCCAAAACACACTAGGAAATAGATTTTTCTTATTAGGAATAGAAAATTTTCTCCATTGATGAAATAAAACGACTCAGGCGAGTTTTCAAATTGTCTTCTATATCACTATACTTCTAGTTGTTTCTCTGAGTTGTATTCAGACTAAAATTTGATTCAGTCCAAAATGCTCTAGAACAGTGGGGCAAAGTGTTGTCCACTGGCCAATTCCGGCACACAACATACTCGTAGATCAAAGAGTTTGTCAATCACTGCTCTTAACGCAAGCTGCATTGCAATAATTGGAAATTATTCAATATTCATTCATTGATCACCACATCATTGATCCATTCGGCCTTTTCATATTTTGATGGTTTTTAAATTGTACACTCATTCAAAATAATATATCATTCAGTTTAATATTACTCATTTACTTTTCCTTTTCAATAATTCGTTTTTCAAAACTTACATTATTCACTCCAACCTAATTTATTCATGGCCCTATCATTGATATCAATTCAAATCTACTCAATTATTTACTCATTGGAGTATTTGGCTCACATCGCGTTTCCAAAACAGATTCAACAGTTTTTGCCAAAATTCCGTAACTATTTCAAAATGACGTTAGCTATTTCGGAGAAATGGACGTTAGTTAATTTGTTGCTATCAAAATACACAATTTGGGTCAATACTGATGCAACCTGGACTGACTGTCCCACTCATACCAACACAACATATGAGTTTAGTGTTTTTCTAAACAGCATAAAGCTCACGTAACTCACATTATTGCATACTAACCTTCCAATTTGGGCGATGCGTCTCAGGCCAGTACGTTATTTCTCCAATTCTCAACAGTTTTTATAATATGATTCAGTGGGAGAAATGGTCACCCGAGGCTTTGCAGACTTGAGATAGTGAATTAGCATTCTAGGAAGGTGTGTATGGTGTCCCTACGTTTACACATACATGATCCTTCACAACAGAGAATTATTTTCTGTCGTGAACAACATCTGAATATTTAATTTAGTTTACCGTAAGTTGCGATAAGAAATAATGCTTGTCTCTGCAGTCGTGTTATGCAACTGGAATTTCACGATGGGTATGGATAACCTGGCGGCTTGTTATGATAAATACAGAGGTTGAAATGACGGCATCTTTCTATTTTATTCAGATTCCGATCAACCTCAATGGTTACAAACTCTTCATAAGCTATGGGGAATGGAATTTTACAAATCAAAATTCAAAACTCTCGGGTTCTATTATATTCTTATGGAAGGATCACAAATAGAGATGATTGAATTTTCATCAATTCGATCTTTATCTTGGATCCTGAATGAGTAATTAATTACATGAGATAATTTATTGCTTATCTCTAATTCATTCTCTCTATGGATTATCACTCATACATTTTCTTCCATTCTTAACTTCTCGCTTAATAATTTTCTCGTCTATGTTCACAGGCTAGTAGTTAGTAGGCCTAATAGTGAGAATCGGATGCAAGTGAAGAGTAAAAGTAATTTGCTGTGTAAGAAATCGTACATTCCAAGAAAACATCACGGTTGCTCAATTTCTTAGATTGATATTAGCAAGCGAAAAATTAAAACTTTTGAAACTGATTTGAATTTATTGATTATACAGGTCCTTTTCGAATACTCTCCACTATAATAATGAAGTCACCCAAAATAAGATCATAATTATCCTTGTTGTAAAATCTTCTTCTGGGAAGTCAAGATGATTTCTTGCTATAATTCCCAAAGCCTCACTTTAAAGCTAATAGCGTATTGTTTATTGTACCATATGCTCATTTAACACTGTAATGTGCACTCGAATGTGTAAAATCATACATTTTGGTGCTTGATTAATTTCAAATAGAGTGCTAATGCTTGGTGCTTCATTAATTAAGACAGGAGATGTGGATGGATATTTGAATGAGTAAATCAAACACTGAATGAGAAAACCCTAGTCCTTTACTAGCTAACTCGTCATCTTTATGAGCACTTTTGTACGTAATTCCTCTACTCAACAACTTCTGGGAGTAGCTAGAGACTGGGTTCAAGATTTATGTGGGAATGCGATCCCAGCCTTTTCTAGAATGATCCTCGCAACAGAGATTCAAATTATTTTAGATGGAGATCTTTCTTTCCAATTAAGTCCTTGCACTTTCTTCAGGCATTCAACCCAATGCTGCAATTAATTATTGAAAGATTACTCCCATTGATATCACGATTGTCTAATACGCTTGCGTATGAATGGGTTGGGAAACGCAGATTGAAATTCACAGATGATCATGTAATAATGCGAAATTGGGAGCAGGAAGTTGAAGGGAACTGTGAAGTACGGAAACAGTCCGTTAGAACAAAACCGGTGTCCGCTCTAACCATGGGTTAGAGTTCATAATCTGTTCGTAATTGTCTGTTATAATTGAAATAAATACGGTCATTGTCTGCTACAGTTTTCACCAGCGCACACTCACTATGCAGTCGCCATTAGCGAGCGTCTTCGCGATAATTATTGTTCAGCAACAAGCGAAAGTTTGGTCACATAAATGCTTCACCGGCTAGTGTTGCTGGTTGCAACTTCGGCCAATAAGTTTCCGGTCACTGCCGAAATATGTAATCGGTTAGGTCTGCTTCATTAGTGCTGAAAAATCAGGGGCAGTTTGACTTTGAGTGGTATTTTTCTGCAATAGGCCAATTCCGGCGAGACTTACACCGGTTCAGAGATAATCGAGGAATTTGATAAGTCGGTCTATGGACAATAAATTAATTATGTATTGTACAAGTGCATTGATTATCAATACTTGATTTTTAATACAAAAAAAGCTACAACAATAACAGTAAGTGATATTGAAGTCTATAAAAATCTAAATTTTCACCCAATACTTGAATTCTCATGTATTCTAGAATCTAAAGTATTCAGTTTTAATTTTCTATTCTCCATTGTATGGAATAAAGTATTTCTCGTATTTATTATTATTTATAATAAGAGATTATAAATCAGGATATTACACGTAACCTATTCGGAGAGAAATATTTTTTAATCAGATATTCTCAAAAAATGATAAAAAGATATGAGCGATTTCACTAATCTTATACATGATTCATGAAAATTTCAGGTATCTGATAACTTTATTGATTGGGACAAGTCGATAGATCTCCTATATTTCCTGTTCATTCATAGATTTCTACATTTAAGAGAAACACGTTTGATCATTCAAATCAATATTGTTGGCATTCTGAACTAATAAATCATTAACTTTCGACTACTTTCTAACAATAATGAAGATTCGTTGTTATGTATCAAGTTTATTTCAATACAACTTATTTGATAATACGTATCATGAGGTATTCATTTTCAGTTTGGAATTTTCACGATAACACGACTGACTTCCAATTCAAATGATTATACCGTTACATACAGAATTATAATAATAATGTATGATTCAATTGATCATAATAGAAATGGAATTCCAGTAGGCTATATGTTTTCTCTTTCGTAATAGCATCTCATGAAAGTAATCATCTCCTTTCCAATTAACCGATATCGAAACAGAATCATTGCATCAATTTTAGTGAATTGGGTGTGAATCAAATGAATATATTAATTAGATGAGAAAGTGTTCGAAAGTTAGAAAATTATCAAGTTGATTACAATAATAGGCAACTCTACGGAAGCAAATAATTTCAACTTGGTTGAAAACATCAATAAAACCACTATATGCTGTCATTCAATCACAACATACAAGGATGGAATTGTTGAATTGAGTTATTACGTTACTAGGGAAATGTGATGGTGATAGTTGTCGATGGATTACAATATAAATATATTTTGCTGTAGGAATACCTGACATACCAGAGGGCCCATCTGCTATGTTTGAAATGTAATGTTTTTATTGTGTAACATTATTCGGTAATAGATGTACAGTAGGTGGACCGCAAGTCTTTCTTCATTGATATTATACACACTAAACGGTCAGGCTGCAAAAATAATATGGGACTTTCACCCAATGCAGTTTAATCAGGATCGGACGGCTTCTCTATTCATTCATTCCTCTACTTATTCTTCTTGTTCTTCTGCATCATTTTCCTTCTCCATTGTCTCTAAATCTTGCTCAACTTCTGTATCATTCTTCTTCTTTGGATTTTATACTTCTTTAATTTTCGTACAAGATACATCATTATCTCTTCACTCTATATTTTTTCGAATCTTCATTCTATACTTTTTAACTTTGTTTTCATCTATGTAGTGCTCTCTTATGGAAATTTAATGGTATGAAATGGCTCTAAATGATCTGCTTAATTTAACCTGTCATACACGTCACTATATAGCAATGAATTTAGTGTAAGATAGGCCTATGTATAAAAGGTTGAACTATCGTATTTTCTATGAAATCCTCTCTCTCGCATCTAACAACTTCTCTCGCATCTTTCTATTTCTCTTTCCCTTCTAGCACCAGTCATTTAATTTCAATTTTCCGTATCTTTTCACTCCTTCTCTCACCCACAATATCCTTCTCCTCATCTTCTTTTCTCTCCTCTTCTCCTCTCTTCTTCGCCTATTCCTTATCCTCTCTAGTGCCTTCTCCCAATTCTTCATCCCTCTATCCACTCTTTTAATTCCCCCCCCCCCACATTTCGTCTTGTTATTTTTCTTCTCCTCTCTTTCTTATTCATATAGGAGTAAATGAAGTGGGGACATCTCACGCGATCCACTAACCAGTAAAGGCCTTTCTCTCTTTTTCTTCCCTTTATCCTCTTCATCTGCTTCTTCTTTCCACTGCTCATTATTTTCCTTCCTCTTCTTTGTCTTTATTGTGTTATCTTCTCCTATGCTTTTCTCTGGCGGCGTCTTTTCTTTAGACTCGATTCTCACACCTTTTGTTTCCAATGTGGAAGGCTGCCATTCAAGCGATTCTCAATTAATTAGTGTAATTTGTTGTTAGTTCCTGCACTTCTCACTATTTGCTCACGCTCCAACCACACATTACATGAACCATAAAATCTTTTTTACTTTAATTGAGATAGGTTATAAGTGTTGCAAACTCATTGATATAGAGGAAAATTTAATAGATACTCTTTATTCTCTCTTATACTTTACGAAGATTCTTTTAGATAATATTCTGCCCCCAATCCGAGGTGTAAAATGAGTTTATTGAAAATTCTAATACCAATTGTTTCATAACAAGGCTACCTACATCACAACAGTTACTTTTGGTACGTCGCAGAAATTTTTGGAATTTTCCATTAACGAATATATTGTATTATAGTCAATCTATTGTTGGAAAATTTATGTGAATATAGCACGTACTTGAAAAATATTAAAAAACTTAATTAAGAGTCGACAGCATTTTTTCATTCAGCTCCAACTTTCTAAAAGTTGTCACAAACAAAAAATTACAATTTCCGATGCGGGTCTCACTCTCCTCACCAAATAATTACAAGTGAACTCTCACAAGAGTATCATTATCAATGGAATTCAATTACATCATACACCTGAAATCATATTCAACGGACATCCTCTCAATCATTTCCTTGTCCAGTGATTGAATTCAAGTTATTGTCGGCAAGGATAATTGATAGGTTGTAAACTTGGACAGTAAAGTCTTCCGTATTTAGCTGATGAGAGTTTATACTTGATTGCACCGCTACATAGACAATGATTCTCACTACTACTATAGTCTGTCCAAACGAAGAAGACCCTCTTGCAAACTGAAAGAATGACTCCAGCTCGGTCAATATTGGTGCAAAAATTTTTTATTTGTCTCAATCGTAGTAGAAAATTCTAATCTACAAGTCAAGACCAAATCAATATTTTTCGAACCAGTATTGACCGAGCTGGAATCATTTTCTCATCTTGACAGAGGGCCTTCTTTGCTTAGACATACTATACTACTACTACCACTTGGTTCGGTATAGGCTACAGCAGTAACATTAAACCAGTAGCCTGATAGGATTTATACCTTTTGCAGTATAGTATAGAACACATAAATATCCATCATCAACTTAGTCAGTGGGGACCATGACTGTTACCATAACAAGAAGGCAACAGTAATAATGTTTAAAGAACATGCAGATTTTATACTGCATGAATATAACTTTAATGGCTCCTCTGCATACTAGATCATTATTGCAGGGGATATTTTTCAAGAAGATGCTAGCTCGCATTTGACTATGAAATCGTACATACTGTAATTATATCAGTTTATTAGTGATAGCTACATCTTGAGACAGGAATATTCTGAATATTTATTCAAATACTTGGATAATTACAAAATACAGTATAATGATTTAGATACACTGGAAATGCTATGCTATGGATGGGAATTGAACTTTTTAATTATTCTACTTCATCCATAATCAAAGTATCAAATTTAACATTCCACAATTTATTCAAGTTATTATACTTTTGTTGCTCTCGATGGTTATAAAATGTGATAGTAGTTGTAAAAAGTTTAAAGTTATCTGAGTAACAGCGGATACTATTCTTCATATAAATTCACAAAGTTTTATCTTATCATGAGTGATAGTGGTACAAAAATATAACTTTTAAGCAATGAAACATACAGTTATTGAGAAATTCGAATAATTTTATGTTGCCAAATTCTTAACAATATTCTTTAACATCCAGAAATCAGAAACCTAGCTTTTGAGAAGCATCGGAAACTTGCATTCCTTGAAGTGCAATGACATTCATTATCTATTCAGTTGACGATAAAGCAAGTAATAAAAGAAGACTTTTCTCTCGAAGACGGTTAAATGAAAATGAAAGAATTGGAAATTAACTCTCGTCTCAGGAAATGAATTCCTGTGGAGAGTGTGAAGGCAGGAAGGTCATGAATGGCCAGGAGTTGTGTCATTGCTTTTTCCTCCTCTGCGTCTTGCAAACTACTTTCTTTGTCCTCTGTGTACGGAAGGTCAAGAATTGTGAATAACTAGAAACCGTCTTCACATATCTGACAACTTTTATTAAATCTTCTACCCGTTTTCAATCTTCTGTTGGCTCTCTCAATTGTGGATTTATGAATGGAGTTGATTGTATGAATGAGTGCGAGAGTATTTTATGAATTAATTGGTTATACACTCTTCTGCAGGGCCAGCGACAGGGAGGGGTAGGGGGGCTACAGCCCTGGGCCCGGGCCCCCGGAGGGAGCCCTGTCCGGGGCCCTAGGTCTGGTTTAAATACAAATCAGTGGTCTTTTTAACCGGGCAATATTCCCTTTAACAGACTTCTTATCTAAAAATAAAGTTGGGTGTAATGCATCAATCAGTAGGCAAAAACTTGAGTTTTTCTTCTATTGCAGAATAGTTTCAATTGAAACCATTTTGTATTTCTCCAATGAGTGCCTAAATTTGTGGTTTACTTAAATATGAAACAGCCTGAAAAGTGAAAACAGGTCTAGATTACACAAAAATGAGTTATTTTATCTGTAATTCAACATTGTTCTCAGGGACTGGGGAGTATCCCTAGACCCCCGGTACCCCACACAAACAAAACGCCTTTATGCATACCATACCTAGGGGCCCGGATTAGGTCCAGCCCTGGGGCTCGCGATCGCTCTCGCCGGCCCTGCTCTTCTGATAATAATTGTGAAATCAGCATAAATTTGAATCGATGGCGTTTCGTCTATAAGCAATAGTGCAATTTAAAAATAAAAATAGAAAGGAAAGAAATACGAAAACAATAAGCAAAAATTAATAGCGATAGCGAAATTTATTGATAAAAATCAAAAGGAAAGAAATACGAAAACAAAAGCGTTTTCAATGAATAGCGTGATTTATGGAATTGTCGTAATAAGTGAGAGACAAGGGCGAATCCAGGATTTTTTCTAGGGAGGGGGGGGGGGTCTTGTGGGTCAAGCCACCCCGCAAATATAAGAATATTTTGTTCCCAAAAAATATAAGAAAGTTGCCCCTTTTCCCTCTCACTAATGAGGACGGAGGAGGAGGTTGTAAGCCATAATATTGTTTAGTTCAAATGGTAAAAAAATAATATATTTTATCAGTGCTTAATTAGTAAAATTTAATGTTCTGGTACGAAGGCGGATAATCGGTTTGAGAGGGGGTCCTCCCCCGTAAAAAATTGAAATACCAACTCTTCAAAACTTATTTTTAGAGTTATTTTAAAGCTTTTAATTCAGTATTATTACCATAATTTTTCCATATTTTTATTAAAAAATTTAAATGATTTGGCCTACTACAGGATTGGCAAGTTCTCAGATTCAGAAGTTCTGGGGCGGCGTGGCATACCGTCACAATTTGAGCCCTGCATTTTACTATGAAAATGGAAAATGAAAACAAGTTATAAATTATAAGAAAGTTTGATTTAAAGTTAATTAAAGTTTTAATCAATAAAATTTGTTAAAAGTATTTGCTTGGTAAATAATTCCAAGTCCATATATTTTTTTAGTTGGAAAATATTATTTCACTTATTTATTCACCTTATTCATTTACCTTACTTATTTGTAAGAAAATAACGTCTTTAAAAATTTACAGCAAAGACAAAATCCACAGTAAATTCAATACTCAATATTTCAAAGATCAATCAAGGTACAATTCAATAGATATAGTTAAACTACAATAGGGTAACACAATTCTTGATGGTTTAGCTGAGAACTCATTTAATACACTCTTTTTCATCTGATCCTTGTTTTCATTGAAAAATTCACGATGGATACCCATTAAGTCAATATTTCGTCTACCATTCAGCTCTTGAGCCATGTCTGTACCCTATGTAGGGCACTAAATGATTTCTTAACAGTAGCTGTTGTTGATGGAAAACGACTTAGAATGAGCAGTGCCATGCCTAGTGCTTGAAAAAACTATTTGCCTTTTCTAAACGTGTAGCTACTTCAATTTCCTTCAACTCATCTATTTTTCCAAATATGTACGGTATACCACAGCTCCAATTCCACAGTCATGGATTCTAGCTCATAAAACTTCATATGGAAGATTCAGTATGTTTTTGCTTTTTTTTAATTCTTTAATTCATATAAAGGATGAAGAAATGAAACAGAGAAGGCAAGAGTATTCTCATTTCCAATATGACATCCAAAGACTGATTAAGAGAGTCAAAATAAGGAATTATCATTGAATTTCTCCAGTATTCAATTGGTGTATTGGATACTCAAATGGAGGATAACTTCTATGAGTCTCAAATTTCAAAATTTTCATACTTCAACTTAGCCTAGTTAAAAATTTATGAAAAATTTTATCTGTCAACTTCTAGGGGGTGGGGGTTAGCTGCCCCCCTGCCACTGCCTGTATACGCCCATGGCACATTAGAAGTTTGTCGCCGGACAGAGTAACTAAAGAAAGAAGTATAAAAATTTATTTTCTTCAAGAATTGGTGACTTACTTAAATCTTCCCGTTTAACTGGCTACCCTATAAAGGATGGAGAAGTGTCAGAAAGCAAGAGTATTCTTATTAGAAAATCTGACTCCCAATAAATGTTCGTAGAGTCAAGATTAGGAGTTATAAATTATCAATGATCTTCTCCGGTATTCAATTGAAGACTCAGATGGAAGTTTTACTCCTAAGAGTCTGTGACTTTGCAATCTTCTCAATCTTGTTGTGAATTTATTAGATTTAATGATAATAAAAATGTATTATCTTATTCAATGATATTTATTCAATTTTATTTCATTCATTTCAGCTGTGAATTTATTTTATAAATGACAAAAAAAATCAGTCAACTTCTAGGGGGGGGGGGGCAGCTGTCCCCCTGCCCCTGCCTGGATACGCCCATGGTGAGAGAGACAAGGTTCTTTCACACTCTCATATTATGATACTAAGCGAAGAAAAGTAAAACTTTCCTTCAGGATTGGAGTCTGAAGTAAGTAATTCAGATAAAATTATTCTAAATGTTTTCTATAGGATGATTTTTCATCTAATAATTAGTTTTGATTTTGACTATATACCGAGAATATATCTCTAAGCGCCGAGACTGGAAAAAGTTATATTAGTGAAGTTTATAGTTTATTAGTAGGCCTATCAGTTACATACAGTATCACTTATAATTAAATATTTCTATTGTCAACTGTGAAAATTTATAGTTTTAACTGAAGGCTTTCAACTCTGATCATAATGAATTTATTGAGTTTCTAGTGATAGGCAAATCTTTTTTCAGCTGAGGTTTTTCAAATGGTTCAACAGTACAACTGTCCTGTACACATTGAAACTTTTAAAAATCAATCAGAAATACCACAATAAGCTTCCGATTAGTCTGTAAACAATACCGTACTCAAACCCAACTCAATCCAAACGAGCATTCCGCCGAATGA
This sequence comes from Sogatella furcifera, assembly GCA_017141385.1. NCBI lineage: Eukaryota > Metazoa > Arthropoda > Insecta > Hemiptera > Delphacidae > Sogatella > Sogatella furcifera. Next base: position 11,176,932 of record CM029551.1, on the reverse strand, counting down.
GTACCTACTATTGTTTTCTACTTCCGGTTACTAACAATCTGGTCAATCCGATGGTTAACGAACTCGAAAATCAATTTGACAACTGGTCAATTTCCAACAGAGCCCATTCGTTTCTACAAGTAGAAATAATACTGAATTAGGCTACAAAGTAGAGAGTCTAGTCTGAGGAACCAGCCTACAAGATATCGATTATCTAGCATCTAGGAGCACATCGTGACTGGGTGATGTAACCGTGATTACTCTGTGGCGGTGCTCATCTTTTATCAACACATCTTTTGGTCTTTGTAATCGATTTGACGGATAATTTTTTTCTATTTCCTAGTGGGCTTTCGAATGGGTGGTTTCTTGCATCTTGTCTTTTATTGGTCAGAGAGTGGAATTGCAGCTGAAGTCTGGACGAGCAAAGAAGACATTCCGGCAAGATGGAAAAATGACTCCAGCTCGGTCATTATTAGTTCAAAAATTATAAATTTGGTCTCAAATTGTAGAGAACATACTGCTCTTCAAACTGAAAACTAGATTTATCATTCTTGAATCAATATTGACCTAGCTGGATTCTATCTTCCTTCTTGCCAGAATGTCTTCTTTGCTCCACCAGACTATAGAATAGTGTTTATTTCGGGATTCATGATGACCTTCCTGCCTTGCACTTCCATTATTAGGCTTTCTCTGGCCCTCTTCTTCTCTTATCACGCCCAAACATTTCTCTAAAACTCTCTTCTCATCACTCTCCTACTATTTTCGTATTCTCTTCTTTTACGAATAGTATCTCTATCTCTCCTATCTTTCTCTTCTTTTCCATCTATCTCTCTTTCTCTATCTATCTCTTCTTTTCCATCCATGTCTCTTTCTCTATCTATCTCTTCTCTTCTATCCATCTTTCTATTCCTGTGACCCTCTGCGAACCTATCACGTACAGTCGCGTACAGCCGCCAATATAGTCTGTCCAAGCAAAGAGGACATTCTGGGAAGATGAGAAAATGACTCCAGTTAGTTGAGAACTGACGATTTATAGAGATGTTTTGTTTTAAATAGTGTTCTTGTTAATTACGTTTTAAATTATAATGTTCTATTAAAAGTGAACATAAATAACTGTATCCTATTCATTTATTACAACCAAGTAGTCCCGTAACAAATAATTATTGGTTTAGAAATTTATAAATTCGGTCTCAAATTGTAGATCAGAATGATTTTTACAATGTAAGATCAAATTTACAATTTTTTAACAAATATTTATTAAGCTGGAATCATTTTCTCATCTAGCCAGAACGTCTTCTCTGCTTGGACTCACCACTACGTGAATCTAGAGAAACCCGACAAACACTGATTACTGTTTCCGGCGTTTCCTTATACAATTGTTATGTAGCTATGCGGACGCTATCTTCTCGACACATCGTTATTAAGATTTCTGTACAAGCATACACTCTGCAGCTCCTAATCTAACACAGACATCAGTAGCAGCATGGAGTGTTGCGAAGATGCACAATGATAATGCAATGTAGGGATAATCACTGTATAGTACCCGGTACATGAAGTTATGATACAATGCAATATAGTGTAATATAATGGGCATAGAGAGATTAAACAATGAATAATAATTATTAGGGTTGATTTTTCTTGATATTACTTACTTTTTCGTTAAATAATCTTCATCTTCAACTAATTAGTTTGAAAAATAAACACTCTGATTGAAGAGCTCTTACCCAAAACCAGTGAATCAAAAACTAAGAATCTAGAAGTAGATAGGATGTGGTGTTGAGAATATCATAAGTTGCGAACTGGTGACTCATTATTATGGGTCAAGCAAGATATGAGCCGTGTGGGGGATCAAGGTGGCTCAAGCGACTCATGTAAAATGTTGTCTACTGATCTCAAGCAAGTAGCTTAAAAATATTAGGCTATATTTGAGTAAGAAATAAATCTTCTAATACTTTGAAAAAAAATCAACATAATAGAGAAATCTGAATTGTGCGATTGAGTGCATGTCTTAGACATAACTAGGGTCAAGCAAGATATGAGCCGTGTGGGGGATCAAGGTGGCTCAAGCGACTCATGTAAAATGTTGTCTACTGATCTCAAGCAAGTAGCTTAAAAATATTAGGCTATATTTGAGTAAGAAATAAATCTTCTAATACTTTGAAAAAAAATCAACATAATAGAGAAATCTGAATTGTGCGATTGAGTGCATGTCTTAGACATAACTAGGGTCAAGCAAGATATGAGCCGTGTGGGGATCAAGGTGGCTCAAGCGACTCATGTAAAATGTTGTCTACTGATCTCAAGCAAGTAGCTCAAAAATATTAGGCTATATTTGAGTAAGAAATAAATCTTCTAATACTTTGAAAAAAAATCAACATAATAGAGAAATCTGAATTGTGCGATTGAGTGCATGTCTTAGACATAACTATTGGGATGAAAAATGAAGAACGAAAGTGATGAGTTCCACTTCTCAAATTATTAATTGATAAGAGTTTTTCTTTCTTTCCAGTTAATTATTTGAGGGAATTATGGAAGAGTCCAATTTATTATCAATAGAAGATATTCAAGAGAAAAGCCAATATTTCTTATTTGAATCTGAAAACCAAGTGTGGAAATAAATAAACATGTATTCCGCTTTTCTGAATTCAGCCTACCGACATGTCTAGGGCTATTTGGAAACTCGAATGGACGACATCATAATTATCTCATATTTCACTTCCCATTTTAAAGTCGAATCAGCCCTATTTTGATTTGAAAATACTATTCATTCTATGTAAGGAGAGACTGTTTGAAGATGGGCCAGCCATGTTTTCCACATCACTTATCTCACGACTTTTGTCTGGAGACAGGAAAATCGAATTACATGAGCTCCAAATCATAGTTATTTTAATCTCTCTAAAGACAGGACAACTACATCTCCAAAATATTGCTGTTATCAAATCGTTTGTACTGAAATCATCGTCATACGTAGCAAAGTCATTCCAGCATCCTCTGACGTAACAGCACGAAAATTGGAAGATTACAGGTCTTCATAGTTGAAAAACTTATCCTTTCACTGAATGTTACTTTTGTTATTTCTCTAATAACTATACAGCAGGAATTCACTTCCTAGGGTCACATTTTGTGTATATCATAATTAAAGTCAAAATATTAAGCATTGCTTCATTTGGTTTTAGAATTCTATTCTATGATTGATTTGAACACCATTTGAAAGAGAGCGAAAAATCAATGGCATTATTAACTGATTATTATTCAATTGAAAAAATTACATTTATGAAATCATCTCGAGGAACAAGGCTATGGATCTTCTAAGCCAACAACAATCCTTGGTAATAAAAGAGGATTTTAAGAGAAAGACCAATTAACTTATTTCAACTAACGTGGGCTTTTTATAATAATCAAGAATATTGAGCTCGCTTGCTGCTGACTGTAAAACAAAAATAGCTGAGAGTGGAACAATATAATAAACTTTAAGTTGAGAAAATTTCATTCCTACAAACTCCCTAGCAACAAGCTATAACATCAACTACAAGCACCTGAATATTTTCAAAAATAAGGATAAGTTTGTGTTATGGTCCCTTATAGATAGGTAGGCTAATGCATGCTATAGTCTGTCCAAGCAAAGAAGACCCTTTGGCAAGATGGGAAAGTGACTCCAGATTGGTCAATATTGGTTCAAAAATAATCAATTAGATATCAAATTGTAGGAAACAAATTGTAGATATCAAATTGTAGGAAACAATTTGATCTACTATTAAGAACACATTCATAATTCTTGAACAAATATTGACCAAGCTGGAAACATTTTTCCATCTTGCCAGAGGCTCTTCTTTGCTTGGACAGAATATATCCACAATATTCTTGAATATTATTGCAGTGAGAAAAACACGACTAGTCAACCTATCTGTAAATTTTGGATTGAGATTACTTTATTTGTTGTTCATGTCATGAACTCTGCATAACTTTATAAACTGAATTCTGATAATTGGTTTGTATTTCTGAATGAGCCAAACCAAGAACTTCTTTTCCTCACACTAAATTGCATAACTAGGAGCCCAGTCCTAAAAATCTAGATATTGATCGTCACGCATCCAACTAACTATATGGTGTTAATATTTTTCCAATCGCAATCATTTCTAATAAACTTGTTTCATACGAGAAGTGGACAATCCTTACACGAGAATAAATTATTGGTATCGTTCATTTTTATACAGGAATTTCAGCTGAAAATAAGTAGCACCAAGCAGTGCCTTCTTATGTAATTTGCTTGAACCCTGAGACCTTGTATTTGCATGGCAGCTTTTGAAATTTTGATTTAATAGTCTTAAGGAAGATAATTTCTATAGAGACATTGCAAATAGCTTCTCAAATTTCTTCTCAACGAGAATATTTGTATAAATATAAACAGTCCTAGTGACCTACTGAAGATGTTGTGACTGTTTGTTACACCAATAAACTGTTAGAGAATGAACTAATATTTATTCTGTATTTATGGATTGATTCTTATTCAGTAATGTGACGAATTTGTTCCGTATTGACGATAAACATGTCCTCGAAAATTGTGTTTATTATTTTTTCAGATGAAATTCATAATCTATTATGCATAGCATAACATTTATCAATTATTCAAACATTTAAGTACGTTATTATAATTGCTGAGAAAGCTTAAACTGACAAAAAAACACTTAAGATGTGCTTTCCGAAATTACTGCGCGCATAGTCGCATAGCGTACAAGAAATTTAGCTACAAGGGGTGCTTTGAGTGCTCTCCAAAACTACGCCGGCATAAAGAAAATAGCGTGATCTTATAAAACGTAGTAGTAGTGCTGCTTGGTATGTGGTAGTGCTGCTACCTAGAGACACGGATTAAAAATAAACCAGCTCTCACTTAAAGTATGATAGCTTGAAGAAGCCTATAATTACTAAAAGTATAATAACTTGAAGTACTCGTATGTTTTTGGTTTTCCTTAACAGAATTACCAATACTGCACCCCTATCATAAACTCATAAGTTAGCAACAGTCAACTGTGAGCTATTGCTATTCTATGTGACTAATAGAGAAGCAATGAAAGTGTAAAATAGAATGTTTCATCAGGATGATTCTTAACCAAGGTTACATTTTTCTTTCCACTTCATCACTTCACCGTCATTTGAGAAATTATCAGGATGTAAAAGACGCTGTACCGGTGACCGTGAATTTTACTTTCCGATTTAAAAAGGATGAGAGAAAAAGCATAGTAAAATTATCTGAGTAACACGTGATAATCACCTATAGACACGTTACACAATTTGTGTTGCACTGTCTCACTGTCACCAGATCTGTAGCATGCTGAGGAATTCACTTTCGCTCAATGAAAGCGCTGGCATGCTTCAATACTGATTTGAATAATGGGCATTGAATTTGCGTTTTTTGAATCGTGCATGATTTTTAATGGCTGTACTTCATGTATGCAGATTTATAATTATTAAATCACATATATACAATATCACCAGAAAGATAGCATAGCGTAGTACATAGGAAGAAAACGATAAGATATAAATGGTATACGTTGGAGTTTTCAACAATCGGATCAATTATGAAACAACAGAAACTAAAAATATGAACAGTTGGATTAGTGAAATGATTTCCATTTGTCAAATGGGATCACTTTTATATGTTTGATAATGATTGATCCACGAGAATTTCATTTATCTTAATAACCTTCTCTCAAAATATAAAAAACATGCGTTCAGAATATGAGTTCATTGAATCATAGTGTTATTTTAGAATAGAATTATTCTAATGCTTCACAATATTGAATTTGATATTATTATAATATTATTTTAGAATGGAATTATTTTAATGCTGCGCAACTGAATTTGATATTATTTTAAAGATGCATTGAAACTTATAATTTTGTTTTTGCCTGGAAAACAGAAAACTGATTTATTATTATTATCTGAAGTATATAGAAATTCTACAGTGCATTAATAATATGAATGCATCCCCACAAATACAAGAGGCTGATAATTTCTCATGACAATCATAAATTTAATTCTTATAATTATATGTAAATATTGAATAAAATTTGGTTGAAAATGACGTCGGAATAAAATTATACCTGCTTTTAATATAAAAGAGAGCTATGATTAAGTCCATGATGGAATTTATGTGAGTAGTATTTCCAGTAGCTACAGTGACTATAGAAGTTTGTGTATAATCAATAGTTACTGTGTATCAGTAGCTTACATTCACTGCCATCTAGCAGCTAACTCGGGAACTAAGACTTCAAAAATAGTAGACTTATTTCTATCAAGAGACTAATATATGATGATAATGTAATGTATCATCAAGTTAATCAATACTCCTCCTCCCTTACTATGATTGATTCAATTTTCTTGAAACATCACAAAGTTGCACTCTACTGCGCTTCAAAAACAAAAGAATTAGTTGAAAATGACAGACAAAGTTCGATTATAGGCTACATGATAAAGGTTGAAAGGGCAAATCCGATTATACATGCACTTCATGCGTATTTTACTGCTTCAGAGACTGTATACTCACAGTGTACAATTTCAAATCATTTTAGATATTTTTGAATCATTCACCAACCTTTCAAATTGCAAATTTATAGATCATGGTTTTTTTATTCTTGAGTGTTGAAATTTGTGAGTATAGTGAAAGTGGGCATTTTGGATAGACATATATAACCTACATCTTGAACCTTCATATCATCATTCATCATCACTCTTTCATCCTTTGCTTAAAATACTTGGAAACCAAGTATAGCAATAAGCAATTGTGAAGAAAGAATAAAGAATAACTATGTTTCCATTTTTGAGTGGAGAATGAAATGTCAGAGGTGCTTAAATTAATTTTTTTACGGAAGTTTTTATCAAAATTATTTCAAAATGACAATGTGCTACTATGACTGGGAATGTATGTCTCATGTGATAAAAAATTTCATTTTTGCAATTTCTTATTCAATTTATTAAATCGAAGTTTGATTAATCCAGATATATTTTCAAGTATGAGTAGCCTACCGTGTAGGCCTACCACCAAATAAGGCACCTAAGATGGTTTTTATTTTTACAAAACAAGAATAAAATGTATTTCGACCCTCGAGGAGCTCAAAGGTATCGTTATGCCTCCTATCTAGAATAGATATATTAGATAATGTAAATAATACCTATGTGATACTAAAAAATCATAACATGAAAAGAAGTAAATTATATGATTTAGTAAAGTAAAACCAATCATAAGACTTACAAAATCCATTAGTACAAGCAATTTGTTATGTTAACTAACTTTCTCTAAAAAATAAGAAGTCTACCAAGAAGTAATTTCAAGAAAAGAATGGAATATCTTCTTAGATGTTGTGTATTTTACAGTACAGAAGAATGCCTCAATAGTCAAATCTAGGCGTACGGTATTGCAATTTAGAATTTGAATTTCTTAACCATAAAATAGTGAAAATCTTGCCTGCTTATTCTGAATTGACATTTTTATCTTCTTGAATGAAGACAATTGATCTTATCATGATAATATTATGATTATACAGAGTGTTTTAGGGGAAATGTGCAATACTATTCAGGCTGATTACTTACACCAAGTAGACAAAAAAGTGCCATGGGACCAACCCCAAAAACGCTTTGTTACCGAGGTAACAATGGCGGAAAATTGACATTTTTCAAAATATATTAATTCTTCTAATTTTCTAGAGGCTTTAGTGAGGTTCTGAAATAATCAAGTCCTATGTGAAATCAGCTGAGAAATTCAATGAAACCAGTTCCAAGTTTGTAACTTTTACGGTTATTGAGATACTTGGAAAAATATGCTAGAAAACGCAATTTTTCAACAATAAGGGTAATAACTGGATGAAGAATCATAAAATTGTATATTTTATTAATGGAAGTTGAAGAGAGTCGGATTCTAAAGAAAAATTTGAATGGCGGCGATTGTGTAAGTCTTACCCAAATCTCAGAAATGGCGATCAAAAATCGCAAAATCGCTACTAAACACAAATTTTCATGTATTGTCACTTTTTGGATTTTTGATCGCTATTTAGTCAAGTCATTCTAGGGTTGGAGGTGGAACTAATTGCAACAAAGATGTTTTATGATGGAAATGGTAGCTGACACCCTCCTATTTAACGTGTAAAAAATCCCACTCTCAACTCCTGTCGAAAATTTGTTTTTTTGGCCGCCATATTGGAAAATTATGCTCATTTTTTTGTTTTCTCAAAATAACGTTAAAACGAAGCGTCAGACAAAAAACTCACTGAACCTTTTTTTTAATAAATAAAATTTTCAAGAGAATGGTGGTAGAATCATCCCTTTATCTCCACTAAAAAACGAGTTACAATTTTTAAAAAAATAGGTTAATTTTTTATACAATACAGTTACAATACAATTCAGTATTTATCAGTTTTGTCCGCTCAGATCTTTTGACATATTCCTTTGAGTTGTTCAATTCAAAATTCCTCTGGGGATAATTTTGTCCTCTACAATTTGAGACCAAGTGGACCTTTCTCCCTTGTATAGTTTTTGAACTAGAGCAATTAAAAGATATCCTCTTATTTGAAAAAACCCTATTTTGGGGGAAAATGGTCTCCAAAAAAATTTATTCCGTGCTTGTATTCATATTTTCTCTGGTAATAATGTATTTCAGATTAATTTCTAGCAGATAAGCTACTCATCGACCTGAATTTAGGTTATGATCAATATTAAGGATCCTTCAAGGATCTCAATCTAAGGATACCTCTAACTATCGTAAAAGTCATCAGATCCCAACAAACCATATCTCATTTTTTTCAGCTCATCAAGGCGGTCTAAATTCATATATCTATCACATGTCAAAGTCGGTCAAAATTGTGGAAAATAACTCCTGAGAGAATATTGACTTTTCCATCATATACAAAAAAAAATGTCTTTTTTTGCTTACAAATGAGTAAATCTTCAAAGTCCTTGATGATACAGAATTGTAATTGGTCTTGAATTGTAGAACACAATTTTATCTCTCATTTGCGTATAATATTCCTACAATTATCTGTTTAATAAGAGGGAAAAATATTAGTTATTATAAGGTGAAGAATGGCCCATAAATCTACTCATTTCACTTTTCAATCATGTTGTAATCGAACAAAGTGATTAAAAAGGTGAATAAGACAATTATTGAGCATGTAGAACTAATTTTTCTCTACAATTTGAGCCCAAATATGTGACTTAATCTTCCTCCATTCTTGATTTAGAGGCTATTGATTGTCTAACAAATCATTGAAAAATAGATGTTTCGAATTTCACCATTTATTTAAGTTGATCTAACTATTCTAAATGTGAGATGCTATAAACTTTATTTATAGGAAATTGAAGAGGAAGAGTTTGGCTACATTTTTAATGTATTTTAATCTTTTTATCACGAAGGACTTCAAAAATATACTCATTTGTTAGCAATAAAAGACATTTTTTTAGTATATGCTTTAAAAGTCAATATTCTCTCAGGAGTAATTTTCCACAATTTTGACCGACTTTGACATATGATAGATATATGAATTTAGACCGCCTTGATGAGCTGAAAAGAATGAGATATGGTTTGTTGGGATCTGATGACTTTTACGATAGTTAGAGGTATCCTTAGATTGAGATCCTTGAAGGATCCTTAATATTGATCATAACCTAAATTCAGGTCGATGAGTAGCTTATCTGCTAGAAATTAATCTGAAATACATTATTACCAGAGAAAATATGAATACAAGCACGGAATAAATTTTTTTGGAGACCATTTTCCACCAAAATAGGGTTTTTTCAAATAAGAGGATATCTTTTAATTGCTCTAGTTCAGAAACTATACAAGGGAGAAAGGTCCACTTGGTCTCAAATTGTAGAGGACAAAATTATCCTCAGAGGGATTCTGGATTGAACAACTCAAAGGAATATGTTAAAAGATCTAAGCGAACAAAACTGAAAATACTGAATTGTAGTTTTTCTTAAAAAATAACCTATTTTTTGAAAAATCATAACTCGGTTTCTAGTGGAGATAAAGGGATGATTCTACCACCATTCTCTTGAAAATTTTATTTATTAAAAAAAAAGGTTGAGTAAGTTTTTTTTGTCCAACACTTCGTTTTAACGTTATTTTGAGAAAACAAAAAATGAGCAAAATTTTCCAATATGGCAGCCAAAAAAACAACTTTCCAACACGAGCTGAGAGTGGGATTTTTTAGATGTTAAATAGGTGGGTATCAGCTACCATTTCCACCATAAAACAACTTTGTTGCAATTAGTTCCAGGTTGACCCCTTTTTTGAGCTAGAATGACTCAACTAATTTCTGGGATTTGGGTAAGATTTACACAACCGCCGCCATTTAACTTTTTCTTTAGAATACGACTCTCTTCAACTTCCATTAATAAAAAATACAAATTGATGATTTCTTACTTAGTTATAACCCTTAAGCCGCGTATCAACAGTCCAAGGCATGTGCCACAAATGCCTTGCAGTACAGTCTGGTGACACAAAAAAGTATAAACTCATGGCTGAGGCATATGTGTGAATATAATCTGCAATAATCAAATTATAGTATAGTATATAGTATATAATTATAATAAAGATAATTATAATAAAAAATCTGCATTTTTTGAAACAAAAAATGCGAGCATGCAAACAAATTGACTAGCGCCATCAAGCAGGAGACAAAGCAACTATAAGCTCTGACAATTGATAATTTGGACTTTGGAGGTTAGTTTGTGCTCAATTAGTAGATAAAAATTGAAGGCAATGCTTATTATTGCCTATTAGAACCTTCTGCACCCAAATACAATTCTTAATCACAAAAATGCATAGGAATGTGGTACACTTTTGAGGTTAGTTTGTAGAATTGTTTGTTGTGCGTTGCGAGGCAACAGGCACTGCTCGCTGCGAATTGTGTGCAGCGTTTGCCTCGCTGCTAGCAAACCCGGTATCGACAGTCCGAGGCATGTGTGGCACATGCCTCTGACTGTCGATACGCAGTAGATAGTAGACTAGTAGTAGTACTCTTTTTTTGTGCCAACAGACTGTACAGCGAGGCATTCGTAGCACATGCCTCGGACTGTCAATACGCGGCTTTAGGCTAAGGCCGCACTGCCGGTGGGTAGAGCCTGGTGGGTGAAGGGTAGTTGGTAAATCTATAGAACATACACACCATCCACAGTAATACATTGTATTAATGGTATGACGACATGACGTCATATTGTTTTCTTGAGGTTATGTTGTCCATATTTAAGAATTTCAAGATGGCGGCTGAACACATACCATTCAGGAAAACCTATTTAGGAGGTCCTGGTATTAGATTCTGATTCTAATCAATTTTAAAATGATTCTTCCATCTGAATACAATAGGAAAACGTTTCAATACTAATGATAAAAACACAATTGCATATGATATTACAATTGAATATTAATAATTAAAACGTATGAGAATTATGCAAGTTATTCCACCTGTATAGCAAACTGATTCATCCTATTATATTAAGCAAGTAATTTCTGTACGTATGTTTGTATGTATGTATACGGATTAGATCTAGAAAACGTCTGTAACAATTTCCTTGAAATTTGAAATGTAATATAGCCGTGATGATGAAAAATAAGATTGCACCAGGTCTCATGTCCGGGAGAACTCTCTGGCAGGATTAATAAAAGAATCAAATATTCCTTTAGAAATTTATTTATTTATTTATAATCCCAAGTGCTGCATATAATGGCTGTTATCGTTAGCTGACCAACGCTATCCAGCTGGAGTAAATGTAGTTACATTCAAGTCTACAACCATAGCTTCCTATTGCCGTGGCCTTAAATCTGACAACGCTGTAACACCACTGCAGCTTAGGTCTACCTTGTATGATTCTGATTCACTTTCCTCCAATAAAAATGCTTGTCAACCTATTTCAAACAAGATTGTATTACAATTTGAATAGATACTTATAGATATAAGAAACAGAAATAATTTTTATTGGAATAAATGTAATAAAATCAAAGTATATTTGAATGTGCATCACGTTTATCATTATAAAATATTGTGTTTCATTTAGATTTTGATCAATGAATCATTCTTCTGTTTTGAATAATTGTTCAGAGCAATATTAGCTATTGTTAGAATTATTTCAAATGCAATAGTCTACTACTAATAATAATAATATTCGTGTAACTTGGCTGGCTCAGGTCTGGTGTCAGAGTTTTCAGGTCGCTCCTGATCAATTTCAGGGCCTCTGACATGACTTAACGACTTTTTAGGCAGCCGGGACCGACGGCTTAACGTGTCCATCCGAAACACGGGAAAGTGGCCTGAGAAAAATTCCTGGTCTGACCTGGGTTTGAACCCGGGACCTTTGGGTTGCAGCGCCAGCGCCTAACCCACTCAGCTACGCCACCCCCAATAGTCTACTATTTTAGCAGTGATTGCACTCTCATTGTTCATCCCATTATACATTCAACCCGATAATATCTAACTTTATCGTTAATAAGTACACAGAACAGCTTTTCAACATTTAGTAGTCAGGAATACATCTTTGTATTCTTTGGTTGAAACATTGTTTGCTGATCCGTCCCCTTACGGTACTTATTGAACCAAAGTCCATCATCATGAACATTTGAGAATGGGGCAGCGCTTCTTCTCATAAATTAGGCTTATCTATCTACCATTACATCCAATTTCCATATTTGTCCTGATATTCGCTCCACAAAACTGAATACATCCTTGTAAGAATGTTTTTAAATTCAATTTTTCTGAAGGAATCAACTCCTTTCTTGGGATTGCAAGTAGCCACTGGTTTTGCTGCTCAACATCAAATGACATTTTAAGAATTTGAATAAATTCATTTCTTTTTCCAAGATTATTGCTGTCAATGCCGGGAATGGATCAGAAATACGACATCTCATTGAACTATATTCGAAAGGTTTTCCAAAAAGATTATTATCTAATAAAACTGAAATCAAAGTTAAGAAAAACAAAATTAACATACCAGCTTTGCAATCGATTCAATGCTTTCAGCTGGTCTGATTACTACTTATACTACAAAATCTGTACCTCCAGTGCGACGTTGCCATATTATTAGAGCAGGTCCTTCTATTAAAGGAAGCTATGCTACAATACATGTTCATGTAAAAAAATTGTGAGAGGTGATCAATTTTCAATTTAATTTTCACAATAACACATTTATGTAATTCAACAGTTCTGCCGCAGACAGCTTATCAGAGTGCAGCTCGGTACCAGATATTTAGAAATTATTTATTTAAGTTATTGACATCCATTTAGACATTACACAATGAGAAAGCTGTACTTTTTTATTAAAATCTAAGAAATACATAGCAAATAACAAAATATAACAATAATTTATATCATATAATAATAATCATATAAAACAATCAGCTTATCGATATTAAAAGAGATCTGTTGGAACACCAGAAAACGATAGCATATCTATCAATATAAGAATGCATTTTAATTGAAAATTGAATGAAGTGTGTTGAAGTCTCTTATAACTTCAAACTTGAACTATTAAACTCTCTTAAAAACCGGTAACAAGACAGAATAAATTTCGTATAACTTCCGTTAAACTTTCGTATAGCTAGACAGAATAATTTAAAGATAAAAAAAATTATAAAAGTGAAATAATTCTTCCATAAAAATTTTGAGTAGAACTGGGTCTCATACAATATGATATGGTAATCAAAAAATAAAACTGTATCATAATTGGTGGTAAGAATGCTTTGTCTTTTTTATGTCATTTAGAAACAAAAGTTATCTATTCCTACTAAAATATAGTCATTTCCCGGTTTGAAATATTTGCATTTGCTTTCATTAAACTCTAAATCATAATAATATATGATTCTAAAAGAAATTTATTTTGCTCAATTTGATAAATTGAGCTATAAAATAAATTTTACTGTAACTTGTGAAGTTTTTGTTTCTGTAGAAAGATGATGTAAATAACTCCATCGTTGACACGTAAATTGATAATTCTCAAAATATCATGGACTCTACCAATAAAGTTTTAAATTCAATTCCATTTTAAATAATTTTTCAAAATTAGCGAACCCAAAAAACCATAATATTATACGTGATGTGTAACATTATCAACAGAATATAAAGCGGATCCTAAAGCAGAATTATTAAAAGTAGGCCTACCTGTTAAATACAATAATAAATATAATTTATAAAAAAAGGAAATATGTTTCATGGTTTGTTATTGGCTTGAAATTGAAGTTTGTTTTGCATTTTTCAATTCCGATAGACCGATACATCATACTGTATCGTACCCTACTGCTTTAAAATATTGTTAAACTGAATGATATACTCAAAACATAACTTTAAAAACGCACATGCAGAAGGACTATGTACAAACTCTACAATAATTTGCAACAGAGGAAGCGTGTATGCCAACAATATTGAGAGCAATATTCAATTTCTCTTAAATATTCATCAATAATCGTCTTCCACTATCTCAGATGTATGAACATGTCTCACATTATGATGTCTGTCAGTGTTTTGAGAAAAGAAGGGTCGCCTAAACTCGCTACTGTAGATATCTGGAGAGACACGATAACTTGGTACTCGTCTGGATCGAGTACTGGATTTAAGTGGTAGAGGATCTTCAGGAGTATCAGGCTGTTGATGTCGTATATGAGGAGATGGTTGCATAGGGGGTGGAGTCATTCTCAATAATCTAGCTGCTTTTGGGAAGGGATTGAAGTCATCATGGTAATTAATTTCGTGGTAATTATCAGGTTGTGATGGTGATGGATAATAATCTGAGTTTAAAACGGGGTGGCCATTGTAGTAATCCATATTCATATGGTTGAACCGGCTTGATGAGGATTCTCTGTTGTACCTGGCTCCGTCGAAGCCTTGTGGTTCAGGTCGTGATTTCATGGCGATATTTCTAGAGCTGCCAAACATGGGTTCTGGTACTGTATAGTAGTGATGGTGGTGTATCTGCTTGGGAGGGTTTGCTTCTGTCTTGACGTATAATCTGTAGAAAATAAATAGTTGTTTTAATTACATTTATGTGTCACTGTAAATATGATATAATTGTAATACATGTCTACAGTAGGCTATATCGGTAGTATTGCCCACATATTTATAAAATATCTGTGATAATGATCATGTTTCTAAGTTGGTAGAGCAGTGTCAATTTCCTGAGTTTGAAGCCCAGTACCAGTGGAATTTTTGCATGATAGCATTGATTTAACAAATTTTCATCAATAATAAAAATGGTTCATTGTGAATGTTCGTCATCAGCAATAAGGTTTATAAAAAAATTAATAGTATTCCAGAGAATTATAATTAAATCACCCATGAGATGAAAAAATGTATCTATATGTTTATAAATATGTGTTGAAACGGTAGGCCTGATGAATTTGATCAATTTGATGTTTCACAATACTAGTTAGTACAATAATATTTGAAAATCATTGCTTGACAAATCTTATTAGATGAATTAGTACAGCCCCAAAACTTCAAACATGAATCCCTCCTTATTTTTGAAAAATCTAGCACCATGGTTAAATATCTATTTTCATTTTTTTTTCTTTCCATAAGTAGTACCGTAACTGGAATGTTGATTATTAGCCAATTGCTGGGTAAATAATGTAGAGATATTCCATTTAAAAATTTTTAATGTATTCACACATATTATTTGAATTCGAAATTATTAAAAATAATATCACGTAAAGCATATTGGAAGCAAAGGATTTCAGCAATTAATGTTGAACGATTTTTTGTCATACTAATTTCAGAATATATCTTATAATAGTAAGTTATATTTAATTCAGCAAAATACTATATTATACATACTATATGAGGAGAATTCCAGTGAAACCCCTCAATGCAGTGGATTTATACAGTGAAGAAAATCCTATTAAGTTTTAATTTCAATGAATATGCACTGAAAATCACTGTTCAATTATTTTTCTACAATATAATCAAATTTGAAAGCTTTATAGATTCCTACATCCCATCAATTTTATTAGAAAGATTTACTTCAACAAAAATTCCGTACTTATCCTTCAGTCTAAACAATCATTTCAAATTGATGAAAATATTTTTATATTTACCTCTTTTTTTCAGCACCCACTTCCGAAACCAGACAGATTATGAATGCAACCAAACATAATAGGAGCCATGTCTGGAAAAAGTTTTTTGTTAATATCAATTTCATATTTAGTTGAATTTTGAGTACAACGGTATTAGCCACTTTATTATCTTCTGATTATTAAAAGCCCATAGAGTACTGTAATACTATGAATTTCTTGGATGATCCTTAATATTGAAAATTCACGGTGAGGTATAAATAGGTTTTATCTTTTAAAATCGAACAACTCAAAGGAATATGAGATCTGAGATTTGTTTGAACTTGAAATTTATATCCAACTAAACAATCCTTACCTATGGAGAATTATTTGTTCTTTGTTGTTAGATTTGATTTGTAATCTGATTTCATGATTTTTTCTTCTCTATTGATTCAAATCTCGAATCCGTTTTTATTGTTTTCAACTGTCATTGTTATAAAGATATAAATACAACTCTATATAACTTCAAAACTATACCCAGAACTAGAACAGAGCAAAATTTTATTTATTAATTTAGGGCTTTGAATGTCAATGGGAAGAGATATTTGAGTAGTCTAAGCAAAAAAATAGGTCATTCATGTTAATCTCTACTTCTCTACTTCTTATTATATATTATCTGAGAAATAACAATAGAGTGAATACACTTGCAATAAAGTCTGTTATTATTCCTCTATACTCAATATAATTCAAATTGTTATTTTTTGAAAAAATTTGCGATTGAATAATTTGAATTTTGAGAACAAAATTATCTTGTGAATGCTCAATATTCAGAAAATCTAATATTTCATTCAGATAAAAGATTAATGAAATAATATCACCAACCTTGAACTGCCTGTGATGTTCCATGATGAACTCCTGTCTGAAACTGAAGGTTGATACTCCAGATTGTTAAATTTATGTAGCTGACTGTCGTGTTTATATGGTGATTTCTCCCGTAGTTCTACTTCATTAGTTTAGACAATGAACTTTTCACTATTTTGTGGTCAGGGTGTTTGTTCTGTGGTGACCATTAGGAGCTAGCACCTCTCACGTTTAGCCACTTTCAACAACATTGGCTGCATGATACAAAAAAAACTTTCATAATATTTTCTTCTGTTGAATTGGAGAAAATTTATAGCACGTAAATTATT